>LR991081.1:60031045-62726045 GCA_905163515.2 Lymantria monacha
ACTGTCGGTAATTGCAAGGGAAAATCAAATCAACCGCATTGAGGCATATAAAAATCTATCAAAATCGAGTGTACTCTTTCAAAATAATTTTAGATTAATCATCTCTGATTTATAAGCTAGTATACACAGTTGACAGTAAAACCTATATTTATAGATTAGATCGGTCTGATCATTCGTATATTATTTTAATTAGCTGACGTTTCGATCAAAACCATGGGAGGTCCCAGGACCAGGAGAATTAAAAATCAAACACAAATGGAATAAAGACCATAAAATAAGTTTCATGTACAAAATGACTTTAACCTTTCACAATAATAACACATTTAGCCGTTGAAATTGTGTGAAAATTGTTCAGAGGTTGTCGAAGATAAAACGACGTTGTTGCAACAAATAAAACACACATAGCATTTTACCTCCGGAAGCCTGCAATAAAGGCGGTCGGTGCCCGCTGCTGAATTTAAGACCACATATAAAAATCTTAATGGAGATTCACTGGTTACAGAGTACCTACAGTAAAAAGTAATAAAATTGTAACAACCAATCGCATCAATTTAAAAAAAATATATAAACTGCATCTTTCATCTTTTTATGGTGACAGAGTAAGAATACTTCGTAAGAGTTTGGGTATTAAATTATTCATTTGTAAAATCAAGTGGTAATAATATTTTAACAGTGGTAGGACCACGCTGTGGACATTCCTGGTTTACAACCGCGGGGCGGTCCGTCCGGGATAGTACCACACTCTCGCAGAAGATCGACGTCTGAGTAATGGCAATGTGCTATTGCGCTACGTTCGGTGAGCTAGAGAGCCGGAAGCCCGACTGGAGTGTGGGGGTTTGGGGTTTGTATTGGTAGGCAGTGACTTTGGTATGTAAAGGTCCATGGGTGGCAGTGACACTTACCATCCGATATGCTGTTTGCTCGTTTGCCACCATAAGCAATAAAAAAAAAGTCTTTTAAAGTGAATATATCAACATATTTGCTTCATCACCATCATCAACTCAGCAGATATAAGTCCCACTGGTAAGGTCCAGTCTCCTCCACAATGGGAGGAAAATAGATCTACTTATACCACGCTAGTCATACGAATCGAATTACCATATATCTTACATCGACGTTATTTGTATATCAAATCCCTTAATCGTCATAACCACCACGGGCAAGACAGGTGGTGAATAGTATTCTTACTCCATCACCACACGGTTAAAAAAAAGTCTATAACAATATTGCTATCACCATTTCACTGCAACCGTGTAGGAGGGCTTCAAGCATAGCAGAGGCGTGTATAGCTGAGTTGACCATAAAAATGACGACTTAAGATTATCAGCTCAGATCATATATGTCCCACTGCTGGGCTCGAGCCTCCTACATAATGAAAGGAAAATTGATCTACTATACCACGCCGGTCAGACGTGTTGGTATAAGGTTTTGTTTCGAGTTTTCTATCTCTTGCATAGATGTTATATGCGTTTTATATCCCTTAGTCGTCTCTTACGATCACCCACGGGTAAGATAAGGAGTGGTGAATTGTATTCTTACTCCGTCACCACACGGAAAGATTATACGGGTTGGTATTTTTATTTCGAGTATGCCTTCTCTTGCATAGATGTTAAATGCATGCATATTTAATCCTTTAGCCTTTTTTACATCACCCACAAACAGAATAGAATGTGGTCAAAATATATTCTCACTTCGTCACTATACGGAAAATATTATCAAACTTATTTTGCATACAATATTTCAAACTTCATTCAGCTCTGCTTAAATAAGTTAGCAATAGTGTTAGCATAGATTTTAATTCCACAGTTGATTAATTGAAATGCAATTGCATCTTTCTCTCTATGTTTCTCTGTAGAACTAATTGAATTAATAATAAACCCAGTTACAATCCGATGCGCGTTTTAATTTTATTCACGTAAAAACATTTAATTTATGTCCATATATGATTATAAAAATCAATTTAGCATCTTATCTCAGCTCATTTAGGCCCCACAGTTGGGCTCGAGCCTTCTCCAAAATGGAGGGAATATGACCTACCACGGTATGCTGGTTAAACGTATTGGTTTTTTTTTTTTATGTTGGGTTACGGTCGGTGCACTCCTCGCACCACTCTGTCCGGGGCGACAGAGGGGCGTAAGCACGCACACCCGTAACCCACCCGTGACGTCGCCTTCGTCGTTGGGCCGACTACCGGAGCAGAGTGACTTGACGTCAGTGGTCGGCCCGACGGAATAACCCTGAGGAGAACCCTCTCCTCTACCAACGTCCCCCCCTCGGGTAGGATGTCGGTCTTTCCTCACGCGGTCGGCCTCTCGGCGGGTGACGGACTAATTCCCCGATCCAGTCACCCGCAAAACGTATTGGTATAAGGTTTCGTTTCGAAATTTTCTTCTCTTGCATTGATGTTATATGCGTTTTTTATCCCTTAGTCGTCTCTTATAATCACCAACAGGTAAGATAGGAGGCTGGTGAATTGTTACTCTGTTACCTAATTCTTACGCCGTCACCACGCGGATAACAAATCAATATTGATTATTACAATATGGTGTTGATCATTGATTAATATATCTGTTTATAATAGATACTATTGTTAATATACAATGATAATATCGTTAATATATATAAAAGATAGGATATTTAAGAATAATATATCTCATCATTCTCCTACTCTTATCCCAATTACTTGGGGTCGATACAGTAAGTACTCTTATTTCATAGTACATATTGTAACATTTATTGGTAATAGTTTTATGACCGGCCACCTGCCAGACGTCAGCCTTTCTTGGGAATGTAATTGTTGACCAAACGGCATCAGATGGAGTTGGCCCAGGTCGTTATATGGCTCTTAGTCGTCTTTTACGACATCCACGAGCAAAGTAAGGGGAGCAAAGAAAAGTATGATATCATATTTCGCTCGCAATCTAGATTTCACATTGTAATTATTAATCGAACACGTTACTGTTTTTTTCTGATTATTAATTCTGATTAATATCACAATATATCAACTATGAATTCAATTAGGAAATTACTAAGTACCAAAGCGGAAAGCCTTGTAGCGGGTATTGCATGCAAACTATTATATGGTAAATCCTATTGCAAACGGGTCCTATATGCACGTGTTTAATCAACGGCAACGTGCCATTGTCGGTGTGCAGTATAACAAACAAGCTTTAACAAGGTTTAACATCAAATACGAAGACGACGTCCACACGTTCTCTACCTCTATATATATATATATATATATATATATATATATATATATATATATATATATATATATATATATATATATATATATATATATATATATATATATATATATATATATATATATATATATATATATATATATATATATATATATATATATATATATATATATATTGGAAAGGCCAATAATGGAAGATGGTTTATAGACCACTAGAGCAATGCATTACAAACAAACATCAATAAGATACCTGGCTCTCACCCATGAGGCTCGGGTTCGATTCCCGGTATCGAAAGACTATTTTGGCCACCAAAGACAAAGATCGGGTTTCGGTGGCCTATGGGGTCGCACGCGGCTTCTTCTGTCACCCCGGACGGATTAAGCGGGTGTGACCACTACATAGCCCGACATCAAAAAAAAAAAGAAAAAAGAACAATGCATCAAGTCTCTGTAAATGACACAATGAGCGTAATTGTTGTCCGTTCAATTATACGTTTATAAAGTTAACTTTACGTATGGTGACGGAGTATGAATACATATCAACATCCCTCTTACCCATGGGTGACCGTAAGAGACGACTAAGGGGTATAGCACGCATATACCTACACTTCTGACCTGCGTGGTATAGTATGTTAATTTGCCCCACATTATAGAGGAAGCTCGAGTCCAATAATGGGACGTATGTGGGCCGAGAAAAATGAATGAATGAAAAAGTGAAGTTTGCAAAATAATATTCTCTTCAGATTGATACATAAAATGTACAACGAAATGCATAGCGAGAAATATACTTATACAAAATTAAAGCAACGAATGGTAACTTACATACGTTATATTGAAGATTTTACGATTTGACTTGCCTTAGTGAAGTTTCAGCCAATTATTTTATACATAAACGTATTAAACTGTATATAATATGCAACATTATACATAAAATGTATTTATTACTCATAAAAAAAATTCGTAATATTTTAAATGGCTTCCTCGCTAAGTATATAAGTATATTCGATTCTTGTCATGGTAATTTTCTTTTGTGAAATTAACGATTTTTAATTCGTTCATATATGAGGCTGCTAGAAACAGAGCAGCCTAACTACAAGAACCATATTTTACAATAAGGAATGAATTAAAATTAAATTCAATTCAAATTAATCAATTTGAATATAAACCGAAAATGTACTTGTAATGCCATCTATAGTTAAGAGCTTGTAAACAATTTTAGGCCGCTGTGGTTTTGTAGATTAACATTTTTTGATTACGAAATTGCAATTAGATTAAAAGTTGCAAAAGTGCAGTTAGGACACTGGTTCTAGCAGCCTCATATATACTTGGTATTAAAAGTATAACGATATAATTAATGCGGTCGAAATGCGATCTCTACGGAAAATCTGTGGAGTTAGGCTGACCGATTGCATTTGTAACGACGACGTAAGAGAGCGAGTAGGTATGAAAGAGAGTATTGGTGTAAAGATGCGAAAGGGAATGCTCCGATGGTTCGAACATGTGGAAAGAATGCCGAACGAACGTCTGGTTAAGAAGATATACAATGCGAAAGTGAAAGGATGTAGGTACCGAGGGAGACCCGAGACTATCCTACCTAGACCAGATCGGTCATGTACTGAAGGAAGGTGGAGTCAAGAGCCTCCGAAACCGGCGAGCGTGTATGAAGAGAATTATGTATGTTGAGGAAGCGAGTGAAGTATGCAAGGATAGAGTTCTCTGGCACTCTGTTCTCTCTGCCTACACTGCAAGGGACATGGCGTGATGGTATGTATGTATGTATTAAAAGTATATTTATAAACGCCACCGTGAAAATTTTATATTTACTGCCTACAAGTAATTTAAAGATTGGTAATATACTTAGCCGCCAACGCGTAACAAATATTAATCTTATAGTCTATCTATATCTATAAAAGATGATGTTTGTATATATGATATCCCTATATATTTGTGGGAGGACCACACTGTTCACAGTTTTCTGTCTACAACCACGGTTGGATCCGTCCGGTAGTATCACACTTTCGCAAAAAATCGACGTCCGAACAATGGGAAAATGCTGTTGTGTTCCGTTCGGTGAGCGACAGAACCGGCAGCCCAACATTCTTAGTGGATTTGGAGGTTTTTATTAGTAGACAACGGTTTAGTTGTTCTATTGGTATTGCAAAGGACCATGGGCGGCAGTGACACTTACCATCAGGTGTGCTGCTTGGTCGTTTGCCACCATCGCGATAAAAAAAAAGCAGAAACTATTTGACCGCTCATTATGAAAATAGGTATGTATATGTATTTTTTCACGGAGAATGTTTCCATGCTGTCCCTATTGATGTAACTCACCACCAGACAGCGCTACGATATATCGACTTCTACAAACAAACCAACGGGTTTGCTGGTTAATATATAAAAATATTTTCAAAATAACTCTATTTGCAATCAGCTATAACAGTTTCAGTGTCCAGATTCATAAGCAAAAAAAAAAAAGAAAATACGGGGATTAATGATGTTGACCTTCCGACACAGAATAACGAGGCTGCACAATAAAAGTTTCAATAAAAAAAAGTGCGCAAAATATTCTTATTTCACTCCAATAAATAAGGTTGCATTTAAAATGGAAGTTCTATTTATTCCTCGCATAAGAAATCATAAACTTAGTTTAGCAATGGAAAATAACGCTTGAGCAATTTATTAAGTATCACTGCTACAAGTGCCTCAACTGTACGTGAAATTTTATCTTCTATCCACACTAATAAATGGAAAGCTGTTCTTTTTGTTCGGATCATTCTCCTACTCTTATTCCAATTACTTGGGGTCGATACAATATGTACTCTTCTTTCATAGTACATATTGTAAAAGTTATTGGCAATAGTTTTAGGACCGGCCGCCTGCCAGAAGTACCGTCCTTGGGAATGTAATTGTTGACCAAACGGTATTAGATGGAGATGGCCCAGATCATAAGAAGCTTGGTCGTCTTTAACGACATCCACGAGCAAAGTAATGGTTGATAGTTTCGTAGCGACTACTACACAACACTTTTGCTCAGTTATACTGCGAAAACTATTGTATCGATCTGAATAATATTTATATCATAAAATGAAACGTGTTTCGAAGAAGGTTTTAGTATATGATATGTTGGTGATTACTTATCTGGAATCAATTTTTTTTTCGACTTAGAATTAATGTTTTTTTTTTATTGTACCTAATTTAATTCTATCCGATTGTCATTTGTTTAAAATTAATATTGTAATTCTATTGGTTATGTTTATTATATAATATGCCACGCGAATTGGGCCGAGGACAGCTAGTTAATTTTATAGGTATAGCATATAAATGTAAAGGTTCGATCACTGATCCGATAATTGAGTGATAATCCTTGCAGCAATTATTTAAGAAAAAGTATTCGCTTTTTACACTGAACGTGTTTTGGTAGGAACGTGAAAAATGGTCAAGCTTTTAAAATTCTTGTAGCAAATTCCTTATAATTAAAAACGGAAGTACAATTCATAAAAAGACTTAGTTATGTGAGTTAAATTCTTATTACCTGATATTGCTTAAAGCATTTTTTAAATATTTAATGCAATCAAATATTCCGTGTGGTGATGGAGTAAAAATACAATTCACCACCCCCTACCGCACCCGTGGGTGATCCTATAAGACAACTAAGGGACAAATGAATATAACATATATGCAAGAGAAGGAAAACTCGAAATAAAACCCTATACCAACACGTCTGGTATGTAGGACGCTCGAGCCCAGCAGTGCATGCCAATGGATCGCACAAAGTATCGAACCTATGACACTGACATGGAAGGTCGGCATTTCAACCACTACGCCATCAGTGCAGTAAAATAAACTGATCTAGTCATTGAAATAAAATCTCAATAGAAAGTCAAAATCATAACTATAATTTTTTTTTGTCATCTACGGGAGTCGTACCCTCACATTTTACATACATATCTAAAACTCTTACATTTCCACTCATTTACATCGCATTACAAAAAAACAACTATACTAAACAGTAGCAGAATTGTCAAAAAATTCCCATATATATATACACCTAGAACTACCGCTCTCGTGTTTGACTACGATCCGAATGAAAGTTGTGAAATGAACGCATTCAGGGAGGAAAAAGTTGAAAAAGAAAGTTAATAATAATTAGATAAGACACTGCAATCGTTATACCGATAGTCATTTCGACCAATGGGCTAATAGTCAAAAGTCTCGATCAACACATAAAGAGGTTCGCGTTCATTGATTGAATTGGAGGGTTGATACAGAAGGCAGTATTACTCGACACGGCACGCATAGTGGGAAAGTTTCTCTTTGGAGCCCTAACTACCGGAGGCTTGATCCTTATATTCGCTGCCGGTGAGTCAACGCGCTTTTTATATTTTAATATATTTTTTTATATTATATTAAAAAAGCTGTGTGGTAGCGGCTACGAATACTACCAATCCTTACTTTGCTGGTGGATGTCGTTAAAAACGACCAAGAGCCTTATAACGACCGATGCCGTTTGGTCAAGTCAAGTCACATTCCCAAGGAGGGTTGACATCTGGCAGGCGGCCGGTTATAAAACTATTGCCAATAACTTTTACAATACGTACTATGAAAGTAGAGTACATATAGTATCGACCCCAAGTAATTGAGATAAGAGTAGGAGAACGATTATATTATTACATTTAGAAATGTATTAAGCAGTTAAAAGTTTTAAGTGATACCTTTCTAATAAAGATACATACATATCATCACGCCATATCCCTTGCAGGGTAGGCAGAGAGAAGATAAAGATAATAATAATTAAATAGAGGGGAGGCCATTAAAAACTAATTACTGTCCAATAAAAGATGCCAATAGATTAGATGTGACGGCATAATATTGACTCAAATATTCCCTTATTATCTTAAAGAAAATAAACCGACCAGCCCGATCCTATACGCACTAACGTCTTACTTGGTTAAAACATCTTTGAAACTATATTCCGTCTCGCCCTTCACTATTATGAATACTTATGATACAATAAAGTCTCTAATAACCTTCTCATAACTGTATCCACAACAACTAACATAAATATAAATTTTAAGGTCGAATATACCTGGCTTTTTCCAACGTCACAGGCACTCTCCAGTTGCTGAGGACGATTCATGTTCGCGAGCACCCGGGGTCAATCGATAACTATGTTATTGGGTCAATGTCAAATGGTACATGAGATGTGATCTCTGTTTAATACCGGTAGAACCTGTTGGATTGTATTCATTCATAGGAATAATAACGTTTAAACTTTTCTATTGTACTTACAGTACATTTACAGTATCCGACTGAGTCCATAAATGTCAATTAAAGTTCTTTTTAAGACTTTTTTAATTAAACATGCTGTACAATAAATAGAATTTCACAAATTACTTTAATATATTCCCTTGTGGTGACGGAGTAAGAATACAATTCACCGCCCCCTATCTTACCCGTGGGTGATCGGCAGAGACGACTAAGGTATATAAAACGCATATAGGGCAAACTCGTTGAGTTTCTTTACTCAGTAGTGGTCTCGGATCTTCTCAGTAGTGGTCTCAGATCTTCTCAGTAGTGGCCTCATGCCGAGCCGGTGGTAGTTTATTGTATTAATTGAATACGTTAAAATTGACAATATGTAAATGCTCTCGCAGGATCTATGCATAATAAATGAATTTGTATTTGATATAACATCTATGCGAGACAAGGAAAACTCGAAACAAAACTCTATACCAACACGTCTGTCCAACGTGGTATAGTACGTCAATTTCCCTCCCATTATGAAGATGGCTCGAGCTCAACAGTGGAACATATATGAGCTGCGATGATGATGATGATAACTTTAATACAATGTTAAAAGGTTTATCTTTTTTTGTTTTGTTTTTGGTGGCAAACCAGCAAGCAGCACACCTTTTGGTAAGTATCACTGCCGCCCATAAACTTTTGCAATACCAAGGCTAGGCCGCTGCCTACCAATATAAACCCCAAACCCACCCAGTTGGGCTTCCGACTCCCTCACTCACCAAACGACGCACAATAGCACATTGCCATTACTCAGACGTCGATCTTCTGCGAGAGTGTGGTACTACCCCGGACGGACCGGCCCGCGACTGTAGACAGAGAACGGTCAAAAGTGTGGTACTACTACTACTTTCATGACATTTTAAGTAAAAGTCATTATCCTAGTCAGGTCAGGTAAACAATTTATAATGATTTATGAAAATTTGAGATATTAAACAGCTCATCAAAAGTACTAAGAGCGCGTTCTTATGTTAGACAATTTACAAGTCACGTTTGGAGTAGTATACTCGTACTTAATGGCAACTCGTGAAAATTCCAATGCTTTCAGGAGTTTGTGCCATACCTATTATTGTATTGAATCTTAAAGCTCACAAATAAACCCCTTAAACTCTGTCATATTAGTGATAATGCACTGCTACGCTTTTCGTAGCATCCTCTACATCTTATTTAAATTACTGAAATTTAACATTTAATATGCTTGATTATTTATAAAATCCCTAATACGAGCGAAAAACGATTGTCACAAGTGGGATTCGAACCCTCGCCTATTGAAAGCACGATTGGAGCGGATTTGTGGGTTCGAATCCCACTTGTGAGAATCATTTTTCGCTTGTAATCGGGTTTTTATCTTCTTATTTGTTGACTTATTAACCGGTTTTGTTTCCTAGTCCCCCCGCTTTGCGTAGGAAGAAAATTTTATTTTCCAACTGCCACTGTTTTTGTCTCAAGACAATTAAAAGCATGGCTCGGGATTGCTTGTCGAGTTGAACCATGTCATTTATGGAAACCATTAAAGATCCTTAGGCTTACAAGAATTACAATGATGGCAACGTGTGGTGAAATTATAGCAAAACATATATAATAAAGAGAAGAAAATCGTGAGATAAAAACCTATGCCAACGCGTCTGACCAGCCTGGTATGTTAGGTCATTTTCCTTGCCATTATGGAGGAGGCTTGAGCCTAACAATGGGATATAAATGAGCTGATGATGGTAACGATGTAGTATAATAAAACTTTATAACTTTTATAAACGTATTTCTTAATTCAAGTGCAATAAACTCACTATATATTTCAATAACTATCATTTCATTTCAACGCTGAATTAGCAAAACGAAATTCATAGAATTATTATTGTAAAATAATACATTGCGCAAGTCTGCGAAATAATATATATTTGTTTTCTGTTTAGAAATGTGCTTTTTTTTTGTATCATCAGCAACTACATAAGTCAATAACCACTAAATATGCAATATGCACTTAGGGTTGCTAACATCGTAAATTAATTATCATCAAATTCAAATTCATTTATTATGTATAAAAAATAAGTTTTAAATTAATACAATAAATTACCACCGGATCGACATGTAACTGCTAATGAGAAGATCCGACAAGAAACTTAACGGGTTTATCTGTTATGATTATTTATTTACAAAAAAATATATGTTTTTTCATTCTATGTTACATTTCGTATGCTGAGCGAGAGTGCCAGCGGCCCACATTTCTGGGTAGGTTTGAAGTATACATTGGTAGACAACGGCCTAGCTGTATCCCTGTTATTGCAAAGGTCTCCATGGGTGGCCTAACCACCTACATCAGGGGGTCTTGCTTGCTAGTTTGCCACCATAAGCAATAAGAAAAACGACATAATCTGCTGTAATGTACCTACATAGCCAATTGCGCGGAACACATAGTAAAAAAACTGAAATTGACAACCCTAGACGATCGATCAAAGTTGTGAAATAATATTAAGGTGTTTCAAGTAAAAATACAGGTCAGCGGTGTCCAATACAATCGTTGGTTTTCCACTATTGCTGATATATCAAATTGTAAATTACAGCTAATCGACGTTATAAATTCCTCGCACATTTTAATATTATGTCGCAATAATATATTATTATGCATATATATAGGTAAGAATAAAAATGCTAAAGAATATAACCAAATTCAAAAATATAAGAATAGGAACGTTTTGCTTAAAATGGTTATGGGAAGAGAAAGAATAGTGGACGAGACACATAGTGAAATGGTATTTACTCGTACATTTTGCAAAAGTTATTGGTAATAGTTTTATGACTGGCCGCCTCGCCTGCCTTATTTCAAACATCTTGGGAATACAATTGTTGACCAAACAGCATCAGATGTAGTTGGCCCAGGTCGATATAGAGCTCAAAATCGTCTTTTACGACATCCACGAGCATAGTAAGGATAGTATTCACAGCCACTACCACACAGCCATATTTTTATGTTTATATTTATTATAAATATTTCTTGTCGCTCTCGTCCCACTCTAAGTATGGTCGTCACAATGTCCTTAACTTCTATAATACAAAATAAATAATAAAAAGAAATTTATGAGTACTATCTATATAATATCGACAATTTTTACAAGATTTTTATATAACTTGCTATCCTAGAAATACTATTGAGAACATATAATAATTTTTTGCATTTCTATTGTATTTCGAACTGAAAAGTTACGAATGCACGTGGCTGCAGAGAATAAAGGATCGATAAAAGTAAGGCCAACACTATCTTATTTAATACTCGATTTTTAAGTCCAAGACGCATTGTAAAGATAGGGCGTAGTGGTTAAAATACCGACCTACTGTATCGTGGATCCGATTCCTGGAAGACAATACTTTGCAATATTTAAAAATGTTCGTTCTTGGTCGGATGTAATTTTTATTTCCATTAATAAATAGTATGTTTGTAAAGTCCCCTCGCAATACAAGGCTCCAAACAAAGTCTGTTCCCCTGTCTGTACGCTTAGATATTTGAAGCTAAGCAACGGTTTTTAATACAGTTTTCGTCAATAGACAGAATGATTCAAGAGGAAAGTTTATGTGTATAATACATGCACATTGTAAATTCAGGCACAGATAGATGGAACACCGAAACAAAGAGGTCAGGTCGCTAATTTATAATATTTCAATTGGCGTACATATATAAAAAAAAGTATAAAATAATATATAGTAATATAGTTCTTTTTTTATGCACCACCCTGCACTAAGGAAATAATCCTTGTATTGCGGGGGAAATTTACAAACATATAATTAATACAGACAAATTGCTCCCAGACCGCACAAAGTATTGTCCTGAACAATCGAACCGACAGCACTGTCACGAAAGGTCGATATCTTAACCACTATACTATCTTTGCAGTCAATCACAGTGCTGTTATCATTATACAAACTATAACTACCAATGTAATACATATTTAAAGTATAATAAACATTTATTATTATTATTCTTCTTCTTCTTCCCAACATTACTGTATGGAAGCGAGAGTTGGGTATGCAGAAAAGAGTATGATAGTAAAATTAATGCGGTCGAAATGCGATCTCTGCGGAAAATCTGTGGAGTTAGGCTGACCGACCGCATTCGTAACGACGACGTAAGAGAGCGAGTAGGTATGAAAGAGAGTATTGGTGTAAAGATGCGAAAGGGAATGCTCCGATGGTTCGGACATGTGGAAAGAATGCCGAACGAACGCCTGGTTAAGAAGATATACAATGCGAAAGTGGAAGGATGTAGGTACCGAGGGAGACCGAGACTAACCTACCTAGACCAGATCGGTCATGTACTGAAGGAAGGTGGAGTCAAGAGTCTCCGAAACCGGCGAGCGTGTATGAAGAGAATTATGAATGTTGAGGAAGCGAGTGAAGTATGCAGAGATAGAGTTCTCTGGCACTCTGTTCTCTCTGCCTACCCTGCAAGGGATATGGCGTGATGATATGTATGTATGTATGTATTATTATTATTGTATCTCCACTTCTGTTCACGGGATCTTGTAATTGAAAAGACACCCGGCCCATTAGAAGACTTACATGGGGACATTGGTCCAACATGTTAAGTCCCCCGGAGAAATTTAATGTAGAAATTGAATGAGACTTCCACCGATGACACTCCACGTCTGCACATAACATACGTGAACTGTCAACGGTAGGTTTAAAACTATTGTGATGATGATATCTAATATCTAGCTACGGTGATGTATGTATGATTGTATTATGGACTGCGTCTACTTATTCTATTTAGTTTAAACTATCATCTGCCTTCAAAACCTTTACGTTATACGTTAAGTCTTGAACTTTGGCAGACGGTGACTCGCCAACTCACCCAATGCTACCCTTAAACGGTCGCCACAGGCAGTCAAGCCGTACGGGCAACAAGGGGCAACATTGGTGCAAGTGGCTAAGGGTGTTGAGCGGTGCGGCGCCGGTTTCACCACGACAAGTCCGTGATAAACGGAGACTCGCAGTGATTTCCCCGTAATTATGCCCTTGAAAATGACACTTCCACCCGCGAGCATATAGCTCTGGCGACCCCTCTCTGACCAGCTGTTAAAAGCAAGTCAGAGTTGAGAGTCCTCCGGGCACTCTTCGGTTTCCACTCCAGTCAGTCAATAAAGACGACATGGATGCGAGGCCCTGAGAGACTCTCTGGGGTATTCAGGACCGCAGTGTCGCCACTCACATTCAGCTCGCCACAAGCTGCCTTGCGGTTTATTGGCCTTCCTTTAATTTTTGTGATGTATTTTTTTTAATTAAAAAGGACTTAGGATGCCATATAATGTTCCTCTGAGTTTTGCGTTAGCGTCATGGTGAGATAACGACTGGCCCAGAGGTTTATATATATATTATTATATTAAATAATCACTACCGCTCTTTGTGTGATGGCCCATAAACCAATAGTAAATCTCGAAAGGCTGATAGATTCATCATAATATCTATAATCCTGTTATTGAATATTGAACGAAAGCTGTAGGTAGTGGAAGATAAAATTCAATTTCAGAGCCGCAATTTCCTATTCCATAAGAGCAATTTTTTATGAGACTAAAAGCGAAATGCAACTGCAAAGTGAAAATATATATGCACCGATAATTTGAAAGAAAGCATTGCAAAATCATTTTACCTTCTTACCGCGCCAAAGTCTTTCATATCTTGAAGGACATATATACATATATTATATTACTAGCTTCTGCGGGATTATATGCGGATAAAAGGTTACTTTCCATAAGTTTTTCATCCCCTATTTTTATTTTACCTCTTAAGGGTAAATTTTTACATGTTAATGTCATATTTATTTATATCTAATAAATAGCCTAAAAATAAGTTTCAAGCTTCTGGCTTTAAAAATGACGACACTTCCTTACAACTTTTCATCCCACTTTACAACCCTTTTTGCATTAAAAAGTAGCCTATGTCCTTTATCAGGCTCTAGACTATCTGTGTACTAGATTTCATTTAGATCGGTTCAGTAGTTCAGGCGTGAAAGAGCGACAGACAGAGTTACTTTCGCATTTATAATATTAGTAAGGATTAACTATCAAATTCTAGCTCATATATGCTCCACTAATATAATTGAACTGCCTACATAACAGTAGTAAAATTGACCTAGTACACCACGCTGGTCAAAAGGTTTTATTTAAAATTTCCTTCTCTCCCATTGATTTTACATGCTGCAAATGTTGCGTAGTCGTTTCTATTACATCCACTGACAAGATAGGAAGGTAGTGAATTGTATTCTTAACCTAATCTTACTTTACTTGGTTAGAAATGTAATGAATTCATCATACATGTAATGACAAAATAATGAAGAGTAGTAATCTATCCTTCATCTGCCGATGGCATTGTAAAAAAATTATGAAAGAATAAGAAAATAAAATTCTGTTTAAAAAAGTAAAACATTGAAATAGGTAGGTACCTACCAAACAAATAGTATACTATTTGGGAACTATACTAGCGTGGAGTAATGGCCTAATTTTACCTCATACGGAGAGCATCATACTTAATGAAGGACTTATGGGCACAATACCTAGACCTGGATCAAAATATACAATATTTAGCTTTTTAAGACATTTAATAATTTTTTTGGCAGGATATAGTTTGGAACACACGCCGTACGTTCCGTCCGTGGTGACGTGAGGGCGGCGCGTGGTTCCATAACTCATCGTATTCCCTCCCATCGCCATTGGGTCAGCCACTGGTACAGGTTCCTTGACATCCGTGGCGACATATAATACCTAATAAGACATTCCGTGGATGTCGGAAGAGGATACTAAGTGATAATATAGTCAATATTATAAAAAGCATAAAAGTTTATTGGTGGCTTTTTTTTTCCACCTATGTAGTGACTCATCACGATATCTCTGGAACCATAAGACCTAGAGACTTTAAAGGTAGGAATACTCCTAACCCACTTTGCCAGCGACCCCCTGAGCCGAGGTCCGTAGCCCACAGAGGGTGCCCTCGGGAACTGTCGCTTAACTTTAACGGGTTGAAAGCCCTCAGCGCTCACCCACAGTCCGGGTAAAGTTGTCATAGCCATCTGAGACTAACAACTAAGTCACACAAAAAAAAAAAATTCGCCGAATAAAGGCCAGCTAAGAACGGATTTTACGTTTCCATCCGCAAGGGGGTTTCTGGGGTGTAAAAATCACATTTTTTTTAAAATAGCTCCTACATACTTGAATGTCGGTAGGCTTATTTGTGTTACGATACAGAGGTAAACTAGAGTGTGGTATGATACTAGAGAACTAGAGTGTGGTATAGTAGATTCATTTTTCTCTTATTATTGAGTAGGTTCGAGCCCAGTAGTGAGACGTATATGACCTGAAATGATAATGATGGAGAGAGGTGTTAAATTATTACCTATTTCTTTTTGTTTTTAAGGTGTAATACGAGGCACGTAAAGTTCATCGTACGTAAGGAACAAATCCGTGTATCACATGTGATTTTCTTAACATACAAATTAATGGACACATATTACACCCAGACTCGGAACAAGCGTTTGTGGATTGCAGAAAGATATTCATTCGAATTGATATTTGTATATGTTGAGGTTAGTTTCAATTGGACCTGATAGATGGCGTTGCGAGTGATATCAAGGAATACTATTTAATTTATTTTTTAAATTTAAACAGAACAGCGTTTTTGCTTTGTATTTTGTTAACCACCCTGCACTAAGGTGATAATCCTTGTATTGCGGGGTACTTTACAAACATATGAAACACAGACAAATTACACCCAAACTCGGAACAACACTTTGTGGATCACACAAAGTATTATCTTGCGTAGGAATCAAACTCACGAAATTGGCACGGAAGTTCGCTATCTTAACCACTACGCCAATTGTGCAGTCTCGCGCTGTTTAGATCAGTTAGCTTGTATATATATAAAGATAAATTGTATCAAAACGCGACCTAGAATGAACAAGGTCAGGAGCGCGATTTCGTCGACCCGACCGAGGGGTGGTGTGAACGACCGCGAAAGATTTTATCCTTAAATAGGTCAATGTCGAACATCTGTTTGGAATTCGGCAAGAGATTTGTCTACTTAGAAGTTTTGAGAGCGGTATTGCTAATTTTTACAAACTTTTGATTTTAATAAAGACTTCAAATTGAAGCTCAGATAATAATGATATAAATTTAAGTTGACTGTACAGATGGTTTAGTGGTTAAGATACTAATCTTCCGTACCAGTGCGGTTCGATTCCCGCGCAGGACAATACTTTGTGCGATCCACAGTGTTGTTCTGTGCCTGGGTGTAATATGTCTGCGTTAATTCCATATTATTCCTCCGCAATACAAGGACTATTTTCTTAGTGAAAAAATTGTCTATTAGCAGATGCAAGAGAATGAAAACTTGCAATGAAACCCTATAAACGACGGTGATGATGATGATGATGAATACTGAACAAAAATTAAAGAAATTTTGTTTTGTTGAGGATTGAACCTACCACCATTCAGTTTCAAGACAGACGCTCTGTCCACTTGGCCACGAGTAAATATTTTATAGACGCGTCCATATTTCAGCTCCACCATCAGATTAGCGGCATATCAAGTTAGTATTGCATGATCAAATTAAATATGGTCAATATTAGATTTAAAATTAGATCACTATACTTATTATGTTTTGTTAATCGATAATTTGTAGTAGTGCTGTGTGATAGCGGCTACGAATACTACCAACCCTTACTTTGCTCGTGGATGTCGTAAAAGACGACTAAGAGCCTTATAACGACCTGGGCCAACACTACCTGTAGCCATTTGATCAGCTATTGCATTCCCAAGGAGGGTTGGTTTCAGGTAGGCGGTCGATCATAAAACTATTGCAATAACCTTTGCAATATGTAGGAAGCGGGGTACATATTGCGTCGACCCCAAGTAATTGGGACAAGAGCAGGAGAATGATGATGAATCGATCTTTGTCACAGCTATTTTGAATTTTAACCTATAACCTCAATTTAATATAATAAGACTTTTTTAATGCTGGCATGGTGGCAAACGAGCATGCGCCTGATGCCGCCCTAACCGAGGCTTCGGGTGATCGGACCGGGGAATTGTCCGGTCACCCGACGTGAGGCAACCGCGTGAAGACGACGCCTCGACGGCGAAAGCCGTCGGGGCGTCGACAGGAGAGGAGCTCAAGAGGGCATACCGCCGAGCGGGCCACCGAAGACAAAGATCGGGTACAGTAGGCCCGCTCGCACGGCGAAGAAGAGGTGCTTGCAGGGTGGGTCAATGGGGTTGCGCGCCGCCTCTTCCGTCACCCCGGACCGATTTGGCGGGGTGCGACGTCCATAGCCCACCGCAAAAAAATAATGGTGGCAAACGAGCAAGCAGCACACCTTATGGTATGTTTTACTGCCGCCTATATATCTTTGCAATGATACCAGAGGTATGACTAGGCCGCTGCCTACCAAAAAGCAACCCACCAAAGTTTAGCTACCGGCTTCCTCTCTCAACGAAGATAGCGCAACAACACATACTGCTACTGCTCAGACGTTAATATTCTGCGATTGTGGCACTACTTTGTACGGACCGACCCGCGACTGTAGACAGAAAACTGTGAACGATGTGCTCCTACCACTAGAAATAATTTCTCGAAATTCAACTAGTAGTTACAATTAATAACAAAGAAACTTTGATTTAACGAATTCAAACAAAGAAACTTTTATTCTTTACAATAGTAACATAACATAGATTAAATCAATACTATTCACCATCCCATAAACCATCTCAGTTCATATATGCCCCACTGTTGGGGTCTCCTCCATAATGAGAGCGAAATTGACCTACTACACCATGCAGGTCACACGTTTTGGTATAGCGTTCTGTTACGAGTTCTCCTTCTCTTGCATAGATGTTAAATACATTTTATATCCCTTAGTCATCTCCTACGATCACCTACGGATAAGATATGGGGTGGTGAATTGTATTCTTACTCCGTCACCACACAGAAAATTTCTTAACCATGGGTGTCTAAAAACTACTAAGAGATATGTTATGCCTATTTACATTTCCTAAAGAGAAGGCATACTCGAAATTAATACACATTCGAAATTATAACCAACATGAATGATCAAAGCGATATAAATAAATCAAATTTTGCTGCGGCTGAATATGGTTATTGCCGCAGAACGGTTACGCATAATTCCCGATACAAGTCACCGTCTAACTACTAAAACCTCACGATGTTCCTTCGCTTACCTATTGCTGGAGGAGAGAGTTACGTTCATCGCATGCTATACTCCACCTCCGGCTGTATGAGGTCTGGAGCGTTATTGTTTGACGTATATCAGTAAAGATGATGACAATAATGATTAATGTTAATATTTTGAATAATTCGACTTACTTTTTATTGTTTGTGCTATATATTATGCCACTGCCACAAACGAGCAAGCAGCACACCTATTGGTAAATATTTTTGTCCATCCATGGAGTTTTGCAATGCCAACAATATAGCTAGGCCGTTGCCTACCAACCAGAAACCACATAGAAAGTTGAGCTACCGGTTCTCTCACTCACCGAACGAACCACAACAGCACTTTGCCACTACTCAGACTTTTTTTTTTTTTTTTTTTTTTTTTATTGGTGGGCTATGGGTGCGTCTCGCCCCGCTGAATCGGTCCGGGGTGACGGAAAGGCGGCGCGTGACCCCATAGACCCACCGTAAAACCTTCTCTCTTCGCCGTGCGAGCGGACCGCCGGTACTCGATTTTAACTTCGGTGGCCTGTGTGGTACTACCTCGAACGGACCGGTCGGCGGTTGTAGACAAAACACTGTCAACAATATAACTCTACCACTATTAACCTATACACCACCACATATTAGACTATAATAATTATATACTAACTGTATATACGAAGTACACGATTAGTTGTCACGCATTAAAAAAAAAACGCGAAACCTTTAAATAAATCCAAACGAAATACGGCCTAACACGTAAAATGAGTCATACATATTAAGGCCTTTCAATGGAAACATTCAATATGCGTCATTGTTACAATTTGGTTCGACGATTTATTAAAACCGTCAACGTCCAATGTTGGACATAAATCTCTATGTGGGATAGATAGGTCGGTTGTCATAACAACTAATGTTATAAATTTACTAGAGGCAAACAATTGCCCATCTGGAGCTCCTTTAGCTGTTTTTGTTTTATTTAAAAAGAGATGTTCGAGCAGCTACGAATACTACCAACCTTTACGTTTTTTTACACCTACTTGTAGTAGGGGACGATTCAAATTCCAAATTCAATATTGATATGTATAAACCCAGCGAGGGCAAATACGAATTGTGATTTTATTTAAATTAACCCAAGAAATTATTAACAAATTTGAACGTGACTGCCACTGAGCTTCGGGCCGGTAACTTGAAATATACGTACATAATAATCTAACAGAAACAGTTCACGTAAGGACGAGAAATGAGTAGACAGATTGATTACTAGATACAAATATCGTCACAACTGAGTTATATGTCCCACTACTGGACCCGTGCTTGCTCCATTACGAAGGAAATTAACCTACTTATTTACCACGCTGATCATATGTCCTCCATATCTTGCTTTGTTGTTATACACGTATTCATATTCATTAGTCGTCTTATACGAAGCTGATGGGCAAGGAAAGGAGTGGTGACTTGTATTCTTACTCCGTCACCACACGAATCACGCAAGGGGCTTAGGTAATTGATATTTTATAGTCCGGACAAATCCGGTTCAAACTCCAGCCAATCCATACGAGGCGACGAAGCGAACGACATGGAACCGCATAACGTGCCGTATTGTACCTTTCTACCGCCATTTGGTCTGACCACCGATACCGGCTTATTGTCATCAGTGGGCAGCTTCATGTTTGAATTAATTTACAATAAACGTGGGTTCGAGTCGCATTTATGATAATCAATTCTAATGTTTCGCGAATTAGTTTGACGGATTAAAAAATATAAGACGTCCATAGGAAACACATTTAGATAGCAATTTTCTGAAATGGAGTAATCCACAATGAATATTCTTTTAAGTAAATTAAATGAAATATATATATAATAAAATATACTTTACGTGAATTAAATGAAAAATAAATAATAAAAAAGTTAAATAAAACTAAAAAAAAAGCTTGAGATTTCTTCCTCACTGAAAATTAAAATTAAAACCAAACTAAAAAGTAGAAAATAATTTTGATTAAATTTAAGAGTGACTGATAAAAGATATATTTTATTGTAAAAAGCGTGGGGTCCTTTTTAAGATATTTTCAAAACGATTCTATTTTTACCAATTTTAGTTTTTGTAATTATTATATTTCTCTTTACTTTTCAGTTCAATTTACACTCGAAATAGATAATTATTGATATATAATTATTATCACATGTGCAAAATCGATTATAATCGATTTTGCACATGTGGCTGCGATGCAGAAAATAAGGATAGTGACATCTATCGAATCATAATAAAATCTCAGGCACGAGTATAAAAAATCGTTCCTCCTGCAAAATCTCAACCCTTAAATAAATGGACAAAATCTCAAAATTATTGCTTTATCACCAGTCATTGATAAGTGCAAAAGTTTCAAATCAATTCGACGTTTATGAGAATGAAATAACGCCCAAAGATTCAGTTAAATAAAAACCAAGTTAAAAAAAGGCACATTACAAATTAATATTAACGTTTATAAAAGTACTTACCAATGTTCTTGTGATTAAGCTTCCGAAGGTGCTTAATGTTGGTTTCGTGTTTATCGCGCAATTTCTTAACAGCAACAAATTCACCCCTCAAGCGGCTTCTGAAGACGATACCTTGAGCCCCAGCGCCCAGATATAGAAACTCGGACATCTCAGCGAACGGAACTTCCCAGTCATCATCTGCGTACAAGAAAAAAAATTATTAGAAAATTTGTTTCAAGATAATATAGATCCTAAGAGATTAATTATTCGTTTAAGTAATATTTATAATGCGCCAAATGGCGATGCCGTGTAACTTGGATTGGAGGACAATTGCCCGCCGTTTACATACCCGCATTGCTTGCTTAACCGGTTTCAATTCAGTCAATTTCCGATCCACCGTAAGTTAGATAGGAAAAACACATTTTGTTACATATTTTACAAAGCCAATTTTACACGGCGCTTGTTTAAAATCTGTGCTGTTGGATTTGACGGAATTCCGATTGACACCAAAAGTAGCAAAGATCCACTGAGAGACACATCAAAATAATTATCACTGTAAGACGTTGAATTTCTTGGGGAACGCAATCATTAACCACAAGCATTGTTGGACATAGGCTTCTCTAAGAAAATGCTATTCAGAACGGTACTAGCTTGCATCCAACGTCTCCCTGCGACTTTTGAAATGTCCAGCTAGGGGTGGATCTTCCTGCTCTGCGTTGTCCGATTCGTAGTCACCATTTGAGAATAGCTTGTCGATACGATGAGCAATGTGGCCAGCCCATTGACACTTTCCGGTTACACGCGTTCTTCATTTTGCATATGCGACTTTTAGATGTATTTTAAAACACTCAAAGAACAAAAAGATTATTGATATATTGTATTCTAAGTCACTACAATAAATAAAGAAATAATTAAAACATAAGATACAATAATAACAAATAATATACCAACTCATATTAACGAGCATGTTATCAATTGATTGGTTTCTATAATTATGGTCGCATCGGTAGATTTTGTGCAAAAGTTAATAAATGCAATGCGTGTGTTGCAATCAAAAAAGCGGCCGTGTCTTTATTTTTTGCTGGCGTATTAATTGGACTTTGAAATGACCATGCAATGAATTCATGTCAAATATATTATTAATATTACTTAGTTATACATATAAATGTTACTAAGCAAAAAATAATTTTATTATATGTCAGCAAACTGCTTTTATAATCTAGGTCTTTGGCAATGCGTTTATTAAATTTAATATTTTACTTAGGTTTCTGTTAGAGTGGTACCAGGAGCCGGGGTACCAGTACGGAATACGGTGGGTTATGGGACCACGCGCTGCCCTTCCGTCGCCCCGGACGGAACGGGCGCCGTGTGTCCGGGCCATAGCCTAGCCAAAAAATAAAGGGTTCTGTTAGATGGAACGATATTTTTTTTTCCCGCCAGGTGGACCATGGATGTGGTCGCGCCCCGACAAATCGGTGCGGGACGACAGAAGAGGCGGCACGCAACCCCATGGACCCACCCTGCAAACACCTATCTTCGCCGTGCGAGCGGGTTACCGGTACCCGATCTTTGTCTTCGGTGGCCAAGATGGAACGATATACGGATCCCTTATATCTATGTGATTGTCTATTCATAAGTCTCAGTTAAGTTGTTACAAATCTAATGGACAGATTAAGTTGAAATTTGGTATACATTTATTTGTATATGATACACAGCTGTGTATGATATGGATATATCTCAAAATATATATTTAGAGGCAATAAATAACAGGTTATTTAATACACCAGGAGCATGAAATAGTAAACTACATCATGTCATACATGTAGATATTTTAAAAAAATAATTATTTGACCCAAAAAGAGCGCAAAAAGTTTTTACGGGTAAATTTTGGGGAAAATACCTAAATAAAAACCTATAAGTTAACATATAATATCATACAAAGTCACGATAGGTATATATTTTTTTTTGGTAAAATGACTTTTTTTTTATTTTATTTTGAAAACAAGTATTTAGATAAGGATTGTGACGACGTTTCTTAATATACTTTATATTAAGATACAAATTACGAATAAAATATGAATATTTTTATATCCTATCGATACAAGGCCATAAACGGGTTATTTAAATAAAGAAATAATTAAAAACATGATTGACGCAATAAATAAAAAAAGAGAAAATAATAATAAAATATGGAAAACCCAGGATTGAACCCGGTGGCCCGCTCGCACGGCGAAGAAGAGGTGCTTGCAGGGTGGGTGCAGCAATGGGGTTGCGCGCCGCCTCTTCCGTCACCCCGGACCGATTTGGCGGGGAGCGACGTCCATAGCCCACCGCAAAAAAAAAAAAAAAAAAGGATTGAACCGGGACTGTTTGGATTAAGTGATTGGTCGATTGCCCAACTGAGTTATATATATTCTTGTTTATAGCTAAAAGTGGCAAAATTTACCTTCATATCATCATCATCACAGCCCATATATGTCCCACTGTTAGGCTCGGGCCTCCTCCATAATGGGAGGGAAATTAACCTACTATACCGCGCTAGTCAGACGTGTTGGTATAGGGTTTGGTTTCGAGTTTCCCCTATCTTGCATAGATATTATATGTATTTTATATCCCTTAGTCGTTTCTTACGATCATCCAAGGGTAATATAGTGAATAGTGAATTGTACTCTTACTCCGTCATCAGACGGAAGAACCTAAAATCTAAGGGACACAAATTACACCCAGATTTAAAACAAGAATTTGTGGAGCGCACAAAGTATAGTCACATAGGAATAGAACCCATGACACTGACATTAAAAGTCGTTTGTTTTCTTTACAAGACAGCTTTCTCTAAAAACGAGTAACATATACCTACTCATATGTTAAATATCGATTTAAAATTCGACTGTATGGTAAAAAAAAAGAATAAAAAGCACCAGTAAATTTATATGGACAGCCAGTGAATAGGCCCAAATAAAATTTTATATTCGCGTCATAGATCAAATATAAGAATATCAATGTTGACCTTATGGTCAAATGTTATAAAGGCTATCATCTCCGATGTATAAACTATTACGTAGAGAACAAATTACATCGCGTAACAATATAATAAAACTAAAATGTACGTATAGCATAAATATTTAAATAACTACCCACCCAAAACCACAGTTACATGATTCAATTCCATCGAGTAACATTTCTTTATGAAGTATTAAAACATTTATTTGTGGGTCTATCCATAAATATGGGGGTGTTATGTGTTCAATAATTGTACGTTTTCTGTGTGGTGACGAAATACGATTACAATTTTATTCTAACTCGTTGGTGTCTTAAAATATGACTCATCATCATCTCAGCTCATATATGTCCCACTGTTGGGCTCGAGCCTCCTCCGTAATATGAGGTACATTGAACTACTATACCTCACTGGTCAGACGTATTGGTATAGGGTTTTGTTTTAAGACTTTCATCTCTTGCATAGATGTTATGTGCGTTTTATATCCCTTAGTCGTCACTTGCAATCACCCACGGGTAAGATAAATTGTATTCTTACTCCGTCACCACACGGAAAATACGACTAAATGATATAACATATATGCAAGAGAAGGAAAACTCTAAATAAAACGCTATAATAACGCATATCGACCGCACACAGTATAGATCAATTGCACATAGACCGCACATAGTATAGATCAATTGCACTTCTGTTTTAGATAAAGCTCGCAGAAGTATCAAATATATAAACTGCGATTATGAATTGTACGCTTGTAAATTCTTTACGATCATATTCCTTAGTGTAGGGTGTTAAAAATAACATACCGATTGCAACACAAATAAATAGAAGTGCAGCGTTTGCAATATGGCGCAATGCACTATCGTAATACAAACACCTGAGTAAGTTAGAAAATCGCGGTCGCAAAGTTCGATGGAAAAATAATTATAACTACCTAATAAACACGTTGCCGTTGCGGACACAGCTAATTTCATATTTCAAAAAAACAAGTTGTGTAATAAAACTAATATATTTTGCAATCAAAGTTGAAATACCTTTTGGCGAATCCTGATATCATGAATGCATTGGGAGTTTGTATTACTCTTCACGCCATAACTAATCAGTCGGACATTTTGAAATATTACATACAAATAAAAAAAATAATATCTAGAGTTTATTTTTATCTCCACGCTGATCCAGGATAGCCGAGGCATCGGGTGATCGGACCGGGGACTAGTCCGGTCGCCGAAATGAATGAGGGCGATTCCCCGACGGCGAAAGCTGTCGGTGCATCTACTCGAGAGGAATGCGTGAGGTTGGAACCTCCGGGCGGGTCACCGAAGACAAAGATCGGGTTCCGGTAGCTCACTCGGCCAAGAGAGGCGCATTGCCGGGCGGGTTAATGGGATTGCGCGCCGCCTCTTCTGTTGCCTCGGACAGATCTGGCGGGGTGTTACCAGACCATAGCCCGCAGCAAAAAGAAAAAAGGCTGATCCAGGATGAAAGACCTCAGTGCTCACCTACAGCTCGGGTTAAGCTGTAAAAGCCATCTGCGGCTAACAGCTAAAAGTCACGAAAAAAAAATCTCTCGCCTGACCACGAACATCAAGGAATTTGTACTAGTAATTTTTTTTCCGTGTGGTGACGAAGTAAGAATAGAATTCACACCCTATCTTACCCGTGGGTGAACGTAAGAGACGACTAACTGATATAAAATGCCCATAACATCTATGCAAAGAATAGAAAACTCGAAAGGAAACCCTGACCAACACGTCGGACCAGCGTGGTATAGTAGGTCAATTGTCCTACTATTATAGAGGAGGCTCAAGGCCAACAGTGGGACATATATGAGCTGAAATGATGATGAAGGCATTGTATAGAAACAACAGCTTTTTTTTTTATATATTAACCAAGGCCTAGTATATAATAACGCAACGAATATCAAGGACTCAGTACCGGTAGTCGATCTAATAGCGATGGGGAAGGAACACGGTGGTTTGGGAGGCCACATGCCAACTTGCCGTCGCCCCGAACGGAATTAATGAAATATGTCAGACCATAGCCTGGCAATAAAAGGGAATTCTGAAAAAACTACTGTTCCCGAGGGATAAAATATTGATTAATAAAATCTAAATCAACACAGGCAAAGCGAGCACAACTAGTTAAAAACAACCTTTATGTGCAAGATGATAGGCAAGCGTCGTTTGGTATCTTATAATACGAAATAATATAGGACGCATTCTCTTGTACCTAACATTTAAGATACGCTTCGAAATCACAAATTATTCACGAACTCTCGAGGAAACTTGACGACAAAGTTTAAAACTGGTGTCGAATGCCCAAACAGGACGGTAGTTTTGATTATAATGTTAACAAAGTTTGTTATAGAAGCAGATAAGTTTACAGGCTTCTTTTTTTTTGGCTGTTCGCTAAGCTTGCATTGCTCGTGTCATTCAGCTGGTACACATGCTCAAGTATTAGCTCAACATCCCTTTACAGAATTAACCTTCACACCTATTTACCTGAAATGTTGGACATCATCATCAACTGAACTCAAAAATGACCCGCAGCTGGGATCATGCCTCCTCCACAATAGAAGGAAATTTGATCTACTATACCACGCTGGTCAGTCAGTTTGATATAGGGTTTTATTTTGAGTTTGCCTTCTCCAGATGTTATCTGCATATCATATCACTTAGTGATTTTTTACGACACGCAAGAGTAAGATGGACATAGTCTCCACCGATAACCAAGAATGGGTTCCGGTGGGCCAGCCACATAGCGTTGAGAGGTACGTGCATAGCAGGTTATAGGGTTACACAACGGTCTCGACCGTGACCCCTGGGGTCACCCGTATCGCGCGTCGCTGAACAAGCTTCGCGCGCAACGCCGTATTGCCGTCGGCCTGTAGGCCGACGGCAAAACCTGCACCAGCCGGAGAGAGAGGACTCCGTGCCACCGCTCCATCCACTCCATCAGTACGGGCTAGAGGACCCCAACGGTAACAACACCGTGCTTAGGCCTCTCCAGCCGCGTAACCCAACGGGCGATGACGTTCCGGCGGGCATCCTCGCGCCAGGTGGCTATCTCGCTAAGTGATGGGGAGCCACCCTCGTCGCGCACTGAGGTAGCCCGCCGATAGAGGTCGGAGAGCATCTCCGCCTCTAGGTCCCACGGGGGTGTCCCGGACAACACGCATGCCAGCTTTAAATCGACCTAGGCCAACTCCATCTGATTCCGCTTGGCCAACAATTACATTCCCAAGAACGGTTGATGTCAGCCATCCGGCCAGTCATAAAACTATTGCCAATAACTTATATGTAGGCAGAGAAGTACACATTGCGTCGACTCCAAGTAATTGGGATAAGAGCAAGAGAATGAATAAATGATGACTATATATTCTTAAACTATCACTTAACATCATCAACTCTGTATCCAGGAATACAGGAACTAACTATGAAACGACTGAGGGATATATGCATCTATACAAGAAAAGGAAAACCCGAATTAAAACCCAACACGTGCAACGAACCCAGTATGGTAAATCAATTTCTCTGCTACTGTCCAGAAGGCAGGTGTGATTTTTTTAATTGCTCTTAGTGACAAACGAACGAGCAGTGCACCTGATGGTTTTTTTTTTTAATGAATTTTTGCAATAGCAGGGGTACAACTAGGCCGCCCGTCTACCAAACAAAGAAACCCCAAACCCACCCAGAAAGTTGGGCTGCCGGCTTCTTTTTGATCAAGTTGCTTAATATAAAAATAAAATATAATATATCAAATATAGTAAATTGGAAACTATTTTAAAATTTAAACCTATAATATCTTAGAATCATGAAAGATTAGTTTTTTATTAGGTTTTAATCCTCTTGCAGAGAGAATAATTCTGTATATTTCTATGTATCTCTTATATTCGTGTATTTTTATATTAATATATTTTCAGAATCTCGGTAACGTCACCAGTAAATTCTATGAAATTTAATTTGCAGTTTTCTATTCGGTTTTAATCCTCTTGTAGAATGAATAATTCTGTATATTTCTATGTATCTCTTATATTCGTGTATTTTTATATTACTATATTTTCAGAATCGCGGCAACGGCACCAGCAAATTCTTTGAAATTTAATTTGCGGGTTACGGGGGCGCTGAATCAATCTAAATAGGTTTCATATATAGAAAATATCGTTATGTCAGTGTTTTAGCCAATAAGAAATTATAATTAGAATATGAAGGTAAATTTTGCCCTTGTCAATAAAAATAGAAATAGGTCAGTTGGAAATCGAGTAGTCTAAGCCAAACAGCCCCAATACTACAAGGATGAACAGGGATGGAAATCAAGGATGGCTCCCCTTTCTTATTATTTTCCCATTCCCAATTTTTAGGGTTTCGTGCCCAAAGCGTAGAAACCTATTACTAAGACTCCGCTGTTCATCCGTCCGTCGGTCACCAAGCTCTCTGTATCTCATGAACCACGATAGTTAGACAGTTGAAATTTCAAATTAAATTCAAAGTAAAATGTAGGTATTTCCATTGCCACCATAAAAACAAATAATAATAAAAACAGAATAAAATAAATATTTAAGCAGAGCTCCCATACAACAAAAAATATTTTTTATTGTTATAGAAAATGGTACGGAACTCAGTCCGACACACACTAGGTCGGTTTTTATATTTTTTAATCCGTATTTTGTATTTTATTTTAATACCTAATCATATTTTACTAAAATCACTTAACAAAAAAAACTGAGCTAAACTCGGGTTTCTGACTTAACAAAAAACTGAGCTAAGCTGGGGTATCCAGATGTTCTGCATCATCCTTTAGTCATCATCTACGACATACAGCAAGAATGGCTCTGGTAAATTATATTCATACTCCATCAATGCACGGAGTCTATAAATACTGGTTCAGTAAAATTTGCAATCAAGGTACTCGTACTTCAGGATATTGAACTAATAGGGATTCAAAGAATTTCCCAACGTAGTTACAAACACATTTAGTTCAACATAAATGTCAAAGGGTACCTCACTAGACTTTCAAGCAAGGCTTTTGACGGCAATTAGGTCCATTAATAGCTGTATCAAAGATAGTGTTTGTAAAATAGAAAGTCATTAACAAATAATAAATAAGTTTGAAATATTATAAAGTGATTTTTTAGCCTCCTGTGGGGATGGAATAACAATACAGTTAGACTTTTGGCAAAGAGCCTTGAAAGCGTCCTGTGGACACTGAATCATTTTCAATATAATATCTGGTTTACCATATAATTAAAATAATAAATGGAAAATTAAAAAGACAAAAATAACAAAAAGAGAAACTATGGATCCGAACCGGTATCGATTAGACTGCTCGATTTTCTAATTTAGCTACGTCTATTTTTAAATTTGCCTTCATATTTTAATAGTTTGCAGCCAATGAAAAATTTTATTTATTGTTGCCTAAAAATACCGACAAAACAAAATTTTCTATAAATGAAACCTAGCTAACGAAACTCCTTGCATGTTAAATTTCATGAAAATTGTTGGTGCCGTTGCCGAGATTCAGAATATATATATATATATATTTATATATATATACAAGAATTGTTCGTTTAAATTTTCAATATATTAGGGTTTCATTGTATTTATTAAATAATTTTGACGAAATTTTAATGAAATAAATACATAGGATGTAGTGAATATGATATATAAGTGTTTTACAAATGTTTTCGTTTTCCACCAAAATGTTTAAAAGATACGCACGAAGAATTGATTTACTGACAGACAATGACTAATGAAGATAATAAGATGTAGAATACAATTATCGCCAAACCTTAGCAGCACGTGGAAATCATCAAAATCGACTGATGTTTCACAGCAGCGCTTTCCTGAGAAACTTACAAAACCCCAATGTAATCGCTAACCCGTTGTCGAAGAGTGACATTATAGCAATAACACCACGTAAGGATGACGATGTATGTTGCATTAAATGGAGTGAGGTCTACGCCCAACAGTTGACAGCAAATGGCTGAATTATGACGAATAATAATGATAATAGTAAGGGGCCGTCCATTAATCACGTGAGGTTTGAACGGGGAGGGGTCTTGACAAAAATCACGAAGTCCTAAACCTTCATAGTCTTAAACTTTACCACGTATCACCAATGGGCAGGGGAGGTTAAAAAATGCTAAAAAAAATCACGTGATTAATGGACGTCCCCTAAGGGAGTTTCTCAGTGCAATGAATGCCGACTGCACAGATGAAGTAGTGCCATTGTCGTGGAACCACAGACTTTTCTGGGTCTAGTTATAATTTGTCAGCATTAATTGTATGTATGTAAAGTCGCCTGCAATACAAGGATTATTTCTTTAGTGCAGGATTTGATTTTAATAAAAAAGCAGTCATGAAGATGACCGACAGAAGTGAAAGATAAAAAATATGAACAATTTTTATTTTTATATATCCAAATGCATCATCATCATCATCGCAGCCTATAAATGTCCCACTGTTGGGCTCGGGCCTCCTCCGTAATGGGAGGGAAATTAACCCACTATACCGCGCTGGTCAGACGTGTTGGTATAGGGTTCTGTTTCGAGTTTTCCTTCTCTCGCATAGATGTTATATGCGTTATATTTATATCCCTTAGTCGTCTCGTACGATCACCCACGGGCAAGGTATGGGGTGGTGAATAGTATTCTTACTCCGTCACCACACGGAAAGTACATATATCCAAATTATTTAAATATTAATTTTCTTTTAGATCAAAACTTTTTACAGTTATCTAGTTTTAACATCTATCGATACTCTGAGTCACAATTATATTTATTTCCTTACGACTCGTTTATTATCATAGTATTAAATATATATAAGTTATACTTATAGTCATATTTATAGTTCCTACAGACGTAGTGTTAGTGTTAACACGTCACGCGACCATGTCAATAACGACATACATTAATTTACTCCCCATTTAAATCTGCCTATAGAAGATGTATATACATACATATCATCACGCCATATCACTAGCAGGGTAGGCAGAGAGAACAGAGTGCCAGAGAACTCTATCCTTGCATACTTCACTCGCATCCTCAACATTCATAATTCTCTTCATACACGCTCGCCGGTTTCGGAGACTCTGGACTCCACCTTCCTTATTACGTGACCAATCTGGTCTAGGTAGGTTAGTCTCGGTCTCCCTCGGTACCTACATCCTTCCACTTTCGCATTGTATATCTTCTTAACCAGACGTTCGTTCGGCATTCTTTCCGCATGTCCGAACCATCGGAGCATTCCCTTTCGCATCTTTACACCAATACTCTCTTTCATACCTACTCGCTCTCTTACGTCGTCGTTACGAATGCGGTCGGTCAGCCTAACTCCACAAATTTTCCGTAGAGATCGCATTTCGACCTCATTAATTTTACTTTCATGCTCTTTTCTGCATACCCAACTCTCGCTTCCATACAGTAATGTTGGGACAAGTAGAAGATATAATTTCAAAAATTCAATAATGACGCAGCCGGAAAGACCTGGCTAAATTTAATAATTAATCCTCTAAATACGTAAAAGACTAACTTTTCAAAAGTACTATAGTGGAATATATATATGTAAATTGATCAATCGTGTTATATTATTGCATACTGTCAAAATAGAGGAATTTATTTTTGAACTGGTGTCGGAATATTAATAGCATTTCACAACCAAATTTAAATTTTCAGAGAACGTTATTTTTATATCAGCTCTTTGTACTTATAAAGTAATCGAATAATATTATACAATTCACCGCTCATTATCTTGCCCGTGGGTGGTGTACAAGACGACTAAAGGGTAAATATGCACTTATCATGTGTGCAAGAAAAGAAAATCTCCAAATGTTATATGCGTTTTGTATCCCTTAGTCATCTCTTACGATCACCCACGGGTAAGGTAGGGGGTGGTGAATTGTATTCTTACTCCGTCACCACACGGATAATATAATAGTATCGGATACTAATCATTATCATCCTGCAGTTATCCCAATAACTTGTGACCCCAAGTTATACGTACTATACGTACTCTTCGTCCATCGTACTTATTACAAAAGTTATTGACAATAGTTTTATGCCCGGCCGCCTGTCTGACTTGAAACCTCCTTTGGAACGTAGTTGTTGACCAGACGGCTTTAGACAGAGGTGGTCCAGGTCAATGGGAAGCTCATAATCGTCTAAAAACAGTATCTCATAGTGGTTTTCATAAATGAGAACTTTTCAAATAGAGAAGAAATTTTGAAACTTTCATCATCATCATTAGACCAGCCTATATATGTTCCATGTAGACATGTGTAAGTAATGCGAGTGATGTATCACACGTAATATTACCCGACCGTGTACTGACTCATTACACATTGCGCGACTAAACATCACATCACATTAATCATCACACATCACATTAAACATGACGCGATCACCCGTGTACTGTTCTGTATTTCTGCAATATTTGGTGTCTGGCAATTCAATATTTATTTTGAGCTTTATTTTCAGAACGTTAAGGCTTATATTTCTTGACACCGCCCGCCGTATGTATAGAGAGAGCGCTATCGCATTACGCATCACACATGACATGAAATGTCATGTGTGATGTTTGAAGTGATGGTTAAATGTAATATTACGCGGCACGAAATGTAATGCCATATCACATCACTTCGCGAAGTACTGTTTCGCGCATGTCTAGTTCCATGATCTCAAGACTCATCCACAGTGGACAAGCAAATAATAGATGTGTAACCTCCAGCTACTGAGTTGTGGTAACGGAGTAAGAATACAATTCCACCAATCTCACTCGCGGTTAATTTAAAAGACGACTAATCGAAGTAAAAGCCCATACCGGCCCGTCTGACCAGCGTGGTGACTATTTTGTAAATTTCACGTCCATTGTATATGAAAAATTGTAAAATTCAGGATAGCGTTTGGAGCGACTATTTTTTTTTTTGATAACCATCAACGGTGTCAAAGGCAAAGGACTTTTTGAATGCACGAAGCGATATATGCAAAGTTTATTGGCAGGGGCAAACGTTTTTTGGCTGCAAAAGCTCCCTTTGACCTCGTATAAAATCCAGTCAACATATCATTTAATTAGATACGCTTCAAAACACGTCAATCTCGCACTTTAATACAGTGTTTCTAAAAGGACATGTTACTAGATAGTTATTTTACTTTTTGACGAAATTTTAATCATCTAATAATAATTATTTATCCATATACTAGCAGACCCGGCCACGCGTTGCTGTGGCTAGGATAGCCTCAGTAAAACGTGGTGGTTATGCTAATATGTAAATTGTAGCTTATATGAAACGTTTGTACGTTTAACATGGCGCCATCTATTAAATACTTACTCAACCCAGTCAACAGATACCGCCATCTGTTAGAATCGTTTGGAGATAACAAATGATTGTGACTGTCAAATAATAGACAAATAATTTGTAATAAAATAATATTACGACTATAAATTGAGATGGAAGCTATCCTATCTTTTAAGTTGGATCAAACTACACGTGCTGTGCAAATTTGATTAAAATCGGTTTAAGTACTTTAGGAGTCCATCGCGGACAAACAACGTGACGTGTAATTTATATATATTATGATATCATTATCATCATGCTGTATGGTAGCGGCTACGAATACTACCAACCCTGCCTTTGCTCATAGATGTCGTAAAAGATGAATAAGAGCTTTATATCGACCTAGGCCAAACCCATCTGATGCCGTTTGGTCAACAATTGCATTCTCAAGGAGTGTTGACGTCAGGCAGGCGGCCGATCGTAAAACTATTGCCTATAACTTTTGCTATATGTACGAGTACATATACGTCGACCCCAAGTAATTGGGATAATAATAGTCTTCTATGATGATCATTTCAGATTATATACGTTCCACTGCTGGGCTCGAGCCTCCTCCATAATAGGAGGGATATTTATCTACTATACTATGCCGGTCGTGTTAGTACAGTTTTCTTTCAAGTTTTCCTGCTCTTACATAGGTGTTATCTATACATATAATAAAAATGTAACGGGTCGCTGTCTGTACATAGAAGATATATGAAAAAAAATATTACTGGGACCTTTATCAACACTAACAGAACACAAAACAATAATTTTTAAAATTTTTGGCTGTTTATCTGTTTGTCTGTTTATCTGTTTGTCTGTTTGTCTGTGTGTTTGTGCACGCTAATCTCAGAAACGGCTTATCCGATTTAGACGCGGTTTTCACTAATATATTGTGGTAAGCTTCACTTAACATTTAGGCTTTATTTTATGTCAATTGGTTAATAAAAAAAAAAGTTATGTCAATTTAAAAAATGTTCGGAGAAAAAAATCTTTATCATTTTTTTTCAAATTACGTACAAATTATCTTTAGTAAAAATAAATAAACACGTGTTTCAGAATTTGTTGATTTTCACCCTCTGGGGGTGTAAATTAAAGGCCTGCAAAGCGGGTTGGACGACTCATTAAATCATTAGCGCCAAGCAGATATTATTGAAGCTGGCAACTTGAAATGTTGACATTGGTTTCTTTATATGACGTAGAGATTCACTAAGAAAAGATTTTACGAAATTATACCCCTAAGGGGGTGGAGCAGAGTGGCAAAGTTTGTATGAAGAGAAAAAAATCTTTATTGATTCTTTTCAAATTACGAGTCGAATCAAATATTCTAGGGTAATATCCGGCATTTGTCAATTTTCACCCTCTGGTTGTGTAAATTAGGCCTGTGCAGCGGGTTGAACGACTCATGGTAATGAGTCGTTCAAACGTTTGGCGGTAGCCAAGCCGAACCAATTAAAGCTAGAAACATTAAATTTTGAAGCACGTTTTTATTTATGACATAGAGATTCAATATGAAAGGATTTTATGAATTCCGCCCCTAAGGGGGTGTAAAAAAGCGGCAAAGTGTGTAAGGGGAGAAAACTTCGTTATCGATTCTTTTCAAATTACGTACAAATATTCTTCGGTAAAAATAAATAAACACGTGTTTCTCTCTCACTCTCCATCAACCCCGCACCAGTGCCGTTGTGGCGACCAGTTCCGGCGCGAGAGCTCACACGATACACATAGTAGACAACAATAGGTTCTTGCCTAATAGTTTAAGATACAGGTTAAATTTAGCTTCAAAAATTTTCACTAAAAAAATAAATAATAAATCATATTTAACGAGGTCGCAACTCTGCTGGTAAAACAAAACAGTCAAATAAAAGGTGGCGATAATTATATTTTTATCCCATAGTCATACCGTAAATAGTATATTAATGGCAATATAATTTGTAGAATGAATAGAACTTTGAACCACCTTTTTCTTTAGTGACCGGGCTATGGTATATAGACACACGCGGGCCGTACACGTACATCTACGTTGTGCGGGCGGGCCACCGCAACCGGGTATCATCTCGAGGCAAAGCCCCCATGCAGTGAACCTAAATACAGGTACTCACGCTTGCGCCGCCCAAAGCACCGACGGTAGAGCGTGTCAACGTAGAGTATTTTCTCTGGGACCCACCCTATTGCCTAATTCCGTTAGACAACTAACTCGCAGAATCAACACCTCAACGCATCCCAGTTTCTGACGCTTTTGATTATTATCCTAGCGATAAACCTTCAACACCTTGCATTGCTTTTTCTATTTAACTCTGTCAGAGATGACTTCTGCGTGGACGAAGTCGCGGGCAAAAGCAATGCATAATATATCCCTTAGTCATCTTTTACAGCGCCCACAGGTAGGATAGGATGATGAATCTATTTTAATTTTTGTATAGCGTGCGGTGGCAAACGAGCAAGCAGAACACCTGATGTGTTACTGCTACCCATGGGTCTTTGCCATACCAGGGGTACCAATTAAATCCGCAAACCCATACCAGAAAATTGGGCTGCCGGCTCGTTAGTTCACCAAACAAAACGCAAAACTGCACTCCCATTACTCAGACGTCGATTTTCTGCGAGAGTGTTATACTATGCCGGACGGACCGGCCCACGCTTTTAGACCGAAAACCGTCAACAGTGTGGTCCTAACGTTATTACAATTTAATTTCATTGAATTTTATTCTTGCTCTGTCACCATACGAAGAGATGTATAAAATACCAAAAATGCTTCTATACGCGTTATAGACTTTGCCAACCACACGATTGTCACAAACCACTAAAACTTTAGGACTGGATAGGTGGTGCTGTGATATGATACAGAGCCGTGCCTTTTAAGTCAAATGGACTACTGCCTTTGTTTTTGGCAGGCTATGGTCTGGACGTACGTCATCTTAACCGTCCGGGGCGATGACAGGGCAGCGCGCGGCTCTATAACCCTTTACCATTGGACCGAGTATGGGTTACGAATCCTTTACGTCCGAACCGTCATATGCCTAGGTTAATAGTGATAGACGAAATTTTATTTTATTCAACATAAATTACATTTAAAAAAAATGCGTACTGGCTTAAGAGTTACCTAAAATTTAGGCGTCGTTAGTGAAAATAGGCATTTAATAGACTAATAAATTAATGGTGGATGTATCGATGGATAATCGTTTGCATGAATTCTAATTACACATTTTTTCGTGTAGTGACGCAATGAGAAAATAATTCAACACCCCCTTCCATCTTTCCCGTGGGTTCCTTAAAAGATGACTAAGGGATTAAATATGCATATAACTTTTACGCATGAGAAGGAAAGCTCGAAATAATAGCCAATAATAGTAGGACAATTTCCCTCCTAGTGTGGAGGATGCTGAAGGCCAGCACTGGAACGTATATGAGCTGAAATAATTATATTACATATCAAGATAATATTTATTTTTATATTTATTGAAATATAGACTATGTGTGGTAGCGGCTACGAATACTATCAACCTTTACTATGCTCGTGGATGTCGTAAAAGACGACTAAGAGCGTTATAACGACCTGGGCCAACTCCATCTGATGCCGCTTGGTCAACAATTACACTCCCAAGGAGGGATGACATCTACTAGGCAGCCGGTCATAAAACTATTGCCAAGAACATTTACAATATGTACTGTGAAAGAAAAGTACATATTGTATCGACCCCAAGCAATTGGAATAAGAGTATAAGAGAATGAAAAATAGACAAGAAATATTTTTTATACTTTTATATCTATCCTTATATGTAGTGTTTAATTTTGTATTTATTTGTTGTGTTTAATTTGTAGTATGTAGTGTTTAATTTTGTGTTTAAGTGTTTAATTTTTTATATCTATCCTTATATGTGTTAATTTTGCACTTAGTGGCGATATGGACCTCCCATGCCAGTGCCGTGGCTTCGATTCACACACAGGAAAATATTTTGTGAGTTCCACAATTTGTTGTCTTAAGTTTGAGCGTAATTTGTGTTCAATCAAACATTATTACCTTAGTTCAGTCAGGTCTTTTTTAAAACAAATTGTCTTATTTAGAAAATTAATAAAAACCCATCATCGCCTACATTTCGGTGTCGTACAAGACGAATAAGGAATATAATATCGTACAAGACAAGTAAGGAATGTAAGACTTAAACGGGCCGAGGCACAGAATTATTAATTACCTTATTCATCATCTCAGCTCATATAAGTCCCACTGTTAGGCTCGACCGTCCCCCACAATGGGAAGGAAATTAACCTACTAACCAAGCAGGTCAGATTTCTTGGTATAGGGTTTTGTTTCGAGTATTCCTTCTCTTACATAGATGTTATATGTGTTTTATATCCCTTAGTCCTAAGGGACGATAGGAGGTGGTGAATTGTATTCTTACTCCGTCGCCACACAGATAATTTACCTTATAAAGGTCCGTTATTAATATTTAATTAAATGTATTAATTCGTCATCATCATTCTCCTACTTTTATCCCAATTACTTGGGGTGGATACAATATGTATTTTTCTTTCATAGTATATATTGTAAAAGTTATTGGCAATAGTTTTATGACCGGCCGCCTGCCAGACGTCAACCCTCCTTGGGAATGTAATTGTTGTCCAAATGGCATCAGGTGGTATTGGCTCAGGTCGAACTAAAGCTCTTAGTCGTCTTTTACGACATCCACGAGCAAAGTGTATTGTCATAATAACCGTCAAATTCATTCGTCAAACAATAAAATTTGCACCAGTGACAGGCAAGTTAAGGAGTGAATTGTTGACATAGTATGGAAATATAAAAAAACGGGATAAAAGTAATGTTCTGAGAAAAGTTTTAAGTATAAATATTGAAGACTTGGATATATTCGCCCTCAAGATAAGAGACATCCTACGACTAAATTAAATCGTAATCGAAAACAATACGACTTGTTTTATTTGAAATTGATACGAATATCGTATTGAACTGGGACAGCGATATAAGCACAAGTTATTTTGAAATATAAAATGGCGAACAAAACTTTTTAAAAAAGCCATTAAAAAGTTGTATACGCGTATGGAATCTAGATCACAGTTGACGTGTTTTATTTAAATTAACTCGATATGAGTGCTTTGAAAAAAAAAAACCTTTTTACGGATTCTATCGCGTTTGTATTTGATTTTTAATTCACCGACATTTCGAACATATTATAGTATTCATGGTCATGGGAGGCCTAAGATGTATCATGCCCAATAGTGGAGTGAACTGAAACTTTCGGAAGCAGCCGCCAAAGCGGATAAGAAAGACACATTCCTACGCTGGCCAGAACCACAACCGGAACAGGCTGGAAAACTTACATGCCACTAAAACCGAGCCCGCATGCACTGAGGAGCCTTCAACTAACATAAAATGGGCGCCCAAAGCGCCAATAGTCCGCTCAATAGAAGCGAAAGGTCTCAAGACTCTCCGCGTCATTCATTTCATGAAAGTTGTCATTCATGAAGAGATGAATTCATCTCTTCGTGCTGAAAGAGATGAATTCCTTTTCATTTTTTGTTTTATGATAACAATCACGATACCAAAATAAAAATGTCAAGATGTTCTAATTTTAGCAAAACCAGAGATAGAAACATAGCTTTTGATTTTAATATAATTATTCAAATTTAAATAAATTTATAATTAACTCCAGGTTTCGAAACTGTCAATATGCTGTCTATTAAACACTGAATTAGAAATTATTGCAAAATAGGTATTACTTAACATTCATTATAAACGATCTTAAAATATCCCGAAGGCTCCAGAAATTTGTAAAGCCCGCCCACACAAATTTCTGTGTACTTCTAATGGAGTTTTTGTAATGCGTTAAAGTTAATTTATAAATAAAATAATTTTCCAATATATCCAACATACTCGTTGTCCGTGTGGTGATGGAATAAGAATACAATTCACCACCCCCCTATCTCACCCGTGGGTGATCGTTAAACTGACTAAGGGTTATAAAACGCATATAACATCTACGCGAGAAAAGGAAATCTCGAAGCAAAACCCTATATCAACACGTCTGACCAGCGTGGTATAGTAGGTTAATTGGCCTCCCATTATGGAGGAGGCCCGAGCCCAATAGTGGGACGTATATGAGCTGAGATGATGATAATGATGATGATATGTAATGCTACGCTGAGGCAAAATTGGAAATTTAGATCTAAATGAACAGGTATCCAAATATTTACAATAATTTTCACCAATATTCGAATATAAACAACTTACACAGCAACAATAACTATTAAAGATTTTAAATTCAATTCAAGATTGTAAAAAATAATTATTGAGCATTGTAAGAGATCTTATGAAAAAACATTAAATAAATAAAATAAATTAATAAGACCGTATTTAGGTTAAACAAATAGTGAGAAAAGTTCTTTTTCTTTTATTGCTTATAGCGGCAAATGGGTAAGTAGCACACCTGATGGTAAGTGTTACTACCGCTGATGAACATTTGCAATACCAACGATACAACTAGGCCGTTGCCTACCAACCCAAACCCACCCTCGTGCTTACCGAAAGAAACAGACGTCGATTTTCTACGCGAGTGTGGTATCTCGGACGGATGGGCCCGCGGCTTTAGACATAAAACTGTCAAGAGTGTCGTCCAACCAGTTTAAGTTAACTATGAAGAGATTGTCTAAATGAGTTCACTATAAGAGGCTCATCTGAACAAGCTCACTCTGTGAGTTTAAAGCTAGCACACGACACCATCACCATTTTCTGCTAAAAAAAAATACGTGATATTTGCAAAACACCCTCTCTCCCCCAAGTGAGGTTTAGTAAGATTCCACTCGAACAACTACAGATATTAAGTTGTCCTTATTTCATATAAACTACCACTTTGTACTATGCCAGGGGTCAGCAACCTGTCGCTCGCGAGCCACATACGGCTCTTTAGATGTGAAGTTGCTTTAGTGCTATACGCAAAAAAAATATTTTATAAAGAAAACATTTAAAAATGGTTCTGAATTGATAAATAAGGATTAGGCACAAATTATTGTTGGCAAAAACAAAAATTGTGGCTCTTTAAAAACTTTAAACCTTTATAAATTATAATTTTTGGCTCTGCCGACACAAAAGATTGCCGACCCCTGTACTATACCAACCAACATGTCTGAATGATATGGTACGGTGGGTCAATTTTCTTTCTATTGTGGAGGAGGTTCGAGCCTAGCAGTGATATGGATATAAAATGTGATAATGATGAACCAAAATCTTAAAAAATAGGTTATGAATGTAATGCGGTCGAAATGCGATCTCTACGGAAAATCTGTAGAGTTAGGCTAACCGACCGCATTCTAACGACGACGTAAGAGAGCGAGTAGGTATGATATAGAGTTTTGGTGTAAAGATGCGAAAGGGAATACTCCGATGGTTCGGACATGTGGAAAGAATGCCGAACGAACGTCTGGTTAAGAAGATATACAATGCGAAAGTGGAAGGATGTGGGTACCGGGGAAGACCGAGACTCACCTACCTAGACCAGATAGGTCACGTACTGAAGGAAGGTGGAGTCAAGAGTCTCCGAAACCGGCGAGCGTGTATGAAGAGAATTATGAATGTTGAGGAAGGGAATGAAGTATGCAAGGATAGAGGTCTCTGGCACTCTGTTCTCTCTGCTTAGCCTGCAAAGGATATGGCGTGATGATATGTATGTATGTATGTATGTATGAATGTAAGGGCAGACGGGTAAAAAAGTAACAACTCTTTAAAACTGTGCCTTATTAAATCTAAAGTTGAATCATTTATAAAACTATCTATCTCTCCTCCAGAGAAGGAGGGAGATGTACCTTACCATGCTGGTCCAACAATTATAGGATTTTATTTCGAGCTTTCTTTCTTTTGAATAGACTTCCTTCTTTTTAATAGCTATATTAAATCAATTAAGGGGGTTAATAGGGGGTGATGAATTGTACTCTTACTCCGTCACCAAACACAAAACTATTAGGTATGTGTCCGATATATCAAAACGAATCTGAAATCGGATTTCAGTCAGAAATCGTATCGTCTCGATATTCAACACTATACAAACTGATTTTAGAAAACGTATTTCGGCAGAAACTAAATCAACACATATCAAAACAAAACGACGAAAACGCAAACTAATAATAAATCTAATCATCGCGCAATCGTTTTCTATTGCTAGTTTTGCAAACCAAACCAATATTTGAAAACTTACTAACTATCTCTTTCACTCCGCTAAGCGATCGCTTAGTCAGAATGAGAGAAAGCGAATTTCATTAAAATTCGCCTCCTTTCATTCTAACTAAGCGATCGTTTAGTGCAGTGAAAAAGAGATGAAGCGAATTGTCATCTGTTTTGGATTTTGGCGGTTTCTAAGAAACTCAGAATGGCAGATGGAAACGAAACAGAATTACAAGAGTCAGGGAATAAGATCTATATTAGAATGCAACTACTTCCATGATAATATTACACAATACTTAATGATAGTAGTTTAAGTTTTGTGTTTGTTAAATAGATTTTTGGATTATGGGAGAGTTTTTGCACACTTGACCTTGGTGACACGTGCGGTGTGCGCGTAATGTTATTTTTGTGATCTCGTGAACTATATAATTAGATAAGTATTTTACGATTCGATACTATACTAACGTATGTTAGTATCATACATACGATTTGATGATAAATAAGAAATAACTATTTAATGTAAAAAGGTAAGATTTTCGCTTCGTAATCGGGATTAATAAAAAAAAAACCATACAAAAAAAATGTACATTATAAAATATAATCATGAAATCATTGTAAATATGACGATTTTTAAATACGCAAGAAAGTTTTGTATCATATCCAAAACAAAACATTTTTGCTAGTCTAGTAGGTACTCTAGTTAAGCCTAGATAAAGCATGAAGGAAAATCGTACACCTAAATCCAATCAACAAAGAAATTATAGAAAAATATTTTGAATGCAAATGAAAAATAGTTCGATTGCGTTTTTCGTTTGCTACGCTAAAATAACTAAAAACATCGAATATCGATCGAAACTAAAGTAAACCCGCTCCGTCAACCGCTCTGGAAAGCGATTTCTGAAATCGGTTTTTAAAATCGATTTCAATATCAGAAATCGAATTTGTATCGGATTGCGTAAAAATCTGAAAACGCCCATCTCTAAAAACTATGTTTTCTTTATTGCTTATGGTGACAAACGAGCAAACAGCACACCTTATGGTAAGTATCACTGCCGCCCATTGACCTTTGCAATACCAAGGATATACCCAGGCCGCTGCCTACCAATACAAACCCAAACCCACCCAGCAGGGCTTCCGGCTCTCTCGCTCACCGAACGAAGCTTAATAACACATTGACCATTACTCAGGCATGGATCTTCTGCGAGAGTGTGGTACTACCCCTAAACGGACCGACCCGCGGTTGTAGACAGAGAACTGTCAACAGCGTGGTCCTGCCATTATGTATTGTAATTCTAATAAATGGTATGTATTTTTAAATGTGATATAGTCTTTAAACTTTGATATGTTAATGTGAATAATTCAAATATTTTTATAAAACCTTAATATCAAATATCATATTTGTGTATCTATATCAGTTAGTTCTATGATTAAAATTACTACTGACTTCTGTATCTCCACCTGGTTTTTGTATGTAACGGTTCTATTGCTTAATGTCTACTTTCAAAGTTATTAGAAGAAAATGAAGTCCACAGTGTGACAGAGTTTCAATTCTGTGGTAGAATACATCAAATTTGCTTTTTCCATGTGGTGACAAATTGGGATATAATATGCAGATTCAATTTTTTTTTAAAGACACCGCCCAACGCTAAGCAGTAATCCTGTGGATCTCACAAAGTATTGTCCTGCGTGGGAATTGAACCCACGGCATTGGCACGAAAGGTCGTTATCTTAACCACTACGCCATCTGTGCAATCATAATAATACCATAAACCATTTTCCGTATGATGACAGATATTCAAAAATATCATGCTAATCCAAAATTGAGTCTTGGCTGAATACAATTGTGGTAAGCGAATGGAGTGAGAATGTGAAAAACAGGTCACATAGTATGGGTACTTTCCCTAACATCTATGCAAGAGAAGTAAAACTCCAAATAAAATCTTATGTCAACAAGTCTAAGCAGCGTAATACAATAGGTCACATTCCCTCTCATTGTGGCAGAATACAAAATCCAGCAGAAGAATATCTATCTGATTGAAATGACAATAATAATAATAAATAGTAATTCTCTTAGGAATTCACTGCAATTACCAACATATATGTCAAGTGTGGCATGGCAATTACCATTTCTTAATTAATTCAACTAAAAATATTGTTCCTATTAAACATTTTCTCCAATAGAACAACTATTACTAGAGAGTAATATATTTGAATTAAAAAACAATAATAAAAAAAAAACAGACAATAAACATTTTTGTTGTTTATGCTATGCTATTATAATTTAATGAAGCATTTTTTTTGCGACGGGCTGTGGTAACACCCAATTTAAAGAGGCATGGATTATATTTCAATACTATGCACTTGCGTGATAAAATTATTAACACCTTATATGAGATAGACAAAACATTGTGGGGCGTTCGTGACTATATGAGATGTTTGCAAATTTTTTATTTTACATACATACATACCATCACGCCATGTCCCTTGCAGAGTAGGCAGAGGGAACAGAGCGCCAGAGAACTCTATCCTTGCATATTTCACTCGTTTCCTCAACATTCACAATTCTCTTCATATTTTACTAAGAACTAAAAAATGTACTTGTGCTTGTGGGTTAAGAATACAAGGCTGGGTAAGTGTCAAGAGAATGAGCTATATTATTCTCGCGAGAAACTTAATCTACTTGCTAATCATCGCAATTATGGCATGTGCCTTCCATGGGATGGTACATTTAATAGTATTCATAATCATCATCTCAGCTCAACTATCATCCATTGCTAGGCTCCAACCACCTCCACAATAGGATATTAGTTGACATACTCTAGCACACTGGTGGTGGATGGTAACAGGATGATGTAGAATTTTATTTTGAGTTTTCCTTCTCTTACACAGATGGCATCCGCATAATATATTTGCTAATCGTCTTTAATCCCTTGGGTAATATAAAAGGTGGTAAATTGTATTCTTACTCAATCACCACAGAAAAATAATACTAATGATGAAGAACCCTAATCATCTTCACAAACTTGTGTAGATCATAATAAATTAAAAATTTAATGACATAAAACTCATCCAAACTCTCAAAGTATGTTCCACTGTCCATCCATATACAAATAGAAAATATTCGATACATTATTACCCCATATAAATTGGGATAAATCCAAATGGAAATAAATGATCGGATTGTTTAGACTTCAGCGCTCACCAACAGTCGGGAAAAGTTGTCATAGCCATCTGTGGCTAACAACTAAGTCACACACAAAAAAAAAAAAAAGGAAATAAATGTAATACAACAAAGAAGCAAGTAGGTATGATTTTATTAAAATAAATAAACATGATACATATAGTTACACATATTATTTTAATATAATAAATATTGTAGTTTATGCAGATGGTGATAAGTTCACTGATGTCATAGAGAAGGCTAGTGTGTGAGACTTCGCTTTTGATTTGAAAATCAAATATGTATTCCGATATCCATTACTTGCAGACATTGAAAGATTGATTTGCTTGTACTGAGGAATAAAAAAATATAAAATTAATTTAAGCTCATTTCATAGTTTATATAAATACTTTTTAACTGCAGAATATGATATATATTGTTTTTTTTTATTCAATATATTCCATAAAATGCGACAGTCATTCATTGATAAAATATATTTTATAAAAGTAAAATTAAATAAACATTTGAGGAGATATATATATATATATATATATATATATATATATATATATATATATATATATATATATATATATATATATATATATATATAAATATTAATAATATTATATTCAAACTTCACTTACTTTCAGAATCTCATGGTTTCATTGAAATTTTGTTTATATTTTGTTTTATATTCATATTAAAAGCATAACACAATAACTAAGATTTTCTTTGTATTGCCTTGTTTTCATTAGATTGTATCATATTGTCTAATTTTATTTTTATTGTTTATGGTAGCAAACAAGCAGGTAGCACACAAGTAAGTGCTACTCCCAACTATGAACCTTCGCCATATCATGGATTTAGATAGACCTCGGCTTACCAATGTAAACTCTAAACACCCTGAGAGTTGGATTGTTGACTTTCTCGCTCACCGCACTAAGTGCAACAACACATTACCACTGCTCAGCTATTAATTTTCTGTGAGAGTGCTGGTACGGCTTGTGGCTATAGACAGAAACTATCAACAGTGAAGTCCTACAATTACTGTACTATGTCTAATTATAATAACCACAAAATATTATTTAATACTAATTTAATAACTGGTAAACATTATTATTTTTATGTTATTTAATATAAATTGACAGTTTTCCTACTAGCAATTAATACTGTATAAAACTGCTGCCTAAAACTTGACAACTAAAAACTATAGTCAATAGGTAAAAAGCTTGACAATTTCCATATGACCATAAATATAAAGTTTTGAACATGTGGAGGTAACAAAACCAAAATAAAATGAAATCTGTAAAAGTATATATGCTAATAAATATCAAAAACCATTATACTCACCCTTTCTATTCACTTGAAATTACAAGTAGATTTCAAATAAAACACCAAGTACTTTAATTGCTTAATCCCAAACAGGTTAACAAATAAAAAATAAAAAAAGTATGTTACAAGAATTAATAAATATTTATGTTTCTTACCTTCTACAGTGCTGTAAGAGTTGCAGAGAATGCTAAAGTTTTGAAGACCACACTTGATAGCTGCTGCTTGAAGTAGCTTAGCCATTTTAATATCAAAATTGTAAACTTCAAAAAAATTGCAAATGTGCAACAAGTTAAATTTTCAAATAGAGAATTATGTCGAAAGGTAGACGACGTGTAAGAGACTCGGCGTCCTTCAGTCAAATGCTGCACGGTACGGATCGCCGTATACTCCTACATAATATTGCAGGCGCATCGCGCACACGCACACGAACGCAATACACGGAAATCGCATTGCACTCTACTCAAAAGTCAATAAATCCTGTCCATGGAAAAATATATGCGTAGCGCATCGGCCTTCGTGAATGTAGCTGGAGGACTCCTATTATTAGACACAGATATAGGCAAGCACATAGTAAGAAATATTATTTTAACTTACCGTTGGCATGGCTAGTATCAGCTTTGTGAAACAGTGATAGAACTGTTGAAAAACAATCCATTACGCCCCCCAGCCAGAATACAGTCTTTTTATCTTGTTCTAGGAGCGCTGCAGGCCATCCTCTGCGTTTGGCCTTGGGAAACGCACAAGCATCGGGTTCGTCAGGTGGATTTCCATCCATTATCGCGATCAACACAAAACTTTTGAATTCGAAATACACAACATTTACAAAAGAAGAATAACACACAATAAAAACATTTCTTTCACGTACAAAGCAAAGTTATTCTTATTACTAGATAGGTACCTATATATTTATAATCTGTGGCGTTATGGAGTCCTTTACCATAGACTATGTATGAGGTTTTTTAATACTCGGTGCCTCATGGAATAAAGTAACCACGTCTAACTAATAACATTTTCTATAATTCTTAGTAATATATTGCAAGACATGTTTAACGGGGTTGTTATGCAAGTCTTCCCTTTGAACGCTGAAGAACGCTCAATTCAATTAAAGCTTGATGCGTGGGTATGGGTACGTTATATACTTTCATTAAAAGCGTCAATTACATAAACAAGCTAGGCACTGAACTACATAATTATAATGTAAATCGATACAGACGTCCATTATTGAATAAACAATTTTATTTAGTTAACATTTATCGTTGTAGAATATTATACATTCTGGCAAAGGCAACTACATTATTATCAAATACAACTCTTAACATATACACTTGTAGAAAATGGAATACCCAGTTATGGAGTAGGGTTACAGTAGTAAGGTCAAACTGTTGACAGTTTTTTCTATTTGCATCTGTTAACGGGCTGACCATCTTAGATAGTATCAATCGGAGCAATACCAAACTCGTAGAAAATCGATGTTTGTGTAGTAACAATGCACTGCTGCACTTCTTTCGAGAGAACTGTAAGTCCAGCGTCTTTTGGCAGCACACCCCTGTGACAATTCGCGGAGGCAGAGGTGCTTGCAGGTTATTAGTGGCGGGTGTTGGCGACGCTGGCAGACGCAGTAATGAGTTGACTGCCAGGCGGGGTGGCCCTTGCTGGGACTTCATTACCCGTTGGGCACTCCGGAGTAAACAAGAAACAGATAGAAGAGCGAGCATTTGAGAAAGCATCTAGACATGTTGATTAACCATGATTGAAATATTTTCAAAACCGCATGAACCTCTAAATCGTCTCATGTGCTGCAGTAAATGTGATGTACGAAATAAGAGGCGAAATCGAAATGTTTAATCGATATGATTTCAGTTTCAAATTAATGGTTGTTGAGTAAGATGACCAATCAGCTTTAAAAAATCTTTACTTGAAAGAAGAAGAGGAATTACACCAAAAGGATTAGGTATAAATATATTTGAAATGAAAATTGTCATGACTATAGGAACATGATCATAGCCATAAGTAAGATAAAAGAGGTTCCAAGAAATCAAAATAAATAAATAAAGAAAGAGAACAGAGTGAGCAGTCAACAGCACTTTTTGGATTTTGAAAAGGGAGCTTTTTTCTAGTAGGAGAGTCATCATTTAAAAGAAAAGCTTCGAGGAGAGAGTAGCTGAACAGATCGGAGAAGCAAATGCTCCATAATATATTGTGACCGTTTAAACCACCCATGTAAATAATAGGAGGCGGAACATAGATGATAATAGTAACAGCAGTTCAGGCATTAAAGCTGAATTGGAATGGAGAATATACAGTCATATAAAGGATATATCAAAGGTTCTAATACTAACGATGTTGATATCAAAAGGGTGCGGAGAGAGTTGGATTGGAGAATAGGACAGGTAGAGATTTATTAATAATGCGCTCCCAGCTAATCAATATATATAGTATTATATCATCATTCTCCTGCTCTTATCCCAATTACTTGGGGTCGACCGAATATGTATTCCTCTTCCTACATATTGCAAGAGTTATTGGCAATAATTTTATGACCGGCCACCTGCCTGACGTCAACCCTTGGGAATGTAATTGTTGACAAAAGGGCATCAGGTGGTGTTGGCCCAGATCGAAATAAGACTCTTAGTCGTCTTTTACGACATCCACGAGCAAAGTAAGGATTGGTAGTATTCGTAGCCGCTACCACACAGCAAATATATATATATATATATATATACATATATTAGGGCGGTCCCTTGGAGGCGACGCGTACCGACCCGCCCCCGTCGATACGAACATCGGCAGATGCGGCGATGGGAGCCGCCATCCATCACGCCTTGCTCAGTCAGGCGAGTCAAGGAGAGCAGAGTGCCGTGTGGGCACGTGGAATGTAAGAGGTTGTGTGGAAGGTAAGTTGTACGAGCTGATAACCCTTATGGCGGACAAACAGCTAGACGTGCTCTGTGTAATCGAGACCAAGCGAAGGGGCAGCGACGCCTGCGAACTTCCTGGTGGCGGGATGGCTCTGTGGTCTGGTGTACCACAGAGCGATCGAGCCAGCATGGGGGTAGGAGTGCTGTTGTCCTCTCACTTGGCCTCAGGTGTGAAGGATTACGGAATGTATGATCCCAAACTTCCTTGGGTCCGAATAAAACTAGGTGTCACCAAGGTATTCATGGTTGTAGTATATGCTCCCGTAGGATCATCGGTGGCATCAGACCTGGACAAGTTTTAGAATAATGTTAGAGAAGTTCTGGATATGTGAGAAACCAGTGAACGCGTGATTGTATGCGGAGATTTGAACGGATGGGTGGGTACCAAGCGTCCCGACTATGAGGACGTACTTGGTACATTTGGTGGTAAGAGAGTGAAAGACGCAGGTAGACTCATTGCGGATGTATGCATGGAGAGAAACCTTATTGCGTCAAACACATTTTTCCAACATAAGGACATCCATATATACCTATACATGGAGAAGGAATGAACAGAAAAGTATAATAGATTTAATTTTGGTAGACAGTCACCTCCGTAGAAAAATATTGGACGCAAGAGCCTACAGGGGCCCCACAGCCAATACGGACCACTATCTCGTTATTGCGAGATTTAGTGGTCTGTTCAGAAAGTGGAAGCACTGGCAAGAGCGTGTCAACTTCGGAGGGCTTGAATAAAAGGTTGAAAGTTTGCAAGAAGAGTGTGTAAGAGAAAAGTATGCAGAGGGTGTCCGAGATCGGTTGACGATGGCAAGCCAGCCGCAATCAGACATTGAAGAATGCTGGAGAATATTGAAAGACAGTATGGTAGATACAGCGAAATAAGTATGTGGAAGCTCACCGAAGCATAGAAAAACAAATGGTGATGCATGGTGGGATGCGGAAGTGGCAGCTTCCGTAGAGCAAAAGAAGAAAGCGTGGCTGGACTATGTTTCTTCTTTGAATCTGAACGACAGTATGACTGAACAGAAGAAAGAAATATATCGGCAATGTAAGAATGACACCAAGGCCTTAGTGAAAGAGAAACGTGATAGAGCAAATATGAATGCAGAAGTTAGGCTGACTAAAAACTTCGAGGGTAACACCAAACTCTTTTGGAGGGAGGTGAAGAAGTTCCGGGGTGGTTGATCAGCCTTCAGAATGAATAAAATAATGTCCAAAAGTGGTGACATTCTTACACAAACACAAGACGTGTTAAGCTGATGGAGTGAATATTTTGGCGATATGTAAGCGGATGCTCGGGTTGGCGCCGGTGTTGCATGTGGTCTAGTAGATCAACATTCAGCACCGGCGTCCTCCGATGGCATCAGTAAGAAGTTTGAAAAATGGTAAGGCAGCGGGCATTGATATGGTGTCTGCCGAGATGATTAAGCTTGGCGGCTCCTGTTTCTGGGAGGCGTTCCTGTTGCTCTTCAATTTATGTAGGAGCTCGGGAATGGTTCCCAGGGACTGGAATAGCGCAGTCATCGTGCCTTTGTTTAAAAACAAGGGTTCACGTTATGATTGCGCAAATTACAGAGCCATAAGCTTGACCAGTTTGGCAGCAAGGGTGTATGCTAAAATTATTGAAAGGAGAATGAGGATGGTGTCCGATGGTTTACTGTGTGAGGCACAAGGGGGTTTCAGGAGTGGAAGGGGATGCATGGATCAAGTGTTCTCTCTGTGCAACATTGTGGAGAAGCATCTGCCTCTAGGTCAGAGGGTTTTCTGCAGTTTTGTGGATGTGGAGAGAGCATTTGACACGGTTGTACGAAAGGGACTTTAGAACAATTTACCGGAGTATGGTATTAACGGTAAACTGCTGCAGGCTGTGCAGTCCAGTTACATGTAGCTTGTGTGCGGCTGGATGATGGAATGTCGACTGGTTTGACGTCAATATCGGCGTTAAGCAGGGGTGCGTTCTATCAGCCAGGTTGTTTATCAATGAACGATATGAAAGTGGGAGTCCAGATGGGCGACTCAGTGGTCAGTGCTCTGCTCTATGCAAATGATGCAGTCCTGCTGACACAGTCAGCGATTGACCTGCAAACCCTAGTCGACACAATGACAGAAGACTGCAAGAAAAGGGGTCTACGCTTGAATGTGAGCAAAACCAAAATAATGGTCTTTGAAAGAGATGAAGCCAGAACAGATGTAAGAGTAACAATAGGTAATGATGTACTAGAGTAAGTGGATGAATTTGTATATCTTGGATGTGGATTTAGAGATGGAAGGTACACCACTGATATAGAGAGAAGAGTAAATGCGGGCAATAGAGTGAACGGTGCGTTGGGACAACTTCTCAGTAGCCACCACCTCAGCCAGAAGGCACGTATAGCAATACATAACGCAGTGCTTGTCCCAACATTACTATATAGAAACGAGAGTTGGATATCCACAAAAGAGCATGAGTAAAATTAATGCGGTCGAAATGCGATCTCTACGGAAAATCTGTGGAGTTAGGCTGACCGACCGCTGTTGGCGCGCCAGTAGATGATGCGCGTCACACTCTGGAGGTTTGCCCCGCCTGGGGGCCCCAGCGCCACGTCCTGTCGGCGGTCGTTGGAAGAGACCTGTCGCTGTCGACCATCATCTCCAAGATGCTCGACAGCGATAGGTGCTGGACGTCGATGGCCTCGTTTTGCGAGGCCGTCATGGAGAAGAAGGAGGCTGCGGAGCGGGAACATGAGGCGCATGCGTCCGCTGACTCGCTCCGTCGCCCGCGTCCGGGGAGGAGGAGGCGCCGTTATGCGCACCTCCTCCCACCGCCTTGAGGATCGACAGGGCGTGGCCAGAAGGCCAAGCGTTGGGGCGTCGGGGATCGAATGTCAGTAGACGATCGCTCCGGCGCTCCGTAAAAGCGCGGCAGGGGGCCGCTGTGGTTTTAGTGGGTATTCCGGTCGGACTAGCCGGCCGGCGAGTCCCACACTCCCTCCCGTCTTGACATCGGCGGGCAGGGGTTAGCGCACAAAAGCGTTTCTCAGCGTCAAAAAAAAAAAAAAAAAAAAAAGGCTGACCGACCGCATCCGCAACGACGACGTAAGAGAGCGAGTAGGTATGATAGAGAGTATTGGTGTAAAGGTGCGAAAGGGAATGCTCCGATAGTTTGGAAATGTGGAAAGAATGCCGAACGAACGTCTGGCTAACAAGATATACAATGCGAAAGTGGAAGGATATAGGTACCGGGGGAGACTGAGACTCACCTACCTAGACCAGATTGGTCACGTACTGAAGGAAGGTGGAGTCAAGAATCTCCGAAACCGGCGAGCGTTTATGAAGAGAATTATGAATGTTGAGGAAGCGAGTGAAGTATGCAAGGATAGAGTTCTTTGGCACTCTGTTCTCTCTGCCTACTCTGCAAGGGATATGGCGTGATGATATGTATGTATGTATGTATGTGTAATATTTTTTTGAAAACCGGTAGGTATTTCTTCCATGAATTGGTTATACGCCTCTAATTAGGAATATTGGTAGTGTATGCCTCGCAATAGAAATATTGATTGCGTTTTTCTAACCAGAGTTTTAAAGCAATAATTTGAAACTGTTTAACAATATTGAAACAATTTTCTATAAAGTTCAATGAACTTAATATTATCGTCAATTTCAAATTTAAACGGTTTTGCATCATTTCTGAGAGCAATACCCTAGTAATAACTGAACAATTGAACATATGGTGCAATGCTTAAGATACCCACCTCCTGTGGCAGTGCCTTTGATTACCACGCAGGACAATACTTTATGCGATCAAAAACTGTTGTTCTGAGTCTGGATATATTTTGTCATCATTCATCATTCTTCTGCTCTTATCCCAATTATTTGGGGTCAACGAATATGTACTCGTACATATTGCAAAGTTATTGGCAATAGTTTTACGACCGGCCACCAGCCTGACGTCAACCCTCCTTGGGAATATAACTGTTGAACAAATGGTGGTTTTGGCCTAGGTCGATATAACGCTCTTAGTCATCTTTTACGGCATTTACGAGCAAAGTAAAGATTAGCAGTATTCGTAGCCGCTACCACACAGCAATGTCCACCAATACAAAGATGATCCTTAGAGTGTGGTCTAAATAAAAACTAAACTTGAATGCTGAAATCACGCACTCAAACTGATTTGTACGATACTCGTATGAACTAGAAAAAATGTCAGACAACATTGCATTTACACAACTCGATTGAAGGTCCAATTACATTCTGCGTGCATATGGCCCATCATGACCTATGCTTGCGTAGTGTTCGCGCATCCGCACAGGATCCAGAGACTGCAGACACTTCAAAATAGGTTCATGCGCTGAGCTACGGGGGCACCATGGTTCATATGAAACGTCGATCATTTACATTTACCTCGAACTGCCGACCATAAGGCAATTTATGTAATATATTCCGATATCCTACACCTCAGCTATACAATGACTGCAAAGTCTTAACCGTTCGACAGTTATACGTACTCCGTTCAGTGCTTAGAATACATGGTTCTATGCCTCTTGCCGATCCCAACAAACGTAAAATTTATCCGCGCGGTATTAAACATAAGACATGTTTTGCCAGACATCAATATTACGTTATATCAATTTATATCTACCAAAAAATTCTCAAAGAACTGCATATACTTAATTTAAACAAACACAACCTAAAAAGTAAAGTAACTGATTGGCTTCTAAAACAGGATTACTCAAATACGGAATCATTATTCACATACACTGTGTAACATAAACATACAACCACTAATCACACAATACACACCCATACACACACACACACACACACACTCGAGCAGACACACACGCACAGACATATACACATGCACACGACGCACATACTACGTGCACTCACTGCTTCTATACGCACTCTCAATTTCTATTTCTTTATTATTAACTAAATATAACATTCACATTTCTTTTTATTTTATTCACTTTTCTTCAGTATACTATTGATTTTTTCCTTTCTAAATATAAATTTATTAACCACGTCTCGTCTGATACAGGCTTGACCTAGTTTACGAGTCTAAGTTATAAAGTTATAATAGTGCTACACATACTCGAAATATTTTAAGTAAATTATTGTAAAATGTGTAATGTTTTGACTAAATAAATTATTATTATTATTATTTTGTATCTCCATTTATTCACGGGATCTTCCATGAGGAAGATGCCCGGTCCTTTGGGAGGCTTACATGGGGATATGGATCCAACATGCAGAGGCCTTTGGAGAAATTTAATCTAAATATTGGGATGGGACATCTACCGATGACATTCCATATCTGCAGATAACATACGTGGACTGCCAGCGGTAAGTGTAAAACTATTGTGTGATTATGGTGGCTAATATCTGATTATGGGAGTGGGTGCTTAGTGGACTGGTTCATCTTAAAACTATGAAATTTTAAACTGTCGTCTGCCTTCAAACCCATATTGAGAGATGAACGGTGGCAGACGATGACTCGCCAACTCTTATTATTATTATTATTATATGTTCAAGAGTTCAACGTACTCACGTGGTGAAAAAAAAAATTTTTTTCCATCCGAATCGATTTTTTTCTAGCCTATCATTACAAGTAGGACTAGTAGGGTTACCTGTCTTTGTTTTCGGGAGCGGTCCCCTTACACCCTATATAAAGAAGAAAACAGAATACTGTTATCTTCGCCCTCTGTGATTATCTTTCTCTTGGTATTATCCAAATTCTAAAAAAATATATCTTTTAATTTCATTAATTTTCAAGCTATTTAAAAAAAATCTTATCAAAATTAATGAAAATCATTAAAATTAGATATAATGAATGAAATTACATATAATAATATAATTTTGTCGTTTTTACTAGACCATTAAAATTACGGATAACTGGACCATATTATATGGATATTCAAGAAAACTCTACTATAAAGTATGTTCATAAATACATGAGGCTTCTGCTTGCTAGGTGATTCTTATAATTAGCTAAAACATGTTTTAACGTAAGCTAAAAGCTTACACAGGCGGGGAAAGTATTCTGCTCAGAGACCAAGGCTTGAGGGCTGACCTTTGCTGCAATACCAGCAGACTCTCAGAGGTCCTTGCAAGCGCTTCCTTTAGAACTTAAGGTTTTTGTTTTCTTATCTCTTTTATGTTATATGGCGGTCCAATATTCAATACTTTAGATTGTTTTATTAAATAGATTACGTAGGACCTTGTGGCATGTTTACAAACACTTACCTATATTTACCTACATAAATAAACATTAAAATTATATTATTTTACACAACCTATTTACATTATTTATTAAAGTTATACTTCTTTAGGCGCGTTATGAAAAAATAATGACAGTAAAATTTTAAGATGCGCGTGCGTCACTGTAACGCAAACTTAACAGGTTGAAGTTGGCCGCAAAACTGCTCATTATGTCTTGAAAAAAAGATACCAACGAAATAAAAATATAACTTCTTTCTAGTTTATCATTAGAACCTCCACCTAAACTGACATACGTCCTACTGCTGGCCTACCTCCTCCACAATAGAAAGATAATTAACCTTTCATACTACGCTGGTCAGATAGATTGTTATAGGGCTTTATTTCGAGTACGCCTTTTCGTCATAGATCTTATCTGTATGTTATATCTATTAGTCATAAAGAACTTTATGACACCCAAGTACAAGATAAGAGGTGGTAAATGGTAAATTTATTATTATTTATTTCTATTATACTAGCAAACCCAGACCGTTGGTTTGTTTGTAGAAATCGATATATTGCAGCGCCACTTGGTGGCGAGTTACTTTAATGAGGATATAAACCTTCTCCGTGAAAAAATACATATACCAATTTTCATTATGATCCGTCAAATAGTTTCTGAGTTTAGCGATGTCATACATACATATATACAAACATTCTCTTTTATAGATTTAGAATAAATATTCCTCAACTTATGATTTAATACTTACATTACGCACAACACTATATATTACATTAAAATAAAAAAAATACATATTGTTATTTAAAATATAAATAATTATTAAACACTAGCAACCCGCCGTCGCTTCGCTTCGGTTACGTCAGTTCAGTTATGTAGTTTACTTTCGCTACATTCAATTGCCTTTCGGAGAAGAAATTTCTTAAAATCTTATTTCATTTGACTTTTACAGGGCAGAAAGAAAGTCTACACCAAATACCGAGTTTGTAGGAGCTATATTTGAAAATTGAGATTTTTCAGGTTAACACCCCCGCAACCCCCTTGCAGGTGGAATTTCGTAAAATCCGGTCTTAGCTGACCTCTACTCGGCGAAAGGAATATTTCTACCAAATTTAAAGTCTGTAGGCCTTATGATTCCAGAGATATCGTGATGAGTCAATACATAGGTTCTTTTTTAATTTTTTTTTGTGTCTGTCTTTTAGCTGTTAGCTGCAGATGGCTGTCACAGCCTAACCCGGACTATCGGTGAGCGCTGAGGGCTCTCAACCCGGTACAATACATAGGTGGAAATCTCTTATATTTATATAGATTGTATAGAAGTGGATACGCGCAAAAATAACGTTACCTTCTTTACGCAATCATGCGAGTTGCGCGGTCGTGGTTATCAGGCGTCACTTAATAAGGAGCTTTTGGTTTATTTTATTGTTTGGGTTTACTCCCATTATACACTCCCACCATTATAACTAAATATATGACACTGAGGTATGACCCTCCGGAAGTCCCGCAAAATACATCTAATTGTCTTACCTACAAAAAATATTAAAACATTAAAACAAGGATGATTTGGAAAATTGCACTTACCTCTTAAGCAAAGCGGAAGACATGCAGCATGGAGCGGCTTATAAGAGAATAAATGACTGCACCGATGGTGTATTGATTAAGATAACCTAAAGTGTTAATGCAATGGGTTCGATTCCTACGCAGGGCAATACTTGTTTTCTTTTCTAAAAAAAAAATGTTGTGGGTTCAAGACACTTATTAGAAGTGATTTGCAGGCCTCCCTTAGGGTCATACTTCAGTGTCTTATATTTAGTTACAATGGTGGAAGTTTATGGTGGGATTATTCTCAAAAAACAAAGAATGTAAAAGCTCCGCTTTAAGTGGTGCCTGGTGCCCACGATCACGCAACTCGCATGATCGGGTAAAGATATCGTTATAGTACGCGTATCTACTTCTATCCGTGTGGTGATGGAGTAAGAATACAATTCACCACCCCCTATCTTACCCGTGGGTGATCGTAAGAGATGATAAACGGATATAAAACGCATATAAAATCTTTGCGAGAGGAGGAAGGTTCGAAACTAAACCCTTTGCCAACACGTCTGACCAACGTGGTATAGTAGGTTAATTTCCCTCCCATTACAGAGGAGGCCCGAGTCCAACAGTGGGACTTATATGGGCTGTGATGATGATGATGATGAACTACTTCTATATAATACTAGCAAACCCAGCCCGTTGGTTTGTTTGTAGAAGTCGATATATAGCAGCGCCACCTGGTAGCGAGTTACATCAATGGGGCATATAAATCTTCGCCGTGATAAAATACATATACATACCAATTTTCATACTGATCGGTCAAATAGTTTCTGAGTTTAGCGATGTCATATATACAAACCTCCTCTTATTTATTGAGAAGTAGCAATTACAATACCTTTACAGGATTTAAACCTAATGCGATATTGTAAGTAATCAATATTAATTTTAAAATTAATAATAAAATATGTTTAAACAAATAATTATAACAATAAACTAAATAAAAAAAAAAAAAACTAAAACCTCCGGGCCAGTCGTTACCTCACCATGAGGCTAACGCAAAACTCGGAGGAACATTATACGGCTTCCTAAGTTCCTTTGATATAAAAAAAAAAAAAAAAATGTATCACAAGATTTACAGGCAAGCCAATAAACCGCAGGGCAGCTTGTGGCGAGCTGAATGTGAGTGGCGACACTGCGGTCCCGAATACTCCAGAGAGTCGATCAGGGCCTCGTCTCCAGCTGACCTTCATTGGCTGGCTGGAGTGGAAACCGAAGAGTGCCCGAAGGACTCTCAGGTCTGGCTTGCCTTAAACAGCTGGTCAGAGAGGGATCGCCAGAGCTATATGCTCGGAGGTGGAAGTGTCATTTTCAAGGGCATAACTACGGGGAAACCATGGCTCTGTTTATCACAGACTCAAAGGTGAAACCGGCGCCGCACCGCTCGTCACCCCTAGCCACTTGCACCAATGTTGCCCCCTGTTGCCCGTATGGCTTGTGTGCCTGTGGCGACTGTTTAGGGGGCCCATTCAGTGAGTTGGCGAGTCACCGTCTGCCACCGTTCATCTCTCAATATGGGTTTGAAGGCAGACGACAGTAAAAAATTTATAGATTTAAGATGAACCAGTCCACTAAGCACCCACTCCCATAATCAGATATTGGCTACCATAATCACACAATAGTTTTACACTTACCGCTGGCAGTCCACGTATGTTATGTGCAGACGTGGAATGTCATCGATAGATGTCCCATCCCAATATTTAGATTAAATTTCTCCAAAGGCCTCTGCGTGTTGGATCCATGTCCCCATGTAAGCCTCCCAAAGGACCGGGCATCTTCCCTATGGAAGATCCCGTGAAAAAAGGAGAACTAAATAATAAAACATATCACAACATTAATATAGCTTAATATATATATATATTATAACATATTCAATACTACTAACTAAATATATTTACTAATTATACGCAACGCACTTGTATGCAACGTCTGTGAATTCACGCACGCTGCAGTGGTAAATATCTACTGTATAATTTATTGTATTTATTAATTTAATAGCACGTGTCAGGGGGGCGTAAGTGAGCATATTAGTTCTGGCCGCTGGCACGCTTAGTGCGGGCCGCTGGCCCCTTATAACCATATGGCCTGCTGGTGTACACAGGTTTAGCATAGCCAGTATGGCGGGGTGGTGTAGCTGGCCACGTAGTACACGCCAAATATAGCATGCTAATGACATATCGCGGCGCACGCTCAATCGATCGTAACCAACCATACCCAGCACAAAGAGACTTGGATACATAAGCGAATAAAATGGATATACTCCGTACTGTTTCATGTATAAAAAACGGGTGAGTTTATTTTGAATTTTTTCCAGCATAAGGATGTATTTAGACTCATGGGGATTCCAAACGATTGCGGATGTCTCAAGGTAACTGCGTACGAGAGTATTATATAAAATTTTGATAGCCGAAATATTATTAAAATCTTTACAAATTCTCAAAATAAAACCTAATTTCCGGAAAGCTTTGCTACAAATTTTGGTAATATGTTTACGAAACATTAAGTCAGGTACCATTTCAACACCCAGGTCTCGTGTATGACTTAAGCGCAGAATAGATTCGTTATTAATTTTGTAAGTGTATTGTTGTGGATTTTTTGCCCCGCTATAACTCATTATGCCACATTTGGAAATATTAAAAGTCAATTTATTTGTAACACCCCATTGCACTATTCGGTTAATATCTTTTTGCAAGCGCTCCGCATCCGAGGCATTCTTAATTGTTAAATATACTTTAAGATCATCCGCAAAGAGAAGACAATCAGCATCTTGGACGATTTCCGGCAGGTCATTCATCATAAGAATGAATTCCAAGAGCCCCAAATTTGATCCCTGGCTTATTCCTGAAAAGGTATAATATGGCCTAGATTTGTAACCGGCGTATTCTACGTATTGTCGGCGCTCAGCAAGGTAACTGGCAAAGAATTTGAGCAAATGCGGCGTGTAACCCAATAATGATAGTTTCGATAATAGTATGTCGTTATCCACCGTATCGAATGCCTTCTGAAAATCGAAGTAAGCGCAGTCTACCTAGCCACCCGCATCAATGACTGGTGTTAGGTACGTCATAAATGATAACAGATTGCTACTCGTACTTCTTCCTTGTCGGAAACCATGCTGATTATCAGTCAATCGAGAACTGATTTGTTTATAAATATCTGAATAAAGAGCTGATTCAAAAACTTTAGCAAACGTTGATAATACTGCTACGGGTCTGTAACCAGTAATATTATTATTATTATAGATATAGACTATATTTTATAGATATAGAAATATATATTTTTTATAGATACATCCTGTTTCATAGCGCATAAAATTTGTTTCGTTTTTGTTTTTTTATTATTACTGTTATAGATTTTACACAAAAAAAAATAACAATTATTTGCTTACTGCCGCCCATGGATCTTTGCAATACCAAGATTACAAGTTAGGCCACTGTCTACCAGTACATACCCCAAACTTCCGGCGTTTGCATCCGTCTCTGTGCTCATCTAACAAGGTGCAATAGCACATTGCCATTACTCAGGCATAGATCTTCTGCGAGAGTGTGGTACTACCCGTGCGGAACGGCCCGCGGCTGTAGATAGAAAACTATCAACAGCGTGGGCCTACCACTAAAGGAAAGATCGTACCACTAAAATGATGAATGAATTTGGGACAATTAGCTTTAAAATTCAAAAAGTGCATGGTATAAGATAAATTTGTTTTTGTAAGAGACTCACTTCTCAATTATGTAGATACAAGTTAGCTAACAGTGCTCTGAGTTTATCACACAAGTGAGTTATGTGAGCAAACCAGTTAAATTTGCCATCAATAATTAAACCCAGATATTTGTGATTGTTGGTTTTATCCACAGTAGGGCAAGAACAGGATGCATTATTAAGTTTATGGAGACAGGAGTGTTCATCTGCTATTATTTTTGGATATATGTTTCGATGTTTTATAACAAGTGCTGATCTAATATGTACAGCTCTGGTCTCATCAGCATTTATGATTATTAGCCTACTTGAAGAGGCTTCGCTTGCCGAGCTTGCTTTTATGCTAGTGTATAAAAAAGAAGTAATGAGATTTTTGTTTCATATCCTTGTCTTATCTTATCCGTAAGTTTAGCAAATGATTAAGAGATAACATGCACGAAAGGGAACAAAACTCGAAATAAAACCTTATATCAACCGATCTGACTAATATGGTATAAATTTTCTCTCAATGATGTATTCCTCCAGCTAGCCCAGTAAAATGTGTATAAACTGAGACGAGTAATCAGATCGCATTTATATGTATGTCAATTTTTTATTCACTAATCATGTGATAAGTGGTCTTCTATTCCTTCTATCTTAATCTAAGTGTATTTTACCTATTTTGTGTTGAACTGTAAACTATTATGCTACTTAGGTGTAATAAACTATTTCTTCGTGCATCTCTTCTTGCTTTTTTCGTTTCTAACATCTTCAGGTAAGCTGACAATGCTAACATGTGAGTTCCGTATAACAGTACTATCCCTTTACTTCCATTTCCTGCCCAAATTATCAGAAGAACCTTAATTGAGCATCAGCGCTCTTTTAGACTCATTAGCTCAATAGGTTAGAGCACCGATATATTAATTTACGGTTAAAGGTGGTGTGAATTCATTCCGTTATGGGTGAACGTATGAGACGACTAAGGGATATAAAAGTGCATATAACATCTATTCAAGAGAAGGAATACTCGAAACAAAACTCTAAACTAACACGACTGATCAGCGTGGCCAGGGACGGTTCTAGCACATGTAGCGCCCGGGTGCAAGCAATCACCTGGCGCCCTCTTGTATCAAAATGCGTGAACAAAATGGAATAGGTTGATAGTTACAACACGTTAGAGTAAATTTTCAATCTCGCTGGAATATGTTGTTCCATGCTTAGTCTCGTTGTTTTTCAGCTACCAGACAATGACTTTGAATTTGCTGCGCAATATGAAGGAACTACAATAATATTCAATAGTTTATGAAGAAAATTTTAAATGACTTGGCTGTATGGATTTTATCCCTTTTGTCTGATCAAATGGATGAACGAACCAGAGACTAGAAAATTTTCTTTGCACTGTGAGCAAGATGCTGTCATTTATAATAGAAGAATAACTTATTTCACGTAAAGGGCAAAAGTCGAATGAATGGATACAAATTATTAGTTGATTATTTCCTTATCACTTATTATTTTCTTCGTTATAAATATTGAGTGTCAACTACGCATATGATTACTTAGCTCTGTTTTAATTTATAACTTAATTCAGCTACGAATTGTTAAGTTCATATGCGTAAAAATGGAGAAGGCATTTTCTGTGCAGGAATTATATGCATCGTATAAGCGATGGGTGATTAGTAATCCTGGCATCGTAACGGACGTAGAGACTGTAGCAACGTGGTCGTCTTACTTCGTAGCTGGTAAAATTAATAAGTCACCCATTGTATCGGAACTTGTGTATTCTCTTTCAAAACTTGTGTCATTATTCAACGACACTCTAATAAAAGAGGCGTATGGTAATGAAGAACCTTACTACGGGCTAAGAGAACAAATTAAGCTATGCCTGACGGTCATACATTACTGTGAAGTTTTTATTGAACTGCTAGTGAAAAACAGGTGGGGATCACGTGGCAAATGGACTGCGGCAACATTACTACAAGTATTCAAGTGCTCATCAGCCCTCATCCTACTCTTTAGATTCAAGGAATTACCAGTGTCACACCCTCCAGTAGCTGTGTTGCAAAGAAAGAAGTTTACTGAAGGTAAAGAGACAGATGAAAATTCTAATGCTTTCTTCACTTTGCGACGATCTGGTCGAGTTATTCGTCGAGTAGATGGAGCACCTGCAGTAGCTTTTCGTGATTGGGAACCAGTAAAAATCAAAGATGATAGATTAGCCAAAGGAAGTAATACAACAGATTTAATCTATGCTGAATCTTTACATATACTCAAGCCGTTAATACATTTAGCAGCCATGAGAATATTTGGTACAAAAGCTTGGAAACAATGGTTTGTAGCCCTTGGTGTGGACTTAGCAAGTATGAAGCTATATAATAAGCATATGAACAATTTGTGTTATGATCAACGATTGGAGATAAGTCGAAGGAAACTTGGTTTGATATTGTATTTGTTAAGAAGTCCAATGTATAATGGATATTTAAAGAATGTTATTGAGAATGTTTTGACATCTATGTCAAAGAAAATACCTATTATGTCATTTATTAATGGCCCAGTCATTCAGTATTTGAGTCATTGGCAAGATATTTATTTCTATATGTGGGCTTCGTAATTTTTTAGGTGTATCATTATATTACCAAGGTTTTTAATGGTATTTTATTAAAAATTAGAATAAGATTTGTGTATAATGTATATAAAATGTTGTATTCTATCTCATACTCATACTTTTATAAAAGGTTTTGGAAGTTACATCATGTAACTATACCCTTGGTATTTAATAAAACCTCAGTTTAGAATGTATATTGACATATCTGGAACTCATTATTGAACTGTAAAATATTATGACAGACAGAACTTGAATGCACATCTACCGGCAATCCATTTCAACAGCTTTACCATTTAAGATATTTGAACAGTAATACATACTAATCAATTTTATTACATTCTCGTCTTTATGGGAAAATTTTTGCCAGATCTAATGAAATTTAACCTCATCTAGATGATTGTACATTAATAATAATTATCTATATAAAAGTTTTATATATTGGAGTATATAAATGTTTTATAAAGTATTAATTTATGTTTTAAAAATTAGAACTTTGAGAGTTGTCTAGCTATTACTAATACACACTACTATCACTCTCTCACTCAACTTAAAATTGAGAGTGAAATAGAAGGAATTCTCAATAGAATACTGTTCTAAATCATTTGCTCTCTCATCATCTTAGTCTTTTTACATGGAGTATGTGCCTGTGAATAATAATAGTTAGATTTCAAACAATTTGTATTGTTTAAATTGATCATTCCAAAAATGTGATTGCAAATTTTAGATTTTAATACAATATTGTACTTAAATGTTATAAATTGTATTGTAATATCAATGACAGTGTAATATGCAGTTGTGCTGTGTGGTAAAGCTACAAATACTACTAACCCTTACTTGTAGATGTCGTAAAAGACGACTAAGAGCCTTTTTTAACGACCAACTGCATCTGATGCCGTTTGATCAACATCTACATTCCCAAGGATGGTTGGCGGCCGGTCATAAAACTATTGCCAATAACTTTTACAATATGTACGAGTACATATTACGACTACCCCAAGTAATTGGGACAATAGTGGAGAATGATGATGATGATGGGTATAATATTATATTTTATATATAATATTATATTTTATTATATTGTAGTTTTGGATATTATTGATACTGAAAATGAAATCTTGTTGATAATCATAATATACAAAGTCATTAGAGAACTTACCTATACCATGTGACCAGGCGCGGCTCAAGCACATGTAGCGCCCGGGTGCAATCAATAACCTGGCGCCCTCTTGTACTAAAGTGGGTGAACAAAATGGAATAGGTTGATGGTTACAAGCGGCTCTCGGCGCCCCCTAACACCCGGCGCCCGGGTGCACCGCACCCTCTGCACTATAGGTAAAGCCGGCCCTGCATGTGACCCAGGTTTTGGTGACACACCTGAAGTATATGGCCAATACCCAATTTCGTTTGAAGTCTCTCTCACCCCTGAAGAGGTCATATGGGCATGTTCTCTTATTTACTGTGTATGGTGTTGGGTGTCCACATGTGGTGAAGGGTTAAAAATAAAATGTAGTTACCAGCCCTTACATTTCTGTAGTATTCCAAAAAAATTGCTGAAGGTAAAAATCAGCAGAGGGAAAATAGGCTGAAAGGAAAATCAGCTGATGAGTCATTAGGTAATGGGCAGTAGTATTTTTCTGGGTAACTTATAAATGATTACCTTCTCACTTGCCAAGCATGGCTAGTATGCAATTTTCCCAACTGTGGGAACAGTGTCCTATGTCCAACAGTGAATGTAGATAAGGGGCCGTCTATTAATCACGTGAGGTTTGAAAGGGGGGAGGGGTTTGACAAAATCACAAAATATCACAACGGGGAGGGAGGCTGTAGTAGATATCATGTATATTTACTTTTTCGTCAAATGCTGAGATATCTAAACTGAAAAGTGGTGTGTAGTGTGACGTTGACTTGCCATTGCGTTAGATGGTCTGTATAAAGACCTTTTTGCAAACTATAAAAAAGCAAAAAACCGAGAATATAATGAGCTGTGTCTTAAGCCTCGCTACGTATCAACAAGGGGGAGGAGGTGTTAAAAATGCTATAAAAAAAATCACGTGATTAATGGACGTCCCTAAGCTGCTGCTGATGATGATGATGAGGATGGTGTTGGTATTGAATAAGCTAATAACAAAATACTGTAAGTGCTTTATAAATTATTGCATAAATATGTGTACAATGAATATTTTGCTGTATTATGATGGTGTAAGAATACAATTCACAACCCCTATCTTGGTGGCACGTGGTTATCTTAAAGATGACTAAACAATATAATATGCATACATATCATCACGCCATATCCCTTGCAGGGTAGGCAGAGAGAACAGAGTGCCAGAGAACTCTATCCTTGCATACTTCACTCGCTTCCTCAACATTCATAATTCTCTTCATACACGCTCGCCGGTTTCGGAGACTCTTGACTCCACCTTCCTTCAGTACATGACCGATCTGGTCTAGGTAGGTTAGTCTCGGTCTCCCCCCAGTACCTACATCCTTCCACTTTCGCATTGTATGTCTTCTTAACCAGACGTTCGTTCGGCATTCTTAAGATTAATAACTAATGATTAATTCTTGTAGAAAATAACACTCATATTGTGGTCGAGGCTCAACCCCAGTAGTGGGACATATATATGATAATATTTGTACATTTATTTATGCAATAATTTGTAGAGATACACATTTTGTATTGATGGGATGGGTATTTATTTATGTTTTAATAATTCTGTTTGATTATATTTTAAATATATATTTATACATATGACTTTACCTTTCATTGCCTTTTAATGATCTTGAAAGATTTGTTATATAACAATTGCGGGTTGTACTCGAGCACGAAGGGTTCCGTAAAACTAAAAAAAATCAAGTTTGTTGTATGGGAGCGCTCCTTAAATATTTATTTTATTTTTAGTATTTGTTCTTATAGCGGCAATAGAAATACAGCATCTGTGAAAATTTCAACTGTCTAGCTATTGGTGACAGATGGACGGACAGCGAAGTCTCAGTAATGGGGTCCCGTTTTTACCCTTTGGGTACGGAACCCTAAAATTATTTCAATTAATAGTTGGACCACACTTGAAAATTAGTATCGCCGCGAATAGTATCACACTCTCGCAGAAAATCAATGTCTGAGCAGTGGCAATGTGCTCAACTTTATGGGTAGGTTTTGGCTGGTAGGCAGCAGCCTGGTTATACCCCTGATATTGCAAAGTTCTATGAGCGGCAGTAAAACTTACCATTAGACATTCTGCTTGCTCGTTTGCCACCATAACTAATAAACTAGCGGTTAAATAGTTATCTTGGTTTATAAAAGTAAGCGAAATAAGCACTAAAGACTAAAGTTAAAAACGTATATGTATATGGAGAATTGTGTAGTATAGAAGCAAAAGGCAAAACATCTCCCAAAAATCTGTACCTGTAATGATACAGATAATTTTGTACGATGTTTTGCTATTTGGTAGGGTAGGGGTAGGTACAAGAATGAATACAAATTTGTATTGAATTTACGTGCTGGTTTAGGAGTAAAGACTGTTTAAAATTTGAAGACATCCATTTGTTTCAAGCATTACTGTTTTGTAACAATTGTATATAGATTTATACAATTTTGTATGTACTGAAACCACTCTTGCTAATTTTCTTTAGACATTTGAGTAAAATAATTAACTAGATATTATTTTAAATACCAAAGTACCTTGTGGTGATGGAGTGCCAGGCATCAACCCACGTGTGCCATGAAACACCATGGGATGTAATATACAATATATTTTACTTAACATGCTAAGGATAACTCGAAATAAAAGCCTACACCAATATATCTGACCAGCGTGGAATAGTAGATCAATTTCCCTCCTATTGTAAAGGAGGTTCGAGCCCAACAGTGACATATATGAGCTGAAATAATGATGCAATATAATAGTACTTACCTGAAAAGCTGTGCTCAAAGAGCACCATATTATAACATTAGTTTTACCATTAAATAAAATTTTACAGGTGTTGGTATTTTTTAATCTATCAAAACAAAAGTGACAATCTTCTTTGGTTATAGATGTCTTCACTTTAATGTTCATAAACTAAAAAAAATCTATAGGAAACATTTTTGTCAATAATGTTTACAAGATCTAATTTTCTGCAACTAAATGACGCCATTATTCTGTTTAATGTTCTTAATATTGCTTGTGGGTGTTGTAAGAGACAACTAAGAGTTTTACATCAACCTGGGCCAACTTCATCTGATGTCGTCTAGTTAACAATTAAATTCCCAAGTAAAGTTCACATAAGGCATCTCTGGTCATATAACTATTGCAATATGTACGATGGAATACTTATTGCGTTAATTCCAAGTATTTGGATTATTAGCATGATGATGATGAGGCACTCGTAGTCATAATCTGAACCAAATTAGAGATTCAAATTACTGAAATTTTTAGCATTTAATATGCTTAATTATTTTATAAATACCCGATACGAAACGAAAAATGATGTCACAAGCGGGGTTCGAACCCGTACCTATTGGGAATCCGACCCAACCGTGCTGCCACTTACACCATCGTGAACTATTTTAGAACATGCAAATTTCGATTCATATATATCTTACGTCTTCCAAGGTGACGTTTGCCATCTATCGGACAATGTTTACACATTCTATAGACTTAATACTTCAAACTTTACAGTTAGAATTGTATTAAACGATGACACAACCTTGTTATTCAAATTACTGAAATTTTTAGCATTTAATATGCTTAATTATTTTATAAATACCCGATACGAAACGAAAAATGATGTCACAAGCGGGGTTCGAACCCGCACCTATTGGGAATCCGGCCAATCATTTTTCGTTTCGTATCGGGTATTTACAAATTAGAGATTGTTACACCTTTGCTTTCATAACAATAAATTGGCAATTTCACAAAAGATTGTACTTAATTGTAACTCTGAAATCAAACCTTTTACATAAATGTGAACCCATTTTATTATTTAGGTATATCAAATATAAATCTTATATAATTTTGTATTTATTATATAAATTTAGACGACATTTAGAATGTTAATATTATAACTTAATTGTGTTATGGGGTTAATAAATAAAACGATTTTAATTTAATAAACTAGTATTTTATTGATAATCTTGATTCAATACAAATTATTAATATTGATGACCCTTAATCATGTATAACTATTACATTTTTGATTTATATTCTATATTCAATTAACTTTATAAAATCTATACAAATTTAAAGGAAATATATAATCTATATAATATATATATACAGGTCTATAAATATATAATTTTTAATACAACAGCTTTGTTTTGGTGAATTGAAAAAAATTCAAAGTAAAGCATATATATGACAATATTCATAAGCACTAATTTATTTCTAATTATATTATTACTAACACATTATTATTGGCGACTTTATAAGAATACAAAATTTCAACACAGCTTTCTTATCTATGGGGTTATACAGTCAACAAAGGAGTTTTGACCCATGGATCGGCTCCGGCTGCATTGTTAGTTATTTTTAATAATTCATGTAAATATAGAGGCTTTCTACTTCATCATTTAGGACCATAATGCAACTTATCATCAGGTAAAACATTATAAAACTCTAGGTTTATTAGGTAGAAAAAAAACATCAACAATAAGTTCTAATTTATAATATTTTATGATACTCTAATCAATATAAATATATTAATTTGAAGTTATAGTTTACAGAATTGGTGATATCCAGATCCAGAATAGTTGTGAATAAATTATAATTTAATCAATGTAGTATAATCGCATGACTCTTGTGTTAAATATATAGAAGAAATAACAAACTAATTTGGCAACTTGCTGTATTAGAAGTATAGTCTCTATCAAAGCTTAGTAGCTATCCATGCAACAGTCAAAAGGAACAAAATGTTACCTTACACACACTCCTATTACATTACGCGGCGTAATGAAAGATGGGGCGTAATTTACGCCCCATCTTTCTTATTACAACCATTCTGATATTAACATTTTTCACACACTAGGCTTTTACTACACCCAAAACTTACTTAAAACTCTCCTGACATTATTTCCACCAAACCGACCCAGAATGTTGGGCTTCCAACAATGCTCAGATGTCAATTTTCTACAAGTTTGGTACTACCCTAGACGGACTGGCCTGCAGCTGTAGACAAAAATCTGTCAATGGTGAGGCCCTACCACTACTTCTAACATGTTTGTTACTTCAATATCCTTATAAAATATATATGATGATCTAAGACAGCAAGGCAATATTGCCTTAGGTTTCACTGGTAAATGTGGACATAGCTATAATCTGCCGCCATTTCGTTCACCTTACGTTTTCCAGTTTACTGTTGTTATAGATAAATGACTTGAGGCACCTGAATTGGTAGTATAAGTGACCAATCTAAAGACAGTGCTCCGAAATTGCAGAGGACCTACTTGTTTATGATTTATTTAAATTGTCATAAAAAAATAACTTTTAACTGTATGATATTAAATAGACTGTTTAAATCAATAGTAATAAAAATTTCGTGGATTTGTTTACATTATTTTTAATTGAATAATACAAGTGGCACATCAACGATATAATAATTTTATTACAGATAACTAAATTAAATGGTTTTATTAGTATTCCTAATCAATGATATTGTATTATCCATGTTCAAATACGACTCCTAAATTTGAGGTCACACCTAAAGCAAATAGCAATGTAAATGACACTTAACATTGAAGTTATTTTTTTTTAATTGATGTTAAATAAAACTAAAATTTTAATTAATTCATAATAAAAATCTAACTTCTCGTTATGACTTCTGTAGCGTAGGGTTGCCAATGATCGCCCCGATGGCGAAATCTGTCGGGGCGTCGACGAGAGGAACCCGCGAGGGTAAACCGCCGGGCGGGCCACCGAAGTTAAAATCGAGTACCGGTGGTCTGCTCGCACGGCGAAGAGAGAGGGTTTTACGGTGGGTCTATGGGGTCACGCGCCGCCTTTTCCGTCACCCCGGACCGACTTGGCGCGGCGAGACGCATCCATAGCCCACCAATAAAAAAAAATAAAAAAGGGTTGCCAATGACGTATGAAATTAAAGTTAAAGTGAAAGAAACAAATCGATTGGTATTCGAAGATGATCGGTATTTGCATAAACTACAGAGATATATGTACGTATAAAGTTACTCTATTCCGAAAAGCATTAACCGTTTGGGATTCTGATACTATAATCTAAATATTCGTGATTTTCATAAATTTGGTCAAGTTTAAATTTGTGTTTCACATTGCCTTAGGTGTTACCTAAATTTAGGGGCTGATAGTGAAAATGGACATAAGTGAATAAATGATAGCGTAAATCCTACGTAATACTAGAAATACTTCAACAATCGAAATCAGTTGTGGAGTCAGTTTAGTATTTATATCATTTTTTTTAAACTCGCGGTGTTTTGTTTTTAATTATGAACAAAGTCAAAGTGTTTTCTAACGTCCTATTATCGTTTTGTTTCTTAAAATTCTTCGACATTCATTATAAGGACCAGCCAATCACATTAATAATATTAAGCTATTCCGTTATTTCATTAGAATCAAAATTAAACAATAAAAATTTAAAATATTTTTATGTTTATACATCCACAAGCCCGTAGACATCCACCGCTGGACATAAGCCTCCCCACGAGAATTCCACTCAGAACTATCGTCAATTCACTTTGTGAAGGCTCGTCCTACGCTGCGTCCTCCCTATCGCAGTCGCCACCCGAGAATCTTTCTTTACAACGATTATCGGACCGATGAGATGATGTGGCCTGCCTAATTTAACATGCTAATTATTCGAGCTATGTCGGATACAGCCCTTCTTCTACAAATTGCCGTATGCCGGATTTTAATATAGAAATAAGAGCATAGACTTCTCCATAACGCGCTGAGCGAAGTTGAGCCTTTTTATTAGGCCGATAATAAGAAACAATGTTTCAGTGCCTATTCTTATGTTTATATATAGAAAGTGTAGTGTTATTTCTTTCAGGACTCCGGTTATATCTATAAAAGAGGATGTTTGTATATACGGCATCGCTAAATTCAGAAACTATTTGACCAATCATTATGAAAATTGGTATGTATATGTATTTTTCATACAGAAGATTTATATGCTATCATAAAGAAGGTACATATGTATTTTTCATAGAGAAGGTTTATTTACGCTGTGATATATCGACTTCTACAAGCAAACCAACGCACTGGGTTTGTTAGTATATAATAATATGGTTCGTAATCTGCGTAGTATATGATAATTTGACAATATATTTTTAATTTACAAATATAAATAAACCCAATAAAGAAGTCAAAAAACTATAGTCAATCATTTTACTATTATTTACTGAAATTTTTAGATCACAATTAGGTATAGCGCAATAAGTTAATAAGATTAATTTAAATTAGTAAATATTTTTACGAATAAATATAACAATATTAAGAAATACAAATAAATAAATAAATCGGAATCGAAGCGGAGAATTATAAAACAGCACGAATTTATTTTATTTGTCGTGAAAACCATACAAATGTAATTTCTAATAAATATGTATGTTAATTTCTAGTAAACCAAATATTTTCTACTAAAATAGCATCATATAAATGTAAGAAAAAAAAAAAACAATCTGTTTCTAAATATTAAGAAGTAGCAATAATAATAAAGAATTTGTGCTTACAGATTAAGTGAAAAATTTTGTAATTTAAATTTGAGCTTTACATGATTTTTCCTTTGGACCAGCGTGTTAAAAATCATACAAACAATCGCACGCACACTTTCATACAATGACAGGTAAATACATATGTAATATACGCACATATAAACGCGGCATACATACACACACATGTACACTCACACTCAATACTTGCACGATAGTATACACACAGTTGCATCTAAACTTAAACATTGGTACTAACACACTCACACAAACAGAAGCATACGTGCTCGCACACCTATTAGAATTAATTATACGAAGCTTATGATATACTTACACCTACACTTACAATTACATACGAGGTAGAAAAGTTTAAACATTTATAAAATTTATTAAATAATAAATTAGAATACATTACCTAGTCACGCGCGCACATGCACCCAAACTCTATACACATACCTTTTCTTTTTTTTTTGTGGCAGGCTATGGTCTAGATATGCCTACCCGTTTTGTACGAACTGCTTTTTGGCGGGAACATCAATATAATGTGGCACTCCTAAATATTTTTTGCTTATGTATTTTACAGTGTTATATTGAATAATTTTGCTAGTATTTAAGTAATGTTATTAAATATTCTATATTTAAAGACAGAGCTGAAGTCTGCTGAATATGATATGATAGTGGTTTATGAGTATTTTTATGCGCTACGTAAATTTCCAGAGAAATCATAACTTAGTTATCAGCGCCCAAATAATGGTATGGCTTACCGACGGACTATTATGAATAAGCTTTTCAACATGAAAAAAAGAAATATATTTTTTTTTAGCTTTGATCAAAATTGTAGGTCTATTGCAAATTGTTAAACGATATATTTGACTAAAGGACTTTTATCTGTGGCCATAATAAAATATACAAGAAAACTGTACAGGAGAACGGATGGGTGATATTCAGTACCATAACCTACCGTATTTTTTTCCATCGCAATTGAGCTCACCACTGGTACCGATTCCATGACCTCGGTGGCTTGACCATACACACATGCCTAATACACACTCGTATTCGACACATTGTAAGAGTGTGTGACAACACACACACACTTAAAATTACGGAGGTAGATTAAGTTACGATATTATTAAAATTTATTTAGTAATAATAACTTAAAATATAGCCTTACACAACAACAGAGACACAAATATACACGCAAAAAAGAGAGATATTTGAGATAGAATAATTTTAAAATTAATTTAGTATCCTATCCCAAATTTCTGCATGTTTATATAGTGTAGATTGTGCTGCATGTGTGAAGATAAATCTAAAAAACTACACTATGATACTACAAAGAAAATATTTTTTAGGATTTTTTTTAATTTTTATTAGTTTTTTTTATTATTTTATTTTTAGTTATTTTTTTTTATTAGCTTTATTTAATTTTTTTTTTTTATTAGTTTTATTTTATTTTTATTGGTTTTTTTATTTGTTTTACTTTTTATTTTTTTTTACTATTTTTTTACTAGTTTACACTTACATATATTTAGAGGTAGAACGATTTTAAAATTATTATAACTTATATAGTAATAGGAACTTAAAATAAACGCCCACCACACACATACACTTATATTTAACTGTGAGGTAGAATAATTTCAAAATGATTAAAACTTAGTATAAGGAACATACAATTAAGGCTCACATACACTCCATACAGACTCTCAGATACACACACATGTGCAAAACAACTATTAAGTAATACAAACTCTTGTATTACTCAATAATTGTAAGTTTGCGTATACGTACACAGAGATGCAAATACACATTCCTGATGCACACTCTCATTCGACACATATAATACGCGCAAATGAGGTAGAATATTTTTAAATTTATATTGTAATGAAACTTACTGTATGCCCTTACACATACACACACACAAACACTCACACGTATAGATATTCGATACTCTTTCTTCAAACTTTCATTCTACATTTGTGATGATATTTTTTTTTAAAGATTGCACTTACAATTACATTTGAGGTAGAATATTTTTAAAAATAATATTTAAAACATACAACTAAGTTTTGAGGTAGAATAAGGTATTGTGAGGTAGGATAGTTATTAAAATTGTTAATTAGTTCTAAAAATTAACAACACACAAGCATACATAAACACATACAAACAATTATGTACATTCACATTCACACAGATATATACACGAATATGGTATTATGATGTGGAGTAGTTTTGGAAGCTTTTACAATTTATTTAATTAATCTTACAATACTAGCTTACACATTTACACACAGAGACACACACAAGCATGCGCGGGGGCACATGCTTGTTATACTCGCATTCGATACAGTCACACCCATACATCTAAAGCTATATATACGCATACATTATTATGATGTGGAGTAGTTTTTAAAAGTAATTTAATAATAAAACCTTAGAGCATACGTACACACAAGCACGCGTGTGGGCATATGCGTGCTACACTAGCATTCTATACATACACTTGTTACACTTACACACATGCACAAGCATACTTTATTATGATGTTAAGTAGTTTTTAAAATTAATTTAATAATAAAACCTTACAATACACAAACACAACATCCATACACACAAGCATGCGCGTGCGGGCACATGCCTGTTTCACTCGCATTCAATACATATATACTTGCTACATTTACACCCATACAACTAAAGCTATATACACGCATAAATTATTATGATGTATTATTATGATGTGTTATTATGGTGATATATACGCATAAATTATTATGATGTGGCGTAGTCTTTAAAATTAATTTAATAATAAAACCTTACAATACACAAATACAACATACATACACACAAGCATGCGCGCGGGCACATGCCTGTTACACTAGCATTCTATACACACACCTATTACACTTACACACATACACACGCATACTTTATTATGATGTTAAGTAGTTTTTAAAATTAATTTAATAATAAAACCTTAGAGCACACACCCAAACATTACACTCGCACTCGATACATACACTTGTTACATCTACACATATATATATATTACTATTGTGATGTGTAGATTTTTTAAATTAATTTAATAATAAAATCTTACAATACACACACACGCATACACACACAAGCATGCGACCGGGCACATGCTTGTTACGCTTACATTCGATACATACACCTATTACATTCACAACCATACAACTAAGGCATATACATTAAGGTTGGGCCAAAAAACTATCCTATTGAATTTATGTGTTAAAATGGACCTATATACCGAGAAAAAAATCCCTTCTGTGTCGAATTTTTAACTCAATTTTAAAAGGTTAAATTAGTCATTTAAATAACACGTATTTTTTTTTATTAAAGTTACTATAACTTTTGACCCGTTTCAGATAAAATGATGTGCTCGTACAGATTCTTGTGAGGCACAAAATTTTCTAAGAAATCTTTTCTAAAAGCTTTTATTAAAAAAAAAAAGAAGTATATTTAGAGACCATGAAAAGAGAAAACAAACAAAATATGTAATTTTAGTGTGTATGTTTTGAATAGAAATGTTTTATTTTACAAAAAGACCTTAGAATAAAATTAATTAAAATACCCAAAAAAAAATATGTTTATAATTTAGATTTTGTTATAAAAAAGTTTTTACATTTATTAATTTTTATTGCAAAATGAATAAATATTTGTGTCTTTAAATGTTTTAATGACTATGCCTTATATATTTAGAAGCTATGAAAGCATATATACTAAATATACAATGTTTTTTATTAAAAAAATTGACTCCGTTGATGTTTTAGGAAATGTTGTGTTCCACAAGAATCTGACTAGTAAAAGCTTTTATCTCAAACGGTACAAGTTATAATATTTTTAATAAAAAACATGATGTTTATAATAGGAAATTCAAATGCCCAACTTTTAAAATTGAGCTAAAAATACGATCTAGCAGGATTTTTTCTCAGTATATAGGTCCATTCTAGCACAGTTTCTCTGGCTCACCTTAATATACACGCATATGTTATTATGATGTGGAGTAGTATTTAAAATTAATTTAATAATAAAACCTTATATACTCTTATAAAGGAAAACAAATTCACACACACTTTACACTCGCATTCCATACATACGTTTGCTACATTTACACCCATATTTCTAAAGCTATATAAACCTAAGTTATTATGCTGTGGAATTGTGATAAAAATTAATCTAAAAATAAATCCTTACATACACAAATATGCGTGTAGGCACGCATATTACACTAGCATTCCATACACATACACTTACACTCATACATCTAAAGCTATATATATAAATTATTATGATGTGTTATTATGATGATATATACGTAAAAATTATTATGATGTGGAGTAGTTTTAAAATTAATTTAATAATAAAACCTTACAATACACACACACACAAGCATGCCCGCGTAAGCCTGCTATATACTTATGTTATATTTAAGCTTATACACTAATGGCTATATAAACACGTAAATTATTATGATGTAGAGTGGTTTTCAAAGTTTTTACTAACTAACTATTAATTAATTAATTTAAATCTAAATACCCGTTTGAAAGAACTTAAAATTAAAAAGGTGCGCGTGCACATAACTAACATAGACTCGCATTCGACAATTACCGAAACACACAGAGAAACTTACATTCTTCGTTCTTATTATTCTTCATTCGATACGCACTAAACCGAATCATTTTACGTGGACGACATAAACTCTCATCAACATACATCACACGCTAAAGGTTCATTTTTATGCATCGCGTTTAAACGCGGCCGTGCTCGTTTTAACGCTTACGATTGTCGGGCACAGCTCATCCGACAATAGTCAATGTGTGAAAATGTATGGCGCAGCTTACGCCATTCGACGCTTACGACTGTCGCGAGCATCGGAAACGGCGTTATACATTTTCATACTTTGACTATTGTCGGATCTGCCGCACGCGACAGTCATAAGCGTTTAAACGCGCACGGTAGCGTTTAAGCACTACATACACTCGCATACTCAAGAGAGTTGCTCTTGAGTAGCTCAAGCTGAAAAAACACGCATGTAGGACAGTTATTTTTTGAATTATTTTCACAGTTAAAGTTTGAATTTGGAGACATACATTAATAACTGCTGTAGTCCTACTTATTTTCACCATTATATGATATGCAAATAGATGTATGTACATATACAATAACATATGTATATACAAATTTATATACACAGACACATGTGTATCTGTATACATACATATATATATATACATGCAGGTTATGCTTTTTATAAGATTATTACTCAGTGAAGAGCTAAATTTACAAGCTAATGACACAAACTGTTTTTAGTTTTATTTTATATAAGCTATTTTAGTAGATACGTCCGGGTTACGCCAATATTGGCTTCTTTTTTTACGATCAAATGGATAAATACATGTATATTTTAATTAACCGTGCCCACTTAAAACTTGATTCGCTTCTCGATTATTTTACAATTCATATTCATATAACACAGATTACGAAACTTTCGGAGCAATCATAAGTAATTAAAATTTGCCACCATTCAATTTAAGTTTATTCAAAATATATGACAGGGTTAATATTAAGTCATAAAGTAAGATTTAATCAAAATCTTTTTAACCTACGTAGAATTATAAAAATGTTATTTATTTATTTAGGTTCATCCACAGCAAAAGTATTAAAACATCACAAAAAAAATACTACAATTTAGGCATATAGGCTGATACAGTTGCCAATTACGGATAGACCAGCATGTATACATTAAAAGTGAATATATTAAATAATATAATGACTAACTATAATTAAACATATATGGTCAATATAGAAAATAATAATGAATAAAATTAATAAAACTTTTATAACTTGAGACTTGATTAAAAAAAAACATATAACGGTTGTCAAATATTTGTTACCAAACTATTTTAGTGGATTTTACCGAATAAAATGAAAATTAATATGTTTAATTTATCAGGCGCTATACAGCGTCCACAGCACACAAAAGGACAAAAAATTAACTTACAATCTATTGCTGTGTGGTGACAGCTACGAATATTATCAACGCTTTGCTCGTAGGTGTTGTAAAAGACGACCAAGAACTTTACATTGACATGAGCCAATTTCATCTAATGCTGTCTGATCAACAATTACATTCCCGAGGAGTGATTACGCCAGGTAGGAGGCCGGTCCTAAAACTATTGCCAATGACTTTTGAAATATGTACTATGAAAAATGAATACATAATGCGACGACCTCAAGTAATTGAGATAAGAACAGGGTGATGATGACGGTTATAACAGAAGATTTTTATCACCCACTTATGAGAGGATAAAAAAATCACTGTTCACTATCAACAAAGACGACGAAACGTTTAGGAAAGTATTAATAGAGCTTGTATTATATTGAGAAAACACAAGCAAAATTTAATATAAGGGATATAATGATATTAGGTTAACAGTTATTAAATAAAATAGTCGTCACATGCGGGCGGCACAAGACCGGTCTTTGTGGCGAAATATGAAGGAGGCCTACGTCCAGCAGTGGATGACAAAAGGCTGAATGATGATGATGATGATGAAACAAAATATTTAAAAAAATCTACGACTGTCATACGTAAGGTGTTCGAAAGCCGGCTTCGAATTCTGGTTCTGGTACATCATGTTATTATATTTTCGATCGAGCAATTCTCAGTAGCAGCATAAAACCTAGCAATGGCCGGTATACCAATTATCGAATTATAATAAATATGGAAGCATTCTTACCACTCTATTAAAACTACAATAAAACTGCGTCAAAATTAGCGAATATCTGTCATGTACACTTATCAAATGGTAGGCGCTTTAACTAACTCTGATACGCAATGTACGTAACTAACCTGTACTATAAACAAAGAAAAGATTAATTTTATATTATTTGATTAATTTTATATATTTATTATTTATTTATATGAATTAATTATGATGTATGTTTATTTTATCTTTTATACGCGCACATGTTTTTGTGTGTTTCAATAAATAACAACTGCTGGCTGGTATGAACGTTATAATTCTATATCTATTATACTTCAATGACAATGATATACATACCCCCATTAAAACGCGGCAACAAATACGTGAAACTACAAAATAAGAAATTAATATTAAATAGAAACATTTTCAAAAACAAGCTTTTATTTAAATGCTTTGTATAGAAAAAAAAAATGTGTATGAAAGGCATTTTGCAATTTGTCATAATTATTATATTGTGATAATAGTAATATTGTTTTAGTTTTAATTTCGCAACAATACACGACAATAACAATAGTAGGATTTAATAAGAAAGGAGAAATGTCGCGAGTATAAGGGAAATAAGGCACTATTATGATATTCGAACACACACATTCGATGATCGCCACCAAAATCCACTACTTGCGATTTGACATTTTTAATACGCGATCCATTTCAACGATTAACTATACATTTAAAACGAATATAATACCTTCTGTATGAGAAATGTTTTAGTGGTACATTTTAATACAACGATCATCGAGTGTTTGTGTCGATTCGAAATGTTCACTTTCAAGTTACAGTAACTCCTCTATGGACCAACAATTTTTGACATCTATAGAAACTAATTAATTAACTGGCAATAATGCAATAACAATTTAAATAAAAGCTTGTAAAAATACTAAGACATTATTCAATATGAGGTTCTATTTAAATATATGATAAAGAAAATAATAATAACATTTACCGCAAACATTAATTCTATTTATAAATCTAAATTACCTAATCTGCTATTAAATAGCTTGCAAAATAGAAACTTATAAATATTTTCAAAGTTAGTAAATATGTCAATGACTTTTATACGAAGAAGAATTTTGTTACAAAATAATGTTCGAATATGATTCTTTGAGAGAGTTGAGAGAGATGAGGAGATTAACGTTAAAAAGGCATGGACCCAATATGATACTCACGGAAAGAATAAAGAACACTGATCAATGAGATGTAACAGACGATATATGGGACGGACAGTAGGTTCGTATATATACATTGCTCAAAATATTAACAAAACCAACATTTATTTAAAAATATGTTAATTTATTTTTTGAGTGTAACGGTAAGAATCTTATTATAATCAAAAGTTTATAACAAAAGTTCTTTAACTGCCACTTGCCAGGCTGGAATGGCACTAGTATGGTAATACTAATAGGTGAGTCCTTTTGGCGTTTGAGTAAGAATGCATAACGATTTTCATTCTCGGGTGTCTTATAATACAATTTTTTCCATTTACAATCCTAAATTTTAGGTGATACTGAAGGCAACATAAATGGCATATTGATATGGCATTTATATCGCTTAAAAATTTGTGGGTGGTCGATAAAAAACGGGTATAATGAACATAAATGAATTACATCAATATAGAAGAAAGAAAACTCGAAGTAAAAACCTTAGGCAATTTATCTGGTCACATTTGTACATGCGACAAATGTGGACTGTATGCCATGGCAGAGATATTTTGTGCCCGACAATGGAACATATATGATCCGAAATGAATAGGCTAATAGATATTAACCATAAATAACAATAGTGTAAATTTATTTTAATATACTATTTTTTTTAATTAAATTCTCAACAAGAATCGTTAATTGTCCTAATTATATTTGCCGAAATATTATAAACTTTATTTAATTTCCCTTACATAAAGATATTTGATAGTTTCAAAAGTAAGAAATATATCAATAAATATCTATAAAGAGATTTGCACCAACTATGCTTACGTCAAAGGCCTGTACATTCAAATTTGCAATCTTCTAATCCTAGCTTTTTAAGATATAAAATAGTTCAATCAGTCCGTTGGAGCCATCGTTTTTATAGATATCTATGACAAGTTCATAGTGACAGTTTATCACAGAAACTAGTTAACTATCATAGAGATAACTGGACAATTTTATAGATAAGAATTTAGCTGCTTATAAGAAAATTATTACTTAAATACTACATATACTATTATAATATTATAAGGATTCTTTACGTAGATCGAAGGTTGTTTTTTTTAAATATATTTTATTGATTTATTGATAATTAATATGTCATTTAATAATTCTTGTCATTAATGTAACAGTCATTTTAAATAATCTATATGTTGTAATAGTTTTTAAATACTAGGCGTAGGCAAAATTTATTAATTTTATTATTTGAACATTAACAGGTAAATCTCTGTAATATATTGGAATACTTTTATTGAATTATTGGAACAGTTGTCCAATTAGATATTTGATCGAAATATTAAAAGACAAACAGACTAATATTTTTATATGCCATAATTTAGAATAAAAAATCCGTAGATATTAAAAAAACATTAAAAATGCTGAAAGCTTTTGAAGTTATTAGTTGGGATATTCCATCCCTTTTTCGCATAATATCATCGTAAACATATATTGAGATTGCAACATTAAAGTCACTTTGTGTGTATTGCTGTCTCTGTTTAATTAATAAAATTGAAATGCTTGTAATAAATCAATATGAAAATAAATGTCATGTTGTTTACACAAATTGATATAATTTTAGACTATTTTATGTAAGCATATATATTTTAGAATATTAGTCAACAATTGTAATTTTGGATTACCTATTAAAAGAATTTACATCAACCACATCACTGGGAATAGGCACACTAGATTTTGTACAAAAATATAAAGATTGTTTCGGATTTAGCTATAATATCCACATTTTTGTATTCTTTTTCTACAGTGAAATATTAGATAATATACAGAAAAAAATTAAATGTTGGTAATTAATTTATTTAATTATGATAAAACCAGCCAAGTTTCAGCTTTTAATTTTGTAATTTACTCATCAACAAATGATAAAGCACAGGAATTCTCGAATTATTGATTAAGAGACAACTGTTCCAGTTTCAATTGTTCCATAGGAAAAATAAATGCTGTCCTACTCATTTACAAGGTAAATTAAAAGTTACACAACGCCTATTAAATATAACCGAGTCTATATTTTGATATTAGCTTTGTTTTAATTATTTTAAATAGATGATATTGAATAATTTATATATTAAAGTCGTTAAAATAAAAATGAGTGGATGAATCAAAGATATTGATATATCAGTGAAGTCATATAAGTTATTAAAAATGGTCAGTAGTAATGTCAGATTTATTTGAACCAGCTAATAGTCTAAGAATCGTCTGCAGAACAACTAAGTTTGTTATTTAAATAAAATCAAATTGCTTGCATGTGAAAATTTCGCCCGCCGGTACTTTTATTTCAAATTAATTTTTTAATAAATTTGAATTATTTTGGGGTAAAAATTATAAAACCACATTACATAAATATATGTAAAAAACATTATTAAAGTTTGATTTAGCCGCAACTTCTCTAAAGCTATAACATCTAGAAATACCTATTTGCGAACACTAACATAGCTAGTTGTATAAACTCTAAAAGAAAATCTTTAAATAATTTTTTGAGATTTTTTCGGGAAATATAAATTAATATTATTTTCATTAAAAATACAAACGACATTCTACATTTAGATAGGCACCCTAACAAAAATGTATCTTCCTCATTAATAATTATATACAGTTTGATTAAATCTAAATTAATGTAGTAATCCTGCAGCCGGATCTTAGGCTACAAAAATACGCTGAAAAGGCATAGAAGTAAACGACAAAACTATTTGAATTTTGGGTTCGTGTTATTTAACGTCAGATGTATTAAATTTACTAATGATATTTTATATTACAAACTGCATCTCATTGAATCCTATTTTAAAAAATAAACAATAATTTTGATAATAAAATAGCCTAATATTTTTTTCGCTTTGAAAGCGAAAGCGGTAAACAAATGGCATATTTTAAATTCTAAATTTAGATATTTATATAGAATATTATAAGAATAAAACAACTTAGCTTGCAATGGACAGCAGCAAATACATCACAACAGTCCGCAGACAGGTATCCTTAAATACAAAAAAAAATAATATAAATTGTTTGATAGGAAAATCATTATTTATATATGTATATTATTTCTAAACAGTGTGTGTGGTAGCGGCTACGAATACTACCAACCCTTACTTTGCTCGTGAATGTAGTAAAAGACGACTAAGAGCCTTATAACGACCTGGGCCAACTCCATCTGATGTTGTTTGGTCAACAATTACATTCCCATAGAGGGTTGACGTCTGGCAAACGGCCGGTCATAAAACTGTTGCCAATAACTTCTACAATATGTACTATGAAAGAAGAGTACATATTGTATCGACGCCAAGTAATTGGGATAAGAGTACGTGAATGATGATTATTTCTAACTAGTGTTTTGTTTATAAAATCCGATTACGAAATGAAAAATGATGTCGCAAGCGGGATTCGAACCCGCGCCTATTGGGATTCCGGCCCAATCGTGCTGCCACTACACCACCGCGACTAATTGTAGGACATGCAAATTTCATTTCGTATTATATTTACGTCTTAAGGTGACGGTATGCTATCTACCCGACAATATTTACACATTGTTATAGGCTTAATACTTCAAACTTTACAGTTAGAATTGTATTAAACGATGACACAATCTTGTTATTTAAATTACTGAAAATTTAGCATTTAATATGCTTAATTATTTATAAAATCCGATTACGAAATGAAAAATGATGTCGCAAGCGGGATTCGAACCCGCGCCTATTGGGATTCCGGCCCAATCGTGCTGCCACTACACTAGTGTTTTGTTCATTATAATATGTATATGTCCCATAATACTACCACATGGATTATCCATGCGTTGAAGGAGTAAAAATACAATTTGGTTTGAAGCGGATATTAAGTTTCAGATCTCCATAATAATATGGGTATTAGAAAAAAACATGATATATCAGTTTCAGATATGTTTATGGCTTTTTAGAGGTTGTAATAGATAAATGAATAAGCAATGTTTCAATTTCATTTCTAGTCGTATACAATGTAGTTCTTGGTATATACTACATCGCATATCTCTTCCAGATTCGACTTAATATCGAAACTATGTGAACCGTTTATATTAGTTTCGCATATATTTTGATTTCGGATATCTGACAGTTTTAGTTGCGATTACAGAAGGAACTTCATTCCAATTCACCAACCACCTTATTCGTGGCTGTCGTAAGAGGCGACTGATGAGATTTATAGCAACCAGTCATAAAACTATTGTTAATAACTTTTACAATATGTACGATGGGATATATATTGCTTTGTACTGTTATTGTAAATATTGCTTAAATAAAAACAGATATCTCTCACACACACAGTCTATAAAGTCTAATAATTTTACGTAATAGCGTCTTAAGAAAACATTGATGAAAAATTGCATACTTTTATGAATTGAACAAACTTAAACAATGGAAACCTCATTAACTTTTCACTTCACTTTATATACAGTTCACGTTATATTCTTAAAGTGCAAGAATTAATTTACCTAAATTGATCGTGCCTCTTTATCGCTTGTTCCGTTATTTTTTTTATGGCTTATGGCGGTAATCGAGCAGGCAGCACACCTGGTGGTAAGTGTCACTGCCGCCCATGGACCTTTACCATACCAAGGGTATAGCTAAGCCGCTGCCTACCAATAGAAACCCCAAACCCACCCCAGTTGGGCTTCCAGCTCTCTCGCTCACGGAACGTAGCGCAATAGCACATTGCCATTACTCAGACGTGGATCTTCTGCGAGAGTGTGGTACTACCCCCGACGGACCGGCCCACGGTTGTAGACAGAGGACTGTCCACGGCGTGATCCTACCACTGTTAAAAACACTGTTGTTCTCTCTATTGCACGCTCGGCTCAGGCGGAACGTGACACTTTCGTGCGTGTAGCCGGTGTTCATCGTTTTATAAGACGTTATCACGTCAAAATAAAAACTAGAATAAAAAGCTATCTAGAGAATGAATGCATTACCTACCTAATTATTGAGCCAATCCCAGGAGTCCTCTTCGGAATTCTTCTTTTTGATGGTGAGGTTCTTAATGTCTGGTGGGGGACTCGAGACACCCACCTGCGACAAATCGCGTGTGTCCAAATTGTTTCGAGTGGCAACTGAGTCCTTCCATGGTTGAGTCTGCTCGTTCCTGATAATACAGAAATCACATTACCATCATCTCAGCCCAAATATTTTCACTACTGGAATCGAGCCTCCTACACAGAATTCAAAGGAAATTACATACATACATACATATCATCACGCCATAAAGGGATATGGCGTAGGGTAGGCAGAGAGAATAGAGTGCCAGAGAACTCTATCTTTGCATACTTCACTCGCTTCCTCAACATTCATAATTCTCTTCATACACGCTCGCCGGTTTCGGAGACTCTTTTTACCCGACTGCAAAGGAGTGGTATTGTGTTTAACAGTCTATGTATGTATGTTTGTATGTTCCTTTGAAGCACTATATATACCAAACGCCTGGGCCGATTTTTATGATTCGCACGTCAATCGATTCCTCTTAATCCGGCGAGTGTCACTAAAGATATGACGTTATTGAAAATTCAATATAGCGACTACCGGACGCCATATTGTGAAAAAAAAAAATTAAAGTCAACAAACTATATCGAGTGGGGTATCGTTAAATAGGTATTTAAAAATCATTATTAGTTTTCTCTCAACATTTTTCCTTTATTCGACAGCAAATCTAATTTTTCAATGGATCCCGACTGTTCAGTTGTCATGTTCTATTATTAAAATATATTTCATTTTCTGCAATAGTATTTATTCAATAATATATTATGGAATTCTAGACCACCGGACATCTAAGTGCTTGTTTTTTTCTTTTCAGTTTTTTTTATTATGTACGTAGTTTTGGTGACTTTTTACGCAGTCGGGTTTTTTGATTTTTTAATAATTTTTTTTATTTTATACTTTTATTTATTTTATTCAACTGCTCTCTACACTTACAGTTTCCCAATACGTGTAGTGAGCCATTACAATTCTATAATTTAAGTGTATAATTATAAGATAAAAAGTATAAACAATATTTTAAAAATAAGTCAAATTTAGTGAAGAATATATCAACTTCTGGATAGTGAGCGATCAGTGAGTTAAGCAGTGCAACGGCCTGGCTGGTAGGTGCGTATTGTGCGGTATATGTACACACCTGTGGTGCAGCGAGCAGATGGCGCGAGCGAAGTCGTGTGTATGGGTACGGTGCTGATAGGGAACAGTGCGATAATATATCTCTCTCTCGACTCTTGACTCCACCTTCCTTCAGTACATGACCGATCTGGTCTAAGTAGGTTAGTCTCGGTCTCCCTCGGTACCTACATCCTTCCACTTTCACATTGTATATCTTCTTAACCAGACGTTCGTTCGGCATTCTTTCCACATGTCCGAACCATCGGAGCATTCCCTTTCGCATCTTTACACCAATACTCTCCTTCATACCTACTCGCTCTCTTACGTCGTCGTTACGAATGCGGTCGGTCAGCCTTACTCCACAGATTTTCCGCAGAGATCGCATTTCGACCGCATTAATTTTACTTTCATACTCTTTATTTCAAAGGAAATTATATGAGAATATTTACTTACCATTGCGAATATGGTTCCGAGGTAGAACTCTTCATAGCACCATAGCTTTGAGACTGATATGAGTTACTGGAGTTGCTAGCCCGACGCATATCAGTGGTACCACCAAGTGAACTCCAACCACCGCGGTTGTTCACCTGTTATATGGAGAAAAAAAATGGCCCTCTTGAATGTGTATATAAAAAAAAAATCAAAATTAAAAATTTAAAGTAACCTCCGATATAATAAAATATCGCCTATGAATATAATTGGCAAAGAATCCAATGACTGCAGAGATGGCGTAGTGAGTAAAATGCCGACCAACTATGCCAGTGACGTGGGTTCGATTCCTAAGCAGGACGATATTATCCACAAAGTGTTGTTCTGAGTCTGAGTGTAATTTGACTACGTTAATTATATGTTTGTAAAGTCCCCCGCAATACAAGAATTATTTCTTTAGTGCAGGTTGTCAAAATAAAACCGTATCAATTTTAACAAATGAAATAACTTTCATAATAACAAAACCATCTTTAAGAAGTATTAGACTAGGCTGGGTGGTCTTTTTTTTATTTAAAAAGGGTTGGCCCAAACTTGCATAATATAGGCATCCCGGATTTCATCTCCTACCTTCGAACTACATCACCAGAACAGCTCAGTACCATCAACATGGGTGTTTAAAATATTAAGTCACATTATGTTTGAAAGTAAAAAATACCCATTCGGCATTTAAACCTGATAACCTTAAAATGCCAGAACAGATATAAATAACAGTAGACAGTGGCCTGGCTGTGCCCCTGGTATTGCTAAGGTCCATGTGCAGTAGTATCACTTACCATCAGGTGTGCTATTTGCACGTTTGCCACCATTGGCAATAAGAAGATACGAAAATGGGGAAATTAAAAATCAAATACAAACGCTTTATATATATATATATATATATATATATATATATATATATATATATATATATATATATATATAAAATGATTCCAAATTGCAGTTAGGAACCACATCGACCACGTCAGCTTTCAAACAAAAAACGCATCGCAATTGTTCTATCCGTTTAGGAGATATAATGTATACGAAAACACATAAACTCACAGATACCTCAAAATTTCGACACACCACTTATTGCGTCAGGGGGTTAAAAAATAAAATCTTCTTCCAATAGTTAAAAATGATAATCCATCCATCTATCCCAATACATGTCCAACGTTGGGATGTATACGGTATTTTTTTTAATTTTGTTTTGTGTGATTTAATTGTTAGACGCAGATGGCTATGACAACTTTACTTGGACTGTTGGTTGACTGCTGAGGACGAACCTGCATGGGTTGCTTAGCTATTTTATTTGTTGCTAAGGTCAACGGTGAGGGTTGCTTACTACCAACCCTTGCATTGCTCGTGGGTGTTGTAAAATACGACTAAGAGCTTCACATCGACCTAGGCGAACTCGCTCCGATGGTGTCTAGTCAAGAAATTCCCGAGGAGTCTTGACTTCAAGCAGGCGACCGTAAATAAAACTTGACCAAAACTCTTTATCTCTCTTATGATGCAAGAAGAGTACATATGAGGTAGCTAGAACCAGAGTGGCCGAATTACATATTTGCAACTTTTAACCTAATTGCAATTTCGTAAACTAAAAATGTTAATCTACAAAACAGCGGCCTAAAATTGTTTACAAGCCCTCAACAATAGATGGCAGTAGAAGTACATTTTCGGCTAATGTTCAAATCGATTAAATGGAATTTACTTTAATTTTAATTCCCTCCATATTGTAAAACATGGTTCTTGTAGTTAGGCCGCTCTGGTTCTAGTAGCCTCATATTGGGTCGACCTGAAGTATTAGGTATAAGAGCAGGATAATGAAAGAATAGTATCACCTTTTCAGTGACATTGGAGGCCATCTCGGTGACTTTCTGTGAAGCTATACCGCCATACTTAACAGCATTTTCGGTGGCAGTACGAGCCGCACGACTCACTGAAGATGTAAACATTGACCAGCCCTGGAAAAGGAAAATATCAATTAAAATAAAAATCAAGATATATCTTTTTAGAAAACAAATAAAACTACCTATTGCGGAGGAGTTAGGCTGACCGACCGCATTCTTAACGACGACGTAAGAGAGCGAGTAGGTGTGAAAGAGAGTATTGGTGTAAAGATGCGAAAGGGCATTCACCGATGGTTCGGACATGTGGAAAGAATGCCGAACGAACGTCTGGTTAGGAAGATATACAATGCGAAAGTGGAAGGATGTAGGTACCGAGGAGGGAGACCGAGACTAACCTACCTAGACCAGATCGGTCATGTACTGACGGAAGGTGGAGTCAAGAGTCTCCGAAACCGGCGAGCGTGTATGAAGAGAATTATGAATGTTGAGGAAGCGAGTGAAGTATGCAGAGATAGAGTTCTCTGGCACTCTGTTCTCTCTGCCTACCCTGCAAGGGATATGGCGTGTTGATATGTATGTATGTATGTACCTATTGCGGTGATTCATCATCGTCAACACTCCTCCTCCTCCATTGGGGGCCGTTCAAGTATTACGTAATGCAATTTGGGGGGAGGGGGGGTCTTGTTAAATGTTACAATGCATTACATAGTCGGGAGAGGGTTTCAAACAACGCGTTACGTAGCATTGTTTTTTTTATTAAATAAAAAACTAGGGAATTAAAATTTCCTAAGTGGACACGCAAATTTTTATTTTTTAGATGATGAATAAACAACATACACATGTATTGCGAGTTTGGCATCTCTTTTTTTATTGCCTCAAGCACATTTAAAAACGGTCACTTGGGTGTTACGTTACGTTCAGGGAGGGGAAGGGGGGTACAGACATACGTTACGACGCGTTACATGTGGAGGAGGGAGGATCAAAAATCTTCAAAAATTGCGTTACGTAATACTTGAACGCCCCCTTGAAAGAAAATTCACCTACTATATTTTGGCCAGACGTGTTGGTATTTTTTTTTGCGGTGGGCTATGGTGTGGTCACACCCCGCGGCGCGCGACCCCATAAACCCGCCCTGCAATGCGCCTCTCTTCGCCGTGCGAGCGGGCCACTGGAACCCAATCTTTGTCTTCGGTGGCCCGCCCGGCAAACGTGTTAGTGTAGGATTTTATTTCGAGTTTTCCTTCTCTTGCATGCATCTTATATGCATATTATATCCCACAGTCGTCATTTACGATACCCACGGGCAAAAGAGCGTAGGTATGCATTAGTCGCTCAAGGAGAGGGTACCCCTTAGGGGGGTGTCAAGTGACGTCAAGTTCACGGGTGGGTTACGGTGGTGCGAGCTTACGCCCCTCTGTCGCCCCGGACGGAGTGGTGCGAGGAGTGCGCCGACCGTAGCCCGCCCCACAAAAAAATATGGTATACTGTAATGTTTCCTCACTTGTGTCACCACAAGGAAAACTTTATTATTGGCGTTGTAAATGGTTGAACTATCAAGAGCATGATGAGGGACTTTTACACAAGATTAGTAAGTTTACCCTCCATAACAAAAATAAATAAACATTACTTACTGTTGCCAATGACGCAAGTGTATTATCAACTATTTCATTGCCGCTATGCATCGGTGACATCGGTGTGCTATGAGATTGTTTCTGCGTATTACCGAAGCCGGTGTAACGTCCGCTACCATACTCGCTACTGTTAAAAAAAAACAAACAAAGAAATATAGTTTAAGCAATTCTATCCAACTCATGTCGCTTTAAAAATCTGTATATATTTTTAGATACTTGTCTTATTGCTTATGGTGGCAAACGAGTAAGTAGCACACCTGATGGTAAGTGTTACAGCCGCCCATGGCTCTTTGCAATATTAAAGATATAGGCTAAGCCGCTGCCTACCAATACAAATCCAGCCCAGATGGGCTTCCGGCTCTCTCGCTCACCGAACAAAGCGCAATAGAATATTGCTATTATTCAGACGTTGATCATCTGCAAAAGTGTGGTACTACTCCAGACGAGCCGGCATGAGACTGTAGACAGATACTGTCAACAGCGTGGTCCTACCCCTAACAATTTTTTTGGTAAATATACAGTAATCCCCTTACAACACGGTACTGTAGTAACACGTTTTCATATTACGCGATTTAAGTCCCTCGTATAACACGGGTATTCTCCCATATATTGATTTTACACGTTATATGTACATATTTGGTTCATAACATAGATTTTTCTTAATATTCGATTTAAATCCCCTTTAAAACGCCAAAAGTTAAACATGAATCATTTGTACATAACGCGTTATATGGGGTAATACGAGCGTGTTATACGAGAATACTCTCACAACGCATTTCTTATTACGCGGCACCAATCTACCATGTTATAGGGGGATTACTGTAATTATATATTAAAGAATTCTTAAGAAGTTTCTGAATGTAATTTATACTAGGAAACATTATTATTTTTATATGCTATCGAAATAATATAAACGGAGCGGCATAGTCAGGCCGTTGCCTAACTTGAAGAAAGTGATCTTCTTAAACCTCGTTTAAAAAAAGGACATATAGCGCTCGGGAAACAGAGTTCATTCTAGATATACAGAATGTTCGGGCGATTGCTATAGTTTTCTTTCGAGTTTATCTTTTCTTACAGTACTGCTTTGTACTCACAGCCTTCAGTTGCCTTTTACAACAGCCATAGAAAACCGGGGGTAGGGCATTGTATTCAAAGTCATTCGACTGCACGGGTTATTTTTTATAAAAACACCGTGTGTATTTGACTGAAATACTTCTAAATAACTGGACCGATTTTGATGAAATATTTTTGTACGTATTCAAGTGGATGCAAGATTAGTTTATATTAACCACTAGACCTAGATGGTGAAGCTACGATCAATTAAAAGAATTTAATTATTTTTTTTTTAGATTTATATAAAACAGTCTAGTGTTTTGGTTATAAAGAAAAACAAACTTACTGATAGCTGATGTTGTTATCGGAACCGCTGGTATGGAACGAGTTATCGCCGGATGAGTAGAAGTCCTTGGAGGCGGTCCATTCTTGTGGTTTCTCCACCGTCTCGGGCTTGTAATCCAATGGAGTCCAAGGACGACCTTCAGCGAGAGCTGTGATCTGTAAAATTATATCTTTATTCTATATTATTTATCAAAGATTTTATTTGTCGTCGCGGATCTCGAATACTACATAAATTTTAATTATAGATAGATACGTCAAATAAGTAAAAGACGAAAAATAAGTAACAAATTATAAAATTAATGTTTTCATTCAAGATATCAGTTACCGCTCTTGTATGTATCAAGATCTAAAAAAGCCAGTGTGTTGTGAAGAATATACGAAAACCAAAAAATATACCCATCATTTCACTTTGCTTTTGCACTTCAGCTCATATACGTCCCAGTCCTGGGCTCGAGCCTCTTCCACACCAGGAGGGAAATTGACCTAATACACCGTGCTAGCCAGACGTTGGTACAGGGTTTTGTTTCGAGTTTTCCTTCTCTTGCATAGATGTTATGTGCGTTTTATATCACTTATTCGTCTCTTACGATCACCCACGGGTAAAACAGGGGGTGGTGAATTGTATTCTTACTCCATCACCACATGGAGAATAGCGCATCTGTACTCCTGGTATTACAAAGGTGCATTATCTTACCATGAGCTGCTTGCTGGTTTGTCATCATAAGCAATAAAAGAATAACCCAAAAGAATGCTGCTTTTTATGAATCGTATAAAAAAGTGGTAAACCAAATCCAAATAGATCGATCCAGGAAGACCGATTGTTGTGTGGTGGCTACAAATACTACCAAGCAACCAACCAGCATTGCTTGTGGATGTCGTAAAAGATGACTAATAGCTTTACATAGACCTAAGCGGCTATGTGATGCCGTCTGGTCAACAATTACATTCCCGAGGAGGCTTGAAACCAGGGAGAGGGCTAGTTATAAAACTATTGCCAAAAGGATTATACATTGTTCGACCGCGACCCTAAGTAATTGAGAATATGAGCAGAATGATGATGATGACGACGATGAAGATGGTGGAGGTTTGATCCCGTGGCATACATAAGTATGTGCTCAAGAACACATGATTTGCTAGCACGTTAATGTAACGATAAATCTTAGCTTTTTTTTTGTTTGTCTTAGTTGTTAGCCTCAGATGGCTATGACAACTTTACCCGGATTGTGGGTGAGTGCTGAGGGCTCTCAACCCGTCGATAAATCTTAGCAAGATATGGCGACCTTATAAATAAAAGTATGTAAAATTTACCTTTTGGCGGTACATGGCGGCTGCTTTAGTGTTGTACTTCTGCGGGATGGTAAGGTCGGACTTGTAATCTGGTTGACTCTCGAAAAACACACGGGCTTTCTCGTTCCCCCCCACCTGCGCAACAAGAAGGATTGCATATTATTAACTAGATAAGAGTATGATAAAATGTATGTAGATTTTTTTATTGCATATAGTGGTAAACGGGCAAGCAGCACACCTGATGGTAAGTGTTACTGCCGCTCATGGACTTTTGCAATAGCAGAGGTACAGCTACGCCGCTGCCCACCAACTAAAATCCACCTAGAAAGTTGTGCTTCCAGCTCTCTCGTTCACCAAACGAAAAGCACAAGAGTGTAGCATTACCCTGAATGGACCGGACCGCGGCTGTAGATAGAAAACTCTCAACAGTGTGGCTCTAGCCATGGAATTTCATTCATTTCATTTAATTCTTGGTCTTGAAATTACTTGAATAAAATACAACTTTTATTGCAATAAATGTTTATATGAATTGGAGATCTAAGCATTAGCCAGTACATTGTTGGAGAACCTTGATAAATGGTTCTCTATCATATGTATGGCAAACTTAAAGTTCAACATCTCGTTCTGCCTCTCTTCAAGTATCCCAACCCAAGCGCGTATATGCTCGTGTCATCGGCGTAATAAAAGCCAGTCTAGGCCGGTTGTAATTTCTAATACTCGGATTGGACATAATTTAGTTCAAATCTCAAATTTTAACAACTTGGTGCTATGTATTCACGAAATATAAAACGCGACTAATATTTCAAAGTATTATTTTTTTAATAGTTGGGTAATCACAATTGGGATCAATTCACCTCCATAATAGGAGTGCAATTGACCAACCATAGCACGCTGGTAAGACGGATTGTAGTACAAAGTTATAGTCAAAGTTTTCCTTCTGTTGAACAGCTATTATGAACATATCATATACCTTAGTCATCTTTTACGACACCCAAGAACAAAACAGGCGTTGGAGTAATCTTATAACAAATAAAAAGAAAATTAATAACTTTCTGTTATCATTATTTTATAAAAAGAAAACAAAAATATCAAATGCGAAAATTATTTTCAAAAGTATTTATAATCCTGTGAAAATTACCCAATGCCTAGCGACATCAGATATGAAAATATTGTTTATGACTAAATAACAAAGAAAATGTAATATAATATTTAAGTTACTAAGAATGGTCCAGACATGTGCGTGGGTATAAGTCTAACCTGAGGTAAAAGTCTTCATTGTATTTGTAAATCGATATCGAAACCATCAAGCTTATGTGTCATTGATGGTCCAAAAGTAAAACAAAAGCAACAGACGCTTACAGGTCAAAGACGTGTGTCAGGTTATGGCGCCGGACGACGCCATTTTGACGGCCCTGATAGCTGGACGGCTAGACTACAGCCGCCAAAAAGAGGCGAATATCTGTAATATCAATATTGATTTTTCTACTAAACCTCTCCTTAAATAAGAATTACTTATATTACGAGGCAATTCAAAAACACGCAATCATGATTATCATCATTTCAGCTCATATATGTCGCAGTACTGGTCCCCACTCCATAATAAGGGGTAAAATGACTTATGCCACGATAGTCAAAAACAGCTATATGTATAACAATTTATTTTGAGTTTTCCATTACTTGCATGGATATTATTGGCCTATATACCTTAGTCGTTTTTACGACACCCACGAGCAAAAAAAGGGGGTAGTTAGATGACTATCTAGAATACAGATGTATTCTAACTCCGCAATTAGCGTATGCAAATTAAATCTTAACTCAGAATAACGGGGTGATATGTGAGGATTTTAACCAATGGCACTTGGAACGTGAGGTCTGTACTTGGTCTACTCCGTCATCTATACAGTTACATTACATGTGCAGTCATATGGGTGTGGGTACATAGATGGCGTAGAAGACTAGAGCACCGACAATTGCCGTGGTTATATTCGATCTGCGCAAAACAGTCCTCTATAAGATTTCCAAATGACTGCTTCGATTCGAGTGTTGTCTCCGTTAATTGTGATTGTAAATTCTAACGCAAGGATTCATTCCTTATTGTAATATGTAAGACAACACGTCTATGAAAAAAGAATGTAAAATATCTATGGCCAACTGCAATCAATTCAGTAATTGCAATCACAGTAGTGCTTCAGTAGGAACGATTAAAATAATTAATATTTTACTTAATTTAACACATCAAAGTAATGCATGGGTTAATTATTGAAAAGATTAATATTTGTCATTCAAATATATAGACGCAGCACAAAATTTATGAAAATCTTTTTTTTTTACTTTTTCATACATCATACGTCCCACTGCTCGACTCGAGCCTTCTCCACAATAGAAGACAAATTAACCCATTATACCACGCTGGTCGGTCGGATTGATATAGGGTTCTACTTTGAGTATTCCTTCATTATCGCTGATGTTATCCGTTTGCATCTCTTAACCGTCATTGATAATCACCCACGAAGAAAGGAAGGGGGAGAACAATTATAATTTACCATCATTCAATTCTAATTGCGTCAACACATATTAATATATTTTCCATGTGGTGACGGAGTAAGAAAACAATTCGCCACCCCCTATCTTGCCCGTGGGTGAACGTAAGAGACGACTAAGGGATATAAAACGCATTAACATCTATGTGAGAGAAGGAAATCTCGAAACAAAACCCTATACCAACACGTCTTACCAGCGTGGTATAGTAGGTCAATTACCCTGCCATTATGTAGGAGGCTCGAGCCCAACAGTGGGACATATATGAGCTGAGATGATGATACTAATATAATTTATAATCAAAACATATTTAAAAAAAAAAATGTCGACAAAGTATTATGTCCAAAGTTATACCAACCGATATGGTAAACAACACATTCTACTGACTCGGTAACTTTTTTATAATAACATGACTGCGCAATCGTCGTTGTAGAGCCGGGAGTCGTTTTGCTAGCAAATAATTCCGTTATAAAATTTCAACCGACTTGCATATTGCATTTGATATTATATTACTAGGTATGTCTACCAATCGCATTTCATATGTACTGGGCACAATATTAAATATGTCATTTCTGCTGATGTATCAGAAATGTATACAAACATGCATCTACATGATTCATAACAGGCAAATGTTATTACAAAATACATATTTATTACCATTATAAAAATATTCTAATTCATTATACAAGTCTAGCGAAGGTGTTGTGAGGTAGGACTATATATACTTTGTTCGTGGATGTCGTAAAAGACGATTAGGAACTTTATATCGACTTGAGCCAACTTCACATGATGGCGTTTGGTCAACAATTACATTCCCAAAGAGTTAAAGGTTTCAATTACATTCCCAAAGGTTAAAGTCAGGCAGGCAGCCGGTCGATGGAGGAAGAGTGCATATTGTGTCGACCCCAAGTAACTGGGTTAAGAGCTGAAGAATGATGATATATAAATCTAATGACTAACTACCTAACTTATATCATCGTCATTCATCATTATCTTACTCTTATCCCAATTAGTTAGACATCAACACACCCTATCTTTCCCGTGATTATTTTAAAAGTCGAGTAAGGGATATAATAGATGTAAATCTACTATAGCCTTTAGTCGATTCGGAACGTGAACGCTGCTGTAAAGATTCGGCAGCACTCGATCACGAGTTAACTACTAGAGCAGCCATTACACTCCTAAACCACGGCCTAATCTCATAAAATACCTGAAGGATTCCAATATATCGTATTATATTAGATAAACTGATTATCGTGAAAGGCTAAAAACCTTTACAATACTAACGCTACGACAAAAAGGATCAAAAAAAGTATCTATAAATATTAGAAAATCGAGTAAAATTTTCTAATAATGCGACATCACACAAAGTGTTCAGCGCAGTAATCGTTGCACAACAACTGCTGAGACAACGAAAATTCAAATTGATGATTTATTCATATTATTATTGTTAATATTAGTAATGATGTCATGAGTTTTGAAATAAATAATATCATTAATAAGTAATCCATCCAAACGACTAGTGCACAATAATAATACCAAGACTTTTACTTCATAGTAATTTTATTACCCTCGTCTCAGTCAACATATGCCTCACTGTTGGGTTCAAACTTCCCCCAAAATGGGAGGAAAATTGACCTACTACACCACGCCGGTCAGACGTGTTGGTATATGGTTTTGTTTCGAGTATTCCTTTTATTGCATAGATGTTATATGCGTTTTATATCCCTTAGTCGTCTCTTATGATTACCCACGGGTAAGATATGGGGTGGTGAATTGTATTCCTACTCCGTCACCATAGGGTATTACGAGTTAATTGAAAAAGAATGAACGAGTTCTTCTTCACAGGAATCGTAAGAAGTATATTATCAATCAAGCCAATCTTCAATCAAGGTTTTTACAGTGCCAACGAATGGGTTTACCATGTTGTGATGGAGTATAATTACAATCAACCACCCCCTTACACGTGAGGGTCGTAAAAGACCAGTAAAGGATATAAAATATAACATTTCTGTAACTGAAGACAAACTCGCAATAAAACACAACACCAACATGTTTGTACAGCGTGGTATAGTAAGTCAATTTACCTTCTATTGTGGGGTGGGTTCGAGCCCAGTAGTGGGATGATAAACGGGTTGGCATATATGATATTCGAATACGAAATCCAGATTTAAATAAAAAAAAACCGTGCAGTTGAAAATAAATTGAGCGGTTGACGTGATTCTTGGCCTGTCAAGTATATAGGGTACTATTTCTAAGTAGAACAAAGGGTTTTTATACGATCAGCAAAATATTTATTTTGCGGTGGGCCGTGGAGCGGTCACGTCTCGCCAAATCGGTCCGTGTCGACGGAAGAGGCGGCGCGTAACCCCATAGACCCACCCTGCAAAGTGCAACTTTCCACCGTGCGAGCGAGCCACCGGAACCCGATATTTGTCTTTGGTGGCTTACTGCCGCCTTGGACCTTTTCAATACCAGGGGTACAGCTAGGCCGCTGCCTGCCAATGAAAAGTCCACCAAGAAAGTTTGGCTTCCGGCTCTCTCGCTCACCGAACGAAGCGGCACAGCACATTGCCACTGCACAGACGTCAATGTTCTGCGAGAGTGTGGTTCTACCCTGGACGGACCGGCCCGCGGCTGTAGACAGAAAACTGTCAACAGCGTCGTGCTACAACTATTAAAATTACTTTCTAATAATTTGAATAAAACAAGATGTACAAAAATAAAAACACCAAATGGGTCTATTATTTATATAACCATCATCGTGGCACCTGGTGATAACTACCAACCTAACCTGTCACCGCTTATACCAAATATCTCCCGTATGGTTAAGTCATAAAAACCTCGTATACTTTATTATGAAAGTCATCAAAACGATTATGGTATTATCAAGAAAATAGGCAGCAGTACTGCCTTAGACAACTCATACATTATGATCGCCAACCCCTCATGCAATCGTGGCTATACATTATATTCTTTCACAAGGAGGCCTCTGTTCAGAAGTGTACGTTGATATAGTCATGGGTATTTGAGTGGATGGATGAAATAAATAATGTAAAAAGCATTTCGGTATATTTAATTAAAACCAAAAATTCCACGCTTAAATATTATTAGTAGTTTCGTTAAACGCAGTAGTTAAGACGTATTGTTTTCTTGCCCTCGGTACACCCACTAAGGGGAATATTCCGAGGGTGTGCATGCATGCGATATATGGTCGCAACACCAATAGGGAAGAAAAAATAAAATAATTTATTTAGCGACAGACGCCAGGAAACACGTGGCAGGCAGATACAAATTGAAATTTATCAAAAACATTCTAGAATAGAATAGAACCTTAATTATCTCGGCTCGTATATGTTCCTATCCTTGTGGTGAAGGAATAAGAATACAATTCCTCACTCTTCTTACCCGAATAGGGGATATAAAAACGCAGATAATTTACACACATTTTACACACACAAAACCCTATACCAACACGTCTGACCAGCGTGGTATAGCAGGTCAATTTTCTTCCCATTACGGAGGAGCCTTGGCAGCCTCAGAGAGCTCTACCACGCGAGGGTGACGCCCCAGCAACACTCTTATGTTGTAGGGATGATGCCGGCAGAGACAACCGCCGGGCTAACCACGAGGTCAGACACTCGGTCAGGTCAACAGAGATGGAGGCAATACGATAGGTTATGGCGCCCTTTCGTTGCCCTGATCGGATTAGTTGGTTTGTATGCAGACTTACCACGTGCTTACCACGTGGCATTTTTTTTCAGCTGGTAACTGGCGGTCTCGGACATCTGCAATACCAGGTACACAGCTGCGTCACTGTCTACCGCAAAGGTTTATACCTTCAATAATCTTGCTCACCAGAATGTGGTACTACCCCGAACGTGTCGATTCATTTATGGCTACAGGCTGAATACTATCAGCAACGTGGCCCCACCATTTGCTAAATAGATAATTCCTCAACCCAAAAACCGATCAAGTAAGGCGGTATGCACTGATTTATTTAAAAAAGTGTCATGCGTTTCATAATTGACGATTTTGAAAATCGATTCCAAAACTTGTTGGGGAGCAGAGGAATGATTATGATGATCAATATCTTTCCAACGCGATAATAAGTAAACGAAAAATACCTCGCAGGCTTTCAAAACGCCTATAATAATTATCCCGGTTGTCAGACCCGTTAAGTCTCCACGTGACATAAAAAAAACACGTGATTAAAAACAACAGTAAAATTGCGGCGGCTATTCAAACCGAAAATACATAATCTAGAAATTAAAAAAAAAAAATTTCAATCAATTAGATCATATAAATTAAACTTCCAATCAATTAAAAAATATTTTTTTAAATTACACAGTTATAAAAAGAAATTAAATATAATTAAAATTATTAATTAATATTTATGAAATAATAATTTAAATTTAACTTAATATTAATAAAATATTGATTGAAAGTGTTATTTTAAAACATATCTAGAATATAATTATACTTACCTAACCCGCGACACGCTGAGTACTGCGATGCGGACACCAATCGGACCGTACTTGCAACAATAATGCCTAGTCGGTTGAGTGATGATTCCTTTATATACCCACTGAACCCAATAGGGCTTTCACACGTGCAATTCCGTTAAATATTACGCGAGACATTTATTCGCAATTGACATGCTGACTAAGTGAAATAAAGGAAGCATATAACGAAATGTTACATTTTATAATGAAATTTTTAACCTACAATTGTGAAATATATCGACCGCGTGGTGATGGAGTATGCAATATAATCCATCACCGCTACCTTACCCCTGTATATTTTAAAAGATGACTATAATATGCATATAACATCTATGCAGTAGTAGAACCCTTTTTTCTTTGATCTCGCTGTGGAAATGCATTTACGCACTAGTCCTCGCCGGTGACAGACGAGGGGGTGTGTAGGACTCGCCGGTCAGCTGGTTCGACCGAAATACCCACTAAAACCACAGGGGTCCCTTCCGCGCTTTTACGGGATGCCGGAGAGATCGTCTATTGACATTCTATCCCCGACACCCCAACGCTAGGCCATCTGGCCACGTCCAGTCGACAGTCAAGGCGGCGGGAGGAGATGCGCGTAACGGCGCCTCCCCCTTCCTGGCCGCCGCCTACGGAGCGAATCTGCAGAAGCAAGCCAAGCCTTACGTACCCGCTCCCTCCTTCGAGGAGATGACCTCCTCACAGAAGGAGGCCATCGACGACCAGCAGCTGTCGCTGTCAAGCATCTTAGATATGACGGTCAACAACGACAGGTCTGCATTCCCATCACCGCCGACAGGTCGTGGCGCTGAGGCGCCCAGGCGGGAAATAGTAGAACCCTATACCAACCCGTTTAACTAGCGTGGATAATTTTTTTCTTGCTCTAAGGCTCTAACTTAGCTGTGACCCGTTTTTAAGTTCAAATTGACATCTATAAGACTATACATAAGAGAGATATAGAAAACGAGTTATGGCTTTCAGTGCTGATAACCATCGTCAGTTCGTCATCACCATAACTTCCCGTACACGTAGGAGGAACTATCGTTATTTAATCCATGTATTCGGTGTTACAAAAATGTTGGGAGATGTTGGACATTCTCATCTCTACTCTAATTACGCAAACTGCTTTCTCTCTCTCACACTTCTGCGGCCTTTCTGTTCATCTTTCACCACATTCAACACATCTTCATTTCGGTCTTCTTTTTCCCTTTCAAATTCATATATATTAGTATCCTAACGATGTTACTTTATATTGCGTTTCATTAATATTTCGACAAAAGTACACCTTATGACTTTCCGGTCACTGCTACGTTTAGAGTTACTCTAATATACTTATTCCAGACACAGGCGTATGTGAGTTTGTTATTGCTTGCCTTATCCTTTCGAAAATAAAGGCAAAGCTTTATAAAAATAAAATAATGTTTTCGAAAATAACTATAAAACATAATTCACCAACAAGACCCGCTGCGGCGCCTGAGATGAAGGGTTGGTATATTTTTAGTATCATTTAAAACAATTTCAAAACAAATATACCCAGCTCTGTAGTGTAGTAGAAATTTTAACGAAGAATATCATGCTTAAATGACTGCATAAATATGAAATAAACCACTTTTACGGATTTTCGTGTGACTGTATTGCGTGGTATTTGTTCTTCTTCTTAATGAATGGCATCTGTGAGTGATTAACCACAACTTCGCCAATGTCAAGTAAAATAAGTTTAAAAAATTATAATAGATTTATATTTTAGTCGTCAGTCATGTCGGTTCATTGTCAGCTATTAGCTAATCGTGGTATTTGTTTTCATCTGACATTTGGAATACACATCAACTTACATGGTGACATTAGGACAAAAAAGTACATTAAATAAAAACCGTAAATACATTTTTATTTCATATCATAATTAACTACATACATCACAAAAAATGAAATAAGTACGTTCTTAATAATCTATTTCAGACAAATGGTTATTTTAGATTACCAGAAGATCAAAGAAAAGATGGATGGACTGCGCGAAACATGACATGGATAGACAGTGACCACAGAGATGACGTCTGATAGAGTTGTATGGAAGGAGAAGACATATTGCATCGACACCAAATAAATTGGGGTAAGAGCAAGTTGATGATGATGATGATGGTTATTTTAGATAAATATAAGTAGTATATCTTTTTAGCGTTGAATTTACTCTTCACGATTACCTACGATTGATAGTACAATACCCACCCTAACATAACCGGCTAACTCTAAATCTGTAATTAGCAGCTAACTTTTTCTTTTTTAAATACAACACTTGGCATTAACATATAATTCCTTGTTTCGCAGGACTTTACAAATATACAATTAACAAAAGCAAATCAAATCTTTCAAATTGAAAATCGTTGTGCTCTTTCTTCTACGCGTGAGTCGAATCCTCTAGAATGCTATTTAGACCAATGCCTGTGTACTTTAACTGAAATAATAAAGAGATCTTTCCATGTGGCTGATATACATTCTACTGCTGAGTTCTTCCTTCTCTACATTGGAAAGAAATATTGACTTACCACGCTGTTTAGATGACTTATTAAACTTTATACAATTAATATTTTTAGGACTGTTGTCTCTTTACCCCATACCATTAAGTGATAAATGTTATATACGCCTCGGAAGAAATTTCTGTCTCAGTTTCTACCACTTACACGGTAAAATAAGGGGTAGTGATGTATTGTATTTATCACCTGTCGCCACCCGGGCAGCAAACTTTAGTAGTGAAAGGAAATAATGTAAAAAGTAAAAATCATATGAGTTCTATAAAAAAAGAAAATTTTAGGATATTTGAAATCTATGTTTCGGAGGGTGCGCTAAGACAACAGTCCAGCTTGCCATCAAAATCATAATATTTCATCTATCTTCTTCAATATCTATAAAATAAATGTTTGTATAACTTCGCTATACATAGAAACTATTTGGCCGATCATTATGAAAATTAGTATGTTATTTTCCACTGTGTAACTCGCCACCTAGCGGCTTTGCGATGTACCTACTTCTACAAAGAAATTAACGGGCTGGGTTGGCTGGTGGCATATATAAAATCCGCAGGGCACAGTCTTACTATCAATATATTATCAGATCCCTGGTCTTCGAATATAAAATAGACCCACGATATTAACTATCAATTATGATAATTCTAAAGATTATCGTTAGACTACAGACAATACACGGCACCTGATCACAAGTTAACTACTAGAGCAGCCATCTTGATTATTATATGACTTTCGATATCAGTCACTCATTAAAATATATAATTGATACTCGTATGGTATCTTTAATGCCAACCTTATAAAAAAGGCTTCGAATTGCACAGAAATGAAATTCTTAGAAAAGCGAATGTAACCGATATAGCCCGAAGAATCAGCGAAATTGAAGTGGCATGTTGGCGTCAAACCTCCTTGGAATCAAATTATTAAGCACACGCCATCAGATAGTATTAGCTCAGGTCTATGTAAAACTCTTAGTTCTTACTTCAACCCACGAGCAATTTTATGTACCTGTGTATGTCACTGTACGCCTGCTAAACGGCTGTATGGCTTTTGTTGAAATTTATTGTGTATGTTCAACTAGATTCGAGAATGGTTTTGGTTTAGATTAGCAATTGGAATCGGTAGGTGGCGCTGCGATCTAGTTGTAGGATTTTTACTTTTCATACATTGACTTGTTAGATGGAACGAAGTTTGCCGGGTCCGCTAGTATAATTATATATTTTTTAATAAAACCTCTCAGCTATACAGTTTATGTTTTAAAATGTACATAATTCAGTGAACGTGTCGAACCTGAAACGTTTATATTATTATGTTGATGTTACCACTAAATAATCCGTGTTTTGACACATTATTCTCCGTGTAGTGACGAACTAATAAGGGGACGTCCATTAATCACGTGATCTTTTTTTAGCATTTTTTAACCCCCCCCTCCCCCTTGGTGATACGTGGTGAGGTTTAAGACTATGAAGGTTTAGGACTTCGTAATTTTTGTCAAAACAAGAACACACACACAAAACACTTAAGAGGTAAGCTGATGGTGTGCAACAAAACTGATAACAAAATTCACCATCGTCACAGTGACCATGGCGTACCGATCATACCGCCATAGAGGGAACAATTGATCTGCCACACCTCGCTGGTCAGCCATTTTCTCCTCTTGCGCATATGTGTGCTGTGCGTGCACAGATGATTGCACAATGTGCACATAGCATTATATCCCTTAGTCGTCGTAATATGATAATTTGCCGTGTGGTGACGGAGTAAGAAAGGAAAACTCGAAATAAAACCCTATACCAACACGTCTGACCAGCTTGGAATAGTAGGTCAATTACCCTCTCAATATGGAGGAGACTCGAGCCCAACAGTGGAACGTGTATGAGCTGAGATGATGATGATGAATAGAAAAATGCCAAGGTGTTCCAAATTATTGTCCCGGCTCAACCGGTTTATACTGTAACCACGCGTAAAGTAAGAGTTTTCTTTTTTCATATTGTATTATCAATGTACCGCCACGTGAGGAACGAATGTACAGTATTAACTTAGTTTGTAATAAGCATTAAGCAATTCAAAACTTATAAAATTAAAATAACGACCTGAATACCAGTAAATTTTTGCAAGTAAGAGATTTAACTATTTCACAATACCTAGATGTTATATTATTAAAAGCAAGTAGGCACATTCGGTGGAAGTATAATATCGTTTTACAAACGACGACAGAAATTTTAAACATAATAACTCTAATTACATGCAATATAAATTAAAATTATTGCATAAAAAGTACATTTCTATCTATACATACATACATATCATCACGCCATATCCCTTGCAGGGTAGGCAGAGAGAACAGAGTGCCAGAGAACTCTATCTCTGCATACTTCACTCGCTTCCTCAACATTCATAATTCTCTTCATACACGCTCGCCGGTTTCGGAGACTCTTGACTCCACCTTCCTTCAGTACATGACCGATCTGGTCTAGGTAGGTTAGTCTCGGTCTCCCTCGGTACCTACATCCTTCCACTTTCGCATTGTATATCTTCTTAACCAGGCGTTCGTTCGGCATTCTTTCCACATGTCCGAACCATCGGAGCATTCCCTTTCGCATCTTTACACCAATACTCTCTTTCATACCTACTCGCTCTCTTACGTCGTCGTTACGAATGCGGTCGGTCAGCCTAACTCCACAGATTTTCCGCAGAGATCGCATTTCGACCGCATTAATTTTACTATCATACTCTTTTCTGCATACCCAACTCTCGCTTCCATACAGTAATGTTGGGACAAGCACTGCGTTATGTATTGCTACACGTGCCTTCTGGCTGAGGTGGTGGCTGCCGAGAAGTTGCCCCAACGCTCCGTTCACTCTATTGCCCGCATTCACTCTTCGCTCTATATCAGTGGTGTACCTTCCATCTCGGCTAAATCCACATCCAAGATATACAAATTCATCCACTTGCTCTAGTACATCATTACCTATTGTTACTCTTACATCTGTTCTGGTTTTATCTCTTTCAAAGACCATTATTTTGGTTTTGCTCACATTCACGCGTCCCCCCTTTTCTTACAATCTTCTGTCATTGTGTCGACTAGGGTCTGCAGGTCAGTCGCTGACTGTGCCAGCAGGACTGCATCATCTGCATAAAGCAGAGCAGTGACCACTGAGTCGCCCATCTGGACTCCCACATTCATATCGTTCAACCTTTGGAGACATTTATCCAGATATATGATAAACAGCCTGGCTGACAGAACGCACCCCTGCTTAACGCCGATATTGACGTCAAACCAAGGCGACATTCCATCATCCAGCCGCACACAGGCTCTACAGCCCATGTAACTGGACTGCACAGCCTGTAGCAGTTTACCGCTAATACCATACTCCGGTAAAATGTCCCAAAGTTCCTTTCGTACAACCGTGTCAAATGCTCTCTCCAGATCCACAAAACTGCAGAAAACCCTCTGACCTAGAGCCAGATGCTTCTCCACAATATTGCGCAGAGAGAACACTTGATCCATGCATCCCCTTCCACTCCTGAAACCTCCTTGTGTCTCACACAGTAAACCATCGGTCAGTCAACCATTCTATCTATATATAAATAAATACGTTGATTAGCTGATCGAAGCTATCACAAAACTATTGAAGTAAAGATATAAGAAATTATCAGATTGTTTTTGTGACATAGAGCCTCACTTCTTTTTTTTTGTCAGGCTATGTCTTGGACACGCCGTCCGTTCCGCCCGGGGCGGCGAAAGGGCGGCGCGTGGCCACATAACTCACCGTATTCCCTCCCCCATCTCTCCCCATCGCCATTGGGCCAGGCACTGATATCGAATCTTTAATGTCCGTGGCCAGCGCGGCGAGGCACAGAGACTCACTAAGGAATAATTTTATGACATACAACATCCACTGAACCGCTGTAACAATTGTTTCATGAGGATAAAAGCATCTTTATCCATTGTCTTTAAATCAAGCAGAAATACTATTCGATTGAAATAAATAAACGCATGTTGCAATATTTATAAATTTTTATCCTCTAAGAGTTTTTTTCACGTGGTGACGAAGTAAGAATACAGTTCGCCACTTTCTTGTCCGTGGATATCGTAAAAGATGGCTAAGAGATATACCATAACATGTCAATTTCAATTTTCCCACCTATTGTGGAGGAGACTCTAGACCAGCAGTGGGACATATTAACTGAGCTGATGATGATGAAGGTTGTAAAACAAATTTTGTAGTTACAATTTCATTAGATTTTTTTTTTAAATTACCACAAGGTAAGATTTAGGTAGCTTTGCGATGTAGGTATTGAAAATTAGGCCCTCAGTGGATTGTAGGTACCTGTCTAATGTGTAAAATATGTATTATTAACTCTACATCATAAATAATGAAAATCAAATTTAAAGTGCACGTAAATTTTTACGTAATCGCGGGCAAAAGTTAGTAAATAATAATTGTAGTTAATAAAATTAGGGTCAGGGAACTTTAATATAGGTATTTGTTGAGTTGGCAATAACGCTAATGCAGCTATAAACGAAATGGTTGCGACATAGGCAAAGTTCAATAGGTATCATTAGAAATTATATGTATTTTGTTGAAATTAAAAATCGGTTGTTATGCACATACAACGTAGTGATTAAAATAGCGAAATATCATATCAGTGTCGCGTGTTCGACCCCACGCAGGCGAACCACTTTTTTTTTGGTGGCGGACTACGGTAATACGGACAGTTATTGGCATCAGTTTTATGACCGGATGCCTGCCTGACATCAAACCGCCTTTTTTTTACAAAGCGCCTCTTTTCGCCGTGCGCGCGGGCCACCGGTACCCGATCTTTGTCTTCGGTGGCCCACCCGTCGGTTTACCCTCGCGGGTTCCTTAGAGTCGATGCCCCGACGGCGAAAACTGTTGTCCCCACGCGGTGGCCTCACTTCGGGCGACCGGACTAATCCCCGGTCCGATCACCCAATGCCTCGGCTTGGGCGGCATCAGGCGCAGATATTCGCGCCTGCGCCACCCAAGGCGCCGGCGGCGGCCCGAGTCCCAGTTCCTGACGTTGTCGACCATCGCTTTTATGACAGCCGGCAGCTTCAGGTCGGCATTGATGACAACGACGAGGTCACGGCACTGCTGAACCCAGTTCGTACAGACCTCGAGCGTATGCTGCTGCACTGCCGCACTGTTGGCAAAACGGAGTCAACTCCCTCGACTCGCGACCATGTGAAGGTAAGGTCTTGCCGAAGCAACCGTGCTCCGATAAGACCTGCACCAGCCGGAAAGAGAGGACTCCATGCCGCCGCTCCATCCATTCTATCACTACGGGCCGGAGGGCCTCAACGGTAACAACACCGTGTCGTGGCTTGTTCAGCCGCGTAACCCAACGGGCAATGACGCCCCGGCGGCGTCCTCTCGCCAGGTGGCTATCTCGCTGAGCGATAGGGAGCCCTCGTCACGTACAAAAGAAACCCGCCGGTAGAGATCAGAGAGCATCTCCACCTCCAGGTCCCACAGAGGTGTTCCGGCCAATGAATATGCCGACTCAGTCGTCACAGTGCGGTTATCCATGGATGGCTCTGACCGCCATGACTCTCTATGGGCGCCACAAAAAAGGCCTGAGTTGGACGGTCAGAGACCTCGCCCACACGGGTGCGCCGTCCATAGCCATCGAACGGATCACCGCCGCATACAGCCGTCGGCTTTCGAAGCTGGGTCCGCCCACGTTCGGAATGATAGGGCGGACGCCACGCCGCCAGCAATAGAGCAAGTCTGCGGCAATACTCCCAGAACCACCCACGTGAGTCGAGCACCAGGCCCAAATACTTCATATGGGCCTGGATACGAATAGAGATGGAGTTGACGACTATCGAGGCGTCGACAGGCGGCCTTGTGCGAGGCCCATGGAACAAAAGGGCTTTCGACTCATTTAGGGCCACCCTGAGTCCCAGCGCCACGATTCGCCTGGCCATCTCCTCGGTTCCGAGAGTGGCCAGGCTCGTCGCCTCTTCAAGTATCCTGCCTAGGACTGTGACGAGTGTGTCGTCAGCATAGCATATCAAGACATCAAACCGACTTGGGAATGTAATTATTGACCAAACGGCATCAGAAGTAGCTGGCCCAGTTCTATATAAAGCTCTTAGTAGTCTTTTACGCCATCCACGAGCAAAGTAAAACCAATAACCCAAGTATTGTATTTAAAAAAAAGAAACTTGTTAAATACAAATAGACGATGATGTTAAAAATATAATATCTGCAACTCTTATATAATCCTGCTTACTATGAGGGAAGCTAACGAGTGAGATATATTGCAGAGGTATCTCTTCATTGCGCGGCCATTTAACACTTTTTAACGGCGGGCTACGGTGTGGTCACACCCCGTTAATTCCGTCCAGGGTGACGGAAAGAACGGCACGTGACCCTATAGACCCGCTCTAGAAGTATCTATCTTCATCGTGAGTGTGGCCACCGAAACTTGGTCTTTGTCTTCGGTCGCACACCTGGCGGTTTACCCTCACAAGTATCCTGTCGAATCCACCCGGATAGCTGTACCTACGTCTTGCCATCGTGGCGTCGTAGGGCTATTTAGCCCACAAAATTTTAGGACACAATTGGAAAATAATAAAGTTAAATAATAACAAAAGTATCCTGCTATATCATCATGTTAACTCATATACATCCCATTGCTGGGCTCGAGCCTCATACACCATATGACCTAATATGGCTGGTCAGATGATTAGGCATAAGGTTTTATTTTAAGTTTCCCTAATCTTGCATTGATTTTATTTGCGAATTTTACGACGCCAACGGGTATAAGATAGAGGGTGGTGAATAGGATTCTGACTTCGTAAAAATACGGAATAATTAGGTTAATTATGGATGTTTGATCTTTCGTATGAAAACGGAGTAAAAATAAAATGTGTTAGTACCCCTATCATCCTAGTAGGGGATAGTAAAAGACGACTAAAGAATGGAAGCTGATATTATCACTACATACATGAAAGAAACAACTCTGACCAGGGTGATATGGTTCAGACAGGCTACTAATGAAGAACACCGGGTACCGGCGCTAGCTCGCACAGTGTCGAGAAGTACGTGTACGGCAGGTTATTGGGTCACGCACCGTCCCTTCTGTAGCCCCGGACGGATTGGGCGGTGTGTGACTATACCCATAGCCTGTCGCCCTCCCAAAAAAAGGGTGTTACACGATAACGAAATTGATCTATCAATTTCCTTATTAATTCGTAGGACGCTCGAACGCGGCAGTGGGACGTGAGCTGATTTTTTTTATTTTTCTTTAATTGAGAAAAAACCCGCAAAAAAATACTTGCAAGGTATTTTACAAACATATAATTAACGGGCATAAATCACAACCAGATTCAAACAAACAATATATGGATAGCACAAAGTGTTGTCCTAGGTGAGAATCAAACTCATGACACTGGCATAGCAGGTAAGTATTTTAACCACTACGTCATCTGTACAGTTGATTAGTATAAAACAAAATACAGATATTCATTAAATATGCCGCTGGCTTGAAATGGTTACAATATTTTTTTACTATACATCTCATTATATTATGAATCTGACCCCGAGCCTATTCCACAATAGGAAGGAAATCGAACTATACTATAATACGCTGGTCAAACGTATTGGTATAGAGTTTTATTTCGAGTTTTCCTTCTCTTCTATAGGATATTATATACATATATCCCTTGGTCGTCTTATATGAGTAAGATAAGTGCAGTGAATTAACAATATATCTAAAATAGAAATAATAATGAAGATTTTTTTTTGGAAGTAGGCTATGGTTTGGTCACACTCCACCCATTCCGTCCTAGGCGACAGAAAGGCGGCATACGGCCCCATAAATCATCGTGTTCCCCCTCACCATCACCATTAGGTCGACCACTGATTGATGGTGTCAATCTGGGGCGTTACCCTTTCGAGTATTAACACCATCGACGCCACGGCAATAAACATCAGAATTGCCGAGGCATCGCCTTGATGCAGTCGGCCTCTCTACGGGTGACGAACTAATGCCCGGTCCATCCACTCGTAATATTATGGGAATAGTATAAAGTAACACCACTAAGGACTCGTTAGATTAGATTCCCCAGGCATGGGTCCCGCGTATCACCGAAGGCAAAGAGTCGATCACCGGTGGTCCACACAAATGGCTATAGAGAGATACGGCAGGTTATGGAGCTGCACGGCGTCCCCACCGCGATTTCGAGCGACCTAGAGAGGAGTGAACGAATAATATTCTGTCTCAAAAATAAGACTCGAATCTCGTTTGTACTGCTGGTAAAGACAATAATGCCTAAATATCATCATCTCAGCTCATATATGTCCCACTGCTTAGCTCAAGCCTCATCTATAATAGGAGAGGAATTAACCCACTATATTATTATTATTATGCCCTTCAGACTGATTGATATAGGGTTTTATTTCGAGTTTTCCTTCTCTTATATAAGTTTTGTGTACATATTATAAGCCCTAAGTCTATTTTTACGAAGGTTGTCGTATTGTTGTATTTTACGACACCGCTCACGGTTAAGGTACGGATATAATAAATTGTATTCTTACTCCCGTCACCACATGGCAAAATAATACATATGGCTTAAAGAAAAACAGACAAATAACTAAAAAATATATATATCAACACTAGCCGATTCTTTTTTATTCTAACCCCTTCCCGCTCTCGGTGACCACCCCGTAGGTTACGGCCAAGACGGTTATCTCGACTAAACGCGATATTTTTTAAGATCAACGCCCCAGATAAAATATTTTTACGTTCCATAATAAGGTTAGATTATAAAACACAATCTTTCATCAACTGATGATAATTAATTCTTCTACTCTTACCCAATTACTTGGTTTCGATACAATATATAGTCTTCTTTCATAATAGATATTGTAAGTTATTGGCAATAGTTTTATGACCGGCCGCCTTCCAGACGTCAACCCTCCTTGGGCATGTAATTGTTGACAAAACGGAGCATCGGATGGAGTTGGCCCAGGTTGTTATAAGGCTCTTAGTCGTCTTTTACGATATCCACGAGCAAAGTAAAGGTTGGTAGTATTCGTAGCCGCTACCACACAGTTTTATGAAACCACAATCTTTATAGAATATATTATTTTTTAACCTGTAAGATAAATTATGTAGCCCTTCGCGCGGTAACAGCCCTACCGATATAAAGAAATGAAATCCAGTCGACACATGCAGTTGCAATCATTAAATTAAACTTGATTTAACAGTGATTTTCAATAACTCGTACAATAGGCACCTGGGTACTGCTTCCGCGTTTATAGTTAGAATACGACTACATAGTAGTTTAATACGACGGGGCCACCTATAAAGACCAGGTTCCGGTGACCCACACGCTCGGCGTGGTGAGGAACATTGTGGAGCGGGTCTTAGGAGTTGCGCGCCGCTCCATCTGTCGCCCAGGACGGATTTAGCGGGCTGTGAACGGACCATAGACTGCCGCAAAGAAAAAAAAATTGAATACGACTGAAGTTCGAAATTCACTGTTAGGACAAAGACAGGAAATTAGGTCGCGCGCCGACCCTTCCGTTGCTAACGACGGATTAGGCGAGATGTGACTATATCAAAAACTGTCACCAAAAAAATAAAAAAGATGGATTGGTTGGAGATGCTAATTGTTATAAGTTAGCACGGGAGAATGCTAATACCTAATCTCTTATTCTGGTTTAAACTCCATCTACGGCAATATATATCAGTGAGGATTGAGATGGTCAATAGCCGGATATATAGTCAAGAAGCCTCAAGCTTTTCCGTCAACCCGAGGAACTGGGCGCACGTTGAACGACCCAAAAAAAAATTAAAACCATACAAGTGTTATTTATGTAATTTTTAATTTAAAAAATAGCCAAAGCCTTAAAAAGAAGGATTGTTTTACTTTATTATTTAAAAAAATAATACGTCACAACTTTCCACCTTAGTAAAATAGTAAATAAAGGTTTATTTAAAAAAAAAAAATACTATTTTCACCTCATTAGTTTCATCTCTACGCTGATCAGCAACTCCTTTCATTTCAAATATACACTAGATCTTCGTCCGACATATTGCACTTATAGAAACGTCATTTCTTTTGTATTCTTTTCGTCAACTGAGTTCAGTTGATACTCATATCAAAGGGGTGCATAAAAATAACTTGACGGCCATCTTTATGAGATCGACATAATGGATTTCGAATGACGTCAATAAACTAATCATATATTGTTATTCAACTAAAACGGTATACATAATTTCAGTTGGATCGGTTGGGTGGAATAGTTTTAAAATTCAAATGCAAGATTTGATCCAAACTGTGATAAGTTAAAAGCGGCATTCATTTAAAAATAAAATAAGACATTCATGTCACATCAAGATTGAAGTTTTTTTTTTTATGGATACTAATATTAAAATGGTTAGACGCTATGTGGAATAAGCCTCATTGTTGCCCGATATCTTAGAAGAGAATGATGGCTTTTCCAGTAGTTAACTCTTGATTCTTATAAAATCAAGTCCAATCATAATTTCTGGTATTACATTTTGAAAAAAAAAATCAGTAATATATCACGCGATTTGTTTCGATAATCTTAGAAGAGAATGATAGCTTTTCTAGCAGTAAATTCATGTTCTTTTTTGTAAAATCAAGTAAAGTCATAATTTCTGGTATTATATTTTGAAAAAAATAAAGAAAACAAATATATCACGATTTGTAGATCACACTAAAACTAATGTTCATTAAACATTAGACATTTTTTTTATAAAAGAAGTAACTGAAAATATAATAATGCTGCTGAGTTTCTTGTGACATTTCAGCTTGCGGTTGGTTGAAGAAGTTAAGACAGTTATAAAATTGTTTTATTAACATTACTTGATCATCTTTAACGATCACCCATGGTCAAAAAGGGTCCCTTGCATAAATGTTATCTGCATATCATATCACTTAATCATACTTTACGATGCCCGTGGAATCGAAAAGGATGGCAGAATTATATTCTTACTCTGTCATCACAAGGAATTGTAGGGAAGTAACTGATGGATATAAGATATACCGCAGTCATCACATATGACATCCACGGCCAGGTGGTGAATTGTATTCTAACTACATCACCACAGCAAAGTCTATACATTTATCATCATCATCATAATCTCAGCTCATATATGCCCCAATGTTGGACTTGAGCCTCCTCCATAATGGGAGGGAAATTGACCTAATATACCATGCTGGACAGACGTGTTAGTATAGGGTTTTGTTTCGAATTCTCCTTCTCTTACATAGATGTTATATACGTTTTATATCCCTTAGTCATCTCTTACGATAACCCACGGGTGAAAGAGGGTGGCGAATTGTATTCTTACTCCGTCATCAATTCATTTATAACGGTTATTTTATGATTAAAGGATAAAAAAAACATATCCATAATTAGTATTATCATTTTTATAATGTGGGGTTAACTTTATTCTTCGATAAGCTGCTGCGCGACGAAGTAATCCCCAATGAATGGTGCAATAGTACGCTAGTGCCCATTTTTAAAATTAAAGGGGATGTTCAGGACTGCGGTAGTTATCGAGGAATAAAGCTTATGTCACACAGTATGAAATTGTGGGAAAAAGTGATTGAGAAACGATTGCGAGAAGAAAGTGAGATCACCCAAAACCAGTTCGGATTTATGTCGGGCCGCGGGGCAACGGATGCCATGTTTGCACTGCGCCAACTGTGCGAAAAATATCGTGGTGCACATAAAAACTTGCACATGGTATTCGTTGACCTCGAGAAGGCCTATGACAGAATACCGAGAACAGTTTTGTGGTGGGTACTGAAAGAGAAAGGTGTGCCTGTGAAGTATGTTAGGTTAATCTGTGCCATGTACCGACAATCTAGGTCGTACGTGAAATCAGCGGCTGGAGACTCCGACGAGTTCAGTGTCGAAGTAGGTCTGCACCAAGGGTCGGCGTTAAGTCCTTACCTCTTCCTGTTGATAATGGATGCATTAACATCGGAGATACAGGAAGAGGCACCCTGGTGCATGCTATTCGCTGATGACATTGTTCTCGTCGGGAAAGAGGGCCTTGAGGTACAGAGCATGCTGGAAAAGTGGCGCTGTAAGTTGGAGAATGTAGGCTTGAAAATCAGCAGACCAAAAACAGAATACATGTTCTGCGATTTCGGCGGTCTCTCCAATTTTACACCCATAACTTTGGATGGAGTACCAATCCCAGTATGCTCGAACTTTCGATACCTCGGTTCTCTTATCCAAAGCGATGGCGACCTGGATCGTGCGGTGAAGCACAGAATTGATGTGGGATGGATGAAGTGGCGGCAGGTCACGGGTACAACATGCGACCCCAAAGTACCCCTAAAATTAAAGGGCCAAATATATAAAAGCCTAATAAGACCTGCTGTACTGTATGGATCAGCATGTTGGGCGATAAAAGCGACGGATGAGAGACGACTGCATGTAGCGGAGATGCGAATGTTGAGATGGATGTGTGGTGTGACAAGAATGGATAAAATAAGGAATGAACATATAAGAGGAAGTTTGAAAGTTGCGCCAGTGACGGAAAAATTAAGGAGTGAAAGATTGACATGGTATGGACATGTGATGAGAAGGGATGAAAGTAATGTTGTGAGGAAAGCTTTAAGCATGAATGTTGAAGGCTTAAGGGGTAAGGGAAGACCGAAGAAAAGATGGATGAACTGCGTGAAACATGACATGGATAGACAAGGAGTGACCACAGAGATGACGTCTGATAGAGTTGTATGGAAGGAGAAGACATATTGCGTCGACCCCAAATAAATTGGGATAAGAGCAGGTTGATGATGATGATGATGATTTTTATAATGTGGGAATCGAAACTACAACTACTACTAACAGTTACAAAGCTCGTGGGTGTAGTGAAAGACTACTATTAGTTTTGGACGAATATTACATTGACTTGGGCCAACTACATCTCATGCATGGAGACTAGAATAAGGAGTACCATCTTGTATGGGGGATTAGTCAAAAAAGTGTCCACTTGTAAACAGCAAATTATTGTTCGAACACTCACCGAAATAGCGCTAGTGTAGCAAGTGGAAATGACATGAATGTAGCAGTAATAAGCAGAGTGAAGTGTGCTGAGTTACGTAGTCAGCTGTGATTTGATAAATAATAACCTATGAACCTATGAAATTTGTGGCGCTCTTTTTAAAATTCTTACACTTGCTACTATAGCGCCACCTTAATTTGCTCCCGTTCAATGGACACTTCTTAATACACTGAGATGGTACTCCTTATTCTAGTCTCCATGATCTGATGCCTGCCCGTCTGGCGAACAATTACATTCCTAAGGCAGATTAATGATAAGAAAAGGACCGATTCTAAAACTATTAATCTAAACTTTTACAATATGTACAATGGAAAAAGCTTCTAAATTGCGTTGACCCAAAGTAATTGGGATAAGAGAAGGATGATTATAATTTACCATGTCAGAACAATTCAAATTCTAATTCATTTATATGTATAAACCCTGCGAGGGCACTTACGTAATGCCAGTTTTAACATTTTAATTTAATACAATGAACTATCACCGGGTCGGAACGTAACTACTGAGAAGAACCGGCAAGAAACTCAGCGGATGTGTCTATTATTATTATTTCTTTCATCATTTCATCCTATCGCTGGCCACTGCTGGACGTAGGCCTCCTTCATGGTACGCTACAGAGTGCGGTCCTGTGCCGCCTGTATCCATCGACGCCTAGCACTGACGTTTTTATAAAAAAAATAATAGTACAACATGATCAGTAATAATTAGCTCCAATTGGACGCCCTTTGAACCCCGATATAATGTAAATTTCTAATACAATGTAAATGATTATGGCTGGACCAGATCTCACAAGTAATTCATTATTTCATTCTGAGTGTTATTTCGGGCTGCTAAATGCGTGATTGTTCGTTATTTGATTAAATGTGCCCCTCAATAAGTTGCAAAAGTTTTTAAAATCTCATGTGCTAAAGGTCCTAACTCTAGACGTCCTCTTGTTTTTCGTGTAGCAAGTGAGTTCACAGCTCGCCCAAACCGTTCGGGGCGACGGCGACGGAGGAAACGGTGCGATCGTATAACCTGCCGTACGCGTACCTCTCAAACGTCATGTGGGCGGGCCACCAGTACCAGGTCCTTCTCATCAGTGCCCGTCCAGCGGGTTATTCTTTCAGGTATCATATCCAGTCAAAGCTTCTGCAACAGTCGCTGCTGCGGCGTCGCCCTCACGCGAAAGGCTTCGGGTAACGATCTAATCTCCAGTCCGATCACCCTTTGCCTCGACTAGGGCTACGTCAGGCGCAGGTATTTGCGCCGCCCGACGCGTTGACAGTGGAGCGTATATCCCTAAAACATTTTCTCTGTGACACATTCCGTTGCCTCCTTCCATTAGACAACCGCCTCGTAAAAGACGGCCACCGTGCCTCAGTTTTTAATGCTGTCAGCAATCGCTATAGCAACGATCGGACGCGTCAGGTCGGCACCGATAGTTATAATGATTTCACGGTGCTGTTCTGCCCAGTCTACGCAGACCTCGAGCGTGAGTTGCGATGTGAGCTCGTTGCAACCGCACTGGTGGCAGGACAGAGTCGCCAACCTCCTTATGACCATGTACAAGTATTTGCCGAACAAACCATGTCATGACAAAACCTGCACCAGCCGGAAAGGCAGGGCGTCAAACCGCCGCTCCATATACTCCGGCAGTACTGGCTGGAGAGCTTTCACGGTCCGAATACCGAATAAAAGCCTCTCCATCCGGGCTATCCAACGAGCGAGGACGTCCCGACGGGCGTCCTCGCGCCAATACTTCAGTTCGCTGGTCACCACATTAGCGTCCTCACCTCGCAACTCTACACTTCCTTCCCAAACTCTACAACTTAGTCAAAATATATGTTTTAGACTATTTCGTTACTACAAGAACTATTGTAAAATAAAGAAGTAATGAGTAGTCAATAAATTTTGCACGTTACGAAGAACTATTGTATAATAAAGAAGTAATGAGTAGTCAATAAACTTTGCACGTTACGAAGAACTATTGTATAATAAAGAAGTAATGAGTAGTCAATAAATTTTGCACGTTACGAAGAACTATTGTATAATAAAGAAATAATGAGTAGTCAATAAATTTTGCACGTTACGAAGAACTATTTTATAATAAAGAAGTAATGAGTAGTCAATAAATTTTGCTCGTTACGCTCATATGTTAGAATATCTCACGCTCAATATCAGCTCAGCTAATTCACGTCTCACCGGTGGGCTTATACGGTATACCACTTGTTAGGCAAGATTGATTTATCGTGTTTCATATAGACAATTGAACAGTTTTCTAAGGAAATCATGTACACGTGTCATGAATATCAAAGCTCCTAAACGTCTTACTGCTGGGCTGAAGCCTCCTACTCAATAAAAAGTATATACAATACCCCAAACGGATTTAATACCGTCAATATAGAATTTAAGAAGATATACAATGCGAAAGTGAAAGGATGTAGGTACCGGGGGAGACCGAGACCAACCTACCTAGACCAGATTGTTCATGTACTGAAGGAAGATAGATGGAGTCAAGTGTCTCCGAAACCGGCGAGCGTGTATGAAGAGAATTATGAATGTTGAGGAAGCGATTGAAGTATGCAAGGATAGAGTTCTCTGGCTCTCTGTTCTCTCTGCCTACCCTGCAGGGGACATGGCGTGATGGTATGTATATAGAATATAGAAATATGTATGTAATATAGAATTTTATTTCGGGTTTTCCTACTTTTGCATAGATGTTATTTGCATATTATATCACTTAGTTGTTCAACACTTGTTGATAGAATGTGTCCAGAACCAAGATAAAAGAGATGAGCTGAGGAAAACCTTTTGTCTTGGGACCTCGGATGTTGGCATTGTCCAAACTATTTTGGCGGAGCCAGCATCCGAGACTGCGAAGCAATTGTGTGATCTGGCTGTGAATCGCGGCAATTAATTGTAATGCATACACATATTGTTTTCTTAGTTTTAAGTGTTTGTATATTTATGTTTAGGGTAAGATGGGACTTACATATTCATAAATAAATAAAAGTACCCAATAAATAAAAAAGATTTAAAAAAAATAAATAGTTATCTTACGACAACCACGTTCAAGAAATGGATTGGTAAATAGTATTCTTATTGCGTTATAATAAACGCGAAATATTAGAACCTATGGGAGTTTGGTTACAAGTTGTCACAACAACAGACGAGAGGACTGTTCACACGCAAGTAATACAGCGATAAGCATTTTTGCATGAGCATGCATATTCGACGCCATTTTGGATCTAATTACATGGCGTCTATTAGACGTGAGATGTAACAACAAAGCATCAGGTAACTGTATCTAACAATAAATGTAAACTAAGAAAATAGGTTAATATTATCCAATATTAATATAGGATAGATGGATTTTAATACTGTTTGATTATAATACTAGATCATAAGTTATGAATCTAGGGCCAGTCATCAAAATTTGCAGAATCAGGCCCGAGAAGTCGGCAAGCACTTATTTGATGCGCCTAGGACTTTCAAACCAGATGGGGCTAGATTTTAGGACGTAGACGGTCGCATCGGAAGTCCAGTATAACCTCTCCACCTGCCCGGCGGTGGAGTATCAATAAATGGTTTCGTCGCGTGAAAAACATATACTTCTTACATATGATATCGAAATGGCTGAAATCAGTCCGTTAACCGCAGTGAAAGTAGCTACGTGGGAGTGATGTCCCGAAATAACGCAGGTTTAGTATCTGAAACGGTAACCCCCTGGACGAGTTACAGAAGTTAAACGGTAGCGGTGAACTATTCAATAAATGTATAGGGAAATGTGTATTCACATAGGCTATGGAACTCCGAGGTGCCATCCATTTTTTTAGGGGTATTTATTTCCATTGGTATTAGATCTTCACAGTGAGAATTATTTAATCCTCATAAATGTTCCTACAGCACAAATTGCGTAGCGGTTAGGAAAGTTACCTACCACGTCGAATGTTATGGGTTCAATTCCCACGCAAGGCAATACTTTGTGCGATCTACATATTATTGTCCTGAGTCTAGATGTAATTTGAGACCGGTATTACAAATTGGTTGGCTTCCCTGCGGGGAGCGATCTAATCCTCGGTCCATCCACCTGCGATCTTGATCTTGGCTAGGCGGCATAAGGCGCAGATACACGCGCTCGCGCCGCCTGATGTGCCGGCGGTGCAGTATGCCAGCGGGAGAGTCTCTTCTCTGTCACCCCCTGACGCCTTCTTCGAGACAAGACCGAAGGTTGCGACAACATCCCAGTTCAGCGCCAGGTCGGCACTAGTGATTGCGACGGGTTCCTAGCGCTGCTCTGCCCAGTTCACGTAAAGTTCGAGCGTGCACTGCGGCGTGTCCTCTTCGCAATCACAGTGATGGCAGGAAGGTATTCTCTCTCTCCCCACGACTGTGTGCAGGTACTTGCCGAGGCTAACATGCGACCATGCACCAGTCGGAAGGCTTCCTCAGCCGGACTACCCAACGGGCAATGACGTTCCGGCGGGCGTCAGCCCGCCAGGTGGCCAACTTGCGGATCGAGACATTGCCGCTCCCTACCAGCGTCTCCGACACCCACAAGTAAAGTCCGATGAGCATCTTTGCCTCCGGAGAGTTCCAGCTAACAGACACACTGCTTCCATCGCCACCATACGGTATCCGCGTATGACTCTGACCGTCATGGCCCTCTGTGGTCGCAACAGGAGGGACCTAAGATGGACGGTCAGCGACCCCACCCACACGGTTGCGCCGTACTGGACCACGGACCGAACCACTTCCGTGCACAGTTGTCGGTATGTGGCAGATTCGACATAAGCAAAGGCCCGACGCCACGCCGACAAGCTATGGGGCAAGTTTGCGAAAATGCTCTCGGACCAGATATTTCATGCTGATGGTGACCGAATTGACGATTATCGAAGGACCTTTGCGGGTCAATGGAATAACAGGGCCTCCATCTAACCCCAAACGCCCCAACCAGTTGACAGTTCACAGTAAGCGTAACAAATTAAGCTTAGCCCGGGAGGGAGGCTAGCTCGCAACATCCAGTCGTAGACGATACTCCACAAGGTCGGACCTAAGAATGACCCATGTGGGACACCGCACGACATAGTGTTCGCACACCGTTCCCCATTCAGTCCACGTAGTGGACGCTGCATCCCTCTAAAAGTCCATCCTCATCATCAGCCAGCATCATCCAAAGTCACCACCAATAGCACCCCTCTGCACAGTTGTGTCATCGTTTAATACAATTCTAACTACAAAGTTTGAGTATTACGCCTATGTGTAAACAATGTCGGGTAGATGGCACACTTCTCCTTAAAGACGTAAATATAATACGATGCGAGAATTGAATATCCTAGAATAGTTCACGGTGGTATAGTGGCAGCACGATTGGAACGGATTTCCAATAGGTGTGAGTTCGAATCCCACTGGTTACCATCATTTTTTTGCTCGTAATCGGGTATATATAGTTAGGATTTATTTACAAAAAAACAAAACCTCATTTTATCTGTGCTTTTAGTTATTTCAATATGGAGATACATTTAGTCACTATCATCAAGTGTAAAAATATCAAAGTTGGGAAATCGAGCAGTCCCTTAATCCGTGAGTTCGATTATTTGGTTCCCATGTTTTTAGAACTTTCCCTTTTCGATTATTCATTTCATTATTTCGTCGATCATGACTTTATATATCCAGTATCCTTATTGTCGATAGGACATAGAACTATTTATATTGCATCAATACATATAATATGTCACAATCCTTTAATATATAAATACATTTTCTAAAAAAAAGCACAATTGAAATAAAAACACTGAACCAATGCCGATTATTTAGATATTACATATTGGAGAACATCTAATATGGTAATTATTAGATCATCGAAACAATAATATTTTGATATATTACTAGACTGACATAAAGTTTTCAATGTGGGGACGGAGTAAGAATACCATTCAATACGCCCTATCTGACCCGTGGGTAATTGTAAGACACAACTGAGCGATATAAAACACATATACCTTGCAAGAGAAAGAAATCTTGAAACAAATCTCTATACCAAGACGTCTGACCAACATGGTATATTAGTTCAATTTCCCTCCCATTATGGAAGAAGCACGAGCCTAATAGTAAGACATACCTATATCTGCTGAGATGATGATGATAATGAACATAAAACATGTTTAAATTACTGAAATTTAGCATTTAATATGCTTAATTATTTATAAAACCCGATTACGAAGCGAAAAATGATGTCACAAGCGGGATTCGAACCCGCGCCTATTGGGATTCCGGCCCAATCGTGCTGCAACTACACCACCGTGACTTATTGTAGGATATGCAATAAAACATGTTATCATCTGGGTTAAAGAAATAACAAAATATCTAAGTTATTAACGCAAGTGAAGCAATAGGCCACATCCACGACTGGACATATACTTATCTTTTAGAACGCACCTTATTAATTCCCCTAAAAAAAGTTGTTATAATGCCTTTAATATTAATAATAATTTAATGTTTTTAATAGTGATAGGACCATGCTGTTGACAGTTCTCTGTCTACAGCCGCGGGCCGGTCCGTTTGGGGCAGTACCACACTGAGCAGAAGACCGACGTCTGAGTAGTAGCAATGTGTTATTGCGCTTCGTTCGGTGAGCGAGAGAGCCGGAAGCCCAACTGGGTAGATTTGGGGATTTAAATGGTAGGCAGCGGCCTAAGCTATACCTTTGGTATTGTAAAGGGTCCATGGGCGGCAGTGACACTTACCATCAGGTGTGCTGCTTGCTCGTTTACCACCATAAGCAATAAAAAAAAACGAGAGGTGTCAAGGGACACCCGGATGGAACGAAGTTCTATTTTAATTATATAATTTTTTTCTGCCTTAAGCGATTTTTATCGTTATATTTTAGCCAATTTGCAAAATATCTTTATAAATTATAGCCTATGTGTTATTCTGATGTGCAAGCTATATTACTATAAAGTTTCATCAAAATCCATTCGGCAGTTTTTACGTTAAAGAGCAACAAACATGTTCACATCCATACATTATTACAAACTTTCACGTTTATAATATTAATAGGATAGGATATATACAATTCCACTAGAGTACCAAAACTTTTGGGCCCCGAGCTCGAACGCGAGCCGGGCGCGCGGCGACACGAAATTAATTTCGTTGCACATTATTTTGATTTTGCTATATCTCTTAAGGTATTGATTTAATTTGCATGGTCTGAAGGAAAAAAAATATCTTCATGAAATGCTCAAGCCAACTAATGTATTTAAAATGATAAGGATTAATATAGTATTTGTGTAAATAGCTTTTCAATTATCGTTTTATAATAGGCCATTTTTTAAAGTATTAAAATGGATATAGTATGTTATCCTTAAGTGATAGACATATACCATCGCGGACTTTTTTGTGGGCCTTTTTAAGCTGTATAATACTGTAGTACTTTATTTTGATCTATTTCGTAGGGTTCAGCCAGCGTTTGCAATGTAAGCGTAAAATAATGTGTTTATTTACGACATCACATTAGAAACCTCTAAAATTATCAGTGTTTCTCTACTACATTATGCATATATTATACATATAAACCTTCCTCTTGAATCACTCTATCTATAAAATAAAACCGCATCAATATCCGTTGCGTAGTTTAAAAGATTTAAGCATAAATGGGGATATAGGGACAGTGAAAGCGACTTTGTTTTATGTTGTGTCGTTACAACTTTGTTGTGTCGTGACAACTTTTGGTCTTATTTATTTCCGTCTAGCCCCCTTTCGCAACGCGCGATAAAGAACTTCGTTCCAAAAGCCTAAGAGTAAACAAGGCGTGGCAGCAATTCTATTCTCATCCCATCGCCACATAGATATAACTATTGATCAATAAAATATTAATCATGTTAGCAACAAGCCAGGACCCTCAGGCTACTAATAGGATAAGTTAATTTTATATTGAAATAAACATCGTTAAGTAACCGACCTCATACAATGGAGACTAGTTAGTGAAACAAGTAAATTATTCCTTTTCACAATCTAACAAATATTGAAATCCTTGCTTATTTACGAAATTAATATATGTCATTTGGGGAATTAGAGTAACAATTTGGTAACTTGTTATTAAGGTTATCGACATCAATACTGATAATATAAAAATTAATTTAATAAGAATAAATATTTGCGATTTCAATCGTCATTATATAATAGATTCTACTTCTTCCTAATAATTCCCATAAGTAATGATATATATATATATATTGGTCATATACCAGATGGGTCACGTACTGAAGGAAGGTGGAGTCAAGAGTCTCCGAAACCGGCGAGCGTGTATGAAGAGAATTATATATATATATATATATATATATGTGTGTGTTGAGGAAGCGAGTGAAGTATGCAAGGATAGAGTTCTCTGGCACTCTGTTCTCTCTGCCTACCCTGCAAAGGATATGGCGTGATGATATGTATGTATGTAGTAATGAAATACTTTTCCGTGTGATGACGGAGTAAGAATACAATTCACCACCCACTATCTTACCCGTGGGTGATCGTAAGAGATGACTAAGGGATATAAAACTCATATAACATCTATGCAAGAGAAGGAGATAGGGTTCTTCACATCTGATCAACGTGGTATAGTAGGTCGATTTCCTTCTCATTATGGAGGAGGCTCGAGATCAACAGTGGGACATATAAGATAAGATAAGATATTTATTCGCTGAGAATATGGTACAAAGATATACAATTACAAATTAAAGTCCAACATATTCGCCTTTAAAAGGCATGCGAATTTTTCAGTATTAGAATCATCTGTACATAAAAATAATAACAATAACTTAATTTAAAATTTATACAACAAAAAATCATTTAGTGTATAGAAGTACTTTTCCGTAAGCCAAGTTTTTAATTTAAATTTAAATTTTCAAATCGGCACATCTCTGTTAAATTGTGGAATGTGATATATGAGTTGAGATGATGAATTAAGAATGAAATTTAGAGCCTTTGTGTGTGTGTTTGTGTTTTGTATGTGCGTTTTGTTTATGATCAAGCACGTGCGTACGTGCGTGCGTGCGTGATGCGTGCATGCGTCCGCACGAACGTGAGCACTTGTATACGTAAATATGTATGTATATGTGTGTAGATAATTTATTTTAATTATAATTTTATATGTACTAATGTAGCATTTACTAGCTGTCCTAAATAAATAACGACTATACAATAAAATTTATTTATCACGACTACGATTATTAGAAAAAATAAAAAAATATTCACAGGTCAAATTATTTGTCATCCATTTACTGAATAGGCATGTCGTTTTTTATGTTTTATAACAACATTGTTTGTTCTTTAAGTTTAATTGGAGTAATTGTTATTTATTTTTTTATCTAAGTATAATATATCTCTTTTGTAAGATAATATAGAAAAAGTACCATCAATTTTTCCGTGTGGTGACGGAGTAAGAATACAATTCACTACCCCCTATCTTACCCATGGGTAATCATACGAGACGACTAAGGAATATAAAACGCATATAACATCTATGTGAGGGAAGGAAAACTCGAAACAAAACCCTATACCAACACGTCTGACTAGCGTGGTATAGTAGGTCAATTACCCTCCCAATATGATGGCAGCTCGAGCCCAACAGTGGAATATATATATGAGCTGAGATGATGATGATGATCATCAATTTATATTTAATTGTCTTGTATATTGTATTCCATCGCGGTGAGAATGGAGAAAGATGATTAGGATCAACCGAAATATATATTAAATTGCTGCTAATAAAATAAAATTATTGTCAGAAATTTGGTAACAGACATCCGTCGCCGTTGTACATATTTAGAATTATCAAAATTAGGCCATATTAATTCTCGTATGAGTCCCTGGCCACTCCCGACTACTTTAATGCTTAGAAATAATTTACTTTTAATAACTAAAAGCTAAAACACAAAAGCAAAATCATAAAACATATAATATTGAAATCGCTAATGCAAAAATAAAAAAACTATAAAGCGAAAATAGCAGGCGGCGCGGACGCAAACATATATACACATAGAACTAAGGTGAAAGAATAATCAAAAGAAAAAAAGCGACAATACATCTTCTCGAAAAATTAATTTTATAGTCACGCATGATACCACGTGCCTAAATGTATAGAATTTTTTTTTTTAAATATTATTACGCATCTGGCTCGCATAATCTTAAAACAGTACGGCTGTCGTTAGTACTTCCCTGCTAGCAGAGAATTACGAAACGCAGGTTATCAATATTTATGCAGGTCAACATACGCTTTTGAACAACAGCGCACTCGGTTTAGCATCACTACAAAATCAACATATAGGTAATTATAGGCTGATAAATTTAGCATATTATAAAAAATTATGATTATAATTTTATATAAAAAAACCCTAACATACCCGTGGGTAATCGTAAGAAACGACTAAGGGATATAATACGCATATAACATCTATGGAAGAGATGGGCAACTCGAAACAAAACCCTATACCAACACGTCTGACCAGCGTGGTATTAGTAGACCAATCCCCTTCCCAGTGTGAATGAGGCTCGAGCCCAGCAATGGGACGTGTATAAGCTGAAATGATGACATATATAATAATTGTTAAAGATTAGCCATTTAAAAAAAAGTTCAACATGAATTAAACAATCAGCATTTATGACAATACAACTCACAAACATTTTAAATACCTTCATAAATATGAGAATAGAATATAACGAATTATAATTTGAAAAATAAATATATATATATATATATATATATATATATATATATATATATATTTCTTTCTATTATTAAATTATTATACATTATAAAAATTACAATATTAATTTAATATTTTTGAATAATTAAAATATCCAATTGTCAGGTATCATCTAATAACTGTAACTGTACTATTCTTTGTCGCGGTCACATTTTTGTGTGTACGATACAAGGTCATATTACTCAAGAAATATCCTCTATCGTGGCTAAATTATTAAACTTGTACTACATTGTAAGGAGCATTCCATCTTTAAGGTGAAAAAAAAAGTTAAACGAATGCTTTCCCTACGCCCAGCAATTATAAATGGGAATAAGATTTTTCGTTTTAATAAGTCAGCAATTTTAACTGATATCATTGAAAGTGAATTTATTTTACATGAGATAAATCTCTAATATTACTTAAACATATTATTAAAGATGGACATGGCCTAGATATCAGTCAAATATAATTTAGATTATTATATGTTACTATGACTTAGTATAATTTGAAATTTGTTAGTTATATTTTATTATTAATTAGTATACTTTAATGCAATTGTTTTTAATTATTAATGAATGGAAAAAGTTCTAGTGGTGTGTCTACGCTGCTGATAGTTTTCTGACTTAAGTCTGCAGCTATTTTTTTCGTCTATAACAATAAGGTGAAACTATAAAAGAAAACATCTTGTCTTATACAAATCTAAAAAGATATAAATTAAATAAAGATAACATAAAAAATGTATAATTCTTAAATTTTGCTAGTAGTAAACCTTTTTTCTTTGTGATCTCTGAGGAAACACATTTACGCGCAGGACGACCCGGGAGTTCCAGTGTTTGGCAGAAGCCTACCTAGCGCCGCGGCCGTCTTGACGAGCCTTGGAACGAGCTGGGCAAAGTGTGGCCCGAAATTCCACCTAGAATCAAGGTGCAGACCCAGATATTTCATCTGAGCCCGCACCGGCACGGCAACCCCAGGCACCCTGATGTGGAGTACACAGTATTAATTCCATTTGTAAATTTAAACAATCCATGAATTAAAAAATCACATAAAATTGTATTTATAACTTCAGTAACACATATAGACACACACAGAAAATTAGTTAATTTAAAATAAAAAGCTAGATGATTTTTATACTTAATTATTTTTTTTATTAAAACTAATTATTCTTACCTGAAAATTTTGTATTATTTAATCCCACATATTTTTTTCTTGTTTGTTTCATTTGATATTGATATCGGACTGGTATAAAAAAAACATGTTGTGAGACCGCAAATTAAATAAGTACTACATAGTTAAAACTGGACCGTCATACACCGACAAAAGATGTATACTGAAGTAACCATATATTGATACAATATATATTATACATACAGGAAATGTATATGACGAAAAAAAAAATTATCATAATATTCTGTTTTCGCAGTTATATGAGCACAAAATTGATAGTTGTCATTTGTAGAGATAACAGTTTTATTATGCTATAATTTATTAGTTTTAATCATCTTTTTTTTTGTGATTAACTAGTCTGGTTAAGGATACAAGTGTCTACACCTCTTGGAATCCAGATAAAGTAGTAAATATCACTAGAGTAAAGGTCAGCAGCACTGTTATAAAAACTTTGATCACTTTATTTCAATAACCAACTCGCATGTCAAGTTAAAATGGTGATTACAGCTTTACCTGCAAGCTGTGGAGCCATATACATATATAGCTGTTGTGATAGGCTGATCATGAATATTTTTAAATCAACCCCTATCTTACCCGTGGGTGTCGCAAAAGACGGATAAGTGATATAAGGCAAGAGGAGGAAAACTAGAAATATAAAACCTATACACGTCTGAACAGGGTGGACGGAGCCGAGTCCAACATGTAATAATGGTAATAATAAGTTGAATGGTGATATAACACATAACAATAAAATAAAATGTGTCACTACCCCTTATTTGCCTGTGGAAGTTGCAGAGAGGGTCTGAGGGATCATCAGTAAAATGGGTAATGCTCTTGAGCTACTTATCATAGCTATGAGGTTGTCAAGCGTGAAGATTATGCCTTCATTCCTGGGTAGGTATATAATAGTTGAAATTTAACGATCTGATGGATAAAATAATTATTATCATCATCACAGCCCATATATGTTCCACTGTTGGGCTCGGACCTCCTCCGTAATGGGAGGGAAATTAACCTACTATTCCGCGCTGGTCACACGTGTTGGTATAGAGTTTTGTTTCGAGTTTTCCTTCTCTTGCATAGATGTTATATGCGTTTTTATATCCCTTAGTCGTCTAGTACGATCACCCACTGGTAAGATAGGGGGTGGTGAATTGTAATCTTACTCCGTCACCACACGGACTAAACGGATAAAATAATACTATAAGTATATTGGGAGAATAATGATGATGGTAGAAGCAATAGGTACAATATGTTATGACTTTCGAGTTAACATTAGTAATTATAATACAATCTATTTTAAATAAGCAGAGATTTTAATTTAAACACTGAACTCACTCTTTTTTTTAGTGAAAACTTCCTTAGCGGCGTTGCACTTTTTTAGGATGAATAAAAAATGTTGAACTCACGTCAGGACACGTGACCTGATTGAAAATTCGTAAGACGAAGGGAGAGTACACCGTAGGTGAATATTTTATTCAACCACGTAAATGATAGCACTTTCATGCTGATAAATAAAGCAATTCCTGGGGATATTATTTCCTAACTTGACAAAATATTTTTTTTTACGGCTGGATATGGTATAGTCACACCCATACATACTCCCTGGGCCACGCTTTGTATTTTATGGATTTGTATTTTTTCATAGGTTTGAGTTTTCACTTCTGTCGGCAGTCCTCGTGAGTGCTTTGTGTTCTTTTTTAGTACAATATGAACACAAAGGGAATAAATCCTTGTGTCCTGGTACACCCACACTTGAAATAATATATGGATCGCTGAATATAATGGAAGGCTTGATACTTCACAAATCGGGATTAGGATCAAATTCGTAAAACGTATTCATTGACTTCAGTGAATAGTTTAGTTTAAAAAAAAAATCACAGTAATCAATTTCCAATTATGAACTAGTTTTGTCCACAGGGTACTGGTGACCAGCCAATATAGCAATAGAGAGGTACATGTACGGACATAACATTTTCCCTCCAATTAAAAAAATGTTGCCTTAATAACAATGGCAACTGCATATTCACAATGCGATTGCACAGATAGTGTACTGGTTAATATACCGAACTAAAGTGTCAGTGTAATGAGTTCCACTCCCACGCAGGATAATACTTTGTAGGATCTACAAATTGTTGCTATGCTTGAGCCTGGGTGTAATTTGTATTGGTTAATTTATTTTTGTAAAGTTCTCCGCAGTAAAAGATTTTTAAAAATAATAATAAATTCTCTTGATCTGATCTCTGATACAAATCCCAATTTATCAAGAGTAGCCCTCCAATTTATTATGTGATACACACCTTCATCCTGTCATATGTTGAAATCAAAATCACAATACTCGGCATTGGCATGGGATTACTCTAATCAAATTTTACTGATTAATTTATATATTTAACAATAAAATTTTAGTTTGTGAATTGATATCACTGGACCATTACATAGATAGCGTACTAGTGTAAGTACAGACACACAGGTTGAGTATCAAATATTTAATTCCCAGTCAAAACCTTTCTTGGTTGTCGTACCATACAAGAATAGTCTCTTTAATTTATATTAATTAATCAAGGATTTAGTCTTTAGTGAAGGCTTTGAAAAGAAATAAAAGGAGAATATTAAGGCTAATATACTCTTACACACATTGCCACATAACTTATATTGCCACATGATTTTTCTTTTCAATCTTGTAAATAATAACATTATAAGAAACAGGCTTCTATTTATGTTATCGCAAACAGCTGTAGTTTACTAAAGATGTTTTTCTTTTAAAGACAACATAATTATACAAATGGTGTATTTTACAAACATTCACAAATACACACACAAAAATATTTGTGGATCTCATAAATAATTGTTATCATCACTTTGATGACTTTACAAGAAAGGTCGGCATTTGGACTACTGTGCCATTGATGCATTTGTAGATTAATAGTTACTCTCACTGTAGAGGCTACAATTGCATAACTATGATTTTATAATTGTTAGATCTGTCGAAATGTTTGTGTAGCTACAACTCTTATCTAGACACCATTTTAGGTTAAATATTCTTAAAATCCTATTTCTTGTTTGCAATGTTAATATTTACATTTTATGTTAATCTACTTGATTCTCCATTTCTCCATTGGATGATGGAGTAATAATACAATTCTTCACTGCTTTTCTTAGTTTTAGTATTATAAAAGTCTGCTAAGATAATATGCAAGAAATCTCAAAATTAAATGCTATAACAGCCCTGTATAATCAGCATGTTATAATAGATCAATTTCCCTTTTAAGTCGGTTGATATTCAAGACCCATAGTTGAATGAAAATAAGCTGAGATCATGAGATCATAATTCAATTTTGATTAGTACTTTAATTTTTTCATTTATTTATTTGATCTGATTCAAAAATGTATTAAATCATTAATACCAGACTTGACAACTATTATTTAAGATAAAAGAGAGTAAAAGCCTTGATCCATTATCCTTAGTTTCCATTAGGGATGACCATTGAATCAATGAGCTGGTTCAATCAACTACAGATATCCGATCTACACTTCATTTTTCTTTTATAAATTAGTAAAATGATGTTAACTTCTATGTATAATATTTAAAATAAGCTTTCAAAAAATGATAAGTTATTATAGATTATAGTTTAATTTATAGATTGAAATATGGTAGCATGGCGTTTTTAATTTAAAATATCAACCTGTATTTTTTTCTCTTTAAGGTTGCTTAAAGAGAAAAAAAATACAGGTTGATATTTTTCTGAAAGGCGTTGGTCTTTCACTATAGAAATAATCCTTGTATTGTAAGGGCCTTACAAACACACAAATTACACCCAGACTCAGAACATCTTCTGCATAATAATTGAGAGTAAAATACATATTAATGAACAAATTCTTATGTTGCCACAGATTGCAAACATACAATTAAGTCATAAATTATAATAGTAGTGGTAGGACTATGCTGTTGACAATTTTCTGTCTACAGCCGCGGGCCGGTTCGTTCGAGGTAGTACCACACTTTCGCAGAAGATCGACGTCTGAGCAATAGCAATATGCTGTTGTGCTTTGTTGGGTAAGCGAGAGAACCAGAAGCCTAGCTGGGATGGGTTTAGCATATGTATTGGTAGGCAGTGGCCTAAAATGCAAAGGTTATGCAAAGATCCATGGGCGGAAGTGACACTTACCATCAGGTGTGCTGCTTGCTCGTTTGCCACCAATAGAAATAAAAAAAAAACTATATCCAGACTCAGAAAAACTATAATTACGTTATAGTTTTTTAGTACAGATGAGACATTAACATATATGGAACATTTTTCTTCTATTTGAGGAGCTTGTAATCGAGTCCATAAATAAGCCTTTAACATATTTGTTACGAGAATTTCAAATGAGTCGAGAGTTCGAGAGTAATGATTTAAGTAAGGAATCAAATTAGATATGTAATATAAACAATATTCATATTAGAAGTTTGTAATGTGTTCTGCTGTGTGGTAGCGGCTACAAATACTACCAACCCTTACTTTGCTGGTGGATGTGGTAAAAGACAACTAAGGGCCTTATAACGACTTGAGCCAACTGATGCCATTTGATCAAGAATTACATTTCCAAGGAGGGTTGACGTCTGGCAGACGGCTAGTCATAAAACTATTGCCAATAACTTTTGCAATATGTGCATATCATCACCCCATATCCCTTGCAGGGTGGGCAGAGAGAACAGAGTGCCAGAGAAATCTATCATTGCATACTTCACTTGCTTCCTCAACATTCATAATTCTCTTCATACACATTTACATACACTTCATGTTTGCAATATGTACTATGAATAAAGATTACATATTGTATCGACCCCAAGTAATTAGGATAAGAGTAGGAGAATGATAAACTATGTAATGTGTTATTTTGCAGTTATTAGTTATAAGAGTTTTAATAGTTAAAAACATAATGTTAGCATTATAGTGTTAATAGTTGAAAGCGCATGATAATAAATATATGTAGTCGTATTCAACATAACTTTTTTGTATGAAATCACTAATGAATAGAGATAGACATATATCTCGTAAATGGAAATATGTTTCATGAATGGAATGTGACCAAAATTATGTTCTTCGTGTTGTATCTTTATAAAATTAATTAAAATGGTTCTTAAGCATGATACTCAGAGTTCTCTGGTGTTTTTAATACTGCCATAGGAAAGAAAAGGGTGAAAGTATTCTTAAGTCTTATTGAAGTAATATAGTGGTAAATAAAAATGGCATTTAAAGGTAAAAGAACTCACCATCATTTTCTCAAGTTCAATATCTTTCCACTTGTCCATGGTGACAGAACGAACGAAGGATAGATGGACTCCGAGACTTCGGTGAACCCCTGAACACTCCAAGCATATCCAAATACCATATGTCACTGATACCCATTGGGGGTTCAGTGTACCGCACTCAAAACATTTCTATAAAATACAAAAATTCGTTTCAGACTTCTCTCACACATACGGTTATGAATTTAAAGACATTAATTACTTACGTGGTTTTCGTCTACGGTGCGTATAGAGTTCAATTTTCGTCTTGTACGCGGTGATGCCATTTTAGGACGGTCAGAATTCAATATAACAGGGCAAAATACAATTTCACAACAAATTAACACAAAAACCTATCAGATCTTGAGCTACAAACGTCAAAATTATTCAGACATATGTCCACTTGGCATTCATAGACAAACATTATTTTTTAATGTAATTAGTTGTCAGGCACAATAAAAAATATCATCTTAGCAACCGAATATTACATGTATAGAGCCGTATGTCTGACGCGACCTTTGACCAAACGGCGTCAGGAGTTGTTACAGGTCAATACAAAGCTCTTATTCGTTTAAATGTATATCAGCTATAGAATCCAGACATCCCAATCCATTCCTATCACGCCCAATTCATCCCCGTCTATCCTCATCTATATATATACAGCCATTGCCATCTATCTTTATCTATCCCCATCTACTCCCATCCCTTCATATCCCATCACTGCAATTACCATCCAACGTCGTCTATTTCAGTATATATATCTACAATAGTTCTACCATCTTCATCACCACCATCAGTACTTTCCAATCTGCACCCTCTTACCCATCCATTCCCATTCATCCCCATCCGTCCCTAGTCATCCAAACCTTCATCATCTATCCTCACTCAATCCATCCGTTCATCTGCATCTATCCATCCATATAATAATAATAATACAATAATAAGCATTCAATAATAAATACACATTTGCTTAGAGACATTATAACTTCTTAGCTCCACATACTTATAACAATGCTACAAAATTTTATAAATCCGTAAAATGAATATCAATAATTTTAAATCGTCCGTAAATGCCTTCTTTTATTGGTAGGCGCTGCTCTGTATGGAGACACACTTCACCTATTCCGTCCAGGACGACGGAAGGGCGGCGTGGGCTCCCCATAACCCACAGTGTTCCTTTCCCATCACCATCTGACCGACCACTGGTAATGCTTTCTTGACATACGTGGCCGGCCCGATAGTTACCCTTTTGGATAACGAGTCGGTCGACGCTCCGGCAACAAACAACAGTTTTGCCAGGGAATCACCCTCAGGCGGTTTGTCTCTCTGCGGGTGGCGGACTAATCTCTGATCCATTTACCTGCGACCTTGGTTAGGGTGGCATCAGGTGCAGGTACTCGCACCGGCGAAGCCCGATGCAGCGGCGGCGAAGTGTGTCAGCATGGACAGCTGGAGAGTCTCGTGCCGCTGCCTTCTTCTGGTTGATGATTGCCTCGCAGAAGGCGGTAACCACTACCCAGTCCCTAACGCTTTCGAGCATCGTCTTAGCGATGGTCGGCAGCGCCAGGTCCAGGCGTGTGCTGTGCCGGGTCTTTATGGCATTAACAGATGGTGTCCTCTTCCTCCTCGCGACCGTTTGCAAGTACTTGCCGAAGCAACCATGCTCCTTCAATTCCTGCACCAGTCAGAAGGAGAGCATGAGAGAACAGCTCTCTATCAGCACTGGCCGAAGGGCTCCCACGATCCGAACACTGCGACGAGGCTGATCCAGCCGGCCTGCCCAAGTGGGCAATGACATGCCCGGTAGGCATCGCCCCGCCAGGAGGCCAACTCGTCTGACGTGACATTGCCAACCCCTGCCATCGTCACCATCCAGCCGGCCTGCCCAAGTGGGCAATGACATGCCCGGTAGGCATCGCCCCGCCAGGAGGCCAACTCGTCTGACGAGACATTGCCAACCCCATCGTCACCAACACCCACTGGTAAACTCCGCGCAAGCATCGCCGCCTCTAGGTGCCATGGGGGTGCCCCGGCCAACAGGCACGCTGCGTTATCCGCGTATGACCATGACCACCCTCTATAGTCGCCACAAGAGGGCTCTGAGTCAGTAGTAGTCAATATACTCCACAGTGTCTGACCTTAGATTGACTCTTGAGAGACACCGCACGACATGGGCATTCGCACAGCGTCTCCTACTCGGTGTACGTAGAGAACGCTGCGCTCCTCCATCCATGACTGCCCTATTAGTCTATAAGTCTTTACGCTTTAGATAACCTTTTAAAAGTGCTATAGAATCATAACATACTTATACACACAAATACGCACACACAAACACACACGCACACGCGCGCACACACACACACATGCACACACACAGGCGCGCACACACACGCACGCCCATTCTTATGCATACATTTACTTCTTTTATGTAATTAAATAATCTCAATGCTTAAAGGGGAGGACACTAATATCAGCAACACAATCTTTACTAACGCAGATGTTAGGGAATCCTATTAATTATAATGTATATTTGCGTCAATAAACATATATTATATTTATATTTTTTTTCCGTGTGGTGACAGAGTAAGAATACAATTCACCACCGCTTATCTTGCCCATGGGTGATCGAAAGAGACGACTAAGGCATATAAAACGCGTATAATATCTATGCAAGAGGAGGCAAACTTGAAACAAAATCCTGTAGCAACACGTCTGACCAGCGTGGTATAGTAGGTCAATTTCCCTCTTATTATAGAGGAGGCTCGAGCCCAACAGTGGGACATATATGAACTGAGATAATGATGATGATATTTATATGTATTATACATACTTAATGCTTGTACATATATAAAATAAAACTCCAAAAAGTGCAGTTTTGAGTTACCGCATATTCCTACACAAATAATTTTCAATAAAAGTTATCAAATAGAAATATGACCTGGAGATGAAAATTCTAATTAGAGATTACTACGAACAAAACGAGAATCGGGCTCTGTATATAAGAACTAAGTGCCTTATCGTGCGTTAAACGCTCTGAACGGATTGGAGCGAGAATAACTAATGTGTATATGACGTTTTTCCGACACTTCTTGCTAAAGTTAGGGGCCATACATTAATTACGTAAGGATAATTTTGGCGAATTTTGACCCAATTGTATGGATACATAATCTTAAAGACGTCTTCCAGTGAAGTGGCGAATGGTCATATTTTAAATTCCAAATGATTAACATAAAATTAATTAGCGGGAAGAATTGACTATAACATAATTATGATTTATGATATATAAAATGATTTAAAATGAATATATTTAAGATTTAGAAAATTTAATAATTTAAATTCACTAATGGCGCGAGTCAATTCATAAGCAATTTTAAGTGATAAGCAAATTCATACTACTATATTTCATTGCTAAGGTCCTTGCATCGTATCACAGAGACTAAAAATACGGTCAAGCAAAGCTATGGTTGTGTACGGTATGCGCAACCTATCGCTACCTACCCACCATCAATTAAAAGTTTAACCAATATGTTGTTTAAGGTTGACATAATAAGGAATACAAACCTAACCAATCATTATTTATTATTGTATCTTTTCTGAGTACAATTCAAGTCCACTAACCTATTGCAGCTTCCTTAAAGATATTGTGCCTACCTACATTATAAACTTTGTTTTAAATATTGTGTTTACTATTCTATTATTAAATACGGCTTAAGATAACGACACTTTGTATAATCATTCAAATTGAAAAAATATATATTTTCATTAGCGCCTGTTAAAATAGAAAAATAATTCCCTTATCTGTCAGTACTGAGCATTTACAAATTATGAAATGAAAATATTGAATAAATCGTTGAAATACTGCCATATGTTGAATATTTAGAATGAAAAAAAATACCATCTATTCAATGCCACAATTTTTTGTGTTGCTAGTACCATAGCTCTCCTTATATGAGTCTACCATAGCAGCAAAGATCCATCTTGTACTAAAGTACAATATTATTGATTATAGTCAAATTTGATCAGGGTTAGAAGTACTTTGAAATTTAAAAAAAGCAAAAGGCTTGTCATATGGCACCCCCATCTTATAGACTACAAGTCCATGAAAATAATTAACCTGTGAAATGAACCAACGTGAATAACGCTTAGAAGGTTACTATAATTATCATAAAATAACTCAGAGCTGAAGTTGAATGACGGCATAGCGCCGTCATTTCTGAGCGGTACAGGTGAGTACGTGAGTAAATGGAATTTGTCAGGTACAAGTGAGGAATCGCTGGTAATTGTAGAAGCAATATAGGTCATTTATTACTGTACGGCATTTGTGTAATTCCTTTTGTATACATATACCTACTGATACTTTACCCATGGTTCGCACATGTGGAAAGAATGCCGAACGAACGTCTGGTTAAGAAGATATACAATGCGAAAGTGGAAGGATGTAGGTACCGAGGGAGACCGAGACTAACCTACCTAGACCAGATCGGTCATGTACTGAAGGAAGGTAGAGTCAAGAGTCTCCGAAACCGGCGAGCGTGTATGAAGAGAATTATGAATGTTGAGGAAGCGAGTGAAGTATGCAGAGATAGAGGTCTCTGGCACTCTGTTCTCTCTGCCTACCCTGCAAGGGATATGGCGTGATGATGATATGTATGTATGTATGTATGTATACTTTACCCACGAACGCCGTACATATTTTTAGCGCAGGGGTCGAATTACTTATATTGCTTCTTTAATTATTACCTATATTGCTTCTTTAATTATTACTATATTGCTTCTTTAATAATTACCGGCGAATTAAAAATTGCACTAACTTCCGGCACCACCACTTTAGTACAGCACTAGGTTTTTCGACATTTATTTTTAATCATCTATAAGCTATAAAGAAGCCGTACATTAATAATTATTCGTAATTCCTCACTTGTGCCTGATAAATTCCATTTACTCACGTACTCACCTGTACCGCTCAGAAATGACGGCATAGCGCTCAGAGTTATTTTATGATATAGTAACAGCCTTCTAAACGTGATTCATGTTGGTTCATTTCGCAGGTAATTTATTCCATGAGCTTGTAGTCTATTACAATCTTATCTTACAGCATCAGAAAAAAATTAGGAAAATGGTAAATAAGAAAAAATCTACATACATATCATCACGCCATATCCCTTGCAGGGTAGGCAGAGATAACAGAGTGCCAGAGAACTCTATCCTTGCATACTTCACTCGCTTCCTCAACATTCATAATTCTCTTCATACACGCTCGCTAAGAAAAATTCTATCCTGTTTTTTTTTTAATAATTTTAACCAAACATATTATAAAAAAGGCGTCCTACACTACGTCGTCCGATACGTGATCGCCACTCGAGAACCTTTCCTCCCCAGCGGTTGTCGGTTCTTCGTGCGAGGTGGCCTGCCATTGCTACTTCAGCGTGCTAATTCTTCGCGTTAAGTCGGTTACACCCGTTCTTCTGTGGATTTCCGTATTACGGATTCTATCACGTAGAGAAATTTTGATTTTGATGTTAAAATGGTACACTCATATTGCTCATAATTAATTCGGGACACATCTGTGATGAAACGAAGTAGAAGTTTAGAAAATGAAGCGAGAGAAGCAGTTGGTATGAAATTAGGAATAATATAGTTTTGGATTATTTATATTCAAAAAATATTCAATGTTAGCTGGTTCATTTGATGGCATTTGTAAAGATACCATTGTGGAGATTAAGTATCCTACGAGCATAATACTCTACTTAATCTGTGCTTACGATTTTTTCTTAATTATATCAAAAATGGTAGATCCATTAGGAAATGTATTCGATATTTTGTATTTCAGTTTGTAATTACCATACAAATTAATAATGTAGAAAAAAATTGTGAACGTTTGGAAAAGCAATGTGTCTGATTTTCTAAAAAATATTATTTCTTTTATACATTTTACAGAAGTCTTCTGGTTTTTTTTAATAAGAGGAATCTATTTTTTTATGGTGGCGGGCTTAGGTGTGGTCACGCCCCGCTAATACGTCCGGAGTGACGGCGAAAGCGGCGCACGACCCCGTAGACCCGCCCTACTACATACCTCTCGACACCGTGCGGGTGGGTCACTGGTTAATGAGAGGACCCTACAAGTTGATTTAACCACATGCTGTTATAGAATTTATTTTATATTATTATAATAAACACCATAGATAGATTTTGATTTAAATTTGATGGTGAATAAGTTTAGTTCAACTAAATGACGGAAACCTAACCTTCTCCTTGTGAGCAGCGGTAGATTCGACCCAGCTAATCCTAATTGTATATTGAAAAAAAAAGGAATGTACATCTAGATTCGTTTACTTAAAAATCATGCAGACCTACATGATTTAATTTTATAAAGGTAATTTAAAATTATGATCCCGTTAAATTGTTCAGTTTCAGTTCGAGTTCCGATTTCGTGGAGGTTAAAATTGTCAGAATGTAAATGAGCTCGCAGGAAATATACACAATAAACAATTTCACTCGATTTGATTAAAATCAAGGCTATATGAAAGCAACCCTCAATTTATAATTTATCTGAATAGTTACTCTTTCTAGTAACTATTTGAATAATATTTAATTATTTCTGTCACTTCGATACGAATGGAAGTATATTTTTTGTCACTTGCATATCCAAGGTTCATTTATATTTATTAGAATCGACTGGGCCTGAAATAAGTAAAAACCTATAATGAAAATATAATATAGTAGTTTTTATATATTTTGAATTGACAACACTAACAAAACGGTAGTTTGCTTTGCAAGTTTGCACAGCCCGAAAAAAAAAAACGGTTTGCTCATGTCGACGAGTGTTAGTGCTGAGTAAAATAATCATTCTTGTTCGAGCTCTCAAACAGTTCTAACGGGTATAACTTAATACTCCCAGAACTCTATATCACTTATATTTTACATATATCATAAAACAGTTGTGTGTTTCGACTGTTTTCTAATCGTAAACTTGTACAGTTTGCGGTGCGCGATACTCAAACATTACTTCTTGTTGAGAGTCTCTGATACTTAAAAGCCGAACAATGTACGCGAACGTGGAAGCCAACAAACTGGAGCGGGAGTACATGCAGCTCGTCGACAACAACGGATGGGCTACGGCCTACCAGGTATGTTGCGTAGGTGGAAATCATTTGTCTGTGCCACGCGCTAAAACTAACAACACTAAATGACTTGAAACTATCCCATAATATTACTTGACACTTAATGATTTCTGTTTTTAGATAGCTTTGTTTTAACTATGGCACAGTACAAGAGTGATTTAATGTTTTGGTGTTTATGATTTTGTTAGTTTATGTATATCTTATTTTATTCAGTCATCTAACAGTTAAAACTAATTATAGTGAATGGCTACCTGATTAAATGTTATATCTGACAATATATAATATAACATTCAAAAAACGAGAAAATATTTTGCATTCTTAAATTAAATTCTAGATGAAACTTGTGAAAAATTTTATATATGAACATTACTTTTTGAAATTTAAACATAAGCCTTAAAAATATTGTTAGAAGTATTATTATTATATTTGAAGGACTATGAAGAGACCGCTGCCTTACAACTATTCTACTATAAAGGCCATATTAAATTAAAAAAATCTATTATCATCCTGAAAAACTAGATTATCATTTTTTAATGTTTTCTTATATTTTATGAATATGTAAATAATTTCTTAATAAGAGTAATTTTCTTTTCCCTAAATAATTAGGATCAAAACAGGAGAATACTTATTCTTATTTCATATATCTTCACTCATTTTCTTTAAAAAAAAACTTTATGCAATTTATTAATAATATCTTTATTTGACAGAAAATTGTGATGGAGTGTCAACTCTATGACTATACCTGCATCGCTGCCAAGAAGTCTGAGAACAAGCCCCTGAATCGCTACCGTGATGTCAACCCCTACGACCATAGCAGAGTTATCCTGGTACGCAGCAAGAACGACTACATCAACGCCAACATTGTCACCGTAAGTACTATTATTATTATATATATACAAATATAGCAGGGGAACTGATCTGTCCTGGTGGTATGCAGTCTACTAACGATATTTAGATTTTTACTATGTATAGGTACAAGGTGAAGATATAGAATGATCGAGTCGCAGCACTTTTTTCATTCTTTTACAGCTTACTCTTATTATTCTACATATACCTACAACTAGGTATATATTAATAGTGATTATTAAGATTTATTTTTGTTTTCTGGAAAAGTTCAGGGAAAATCTAAGTTTTATCATTGATATGTGTGGCTCTGAATGTTGGGGATTAAATAAAATGGATGAGAGGAAAAAGGGAATAGTATGTTAGCCTGAAAGGGGCACTAGTGATTGCAGAGACTTAAAGTAGGTGATTGTCTTTATTTGGACATGTAATGGGGAGATGAAAGATATTTGACAATGTGTGTTATCAATACAACTGGATAAATAAGTATTGTGGGAAACCTCAGAAAAAGAGGTGGATAAGATTTGTGAATGATGATGAATGAGTGAGAGTCTATGGAAGTTAAGAAAATGTTGTGCCGAACCCAATTTGTATGTGATTAGGCCAGGTTAATTATGATGATGTTTTTTGATAAATTCTTGTAATTATACACATTATTTTGTGTTATCTATAAAAAAATTATAATTTAAAGAAATAACGAAATAGAATTATTCTGCATTACTTTTATAATTTTTTATTTTGTAGGTATAAAAAAATATATCTACCGACATAAAATGATCTTATAGGCTCTCTAATTTTTATAATGACAATAAATAAATTTGAATTATAACTATTTTTACGGATTTTATCGCGTTTGTATTTGATTATTAATTTGCCGACGTTTCACAATTACGGGAGGATGAAAATTAAAAGTTTATTAATACTTTAGCGGGTAAATATAAATCTTTGTAATGACGATAACTTGTTGAACGTGATAATTTCGAAGCTTTATTCAAATTTACCCTTATTTTTACTAATATTTTTCCTCTTGGCAACCTTAACCAAACATGAAATTGTTTTTATACTAAGTTTGAGGTAAATAAAACCTTTATTCGCCATAGATCCACAGTCGGTTTACAAATATACATTAGATTAAAAAACATACATAGTCATCATCATTCGCCTACTCTTATCCCAATTACTTGGGGTCGATACAATATGTACTCTTCTTTCATAGTACATATTGTAAAAGTTATTGGCAATAGTTTTACAACCGGCCGCCTGCCAGATGTCAACCCTCCGTAGGAATGTAATTATTGACCAAACAGCATCAGATGGGAGTTGGCCCAGGTCGTTATAAGGCTCTTAGTCGTCTTTTACGACATCCACGAGCAAAATAAGGGTTGGTAGTATTCGTAGCCGCTACCACACAGCTAAAAACATATATAGTACCTATATACGTTAAAAAGTAATAGATTCTTCACCTCATTTTATGTCACACTACTGGGTTCTAGACTTCTCCACATAAAAGTCTCTATTGTACCATGCTGTTAATACGGGTTGATATAGGGTTTAATTTATGTATTCCTTCTTTTACATAGAAGTTATATGCATATCCTTTGTAGTCTTTTATGACAGCCATAGCCAAGAAAGAAGATGGTGAATTGTATTCTTACTCCACCACTGCTCGCAGAGATGTGAACGTAGTTACCGAACTCGTATATTAATTTTAGTTCCAAATCTCTTCTACAAAGGCAGAGAATGTAACCTACTGTTTTAAACGAGTCACACGGGTTGGTATAGGGTTTTATGTTGTATTTTTTTTCTTTTGTATCGCTATTATCTACATATCATATCCGTTAGTCGTCTTTTGCGAGATCCACGAGCAAAAAAAAAAAAGAGTTGGTGAATTGTATTCTTACTTCGTCACGGACGGTTTAGCAGGGCGTAATATACCGTAGCCCGCCGCCAAAAAAAAAAAAGGAAATAGAGGGTAATCAACTGTAAATTTCATTATGATATAATGGTTTTTTACTGTTTATGCAAGAAATACACATTCAATGTGTAAATAACTTTTTTTTATGGATTTTATTGCGTTTGCATTTTATTTACATTTACCTGACGATTCGACATTCTCCAGTATTGATTGTCGCTAGAGGACTAAAATGTTACTTTCAATAAGTCATGTTTTCTACAAAGATTTTTTTTTCTACACTACTACACGCTACAGAATTAATTGTATTCTTACTTCATCACCACACAGACAGAAATTTTACTGTCAAAAAGTCGTGAAAAAAAAAATTACGTCGTGATAATTAAAATGAATATGAAATAATAATTGACTGCAAAGATGGCGTAGTGATTAAAATAACGGTCTTCCGTGCCAGTGCCATGAGTTCGATTCCCACGCAGGACAATGCTTTGTGCGATCCACAGTGTTGCTCTGAGTCTGGGTGTAATTTGTCTGCACTGATTTATATAATTGTAAGGTACCCCGCAATACAAGGATTATTTCCTTACGCTGTTACTAGGTAATAATCTTTTACAAGCGACGTATACCGGGGTTATAACAACAACGTTACCAATAAACGCTATTTGACAGTTCGTCTGTATACGTCTGTTATAAGGATTGTGTAAATTCTTTTGAATTTTATACAACTGTTATTCATCCTACGACCCTTGTTTATTAACTAACGGATAACCTCGAATTTCTGGACTATATACTGCGTTTTAAAAATTTATATCTACAGATAATGGATTATTTACAATATTTCGACATGTTTGATGAATTAGACAGTGAAGAATCACAAAGAAAAAAAATCCTACAAAAACCGTTATGATCCTTTTACATTAGAGGAAAAGGAATTTCGAGCGAAATATAGATTTAGCAAAATATACACAAGAAATATTGTAGAATTAGTTAGATGCGACATTGAAAAAGAAAATCGTGGGGGTGGATTATCTACAGAAATTCAACTGCACTCAGAGCGTGGGCTCGATAAGAAGTACAAGACGATGCAACAGACAGAAGAATAACGAATATTCAAACAACCTTATTATCTGTTGTCATTTGCGTTCGAAACCGTGAAGTACGGTAGGTATAAAGCAAGACTTATTAATAATAAGGAAAAGAAATGGCCTTCGTTTAGCGGCAAACAATAATTTAGGTGTTGCTTTTTATTTTTCAGTGTTAAATAATCAAATTTAAGAGAATTTTCACATATTATTAAATTATTCAATTTTAGTTAGTATTGAGGAATTATAGTTTTCGAACGTTAGTAGTGAATGTTGCCAGTAAACGTTGATTAGCAAATTGTTAAGTATCCTAGGCTTACACACTGATTATTAGTAAGAGGGGTGTGTAACGGTTATTCAAAGCTTATTCATTGATTAAGAACACAGCTGTTAAACACTTGTTTTAAACATTTTTATTAGTAAAGCAGTTAGTGCAGAACGGTCTTATAAATGTAAAAAAATAAACACGTTAAATATGTGTACCTAGTAAGAAACGCCACTTGAAAATTACTTCGTAAATTTCTAGGGATTCCTCTTTTTTTTGTGTGTGTGTTTTTAGCTGTTAGCCGCAGATGGCTTTGACAGCTTTACGCGGACCATGGGTGAGCGTTGAGGGCTCTCAACCCGATTGAGGTAAGCTAAGCGACATCGCCCAAGGGCTCCCCCTGTGGAGAACGTACCTCTGCTTGGGTCGTCGCTGGTGGCAAAGTGGGCGTGCCCACGTTTGGATTTATGATTTTTGCGCGTCGCGATTTCGCACCTCGACGTCGAGGACGAAACCGCGGATATTTGTGTAATGGTCTCGCGGGCCGTGTAAGCTCTTAATTGAGCGAGTGTGATATCGTCGTTGTCATCGTCGATGACGTGCCGCGGACGTCGGATTTTTGAATTACAAGAGGGCGTGTAGGAAGCCGCCCCAACCACTAGTGGGTTGAGGTGTGTCATGGCAGAGTCAAAGTAGCTCTGGGAGCACAGTTTCATAAATTGCCTGATGGTCGGTAGTTCGAGGTCGACATGAAGATCGACGTTTCGTATGAACCACGGTGCTCCCGTAGCTCGGCGCATGAACCTATTTTGAAGTGTCTGTAGTCTGTGGATCCTGTGTGCCTTAACATGCGCGAACACTACGTTAGCATAGGTCATGATTGGCCGTATGCAAGCGGTGTATAATCAGACCTTGCTGCTCAAGGTTATTTAGACCTAGCATTTATTAAACTATGGAGGCGTCTCATCACGAAAGCCGCACGCGCGTGGACTTTCGTTATGTGAGGGGTGAAGCTGAGTAGGTCGTCAAGGGTTACACCTAGATATTTGGCTTCCCTGCTCCAAGTAACAGGCTCGTTAAACATTTTAAGGGGCGGAATGCTATCGATAGAGTAGGTACGGGCATTTCGACGTGTGAACATGACCGCCTGACCCTTATCGGGGTTGATTTCTATTCTCCACTTCCTAAACCAATTGGCTAGGGCGGTAACCGCTGTTTGGAGAGTCTTTGCTACTGTTGTCGGGATCTTACCTGCACAGAAAAGTGCGGTGTCGTCAGCGTTAAGCGCTTTATGAACTCTATTAAATTTGGGCATATCGCTAGCGTATAGCGTAAATAGAAAAGGGAAGAGGACCGAGCCCTATGGGACACCGGCCTTGATAGGGTGGGAGGTAGACAACGACCCTTCCACCCTGTAGCGAAAGCTGCGATGACTTAAGTAGTCGTGTATGATTAAAATTAGATAGTCGGGGTCTTAAGACGATAAAGTTTGTAAATCAGGCCCTCGTGCCACACTTTATCGAATGCCTTCGCTACATCTAGGAAAATTACAGCCGTGGATCTGTTCATAATGGACTGACCACTTATGTATTCTACTACTCTGTGAACTTGCTGCACACAACTGTGCCCAGCACGAAAGCCAAATTGCGCGTCTGGGATGAGGTTGTTAGCCTCGGCGAATGTTCTTAGTCTACTGAGGACTATACGTTCGTAAATTTTGCCTAACCCTCTCAGTAGACTTATCGGGCGGTAACTACTTGGTTCGGTACGTCGCTTGCCAGGTTTGTGTATTCTGATTACCACGGCCTCTTTCCATTGAGAGGGAAAGATGTTATTGTTGAGTGCTGCATTGTAAATGCAGCACAATATAGTAATGAGGTGAGCGGGGAACAATTTAATAACTTTATTAGAGATACCGTCCGAACCAGGGGCTTTCCTAGCGTGTAGACCTTTGACTAGCGATACGACCTCGCCTGTGATCACTTTTGGGATAGGCTTGTCTGAGTTGTCGTTTACTTTAGATCGCGAAATAGTGGTACGACGTTCCACTTCGTCTTTGATAAATCGGTGATTTACGTCGTCGGGTATAGTGTACTCGGCGTACACTGAAGCTCTAGGCAGTCGGCTAGGCATTCGGACTTTTCGTCGTCCATGAACGCCTGTGACTGGTTTTGTCGGTTTAGGGAGAATGGACACAATGTCCTTTTTGAGAGAGTGGGAAAGCTGCCAGAAGGCTGTGTGAGAAGGCTCAAGCTCTTCTATCATGGCGTCCCATTTGCTCTGTCTTAAATCTTTGATGGCTTTTTTGACCTCCCTTTGTAGGGACCGCAGTCGAGTGCGGTTGTCCTCCGTGGGATAGCGGTCATAAGCACGGGTGGCGGCGTTCTTACATCTCAACAAGTCACGGACGTCGTCCGGCAGACGCCATCTACGATCACTCGTATCTGGCACCGGCCGCGAGCAGCCGTCGACTATCGACTGCACGTGACTTGTGAAAGAATCGATTGCCATAGAGGTGTCTTCCTTGGACCTAATGTCCTTAGGAATCAGATCAAGGTGGGCCGAAGAGGTCGATTGCAGATCTTTCTGCAGTCGAACCCAGTTGGTGGTCAGCCTTGTCGTTTCGTTGTTTTGGCCTGAAGGGCCGGGAGAGTGGGAGGCGAGTTCCAGAGTCACCGGGTGGTGATCTGAGTCTAACTCGTGTTGGACTTCTATTGAACATAAACGTAGGTTTATATTCTTGAGAAGAACAATATCTAGTATGTCCGGTCTATGCGAAACTGTATATGGGAAGTGCGTCGGCTCTAGTGGGGCTATGACGTCAAATCCTAGTCGGTCAGCGTAAATCTCTAAAGCCCTGCCCCTCTTATTGGAACTATGACATTTCTATGAGGTATTCTTGGCATTTAGGTCACCGCCAATAATGACGGCATCACCCAAGTCAAGCAAGGCTTTGAGATCGCTTTCGATTAAGTGTTTCGAATCCCTTTCGGGAGACAAGTATGCGGATATTATTGTTATTGGCTGATATCCAGTGAGAGCTAGCCGACATATAGAGGCGGCAATGTACGCCAGAGGGGGCGGATCCACAGGTGTGCAATGCAACGACCTTTTGTAGTAGATGAGCGTTCCTCCCATAGGTGAGGTTGTCCTATCGTTACGAACTATATTGTAGTTAGCAATTCTAGGGTCCTTGTTAAATGGTTTAAGGAATGTCTCTTGTACTAGCAAAATGTCGAGCTGGTGTTCTCGAAGGAATCTGCCTACTTCATCCCTCTGTTGGGAAAGGCTATTGGCGTTGTATGTTCCTAACTTGAGGTGTCTGGGTTTGACTCGGCCGGGAGTGTGCCTATCCATTTTATTTGAATTTTAACGAACCTAATCGCTCCAGAATGGGAGCGAATCTGATTGCTGTGTTAAGTAGGGCGAGGTTATTACCTTCGTTCCTCCTTAACTCGGCTGCAATTTCGCGGATTGCCGCGAAATTAATGAGGGCCGCGAAGTTTGCTACCAGGGCTAGATCAGGCTCTAGGCCCTAGGGGGATAGGTAGCCGGGTGGCCGTATTCTCCGCAAAGAACGCACGCAGGTGGTTGCTCACAGAGTGTATGGTCTTTTACATTATCAATATATGAGATTCTTTTGCCATATCACTTATAATGCTTTGTGAACCAACTCACTAGAATCGAGTAAAAAAAATAATAGGAAAAAAATTAATATTTCTGATGTATACGCGTATATTGAAGTAATAATGTTTTAACGGATTTCGTAGAGTTTCGAAAATTCGCACGAATAAAAATAAATTATTTTTATTCGTACGAATTTTCGAATACTTTTCTCGTCAAATCACTGTAAGCTTTTCCAACTAAGAAACCTCGCAGTAAAATAACACAAACGCTACTGAGAAACGTGAGTTAGTATGAATTGTTTGTTTAATTTTTATTGCATCCATAAAAATGGCATAGCAATAGTCTGTGTCGCATAAATATTTGCCTTGTGGCAAACATTTACTGTACACTATACGATCCTCTAGAACTGTTTAGAATAGTACTCCATTATAAAGAATTATAGTAAGAACTTAAAATAGAAGCAATTAAAAGCAAATAATAAATAATATAAACGTCTGGTTAAGAAGATATACAATGCGAAAGTGGAAGGATGTAGGTACCGGGGGAGACCGAGACTAACCTACCTAGACCAGATTGGTCACGTGCTGAAAGAAGAGTCTCCGAAACCGGCGAGCGTGTATGAAGAGAATTATGAATGTTGAGGAAGCGAGTGAAGTATGCAAAGATACGAGTTCTCTGGCACTGTTCTCTCTGCCTACCCTGCAAGGGATATGGCGTGATGATATGTATGTATGTAAAAGCAAATACGTCATACACGTAAGGGAGATCAATTCTTCTCCTAATAAGGATGCATCCTGCTTAAAACTGCTATCTATGTAGACTGAAAGGAGGAGGAACAATTATAAAAGTAATAATATTAACGTAAAATGAGAATATAATTAGGTGACACCTAGTTCAAGATTGAATGTTGAAGGATAACCTCTGAAACGACTAACCCGATTGGTACATACAATCCCAGCGTATTCACGGATTACCTAAAGCCCAAGGATTCCTAAAAATGAGCTCTATCCACATAGGCAACTTAAGTCATTTCTAAAAGAACACCTTGCACTAGGAAATAATTTTTGTATTCCAGGGCATTTTACAAAGGCCACCGAAGACAAAGATCGGTTACCGGTGGCCCGCTCGCACGGCGAAAACAGGTGTTTGCAGGGTGGATCCATGGGGTTGCGCGCCGCCTCTTTTGTTGCCCCGGATGGATTTGGCGGGGCGGCGACCACATCCATGGTCAGGGGCAGGGGCGCAGGGGGACTGCGCAATAAAAGGCATTTTACAAAGATAGAATTTTTCATCATCTTTCACCTCAGCTCATATATGTCGCACTGTTGGGCTCGAGCCTCCTTCATATTGGTAGGGAGAATTACCTACTATACCACGCTGGTCAGGTGTGTTGGTATAGAGTTTAGTTTCGAGTTTGCGTTCTCTTGAAAACATATAATCAACGCGAACAACAATTTGTGTATTGCAAAGTATTGCATTTGCGTGGGAATCTGACCTACGACACTGGTACGCTAGGTCGTTATCTTAGCAACTGTGCCATTTATGTAGTCAAATTTAATTGGTAGTAAGATTTTCTTTGTGGTGATGGAATAAGAATATTTTGCCAGTCTTGTCTTACTGTTTTTTTTATTGCTAACTAGCTTCTGCCCGCGCCTTCGCCCGCGTAAAAGGTTACTTTCCTAAAGTTTTTGATCCCCTATTTTTATTTTTGACCGTCGGTAATACAGTGCAACGGTATTACAATACTCAGGGTTGGAACTTCATTACTGAACTGCTAGATGGCGTTGAAGCTAGATTTTGAGATTTTTGACATTTTTTTTATTTTTCATATAAAAAAAATATTTTTTTTCTTAATAAAAAGTATCCTATGTTACTTTTAATACTTCCAAGAATATGTGTACAATGTTTCATAATGATCCGTTGAGTAGTTTTAGCGTGAAAGCGTAACAAATAAACTTACATTCACATTTATATATTAGTAGGGATAGTGGCAAACTAGCAAACGGCAAGGTTTTTTTTTTGTATGCTATGGTCTGGACACACGCCCTCCGTTCGCGACGACTGTAGGGTAGCGCGTGACCATAACCCCCGGATTCTTGGCTGGCGCTACCGCTTGGCGCCACTAGGCCGACCGCTACCACTGTCATGATATCTTTTGGCCAAGCAGCAGACATGAAAGTAAATGTTACTATAGCTCAAGGATCTTTTTTGCAATACCAGGGATACAGCTAGGCCGCTGCCTACTAATCAAAACTTCCAAGAAAGTTGGGCTACCGGCTCTCGTTTACTGAACGAAGCGCTATAGCTATTGCTACTATTCAGATGTCGATTTTCTGCGAGAGTAAGACCTCGGACGGACCGGTCCACAACTTTAGACAGAAAACTGTCGACAATATGGTCCTAACATCATTTATCAGAAGATATATTATCTCCCAGTGATTTAACAACTTTCTATTCCGGTATTATGTGATTACCACGGAAATGGAGATCTACTAGTGTTGTAGTGAGTGAGTTACTAGTGTTCTGCGGCCAAAATCTAGTATCATCATCACGTCCCATTATTGAGCTCGGGCCTCCTCCGTAATGGGAGGGAAATTAACCTACAATACCGCGCTGGTCAGACGTGTTGGTATAGGGTTTTGTTTCGAGTTTAAAATCTAGTATACAATAAAATTAATAAAGATGTATTTTATTTATATAAAAAAACTGAGCTTAACTGTAATTTTATTTCAAACGGAGATCGCTTTAAGCCGAGTGAATTGGATAATTATCAAAACCTTGGTGATACAAGAAAAGCCCCAAGGAAACTTATTTAAGTGTACAATAAATAATACTCGTAATTTAATTTCTTTTTTTTTATATTTGGCTTATTAAGGCCTTGAAGAGCCGGGATTTTAGTTTAATTTATTGCGTCTGTGTATTAATGGTGGTTGTTCTTAGGCTGATTGGGTCGGGGTTTAGTCTACGCAAAACTGTTGTTTGTCGCCGGGCTGTCGATGGGCGATGGAATCCGAAAGTCGTGAACACAATGGCTATGGAAAGGTCATCATTGTAGGTTATGTCTCGCACTTCCGTCGCCCCGGCGACACGTACAGTTTGGACAGTGTTCAGATCATAGCCTAACATAAATGGAGGTTGTTGTTATTGCAATGGGTTTTACAATAGTCATAGGTACATATCCTACCTGTAGTAGTCACTTTGTTTTTCAAGTGAAATTAGCATAATTATTTTCAGTTGTATACATACAAATTGGTTGGATGACTATCTATTTTTTTAAGCAAATCTTAAGTGATTTTCTCAAAAACAATAAAATTTTAAATGTTTGACAATAATAAAAAAAAAAATAGGAGCAAGCAAAACTTGCTTAAAATTGTATTCAATGTTTTTTTTTTTTCCTTAGTGTTAAGTTTAAAAACAAACAATTTAAAAGCTTCGTAGCTATATCGTAGACCCTCGTAGCACTTTGTAGATACATTGTCGTAATATACGTATGTGTAATATACGTATGTAAATTATCTGGATTAATAATTGTTATTTAAATTATAATTTATCATTACTTTATAATTTTCCATGGGTTCCATAAATAGCGGCTGGAGGTGTTACCGGGAGATTGATTTGCACTTGCTCAGGAAATATAAGCGAGTGAGATTCTTTCAGCAACTTTAGGCTGCGCTTTCTCTTTACATAAATTATATTTTGGCATATTAAATAAATCATCTTATCTCAATTTTCTTTCCAGTAAGAGGCAAATATAATTACGCCACGCTAGTCAAACCGGTTGATTGTAGAAATTTATTCGAGGTTTCCTTCTTAGTTCCATCCCTTAGATTTTTTTACGACATCCATGAGCAAGACTGGTTAAATTGTTTTCTTATTCCGTTACCACAGGGTAATTAAATAGATATAAAATACTAATTTTATCAAAATAATTTCAATTGAAAATTAGACTTAGTAAATTTTATAACAGCCTTAAAATCTACGAATTTATCTAGATGCAATCTACAGGAATCTTGCACTTGTGCATAGATATTGCATCACTTGCCATATACATTATCAGAAAACTGACATAGCAACACGGTCCTACGTTTCAAGTCAACATTAAACTTTAAATTTTAACTTACAATTGCTTTTCGAATAATTTTTGGGCGCCCCTTATTACCTGGCGCCTAGAATGATCGCTCATCTCGTTCTACGCAGTTGAGGCAGCGTCGATCGACCGGACCGGACTTTTTTATTGGAAATTTCCTCCTCATTTAGAATCTTTTTTTTTAACTCCTTAAATATCATATTATATATTTTATCTTTTTATGTGTGTTTTTATGTGCCAATAAACCCTTAAAAACATTTTTCTAGACTTCATGCCGAATCGAATGAGGTATCGCACATATTTTTAAGAGTTTTATTTCTATTTAACACGTTTTTGAACTTGTTGATTAGACTAATAAATTTTCTTTCTTTAGCATAGATGTTATAGGAATATTCTATCTTTTAGTCGTCTTTTACGACATCTACGAGTAAAACAGGAGGTGAATTCTATTGTATTCTTACGCTGTCACTACAAGGAAAATTAGTCTGATTAAATTCACCGTATTGATACTATGTTGCACAACGTTACATCCGTCTAATGGATATAGCTATAATATAGTTAGCACCGCCGCAGTAATGGATTATTCGAGCCCGATTCGGTCTATTCCGACATTGGTTATAGGTATTCATGAATGCTATTTGAATGCATATTTGCATATTGCTACATTGTACAAATATTTGAACGGACTTTGCATTGCTATATCAGAAAATATCTAACGTACCGCAACTTAGACATAGAAAATAAAACCATTTTTATATAGTTGAGAATTTTTTTTATATGTTATCTCTTTCTAATGGAAATTTGTTCCTATAAAAATTATGAGTCGAAAATTATTAAATAATAACATAGCGGGTAGGTGTTTCTGCAATAAAAAATTGGTTTAGATTTCATTATCATCATTTAGCTATTAGCTGCCAACTGTTGAAGATAAGCCTTTATACTCTATCTCGTATGAAGAGATAGTACTGTAATTGCCATGACTGGCAGGCGGGTTGGCGACTCCAGCGAGATATTATACACTTCCCAGGAAAAAGCTGCTACTCGTTCTCCTGACTAACGTTTAGGCAATTGTTGCTACTCCACATTTAAAGGATGGCGACAAAGGTGTAGTTTGATATTGAATTCCTTAATTTGCCAGTAACTTTAAATAATGAAAAATTTGGAAAGTGTTCCAAATACAAAACAGTCTTTGTTTTGTATCAAATTAAATCTAATCTAAGAAGTGCATTTTGACGTTTTGCATTTTTTAATACACAATAACCTCGGTCAAACATGATTGTAAACACTAAATCTGAAATTTTAAACAACTATGAAGTTATTTACATAATTAACATTGCGGGTGACTTTCTTGTACAATAATACATACATACATACCATCACGCCATGTCCCTTGCAGGGTAGGCAGAGAGAACAGAGTGCCAGAGAACTCTATCCTTGCATACTTCACTCGCTTCCTCAACATTCATAATTCTCTTCATACACGCTCGGCGGTTTCGGAGACTCTTGACTCCACCTTCCCTCAGTACATGACCGATCTGGTCTAGGTAGGTTAGTCTCGGTCTCCCCCGGTACCTACATCCTTTCACTTTCGCATTGTATATCTTCTTAACCAGACGTTCGTTCGGCATTCTTTACACATGTCCGAACCATCGGAGCATTCCCTTTCGCATATTTACACCAATACTCTCTTTCATACCTACTCGCTCGCTTACGTCGTCGTTACGAATGCGATCGGTCAGCCTAACTCCACAGATTTTCCGTAGAGATCGCATTTCGACCGCATTAATTTTACTTTCATATTCTTTTCTGCATACCCAACTCTCGCTTCCATACAGTAATGTTGGGACAAGCACTGCGTTATGTATTGCTACACGTGCCTTCTGGCTGAGGTAGTGGCTACCGAGAAGTTGTCCCAACGCTTCGTTCACTCTATTTCCCGCATTCACTCTTCGCTCTATATCAGTGGTGTACCTACCTTCCATCTCGGCTAAATCCACATCCATGATATACAAATTCATCCACTTGTTCCGGTACATCATTACCTATTGTTACTCTTACATCTGTTCTGGCTTTATCTCTTTCAAAGACCATTAATCTAATGTTGAAACTCGTAAAAATAATTTAAAATAAAAATAACATGATAAATAGTAATTGTTATTCACGACCTAACAATGTCACTTCATCACGTTCTATACAGTAGTGTTTGACAACTTCCAATTCACGAATATCCAAATAATCGGTAAAAATATTAGAATAATACAATTAATCGAATAGAGATTTTGACAGAGATGTACATTTCGACACTTTGATTGATGAGGAAATAATTATTAATGTTCGCGACGCTGATAATTCAAGTAATAGTAGTAATTCTTAATAAATAGCTATTTTCAAATCCAGTTTTTGTTTTTAATTAACCTAATCCTACTAAATATGATGAATAGATTCTATGCTGAAATAATTAAATTTGTTTAATACTAATTTAGCACTTAATTTATTCATCACCATTTTGAAAAATAAAAATTAAACCGATTATTAATTATAAAGAATTTATATCAATTTCTCAGTAAAATCGGATATTTTCGATAGCGATTATTTGGTTCACATACCTAGACAACTTACTCAGACAGCTGTCAAAGTGCACTTCTTAGATTAGACAGACTATAGTCTATATAATAAGATTTTTTTTTTATATGAATCATTGATTCATGACGTTATTCCCATATTGTTGACTACTAGTCGTGCCGTAGCTTCTAAAAAAAATCAAATCAAAAGGTTTTGTTTTCACAAATTATCAAACGTGAGCCATAAAATTTGAATGTCTTTTTTATTGTAATGACTGAGTGAATACAATGACCATCAACTCTCACTTCCCCTTGAGTGATCGTAAAAGACTACTTATTGAAGCAAGCAGATGACATTTCTATATTTATACGTCATGAAAACTTGCGGTACAACAAAATCGAATGAAATTATATTATTACTATCTTTTATTTATATTGCTTTTTTCTTTTTGATGGTTGACGAGCAAGTAGAACACCTGATGGTAAGCGGACAACTGCCGCTAATGGGCCTTAACAATATCGGGAGCATAGACAAGTCGCTTTCCAGTGCGAGAAAATACTTTTCTTAAACCTCGTTTTAGGAAGGTTGTATAATAGCACTCAGGAAACACAGCAGATAGTGCATTCCAGAGTCCAGTACGAGTTTTCACCGCTGAACTTATTTCGATAAGCTATAGTTTAGATTCTCCGTCTTTACTTCTCTTGTCTACACTTACGTGTGGTGACGGAGTAAGAATACTATTCATCACTCCCATATCTTACCCGCGGATGGTTGTACGAGACGACTAAGGGATATAAAACGCATATATAATAACATCTATGCGAGAGAAGGAAAACTCTTAACAAAACCCTATACCAACACCTCTGACCAGCGCGGTATAGTAGGTTAATTTTCCTATCATTACGGAGGAGGCCCGAGCCCAACAGTGGGACATATATGGGCTGTGACGATGATGATAATGATAGTTTACTCATCTTGATAATTTTGATTTACTACTTTAGGATTTACATTCTTCTTTTCGTTTCTCATTACGAGCCATGAACCTGTTTACCTCTTTTCTGTTTTTAAATTTAATAAATAGGAAACCTTTAAATTTCTGTAATCTGCAACATTTTAAATATTATTACAAATATTATATACCTGTTTTATATGAAAAAATGTTTACGGTTATTTTTTCTTTACTTGTGTTGTCTCTTTGTTAAGAGTTTACTATCTGTTGCGTAGGTTTTATTTTTCGTGAAGTTTTTGAACATTACTTAAGAGTTATGTGTTGCTCCTTATTGTTGAATGTATTCGTAAATAGATACAATGGCGGCTTACGTCCAGGAATCATGTTTAGATAAAATGTTCATACACGGGTCGGGGGGGGGAGGTACGCGTGGGATTTGAATTTTCTTAAACACAATCGGATCACCTGTTTATAAATATCATTATTATAATATTGCATAAATATATTTACGGCATTGAAATTGTTGAGAACATTGTCCATCAGATATTTTTTTTTATTGCTAGTGGTGGCAAATGAGCAAGCAGCACACCTGAAGGTGTCACTGCCGCCCATGGACCTTTGCAATACCAAGGGTATAACTAGGCCGTTGCGTACCAATATAAACCCAGAACCCACCCAATTGGGCTACCGGCTCTCTCGCTCACTTAACGAAGGGCAATAGCACGTTGCCATTACTTATACGTCGATTTTCTGCGACAGTGTGGTACTACTCCGGACGGACGGAGCGTGGTCCTACCACTTTCAAAAGATTTGTGATTAATTAAAAATAAATGATATATTTTTCAATGTTTTTAATTGTGGTACATACATACATACATATCATCACGCCATATCCCTTGCAGGGTAGGCAGAGAGAACAGAGTGCCAGAGACCTCTATCTCTGCATACTTCACTCGCTTCCTCAACATTCATAATTCTCTTCATACACGTTCGCCGGTTTCGGAGACTGTTGACTCCACCTTCCTTCAGTACATGACCGATCTGGTCTAGATAGGTTAGTCTCGGTCTCCCTCGGTACCTACACTACCGTCCAAAAGTTTGGAAGCAGCAAGGTAAAATCGAATAAAACCAAACTAAGTCATTTAAATTTAAATGTATTGATAAAAAAATAAAGAACAAACAGAAACTAACTTAAACAAAATAAAAAAATAATATACAATGGTAAATTAGATTAAATTTTAGCTTCATCAAAGTGTCCACCTTTCTCCTTTATAATCTTCTCACATATTCTGGGCATTCTATTAATCAATTTTTTAAAATAATCTTTATCTAATTTGTTCCATTCGTTCTCTAATAGCTGCCACAAATGTTCTGAGCTCGTAGGACAACGACTTTTCACCCTCCTGTCAAGTTCATCCCAAACAAGTTCAATGGGAGAAAGATCAGGGGATTGAGATGGCCATTGCATGATGTTTAAAATGTTTTCAGCTTTTTTCTTGTTTAAAAAGTTCTGGCACAATTTAGACGAATGCTTAGGATCATTATCCTGTTGAAAAATGAATCCAGAACCAATGAGACTTAGTCCACTGGGTATGGCAGAATCTTGGAGAATTTTTAAATAGCCTTCCTTGTTTAATTTTCCGGTTATCCTCACAAGATTGCCGGGTTTACTGTTGCCAAAACACCCCCAAACCATGACATTATCACCACCATGTTTGATGGTAGGCACTGTACATGCCTCTGAAGCCCTCTCTTCTTTTGACCGGCGTACAAAGACACGTCTATTGGATCCGAAAATCTGAAATTTTGATTCGTCACTCCAAAGGACATTTTCCCATTGTTCTATAGTCCAGTTTTTATGCGCTTTTGCCCATTCTAGTCTATTTTTCTTATGTCGATTTGTTAGTTTGGGTTTTTTAGCAGCAACACATCCTCTTAATCCCGCAGACAGTAAGCGTCTTTTAACAGTAGTTGTTGAAATGGGTGTTTCTCGCGTATCATTCAGAGCTGCAGTGATCTGTGGTGCAGTTAAGCGTCGATTCCGTTTAGAAAGAACTCTAATGAAGTTGTCCTCTTGATTTGTTGTGGATTTGGGCCTACCAGATCTCTTTCTATCTTCATTTTTCCCCGTTTCTTGTTTTCTAGCAAGGGTATAGTGGACACCTTTACAAGAAATTCCGAGCCTTTCTGCGATTTGACGTTCACTGTATCCTTCCTCGCGTAGAGTGCAAATAGCGCTTCGCTGTTCAAGCGTGAATTGCTTGCGTTTTGCCATTTTCAGAAGAAAAAATACGGTCAAAGTAGTAGCCGATATCTTTCGAATACAGACAATGTTAATATCACAACTTTCACGTGCCAATGCTCAAGTGCGACTGAATAAGGTCTAAAAAAGTTAAAACCAGCAAACATTATCAATAAAACTACACCATTGCATAGGATAAAGTAGCCGACGGATTAAGTCATAAAACACGTGTTTCGTCAATATTAAGGAATTCCATAAAACTTGATGAATGTAGGATAATAATCCTTTTGTGTTTGTGTAGACAGTCGTAAAAGGTTGTAAAACTTAAGATTATTGCTAATTTTTACCGCTATTAGTCGGCATTTATTTGTTTTGTTTGAAAACAGGTGTGCTTCCAAACTTTTGGACGGTAGTGTACATCCTTCCACTTTCGCATTGTATATCTTCTTAACCAGACGTTCGTTCGGCATTCTTTCCACATGTCCGAACCATCGGAGCATTCCCTTTCGCATCTTTACACCAATACTCTCTTCCATACCTATTCGCTCTTTAATTGTGGTGATGGTCGACTAATACGAAATAAGTACATCTATAACAGTAGCCCGTTCAGAACCATCTGGATATCACCACATAGACATGTTGTTACAGTAGTACACGTTTGTGTAGTACATATGGCAGGTATAGGTGTATTTTTCCCCTTCCGCCGCTTCTAGCGTTATGGGCGGGGCTTGAAAATATCGACTGGACTCGTTACTTTCACAAAGATTTATCTAATACGTATATAACATAACAATCTGTGTGGTGACGGAGTAAGAATACAATTCACCAACCCCTATCTTACCTGTGGGGTGATCGTAAGAGATGACTAAGGGATATAAAACATATAACATCTATGCAAGAAAAGGGAAACACGAAACAAAACCCTATACCAACACGTCTGATCAGCGTGGTATAGAAGGTCAATTTTTCTCCCATTGTAGAGGCGACTCTAGTCCATCGGTGAGAGATATGAGCTGAGGTGATGATGATGATTTAAAATACGTATTAAATGATTCTTTTACTGATTTGATAAAACATTTTTCTTTTGGATATATTTTTCATCTACCGATTTGTAGGTCGCTCGAGCTAAGCAGTTGGACTTATAACTATACTAAGGTGGTGATGATGAGTACTATCGCGATATGTTATTCTTATTATTTACTAGCTTTTGCCCGCGACTTCGTCCACGCAGAAGTCATCTCTGACAGAGTTAAAAAGAAAAAGCAATGCAAGGTGTTGAAGGTTTATCGCTAGGATAATAATCAACAGCGTCAGAAACTGGGATGCGTTGAGGTGTTGATTCTGCGAGTTAGTTGTCTAACGGAATTAGGAAATAGGGTGGGTCCGAGAGAAAATACTCTACGTTGACACGCTCTACCGTCGGTGCTTTGGGCGGCGCAAGCGTGAGTACCTGTATTGAGGTTCGCTGCATGAGGGCTTCGACTCGAGATGATACCCGGTTGCGGTGGCCCGCCCGCATAACGTAGATGTACGTGTACGGCGCGCATGTGTCTATATACCATAGCCGGTCACTAAAGAAAAAGGTGGTTCAAAAATCTATTTATTCTACAAATTATATTGCCATTAATATACTATTTACGGTATGACCATGGGATAAAAATATAATTATCGCCACCCTTTATTTGACTGTTATGTTTCACCAGCAGAGTTGCGATCTCGTTAGATATGATTTATTATTTATTTTTTTAGTGAACATTTTTGAAGCTAAACTTAAAACTATTAGGCAAGAACCTATTGCCGTCTACTATGTGTATCGTGTGAGCTCTCACGCCGGAACTGGTCACCACAACGGCACTGGTGCGGGGTTGATGGAGAGGGAGAGAGAAACACGTGTTTATTTATTTTTACCGAAGAATATTTGTACGTAATTTGAAAAGAATCGATAAAGAAATTTTCTCCCCATACACACTGTGCCGCTTTGTTACACCCCCTTAGAGGCGGAATTCATAAAATCCTTTCATATTCAATCTCTATGTCATAAATAAAAACGTGCTTCAAAATTTTATGTTTCTAGCTTTAATAGTTTCGGCTTGGCGGTAATGAGTCGTTCAACCCGCTTCACAGGCCTAATTTACACAACCAGAGGGTGAAAATTGACATATGCCGGATATTACCCTAGAATATTTGATTCGACTCGTAATTTGAAAAGAATCGATAAAGATTTTTTCTCTTCACACAAACTTTGCCACTCTTCTCCACTTCTCCCCCTTAGGGGTATAATTTCGTAAAATCCTTTCTTAGTGAATCTCTACGTCATAAAGAAACCACTGTCAACATTTCAAGTTGCCAGCTTCAATAATATCGGCTTGGCGCTAATGATTTAATGAGTCGTCCAACCCGCTTTGCAGGCCTAATTCACACCCCCAGAGGGTGAAAATCAACAAATGCTGAAACACGTGTTTATTTATTTTTCCATCCATCCATCAGCCCGTAAACGTCCACTGTTGGACATAGGCCTCCCCACGTGAATGCCATTCAACACGGTCCCGCGCCACCTGCATCCAGCGGTTTCCTGCGACCTTGATAATGTCGTCAGTCCACCTAGTGGGGGGTCGTCCTACGCGGCGCCATCCGATTTATGGTCTCCACTCGACAACCTTTCTTCCCCAACGGTTGTCGGTTCGTCGAGCGATGTGGCCTGCCCATTGCCACTTCAACGCGCTAATTCTTCGGGCTATATCAGTTACACCCGTTCTTCTACGGATTTCCGTATTTTGGATTCTATCACGTAGAGAAATACCGAGCATAGCCCTCTGCATAGCACGCTGAGCGACTTTGAGCCTTTTGATGAGGCCAACATTTAGAGACCACGTTTCAGTTCCGTAAGTCATCGCTGGTAACACACACTGGTTATAAACCTTTGTTTTCAGACACTGCGGAATATTAGACGAGAAGATCCTCCTAAGTTTCCCGAACGCTGCCCAGCCGAGTTGGATATTTATTTTTACTGAAGAATATTTGTACGTAATTTGAAAAAAATCGATAAAGATTTTTTTCTCCGAACATTTTTTAAATTGACATAACTTTTTTTTATGAACCAATTGACATAAAATAAAGCCTAAATGTTAAGTGAAGCTTACCACAATATATTAGTGAAAACCGCGTCTAAATCGGATAATCCATTTGTGACATTAGCGTGCACAAACACACAAACAGATAAACAGACAAAAATTTTAAATATTATTGTTTTGGGTTCTATTAGTGTTGATAAAGGTCCCAGTATTTTTTTTTTTCATATATCTTCCATGTACAGACAGCGACCCCGTTACATTTTTATTATATGTATAGATTATTATTATTATTCTTTAATAATTTAGGTCTTCAGCGGTCGATATAAAACAATAATCACTCGGCTTATCAGCTTTATTCGGTCATGGTATTTTCTGTTAATGAAGCCTCGTTGTCGGGCAATCAATCCCCTCGTTGAGTGCTAATACTGCATAAACTACATTGATTCTGGAAAATACTTCGGCTTGTTTTAAGAACAGGAATGGTATTGGAATATAAATGCATTTTTGCTTCAATACAAGTCTATTTTTAGTTTTAATTGGACGAATGTTTGAGTAAATAGCGGATACTGCAAGTCCTTTGTTATAATGAATTTTATTTATTGCATATATAGACGCTGTGTGGTAGCGGCTACGAATACTACCAACCCTTACTTTGCTCGTGGATGTCGTAAGTGACGTCTAAGAGCCTTATAACGACCTCGGCCAACTTCATCTGATGCCGTTTGGTCAACAAATACATTCCCAAGGAGGGTTGACGTCTGGCAGGCGGCTAGTCATAAAACTATTGCCAATAAATTTTACACTATGTACTATGAAATAAGAGTACATATTATATCGACCCCAATTGTAACCGTAATTGGGATAAGAGTAGGAGAATGATGAGGTATATAGACTCGTATGTTTCCGAGAGGGATAGGCAACGACTTTGTTTTGAAGACAACACTTTCTCATCTCAGCTCGTATATGTCCTCACTGTTGGGCCCTAGTCTCATCCATAATGAAAGGGAAATTGACCTACTTTACCACGTTGGTCAGACGTATTGGTATACGATTTTGTTTCAAGTTTTCCTTTTCTTGCGTAGATGTTATATGAATTACATATTCCTTAGTCGTCTCTTACGATCACCCACGGATTAGATAGCGGGCGGTGAATTTCATTCTTCACTCCACGGAATGTCTGTCACAACACTCTCTATCATATCATTATCCGGCTTTTATCCCAAATCCTGAGGATCGACGCAATATATACACTCTTCTTCAATATTATATATTGCAAGTTTTGCCAATGGGTTTATTGGGCGGTCGCCTACCTGACGTCAATTCTCTTCGGAAATTGACCAAATGGCATCAGATAGAGTTGCATATATTTAGTTTTTAATCGTGTTTTGTGAGAGACCTACTATCAATATCAAGGTTCTAAGCATTCGTAGCTACCACCGGACAGCCACGACAACACCTTGCATTAAGGAAATAACAGTTGTATAGCGGGGGACTTTACTAATAAGGAATTAACGCAAATTCTGTCTAAACGCAGAGCAACGATTTGTGGATTGTACAAAATATTGTTCCTCGTGGAAATCGAACCCGTGACATAGGTATGATAAGTAGTAGATGGATATTTTAACTACTGCGCTATTGGTGCAGTCGTATTATAATTTTATGTTTCAATAGCCTGTTTGTCATGGCTTTTACTTACGTTCCTTTGTATATGTATTAGCACTGAACCAAACGTTAGGTTCTCGTCTGGCACAGACTTGTATTTCAGTAGGCATATTTGTGTTACGATGCGGAGGTTAACTAAGAATGGCTTTTTAAAAATTCCACCCCTAAAGGGCAGTTAATTAATTGACGTAGGTGTTAACTGAAAAAAAACCACATTGTCCAATACTGCCCCTAAAGACTTGGAATTTGGTATGGACTTTCTGCCCTGTAAAGGTCGAATGAAGTAGGATTTTAAGAAATTCCTTCTCCGAAAGTTATTCTATGTCGTGAAAATAAACTACTGAAATGACGTAACCGAAGCAAAGCTAGGGCGGGTCGCAAGTATTTATATAAATGACTAAATTAATTCAAATATACTCGTAGTTTAAATCAACGTTCAACCATTGGCAACTTATCGAACAGTCCGTTTGTATATACCTAACATAGATTTCACTACAACTCTTATTAATCTAAACTTTATTATTTCAAACGAGTTTGCGTTGGTGCTATTATTTCTATTTTTTTTTCTATCACTCGTATCAATCTAACATTGAATAAACCTACGTTTTCATAGACGTTTTTAAATATGATGATATGTTTTTAAATATAACGTGAATGTGAGCAAAACCAAAATAATGGTCTTTGAAAGAGATAAAGCCAGAACAGATGTAAGATTAACAATAGGTAATGATGTACTAGAGCAAGTGGATGAATTTGTATATCTTGGATGTGGATTTAGCCGAGATGTAAGGTACACCACTGATATAGAGCGAAGAGTGAATACGGGAAATAGAGTGAACGGAGCGTTGGGGCAACTTCTTGGCAGCCACCACCTCAGCCAGAAGGCACGTGTAGCAATACATAACGCAGTGCTTGTCCCAACATTACTGTATGGAAGCGAGAGTTGGGTATGCAGAAAAGAGTATGAAAGTAAAATTAATGCGGTCGAAATGCGATCTCTGCGGAAAATCTGTGGAGTTAGGCTGACCGACCGCATTCGTAACGACGACGTAAGAGAGCGAGTAGGTATGAAAGAGAGTATTGGTGTAAAGATGCGAAAGGGAATGCTCCGATGGTTCGGACATGTGGAAAGAATGACGAACGAACGTCTGGTTAAGAAGATATACAATGCGAAAGTGGAAGGATGTAGGAACCGAGGGAGACCGAGGCTAACCTACCTAGACCAGATCGGTCAGGTACTGAAGGAAGGTGGAGTCAAGAGTCTCCGAAACCGGCGAGCGTGTATGAAGAGAATTATGAATGTTGAGGAAGCGAGTGAAGTATGCAAGGATAGAGTTCTCTGGCACTCTGTTCGCTCTGCCTACCCTGCAAGGGATATGGCGTGATGATATGTATGTATGTATGTATGTTTTTAAATATTTTCTAGTGTTATATTACTATAGTGTTGGTACGTTCTAATAGGTGTGGGCTCGAATCCCATGTGGGGCAATTCGCTGCTGTGCTTCGTTCGGTGAGCGAGAGAGCCGGAAGCTCAACTTTCTGGGTGGGTTTCGGGTTTTATTTGATAGGCAGCGACCTAGCTATACCCTGATATGGCAAAGGTCCATGGGCGGTAGTAACACTTACCATCAGGTGTGTTGCTTGCTCGTTTGCCACCAAGAGCAATAAAAAAAGAAAATAAGTGATAAAAAACACTAAGGAAAGCAAACTGATGATCTATGATCACCATCATTTCATCTCGACTCATACACATCTCACTATTGGGCGTGAGCCTTCTCCAAAACAGAAGGGAAATTGACCTATATAAAATATGCGAGTCAAAATTTATTAACTAATACTGTAGCCAAACGATCGCAGCGTAGTGCGATACCCCGATAAGTGTATTGACGACATCATGAAAGTCTCGGCAGGTCGTTAGATGATAGTGGAGGTAGTGAGGGTGTGGAGGTGCCACAGGAGCGTTCGGAGTGGCATTCTTGTTGTGAGGCCTATTGCTAAACAGTGAGCGTCTACGGCCTGATGCATGGATTGTAGCGGTTAGATAAAAGAACATCTAATAAAGTTTCAAACTGTTGGATGTGAAACACACTATGACTATGAACGATGAAAAGTGTACCCAAAGGTCGAGCAAATTTAATACAAATAAAGTAGCGGTAAAATTCTTAAATATAGCTTTAATTTCATATCCAAGTTATGATTTATGGGTTGATAATTTTATTGAATGTTTAATAACGGCTAGACGCCAGAGTTTGGCAAATTTCAATTGTGAAAGATTTTTCTTCACACATTATGGCAGGTTAATTATATTTATTTATATAATTTTAATGTATGTTATCCGTGTGGTGACGGAGTAAGAATACAATTCACCACCCCATATCTTACCCCTGGGTGATCGTACGAGACGACTATGGGATATAAAATGCACATAATCTATGCGAGAGAAGGCAAATTCGAAACAAAACACTATACCAACACGTCTGACAAGCGCGGTATAGTAGGTTAATTTACCTCCCATTACGGAGGAGGCCCAACAGTGGGACATTTATGGGCTGTGATGATGATGATGATGAATGTATGTTATTATTCGCGTGATGATTGTATAAGAGTACAATGATCACGACCTCTTTCTTCTCCGTGGGTGATCGTAAAAAATGACTAACGTAATCAAGCAGGCAACTATCAGGTATTCCGTTTTAATGACGCTGTACTCTTAGAGCGGTTACGCACTACGTCCGATCCGAACCCGTGAAAATATGGATTTGGAAAACTCTGACCGAATTCGGATATTGCTTACGCACCTGTCCGATCCGAATCCGTGAAAATATGGGTCTAGAAAACTCTGACCAAATTACGTGATTTTACGCCATATTTAAATTTTACGCCACAGCAGAGTGTTCACGCCGTTGATCATGAATCCTTTAAATCGACGTCAACTTCTGGCAGTACTATTGTACGTACGAAGAACGTAGACGTGTACGTTTATACAAATAATTCTATGGCTATATCGGTCCGTCAAAAATCATCTCCGGCATGGAGATTCTAGAATGACGGAAAGAAATCGGATGATCGGATGTAGTGCGTAAATTACCACAGAAATAGTTCCACGGCTACGACGGACCATATTTTCACGGATTCAGATCGGATGTAGTGCGGAACCGCTCTAAGAGTACAGCGTAGACTATGACTACGTGAACCGTAGTAGTGTGTAGTATCGTAGCACTATTATAGCGGTGACTACCTTTAAAAGATGTCTTACAGTGTTGGCTACCAATACTGGGATTAAAGTTTTATATACCCAGTGCTCGTTGTTATTGCCTAGATTTAGATTCACAGTTTGATCATTTTTGCGCCGTTTCAGCTCTGTCAGTTTGTGCTCTGTTGTTAGGCAACGCGGCTACCGAACTATTTAAATATCTGTTGTTTTTGAAATAAATTTCGTACAAGTAGGCCCACCTACAGTTCGTTCGAATTTGCTACTGCAAATAGAAGTATACAAAGAAATACTTTCGTTTTAAACGAAATAATATTTACTGTATATATTTTCTTTGTTTCTTTGTTAAACGTTAATACCTTTTGTTAAGATTCTATTTTTTATAAAGTACTTGAACAGTTCTTAAATGTTGTGTTGCCACCTATTGTCAAAGTATACGTAAATAGAAACAAACAATCGCGCACTTCGTCCAAGAATCATATTTAAATAAAATAATTTATACACGTGTCGGGATACGCGTGGAAGTTAAATTTTCTTAAACACTAGGGGGCGTCCATTAATTAGTTGAGGCATTCCATTGGGTTATTGGGCTGGTGAAGGTGGTCGAACCGAATACTAAATCTCACTTATTGGGATCGTGGCAAATATCACGAATTTTTTAGCAGGAAATGGTGTAAAACTGCGTGAAAGTTAAGTTAATAAGTTAAAAACCTTTATACCCAAGTACAATTTTTGGAAAATCTCACGTTAGATTGTAAAAGGGGAGAGGGGATCGAGAAAAATCTTACGACATCTTAACAAGGGGTCAGGAGGTCAAAATATCATCAAAAATGCCTCGCGTAATTAATGGACGCTCCCCAAATGAGACCACTCGTTAATTAATATTCTAACATTTCATAAAATTTATTAATGTCTTTAAAATTATTGTGACCATTATACATCAGTTGATATTAATTAAAAATGAACGATATAGTTTTCAATGTTTTTAGTTGTGGTAACGTAACGGTTGGACTAATACGGCATACTAAATTCATCAGTATCCTGTTTTGCGCAAAGCGTTGTTGAGTACAACAAGTTATAGGTTCTGCATGTTGCAGAGTGGTATAAGAAAACACATTTTATGAATTACTTTACGCCATTAAAAACCTTTGACCACCAGCTTTGAGATTAATTAAAAATAAATATTGTAATTTTTGGTCTCCCCTTGTGGTGATGGTTGATTAATATATGTAGTCCCTATCATCTCTCACTAAATTATCTGAGAAGTCACTAAAAGAACAGGCCTTAACAAGCCCTCTCCCAAGTAATCTACAAATTGAATCGTGATCGCTAACTCACCTACGAAGCGTAACGAATGTGGCAATATTCATCCCCCAGCCCCATTTATCATCATTGTCGTCTCAGCCCATATGTAGCCCAATGGGAGTGGGCTCTTCTTTCATAATGTGAGGGAATTAGAGACCACGCAGGTCAGACGTTTTGGTATAGGGTTTTATTATCAGTTTTCCATCTCATGCTATAAGTATATTATATTGCCTTCATATTTTGTCACATACACGGGCAAGAGAGGAGGTGGAAAATTGTATTCTTACTCCCTCACTCTACTATAGAACTGTACACAATGGAAAATGCTGCATTTAAGTTGAAAAAACATATTCATTGCAATTTGAATTATGAAAGCAGAACTTAAAAAAATTAAAATATATACTTAAAAAGTATTTGTTATCCGTGTGGTGACGGTGTAAGAATACAATTCGCCACCACCTATCTTACCCGTGGGTGGTCGTAAGAGACTACTAAGGGATATAAACGTATATAACATTCTATACAAGAGAAGGCAAAATCGAAACAAAATCCATACCTACACCTGACCGGCGTGGTATATTAGGTTAATATCCCTTCCATTATAGAGGAGGCTTGAGTTTAACAGTGGGATATATACGAGTCGAGATGATGGTATCAACAAAAATATAAGAGAAGGTTATGCAGAAGGTACGATACTGCTGAAAAATTCACATTACTCATGTTGAGTAACTTTAACGTGCTATTTGTACTGAAATAAATTATTTACTCTATAGAGTTTTATCAAGCTTTTGAATTGTCAAAGCGTTTCAAACGATGCAGTATTGTAGTACCTACTAAAAAGCAGTCATTTAAACTCGCGTTGATGCACCGGCGTGACAAACTTTAGCAATTAAATTGTTACCTTTTCATATTATTTACATTTAGTTTGCGAACAAAACTTGTATCTGGTGATATGTATGTCCGTTTTATTCATTGGACGTTTGCTTAATAAAAGTCGCATATATCCGTTTCAACTTTAATGAAAAAAGTTTTTCATTTCATACATCTATTTTATCATTTTGTATAACAAATAGAAAATATTAATTATACCATGTGCACACATTTTCTCATGTTATATAATAGTTATAGTTTAGTTAGGATTGACCATACTTATTGAGTTGAAATATCAGTCTATAATATTAATTTAGTTGAATGCCATCTTTCGGTGTTGTTTATAATTTCTTATATTAAAAAAAAGTGTGTGTGTCAGCTCCGACGCACGACTGGAGTTTACTCCTTAAAAGACCGCGTACCAGTGACCCACCCGCACGGCGTCGAGAGGTATATTGTAGGGCGGGTCTTCGGGGTCTTGCGCCGCTTTTCCTGTCGCCCCGGACGGATTAGCGGGGTTTGACGTACCGTAGCCCGCCGCCAAAAAAAAAAAAAAAAACTCCTTAAGTACGATTATCGGACTTTTGACGGGCATTTGAAAACGTCATGTGGTGCTCTTGTATTATATTCGATATCTTAGTGTTTTAATGTGTTATATTAGATAATTTTAATGGCAGTTTATGTAATATAAAGCGGCGGAACTGCTGGGATGTAGTGAATATCATATAAAAGTGCTTTACAACGTTTTCGTTTTCCATCAAAATTCCCACAAGATACCATTAAGTGTGGCCATTTCACTGTTAATGGCGACAATTTGACTTAGACAATGACTAACTTGAAAGACTAAAAACGTGAAAATATTTATAACTTGACACTGGCACCAATAGCTCGTATATGTAGCTGATTACCAATATATAAGAAGAAGTACGATTATCAAAACAGGCGCGAAAAAACCTCATTTGACTAAAAATATATATATTTTTATTTACATTTATTAAAACTGTTCAGTGAAGTATAATCTCACGTCAGAAAGTGAAAGGTGCGCAGAATAGTTTGCGCACCAAAAACGTAACGAGGTCATTCGATCACTAGATTTTACTCCTCAAATTTTTCTCATACCGGGCGCCTTATATCAAAATCGATTCTTAAGGAGTAAACGCCGAATATTCGTATAAATGTGGTGACGGAGTAAATATAATATTCATCACCCCTTATCTTGCCTGTCGGTGATCGTAAGAGACGACTAATGGCAATAAAACGCATGTAAGCTGTGCAAGAGATGAAAAACTCGAAACAAAACCCTATCTGCAACACGTCTGACCCGCGTGGTATAGTTGATCAATTTCCCTCCCATTATGTAGTAGGCTCGAGCCTAACAGTGTGACATATGTGAGCTGAGATGATGATATAAAATGTTCGTACTTCCCTACTAGAACGAATAATATTAAAATTTATCTAATTGCTGAGTTAGGACCGTATTATGACTGATATAACATTCGTAACGACGACGTAAGAGAGCGAGTAGGTATGAAAGAGTATTGGTGTAAAGATGCGAAAGGGAATGCTCCGATGGTTCGGACATGTGGAGAGAATACCGAACGAACGTCTGGTTAAGAAGATATACAATGCGAAAGTGGAAGGATGTAGGTACCGAGGGAGACCGAGACTAACCTACCTAGACCAGATCGGTTATGTACTGAAGGAAGGTGGAGTCAAGAGTCTCCGAAACCAGCGAGCGTGTATGAAGAGAATTATGAATGTTGAGGAAGCGAGTGAAGTATGCAGAGATAGAGTTCTCTGGCACTCTGTTCTCTCTGCCTACCCTGCAAGGGATATGGCGTGATGATATGTATGTATGTATGTATGACTGATATATGACTGTCATCATCATTCTCCTACTATCTCAATTACTTGGGGTCGATACAATATGTTCATATTGTAAAAGTTATTAGACTGGCTATGAGCAGCTCCTCTTTCAGAAATTACATTTTTTTTTTAAACTGTTTAGTTACTATTTCTTTGATAATTATACATACATGTAAAGCGTAGCGTGTGTTACCTGACGAATTTTGACTTTTTTTGCATTTATAGTACATCATGGTATTGGTCATGCTCACTGAAAGGTCCGCTTGCGGTAGCTGCGTGGAGCGGGTCTCTCCCTTCCCTCTAAGGTGGTTGAGGGGAGTGATGGCTGCTCTAGTAGTTAACTCGTGATCGGGTGCCGCTTGTGGGATCCGGTCCAGCCATGGTCTTTCTTTATTGTATTTTAACTATTGCGTTCGAAGCTAGCTAGAAGAAGAAAAGCAAGAAAAGCAAGAAGAAAAGAAGAAAAAAGAAAGCTAGAAGAAGCTAATTAAATAATAAACATGTACTATTTTTTTTTTATATAAAAAATGAAAACAGTTATAATAACATAGATAAAATACAAATAGACAAACCCACTGAGTTTCTTGCCGGATCTTCTCAGTAGCGGTCTCATTCCGATCCGGTGGTAGTTTATTAGATTAACTTTAAATGTAAAAAGAAATGTCTATGTAAGTGCCCTCGCAGGTTTTATGCATAATAAATTAATTTGAATTTGAATTGGCAATAGTTTTATAACCGGCCACCCGCCAGACGTCAACCCTTCCCAAGAATGCAACTGTCGACCAAACGGCACCAGATGCAGTTGGCCCAGGTCGTTATACGGCTCTCGGTCGTCTTTTACGACATCCACGAGCAAAGTAAGAGTTGGTAGTATTCGTAGCCGCTACCACACCGTAAGCTGATATATGTACTATGACTGATATAATAGGCACTATCTATAAATCACTATTATATAAGTTATGATTTGTTTAGTTGACGTCCATTCATCGTTATAAATGCATTATATTCTAATTATTTTAAACCTCCATCGTTTTATATTACTCTATAATAATCATTATACAGTCAATGAAGTTTTATTTAAAACTTCAATCTATTTCGATTAAATGTAATAAACATCATCATCATCTTCTTGCTCTTATTGCAATTACTTGGGGTCGGCGCAATATGTCATCTTCCGCCATACAGTCTTATCAGACGTCCTGTAGCCACTCCCTGTCCATCCTTGTCATGCCCCACACAGTCCATCCATGTTTGCATTGGTATTCCTTTACCCCTAAAGCCTGCAATATTGATATTTAAAAGTTTCCTCACAACCTTTTACTCCTTAATTTTGCCTGTCACTGGTGCAACTTTCAAACTTTCTCTTATATGTTAATTTCTTATTTTATCCAATCTCGTCACACCACACATCCATCTCAAAATTCGCATATCCGCTACATGCAGTCGTCTCTCATCCGTCGCTTTCAAATCGAATAAACGCGCGTATTATATAATCATAATGCAATTGTTGACCAAATAGCATCAGGTGCAGTTGGTCCAGGCCGATATAAAACTCTTACTCGTTTTACTACATCCACGAGTAAAATAAGGGTTGGTAGTATTCGTAGCCGCTACCACACAGCACGTATATAGTTATTAAAAAAAGCATTATATCGTATTGAATCGCTCATATTACTTAGTTTACCTATATTTCTAATACTTTTAACATTTACGATCACGAGATGATTAAGATGTTTCACGCCTAATTAGTTCGTTGTTATAACAGATGTCTTTATCTATACTTTACATTGACTCTTATGAATGTTAAAATCATTACGACATTAATACTGTGGAGTTTTCAGTGTGGTGACGTAGTAAGAATACAATTCACCACCCCATATCTTACCCGTAGGTGATCGTACGAGACATATAAACGCATAACATCTATGCGAGAGAAGGAAACTCCAAAACAAAAACCTAGACCAACACGTGTGACCAGCGTGGTATAGTAGGTCAATTACCCTCCCATTATGGAGGAGGCCCCAGCCCATCAGTGGCACATATATGGGCTAAGATGAAAATGAACTGTGTACTAATCGAAAATAAAGTACTTACCTTTACGCTTTCGTTTATAACTCTATTTTATAAATACAGAGAGAGCTGTGGTGTGAATGAAGAAGTAGTGACAAAGATCAAAAAGCCTATGCTGAGGTGGTTTGGACATTTAGAAACAATGAGTGACGAGAGGTTGACGAAGCAAATATATAAAGCAAGCGGGAATTCGACGAATACAAGGGAAGACCACGTCATACTTTTCTGCACCAAGTTGGAGATGTGTTGACGAAAGGTCTTATTAAGAGTATGCGTAATCGTAGAGCATGCATGAAGACTGTTATGAGTGTGAATGAAGCGATGGAAGTATGCCAGGACGTGGTTTGTGGCAATCCGTAGACTCTGCCTACCCCTCTGGGAAGCAGGCGTGAGGCTATGTATGTATATTTATAAGTACAAACGTACTCATTGCTAATATGATTGGAATGAATATAAAGATAATATTAATAAAAGGTTTCATATAGGTATTATGAATTTCTAAAACGGAAAATAATATTACAAACATACCTGTTGTTTAATCCGCTTAAAGGGTATAAAGGTTTCTTTGTCTTGTATTTGTATGTGGTCCGCACTTTGTTATACAAATTTATACCAGAATTTTATGGCCTGGCATGGTTACAGGGTCGGTATACAATGATAACTATCCACGTCTTTGATCATGCGTGATCGTAAGTGACACCTTAAACACGCAAGCAGATATCATTTGCAAGGGAAAGGAAATTAAACTCTAAATTTACTCGTCTGACCGACGTGATGAAGTACGACGATATACTCAATTTGAATGAGGTTTGTCCCCAGCAACGGGCTTTATGAGAGTTGATGATGATACCAGAACTTTTATTTCTTTTGGTGGCAAATGAGCAAGCAACACACCTGATGGTAGGTGTTACTGCCATCGACTTTTACATAACCAGGGGTATACCTAGGCCGCTGCCTACCAATACATATCCCAAACCTAGCCAGTGGGGCTCCCGGCTCTCCCGCTCACCAAACGAAGCACAACAGCATATTGCAATTGCTCAGACGTCGATCTTCTGCGAAAATGTGGTACTACCCCAGACGGACCGGCCCGCGGCTATAGACAGAAAACTGAACAGCGTGGTCCTACCATTACTAAAAATTTGAATTAACAGCAGAATAGATTTCATCATCTTCATCATTCATCTATCGGCAGAGACTGTATTTTCTTCTTTTTTTTAAAAATTCAACACCCTGCGGTAAAGAACCAATTCTTGTATTGCGAGGGAACTTTACATACATGTAATTAACGACCACAAATTACACCCAGACTCAGAACAACGATTTGTGGAGATCTCGTCAAGTATTATCGTTTGTGGAAATTGACTATGATTACTTTTATTAACCACTACGCTATCTCTGCAGTCCTCCCCTTATCAAATCAAATCATTTATTATGCATAAGCCCCCATAAGGGCACCTACATATTGTCAATTTTAAAATATTTTTAAGTTAATCTACCATCTACCTTTACGGGTAATAATGGTATAACCGGCAATGTTTAGCAGGCGGCGTTGGCAATAATAGTTGACATAAGTTTGCCGAGATACAGCATTTGCTGCACGTTCTCATAGTGATCATATCCAACTATAACATGTCCTATACAAAATTGTTGTCGTGAAACAATCCGTCACCACACGTTGAAATTGGTTGAATGACAAAAATTTTTCATTGCATAATAATATGGTGATTATTTGTGTACCACATCAACCTCTCTTTTGTACGTGGTTGTCGTAAAAGACGAGAAACGGGTTATAATGTATAAAGAATGAAAATTATAAATATAAGTCTATAATAATACGTCTGACGAGCGTGGCTATACCATTAGAATAAAATAAAATTTTATTGAGTCTAAATTACCTGATGATAATGAATCAGAATCATAATAGTCGTACGTATGGTTTGAACCTCCTTTGCAGTGGGAAGGAAGATCTATTACACCACACTGGTTAGACGGGTTTGTGTAAGGTTTTAATTCTGAGATTACCTTCTCTTGCGGTGATATTAATGCCATATAAATCTTTTACGATCATTAACGGGAAAGGAATTGGATAACATTCTAGTGTTTTCCGTCACCACAAGGATGCATATTATACAATGATAGAACCCATTTATCTCTTTATGGCGTTATGGTCTTATCACATCCCGCCTTATTTGTTGACAGGACGTCGTCCTAGCACGATCAGACCGCCTCTCAACAGGTGACGGATTAACCCTCGGTCCAGCCATCCTCAGTCTCTGTTAGAGCAGTTACATATCTAATTTTTAATTTTTGGTGTAATTCTTTTGGCTATTTTCATTTTAACAAATTATTTCCAACCTGAGAAATATATTGATTGATTGATACAATAGACCACGCTATTAGAGTTAATAAAATATAATTGAAAATCTTTTTATGTTACGCTCGCAAATAAAGTAAAATAAGCATATTAGGGGACGAATGGCCACTTATGAAAAGGCTGAGCATGGGCGGCTTGGTCTAGAAGGCGCTATAGATGTACGTGTACGCTACGGTATAATAGGGTCGCGTTTCGTCCCTAACGTCGCCACGGATCGATTAGGCGAAATGTATTTCCACCAAGTGGCAGTGATAGAGAAGATCGTGGTAGATTTAAAATAAAGTTGGATGAATTGTGTGAAAGAGGATAAATGTATGAAGAAATTATAAAAAAAAATGCATATGTATTAGCTGTTGCTACTATGTGCGTTTATTTATTAGATCTATCTTTCATAGTATTATGTACATAAGTAAATAATAACTGAAATATTAATGGTTTTTAAACTAAGCCAATGTATATGTTGATTACTTTATATAATTCTCGATTATAGCTAATCAAAACATACTTTTTCTTGAGACTAGCGCATTTAAAATTTTTAATATACCTACTAATAGACATGATAATTCAGCATAGTCTTAGATAATACATGTTGCCATGTAGTGACGACATTAGATTACAATACACCACCCCCTCTAGTCCATGGGTGCCGTAAAATACTGTTAAAGGATACGATTTGTAGATAAAGTTATACTTGAAGTAAAAATCCAATGACAAAATGTCTGACGTGGTATAGTGACTTATTTACCCTCTAATGTCAAGGAGTTTCGAGGCAACAATAAGACGTTGTTGAGCTGAATATCCATGGGTGCCGTAAAATACTGTTAAAGGATACGATTTGTAGATAAAGTTATACTTGAAGTAAAAATCCAATGACAAAATGTCTGACGTGGTATAGTGACTTATTTACCCTCTAATGTCAAGGAGTTTCGAGGCAACAATAAGACGTTGTTGAGCTAAAAATCCATGGGTGCCGTAAAAGACTGTTAAAGGATACGATTTGTAGATACAAGTTATACTTGAAGTAAAAATCCAAGGACAAAATGTCTGACGTGGTATAGTGACTTATTTACCCTCTAATGTCAAGGAGTTTCGAGGCAACAATAAGACGTTGTTGAGCTAAAAATCCATGGGTGCCGTAAAAGACTGTTAAAGGATACGATTTGTAGATAAAGTTATACTTGAAGTAAAAATCCAAGGACAAAATGTCTGACGTGGTATAGTGACTTATTTACCCTCTAATGTCAAGGAGTTTTGAGGCAACAATAAGACGTTGTTGAGCTAAAAATCCATGGGTGCCGTAAAAGACTGTTAAAGGATACGATTTGTAAATACAAGATATACTTGAAGTAAAAATCCAATGACAAAATGTCTGACGTGGTATAGTGACTTATTTACCCTCTAATGTCAAGGAGTTTCGAGGCAACAATAAGACGTTGTTGAGCTAAAAATCCATGGGTGCCGTAAAAGACTGTTAAAGGATACGATTTGTAGATACAAGTTATACTTGAAGTAAAAATCCAAGGACAAAATGTCTGACGTGGTATAGCGACTTATTTACCCTCTAATGTCAAGGAGTTTCGAGGCAACAATAAGACGTTGTTGAGCTAAAAATCCATGGGTGCCGTAAAAGACTGTTAAAGGATACGATTTGTAGATACAAGTTATACTTGAAGTAAAAATCCAAGGACAACATGTCTGACGTGGTATAGTGACTTATTTACCCTCTAATGTCAAGGAGTTTCGAGGCAACAATAAGACGTTGTTGAGCTAAAAATCCATGGGTGCCGTAAAAGACTGTTAAAGTATACGATTTGTAGATACAAGTTATACTTGAAGTAAAAATCCAAGGACAAAATGTCTGACGTGGTATAGTGACTTATTTACCCTCTAATGTCAAGGAGTTTCGAGGCAACAATAAGACGTTGTTGAGCTAAAAATCCATGGGTGCCGTAAAAGACTGTTAAAGGATACGATTTGTAGATACAAGTTATACTTGAAGTAAAAATCCAAGGACAAAATGTCTGACGTGGTATAGTGACTTATTTACCCTCTAATGTCAAGGAGTTTCGAGGCAACAATAAGACGTTGTTGAGCTAAAAATCCATGGGTGCCGTAAAAGACTGTTAAAGGATACGATTTGTAGATACAAGTTATACTTGAAGTAAAAATCCAAGGACAAAATGTCTGACGTGGTATAGTGACTTATTTACCCTCTAATGTCAAGGAGTTTCGAGGCAACAATAAGACGTTGTTGAGCTAAAAATCCATGGGTGCCGTAAAAGACTGTTAAAGGATACGATTTGTAGATACAAGTTATACTTGAAGTAAAAATCCAAGGACAAAATGTCTGACGTGGTATAGTGACTTATTTACCCTCTAATGTCAAGGAGTTTCGAGGCAACAATAAGACGCTGTTGAGCTGAAGAGAAGAGAAACATAACCGTTAAGCATTTATTATATACACACATATTCCAAGTATATTTAATAAATTAACTATTTCAAGTTAACAGAGTTATTTATTGTAAGTGTAGAATTGCTACAGGGATTTAGCTACAAAATTATTTGGTACAACTATGTCTACGCTGACGGTATCGTTGAGGTTTTCGACTAACAAGTTAGTTGAAAAGGGATTTTAGCAAGCTACTGCAGTCTAGATTTAGTTTGTAGTTTCGGTAGTGGTAGTTGGAAAACAATGTCTCTTGTCATACAATGTCCGCTTTGAGCTTTAGAATTTGCAACAAACTATTGCAGAGAAAATAGTTTACCTTAACTTATATTTGTAACAAGGCAATTAACGAAGTAAAATCAATTACGATAAATGATAGTCTTTCCTATGTGAAAATCATCCACTTCCTTTCCCTATAGGGAAATATGGAAAATTACCAAACGTGCCAACCATACCTCTAAACGTTTTAGCATTTTCCTGTGAATACGAATTGCGAGACGAGTGCACGAAAATACTACATTTTGTTAAAATACTACATTACACGCTGTTTATTTTATTGTAGTTAAGAAAATGATGGCTTCTCTAGTATTTAACTCATGATCAGGTACCAAATATGGGAATTGGTTCAATCTTTTGCATATTTTGAAATAAAAAATATGAAAACACAGATGGCTTATAACTATAAAAGTAAGATACCATACGTAGCGAGTGACGTGGTGGTCCAAATTCCAAAAAATACTATATAGCATTGTGCTATTAAAAAAAAACTTCTAATAAGAATAGTCATATGGAGTCTTAGTGGAGAGATCGCTGCTGCCCTGTCACCTACCTTAACCAATTTTCGATGACTATCATGGAAAAGTAATGCTTTCTTAGTCACCATACAGATAATAGTGCCGCTGAGTTGTATTAATTATTACTTATTGTGATTTCTTTTATAGTTAAAAATTTGGATGATAAATTGTAAACAATATTTCATTCGTGTGGTGACGGAGTAACAATACAATTCACCACCCCTATCTTACCCATGGGTGATCGTAATAGACGACTAACGGATATAAAATGCATATAACATCTATGCAAGAGAAGGAACAACATGTTTGATCAGCGTGGTATTGCAGGTCAATTTCCCTCCCATTACAGAGACTGCTCGAACCCCAACAGTGGGATTTATATGAGCTGAGATGAAGATGAAATAATATTTAGTACATACATACGTACATATCATCACGCCATATCTCTTGCAGGGTAGGCAGAGAGAACAGAGTGCCAGAGAACTCTATCCTTGCATACTTCACTCGCTTCCTCAACATTCATAATACTCTTCATACACGCCTTCAGTACGTGACCAATCTGGTCTAGGTAGGTTAGTCTCGGTCTCCCCCGGTACCTACATCCCTCCACTTTCGCATTGTATATCTTAAATAATATTTAGTTTAGTAGCGAATTGTATTTTACGTTCCGTTTGAAGTTTACGTAGATTACGTGTTTGTGAAACCATGTGTGTATGTTATTCCCATCAATTTAGGCACAGCTCTCATTTTCAATTACAACTGTGGTCCTATCACTAATTTAAAATGTACGTTTCGCATACCAATAGTGTCTACACACTATTTATTCGTCCATTTGTTTATTTTACCTTTATAAATTGTCCAACAAATCGACTGTTAGGATTTTAGGAATCGTTAATTTAGTTCTACGATTTAGTCCGTTTTGTTGGTGAGTTTCAGTTTGATTTCGCTATATGGATTAATCTCGAAACAACAACTTGGGCAGCGTTCGGGAAATATTTTTTTTGGATAGGCTATGGTCCCGTTACAATCTTACCAAAACGTTCGGAACAACGGGAGGGGACGTCTTTCAAACTCATAATCTACTGTTCTTCTCTGTCGCCATTCGGAACAATGATTACCTTAAGGCTATTTACACAATCACCGAGTCCTCATCTTTCCGTGTGGTGAGGGAATAAGAATACAATTAACTAACCCTTTCCTATCCGTATGTATCGTACGTCTAAGGTATATGATAAGCAAATAACGTTTATGCAAGACGTACGGTAAACTCGAAATAAAACTTTACACCCAAGTCGTTTGACCCATACTATACGAACCTTTTAATCACTCGAGAATATTGGCGTGTATTTAGACGTTTTTGCCATACGTGCTACTGCAATCAATCTTAAGCCTCACATATAGGCCTTGTTAAGGACTCCCGTATCCGTGATGTACTGCTGGGCTTATCGCATGTGTACACCCCTGTAATCAATGACTGACTAGTAAATTTAGTTTCCTGTTTCCCGCATTGCCTAGGAAGATTCCACTGGAATCATTCTTTCCACTATCTCCTCTTTAACTTTTCTAATTAAATTTGTTGCGGGTCCCAAAACAATTAAAAGCATCTACTGGGACTACCTGAGGATCAAACCTCTGTGCTCTGGCCTGGTGATCCCGGCTTGTAACGGTGGAAATATGTTGTGGGATTAAGTCACAATTAAAAGAAAGCCGTCTGACCAATGTGGTGTAGTAAGTCTCATGCTGTTGAGGCTCTAGACCAGCAATAGGATTCATATGAGCCGAGATGATTATATACCAAATCGAACCTGAAACCTTTTTAATGATGAAATATGTTACCACGACGCCGTCGCTGCGATTGTTTAACCGCGACCAACAACTTTTTATAATTTACGTATTGGAAAGTGGTGTTTGTAATTTTTGCTAATACTAAATAGTTCCCGGCGTAAGTCACGCGAACAATCGTTGTTCATTTAGCAAACTGTAACGATGCAATAACATATCGTTTGCATATATTATTGATCAATTTTTGTTGATTTGACTTGTTACCTTTTTATTTATAAAAGTCTTTTGCTACCGAAGAAATGATACAGTCACGTGAGTCTTGAAGTCACATCTTTTGGAATACTGTCCTAACCGCCTCACCGATTTCAAAATATACCTACCAAGGCTCATTTACTTCCTTCGCTTCTTAGTGAAACTACATACATTACATTTTAAACACATGCTTGGCATGCCTAATATCTCGTTCGTTCTAAATAGCTGTTTTCTTAAATTCCTTCATCATCATCTCAACTCATATATGTACCACTGTTGGGCTCGAGCCTCCTCCATAATGGGAGGGAAATTGACCTTTTTATACCACGCTGGCCAGACGTGTTGGTATATGATTTTGTTTCGAGTTTTCCTTCTCTTGCATAGATGTTATATGCGTTTTATATTCCTTAATAGTCTCATACGATCACCCACGGGTAAAATAAGGGGTGGTGAATTGTATTCTTACTCCGTCACCACACGGAAAGTAAATAAATTCCTTATCCATATTCAATCTTTTTTTTTTATTTCTTATCTTCTATAAGCTTCTTTTTGCCACTCCTTAATCAATAGAAAACAATTCCCCACCCGCACTGTCTTACCCGTGGATGATCGTAAGAGACGACTAAGAGATATAAAACGTATATAATATATATGCAAGAGAAGAAACATTCGAAACAAAATCCTATACCAACACGTCTGACCAGCGTAGTATAGTAGGTTAATATTCTTCTGGTTGGGAGGAGGCTCTAGCCCAATATGGGGACATGTACTAGCTGAGAAGACTTTAACACGTAGTAAACCAATGCTAGTGGAAACTTGCAATCCATTTTCATTTTTCTTGCGGTTGGCTATGGATGTGGTCACGCCCCGCCATATCGATCCGGGGCGACGGAAGAGGCAGCAACCCCATAGACCCACACCCTACAAGCATCTCTTCGCCGTGAGAGCGGGCCACTGGTACCCGATCTTTGTCTTCGGTGCCAAACTTACGATCCCTGAACATACCACTTTCTCTATACAAAAAGATTAGTCCAAGCGTTTGCGTTAACTACGCACCAGTTACATATAGTGGTTCAGATACCTCCTGCTCCAGTGCCAGTGCCGTGGGTTCAATTCCCACGCAGGGCACTTATTACGATCTACAGTGTTATTCCCAGTTCGTATGTAATTTGTCATCGTTAATTGCATATTTGTACAATCCCCGCAATACAAGGATCTAGTACAGGAAGGTAAAAAAAATAATAATCCTATTTCATCATAAACTTGATTATAATAATATGTTTATGCGTATCAATAGATCTCTCTCAAATATATTCTTTTCACATCAAACATATTTAGTGGATTGTTGAATTTGCAGTTGCTATGGCCAAATATAGAATTGTTGATACGAGTTTTGTCGATCGAAAAACAACAGGCTATCATATTTTTCCTAACACATTATTGGTACATAGGGGACGTCCATTAATCACGTGATCTTTTTTCTTAGCATTTTTAACCCCTCCCCTCCGCCTTGGTGATACGTGGTGAGGTTTAAGACTATGAACCCCGTTCCCCAACAACATCACGTGATTTGTTAGTACCTACAAAGAAGTAGCCCACAGCTCATTATATTCACGGTTTTTTGCTTTTTTATACTTCGCAAAAAGGTATTTATACTGATCATCTACTTTAAACTTCGTTCGTTGCCTGGCAACGGCAAGTCAAAGTCACACTAGACGCCGCTTTTCAGTTTAGAAATCGCAGCGTTTGACAAAAAAAATACACGTGATATCTTACTAGACATTGTGAAATTTCGTGATTTTTGTCAAACACAATGTGCAAGGAAAACTTGAAATAATACTATACCAATCCGTTTGACCAGCGTGGTACAATAGGTCAATATCATTCTTGAAGCACGAACCCAGCAATGGGATGAATCAGATTACAATCAAACTCGGAACAACAATTTGTGAATCGCACAAAATATTGTCCTGCGTGAGAATCGAACCCATGTATTATGGGGTTAACGACTACGCCACTTGTGCACTCGAATTTATCTCTTTAAAAATAAATATAATTGCACAGTTTTGTAGTTTAACGGTGTAATTTGATATTACAATTTAGTAAATGATGCAGACAGTAAAATAAAATAAATTGTAAGTAATAAGAAATTTATCGGGTCGTCTGGTTGATAATCACCAAGAAGTATGTCGAAATATAGTCGTAGAGTTTTAATAGTCGTAGGGCCACATTGTGGACAGTATTCTTTCTACAGCCACGGTCTAGGCCTTCCAGGGTGGTTTTCCATACTCGCAGAAAATCTACGTCTGAGCAGTGGCAATGTGATAGCCGATAGCTCAACTTTCAGCCTAGCTGTGCCTCTGGTATTACAAAAGTCCATGGGCAGGCAATAACATCATCAGGAGTGCTGCTTACTCGTTTGTCACAATAAAAAAGGGCATACCATTATACAATTTGAATATAGTCCTTTGAGTCGGACAAATGGTGATATTGTATTTCACCGCCATAGATATACCAAAAAGATCTATGATATTCTGAACTCTAACCGCCATTAAACTTGACCATAGGAGTCGTGTACATGAGCTTGCAAATTAATAGCGAAATGTGAGTTTCACATTTGTGTAATTAATTGACGATGAAAAAGTGGGCAATCCAAGTCTTGTTTAAATAGAATTTGTTCTCGTATAGCGTTTTAGTCAGTCTTGGAAATCTGTATAATTTTACTTTTTTACGGGATCCTTGTCCAGTTTATTTTTTTAACCGTGCTTTTGACTGGTTAGAATGTAATGTGTCAGTACTCCTTGTTTTCTAGTGGATGTCTTAAAAACCTACTGAGAGACCAAAACAATGGGCAGCATTGCTCTCCTGGGAAGCGCAACCCCAACCACCTTCGTCAACTGACCTTTTTTTGTGGTGGACTATGGAAGTGGTCACGCCCCACCAAATCGGTCCGGGGCGACAGAAGAGGCGGCGCGTGACCTCATAGACCCACCCTGCAAAGTGCCTCTCTTCGCCGTGCGAGCGGGCCACCGGTATTCGTCAACTCACCTCCCAAGCGAAACAATTATCAAATACAAACGCCGCGGAGGCATTTTATCAATTTTTACATTTAACCTTAAATTTATCCAACTGATTATCATCAGAATGCGTTCTGTTTCATGCAGAATCAATTCTTGATTGCCTGTTTTAACTAATTCACTGTAATCTCGAATATCTTTAGGTAGTTCATTGTAAAAGTGTATTTGCCTCATGAATATTCTAAATGACGATTATATCTTAAGAAGCCTATGGACTCATAATGTTGATAAACACATATGCTGATAATAAACCGTATAAAATAACATGTGCAGTAATGAATTACTACAATCATGGGGCCGAAGGACATTAAATATAGCAACTTTTCAGTAGTCGATTAGTAGAACTGTTGGTAAATGGAGTTGCTCTGGACCTCTGCAATGCCGAATGCACAACCAGGACGCTGTCCACTGTAAAGATTTAGGCCTCCGTTTAATGTATGCTATTTTTTTAATTACCTCATAGGAATTTTTGTATAAACCTCGTAAATACCAAACACCAAATGATTTATATAATTTTTGACCATATTTTGCATTTTAAATATAATTTTGTTTTTCTACAAAACCTTTACGTAGTTGCCATGTCAAAGGAATTTTATTTTTCTTTATATATTGTTTGATGATTTATTTATGGGCAATTTATAAAGAAGTTAAAAGCCATAGGAATGTTTTGAATTTCCAGGTAAAACGTAGTGATTACAATACTCTGCTTTTAGCTATAACTTTTGGTGTTTCTGTTTATTGACGAACTTACAATAACTAATTAATTGGTTTTGCTGAATTTATAAAGAGCCGTCCTCTTTGAAGATCGGGTTAGTTGACACACATACACAAATTTTCGATGAATATCCATCGCGGTCACCAACCCAATTGCCACGTATGGGGAATATAATGTTATATCCTTCTGCTTTAATACCTATATCTAACACTAACGGCTAATAATGATGAAAAAATAACGGCTAGACATTTTAGTTTCCATCGAAACCAAAGTCTCGGTAAAGTGGTGATCCCCATTAGTAGCAGACATACAGCTCGACGAGCTTGAGATGATACAGGCGAGGCTTCCATCGCTCCGGACGGGTTGGACAGGATGTTACGACCATAGCTGTCCCGAAAAAGGTGTTTTTAGTTTCATGAGTCCATGTTTCGGTCAGCTTTCAAAAGATTATTTCGCCCTCTATACGAAGAACAAAGATATACGATTATGATACAATATCGTTTTTCTTGTAGTTATAAAGCTAAACTGATTTATATATCATCATTTCATCTCGTATATCTCCCACTGTTGGGCTCGAGCCTCCTCCATAATGGGAGGGTAATTGACCTGCTATACCACGCTGGTCAGACGTGTTGGTATAGGGTTTTGTTTCGAAGTTTCCTTCTCTCGCATACATATTATATGCGTTTTATATCCCTTAGTCGTCTGTTACGATCACCCAAGGGTAAGATAGGGGTTGGTGAATTGTATTCCTACTCCCTCACCACACTGAAAGATTTATATATAAGAGGTATTAATATTAGGCAAAGAATCAATCTCTATACAAAACAATTAAGAAAAAAGATGTTGCCGATTTTGTGTTTAACACATTTTAAATCGCTCTCGTTTAAAATAATGGTTATGTAGATGTAACTTTATTCTACTGATATGTCGATTTATTTAAGTAAAAGCTTAGCGGCTGCAACAAAGATGCATTGGTAGCATTAATTTTAATAAAATCTTACAACACTTTGAATACTCGAGCGTGAGGATGAATACTAAATTCTAGATTATGTTAATAAGACAACTCGTACACTGAATTTGTTCGTCGCCATCTCTTAAGTGTTATATTTTTTTCTTTTTACTAAGACATCACCATTCTCCTACTCTTATCCCAATTACTTGGGGTCGATACAATATGTACTCTTCTTTCATAGTACATATTGTAAAAGTTATTGGCAATAGTTTTATGACCGGCAATCTGCCAGACGTCAACCCTCATTGGGCATGTAATTATTGACCAAACGGTATCAGATGGAATTGGCCCAGGTTGTTATAAGGCTCATAGTCGTCTTTTACGACATCCACGAGCAGAGGTTGGTAGTATTGGTAGCCGCTACCACACAATTTTTTTTCCTACGTCAGGATGACTTGCTAATGAAATAACCCTTGTATTTGGAGACTTTGCCAACAATTTATGGACACAAATAACACCCAGACTCAGAAAAATAATTTGTGGATCGTACAAGGTATTGTCCTGCGTGGACTCGAACCCGTCTCGCCTAGTATAGTGGGTCGATATTTTAACCACCATGCCATCTATGCAGTTTGACGACACATGGAAAAAATAATGTGATAATTATTCATTGTGTTCTTATTTCGTTTCTCTATGGAACAAGATATACAGATCGAGAATTAATTTCAATTTAGAGATGCAAATCGTTGAATTGTCCTTGCTATGTAATATACGAGTATGACACTGAAAATTTATGATAAAAATTTCTCTTGTAGTGACCGAGTATGAAGACAATTTATCACCGCCTGTCTTACTCGTGGGTGTCGTAAAAGACTGTTAATGGATTCGGTATGCTTTCAACGCATAGATGTTAATACAAGAGAAGGAAATTTCGAAATAAAACTCAGTACAAATATGTCTGGCCAGCGTGGTAGGTCAATCTTGCCTTATGCAGGAGGCTCGCGCCCAGCTGTGGGACGTATATGTATATGCTGACATAATGATCAATAAACTTTAGAAATTAATCTGATATGCTTTTCTAAATTCTTGTAATTTGCGTTTAAGATTTTTAATTTTACGGTACCGACAGCCCTGGGCGCGGACGTCAAGGATTTGGTTCCAATGGGGCGACCATTGGTGGTGGGGAGGGAATACAGTGGGTTTATGGGGCAACGCGCTGCCCTCTCGTCGCCCCAAACCTAATGAACATCGTGTGTCTAGACCATAGCCTGCCAAATAAAAAAGACATTTATTTTTCTTGTTTTTTTTATGTTATTTTTAGTGAGGGACGTGGATGAACGTCCTTAGTCGTTCCAATATGCAACCGTCTAATATGGAGGAGTAAGGTCCTCTTGTGTATCTACCAATTCGCTTTGTATATTTTTAGAAGTTTTACTTTTTAATTTTTTTATTGCTTATGGTGGCAAACGAGCAAACAGCACACCTGTTGGTAAGTATCACTGCTGCCCATGGACCTTTGTTATACTAAGTGTATAGCTAGGCCGCTGCCTACCATTACAATCCCCAAACCCACAAAGTTGGGCTTCTTCTATATGTGTACTTAATGGCTCTAACTTAATTATTCTCCATTTTGAAGATCTATCATCTAATGAATCTTCTTTTCTTTGTGTTGGACTTTGTATGTTCTTTTCAGATGACTCTTACATACTTACGCGGTCTTCAGGTCTACTCTAGGATCTTGGAAATATATATATTTCTTTTAATCTTGACCTAGAAAAATAATAACTTTGTGAGATACCCAAAAAAATATATATTGATTTTGACAAATTGAGATCAGCCGGTAGACGTTCACTGTTGGACGTAGACCTCCCTACCAGAATATCACCTGCATCTAACGGTGTTTTCGGTTTTCATAAGGTCATCAGGCCACCTTATGTGTCCTACGCTAGGTAATACATAATAATTTTATAGTGAACTTCGTTATTTCGTACCGCAAGTATAATATAATGTCATCTCCTCGAAGATTAGTTGGTTATGAGCGGTAAGCTACTGATGCAAACGCAACTTTTCGAAACACTAAGGTATTCCTTATAGATAGAATTTGCCCGGGACTAGTCACTATGCGTCGAGGAGAATATTTTCCACTTACCTTAATAGAAAATCATTAACGAAATGTGGGCGGGTAAGGTACTTGGCAATAGACAGGCTTGTCTATACCTCCTTTAGTACTTAGAATTAAAAAAATATTTAACTATATTTTTTTATTATTTAGCCAATAATTTTGGTTAAAATTGGAAGATATTATGAGGTTTTTTTTTCGCTTATATTATAATTATTTTACGACAAATAAAATTTCATAATGCCTGCATTGCCCTTATTAATATTTAAAAATACATGCTTAAATTGTTTAGAGACGTAAGAATTTTCAAAGACTTAAGAGAGCGAGTAGGTATGAAGGAGAGTATTGGTGTAAAGATGCGAAAGGGAATGCTCCGATGGTTTGGACATGTGGAACGAATGCCGAACGAACGTCTGGTTAAGAAGATATACAATACGTAAGTGGAAGGATGTAGGTACCGGGGGAGACCGAGACTAACCTACCTAGACCAGATTGATCACGTACTGAAGGAAGGTGGAGTCGCCGAAACCGGCGAGCGTGTATGAAGAGAATTATGAATGTTGAGGAAGCGAGTGAAGTATGCAAGGATAGTTCTCTGACACTCTTTTCTTTTTAAAAGATAATCATAACGAAGCTATGTAAGGACAACCCAACAAATTTAATTACCAACGTAATTAAATACCAATACAAAAGCGTTAGTTTCGTATCTGTGGCTTTGTAATAAATTGCTATCCATATTTTGTATGTAATATACGTTGTAAGCTTTGAGCAGTTGATCGGTTAGTTTATTTAATGAATACGTTTATAACTAAATTATAACTGTGTATGCTCACTGCGAACGCAGTTTAACTAGGAAATTGCAATTTTGTGAAAGGGATGCTCGCTGTGATGAATTTATCCCATGCGATTTCAGTTTGCTTAACGTCAATATGTAGCTTAAAAATGTAAAAAATATTTTCTTCTACAATTCTGTCAATTACAAAATACATTTTTTTATTTCTCGGTCATAATGAATGGCATTCTCGTGGGGAGGCCTATGTCCAACAGTGGACGTTTATGGGCTGATGGATGGATGGATGGATAATGAATCGCTAACTACCGTCATGTAGTAAGTTTATATTCATCATCGTCATCCTACTCTTATCCTAATTATTATTTTATAATCAGGCAAGCGCCTTACGCAAAGCTTCTACACTGTTTCTTGTACACCCGCAATGTAGGGAATTGTAGTACTCGTAGCCGCTCTTATTATTTTGTGGGATAATGTTATATTTCATCTCGTCTCAGCTCATATATATGTTGGGCTCGTTTGGCTCGCTTAGTAATTTTATTTTGGGCTACAAGCTTGGAGTAAAACAAATGTTGCCACCTCTTATTTGTTTTTCGGGTTTTTGATCCGGGGGAAATCGGTGGGTCTTTTGGAAAACGTATAACACCTTACTACCATCTCCAAACCACTTGCCAATACGATAAGCCAAACCAGTTGCTAATGGTTACTGTGCCACGTGGGCTGCCTTATGTCATGAATAGAAAGGCAGCAAAAAAAGAGAATATATTTAGGATTGTGTAGTAAAAGAGGAAATATATCGTGGACTCCCAATATAGTACTCCAAGAAAAGTGCAGGGCGATGTGAGCCGCGATATTTTAAGAAAGTCGATGATTGATAATAAGGTCTTATCATCATCATCATCTTGCTCTTATCCCAATTACTTGGGGTCGACGCAATATGTCATCTTCCTCCATACAGTCCTATCAGACGTCATCTCTGCAGTCACTCCCTGTCTATCCATGTCATACCTCACGCAGTCCATCCATCTTTTCTTTGATCTTCCTTTACCCCTAAAGCCTTCAACATTCATATTTAAAACTTTCCTCACAACATTTCTTTCATCCCGTCTCATCACATGTCCATACCATGTCAGTCGTTCACTCATTAACTTTTCCGTCACTGGCGCAACTTTCAAACTTCCTCTTCGTAATAAAGTTAGTCTTTTAAAGTAATTGCTCTCCGTGTGGTGACTGAGCAAGTGTTTCAATTCACCACCCCCCTTGCCCGTGGTGTTATAGACCATTAACGGATATAACATCTGTACAAGAGAATGATAATTCGAAATAACTCTACATATACACTACCGTCCAAAAGTTTGGAAGCAGCAAGGTAAAATCGAATAAAACCAAACTAAGTCATTTAAATTTAAATGTATTGATAAAAAAATAAAGAACAAACAGAAACTAACTTAAACAAAATAAAAAAATAATATACAATGGTAAATTAGATTAAATTTTAGCTTCATCAAAGTGTCCACCTTTCTCCTTTATAATCTTCTCACATATTCTGGGCATTCTATTAATCAATTTTTTAAAATAATCTTTATCTAATTTGTTCCATTCGTTCTCTAATAGCTGCCACAAATGTTCTGAGCTCGTAGGACAACGACTTTTCACCCTCCTGTCAAGTTCATCCCAAACAAGTTCAATGGGAGAAAGATCAGGGGATTGAGATGGCCATTGCATGATGTTTAAAATGTTTTCAGCTTTTTTCTTGTTTAAAAAGTTCTGGCACAATTTAGACGAATGCTTAGGATCATTATCCTGTTGAAAAATGAATCCAGAACCAATGAGACTTAGTCCACTGGGTATGGCAGAATCTTGGAGAATTTTTAAATAGCCTTCCTTGTTTAATTTTCCGGTTATCCTCACAAGATTGCCGGGTTTACTGTTGCCAAAACACCCCCAAACCATGACATTACCACCACCATGTTTGATGGTAGGCACTGTACATGCCTCTGAAGCCCTCTCTTCTTTTGACCGGCGTACAAAGACACGTCTATTGGATCCGAAAATCTGAAATTTTGATTCGTCACTCCAAAGGACATTTTCCCATTGTTCTATAGTCCAGTTTTTATGCGCTTTTGCCCATTCTAGTCTATTTTTCTTATGTCGATTTGTTAGTTTGGGTTTTTTAGCAGCAACACATCCTCTTAATCCCGCAGACAGTAAGCGTCTTTTAACAGTAGTTGTTGAAATGGGTGTTTCTCGCGTATCATTCAGAGCTGCAGTGATCTGTGGTGCAGTTAAGCGTCGATTCCGTTTAGAAAGAACTCTAATGAAGTTGTCCTCTTGATTTGTTGTGGATTTGGGCCTACCAGATCTCTTTCTATCTTCATTTTTCCCCGTTTCTTGTTTTCTAGCAAGGGTATAGTGGACACCTTTACAAGAAATTCCGAGCCTTTCTGCGATTTGACGTTCACTGTATCCTTCCTCGCGTAGAGTGCAAATAGCGCTTCGCTGTTCAAGCGTGATTTGCTTGCGTTTTGCCATTTTCAGAAGAAAAAATACGGTCAAAGTAGTAGCCGATATCTTTCGAATACAGACAATGTTAATATCACAACTTTCACGTGCCAATGCTCAAGTGCGACTGAATAAGGTCTAAAAAAGTTAAAACCAGCAAACATTATCAATAAAACTACACCATTGCATAGGATAAAGTAGCCGACGGATTAAGTCATAAAACACGTGTTTCGTCAATATTAAGGAATTCCATAAAACTTGATGAATGTAGGATAATAATCCTTTTGTGTTTGTGTAGACAGTCGTAAAAGGTTGTAAAACTTAAGATTATTGCCAATTTTTACCGCTATTAGTCGGCATTTATTTGTTTTGTTTGAAAACAGGTGTGCTTCCAAACTTTTGGACGGTAGTGTATGTAGTAGTTTAATTTCCATGCTCGGTGCATGCATTTTTAATGGTAGGATCAAACTGTTGACAGTTTTCTGTCTACAGCTGCGGGCTGGTCCGTCCGAGGTAGTACCACAATCTTGCAGAAAATCTATGTCTGCACAGTGGCAATATGCCGTTAGTTCGGTGAGTGAAAGAGCCGGCAGCTCAACTTTCTGGGTGGGTTTGGTATTATCATTCGTAGTCGGTGGCCTAGCTGTACGCCTAGTATTACTAAGGTCCATGAGCAGCAGTAACACTTACCATCAGGTGTGCTTGATCGTTTGCCACCATCGATAATTAAAAAATGCTATTGTAAAGTATATGAGAGTGCTTAATATGTAGTCATCTTACCTCATATCCGTATCCCACTGAGAATTCGAGCTCGAACTCGAGCCTCCTCCACACTAGGAAGGCAATTGACACAATACACCACGCTGGTCAGGCATAATAGTATAGGATTTTTATTAGTTTTCCTTCTCTTGCTTAAATGTTATATGCATATAATAGGCATATTATATGCATGCCTTGTGGTGACGCAGTAAGAATAAAAGCCACCACCTCCTATCTTACCCGTGGGTAATCGTAAGAGACAACAACTAAGGGATATAAAACGCGTACATCTATGTAAGAGATGAAAAACTCGAAATAAAACCCTAAACCAACACGTCTGACCAGCGTGGTATAGTAGGTTAATTTCCCCTTCCATTACGGAGTAGGCCCGAGCCCAACAGTGGGACGTATATGGGCTGTGATGATGATGATAATATGCATATCTTACGAACACCCACGGGTTAGATGGCCGTGAATTGTATTCTTAGTAGTCATGTGCAAATCATGTCCTGGAGCGGATCGGACATGGAACGATTCCTTTTTCTGTCGGAACTATATCCAGGAAACATGTTCGCGGACCTATCTAGTTCCGCTGACCGATAGTACATCGAGTCCTATCCTATCGGTTCTAATGACATGATTATGAAAGCCAATCCAACGTAACATGTGCGGACATAATTTTAATCGGCTCCAGCTATTCAAGATCCATATTTCTTAGTTTATAACTCCTTCAAATTTAGTATTTTGAAGGAACTACGAAATGCAAGTTATTTTTAGGTACCGTTTATTTGTCAGTAATTGTCGGAATATCAGTTGATTTACCCTCATACTTGACATGACAGGGTTAGGACTGACAACCAAGATATATAGACGACGACGACGATATATAGAAGAATATTTAGGCGCATGCATGACCTATGAAACTATCTCACCCGTGTGGTTGGATGGGAACTAGATCGTTCCGGCAAAAGACATAGTTCTCGGAACTATTACGCTCCGGAACTACTCATCTCTAATTCTTAGTCCTCGCCACACGGAAAATTATTATATTTGGCATGTCTTTATCATTTCTATCTTGTGTGTTGAAATCGTAACTCGCGATATTGCCACACGTTGGTATCATATACTATATGCTGACGACTTGTGTCATTAATATCGGTGTCATATTTTTTGATGCACACGTATAGTAAACAATATTAGGGTTGTTAAAAAATTGTTGAGATTTTTTTGGCCATATATACAATGCCTTTATTTCCCCAGTGCTGTTAGATTTGGTATAAATATTTCACCTTGTTATTGAGATACATATATTTAGAATAGACTATAGTTCATCTAATCTAAGAAGTGCATTTTGACGTTTTCCGTTTTTTAATACACAATAACCTTAGTCAAACGTATACACATGATTGCAAACAATAAATCGGAAATTTTACAGAACTATTAAGTTATTTACATAATTAACGTTGCGGGTGACTTTCTTGTACAATAATTTAATGTCCAAACTCATAAAATTAATTTAAAATAAAAATAACATGGTAAATAATAATTGTTATTGACCATATTACAATGTCACATCACAATTTACGAATATCCAAACAATCGGTAAAAATATTAGAATAATATAATTAATCGAATAAAAATTTTGACAGAGATGTACATTTCGACAAATTTACTGACAAAGAAAAACTTATTAATGTTCGTGACGATGATAATGCAAGTAATAGTAGTAATTCCTAATAAATAGCTATTTTCAAATTCAGTTTTTGTTTTTACTTAACCTAATGCTATTAAATATGATGAATAGTTTTTACGCTGAAATAATTAAATTTGTTTAGTATTAATTTAGCACTTAATTTATTCATCACCTTTTGAAAAATAAAAAATAAACCGATTATTAATTAAAAGGAATCAATATCAATTTATCACTAAAATCGGATATTTTCGATAGCGATTATTTGGTTCACATACCTAGACAACTTACCCCGACAGCTGTCAAAGTGCACTTCTTAGATTAGATAGACTATAATATTTATTGACAATATTAGAACAGGCAACATTTACTATATATTTTTTTATTAATTATTGTATGGACAACGGAGGAATGCTCAGCGCTTTACTACATAGAAACTATGCACGACTGGTTTTCAACAAACCCGTACGTAGATAGTACGAAAAAAAGAAAAAAAATATAAATCAATTCAAATAAGAGTGTAATAACTTAAATAACGTAAAAAAGAATTAAGAATCCATTTGTGTTATTTGATAAAATAATAAAATATATCATAATTACTTTCTATTGCGAATGGGCTAATTGCTGTGTGATAGCGGCTACGAATACCACCAAACCTTACTTTGCTCGTGGATGTCGTAAAAGACGACTAAGAGCCTTATAACGACCTTTTTTTTTTGCGGTGGGCTATGGACGTCGCTCCCCGCCAAATCGGTCCGGGGTGACGGAAGAGGCGGCGCGCAATCCCATTAACCCACCCTGCAAGCATCTCTTCTTCACCGTGCGAGCGGACCACCGGTACCTGATCTTTGTCTTCGGTGGTCCGCCCGGTGGTATGCCCTCTCGAGTTCCTCTCTCGTCGAAGCCCCGACAGCTTTCGCCATCGAGGCGTCGCTCTCACGCGGTGGCCTCACGTCGGGTGACTGGAGAATTCCCCGGTGCGATCACCCGAAGCCTCGTTTAGGGCGGCATCAGGCGTAGGTATTCGCGCCTGCGCCGCCCCGGCCGCGGGCGGCGACCCGCGTCACGGGAATCCTCGCGGGCCCGTTCCGCCGCCTCCTTCTGCGAGATGACAGCCTCGCAGAAGGCGGCGACCGCGTCCCAGTTCCTGACGCTGTCGACCATCGCTCGCGCAACAGCCGGCAGCGTCAGGTCGACACCGATGACAGCGATGAGGTCACGGCGCTGCCCGTCCCAGCTCGAACACACCTCCAGCGTATGTTGCGCCGTGTCCTCGTCGCTGTCGCAATGATGGCAGGACGGAGTCCACTCCCTCCGCATGACCGTGTGCAGGTACTTGCCGAAGCAACCATGCCCCGACAAGACCTGCACCAACCGGAAGGAGAGTACTCCGTGCCGACGCTCCATCCACTCCATCAGTACGGGCCGGAGGGTCTCAACGGTAATAACACCGTGTCTAGGCCTCTCCAGCCGCGTAGCCCAACGGGCGATGACTTCTCGGCGGGCGTCCTCACGCCAGGTGGCTATCTCGTTGAACGATGGGGAGCCACCCTCGTCGCGCATTGTGGTAACCCGCCGGTAGAGGTCGGAGAGCATCTCCGCCTCTAGGTCCCACGGGGGTGTCCCGGCCAATAGGCATGCTGCCTCGGTAGACACCGTGCGGTACCCTCGAATGGCTCTGACCGCCATGGCTCGCTGTGGCCTCCACAGTACAGCCCTGAGCTGGGCGTTCAGAGCCCTCGCCCACACGGATGCGCCGTACATGGCCATTGAGCGGATCACCCCCGCATACAGCCGTCGGCCCTCGAAACTGGATCCGCCCACGTTCGGCATGAGCCGAGAAAGGGCGGACGCCGCGCCGACCAGCCGGGGAGCAATTTGACGGAAATGCTCCCGGAACTACCATCGCCCGTCGAGCACCAGACTCAAGTGCCTCATATGGGCCTGGATACTGATGTGGATGGAGTTGACTACTAACGAGGCGCCGATGGGCAGCCTCACACGGGGCCCATGGAATAAAAGGGCCTCCGTCTTGTTTAGGGCCACCCTGAGCCCCAGCGCCTCGATCCGCCTGACCAACTCCTCGGTGCCGAGAGTGGCCAGGCTCGCCGCCTCTTCGAATGTCCTGCCCCGGGCTGTGACGAGCGTGTCGTCAGCATAGCATATAACGCTCAGCCCGGGGGGGAGACTCCCTCTCAACGCCCAGTCGTAACCGATGTCCCACAGAGTCGGCCCCAGAACCGACCCCTGCGGAACACCACACGACATGGGCGTCCGCACAATGTCACCTGCGGGGCACGCGTAGAGAACACTGCGCCCCTCCAAATAGTCCGCCCCCAGCCGCCTGAGGTACAGGGGCACTCCATGGAATCGGAGTGCCTCCCTGATGCAGCTGAATGGCAGACTATTGAATGCGTTGGCGATGTCCAACGACACCGCCAACAGCACTCCTTTGCCGGCGACAGCCTCCGCGGCCGTCTGCCTCAGGTGTAGCAGGGCCCCGATGGTCGAACGCCCCTTCCGAAACCCAAATTGAGCGTCCGACAGATCGGGCCCCACCTCCTCCAGGTGCCGGACGATGCGGGCAGCGAGGACACGCTCCAGCAGCTTACCCACATCGTCCAGAAGCACAATGGGCCTGTAGGCCGACGGCAAATCCGGGGCCGTCCCGGCTTTGGCAGGAGAACCAACCTCCCTTCCTTCCAGCACTCGGGGAACTGTCCAGACGTCAGACAGGCGTTGAACAGTTGCCTGAGGCGAGGCTCGAAGTGCTCGAGGAGCGACGTCAACACCCGGACTGGTATTCCGTCCGGGCCGGGGGCCGTGGTGGCGGAACGAATCTTCGCCACAGCCGCCCCCACTTCCGACACCGTCACGGGCGGAACACTCGTCGGCCGCCCGGTCGTGATCTGGAGAAGCCATGACCGGGGGCGTGTGTTCCGACTGCCGCGGGAACAGCTCCTCGACCACTCTACGAAGGAGGTCGGGCTGGAGGGTCTCGGTGAGGGGGGGCCCTGCGCGCGAAGCTTATTCAGCGACGCGCGATACGGGTGACCCCAGGGTTCACGGTCGAGACCGCCCAGCATCTCCTGCCAACTCGCGTCCTTGGCGAACCGGATGGCCAGCCGAAAGGCGGTACGCGCACTGCGGTACGCCTCATACAGCTGGCCCTCCCGCTCAGCATCGCGGTGACGCCGCCGGCTGCTGGTGTAGGACCTTCGGGCTCTAATGCACGCCGCACGAAGGTCCGCCAGTCTTTGGGACCACCAGTAGACCCCCTGCCTCAGAGGTAGACGCCGCACCCTGGGCATGGCCGCATCGCAGACTTGCGTTAACGCATCGCGGATGCGGGCAGCCTCAGCGTCCACTCCGTCCGCTAGGGGTGGTGAGGACAGCCACGTGTTCACGATGGCGGCCTCCGCCAGTAGGTCCCTATCTAGACGCCCCACAGCCCACCGCGGAAACGCGGGAGCTCGGTCCGCCCTAGCCTTATAACGACCTGGGCCAACTCCATCTCATGCCGTTTGGTCGACAATTACATTCCCAAAGAGGGTTGACGTCTGGCAGGCGGCCGGTGATAACACTATTGCCAATAACTTTTACAATATGTATATATAATAATATGTATGTATCTATGAAAGACGAGTACATATTATATTTTTTTTCTAAGGTAATATTTTATATACATCATTCTGTATTAAGGAAATAATCCTTGTATTGGGTCTTTACAAATATATAATTTTAAGGACACAAATTACACCCAGACTTAGAAAAACAATTTGTTGATCGCACTAAGTGTTGTCTTGATTGGGAATTTAACAACTGGCCCGTTAGGTCTTGTACGTAATAATTACGCCATTTGTACAATCCACGCTGTTCTTGTATTGCTGGAAACTATACATATATGTATATGTATGTATATTACGAATGTGCTGTGTGATAACGGCTAAGAACAAACTTACTTTTGCTCGTTGATGTTGTAAAAAAATCGAACTTATTTTTACAATATGTGCGATGGTAGCAGAGTAGACATTGCGTCGACCACAAATAATTGGTATAAGAGCAGAAGAATGATCTTTATCATCATCACAACCTATAAATATCCCACTGTTGGGCTCGTACCTCTCCGTAATGGGAGGGAAATTAACCTACTATACCGCGCTGGTCAGACGTGTTGGTATAGGGTTTTGTTTCGAGTTTTCCTTCTCTCGCATAGATGTTATATGCGTTTTATATCCCTTAGTCGTCTCGTACGATCACCCACGGGTAAGATGACGGGGTGGTGAATAGTATTCTTACTCCGTCACCACACGGAAAGATCTATCTATAAATGATCTTTATATTAAAGGAAATTAAACCCAGTCTGGGACATTGTGGATCACACAAGTTTTCCTTTCAATGTGATACCGGTTATTTATACTAACAATCCTTACATTGCTCGTTGGTATCGTACGCGAAGAGCTTTACAACGTCTTGGATCAAATTCATCTGATGCAGTCTTGTCAATAATTACATTCCCAAGGAGGCTTGAATTGACGCCAGACAGGCTTAGAATAGAACAACAATATATTTCATCAACCCCAAGTGATTGAGATAAGAGCAGGTTGATGATAACTAAGTATTTTCCTGCTTGGGAGTCTAACACATGGCACGGTCGATCGTTATCTCCGCTGGTGGGGCCATTGACGAAAAAGACCAGGTGTCAGTGGCTTATAACATACTATACCATAGCCTGCCACCAAAAAAAAGGCTGGTAGCTTAAGCATTATGGCATTTGTATTGTGATTAATTAATTTAATATCCGCTTATCGTTAATTAAATTTTAATGTTACCAAGAAAATTACTTCAATAGTCTTTTTCCATTTAAATTTTAATGCGATTTCCCTTCATCATTATACCCCCCGTTATATTTAATATATAAAGTATATTAAATACGTATTTTCCATGTGGTGACGGAGTAAGAATACAATTCACGACCCCCTTTTTGCCTATGGGGGTCTTTAAAGACGATTAGGAGTACGTTCTTATAATAATGATTTCTGATGTTTAAGCGAAGGTTACACATTTGAAATAAAACTACTTTTACCGATTCTATCGCGTTTGTATTTGATTTTTTATTTCCCGACGTTTCGAACACTTTACAGTTAATCATCTTCACACTTTACAGTCCTCCTGTGACTACGGTTATAGTTTTATTTCAAACATTCTTCTCGTCGTTCGTGCAAGAGAAGGAAAACTACATAAAATACTGTAACTAACCCGTCTGCATTGTATGTTAGATTAATTCCCCTCTCATTGAGGAGGAGGTTTAATGCGGACGTCACTCAAGATTATTCATCATCATCACAGCCCATAAATGTCCCACTGATGGGCTCGGGTCTCCTCCGTAATGGGAGGGAAATTAACCTACTATACCACGCTGGTCAGACGTGTTGCTATAGGGTTTTGTTCCAAGTTTTCCTTCTCTCGCATAGATGTTATATGCGTTTTGTATCCCTTAGTCGTCTCGTACGAGCACCCACGAGTAAGATATAGGGTGGTGAATAGTATTCTTACTCCGTCACCACACGGATAATTACGCGAACGAAATTTCGGTCAAAAGTTAGTTGTTTATATAAAATTGTTAGCTAATTTTATGAAAGCCCTAGCAATCAGCAAAATCGGCAATCGGTAGCTAAGCGTGGCTATTGTATTACAAACTGATAGGCGTTATGCTTTAACGTTTCACACGCGTTTACATATGTACTGGCATAATATTGAAATTTGAGTATCGACTTGTATGCTTCACTGGCCATTTTTATTCCAAGCGACCATATATCCACCAACTAAAATGATAAATAATTAAATATACGTTTTTGTTTTGTGTTATAAACTTCTTTGTTTTTAGAATATGGCATATGGAATACATACTTGTATCACGATAGACTTTATAAATATAAAACTAACGAACACAAATACAAAATACATACACATCCGTATGGTGAATAAAAGTACTATCCACCACCATTTCAGCTCATATATGTCCCACTGTTGCGCTCTACCTATCATAGCCTACTCCATAATAGGAGGGAAATTGACTTACTATACCACGCTCTTCAGGCGTGTATAGGATTTTGTTTAGAGTTTTTCTACACTTGCATAGATGTTCCATGGATTTTATATCCCTTAGTCGTCTCTTACGATCACCCACGGGTAAAACAACGGGTGGTTAATTTTATTCTTACTCCGTCACCACACGGAAATTAGAGTCACTACCTTGTTCACTACTAATATTTAAATTACTCATATGTGTAGTAAAAGCCTAAATTAAACTATAACTAACTCGTTTTAACAGCAAGACGCAAGTATTGTTTTGCGTGGCAATCGAACCGGCGATATTAGGCACTGTAGTGGTGCAGTTCAATCATTGTTACGTTTATTACATATCTATATATAACTATATATAACTAACTATCGTAACGACGACGTAAGATAGCGAGTAGGTATGAAAGAGAGTATTGGTGTAAAGATGCGAAAGGGAATGCTCCGATGGTTCGGACATGTGGAAAGAGTGCCGAACGAACGTCTGGTTAAGAAGATATACAATGCGAAAGTGGAAGGATGTAGGTACCGAGGGAGACCGAGACTAACCTACCTAGACCAGATCGGTCATGTACTGAAGGAAGGTGGAGTCAAGTGTCTCCGAAACCGGCGAGCGTGTATGAAGAGAATTATGAATGTTGAGGAAGCGAGTGAAGTATGCAGAGATAGTTCTCTGGCACTCTGTTCTCTCTGCCTACCCTACGAGGGATATGGCGTGATGATATGTATGTATATATAACTGTCGTCTACTAATGATGAGATCTATTGATGAAAACATACTGAAAACACGCATGTCGTGAAAGCAGCGGTCGATGAAACAATAGTAGAATGGTATAGGCAACACTTTGCTATGAAACTTATTAAGTCGCTTGCCATGTGTTGCTATAATAGTCTAGTCAACAAGTTCAAAAACGTGTTACATACATACATACATAGCCTCACGCCTGTTTCCCTGAGGGGTAGGCAGAGACTACGGATTGCCACAAACCACGATCCTGACATACCTCCATCGCTTCATTCACACTCATCAGTCTTCATGCATGCTCTACGATTACGCGTACTCTTAATCTGACCTTTCACTAACACATCTTCAATTTGATCCAGGAAAGTACGACGTGGTCTTCCCCTTGTAATCGTCCCACTCACACTCGCTTTGTATACTTGTTTAGTCAACCTTTCTTCACTCATTCTTTTCACGTGTCCGAACCACCTCAGCATACCCTTTTTTATCTTTGTCACTACTTCTTCATTCATACCGCAGCGCTCTCTTATAACACTATTCCTAATTTTGTCTGTCAGATTTACACCACACATACTACGAAGAGCTCTCATCTCTACAGCATTTATGCTACTTTCATGTCTTCCCTGCCAAATCCAGCTTTCACTGCCATACATGAGAGTGGGAACTAATACTCCCTTATGTACAGCTAGGCGTGCCTTGTTAGATACATTCCTACTTTTCATAAAAGCGTACAATGCCCCATTCACTTTATTACCAGCATTTACTCGTCTTTCAACATCTTCATCATTTTTACCATCACTAGTAAACAGTACACCCAAGTATACAAATTCTTTCACCTGTTCCAATCCCTCACCATTTATAAAAATATTACATTCCGTCATACATTTATCCTTTTCAAAGACCATTACTTTCGTCTTACTTACATTTACTTTCATACCTTTTCTTTCAAAAGCATCATGCATAGTAGTTACCATCGCCTGTAAGTCTTCAGCCGACGATGCAAGTAAAACCTGATCATCGGCATAAAGAAGACATTTGACGAGTAACTCATTCATTCTTAAACCACATTCATTATTTTTCAAATCTTGCAAACAGCTATCCATAAATAGGTTAAACAGCCACGGTGACGCTACACATCCCTGTCTGACACCTTTATCAATGTTAAACCATTCAGTGTAGGACCCGTTTATCCTTACGCAGGCTCTGGAATCCTTATAAATGGATTTCAGCGCCTGAATAAGATGGCCATTTACCCCATACATAGATAGTACCGACCACAGTTCATTCCTCCTCACTTTGTCATAAGCCTTCTCTAAATCAATGAAAGCGCAAAAGACTTTCTGACCTTTATCCAAAAATTTTTGCGCCATGCATCGTAAAGAGAAAACTTGATCCGTGCAACCCATACTCTTTCGAAAACCCGCTTGTGCATCCCATATTTTCTTTTCGGTCACTTTCACTACTCTTTCAATCAACACTTTCGCATACAGTTTGCCGACAATGCTAAGGAGGCTTATGCCCCTGTAGTTTCTACAATCTTGCCGTGAACCTTTCCCTTTGTAGAGAGGTACAATTACCGCCTGACACCAGTCTATAGGTACTCGGCCATTAGTCCAGCAAAGATTGAAGAGCTGGTATAGGATGTTAGTTGTAATATCTTCTCCAGCCGTCAGCATTTCAACTGTAATCCTGTCGTATCCTGCAGACTTACCCGCTCTCATACCTTTCAATGCATTTGTAATTTCTATCATACTTATGCATTCTCCTTCCTCGAGATCCCTTTCATTCACAAATGATAATTTTTGTGGCTCTTCTCTTTCAAATAAGCTTTCAAAGTATTCCTTCCATCTCTCTAGTATACATTCTTCTCCATACACTGTCCTTCCATATTTATCGCTGATCGAGACTAGCTCTGTATTTTGCGCTTTGCCTCGAGCCGATCTTATGGACTTCCAGAAAATCTTCGAGTTAGTTTGGAAATCCTTCGATAATCTTCTATCGTACTCGTCTTCTTGATCTTCTTTCTTTCTTCTAACAATTTCTTTCACATCTCTTTTTTTTCTCTTATATTCTTCTTTGGCTATATCTATGTCTTCATTCGTTGCTTTCTTCATTCTCTCATTGGCTCTGACAGCAAGCCAATCTACCCAGGCTTTCTTCTTCTCACGAACTACACTCTGCACATCTTTATCCCACCATATATTCTTCACCTTGTTTACTTTCATTCTTCTAGTCACACCACATATTTCTGTAGCAACATTTACCACCTGTTTTTTAAGTCTTCCATAATTCTTCCATACTACAAATATCAGCCGCATGAAAAAACTTTTCCTTTAGTTTACTTTTGTATTTATCTCTAATATACTCATCTTGCAAATTTTCTACTTTTATTCTTTCTAGCACACTTTTCGGGTTATGTATCCGGTTTCGCCACGTTTTCATAAGACCACTTATTCTAGTCATTACTAGAAAGTGGTCTGTATGAATACCAATACCGCGATATACCCTAGTGTCTAGTACTTTCTTTCTGAGCCTTTCATCTATTATTACAAAATCAATTATACTCTTTCTTACATTCTTTGCTTCACGTGTATACATATGGATCTTTTTGTGCTCAAACATAGTGTTTGTAACACAAAGATTCCATTCCAAGCACACTTCTAGCAGACTTCGACCATTTTCATTCACGCTTTCATCACCAAACCTTCCTAAAACCTTTTCAAATCCTTCTCTGCTTACTCCTACCCATCCATTAAAATCCCCTAACAAAATCAACCTTTCATTCAAATTACATAATCTCAAAACATCCCGCAGTTCCTCCCAAAATTTCTCTCTTGCATCCTGTTCACATTTATTGTTATGTAATCCCACGTTCACAGGAGCATATACTCCCACAACAAAAATACGAGTCAGACCTACTTTCATCCTTATCCATACTAATCTAGCATTCACACAATCATACTCTTTCACACATTGAGCCATTCGAGGAGAAAGAAGGAGACCAACTCTAGTAGTCATTCCGAATCGAATGAGGTATCGCACGTATTTTTAGGAGCTTTATTTCTATTTAAAACGTTTTTGAACTTGTTGACTAGACTATAATAACAATATGACGATTGCATAAAAGCTGTAAAAGAAGAACGCCCTAAGTTCCACGGATTATTTAAAAATAATACTTTGAACGCTCTAGAAATTGTTGTTTCTAGTTTGGGTATTTATGAAGTTCCACGTAATACAGTATTTAGTTTCTTACTACAGGTTGTTTTTCGCATCATGGACTCTCATATACGTCCCACTGCTGGCTTTGAACCTCCTCCAAAACAGGAGGGAAATTGACTTACTATATTACACTGGTCAGACCGGTTAGTATACGGTTTTATTACGAGTTTTCCTTCTCTTAAGTTTTATGCATATTATATATATATATATATATATATCCCTTAGTCGTCTTTTACGATCACGGATAAGAGAAGGATAGTGAATTGTATTCTTATTCCGTCACCACACGGATGGTTGTTTAATTAAATACATAAGCTGCTTCATTGTTGAGGCTTATTACTCACAAAGACATCGGTAGATTGAAGTTGCCTTATGGTGTCCTTTTTTGCCGATCAGTTCGACGAATCCAAGGTGGTATATATAGCCATAATATAGTAAGCCTATGCAGTTAGTTCTCTCTATAACCAGCGATGAGAATCATCACAAGATTAATGAAGCCCATGCCCAAATCGTTTCCTTCTTTTTTTTTTTTAAATCACGAACTCCGTTCATCGTTCTCCTACTCTTATCCCAATTACTTGGGGTCGATACAATATGTAGTCTTCTTTCATAGTACATATTGTAGAAGTTATTGGCAACAGTTTTATGACTGGTCGTCTGCCAGACGTCAACCCTCTTTGGGAACCAAACGGCATCAGATGGAGTTGGCCCGGGTCGTTATAAGTCTCTTAGTCGTCTTTTACGACATTCATAAGAAAAGTAAGAGTTGGTAGTATTTGTAGCCGCTACCACACAGCATAATCAAATCACGAACTCCGTTATCGCTGCGAATTCGATATCACATTATTGAGTCTCCGGATTCTTACCACTATACAGCCGATAGTCATAATCATAATTTTTTAGTGTACATATTTTTTTATAGACTTACTAATGAAGATATACATCAAAAAATATTTATTCAATTTCGTTAATACGCTTACTTGTTATAATATTAATACCAAATCGAAATCTTTCAGAAAATAAAACGTCTTAAGAGTCATCATTGGGTGAAATAAACATTATATCCATGAACAAAGGCGTGGCTGTATATTTCTGTTTTTAATATTTTTACGTCTTCAATATGTGCTCAATAATCACTAAGTACCCACTTATAATAAAATAAAATAAAGCGTATTTTTGATAAGTTATTTAGATTTCACGTAAACAATTAGAGAGAGTTTTCTTTCTTTATATATTTTTTTTAATTTATATATTTGTAGTTGTTGCTTTTTTTTGAACAGTTACTATTCTAAGTTTATTTAAATGACTTACATTTGTTAATAATTAGTATTTTTTTAAAGACAAACGCCATGTACTAAAGAATAATTATATGCTTTGTCGCGAAGGAATTGACAAACACACAAACTATGGTAACTAATCCTGCGGTATAAAACAAATTATTCATTTGGGAAATCTAATATTATTTTGAAATGGATCATAGGAAAGACGATCCACCAGTTTCCCACGTTTAATATATTTGCTGACCGCGTCAAGATGGGATAGGATATAACAAAATTCTTACTCGTAAAGAGTCTGCAGAACTTCAAATTTCGATTCGACATGTGGCTCGCCTCTTAATGAGTCGTTATCACAACATTTCAATGCATGGTGAAGTATTTTTTGGTTTTGCCAGAGTGCTGTCTGGTCTTAAGGCCTCGTCGTCCGATTTATTTCGGCTTTTTGGCTGTGTTATAATCTAAACCGCAACTACGCAAGCTACGTAAGAACCTATTCATTATAATAGTATAATAGTAGTTTTTTTTTGTTTTATTTCAATACTGATTGGTGGTTTTGTTTTTTAACAGCTGGAACGCGCCAACCGCCGCTACATCCTAAGCCAAGGTCCCTTGGCTTTCACCGTGGGCCATTTTTGGTTAATGATTTGGGAACAAAATAGTAAAGCAATACTAATGCTCAACAAATTATTAGAAAAAAACGAGGTGAAATGCCATAGGTACTGGCCCGAGCGTGTTGGCGAGGAATATACTTTCGAAGATGTTGCCTTGAAAGTCACCCTGATCAAGGAAGAAAATTGTGATTACTACTTCACTAGAATGATTAGGTAAGTCATCATTATTCTTACATACGACAATACTGTGTCATATTAGCGTATATACGTACCATTGCTGTGATAGAACCTGCTCAGTGATAAGAAATTGATTATAATACACCACGCTAGTCAAACGGATTAGTATGGGGTTTCGTGGAGAGTATTACATCTCTTGTATACATGTTATATGCATATTGTATCCCTTAGACGTCTTTTACGACATATAAGGATAAAAACCTCCTTGTGATGAATTGTATTTTTACTCCGTCACCGCGTGAATGCGTATAATACTCTGTGCGATCTACAAATAATTTATCTAAGTCTAACAGTAATTTGTGTCTGTTTATCTATAGATACATATAAGAGATTTACACCTATGTATTGACTCATCACGACATCTCTGGAACCATAAGGCCTACAGACCTTAAATTTGGTAGGTATATTCCTTTCGCCGAATAGAGGTCGGCTAAGAACGGATTTTATGAAATTCCACCCGCAAGGGGGGCTAAAATCACATTTTTTAAATATAGCGCCTACAGACTTGTAATTTGGTGTGGATTTTCTTTCTGCCCTATAAAGGTCAGATGAAGTAGAATTTTTAGAAATTCCTCCGAAAGGAATTCTATGTAGCGAAAGTAAACTACACAACTGAACTAACGTAACCGAAGCGTAGCGAGGGTGGGGCGCCAGTTTTATAATATTTTTTTGTGAAGTTCTCCGCAATACAAGGATTATTGCCTTAGATTTCGTAACACCAAATTTCACTTTAACCACTTTCAGTTAATAACTATAATATAGATATTAAAAAATAAAAACATTAATTTTACGTGAATAAGGTACATATCTCGGGTGGTTAGTTAGATGCAATGTTTTAATATTATTTATTTTACTACGGAAGCTGTAGAAACAACGGAAGGATCTTTAGTAGAATGAACAAGACCAGTCTACTCAAAATAAAACTAACGCGAACTACCTGCTATCACTGTTTCAATTTCAAAGAGAAACTTAAGACATTTATTAGACGGCTGTGTAATGAATAATAGAATAATTGTTTATTTGTTGTTGTCATGATAACGATAAGCTGCTTTTTTGTTACGATAACAAAAATGATTGCTTATAATACTTAAATTGGACAAAAAAATATTCATTTCTTAAAGGTAAGAGAAATAACATTGAATCAAAATAAATGATATTATTCTATGTTCAATTTACCGTTGAAATCTGATTCTTATAAACACTTAGGGAAAATCAGTTGGTTGATTGTATGTTGCCATGTTATTATGTTCGCTTTTTCTCTCTTATAAATAAATAATATTTTGTCGAAACGTTCAAGGATTTACCTAAACAATTCTTGTTATTCATCGCCAAAAATTGTTACACGTGTTTCTTATTTATTGTAACGTACCCGCTGATAACTCACAATGGTGATGTTGAAAATGTTTTTTAAACTAATTACAATATAAATAAATAGGTATCCTAAAATATAATAGGCTAGACATAGTTCTCGAACTTGCAGCCAACTACGTAATCGTTACAATTTTCAAATACCCCCAGAAACCAAAAAAAAAAATTATATATCGCATCTAAAATCAGCATAAACACTAAAATTCTTTTTATAATATCTACATTATAGAATCATCTCTCATTTATTCATAATGTTACTCTCATTTCAACCATGTTACCTAATATCGCTTGATGAGAATTGATCACAAGGTTATATGACGGGGAACACTGCAATTAAACTTCAAATTAGATTCATTGATATCTGATTGTTTGTCTGAATAGATTTAGAACAAGTAGAATTTAATACCATTGGGATATTTAATCATTAGCTGATCGATGTGACTGCGAAGTGGAAACGAAATATCTCTGTCTCTCGCCAACCTACTATATTTCTAGTCTGGAGCCTCCTAGACAACTGGAGAGAAATTGAATTAATATACAATGCTATTCAGATAATTTGGACTTTTTTTGTATTGCTAATGGTGGTAAATGAGCAAGCAGCACACCTGATGGTAAGTGTTACTGCCGCTCGTGGATCTTTACAATACCAAGGGTATAAGCTAGGCCGCTGTCTACCAATACAGACCCAAACCCAGTAATAGCATATCGCCATTACTCGGACGTCGATTTTCTGCGAGAGTGTGGTACTGCCCCGAACGGACCGGCCCACGACTGTAGACAGAACTCTCAATAACGTGGACCTATCACTAAAAAATAGTACATAATTATATAGATTTATTAGTTAGGCATATAGTTTTATTGCCGAGATTCCATTCTCTTGTATAGATCACCATTCCCCTGCTCTTATCTCAATTACATGTGGTAGACGTAATATGTACTCGTACATATTGCAAAAGTTATTGGTAATAGTTTTATGATCTGACGTTGACCAAACGGCATCGGATAGTGTTGGCCCAGGGCGATATAAAGCTCTTAGTCGCTACCATACATCACCCTTCTCTTGCATAGACGTCGTATGCACATTATAAACAAAGTCAGATTGTGGTGAATTGTATTCTTACTTTGTTACCATATGGAAATATATGTTATCGCCACTTATTTCTTCTATATTTTTCTATGGATGTCTTAGGGGTCAATTAAGCGGTAGCGACAGTTGTATTCTTATCCTGTCACCGCACGGGAGGTGCCTGCTGCTGGGCATTTTTAAACAGCAGCTGTGAACGCCAACGATTAGGGTATCATCCCATTCGGTGAGGCCTACGTCTAATAGTAGTCCTCGCTCTGTTGATTTTTTTATAGATTTGGGCTGATGAAAGCCGTGGTTATCTACATTGCTCATCTTTATGGAGTGATAGTAACACAATGGCTTTTCACTGGTATAAGTCGCACACTACCTAGCCTATACCACAGTGGGATACCATTCGACCTACTATACCACGCTGGTCAGACGTATTGACATTCGGTACTGCGTCGAATTTTCCTTCTCTTGTATCGTTGTTATCTGCGTAATATGAATTGTATTCTTCTATCTCACCACACTGATAGATGATGGTTATAAAACTAATGTGCCCCAAACAGGTTGCATTAGAAAGGTAATAATGCAAAGATGGGATTAATACCTTACAAAAGGCGTTGCGATCGTAGTTGTGTGGTAGCGGCTACGAATACTACCAACCCGTACTTTGCTCGTGGATGTCTTAAAAAATGACTAAAAGCCTTATAACGACCTGGGCCAATACCATCTGATGCCGTTGGGTCAACAATTACATTCCTAAGCAAGGTTGACGTCTGGCAGGCGGCTGGTTATAAAACTATTACCAATGACTTTTACAATATATGTTTTACTATGAAAGATGAGTACATATTGTATCGACCTCAAGTAATTGGGACAAGAGTAAGAGAATGATGATGAGATGGGGTGTTGCTATCAATTTTTTTTTTTATTATTATGAGTACGTTATTTCACAGACTTTTTGTCCGTGCTCTTTTTATGTTTGATTTAATTGTTATAGTGGTTCGTTTATAAAATTAATGTTCTTGAAGTGGCTCTGCGATCACTTTTAAGGCATTCTACTTTTTCATCCGAATTTTAATAATATATATAAGAAAATTAAAATTGAATATAATTTAATTTGTTCAGGGTGTACGACTGTCAGAGCAAAACATCGAGGGATGTCGTACAGTATCATTATACTACTTGGCCCGATTTTGGAGTGCCAAGTTGTCCCACTGCTTTTATAAGATTCTTGAAGCGGGTGCGGGACTCGGGTGTATTGGATCTATCTGACGGCCCACCAGTGGTCCATTGCAGTGCTGGCATCGGAAGATCAGGAACATTCTGCCTCGTTGATTGCTGCCTTGTCATCGTAAGTCCTCCTTACTTTATTTTATTCTGTAGAATAACATTTTCTGTGCTGGTGGTTGAGGCGAACGATAGCTGCTCTGGTACTTAAATATTAGGTGCCGCTTTTTGCAAGTAGTGTATATCCCCGTGTGGCAACAGGATAAGAAAACAATTGTTGTCACCTTGTACCTCTGGACACCGTAAAAATCTGCTGAATATCTCGCCAGTAAAGTGGAGAGCAATCTCCTGGAAAACATAACACTTACTGCGATCGCCAATCCGCCTTTCAAACCAAATTCTGGTATTATTCAACCTCAATAAGGATGCAAAAAGTCGTTACTTTTTTAAGAGCCGTTGCTCTTAGTCTCTGCATTCCATGTGATGATGTTGTAGGAGAGAGCTGTATCAGAGTGGCAAGTACGCACGTTTCTAAATCTTACTTGATTATTTACCGACATATTTTTTGGATTTTGATTTTTTCATCTCTACTAATATACGCTACTACTGGGCTCCAGCTTTCTTCATATCATTATCCTGCACTTATTGCAATTGGCATAAGAGCAGTAAGTACTTATGGACGATATTATATGTACTCTTCTAATATATTGCAAATAGTTATTGGCAATAGTTTTATGACCGCTCGCCTTCCTGAATTCAATACTATATAGGTACCTACGGGAATGTATTATTGATCAAACGGCATCAGGTTGAGTGGACCCAGTTCGATATAAAGCGTCCCGGGTCGTCCTGTCGACGTTAATACGGAGTGGTGCCGTCTATGGCACTGTATGGTGCCCCTATTTGGGCGGACTCCCTCACCACCCGCAACATGGCCCTTCTGTGACGTCCACAGAGGGCTATCATGGGCTATCGCCCCCTTGCCGCCTTGACCACTTGTGGCTGAAGGCCTATCGGCTCCGCGTAGCCTAAGCTTTAGGATGGTGCAAGTGCTTACCAGACACGGGGTCTTCGGTAAATATCTGCACAGAATAGGAAGAGAAGTGGCCCCAGGATGTCACGAGTGAGTCGCGCCAGTAGACAATGCGCGTTACACTCTCAGCTCTTAGTAGTATTTCATGACACGAGCAAAGTAAGGATTGGTAGTATTTGTAGCCGCTACCACACAGCAGGCTCGAGCCTCCTCTATAACAAGAGGGAAATTGACCTGCTACCTCACTCTGGTATAGGGTTTTATTTTGACTTTCCATTTTCTTGCATACATATTATATACATACTATTTTTCATTTCGTAATCGGATTTTATAAATAATTAAGCATATTAAATGCTAAATTTCAGTAATTTAAATAACAAGGTTGTGTCATCGTTTAATACAATTCTAACTGTAAAGTTTGAAGTGTTAAGCCTATAACAATGTGTAAACATTGTCGGGTAGATAGCATACCGTCACCTTAAGACGTAAATATAATACGAAGTGAAATTTGCATGTCCTACAATTAGTCGCGGTGGTGTAGTGGCAGCACGATTGGGCGATCCCTTTATTGTATTTTACGCTCACGAGCAAGATTGTGAATTCTTTAGTTATTCCATCACTACACGAAAAGGATTATGATTTATAGTTGTCACAAAATAAAAGGCCCGTTTTGCAATTTGTCTTATTGCATACGACTCGGTACTCGATACTCACGATATATCGATTCAAGTTTGCGTGAGTATTTAATCGATTTGAATATGTATTGTAAAGTGCATTGGATTAAAGTTCTGATTTGAAAATTTAAGTTAAAATTTTGATATTATGGGTATTTTGAAATGACACAATGTTATGAAAGGTCAATTTTCTATCATTATATATTTGTGTTACAATAACATTCACTCAATCACAAAATAAAAAATCGAGAAAAAGTGAATCTTCAATTTCTTCATTTAATTTCTTCATTTTCTTCAAATGATGAGCCAAAATTGTCGGTTGAGCTATCGTCACCCGCCCCGCATCTATAATTATTTCATTTTCAATTATATTGTAATATTGATGTCTCTATCATAGCCTTCCTTAATTATTTTTAGAGTTTTCTACCACTTTTGTCCAGTCTTCTTTAGTAATTTTAGCACAAGCTTCATTCAACAATGTCATAATTTTCTTAGTGGAGAATGGCGGCTTTGTATTGTGGCGTGCTGCGTATCCTTTCATTTGAGCCCAGATCAAAGTATTGTACTGACAATGGTATAGTGGCGCTCTTATCATTTTGTGTCCATGCTGAACCACTCTGTGAATTTATTTGCGTCCTTTTCTTCGTGATATTTTTTTGTACTTTTAGACTCCATTGCAAGCAAGGCATCATTAAAAAAAAACTTCCCCCAGCTGATTCAGCGTGGCAGATTATTTAGCGTCCACCTTTTCCCATTGGCACTTTTGAGCAAGATGCCTTGGTATCGTCCGTCCACGACTGTGGCACGGTATGATTCGAGTTCAGCCAAATCTCTTCGACAAATATGACATTGTCCCAATTTGTGACTTTGTTAGCTCCAAACTCATAACTTTCAGTAAAGATTAAAACACAGCTGGTGAAATTCAGTTATTCTAAACACTAGTATTAAAATTAATAAAACCGAACAACTGCGAGTCCACCTTAAAAGAAAATATTTTGATCGATTTATTTTTTCTTTAACCGATTATTAATAGTCTGTGGAGAATATGAAAAAATCGTTATGAACGGCACTTAGCCGAGTGGGCGGTACCCATCAATGAAAAATGTAATTACCTTAGAACATTTCGATCGGTAAAAAATAAAGAACTTCTTGGGTGTGAACTGTCAAAACGGGCCTTTTATTTTGTGATGAGTATAGTAGTAGTTAATAACTTGTATTAAGATCATTTACAAATTTCTACGAAGTTGTGCTAACAATAGCTGTGGCATAGAAATTGTTATATTTCCCATACATTTTCTGCTAAACGAGCAGAATACAGATACTTCTCATGTTTCGAATTATGTGTGAATCTATTGGCAATAATTTTATGACCGGTTGCCTGCCTAATGTTAACCCTACTTAGGACTGTAATTATTAATCAGGCGGTATCAGATATTGTTGGCACAGGTCAATGTAAACCTTTTAGTCTTCTTTTACAACAATTACGAACAAACTGAAGAAAGAATACAATATGGTCGTGGTTTTCTCACTTGGAAGTGTCCAATAGCTAACAGTGGAGACACCCCGTGTGTCTCCACTGTTAGCTGTGAAGAAAATAGGTTTTATTTTTAACTTATTAATTTTTCATAATTGTCACTTCCTTATTTTCAATTAACATAGGTGTGTGTATGAATCAAAAACATTAGAAATATAATTTTATTATTAGTGTGTTAAATCTTTGTATCAGATGGAGAAAGAGGGGGTTGATAAATTGAACATACAGGAAACTCTGAAAGAATTGCGACGCTACCGTATGGGGCTCATCCAAACTGCCGATCAATTGCGATTTTGTTATCAAGCTGTTATTGAAGGTGCCAAACGATTGGATCCAAATTGGGTAAGTTAATATTTATTCAATTTCTGTTAACTTTCATGAATCATGACAGGTTGAATAAAATTTGAATTTGTTTATTCGATTGCTAGCTAATTACAGTTCTGGAATAGTCTATCTATCCGCGACCGAGGCTGGATTCATTCAGCCTGCTTCTAATAAGATATTAGACCAGAGCCGAATGTTTCTAGCTTCGGCGGTCAGAAATCGTCGCCTCTATATCTGATACGTACGCAAGTTGCTAGTCTATTCATTATCGTATGATATTGAGAAAAATACAAGACACGAGTCTGGTGCGAATATTGAGTTAGATAGATAGAAAAATACAATTAAAATATTATTATAGAAAATATGACATGTAGTAAGCAAATATCCGATAAATTAAAAGTAATTTTGATTAAATTAATTTTAACTTTTACGCATTATCGGATAATCTAATAGTGGTAGTAATAATAGTGGTAGTAAGGTAGTAAAAGTAATTTTGATTAAATTAATTTTAACTTTTACGCATTATCGGATAATCTAATAGGACCACGCTGTTGACAGTTTTCTTTTTTTTGGCCGGTCCGTTCGGAGTAGTACCACACTCTCGCAGAAGATCGACGTCTTAGCAATGGCAATGTGCTATTGCGCTTCGTTCGGTGAGCGAGAGAGCCAGAAACCCAACTGGGTTGGTTTGGGGTTTATATTGGTAAGCAGCGGTCTATGGGCGGCAGTAACACTTACCATCAGGTGTGCTGCTTGCTCATTTGGCACCAAAAGCAATAAAAAAAAATGGTACTATTTTACAACGTTCAATTTGATTTGTTTTATTCCTCTTGTAATATATTGATCAGTTAATATGATAGTAACAAAAAAGAAATAGTTCCTTTAGAATTTAGCTTTGATGTAAGGTGCTAGGCCACAGTAACTATTGAGGTACCGTTTCTTAATTGTCATATTTCGTATTGGAAAAGTCGTTTGTTCTTTTTCCACTTGATAATCTTATTCAACAAATTAATATGAATCTTCTGCTTCTTTTGCTAAAAAGGAGGAGACAGAAGACGAATACAAACACCAGGTCGGTTTCTATTTTTCTACAAACGTGCGCCTGTTATCGATGGAATATAGAATATTGTGTGTAGTTATATTAAGAATATATATTGTGTAGAATTATAAATGTTATAATTTTTTATAGCACAGTTCTATGTGTTTATATGCTTTTGTTTTTAAGTTTTTCGGTTTCGAAATTTTTCGTTTTTATATGCTAGGGCTTTGAAATAATGATTTCGTCGCCATTAATGATTTCGTCGCCATCGGTGGAATAAAATATTTTAATTAACTAAACTCCACTTTCATTGTATATATTGTCATAATATAAATATTTCACAAGACAATGTGTACCATATAAAGGCGTAAGATAAAAGATATGAAAGTGATATTCTTACACAACGCAAACATTTTAATCATTTATTATTCAAAATTGAACATAATATATATCTTTTTTTTTTCATAGAATTATGTATTTATCTTTAATTTATTTTCATAAAATTATGAATCGCTTTCAGAGAAGAGCGTATGCCTGACTTTTCTAAAATTCGCGAGCATATAAAATTTAATAGCCGTATCTCTACTTACGCATATTCCTCAGACACTATAAAATGAAGAGTGATACGCGTGAACACGCGAGATAACCGTCTCTCAAACTCTTTTTTTTTTCCTGCTTAATTTTCGTCACATTTAAAGGTTGAGGATCAGAAATTTCAATGCCCTATAAAAAGTTTAATTTAATTTTTTTTTCATAAAAAATTGTCATGAAATCAACACAATCGATATCAGCATGTTGAATGCTATAAGTTCAATGTTTAAATTGTATGCATGTGTGTACCTTGATGTTATATATATGTACATTAAAATAAAAATATTAGGTGTGAACGTATGGCCGTTGATGGTCAGAAGACGGACAACTAGTAGCCAATGTTCTAACACTTTGTTGCTGTGACTTGATGGAGATAGTTATCCGTAAGGGTAACCCAATGGCGATAGAATTCCTGGTAATTGTTACCAGTTTAATTGCTGGAGAGTTGTAATATGGTACGGTAGGGCTCCCACGACGCTTATCTGTTGCCCCGGACGATCGGAACAACTAGAGGCCACGTTATAGTCTACTATCAAACAAGACTTATATAGACTAGGTATATTGTAGATATATATATAGATAGATCTTCCGTGTGGTGACGGAGTAAGAATACTATTCACCACCCCATATCTTACCTGTGGGTGATAGTACGAGACGATTAAGGGATATAAAACGCATATAACATCTATGCGAGAGAAGGAAATCTCGAAAAAAAACCCTATACCAACACGTCTGACCAGCGCGGTATAGTAGATTAATTTCCCTCCCATTACGGAGGAGCCCCGAGCCCAACAGTGGGACATTTATGGGCTGTGATGATGATGATATTGTAGATACGAAGTTAGACTATTAAATTAAGAATTACTATGTAGAATAGGAATGTTGTGAATATGAAGTTTCGGATCAGGATACGTATTAGGATATTAGAATGTAATACCGATTACGTTTATACGATTACGGATATGAAAATAATAAATAATTTCGGTTTATCAGACAGATTTGGATAGTTTTAGTTATGTTTATTGGATTTTTAGGGAATCGTAAAAGGGAAATGCTAAGTTTGATGATTATCGTACTATTCTTCTTTGGAAATGTTTACGTTTAGGCTTCACATAAACATTGACTGAATCCGAAATGATTTGAAGCTTTTATATCGATTACGGTTACAGTTTCTTATGTATTTTTTTGTAGTTCTGGTTATAACTATGGAGATTCATAATAATCCCTAATACAGATCAGATATATTGCATATATATCAAAAAAAAAAAAATATTGTCGCGTGCGGAATCGATTGCCCCTCTGTCCCGAATTATATGGATTAAGCACAATTTATCTACTTCCTCTGGCACAGTTGAAAAAAGTAAAACAAGTCCGAATAAAATTCTCGTTTACTTGACTTTAATCTTCCCTGAAAATGTAATAGTTTTGCAGTATATGGTTAAATCGGCACAGTGCGATGGTAGAGCTCATAAAGAGCTGCCGTTAAAGTTTAAAAATACATTAGGTCAAAAGCCCTTCTCTTGCCATGGGATTCTGAAAAATTTGAGAGATCACATTATTGAGAAATTAATTACACTTGGTGTACCACTGCATTAGTCAAGCCGCATATCAACTGAAGCTTATGTTTGGCAGTGAACGTCGTTAGACTCATGATGTAGAGTTTTAACTGTGTACGACACCAGCGATCAATGTACGTGTTGATAATATTTATGGCTGACTGATACACTAAAAAATTTGTTATGGCCGAATGTAATATGATTGTTATTCGAAATAAAAGTAATAGATAGAAAACAGTAAAACTAACTTTAATATAGTTTCTTAAAAAGATCTATAAACTGCTACAAAGGCAATAATTCTTGCCTTGCGGGGGGACTTTACAAACATACAATTAACACAAATTGATATCCCGATTCTAGGATCGAACGTCCTCCATAATGGTAGGGGAATCGATCTAGCACAATAATCAATCTAGTTGGTATAGGTTTTTATTTCGAGTTTTGTTCTCTTGCAGTTATTCTCTTTTCTCACGGATAAGAAATGCGATAATTTAGACATCAACTCGGTTCATATATGTCCCATAGATGTACTCGAGCATCCGTCGCAATGGGGAGGAAATTACTTGCTATGCAACGCTAGTCAGGCGGGTTGGTATAGGTTTTTATTTTGAGTTTTACTGCTCTTGCATAGATGTTTGAAGTATATTACAATCTCCTAGTTTTCTTTAACGATACCCACTTGCAAAGGAATGAATAATATTGTTCGTGTGGTGACGGAGTAAGAATACAATTCACCACCCCCTATCTTACCCGTGGATGATCGTACGAGACGACTAAGGGATATAAAACGCATATAGCATCTGTGCAAGAGAAGAAAAACTCGAAAAAAAAAAACCCTATACCAATACGTCTGACCAGTGTGGTAGGTTAATTTCCCTCCCATTACGGAGGAGGCCGGACCCCAACAGTGAGACATATATGGGCTGTGATGATCAATAATATTTTGATTACACAGATAGAACTAGCCTCAGACTGCTTACTGGTCTGAGTTTAGATTTATCAGCAGGACAATTATTATTTTTTTCTTTTAAAAAGTGTTCGTAAATATATATGACGGTACTTCCGTTTATCGTACGTGTTAAGCGGAAACATGTTAACAAAGTATTCATTAATCGCGCCACCTAGCGCAAACTTGTTTAAGGGACGAATAAAACTAAACGACCGACCTCAGTCCGGCAGTCTGAGCCCGAGTGGCACGGTGCACTGGTCGTATATCGTATTCTCGCTTACGTTAGTTTTGTAGGCCTCTCTTATGTTGTCACTTGTGAGAGAGTAGTGTCATGGTTTCTGCGCTTGACAGGTGGGCGGGCGGTCTTCGGTAAGTACCTGCACAGAATTGGAAGAGAAGGGGCCCCAGGATGTCACGAGTGTGGCGCGCCAGTAGACGATGCGCGTCACACTCTGGAGATATGCCCCGCCTGGGGGCCCCAGCGCCACGTCCTGTCGGCGGTCATTGGGGGAGACCTGTCGCTGCCGACTATCATCTCGAAGATGCTTGGCAGCGACAGATGCTGGTCGTCGATGGCCTCCTTCTGTGAAGAGGTCATCTCTAAAAAGGAGGCCGCGGAGTGGGCACGCGAGGCAATCGCGTCCGCAGACTCGCTCCGCCCGCGGCGGCCAGGGAGGAGGAGGCGCCGGTATGCGCACCTCCTTCCGCCGCCTTGAATGGTGACAGGGCGTGGCCAGAAGGCCAAGCGTTGGGGCGTCGGGGATCGGATGTCAGTAGACGATCTCTCCGGCGTCCCGTAAAAGCGCGGAAGGATCCGCTGTGGTTTTAGTGGGTATTCCGGTCGGACTGTTGGCCGGTGAGTCCCACACTCCCCCCCGTCTGTCACAGGCGGGGGATAGCGCGTAAACGCGTTTCCACAGAGAGAAAAAAAAAAAAAAAGGTGGGCGGGCGGTAGTGGTGGGAGATGTGTATGATGTACATTCTCCGGAGAAGAGCTGTTGCTCGTGGTCTTAATGAACCCTTGGGTGATTTGGCTGAGGAATTCACGAGCAGGTAAATGGATGGCGCTGGTTGTGGTCTTGTCCCGTGGTCGCACGGGCAAGACTATCCTGTGTCATCCATCCATACCATATAGTTGTGTGTACAAAGGCGATTGCCTGGGTCTGTCCTGTGAGTTCACTTAAGGTGTGAGTTGTGATTGGTGTATAAGTGTGAAGGTAATCGTGATTACTTGCAGTACGGTCAATTGATCGGGTACCGGTGGTCCGCTCGCACGGCGAAGAGAGAGGACTTTTACGGTGGGTCTATGGGGTCACACGCCGCCTTTCCGTCACCCCGGACCGATTCGGCGGGGCGAGACGCATTCATAGTCCACCAAAAAAAAAAAAAAGTACGGTCAATTGCAACTTTATATCCGCATTTATATTCCTCGTGTCTGATTCCTTCTTCTACATATATATTGGTGAAATCTTTTACAACACAAGTATTTATTGTTTAGTGAAGGTACAAGTTGTTTTCGAGAGTCATTACCAATCGACTCACGTGCAAGCTTGATGACTTCCAGCCGCCCGAACAAGCTGGCTTTCGAAAAGGCTATAGCACCATAGACCATATCCTCACGCTTCAGCAGATTATCCAGAAGACCGAGGAGTACAATCGGCCTCTGTGTATAGCGTTTGTGGACTATGAGAAAGCCTTTGATTCAGTCGAAACTTGGGCGGTGCTGCAGTCCCTTCAGCGGTGCCAAATCGACCATCGTTATATCGAAGTGCTGAAGTGTTTGTATAGGAACGCCACAATGTCAGTCCGTATTCGTGATAAGAGTACGAAACCGATCCAGTTGCAGAAAGGCGTGAGACAGGGAGACGTCATCTCTCCGAAACTGTTCACCACTACACTGGAAGATGTCTTCAAGCTTTTAGACTGGACCGGACTCGGCATCAACATCAATGGCGAATACATCACTCACCTTCGATTCACAGACGATATTGTCGTCATGGCAGAATCCATGGAGGACCTGGGCACCATGCTCAACGATCTCAGCAGGGTATCCCAACTAGTGGGTTTACGAATGAACATGGACAAGACGAAAGTCATGTCAAATGCCCATGTCATTCCTGTACCGGTCCTAGTTGGCAATGCGATTCTCGAAATTGTCGATCATTATGATTACCTTGGACAAACAGTCCAGTTAGGTAGATCTAATTTCGAGAAAGAGGTCAGCCGACGAATCCAACTCGGTTGGGCAGCGTTCGGGAAACTTAAGAAGATCTTCTCATCCAACATACCTCAGTGTTTGAAAACACAGGTCTATGACCAGTGTGTGTTACCAGTGATGACTACGGCACGGAAACGTGGTCCCTAAATGTAGGCCTCATAACCAGGCACAAAGTCGCTCAGCGTGCTATGGAGCGGGCTATGTTCGGGATTTCTCTGGGTGTAACCGACATAGCACGAAGAATTAGCACGCTGAAGTGGCAATGGGCAGGCAACATCGCTCGAAGAACCGACAACCGCTGGGGAAGAAAGGTTCTAGAGTGGCGACCACGTACCGGACGACGCAGTGTGGGACGCCCCCCCACTAGATGGACAGATGACCTAGTGAAGGTTGCTAGGCGTCGTTGGATACAGGCGGCACAGAACCGCACTCTGTGGCGTAAAATGAGGGAGGCCTACGTTCAGCAGTGGACGGCAATAGGCTGAAATGATGATGATGATGATGGAGGTGCAAGACCAAAAAGTCTTTGCTTTAAGATTTTGTTTCTCTCTTCCTTCCAAGGTTGAGATGAGTGTAGGTTGTGTTTACAGTTAACTCGTGACAGCGTGCCGCCTACGAGTACAGATCTAGCCATAATTTTCCTGTCAACCATAACTTTATTTTTGAAAAAAAAAAAGAAAAAGAAAGAAAAATTTTGATCCTACGGTTGTCCGCTTAACATGTAGTATTCAATTAATAGAAACGCAAGCAAGGCCGTTGAATTTTTGGGCGGATCTTCTCAATTTACAGCCTCGTTGTGATCTCTCTATAGTTGATAGTATAAATTTCAAACGTAATATAAAATTGACCATATGTAAGTAAATGATATGATTTGGTTAGTTATAATTGTAAAGCATTTATGAAAAATTAATTCTACCGTAAAGTACGAATAGCTGGTATTTCAGGTTCTCTCTTTAAGCGAATATTTGTAAGAATTAGAAATTTTGTATTAGATTTTAAATAACTTAAATAAGCTTGAAATAGATTAGACTTAAAGTGTTGGGCATAACTTAGGATTCACTGTCAATTTTTTCAATAAAGGACTATTTCGGATTTTTCGCCAATTATATTATACAATATCCTAATTGGTGTAAAAATATCGAATGTATCATTTAACTTCACATATGGCGTAGTGGCTAAGATACCTACCGTACCAAATGTCCCTGGTTCATTTCCTATGCAGGATCATACTTTGTGTGATCTACAAATTGCTATTTTGAGTCTGGCTATATTTTATGTTTGTATAAATCCTATGTATAATCCCCACAACACACGGTTACGTTCATTATTGCAGCGTGTATTAAAAAAAAAATCATATTATTTACTGTTGTCAATAGACTGAGGAGACTGTTATGGATGACAGCGTTTACTCTTTCGTTGGAGACGACGAGGCTCCGCCACCACCACCGCCAAGGACGGAAAGCTTGCACCCGGCTGCATCGCGGCATATACCACCGGCCCCACTTCGACCATTACCCAACATTCCAACCAGTGAATCATTAGGTGAGTTTCATACACAAACACGACCGATCAGCAGAACATTAGGTGAATTACATCCGCGATCACTATTAACCAGCCGAGTGTTAGGTCCATTACATCTACCAATACGATCCACCGGCGGAGTATTAGGTCCATTACATTCATCAACACGATCAACCAGCGCAATTTTAAGTGATTTACATACACGACCACGACCAACCAGCGAAACACTAGGTGAATTACATTCGCCAACACGATCAAGCAGCGGTATATTTGAAGAGGTACTTCTGCCAACACGATCAACCACCGGCATATCAGAAGAATTACGTCTGCCACTACGATTAACCACCGGAATATTAGAACAATCACATCTGCCAACACAATCAACCACCGGAGTATCAGAAGAATTACATCAGCCAGCACGATCAACCACCGGAATATTAGAACAATCACATCTGCCAACACGATCAATCACCGGAATATTAGAAGGACTACATCTGCCAACTCAAACAACCACCGGAATATCAGAAGAATTACAACTGCCAACACAATCAACCACCAGAATATCAGAAGAATCACATCTGCCAACACGATCAACCACCGCAATATCAGAAGAATTACACGTGGCAAGACGATCAAGTAGCGGAATATTTGAAGAAGTACAACTGCCAACACGATCAGATAAATCACATCCGCGAATACGACCAACCAGCGATATGTTTCATCCGGGCACACGACCAACCTGCCGAACATTAGTTGAATTACATCCACGAGCACCACCAAACAGCGCAACATTAGGTGAATTACATCCACGAGCACCACCAAACAGCGCAACATTAGGTGAATTACATCCGCGGGCACCACCAGCCCGCAGCCCATCAGATGTGTTACATCCGAGAACACGACCAGCCTACCGAACATTAGTTGAATTACATCCGCTTGCACCACCAACCAGAAGAATATCAGATGACTCACATCCGGGAGTACGACCAACCAGCGGAACATCAGATGAGTCACATCCACGAGAACGACCAACTAGCGAATCATTAGGTGAATTACATCCGCGAGCACGACCAATCGGTGGCATATTAGGTGCATTACATCCGCGAGCACGACCAACCAGCAGTACATCAGATGAGTCACAGCTGCGAACACCATTATTAAGCGAAACATCATATGAGTTAGATGAGCTAACACGACCATCCAGTGGTAGACCAGATGAGTCACATCCGCGAGAACGACCTACTAGCGAATCATTGGGTGAATTACATCCGCGATCACGACCAACCAGTGGAATATTAGGTGCATTACATCCGCGAGCACTACCAACCAGCGGTACATCAGATGAGTCACAGCTGCGAACACCATTATTAAGCGAAACATCATATGAGTTAGATGAGCTAACACGACCATCCAGTAGTAGACCAGATGAATCACATCCTCGAACACGATCAACCAGCAGAAGATTAGGCAATTTACTGCCGCGATTACGATATAGAAATTACGACAGATTAGAAGAATAGTGAACAACTCTTAGCTAATCTTGGATCTAGCTCTTGATTTTATTATAAATCGCCAATATTATATGAAATTAAACAACGCCTAATACTCGCGTGATTATCAGTAATCATCATAGTAACCAGTACACGCATTGAAAAATATCGGACTGGCCACGGATATCAAGGAAGCGGTACCAGTGCCCGGCCCAATGGCGATGGGGATGGAATACGGTGGGTTATGGGGTCATGCGCCGCCCTTCTGTCATAAAGTTGGGTAGGACACGCGAAATGGGTGAGTTTGTATAAGTAACTCATATCGAATCGTGAGTTGGGACAATGTACCACCTCAATGAGGTGGGACAATGAGACTATTAGTATGTGACTACGAGTTGAGATATACTGTGACATTATTACAAAAACATGAGTTGACCTGTTATTGTCACAATCGACAAACGCACAAAGTTGAGTTATTACTTTATTAAACCATTTATACAAACAAATGAATTGAGAAAATTTTTGTCACTATAAATAGTCGTACAACACATACGTCATACATGTATGAATTATGATGTATGAAAATAAAGTAATCAATATCGTTTAATTAAACTAAAATAAAAATTAGACAAGGAGCCCAAGTGTACCTCATTTGAAGTGTGACAAAATATATTTTTGAAGTGATGGGACATTTGAGGAGACTCTTGTATGAGTAACACAACATTATTCTGTCACCCCCCGGACGGAGTGAACTGGCGTGTGTCCAGACCATAGCCTGCACAAAAAAGGGATTGAATATTACATTCTTCGTATGAACATGATCGCTGGGAAGCGTTGGAAACGTTAAAGATAGTGAAATTTAGAAATTATTATCAAGTTTACTGATATCCGGAATTACAGGGTTGGATTCTACAGGGTTGATTAAGAAGCGTATCGATTTAATAACGATTTCTCATTTGCTATACACGATGAAGTCAAAATCTAAAATTTGATTTAAAAACATCCATGTTACATACATACATATCATCACGCCATATACCTTGCAGGGTAGGCAGAGAGATCAGAGTGCCAGAGAACTGTCACTAATTAAACAGTCCATGTTTGATAATGAAATTGAGGATTTCCACGTCCATTTTTGGATGGTTGATTTTCCTTATTGCCATAATCGCTTCACTTGGCAAGCGTGCTCTAGATCGTATTCAGTGTCATTTTTTCAAGAAAGCGCTGCATGCCCATCTCTGGCGGTACTTCAGCCGGCTTATATGACATCTCACGATATATTGTATTCTTATTTAATCAACAAACGAAATATAATATTCGAAAATGATAAAAAATAATTAAAAACATTATGCTTACATGATATATGGTATTAAAAAAAATGTTGCTACATTCTTTTTCCTTTTGTCTTCATATATTTTTCATTGTTGACCTTTACCACATTGGAAGGCAAATTAACCTACCCCCTCTCATGTGAGTCGTAGGCTAGATTGCTATAGGGTTTCATATAGTATTTTCCTTCTCTTTTACGGTATAGATACCGTACATATTTTGTATACAAATATACTCTTCTTTCATAGTACATATTGTAATAGTTAAATTATTGGCAATAGTTTTATGACCGGCCACCTGCCAGACGTCAACCCTCCTTGGGAATGTAATTGTTGACCAAACGGCAACAGATGGAGTTGACCTAGGTCGTTATAAGTCTCTTAGTCGTTTTTTACGACATCCACGAGCAAAGTAAGAGTTGGTAGTATTCGTAGCTGCTGCTACACAGCCTATATTGTGGTATATATACAAAGACAAACAATCAAATCGTGGTTGATAAAGGCTATAAGCAATTCCTAAAAAGGGAAATATAATTTAAGCAGGGAAAACTAAAGCTTTATAAAAGAGCTTAATATTACTTAGGGGCCATTCATAAATTATGTAAGATTTTTAGGGTGGGGGTTTTGACTGAATATTATAAGTTGCTTATGGTTGGTTGGATGCTGAAACTTAAAAGAATTTGTATTGTGGTAATTCAATTTCAAATGACCATGACGTAGAGTTTAAACTTTTAAAAATAACTTCTCATCTTTTCACAAAGTATTATGTAGGTTGTGTATTTAATAAGGACTGTATTTAATGTGAATGTTGTTGATATAACACTAATATTTTAAACTATATTGTTATTATTCAGGTAGCTCTTCATGGGTCCCATAATAACAGGAGGAATAAATAATATTGTGTTTTCATCATAGTGCATGCTCAATATTAGCTTTAATTGATTTGAAATGTTAAATGCTGTGAATGGAAATTGATTCTTTTAATTTCATTAGCTTATAATTGCAGAAATTATAATTACTACGTGCAATAATAATTTATTTTGCCTTTAATTATCATAAACATGTATTGCGCTTGCAACAGCATGAGCGTTTTATATTTCTTTAATTTTAATACATCTTATAATTGAACGAATGATTCGCACGTACTTGTGGATTGACCACCGAAGATAAAGATCGGGTACCGGTGGCCCGCTCGCACGGCGTAGAGAGGGGCTTTGCAGCGACCAATTTGCGGGGCGTGACCACCTCTATAGTTCACATAATGTCTGAAAGTTATCGACTTTTAGTCTATTATAACATGTTACCCAACTATGTCTAGTCTTACATATTACAGACTATTGTTGATTGAAATATTAATTCTCACGACATTTTGTAAAATTGTGTTATTTAGTTATTTATGAAACTGATTAATATTCGATTTCAAATAAAATCCTTCACTCAAATGCGAATAGGATAGATAAGTTATTCAATGTGACTCATTATTTTTATTTTACTTTCGAATGCAATATTTATGAAGAATCATTAGGATTTTTTCCCTACTATATCTAAATAACGCATGAAAGCTGCTAAGCATGTCGGCAATTATTCGTCTTTAGTATTGATGCTAGATTTTAGTAACTGAATACGATCTATCAAATTGTTCTCGCTTAATATTATTTTGTACAGATATTTAATGTTGTGTCTATAGTTGCATTTTGTATTCGCTTGTACAGGCTGATTTTTAATCTATTTTGTAACCAAATATCGTTGGACTAACAATACGGTTAGCGAAATTGTTTTATAATTTGAAATTAAATTCATATATTTTAATGAAGATTTGATATCTTCCGAGAATAAATCAAACGGTTACTTTATTTTTTTATAATTATCATTATTGCTGCAGTTATCTTATGAATACTGCAGTTATAAGTGAATGTGTCTCTATAATGCTGTCCTTATGAATGCCGACCGGTTCTTATGTTTTCTATCATTATTAATTCAATTTTAATATTTAATAAAATATTAATGAGAAATATTAAAAATTCATCCTGTATACTTTTCAATGTTCAATGTTGTCATTCGATGTTAAAAGCATGGTACACAATGTTCTAAAATTTCTCAGGCAACTTAAAACTTTCTGCGCCACAAGAATCGTCTAGCTCTGACGAGAGTCGGCACTCGCCTATGGCATCACTATCGTCTGCATCGTCGGCAAATGACGACGCCGAGGAAGCATCAATCGATACTATTGCTGAAAGGTATGTATATGTATACTTCATTAATAGTCGTACTGTTGACAGTATTCTGTCTACAGCCGCTGGCCAATCCGTCCGGGACAATTATTCCAAACTCTCACCGAAAATCGATATCTGAGCATTAGCAATCTACTGTTGCGCTTCGTTAGGTGAGCGAGAGAGGCGGCAGTCCAATTTTCTGAGTGCGTTTGGGGGTTTCATTAATAGACCATAGCCTAACCTTTATCACTGGTGTTGCAAATTTTAATGGGGGGGGGGCAATAACACTTACGTTCAAGTGTGCTACTTGCTTGTTTCCCACTATAAGCAATAAAAAAAGAAAACTTTATTATAATAAGGTGAGGCAGGAGTACTATCTTGTTATAGGCGGCGTGTGGTGACGGAGTAAGAATACAATTCGCCATCCCCTTTCTTACGCGTGGGTGATCGTACGAGACGACTAAGGGATATAAAACACATATGGCATCTATACCAGAGAAGGAAAACTCTGATCAGACTACAGACCTTCCAGCAGCCGGTACCCGTCCACCATTAGAATGCCACTCAAAATGGTCCTGTGCCACTTGCATCCAACGGCTCTCTGTGAGACAAACATTATTAGTTAGCCACCGTTGTCATAACTGCTGATATGACAGATATGGTTATATACAGAAGCTTTTTTTTTATAATGTATTAAGACACTAATCCTAAATTAAACTTTTTAATTAATTTATTTATAAGATAGGTACGTATTTATAATATATTTAACACAAGTTTTATCCTCATTCTAGTTATGATGATAATCTGCCCTCGTCTCCGGTGGCTTTATCGCGATCATCCGCATCATCAGCGGATGACGAGGCCGAGGAACTAACAGTAAATACTGTGGCTGAAAGGTTTGTAGATGATATTATAAGAAAGGCGAGACGGGAGATGTGTATCAGGGCTATGAGAACGGTAGGCCTACGCTGTACACCAAATTTTAACTTTTCCTTCACCGACAGGACGGACGATGTTTAAATTTAAATACACTACCGCTGGATTATCAAATATTATTTTGAATATTCCGCTGTAGTGAGTTTAAATCGTATTTTTAACTAGCGACTTGAGTTTCAGTCGTAACGAAAATAATAATTTGAATGTCCGCTGTTAGACATGGTGCTATACAAGGTGGAAGTAGAACTTAGTGTTGCTAATTTTCCCAAAGGAGTTCTTTTATCACCTCCATGAGAAAGCAAACTACACTTTGTGTCTGTCCTTAAATAAACGAATAAAGTACTCGGAAAAACGACTTAGAAAATCATTAACTATATAAAATTAATTATTTTTGAATTTTGAAAATCACTTTATACGTATTTACCTAAATAAGTCATTAGATATTTGAAATATTTTGGCCGGATTTTAAGAGGCTTTTGTATTTGCACCCCGTGTGGGGACGGGTGAGAATATAATAGTTCCCCACCGCATGCTGGGAGTAAACGCGTGTTGTAAGAGTCAACAAAACCCAGCCACCTGGTGGTAGGTAATAACAGATTTGATTTTGGATTTAGAGGCTTTACAAGAGTCAGGACCAGTGACTCTCTTACCGCCAGGTGACCCAAACAAGCCTCATTTTTTTCTATCATACCATTACCAAAATATTCTATGAATCCTTTGATAAACATGTATATCATAATTTTTAACAAAATGGATTCTAAAATAATTACTCGACTGTTGTCATAACGACGGATTACTTTTGAGTTAAGTTTTCATTTGTTCGTAACAGTTTTATTAGCATTTCTTAAAACCAAATAAACCTAACCAAATAATTATATTTTAAGATATATTAGTCATTATTTTAGAACAATAAATTAAATATTAATTTAAAAAAAAAATATTATTTTTAAACAATTCTGGTCATTTAAGTTATAAGCGATGTCTCATATTGACATATAAATTGTTATTAAAAACATTTATTCAATATGGTTATGTGATAAATTTTTGCATTTCTTTTTATTATATTTTATACAATTTATATTAAATTCGTTATTTGATTTGTGCTTGTGGTAGAGGCACACAGTTCAAAATATTTGTGACTGTAACAGTATTCTGTCTAGTCATAAATGAGTCCTCTTCTCCGGGGTAACACCACACTCTTGAAAAAATAAAACATTGTAGTAATAGTAGTAATTTGCTATTGCACTTGGCTCAATAAGCGAGAAAGCCGAAGACCTAAACCATTATTATAGGTCCTGACGGGGTCCCTGGTATATCGTATAGATCCATGAACTGTATTTACTACTACCATTGTGTAGGCTGCTCGTTCGTATACTACCAAAGACAAAAGAAAATTTAATAGGTTATAATTAATATATACTATTAAATGTTAGGTATAATGTTGTTGCATTATGAAATTTCAGATTTATAAGTAACCAGTCTATGGTTTTTTTTTTTTTATTATTTTTGATATTATATGTATATATTAATATACATTCCATTTTGTACAATGGTGGATCTAGATACACTATCCTGATTTTATATATCATATTGATATTCCTTTATTAATTTAAGTAAAAATTTTATAACAAGATATTCCATAGTTCCTCATTATTTTTGATTCCTAAGTCATGTTTTTTTTAACTATCGTTATAGCTAGTCGTTATATTGGTGTCTATTTTAGATATCATTTATTAATATATTTTATTAATTAGAATTAATATAGTATATTTTATTAAAATAATATAAATATGAAATGAAAAAGGTAAGGCGTGCCATTCTAAATTGAGTAGATACGCTGTATAAGCGTTTGTTTTTATTATAGAATAGAATTTATAATTATTATAGATTAAATTTGAGTAAATTTATAATATACAATTTGATACACTTAAGTATCCCTTTTAATATATTGTAATTTTAGAAGACATTTAGACTTTGATAATATTTTGAATTATTGACAATATATAGACTGGTAAATAATAAAATAAAAGCCTTTTATTCCTTACGAATTACACATTCTTACTTATACTATCTTAATTATTATATATCTTAAAGTATCTTTTTCTTAATAAGTATCTTAGCCTACTATTAATTTGATTATAATTAAACTAAATTTACATCTAGGAGGTAATAGTGCTGTATGTTACTTTAATATTCTTCTGTAAGAACCCCTCCACGGGTGAAGGCCTCCTCCAAGGAATTCCAAGTTTCTCTATTTTGGGCTATTTTCATCCAGTCCGAACCAACTGTTTTGGTAATATCATCTGCCCATCTCGAAAGTGGTCTCCCTCTGTAACGTTTACCACTAGGGCCGCTCCACGAAGTCACCTTTACAGTCCATTGCGTATCCTTTAATCTTGCCACGTGCCCAGCCCACTTCCACTTAAGTTTTTGTCCTTTAAGAACATCAATAACTTTGGTTATGTCTCTTATTTTATTGTGTCGTATTTTTTGATTTTTTTTTAATTTTAAGCATGCTCCGTTCTAGGCCCGTTGGCAGCTAGTAATTTTCTTTCTTACTATGGAGGTGAACTTCCACGTCTGGCAAGCGTAAGTAAGGCATGGCAGAAGGCAACTCGACATAACTTTGGATTTAATCTTTACGGGCATATACTTTTAAAAATTTCTTTAAGGCTCCATCCAGTATTTGTTCCACATGAGTTGTACACGCCTCTATTTCTGAGTAGTTGGTCTCCTTGTCAAAGCCGTGTTGTTTGCCCACGTAAACACATATTTATGGGTGTAGTCTAATATTTCTGTGTCAACAGATAATGTGTTCTTTACGCTATTTATCATTAGCATTGTCTTGCCGAGATTCATCTCTAAGCCTACCTGTTTACTAGCCCTATTTAGTGATTGGATCATAGATTGTAATTGTGAGCTTGATTCTGATAAAAGTACTAAGTCGTCAGCGAATCGGAGATGACTCAGGTGTTTTCCTTCTATGTTAAGGCCGCTAGTTCTCCAATCCAACTTCTTTATTATCGACTCTATGATGGCGATGAACAGTTTCGGCGAGATCGGGTCGCCCTGTCTCTAACTCTTTCAATAGGAAAGCTTGACCCGACTCTTTCTAGTTTAACTTTAGCCGTATTATTTTTATATATATATATATATATATATTGCCACTGAATATAAATTTACAAGATCCAATATAAACCCTGATGCCATTGGCCTTATTATAAGTCCTTTTCATTCTGGCAAATGTTGAAGACTATTTTTTATTGTAGTATTATTAATGTTTTAATATAGTATTATTAAAGTTTTAATTCGGTATTATTAATCTAGATGATCAATTTTACATATAAATTGAAAATAATTAAATTGATGTTAAATTTAAATTGAAATTACTAATTTCTAAAATGTAAATTGAAATTCATCAATGGCTGTAAAAGAATATATTAATGTGTAGGTAGTATAGTAATTGCCGTGTGGTTCCGAGTAGGTCAATTGCCCTCCCAATGTGGAGGAGGCTCGAGCCCAGCAGTGGGACGTATATGAGCTGAGATGATGATGATGATGATGATTAATTCAAGTAATTCTCTCTTAAATCTTTATTTTTTTTTTAATAAGTGACGTCAAACAAAATTGCATACAATTATTATATAATAAACCAAAAAGCATTTTATTGTTGAAAGGAATCACTTATTGCACCGTCATTCATTAATGTTTTTTTTTTGTTTTGTGTTTTTACAGGCGATGTATGGTATTGCTACTACTTTTGTGCAGGAGTTTTATGCTATAGTGTGTTAAGGACGAATTGAATTTCCATCTCATATCAACTCATTCACAATATTAACATTAGTATACTGAATATATATCGAATTTACTGACATCTGGGAATGAAATTGCAACTTTTAAATTAATTTTAATCCAAAATGGCGCCAGTGGTAGAGAAGATCGAGAGTGCGAGATTGTCTTGGTATGAACATGTGACTATGTGGGATGAAAACCATGTGACGAGGGTTATCAATAATGATTGTGGATGGACGTAAGAATCACGGCAGACATAAAAAGGGATGGATGGCTTGTGTGAATGAGGATAAGCGTAAAAAAGCAGTCTGTGCAGATATGACGGCTGACAGCAGTCTATAGAAGGTAAGGTCATGCTGTGCCAACGCCACCTAGCGTAGGATGTAGGCAGGCTAATGATGAATTATTGTTACTAGATTTATTTGATATCTAGTAAATTTATGAGTAATAAATAGATTGAGATGAAAAACTATTTTTGGTCCAAAATTTTATATTTGGCTCGGGAATCTTCGCATCAAAGATATATATCCTATGGTGTGTAATCTTAGCTTACAGCCATTTGAATATTTGGAATGCCACCTTCATGACTATTTTCGGTGACTTGCCCATCTATAGTCAACTTTTTGTTTAGTTGATATTGTATTGTGATTAAATAGCTGAATATCTCTGTTCTTATTTACGCCATGTAACATCAGTTCCGTCAGGACATAAATCATAACATAACATGAAATAAGTCCCTTTGGTTATTGTTATATGACATGACATAAGTCCCTTTGGTTATTTGGATAATGGATACACTGATCCAAGATTTTTTAATTTGACAGTGATGGCAAATTTAGCGATAAATATTTTGTCAATCTTTTTTACCCTTTTTTTATTTTGAGCCTTTGTTTAAAGTGTGTGCGTCAGATGTATGTTACATGCTCCAAAGATATTTCCTTATGTCTTTAAAAAAAAATCAAACATATTCATAATTGTACAATATATTTTTGTAAACAGCGTCGGTGAAGCTACAGAAACTGTTCGAAAGCGTCGAAACCGCGAACTGTCTGAACGTGTATCCGCCATGAAGAAACGAGCCAAGGAGACAGAGCGATGGCACGCGCTCAAGAGGTCATTCTACAAACCAATTACTATAACCGTCGGTTTTATACTGGCCGGGATTATAATATACGCATATGTCAAGCATTAATTAAGCATCGTAAAGACATTGTTGAAAGCATTATCTTAGATTTCTTGTGTCGCATTTTATGATGAAACATTGGTTAACCAAAAGCGTGACGTTGGGGGTTTATGGAGTTGCACACCGTCCTTTCGTTGCTCCTGGTAGTTCGGGTGGATGGTGTTCAAACCATAGCCTGTCACAAAAAATGATTTTGTGTGTCATGACCCAAGATCCCACTAGATCCGTCCTTGATTCATTTTTATTATTTAAACAGAATCGCGATTTTATAATTCGTACTTTGGAAGATAAGTTAAGAAAATCGGCACAAGGAATCTATAAAATCCTAGCATTTTGTTGAAATATATTTTTTTATAAAAATTTTATATTGAAACTGGGCGCCAACATTTTAATTTTGTTCGATATTAATTTGATTGCGATGGTATATATAACCATCAAGGCCATGTTGGGGGCCCAGTAAGACTGCATTTGTATATTTAATCGAACTTAGTCCAAACTAAATAAGTTTACTGCGCAAATTATCATATATGTCTCTATATTAAGTTGCAAAACTTACAGAAATAGGATTCGATAATATATCGTTCGATAAAAGACTTGTTTTAAGTCTAAGGTCTCCAAAAGACTAGGTAGTGAAGCAAGATTACGAAAAAGAAATTCCTTCGGATATCAACGTATATTTGGTTGAATTATAATTAAAATACGAATTAGTGTTAGTTCATATTTACTAGTAGATTCTACTAGTAGAAAGTAGGCAACACAGTAATTTGCATTATTTATAACAACGAGTTTTTCATTCCATAGATTACAAACGATTTAATTAGGCGTACGTGGAGGATACGTTGCCTCCTTTATTTTTTTTTCCTTATTTTTATACAAATCACATGTTGCTACTCACGTATTATATTTTAAATATCTTATTACATTTTAGATAAATAAACTTAATGAGCTTAATCTATATTTAGAAATTAATGACTGCGGTTCAATCCGAATGTTAGGTTAGATACGTCTACTTGCGGTGGTCTAAAAAATGATTCGAGCTAGGAAATGGCCCGTTAATAAATAGTTTCTTTATTTCTTTATCTAAATATATTAAAAAAAAAACTAAATAAGATCAATTCTTATACTCCTATACTTGAATAATCTTCAAGTGACTAATGAAATATTATAATCGGACTTTATAGATTTGAAAACATTTTTAAATAAAATCTAATATGATATAAGGGTGGGTGTTTAATATTGCATGGTGTTGGCAATTGTTGTACATAGCATTCGTCCTGAAACGGTATCTAAATATACACGGGGTTTACAGTTTGAATTCTGAAGTTCAGTTTGTTAATTTCAGGTTTAGGCCGGCGGACGATAAGGAAAAATCGTGCGAAGACTGAGAGGATAACAAAAAAAGAGTTATTAAAGTATATTAAAAGTATGTATATATTACGAGATTTACGATAAGTTGATATAGATGCAGGTGAATATATATTCATTCTATTACATTTCACCGGCCATATTTAAAAAAAATTACAACCTGAAATGTCCGCTAATGAACGTCCAGAAATTTGAATAGTTATTTTTCTTTTGTTATCCATTATCCACGGTATATTTTCAGCGTTATTTTTTAGGTGTTTATATTTTTTTGTCATTTTTTTTTTCATTTAACTTTTTATAATAACTTATTAATTAGGTGAGGCATATTTTCTAAACGGATAACTTTTAAGGAGAGTTCGTACGTTAAAACATGCGTAAGAGTAAGATTTATGCTCGATGAGTTCTCAATAATCAATACCAACACAAAACCGGTCCAATTATATCTTATTCGTTATATTCCGTAAGTCCATAAGTCTTTTAAGTTCCTAAGTCTATTCGATTATATCTTGTCTAACACGCCAAGTTGACTGCTATTGTTGATTGTTTAACAACCTCGTACTATGATCGCATATTGAAAATCAAAATGTTTCAATTGTTAATACGTCTTTCCAAGGTTACATCAATCGAAATAACCTTGTAAGGATAATATATGTATCTGCTTACGAGATACGTGTACAAGTTATATAAGTCTAGTCTTTTAAGTCCTTAAAGTTATTCGATTTTCAACATTAAAGTCTATATAAAATAAAGCGAAGAATAACTCGGATATTTTTTATCAAAAAATATTGAACTGTATATCATATGAATGTAACATTAATCCTACAGAATTTTCTGTGTTATTCTATATTTAGTTTATACGTTCGAATATTACTTGTAAATAAAACTACTAGCTATTAAATTAGCATGAAGTAGGTAATATTTAAAAAAAATTGTCTAAATATATATATACATATGTATTTGTTTAGTATTTTTAATCCTTATTGGAGATTTTAGTTTTAACATTATTGAAACACATCTGAGTAGCCTAACTGTGTTCATTTATTTTATTTTGTCAAAATATATAGTGCTCACCGAACGCGGTGGTATTAAGATTATGTTTATTCTTATACTACGTCTCGTTCAATTATACAGTATTACAGAAAGTATGTGAAAAATATTAAAAAATTAGACTTTGATGTCTGTAAATCTTTATATGTATAGATATATAGTTTTTAGATGTGTTTTCTTATAAGTCGGTTGCCAAAAAAAAATATCTATGGTATATAAAATGCAACGATTCTTGTAAAGCCCTTTAAGATACTTTATTTATATACATCTACAGCTCTACTTCGAGCCAATGGATTAAATAAAGACTTTTTTTATTGGTCACTCTACTACTGTATATAAAATGGAGAAGAAATGTTGCCGTGGTATAGGTGTTATTAAAAAAAAAACAACTTCGTGAAAAAAAAAAACAAATCAAGTATACAGGTATTTATGGTAATATTTCTGGTATGAAGAAAAATATTATTTTATATGGTTAATTTTAATGTGTTTTTCATGGTTATATTTTCATACAAATCGCCAATGGTTGATAACTGATCAGTTTAACACTTAGTGTTACATTGTTTATTTTTTAATAAACTTGTAAAACTAAGTGGTATTTAAAAGGACTATATTACTTTTATTATACTTCTTCTATGAGACATGTGTCTTTCAATGTCGAATATTCTTAAATAAAATGAAGATACGTTACATAAAATGAATACACTTATTCGTCTGTTTATTTGGTTGTTTGTTGTCAAGTCTATCGGTCGTTTGTTGTCCATGTTGTTTAGTCTGTCGTGTCTGAAGGTTTAGGGCGGTGAACAATATGATTTCATATTGTACTTGGTCGATTTTTCTGGTTGAATTTTGGTATTTCGTCATACGGCTGGTTTCGGTGTTTGATGTTGAATTTAAAAAATAAAATTTATATACACCTGCAGGTAAAGTGCGCATATAAAACATAAAACTACTACAAACATAAAATGACATGAAATATAAATAAAGGTATACTACACGAGACTTTATTTTATCTTAAAAAATTGTTTACAACTCCTTAATCCTGAAAAATTGTTAACTCCTTGCGCTTAAGGAATTATTTACAAATTCCTTCTTCATGACAAATCAATCTTATCGATATTAAATTATAATATATATGAACAATTATTTAGCGACTGCGAGATTTCCAGAAATCTACATTTCTACAAAGTACCGCATTGGTCTTAAACATGTTCACGTTTGTATGAAACCGTAACTGTTTTACATATTATTTATAATACATAATAAATATTATTATTCCTTATTCACCAGCTATAAATACACGGCAATATGCAAAAATAACCTATATGATTATATATATATATATACAGTGTATAATCCTTTGGCAAAATGAGAGCTTCATAAAAGATGTATATGTAATTATTTTAGCACTATAGCTATTACAGTAAGGGCACTAAATGTAATTCGATGAGAATAAATATAGTTTAATCTATCTTTTTGTTTTATTTTCGCTTAATATCTTCATAATACTGGCAACACTAACAATATTGTATTAGAATCTATTAGTAACACCAGAGTAAGTGCTATTGAATGCAGTAAAATTATATGGCAACACATTATTATAATTGGCAACCCTGAATATTATATTATATGGCAACACAGATTATTATAATTGGCAACCCTGAATATTATTAATTGGCAACACTGAATATTGGTATATGACAACATTGCAACTAAGAGTACTAAGCTGTATATTAAAGCTTTCCAGCATCAGAGTTGGGTGGTAAATGGCAACACTAATTACTAATTAGTAGGCAGTAGTATTAATAAATAATATAACTGAAGATTAATATGTATTTAGCAATGTTGCAAGTATGAGTACTAATAAACAAACTATTTGACTTATTAAAAGCATTACAAACCAGTATTAGAATTGAGTGATAAATGGCAACATTAAATATTAATATATGACAACTATGAGACTAATAAATAAAATATTTTTTATATTAAAAGCATTGCAAACCAGTATCGGAATTAGGTGATAATTGGGAACACTTAATATTAATATATGACAACTATGAGACTAATAAACAAAATATTTTATATTTTAGGAACATTACTAATTAGAATTAGGTGATAAATGGCCACACTCAATAATGCTATAGTGTTGTCCATTACATAAACTTGTTTAGTAGTAATTAAATCTTTGTATTTAAAACTCAGATGAAATATGATATATTCATCATTCAGCGTTTTGTCATCCACTGCTGGACGTAGGCCTCCCTCATATTACGCCGCAAAGTGCGGTCTTGTGCCGCCTGCATCCAACGACTACCAGCAAACTTTACCAGTTTATCGGTCCACCTGGTTGGGGACCCACACTGCGACGTCCGATACGTGGTCGCCACCCGAGAACCTTACTTTCCCAACGGTTATCGGGTCGTCGAGCAATGTGGCCTGGCCATTGCTACTTCAGCGTGCTAATTCTTCATGCTATGTCGCTTACACCCATTTTTCTGCAATTGCCGTATTACGGATTCTATCTCGCAGAGAAATCTCGAGCATAGGCTGCTCCATAGCACGCTGAGTGACTTTGAACTTTGTTATGAGGACTACAGTTAGGGACCACGATTCCGTGCCATAAGTCATCACTGGTAACACACACTGGTCATAGACTTGTGTTTCAGACAATGAGGTATATTGGATGAGAAGATCCTCTTAAGATTCCCGAACGCTGCCCAGCCGAGTTGGATTCGTCGGCTGACCTCTTTCTCGAAATTGGATCTACCTAACTGAACTGTTTGTCCAAGGTAAACATAATGATCGACAACTTCGAGAATCGTATTGCCAACTAGGACCGGTATTGGAATGACATGGGTGTTAGACGTTACTTTCGTCCTGTCCACGTTCATTCGTAAGTCCACTAGTTACGATACCCTGCTAAGATCGTTCAACTTGGTACCAAGGTCCTCCATGGATTCTGCCATAACGACAATATCGTCTGCTAATCGAAGGTGAGTGATGTATTCGCCGTTGATGTTGATGCAGAGTCCGGTCCAGTCTAAGAGTTTGAAGACATCTTCCGATGCAGTGGTGAACATGTTTGGAGAGATGACGTCTCCCTGTCTAACTCCTTTCCGTAACTTGATCGGTTTCGTACTCTTATCCAAGATGCGAACTGACATCGTGGCGTTTCTATACAAACATTTCGATATAACGACAGTCGATTTGGCACCGCTGAAGGGACTGCAGCACCGCCCAAGTATTCACAGATAGTATTGTTAGTAAATGAACTTAACCTATCTTAGAGTATGTTACAATCTTAAAAATAAATAATAATTAAAAAAATAACAACAGTATTGGAACACTGATGGAGGACACTTCCTATGCCATCAATATCCGAACAATTTTAATACCGACTTACCGCCTGCCTTCAAAAATTCTGATCTCGTACAAGCTGATGTCCGGAATTTCTTCGGTATAGTGCCGAGTTGGCTTGGACGGGGTTCTTAGACCAAGCTGACAACAGAGTTCTGGGATGATTAAAATACCTATAAGTTATCATTTTGTCCTATTCCTGCTAGCGTCCCGTTCTGAAAATTAATGGCCATATTATGTAACTATATAATTCTTTCTCATTTTGTTAATGACACTTAATATATTATAAATAAAAATTCGTATTTGTTTGTCTATAAAAATTTGTTTACGAACAAAAACGATTATCACACTGGTATGAGGCTCGAATCCACAGGAAATTCCTTTCCAATTGTCCTACCAACTAGACCAGGGCAAATTGACGTATGACAATCAAATTGTCACACATATTGTCTCTACGGTAGACGCGCGTCATCTATCGTATAACGTTTACATATTGTTACGATCAAATACTCTAACTTTTTAGTTAGACTTGAATTAAACGTTGACAAGATTCCATTATCTAATTTTCTAAAAAAACTTAGCTTGTTAAATCTTTGTAATTTAAAATTTGTGTGCTAATATAAATCACTGATGCCTTTCTCCATGAGAGACTGCACAGTCACAGTAGTGATTTATGTATATGCAATCCCGCATTGTGGCTTAAAAACAATCTATACCTATATGCCTCGGCGAACAATGCTGAAGCACTGCAGAAACGCAACAACACACTAAACATTGGTTCCTACTTATATTAGGTTAATTGAATATATTTTGTTTTCTCGTTAAGATATGAGACAAACCATCAGTGTTTGTATTGAAAGAATGCACAATGATCCACAGTACATAATTTACGTCGTTATAATTAAGCATTTGTGTTATAATCTTAATTAATAGGAGGTATCATCTACGAAAAACAATGTTTGATCGTCCCCTGTATAATAGGGTGGACTCAGAGTAGATCCCTATGCAAAGCCCATTTTTATAATGCTAATAGATGTCGTAGACTATTAAAATCGGTCCTCTGAATTTTAATAATTAGATGTGAAGTCAAAGGTTTGAAATTGAGAGCCTTATTCCTAATCCACTAGTGGTAAAAGTCCTAATGAACGCACTAGTAATATAAAATAATATTATTTTAAAGTAAAAGTTTAAAATAGTGACCCAATATACCTACAGCAGAGCAAACGTGAGAAAAAGTAGACTTGTATAGTTATACTTACGTGATGTGGATTTACTTAAATTACAAACAACGCCATCTAACACAAATATATGAAACTTCTTGAACACGTCGACGATTTTCATATCATCTCAAATTTCAGCCAATACACATCTATTAGGTTCTTGCCTTTTTAAATAACAGGAATATAGATCTCTTCTACAATGTTTCTTAAATAAATTTGTATAGGATTTTATCTTGAATTTACTTCTTTTGCATAGACGTAGTATGCATAGTAGTCTTTTACGACACTCACTGGTAAGTAAGGTTAGGTGGGGGATTGTATTCTTATTCGATCAAAGGTTATAAAAAACTATAAATGATATAGGCAAGGAAACTATCTATTGTTTTGTTACCTTTTCTAAATACATAATCTCTTGAACTGAACAATGGAAAATTTGGCTAATTATAATATGCCAGTTTGAAAGTAATGTTGCGAGGAAGGTTTTGAGTATGAATGTTGAAGGCTTTAGGGGTAAAGGGAGACCAAAGAAAAGATGGATGGACTGCGTGAAGCATGATATGTATAAACAGGGAGTGACTACAGAGATGACGTCTGATAGGGATGTATGGAAAAAGAGGACATATTGCGTCGACCCCAAGTAGTTGGGATAAGAGCAAGAGAATGATGATGATGACTTGTTTTATCTCATATGCTGACAATCGATCAAGCAACGCATCTAAAGGCCGCGTGTTACTGCCGCTCATGTACCTTGCAAGTCCCGGAGTACAACCAAGCTTCTGCCTGCCAACAACTTTCATTTTCTTTCACCTAGAAAATTGGACTTCCAGCTCTTTCGCTCAGCAAACGAAGCGCAAAAGCATATTGACGCTGCTCAGACGTCAATTTTCTGCGAGAATATGGTATTACCCCGGCCGGACCGACTCGTGGCCGTAGACAGAAACAGTCAACAGTGCATCCTACCACTACTGATATGGTGGTATAAGTTTATTTCGATGTTTCTCTTAAAGACTGAAGAAAATCCTTGTATTGTGGGGGACTTTAGAAACATATAATTAACGATAACATAATATATATTGTAAAGATTTCATAGTGGAAGGACCACGCTGTTGACAGTTTTCTATCTACAGCCACGGGCCGGTCCATCCGGGGTAGTACCACACTCTCGAAGAAGATCGAGGTCTGAGCAATGGCAATGTGCTGTTGCACTTTGTTCGGTGAGCAAGAGAGCCGGAAGCCCGACTGGGTGGTTTTGGGGTTATAATGGAAGGCAGCGGGCTAGCTGTACTCCTGGTATAGCAAAGTTCCATGGTCGGTAGTAACACTTACCAGGTGTGCTATATGCTGGTTTGCCACCAAAAGCAAAAAAAGAATTGATCACGTAGGTACGTCTCCTTAACGATGGCGCAATCGCAAATAATGCTAAACAATCGTAGCAGATTTAATCATCTCATCTGATATAGGTACCTACATCTCATTGCTGGACTCGATATTTCTTCACAATAGAAGGGAAAATTACCTACTATAGCCACCTTATCAAAGAGTAACGTTATATCAATTGAAAAAGAATGACAACTCGATGGTAAAATATGCATCTATGGAAAGTCCTGCTTAGAACCATGGAGACTAGAGTAAGGAGTACCATCTTGTATGGGGGATTAGTCAAAAAAGTGTCCACTTGTAAACAGCAAATTATTGTTCGAACACTCACCGAAATAGCGCTAGTGTAGCAAGTGGAAATGATATGAATGTAGCAGTAATAAGCAGAGTGAAGTGTGCTGAGTTACGTAGTCAACTGTGATTTGATAAATAATAACCTATGAACCTATGAAATTTGTGGCGCTCTTTTTAAAATGCTTCCACTTGCTACTATAGCGCCACCTTGCCACCTTAATTTGCTCCCGTTCATTGGACACTTCTTAATACACTGAGATGGTACTCCTTACTCTAGTCTCCATGCTTAGAACCTAGAGTTTAGGCAATGAACTGAAGTTGTAGTAATATACACATATACATGTGTGTGTGTGAGATACGTATCTACATGGGTGTGTGTGTAATTATATAGGATTTTCTTTTACTATGAGACCTGCCCTGAAATATAAAAAAGAAACATATCAGCCATTAACGAAACAACAATAATATAAACTTAACAATGTAAATTGAAATAATTATCAGAAAGCACATCAAAAACCGAAAGTTTATTTTTGACAATAAGTACCTACTACGCTAAGAACAAAAGAATAACAATTCTTAGTTGGTCAGACTTTTCACAAACAGGTCGAAATGGCAGTTAAGTTTGTACAACCAATGTGTAGGCGGCGCGACGATCAGTAAAAATAAGTGATGTGTTAACTGTGCCCCCAAGCTCCTTATTCAGACTTATTTTCCAACTTTCTTTGTCTTGCATAATATTATGTGCATAGTATATATCCATATCGTCTTATTACTATACCCTTGGACAAGATAGGGGTCCCGCCTTCGTCACTAAATAGAAAAACAGTTTGATACATAAATAATAGTGGGGTTTAATATTTACTGACAATTGACTTGATTGATTAATGAATAAAATGATGATTTAAGTACTCTTACGGGTAGAAATAGAAATATCGTACTCAAAACAAATTAATTACACTCTTGCAGGCCTGTGATAAGATGACAGCTTCCCTAAAACATTAAGCACTATCACGGAGCAAATACAAAGAGGAGACGGCCTAAGTAACTGTGCACTGTGATTCTCAAGTAGGCCGTGACGTCATCACATTAACATCAATAGTAGGCGTGGCCTATTAGTCTTCTGTCGTCGCTGACGGTGTTCGTACGGTGCATAAAATTATATTTTTGGTGTATTTTTATGTTATTACGAAGAAAACCATGAAGTGTTGTATTTTATCATGTAAAAACTACTCCAATAAACGTACAGATGCTATGGAAAGAATCACATTCCATTTGTAAGTATATTTATTCATAATTTATCAAAATAATTTCTAGAAAGTTCTTTTGACGGTATCATGTTCAGAAATAATTTTACTCAACGTTAGATGGCACCACTTTTCGTAATAGGACCTAGAACAATAAAAGCACATACAGTTCAAACTATTAAGATTATTGTAATAACTAATAACCATGAGTATTAAAATTTATACCCAAAGCCTTTTACCTCAACAAAATATGAGTTTTATATGTAGTTAATAATTATTTTGTAAACAATACGCCAGCTGTCGTTAACTATGAAGAACTATAAAAGTGTCAAAAATCCAGGGTCGTAATTAGAATATAATTATAACATTCGGATTTTTCATCAAAGAAAAATATTTTTTACACTACTTTAAATGACCCTATTATAATTAAACTGTAAATTTTGTATGTTTTAGAATACCGTCCAATGACGATGTTAGAAGCAATGGATTTCAAAAATTAATAGAAAAACTGGACTCCTACGAAATATACAAAGATTTGTTCTTCTCATTTTAACAATGAAGATTTAAAGGACTGTATTGCAGCCAATAGAAACCACTTCGAACACGCTTTTTATATTTTAAATTGTTTTATATTTATGTATTAAACTAACACTGTAAAAGTCATAAATATTTTTTGCAATAGAAAAAGGTTTTTCTTTGTTACAGTATTTAGGGCAAGACTAGGTATAGCTCAAGAAATATATGATACAAAAGAGTATTTCATTTTTATTATTGGAACCAATGTCACCCTTTCTCCTTTATTTATTAATAATGTAATTGCACTCGATGCAATTTCTTGATAAGATTAACGAGGTTGAGCACGTCACAAAAATATTCAAAATGGTGATGGCGTCGAAGACCGGGTTTTCAAGTTACCTTTGGCATGGCTAAGTTTTAGATGGCCCGTGCGTCAATCAAACGGTTGCTACCAGGGGGGGCTGGTCTGCTCGCTTGAAATACTCTTTTACATGTCTTGGTCATTGACACCATTGTTGCATTATCAATTGTATAAAGCCTTATTTTAATATGATTCTTTTTTTATATGGAAAAGACAAAAAGGAAGGAAATAATACCGTGTAACTAACATATTTACTAAAAGTCCAACTACTTTCATTCGACAATTTGTTAGAAACCCAAACAAATAATTGTATTATTTGGTCGTATGAAAAGGACACAAATATGAAGAAAAAAAAGGTTTCTAAACTTCTGAGTTTATCAGAATGACAGTAAAGAAAAGATGGATTTTTCATAAAATATTAACGCCTTATAAAGAAATTTTCGGTTAAAAACAGTAGTCGTACACCTATTCGTTATGCAGAATTATTTGATTATAAACATTTGTATTTGAATAGAGCAAACAGCTAATAAGATTTGTTTGTATCTTTGGAATAAAAAAAAATTAGCACTCCTTGATATAGGTAGATTCTGAGTACGTCCCTGTTACACCATACACTTACTGACATCTAATGCAAGATAGCTCAACTGCATACAATATACGAAATTAGTAGTTGTGCTAATAGCTGGTAGATGGACATAAAGGAGGGAGTGAGACAAGTACTATTACTTGTCTCACTTTCTCCATTAGCAGCGTCCCCCTCATCCCCTGTAAATGACACGCATTGTTTCATAGAAAATATTCATTACAACAGCTCCTCTTTGTATTTGCTCCGTGAGCACTATAAATAAAACAATTTTTATACAAAATCACTTTTATTTTAGACATCAATAGAAAGTCAATAATTGCAGCTTTCTCATAGGACACATATAATATTAGTAAATAACAATGTATTTACTTAAAATTTAAATAAATTATATAAATCAAAATAATATAGATCTTTTCATACATCAAAAACAAAATCCAGTCTACAATTATATTCTAAATATAACATTGATTATAAAATTATATATTAAAAATCTAAATAGAATCATTTTATAATTAGGTAAGAAAAAAAAAACCTACCATGTAGGATTTTAAAGAATTTTCATATTGATTAGAAAATGTGCAAACCAACACAAAATGACTAATTATAAATATATAATAATTGCCAGACGCTTGGGCAATCATACTTTAAAAAGAAACAAGAAAGAAAAAACAAGTATTACCAACACGTATTATGAAATTAGTGTTAAGACAAAAACATAACCTAGACAAAATTTTGATATAAGATTGCATAAAAATTCACACCACCTCAAATGCCAAATATATATATACATACATATCATCACGCCATATCCCTTGCAGGGTAGGTAGAAAGAACAGAGTGCCAGAGAACTCTATCTTTGCATACCTCACTCGCTTCCTCAACATTCATAATTCTCTTCATACACGCTCGCCGGTTTCGGAGACTCTTGACTCCACCTTCCTTCAGTACATGACCGATCTGGTCTAGGTAGGTTAGTCTCGGTCTCCCTCGGTACCTACATCCTTCCAATTTCGCATTGTATATCTTCTTAACCAGACGTTCGTTCGGCATTCTTTCCACATGTCCGAACCATCGGAGCATTCCCTTTCGCATCTTTACACCAATACTCTCTTTCATACCTACTCGCTCTCTTACGTCGTCGTTACGAATGCGGTCGGTCAGCCTAACTCCACAGATTTTCCGCAGAGATCGCATTTCGACCGCATTAATTTTACTTTCATACTCTTTTCTGCATACCCAACTCTCGCTTCCATACAGTAATGTTGGGACAAGCACTGCGTTATGTATTGCTACACGTGCCTTCTGGCTGAGGTGGTGGCTGCCGAGAAGTTGCCCCAACGCTCCGTTCACTCTATTTCCCGCATTCACTCTTCGCTCTATATCAGTGGTGTACCTTCCATCTCGGCTAAATCCAAGATATACAAATTCATCTAGTATATATATATATATACTAGCTTTTGCCCGCGACTTCGTCCACGCAGAAGTCATCTCTGACAGAGTTAGATAGAAAAAGCAATGCAAGGTGTTGAAGGTTTGTCGCTAGGACGATAATCAACAGCGTCAGAAACTGGGATGCGGTCGGCGCCTTCTGCGAGTTAGTTGTTTAACGGAATTAGGCAATAGGGTGGGTCCGAGAGAAAATACTCTAGGTTGACACGCTCTACCGTCGGTGCTTTGGGGGGCGCTAGCGTAAATACCTGTATTGAGGTTCACTGCAAGAGGGCTTCGACTCGAGATGATACCCGGTTGCGGTGGCCCGCCCGCACAACGTAGATGTACGTGTACGGCACGCGTGTGTCTATATACCACAGCCGGTCACTAAAGAAAAAGGTGGTTCAAAGTTCTATTCATTCTACAAATTATATTGCCATTAATATACTATTTACGGTATGACCATGGGATAAAAATATAATTATCGCCACCCTTTATTTGACTGTTTTGTTTCACCAGCAGAGTTGCGACCTCGTTAGATATGATTTATTATTTGAGTTGTAAAGTAACATTTTTGAAGCTTAACTTAACCTGTATCTTAAACCATTAGGCAAGAACCTATTGCCGTCTACTATGTGTATCGTGTGAGCTCTCACGCCGGCACTGGTGCGGGGTTGATGGAGAGGAAGAGAGAAACACGTGTTTATTTATTTTTACCGAAGAATATTTGTACGTAATTTGAAAAGAATCGATAAAGAAATTTTCTCCCCATACACACTTTGCCGCTTTGTTACATCCCCTTAGGGGCGGAATTCATAAAATCCTTTCATATTGAATCTCTATGTCATAAATAAAAACGTGCTTCAAAATTTTATGATTCTAGCTTTAATAGTTTCGGCTTGGCGGTAATGAGTCGATCAACCCGTTTCACAGGCCTAATTTACACAACCAGAGGTTGAAAATTGACAAATGCCGGATATTATCCTAGAATATTTGATTCGACTCGTAGTTTGAAAAGAATCAATAAAGATTTTTTTTCTCCCCATACAAACTTTGCCACTCTGCTCCACCCCCTTAGGGGTATAATTTCGTAAAATCCTTTCTTAGTAAATCTCTACGTCGTATAAAGAAACCACTGTCAACATTTCAAGTTCAACATTTCAGCTTCAATAATATCGGCTTGGTGCTAATGATTTAATGAGTCGTCCAACCCGCTTTGCAGGCCTAATTTATACCCCCAGAGGGTGAAAATCAACAAATGCTGAAACACGTTTTTATTTATTTTTACTGAAGAATATTTGTACGTAATTTGAAAAGAATCGATAAAGATTTTTTCTTCGAACATTTTTGAAATTGACATAACTTTTTTATTTATAAACCAATTGACATGAAATAAATGTTAAGTTGCCTAAATGTTAAGAAAAACTTACCACAATATATTATTGAAAACCGCGTCTAAATCGGATAAGCCGTTTCTGAGATTAGCGAGCACAAACGCACAGATAAACAGACAAAAATTTTAAAAATCATTATTTTGGGTTCTATTAGTGTTGATAAACCTTTATCAACACTAATATTTTTTCTCATATATCTTCAATGTACAGACAGCGATCCGTTACATTTTTATTATATGTATAGATTTAAAAAAATATTTGTGTAAGTATAACATTGATAACATTTATAAATAATAAAACGAATGAAAAAATAAGATATTCTGTAATCCATCATATATAATTTTATATTATACCAATATTAATTATGGCATTCGAAAATCTATATTAATATAGAAAAAGTATTTTATCATTCATATATAATATAAATGTTACTTATATTATGAGAATATGGATTATAAATATGATATTAAATTTCGAACAATTACCTATATATAAATACAACATTGAGTAAGTCATACTCAATGTTGTATTAAAAAATGCAAAATGCTGCTAGCTGATATGTTCCGATGTCAGGCCGTTTTGTTATGTATCTAAATAAAAATAACAAAACAGAACACGCGGCCATCTTATGTGCAATGGGAAATATATTAAGTAGGTATAACACATTAACTATTCAGGCAATAAAAATATATACTATATTAAAAGGATGTAAAACAGTAAACTGTATTTCAGAGTTCTTACTACGAAATTCAAAATAAAACCTATTCAATGAAATAATTATTTTTCTACCACCAAAAACCTTTCGATTCGACACATATTGTTTACGGGGTTTCATCATTCTCCTACTCTTATCCCAATTACTTGGGGTCGATACAATATGTACTATTCTTTCATAGTACATATTGTAGAAGTTATTGGCAATAGTTTTATGACCGGCCGCCTGCCAGACGTCAACCCTCGTCATAAGGCTCTTAGTCGTCTTTTACGACACCCACGAGCAAAGCAAACATTGGTAGTATTCGAAGCCGCTACCACACAGCTTTACTTAAGGCGTCTATAAAAATAATAAAGTATGCATAGAAAACTGAAGGCATTATTATATTATGATGAATGATTTTTCTACGATGATTGTCGAGTATAAGTTTCTATTCGGAATGTTTACTTTCGAATTTAGTAGTAAGTACCTCAGTATCACAAAATCAAATGAATACTAATTGCAAATATTCACAAATTTGAAACGCAATTTTTAACAAATTATGTATTTCACATATGGAGTGGTGCTGGTGTACACGAGTCGTATGTTAAATAAGCAATATGGCAGAAATAATAGGAATATGTTATGTACTTAACTACAGGGATTATTCGTGTTAATAATTAAGTTTTTTTTATATATATGAATGTATTTAGTGACTGTTAATTTAAGTTTATAATTCAATAAGACAAAATAATTCATAATAAACAAGAGACACAACAAAACGGGTATATGAAAATAAAAATAAAGGCAATTTTAAATGAGACGATGCTTTAACTTTGAGATCAGTTTCATTGAAAAATTGACACACTTTAAGAATAATTAACGACATTTAAAGCAATATTGAATTATCAATTTCTTAATAACTATAATAATAATTAACAAATTTTTAATAAATTGTCGTGTAAGTTCGAATCAAGCAAATATGAAATTCAATTTTTATAATAAGTTTAAAGAATATAGACAAGAATATAGACACATAATATAATAGTCATTAAATAAGTTATCGTTTGCAGTTTGTCAGACATCAATATTATCATAATATACTGTCTAATACATAGTTAGATAAAACCACGAACATCAATAATAAATCACTAAACGAATTCTTAAATTTGAACCGATCAAAACACATTTTAAAATACTTATTTGCATTTTTATTACTCATGTTAAACATTTCTAACTTTATTTACTACTCGAAATGTTCAGCGCAGATGATGCAAAGAATATTTTCTATGTCTGCGAATGCTGCATAGATAGCTATATTATTATATATTAAAATAAACGTATATTCGTTAACGTATCAACATAATTAATAACACTAAGTTATTCAATCTAATAAGCGCTTTATTAAATTGACCATGCATTCATAATACATAAAAAATTCTATTATAGGCACATAAAAATCAATTGTCAATTTAATATGAATATTGTTTATATACTTACAAGTAAATATATTTCCAAAGTAGTATTAGCAAAATAAGTGACGGATTTGAATTCATTTTGAATTTGAAAAAACATGTAACAATGAATTTTTATGCAAAACTACACTAGATTGTTATATTAATATTATATACCTTAAATTATAAGTCCGTGGAATAACATTGAATTACTATTAATCATAATTAATAGTTATATAACTTTTAATTATTATTATCATTAAATAATTGTTACATAACATTTAATTATTATTAATCATAATTAATTGTTATATAACTTTTAATTACGATTAATCATAATTAATTGAGAATATAAATTTTAATTATTATTAATCATAATTAATTGTTATATAACTATTAATTATTATTAATCATAATTAATTATTATATAATTTTTAATTAATATTAATCATAATTTATTGTTATATAACTTTTAATTATTATTAACAATAATTACTTGTTATTAAACTGTTGTAAATTAATGCTTTTGTGGGACAAATAAATCTTATTTAATGGTTCGTCATATCATTTTTGTTATGTATTGTGCGTACAGTTAAAAGAGCCATAGTTAATTATTTACCTACGCCTCGTTTAACTATACCACGAAATATTTAAATCCAAAATATAAGCTCTATATAAAATTTCAACAACTTCAAACGATGGCTAAATAATATGTTCGTTTATAAGCCCTATAGAGTAGAATTGAAAGTATAACTACAATCCTAATTAGATCTACAAATGTCAACTTTATTTTCTGTTGTGGGAAATATATAACTACCAACAGAAATATTTACAAAAGATGGATATTTTCATTTCTCAATAATCTTAATATTCTATAACTACATTGTTATCTTTGGAAAGGGAAGAATTAAATTCGTTACAGAATTCAAGCTTGTCACATTTTTGTGCATCGATAGCAAGAATTACACTTAATTTATCAAATAAATGTAATTATTTTAGCTTACATGCCAAATATTATTTTAGATAAATCTTTTATTTTATTTCGTCTCATCTCGAACAAACAGATCTACAGGTTTATCTTTTGACAAAACTATCCTTCAGATTTAAACGACCGATGCTCTATACTAAATTCTGAATTTTCTTTATTATTTAGGCATCAATATGGAGATCTTTCAAATTTATGATAACTGTGAAATATATTAAATTTCATGACAAATCTAATCAGCAAGCATTTATTTCAATAAATGACGCGGTGATGGTAAAAATATTGATGCATGAATATTTCCAACTGATACAATACATACCTCATCATATGCATGGAAAACAAATTTTAACTTAAATCTGATTTGGCAGGTAACACCAATAAATAAAATATCACACATACAAAATATATATATATATATATATATATATATATATATATTAATCTTAAAAGGATTATGTATACTTTTAAGGTAAATTTATATATCGTCGCTTAAATAGAAAAGTGACATATCTCGAAAATTTTGAAAATCGGTATTATTGTTTAAAACGTTTTGTTATAGTTTTTATCACGAAGTATAGATACAAGGAGTCCGAACGGCTATTTTATAAAATTCATGGACTCAGTAATAAACCCAGATCTTAGTTCTCTTTTCTGCCACTGGCTACGCTAGGATTTAGGACATATTGATGCTATTATTATTACACGTAAACACGCGTTGGCTCGCGATTGTTAAATTTCATTATTTTTAATATAAATTCCAGAGCTGTCAATAGCAACAAAACTTTCCGTGTAAGGATTTAAACGAGTACTTCTTGAAAAGTGGCGTGCTCTACCGGCAAAAAATCTGACCCCTAAATTGAGACCATTCGATTCAACACTACAATCGGACTCTTTGCATCTGTACTTCGTGGTTTGTATTTAAAAAAAAAAAGATAAATCACCAAATTAAATGTTAAAAGCTGTGCTATCAGAAGTGTTATTCATATTACGCCGTACATTTGTTTGTTGAAAAAATCTTTAAATACGTGTACCTACTGTAAAATTTGGTATTTTTGATTAATGTCAGTTTTCTATTTAAACGACGATATATTACGCGATTTATCCTTTTCGCAAGCCTATCCACATTCAAATTCCATAAACACTAAACAGTTAGGCCGAAATATCGCTTTAAAAAACATTCTCACAAAAATACAAATCTCATTCTAAAGCCATCACAATGTATACAAACCACATTCTAGAATTATTTTATAACCTATACATATATTAAAATATAATGGCAATTTTTTTTAACATATTTTAATACACATTTTTACCGTGTGTAATCGGATTAAAATATTCAAAAAGCCCCGCTCCTAGAGCAAAGGCGACAATATCACTGCAAAGTTCCAATATAACAATAGAATACGTGATGTACAATTAGTTTGTATTAATAACTCAATAGTCCTCCGATATATACGCGCAAGGAGGCCCGTCTCCAAAAGGGAGGCCACAATCATGACAAGTTTAAGACATCACCAGTATGATTTAATTACAAATCATATCTTTGTCAATTATTATATATACAACTTGCCGATTTAATTAGTAGAATCCTTGAAGGGGGTGTATCAGACCATTATACACTATCCAAATCAGTAAAAAATAGTACCTAACTTTTGATTAAATTGCCCTACTGATAAGCGGCCAATGCACTTGTACTAAAAAGTTCGATGTAGGCAAATATACCCGCTCTCACTGCACTCGCCGCCGCACAGCTGGTCCAAACGTACCTACAGGTCAATGTATACTGGCAAACCTACAGTTTTGATAAGAAACAAATCACTTTATCTCGGGATTGGACAGAGCTATGAGTACAACTAATTTTAATGTTTTTTATGACGTTATTCCTATCCGTAATTTAAGTTATTCTAGTAATAAAATCGGCACCCTGGATACATACACCTATATAAGAAAACGTATTAAGTTTATTCAATATACATATATTAATTCACTTAAAAATTAAATGTTCTTCTTCCACGACAAATTTATATTATTTTCGTAAAATGTATTTACGTTTACAATTATTCCAGACATTATATTTTGAATACAATGAGAAAAAAATACGTAGATATAGGCATTAGCCTAAAGAAACACCTCGATACATCTATAAAGAATCAGCACTTACTGGATAATTATTTAAACCAGTCTATGTTATAGAAGTTTTATTGATCGAACGCAAATAAATCGCTATGGGAGACGTCCATTAATCACGTGATCTTTTTTTTAGCATTTTTAACCATGGTAATACGTGGTGAGGTTTAAGACTATGACCCCCTTCCCCCACCAACATCACGTGAATTTTTAGTACCTACAAAGAAGTAGCCCACAGCTCATTATATTCTCGGTTATTTGCTTCAAGTCAAAGTCACACTACACGCCGCTTTTCAGTTTAAAAATCGCAGCGTTTGACGAAAAAATAAACACATCTTATTATATAACCTTGTGATATTTTGTGATTTTATCGAACGACTTAACCTCCCCCTTTCAAACCTCACGTGATTAATGGACGGCCCCTATTATAAGTGAAGGCTAATTAATTTTATAATTAAAAACAAAGATAGATAAGTTGAATGTCGGTAGATTATTAAAAATTACCTATTGACAAATAATTACAACGTTGGATATTTAAGTTTAAATCAACCTTCTTAATGAATTTTCCGTTTTTGTTTATGATATATATGGAAATTTTATAAAAAATAAAGTTTCTTTTTTTATCTTCCATTAAATCCAGCATCGTGCAACGTGGTTAAAAATTTTTAAGTTACGAAATCAGATTCTGTACAATTATACGTACATGAGATCAAGTTATTGTTTCTCCGACATTTTGTACGATACCATGGCAGAATATTGAATTGCTATATCAAATTCAATGGCTACGTACAATATTATTATTAACTGTAAGTTTATAATTTTATTAAATAACTGTCAATTGTGCATGAACATGATTGAATCTTAATTTATATTTTTATATATTAATATTTTAAAATACAATATCGAAAAATCACAAACTGATTAAAGTGTCCATTGGGCTAAATATTAAAAAAGTTAATTTTAAAAATATAAACAAACATACTCCAATAGACACGTTAAGAAAATGTATATATTAAGAAATTTTTGATACCTAAATATCTATTTTAACAGCAAATTTATCACTAATCATAATTATAATTATTTTACCACAAAGAGATTTTCAAAAACTCGAATATAATTTAGATAATATTTGAAAGTGTTTACAGAATATTTGTACCTATATATATAATTAGGTATACATATTTTTTTTTGTATAATCTACCATGCAAAGGATCCGGGGAAGAAGAAATATATTCTTACAATAACGTTAGGAGTAATTCTGGCATAGTCGTTTAGATATATTAATTATAAAGAATATTGAATTAAATACTATGTATCAATAATACGACTTCAGTTATAGCTATTTGTTATTCGGATGTCTTTCAATGAAAAGCATTCGAGGCTAACTGATACATAATAATTTGCTTGACAATTGAATGAAATTATTCATGGTTCATTGGTTATTACGGTTTTCTGCCAAGCTGCTCCATTGACGCCACCTTTTAGATAAACGTCGATCATCGTCTACTCACCGAGCATTCGCATTAGCGTCCGTCTCTGGGCTCTCGTGATATTCATGGAAGCATGGCACAATGCAAAGATTTGTGCGACATTCAGGACAATGGTATTGAGTTTTTCTACGAAGGATTCTGCCACACTCGTCGACGGTATTCCAGCAAAAGTTACAGCTTAACGGTGGTCCCGACCTATAAAAGAATTTTATTTAAAAAAAAAAATGGGAATGTTACCATAAAACAAAGGCTAGAATATCCTAATGTTAACGTTATATGACTTATTATTACAATTAGTAGTTGAATATCATCACCTAATCCATTATCTTATTTAATAAAAGGGATCTATGATCAGAAGTGACATACATACATAGCCTCACGCCTGTTTCCCAGAGGGGTAGGCAGAGACTACGGATTGCCACAAACCACGATCCTGACATACCTCCATCGCTTCATTCACGCTCATCACAGTCTTCATGCATGCTCTACGATTGCGCGTACTCTTAATCTGACCTTTCACTAACACATCTTCAATTTGATCCAGGAAAGTACGACGTGGTCTTCCCCTTGTAATCGTCCCACTCACACTCGCTTTGTATACTTGTTTCGTCAACCGTTCTTCACTCATTCTTTCCACGTGGCCAAACCACCTCAGCATACCCTTTTTTATCTTTGTCACTACTTCTTCATTCATACCACAGCGCTCTCTTATAACACTATTCCTAATTTTATCTTTCAAACTTACACCACACATACTACGAAGAGCTCTCATCTCTACAGCATTTATTCTACTTTCATGTCTTCCCTGCCAAATCCAACTTTCACTGCCATACATGAGAGTGGGAACTAACACTCCCTTATGTACAGCTAGGCGTGCCTTTTTAGATACATTACTACTCTTCATAAAAGCGTACAATGCCCCATTCACTTTATTACCAGCATTAACTCGTCTTTCAACATCTATCAGAAGTGACATAGTGTGTTTTTAATGTTCTACTGACCTGACTGCGGGTGTGTGACTCGCCCTTGGTGTTTGCGGAGATTCAGAAGCTGTGGTACTCTCAAACGAAGCTGTAGTCGAAGTAATGGTAGTTGTTGTAGACGATTGTCTCTCATTAGAAGTAACCGTCCGAATAAGGAGTGCTATTTCTCGCTCTGCTCGCACGGAAGGCTTACGAATGAGTATACTCTGTGTAGAAGAAATAAAAATTAAAATCACGAGAAAAGGAAGTATTTTTTTGCATAATCATAATCTCAGCTCATATACGTTCCAGTGCTGGGCTCTAACCTCTTCCAGAACGAGTGGGACACTAGTCTACTTTATCACGTTAGCCGGATGGGTTGAATTTCGTGTTTACCTCCCATGGCATGGATGTTATCATGGATATTATATATTTCAGTCGCCTTTAACGTCATTCACGAGCAAGAAAGGGTTCGACGAATTGTATTCTTAATGTCTTTTATAGACGAAATGCTAAATTTCAGTATTTCTAACTCTCATAAACTGAATTACATAAAAGGATTTCATACTATCTTGATCTGGGTGTGGTGGCGGTTGATTTAGATTAAGTTATTTAATATCAGTATGGGTTGTTTTCCCAAAGGCTTTTCCTTACCTTAGGCACAAATTGCGGATAAGAGCCATATTTCTGCAAAGTAGGTGTGGCTTTTGGTATGAGCGCTGTGACTGGTATAGGTTCAGACACTTGCTTGCGAACCTCCCGACTGTCCTCCGGTACCCGAGACTGCCGTTTGAATAGTTTAGTGCGTCGTTGGTGACTGTCGCTGTTCAAATTTGACGCACTTGCCACACTCACTGCCGTTGAAGCTAAATACAAACATTTATACATCTGTACTACTATCACAAAGTTGAAGCGTTTGTTTATTTAGTACGTGCTAATCTCTGAAAATATCAGTTAGATTCGAAAAACTCTGATCGTATCAAATACCCTGATTATATAGAAAGGTTTGTTATGCAAGGCACCGATAAATAGGAACAGAGGCAGTGTTTTTAGTGCACGTGATGATTACGAGATTGTATACAGCAGGTCGGGGCGTTGAGGTGCTTGCAGGGTTGGTTTATGAGGTAGCGCGCCGCCTCTTTCGTCGCCCCGGACCGATTTGGCGGGGCGCGACCACGTCCATAGCCCACCGCAAAAAAAAAAAAGGTCGGTGCGTTGAGGGTCATCCTCTCAGCTGTCATTGTGTGATTTGGGCAGGGTATAACGAAACAGACTGATGATGATATATAACTCATCAAAGCAATACCGCTGGAACTTTTAATAGATACTATATAAAAAGACATTATATAATGCCATTCTTAACTTTCATTTTCAGGTATATTAAAATCGTATTTTACTAAATAAATCCTCCGACCCATTTGCTACTAATACTAACTACCCTCCTAATCATTTCATAACGAAGTAGCCAACTTTATTGTTTTATTAAAATACATGGTAATTCTGTACTGACCTAAGATGTGGCCAACTATGCCGAATATCCAAGTTCGATTCCTATGTTTCCTACATAGGTTGTTTCTTGTTCGATCAACAAATGATTATTCTGAATTTGCGTTCGTCAATAATATATTTCCACGTATAGTCATGTTATAATATAATTTGTCACCATCTGTAAGGTACTTCACGAGGACGTCGTAAAAATCAGCTAAGGGATATATAACCATAACACCAATGAATGTATCAATTGTATCATTCCTCAGCATCATTCAGACTTTCGCCGTCCACTGCTTTACCTAAGCCTACCTCATAGATTACAAAGCCCGGTCTTTTGCCGACTGCATCCTACAGCTCATAAGAATCATCAACAACGAAGCGGAGCGTCCAACAATGCAGGCTGCGATACAGTCATCTATCGAGAACCTTTACGCCCCAGTTCGTCGAGCAATGTATCGTATTGCTATTTCTTCGCGCTAGGTTTTTTTTTTTTTTTTTTTTTTTTTTTTTTTTTTTTTTTTTTTTATTGCTTATGGCGGCAAACGAGCAGACAGCACACCTGATGGTAAGTGTCACTGCCGCCCATGGACCTTTGCCAATGGTATAGCTAGGCCGCTGCCTACCAATACAACCCTGAACCCACCCCAGTTAGGCTTCCGGCTCTCTCGCTCACCGAACGAAGCGCAATAGCACATTGCTATTACTCAGACGTCGATCTTCTGCGAGAGTGTGGTACTACCCCGGACGGACCGGCCTGCGGCTGTAGACAGAGAACTGTCCACAGCGTGGTCCTACCACAATATAAAATTCAGTCAGGTCAGTTACACCCGTTCTTTGGCGGTGTGCGTATTCCATATTTTATCTCACTGAGAAAAGACCACTTTTCTGTGCTATAAGTCATTACTAAAATATACACTGGTCATATAACTAGGCTTTTAGACAGTGAGGTCTGTTGAATGAGAAGATACTCTTAAATTGCCGAGCCCTGCCAAGGTGAGGTGTCGTTATTTAGATCCTGACACGTTCCTTGTATGATCATAGTGTTAGACAGCGTAATCGACAAATATTTTTAGGTCCTTACGTATTTTCAATCAGAAGTACATTTCTTAGAAGAAATTAAACATTTAATATAATTATTCTTGATTTCTTCTCCATTTTGACTTCTAATGTTTACGCGAGTATTACACATTTGAAATAAAACTACTTTTACGGATTCTATCGCGTTTGTATTTGATTTATAATTTCCCGACGTTTCGAACACTTCACAGTGATCATGGTCACGGGAGGACTGAGGTGTCTTACGTCCAGTATGTCATTGTTATTACAGAAATTTATTTATATCTACCCTATAAGATATTAAATTTTGACCCACATTTTTATACAAAATTAATACAATTCATTGCCAGTACAAAAAGAGAATGATTCTATATATTTTATATATATAGAGAATGATTCTATATATTTTATATGTAGAATCATTCTCTTTTTGTACTGGCAATGAATTGTATTAATTTTGTATAAAAATGTGGTTCAAAATTTAATATCTTATAGGGTAGATATAAATAAATTTCTGTAATAACAATGACATATTGGACGTAAGACACCTCAGTCCTCCCGTGACCATGATCACTGTAAAGTGTTCGAAACGTCGGGAAATTATAAATCAAATACAAACGCGATAGAATCCGTAAAAGTAGTTTTATTTCAAATCTTCTCCATTTGCTTGTTTATATTAAATATTTTCTTATATATTTAATTTAATATATAAATTACGCGTCACGTTGTTTGTCCATGATGGACTCCTAAAGTACTTAACCGATTTTAATCAAATTTGCACAGAATGTGTAGTTTGATCCAACTTAAAAGATAGGATAGCTTTCATCTCAATACTATTTTATTGCGAATTATTTGTCTATTATTTGACAATCACAATTATCTGTTATCTCCAAACGATTCTAACAGATGGCGGTATCTGTTGACTGGATTGAGTAAGTATTCAATATATGGCGCTATGTTAATCGTTCAAATGTTTCATATAAGCTACAATTTATTAGCATAACCACCACGTGTTACTGAGGCTACCTTAGCCACAGCAAAGCGTGGCCGAGTTTGCTAGTTTAATATATATTGTGTGTACTTCTGAACTCGAGTGCGTCAGATACCACTGCTAACAATAGATCATAGCTGGTAATTCTATCATATTGGCAAGTCAAAAGTGCCTTGTGTCAAATATAGGTACTATAAATAATATTACTATTACTTTAATTATTTATAAAGCTATAATTTGTTTAGTTAGTATTTTTTTCATAAAAAATACATATTCTATTCTGTTCAATAAAGTCGTTGAAAATTTCTTTCTGTTTAATAAATAATTAAAATTAGTATTATTTTTATAAACATGTATAAGGACAATGAAATAAATCAGATACAAAATAATCAAAGTATTTATTATCTATTTTGGTATAGAACAATTATTTAGTGCTAAGCACAAAGTTATCCAATTTCTCTTGTTTCGGAACAACCTCATATTTCAAACGGCTACGGTCATTGACGATTGTAAATAGTATTAAATTTTAAATTTATATCATTATTAAAATAAAATAAAGAGTTTGCTTATTTGAACGTGTTATTCTAATAAACTAGCACGTTCAGAAAATCATGATTGAGTAAGATTGCCTTGTATATCGAGAAATATTATATATAGACTGTAATACAATAATGCTACAATAAATAGAAGTTCAGTAGCATCTATAAATGTTAGCAAATCTTAGAAAGCTTGGTAACTATTGGAGACATTACACAATGTTCTGAGCAATTACCGTTGTCATTTCAATTGCTAAGATAACAAATGATTGACGTATTGTGGGTGTTATTGATGTAAGAAATTATTATAAAAGCTATGATTACTTCATCAGCTTTAATAAGTTTACAAACAAAAAAAAATAGATATTTAAGTTATCGGTATAAGCGAAGCTATTGCCACGGCTAAATAGCATTACAAACATTGGAAACGAAGAGCCCGATGCTCCGTTCGCGAAGAATTTTTTCGAGGAATATTATGTCATTAACAGACAAACCGACTGAATGATAATCTGTTTTGTTAACAAGTCTGAATACAAATAATTTTATCAAATATCTTCAATGTACATTTTTCCTATCTAATGTTTTATTATAAGTATAAATATAGATAAATAATTTTGTCAGCCAATGACAGTTTAGGACGACAAACTATTCATTCCTCCCGTAACTAAGACAGCTCTATAAAATACTTTACAGTTCACTTGATCTTTAAAGAAAATCTTATTATATTCAATGTATAATGCGTTATATGAATGGCAATATTTTCATACGAAATGAATCCCTACATAATTAATAATACTATAAATGTGAATTTGTTTGTTACGCTCTCACGCCAAAACTAGCCGACTTAGCCGATTATCATGAAACTTTGTACACGTTGTCTTTAAGGTATTAGAAAGGACATGGGATACTTATTATAAAAAAAAAATAATTACGGACGACAACTTCATTGTATGGATTCAGTTCTATTGGAATGTAGGATCTTTGATTATTGTTTAGGGCTTCAAAGCGAGCGAAGTCGCGGGTAAAAATTAGTAATTATATAATTTTGAGTGTGATTATAAGCATGAAAGATCGTTTGATTTACAATATTGGCAGTTTATGTGGCGAATTAAGTTAATATTGAACGTAACACAGTAATTTAAACATTCCCAGTGCTATGACGAACTAGGAATGCATTATATCACCATTTCTTAGTTTCACATTGGAGTCAAGAAGTGTGGGCAATTAGTACTCTATCTTTTTTTCTTACACGGGCTATGAATTAGTTAATGAATTTTAGTTATTGAACAACATCTAAACTTCGGTGAGATCGAATTCAATATCATTGATAAACCATTATTGATTTTTTTTTGCTATCATTGAAATCATACAGTCTACATACATATTAATTGCGTTATAACATTTTTAGCGTAAAAGATAATTATTATATCATTACAAATCAACATATCGACGTTAAAAAGCATAAACGTAGTAAACCCACAAAATAGAAAAAATGTGAAAAATAAAATTAATAAAGTTTGTGAATCTAAAGCCCTCTAAACTCTTAAATTCAAAAATAGAATATTGATTTTTTTTTATTCAAATAAAATAATTGGCTTTTTTAGTTTAATGTACTATATTAATTTTGTAGTTTACCCACTTTTATGTTTTCTAACGTCGATATATCAACAATCGCCAATGGTAGTTCCGTTGCACGACACACATTGCTCATAACGTTACAACTTTATAATTAATACTATATAGACATACACTGGTATATTGATTAACTATTTAAAATGATAATGTTAAACAATACAGACTATTTGTCATCACTATTATCATTCCATCAGTATTAAATTGTGATACTATGAAACTACTGTGGGAAATTGTGATACTATAAAACTTGTGATGCAAATTGCGATACCATAATCCTTTGAAATGAAATTGTGATACTATAACCGTTCTGAATGAGACTGTGATACTATAAAACATGTGAAACAAATTGTGATACCATAATCCTTCGGAATGATATTGTGATATTATAATCCTCCTGAATGAAATTGTGATACTATAAAACTTCTTAATGAAATTGTGATACTATAAAACTTGTTAATGAAATTGTGATACTATAAAACTTGTTAATGAAATTGTGATACTGTAAAACTTCAGAACGAAATTGTGATACTATGAACCTTCTGATTATAAACGTCCCTTAAAGAAATGTGAGGGTATTCTAGAAGCGTTTACAGATACTATTTGGTTTTATTGTTGGCAGATAAGCATATGCAAATATGCTATCTGGGCTTCTGGTGGTAATTAATAGTTACTATGTCTTCGATATTTCTGGCTGCAGGCTAGTTATCATTACCCAATCATTATTCATATTGAAAAGCCTAGTGCGTACTATTTTGACTATATATGAATCTAAAAACTTTTTCGCTCAATTCTAATTTATCATGCACCTTCAATAAGTTACTGGGTCTTGAACTCTCAGCGCTCACTCACAATCCGGACGCGAAAGCTATTAAAGACATTTGCGGCTAACAGCTAAACACATACGGGGAAAAAAAGCTTCCAAGTCTTTTTCAGATACTAAACGCAATTCATCTATTTTTTTAAAGAAAGCAATAGGTTACTGGGATATTAAATATAACAGCTTGAACAGCTAGTAGCTACTACATGAATTAGAATTTAAGAGCCCTGTAAAGCTTCAATTTCAAGTATATTAAAACTGTATGTTAGTAAATCAATCGTAATCAATTGATAACGTAACGCGGCCAGCAACAATATTTTATTAAATTATATCATAATTTATGACTGCATAGACGGTGGAATGATCTAAGTAGCAAACTACAGAAATCAGCTTAGAGGTTCGATACCTCGCAGAATAATTTATAAAACATAATAAAAGATTTGACTTATTCATGTGAATATCCGATCTTGAGACGTTGGATGATAATTATTGAATAGCCGCTCACAAAATCGGACGGCCAGCAATAATTTTTTGTTTTAATTTCGAAATTATTTTTCTTTAGTAATATGTAGTATATATATGTGTATATTATTATTACCATATCATGTGCGGATACACAAAAGATTTTCTGAGTCATTCGCAAAGTCTCTCGCGATACAAAAATAAATATTATTCTTGGTGTGTGTGTGTATTTAAAAAAAAAACTATGACATGTATTGTATATGTATAGCCATTACATAAATCGTATACAATGTATTGTTTAACATATATCATATATATATTCCGTAACTAAAAATATTGTTTGTTAGACATGGTAACGTCCATATTTCACGATCAAAACAAAAATGACCATCATAATACTATCAAATCACTGGATGGCACTTATTAACACAAATACACATAACCAGGTCTCTATAATCTGAACTGACAACATATTAATTAAATTATAAGTAAAAAAAGAAATAATATCAATGAAAAATAATATTGTGATAATCGTTAGTGATACAACAGATTTCTAAACGACGAAATTTTGAAGATTTTTTTGAGATCGGCTTACGTTTCACAGGATTTTTTATAACGATAATTTAAACGCAACTTAACACTTATGAATTCATCACTATAAATATTAGTATCTATAGTTCAGACTTATAAAGTGTAAATATCACCAAACTGCTGTTCATAAAATATTACCACCAACTAATTTTGAATATTAACTTCATAAGAAAATGCATTTAAAAAAACTTATTTTTATTGTATTAACTCTAACGCTTCCACGTCCGTTACTGATTCGGATTCTTTTGTAAAAAATACTTTATATATCTATCTATATATAACTATGACCTATCTATTGTATCGCTAATAATCATCATGAGAACAATAAGTTCAACATGAAAAAAAAATTATATTATCATGCGTAAGTAAATATTTTTTTTAATTTAAATCAAATAGTAAATTATATGGTTGAAATCATATTTAACACAGATTATAGAGACGTAAGCCGAAAAACAAATTGCCTTTCAGCTCCCCAGCAGTCTTTTACGCTCTAATACATTATTCAAATAGGCGATAATAGAATCAACTATATACATATTATATTTACAGTATGAAAACCTTTCTTACTTAGTAACTTTTCACTTTAAAAATGCATCTAAATTTAAAAAAAAATCAGTCAAAAATACAGAGATCGCAAACGCCAAAACTTATTGTGATCGTTGTTAATATGGGCTATGAAATAGAGATAATAATATTGCTTATTATTATTTAATAAAATTAAATGATTGATAATACTCCTATACAATGGTGTATCGATCACATGCGCTTGCCTTAATTACAAAAAAAAACATTAATAATACGTTATTAATATTGTCAATTAGTAAAAGAATCAAGTTAATGTAAACATTAGCTTGATTCTTTTCTAACTAGATTAGAATAGAAGCTACACTAAAACTTAAAACGAAATCATTGTGATGTCACACTTAAAGGACAAAAAAGTAGGTTCGAAAAATATAATTGTACGCGTAGACGAGATATTGCAAGTAAACACTATACTATTCTAACTTATCCTATAAATGCGTAATGTTTATTAGTTTGACGGTTAAATAATATCGACTGAAATCACTCAATCAAAAAAAAAATCCAATGTAATAATATACGCGTTAACAAAACCGCGTGCATGCATCTAAAATTAATGTCCAATACTCAGTACTATAAATAAATAAATGTTACTAAACATATCGCTACTGTCAGAGCAAAAGATTAAGATTTAAAGATGAATTTCGTTATAAATACATTGCATCTATAGAGAGCATCTGAGAGAAGGAAAATTCGAAACAAGGCCCTATACCAACACGTCTGACCAGCGTGGTATAGTAGGGCAATTACCCTCCCAATATGGAAGAGGCTCGAGCTCAACAGTGGGACATATATGAGCTGAGATGAGATGATCATTTATAGAGATGAATTTAGATTTATAGATTACTTTTGGCAAAAACGAAATCATCTATAAAGATGAAATTAGGTTTATGGATCAATTTAGATAAAACTTATTTAAAACAATAAATTTAGGTTTACAGATAAATTTAGGTTTAAACATATCTATAAATGTGAATTTAGTTTATACACGAATTTAGGAATAAACATATTCATCTATAAAGATAAATTTATGTTTGTGGACGAATTTAGGTATTCAATAAAAAATCTCAATCAAAAATCATCTTTAGATCATAAATGTCCTCATCTTGGCTACGCGCCTCCTTCGTTATGGTAAAGAAATGGGCGGTTTGATTTGAACCACGACCCCTATTTTTTCATGGATAGTGTAGAAATTAAAGGATCTAAGCAAGTAACATCACTGCAAGAGAAGAATTATTTTGAAAATAAAATGTTATGCTAACCGGTCTAGCTAGCGTGGTCTAGTAGTTTAATTTACCTCATCGAAGGCCTTCGCCAAACAATGGAACATAACATGGCCTAAAACGGAAGATATATATTTTTTAACGCCTGTGAATAATTAGAATATAGCTGCCTGTGTCAATACGATCTTTTGACCTTTTGGATAACAATAGCGATAAGCTTTTAAAATAATTATCTCATATTATGTGATCCGTAACTATTACCAATTTCTAAATCACTTGATAGATACGAGAAGATATGAATAAAAAAAATTAAGAATTACACAAGTCCACGAAAGGTCTGAATTTTCATGATTAAATGCCAAAAATAAATGCAAAATATCACGAGATGGATGTGTTGTAAGACTATTTAAAATGAGGTAAAAAAAAATAGGTAACAGAATGATGCACGTATACTGTGACTCTCGACACACATTTCATCATCAACATTTGACTAAATTATTGAACTGGAGAGAGATCCTCCTAAGAGAATATTTCTCGTTATCACCAACAAACTCCAAAACATAATTTAAGGTTCGTCGATAATTACGAAAATTATTCTGACACTTAAGAGTAGGTAAGTGTTTTGTCTTAAGACAACATAAATTTCTCATATTATTTATATTAATTATATTTGATTTAATTAATTTAAACACCAAAGACGATGACTGCTAAAATTTATTTTTGAGTCTTTGATGAAAACGAGCGTAAGACTATTAGAAATGAGAAGCCCAGGAATATATTTGTGTAAAAAATACCGATAACACAGAACATTGTATACATGAACAACTCACGACAGATATAAATAGTTACCATTTAAAAACGTTAAATAAATTATCGAAATACGTCGACCAGCAGAATAATTGTTTTGAACTAGAATCCCACATCGCTAACCCATATTAAATTGATAATTTTCATACGTCCATCGACAATAACTCTCCGAAAAACAGGCCTGCATACTTTTACCGTTAAAGTCAACTATTTGCTAAGTAAAGTAACAAAATAAGCACAAACAAGAGTATTTTGTATTAAAATTTATTGGATTCATTAGTATATCTGAATATTGTCCCAATTTTGATGACGCTAAATCAGTGCGAATTTTTAAAATAGTTATTAGAGTAGTTAAATTTCTTTATTTTGTCTAATGTTACGAGTTTATGATAAGTTATTGAAAACCAAATCTTAATCACCTAACCATTGAAAAATCTTATTTCCAAAGCCACGGCGACGTTTTAAAAGGAAATGTTTACCTATTTTAAAATTTAGATGTCAATATTTTTCAAAAATAATCGAGACGCCGTGGCTTCTGTCAGCATTAGTACAATTTTTTTCATGTACACACGACGCAGTCTATTGAACGTTTTGTACAACTAACAAATAACATACACAATTATTATCACGAACGTAGTAGTATTATAAAAACAACATTACGTCATTTTATTATTAAAAAATCCCTCTTTCTTGCCATCTTGGTTAATTTTTTTCATATCACTGTATATATGTCTTAACGACCATCTATTAACAATAGCGTCCAAATAATATAAGTACGAATATAAATTAAAAAATAATTTATTCACTAAGATTTTTAACTTTTTAATTGATTTTAAATTTCTGTTTATTTCGTTTAATTTTTTATTAGGAAAGTATCCAAACAATGCAAATATAAATAAATAATTAGAAAATTAAATTTACTCGGCAATGTTCTGTGTTAGTCTTTCGATTTTTTATTTGGAAAGTAAATAATATTGATATTGTTGTAAAAAAAAACCTTTCTTGGCGGTATTTTGTTTAGAAGAAAATAAATATATAAACCGCCTCACAACACATCGACACATCGTCTCGATCCAAAATTTGCCAGTGCAATAAACACTGTAGGTACTTTAATATAGGTGACTACTGAAATAAATCGCATACGAATATAAACACACTAAAACTTAAAAATAGAGGTAGTAATGATTAACTGATTAAAACCTGCCACAAATCTTAATAACTAAATGTTTTGACAGAATTTCTCAAAGTTTGACAATTTATTAGTCTCACTGTGACCAAACAAGGTCATAATTTTCGGATGGTGAAAGAGTGAGATTATAATTCATTACCCACTATCTTTCCCGAGAGTGTCATATAGACGATTAAAAGATATAGGTATATAAAATCAGTGCAAAATAAGGAAAATTCGAAATAAAACATTATACCAAAGACGACCAGCGTGATATAGTAGCGCAATAACCTTCTATTGTGCAGGAACCTGGAGCCCAGAAATTTGACGTATATGAACTGAGATTTCTATTTTAATAGATATATTTTCAATAGATATATTTTATTTACACAGATTTGAAGTCACGATTGACAAAAAAAGCAATAGTAAGTATGGATCACTGTTCATAAACTTTAAAAGCATGCCGTCGCCATTATTGTCGAAAAACTGCAGTACAAAACAATCCAATCTGTGTGCGAATTTGTTACTTTGATTCGATTATACGCATTAACTACTTCATCATTATGAAATTTTACGTAAACGTTGAGACTCCTATAGTGGCTACGAGCCCAACAGTGGAACGTATATGAGCTATGGTGATGATACTAGAAAAGAACTATATATGTAAAAAAATATTAATTGCCTGTAATATTTTTCTAATTTACGCCTATATAGGTACAGTACCACGTTAATATTCTCCTATAATTTATTATTATTTAAATTCTAAAACTAATTCTGTTGCGGTTTCTGTAAACTGTGACAAGTGTCACCAATGTTATTTTTTTCTCAGCCCATATATGACCCACTGTTGAGTTCCGGCCTCCTAGACATTGGAAACGAAATTTACCCATTGAATCACTTGGCTCAGACGGACTAGTATTATTTTATGTCAAGTTTTCCTTACCTTGCATCGATCTTATCTGCATATTATATCGCATATATGACATCTACGGTACATAAAGATGATGGTGGCTTATACTCTCAATCCGTCACTTAACGGACATATTTTTGGAATAACATTGACGCAATATCTATGTTAGACATTTACGTAAATCATCAACTTGATCAACCATTGTGAATTTTGACTTACAGGAATTACAATAGTCACAAGGTGTGATAAAGATAAGTCCCACATAAAACCATCAAAGTATAAACGTATTTTTAGCAAATAGATTATAAATACATTTCGCAAATTACTTAGAATAAAAAATGATCAAAGAATAGTCAAACTTTGAGAAACAATGACCACGCGATGTAATATGGAGAGATTTACAAAATATAAATTTTCTATCACATTTCAAATCGTAAATCACAAAATATCATTGTGCACACATTGTCTATCAATTAACGAACATATTTCACACCGAACAGTTCTAAACTATTCTACTGAGATCTAAGATACACGTTTACTCATGGCAATAATGATACAGACGATTCAGGATACAAAAACCGTTTGAGCAATAATAATTTCTTTTTTTCCATATATTTACAAAAGTTCAAAGATGTTATTGCTTTTATTTTTTATTATATATAACATCAGGGTTGCCAACAAGTTTTGTATAATATAAATATAATAAAAAAAATTGCATATAAAAAAATATATTCAGTGACGGGTTAAAAAAATAATCTGTCACGACTTGTTTTAGCAGGCAGCGTCACTTTTACTTGTATCTCCAACTGCCATCGCCAAATCGCCAGCCAAGTGTTTATGGCATTTTCAGCTCGTTGGCAGACTACATCCAATGATGGCGGTTTGATAAGCTTGTGATAAAGATGACTAAAATATCATCAATACAAAAAAAAATCTACAAATTTGTTTTGTTACTATTATAATTGAAAATAATTTGATGAAAAATTGAAAGGGACAGATAAAATCAATGAATAAAAAATATATATACAAAATAAATGTAAAAATATAATATTTTAATTTGCTGTTATCCAATTATTAGTTTTATTATGCAATTACTGGTAGTCCACGCAATATATACTCTCCTCCTATTATTCAGATTGCAAGAGATTTGATAATAGTTTCACGAATTTCATGACGTCAAACCTCCTTGGTAATGTTATTGTTGAACAGGCAGCATCAGATAGATTTGATTTAGATATATATTAAGCTCTGAGTAGTGTTTCACTACAACGACGAACATAGGTCGTTAATATTAATAGCAGCCATCACACAGCGTTTTAATAACTTTCACTGGCAACCCTATATGTTATAATACCATCAAATTGATTTAAATTCACAAATATATTATAACATATAAAATAAAACTATTTTTTTTTACGGCATTACATCGAGTATCTAATTTATTTCGGATACTTTATACGATCCGTTATCGCAGTAGATGATAGTATGCAAACATCAGTCATAGCATTGACATATCCAAAATTAAATAATAAATATATTAAAAATGCCGTTAAAAATGGTATTACTTTATATGATTGTAATATTATGTAATATATAGTTATTTATTATTAGACAGATACGGTTAAGTTGTTCGCGATTCTCACTAGATAACTATTTCACAAGACACTGCTCACACAATATATTGTTTTAAAACACGTTATAACTACTTCTGTTAAGTTGGCTTACGTCTTTAAAACTAAGTACAACTTTACGAGGTATTTACATAGCGAGATGCATATATAGATCGTACCGCGGCTGCGAGCGGCTGGGTAGCGGTACTGTTGTTGCCACCGTCGCATGGTAACAGTCCGTACCCTGCCACTCGGGTCACAACGAGTATGACTCGTCGGCTGACGTGCCGCAGGCCGCGTTCTATTGCATCGAATTGAAATTAACACCCAAAATATTCAATGGTGAATGGTGTGGAACACCCTGTAGTGGGAATCCGTGGCTAGTAGTGGAATCGATGAAGCCAGGTGTCAATGCTTGATGTTGCGGGCAAAGTAACGCCATCTGTTGATCGACTTGTTGAAGCTCCTCCTTTTGTTCGGGCGGAGGTGTTGTGTGTTCCCTTTTTATTCTACTCTTGATACTCGGCCGGTTGTTCGGATAACCTTTCTTTTTGTATTCGAGCCATAGGGTTCTATTGTTGACACCGAACATACGGGCCGCCTTACAGAAACCAATGCCGCCGAAACGCACCGCCTCGAGTGCTCGTTGGAAGTTCTCCTCGGATTGTGGATTGGTAGTGCGTCGCCTCTTCGGTACAGGGACAGGCGTGTGATCTTGCTGTCCTTGTAAATCGACACACGACGGCCCCGGCGATGGTCCGGCCACACCAAGTGACTGACCGTAGTTTGGTATGTCCGAATCCATGTGGGGATTTATCACGTTATTCATGTACATGTTATGATCCGGCTGCAGTGTCCCACCGATGCACGAGTTCGAATAACGTGGGTACGAATGCTCCATCATAGTCCACTGGCCTCCTGGGAAGAGAGATAAATGTACGTGTTTCATTAAATTTCAAAGTACATATGTTTAAACGTTTTCGATTTATAAGTTTTGGACAAGTTTCTCATTGATCTCCCTTCCCTGAAATAAAAATGGAACAGTTTTGCAACAAAAGCTTAACATATAAAAATTGACGGCAACATTAATTTGAATAATATCTTAGACCCCAATATGTAACTTTTAATATTATATATATTTTCTTAATTTTACAATCATGCATATGAGTGAAAATAAAGTACAATGATAGGCGAATGTTAAATAATAATTATGATAATGATAGAAATAATTATTAATATAATTTGGGATGAATGAGAAACTGTCACGACACATATAATAATAATAAATGCAAAATAACAAAACATAATAAATTTAAATGAAAACATTAAAAACTACATACATACAAATATGTAATAATTTCTGATGTTTACGCATGTATTACACATTTAAAATAAAACAATTTTCATGGATTCTATCACGTTTGTACCTATTTGATTTTTAATTTGCCGACATTTTGAACACTTTATAGCGTTCATGGTCACGGGAGGAGTCGTAAGGTCAGGAAATTAACAATCAAATACAAACGCGATAGAATCCGTAAAAATAGTTTTATTTCAAACATATACAAATATTTATGATTACCACGAGGTCTCTTATACGTAGAGTATTATAAAAACTAAACACAAATGATGTATAGCTTAATATTTTTTTTGTTCAGTTCGTCCGTCCGGACCGACAAAGGGAACAATGCACATGCGGTCAAGTCTTAAACAATTATCTTCATAAATTCTTTAACACTTCATATTGAATAACTTATTTACAGACGCTGTCTGTCAGTAAGTCATCTCGTTTACACTAATTGAGTGCTGAAAACCAAATTATGATTCCTTTGCGAATTTTGGCAGAACATGAAATTACATGCACTATTATATCATATCGTGTGAGGTGTAGTGCACTTCAGCACTTTGTCTGTATTAAGGAAATAATACCAGTAAAATTATTTAATATAACACTAACGAAATGAATATAATTCAAAGCACGACATGAAATTTCCATATTCCCGCCAAAAAAAAAATGTGTTTCAGAAATAAGAACTTTTTTTAAGTGGAATGATGGTCCCGTCACAGCCTGTCCAACCCTACTCCTGAATATTATACTTGTGCTTAAGGACAAGAAACCCTTGTAATGTATCCCCAATGCCGTTTACTTAAGTGATTATCAGATATTAAAACAGTTTAAGGTCAATTTTTAGGAGTACAATTCCACCAAATTTTTATGTCAATTTGAATTGAAGAGATAACCATACTGATGTGTTTCCCATGTGGTGACGGAGTAAGAATACAATTCACCATACATATGTATGTATATATGTATGTACATACATACATATCATCACGCCATATCCCTTGCAGGGTAGGCAGAGAGAACAGAGTGCCAGAGAACTCTATCTCTGAATACTTCACTCGCTTCCTCAACATTCATAATTCTCTTCATACACGCTCGCCGGTTTCGGAGACTCTTGACTCCACCTTCCTTCAGTATAAGACCGATCTGGTCTAGGTAGGTTAGTCTCAGTCTCCCTCGGTACCTACATCCTTCCACTTTCGCATTGTATATCTTCTTAACCAGACGTTCGTTCGGCATTCTTTCTACGTGTCCGAACCATCGGAGCATTCCCTTTCGCATCTTTACACCAATACTCTCTTTCATACCTACTCGCTCTCTTACGTCGTCGTAACGAATGCGGTCGGTCAGCCTAACTCCACAGATTTTCCGCAGAGATCGCATTTCGACCGCATTCATTTTACTTTCATACTCTTTTCTGCATACCCAACTCTCGCTTCCATACAGTAATGTTGGTACAAGCACTGAGTTATGTATTGCTACACGTGCTTTTGCAATTCACCATCCCCTATCTTATTCGTGGGTGATTGTAAGATACAACTAAGGGATATAAAACGCATGTAGCATCTATGCAAGAGAAGGAAAACTCGAAATAAAAGTCTATACCAACACGTCTGACCAGTGTGGTATAGTAGGTAAATTTCTCTCCCATTATATATATATTAGGAGGTAAGAGGAGAGTCCTATTATGGAAGGCGTTAGAAGCGAAATTAACCTGCTTCACCACGCTGGTCAATTCAGTTTGGATTGGGGTTAAATTTAAAAATTTTCCCTCTCGCTCCAATATCTAGATATCGTCTCAAACGCTATTGTGTTCCTGTTAAATCCCAATAGAGCCGTGCGGCAGCTTAAATGTTTATAACGTAACTTTACAATAGTAATTATTAAGCTAGAATTACCCGTGCGAGGGGTAAATAATGCCGATTTAATTAGTCTAATCCTTGAAGTGGGTGTATCAGACCATGATACACTATCCAAATCAGTAAAAAAAATAGTATCTAACTTTTGATTTAATTGCCATACTGATAAGCGGTCAAAATACTGTACTATAAAAATTCGATGTAGGCATATATTCATGCCTGTGACATTGAACTAGTAGGCAAATAGTCCCGCTCTTGCTGCGCTCGCCGGCGCACAGCTGGGCGAAATGTACCTACAGGTCAATGTACGCAGACAAGCCTGCTTTGATAAGAAACAAATTACTTTATCTCGGGAGTGGTTAGAGCTAGGAGTCTGCAACTAAGTATAATGTTTTTTATGACGTCATTCCTACCACTAGTTTAAGTTATTCTAGTAATAAAATCGGCACCCTGTATAACTAGCAAACCCAGCCCGTTGGTTTGTTTGTAGAAATCGATATATCGCAGCGCCACCTGGTGGTGAGTTACAGCAATGGGGATGGCATATAGAACTTCTCCGTCAAAAAATACACATAACAATTTTCATAATGATCGGTCAAATAGTTTCAGAGTTTAGCGATGTCATATATATACAAACGTCATCTTTTATCGATATAGATATTACAATAGAATAGTTTCGCAAAAGATTATTAAAAATATACTAGGGAAACATCAAAACAATAACACTAGTATAACAGCCTTCTTTTTATTAATATGTGTGCAGTTGTTAGCCGCAGATTGCTTTGACAACTTGACCCGGATGACGGGGATGACTGATGAACTCTCGAGGGCTCTCAATCAGATGATATTAAGCTAAGCATTGCGATCACCAATCCGCCAGTCAAGTGGCTATTATGGCTTTATTCCTACTTGAGGAGGTCAGCGTTCAATAATAGATGTCGCAACATTGATGGCTGGTTATAATACTAAGCTAACATCAAAAAAAGCTTAAATCATTATATTAAAAAATGACTTACGTGCCTATTGTACAAGCAATAACTATTCCATTGTTGTATTTCATTAGTCTTCACAGACTTACGCCTGAATAGTAAGGATCGATCCATACTAATAATTCTCTTGATTATAAGTAGAATCGTGCAAATACATCATGTTCTTGCCTTTGTAAGTTTTTTTTATAAGTATCATAAAGTTTATTAGGATTTGCCAACAGATGGCGACAATATTTTGTTTTAGTCATAGTAAATGTACAAATTATCACCAGATTGCGTGTTCAATTTTAAGTTTTAAGTTGTATTCTTTAACATTAAATTTTATAATTAATTATATATCGTCATAAGAGTGAAAAATAATTTTAAAAATAACTTTCTAAATTATTAATGTTGACGCAAAGAGAGAAATAGAAATTTATAAAATAATAATAGAGAAATATTACAAACTCAAAAAACATCTTTTAGAAATAGCACACGGAGATGTATAATAGAAATCGTACAGTAAATAAAATGTGATAAATTATACTGTTCTTGGTGTCATGTATTATAAAAAGTAACTCAAACTTTGGTTTCCAATGAGACAGAGGGATATTTTTTCTTTTCTTAATTACGATAAGTGTGACTAGGTTCCACCCAATGGTAAGAAATGATTGGAACGCACCGACACAAGAGACTTTTGACATATATTTTATTTTATCTGAAGAGAATTCTTCAACCTCTCCCACTGGATGGATAAAGGGGTTATATTCCGGCATCCCAGTGAAATCAACAGTATAAAAGATAGAACACCGCGGTGTTCTTTCATCTACCTATTAATAGAGTATTCATCCTATATATAACTCGACAATTTCTAACCGCCATTTCTGGCGACAGAAATACGAAATGTCATCTAAAGAATACTTATGCTGTATTTGAATGGAAATACCATCCATTGTTAAACTTCAAGCTCCGTAGATATTTGTAATGAAATCTGTAGCGAATATATGTTATAATTGATTATAATGACGAATGTAATTAGATGAAAAAGATGGCAAATAATTTATAAAAATTATTACCTTGAGGTAAGCCTGTTGGTGCAGAATCCATTTCCATCGAGTCCACTGGCAAATTGTCTTGATCTGTGGTCTGTAAATAAGTTATTTTTGAGTTAGTATATAACTCTTTTTCATTTTGTCCCAAATGAAAATGGGTTGAACCTAAAAGTGGTCAAATGGGCATAAAGCCAGGCAAGGCATTGTGACCAGGTTAAAAAAAACTTTAATTTAGGCTACAATTTCAGCATAAAATAAGACCCATGACGGTCAATGTATTTATTAAAATAATTTTTTAACAGTCAATTTACAAAATAAACTTTGTCTTTTAGACTAAATATAATTATAATAACTACCGAGCGGGCCACCGGAACCTGGTCTTTGTCTTCGATGGCCCACCCGGCGGCAGATTTAGGCGGGGTGTGACAATTCTATAGCCCGTCGCCAAAAAAGACTAAATATATGTTTCAATTTAGTTTTAAAATAATTTAAATTTTATGAAGATTTTTATGCTCTTCTTCCTTACAATTTATATATTTTAATAAACTGTAACAAAGGAAGGAAGACTCAAAAAAATCTCAATGTCAACCTATCTGACTAGCGTGGTGTAGTGGACGATACCCCAGTGGTGAAACGGTTTCTATGATGTCACGCGCCATTATTTCTGTCACCCCGGACGAAATTAAAGGCGTAGGCCCACATTATAGCTCGTCGCGAAAAAGTCACATATCACACTGTTGTATTATATTAATTTTTTAGTATTTTGTAGTGTCATATTGAATAATTTCGCTGGTATTTTATGGAATATGATACAGTTAAAGTGCTGAAGTGTAATATGGTACAATAGTGGCTTACGTGTATTTTCGTGATATCACAAAATTCCCAGAGAAAGCATAAATTTGGTTATCAGCGCCTAATTAATGGTAACGACTTCGACTTACTGACGACAGTGACATTTTTTTTGGGACTAATCCCACCACACATTCCCACCATTGTAACTCCTGTAAGCCAGGATCCACAATGGTCACTATAAATGACACCGAGGTTTGACCCTCAGGCAGTCCCGGGAAATGATTTTAATTGTCTTGGAACCCGCAACAAATTTAATTAGAAAAGTTAAAGAGGAGGATTTGGAAAAGAGTGATTCCACTTCCCTCCAGGCAAAGCGGGAGACAGAAAGTAATATTGACTAGTCAGCCAATAAGTAAAGGGTAGTAAAGCTACGAAAAGCGCAGCAGTACGGCACCACGGATACGGGATAACTTAACGGGGCCTATATGTGAGCCTTAAGATTGATTGCAGTAGTAGGTATGGCAGAAACGCCTAAACGCACGGAAATTTTCTCGAGTTGCTACAAGATCCGTATAGTATACTACTCCAGATGTGACTTGCAAACTGTCTAACATAAGGTCGCGCTCGTTACGCCAGAGATCGCACTCCCAGAGAATATGGTGTCCTGATTGTTCATACTCGCGGTTATGTGTAGAACATTGACAAAGTGGTGAAGGTACGAGTTTAAAAGCAAATAATTTACTTTAAAGTTGCCATGGCTAGTTAGAAATTGGGCTACAAAATGGTCAATCAACCTCCAGCCACACTCTCTCTAGGCGCTCGCGGACGCATGGGAAAAATAGATAGCGGTGACGGCCCTTCGATGATGAATCCCATCTTTCTTGCCATTCAATTAAAAGTTCTTCATAGACAACGGATTGCGGTGCAAACAATCGAGCGATTTTGGAACGAAGTTCCTTATCGCGCGTTGCGAAAGGGAGCTAGACGGAAAAAATTACTACCGACACACAACAAAGTTGTAACGACACAACATAAAACAAAGTCGCTTTCTCTGTCCCTATATCCCTATTTATGCTTAAATTTTTAAAACTACGCAACGGATATTGATGCGGTTTTTTTTTATAGATAGAGTGATTCAAGAGGAAGGTTTATATGTATAATATATGCATAATATAGTAGAGAAACACTGATAATTTAAGAGGTTTCTAATGTGATGTCGTAAATAAACACATTATTTTGCGCTTACATTGCAAACGCTGGCTGAACCCTACGAAATAGATCAAAATAAAGTACTACAGTATTATAGAGCTTAAAAAGGTCTACAAAAAAGTCCGCGATGGTATATGCCTATCTCTTAAGGATAACATACTATCTCCATTTTAATACTTTAAAAAATGGCCTATTATAAAACGATAATTGAAAAGCTATTTCCACAAATACTGTATTAATCCTTATCATTTTAAATACATTAGTTGGCTTGAGCATTTCATGAAGATAATTTTTTTCCTTCAGACCATGCAAATTAAATCAATACCTTATGAGATATAGCAAAATCAAAATAATGCGCAACGAAATTAATTTCGTTTCGCCGCGCGGCCGCCTCGCGTTCGAGCTCGGGGCCCAAAAGTTTTGGTAGTCTAGTGGAATTATATATCCTATTATCCTATTTCCTATTAATATTATAAACGTGTGGTGATAATCCGTGTGGTGACGGAGTAAGAATACTATTCACCACCCCATGTCATACCCATGGGTGATCGTACGAGACGACTAAGGGATATATAACGCACATAACATCTGTGCGAGAGAAGGAAAACTCGAAACAAAACCCTATACCAACACGTCTGACTAGTGCGGTATAGTAGGTTAATTTCCCTCCCATTACGGAGGAGGCTCGAGCCCAATAGTGGGATATTTATGGGCTGTGATGATGATGATTATAAACGTGAAAGTTTGTAATAATGTACGAGTATGGATGTGAACATGTTTGTTGCTCTTTCACGTAAAAACTACCGAATGGATGTTGATGAAACTTTATAGTAATATAGCTTGCACCTCAGAATAACACATAGGCTATAATTTATAAAGATATTTTGCAAATTGGCTAAAATATAACGATAAAAATCGCTTAAGGCAGAAACAAATTATATAATAAAAATAGTAAATTAAAAATTCAAAATAATTTGATATTTATTGCCGATGCACATTTTATAATAAGGAATTGATTCTTATGCAAACAAATGCTTTTATTACTTTCGATATTTAAAGTACATATTTTTTGCCTTTTATCGTGTGTCGTTTGGTACAATATTTCAAAAGTTAGGACAATAAGAGTGCGCAGTGCTGTGGTCAGGCAGCAACCGGGCGCACTACAGATCTACAGAAATATGGCAAGAAATCTATGATCGCCGATTGTGTGACCCGAACACAAGTAAAGGCGTGAGAGCAGTCATCGTTGATGATTGTTGTATTTTAAGAGCACTATCGATTTGTTAATAACATACTATACCTGTAGGTATATAGTAGATAGGTATTGAAAGTTTGTGATGTAAAACATCTTTTTGCGCGCCTTGGCAGTAAAATTGTGTCGACTACTGGAAATGATACATTGGGTAGGTACTAAGGCAAACGTGCTCATGTCGTGATACTACGCCGCTATTCTATATTCATTTGTGTGTGCGTGCGTATGACATCGATAGCTGTCTAACATAAGTGTGACATTAAATAATTAAATATTACATAATCTTAAATTCAATTGTTAATTAATATTCACTCTTTTTTATATGTAAAATGTCAATTAATAAACAAAAATAACAAGTTACTTTAGAGACGAGCTTTATTTTTCTTTTTAATTTATTTTTTCTTTTTACAATAATACCTATTTTTTATTAAGAAATAGTTATCATTCTTGCCATCTGAATTACATTAGCGAGCGCTACCTAAACTGTAGAATTCACACGAAGATAACGTAACATAAATAGTTCTGAACAAAAAATAGCGACAGTTTACTCTTTATGTGGAAGCCAATATATCCTAAATTATAAGTTCATACATGTCCCTTTATTGGGCTCGAGCCTCCTTCACACTAGAAGAGTAATTGACCTACTACACCACGCTGGTTAGATGTGTTGGTATAAGGTAATTTAGTTGAGTTTTCCTTCTCTTGCATAGATGTTATATGCGTTTTTTATCCCTCGGTCATCTTTTATGATCTCCCACAGGTACAGGGGGTCAAGGGCTTCGCCAAGGGGGAGCAGGGGGAGGGGTCAGTTGACCCATAGAGATCAAATGTAGCTTCATGCGTTCGACTTACTCCGTTACCACGCGGAATTATAGTATTTAGTTCATTCTTATCTAAATAGTCATATTTGTCGCTTTCAATATTTAATGTAGATTTCAATATTGGGAAAATATCACGATATGAAATATGATTCCTTCCATAGCATCTGAACGTTTATCGGAGTAGTTTTTACATGATAAAACACAACACTACATGATTTTCTTCGTAATAAAATAAAAATACACCTTCTTCACTAATTAATCGAAAGAAACTTCGTTCCATCCGGGTGTCCCTTGACACCTCTCGTTTTTTTATTACGGTCGCGCGGTAGAAGGAAATCTGTGTTCATATTATTCCTTGTCGTGCAATACATTGATGCCCGTCTCTGAATTTCCAAGTCAACCGGAAGTATAGCCGCGAGTACTGGCAAGGCCTTGGTACTGACCGTCCTGTAGACTTTACATAAGAATGTTAAGGCCAATCGTTGGCTTTGTAATAATTTAAGGCGAGCTGCCCCTATGGTAGCCCTATCAGTCCAAACGGGTGCAGCGTAGCAAATACACCCCAAATATGCGGCCACATATATAGTTTTTAGTGTATTAAAACGAAGGCCCCAGGTAGACGTTGATATTCTAGTAAGCGCATAGAAATTTCGTTTCGCTTTTTCACCTACAGTTTTAATATGCTCGACAAATGAAAATTTTTTTTCTAATAGTAGACCAAGATAGCAAACTGATTATTTCTTTTTGACTGTCATATTATTGAATTTTATATGCGGAAACGATTGTAAATTTCCTTTTAATAAAAGGTGATACGTTTTTTGTGGGGCAAATGTAAGCCGATTTCGTGTGCCCCATTCGAATATATTATTGAGACAAATTTCTGCTAATTTCTCTAAACCGTTTCTAGTGTTTGATTCTACGAGGAGAAGACCGTCGTCGGCATAGCCGATCAATTGACAATGTTTCGGCAGAGGTTATTCGAGGAAATCGTCAAAGCCTAAATTCCCTAGATATATGGACCTAGCACCGAACCTTGGGGGCAGCCCATCGTCAGTGGCTTCGACACAGCATGGTGACCAAGTTTCAGTTTAGTAGAGCTTTGTGAAAAGTATGGCTGTATAATTAGGTAGATGTTCCTATAGCACCCACGAGTCTTTAATTTAAGAAGTAGCATTGGCCACCAGGCGTTGTCGAAAGCACCTGAGATATCCAGGAAAACGCCTAGCACGTATTTAAAAGCGGATGTATTAATAACTTTTCTCACCGCAATGGCTGCGTCGATAGTTGATTTACCGCGAGTGAATCCGAATTGCTTATGGTTGAATGTTGGTCCACCCGGCAATAAACGAGGAACAATGAGCCGTTCCAAGTGATTGCCTAGTGAGGGCAGTAAGGTGATTGGTCGATATGACTTCGGGTCATCTGGTGGTTTATCACCGCCTTTAGGAATTATTCGTATATATCCGCGACGCCATAGCCGAGGAAAAATACCTTCAGATATACAACGATTGAAAACCATTAACATTGAGCTGCCCGATGCTCGACTAGCTTCTTTGATCATTTTATTTTATATTTTGTCTTCCCCAGTAGCTTTGTTGAGGGGAAGAGCTCTAACGGTATTCATAAACTCAGCAAAAGACGGAAGGTCAGACATAGGCGAGAGAGGTGGGTCAGCGGCCCACGCGCTTATTTGTTTATGGTGTTCGCTGTCGACTGATATGTTATCCTCTGGAATTAACGTATTTAATAAAACTTCCGTGGTCTCCTCAATACCCGTAGTGTGTTTATCATTCACTTTGATATTTTGTACGTAAGCTAGGTCGATTGAGCGATTTGCTTTAAACTCATGATATAGTGGAGACCACGGACCTTCACTTTCTAATTTTTTTACAATCCTATTTTTTTACAATCCTATTTATGTGTCTTTCGATTTTTCCACCGCAGTCCGGTAGCAAGACCGTACAGCTTTCAGTAAAGATAGAGATTCATCAAAGGCCGCTCCCATCCTGCATGACTTTTTGAGTTTATTATGTCTTCTACGCGCCTTTCGGAAGCGTTTGCGGAGCGGACGGACGGACAGTAACTGTTAAGGCTATGCAATATGAAGAAGTGATAAATAATATATGAAGAAAATTAATACGTAAGACAAGGCAGTATGGTTAACTGCCTGCCCATAAGGACGAATAAATAAAAAAAGAAATATATATATATATAGGTATATATAAAATTTTATTTCGTTTCCCTACTCTTGCATAGATTTTATTTACGTATTATATCCCCTAGTCGTTCTTTACAACACCATCGGGAAGATAAATTGGATTCTTACTTTATCACCTCATGGAAAATTGCCATTTTTTATAAAGTTACCAATACCACAATGGACCATAAAATATGATTCTGTTTACACCTAATAATATAATACATACTTCCCATATCCTAAGCAACTACGAAAAAATATTTGACTTATTTACAATTTGAAAATTGTCTGAGATATAAGAAAAATTAATCATCATCTCGGTTCATATATGGGCCCACTGTGGGATTCGAGCCTCCTCCATAATGGGAAAACCTGACCTATACCACGCTGATCAGACGTGTTGGCATAGGGTTTTGTTTCGAATTTTACTTATCTCGCATAGATGTTATATGCGTTTTATAAACCTTAGTGGTCTCTTACGATCATCCACGGCTAAGATAGTGGGCGGTGAATTGTATTCTTACTCCGTCACCATACGGAAATAGAAAAAAGAATAATTAATATGAAATACAAATTCATTATTCAAAAATGGCCTTGTATTAATAATTTATAAAAGACGAAGTATTAATTGATAATGAGTCCACACCTGTTGCGAGTTATCTATGGTCCTGATTTCATGGTATTCCCTAATACGCCGTTGCTGTTGGGGTACGCTGCTCAGAGTGATCGCTTCAACCGACTGTGGGCCCATTTCAGACCGATTATCCTCATGGACTATATTCAACGACGTCGAGCCATTCGAGCTTTTCCTGCGCCTAGAAAAAATAACATCATCATTATTTTAAAAGTGATATAAGAGCGGTTAACATTTTTCTATCAGCAACTACCTATACATATAGAGATTGGCTTGTACCGTTTATTATCAAAAAATTAACGTTCGAGTAGTAGTAATTTGTAACTGCACTTTGTTCGGTAAACGAGAAATTCGGAGGCAGAATTGTTAACGGTAAGCAACTAGGGGAAGGTACCCATATTGCTTGGCCCATTTTTTATAATTTCAACCCCCTCTCCTGGCATGACCACTTATTATAGAAAAAGATCTAATTTTGTTCAAGCCTAGTATTTTTGAAGACCTTCTAACCCCTGAGTATGTATGTATGTATACCATCTGGTATGGGTATGTTCTACAGCTGGCTGTGGCCCTAGTATTGCGGCAGTCCATGAGCGGCTATTACCGTACACCATTAGATCGGCGATCGGCGACCTTCTCCTCTGCTACCAATACAAAATATATTTATTTCCCAACAGTAACGAAAAAATCTTTGGATCACAAAGGTTTTTTTTTACAAGAATACAATTAACCGGCACAAATAATATCGATTTGAGACATATTATAAAGTTTAAAAAAGGTTTATTTATTTATTTTTTTACTCAAAAAATTTGAAAATTAAATATTATTGTTAAAACGTTTTGTTATATTTTGTATTTTAATAAAAAAAAATATTAATCATCAAATTAAATGTCAAAACTGTGCTGACACAAGTGTTATTCTATGTTACGCCGTACATTTGTTCGTTGAAAAAAATCTTTAAATGCGTGTACTGTAAAATTTGGTATTTTTGATTAATGTCACTTTTCTATTTAAGCGACGATAAGCTTTTATTTATGAATATTATAGAATTATAAATTACATATAGCTTCTTCTCTTAATTATCCAAATTTTTTACATATATTTGACATCCTAAACGAACTAGATTTGGTGTTATAATATCTAATATTTACCATCAAAATGTAAAGAACTAACTATTAATATCCAAAAGGGAGATCTACGTCTATACTAGAGACAATTAACGTTAATAATTGATGGAAATCTTAGAATATTTAATATTTTAAGCACTCACCTTCGACGTTTGTTGGAGGGCGAAGTCGCCGGCGAATGCCTCTGTGAGTCCAATGAATCACACTGGCTGTGAAATTCTGAAGTGCCTTGCGATCGGGTCAAAGACGTGGAATCTGGCATCTCTGTTAATCCTTTGATCTTTAAAAGTTTAGCGGTGTCCAGCACCTGTTAACAAAAAATTAAAAGGCATTTGAATTTGATCTTATCTCCAGCTACGTGCCCATTAGGACTCCATAGATTCTGTAGCATGATGGTGTATTGTATATTGTTCTAATACTAGCGACTTGAGCAGCAATCAATCAATCTAATAGTGGTAGGACCACGCTGTAGACAATTTTCTGTCAACAGCCGCGAGCCGGTCCGTCCGGGGTAGTATTACACTCTCGCAGAAGATCGACGTCTGAGTAATGGCAATGTGAGCTTCGTTTGGCGAGTGAGAGAGCCGGAAGCCCAGCTGGGTGGGTTTTGGAACTGTAATGGTAGCGGCCTAGCTATACTCTTGGTGTTATTGCAAAGGTCCATATGCAGCAGTGACACTTATCATCAGGTGTGTTGCTTGCTAGTTTATCACCATAAGCAATAAAAAAATCACTTAGTAGAATTCACATAGTGACCCAATCTTATCAAAATATAAAGCGTATTTTTTACATTTTCTTTAATGTGTGCTTCCTGCACCTCGATCATTACCACGCGCTCTAATTTGCCAGACAACCTTAAACTTTAGTACTTGCGTAAAATTTACAAAAAAAAATATATTTTTTTTTTGCAACACCTACAATTCTATCAACTGGAAAGCAGTTCTCTTTTATTTGAAGACATTCAAGTTAGAATTTTCATTCGAATCCTTTTACCGTTACAAAATTTAAAAGGTCCAAAGTCTTGTCACGAATTCAGATTCTCAAATACACCACATAAATCGAAATATCTGTGTTGACTAGAGCAGTCATAATCAGCAGGTATCCAAAAGGCAAAACGGCGGCCAGGCGGACGCCGCGTTGATAGATAGGACGACAGACAGAATTTGCGGGTGAATATCGTTCAGTGAATTCATAACAGCCACTCCTAGCCGACATCCCACAGGTTTTGCCCCTACACAACACTGCATGACTACGGTGCCACGGTATAACTACTGCTGAGACAGCAAAAATGGTACCTATGTAAAAAAATTACCGAGCGATAGTTGTCCAAAAAATTAAAAATATCATTTAGTCACTTAGTTCACGTCTCAGTATTATAGAACTATTATTGATATATGCTAGTTTAATATAATAAGCAAAATAAAAAAAAATAAAAATTTCATTACTTCAAATAAATAAAGTAAAAAAAAATGTAATAAGTTTTCAAATATGATTAAGTTATTAATAGCGATATTAAAGTAAAAAATATTTCGATGTTTTAATCCACCAAGTTAAACACTTTTTTACCACATATTTTGTTGCACAAGTACAAGTAATCGGTCCCGTAAACCAATGAATGGAACCAAATATCTATCTATATACAAACTGCGTGTCTACCTGAAGAGACTAAAGCTTTTATACATCAGCTAGTAATTTATTTACATAAATAACATCATATATTTTAATATATAATTCCTAAATCGCGATTTCATTTCGCATTCGGTTCGTTGTATATTGTTTGCACGTAGTTAGGGGCGTCCATTGATTACGTAAGAATATTAGAGTTGGCAAGCCGAATCTCATAAAACTTCACATAGCAGAGGGGATATCGGCATATATCATTTACATTTTCGGACAAAATAGTGTAACAAATATATTAAAATTTGATTCATATAAACAAAACGATTTCTGATGTTTACGCGAGTATTATTACACATTTGAAATATCCGTGTAGTGCCGGAATAAGAATAAATGTACCACCCCCTATCTTACACGTGGGTGATCGTAAGAAACGACTAAGGGGTTTTTTTTTGTTCTCTTTATTTAAGGGGAACGGTTCATATTTGAACATGTAGTCCCCCATAAGAACAACAAATAAAACATAGCTATTCTAAGATTAATATAGCATTACATTCAGCTTGTTGGGAATGTGCGGTTTCTCATTCCCATCTTAGTAATTTTATACAGTAATTTGGCCTCCGAAGAGGTAGGTAAAGCTAGAATGCTATTACACCAGCCTGTATCCAATAAATTTACATCTAGCAATACTCTAAGCCTTTCATACCGCACACATTCCACCAAGATGTGGTAAACGTCCTCTAAAACACCACATTCACTGCAATTAGGAGTGGAGACTTCACAGTGTTAATTGAAAAGGAGTTACTTTTTTTCAGGAACCATTCTAACTTCTTATTTATTATTTTATGAAATATTTTACATAGGCACGACATCAAAGCAATTGGTCTTAACGATGACACACAATTAGCGTCTCTTCCTGGTTTTGGAATAGCTATGTCTTAATGTTGCGCCATTGGTTCGGTACATAACTTGTAGAAAAAAAGATATTAAATAAATATAATAATATAGTTTTGACATTATCAGGTAAATATAGGATCATAGAGTATGAGATGTCGTCGCATCCAGGAGATGTATCCTTTAATTTAATACATTTATCCAGCTCTTGTCTGGAGATCCTCGCCTCTAATGATCCTATTAGACGAAAATACAGGTTGTTTTGGCAAGACATAATCAGGGGTGAGACTCAAAAGTAGTTCACTGGCCTTAGTGTGATCTACAAAGGACCTGGGAACCCTGTAACCCTTTAACCACTTCACTTTAGGCCACATGTCATTCGCTGATGTAGTGTTATCTATTGAAGAACAGAAATTAACCCAATTTTTATGTTTTGCTTGACGGATTAACTTTTGAGCAATTATTACTTTTTCCTGCAAATTACTAAGATTAATGGGCGTTGGGTTTCGACGGAAATTTGATAGAGCTAGTCTGCGGACTGCAACAGCCTTCGATAAATCGGGATTCCAGTAAGGTTTGGGTACGAATTTCGAAGCAGGATTTTGTGATATTTTTATTAGCGGTATATGAATATCTGCTGCTAAGTTCACATGATCAATAAAAATGTCATATGCTTTTTGTGGGTCTTCAGGTATTAGTAAATTTGAAAAAAGTTGTTGTAAACAATCACTATAGGAGCTCCAAAATTTTTTAGATTTCTTTTAACATATAGATTGACACTCGTTCTAGACTGACATGATAACCGGACTACCAAATGATCACTGCCTAAAGATTCATTTAGTACTTGCCAATTGAATTTTATAGCGATATCTGATGTTGCTAAGGACAGGTCAGGCGAAGATTGTTGCAAAACTCCATTAACTAATTTCATTCGGGTTGTACTACCATTATTGAGAACAATAAAACGATTGTCAATAAGTGAATCCAATACTTGGATTCCTCTGGTGTCCGTTTTACAGGACCAATTTGTATGGTGCGCATTAAAATCTCCAACTATAATTGTTTTTTTAACGAAATTTGTAAACAAATAATTCCAGTCAGCATAATTAGTTCTAGCTGATGGTGGACAATATATAGCCAAAATATTTTCTACTAAATCGTAGTTGTGGAGCTTCACATGTACAACTTCAATACCCGTGTTGAGGATCTGAAAATCGCCAAACTGTGCTTTTACTGACTTGTGGGTTAAAATAGCCAATCCACCATACGTATCAGGCCTATCGCGACGGAATACGTTAAAGTCACTAATATTGAGTTGATTATTAGATTCTAACCACGTTTCAGATATAGCAGCGATGTGTATATTATTAGTTAACAATAAGGATGAAAGTGATAATAACTTAGGCTTAAGACTTTGGGCATTCCATTGCATAATGTTACACTTAATAAACTTGTTAGCCATTATAAATGTTTAAAAGTATTTGTAGCCATGGCGATTCTAATACACTTTCCATTACTAATGAGACCCATTCACTACATAACTTGAAAATATTTTAACCTTAATGTATAAAGAACAGTTTCTTAAATATATTATTTCTTTCAATCGAGACAGAAATTCACTAAATGAATGTCTCGAAGATGGCTGGCCTTTATTATTATTTATATACTCACTATCCTGTTTATTTACTGATGTATCGGAATCCTCACCCATGCAATTATTCAACTCCATAAAATCTTGGTATTTAACTTTCTTCTTTAATATACTTTTCTTTTTATAACTTGTATTCTTTACTTTTTCTTGATATGACGTATTTACTGTACTCGGTTCTTCTATAACTAAGCTGGTGGTGTTCTCCGTTACCTCTCGAGAGGGTGAATTATCATTTTTTTCTGAATAGTCAATGGATATAGTTGGTTCAACATACACTGTCATTGCTTTTTTATATATGTATGTTGTTATATATGTATGTTATGTATATGTATATATGTACAATTGAATTCTGCCATAATTTCACGCGAACGTTTTTCCTTTATATATAATGGACATAGTTTGGACAGAGCCATATGATTGCCTGTGCAATTCACACATTTAAATGTTTTGTTTTCACAGTTTGCGTGATTCGCTCCACACTTAGGACAAACGACTTTAATTGATGGACAGATTTTGTGTGTCCCAACTTCCAACATCGCGAACATTGTGATACTGGAAAAATAAATGGTTCAACTTTCATTCTTAGTGAGTCTACAAATATGTATGCTGGCAAGGAGTTGCCTTTAAAACATAGTCTCACAGCTTCACTAGGTGTCCATCCTTCTTCATTACGGCGGTTAAGTCTCTTCACACCAACCAGTTCTGTGTAATCAGGACAGGCTATGTTACTTAAAATATCCTCTTCTTTTAATTCCAGTTCAACATCCCTTATGACCCCATATGAAAAATTTACTTCCATATCTTTGGTGAATCTCCATTTATTTTTAATTAGTTCCTCACATTGACATAATTTGCTAAGTTCTCTTCGTCTTGGAATTGGATACGAACTTTGTATGGATTCAAATATTTAACTCTAAAAATTTTACGATCGATTGAGCGTACGCCGCGATATGTCATTAGCGTGCTATGTTTGGCGTGTACTATGTGGCCAGCTACACCACCCCGCCATACTGGCTATGCTAAACCTGTGTACACCAGCAGGCCATATGGTTATAAGGGGCCAGCGGCCCGCACTAAGCGTGCCAGCCGCCAGAACTAATATGCTCACTTACGCCCCCCTGACACGTGCTATTAAATTAATAAATACAATAAATTATACAGTAGATATTTACCACTGCAGCGTGCGTGAATTCACAGACGTTGCATACAAGTGCGTTGCGTATAATTAGTAAATATATTTAGTTAGTAGTATTGAATATGATAAAATATAATATTAAGCTATATTAATATTTTGATATTATGTTTTATTATTTAGTTTATTGTTATAATTATTTGTTTAAACATATTTTATTATTAATTTTAAAATTAATATTGCTTACTTACAATATCGCATTAGGTTTAAATCCTGTAAAGGTATTGTAATTGCTACTTCTCAATAAATAAACTCGTATGATGTTTTTAATATTATACATGTTTAAAAGTGTAGTATTCAAAACGACGGGCAATTAAAAATCAAACACAAACGCGATAGAATCCGTAAAAATAGTTTACTTCAAATAATATAAACAATCTCAAATACCTATTAAGATAAGATAAGATTTAATAAAAGCAGTAAAATAATTAATAATTATGCAGTAATTTATTATCGATTTCGCACTACATTACTTACCAGCTATGTTTTAAAGTTATACTAGGTATTAAAAGTTCGAAAACTATGAGTATATTAACACGTTAGCTGCCATGTCGGGCTATACGTCCGACATAAAAATTTGCAAAACATTTTTTTACGATTTGTTATAATATGACTATGGCAGTTAACGTGTTAAGGCAATAAAATAACCATTAGATTTATATATACAAAATTAAGTTTTTTACATTATAATGAAGGTGTACAATTTAATTAAAGCTTGAAGGTGTCTGGCGAAGTGTTGCTGCAAAACCTACCTAATATATCAGAATGGAGAAGTAATTTTTAATATTATTTAAAAAAATACAAGAAAATCACAGTCTCATTTGAAGAAAATATTTCGCTATTTTAAATGAAATTTTACAATTTGTTAACTGTCATATACCTAATATCAAATTTGTAAATGATCACCGTACTTATGTTTCCCTCTGCTTTTATAAAATAATGATTTTTATAACGCATAAATGCTATCCGTGGGGTGATTAATTATGAATAAAAATATTTCTTTTACGTCACTATATTAAAAATCAAATAAATCACATTTTATTCTTAGGATCACCAACAAAATATACACAAACATACAATTTAGTAAAAAGTAAACACGGATCATGTTTTGTGCTCTTTTAGTTATAGGTAATAAGGTAACCACAACTAACTATAATCATACTACTCACCCCTTAGCAGATGAGATCTGTGGTGGCGGCTAAGAATATTACTAACCCTTACATTGTTCGTGGGCATCGTAAAAGACGACTAAGAACTTTACATCAAACTGGGCCAACTCCATCTGATGTCATCTGGTCAACAATTACATTCCCAAGGGGGATTGACGTCAGGCAGGCGGCCAGTTATAAAACTATTGTCAATATACATTAGCAATATGTTCGATGTAGAATATTACATATTGCATCGACCCCAAGTAATTGGGATAAGAGCAGGACAATGATAGAAAAAAAATAAACTCACCTTGGGTAACTGTTCCTCGGTAACATTGACTTCGCCGCAGTACATAAAATCAACCATGGTGCGTAGGTCAGCGTACGTCACATCCTTTAGAATCACAATTGGATGTGGCGATGGGTTATCCACGAACAACGACTGAAATATAATCATGACGACATTTACCTTTTTAAGATCACATGTATTTATTTATTCTAATGTGCACTTTTCAAAAACATTGTCACAGTGTTATAATTATAGGTATAATACGGTATATATACGGGTATAATATAGTAGTATATATACGGGTATAATACGGGGTAAACGGTTAACACATGCGTATGTACTTGATTTTCACTTTCACGACGTTCAGTAAACATATTAACGTTCATGATCACGGTAGGACTAAGATGTTTCAATGCCAAGTCATCGTGATAATAGTTTATTTTTAATTACCCCCTTTTTTTATTTATAATATTGTGACCCACATTTTTGATTTTTTTTTACTTCGACGTTATGGCTTGGTTACAAAGACCTTTAAGCCAAATATTTGTTTAAAAATTATCTTCATTTAAAGTCAACGTCCGTGTCAAATCGTCGCTTTCAACAGTGCCATGGCCACACTGTTAAAGGTATCTTTTGGGAATCCTAGTACAAAACAAAATCGTATGTAGGGCACTGTTATATCATATTCACTACACCTCAGTACTTCCTGCGCATCACATAACATAAAATGCTATCAAAATTACTTAATATAACAGGTTAAAATACTAAGATATTGAATATAATACAAGATACTTTTCCTTTCCCGCTAAAACTCAAAATTGTTGATACTGTCATTGAAAAAAACAATTATTTAATGCTGGCGAACTCGCCCGGCATAAGACTCATTGTCGCCACTTTATTGATTTTGGAAATCACACGAATAGGTTGAGGGTACACTGTAAGGGTGAGCCATAGTTATCTTCTGGGAAACGTATAACACCTAACTGCGATCAGCATTCCGGCCAATAAAGTGTGGCGATTAAAGAACTATCAAGCGAATGTAGCAATAATGGAGGCCTACATCCAGCAGAGGGCGGTGAAGGGCTGAATGATATAGTAATGATAACCAATCCGTCTGACCACCATGGTAAGTAATTTTTACACCAACTGTGGTCTAAAGTGGCGTCTAGCAGTGACATATATATTAGTTGAGATGATGATAGATTTAATTGCTATCAATTATATTTGCAGATTATAAAATTAAAAAAAAAACTTTTAACAAAAACAATAAAATATGCCTTATTTTTATTCTTTCAATCGTATAAATTTATTCGCAAACACTAGAAAAACTCATAGCTTACGATGCATGGAAAAACATAACGTAATTACACATTATCTGGAGCGAAAAGAAAAAAGCTCTTAGTACTTCAGCAGCCGTGTCACGTTATACAAATAAAATAAGTATTCAGTCTTGCTAGTCCAGGGATATACATAGGTATACTACAGCGAACTATATGGCTAGTATTCGATGGCTACTAGGTTATTGGTTGATTGGATTATCTATCAATCATCACTTAACTCATATATGACCCACGCCTAGGCTCGAGTCTCCTTTGCTATAAGAGACACTACTACTATGCCACGCTACTCAGACGGGTTGGTACAGAGGGTTTCAGGGTTTTCCTTCTCTTGCATAGAGGTTAATCATCTATCAATACATCTTATATTTTGGTTCGACATTGGCGTGTACTACGAATCACTTTGGGTAAAAAAATTGGCCACATATTATTAATACGTTCACTTACCAGCCCTTTTCCCAAGAGTGTTATGAAAAGTTACGGAAGGAAAGAAGGCAACGTCACTGCTAGAGAAATAAAATTCTAAATAAAATCGTGGAATATGTGGATTAATTTTAACTTCACGTTTCGTGACCACTATTCAGATGTAAGAAGACATTATTAAAACGATAAATGAAAATAGACTAAATATTGTTCCGAATAAAAAAAACAATGATTTTTTACGGTTCGTTAGTATGTATGAAATCCACAGGAGCGAAAACCAATCCGAGTTACATAAAATTATAATAATCAGAACTCGAAGTGGATATTTTTAGTTATTTATGTCTCTATAAAAAGAGATATGTATATAAGGGTACTTAACGTATTTCTATACTAGACTTTGATCCGGATATTCTTATAAAAAGAAATATGTTAAGTATCAATTATAGACATATATTTAAGTATCCTTTCCTTAGACGTAGGCTTCGGCCACTTTCCACCGAAAAAAAAAACAAAAGAAAAGGCTTCGGCCACTTACGGCCAAATAAAAGCCGTAGTTTTGCCTGCCGCTAAAGATTAATATCTAGATCAGGAGTGGCCAACAAGTCGATCGCGCGACCAATTTTGGTCGATCATTCGCAAGTTCCATGAGGGGACAAATGTTGTTTTAATTCTCTTGGACATAAGTTTTTTAAACCATTAAATAAATATTCATTTATGTTGCTTATTTACCCATAAATCATGGAACTCGTAAGAGTACACGTCGGTATAAAAGCACATTGCATAAACGTCTCCCTTCTTACCTATGAACTAGGTCGATCGCGACACAATTTTAAAATAAAATGTAGATCTTATGTGCACAAAAGTTGGCCGCACCTGATCTAGATGATCAAGCCTAACCAGCAATTTATAAAAAAAAATAACTTATTCTTTTATTAACATTATACAATAAACATAAAATATAGACAATATGGTAGCAATAATAATAAGTTCGTGTTTAATAAATTCAAGTGTAAAGCTATTATTGAGTAAAATAGATCGATAACAATTGCACAAGATTGCACAGATGGCGCAGTGGTTAAGATACCAATTTATAATGTTGTCGATTCTCAAGAAGGATAATAATTTACCGCTGTCTTTGTTACTTGCGGGACGAAGACAGCTAAGGCTGGTACAGAGGTTTATTTTGAGGTTTTACTTCTCTTGCATAGACGTTAACTACATTTTATATTTCGGTTCGATTTCGGCATGTACTATTTACGGGTATTAAGTACATGTACGACGGATATGCATATAACATACAAATATAAGAGAAGGAACTCTAAATAAAATCCTATAACAACACGTCTGACTAGCATGATAGTAGGTCAATTTCTCTCCTTTTTTTTGAGTATGCTGAGCCCAGCAGTGGGACCTATATCAGATGAGATGACAATGATGATATTAAAGCTTAAAATTTATATGCCACTCACTTGAAAATATGTGCTGCAAGCAGACAGAACGACTTTGTGTGCGAGCAGTTGTTTACCATCGGCGGCCAGCGTCACGTCCACAAGCGTTTGCGTGTTCAGCAGAGTCGTGAACATGGAGATGAAATTCGGCTGGTGGTTGTTCCACCTCAAGCTATATTGCTGCGACATTGTGGCGGCCTGCAACAAGGTGATATATATATTAAAACAAATGTCATATAACATAGCAATATGGCGATGGTGTGAAACCTTGCTTATAGGAGTTACAGTGGTGTAATTATTCGTAAGTAGTATATCTCCGTAAGTCACGCTCCTGAAGTTTTCTATCTACAGCCATATTCCGGTTCGCGATAAAAATAATATATAATTACAGTTACACTGCTGTGACATCATTTTTCATTTCGTAATCGGGTTCTATAAATAATTAAGCATATTAAATGCTAAATTTCAGTAATTTAAATACAGTTACACACTTTTTTGCAATGAGTAGAAAAGTTAAACTCGCGTCAGGACACGTGACCTGATTGAAAATTCGTAAGATAGAGGGAGAGTAGACCGTAGGAGAGCAAGTAATAATATAATATGTGTATAATATAATATATTTAATATGTGTATTTATTGTATGGTCACACCCTTACATATTCCCTGAGGCACGCTTTTTATTTTGTTGTATTTATTTATTTTTCATACGTTTAAGTTTTCACTTCTATCGGCAGTCCTACTGACTGCTTTGTTTTTTTTTTATTCAGAAACAGTAGTCAGGATGTTTGTTCCGTTAAGTACATAAAACTTGAAACTTAAACGCAACAGAGGTAAAGGTAAAGTAACACTTAAGGTACACCACTGATATAGAGCGAAGAGTGAATGCGGAAAATAGAGTGAACGGAGCGTTGGTGCAACTTCTCGGCAGCCACCACCTTAGCCAGAAGGCACGTGTAGCAATACATAACGCAGTGCTTGTCCCAACATTACTGTATGGAAGCGAGAGTTGGGTATGCAGAAAAGAGTATGAAAGTAAAATTAATGCGGTCGAAATGCGATCTCTACGGAAAATCTGTGGAGTTAGGCTGATCGATCGCATTCATAACGACGACGTAAGAAAGCGAGTAGGTATGAAAGAGAGTATTGGTGTAAAGATGCGAAAGGGAATGCTCCGATGGTTCGGACATGTGGAAAGAATGCCGAACGAACGTCTGGTTAAGAAGATATACAATGCGAAAGTGAAAGGATGAAGGTACCGGGGGAGACCGAGACTAACCTACCTAGACCAGATCGGTCATGTACTGAAGGAAGGTGGAGTCAAGAGTCTCCGAAACCGGCGAGCGTGTATGAAGAGAATTATGAATGTTGAGTAAGCGAGTGAAGTATACAAGAATAGAGTTCTCTGGCACTCTATTCTCTCTGCCTACCCTGCAAGGGACATGGCGTGATGGTATGTATGTATGTAAACGCAACAGATATAGTACGGGAGTAATATGGCACATTAAACCTTGGAACGAGACAATCTACTAATTCTGGCTTCGTACAGTGCTCTCTATCGCAGACTATCTGCGACATGACACGAAGCACTAACAGTTTGGTATCCATTAAGAGTATTTCAAATGATAGAACTCATCATCATCATCTTGCTCTTATCCCAATTACTTGGGGTCGACGCCATATGTCATCTTTCTCCACACAGTCCTATCAGACGTCATCTCTGCAGTCACTCCCTGTCTATCCATGTCATACCTCACGCAGTCCATCCATCTTTTCTTTGGTCTTCCTTTACCCCTAAAGCCTTCAACATTCATATTTAAAACTTTCCTCACAACATTTCTTTCATCCCGTCTCATCACATGTCCATACCATGTTAACCTTTCACTCCTTAACTTTTCCGTCACTGGCGCAGCTTTCAATCTTCCTCTTATATGCTCATTTCTTATTTTATCCAATCTCGTCACACCACACATCCATCTCAACATTCGCATCTCCGCTACATGCAGTCGTCTCTCATCCGTCGCTTTTGTCGCCTAACATGCTGATCCATACAGTACAGCAGGTCTTATTAGGGTTTTATATATTTTACCCTTTAATTTAGGGGGTACTTTGGGGTCGCATGTTGTACCCGTGACCTGCCGCCATTTCATCCATCCCGCATCCATTCTGTGTTTCACCGCACGATCCAGGTCGCCATCGCTTTGGATAAGAGAACCGAGATATCGAAAATCCGAGCATACTGGTATAGGTACTCCATCTAGAGACATGGGTGTAAAATTGGAGAGACCGCCGAAATCGCAGAACATGTACTCTGTTTTAGGTCTGCTGATTTTCAAGCCAACATTTTCCAATTTACAGCGCCACTTCTCAGCATGCTCTGTACCTCAAGTCCTTCTTCTCCGACGAGAACAATGTCATCAGCGAATAGCATGCACCAGGGTGCCTCTTCCTGTATCTGCGATGTTAACGCATCCATTATCAACAAGAAGACTAAGGACTTAACGCCGAACCTTGGTGCAAACCCACCTGCACACTGAACTCGTCGGAGTCTCCAGCCGCTGATTTTACGTACGACCTAGATCGTTGGTACATAGCACAGATTAACTTAGTATACTTCACAGGCACACTTTCTCTTTCAGTGCCCACCATAAAACTGTTCTCGGTATTCTGTCGTAGGCCTTCTCGAGCTCAACGTATACCATATGCAAGTTTTTATGTGCACCACGATATTTTTCGCACAGTTGGCGCAGTGCAAATATGGCATCCGTTGTCCCGCGGCCCGGCATAAAACCGAACTGGTTTTGGGTGATCTTTCTTTCTTCTCGCAATCGCTTCTCAACCACTTTTTCCCACATTTTCATACTATGTGACATGAGCTTTATTCCCCGATAACTGCCGCAGTCCTGAACATCACCCTTGTTTTTAAAAATGGGCACTAGCTCACTACTGCACCATTCATTGGGAATTACTTCATCCTGCAGCAACTTATTGAGGAACAAAGTCAGCCACATATATCCATCCTCACCCAAAACTTTCCATACTTCCACTGGTATACCGTCCGGCCCTACAGACTTTCCGTTTTTCATACTTATCATTGCCTTTCTTACCTCATCTATTGTAATTTCTTTTACTAAACCGACGTTCATTTCAAATGATAGAACTATTTATTACTAAATAAAATAAACCTCTACTTATATATTTTTAACTAGTGCAACTGCACTTTCTTGCAATTGTATAATGACTGATAAACATCACACAGGCAATGTGCAAGAGAGACAATGCTCTGCGAAACCGATATTAACCGATAGTCTCTTTCCAAAGATCGAAGTGCAATATTTATTCCCAGTTACTTTAGTCACTATAATAGAAAACAAATAAACAAAAAGATTAATAAGAAGATAGGTATTGAATTACGTTTACGCTTTTCTTATTTCGTTCGTGGGCATGCGTCGGTAGTTTAGAAACAAAAAATTAATAAGTAAACGCAATTGTTATAGGACTTATGTCGATATTCCCTTCTCTTGTTGTGCTTATATTTTAATATATCTACAGGAAGGGTAGGGCTGGTGATAGTTATATGTTTTATATATCAGCTAATTTGAATTATTAGGTTCAGCATCATTATTTATTCAGCCCTTGAGATAAATCTCGAACGACCTAGGCCACAAATGAGGGGACAAAGCTGTAATCGCCCCGATTAACGATCGCAGTGATTTTTTATGTTTCTCACTCCCCTGATGATAATTACAACATCACATTCCGACGTATAAAAATGTATACTTTTAAGGTTAAAAAAAAATAGTAACTACAGAAAAAGGTGTTTAAATAGGGTTACAAAAAATTAAAGTGGAAAATTAAAATCCACTCTTTTAAAGAAAAACAAGTTATAGTGGTAGCATGGTTCGACTTAACACGTTAACAGTCCCCATATAAAATAGTCGAACCACACCCCAAGTCCAAAACAATTAATAGATAATTATAATTCTCTATAATGGACTTATCAGAAACATGACTTTTGTCATATTTTTCCATTTGCCTGGATTTTCCTAGATTATGTGATGTATGTGTGACTGTAATGGTCACGGACTTGTGAACAAAAATTGATGTGACCCACTTAGCATCCTTCTATCCTTTTATCAGCTTTGCTCCATGCATCAGTTCTTCTCAACCCACCAGTTCAACTTCGAGGCGTTTCATTATCGATTTGCCGAAATTGCCAGGGAAAAGAAAAACCTTAAGAGATGCATCGGCTGTTACAAAAAGCTGATATCTGAAGGAAAATCTTCAACATTGGCGGCAAAATGTCAATCAAACTTCATCAAGAATGTAAAAAAGTTGCCTTTCATATTTACAAATACAAGTGCTTTTACGATAAGATTTATGATCCCTTACCAATTGTAGACCTAACTTTCAGATAATCTGTATTGTTTTCACGGTTTTTGTATGACCCATCCTTCCTCCATAAGTCCATAAAATTACGAAAACCACATTCATAAGTTCGCTTCAAAATCGATGAAGAAATAAACTAAGTCCTATGAGCTCATATGGTCATGGACGTATGGCCATAAAACATTGTTTTAAACTATATTTCTCAAATAGCAAGTATTAATTTGCCTTTTAATTGTCTCTATTAATATATTACTTGCCACGTGACGCAACGGATGCGTAGACACCTATAATTACAAATAAATCAGTTTTAAACCAGCTATATATATATATATATATATATATATGTGCGTCAGTATTGCCATCTGTGAGTATAAAAAGAAGTCACCCCGACTGCACCCTAATTAAAAAAATATTCGACCGTGTCGAATATTTTTTATAAGGTAGGTATAAGGTTAGGTAGGAAGGTTTTTATAAGGTTTACAAACCTTAACTGAAATCAGATGTATTTTTGAAGAGCCCTTCTCGTCTCCCTCTACAGGCCACGTAGTATGGGTACGTGCATCTAGATGCAGTCGCGCCAGACTAATTGAATCATATTTAAAAAAAAACAATTATTATGCATAAGCTTTCATAAGGGCACTTACATATTGTCAATTTTACATTTTGGTTTGAAATCAGTTCAAAATAATCTACCACCGGACCGGAACACGACTAAAAGCCGAGATGAATCGGCGAAAAATTCAAAGGGCTGATAATTTTTCGAGCTATGTAGGTATTTAAAATAAAATTGTATGAATACGTTTTTTAAGTGTTAGCTCCAGTGAGATGCCTTTTAGCAAGGATGCATTTATGTCAGCTCATATATGTCCTACTGTTGGGCTCGAGCCTCCTCTGCAATGGGAGGAAATCTGGCCTACTATACCGCGCTGGTCAGACGTGTTGGTATAGGGTTTTGTTTCGAGTTTTACTTCTCTTGCATAGATTTTATAGGAGTTTTATATCCCTTAGTCATCTTTTACCACACTTTCACCCACGGGTAAGATAGGGGGGTGAACTGTATTCTTACTCCGTCACCACAACGATACATTTATAAAGGTAATTTTTAGGGGTAAGGGAACCCCGAAACAGTAAACTGCTGGACGGGACACCGGTGACAAACATCGACTTCTGATGGCCCGCTCGCACGGCGTGGAGGTATATGTACAGCAGGTTATTAAGCAGGGTGTGTCTATACCATAGCTGCTTACTCAATTAAAAGCTGTAAGAGGAGACTAATATCGGAATCGAACACGATCGCGACTGAGATCGTCCGGCAAAGAAGACTCGAGAAACTCTTCTCATATCACAAAGCTTCTATTTAAATAAAATTTTACACAATATGTTTAGTAAGAATTTGCTCCAATGTGATACTTTACGAACAATAGTTATACAATTTTCAAAATATGATATATAAAAGATTATGAGTGGATCAGATCCCACAAACTAATAGTCGACGAAACGCCCGGGTTCGTTATCATTTTCTACTTGTTATCTAATCAATATAAACCATTTCATCATCATCATCATAATACATCGTATTATGATGATCATGATGAAAGCTCAGTTCAGCTCATATATTATACGTCTCACTGCTGGGTGGACCCTCCTCTACGATGGGAGGAAAATTGACATACTACACTGGTCAGACGGGTTAGTACCCTATACTAACCCGTCTGATGTTTATATTTCGAGTTTTCCATCTCTTTCATAGATTTTATTTGCATATATCTCTTAGTCATCTTTTACGACACTCATGAACAAGATATGATAAGATTGTATTCCTATGTCATCACTTCATGGAAAGCCGCGCACGGTTATATTATATGTGCACATATATATATATATTGCGGTTTTTTTTTTCATACTCTAGAAGTGTACCTTGTTTAAAAGATCTACGAAAATAGATTAGTTGATCTCTAATACCGATAGTAATAAAAAAAAATATATTAAAAATAAACAATGTTATACTCGTCCTAATATTATTTAGTGACGATCCTCATACAATAGTAATACATTAAAAATTGAATACTGCACAATAGATATTTGAAAAAGAAACGGCCCTGAAAAAAATACATGTATTTTTCATTTTGTATCAATGGTAATATGTTACACGTGTGCAGGAAACGACGTCAAAGTTCAATATTATTTTACATGTATCATTGTAAAAGATATACATATATAGATGCCATTCATATATTGTATTTATTTAAATCAGTAAAATTAATATTTAATTAAGCAACAGTATATTTTGACCAATATAAGGGTTGTTAGTATACACAGCAAGATGTTCAAGAATTTCCACAAGAGGCATTCAGTTTTCATTATTCGATATAAACAGTAGCTCAGTTTATTGCGAGGTATATTATTATTACGTAGACTCAGTGAGATAAGGAAATTTGATTTAATTGTTAGTCGCTCCCTTCCTAACATTTTTTTTTTAAATTGTAAAAATAATCATCATCCGGTTCTCATCGACGATGCTCTATGTATTCTCCTTCGACACAACACTATCAGACGTCATCTCTGTGGTCACTCCTCGCCTATCCATGTCATGTTTCACGCAATACATCTATCTGTTTTTGGATCTGCCCTTACCCCTAAAGCTTTCAAAATTCATACTTAAAACTTTCATTCCGTCTCATCACATGTCCTTAGAATTGTAAAAGGTGAATGTGATTATAGTTTTATTTCACATTGCAGAAGCATACGTTTAGCCTATCAATTCGGGTGATTGAAAACTTGAATTGCATTACAATATTTATACTTTAATGCACGAGACGGTAGTATTTTAAACCGTTGAACGTGCCAGTAGGCCAAGAGCGGAGATGTCAGAGCTACATGCTTAAAAGGCAAAGCTAAAACGCCTCACAAGATATGTATACCCGCTGTTAGTTATAGTCCAAATGTTTGATGTCTACTAAATCACATATAAAAATTTCATAAACACATTTTCAACATGATTAGAAAATCAAAGCATATCATTGAAGTACCGATTTACTTAAAGTCGAGTGACATGAAATGAAAAGTTTTAATTTTTGGTGCCAATGTAAGTATAAGCTGTTTATATACATTAATCAATGTACTTATATATTTTCCGTGTAGTCTATACAATTTACCACGCCCTTTCTTATCCGTGGGTGATCGTAAAAGCCGACTAAGGGACGCAAGCATGTAATATCAGTGCAAGAGAAGGAATAGTCGAAAAATATCTTATACCAACATGTGTAATCAGCGTGGTATAGTAGATCGATTCCCTCCCGAAGTGGAGGAGGTTCGAGCCCAGCGGTGGAACCTATATGAGCTGAATTTAACTGGCTGAAATTATAATGGTTCCTGATGTTTACGCGAGTATTACACATTTGAAATAAAACTACTTTTACGAATTCTATCGCGTTTGTATTTGATGTTTGATTTGCCGACGTTACGAACACTTTACAGTGATCTGACCATGACACAAACACGATAGAATCCGTAAAAGTAGCTTTCCTTCAAAAGATGACTTATGATAATGATGATGAAACCACGTATAATTAAAAAAGTGAAAGCCTGACATATAAGACGGAATGATGGTAATATTGTGAGGAAAGAAAAAAACAAAACTATGGATGAAAATTATTTTAGGAGTAAGTAAATTTAAAATGAATAAATTGTATCTGATATGAATAAAAAGGGAATAAAGGCATAAAGTCTGATAGAATTATATGGAAATAGAAGACATATTGCATCGACTCCATGCAATTGGATGATAATAATGAAGACATTGAACCTATATATGATAAGCTTTTATGATCTACGTAAATCAGTACCTTTTAAACGGGTATCATTTAAGCTATCGCCAATTTAATTAGTTTTGTGTTTCTTAAATAATAGGGTTTGTCTGTAAAATAGTAGATTTGTCACCGAACAATATAAAATCAATTCCACAATAAATCACCTAAAATCATGACGATATAGGGTCTAGTACCAAATAAATGTTTTTGTGTGTATTATAATAGGTTTGTCCTAAATACTCAATTTAAGCAAACTAATTTAAAGAGATCACCGATAAATCATATATTATGTCACTAGAAAATTTCATAAAGTTTGGTATGGTGCCTTCATCAGTGTTTGTTTTTTCCTCATCAGACTCCAATATCGGCACTTTCTCCACGAACGACGATAAACTTTTTGAATGCATTGCATTAACTTCACCATTACTTGATGTCATAATCCAAAATAAACAGTTAAGGAATTACCTAAAACAACAAATTACAACAATGATCGTGGAATCGACGCGAATGAAGTAAACTTGCATCTCGCTGCCCGCACCGCGCATTGTATGATCGTACTTAGTTACCTGCGACCCATCGTTGAGCGCGCCAATTTGTATTCGCATCTTTGAACATATTTTTATTAAAATTATAAATTGATGTATTCAATTGGTAACGAATACTATTATTTTAATAACTGAACAAAATAAAATGTAACTACTGTATTGGTGACAAAATAACAAATAAAAAGGAGTCGCAGTCAGGGATCGATAATCGATTTATTTGGTGTCAGATCTACCATTCTGAGCACAAAGTTATTTTATTTAAGTAATAAAACTATTATTATACGAACGAAGTTTATATTCATCTAATGCACTACAATTTTATTGGTAATCCATCTCTTATTTTACACATATATTAACATTAATTTGATAATTCATACCTGGGAATACTATTTTTTTTATCTGAGGAAGAAAATATTTCGTGACGATAGATCTATTTATTAGGTGATAGAACTTGATGACAAATATAAAATTTGGTGACAAGAAATATAGTCCACATCCATTTGTAATTGTTTTTGTCAAGCTCCGATCTGGTCACATACTGCCTCAACGGACCGGTACATACCGTTTAATTCCTTATGGTCAATTGGGGTGACAGCGATACCGATTCTTTCATATCCAAGGGCAGTCTATAAGTCTTCTTGAAGAAAAATAAATAGGTCGCATTAAAAAAAAGAGAATATTAAGCGCAATATAATATAACTAGAGTAGCCATAAATATTTTTACATCTAAAAAGTATCATTATTTGTTTCAATTTATATTTGGAACCCTGCACTAAGAAAATAATTCTTATACTGCAAGGAACTTCACATTTTTGACAATATTTATTCATGACTGTGGAAATCAAAGTACTTAGTCGAATACCTTGGGGGACGTCCATTAATCACGTGATCTTTTTTTAGCATTTTTAACCCCCTTCCCCCTTGGTGATACGTGGTGAGGTTTAAGACTATGACGACCCCCGCCCCTAACCCACCAACATCACGTGAATTTTTAGTACCTACAAAGAAGTAGCACAAAGCGCAATATATTCTCGGTTTTTGCTTTTTTATACTTCGCAAAAAGGTCTTTATACAGATCACCTACTTTAAACGACTTCGTCCGTTGCCTGGCAACGGCAAGTCTAAGTCACACTAGACGCCGCTGTTCAGTTTAGAAATCGCAGCGTTTGACGAAAAAATAAATACACGTGATATCTTACTACACCCCCCTCACCCTTGTGATATTTCGTGATTTATGTCAAACCCCTCCCACCCCTTTCAAACCTCACGTGATTAATGGACGGCGCTTGTTAAAAACTCTATGTGTGCGAATAATAAATACCAAAAATGGGACTTTTAAACACTACCCCGCACTACGGAAATAATCATTGTACTGCGGGGGATTTTATAAACATATAATTAACGCAAACAAATGACAACCAGACGCAGAACAACAATTTGTGGATCGCAAAAAATATTGTTCTATGTAGGAATCGAACCCACGGCACTGGCACGGAAGGTCGGTATCTTAACCACTACGCCATCATCATTCATCATTTTAGCCTATCGCCCTCCACTGCTGGACGTAGACTTCCTCCTTCTTTTAACAGTACGGTTTTTAATAAAATGTTTACATAGCAAGACTGCGCCTGGTTACACGGCCACCAACGCTGCACCAAGCTTGACTCAACCCAATCCAAATCTGAATCCCTTGGATTATAAATTATAGTCAGTTTTGAAAAGCATGACCCGCTTTAAAACTGAGACCTACATCGCGTCGATTAAGAATTCTCAAGATCAGAACATTGACTAAATTCCTCATGCAAACTACGTAATTTCATAGATTCAGACTCACGACAAATTAAAGGCCCGCATTAAAACAAACAGTGGTCATATTAAATATTAGAAATTTTCTTTTATTTATGGCCGAGACTTCAATTAATAAATAAACATACATACATACATATCATCACGCCATATCCCTTGCAGGGTAGGCAGAGAAAACAGAGTGCCAGAGAAGTCTATCTTTGCATACTTCACTCGCTTCCTCAACATTCATAATCCTCTTCATACACGCTCGCCGGTTTCGGAGACTCTTGACTCCACCTTCCTTCAGTACATGACCGATCTGGTCTAGGTAGGTTAGTCTCGGTAAATAATAAATATACATTTTATTAATATTACATTGCTTCGTAAAATAATGACATCTGTTGTCGCCGCCTTAGGGCCCTCGAGCATGGTGACCTGTCAATTTTATGGTTACGCGTAGACTATGGAGGGTATACCCGCATCTACGCGTGCCTCTACAGGTCCCATGGCAGTGATTCAGGGTCAACTCAATTATTCGAGAACGTTCAATGGGGGATTGACGAAATATTGGAGCAGTGTCCATCAGCGGAGGTGGTGGTTCTTGGAGACTTTAATGCTCATCATAAAGAGTGGTTGGGGTCCCGAGCCACTAACCTCTTGGGTAGGCATCTCTTCAATATGGTCTCGGCCTATGGTCTCTCACAACTGGTAACACAGCCCACCCGTGTTCCAGACATTGAGAGCCATGAGCCGTCTCTACTGGATCTTCTGCTGACTACACACCAGCACGGATACCGGGTAGTGGTCGAAGCTCCTCTTGGGTCATCTGACCACTGCTTGGTCCGTAGCAAAGCCCCTATTGCGAGGCCTAATCGCTCTAAAGCGACTGGGACTCGCAGAGTCTGGCAATATAAGTCAGCAGATTGGGATAGGCTTCGCGAGTTCTACGCATCCTACCCATGGAAGCAGCTTTGCTTCGCCTCTAGGGACCCTGGCATTTGTGCGGATTGCGTTACCGATACCGTTATTACGGGGATGGAATTATTCATCCCCAACACCAAAATACCGGTCGGTGGCCGCAGCCGGCCTTGGTTTAATAAAACCTGCAGGACGGCTGCACAGCAAAAGCAGTCCGCATACCAGGCCTGGAATAGGGCCCAAAACTGTCGGGACCCAAATGTCAGGGAGGAGAAGCGAAAATTTAATGCTGCTTCTAGATCTAGTAAGAAGGCTATTGCCAGAGCCAAGGCGGAACATGTTGCCAGAATCGGCGAGCGATTGGAGAGCTATCCCGCCGGGAGTCGTGAATTCTGGTCGCTCGCCAAAGCTGCCCAAGGCAACTTCTGCCAGTCCAATCTCCCACCACTGCAGAAAAATGATGGCAGTCTAGCCCACAGTGCAAAGGAGAAGGCCGATCTTTTAGGTCAATTCTTTGCCTGTAACTCAACTTTGGACGCTGGAACCGCCACACCACCTATCATCCCGCGGTGTGAATGCTCTCTGCCTAAAATCCGCATTACGCAGCGAGCGGTGAGGCGGGAGCTGCGGCTAATAGACGTACATAAGTCGAGCGGGCCGGATGGCATCCCTGCAGTGGTCCTGAAAACGTGCGCCCCCGAGTTGACCCCCGTCCTCACACGCTTATACCGACTTTCCTATGATACTTGTAGGGTTCCATCTTCGTGGAAGATAGCCCATGTCCACCCGATCCCGAAAAAGGGAGACCGGTCGGACCCGTCGAATTACAGGCCGATTGCGATTACATCCTTGCTCTCCAAGATAATGGAGAAAATAATCAGCCATCAGCTTCTGCAGTACCTTGAGGATCATCAGCTGATCAGTGACCGCCAATATGGGTTTCGTCATGGCCGGTCGGCTGGTGATCTTCTTGTGTACCTCACTCACCGTTGGGCGGAGGCCTTGGAGGGCAAGGGTGAGGCGCTAGCGTTCAGCCTAGATATCGCGAAGGCGTTCGACAGGGTTTGGCACAGGGCCCTTCTATCGAAGCTACCATCATATGGAATCCCCGAGGGACTCTGTAATTGGATCACCAGTTTTTTGGATGGTCGGAGCATAAAAGTAGTCGTCGATGGCTCCTGCTCCGAGACCATGCCCATTAATGCTGGTGTACCACAAGGCTCGGTGCTCTCCCCGACGTTGTTTATTCTGCATATCAATGACATGCTCTCCATAGAGAGTATTCGTTGCTATGCGGATGACAGCACGGGTGACGAGCGATACACCGAGCATCAGAATGTCCCTCGGAGTATGTTACAGGAAAGACGGGCTCAACTTGTGTCTGAAGTCGAGCGCTCTCTAGGGCGGGCCTCAAAATGGGGTGAACGGAATTTAGTCCAGTTCAACCCCACTAAGACACAAGTTTGCGCGTTCACTGCGAAGAAGGACCCTTTTATCATAGCGCCTCAGTTCCAAGGAGTAACTCTCCAAATCTCCGAGAGTATTGGGATCCTCGGCGTCGAGCTATCGAACAAAGTCCAGTTTGGGAGTCATTTGGAGGACAAAGCCAAATTGGCAAGCAAAAAGTTGGGCGTGCTGAGCAGGGCCAGGCGGTACTTCACGCCGAGTCAACGTCTTGTGCTATATAAAGCACAAGTTCGTCCTCACATGGAGTACTGCTCTCATCTCTGGGCAGGCGCGCCTAAATATCAGCTAGACCCACTTGACTCCCTACAAAGGCGGGCAGCTCGAATCGTCGGTGATCCCAATCTCACGGACAGACTAGAGTCGCTGGAGCAGCGGAGAGACTTTGGGTCACTCTGTGTACTCTACCGGCTCTTTCACGGGGAGTGCTCTGAGGAACTGTTTGACTTGGTACCACCGTCACCATTTTACCACCGTACCACTCGACACCGTAGCAGGGTTCATTCATTTCACCTGGAAACGATATGGTCCTCGACCGTACGTTTTCAGCGATCATTTCTCCCACGTACATGTAAGATCTGGAATGAACTACCTGCTGCTGTGTTTCCCGAGCGCTATGACATGTCCTTCTTCAAACGAGGTTTAAGAAGAGCTCTTCCTTCACGGTAGGCAGCGGCCTGGCTGTACCCCTGGTGTTGCTGGGTCCATGTGCAGCAGCATTACTTACCATCAGGTGTGCTGTTTGCTCGTTTGTCACCGTAGACAATAAAAAAAAAAATAATAAAAAAAAAAAAAAATAAAGAATGGTTGTCTGGAAAGTTGGCTTACGGACAATAATTTTACGTGATAACGTCATAAGAAAAAATTGATGAACAATTGCATACTTTTATGAATTGAAAATCACATTAACTTTTCACTTCAGTTTATAAACAGTTTCAGTCAGCTTTAAAACAACAACACTTAATCAAAAGTGTGCTGTTGTAAAATAAAATAGTTATCTTTCTCACGTCAAGTTCTTAAAATATAAGAACGCTTAGGCCGATCGTGCCTCTCTACCACTTGTTCAGCCTTCTCGCTTGCACGCTCGAATCAGGCGGAACGTGACATTTTTTCATGCATACAGCCAGCTTGCATCGATTTTAAGTCGTTATCAAATCAAAAATAAATGCATTTTATTTGTAACCGAACTTATGGCCAAAATGGTTAGTCCTTACACAGTACGTCATCAACATCCGCTGAGTGCTCTAATTATACACAACATTGATATTTGAAACCGATGAACGGTAAACGACATTGTTTCTACGCAATAAATTATGGAATAACGGAAAATTATTATTTTAAAAATACAAGCAAATGCTAATAAATAATCTAGGTTTTCTAGTCTAAAAAATATATATTTCCTTTTTTTTTCACTAAGAGATTGCTACTACGAAATTTGAACGATCATTTGTTTCCTAGGAACGAAATCTTTCGTATTCGACGACCGAAACAGACAGCGTAAATCGGGACAAGATGTAGACACTCCAAATACTAACCAATCATGCCACTGCAGTGTTCCGGAATATAGAACGGGGTGTGATGAGAATGGTAATTAATATTAAAAAAGGCAAAAACACTCGTCTTGTAGCTTCTATTATATTAAATTATTTTTATTACCTTACAGAAGCCTAATAAGGTACACAACTTTATCACAAAGCCTAATTTCCAAAGCTTAAAGTACCTACTGTAAAGTTATAAGGATACTGGTATTGTTACTCGACAATAAGATAAGGAGACCAAAAATAGAAACCACGCCAACCACTTCTGAAAAAACATCCACTGAATTGATAAGCTACATTCTGAGTAGAAAGGCAGTCCTCCTCATAATTCTCTTGCTATTAATCCAACCACTTGAGGTCGACGCAATACGTCCTCTTTTTGAAATAAAACTACTTTTGGACCTCCCGTGACCATGATCACTTTAAAGTGTTCGAAACGTCGGGAAATTAAAAATCAAATACAAAAGCGATAGAATACGTAAAAGTAGGTTTATTTCAAATGTGTAATGTAATACTCGCGTAAAGATCAGAAACCATTATGTCCTCTTTCTCCACACAGCCTTATCAGATCTTTGTAGTCAATCCCTGTCTATCCATATCATGCTTTACGCAATCCATCCATCTTTTCTTTGGTCTCCCTTTACCCCTAAAGCCTTCAATATTAATACTTAAAACTTTCCTCGCAACATTACTTTCATCCCGTCACACCACATGTCCATACCAGGTCAAGCGCAGTCCTCCTACCAGTGCTTTATCCTCTATCCAAATATATTGAGTAATGAAATTTATATGATCATTCATTGCATGAGGTTATGTAGAAGATTAGAATGTAATAGTGTCAACAACGGACAGGAAGGCACTTATACATTTTGCAGCGAGGTATCAATTGTCTAAAGAGAAAAGAAATGCCATCTAATCATTAGAAATAAAATTAATACATTACATTTCATAAATATATACTTGTTTCTCATATGGTAACCAAGTATACAAAGCGTCACCATTCTTTATTTTTCCATGAAAGTAAGTAAAAAACTACATACATACATATCATCACGCCATATCCCTTACAGGGTAGGCAGAGAGAACAGAGTGCCAGAGAACTCTATCCTTGCATATTTCACTCCCTTCCTCAACATTCATAATTCTCTTCATACACGTTCGCCGGTTTCCGAGACTCTTGACTCCCCCTTCCTTCAGTACGTGACCAATCTGGTCTAGGTAGGTTAGTCTCGGTCTCCCCCGGTACCTACATCCTTCCACTTTCGCATTGTACATCTTCTTAACCAACCAACCTTTTCATAAGACGTACAAGGTTCTCTCAAAAGATGCCCGCTTAGCATTAAAATAAGCTATATTTAGCAATGAAATTATTTACAACGCATAAATCCGAACAGTCCGTGATAATCCGCACAGTGGTTTCAAAACCCAATACCTTTGGGTATCATTCTCTTGATCTAGCCACTAAGCTATCGCTGCATTTCTAAAAACCATAGTGTAAATATACCACAATTAATTTAACAACTTAACTAATTAATATAACTACTTAGCATTTTTTTATTTTTCGACACTCTCAGAAAAGTTCGGTTGTATCGGAATGCTAGGTGCTGGCAACTTAATTTTTATCGCCCTTATTTTAATTCACGAAAGACGACTCTACCGATTATCTGTCCACATATTTATGTAAATAAATTTATGAAATATATAATGTTGAACCCTCGTTGTATTCGAATATTACAATAAAATTAGACCCATTATTAACGTAAACAGTATTCCATTGCATATTTAGAAAAACATTAAAAGAAAGAAAAAAATAAATTTCAATCTCTTCTCTTCTTAGATAAGAGTTAAGTCTATAAAAAAATATTAGACAACTCGAATAAATCTATATAACAAAATATATTACACTATAACTTACAAATAAATCACACAAAATCATTTTTCTACTAAATCTAACAATAAAGAAACGCTCACCTGTAAGTTCGCGATCAAAAGAGATGTCTAACACGTATATCAAAGTAAAAGAGAGAAGAATTTTCTTTGAAATTTAAGTTAGGTAAAAAATATGAGTACAGAAGCAGCGAGGTGGCTGCATACCCGCTAGCTGCAGCCACCGCGGACTGAGCTTGACTGACTTATGACACGGAAAGGGTGTGGGCACAATGGATATTGCAGTACAATATAAGTGGAACATCCAGTTTAAAAGGGTACCGGGTTGAGAGCCCTCAGCGCTCACCCAGAGTCCGGGTAAAGATGTCATAGCCATCTGGGGTTAACAACTAAGACACACAAAAAGAAAAAAAAATTAAAAGAATACTAAAAGGGTGGTTTCATCGTAAAGGTTTTATTCTAATCTTATAAAGTTAATTATATATTTCTATAATATTATAAATTTTTCTTTATATTTTTTTTAATTTTTACTTGTATTATATTTCTATATTTAGACTGTAGCACAGGTGTGCTAATAGGATCATGACGTCCTAGAAGGAATCAGCGTTATTGTGATTTTCAAAGTTATCTTCCCTAACAATTTTTAACAACGAATTAGAATGTTGAAATTGTCAAGTTAGAGAATAGCCTTGTCGTGTGGTAAAAGTACTATAAATAGAAATAATAACTACTAGTGTTATCATAATTGTTATACAAACTGATCAGTTTTAAATTTAACATACATACATACATATCATCAAACCATATCCCTTGCAGGGTAGGCAGAGAGAACAGAGTGCCAGAGAACTCTATCCTTGCATACTTCACTCCCTTCCTCAACATTCATAATTCTCTTCATACACGCTCGCCGGTTTCGGAGACTCTTGACTCCACCTTCCTTCAGTACATGACCGATCTGGTCTAAGTAGGTGAGTCTCGGTCTCCCCCGGTACCTACATCCTTCCACTTTCGCATTGTATATCTTCTTAACCAGACGTTTGTTCGGCATTCTTTCCACATGTCCGAACCATCGGAGCATTCCCTTTCGCATCTTTACACCAATACTTTCTGTCATACCTAATCACTCTCTTACGTCGTCGTTACGAATGCGGTCGGTCAGACAAACTCCACAGATTTTCCGTAGAGATCGCATTTCGACCGCATTAATTTTACTTTCATACTCTTTTCTTCATACCCAACTCTCGCTTCCATACAGTAATGTTGGGACTAGCACTGCGTTATGTATTGCTACACGTGCCTTCTGGCTGAGGTGGTGACTACCGAGAAGTTGCCCAAACGCTCCGTTCACTCTATTGCCCGCATTCACTCTTCGCTCTTTTCTCTTTATATCAGTGGTGTACCTTCCATCTCGGCTAAATCCACATCCAAGATATACAAATTCATCCACTTGCTCTAGTATATCATTACCTATTGTTACTCTTACATCTGTTCTGGGTTCATCTCTTTCAAAGACCATTATTTTGGTTTTGCTCACATTCACGCGTAGACCCCTTTTCTTACAATCTTCTGTTATTGTGTCGACTAGGGTCTGCATGTCAGTCGCTGACTGTGCCAGCAGGACTGCATCATCTGCATAGAGCAGAGCAGTGACCACTGAGTCGTCCATCTGGACTCTCACATTCATATCGTTCAACCTTTGGAGACATTTATCCTGATATATGATAAACAACCTGGCTGACAGAACGCACCCCTGCTTAACGCCGATATTGACGTCAAACCAAGGCGACATTCCATCATCCAGCCGCACACAGGCTCTACAGCCCATGTAACTGGACTGCACAGCCTGCAGCAGTTTACCGTTAATACCATACTTCGGTAATATGTCCCAAAGTTCCTTTCGTACAACCGTGTCAAATGCTCTCTCCAGATCCACAAAACTGCAAGAAAACCCTCTGACCTAGAGCCAGATGCTTCTCCACAATGTTGCGCAGAGAGAACACTTGATCCATGCATCCCCTTCCACTTCTGAAACCTCCTTGTGTCTCACACAGTAAACCATCGGACACCATCCTCATTCTCCTTTCAATAATTTTACCGTACACTTTTGCTGCCAAACTGGTCAAGCTTATGGCTCTGTAATTTGCGCAGTCAAAACGTGAACCCTTGTTTTTAAACAAAGGCACGATGACCGCGCTATTCCAGTCCCTGGGAACCATTCCCGAATTTAAAGTTATTATATTATTATTACGACGACTGCACAGATGGCGTAGCGGTTAAGATGTACATTCTGTGAGTCTGATTCCTAGACAGGACAACACCTTGTATCCACAAACTGGTGTTCTGAGTCTGGGTATAATTTGTTTGCGTTAATTGTATATTTGTAAAGTTCCCCGCAATACAAAGATTATTTGTTTTGGTTTTGGCAGGGTGTTTTTTTTATTTGATGACGATGCCTCGACGGTGAAAGCTGTCGGGTTATCGACTCAAGAGGAACCCGCAAGGGTAAGCCGCCAGGCGGGCCACCGAGGACAAAGATCGCGTACCGGCGGCCCGCTCGCATAGCAAAGAGAGACGCTTTGCAGGGTAGGTCTGGGGTCGCGCGCCGCCTCTTCTGTCGCCCCGGGCCGACTTGGTGGGCGTGACCACCTTCATAGTCCGCCGCAAAAAAAGGACTGGATTTTGTTAAAAAAAATATTCCTTTGTCACCGGTTAAATAATAATATCATTATTATTATTTGAAAGTGTGGTCATGGAGTAAGAATACAATTCACCAAACCCCTTCTTGCACATGGGTGTCGATAAAGGCTAAAATATGTAGATAACATCTGTGCAAGAGAAGGAAAACCTGAAACTGACCAGCATGGTATAGGTTATTGAGCTATTGTGAATAATGATCTGAGAAGATGATGATAATTGTAATTATAATATAAACTAGTTAGTTAAAGATAGGACTATCGCTCCTGAGGTCTACGATTCAAAGACTATGCAGTCTCATAGACCGCTAAGAGACTACACATTTTAAGCGAAACTGCACGTCCGACTTACTTGACTTGCGAACGCCTGGTTAAGAAGATATACAATGCGAAAGTGGAAGGATGTAGGTACCGAGGGAGACCGAGACTAACCTACCTAGACCAGATCGGTCATGTACTGAAGGAAGGTGGAGTCAAGAGTCTCCGAAACCGGCGAGCGTGTATGAAGAGAACTATGAATGTTGAGGAAGCGAGTGAAGTATGCAGAGATAGAGTTCCCTGGCACTCTGTTCTCTCTGCCTACCCTGCAAGGGATATGGCGTGACGATATGTATGCACGTCCGACATCCTCTATACAATACTTTGTAATTATACTATACAGATACAAAAAATATATATTCTCTAAGTCAGACAAATGGAATGCATTTATATCTTACTGCCATCCTTGATAAAGGTCGCATAATAAAATATACTTTTAAACAGCTCAAAGGATAAACGTATTGACGGTATAAATATATACTGATATCGTACACATGTAGACATTTTGTTTACAGTGTGCTTTAAAAAAGAAAAATTAAAAACCTCAACGTCAATGAGCATCAGAATAATTAATTTACTTTGGAAATCAAACTACTTTTACGTATTATATCGCGTTTGTATTTGATTTTTAATTTCCCGCCGTTTCGAACACTTTACAGCGTTCATAGTCACGGGAGGACTAAGTAGTCTCACGTCCAACAACTCATCGTTATTACAGATATTTTTTGTAACAAAACGACGGAAATGTTAAAAAAAAAATACAAGCTCGATAGAATCCGTAAAAGTAGTTTTATTTCAATTGTGTAATGCTCGCGTAAACATAAGAATCCATTAAATTAATGTACTGGTCAATATAGTATTTTCAATTCAAATTACATATATGTAGTATTGTCAAACGCATACGATAACTTAATTTATTTTATAAATAGCTTCTGCCCGCGGCTTCGCACGCGTAAAAGGTTACTTTCCTAAAATAGAGGATGAAATCCTCTATTTTTATTGTATCCCTTAAGTGTAAATTTTACAACATTTTAATGTCAAATTTATTTATATCTAATCAAAAGCCTAAAAATAAGTTTTAAACTTCTGGCTTTATAAATGACGATACTTCCTTACAATTTTTCATCCCCCTCTACAACCCTTTTTTTTGCATTAAAAAGTAGCCTATATCCTCTATCAGGCTCTAGACTATTTGTGTACCAAATTTCATTTAGATCGGTTCAGTAGTTTTGGCGTAAAAAAACGACAGACAGACAGAGTTACTTTCACATTTATAATATTAGTAAGCATAATACACAAGCTTTCGCCAGCGTTGGTTGAAAAAAAGTAGTCAATGTACTTCCCGGGCTTCACAGTCGCGCACTTGGTGTCACTCAGCGCCTCTTAATAGTTTTGATTTTGTTTAGTGCCACTCAATTCTTTTTTAGAAAATAAAAGTAGCCTACTCCATATAACATCAGCTACCTGGCAGTGAAAGTCTTATTAAAATCAGTCCAGTCGTTTCAGAGATTAGCCGGAACAAACAGAGACAGGAAATTGTTAAAACTGATTTTTTATGTATCTTATATACTTTCATATACATTTAGTGAAAAGCTGTAAATTTGGAATTATAAACAGACACTTCAATTTTATTTATAGTATATTATTATTATCATCATTGTCTTAGATCATCTCAGCTCACTTATGTCCAACTGCTGGGCTCGAGCGTCTTCCATAAGAGAAGGGAAATTGATCTCCTGCCACGTTGGTCAGAGGTGTTGGTATAAGGCTGAATTTCGAATTTTCCCTTTCTTGTAAAGGCGCGAAGTAGATAATCCTTTGGTTGTGTTTTACGATATCCACGCGCTAGATAGGTAGTGGTGTATTGCATTATTGTGGTGTAACTGGTTGTGACAGATTGGCAGAAGAATAAAATTAAATAATATAGAATATATTACTACAAAAAAGTTTTTAATTGCTATTGGTGGCAAACGAGGAAGCAGTACACCTGATGGTAGGTGTTGCTGTCGCCCATGGACTTTTACAATACCAGGGATACAGCTACGCTTTTGCCCACCAATGAAAACCCCAAATCGTCATTAAAGTTGGACTACCGGTTCTCTCGTTCTTTTTTTTTAAATGGGTATATCACACATGCCCACCATTGTAACTCCTGTAAGCCAGGATCCACAATGGTCACTATAAATGACACCGAGGTTTGACCCTCAGGCAGTCCCGGGAAATGATTTTAATTGTCTTGGAACCCGCAACAAATTTAATTAGAAAAGTTAAAGAGGAGTTGGAAAAGACTGATTCCACTTCCCTCCCAGGCGAAACGGGAGGACACCGGATTTGCGGTGCAAACAATCGAGCGATTTTATTACGGTCGTGCGGTAGAAGGAATTCTGTGTTTATATTTCCCTTGTCGTGTAATACATTGATGTCTGTATTTGAATCTCCAAGTCAACCGGAAGTACACCCGCGAGTACTGGCAAGGCCTCGGTACCTACTGACCGTCCTGTAGGCTTTACACAAGAATATTAAGGCCAAACGTTGGCTTTGTAATAATTTAAGGTGAGCTGCCCCTATGGTAGCCCTATCAGCCCAAACGGGTGCAGCGTAACAAATACACCCCAAATATATGGCCATATACATATATAGCTTTTAGTGTATTAAAACGAAGGCTCTCTGGTTTACCGAACGAAGCGCAAGAGCACATTACCACTGCTCAGACGTCGACCTTCTGCGAAAGTGTGGTATTTACTAACCCGCAGGAGAAAAAAAAAAAAAAAAGGGCTTGGCCCGCTGCTGTTGACAGAAAACTATACTACAACAATGTGATCCTACCAATATTAAAAAGAATAGTATAATATAAATTTAGTTTACGTAATTATGAAATCGTTTTACGAACAAGTAAATAATCCAATGAAATTGTTGAACCGCGGATTAATTCAATAAAAATTAATTAAATTATAAGCAAATTATTATCAACATAGATATAATAGATTTGTTAGCTGTAAGTATGGTGGCTTTAGTCTCCAATAAATTTTGATTACTAGCTGTTCACAGGACTACCGGGGTGATTAATAAAATTTTCATCAACACAATTTCATACATTGTAAGAGGTCAAACTTATATTGTGATACGCTTCGACCTATTCTGATAATAACTACACCTATTTTGATTACTGAGCTAATCAATTCTACGTAATCATAAAATTTTCTTCAAAATGCATTCAATACGTTTGTAATACAATATTTCTATTCTCATTTTCTATTTATCGAGAAGAAAAAGTAATAATGCTGGCGATACCTTAAAGATATAAGACTTATCGACTTGCATTAATTCGCCTTAATAAGAAAAAGAACATTTTTCTTTCTCTGTGGTGACGGAGTAAGAACAAACAATACATCACATTCTCCCTCTCTTACCCATGGATGTCGTAACAAAGACTAAGAGTTGTGATGTGTTGATAACATCAATACAAAAGAAAGGAGAAGTTCGATATGAAATTATATATATGCTAACGCGTTTCACTGGTGTGATTATTTAATTAAATTTCCTTCAACTGTACTAAAGGCCCATTATCATCATCTCAGGTAGCATCCGTCTCACTGGCCCTGAGCCTCCTCCGCATGGCAAAGAAAACTTATCTAATTTTATACCGTAGTCATGCAAAAAAATAAATTCAAGCGGTCATAGGCGACTATACAAACATTTAACGAAATCAAATAACACCTAGACTCAAAACGATGAATTGTGTATTAAAACAAATTATTTTTTTACAAAATTATCGAGCCTACGGTATGTTACTAATCGATCACTACGCCACTTTAAACTTTATATCTTTGATAAATCCTCATCATCGGCTCCATTAGTATACATCCCGCTGATAGGAGCCGTTACACTCCACAATAGGACAGAAAATTGACCTATTACACTACGTTGGTCAGATTGGTATAGGATGATATTACTTGCTTGCAACTCTTAGTTATCTGATAGTAAAAAAAGTTGGTACCCCATTCTTACTTCTTAGTGTCACGTTATAAAAAAAACGTAAATTGTATTGTAATTTCAATTGATCAATCACTTTGGCTTCATTATATCTATTTACTGTTGCAATAAAGACACTCCCCATTGTAACAGGGCGGGAATCCCGATGCTAATAGCACCGTGATCGTGCAATCCCCTATGCAATTCCAATAAAGTATTTCAGGTATGTGTCCAGTATTAAAATAATTCTATGCGTCGCGATGGAAATTTTATATAAAATTCGACATTGCAGTGTTTTAAAACTGTAGATTGAATGAATGTCATGACACTTTATGTTGTATAATTTCTTGGAAGTTATAAAGTATAATGAATATTATACATAAAAGTGTATATCCAATTTCACCAAAATTTCTAGAGAAATTCTTCAGTAAAACATGGTCATGGATTTGTCGTAATTTATTGGCGGTAATTACAATCCTTATATTAACACTAATAGATGAGAAGAAAGGAAATTAAATGACAAATTTACTAGATACTGTCAACTACTAGGGATGGTTAATCGCCAGGAGAATGGGTGATAGCATTATTAAATATATAACACTAAATGTCCTCAGTACTGCTAAGGAATTTATTGTAGAGATGAGCGAATTTCTACTAGTCTCAAATCAAAAAATGCGAAATATATATTTAGAGGAGAATTAGTTTTAAAACTTGCTTGACTGCACAGATGGCGTAATAATTAAGATACCAACCTACCAGTGCCAGTGCCGTGGGTTCATTTCTCACGCATATTTTGTGTGATCTACAAATTGTCGTACAGTGTAATTTGTGTTTACCGATTCATATTTGTAAAGACTCAGAATTTATTACCTGAATGCAGGATGTTTAAAAAGAAAACGTAAAACGGGCTGATGGATGGATGGATGGTGTTATACGAAGCTATTTAAACAATATAATCCATCCATCCATCAGCCCGTAAACGTCCACTGCTGGACATAGGCCTCCCCACGAGAATGCCATCTGTAACGGTCCTGTGCCACCTGCATCCAACGGTTTCCTGCGACCTTGATGAGATCATCAGTCCACCGAGTGGTGGTCGTCCCACGCTGCGTCGTCCGATTCATGGTCGCCACTTGAGAACCTTTTTTCCCAACGGTTGTCGGTTCATCGAGCGATGTGGCCTGCCCATTGCCACTTCAACGTGCTAATTCTTCGAGCTATGTCGGTTACACTCGTTCTTCTACGGATTTCCATATTTCGGATTTTATCACGTAGAGAAATACCGAGCCCTCTCCATAGCACGCTGAGCGACTTTGAGCCTTTTTATGAGGCCGACATTCAGAGACCACGTTTCAGTGCCGTAAGTCATCGCTGGTAACACACACTGGTTATAAACCTTTGTTTTCAGACACTGCGGAATATTAGATGAGAAGATCCTCCTAAGTTTCCCAAACGCTACCCAACCGAGTTGGATTCGTCGGTTGACCTCTTTCTCGAACTTGGATCTACCTAATTGGCCTGTTTGTCCTAGGTAAACATAGTGATCGACAACTTCGAGAATCGCATTCCCAACCAGAACCGGTACAGAAATGACATGGGCATTAGACATGATTTTCGTCTTGTCCATGTTCATTTGCAGACCTACTAGTTGAGACCTTGCTGAGGTCATTGAGCATGGTGCCAAGGACCTCCAGGGATTCTGCCATGACTACGATATCATCTGCGAATCGAAGGTTAGTTATGTATTCGCCATTGATGTTGATGCCGAGTCCGGTCCAGTCTAAGAGCTTGAAAATATCTTCCAGCGCAGTGGTGAACAGTTTCGGAGAGATAACGTCTTCCTGTCTCACGTCTTTCTGCAACTGAATCGGTTTCGTACTCTTATCCTGGATGCGGACCGACATAGTAGCGTTTTTATACAAACACTTCAGCACTTCGATATATCGATAGTCAATTTGGCACCTCTGAAGGGATGCAGCACTGCCCAAGTTTCGACAGAATCAAAGGCTTCCTCATAGTCCACAAACGCTAGACACAGAGGCCGATTATACTCCTCGGTCTTCTGTATAATCTGGCGTAGCCTGTGGATGTGGTCTATGGTACTATAAACTTTTCGAAAACTGGCTTGTTCGGGCGGCTGGAAGTCGTCTAGATTGCGCGCGAGTCGCTTCGTAATGACTCTTGAAAACAATTTGTTCACGTGGCTCAACAATATAATATATCAAATTAAATACATATAAAACGTGGTGGCATGTTTATTATATATATTGCTATGTAGGTATAGCACATCATTAAAAATAATATTTTAAAAGATACAGAACTTTAAAGTGCGACGTCAAAACGACAGAAACCGAAGCGAATCTTCATTAGAACACTATTATTATGGCCATGGTTGCCGCCCTAATTGCGATGGGGAGGGAAAGCGGTGCTCAAAAAAAAAAAGAAAAACGTTTCACTATTATTTTACAAACTACATCTTTATTGAATAATATTTTTAAATAAATTAAAGTAAAGGGTTCGATTGACGACATCATACGATTATGTGTGGGCGTATAATTTGACACTTGAAGTATTGAATTATTAATTAGAAGCAAAGATTTATTATACATATTTACAAGGAAGCTTGACTTGCTAACTTGAGAGTGGCTAACAAGGAGATACAGATTAGTGTTTACAACGCTTTTCAAAAGCTGTATATTAGTTTGACCTATAAATATAATAGAACGTACATCATCATTCTCTTGCTCTTATCCCAACTACTTGGGGTCGACGCAATAAGTCCTCTTTTTCCATACAACCCTATCAGACGTCATCTCTGTAGTCACTCCCTGTCTATACATATCATGCTTCACGCAGTGGATGGACTCTTTTCTTTAGTCTCCGTTTACCCCTATAGCCTTCAACATTCATACTCAAAACCTTCCTCGCAATATTACTTTCATCCCGTCTCATCACATGTCCATCCCAGCTCAAACGTTCACTCCTTAACTTCTCCGTCACTGGCGCTACTTTCAAACATTCTCTCATTTAATAGAACGTACGTAATATAAATTTTCATTGGAATCAGACAGGTGTAAAGAATAGTGGTGACTGGGTTATTTTTCTATTTCTTCATCTGTTCTTTTTTTTTTCATGATATAAACTTATTGCACTATGCGTGAGAAATCAATTCACCACGCTTGTTCTTTACGTACATGCTTCAGTCTTTTTTTGGCGACAGGCTATGGTGTGGTCACTACCCGTTAACTGCGTCCGACAGAAAAAATGCGCGCGTTCCAATAGACCCGCCCTACATGTACCTATCGTCGCAGTGCGAGCCGGCCACCAGAACCCAATCTTTGAGTTACGTGGCCCGCCCGGCGGTTTACCCTCGCGGGAACATGCATCAGGCTATGGTTTACTTGCAGCGGCAGAAGGAACGGTGGAAGGAACGACGTACAACCCCATAACTTACTGTTCTGTACCCCTCTATTATTATTTGCGCGGACCAACGGCATCGAGACCTTGTCTTCGGTGGTAATTTATCACGCCAGGGAGGTGGGTTGTCAAAGGATACTTTTCGTTACCAATTATGCTATCTATTTAAAGGCCTTGAGACGTTTGACAACATCCCAAAGGCAATAGAGGGGTGATGATTTGTATTCCTGTTCTGTCACCGTAGTGACAAAATGAAGCAGACTTCATCATAATGGCACAATGCCAACTGGAAACAGAACGCTAATGCCACTTTATTTAGTGAACTTGAATCCATTAACCATGCCAATTTAATCCCTGATACACAAAAAAAAACTAATGACTCGCTATCGACACAAGAACGATAGAAAATCAAAATCTTACATGAAACAAAAACCCTTTTATATTAACCCGCCTGATCACCTGTAACTCCTGTAAGCCAAGATCCACAATGGTTTCCGTAAAAGACAGAGGTTTGTCCCGAACGACAAAAAAACGTTTAAATGTCTTGGGAAAAGAAAAATCGGAGGAATTAAAAAATCCACTTTCCTCCTATGCAAAGGAAACATGAAGCAAAAATTGGTTAATAGGCCAATAGATAAGAGGATGTACTGATACGTGAAGCGTAACACTTCAGCGTGCTAATTCTTTGTGCCATACATCCGTTAGTCTAAGGATTCCTATATCTCGGTTTCTTGTAAAAAATCTCAAGCATAGCCCGCTCTATACTATGCTGGGCGTCCTTGAGCTTAGTTATAAGACCGACATCAACCGGCCACGTTATATTTTGATACGTTTATTACAAGTTATCGTAATATTAATAATTTATATATCAATATGGTCGACTGGGAGACTATTATCGGCACCCAATTAATATATTAAGTATGAAGTAATAACGTGGACAGGTCAGATAATTACACGCATATACATTATGTCATAAGTATGTTACAATTCTATGAGCACCTCTGGACTTTTTTTATAATCTTATCAATGCATTACTAACCTACAATTGACTTAATGATATTTTATATAATAAAATGCACGAAACTTGTCAACGGCGAATTGAAGGACTTCATTCACCCATAGACGTGTGAAAGCTATAAGCAAGTATTGCAACTCTCGCTGTTAGAATAACACAGAGTCATTTGTTCTGATAGAAATGAAAAATCCAACTAAATTAATGAAATTCCTCTAGTGGCAATAACTGTATACAACTATCAATAATTAGGTACATACCATTTAACGGGAGTGACTAGCTGTGTGGTAGCGGTTACGAATACTACCAACCCTAACTTTGCTCATGGATGTCGTAAAAGACGACTAAGTGCCAAATAACGACCTAGGCCAACACCATCTGATACCGTTTACAATAACATTCCCAAGGAGGGTTGGCGTCTGGCAAGCGGCCGGCCATAAAACTATTGCCAATACATACATACATACATACATATCATCACGCCATATCCCTTGCAGGGTAGGCAGAGAGACCAGAGTGCCAGAGAACTCTATCTCTGCATACTTCACTCGCTTCCTCAACATTCATAATTCTCTTCATACACGCTCGCCGGTTTCGGAGACTCTTGACTCCACCTTCCTTCAGTACATGACCGATCTGGTCTAGGTAGGTTAGTCTCGGTCTCCCTCGGTACCTACATCCTTCCACTTTCGCATTGTATATCTTCTTAACCAGGCGTTCGTTCGGCATTCTTTCCACATGTCCGAACCATCGGAGCATTCCCTTTCGCATCTTTACACCAATACTCTCTTTCATACCTACTCGCTCTCTTACGTCGTCGTTACGAATGCGGTCGGTCAGCCTAACTCCACAGATTTGCCGCAGAGATCGCATTTCGACCGCATTAATTTTACTATCCTACTCTTTCCTGCATACCCAACTCTCGCTTCCATACAGTAATGTTGGGACAAGCACTGCGTTATGTATTGCTACACTTGCCTTCTGGCTGAGGTGGTGGCTGCCGAGAAGTTGCCCCAACGCTCCGTTCACTCTATTTCCCGCATTCACTCTTCGCTCTATATCAGTGGTGTACCTTCCATCTCGGCTAAATCCACATCCAAGATATACAAATTCATCCACTTGCTCTAGTACATCATTACCTATTGTTACTCTTACATCTGTTCTAGTTTTATCTCTTTCAAAGACCATTATTTTGGTTTTGCTCACATTCACGCGTAGACCCCTTTTCTTACAATCTTCTGTCATTGTGTCGACTAGGGTCTGCAGGTTAATCGCTGACTGTGCCAGCAGGACTGCATCATCTGCATAAAGCAGAGCAGTGACCACTGAGTCGCCCATCTGGACTCCCACATTCATATCGTTCAACCTTTGGAGACATTTATCCAGATATATGATAAACAGCGTTGCCAATAACTTTTACAATATGTAATATGAAAGAACAGTACATATTGTATCGACCCTAAGTAATTGGGATAAGAATAGGGGAAAGATGATGATCACTTAACGGAAGTGGAGCTTTAATCACACCACCATATCTATCATTAGACTATTTAAAATAAGATCAAGTTATTTTCCCGTGTATTAAGAATACACAATGTTGACAATCCTTACCTTGCCAAAGTAATCGTAAAATGCTGATTAAGAGAGCATTGCGAGACTCTTGCAGCGAGTCTTGGTCTTGCATTTGGGCAATACTAGGTATAACTTTGATTAATTCTAAAACTAAATAATATAGTCCCCGACATATAAAATATTGAAAGACGAGTTTTAAATATTCTATTACTATCTATCAATACACAATATCTAACTTAATTTAAAGCTGAACCATCAAAATTTATAATCTTCAGCTTAAACCTTCAGAAGCTCGACGTAATTTTTTGCCATAACCGTACAAACCTACCCTTATTTACAATAAGGAAAAATTGTAAAGATGCGAAAGGGAATGCTCCGATGGTTCGGACATGTGGAAAGAATGCCAAACGAACGTCTGGTTAAGAAGATATACAATGCAAAAGGGGAAGGATGTAGGTAACGGGGGAGACCGAGACTCGCCTACCTAGACCAGATTGGTCACGTATTGGAGGAAGGTGGAGTCAAGAGTCTCCGAAACCGGCGAGCGTGTATGAACAGAATTATGAATGTTGAAGAAACGAGTAAAGTATGCTAGGATAGAGTTCTCTGGCACTCTGTTCTAACTGCCAATGCAAGGGATATGGCGTGATGATATGTATGTGAAAATCCTACCCATGGAAGCGGCTTTGCTTCGCTTCTGAGGACCCTGACGTTTGTGCGGACTGCGTTACCGAAACGGTTATTACGGGGATGGATTTATTCATCCCGAATACCAAAATACCCGTCGGCGGCCGCAGCCGCCCTTGGTTTAATAAAACCTGCAGGACGGCTGCACGGCAGAAGCAATCCACATATCGGGCCTGGAACATGGCTAAAACTTGTCAAGACCCGAACATCAGAGAGGTGAAGCGAAAATTTAACACCGCTTCTAGATCTAGTAAGAAGGCTATTGCCAGTGCCAAGGCAGAACATGTTGCCAGAATTGGCGAGCGATTGGAGAGTTATCCCGCTGGGAGTCATGCATTCTGGTCGCTCGCCAAGGTTGCTCAAGGCAACTTCTGCCGGTCCAATCTCCCACCACTACAGAAAAGCGATGGAAGCCTAGCCCACAGCGCAAAGGAGAAGGCCGATCTTTTAGGTCAATTTGTCTGTAACTCGACTTTGGACGCGGGAGCTGCCACATCACCTCCCATCCCGCGGTGTGACAGCTCTCTACCTGAAATCCGTATCTCGCAGCGAGCGGTCAGGCGGGAACTGCGGCTTTTAGACGTCCATAAGTCGAGTGGGCCGGATGGCATCCCTGCAGTGGTCTTAAAGACGTGCGCCCCTGAGTTAACCCCCGTCCTCACGCGCCTATACAGACTTTCCTACGATACTAATAGGGTTCCATCTTTGTGGAAGTTCACCCAAGTCCACCCGATCCCTAAAAAGGGAGACCGGGCGGACCCATCGAATTACAGGCTGATTGCAATAACATCCTGGCTCTCCAAAGTAATGGAGAAAATTATAAACCGCCAGCTTCTGCAGTACCTTGAGGATCACCAGTTGATCAGTGATCGCCAATACTGCTTTCGACATAGCCGATCGGCTGGTGATCTTCTTGTGTACCTTACACACCGTTGGGCAGAGGCTTTGGAGGGCAAGGGTGAGGCGCTAGCATTCAGCCTAGATATCGCAAAGGCGTTCGATAGGGTCTGGCACGGGGCCCTTCTATCGAAGCTACCTTCTTATGGAATCCCCGAGGGACTCTGTAAATGGATCGCCAGCTTCCTGGATGGTCGGAGTATAAAAGTCGTCGTGGCTCTTGCTCCGATACCATGACTATTAATGCTGGTGTACCACAGGGCTCGGTGCTCTCCCCGACGCTGTTTATCCTGCATATCAATGACATGCTCTCTATAGAGAATATGCATTGCTATCCGGATGACAGCACGGGTGACGAGCGGTATACCGAGCATCAGAATATCCCTTGGAGTATATTACAGGAAAGAAGGACTCAACTTGTGTCTGAAGTCGAGCGCTCTCTGGGGCGAGCCTCGAAATGGGGTGAATGGAACTTATTCCAGTTCAATACCACTAAGACACAAGTTTGCGCATTCACTGCAAAGAAGGACCCGTTTGTCATGGCGCCTCAGATCCAAGGAGTAACTCTCCAAATTGCCGATAGTATTGGGATCCTCGGCGTCGAACTATCAAGCAAAGTCCAGTTTGGGAGTCATTTGGAGGACAAAGCGAGATTGGCTAGTAGAAAGCTGGGCGTCCTGAACAGAGCCAGGCGGTACTTCACACCGAGACAACGTCTTGTCCTATAAAGGGACAAGTCCGCCCTCATGTGGAGTACTGCTCACATCTCTGGGCAGGCGCGCCCAAATATCAGCTAGACCCACTTGACTCCCTGCAAAGACGTGCTGTTCGAATCGTCGGTGATCCCAATCTCACGGAAAGACTGCAGTCATTGGAGAGCCGGAGACACTTTGGGTCTCTCTGTGTACTCCACAGGCTCTTTCACGGGGAGTGCTCTGAGGAACTATTTGACTTGGTACCACCGTCACCATTTTATCACCGTACCACTCGACACCGCAGCAGGGTTCATCCATTTCACCTGGAAACAATACGGACATCTACTGCAAGTTTTTAGCGATCATTTTTACCACGTACGTGCAAGATCTGGAATGAACTACCTGCTGCCGTGTTTCCCGAGCGCTATGACATGTCCTTTTTAAAACGAGGTTTAAGAAGAGCTCTTCCTTCACGGTTGGCAGCGGCCTAGCTGTGCCCTGGTATTGCAAAGGTCCATGAGCGGTAGTGTCACTTACCATCAGGTGTGCTGCTTGCTCGTTTGCCGCCACCGGCAAGAAAAAAAAGATTGTAAAAATCGGCAAAAATCACAGACAGCAGATTAGACAGCCATAACTCTAGTTACATATATACAGTATATCCTTTAGTCGTCTTTAATACAGACACCTCCTTGCAAGACAAGGTATTGAATTGTATGTAATCTTACTCCGTCACCATACGGAAATATATTCAATTATTGGATGTCAAAGAACTAAATATCCATACAAATGAATACACTAGTGTTGATAAAAACATGAAGGCATTTTTGATAAGACATATGTCCAAAATGCGTTTAATTTACGTAAAGCTGATGCATGTTTTTACCATGTGGTGTTTCATTAAGAACTCTATGTATCTGCGTCAACTACTTTCCCTTTAAGACTCGTAAAACATCAACTGAGTATGCACTAGGATTTTCCGTGTGGTGACGGAGTAAGAATACTATTCACCACCCCATATCTTACCCGTGGGTGATCGTACGAGACGACTAAGGGATATAAAACGCATGTAACATCTATGCGAGAGAGGAAAACTCGAAACAAAACCCTATACCAACACGTCTGACCAGCGCGGTATAGTATGTTAATTTTCCTTCCATTACGGAGGAGGCCCAAACCCAACAGTGGGACATTTATGGGCTGTGATGATGATGATGATTTACTAGGAGCGCGAACATTAGTGACCTCTTAGCAAACCTATAACAGCAAATACAATCCTGACTCCGACTGCTAAGCTTAGTGTTAATATCATTATCCCCCATTACAGGGTTCATTCTCCAACAATGGGTGTAGATAGGATGATAGGTGGATGTATTTTTAATTCCATTATATCAAAATCATCCTGCTCTTATTTCAATTGTTTGGAGCCGACGCAATATTTACTTTTATTTCATCGTACATATTGCAAAAGTTTCGGTAATAGTGTTATGACCGGCCATCGGTCTGGTATGGTCCTCCTTGGAAATGTAATTGTAGAACAGACGACATCAGATACAATTGACCCGGGTCAATTTAAAGCTCTTAGAAGTCTTTTACAACACTCGCTGTGTGGTAGTGGCTTCGAATACTGCTAACCCTTACTATCCTCGTGCATGTCGTAAAAGACGAATAAGAGTCTTCTAACGACCTGGGCCAACTCCATCTGATGCCATTTGGTCAACAATTACATTCCCAAGGGGGGTTGACATCTGGCAGGCGACCGGTCATAAAACTATTGCCACGTAATGGTTCGTAGTATTCGTTAGCCACAACACATCAATTTTAACGTTTTAATAATTTAAAAAGTTAAAATGTAAATTAATTATAATGTTAATATTTTCCAATTCGTATATAGTATTCATAACCATAATCTCAGCTCATGTATGTCCCACTGTTGGGCTCGAGCTTCCTTCGTAATGGGAGGGAAATTGATCTACTACATCACGCTGCTCGGACGTGTTGCTATAGTTTTGTTTTGAGTTTGTCTTCTCTTGCATAGGTGTTATATGCGTTTTATATACCTTAGTCGTCTCTAACGATCACCCACGGGTAAGAAAAGGGGGTGGTGAATTATATTCTTACTGCGTCACCACACGGAAAGTGAACATCAATAGATTGGAAATTATGGAATTGCTATCATTCATAAATGCATTCAACTAAAAAATGCAATGAATTTTATTAATAACCGCGCTCGGTTTACACGTTTAATTGGCTTCGATATTTCAGTTTGACGCATTAATATTTGCGTTTACTTTTTAATTTACACTGTTACGTTACTTTAAAGTAAAGTTAATATCAGATAAACAATCAGTCGTAGTACTAAATCAAAGTATCTCAAACAATCATCAAATTAAAGCCCCTCTACCTTTCACCTGTTAATCATCATTCTCCTACTCTTATGCCAATTACTTGGGGTCGATACAATATATACTTTCATAGTACATATTGTAAAAGTTATTAGCAATAGTTCTATGACCGGCCGCCTTACCAGATGTTATCCCTCCTTGCAAATTAAATTGTTGACCAAGCGGCATCAGATGGAGTTGGCCCTGGTCGTTATAAGGCTCTTAGTCGTCTTTTACGACATTCACGAGCAAAGTAAGGGTTGGTAGTAATCGTAGCTGCTACCATACAGCTTTCACCTACGTTAATACATTCAGTTAATAATGGTGGTTAACACATGGCAAAGCAGTATTAGTTATCTAATAAGGAAATATCGTACTTTCCTTTTTTTTCGATAGGCTGTGGGTCTGGATGCATTACGTCCAAACCAGAGCCGCGGCAAGCATAGCATGCTTCCTGTAACCTACCGTATTGTGCGTCTTGATCGCCGTTTGGGCTGACCACCGGTATTAGGTCAAAATTCGTACCCTTTTTCATATATGTATATTTATGGCATAGTCACACCCCGCCCAATCCGTCTGGGGTGACGGCGCGCAAACCATAATCTACCGTACACGTAGCTCTATACATCGTGCGGACGAGCCACCGGAACCCGTTGTTTGTCACCGGTAGCCCGTCCGGCGAGTTACCATTTCGGGAATACTTTCGTGTCGACGCCGAGGCGATTTTTGCCGTCAGGACGTCGCCCTCACGTAAAAATTCTCTCATTTCTCTCTCTAATGTACTTAAGCTTTCTTCAGTATCACCACGGGTAAGTAACTTTGGAAATGTCACTTGAAATCATTCAACAATGAGATCCATAAATCTAATAAGGCTTAGTTCATTAGTTATTGGCTTATTCTATAAATCATCACTATGTACATTATCATCATGATTGCAAGTCATGGTTCAAAAATGAATAATGTTATTTTAAGATTTTTTTTTTATTTTAAGGTTTAAATAAAACGTTCTTGAAACATTGCGGTTTTTTAAGATAATTAAAATAAATAATTATAATTAATTAATACACTAATAATTATTAGTGTATGTGAATAAACAATCACGTTTACTTGCGACAATGGGGATAGAAATATTGTACGGTAGGTTATGAAGTTGCAAAACGTCCCTTCCACTACTCCAAACGGTTTAGACAAGGAGTTACTGTTCGAAAAAAAGATATGCAAAGATATATCATCGTTTAATACAATTCTAACGAAAAGTTAAGAGTATTTCGGAACAATGTGTAAGCTTTCGCCGATAGATGGCATGTGTAACATCTCCCGTAAAGATTAAAATACGAGCTAAAATTTGGTTGTCATGTTCGTTTAATTGCTAAGACGATTGCAACGGAGTTTCAGTAGATATAGGTCCAAATCCCACAAGTGGCACTCATTTTTCACTAGTAAAATAAGGTTTAAAAAATAACCTTTTTTTTGGCAGGCTATGGACTGGACACAAGTTGACACAACCCGCCCTTTCCGTTCAAGATAGTGGCAGACGGCGTGTAGCTGCATAACCCACCGAATTCCCTACCATTGGACCGACAACTGGTACCGATTCTCTGACATGCATGGGCAATCCGGCAATTTTAATTTTTTTTTATAAACCTAGCATGTCGCATTGTAAATCGTACAAATTCTAAAGAACGACGTGTGGGATTTACAGGCAAATTATTGGCAATAATTTATTTCATCCCACATCGGGAAGGAAACATCGTTTTCCATTTACAAACTGACATTTTCCTGTCGAAACACAAAGACAATAATATTCTAGGTATAGATCAATGCTACCTGTGGCAGCATTCTCGCTTGTGTGGCTTAGGCATGAATTTAAATCTCTTATTTCGCTTAACCAACAACCATAATACACCGATCAGAGATTTTGTTATCTCAGAAGTTTCTATGCACAGAACGCTTAATATACGATTTGCTAATATTTATAAACACTACTATGTGCCTTTTTGTAGCAGCGTTATGTACTTTAGCTAAAAATTCTTTTCGATAAATTGACTATTTTACACAATAAGATTTTTTGGAGTCCATATAAGTAGTACTTGAGATAAGCGTATAACAAGTAAGCTCCAAGTATTTAAAGTTTATAATATAAATAGTACAGAGATGATGTCGTAAAAGACGACTAAAGAATGTAATATTCATACATCATCCATACCATAAATGGAAAACCCAATAGCCTATACCAGGGGTCGGCAACCTGCGGCTCTTTGGATGTGAAGTTGCAGTTGCTCTTTATTTTAATACGCAAAAAAATAGTTTACAAAGAAAACATTTAAAAATGGTTCTGAATTGATTAACAAGGATTAGACACAAAAAAAATTGTGACAAAAAAAAATTGTGGCTCTCTAAAAACTTTAACTTTTATGAATTCTAATTTTTGGCTCGTGCGCTTAAAAGGTTGCCGATCCCTGGCCTACACCAACCCGTCTAACCAGCATGATGTAGGAAGCCAATTTCTCTTCTTCTGGTGAATAATTAATTTTTTTCGTCGACACCAGGGAATTTCTGATTTATACAAGCATTTTATTAACATCATCATATCAGCTCATATCCCGCTGCTCGGTTATAGCTTCAGCTACAAAAGCAGTGAAATTTATTTACTATACCACTGGTCAGACGCGTTGGTATATGGTTTTATATCTAGTTTTATATTAGCCTTTTGAATGCCACGAGGCCGCCAAAAAAAATTACGTCGTCTGGCGCAGCGACCGAAAGGATTAAAAGTGGTTAAAAAGAAACGGGATCTGTGACAAGACGGTTTAAGAGGGGTGCATAGAACTATGTCAAAACTTTCGAAAGGTTAATTAGTGATGCTATATGGCAAGCACGGGTCATATGGGAGATGGTTCAATCTTATCATAGTTACGAACTATTACGTGCTGTGTAGTATCTACGATATACCAATCCTTACATTGCTCGTTGATGTTGTAAAAAACAACTAAGAGCTTTACCCTGACACTATTTGATGAACAAGATCCAAGAAGATAAGCGGCCGATCATAAAACTATTGTCAAAAATATCGCAACATGTACGATAGTACATTAACAAAAAGTAATTTTAAAAGAGCAATACGACGATGTGACTAGTTACGCGATACAATATTTTTCAACCGCCATATTTATTCGTGATTTTTTTCATACCGAGCTACAAATTTTAGCTGGCAATTGTATGCACATATTTCTTTTATCTAACTTACATTCTCAAAAAATTTCGTGTTCATAATATTATTTAGTAGGTAAGTAACGTTTCGAATTCAAGTCAATCAAATAAAAACTTTAAGACAACGCCATCTATGAAATACGCTTGTTACTTTTGTTCTTTTGTAAACTTGTGTAATTCATATTTATAAATTCTAATGATTTATGTTTATGAGAATAACCCGTGTGGTGTCGCAGGTAAGAATTCATCAACCCCTTTCGTCTTTGCCCATAACTTAGGTGTTGAAAAAAGAATGACTAAAGGACATAATAAGCACATAGCATTACTGTAAGTGAAGACCATCTCTATGAAATCTCTATGCCAACGCGTCTGAGCAGCGTGGTACAATAGGTCAGCTGCCTCCTATTGTGGGGGAAGCTTGAGCCTAGTAATGGAACGTATATGAGCAAAGTTTATGATTTTATCCGATCAATCTTCAGTCTATCACTTTCGCCACGCTTTGCAAATAGATTGACAAGCTTATTTTTTGTTGTTTACATACATACATACATATCATCACGCCATATCCCTTGCAGGGTAAGCAGAGAACAGAGTGCCAGAGAACTCTATCCTTGCATACTTCACTCGCTTCCTCAACATTCATAATTCTCTTTTTTCATTAACTCTCTTTTTTCATAATTCAAATAGTTCTTATAACTACTAATAATGCTGCAGAAAATGTCGAAACCAAATCGTATATACTACTTACAATATACTTATTTTGCTTAAGTGAATTCCTCTTTCAAAGTAAAGCAACCAGTAACATATGATTGCGAATTTATTTTGGTTAAACCGATTCGGCTTTTAATGAGTATATCAGTAAGATATGATGTGGCTTCAAAAATAAAAGGCATAATGACGATTCAGTTATTAAAATTTGCGATTAAACCCATAAAAAGTATTTTGTAGCACTTTAAATCAAAAAGTACTCAAATATCTCGTATAATTTACTAAAACACATCAATCCCTTACCAAGATACATAATTCGCCCGCCAAACGCCGCATTCAATTCCAATTACTCGTAGTTTAGTTGTTAAAATGCGGTATTTTGTTTAAACAAAGCATATACCGTTTCCATAATAAGCAAGATAAATCAAGTTACATACATTTACGTAAAATCAACTTATATGAATAAAAATATTGAAGTTTGTCAATAAATATACATGAAAAAATACATAAAATTATGTACTTACCGTATTAATAGATCTCCTTAATTTGAAGTCGCGATAACCCGATTACTGCAACACGCAAAAATATACATATTTAATATAATAAAGTTTAAACAATCATAATTTATATTATAAATTGAATTAACACAGCAGCTTATAAACATTTTAACTCTGATATTTTACAATCCAATTTGTTTTTATTAAAAAAAAAATGAAAAAAAAATCTCACACATGATATACAAAACATATACAGACATCTTAATATTAGCAAGTTAAATTTGCCAAATCGTTAACTGTAGTACATAATATCAAATGTATATGAACAATGATTATGTAAAAATACATGTCAGAATTTCAATTACATATTTACAACTCATAAAAATTATCGAAGGTTGAAACACATTTATTCTTATACAGCATCAACATAATTCAATAATAGTAAGAAACTACTTAAATTCATGTTATAATTCTCAATAAGAATTTGTCGTATATTGTCGTATATATTATGTATAGTAATAATACCTAATTCTTAAGAATACTTCAAATTACTGAAATTTAGCGTTTAATATACTTGATTATTTATAAAAACCCGATTACGAGCGGAAAATGATTGTCACAAGTGGGATTCGAACCCACACCCAGTCCCAATCGTCCTGCCACTTACACCACCGTGAACTATCGTAGGACATTAAATTTTCGCATCGTATTATATTTTTGTCTTTAAAGGAGACTTTCTTAAGAATACTTTATAGTAAGTTGAGTTGAGTGTTCTTAAGAATTAGGTATTATACTATACATAAATACTACACCAAAAACATCTCAGATGTCATCTTATATAAGATAAAAAGGGTTATTAATCTAAATAACGACGAAACTCGTACCAAAAGACTATAAGCTTTTTGATTCCATTGTTTTCAGTTGAGGCGTTTCCGATTTGCAGACTGTTTGTTTGTGCTATTTTTAAAGATTGATAAAAGCCTTATAAGTAAATAGAGTATCTTTCACTGTTAAGCCATTATCATTATTCTCCTACTCTTATCCCCATTAATTGGGGTCGATACAATATGTACTCTTCTTTCACAGTACATATTGTAAAACTTGTGGTCAATAGTTATATGACCGGCCGCCCGCCAGACGTCAACCCTAATTGGGCATGTAATTCTTGACCAAACGGCATCAGATGGAGTTGAGCCCAGGCCTTTAAAAGGCTCTTATTAGTATTTTACGACATCCACGAGCAAAGTAAGGGTTGGTAGTATTCGTAGCCGTTACCACACAGCTTACTATTAAGCCATATATGCAAATTTCTTATAAGCATTATTATGAAGGGACTGATGCGCAATTTCGACGACTTCCAGCCGTCTAAAGAAGCCCGAAAGTTTTAAAATAGACCACATTCAACGCTGCGCTACAATTTCTAGAAGACGGTCAATACAATTAGGCGATGTGAGGAGCATGTGTGAGGAAACTTTTGCTTAGTTGAAATTTGGGAAGAACAGTCTTGTTAACAGCTCAGTTACGATCAGTTACTGAGCTAGAGCCTCCTCCACAATAAAAGGGATATTTACCATAATGGTATATCAGTATAGGTTTTTATATCGAGTTCTCTATCATCTTTATAAGAGATCACGATATCTCTGGAACCATAAGGCCTACAGACTGTAAATTTGGTAGGAATATTCCTTTCGCCGAGTAAAGGTCAGCTAAGAACGGCTTTTACCAAATTCCACCTGCAAGGAGGGTTGCTGGGGTATAAAAATCTATTTTTTTTTAATATAGGTCCTACATACTTGAATTTCGGTAGGCATATTTGTGTCACAATACAGATATAAACTACGAACGGCTTTTTAAACATTCCACCCTCAAAGGAGATTGCGTAGTTGTGTTAACCCAAGAAATCCACATTTTCCAATACTGACCCTACAGACTTGGAATCTGGTGTGGACTTTCTTTTGGCCCGGTAAAGGTCAGATGAAGTAGGATTTTAAGAAATTCCTTCTGAGAAAAGGTTTCTATGTCGCGAAAGTAAACTACACAACTGAACTGACGTAACCGAAGCGAAACGAGGGCGGGTCGCTAGTACAGGATATAGACGTTATATCTATGCTATATCCTTGAGTCATCTTTTACGACATCCACGGGTAAGATAGGGGGCTGGTGAATTGTATTCTTACCCCGTCACCATACGGATAACTAAACTGTTAGAAAATCAGTCGACAAATCCAGTTCAATTAGGCAACGTTTAAAAAGCTTAAGAGTTCTCCTTCAAAATTATATAGTAATTAAAAAGACAATGGACAAGAATATGCTCATGATTTCTTTGTGATATCCGAAAACGGCAACCCGTAAAAGAATGGATATAACCGCCATAGACCGAGGCACTAGACCAGGATCATTCTATACACAAGCTACGTAGTATTATCGTTGAGAATCTATGTCCAATAGTGGAGACATTGATAAGGTGAAATATGGATATTGTATTTTTTTAAATTAACATCGTAAATACTGTTACACTAATTATAAATAAAATAAATATGCCAGCTGTTTTGAATTCTCAGAATAATAAACTATAGTATAAAAATATATACATAACTATATATGTAGACTATAAGGCATTGTACATCCTATAAAGTCTATAGGAAACAATTAAGAGTAAAAGAATTCCATTGCAGTGCTATGATCAGAAAGAAGCCGGCATTAGTAATTTAATGAAATCGCATATTATTTGCTACCTACACCAGCTTTTGTTATCAGCTCCTGCTTCATTCATCCATCTGCCTGACAATGTCCTCTATTCGAAATAGGCTTCCCCACTTACCATCCGGCTCCCTGCTCCTTACCATCTGCTTATTTATAAGATTATTTATCTTATTGGTTTTTACTATAGTTTATAAGATTATAATACTTTATTGTAATTAAAAAAGAATTTCGTTACGCTAGCCGCAGTGCGCGTCGAGGGCTCGCAGATGCGGCTGCGCACTCGCACTGACGATGAGCATCAGATATGCTCGAAACCTGGGTCGACATAATCAACTCTAACGCGTGAGTATTGCCGAAAAATACAAATGTCTAATAAAATCATAGAGTACAAAATATAGGTATATATTATCACCTACAAAAATGTATATTATCAGGTTTAGTTAATCAGCTCAGCATCTACAAAGATTTGATTTATGAGAGTGTGAGGTTGTCTTCTTCATAGTATGTTAATAGCAGAATATTTAAAAATAATATGAAAGAAAGTTTAATAAAAAATTTAAAAGATAGTAATTAAAAAGTAATAATCTCAATGCCTTTTCATTCTGTTAAAAAATAATAATTAACAAAAATAAAATTAAAATGGTGAAATCTCTAGAGGCATCAGATGTTGGTGATTAAAAGATATATTAACATTATAGTTATTCCCATAACTTGTACTATTCCCAATCATATTCCAGATTGGACTGAATATAATTTTGGAAAGATTAACTGTCATCTGACTTTCACAATCATTTTATATTTGAAACTCTTAACTCAAAAAAAATCTATTCGCCCATATATCAGCCCGTAGATATCCACTGTTGGACAAAGGCTTCCCCACGAGAATCCCACTCAAAACAGTTCTGTGTCCATCTAGTGGGGATAAAAAAGAATAATATATTATAATAACTATTATATTAAGATATTTTCTGACAGCTGAAAAGACTAATTTTCAATTTTTTTTTTTTTTTTAAATAAAGGTGCACCAACCTGCACTAAAATAATCCTTATATTGTGGGGGATTTTACAAACATATAATTAACGATGATGATAGCCAATTTACACCCAGAATCAGAACAAAACTTTGTGGAGCGCACAAAGTATTGTCCTGCATAGGAATCAAACTCACGGCACTGGCAGGGATGGATGGTATCTTAACCGCTATGCTATATGTGCAGTCAATAATTTTTTGTATATAGCAGTCTGATGAGCCCATATAAAATTTTTAATTATCATGATATAACCTATTTTAAGTCTGTCTTAAAATTTCAAACCCTAAACACAACTCGCACAGCCTAATAAAAAATAATTACCTATTTTATTATTTGCATAACATGTAGTTATCCAGTGTTGTATAATAACAATGACTGCAATGGTTGTTGAATATTTGCAGTTCTATTTATCACTTCTTACAATATTCTCTTCACGGAATGGAGTGGTGACTTTTCGTCTTCATAATCTGTCATCACATAGACACTAATTAAGTGTAAACGGGAAAACAATTGTTGTGGTCGTAATCTTAGTATAATAGTTTTAGTATGAAATTTGGCAAGGCGCATTAATTGTTTTTGGCAAACTATATTCTACATTACTCATCTATACAGAAATTGAAAATTGACGAGCTTTTCATTTGAATATCAAGCCTAATAAAATTTAGAATAAGCAATGGTATTTCAACATTTTATTAGAGGATGTACAATGTAAAAATTTTAATATTTTATTGTTGCAAGAGATAACTTTAAAATTGTTTTTTTTTTACTAATCATATAATATCATAAAATAAATGATTAATATAAACCGATATTCAATTACAAGTTACTATGAGATAGCTAAAAGGTGCAAGTATATAAATTTATACTCAGAAGGAAGGAAATCTCAAAGTAAAACCACCTATTTGACATACATAGTATAAGCAGACACATTTCCCAGTTATTGCAAAGAGGTTTAATGTTCCACAGATATATTAAAAGGAGTTCAAAAAGAAACATAGACAATATTTTTATCAAGAATTAATGAGTTCTAAAAGTAATATTATTGACTATATAGACATAACTTATTCTTTTTAACTCCTTTTGAGTAAAAATTTATAAAAATGCACCTCCTTCCTTCTGAGTAAAAATTTATAAAAATGCACCTTTTGGTTATCTCATAATAACCCACAGAAAAGAGCAGATGATGACCATGGTATTCTTATGCCACTTTACTAATATGATGAATTAAAAAAACATGAAAATAGAGTAATAAAAATACTAACACTAAATTTTCAAATATGTTGGTTTTAATTAAATTAATTTTATAACTTCGATATTAGTTTATAACTAATATCTATAGAACTATAGAGTAAATAATTGCTTTAAAATAAATATAAGAATATTCTGATAAACTATTCAATTAAAAATTAATATCCCAGACATTGTAAATCAATTGTAAAATTTAAAAAAAAATCATCTATAAAATTGAGAGAATTTAGCAAATAAATAAGTGCATTTTGACATGTTTGACACTATTGTCAGTTAATTTACCTATGTGAATTAACTTAAAAAATGTGTAAATACTCAGTTTTTATACACATAGGCATGTGACATTTATTAATATAGGGAATTTACTAAAATTATGCACATTTGAAAATCTTACATATTTCTATATAGATTTGAAAAAAATGATTTCTATATCTATATAGATGTGAATAAAATGTGTAGTAGAGTTTCACTATAGTAATGTTTCACTATAGCATGTTATCTTTGTTTTATATGGTTTATTTATTAACAAACATATATATTATTAATTTTATTAACAAATATACAACATTGTTATAAATTTTACATGATTATTACAAACAATTTTGTATATGAAATTATCTCTTATCAACTCATGACCTGCACCTCATATCCAAACTAGATTCTGATTTGCATTTATGTCAATGAGCTTATTAACTAAACCTAACTACAAAATATAGTATTAAATAAACTTACCACAATATCATTATATACTTTATTTATTTTAGATTCAAACTTTTAAGTTTGAACATAACAAAAGTTTCAAAATAAAAATAACAACAAAGCAAATGAATAATTTTTACGAAATAAAGTTATTAATTCAGATATAAATGAATAGAATAGTAAATAATAATAACTAACAAAGTCCCTATACAACCCTTCAAAGGCGCAAAGTGATGCATAAAACATAGTTTATCTTTACACAAAAACAATCACTAAGCTTTGACTTACTGTTAATGTTGGTATAAGAAATGAATAATATTAGTTGCACTTTAACTATATCTTTGAGTGTATTCATTTAGTTAAAAATCGTCACTCGTTTATTGTAACACCTTTTTGAATGCACCTTCACAAATAATCGAAAGCGTAAAAAAAAATAAGAATCACTCGCCTATAGACCACCCCGAAGATGACATCAATCAATAACAAAAGATGCGATAGTAACTTCGAAATTTAACGTGTTAGTATTGACAACTTACCCATGCTGTAGTCTATTTTTTTATGATATCGTTATTGCAGCACTTTTTAATAAAATTCCATGTAAATAATTAACAATCAAACCCACGCTAACGAATATTCATCAAAACCCACGCCGATGTGAGTTGCCAGATCAAAAATGGTATAAAGAGTATTTATACAGTGACGATACAGACTAAATGTACAATGACGAACTAGTTTGATTGCTTAAATTAGATTGATTCATAACAAAATATTTACCTATTTTGTACATTATTATTTGGAGATTATGCACAAAAAAATAGATGCATATATATTTTTTTTTCAGTCTCTTTACTAATATTTTGTCGATAAACGAAAAATAATTAAATAATAATAGTAATTTTATATGGGTGATAACGGAGAGAGATCACAGTTCATCAGCCTTACTTTTAAAACTCCATGTAAATAATTAACAATCTTTACTCAAGTATAATTGTGAAAGCGACGACGGAACACAAGTAGATAATACCCTTTGAAAATCTGTGATTTTTAGTGTTAAAAGCTTATCATTAATAATATCAGTGTTACGACAGAAATATCGACGTTTAAGAAGTGGCTATTTGCTTATTCGATGAGTGAGAGAGCCGGAGGATCAACTTGGGTGCCTAGCTGTGCTCCCAGGGTTAATACCAGTATTGCAAATATCCATGGGTAGCAGTAACACTTACCATCTAGTGTGCTACTTGCTCATTTATCACCATAAGCTATAAAAATAAAAATGAGAAATTGCATTAAAATGTGTTAATAAAATATACACGAGTGTTTTTATTTAAAGAATTGTGCTATATACTATATACGCTACTGCTATATCGATAATTAATTACACATTTTCACTCTACAAAATATTTTTGTATTGTCTGTCTGTTGATCATCGGGAAATTTTTCTTATTAATTTTTTGTAATGGCAATAGATGTGTTGCTACTGTCGAGCTTTGATATTATGACAAAAATATTAATTATCACTTCGTCAGCCATTGTCCGTCAGTAAGTGAAATCTTCCCGTTTAAGAATGCTATCGTCAATGGTATCTTCTGGGAATTTTGATGGAAAATGAAAACATGTGTAAAGCCTTATTATATTACATTACATCTCAGTAGTATCTACTTATCACATCACATAAAATGATATCAAAATTATTTAATATAAACCGTTAAAATACTGAGATATAATGCAAGACCACCACATGACCCTTTACATAGCCGCCAAAACTGCTACGAAACCTTTAACTTTGAACATGTACCTTATGCAAAATAAAAGAATTCCAAGTAAAAAAAGTTTACAAAGAAATTGTAAATTTCAATTTTGTAAGTGGGGTTCTAATCAATAGATAATATCTTGTATACTATTTATTACACAGTACAGCCAGGGGCGGCTCGTTGTTTTGATACGAAACCAGGTAAACGCGATCGGATTATGAAGTTACAGTGAGCATGGCGACAAAGCAACCTACCCAAACCTGTCAAATACCGCACCCACTATTTTTATAGATGGTTTGGCACTCGCTGCGTTCGGTGTGCGCGCTCCGTGCGGAGCGTTACAGTGGAGGGTCTATGTTTCCCGAGCGGCTCTCGGCGCCCCCTAACACCCGGTGCCAGGGTGCACCGCACCCTCTGCACTATAGGTAAAGCCGCCCCTGGGTACAGCCAATGAAAAACACCACTATATTTTGGTTATATAGCTGCAAATAACGCCCATCCATATTCACCTTTGATTAGCACAACATTATTCAGTAGTTGGCCATAAGAACAAATAACACTTGAGCATAATATAAAATAAAATGTATTGAATATTCGTTGTAGGAATTTAGTCTTACAAATAATTACTATAATACTTTTGTCACTACAACATACTCTCAAATGTGATATTCTATCATTATTCTGATAAATACTCCGCTTTACGTTAAAATTTCAATATGTTCATTAAACTAAGGGCCCACTTTTTGTTTCATTTGTATCCCCATCACTATCATCATCTTGCTCTTATACCGAATACTTGGGTTCGATAATGTTTAGTAGGAAATAGGGATATTTGCGTCAAATAATTTTAATTGATCTAATCATCTCACCATTATCTGGATATTACATGGTACGTACAGAAATTAATGTACTTCAAAGTTAACATGGAAGTAAAAAGAGGATTTAGACATTTACTATTATTGAACTATTATTAAACTGGTGTACGCCATCTATTAAAAATGCTATAAACTAAGTCTATTCTTTGGACATAGCGACAGATGGCGCAACTACTTTATAAAGGAACAAATACGCATTCTCTATCGATTCACCGTGTGTTACTATGTATAATATGTATATATTATGTATACTAATTTACGTCTACGTTAACCTTAACTCTAGCTACAGATTTTACTGTAGATAAAGTAGAAGAACATAATACTCGAGCTACGGTCTACGCATAGAGGTCTACGATGTAGATAGAGATTTAATACTAGTGTTGCATATCGATAGTCTACTATCGATAGACAATCAATTGTCTATCGATAGTTTACGTAGAAGCAATAGTATCAATATTATATCGATTGTATTGTAATACGTAAATACTATCGATAGTATCGATAGCTCTCCACGAGAAATACTATTAATAACAACGATACTATCGATACTATCGATAGTGATTCATTCGATAGTATCAATACTATCGATAGTATCGCTAATACCATTAGTTTTAACTTAAAACTATCGATACTATCGATAGTATCGACTATTTTGGACTATCGATAGCAAGCAACTATTCGATAGTATTGTTGTCTAAAGTTATGTTATGTAGTAAGCCAAGTACTGACATAATTATTAAAGAAATTTATTTAAATTTGCGTCATCATAGGGTAGAACAAATTTTAGTCAGGTGAATAACTTTAAATTTGTGATACTAACAAAGTGAAACAATTATAATAGCAATACTTGCTGCTGTCAATATTTCTTGAGTTTCGGTGGGAATGTGGAAGTATTATGTCATATTCTTGGATTATTTCTTTTATTTATTTTCTTTTTTCTTTTTGTTAAAATGGGTCAATCCTATGAAGAAATTCGACATATTTTAAAACTTTATTACAAAAAAGATACATGCAACGCAAGCTGTGAACAAATTGTGACGTTTATTGACCTAATGTGGTGTCAGAGAGAGTAACACAATGGTTTAAATGTTTTCAATTCGGGAATTTTGATGTCAACGTTGCATCTCGCTCATTTCATTTTCAATTGTATATAATATACAATTAAAAAATTATTCTGGATTCAGTTAGATATATATTTCTATATCCCTATAATGTGAAGTTACACATATGTAAGCATATTTTTAATAGAGCCTTCTAGATGGATCACATTGCAATCGAGCATACAGAGAACTTATGTTTTTCGGACCCTGTTAAATTTACTTCACTAGATTAATATCGCTAAAAATACAACAAATCTAATGACTAATTACGGCCATAATTCTGTGTAGAATTGTAACTCAGAATTCTTGATTATGTTTTTCATAATTTTGTTTAACCGAAACTTTCAAAGCTAATAATTACACTAAAATTTTATAGTAATAGACATTCTGAGTTTCATTAGTATACTGGAACAAACCGTTTTTTTTTCATTTTATTGCTTATGGTGGTGAACGAGCAAGCAGCACACCTGATGGTAAGTGTCACAGTCGCCCATGGAGCTTGGCAATACTAAGGTTATAGCTTAGGTCACTGCCTTCTAATAAAATCTCCAAACCCACCCAGTTGAACTGCCAGCTTTTTCGCTCACCGAACGAAGCGCAATAGCACATTGCCATTACTCAGACGCCGATCTTCTGCGAAAGTGTGGTACTACCCCAGAACCACCGGCCCGCGGCTGTAGACAGAAAACTGTCAACAGGGTGGTACAAGTACAAGGTACCACTTACATTCATTCACACATTCCGACCCAATTGTCCAGAAGTCTCGCAGCATTATAATTTTACTCAACTTTCAATGGCTATTGACCTTAACCATTATTAGCTAACTTGGGCTTCAAAGTAAGAACGCAAATGCACGTTACTGCTAGAAAAGTCACCACAAAATTCACTGAAACAGGGCACAACTACGGTATTTATATTTTTAAGCAATACTATTGAAAATTTTCTGGCAATCGATAGCCCGAAATAGTCGATACTATCGATAGTATCGATAGTTTTACGCTAAAACTAATAGTATTAACGATACTATCGATAGTATTGATACTATCGAATGAATCACTATCGATAGTATCGCCGTTATTAATAGTATTGCTCGTGGAGAGCTATCGATACTATCGATAGTCTCGATAGTATTCATATGTACGATACTATCGATAGTCCTATCGATAGTATGAATACTTTTTGAGGTTAACTATCGATAGTCAAACTATCGATTTTTATGCAACACTGTTTAATACCCTGTCTGTGTCCTATACGTACATTATATTTTTTAAACTGACTGATGTTGCCAGTATAAATATATGCTTTGACGATTCAAACTACGCAGTAGGCAACGTACTTTTCATAAATGAAATCAAAGTAAGGAGTTGTAAGTACATAGGTATAACGTATAGATATAAAGTGTTTGTGATATAAACAAAGAGCTTAAACGCGCAGTAGGATCTTTGGTAGACTAGACTCATATTCGTGATACGCACAGTACGCACACGTTCGTTGAACGTTTGTGAGTAATTTTGGTCTAAGCCCATACGTCTTTTGTTTGGCGCACGGGACGCAATGTAAAATCGTCAGTGACGTTATCGTATTCGTATATTTTTTTGTCATAAAATTATTAACACAATTTTGATTAAGTATAAAGGTACGGTTAAAAGATTGTCAACAAGAAAACATCGATTTTTTGAAGCACAATAATAAGGTAACAATAGTCTATATTGCAATCAAATTTTTTATTTGTTTTTATTAGATTGAATTAAAGATTTTTTAATAGCGTGCGCTCTTTTGCGATTGTGTTTTAAATATATTGTGTTGGATATTTATATTTTAAATGCTTTTTAAATCCTTTATAAGATGATTTTTATAAATTTTTTTATATGACCTTCCATATAGCGGAAGGTCATATGTCACGATGTTTTACATAACATAATTTAGTATCTAATATAAGTTTAGTGCGGTCATTTCATTGATGCGTGATGTTCATTATCCTCCGTTGACCGTCCTGGTTTATTTACCCGCCCAAAACATTCTGTCGTTATCAGGCCATTCTCGCTCGCGTACTATTTTTAGAGTCAACAAGAAAATGGAATTGGACTTTTCAAATATTGATGTGGGCGCTTGTTACAAATAGGTATATTAATAACAAAAGCTAGTTGTTTTGTAAGCCCAATTTCTCCCCGTGTGGTGGCAGTTTGCGAATGCAACGTAGGTATAACAACTTTAAAAACCAACTGAATTGAAGAGAATGCTCAGCAGGTATTGATGTGAATTTCATAATACAAAATAAAATTACCAACTCGCTTGCCAGTCACTTACTATGCCATTAATCCTATTGGGGAGGCCGTTGGCGACCATGGACCGTCGGTGGATTTATGAAATATGTTTAAATCTACCTACTTATTTCCTCTTTAGTTAGATACATATTATTTTAGTGTGACATTTAAAAAAAAAATAACAAGCTAGGTAGTTACCCAGCAAAACAGTGTACCTATTAGGTATGAGATAAAAACAATTTTCAGGTAAGATTTTAATTTTCTGTAGATTTTATCACTCGGTTATACCGACTACGTAGAGATAGAGAGTATTTTAAATGACCTTTATTTTTATATAACCTACCTACGCAACATTTTATAATCAGACAAACATGAAAATATTTGAATTTAGGGTAATGTTATTTGTAAAAAAGTAATATAGGTACGTACTTATAAAAACTCGTACCTAATTCTCCGGGTTGAGAGCCCTCGGAGCTCACTCTAGTCTGGGCTAAGCTGTGAAAGCCAGCTGCGGGTAACAGCTAAAAGACACGACAAAAAGAAAAATCTATTGATTTAGGACTTTTTACTTAACTTTAGTCTGTGTAAGCGAAGCAAACGTATGTTTTACTTGTGGTGATATGAACCCCTATTCTGGCCGTATGTATCATGAAAGACAATTGGGACACAATATGCATGACACAAGAAGTTAAACTCGAAATTAAGACTATATCAATCGTTCTGACCAGCGTGGTAAGACAATTTCTCATCTACTTTGGAGGCCGCTCGAGATGAGGAGCTTAGTAAAGACATATATGAGCTGAGGATTCACTGAAAGAGATTAGTCACAGCTCTTTCTTAGGAAACTTATTACAGCAATTACAGTCCTCAATCCGCTTGCCAAGTTTTACGGTAATGACATTAACCCCCATTACAGAGTCCAATGTTCAAAATGGACTTCGGTAGGTTGATGGATGTATGGATAATAATGTGTGTTTGTTTGTTACGCTTTTACACTTGAACCAATTTTAATCATTCTTTTCGATTTTAAAAGTTACATTATTTACGAGTAACATAGGCTATATTTTATACGCCGGGCGGGCCACCGAAGTCAAAAATCGGGTACCGGTGGCCCGCTCGCACGGCGAAGAGAGAGGATTTTACGGTGGGTCTATGGGGTCACGCGCCGCCTTTCCGTCACCCCGGACCGATTCGGCGGGGCGAGACGCATCCATAGCCCACCAATAAAAAAAAAAGGCTATATTTTGTACCGTTATTCCTACGGGAACGCGAACTACGCGGTTGAAACCGCCGCGATTTGATTGACTTAATAAAGTTATATACAATTTTATATTAAAAGAAGTCATTAAAACAAATGAAATGAAATACAAAGCTCATTGAGTCCCTTCCTCTTGCTCATTGACTTCGCAGTGGCTGCTGTGTCCAATCCCGTAATAGTTTAAAAATCAAATACAAACGCGATAGAATCCGTAAAAGTAGTTTTATTTCAGATATATTAAGTTTAGGTGGAGTCAAGAGTCTCCGAAACCGGCGAGCGTGTATGAAGAGAATTATGAATGTTGAGGCAGCGAGTGAAGTTTGCAAATATAGAGTTCTCTGGCACTCTGTTCTCTCTGCCTACCCTGCAAGGGATATGGCGTGATGATATGTATGTATGTATGTATATTAAGTTAAAATATCATCATCAGCTCATATATGTCCCATTGTTGTGCTCGAGCCTAGCAAATTAAACTACTATACCATGACGACTTCTAATGTTTACGCGAGTATTATACATCTGAAATAAAACTACTTTTACGGATACTATGGCGTTTGTATTTGATTTTTAATATACCGACGTTTCGAACACTTTACAGTGATCATGGTCACGGGAGGACTAAGGTGTCTTACGTCCAATATGTCATTGTTATTATAGAAATTTATTTATATCTACCCTATAAGATATTAAATTGTGGGTCAAAATTTAAAATTTGTGAAAATGTTTATCGTACATCATACATATGGGCCAATGTTAATCAATTTTGACATCGATGTTTTTTAATATCGATCATCCCTAGTCATTTCTGTGTGCCAATTTCGTACTGATGCTATGTACGTTCAATACTCTTGAGAGCATTCGCGATATTATAAACATTATTACCTACTTACCTACTTACTATTTGTATATGAACTCATTCAGTGTCAATAGAACAGAATGCTAAATTATATCCTCGTACTAATAACAATTTTTTTTTTTGCTACTAAGTTCTGTAATCACCTCTTTAGATACCTTTCTCGAAAGACACGGGTGGTACTTTTATTTTTAGGTTGTCACTATACGGCTTTATAACATTTTATAGTGGTAGGGCCACTTGTTGACAGTTTTCTGTTGACAGCCGCGGGCCGTTCCTTTTGGGGAGTACCACACTCTCGTAGAAAATCAACGTCTGAATATAGAAAAGATACTGTTGGGCTTCGTTTGGTGAATGGGAGAGGCGGAAAACCAACTTACCCAACGTATTCCTGGTAATGCAATGGTGCATGAGTGGCAGTAACACTTACCATAAGGTGTGCTGCTTGCTTATTTGCCACCATAAGTACTTAACTAAAACATTCCTGTTCGGATTCAATTCATTGTCACTTAGGACATGGTTTTATGGGATCTACAAATTCTTATACCGAGTCTAGGTTTAATTTAATATATATCCGTTAATAATATGATTTTAAAGCCCCGCTCCATACAAGAACTAGTTAGTGCGCAGGGTTTTGTATTAAAAAGAAAAATCAAAATAATAATAACTATTTCTGATGTTTATGCGAGTAGGTATTACACATTTGAAATAAAGCTATTTTTACTGTATTCTATCACGTTTGTATTTGATTTTCAATTGCCCTTTGTTTCGAACACTTAGCGTTCTTAGTCACGGCAGAACCAATGGATTTTATTATATAAAAATTAAAGACGCTATCTGCATTTCATCAGTGTGGTGACGGAGTAAGGATACAATTCACCACCCCCTATCTTACCTGTGGGTGATCGTAAGAGACGACTAAGGGATATGAAACGCATATAAGAGAACACTATGCAAGAGAAGGCAAACTCTAAACAAAACCAACACGTCCGACCAGCGTGGTACAGTAGCTCAATTTCCTTCCCATTATGGAGGAGGTTCGAGCCCAACAGTGGGACATATATGAGCTGAGGTGGTGAGGTGATCTGCATTTTAATATGAATACAAAGGTTTTTATCTTATTCTAATCCAAATCTATGAAAAATATTCGAACATGCGTCTTTACAGTGTACGAATAATGGTTTGCAGTTCGTCAGGTCCTCCGATAAATGTGAAGGGAGAATTTAAGTTAATAATTTAGTCACTACAATCAGTTATAATCGTGCGAAGGCCATTTCAATTTGTTCTAGACTTTCTGCATATGCATTATGCAGTTTCAATATACAGATTGACAAAAATGTCTTTGTTTTGATAAAAACTCGCCCTGTCTTTTTGTTGACGAGACGTGTTTTGATCCCATAACTCGTTCAAGCAATATTGGTGTGCCTTTTGTTGGCTAGTCAGTCGTTTATTCTGAATAACGCCCCGACTCGTAGGCCCTTTTGTAGAGGACAGAATGTCTCTTTGTCCTTGACCTGTGCCTGAGTATTAAGTGAATAGTCTTTGTAATGCAACATATTATCACAAGTTTAACAATTTCTTATTAAGAGCGATGTTAGTTATTTTGTCGTATAATCATCGTCTCAGCTCTTATCTGACCCACTGCTGGGCTCAAGCTCCTTCTATAATAGTAGGGAAATTGATCTACTATACCGCGCTGGTCAGACAGATTGGTATAGGGTTTCGAGTTTTATTTCACTTCTAGAGATGTTATATACATTAATCCTTTTTTTTTTGGCGTTTATTACTTGGTTACTAAGATCTTAAAGAAAAATCTTTTAAATTAACGTCATTTAAATTCATTCTCCATCGGTAGGTCAAATCGTCGCCACACTGTAAAACTTTTATTTTTGGAGTTTTAGTGGCAAACGAAAACGTACATACGTTTTAGGCACTGTTATATCATATTCACTACACCTCAGTACTTCATGCGTATCAAATTATATAAAATGACATCAAAATTACTTAATATAACACTTTAAAATACTAAGATATTGAATATAATACAAGACCACCATAAAACAATTACTTATCCGCTAAACCGCCCTTTTTTCTTTGCCGTGGACTATGGATGCCTCTCGCCCCGCCAAATCGGTCCGGGGTGACGGAAGAGGCGGCGCGTGACCCCATAGACCCACCGTGCAATTCCTCTCTTCGCCGTGCGAGCGGGCCCCCGGTACCCGATCTTTGTCTTCGGTGCCCGCCCGGCGGTTTACCCTCGCGGGTTCCTCTCGTCGACGCCCCGACAGCTGTCTGGGCGTCGTCCTCACGCGGTGGCGTCACGTCGGGTGATCGAACTATTCTCCGGTCCGATCACCCGAGGCCTCGGCTAGGGCGGCATCAGGCGCAGGTATTCGCGCCTGCGCTGCCCGAGGCGCCGGCGGCGGCCCGAGTCCGCATGGAGGGAATCCTCCCGGTCTCGTTCCGCCGTCTCCTTCTGCGAGATGATAGCCTCTCAAAAGGCGGCGACCAGCCGGCAGCGTGAGGTCGGTACCGATGACAGCGACGAGGTCGCAGCGCTGCTGGGCCCAGGTCACGCAGACCTCCAGAGTATGCTGCGCCGTGTCCTCTTCACTGCCGCACTCGTGGCAGGACGGAGTCAACTCCCTCATCGCAACCGTGTGCAAGTACTTGCCGGCGCAACCGTGCCCCGACAAAACCTGCACCAGCCGGAAGGAGAGGACTCCGTGCCGCCGCTCCATCCACTCCATCAGTACGGGCTGGAGGGCCTCAACGGTAACAACACCGTGCCTAGACCTCTCCAGCCGCGTAACCCAACGGGCGACGACGTCTCGGCCGCAGTCCTCCCGCCAGGTGGCTATCTCGCTAGGCGATAGGGAGCCACCCTCGTCGCGCACGAAGGTAACACGCCGGTAAAGGTCGGAGAGCATCTCCGCCTCTAGGTCCCACGGGGGTGTCCCGGCCAATAGGCATGCCGCCTCGGTCGACATTGTGCGGTACCCGCGAATGGCTCTAACCGCCATGGCTCTCTGTGGTCTCCACAGAAAAGCTCTGAGCTGGGCGTTCAGAACTCTCGCTCACACAGGTGCGCCGTACATGGCCATTGAGCGGATCACCCCCGCATACAGCTGTCGGCCCTCGACGCTGGGTCCGCCCACGTTAGGATTGAGCGGTAATAGGGCGGACGCCGCGCTGACCAGCCGGGTAGCAATTCGGCGGAAATGTTTCCGGCACCACCATCGCCCGTCGAGCACCAGGCCCAAGTACTTCATATGGGCCTGGATACTGATCCGGGTGGAGTTGACGACCAACGAGGCGCCGATAGGCAGCTTTACGCGGGGCCCATGGAATAAAAGAGCCTCCGTCTTATTTAGGGCCACCCTGAGCCTCAGCGCCTCGATTCGCCTGACCATCTCCTCGGTGCCGAGAGTGGCATAGCATATTAAGCTCAGCCCGGGGGGGAGACTCCCTCTCAGTGACCAGTCGTACCCGATGTCCCCTGTGGAACACCGCACGACATGGGCGTCCGCTAAACCGCCCTATATTAATCGTTTTTTAAGACGCCCACCGGCAAAATATAATAGGAGATGCTTATTTTATTCACTCTACAGCTCGACATCGTTGCTATTAATGCGTTAATTAATGATATAGTGAATATTTTAACGTGTTAATAAAAGCCCTGTCGTTAACATAGTTAGATCACGAGTGATAACACAATATTTTGAAGTACAACTACTTTAATGGAGTTAATTGGTTAACGTGTAATTTTAAGGTTTTTCTTGAGGCATATTTGGACACGGGCGCTAATAATTTCGTTAAAGGAGTCTGTCTAATACAGTATTTCATATTATGATTGTACTAGTAATAAAAAATATTCTTTTTTTCAAGATGCCAACTAGATTGTTCCGTAACCGAACAACACCGTAGCGTGCCACGTACGGAGCGTTAACAAGACGTCGAGTACATTTTGCCGATACTGCTACGCTCCGTTCTAGAAGACAATAATTTATGTCGTTCTTAACACGGTCATAGACACAGTGCAATCATCAGACTTCATAACCCAGATAAATAGAAATATAAATAGCACTAGTTTATAATAATTTATGTGACATTGCCAATGATAAATTTATTTCAATGATTTGTGTAAATTAAGAAGAAAACAAAATTTCACGATGTCGTGTGAATTTGTTGTATAAATCTTGAATCGTCTTCTTGGTGTAAATTAAGTCATCATCCATCTCATTGAGATTGTTTAACATGAATAACAGTTTTTTTTTCTAACCCTGAAGAAAAATATATTTATATATTCCCAATAGTGTTGCCAGATCCAATTTGGTTTTTAAATCAACACAGAGGGTAAATCATTTCGTATTTTGCGTCAAAGATAAAAAGTTTTTTTTTAAATTACGTTTCGTAACTAATCATTGAGCCTTTTGCCGTCCATTGCTGTACTGTGTACATAGGCATCTTACGCAAATTAGAGGATCGCCACGTTTAGCAGGCGAGTTGGCCATTACAGTAAGTTTTTTACGTTGCCGGAGGAAATAGCTGCTGCCCACTTTCTTGGTCTCTCCTATAGACGGTTTGTACGACACCCAATGACAAGCAAGAGGTGATCATAATGCGATAAGTGTATTTATTCCGTCGCCACACGGGCTAAACATAATCTCAGATGATATTACTAGTGAATTATTATTAAATATAAATATTTAACTCGTACTCGGCTACCGTTTATAGGATTTAGTTTAGCCCTAATTATTTCAAATTTCTTTTTATAAACTACTGGAAAAAATTAAGGGATCAAAAAAAAAATCCAAATTTTTGGGCAATTTTCAACAAGCAGTAACTTCAAGAGAAGGTCGTACAGGAAATAAAAAAAAGGAAATTGTAGCTTCAAGTGTCTAGTTTGTGGATTGGAACTTTAAAATTTTGTAACCGCCGCGGTTTTTGAGTAATCGTAGAAAAGCCAGCAACAAAAAAAAAATCGAATTTATTTTTTGTTTTATTTCCGGTCTACAGGCGTAGAAAATTTTTTTTCAACTTAACTACTATATCTATCAGATAACTTGTTTATTCAGCTTGAATTTACTTTTTTAAACACTTCGATACAATCATTTCTTGCTGAGATATCGAACTTTGAATGGAAAAGGATGTTATTGTCTTTAACCATTAATATCTCAGCAACCAATGATCTCATAGAAAGTTAAAGGTGGGTTTCAAGAATTTAAAAAATTTTTCAAGAAAAGTAAATTCAAGCTGAATAAACAAGTTATCTGATAGATATAGTAGTTATGTTGGAATTTTTTTTTCTACGCCCGTAGACCAAAAAGAAAAACAAAAAAAAATGATTTTTTTTTTGTTGCTGGTTTTTCCACGATTACTCGAAAACCGCGGAGGTTACAAAATTTTAAAATTCTAATCCAAAAGCTAGAAACTTGGAGCTACAGTTTCCTTTTTTTTGATTTCCTGTACGACCATTTCTCTCGAAGTTACGGCCTGTTGAAAATTACCCAAAAATAAGGATTTTTTTTTGATCCCTTAATTTTTTACAGTAGTGTAGTATTATATATATTTAAAAAATAAAGAAATATAGCCTAATTCGGTGAGAGTTCAATCAATATAAAATTCTATAAAATAAAAAAAAAAGAATTTTGCATTATCTGTCTGTATAGGATGGTTTTATAGCCGAACATATATAAATTAAAAATATAGAAACATTCGTATTGAGAACCTATTCTATTTTTGAATCCAGTTTAAAAAAATATATGGCCACTTTACAATAATAAATAAAGATATAATGTATAGAGAACGATAATTTTCTTTTAGTCACAACTTTGTCAGTTCAAGCTATTGTTTCTTTTTCTCATAAAATTTACATTTATATGATAATATACTTGAAAAAGGGAGAAGCATGATCAAAAAATATAATACAAACAGAGAATTGAATGTCATATAACAGCTCATGCATCAGCAAATTACATCAGTAAATGGTAGCATGATTGGAACGGATTTCCAATAGATGTGGGTTCGTATCCCATGTGGGACAATCATTTTTCGCTCATAATTTTTATAAAGGTCATTACGAGGAGCAAAATTTCAAAAGAATCCATTCAATTGTGTCTATAGCTTACGCATACAAAATATTTTAAAAAGTTACGTTTTTTTTTACTAGGCTATTTAAAGCGCTCTGGCAGTTGTTAACCGCGTCAAAACTGTGAGAAGAATATACGTTCGAGTGATGATTGTTTGTGAATATAATTTTTCTTACTTGCGAATAGTCATCGATTCAAATATTTTATTATGACTCGTAGGACACAAGGGCCTTTTATCATCGTAACAGCTGATATACGTCCCAGTTATCCGTGTGGCGACGGATTAACGATACAATTCACCACCCCCCCCCCTATCTTACCCGTGTGTTATCTTAAAAGACAACTAAGGGATAAAATATACATATCACATCTATGCAAGAGAAGGAAATAAAATCCTTTACTATCACATCTGACCGGCGTGGTATGCCAATTGCCCTCTTAGTGTGGAGGAGGCTCGAGCCCAGTAGTGGGATATGAATGAGCTGCGATGATACGTCCGAATGCAAGGCTCGTACCTCCTCATTAATAGAAGGGGAATTGATCTATACCGACCTGATCTAATATGTATAGGGTTTTAGTTCGAGTTTTCCTTCTTATATATAGATTTTGTTCGCTAAAAAGCGTTTCACAAATATAATCATCATATTCGTCCCACTATTAGTCTCGAACCTCTCCACTTTATGAGGAAAATTTACTTATATCACGCTGGTCAAGATGGTTTGTTATATCTATATATACAAAACCCTATGGTTTTGTTTCGAGTTTTCCTTCTCTTGCGTAGATGTTGTCTCTATATAATTGACCTTAGTTATCTATTAAGACACGAACAGACAAGATGGGAGTCATGACTTTTATTATTACACCGTCCCCGCATACCTATGTTAAATAACACTTTGTGGGAAATATTAATGTGTAAAAGAATGGACAGGTTTGTCGACTGTATATGTACACTTTCTAGTATAGAGAAGGCGAACTATGAGAAACATTTGTAATTGATCGCAGACAAAAATATTTTTTTTAGTGTTGCCCAGATGCAGGACCAAGACTCGCTGCAAGAGTATCGCAGTGCTCACTTACACAGTATTTTACGATTCCTTTGCACAAGGAAGGATTGTCAACATTTTGTATTCTTAATACCCAGTACACGGGGAAATAATTTGATGTTATTTTAAACAGTCTCATGATAGATAGGTGTGATTATAGCCTCACTCCCGTTAAGTGGTATGTACCTACTTAATTATTGATAGTTCAGTTAGTGCCACAAGATGAATGGAATTTCATTAAGTTGGATTTTTCATTTCTATCAAAACAAGTGACTCTGTGTTATTCTAACAGCGAGAGTTGCAAGACTTGCGAGAGTCTCAAGAGACTCGCATTTGGGCAACACTTTTTTATGGTTTTATTTCGAGTTTTCTGTCTCTTGTATAAATTTTATCTGCATTGTCATATTTATTGTCTTTTACCCACGCGTAATAAAAAGGGATGGTAAATTGTATCCTTATTTCATCACCATGACGAAAGAATAAAAGCATTTAAGCATTGTTATTTTTGCCTAATGTGGTTAAGGGCAGTGATGGCTGCTCTAGTAGTTAACGCGTGATCGATAATCGCTTGTGGGATTTTGTCCAGCTCTATATTTGTCCATATATATCTATCTCAGCTTGTAGCCACGTTCCAATCCTGTGGTAGATAATACATTAAGTTTAAAGAATTGTAATATTGATAATGTGCAAATGCTTCTATGGGGCATATGCATATTAAATAATATCATTTGTAGGAAACTAATCTAACATTCTATTAATTACCATGAATCTATTGGAATCCATTTTTGGACGTATCGCTCTTCAAGTAGATATAATGACGTAATCATTAAGCACGGTAGGCAAGATGTGCTCTCCATTCTTTTGATAATATCTCCGCAAATTTTAGCATTTTCCTCAAACTAAATGTTGGTATTACATTATATTCTTAAAATGTGCCCGGGTCTTAAACCGGGTCGGCCTCATTCACTCCACAATGGTACTTATGTTTTATCTATCTGAACTGAATGTCTTTCTTTCATTTCGTTCCTTATGCTGCAAAGGAGCAAGTAGCACACCTGAATTCACCTGATGGTATGTGTTAGTGCTGATCAGAGACCTTGGCAATAACAAGGGAACAGTGAGGCTGCTGCCTGTCAAACTGAAAACCCCAAACACATCCAAAAAGGACAGCCCGATCTCACGCTCACTGCTCGATACTCATTTACAAATTTGATATTATATGGCAGTTAACAAATTGTAAAATTTAATTAAAATAGTGAAATATTTTTGTCAAATTAGTCATCATCAGACGAACGGGTGTAACCGACATAGCACGAAGAATTAGCAAGCTGAAGTGGCAATGGGCAGGCCATATCGCTCGAAGAACCGACAACCGCTGGGGAAGAAAGGTTCTAGAGTGGCGACCACGTACCGGACGACGCAGTGTGGGACGCCCCCCCACTAGGTGGACAGACGACCTAGTGAAGGTTGCTGGGCGTCGTTGGATACAGGCGGCACAGGACCGCACTCTGTGGCGTAAAATGAGGGAGGCCTACGTTCAGCAGTGGACGGCAATAGGCTGAAATGATGATGATGATGATGAGTCATCAGTACAGTTGTAAAAAATATTAGCTGTGTGGTAGTAGTAAGTGTGTAGTAGTGGTAGTAAGTAGTCTACAAATACTACGAACCCTTACTTTGCTCGTGGATGTCGTGAAAGACGACTAAGAGGCTTATAATGACCTGGGCCAATTCCATCTGATGCCGTTTGGTCAACAATTACATTCCCAACGAGGGTTGACGTCTGGCAGGCGGCTGGTCATGAAACTATTGCCAATAACTTTTACAATATGTACTATGCAAGAAGAGTACAACATATTGTATCGACCCCAAGTAATGGGTAGGAGAATTATGATAGTCATTTTAATATTCTTTCGTTGACTTTTATAATATATTATTTGTGTATATTATTAATACATTAAAGAGATTGAAATGTGTTGCGTAAATATTGTAAGTTATATATAGAGCATTCTATTCCAATCAAAATAATTGGTTCGTATTGGTTTTCCCGTTAGGTACATTTGCTAGGTACATATGCAATTAGTGATATTGACAAAGCTGGTGTTTTCATATATTTTTCTCCTTATATACGTCCCATGGTCAAGTACAAGTGCCTTATAATATATACAGGGTGTCCCAAAATTCAACGATAAGCTGGCACCAGCAGGTGGACCTACATATGACTACTCGAGAACAGAAAAGAAAAAAATTCTACCTTGATTTTTTTTTTCATTACGACAAAAAAACCAAAATCTTTAAAAATGGACATCCTTTATTATATTATTAAGTGCTATTGCTACAGTTTTACAAGTAATTCTGTGATTTTTTTTGTATTGGCAAGGTAAGTAGCACTACTATCGATCACAACCATTAAAAATTCCAGAATATCTATAGTTTTTACACAAAAATCAATCAAAACTATGTTTTTTTCATAAATTATGTAAGATTTTGACTTTCAGCTCACTTTCACTCATCATAGTGAAAAAAAAAGTATGGACACTACTGTGGCAAATAGTATTAAAAATTGGCGCAACTAACTACAATTCTAAAATGGTATAACATTCAAGGCAAACTAGCCACAAAAATATACTTAGGTGTACTATTTCAAAATAACAACCATATTTCGAAAATTGTTAGTGTTGATAGTAATCACTTTTACTAAGTAGCCAAAATGTTTTTGTAGCAAGTTCCCAGAATTTGAATGAGACATGTGCGTAGTCCGTAGATCCACAGTCTGAATTATTTTATGGCGAAGCTCGTCCAAGGTTGCAATCGGTTTTGTGCAGACTCTGTCCTTTAGACAACCCCAATAGAAAAAGTCCAGGGGATTTAGATCGGGTGAACGGGGTGGCCACAAGATAGGACCAAGTCGCCCGATCCAACGCCCTGGGTACTCTTGGTCCAAGTACTCTCGCACAGGACGGGCATAGTGAGCTGGGCAACCATCGTTTTGAAACCACATGGTTTGCAAATCACTTAAGGGCACATCTTCTAATAATCCTGGCAACTCATTTTGTAAGAAGTTTAAATAACTATTGCCATCTATGTTTCCTTGTAACTCAAAGGGCCCTATCACTTTGCCATTTATTATGCCAGTCCATAGGTTAACCTTAAATTGGTATTGAGATTGTCTTCTCTCACCAGGTGCAGATTTTCATTGTTCCAGCTATGAAGATTGTGAAGATTTAAATATCCATCTTTCTTGCAGGTTGTTTCATCACGACGACGTGACGTTTTAAAATTCTATGTGCAGTACTTTTTGGGATTCCCGTTGCTGCTTGTACAGCACGTACAGAGGTAGTTGAATCGTTTTCTATTTCATTGAGAACTTCTTCATCGTGTTCCGATCTAGGTTTTCCAGCGTTTCGCCTGTCAGATGGTATACAACCCTCCGAAAAAGCTTGATACACGTTAATAAATACGCGATAATCCGGATACCTTTGAAGATTAGGGTACCTTGCTCGATATAATCTGCTAGCAGCGTTGGCATTGCATCGGCATTCTCCATAAATTAGGTGCATATTAGCGTATTCTAACGCTGTGTATGGTAGCGGCATGATGAATGCTAAACACTTGAAAATAAGGCAAAACTTCTTTAAAAAAAACACAAAATCACAGTCTAAAATAATGCCAAGTCAGGTCAATTTCCAGGTCACTTAATTCAATCCAAAAGTCGTCAGTACCAGAGCCACTTTAATTAAAACAGAACGGTGTGCAGTAAACAAAGAAGTAGAGCATACTGACTTGCTGTGCTGCTGAGGACATTAATTACTTCTCCACCTGCATTAATGTTACTAAACAATTAGCATCTATCTATCTCCCTCTAACGTATAATCTCTCTATCTCTGTCCAACTTATTTTATGGACTTATGGACTACGCACATGTCTCATTAAAATTCTGAGAACTTGCTACAAAAACATTTTGGCTACATAGTAAAAGTGATTACTATCAACACTAACAATTTTCGAAATATGGTTGTTATTTTGAAATAGTACACCTAAGTATATTTTTGTGGCTAATTTGTCTAGAATGTTATACCATTTTAGAATTGTAGTTAGATGCGCCAATTTTTAATACTATTTGCCACAGTAGCGTCCATACTTTTTTTTTTCACTATGATGAGTGAAAGTGAGCTGAAAGTCAAAATCTTACATAATTTATGAAAAAAACATAGTTTTGATTGATTTTTGTGTAAAAACTATAGATATTCTGGAATTTTTAATGGTTGTGATCGATAGTAGTGCTACTTACCTTGCCAATACAAAAAAAATCACAGAATTACTTGTAAAACTGTAGCAATAGCACTTAATAATATAATAAAGGATGTCCATTTTTAAAGATTTTGGTTTTTTTGTCGTAATGAAAAAAAAAATCAAGGTAGAATTTTTTTCTTTTCTGTTCTCGAGTAGTCATATGTAGGTCCACCTGCTGGTGCCAGCTTATCGTTGAATTTTGGGACACCCTGTATATATATATATATATTTTTTTAATTTATTTAATCCATAAAGAAAATACATATTAATTATTATTGTACCTTTAAACTTTTTTAAGTTTGTATAGGTACTCACATTCAAACAGCGAGGCCAATAAACGAGTCTTATGATAGGTACTTACATTACAATATACAAATACATATAACTTATTTGACAATCGAGAAAAAGTAAGAAACGCGTATCTTAATACACACATTTTTTTTTGTACACATATTTTCATTTTCTTTTAAAGAGGGTAGTTAAAATAAAATTCGCAACAGATGAGCAAGCGAACCTTATACAGCCTGTTTCATATATATGCTATTTCATTATCTGTCACTGTATATTTAATTTTTGCAATGTAAAGCTACTTCACACTTTGAATACACAATATTCCAAGTATAGTGCAATCAGTTTGAATTGTCTAATTTGAAATTAATGTTCAGCAAATTGTACTCAAATAGTATTTTTTATATTTTTGCTTGTAGTTCATACTATTTATTTCTGTATTGATTCGTATTGGTATTTCATTTATTAGTGAAGGAATTATGTAAGCAAGTGTTCGTCTCCCGTAATAATTGCAGGCTTTTGCACTCTGCAATCTATTTTGAGTTCTACTTCTAGTACCTATATTATGTGTTATCGGTATTTTTACTGCACTATTATTATATTGTTCGATTAATAACGACATGTTCACTCTCTTATGGATAGGTAGTATATTACAATGGGAGAAAAGTCCGGAAACGTTATCTTTCGACTTATTTAAAATATGTTTGGGTGCAATAAATTTTAAAATTCTCGATTGAAGAGAGAATATTTTATCTAAATGCGATTTGAATGTACGACCATAGCTTGTTATACCATATGATATAATAGATTCACCTAAAGCAACATACATATTTAAGAGTATTGCAGAAGGTATTTTGTGCTTAATTATAGTAAATTTAGCAAGTATGGCACGTAACTTTTCGCATACACCATCAATATGATAATTCCAGCTGAATCGATTGTCGACGATCAATCCAAGGTATGTGTAATGGGCCACTTCTTCAATATTGTCACATGAACATTGATCTGTGTTAACTGTGCTATGTAAACAGTTATGAGTATGGGCTCTTATTTTAAAAGATCCGGGGTGCCGCATATAACTGGAGTGTACGTACATAACCTTCGTTTTACTACTATTTAAGACAAGGCCGGCATCATGGGACCATTTGGAAACCAGTGTAAAATCATCCTGAAGCCATTTGACCGCGATATCTATATCTTTGTTAGCGACAACAAGACATGTATCATCTGCATATTGGTAAATAGAACATTTTTTATATATATATATATATATATATATATATATATATATATATATATATATATATATATACATATACATATATACAGGTTGCCGATTTAATTAGTAGAATCCTTGAAGGAGGTGTATCAGACCATGATACACTATCCAAATCAGTAAAAAAAAATAGTACCTAATTTTTGATTAAATTGCCCTAATGATAAGCGGTCAATACACTTTGTAATATAGAAGTTCGATGTAGGCATATACTCATGCGTGTGACATTGAACTAGTAGGCAAAGAGTCCCGCTCGCGCTACGCTTAAGCTGATATCAGACGGTTGATGGTTCATTTTTCTTTCATTTTATGTACACACCGCCGCGCAGCTGGGTCGAAATGTACCTACAGGTCAATGTACGCTGGCAAACCTATTGTTTTGATAAGAAACAAATCACTTTGTCTCGGGATTGGGCAGAGCTAGGAGTCTGCTACTAACTTTATTGTTTTTTATGACGTCATTCCTACACCCAGTTTAAGTTATTCTAGTAATAAAATCGGCACCCTGTATATATATATATATATATATATATATATATATATGCTATGCCGTGCAAGTAAATTAGCAAACTTACTACTATACTACTAGCTTAAGATCGCATTTTCGTGTACATAAAAAGTAATTTGCCCAATGCTGAAATATTATCTCAAGAAACTATATACCTACTGAAATAAAAATATCCTATGTATCCTATCCAGAAAATAGTCTGTCTATATGATAATTTTTATTCATATCTGTTCAATAGTTTACGTTTGATTGAATAGCAAACAAACCAAAAATCATAAATTTTCACATTTATAATATTAATAGGTCACCAATTAGTTCCACGGATACGGTAATATTATGCAATTATTTTACCAGCACGTTCACCACGTACATATATATTAAAAAGGGTGAGATATTTTCTGTAATAACGATGACTTTTGGACCTATAAGACACCTTAGTCCTCTCGTGACTATGATCACTGTAAAGTGTTTAAACCTTAGGGTAATTAAAAATCAAATACAAACGTGATAGAAACCGTAAAAGTAGTTTTATTTACCCGCGTAAACATTAGGAAACATTATAGCATCAAACTAATCAATTAAATTCTTTGAGCAACTTTGATATCAGAAATTACCAATTGGAATCAATAAAATCTTTTGGCAGATAGCCTGTTTATTGTATAAGGATTGAATAACATAACGCCGCGCTGTGACAACTAGGAGCGGAGCAGTGCCTCTAATCTTCTCTACAAGATATAGGAATAATGGCCGTCAAGTCTTCTGCACAATCGTTGATAAATAATGACTTGAAATAAAACTACTTTTACGGCTTCTATCGCGTTGGAATCCGTAAAAGTAGTTTTATTTCAAATGTGTAATACTCGCGTAAACATTAGAAGTCAAATAATGACTTAACAAAAATGTGATCGATGTATCTATTATGAATGATATTTCTGATATTAATACGAATAGCTATAATACGTGTGTTTTCAAATAAGATATATAGCATTTAATATGTGATTAATCCATGCCAGTTAAGCTGTTGGTACAGCTAACAGCTTTTATAGTGGTAGGACCACGCTGTGGACAGTTCTCTATCTATAGCCGCGGGCCGGTCTGTTCGGGGTAGTACCAAACTCTCGCAAAAGATCGGCGTCCGACTAATGGTAATGTGCTATTGCGCTTCGTTCGATGAGCGAGAGAGCCGGTAGCCCAACTGGGGTGGGTTTGGGGTTTGTATTGGTAGGCAGCGGCCTAGCTATACCCTTGGTATTGCAGTGGTCCATGGGCGGCAGTGACACTTACCATCAGGTGTGCTGTCTGCTCGTTAGCTACCATTAGCAATTTAAAAAATTAGCAAGACATTGAATTTGAGATTAAATATCTGTTGGGACGAGATTAAGATTGATAATTTATCGCGCTTTCATCGTCATCATCGTCTCAGCTCAAACACGTCCCACAATTGGACTTCGAGCCTTCGTCATAATTGGAGGGAAATTGACCCACTATACAAAACTTTCGTTTCGTTCGTACAAAAGTTTCTTTTCGTGGTGACGGAGTTTTCCGTGTGGTGACGGAGTAAGAATACTATTCATCACCCCATATCTTACCTGTGGGTGATCGATGACGAAACGACTAAGGGATATAAAACGCATATAACATCTATGCGAGAGAAGGCAACTCGAAACAAAACCCTATACCAACACGTCTGACCAGCGTGGTACTGTAGGTTTATTTCCCTCCTAATACGGAGGAGGCCTGAGTCCAACAGTGGGACATTTATGGGCTGTGATGATGATGATACAAAACTAGTCAGACGTGTTGGTATAGGGTTTTGTTTCGATTTTTCCTTCTCTTGCATAATGGTATATGCGTTTTATATTCCTTTGTCGTCTCTTATGGTAAATTTTATTCTTACTCCGTCACCACACGGATAATATATTGCGCTTTATATTTAAAAAATAGACTCGTATCAAATAAAAACAAATAGTTTTTTAATTATGAATAATATTCAATCAAGGTGTAGTCATTTCAATAAAAGGCGTAATTCTTTCCTGTTATATGTTATTCTGTTATGTAGTTACCTACGTAATATTTATTTAAAGCAAACATATGTACCTATATACATACATAGAACATAAACCGGTCCACGGCGCCTAGTTGACATGTTACGACGAAGTCATTGTTTATTTAATGACATTTTTTTTAAATGTCATAAATTCGCGATCATGTCATAACCAAAATTTTAATTTTACGAGCTGTTTGAATATAGAAAACAGTATGAACTCTGAATTTTTTAAATATTTTCAATTGTTATAAAAAAAATTTAGGTGTCATGGCGTTGATTCCCACACAGGATAATACTTTGTGCGAACCACAAACTATTGTTCTGTGTCTGGGTGTAATTTGTATACGTTAATTGTATGCTTGTAAAGTCGCCCGCAATACATAGCAAATAAAAACAAATAGTTTTTTTAAGGTGGTGGTGTATTTTAAGAAAAACAAAATAGTCACGAGGACTGCGCCGACAGAAGTGAAAACTTAAACCTATGAAAAAAACAATACACAAAAATAAAAAGCATGGTCCAGGCCAGGCCATACTATAGCCAACCGTCAAAAAAAAAAAATATTTTGGAATGGTTAGGTTAGTCTCTGTTCTGTCTCTGTTCTCTCTGCCTACCCTGCAAGGGATATGGCGTGATGATATGTATGTATGTAAGTATGTACTATCATTTATGTGGTTAAATGAAATATTCTACGGTCTACTCCTCCTCCGTCTTACGAATTGCCTCTCCTACGGTCTACTTTCCCTCCGTCTTACGAATTTTCGATCAGGTTACGTGTCCAGGCGCGAGTTTTTTTTTGGGTAGGTTCTGGTCTGGACACACGCCGCCCGTTCCGTCCGAGACGACGGAAGGGCAGCCCATCGTATCCCTCCTCATCGCCATTGGGCTGGCTACTGGTACTGCTTCCTTGACATCTGTGGCCAGCCCGGTGGGTTACACTTGCGAGTATCTCCTTTATTGGTATTCTTCTTTAATTAGCTACTTTCGAAATAAAATATATATATTACTAGCTTTTACCCGCGACTTCGTCTACGCAGAAGTCATCTCTGACAGAGTTAAATAGAAAAAGCAATGCAAGTGTTGAAAGTTTGTCGCTAGGACGATAATCAACAGCGTCAAAAACTGGGATGCGGTCGCCGTCTTCTGCGAGTTAATTGTCTAACGGAATTAGGCAATAGGTTGGGTCCCCAGAGGGTGAAAATCAACAAATGCTGATACACGTGTTTATTTATTTTTACTGAAGATAATTTGTACGTAATTTGAAAAGAATCGATTATTTTCTCCGAACATTTTTTAAATTGACATAACTTTTTTATTGAATTGACATAAAATAAAGCCTAAATGTTAAGTGAAGCTTACCACAATATATTAGTGAAAACCGCGTCTAAATCGGATAAGCCGTTTCTGAGATTAGCGTGCACAAACGCACAGACAAACAGATAAACAGACAAAATTGTTAAAAACCATTGTTTTGAGTTCTGTTTGTGTTGATAAAGGTCCCAGTAATATTTTTTCTCATATATCTTCCATGTACAGACAGCGATCCGTTACATTTTTATTATATGTATAGATATACTGATTACTGGTAAATTCAGGCTGGGTTTGCTAGTCGATATATTGCAGCGCCACCTTATTACATCAATCAAATACCTTCTCCATGAAAAAATACATATACATACCAATTTTCATAATATCTTTTATAGATATATAAATTATATCACAGCTTCAACATATGTTTAATGACATACTTGTTCTATTAATAGAATAGTGGGGTTATCATTATTATGGTCATCAATCATTGACTTATATACTTCACTCAATATAACTGTTACTCTACATATCAGTCTTTCATATTGTATTTAGTTCAACTATTTATTCTTGTTGGGTTCGAGCCTCTACGTCTGGTCAGGTGAATGGATATAGCCTTTTATTTTAGTTTTTCTTCTGTTATATAGATGTATGCTGCATATTGTATCTCTTACTCGTCTTTTACAACACCCACGGGCAATAGGCGTGGAGGACGGTCGGAAAGGAAAAGACTAAGAGGGGATGGTGAATTGTATTCTTAACTTATATTATGCTGTTCAGTTTTTATATAAGCTAGATATTTTAGTGGTAGAATCACACTCTTGACAGTTTTCTGTCTACCACAGTTGGTAATACCACATTCTCGCGGCAAACCGACGCCTGAGGCAATGTGCTGCTGTGCTTAGTTCAATGAGCGAGAGAACCAGAAGCCTAACTGGCTGGGTTTGGGATTTTTTTATTGGTAGGCCTAGCTGTATTACAAAGTTCCATGGGCGGCATTAACACTTACCATCAGGTGTACTGCTTGTTCGTTAGCCATCAAGAGCAATAAAAAAGTACGTAATATAAAATCTGTGAGTTACTATTCTCTTAATAGCTTTATACGTTACGTGAAGTAAATCAAGGCGTGTTGAAATATCAGTCCTAATGGACGTATCGGATAATTAAACATTCATAAGGAGCGCTGTTATCTAAATGGAATATTAAATAGTTTAAGTCATTGTGATTTCTTCTACAATACTAGTCACAAAGCATGGAATCATGTTATCGGCAATAAATAATATTATAAAGAGAAAAGGTTTGTATGTATGTTTGTAATGAATTGGCTCAGAAAGTACTGGACCGATTTAAATAATTCTTTCACCATTTGAATGAAACATTATCACTGATTATTATAGGCTATTTTAATTGTAAGAAAAATATAGGGATCCCTACTAAAATTACAATAATGTTACCCAAGGTGTAAAAAAACGCCTATAAAATATCTTTCATCGCATGTGCTGCGAAAACTATTTATAATAGAACCAAAAATGTTCCACAATATTAAAGAACATATCAATATCTACAAAAAATATCGGGGATAGCATGTGTCTAACTATTGTAGTTATGTCACTATAACTACTTTTTAACATTTTAAAATTTAATAGAAATTTCGACCATAATCAGACCAAGTTATTTATACCTTTGCCTTAATCCTTACCTAAATAAATGATTTCTCAAGCAAGGCTGTTTAAATACCTGTAAATAACTTTTTATTTTATTAAAGTCGGACACTCCATTCGAAAGATATTACGATTTTAATAAAATTGAAATAAAATTAATTCGCCGCCGTGACGCGCCGGTGCGGCGGGGGCGGAGTGCAGGAGAGGGGCACATCTATGAAATAGATAGCCGCGCGACTCGCTCTGAGAAATTTAAGCCCTCCCAATATGTGTAATGGAACAAGACTTTCGGCTATGGAATTGCGAGACAATGTGATTGTAGCTACTATCATCACCGGCCCCGCGGCCGGACAGCTTGCTCACTTGCCGCGGATACCGACGGATTGTCCTATATCTTTTAAAAGATTACAGTTTCCTGTAAAGATATCGTTTGCCCTTACAATGAATAAATCCCAGGGACAAACTTTTTCTATGGTTGGCATCGATCTAAGAAAAGAGTGCTTTTCTCATGGCCAACTATATGTTGCACTTTCTCGAGTAGGGTCGCCTGAAAATCAATATGTTTTATTGCCATCTACAAATACCACTGCTAACATAATGTATAGTGAAGTATTAAGGTAAAAATGGAAAATTAAAATAAACATCTAATAAAATTTAAAAGTCTTTAAAATAAAAGATGTACTTGAATAAAGAAATGATACACAAATAAAAAAACACTACATTAAAATAAATAAAAATATAAATCAAAAAGGAAAAATAAATGTAAAAAAAAACTTAGCACATAAGTCCGGGGTGCTATATTTTTTATTCTATGAAATATGTGATAATCAGTACTTATACAGTAATAGTAGGTATATAATATATCTAATTATTATTAGTATACCTATACTCTAAACCTCAGTGAAATGTTTTTAAAAATTACCAGTTGATGTCATTTATTCTGTTTACTCATTTTGTTTTCAAATATCAACCCAAGGGAAGCCAGCGATACACTATTGCTAAATACATTATTATTTAGGTATATCCTGCATTTACTGTACGTTTATGCCAAAAAGTTTAATAAATAAATGTTCACCCGTGCGACGCCGGGTCGGGCCGCTAGTCGGAAATAAATATGGTACTTCGGGATGCGTCTTAATGACCTCATCGTTTGGTGTGTAGTACAGATTACTGGCAGCTGTCACGTAATTTTGGTCATTAATATTACGTAAAATGTAGTCTCTAAAACAAAAATTGACAGCGATTATATCATTATTCACGATTTTAAATTAAGATTTCTTTAATATTATCTTAATAATAATCCTTTTCCTCCGTGTGGTGACAGAGTAAGAATGCAATTCACTATCCCTTATTTAACCGTGGGTGATCGTAAAAGATGACTAAGGGATATAACATCTATGCAAGAGGCGAAGAAATCGAAACAAAATCCTTTACCAACACGTCTGACCAGCGTGGTATAATAGTAGGTCAATTTCCCTTTAGGTGTGATGACGAAGTAATTTTTAGTTCGTCACCACACCTAAAGTGAAGGTACCCATACTTAATTGTAATAAGATCATGGGAGAAATTTAACCGTCAATCCAGCCTTTTAAAAATTCTTTTAGCCTTAATTTAATTTTCTTTTACAGGTTGTATTCAAAATGAGTAAGCTGTGCAGACAGGTCTCAATTGAGTCTCCTGGACCAACTATAAGGGAATGTGTCTTCAGTTTTGACGTCCCAGTCCCTGATGTCCCATTATATGGAGCTAGGATCCGTGTAGCGTACGCTGGAGCCTGCTACAGAGCTAACAGAACACGTTCAGCATCAGTCTGTAGTACCTCTTCAATTTCTTCCATCGGCAGTCTTTCTGGCGAAATGGAAAATTTAGGAATGTATTCTGCAACACCTGCCCATATTGGCATCAAGGATGGCGCTTTATTCCCTGGATACGAAGTAGCTGGTATTGTTGATGCTATTGGTAAAGCTGCCGATAGATCTGATAACATTAAAGAAGGATCAAGAATTGTCCTATATCCTTATGATGGTGTGCCTGCTGGGTATGCGGAATATATCGTAGTTCCTGATTTTAAATGTCTGGTGCCTGTTCCCGATGAGCTACCTTTGAGCGTAGCAGCTATGCTGCCCACTGGGGCATTATTAGCCATGAACACAGTTTATACAGCTGGCGAATGCCTGAAAAGGGTTCTGGAAGGTCCTCAAAAGAAGGATAAAGCCACTGTTCTGATTGTTGGCACTGGTGGTTTGGCGCTTTGGGCTCTACGTATTGCGACACATTATTTCAAAAATGTTGAGTATCAAGATCGTGTTACTATAACTGTAGCAACTTTGAAGGATGAAGGTTTCATTTTGGCAAAGGAGTGCGAAAAGTAAGTACCACATTATAGAACTTTTATAGCTTAAGATAAGTTGATTCCTATAGGTAATAATCAGTATTTTGACTTAGTAAGAATATAATTCTTGATTTCATTTGATCAAATTCAAATTAAAATTCATTTGTTATGCATAAACCCTGCGAGGGCATTTACATATTGCCATTTTTTACATTTAAATTTAATCTAATAAACTACCACCGGATCGGAATTAGACCGCTACTGAGAAGATCCGGATCAACGGGTTTGTCTAATTATATTTTATCTATGTTATTATTTTTTATAAAAAAAATAGTACAACATGCTTATTATTTCATTAGCTTCGGTGCGATGCCCTTAGAACCTCGATTAATTATAATTGAAAGAAAAAATATTTCAATTTTTTTTTATTATTGTTTATAATAAAATTGAAAATAAGAAGTTAATTGAAGCAATAGATTGTGTTAAAAATCTGATGCCGTTTGGTCAACAATTACATTCCCAAGGAGGGTAGACGTCTGGCAGGCGGCCGGTCGTAAAACTATTGCCAATAACTTTTACAATAATTATGTACTATGAAACAAGAGTACATAATGTATCGACCCCAAGTAATTGGGGTTTGGGTAGGAGAATGATGATGATGATTGTGTTAAAAAGTATTTTAAAGATGCTTCAGTTGAATCTATTAATAATTATTACCTTGAAACAATATATAATATTTTTTTCATTGCCTATGGTGGCAAATGACCGGGGCACAGCCAGGCCGCTGCCTACTGTGACTAGACCGCTGGCTACCGTGACTATTATTAATAGTCAGACTTATTTTATTTAAGTTTCTCATTTATTAAATAATCGGGAATTTAACGTCTTGATTATCCTTGATTAACTAATCGAGAAGTGTGATCCAGATCTCTAAAAATTGGGATGTCCCTCATAAATATTTATACAAAACGACCTATACGGTAGAAAATATAGTTATTAATGATTTCTTCATTTGTCTTAGAGTAAATGTTGTCCAGTGGAACGAAGACTTATACGAGAAACAGCTGATAGAAAGAACCACGGATGCTTGCGGTGGACCTGTGGACATAGTGCTTAATTTTGGCACAACGTCGCGTTCTTTACATCGCTCTCTACAATGCCTTGGCACTGTAAGTATAGTTCATTTTATATATTTAATTATAATTTTATTTGTATTTAGGAATATATTTTGGAACTACCTTCATATCATTATGCACGTCCATTGCTGGGCCTGAGTTTCCTCCACAGTGGCATGGAAAATGATCTACTATACCGCGCTAGGTATACGGGTTTGTATGGGATTTCAAGATTTCCCTCACTTTTAAACTTATTATAAATAAATAATTCATTGATTAATATTATTAGTATTACATACATACATACATACCATCACGCCATGTCCTTTGCAGGGTAGGCAGAGAGAACAGAGTGCGAGAGAACTCTATCCTTGCATAGGTACTTCACTCGCTCCCTCAACATTCATAATTCTCTTCATACACGCTCACCGGTTTCGGAGACTCTTGACTCCACCTTCCTTCAGTACGTGACCGATCTGGTCTAGGTAGGTTAGTCTCGGTCTCCCCCGGTATCTACATCCTTTCACTTTCGCATTGTATATCTTCTTAACCAGACGTTTGTTCGGCATTCTTTCCACATGTCCGAACCATCGGAGCATTCCCTTTCGCATCTTTACACCAAATACTCTCTTTCATACCTACTCGCTTTCTTACGTCGTCGTTACGAATGCGATTATTAATATTAAATAGTTAATTATCAATTTGAAAGGCTTAAACATCTGGTGAGTGAGTAGGTATATCATATTTACAACTGCTTCAATACCATGAGTGATTATTAATGATGAACAAGTAATACAAGAAGATACTGCAATTGAAAGGAAATTCAAAATAAAACCATACATACATCAAATATATGAGCCCATTTTTTTTAAGACATCCCTGCAGTGAGGAAATAATCCTTGTAGGTATTGTGGTAGACTTTACAAACTAATGATTTTTAACTAATTTCAAAAATGTGGTTTACCAAATTTTTTTGTATGCGAACCAATTTTGATGTCTATATTCGTTTGAAAGCTGGTGCTTTCTATTTAAATTTAATGATGATCTGACTAGTAGTTTTTAGTTATGCTCAATAATGCGTACTTAGTTGATGGACAATCGACTTATACTGTTGACATTCTCATTATTTTTTGATACTGGATGTATTTATTTTTTACTTCTTAGTGCCATTTCATTTTAGAAGCCAAACTGGGTGGGTTCGGAGTTTATATTGGTAGGCAGCGGCCTAGCTTATACCCTTGGTATTGCAAAGGTCTATGGGCGGCAGTGACACTTAACATCAGGTGTGCTGCTTGCTTGTTTGCCACCATTAGCAATAGAAAAAAAAAATAAAAATCTTCTATTTTTTTGCAGCTGTAGTTTTTTTTTTTTTTTTATTTATATATGAGCTTACTTCTTCCAAATAAAGCAACAGATTTTCATATAGTTCCAATTACAATGATATCTGATATTTATGCGAGTATTACACATTTGAAATTAAACTATTTTTACGTATTCTATCGCGTTTGCATTTGATTTTTAGTTTCACGACGTTTCGAACACTTTACATCGTTCATAGTCAAAGGGGAGGTCAACGGGAGGTCTTAAATGTCGGGCAATAAAAATCAAATACAAACGCGGTAGATAAGAAAGCGTAAAAATAGTTTTTGTTCCTATTGCTATGTGTAAAAATATTTTACGAAAGATATATATATACCTATATTTTTTTGCATTGCAAGATATATTTATTTTTGCTTGCAATTGCTATTATTTTGTTATTTTTATCTGTCTGTTTGTCTGTGCGGCTCATATTTCTTTACTCAGTGTGACAGAATAACTTTATCGACTTGATAACTCAAGAGTGATAATTGTTCGAATATATTTGGTTATTCTTAGTCAATTCAAGGTTCCATTGGCTCATCATCTCGGCTCATATACGAGAAGTATGCCTCTCGGCTTGGGCTTACTCCATAATGTGAGGGCAATTCTCTTACTATTACACGCTAGTCAGATGTGTTGGTATAGAGTTTAATTTCGAGTTATCCTTCTCTTATTTAAGGTTATATGACATCGACCGGATAAAAAAAAATAAGTTTCTGATTCTCAAACAATTAATTTAATTTCTGTCATTACTTTGGTATATATATAAGCTGTGTGGTAGCGGCTACGAATACTACCAACCCTCGCTTTGCTCGTGGATGTCGTAAAAGACGACTAAGAGACTTATACCGGCCTGGGCCAACTCCATCTGATACCGTTTGGTCAACAAATACATTCCCAAGGAAGGTTGACGTCTGGCAGGCGGCTGGTCATAAAACTGTTGCCAATAACTTTTACAATATGTACTATGAAAGAAGAGTACATACTGTATCGATCCCAATCCGAAAACCGTAATTGGGATAAGAGTAGGAGAATGATGAAATCATGCCTTATCTACGAATATAATTATAGTTAAGTATATTCCGTGGTAGATTTTATTGATGATATTAATCAGATCTATAAACCCTTAGTACATTATTTTGTTATATCATCAATAATTTTTCAAGCGTACGCACATAAAAATTTTCGTTTTCATACAATTTTCTTAAGGACCTCTTAATTTTTCTAACAGAAATTATACCCTATAATACTTTGAGCATTTTGGCTTCCTAATGGTTGAAAATGGACCCAGTAGCTTTGGAACCTATGCAAATATGCGACAAAAAATCTCTTTTTTTATAATAAACAGTATAAATTAGTACAGATAAAAATAGGCAAACTTTGTAATTCCGAGTCGCAAGTTTTTTATGACGAAAACTGAATTAATGCGTACTTATACTTGGTCACACTTTCAAGTATATAATATATATTTATCCGTGTATAATAAATTATCCGTGTGGTGACGGAGTAAGAATACAATTCACCACCTTCTATCTTAACCGTGGGCGATCGTAAAAGACGACTAAGGGATATAAAACTGATATAACATCTATGCAAGAGAAGGGAAACTCGAAACCAAACTCTATACCAACACGTCCGACCAGTGTGGTATATTACGTCAATTTCCCTCCCATTATAAAGGAGGGTTTAGCCTATCAATGGGACATATATGAGCTGAGATGAAATGAATAATAAACACAATCTATGCTACTTTTGATGTATGTATAATAAAAACATTTCCATGTTATACAAAAGCTTTTATTTACTTTGCTTTTAAGACATACATTTTTTTTTTATCATTTGGATTAGTTCTTCGAAAGTGAAATGTGACATTGTTTGGCAATGTTTAACTGTGAACTTTATTTCAGGGTGGTGTGGTTCTAGTCACAGAAGATATTGGTGAGAGGTTGTTGCCTAAATTTGCGAAGAAAGCGGAGGATATGAATGTGAATATTGTCATAGTGCCTAACGGATCCATCCAGCAATTGAAGGAATTAGTTGGTCTGGTAGCGCGGGCAGAAGTAAGTGCGCCATTTACAATTTTGTTTTTTTTTTTCCAATAGGTATATTTGTTCTTCGTTATGATGATGTCTTAAAGCAAGTCTAGTCAAATATTCAACACAAACATCTGAAGAAGTTTCTAGAAGCAATTACTATTTGTTGTTTCTTACCTTACAGTCCAATTTTAATTACAATATCAAATCCATTTATATATTGTATATGGTATGTTATACAGAGGCCAAAATGGAATCTAAAATCTAATTAGAAAGTTAAATATTTACTTTTACCCAAGTATGTTAATGATAGTTCGGGCGTAGACACACGGAGGAGGGGGTGGAATAATGCATGTGTTTATGGGGTCACCATCCATCTCAGCTCACACATGTCTCAATATCGGGCTCGAGCCTCCTCCGCAATGGGAGGGTAATTGACCTACTATACTAGGCTGGTCAGATGTGTTGGTTTAGGGTTTTGTTTCGAGGTTTCCATCTCTTACATAGATGTTACATGCATTTATCCCTTAGTCGTCGCTTACGATCACCCACGGGCAAGAAAGGGGGTGGTGATGTGTATTTTTACTCCGTCGCCACACGGAGAGTTTATGGGGTCGAAGGCTGCATATATTGTTGTTGTTGTGTTAAATAATAATTAATAAATTATAGACAAATCGGTTTGAGAGCCCTCAGCGCTCACCCATAGTCCGCGTAAAGCTGTCAAAGCTATGTGCGGCTAACAGCTAAACAGACACAAAAAAAAATAGACAGCTATATTTTAAATTAGTCACATGTTAAGATCTCCATTTTGGCTTGCGTTATCATCTCGTTTTGCCGTTGCGGACTATCTCGACCCACTAGTAAATATAATAAAATTTATTTCATAATTATTAAACTCCATGTTCCATTAACAAAAAAAAAATAAAACCAGTATTAGTAACAATATTAAATTAAATTAAAACTAAAATCGATTATTCGCGTTCCGAACGTGAGTGTGCTTATTTAACTGCATGCGTATCCAACGCCACCAATCAGCTAAAACTTTTACTATATTATTGGGGCTGGCGATCATAAAGAGTAATAGCGAAGCGTTTCTTTTGCACGTAATGGCCTTAACACTATTTACTTTGCAAGCCAAAGTGACAGGGTGAAGCAGGGGTAGCGTGCGGCCCCCTAACCAACCCCTTATTACCTTTAACCGCTGTTGGAATTTTCCACTGGTATTGATTTGACTTCATATGCTCGGTGAGCAAATATAACTTTATCCAAGGACATATTTCTCCTACATGACGTAATCTTGTTGTGGCAATTCTTAATGCCAAGTAATGCCAATTTATATCAATTCAAACAATTGCCAAGGGGTCAACTGATTCTTAAGTATAAGCTATTAATTTTAAAACAGTCACGTATTGAATGAATAATATTTGCCTTCAAGAAGTTCGGATGTAATTTGTGTCCGTTAATTGCGTGTTTTAAAGCCCTAGGTCATATACGGTATATGTTTTTATATCGAGTTTTCCTTCTCATGGAAAGATATTCTCTGCATGTAATATAATGTCGTTGATCGTGTTTTACCCACGAGTAAGATAGGTGTGATGAATTCAATATAATATTGATCGCGTTTTACCTACGAGTAAGAAAGGTGTGTTGAATTCAATATAATATTGATCGTGTTTTACCCACGAGTAAGAAAGGTGTGTTGAATTCAATATAATATTGATCGTGTTTTACCCACGAGTAAGAAAGGTGTGTTGAATTCAATATAATATTGATCGTGTTTTACCCACGAGTAAGAAAGGTGTGTTGAATTTAATATAATATTGATCGTGTTTTACCCACGAGTAAGAAAGGTGTGTTGAATTCATTATAATATTGATCGTGTTTTACCCACGAGTAAGAAAGGTGTGCTGAATTTAATAGCGTATTGATCGGGTTTTACCAACGAGTAAGAAATGTGTGATGAATTCAATATAATATTGATCGTATTTTACCCACTAGTAAGAAAGGTGTGTTGAATTTAATATCCTATTGATCGTGTTTTACCCACGAGTAAGAAAGGTGTGTTGAATTTAATATAATATTGATCGTGTTTTGCCCACGAGTAAGAAAGGTGTGTTGAATTCAATATAATATTGATCGTATTTTACCCACGAGTAAGATAGGTGTGATGAATTCAATATAATATTGATCGCGTTTTATCCATGAGTACGAAAGGTGTGTTGAATTGAATTCTTACTCTGTCTCCAACATGAAAACAGCGTCTGTCAACAGCTGTTAATTTGTAATGTTAGTTGATGACGGACGATGTTCAGTCGATTCTAGTGTAATTTGTGTCATACACGAAGAATGCAAATGGTTCGGTTGCAAGGGCAACATCATTGTCCGACATTTTCGAACGAAATTATTGACGTTCTGGCGTAAAGCCAAGTTAAGTGTTACCAAAAAATTAATTACATGAGTGTGAATGATGAGTAAAATTATTTTAGAATATTGGTTAGTTTTGATATCATTTACATATGTTTATCTGTATGTGAAATATACGTGACTCTTTGTATGTATAAGTATATGTGTATATGAAATAGTAACAGAGAATGGTAATTAATGCTTTAAGTAGACAATTCGTATTTCGTATTTCCGTGTGGTGACGGAGTAAGAATACAATTCACCACCCCATATCTTACCCGTGGGTGATCGTACGAGACGACTAAGGGATATAAAACGCATTAATATCTATTTTAGAGAAGGAAAACTCGAAACAAAACCCTATACCAAACACGTCTGACCAGCGTGGTATAGTAGGTCAATTACCCTCCCAATATGGAGGAGGCTCGAGCCCAATAATGGGACATACATGAGCTGAGATGATGATGAGACAATTCGTAATCGGGTACCGCAGTCTTTCTAGTTTATGTTAAAAAAATTAGATGTAAAATGGTTTTCTGAGTATCGTTCTCGTGAGTCCTATGTCTAACAGTGGACGTTTACGTGCTAATGGATGAATGAAAAAACTGGCTCAAAGTGCATTGTCGCAACTTATTGAATTAAAAGTTAGCATAAGTAAGTACCGTACACAGTCGTCTTCTTAAAATGACCCTCCCAGTGGATAAATGACAAATTTCTTTAGGGTCTTTGCTTTGACAGTTTACACTCTAGAAATTATAACGAAAATCATATTAAACTGAGACGTCACACATGATTTCTACGCGGACAAAGTCGCAGATGAGAACTAATTTAGTATCATCTTTCTTTTTCTCTTATACCAATTACTTGGGGTCGGCGCAATATGTACTCGTACATATTGCAAATGTTATTGGCAATAGTTTTAAGACCAATCGCCTGCTTGACGTCAATCTTCCTTGAGAAATATTTTTATTATATTATATATATTAGATTAACTTAAATAAAAGCTAGCTGTGTGGTAGCGGCTACGAATACTATCAATCCTTACTTTGCTCGTGAATGTCGTAAAAGACAACTAAGAGCCTTATAACGACCTGGGCCGACTCCGTCTGATGCCGTTTGGTCAACAATTACATTCCCAAGGAGGGTTGACGTCTGACAGAGATAGTCAGGCGAATCGAGGCGCTGGGGCTCAGGGTGGCCCTAAACAAGACGGAGGCCCTTTTATTCCATGGGCCCCGTGTGAGGCTGCCCATCGGCGCCTCGTTAGTCGTCAACTCCATCCACATCAGTATCCAGGCCCATATGAGGTACTTGGGTCTGGTGCTCGACGGGCGATGGTGGTTCCGGGAGCATTTCCAACAAATTGCTCCCCGGCTGGTCGGCGCGGCGTCCGCCCTTTCTCGACTCATGCCGAACGTGGGTGGACCCAGTTTCAAGGGCCGACGGCTGTATGCGGGGGTGATCCGCTCAATGGCCATGTACGGCGCACCCGTGTGGGCGAGGCCTCTGAACGCCCAGCCCAGGGCGGTTCTGTGGAGGCCACAGAGAGCCATGGCGATCAGAGCCATTCGAGGGTACCGCACGGTGTCTACCGAGGCGGCATGCCTATTGGCTGGGATACCCCCGTGGGACCTAGAGGCGGAGATGCTCTCCGACCTCTACCGGCGGGTTACCTCAGTGCGCGACGAAGGTGGCTCCCCATCGTTGAGCGAGATAGCCACCTGGCGCGAGGACGCCCGCCGAGACGTCATCGCCCGTTGGGCTACGCGGCTGGAGAGGCCTAGACACGGTGTTGTGACCGTTGAGGCCCTCCGGCCCGTACTGATGGAGTGGATGGAGCGGCGGCACGGAGTCCTCTCCTTTCGGTTGGTGCAGGTATTATCGGGGCACGGGTGCTTCGGTTTATACCTGCACACGGTCGCGTATAGGGAATGGACTCCGGCCTGCCACCATTGCAGCAGTGACGAGGACACGGCGCAACACACGCTGGAGGTGTGTCCGAGCTGGGACGGGCAGCGCCGTGACCTCATCGCTGTTATCGGTGCCGATCTGACGCTGCCGGCTGTCGCGAGGGCGATGGTCGACAGCGTCAGGAACTGGGACGCGGTCGCCGCCTTCTGTGAGGCTGTCATCTCGTAGAAGGAGGCGGCGGAAAGAGTCCGGGAGGATTCCCGCGACCCAGGCCGCCGCCAGCGGCCGGGGTGGCGCAGGCGCGGATACCTGCGCCTGATGCCGCCCTAACCGAGGCTTCGGGTGATCGGACCGGGGAATTGTCCGGTCACCCGACGTGAGGCCACCGCGTGAGGGCGACGCCCCGACGGCGAAAACTGTCGGGGCGTCGATGAGAGGAACCCGCGAGGGTATACCGCCGGGCGGGCCACCGAAGTCAAAAATCGGGTACCGGTGGCCAGCTCGTACGGCGAAGAGAGGAGTTTTAAGATGGGTCTATGGGGTCACGCGCCGCCTTTCCGTCACCCCGGACCGATTTGGCGGGGCGAGACGCATCCATAGTCCTCCAAAAAAAAAAAAAAAGCGTTGACGTCTGACAGGCGGCCGGTCATAAAACTATTGTCAATAACTTATACAATATGTACTATGAAAGAAGAGTATTGAGAGATATTGTGTCAACCCCAAGGTCCCCAAGTAATTGGGATAAGAGTAGGAGAATGATGATTAACTTAAAAAAAAGGCCATATATAAGTATCACCGTGGATTTATACATATAATAATACCTACATCATTTGAATTTCACCACTCCACCTTTGTATTTTGTCTGTGGGTGTCGTACAAGACGACTAAAGGCGATCGACGACCATGCATGTAACATCTATGCAAGAGAAGAACTCTAAATGAAACCATATACCAACCCGTCTAATCAGCGTGGTATAATAGGACGACCTCTGGCCTAATGCGGAGGGGTTTCGAGCCCAGCAGTGGGCAGTATGTGGGTTGAGATGATTATCATTCGAATTTGTATTCCGTTCGTATGTACCTATCTAAACTTTTCAAAACTTAAAATATATCACGCGCTTCATGTATGCGTTATCACAAGGTCAACGTTTTCGAATCTGATGCGATGATTATATCAATCTATGTCACTATAATATTGTTTTATTAATAGCCTTTTTAACTGATAAGCATTTTGTAAACATTCGAGAATATAGATTAAAGAACTTGTTAATAAGCAGACAGTAGTAGGCTAAGTCGAGAAATTATCTCGGTCCCACTCAATAGTAGGAGAAATACGACAGTATAAGAAGCTCCGCGTCACCTCGGACGATTTTGTTATTTTTTTTATTGCTCTTGATGGCAAACGAGTAAGCAATACACCTGATGGTCAGTGTTACTTTCACCCATGGACCTTTGCAACGCCAGGGCTACAGCTAAGCCCCTACCTACCAATAAAAAACCCTATACTCACCCAGAAAGTGGGGCTACCGGCTCTCTCGCTCACCGAACGAAGCACAGCAGCACATCGCCACTGTTCAGACGTCAATATTCTTTAAGAGTGTAGTACTACACCGGACGGACCGGCCCGCGACTGTCGACAGACTATCAACAGTGTGGCTTTACAACTAGAAATAATATATGTGAATTCATATAATGCGCCTACTATACTACGCTAGTAGATTGGTATAGAGTTTTATTTCTAAGTTTTACCTCTCTTGCATAAATCCATTCATACACCAGCTCGTAGAGTCGTAGACGTCTACTGTTGGAGTATGGAGGGTAAAAACTAAGGAGGACCATCTCAGTGTATTAAGAAGTGTCCATTGAACGGGAGCAAATTAAGGTGGCGCTATAGTAGCAAGTGGAAGCATTTTAAAAAGAGCGCCACAAATTTCATAGGTTATTATTTATCAAATCACAGTTGACTACGTAACTCAGCACACTTCACTCTGCTTATTACTGCTACATTCATATCATTTCCACTTGCTACACTAGCGCTATTTCGGTGAGTGTTCGAACAATAATTTGCTGTTTACAAGTGGACACTTTTTGAACTAATCCCCCATACAAGATGGTTCTCCTTAGTTTTTACCCTCCATATGTTGGAGGCATTCCCACGAAGTACCACTAAAAACGGTTCTGTGCCATTTTTGTATCCAACGGCTCCGGGCAACTTTTGAGACGTAATCAATTCACCCTTTTATTGGTCGCTTGCATACATATTATATCCATATTATATCTTTAAACCATATTTTACGACGTCTACAAGTAAGAAACATACGTAGTGAAAAATTGTTAAGTATATGCTTATTTACTCTGTATATTTGTTCATAGATCGAGCCACCGCCGCACTCCGTATTCCCGTCGGAAGAAGCGCAAGAGGTTGTCAGGAAACTTTGCAACTCTGAGATTAAGGGTCGTGCCATATTGAAGTTTCATAATGTCGATTAAATGTGATCAAAAGTTTTAATTATAATAATAGAACTGATATGGATTAATCCTTATGTATTTAGGGTGGCCAATTTGTATAATTGTTGGTCATTGAGGCTAAAAATGAGATACTGCTCTGAAAAGTTATGATTATGCTTGTGAAATATGCGACAGCGTACATTACGAAAACACATTGTGTCAAGGTTTTTTTTTTGGTTACGTTTTACAACAGAAATAAACGAGTAAATTATTATTTTACTTGCTCTCAAGACCATTTGTAAATTACACTTTTAAAAAATCCTCAGTATCTAATTACTTCATAGTGTGGTGTACATTTTAATTAATGAAAAAATAAATCCAAATGATTAATGGTTTTTTTTTATTAAACCATATCCCGCACTAAGGAAATCATCCTTGTATAGTGGCGAACTTTACAAACCAATGGGCACAATTTATACTCAGACTCGGGACAATAATTTGTCATGCACAAAATATATGCCTGCGTGAGACTCGAAGATATTACGCCATCTATGCAGTGTTATAATTGTCGTTCATAACAATGATATCTGTTGCCACACAAATAATCTCTAATATAAAAGTTTTTTGTAAGGAATATTAAGTTTTGATATAAAAATATTTAATAATTACACGTGATTTTTTTTTTGATAAATTTTATTTTATATTTTTTTTTAACATTAAGGTTTTGATTTTGGATTTGTTTAAATTTCTCCATAATAAATTTATCTCGATTTTAAAATTAATACAAGTAAATTATTATTAGTGTTTATTGTCATTTTATGTTATTCGACATTTTTAAGAATTCATGTTGTATAATTAATGTGATTTTTTTGTTCTTTATAATGCTGTGACCATCACGTAATTGATAATCACGTCATTTTAAAATATGATCAATAATAATTTTTTAACTAGTATTAATGAATGTGTAGTGCAATTTTACGGTCCTTGATAGTGGGTATACCTACTTACAAGAGCGTACCCAGTTATGATCTCACAAATTTGACAATTTGTTAAATTAAATATAAAATTAAAAACAAGTTAAACGAGTACATGTTAAAATTAATTATTAATTTAGAACTACTGAAATACTTAAGTTTTTAATTATCAAGAGAAAATATTAATTTGTCGAATAAATTTGATGAAATTTCATAAAATGTTTATTTATTCAGGAGTGTATAAATTCTAATAAGTTTCTTTTCTTCTCAAATTGCACTACTAATTCTTATTTTATTTTTTATTTGATTATACACCAAAGCGCTAATATTAAGGACCGATTTATAAAAATGAAAGTGATAACTTAAACTAATCTAAGTTGAACTATTTAATATTGAAATTGTTTAAATTGAGAAAAGCTTAGGTTATTACTTAAATGTTATGTATATTGATATGATAATGTAAGGAAAAGTTGTTTATTAATAAAAACTTATACCATCACATTTTAATACGGCTAGCGCTGTTAGTTAGAATGAGAGAGGAGGAGCCTGCCTACCGTTGCCGTATGCGTGACAGAAAGAGAAGCCAGACAGACTGGCGCCGTTACGCGTTACGTAACGAAGCGGTTTATCCTACCATAAGAAGTTATCACTTGAAAAATAAATATGCATACGTAGAATTAAGAAAAATTTTAAAAATAAATTGATTAAATTGTTTTTTATTAGATAAAATTTTATTTAGCCTATACAAAATTGAGTGTGAAAATAAATGAAACTAAAACAAATATTAATTATTTTGTTTACAATATCTGCATTTTCGAATACATATTATTGTTTTCTGATTCATGTTTAATGTGTTATTATTATGTTTAGTTTACACATAAATGTAATTATGTGTTGTATAGTCATAAATTATTATTAGTACATTGTTTATGTCTGTGTTTTTATTTCTTTTTAATAACTACTTTTTTTTCCTGTCGTATTTGTTTGGCTCGTGGTAGACTAAGGTAGTAGTCGACAAACCTTGGCATGCGAGCCGCATGCGGCCTTTTGAGACTAGTTTATTCACTAAGTGCAGGGAGCGACATATCCCTAGCATATGTATATCCTATAGACCTTACTGACTGGGGTAGATATCTAACACTGGTAAAATTCAACTGAATTTTTCATCTGATTTTTCTGAGTTAGCACTTTATTTAAATTGATTTTAACCGATTTAACTTTAGTAAAATTGAATTTGCTCTTTGCCATTATCTTTGACATGAAAAAACGAAAACCGTGATATACTCAAAAGTCCGATTATCGAAACGGTTTTTATGATTAAAAAGTCTTTTGGGGTAAATATGTACCCCAATTGGTAGTTTGTGGATATAAAAAATAAATTTGTAATTCTAGGATTTGTTAATTCTAGGATTTTATTAATATGCCTTGTAAGAAATAAATAAACAATTTTGAAATATAAGCCTACGAATTTTTTTTATATGCGGACGTTTTAAAATACGACCCCAATCTTTAGATAGTGATATATTGGGGTGTGTAACAGGGCCGGATCTACCATATGACTTAAGGTTTCAGCCTAGGGCCCCTTTGTTTCAAGGGGCCCCTATCTAAGTCAAAAATAGGCGATAATAATTTAAAGAATTTGTCAAAGGAGAGTGCTGAAAGGTTGTCTTATAATTTGTCAATTTATTTACGATTGAATTTAACAAACACAACATACTACATATATTATAGTATAAATCAAATATTTGATTGTCTTTTTTTTCCTACACTTTAAGTAATTAGGTGGGCCCCTAAGTAGCATAAGGCTGGGACCCCCTAAACTCATTGTCCGGCCCTGGTGCGTTAAGTATTATCTGTGTAGTAGCGGCTACGAATAATATCAGCCCTTTCCTCGTGTCATAAAAGACGACTAACAGCTTTACATCGACCGGAGTGAACTATATCCGATGCCGTCTGGTCAACAATAACATTCCCAAGGAGGAGTGACATCAGGTCGGCGGTAGGTCGTAAAATTAATAATTTTTGCAATACGTACGATGGAAATAATGTACCTACATATTACGTCGACCCCCAAGTAAGTGGATTAAGAGCAGAATGATGATGATGACGTGTGTATAAGATCAGTGGAAGAATCTATCTAATGACGGCATCCCGTCAATCCAACACTATTAGGGGCTGTTTAAAGTTATAGTTGTCTGATTTTATAGAGGTCGAAATATACCGTTAAATCGAAATATAAACCTTTTGAATGTCTTCCAATTCCATAATCTGATATAAGCTTTAATTTGTCAGATGCTGTTAATGTATTATATTTACATTTCAACCTTTTGTACACTTCTATTATATTGTTTGTAGGTCAAAACCTGAGATATAGTAGGTACTAACAAATAAAGTACACGCGAAAAAAAATTCAAATGTTTGTAAACAAATGTGTTGACGCGAAATAAAATTCAAATGTGTCGAAATTTGTTTCAACTTGATAAATTGTTTCACTTATACAGGGAATTGAGCTTCAGAGTTCCAATTATAGAGAAATTCCTACTAGAATTAAATCTCATTTAACCATATTCGTAAAATCTCATTAACAGAGTTAATTCGATGAAAAAGTTGTACTTCTCAACAATATAGGTTTCCCTATTTATCCAGGCCCCACTTAACTAGTGTTTCACTGTAATACTAGCCCATTGTTGTCAGTATCGAGTTTTCGTAGGTACATCTGTATTATTTTTTAAACTATCACTTCATTTAAATTCATTGTACGTCAATAAGTCAAAAATTCACATTTAGTAGTGGCATGGTCACAACTAAAAACGAAACATGTAAAGTACTGTTATATTATATTCACTTCACCCCCAGCACTGCTTACGCATCACATTACGCAAAGTGCCGCCAAAATTATGTATTAGAGCACTAAGATATTAAATATAACACAAGACTATCGCATGATATTTCCAACTTCCCGCCAAAATCCGCAACCAATTTTGTGAGTAAGACAAAGAATTATTCTGCGCTAAAAATCACACCCATAAACTGTCTCTAAGGTCATTCAATGGTCTAAGGTTATAAGGGTAAATTCTCTAAGGTCAAAAATACATTGTGCACCGGCACAATGTATTTTTAAACCTGACGGATTGTGGTGAGTGACCCACGCGGAAAAGAGTATTGACTATATCGACCCAAACATTGTAAATGACTCATACATTGGCGCTGTCTTTTGTAAACATGATCAGCTTTGTATTGCGTGATCAGAACATGCTTGTGAAACAAAGGGACGTAGTTATGCAAAAGTAACCAATCAACTTTGCGGTAATGTTTTAATAACAGATTCATTTGTTGTTTTTGATAAAAACTTTTTATATTATAATACATATCGAGTTATTTTATAGAAATAAATCACACCTTTTAACATAAAAAAAAACTAGACGACGAGGATTCACTTAAAGGCACTAGAAATTAAGTATTCGTATTACGGGAAATTATTTTAATATTATTTTGATAATAAATAGTATGTAGTTGAATGAATGCTGTAAAGTGTTCGACACATCAATTAAAAATCAAATACAAACGCGAGAGAATATATAAAAACTATTTTATATCCAATACAATTCACCACCCCCATCTTTGCTTGCAGGTGTCTTACAAGATGACCAAGAGGTGTAATATACATATAACATTTATGCAACATAAAGAAAACTCGAAGAAATACCTTAGATCATCCTGTCCGACTAGCGTGGTACAGTAGATCAATTTCCCAATTATTGTGGCGAAGGCTTCAGCCCAGCAATGGGACATATATCTGATGATGAGATGATGATAATGATATAGTCTATTAACTAATATAATCCTACTTATTTATAAATATAAAAGTTATTTGTTACTCAATCATGAGTAAACCATTGATTATATTTGAATAAGATTAGCGCATATATAGATCACTTCCTTGATAAACACATAGGATACATTTTATCACGATAATCTGTTTCCTAAAGATAATAGATAAACATTGTGAAAGTTATTTTTTTCTAGCGCGTTTTTTTCTTTACTACGATGGCACATCATGTCGCTCCATGACTTGCTATACTGTACCTTTGTATCACCATTTAAGCTGACTACCAGCATCGAATCCTGGTCCTCGACGTTTTTCGCTTCCTAAGAAGTTTCACATAAAAAAAAATGATTGTGAAGTGATAACTTCGTATGGGAGGGTAAAATGCTACGTTACGTAACCCGTAACGGCGCCAGTCTGTCTGGTCAATTTATAGGATTAAATAATGATACTAATCTAAAATAATAATCATTAAAAGATTTTATTAATAAATAACCTTTCCTTACATTATCATATTAATACATATAAAATTTAAGTAACACCTTAAGCTTTTCTCAAATGAAAAAAAAAATAATATTAAATAGTTCAACTTAGATTAGTTTAAGTTATCCTTTGTGTCGGGCGTCTTGAGACGTTTTTTTATACAGAGGCGTTAGCTACGCCTCTGCCGTCGCCGCCGCCGTATCTGCCGTATCAATTATACGCGACCCCAGGCCGTGGGGGCCCCCGAAGTGTTTGTAAAAGTTTTGGAAAAAGACAGATAGACAATTATGATGAATAAATAATTCGTTTAATTTTATGCGAACATTTTTCTTTTTTTGGGTAGTCTTTACCCTTTATAAGGGCCCCCAAACAAATTTCTATACGGGGCCCTGCCAAGGCACGCTATGCCACTTTTGCATAATTACATCCAATCATATTATGTGCACGCTTCAATCATGCGACATAACGCCGGCCTTATTTACTTCAATAATACAGCATCCATTTATAATCATATTGTATTGTCTAGTTGATAGTTCTTAATAGTTATAGATTATCAGGACGCTTGTTTGGAACTATGAAATAAATATGATGTTAGGGTTTGATTTAATAACATAATTTTAAAGTATTTGATAAGGACAAACTCTAAAATAAACAAACTCGTAATGCACAGAGTTTGTTGGCCGTTGGATCGAAAATGTCTATGAAAAAAATTATTAACATTTTCACAGCTCCAAGGGACCGTAGACCTGAATAATTGACATAATTTTCAGCTTAATACCTCCACGCATTCTTGAGAAAAAGGGTTCATGACACATAGTTAGACAGACAACAAAGTGAACGTATACGAGCTCCGTTTTTGACTTTTGAGGTACGGAACCCTAAAAATAAGGAAAAATCGTTAAACTATTTTTTAAATTATCACTGCTCATATACATCTTACCTACTATCCTTGAGTCTTCGCTACAATAGAAAGAAAAATAACCTATTATAACATGATCAGTATATTTTATTTTGAGTTTTCCTTTTCTTTGTATTATATGTGTATTTATATCCTTTAGTCATCTTTTACAACACCCAAGAACAAAAGAGGGTGTATGCATATCTATACGAATTGTATTTAACTCCGTCACTACATGGTCTATGGTTAGAAAATGCCAATTAACAAAAGATATATAAAATAAATAACCGTCCTTTGTTTTTTCGGCGGGATATGGTCTGGCCTTTTTTTTTTTGTGGTGGGCCATGGACGTCGCACCCCGCCAAATCGGTCCGGGTTGACGGAAGAGGCGGCGCGCAACATCATTGACCCACCCTGCAAGCACCTCTTCTTCGCCGTGCGAGCGAGCCACCGGTACCCGATCTTTGTCTTCGGTGGCCCGCTCGGCGGTATGCCCTCTCGGGCTCCTCTCCTGTTGACGCCCCGACTATATGGTTATATATATATATATGGTGTATATATGTATGGTCTGGCCTGGGGGCAACAAATGAAGCGGCGTGCGACCCCATAGACTCGCTCCGCGATATACTTCTCTACGAGTGGGTCACCGGAACGTGATCTTTGTCGTCGGTGGCAAGATAAATAACCCTAAAAGTTGGTTGAAATTGATCAAATATGTAATTTTTTAACAGATAGCGTAGTGTGTAGATAACGACGTACCGTGCCAGTTCCATAAGTACGATTCCCACGCAGGACAATACTTTGTACGATTCGCAAATGGTTCTGAGTTTGGGTGTAATTTGCGTCTCTTTAATTTATATGTTTGTCAAAACCTTAGTGCAAGGTGGGCTTAAGGCCCCTTCTTAAAATATATTATATGGGCTAGGTGTAGAAAAAGACCTATAGCGATTGTTATATAACGCATTTACTCGTATTTATTACACACTGCAAGTGATCTGAATTTCAAAGCTATGTAGTAGGGTTCACTTAAAAAAAAAGGAATTCCTAATTTCTTGTGACACTTCAAATACTTTTAATATTTAACACTTTTATTATGCCATGTGAGTTTTTTTGCCGGATCTTTCTTAGTAAGATAGCGTTCCGAACTAATGGTAGCCTATTAAATTTATTAGGTTTATATTAAAAAACTGTCATAATATAATAATTACTATAAAATTTAGTTTTAAATAATTATCGACCAAAAGTTTTATATATGTATTTTTATATAGAATAATCTTTCCTATTGGCAATGGGAGTTTTGACAAAATGTAAAATTGCCATACGGCGCTTTTAAATTTTATTCAATATTTTAGTGTTTTATTGTGTTATATCGAATAATTTTGCTGGTTTATATAATAAAAATTCCCCGTGTGACGACAGGAAAAGAATACAATTGTCGTAACCCCTTATTTGCCCATGGGAGTCGTAAAAATCCGCTAAGGGGTCTCACTGGGAGAGTGGGTAGTGGCTATCTCCCGGGAACATCCACCGCGATCGCCAATTCGCATTTCAAGCGTGGCGATTATGGCATACTCCTCATAAACAAACAATGTGTGATTGCGGAGTATGAATACAGTTCACCACTTCTCTTCGTCTTACCCGTGGGTGATCGTAAGAGACGACTAAGGGATATAAAACGTAGATGACATCTATGCAAGACAAGGAAAAGTCCAAACAAAAACCTATAGGTACCAACACGTCTGACCAGCGTGGTATAATGACCTGTGGAAAATGACCTACCATTTTCCCTCATATTGTGGAGGAGGCTCGAGCCCAGCAGTAAAACATATATGGGCTGAGATGATGATAATAAAAAGAAAGTGCTAAATTGTATTGAATATGGTATAATAGTGATTTACGTGTTTGCAAATCACTGACTGCACAGATGATGTAGGTTAAGATACAGAGCTGCTGTGCCAGTGCCGCGCATAGATAATATACTATATGGTGCCGCGGGTTGGATATGCGATCGACAAACTGTTGTTTTGGGTCTGCGTTAGTGCCGGTTTTAACACTACCAGCGCCCTGGGCGAGATTTTTACAGCGCCCTCCAACTGCAATTCCAATTATTTCGCTTAATTAGGGGACTTTACGACTAAGTAGACCTCGAACTATGAGAATGGCCTGCGGCGCCCTTTTTTACCCGGCGCCCTGGGCGGTCGCCCAACCTCGCCCTACCCTAACACCGCTACTGGTCTGCGTTATATATATATATATGTTTATAAAATGGGACAATACAAAGATTTATTAAGTCAGTACCTATAGTGTTGGCATTTCTAAAATAAAACAAACATCATGTTCTGCCAGATTTAGTTATCAGCTCATAATTAATGATAGCAGCTTGACTTGCTTAAGCACTGTTATTACGAATCATCATGATTCTCCTTCTCTTATCCCAATTACTTGGGGTCGATTCAATATGTACTCTTCTTTCATAGTACATATTGTAAAAATTATTAGCAATAGTTTTATGACCGGCCGCCTGCCAGACGTCAATCCTCCTTGGGAATGTAATAAATGGTTGACCAAACGGCATGAGATGGAGTTGGCCCAGGTAGTTATAAGGCTCTTAGTCCTCTTTTACGACATCCACAAGCAAAGTAAGGTTTGGTAGTATTCGTAGCCGCTACCATGTAGGTACTGTTATTATTAATAAACTACTCAATATGAAAAAGTGGAATATAATGCTATAAATTATGAAGAAAATTGTACAAGACTTTGTTATTTTCAAGTTAGCTTAACTAACAATGTATTCGACTTAAGTGCTTTGCATCTGTGGTCATGAATAAATATTATTAAAAAAGAATCTTCTACCAACGAGTTAGTGTCAAAAAATTTACCTTTGTATTAATGATGACTTGTTGAACGTGAAACATTTTTGGTCACATGTGAACATAAACGTTGCAAAGGGGACGAAACCTCGGCCAATAAAAAAAAATACAAACAATAAAATTCATTCGTTTCAAAAAAAGAAACAGTTTTAATAAATTACAGTCAAAATTTCACAATTTCAATTTGTCTTTATGCGTCTATTATGACTAACGGCTCGTACATTCTTGAATAAATGCAGAGGCTTCGTAGTTTTTTCACGATTATAAGGTAGACTAGTAGTATTCTTAGCGACTTTTATGCCCCAAACGTCGACCACGGATCTTATCTCTTGATTTGTATCTGCGTGAAGCACAACAATCACTGAAGAGTTACCTATACCACCGTTTTTGATCGAAGCACTAGCACCACAGCTTCTAATTGCTAAATTATCCACGTTTATATATTCAATTACGTAACCAGGAAAGAAGTTTTCGTAAACATACGTCTGGCCTTCACTCATTGAAACTGGCATGTTTTCTACGACACCAGAATCCATATGTTTTAAGTCGTATCTCCATTTGCCTATTTCCAAAGGGGTGATAGTCTTCTCGCAAACCATTCGTGTTTCTACGACGGCAAATAGTAGTACCAAACATAACTCCATTGGTCACTAAAACAATAATGACTTTGTTAATGCAATTTCAAGTTTTATTTTTCTTTTTGCTTTTATAAATAAGAACAATGCCTCGATTAGAATTTCAGAATGTATATTCCTTTTATGTGACTCATGAAATAATCTATTCTTTTAGAACACGTGCGTTAAAATAAAAAAATTAGTACATATTCAACAATATCACAACAGGGATTTTTTATTGCAAAAATCTTAGTTTTAGAATATATTACATGATCAATAGTTTATATTGCAGCGGGTAGGTAGGTAGTAGGTTTACACACCGTCCTTGCCTCCTCTTCTGGCGGTTTGTGACCTGACCCAGTCTGTGCCAAAGAAAATTGAGCTGGCGTGGTATTTAGACAAATTGCCTTGCCTTTGTGGTGAGAACTCGTACCCATGATAAGTATTAAGATTGTAATAGCAACGTGTTCTAATTGATAAAGGAGTATACACAACTACGTGATCCATTTTTTATAATTTTAAACCCCTTCCCTTCTCGGGTAGCTGTTCGTAGTTTATCGAAAGGGTCATATTTTATTCAAGCATACTATTTTTGAAGACCGCCTTCCATCATTGAACAGGTACGTAGTATGTCCAATACCTTCCATTGCTGAGTTCGGACCTCTTAGACTGGGAGAAAATTTGACTTACCTCTGTCAGATTAATTGATAGATTTTGTTTCAACTGCTTTAACTTATTTTGAAATGATGTTGTTTACTTGAAAATCATACACGGGAATGGAAGCGGTGCTAACCATTTACTTCTTTCTCCGTCATCACAAAGAATTATCAACAGCAATTGGTAAGCAAACGTCTTGTATATATTTGCGTTCTTCCATACAGCCATCCATCAGCCCATAGATGTCCGCGGTTGGTCTCCCCCCGAGAACGCCACTCAGAAAGATCCTGTGCCACTTACATCCAACGGCCTCCTGCAGCTTTTAAGATGTCATCAGTCGACCTAGTGAGGGCCCATCCTACACTGCGTCGTCCGTTTCTTGGTAGCCACTCGAGAACCTTACACCTCCAACGGTTGTCGGTTCAGCGAGTGGTGTGGCCTGCCCATTACCAGTTCAAGGTACTAATTTTTTGGGCTATGTCGGATACCCCCAGTTCTTTTAACGATTTCCGTATTCCGAATTTTATCCCGTAGAGAAATACCGAGTTTGCCCTCTCTATAACACGCTAAGCGACGTTGAGCCTTTTTAAGAGGCCGTCATTTAAAGACCACGTCTCTGTGTCGTAAGTCATCTGTGGTAATACATAGGTACTGGTTCTAAACCTTTATTTTCAGACACTGCGAAATATTGGAAGAAAGGATTCTTCTAAGTTTCCTAAACGCTGCCCAGTCGAGATGGATTCGCCAACGGACCTCTTTTTCGAAATTGGATCTATCTAATTGGACTGTATATCCTAAGTAAATGTTGCACCACTGAAGGGACTGTAATACTGCCCAAGTTTTAACAGAAACAAAGGCTTTCTCATAGTTCACAAACGCTACACACAAAGGCCGATTATACTCCTCGGTCTTCTGTATAATCTGGCGTAGCGTGTGAATGAACCTTTTCGGAATCTGCCTTGTTCGGGCGGCTGGAAGTCGTCAAGCTTGCACGCGAGTCGGTTCGTAATGACTAATGAAAACAATTTATATACGTGACTAAGGAGTAAGACGAGTCTGTAGTTCCTTTAGAGCGTTTCGTCGCCCTTCTTGAAAAACAGCATCATCACATTCCCAGTACACGACTCTAGAACGCTGCCCTCGAGAATGACGGAATTGAACAACTTCTGTAGAGCTTTTAAAACCAGCTTGCCACCTGTTCTCAGGAGCTCTGTGGTAATTCTGTCATCTCTCGGTGCCTTCCCATTCTATAATTGTTTCTAAGTTATTCTGATCTCGTACACGCTGACGTCCGGTATTTCTTTGGTATAGTGCCGAGTTAGCTTGGATCTAGGGTCTTAAAATACGCCGCAACAAGGTTCTGAGATGATTCGTTCAACTGCCCATAGAGCCTTTCGAACTCGCCCAAGATCCTTACTCTGGGATAAAATGATGACGCCGTCATCGGTCTTCAGCGTAGTCATTTGGTTTTGCACAATAGACAAAGCTCGTGCGAACACTTTCGAGCCAAGGTTTCGCTCTATCGCCTCTTCAATACGCTATGTATTAGATCGGCAAGTGTTGCATAGATTTAGATTTGTCTATTAAGCTGTTTATGTTCAGACCAATCGACTGAAGACTACACCGTCATTTTCTTTCTCCTCTATAGGAGCTCGAGAGTCTGGTCAGAAAGATTTTTGGGTCTAATTATGCGACAGTTCTTCAAGAATTTTGAACCGACCACGTGGACTGTTTCCACGAACCTGTTGCTCATATCGTTCGGGGATTTGCACTCCTCTAGGTAAAAGTAGGTAGTAGTAGTGATCACTCCCATTTATAATCCTGCTGATCACAGAGACATCATTGAATATTTGTCATTTGTCCATCAAAATGAAATTTATCTCATTTTTAGTTGAATCATCAGGGATAACCCACTCTTCCTTCACTTCCTTTGTGGACACTTCTTGAAGAATTCATTATAAAGAGGTCTTCCTTATCGAAAAAGGCAGTCAATTTTTGGCCGCTTTGGTTTCTATGTCCAAATTCATATTGCCCCACTCTCAGCTCATCGTCTGTCCTTTTGCCTAGCTTTGCATTGGAGTCTCCCATGACCATCGCGAAGTGGGTTTTGGATGTGTGAATAGCCTTTGAGATATCCTTGTATAAGGCCTCCACTACGTCGTCGGAGTGTGTCGAGGTCGGTTCGTAAACCTTTATGAGTTTCTACGAATAACCGTTTGGTAATTCTGAGTATAAAGTAGCTACCCTTGTCGGCACACTCTCGATCCTTTCCACGTTGTCTACGAAAGATCTACGGACGAATAATATATATATAAACCCTAGACTGCCTTGAGATGGGGTGATCTCCCTCCCAGTAACAGAGCATGTTTCCAGACCAGAGGATTATTGTGCCCTCGCCCCTTCTGATAATCCTACAATGTCTATATTGTGTGTTCTGATAATCCTACAATACCTATGTCGCATATTGTTCAATTCCTTTTCCAGCTCGATAATCCTCACTTTGGACCTAAGCGTCTGCATGTTGTGTGTCATCAGGGCCAAAGGTCGTTTTTTTTGGTAGTCAAATCGCGGCCGGAGATTCTTAGCACCCACTGACCCACCACCGGCAGTCCCGCTAACAATATGAGCCCGTGGAATAGCGGCATTTAAATATGTGTGAGTTATGGCGTCTTAATCTTAAATAATAGTATTTTAGTCACTTTGTAATGTCTTGTCAGACACAAACGTGATTAAACAAATGTGACAATAGTTGGAAACTACATACTTTACATATAACTACTAGAATCAAAAACCCGCTTCATAAGCCTGAAGACGACGAGACATTATCATCCTTTGGGGAGACCTACATCAAACAGTGAACATCTGGTAAGGTGATGATAATTGTATAGAGAAGAGACGAGAAGAAAGAAAGGAAAATAAATAAAAATCATTAAGTTCCAGCAGCAGACTTTATTGAAGACTTTATACTGGTCCCATGATATAAAATTCGTGGGAGTAATAATACGCTTACAATTTATATAAAATTCCGGTTTACAAAATCAACCAGTAATACACTGATTACGTGATTCTTAATGAATTTACTAATAAAAGACAACAATCTCACACTAGGAAATAAATCCTAGCGTTGTGTCATCACAAATACTACAATTAATTAACACATATTACATTTACAAACATATATTTGTGGACTGCACAAACAACACTGCTTTGTTAATGTGTGTTATTTGTTAAAGAGTAAAATATGAGATTCGTATTTAAAAACAATAAGTTAGACCAAGATACGTAATCAGAGATTCAGAGGCGTTACAAATGTAATTAATGTAAGTAATAATATGTATATAACATATTAATAAAATATACATATATGTATTCTAAAATATACCTAGGTACGATTGTTTATATATGCCGATCTGTCTCTATCTATGGTTAGTATTACCTTTATAACTGTTACTTTTATACTGTACTGTATAATAAATGATTGTATCATCAATAAGAAATAACTAAATACTATCTCACTGTTAAATACGAGTCTAATTTCTTGATAAAGGTGGAAATATTAGTTGGTAAATAAATCTAAATTAAAAATTGCCCCAGGGACCAGATTCCAACCTAAGGATCCGACCTGGTTTTAAAAAAAACAGTGGAACATATCCATAATGACCATAATCCATCATATATAATAAAGTTATTGATTTATAATATCAAAATTTTATAACTATTAACACTATATAAGTATATATATTGATTTGATATATTTTATGGTATAATAGTGCCATAATTAATATTGTGTATAACTATTTTTTTTCCAATGTTATTTACGTTATATTTAATTACTAACACCATTACATGGTAGTATTTGTATAAGCTAAAAAATCTAATATTAATTTGACAGTTTTGAATACTTATGTATTTATATTATATGTCTAAATTTATGGTTCCTTATTTTGTATACCCTTGGCCGAAGTGTTTGTTAAAATGTAAATCAAGTGGTATTGATAGAAATGAAAGCAGAATACTTTAAAATCCAAATGTTCAATTCCCAATATTCGCTATAAAAAGAAAAGGTTTAAAAAATAGACACAGATTTAAAAGAAAATACGAAAAATGCAAAAGCTTAAGTAATACGCCCAATTTATATAATTTATTTTGAAAAAAATCTCAATAAATTGAATGAGAATCGCTAATTTAAAATAATTTGGCTTTATATAGCAGTACAAGAAGATGATACGTTTAAAACAAAATACTGAAATTTATATTAGCCGGTATTTTTTTTTACTAGTGCTTAAATGTTTTTTTCTTCTAAATACATATTTATTAAAATATTATTGTAGAGATATGTGATTTTTTTTATAAATATCTTCTATTAATATGAAAAATTGTTAACTTCTATCAAATAAAAATAATGTTTCAGATTTACAGTATTACTATTAAATTTAAAATATATAGTGTATATAATTCTGAATCTGCAAGAACGGGATCATCATCATCATCATCTTGCTCTTATGCCAATTACTTGGGGTCGATGCAGTCACTCCCTGTCTATCCATGTCATACCTCACGCAGTCCATCCATCTTTTCTTTGGTCTTCCTTTACCCCTAAAGCCTTCAACATTCATATTTAAAACTTTCCTCACAACATTACTTTCATCCCGTCTCATCACATGTCCATACCATGTTAACCTTTCACTCCTTAACTTTTCCGTCACTGACGCTACTGTCAAACTTCCTCTTATATGCTCATTTCTTATTTTATCTAATCTCGTCACACCACACATCCATCTCAACATTCGCATCTCCGCTACATGCAGTCGTCTCTCATCCGTCGCTTTTGTCGCCCAACATGCTGATCCATACAGTACAGCAGGTCTTATTAGGGTTTTATATATTTTACCCTTTAATTTAGGGGGTACTTTGGGGTCGCATGTTGTACCCGTGACCTGCCGCCATTTCATCCATCCCGCATCCATTCTGTGTTTCACCGCACGATCCAGGTCGCCATCGCTTTGGATAAGAGAACCGAGGTATCGAAAATCCGAGCATACTGGTATAGGTACTCCATCTAGAGATATGGGTGTAAATTTTAAAAAAAAAAACGGGATGAATCGTTAAAATTCACGGAATCTCAGGAAGGCGCTGTATCTTAAATAGCTGCTTATTTATGTTTTTAAGGTCTCTCTTCCACCAGAACTATTTACAAGTTAGGATAATTGTGTTATAGAATTGGTGACTAAACAAGAAATCAACTGAAGTAAAATCTATGTTCAAGTGAAGATTCAACTTTCCAATGTCTGTAAAGTATATTATGAGCAGGCTTGATAACAGTGTACATTTAGAGATGTTATTTGTAATATACACTAAGCTTGCGAAAGTCTCCATGCAAGAAAGACCTAACTAGTAATGACGCTTTAAAAACATTCTTCTGTATTGTTTAATAAAATTTTACTTAATAAAAAAAAATTAAAGTAATAAACAATAGAATTTTAATTTTTTTTTTCCATTAAAACTGAACGAAATCGTCTATAAATATATGATAACAGCTGCACGAATTTAGAAAACGATATAAAATTATTTAAACTGCGAATAATTATTAGATTTTTGTTTTTTCATTATTTATTCGAAGCTGTCTAAAATGCTAGAAAATAATTTTAATTACTTATTTACTTTTATAAACTTTATCCAAAATTGTATAAAATTGTGCTAATTTTTTGTACGGTAACGATATGAAGATTAAGTATTTGAAATAAATGTTAGATATATAATGATATTCACCAAGAACAAGTCTCTATCAAAGTGGTCCTGTTACCGGAGTTAATATTACGATTTTGTATAATTTAATTTAGTTCAGGCTTGAATGAAATATTATGTAGAATTCAGTAACAGCAGTCAATTCTAACCTTTTTTGGCCCCACAACCTGTCTTATGCCACCTGGCGGAGTAAAGTCTAAAGTCATCCGATGGTTTTAATTAGTACGTTGATTGCAGATAAAATTTCGATATAGATGTTTTGTTTATAAAAATTTATCGTGACTAAAGAAATATATCTATGTATAAGTGTAATATACACTAGACAAAAATAATTTTACAAAACCGTGTATAATTCATATAAAATTTCATCAACTTTATAGTACCTATTTCAAATTTCATCAACTTTATAGTACCTATTTCAAATTTCATCAACTTCATAGTACCTATTTCAAATTTCATCAACTTTATAGTACCTATTTCAAATTTCATCAACTTTATAGTACCTATTTCAAATTTCATCAACTTTATAGTACCTATTTCAAATTTCATCAACTTCATAGTACCTATTTCAAATTTCATCAACTTTATAGTACCTATTTCAAATTTCATCAACTTCATAGTACCTATTTCAAATTTCATCAACTTTATAGTACCTATTTGAAATTTCATCAACTTCATAGTACCTATTTCAAATTTCATTAATTATATAGTACCTATTTCAAATTTCATCAACTTCATAGTACTTATTTCAAATTTCATCAACTTTAAAATATATAAAAACACTGTTACCGTTACACTAACAAATATTATTACAATATTCTTTTTTTATATTTTTTTTTAAAGTCATCAAAATTTTGCTCCAAACAACATCTAACTCCTATTACGAATTTAACAATTAATCATTTATATTCTATAAGCTACCTTAGTTTATACCTTGTAAACGTGCTTATACCAGATGATAAAATAATATTAACATTCACTAAAACCAAGTTGATTAATATCCCAACAAAGCCTATATTAGCTATGATCAACACTTACCAGACTATAGAATTATTGCCAGATCACAATCTGAATATAGAATTAGTGTTGTAATAGTGAGAATTATTTTAAGAAAATTAATCAATTATTTATTATCAGTTTCAAGTTTTAACTCGTTTTCAATATGTTTCGCTATGATCGAAATAATCTTAACGTTATATGACACAATGATCTGACATAAATTCTTGTAGGTCAAATAACTATAGTAGTAGAACGAATTATTGGTATAGCAAATTAGGGTTTGGCTAATAATATTTTTAGATGGCGTCAAGATTATATAAGACCATATTTACTATTGAAATTTAAGATTGATATTATTAAATAATTATATCGGCTCGGGATCCATCTTCTTTGTCTAAAAAATGGGGGAAGTATAAGCCATTTCTAGCTGTATAATTTTAGCATAGTTTCACTATCACCAGCACCTGTATCGTGGTTTCAAGCTGGGTACGATTATTGTTGATTACACAGTGTTAGATGGAATTGGCATTTTAATGCAGAGCTCTCAGCTTTTATAACAACCACGAGAATTTTTTCGAAAGTTTTGAGTTTAGTGTCGCGTATTGGATGAAATTTGAGATCATTGTGTTTACTGTATGTATACATAGTTTCTACAATTAACTTTTTATCATACAACCGTAAGTGATATCGATATGTGAGAAAAAGAAATTGATGAGAAATAAAGGAATAATAAGAATAAATTCGTTCCTGTGAAAGGATAGTATGGACAGAAAGTTTGAATGAAGTCTAGAGATCATCACAGGCTGGACTTTTAACTTAAGTTTATTTAATTCCAATTACAAAATACGGTAGAAACGTTCAGTAATCCATTTTAAATACAAGTTCTCGTTGTTTACAATATCTTTTGTAACAGCGCCATCTATCGAAAGGTTTTGTACATTATTTCGATATATAACTTTAACTTTTAAGTCAGTCAGAATAAACAATGTGATAATATTTTAGAAAATTTAAGATCGAAGAGTTTTTTAAATGAATAAATTATATTTCCCAATAGTTTCTTGAATATAACATGAACATATACGCCGTATAATATTTATCTAAAATTAATTATTTATAAATACAAAAATAGGTTTATAGATCGTATTTTTTTTTGATATAGGTTTGAATTTTGAAGTGATGATATTCTAAAGGTCTGTGTCACCATGCCATAAAATTCTCTAAAATTAAAACCTTAAATAGTATAAGCACGTTTGTTAATGGTACATACATACGTGGGGATTTAATATGATAAAATAATTATAATTTTACATATGGATGGTGGCCGCCGTGTAACGAGCTTCACCTCGCCGCCAGTTCCATTGGGAAGGTCGATACTGTAAATAAAAATATATATTAATTTTTAACAATAGGACTACTACAACCTGGACGAAAAATAATCCATGCTTTGCTGGGGACTTTATTAACATGTAATTAACGGACACAAATTACACCCAGTCTAAGAAGAAAAATTGTGGGATAGTACAAAGCATAATCCTGCGTGCAAATCGAATCAGCGACACTTGGCACGTGTTTGACATCTTCACCGCTACACTATCTATGCAGTTAATAATATAATTATATAAATAACTAGCAAACCCAGCCCGTTGGTTTGTTTGTAGAAGTGAATATGTCGCAGCGCCGCCTGGTGGCGAGATATATCAATAAGGATTGCATACAAACCTCCGTCAAAATACATATACATACATACTAATTTTCATAATGATCGGTCAAATAGTTTCAGAGTTAAACGATGTCATATATACAAACATCCTCTGTTATAGATGTAGATTATTACTAATGATATGTGCCATCATTGGACTTGGAAGATATTTATATAAGATAACATGGTGGTGAATTACCTTGATAAGTATTTGTCCACTACGTGTGTGTGGATTCTTAAAGGCGTAGAATACCCAAGCGATAGCGGAGCAGATGAGAGTAATGGCTATGAAAGCTACCACTACTCCTCCGATGGCAGAATGTGCTTGGGGTTTATTAGGAGTGCTCACCGCCGCTACATCCGACGCGGGCTGCTCTACTTGAGCTTTATCTTTGGCTGAAAATAAAACAACACATCGTCCTTAGTCTTTAATATTCTCTATTTATATTAAATCAACGGTGTTCTTCTATCATTAAGAAATATCTTCTATATAGCATCAATTTGAATTTCTAACGATAAAATCTACATAAGTATATTAAAATGAATATTTTCATTAAAATCCAGTTGAAAACTTCCTTGTCCAAACGTCATCTGATCTTAATTAATTCACGTCAAGGGTTTTCGCCAACATTTAGTTAAAATAAGTGTCGCCATCTATTGGTAAATCCTAATAAACATTATGATTTTCACAAAAAATTAGGTGGTAAATGTAAAATAGCTATGAGTAGGAAAAAAAAAAGGAAAGTTGAAGGATGTAGGTATCGGGGGAGACCGAGACTAACCTACCTAGACCAGATCGGTCATGTACTGAAGGAAGGTGGAGTCAAGAGTCTCCGAAACCGGCGAGCGTGTATGAAGAGAATTATGAATGTTGAGGAAGCGAGTGAAGTATGCAAGGATAGAGTTCTCTGGTACTCTGTCCTCTCTCCCTACCTTGCAAGGGACAAGGCGTGATGGTATGTATGTAAAAAAAAAACCATTTCTTATAACCGATCCTATACAAATTGTTCGGAGGTATTTGGATACCAAATAATAACTCGAATCATACCAATTTTAACGACGGTTTCTTCTGGTATTCCGCTTTGTTTGTCAGTGGTATATGCAGTGTTGCCAGACACTGGTACTCCAATACCATCAGGTCCCACGTTGACCCTGTACGGACCGCATGCCGATGCATTTACGATGGTAGTCCTCTCGCATTCTGTATATGGACAAATTAGTTTTAATACTGTTTTCATACAAATATTGAGTTAATCAGTACATCAATGTTCAATATATGACTTAGGTTTCTAAGGCAGTATGATGCTCTATAATCTCTGCGTTTTACAGTTACTGACCGCAATTAGCGTTAGGGAATGTACCTATAATGCGTGACTTGTAAGGAGGGGACGGTTTCTTCAACAAAATTATTGAAAACATTGGACTTTTTCTTGAAGGGGGTTAAAATACACGTTCTTGAATGTATTGTACTATTAATCCAAATAAGTTGGAATATTACCTATAAATAGGTGATAATCTGAAGAAGAAATAGAGGGAAATATACATGCCAGTAGAATGAATCACAGACTCATCGTATAAAGTGAAACATTACGTCTCAGAAAATATGCGAAAGTATTTTCAGTTTTATTCTTAAATCGTGCATTGTCTGGTGAACTATCGTGTATCTAAAATTTCAGCCCGATAGCTTGCAAACTTCCAGGACATAATTATATAAAAGTGAAGATAAATCCATCACTCATACGGACTGATGGACATAAGTATCCTCACGATAATGTGTGTGTGTTTTCCAATTAATACAAAAAGTGACGCAGTGCTCGATAAAGCTTTCCATCAACGACACTGTTGAACACAGCCGTACACTGTTCGACACTCGAAAAAGTGGTGTTTGACAGATGATTACCTACTTTGCTTGCTTACTTTACTTGAATTAAGTATCAATATTTAACCTCGCAATTTATTTACGGCATATTCTAGTAGTATTATTTCAGATTATTAAATTGAGCTTGTCTCTTACTGCTAATTCAATTCAATAAAAATGTTCAAATGTAAATATTGCACTATTGAAGTGAGCCCTGATAATGTGGTTATGTTTATAAATGATTGAGCCAAGACTTTGACAAGGAACTTATATTTAGGTATACAACGCCCATAATTTTGCGATATTGATGCACTCTAGTGTAATTTTGAGACAACTAGCTGCTAACTGCTTTCATTTAAACTTTTACACAGTGTTTGGCAGTGTTTCACAATGTAACGCAGAGTCCCTCATTGTTAACTAAATGGAAAGCTACCTGTGTAAGTCGTAATTATCGACTAATAATGTAAGTAGATAAAATATTCAGCTCACACTTGTAAGCGGTAAAGGACGGGTGCTGGGTTCGAGTCCCTCGTGTGACATACATTTTTCGCTCATGATCAAGTTTTTATAGATAACATTAATGATAGAGAATAGGTAAAACTTGAAAAAAACCCTATGCTCTGGTCTGATAACAAACCAGCTCATATTTTGAAGCAGATTCGTGCCCAATAAACAGTCCTTTCCACTCGTGTTATAAATTCGTTACTAGTTTATTACTATAGGCTTTTCTGGTGCTTCTTTAGCCAATTGTAACGAAGACCGAATGGGACTGTAAGTGATGAACTCAACACAGTCAACGAACTGAAGAAACTTCTTATTTTTATATTATTTATTCTGTTCTAAAAGTAGATTTACTTCTAAGTAACCAGTCCTGTTTGTTCCTATCTGTGCCGCTTGAACATTTCTGGATTTGGGGACACCATGTACACTGCAAAAAAAAACAAATATTAGCCCTTTTTTCACGTTCATGTTGATCAGGTCTCTGCAAACACAGCTCTTTGCCATTTGAATAAAATAACGGCAATTGCCTTTGGCTCAGTATCATAAGAACAAGGCTACTAATCTTGTGTTTAGAGAACAGAAGGATATTGATATCTATATCTAGTAGGCCGAATTCGAATATTTATTTACTTGATTCAGCTGTAACATCTAATTCATTTTAGCGATCGTTAAGCTAGTCGGTAATGTATTTACTATTTGACGAAAATGAGTAAAAATAACTGTGTTGGACAATCGAAAGGTCGCTTAACCCAGAAGCCGAGGTTCGATCATTTCATTTGTCATTTTATTTTTTTATATTATTAATTATTTAATTATAGTATTAATTATAATAAACATTTATAATAGGCTGTAAAAATATTCATATTTCATCAGTATGTAACTTGTATCTAAATAAACTCCAAAATTTCGTTGATCATCTCAGCTCATGCACGTCCCACTGTTGGACTCGAGCTTCCTCCATAATGTGAGGGCAATTGACCTACTATATACCACGCTGGTCAGACGTGTTGGTATAGGGTTTTGTTTCGAGTTTTCCTTCTCTTGCATAGATGTTATTTGCGTTTAATATCCCTTAGTCATCTCTAACGATCACCCACGGGTAAGATAGGGGGTGGTGAATTGTATTCTTACTCCGTCACCACACTGAAAAACTCCGTTACAACCTTTTAATATCTAAGTATATTTTCTAGACAAAAACACAATTTGTAGGAACACATATTACTTAGATTCGGTTATCCAGACATTCGTAACAATAAATCAATTTATACAAAACAATATAATATTAATACTTACATTGAAGCCTGTGTCATGTTTAAGACAACTGTCGCATGTGTCGTATTGTAAACACGTGGGCAATGCGATCAGTTTCAACAGAGTACTGTTAGTAAACAAATGGTCCTTGAATGACACCCTGTGGTATTCGTATATAGTCTTACGGCGGACATCTGCAAAAAAAAAGAATATTTATTTATAATAATACATACATACATATCATCACGCCATATCCATAATAATCGCGCTCCGATACCACGGAGTGCCAGTTTACCTGAGGCGGCTAGTGGCAGACTATATATATATATATAATACTTATTATATATATATATATATATATATATATATATATATATATATAATACTTATATATATAAGTATGCAAGGATAGAGTTCTCTGGCACTCTATTCTTTCTGCCTACCTGCAAGGTATATGGCGTGATGATATGTATGTGCATCTATACAGATTTGAGACCTTCGATCTCGACCCTCGTATAACACGGGTATTTCCCCCTATAACGCAGCATTTCCCACGTTATTTGTATATATGTCATTCATAGTTTTTACTTAATATTCTATTTAAATCCCTCTTTAACAAGAAAAGTTAAAGGCGAATCATATATACACATTATATGGGGTCATACAAGCGCATTACACGAGAATACTCTTAGAACGCATTTCCTATAAAGCAGAACCAATCTACCGTGTTATATTCTTTATTTATTGCTTACCGTGGCAAACGAGCAAGCAGAACACCTGATGGTAAGTGTCACTGCCGCCCATGGACCTTTGCAATACCAACGGTATAGCTGCCTAGCTATACCGTTGGTATAGCGGCCTCGCTGCCTACCAACACAAACCCAAACCCACCCAGTTCGACTGCCGGCCCTATCGCTCACCGAACGAAGCGCATTAGCACATTGCCATTACTCAGACATCGATCTTTTTTTTATTGCTTATGGTGGCAAACGGGCAAGCAGCACACCTGATGGTAAGTGCCACTGCCGCCCAAGGACCTTTGTAATACCAAGGTTATAGCTTAGTCCGCTGCCTACCAATAAAATCTCTAAACCCACCCAGTTGGGCTTCTTCATCTTCTGCGAGAGTGTGGTACTACAATCCCGGACGGACCGACCCGCGACTGTAGATAGAATACTGTCAACAGCGTGGTCCTACCACAAAAAAATATTCTACGGGGATTACAGTATTTTTAATTTTATATCAGTTATCTGATAGTATCGGCTTCACAACATCGCTACTCTTCATTACAATAATCAATCAAATGATTCAATTAAAAAAAAGTGCATTTCACTTACAAAATAATATTTTGTCCGTCAAATAAGCATCGCTGATGCCCACTTTGACTGGATGACTCGAATCATTAATCGCTTGCACATCTACTGGGATGCTTTTGTATGCGAATATAATATCACCATTTTTATATAGGGTTGCTGCAAACGTGAACTTTATTGATGGATCTTCTTGTAATGTGACATTCTCCCAGAATGCTGTAAATTTGTCGCCTGAAAATAAAATTGTATATGTTAACACAATGATTTCTGATTATTACGTGTTTGAAATTATAGTAAATTACTGCAGCGGCCAGCAAAAGAGGCATTGATGGACGAACGTATAAACACATACGTAAGTCCATCAATTCCTAGTTGTGGCCAAGGCTTGTATAGTACTTTTCTCAAATAATGCGCGGAAATTAAAGCTAAGTAGTACTAAGTAGAACTGTTTACATGACGAACAACGAACAACATTTTTCACGTGCTAAAGGTTTCATTTGGTTTTTTTTAATCATCATCAAACAGGTTTCTTCTTCATGCTAGTTCAAAATTTAAATAAAACTCTTGATAAGTTGCCTATTTGGTTGACATGTTTTGAAGTAACAAATCGTTTCATTTTTAAAATACACGATAGATATGAATTTAAATATATATTTGTTTGGCCGCTAAAACACGACAGATATGGATTTTCATAAATTTTTTGCCGGCCGCTGCTCGCAGGTATTTGGTCAACACAGCAATATCGATTTATCTCGAAGAAGGTTGTCAAAGTAATGCTCAAATTTCCAAGCATGTTTGAGAAAAACAATTTTACGGATTTTTAGGCGTTTGTATTTGATTTACGTCGACGTTTCGAAAATTTTACAGCGTTCAATTTCACTGAATATGTATAATCTTTAGTCTGCATGGTGAATCGTTCCTTTCCGCGTCACCACACACAAACCAACATAATCCCCTGATATTAGTTAATAATTGTATATTAGTTATTTGTAATAATATTTATAACTAGCGACCCGTCCTCGCTTCGCTTCGGTTACGTCAGTTCAATTGTGTAGTTCACTTTCGCTGCATAGAATTCCTTACGGAGAAGGAATTTCTTAAAATTCTACTTCATCTGACTTTTATAGGGCAGAAAGAAAGTCCCCACCAAATTCCAAGTCTGTAGGCGCGATATTTAAAAAAATGTGATTTTTACAGCCCAGTAATCCCCCTTACGGGTGGAATTTCGTAGAATCCGTTCTTAGCTGACCTCTACTCGGCAAAAGGAATATTTCTACCAAATTTAATATCTGTAGGTCTTATGGTTCCAGAGATATCGTGATGAGTCAATACATAGGTGGAAATCTCTTATAAATAAATCAATCACAAATTTTTCACTAGGACGTTTTCTGTATCACCTTATCTCTAATCTCAAATAGCTTTAATACACATATTAACTTACCATCATCGTATAATTTGATAAGACTATCGTTAGTGAGACGTGTATCGAAGTTAGCCATCAGCGGCGCTACGTATTGTGTGGTGGCCAACCAATTATGCTCATGTTCTCCTGTATATATAAAGCCGCCTGTTGCCACCGTCACATTCCGAATATAGTGTCCGTAAAATGGGAAATCGAAAGATAGATGAATAGACTGTAAAAGATTAAAAAAATAATACTACATTTTAGATTATATTAACTTAAGTAATCGTTGATGACATTCAGATAAATGAAATATTGGTTAAAATAGACATCGAACCTGGCAGATATGCCCAGCAAGCTGAAAATTTATAGGCACGTAAGGGATACCGCTTTAATCATCATCATCATCCTGCTCTTATCCCAATTACTTGGGGTCGACGCAATATGTCGTTTTCCTCCATATAGTCCCTATCATACGTCATCTCTGCAGTCACTCCCTGTCTATATCGCTGTCATGCCTCATGCAGTCCATCCATCTTTTCTGAAATCCTGAAAAGTCTCCATAGATGCCGTGTGTGTTGTTTATTCAAGGGGTTGCAATAATGGTTTTTTTATTGTTTGGCTAAACGGTTAGTTTTGGATAAAAATAGCTCAAACTGAAATTGTAGATCAAGTAATTATCTACTAAAATTGTTCTAATACTTTTTTCCTCTAAAATTTACCATTTCCGAGAAAAAGCCAGTCGAAAGTTAGATGGAGCTGTATTCTCCATAATTTGCATAACTACGTTATCTCTCAAAATTATACGAGGGGTAATATAAGGCGCGTTAGCGCTCCTACGCACTAGCGGTTAACCGCAGGGGCGGCAAACCGCGCGGCTAGCCGCTTTTCCAGTGTAATATGCAACCGCCTGTGATTGTACACACTTAACCGCCATAAAATTTCAACCGCGGCGGTTGCATGGAGAGCTGCGGCCCGCTTCGCAAGTCAAATTTTAAGTTTGCTTGACTAATACATTTATAATAAGTAATTCTGAGAATTGAGTTGAAAAAACTCGTCCTTTATTTAATGTTATCGCGTGGCCTTGTCAACATCTGTCTGCTTTTTAATTGTCTACTCGAGCATACTCGTCTACCTGCTCTCTATTCGAAGGACCTAACGAAATATCGTTAGTATTTAATGTTCCCTCGTAGCGAAAACATGTGGTTATTGCCAATAATATTTTTTTTTTGAGTTTGTGCTGTATTCAGTTTTTCAGATAATGTCGGGACTTTGCTTCATTTGTAAAGATCTTTTGCAGACAAGTAAAATTGTTATTGTGGATTGTGGCATGAAAACATTGATTGATGCAAGTACTGAAAGAGGTGATTAATGTAAATTCACTTTATAGGTAGTCTGTAAAGACTACCTATAAACAGAGATGTACAAAATGGTTTTAAAAAAGCATTTAAATACAAAATGCAAAATACTTTTCAGATTTACTATTTCAAATGCAAAATACCAAATAGTTTTGCGTTTTGTATTTCAAATGCTAAATGCAAAATAGGTATTTTCAAAATACTTTTTCAAAATAAAATACCTTTTGAGCAAATCTCAGATATTTTTATTTATTTTAGGTATTTATCATTAGAAATAGGGACACAATGCCGAGCCAAATAAAAACGTCTAATAACATGACACCTTATGCATGACATTTTGGTCATATTTATCAGTACGCGTATCAAAAAATTCTGTTATGTTATTAATAATAATAATACTCACTTAAAATAATGTAAAAATCTAGACTAACCAAAAGAGAGCCATGGCTCCATTTTGTGAATTGTGTGGCCATTTATTTCGGTTGATTGTGCATCTAGTTCCTATTTTATTATTTATACACTTTACTTTTCAATTATCTTGTTGTAGTACAGTACATAGCCGTTCCAGTATTGTAAGGATAACAACAACACTTCAATATCATAAAAGTAGGTAATCAAATCAAATCAAAAAAAGGGCGCGCATGGCTAGAAGGCGCCTCTATCGGTCAAATTCGGCAATACAAGCGTCATTCGTTCATTTCATTTTGTTTGACTGGGAACGTTGGCTAAACTTAATCACAAAGTATTTTGCATTGTGAAATGAATATTAAAAATGCAAAATACATCTCGAAAGGTATTTCAAATAAAATACAAAATGTTTTTTACTAAAAGGCATTTAAATACAAAATAGGTATTTTGCATTTTGAATTTGCATTTGAAAAAGAAGTATTTCAAATAAATCGCATCGCTGCCTATAAAGTGACAGTACATGCGCAATGTCAAATCAGTGACAGTACATGCGCAATGTCGGAAAAAAATACACTCGGAGAAGCGCTATCGCTGCAGTGAAAAGACAACACGAAGAGGATTGATCCTCTTCGTGCCAGCACATCGAAATCACTCGAAAATCAGACTAATAAAATGACACGAATATATATTATATGTATATATCAGAAGTGAAATGGATAAAGATTAAGTTGATTCTGAATGTTACCACATGGATATTTATTTTGATTGTTTATATCTGTTAATAGAGTTACTATAAATATATTTTGGATACTTACACTGGCACTACGATGCGAGTTGCTAAGCACCGAGTGTACTGTTGCTTTATGACTAGTTATGTTAGCCCAATGTTCATTAAAGAAGTCTACGTTGCCAATGAAGGTGCTGTTGTAGAAATTATGATTGTCCTGTAAAAAGATAATTATAAATTTAATGTTATATTTTTTTTGGCGTGATGATATGTATGTATGTATATTTTTTTTGGTGAAAATAAAAACACAGAAGTACGAAGCAGAAGTAAGTATGTATATGGCGGAACGCATCATGATATTTAATTTGAACATGAATCTGGATATAATTTAAGTACATTAATCGAATTATTATGGAATACCCTAAATATATGGATTTATTTCTTAGAAATCGTGTTTTTGTTTTAAGAAAGACGAGACCAGATATAAGGTCCAATAATCGAATTTTACTAAATATTCCAACAATAATATCTTCTCGTCTAATATTCCGCAGTGTCTGAAAACAAAGGTTTATAAACCAGTGTGTGTTACCAGCGATGACTTACGGCACTGAAACGTGGTCTCTAAATGTTGGCCTAATCAAAAGGCTCAAAGTTGCTCAGCGTGCTATGGAAAGGGCTATATGCTCGGTATTTCTCTACGTGATAGAATCCGAAATACGGAAATCCGTAAAAAAACGGGTGTACTGATTTAGCCCGAAGAATTAGCACGTTGAAGCGGCAATGGGCAGGCCACATCGCTCGACGAACCGACAACCGTTGGGGAAGAAAGGTTGTCGAGTGGAGACCACGAATCGGACAGCGCCGCGTAGGACGTCCCCCACTAGGTGGACTGACGACATTATTAAGGTCGCAGAAAACCGCTGGATGCAGGTGGCGCGGGACCGTGTTGAATGGCATTCTCGTGGGGAGGCCTATGTCCAACAGTGGACGTTTACAGGCTGATGGATGATTCGAACAATAATAATTGGTAATATTAAATAAAACTATTTACATATCATCAAAAACTATCTCAACATACTAATTGAACGAAGGTGTATTTTATAGTCATTAAAAAAATCTTCTACAACACTGTATCGAAGTTTAAAACATTTGAATGTAGTTAGAAAGAATAAATTAAAAAAAATAAGAACAAAGGGTATCGTTACTGGTGGCTCGTATTCAGCTCATAGGGGCTCCATACGATCCCACTGCTGGGATCGACCTTCCTCTATAATAAGAGTAAAGTTGACCTACTATACCATAATGGTCAGACATATTGCTTTTCATGTCAAGTTTTCATTGTATAGATGTAACATGCATATTAAGCTCTTAGTGGTCTTTTACGAAATCCACGGACAAGATAGGGGTGGTAAATTTTTTACTCCGTCATCACAATGTTTGGTTATCTTGATTTATTGCTGATTACACCCATAAAGCGTAAAGCGAGGGAAGTATGCAAGGATAGAGTTCTCTGGCACTCTGTTCTCCCTGCCTACCCTACAAGGTATATGGCGTGATGATATGTATGTACAGCGATAAAGAATACGTAATATTACAACATCCACGAGAAAAAAAAAGGATTGGTGAATTTTATTCTTATTCCGTGACAACTCGGTATATATTATCAGCATTCAATAATATTAATCAGCACTCATATATTTGAGCTCCATCTCAGTATATATAATAGTTGGACTTTTGAGCTTGGGTCTTCTCTATTATAGGAGAGAGATTGACTCACTATTTCACGCTGATCAGGCGCGTGGTCATAGAATTTTATGTCTAGTGTCTTTGACTTTCTTTCTCATAGATGTTGTTTATATATCATAACCGTTAATTGTATTCTTATTCCAGCACCACATGACAATCCTTTTTTTTTTCCTTGCGAATGTGGTCGCGCTCCGCCAAATCGGTCCGGGGCGACGGAAGAGGCGGCGCGTAACCCCATAGAGCCACCCTGCAAGAACTCCTCTCTTCGCCGTGCGAGCGTGCCACCGGTACTCGATCTTTGTCTTCGGTGGCACGCCTAGCACCATATGGCAGTCCTCAAATCCCTCACACTAGTGACAAAAACTAAAGAACTGATAGAATATCAATAATTTTACAAAAATGGAAAATGATGTACTATTGAAACTTTTGAAAAAAATCCCCTAAACCATATACATTTTGCTATATTTTTTAAGGAGAATATATTACACCCAATTGTTATGACTATCATTATTATAATTATAAATAGAAAAATAAAAGATACTCACAATAGTTAAACTCGAAATGTTGTGTTCAGATTTGATCCTCTCTGGTGTCTCAAACATGTCCGTGAAATCTGGAAATAAAATATAATCAAACATTATAGTTAATTGTATAGACACATTACATACATTATAAATACACATTTCTTTTCGTTTACTGCTATTATCATGCTGTGCGGTAGTAGCTACGATTACTACAAACCTCTACTTTGCTCATGGATGTCGTAAAAGACGACTAAGAGCTTTATATCCTGTGTCAACTTCCACCTGATGCAGTTTGGTTAACAATTACATCGCCAAGGTCATAAAACTATTGCAAATAACTTTTTCGATATGTACGAATACATATTGCGTCGACCACAAGTAATTGGGATAAGAAAATATGAATTATGATACATACATACATATCATCACGCCATATCCCTTGCAGGGTAGACAGAGAGAACAGAGTGCCAGAGAACTCTATCCTTGCATACTTCACTCGCTTTCTCAACATTCATAATTCTCTTTACACACGCTCGCCGGTTTTGGAGACTCTTGACTCCACCTTCCTTCAGTACATGACCAATCTGGTCTAGGTAAGTTAGTCTCGGTCTCCCCCGGTACCTACATCCTTCCACTTTGAATTACGATGATGATGAATTAATATAATGAAGACATTCAATTGCAATAGAAATACATCATGGTTTTTATCTAAAAATCAACGTTAGAGTTATAAACCAATCGGGCCACCGAAGACAATGACCGGGTTCCGGTGGCCCCTCGCTCTACGTGGAAAGGTACATGTAGGGCGGGTATATAGGGCCGCAGGCCGCTTCTTCTGTCGCCCCGGATGGATTTGGCGGAGCGTGACCAAACCATAGCCCGCCGCCAAAAAAATAAAAGAGTTATAACCCAATGCTGAGCTGTTCGCTATTTTGGCATTAATAATTAAAACTATTTTTACAGATTCTATAGCGTTTGTAAACATCTAATTTGTAAGTCTTACGTTGTGAATACTTTACAGCGCTCATGGCCACGGGAGGTCTAAAATTTCGTAAAAATATATCTATCTGTATTTCAAATGCGTAATATTCGCCGAAACATTATTAGATATCATTAATTATAATAGGTTTTTTTAACTTACTGAATATTGTTAATTTTTCATATTTTTTGCGTACACATTACGTAATATATGTGTTACTAAAATATTTTATCCAATTTTTATTTTTTATTTTGCAGTGGTTCTTTTTGTCATCACGAAATAAGTATCTGTTATAATACCGCCTCAATTTTAATATCTGATTCGCCATTTTTAAAGATTGTGTTACCATATAACAATGAAAAATATGTAAATGATTGAAAAATTAAAGCTGATACTCGGGCTTGCATTAACTTTATGAACGTACGTTTACTCACTGTTGCCAGGTCACTATAGTATGCTTCAAGAGTCTACTAAACAAGTGTATTTCCATGTATCTTCTAGCATAATCTCTGTGTTTACTATATCATGGCTAATGTCATCAATTCTAGTACTGCTTTTAGGTAACGTAAGTAACCTAATGGCCGTATTCATCAACGATTCCTAAATTTCAGACAACACTTAAGGGAATATTAATGACACATAACATCAATATTACATTTGTTTTAGGTGTTACGTAAACTTTTAATTTTGTTTAACATGAAAAAATAAATATGATTTGTATTCTTTCTCCGTCCAAATAGAAATATATAAAATGTGACAGGCGAATTATTTATTTGTCGCAGTAATGATTGATAGATCTAATGCCAGAAATATGCGAGCGCTGATTAAGAGGCCTCTGTGCCAGTACTATGACGAAGTCTGATATTGTATCCAAAATATAGAAATGAACTTGACGAAGTTCGCTATTGTATGCAAAATACAGAAAAGAACTTGATGAAGTTCGATATTGTATCCAAAATATAGAAATTAACTTGACGAAGTTCAATATTGTATCCAAAATATAGAAATTAATTTGGGACATATATGAGCTGATATGATGATGATGATTAAAATGAATATATCTTAGAAGTTATTGGGGATTTAAAACGCAGGGCGATCCGAGTAATGAACCGAAGCGCGGGTCGCTAGTTATGAAAAAAGTAAAGAAGGAATAATTTGCATCAATGCAGCTACTTTTTCAACAGTCATGCATTCAATATAATCGCATAAAGATGCGATAAACAAAAATAAAAACAGTAAAAAATGATTACCAGATTGTTATCTTCAATACCAACCGTTACTAATCAAGTAATTACACTGTCAGTGAAAGCTGATGAAGTTTCACTTCTGTTCGATCTATCATTTATTCACTCTGGTTTTTTTTTTATATTATATAATAAGCTAAATCTTTAATGTCTAAGTATATAAGAGGTGAGAGGTGGCGAAATAATTTCATGGCCCTAATTATTGATTTTATAGTACGTAGAGGTTCACATCAACTCATATGTGTCCCACTGTTGGGCTCGAGCCTTCTCCATAATGGGAGGGAAATTGACCTACTATACCACGCTGGTCAGACGTGTTGGTATAGGATTTTGTTTCGAGTTTTCCTTCTCTTGCATAGATGTTATATGCATTTCATATCCCTTAGTCGTCTCTTACGATCACCTCCATGGGTAAGATAGGGAGTGGTGAATTGTATCTTACTGCGTCACCACACATATATACGTAGAGGTTAGAAATACATTGTTTTTTCGTAAAGGCCATACCTCGACATCACGATCCTGCTCTCATTCTAATTACTTAGGAGCAATGCAATATGTACTTTTCTTCTATTGTACAAATGGCAAATATTTTGGGAATAGTTTTATTACCGGTTGCCTGCCTGACGTCAACCCTTCTTAGGTATGTAATTGTTCACCAGACAGCATCGGATAGCATTGACCCGTCACTCACTAGCAACTTAAGGGTTGGTAGTATTCGTCACCACCAAACAGCCAACGATATCAAGAATTATTCTTGTGTCAGAGAATTCACAATCAAATTAACAGGTTACATAAAGACTCAGAATAATCATTTGTGGATTGCACAAATAATTAATTGTCCTGCATGGAGATCGAACCTTTGGTACTCTTCATCATCATCGTCAGTATCTCAGTTTATATAGGTCATACTACTGGACTTTTCCGTGTGGTGACGGAGTAAGAATGCAATTCACCAACCATTTTTTTTTTGGCGGTGGGCTATGGACGTCGCACCCCGCCAAATCGGTCCGGGGCGACGGCAAAGGCGGCGCGCAACCCCATTGACCCACCCTGCAAGCACCTTTTCTTCGCCGTGCGAGCGGGCCACCGGTACCCGATCTTTGTCTTCGGTGGCCTGCAATTCACCAACCCGGAGTAAGAATACATCTTACCCGTGAGTGATCGTAAGAGACGACTAAGGGTTATAACATCCAAATAACATCTACACAAGAGAAGGAAAACTCGAAACAAAACCCAACCACCTGACCAGCGTAGTATAGTAATTTCCCTCCCATTATGGAGGAGGCTCGAGCCCAATAGTGGGACATATATGATGATGATGATCAATAGTCTAAATCTCCTTGATTCTTACGTTTCTTTTCATTTTACAGGCACTTTCATCTTTACTATCACAAAGACTCGTTATAAATTACAGAGAATTCGCATATGTTTATAAAAAAATATTTTCCATGTGAATAATGATTGCCATACGTGGAGGTTACAACTCGCTTATACTGAATATTATTTCCAATAGTTTTATCAATAAGACGAGCGTGGGCCTTTTGATAGACGGCGTATGTAACGATTCCTCTAAAGACGACAATATGAACGAGTATTTGGTTGTGTGACGCCCACGGTCGTACAATTAATGATATGATTGGAACGGATTTCCAATAAATGTGGGTTCAAATGCTGCTTATATCAATTGGGAATTTGAAAAAGAAAAATATATATTTTTTTTATTATTTTTATTAATAACAATAATAATTTTCCGTGTGGTGACGGTGTAAGAATACAATTCATCACCCCATATCTTACCCGTGGATGATCGTAAGAGACGATTAAGGGATACATAACGCATATAACATCTTTAATACGCGAGAGAAGGCAAACTCGAAATAAAACCCTATACCAACACGTCTGACCAATGTGGTATAATAGGTAAATTTTCTTCCCGTTGAATAATGAAGTGATGAGTAATGAAGTGATGGTTAAATGTAATATTATTCAGCACGAAATGTAATGCCATATCACATCACTTCGTTTCGCGCGTGTCTACAAGACATCAAGATCAGTCTGTTAAAAAATTATATTTTAAATGAAAATATCTAAGTATTTATTCTCTATTAAATACAATTAATAATTATTTCATTAATCGTAGAGCAAAAAAACAAATCATAAGAACTATTCAGACGTTATTATAACAACAGAAAAAAACCATAATCTGATAACCTAGAATGTTATCTTTATATATATAATTTTATTGTACGTGTGTATGTCACTGAACTCTTTCTAAACGGCTGGACCAATTGGAATGAATTTTTTTGTGTGTGTTCAAGGGGATTCGAGAATGTATGTTATATATTCCAATGGGTCCCTGGATGATGTCAAAACACAATTGGGACCCGGTAGATGGCGCTGCTGTCGGTATGTCGTTTAAAGCTTTTCCGGGCAGGACGACGACTGCAGGGACAGCTAATATGACTTAAAAATACTAAATTCAATTCCAATCATTATAAAAATACATAGATTTATTATTTAATCGCTTAAAATTATCCATAGAAAGTTTGTTAATGCTACAATTCTAAAGGTTATGATTTGGAGCACCCTACTTATTCTTTCTGTACACTTAAATAAATAATAATTAATAAGAATATTATTAATAAATAATAATTAATAAGAATATTATTATGAAATAATTACATCGAAATGATCTTCACACCAAAAAATAAATCGATTTTGTTTTGAGATAATGTTGGTGCACTACTTAAAGCCATTTCTTTCGACTTCATTTTATGCAATATTTAAAAACATATTTTCGGGTGTTGTTTTTCTAATATTCGTACATAATGATACAAAACAAGAGCGATAACTTTTGAGGTTCGACATTTTCGATATATATATACGGACAACAGAATTTAATAGATTAAAAGTCAAAACATTATACTTATTATTTCTGAATACTAAAATGGGTGAAATCTAACATTATAATGTCACACGCGCTCGGATTCGTTAGGGAGTTGTCGGGCGGGTCTTCGGTACTGGATTAAAAAAAACTAAAAAATATTTTTGTTATAGAACTTATAGGTGATACTTATATGATCTTTTCATTTATCACAAAAAAAAATCAAAAACCCAATTATTACGATTTTGTTCGCAAAACATGTTTTTATAAGGCTCGATATTTATGATTAAGTTATTTTTTTGTATGTCTTAGTAGCTAGTACCTAATTGTACATAGCATCCTGCCAAATTGGCGATAGACCATTACGAGTGTGGCAGGTTATGGGGTTGCACGCCATCCTTTTTATTGGCCGGGGCGGTTTAGAGAGATGTTAATGGACCGTAGCTTATCCCTAAAAAAAAGTAGCTGACTGTGTCAAAAGGCGATAACATTTGGCAAGTTTTGACTAAAACGTGAAAGCGTCACGTGGTCTTTTGTTGTATTCGAAATCATACTGTTTTAATGTGTTAAATTAGATAATTTTGACGACATTTTAATATAATAGTTTTTGTTTTCCACCAAAGTTCCTAGAATATATCGCTATCAGTATTATGACACTGTTGAAGGAAACGAATCGACTTAGTGACGGACAATGACTTTAAATGGAGTGTTAATTTATAAACAAAGATTAGTCGAAAAAATAAAAATTGATTTGTTGAAGAAATAAACATTGTTGTTGTATTTGATTGCCATTACAAAAAATAACAAGAACAAGATGAAAACATCCTGGTCGCGAATATGAGGATACATATATTTTGTCATTAAAATCTTTTGTACCCGAAAGGGTAATCCGCCGGGCTGGCCACAGATAGCAAGAAAGCAGTACCTGTGGCCGGCCCAATGGCGATGCGGAGGGCATACGGTGGGTTATGGGGCCACGCGTTACCCTTCCGTCGCCTCGGACGGAACGGGCGACGTGTGTCCGGGCCATAGCGTACCCAAAACAAAGACCAAATGTCTATCCTTATTTTGTCTCAGGACACACATGACGGAGTGATCTGGACTTAGTAAAGTCCCCCAAGACATAACGATTAATTCTATTGTTGTCTTTAAATAAAAAAAGATAAAAAAAATATCTAGTGATCGCTTTAGATTTAGGGACTTAGAATGCGGCATACCGATGAGATAAGAATATTATTGTCACCACCACGTGCAAACTTGTGGGAGTCTTAATGATATCCTCAACAAGAGAATCAGTAATAGTGCTCTCTTGGGAAATTAGTATTGACCAAATGCAAGACTCTTGCGAGCCTCGCAAGTCTTGCAACTCCCGCTGTTAGAATAACACAGAGTAACTTATTTTGATAGAAATGAAAAATCTACCTATGTATGAAAAAACCAATTAAATTAATGAAATTATCATCTAGTGGCAATAACTGTACAACAACTATCAATAACTAGGTACATACCACTTAAAGATAGTGGGGCTATAATCACACCGATCTACCATGAGACTGTTTAAAATAACATCAAATTGTTTCACCGTGTATTAGTATTAAAAATACAAAATATTGATAATCCTTTCTTTGCCAAAAGAATCGTAAAATGCTGCCTAAGGGAGCATTGCGATACTCTTGCAGCAAGTTTTGGTCTTGCATTCGGGCAACACTATGAGAAATGTATAGCGCTTTACTGCGTTCGCCGTTGAATTTACTAAACATGGCAATTATAGCAATAACCCCACCAAAGCATGAACGCGACATGTGACATTCCATGTTGGAATCAATACTTTCCAATTCCTTCCGTTTAAGTTTTCAACTTAATTAAGCTGCAGGTACCAAAACAATTAAAAGCGTTTTTAGGAACTTCCTGAAAGCCAAACCTCTCTGCTGCATGTGGTGTGAATAAAGAAGGAGTGACAAAGATCAAAATGGATATGCTGAGGTATGGACACGTAGAAAGAATGAGTAAGGAGAGGTTGACAAAGTAAATGTATAAAGCAAGCGTGAATGTGACGAATAGAAAGGGACCACGGACCTTTGCTATAGCTAGGCCGCGGCCTTCCATTACAATCCCCAAACCCACGCAGTTGGGCTGCCAGCTCTCTCGCTCAGCGAAGCGCAATAGCACACTGCCATTACTCAGACGTCGATCTTCTGCGAGAGTGTGGTACTACCCCGGACGGACCGGCTCGCGGCTGTAGACAGAGAACTGTCAACAGTTCCGTGTGGTGACGGAGTAATACTATTCACCACCTTATATCTTACCCGTGGGTGATCGTACGAGACGACTAAGGGATATAAAACGCATATAACATCTATGCGAGAGAAAGAAAACTCGAAACAAAACCCTATACCAACACGTCTGACCAGCGCGGTATAGTAGGTTAATTTCCCTCCAATTACGGAGGAGGCCCGAGCCCAACAGTGGGACATTTATGGGCTGTGATGATGATGATGATGTATTTAATCTGACTCCGTTTTGAATGTATTTCGTTGTAGTGAATAACCAAAAGTAGATTTTTGTCTATTCTTTGTGTTATGGTATTACAACTTACTATACTTCGATTAGTTTTTCGTTTATTCTATGGTTCCATTCTACGTTAACCTAATTATGATAACTAATATCAACCGAAACGATAATGAGCTAAAGATAATGCAAGTCATTAAAAAGTAATAATTATGTAGCGATAGTTTAAGCGTTTCCGCGTATGTCGTTGAAGTATGAATGTACTTTTTACTGTACTGGTGTTTAAGATACAGACTATGTCGGAAGACGCGCCTTCTATTGCCATGCGGAAACATACCATTTGCACCAAGCAATTCAAGAAATTGGTATTCCGAGTCGGGGTATGATTTGTGTTCCTTAATTATGTCTATAAGGTTCCCACAATACAAGGATAATTTCATTAGCGTAGTCTGCTTCTAAAAAGAATATACTTATTTCAGAGGTCAAATAATGATAGGTTCATTTTTCTGTAAGACACACGCTCTCCTCTGAACACAAGCTGTCCGTTTCGTACGGGCCGACGAAAAGGCGGCGCGTGGCCCCATAATCCACCTTACTCTTCCTCCCCGTCGCCATTGGGTCGGCCACTGGTACCGCTTCCTTGCCATCCGTGGTCAGCCCGGAAATAATGATACCTAATAATATCTGGCTAATTATATTATTGACTTCACCGAAGACGTAGTGAATAAAATATAAAAATCGCACCAAGTGTCGGGGTGATAGGTTCGATTCCCTTACGTTACAAATACTTTGTGCGATTCACAATATCCACATATTTTTGTTCTCAGTCTAAGTGTAATTTGTGTACGTTAATTTTATGTTGGTAAAGTCCCTAGCAATACGAAAATTATACACTTAGTGCAAACTGTGTTTTTTTTTTTTTAATGGGACTAATCCCATCACACATTCCCACCACTGTAACTCCTGTAAGTCAGGATCCACAATGGTCTAAATATAAGACACCGAGGTTTGACCCTCGGGAAGTCCCGGGAAACGCTTTTAACTGTCTTGGAACCCGCAACAAATTTAATTAGAAAAGAAAAACAGGGGGAGTTGAAAAAAATTCACTTACCTCCTATGCAAAGCGGGAGACATGAAGCAAAAATTGGTTAATAGGCCAATAGATAAGAGGATGTACTGATACGTGAAGCGCAGCAGTACCGCACCACGGATATGGCAACGCTTATGGGGCCTATATGTGAGCCTTAACATTGATTGCAACAGTAGGTATGGCAGAAGCGCCTGAACGCACGGAAATTTTCTCGAGTTGATACAAGGTCTGTATAATATACTACCCCAGACGTGATTTTCAGACTGTCTAACATGCAAACTGTTGTGCAAACTGTTTGTATATAACAAAAACTTACTATCATCAGGCATGATGGGGTCGCTCACTTTGGGCATGTTGTCCATAACGTTGACATGTAGTATACCGGAACCGTTCACACCCAACAGTGGGATCTGAGTCACCGATACGCCATTGTCAGCAGTTCCATCTGAAATCATAAATATCATTTATATCTATTAAAATATATGAAAGGGGTCTACGCGTGAATGTGAGCAAAACCAAAATAATGGTCTTTGAAAGAGATGAAGCCAGAACAGATGTAAGAGTAACAATAGGTAATGATGTACTAGAGCAAGTGGATGAATTTGTATATCTTGGATGTGGATTTAGCCGAGATGGACGGTACACCACTGATATAGAGCGAAGAGTGAATGCGGGAAATAGAGTGAACGGAGCGTTGGGGCAACTTCTCGGTAGCCACCACCTCAGCCAGAAGGCACGTGTAGCAATACATAACGCAGTGCTTGTCCCAACATTACTGTATGGAAGCGAGAGTTGGGTATGCAGAAAAGAGTATGAAAGTAAAATTAATGCGGTCGAAATGCGATCTCTTCGGAAAATCTGTGGAGTTAAGCTGACCGACCGCATTCGTAACGACGACGTAAGAGAGCGAGTAGGTATGAAAGAGAGTATTGGTGTAAAGATGCGAAAGGGAATGCTCCGATGGTTCGGACATGTGGAAAGAATGCCGAACGAACGTCTGGTTAAGAAGATATACAATGCGAAAGTGGAAGGATGTAGGTACCGAGGGAGACCGAGACTAACCTACCTAGACCAGATCGGTCAGGTACTGAAGGAAGGTGGAGTCAAGAGTCTCCGAAACCGGCGAGCGTGTATGAAGAGAATTATGAATGTTGAGGAAGCGAGTGAAGTATGCAGAGATAGAGTTCTCTGGCACTCTGTTCTCTCTGCCTACCCTGCAAGGGATATGGCGTGATGATATGTATGTAAAATATATGAAGCTTATATACTTCTGTTGTACAACGTTAATCATGAGAATATTAACGGATATTGACGTTTATTATTAACGTATATTAATACTTATAAGAATTAGCGCAACAGTAACTATAATATAACAAGCAAATTGTAGAATAACGATAACACGATAAATGATATCACAGCTTAGAAAAGAGAGTCAGAGCCTCGTCCACAATAAAGGGGAAAAGGTTTCTTTTTGTTTTCGTTTGGTGGCGGGCTTTGGTGTGGTACACTCCGCTAAATCCCTCCGGGGCGACAGAAAGAACGGCCGCGAACCGATAAACACGCCCTTCAAGTACCTATCAAACTAAGCATTCCACACTGTTAGAAAGAATTGGTATAGGATTCTCTTTTCTTGTATAGATGTTTCACATATTGTAACTCTTGGTCGCCTTTACGACACCCAAGGTTAGGTAATATTATTATAAACTTACCGTGTGGTGACGGATTAAGAATACATTTCACCACCCCGTATCTTACCCGCGGGTGATCATAAGAGACGACTAAGGAATATAAAACGGATATAACATCTATGCAAAGAGAAGGAAAACTCGAAACAAAACCCAATACCAACATGTCTCACCAGCATGTTATAGTAGGTCAATTTCACTCCCATTATGGAGGAGGCTCGAGCTCAAAACAGTGGGATAAATATGAGCTGAGATGAAGGGCAATATTGGGAACGATATTCTTACTCATTCTTCGGACAGAAAAATATGAATTACAGATAGATAGATATTACAAATCATATTTAATTATTTATTATTTATAATTAAATATCTTGTTGTTACATATATGTATATTATATATTTTTTGATATTTATATCCTATATATAATATATTTAATAATAACTGGCCTAATCAATATATTTTTTTATATAAAACCTTTTTTTTGTACTGCCAATTAATTTGCATCAATATGTTGGGCAACATTTAATAATTGGTACTGTAGCAGATAGATATAAATCTCTGTATTAAAGATGACTTTTTGGACATAAAACACCTTTAGACCTCCCGTGGCCATTAACGCTGTGAAGTACTAAAAACGTCAGGCAATTAAAAATAAAAATACAAGCACGATAAAATCCGTAAAAATAGTTTCATTTCAATTATAGGAGTCATACTGTGACGACATATGTTGAAAAACGGAAAGCGAATGAATAGTAGCAATGAGACTTAATTAATGCCTTACTATGTATCTACACATTGTTGTCATAACAACAGTAATAATTACAAGTTCGTATTGAATTCTCATTGAGCCACTTCCCGTGTGGCGACGGGATTTTTTTTTTTTGGGCGGCGGTCAATGGACTGGTCACGCCCCGCTAAGTCCGTCCGGGGCGACAGAAGAAGCGGCGCACGACCCCATAGACCCGCCCTAAAAGTACCTCTCCACGCCGTGCGAGCGGGCCACCGGAACCCGGTCTTTGTCTTCAGTGGCCCGCCCGTCGGTTTACCCTCTCGAGTCGACGCCTCGGCAGCTTTCGCAGTCGAGGCGTCGTCCTCACGCGGTGGCCTCGCTTCGGGGCGACCAGACTAATCCCTGGTCCGGTTACCCGCTGCCTCGGCTAGGGGTGTGGCGACAGGATAAGGATACAATTGTCGGTACCATTCACTTGCCAGTGAGAAACGTAAAAATCGAGTAAGGGTCTCATCAAGAAAGTAGCTAGCAGATCTCTTCTGTGAAATATATAACTCACTGCGATCGCCGACCCGCTTGCCAAGCGTGGTGATTATAGCACTATGGCCTTATTTATGGTGGAGGCCTACGTTCAGTAATGCATCGTGACAGGCTGAACAATGATGACGTTATTGGATTCGGATGTTATTCTAAAGAGCAGATGTATTTATAATTTAAAATACACGTATTCATTTTTAAAAACAACAGTGAATAAAGCGGACTACGTCGTTGGGTCTCCATACAAAATTCTGAGATCTGTTTACTCTTAGTTTTGCGACCATACAATTGAATTTTAGACACAATAACCATTTGTCTCTTATTATGTTATGTTTTACAGAATTGTAAATTAAAAGCGAGGTAGAATTGTAAATATATTCAAAATAACAAAAGTATAAACTTTCACATTTTGCAAGAATTTTAACGAATATTCGAGAGTAATGATTTTTTTTGAAATAAATCTATTATTACGTATTCAAATTAAAAATCAAATACAACCGCGATAAAATCCGTAAAAATAGTTTTATATGAAATATTCGAGCGGTAAATACATGAAATAAAAAATGTGATATCACTAAATCAAAACTACTATATGCATTTATTATTATATAAAAATTTAAATAAAATTGATTTTAAATTATATAATAAAGTATTTTCTTCATAATATATATTTTTCTACAATAATAAAAGCTGGTAGAATTTTTAATTGTCACAGCGATTGGCTAACAATGAAGTTGCGGGTACAGCGTGTTGGCATATGTGTTAAATGACGTGATACATTTGCTAAGAGGTTCTAATTGACACGTTTTGTATAAATTGTCCTGTACAAGTATAACTCTAAACATTAACACGTCACGTATATTAAAACTATTTACAGGGACAAGGCCGTGTTATTGATAATTATTATACAAACACCAATTGTAATGTTATACAAGTATTTATTTAACTTGCAATATTATATTTTTTTTAAGTTTAAATATTGAAAAGTTAATGAGATCTAGATTTTTTTTGTATGTATTATTTATTATTGTGGCGGCAAAAAATAAATAATTAGTATCTTTATTAAAACTTGTAAGTACTTAATATATTTCTAAATATAATATAAAAAATATAAAACGCGTGTTTTGCAGCAATTGGCAGCGAATACAGGGACCAAGCTGCCGGTGGCTCCAAAGAGAAAAATTTTCTCACTATGCGTGTCTTCTGCATCAGACTCCGGCCCCTATCGAACTACGTAACGCGAGCCTATTTAGATATGGAGCGAGGCACTTGGCTAACAGACCATTGGTCGAAATGACTATCGGTACATCGATTGCCATGTCTACATGCCGCATGTCGACAATCTCTTATTACTATTATTTTAGACCTACATTTTATAATTTTACACATTTAGTTTTGAGCTAAAATAGATACTATAAGCATTATGATAAATGTAAGGGTCACACAATGACAGAAGATTGTAAGAAAAGGGTTCTACGCGTGAATGTGAGCAAATAACGGTCTTTGAAAGAGATGAAGCCAGAACAGATGTAAGAGTAACAATAGGTAATGATGTACTGGAGTAAGTGGATGAATTTGTATATCTTGGATGTGGATTTAGCCGAGATGGAAGGTACACCACTGATATAGAGCGAAGAGTGAATGCGGGAAATAGAGTGAACGGAGCGTAGGGGCAACTTCTCGGTAGCCACCACCTCAGCCAGAAGGCACGTGTAGCAATACATAACGCAGTGCTTGTCCCAACATTACTGTATGGAAGCGAGAGTTGGGTATGCAGAAAAGAGTATGAAAGTAAAATGAATGCGGTTGAAATGCGATCTCTACGGAAAATCTGTGGAGTTGGGCTGACTGATCGCATTCGTAACGACGACGTAAAAGAGCGAGTAGGTATGAAAGAGATTATTGGTGTAAAGATGCGAAAGGGAATGCTCCGATGGTTCGGACATGTGGAAAGAAAGCCGAACGAACGTCTGGTTAAGAAGATATACAATGCGAAAGTGAAAGGATGTAGGTACCGGGGGAGACCGAGACTATCCTACCTAGACCAGATCGGTCATGTAGGTACTGAAGGAAGGTGGAGTCAAGAGTCTCCGAAATCGGCGAGCGTGTATGAAGAGAATTATGAATGTTGAGGAAGCGAGTGAAGTATGCAAGGATAGAGTTCTCTGGCACTCTGTTCTCTCTGCCTACCCTACAAGGGACATGGCGTGATGGTATGTATATATGTATGTATGTAAGGGTCACGGACGTTCTTTGGAAATTTTCAGCGACAAATTCGGTTCAAAGTTCGGTTATATTATGTATTACGTATCAACATTTTTTTTGGCGGCGGCCTACGGTGTTGTTATACCCCGCTAATCCGTCCGGGGCGACAGAAGAAGCGGCGCGCGATCCCATAAACACGCCCAACAACGTACCTATAAACACCGTGCGAGTGGGCCACCGGACCCGGTCTTTGCTTTCGGTGGCCTACTCAGCGGTCTAACCTTGCGGGTATCCTCTCGAGTCGACTATAACTTAAGAACCTTATAAAAATTCGTCTGTTCGGTATTAATCAATTTGCATTGTGAAGTGAGTTAGACATATGTGGACATTTGTGACGGTTCTGATGCTTAACGATCATCATCGAGTCGAAACTAATACTGATAGAGAATTAAAAATAATCAAGGGACTGGCGGATTTTTCGTTGCGGGGTTCATGGAATAGGAAGACCTTCCTTTTATTTAGGGCCAAGCCCGGCTACCTCGCATTGTTCTGACGTTGCCGATATTCGACAGAGTCGTCGGCACTAAGATAAAACCATGCGATATCACGCGACACGGCTTTCACAAAGCTCCAGGTAGGTAACACTGTGGCCTTCCAATAGTACGATATATGTACTTCCGTAACGAATCTAATATTAAATTTAATAAATAAAAACAAAAAAGTTTCACCATTACTTCGACGTCATAGTTTTCTATTGAATATCACGTACGAACTTATATAATTTATTTTGTTTACAAACTGTCGCAGGGGCACTTTATGGGTAAGGTCACCTCTTTAGTTTTAATATTTTTATTTTGTTTTATTTTGTTTTATTTTATTTATTTTAAATAAATAAAATCCGATTATTATCATATTCAGATGATTTTATTTAGCTGTGTGGTAGCGGCTACTAATACTACCAACCCTTACTTTGCCCGTGGATGTCGTAAAGACGACTAAGAGCCCTATAACGACATGGGCCAACTCCACCTAATGCCGTTTGGTCAATAATTACATTCCCAAGGAGGGTTGACGTCTAGCAGGCGGGCGGTCATAAAACTATTGCGAATAACTTGTATATGTACTTTGAAAGAAGAGTAAGTCGACCCCAAGTAATTAGGATAAGAGTAGGAGAATGATGATAATGATTCGGATGATTTTATTTATGAAGCTGGGTTAAATACTTCCCGGGTTAACCACTTAGGTGAAGGTATCGGTATCCGTCTTTAGTTCGATGGCGATGGAGAGGAAATATGGTAGATTATATACCACGCGCCGCTCATTTGTCACCACAGACAGATTGGGCGGGGTGTGTCCAGCCAATGGTTTGCCAACAAAAAAAATCGGTTTATAATACATTGACTCATTCATTGTTTACTCAACTTCAAATCTCAAATCGCATTTCAAGCTTGGTGATTATAATAATATTGCTAGGGGAGAGCAAATGATGTAAAGAAACCGGTATTGATTGTCAACCCTAATTTTTGATGAGTTAATAAAGTTTATTTTTATTGCTTATGGTGGCAAACGAGAAGCCAGCACACCTGATGGTAAGTGTCACTACCGCCCATGGACCTTTGCAATACCAAAGGTATAGCTAAGCCGCTGCCTGCCAATACAAACTCCAAACCTACCCCAGTTGGGCTGCCAGCTCTCTCGCTCACCGAACGAAGCCCAATAGCACATTGCCATTACTCTGACGTTGATATTCTGCGAGAGTGTGGTACTACCCCGGACGGACCGGCCCGCGGCTGTAGACAGAGAACTGTCAACAGCGTGGTCCTACCACTATTGGAAATATTGTTTCCGTCTTCGGCCGATGATTTGACTGGGGTGTCCAAATCAAAATTTATTTTTGGTTCTATTCATTCGTTCGGAAAGGCACAGGGACAAAATCCATAAAGTCAGGTCTTATACAATATTCTTTACAAATTATTTAACACTTCCTCATATTGAATATCTTTTTCATAATTACTGTCCGACATTAAGTTAAAATGTTATCATTAATTGAGCGATAAAATCTAAATTCTTTTGAAAATACACGTGGTATTTACGTGTTATGCCAGAATTCTCTTTCTTTGAGAATTCTGGCATAACACGAAAATACCACATGTATTTTCAAAAACAATAAAATATCAGCAAAACTATTCAATATAACATTACAAAACAATGAAGAAATGAATGAATATAATTGAAGTGTGCAACATGACATTTCCATAATCCAAAACTACTCAGATGTAAAATTGTAGCCTGAGAAGAATGGGGTGGCCAACAGGGTACTTTTTGACAGAGTACTGATTGACTTCCTAATTGATAACTATATGAGGTATGGATAAATAATTATATAAACAAATATCTGAAACTAAATAAGTATTAAGTCTGTCCAATATTGTCTATACCTCAACTGACCTCCTATTACAAAAGATGCTCCCCTGCCTTACTTTTTGACAGATTAGTATGGTCATACACCGACCAAGCCATCCGTAGCGAGAGAAAAGATGGCTTACGCTGCGCCATCATCATCACAACTATACGTCCCACTCCTGGGCTCGACGTTCCTTCGCAATAGGTGAGAAATTGAATAAGTATACCACGCTGGTCGCATGAGATAGGGTTTTATTTCCTTTTTTGCATATGCATATTATATCCATTAATTGTCTTATACGATATTCAAGGGCAAGGCAAGTACTAATTCCGCCGGGCGGGCCACCGAAGACAAAGATCGGGTACCGGTGGCCCGCTCGCACGGCGAATAGGGGAGTTTTTGCATGTTGAGTCTATGGAGTCCCGCGCCGCCTCTTCCGTCACCCAGGACCGATTTGGCGGGGCGAGACGCATCCATAGTCCACCGCAAAAAAAGGTAAGTACTAATTGTATTTTTACAAGGGGCAGGGCCACACTATTGAAAATTTTCTGTATACAGCCGTGGGCCGGTCCGTCCGGGGTTGTATCACACTCTAGCAGAAAATTGACGTCTGAGCAGTGACAATCTGTTATTGCGCTTTGTGAGCCAGAAGCCCAATTTGCTGAATGGGTTTGGAATTTTTATTAGTTAGCGACTATAACCCTGGTATTGCAGAGGTCCATGAGCGGCAGTAACACTTACCATAAGGTGCTGCTTGCTGGTTTGGTGGCAACCAAGAGCAATAAAAAAATCTTATTCCGTCACCACAGGGAAGGTGCACGCATAACCATTGTTTTTTGTCACGGCGTATGTATAAAAAGAAATAAAATAATGTATAAAGATGCGAAAGGGAATGCTCCGATGGTTCGGACATGTGAAAAGAATGCCGAACGAACGTCTGGTTAAGAAGATATACAATGCGAAAGTGGAAGGATGTAGGTACCGGAGGAGACCGAGATTAACCTACCTAGACCAGATCGGTCATGTACTGAAGGAAAGTGGAGTCAAGAGTCTGAGAAACCGACGAGCGTGTATGAAGAGAATTATGAATGTTGAGGAAGCGAGTGAAGTATGCAAGGATAGAGTTCTCTGGCACTCTGTTCTCTCTGCCTACCCTGCAATTAAGGGACATGGCGTGATGATATGTATGTATAAACTTCCATATTTCACCTATATGCCATCATTTCAGTTGATCAATAGTATTGATACCGTTTCTTGTATATAGAAGACACTTGTGCCTACCAAAGGAACGTATCTAATTATTATGACCAAATTAATATTAAGGTGTAACATTAATAACGAGTTTAATAGCTTTGCCCGTATAATCAATAAAATATAGAATTATTTATTCAGCTGTAGTGCTTTGTACTAATAAAATACTTTTCGTGTTTTGGTAATTTAGAAATATATACGACGCACATAACGAAATTTTGCTATGAGAGCTGTGAATACTAAACACTGGAGTGGCGCTAGCACTTGCCAGGTAAACTTATGGCCACTTTCACTAACGACTTGTAAAATTTAAGTAATACCTAAGGGGACAAATAGCTAAAAGTAAATACCTAAGGCAATATAATATTGACTGTGTGGTGACGGAGTAAGAATACAGTTTACTGCACTATATCTTGATCGTGTTTCCCTCCTGTTGTGGAGGAGACTTGATATCAGCTGTGGGACGATAACGGGTTGATATGATGATGACAATGATCTCGTCCGTGGGTGTCGTAAAAGAGAACTATAAGACATATAATATTTAATAACAATCTATGTAAGAGAAGGAAAACTTGATTACTTGCAACATCTATTGAAAATCCGTTCCAATAACCCTTGTGGATCTGTGACAATCATTTTTTACTCTTACATACATATATATCATCACGCCATATCCCTTGCAGGGTAGGCAGAGAGAACAGAGTGCCAGAGAACTCTATCTCTGCATACTTCACTCGCTTCCTCAACATTCATAATTCTCTTCATACACGCTCGCCGGTTTCGGAGACTCTTGACTCCACCTTCCTTCAGTACATGACCGATCTGGTCTAGGTAGGTTAGTCTCGGTCTCCCTCGGTACCTACATCCTTCCACTTTCGCATTGTATATCTTCTTAACCAGACGTTCGTTCGGCATTCTTGCCACATGTCCGAACCATCGGAGCATTCCCTTTCGCATCTTTACACCAATACTCTCTTTCATACCTACTCGCCCTCTTACTTTTACTCTTAAATAAGTATTTATAAACAACTTAACTCGTTAAAGGTTAAAAATTAGGAAATCTTAAAATAAAACCCTACACCAGTTCTTCTGACATATCGCTTTGTCAGTGTTTTCAATTAGCGGAGATTTTTTTTTGTTGGTAGAAAAACTGTTAAGAGTATGAAGGTAAATTTGGCCGCTGCCTTGAGAATATATACGCATATTAGATAATTGTATTTTTCGGCAATACTCACGCGTTAGAGTCGATTATGTCGACGCGGGTTTCGAGCATATAAATTTGCTCATCATCAGGGCGAGTGCGCAGCTGCATCTGCGAGTCCCCGACGTGCACTTGTTTAATATGTGTCAAACTCACGATAATTTCAACACTATATACACATAGCTCCATCAGCAAATCGGGCAGTCTAATCCAAACAGCATGAATTCCAACTTTGGTTTCCATTTTTTAATTTTAGTATTATATAATATCTTTTTCATTATTTTATTAACTTCTAAATATATTCTTCAAAAAAGAACTAAAAAGCAATAACAATCATATTTACTTAGATGCAGACTATAATTTGGACACACTACCCATTCAGCCCGAGGCGCCTGAAGAATGGTTTGCTGGCCCATAACTAAGCGTGTTCCCTACCCATCACTATTGGACCGACTAACGGTACTTTCCTTGACATCCGTGGCCGACCCAGCGAAAGTGGCTTACCCCAAGACTAGATTTTTCTATAATATATTGGACACCATGTATAAATTTCGATGGAATACGCGATCCATACAAATATATTAACCACTTATCAGATATAAATTAAAAACATTCTGTATAAGTCGTTGACCTTTAAGCATGCATATTTGTGCTATGTTAGTGGAGGGGGCAATGAGTCGTTAGGTTTCCTGCCATACAACATCTCAGTTGGCAAATATTGAATTCTAGATGATAAAAACTTGAACTGTAATCGAACTCTGCTTGTGCGAAACACGTCGGACCTGAATCGAATCTGGTTTTGTAAATAACATTACTAATATTAGAAAATATGAAATTGTCGCTGTCTTCTTGACGATTGTGGTGGAACAAAGATTATTTTAATGGAATTCGTTCATAGATCTTTAAATATTTGTTTTTGATAGACTACGTTTTGGTCCCACATAAATCTTCTAGAGTGATAGCAGTATGGTTTTTTTCTATAGTCTGGACATACAATCCGTTCCATTGGGGGCGGCGGAAGGTGGGGTCCTCCCTATCGCAATTTGGTCAACCAAAACTTGGTCAACAAAAACCAAAAATTTGTGGTAGTCCACAGATTTCATGACAACCTTGACTTTCCCTGCACAAATTGACCCTAACCTTTAATTGAATTGGCTACCGGTATCGATTCCTTAACTTAGTATCTAACACGGCAAGGTAATTTGCAAAACGATAAAGAATTTTTTATTCACTATTTAAAACGACACAGTTTATTTAAATATTCATACGAAATTATATGGTTTTTATAGATTTTGTGTAATTTATATCTTGTTTTATATATTCCCGTTAACTGAGGTTTCTGACATCGAAAATAAATGTTATTATTATTACAAAGATGTTTTATAAACAAAAGTTATTGAAAATAATTATATACTCTCATCATCATCATTCTCCTACTCTTATCCCAATTACTTGAGGTCGATACAATATGTACTCTTCTTTCTTAGTACATATTGTAAAAGTTATTGGCAATAGTTTTATGACCGGCCGCCTGCTAGACGTCAACCCTCCTTGGGAATGTAATTGTTGACCAAACGGCATCAGTTGGAGTTAGCCCAGATCGTTATAAGGCTTTTAGTCATCATTTACGACATCCAAGAGCAAAGTAAGGGTTGGTAGTATTCGCCGCTACCACATAGCAATTATATACCTACCTACTTTCATAAAGCTTTATTATTTTCCTACAGTAATTCTGTTTTCGAGTTATTTCTTCCTCTAATACAGCTGTAGTAAAAGCAAAATATATTATATATAAAGTTTTGGACAATCTTTATTATTGGTCGTGTGCCTGAGGTCAATTATGCTTGGAAATATAAAAGTAGACCATGCAACAACTAGCTGGAATTTGTACAGGTCGTTAAATAGTTCTTATATCATTTTTACAATGTAAAATCAGGACTTGATCGAATAATACCACCAGGTAAGCCAATCAGCACGACATAGTTGATCAATAAATTGCCCGAGGAACGTAATACAAGCAGATGAAATTTTATAGTAATTCGTTGCGACTTTATTTTTACCTTTCTTTATTATCAATAGATTAACTAAATATGAATAAAACAATAATTAACTAAAGTAGCACTGTAACTACTTCGCATCGTTATTAATAGAACCAAATACACTTGGCAAGGGAAGTCGCTACTTAAAACACTTATACCCCATGTGTAGTTAAAAAAATATAGTAGCAAAATATAAAAAAAAAATAGAGTCGTAGAAGTCAGAAATTAAAACTTGTAAATATTATTTATAGTTTGTTATAAAATAGGTAGTATTTTTATTAGATACTAGCTGGAAATAAAAATTTAAAAATATATATATATATTTCCTTGAAATCCATCGCAATGTACCTACCGGATCCTAAGGTTACATAGACCTAATCCAACTCCATCTGATGACGTTTAGAAGAAGGCTTAACAGTTATATAGTACATTACTGCAGCGGCCAGCAAAACAGGGATTGATGGCCGAACGTGTAATTATTCTCAAATAATGCGAGGAAATTAAAACTAAGTAGTACTAAGTAGAACCTGTATACATGACGAACAACGAAAAACATTTTTCCCCTTTAGGGTTCATTTGTTTTTTTTTTCATCATCAAACAGATTTCTTTTTCAAGCCAGTTCGAAATAAAACTCTGATAAGTTGCCTATTTGCTTGCAATATTTTAAAGCATTTTTAAAATACATGACAGATATGAATTTATATATAATTGTATATTTATTTGACCGCTAAAACACGACAGATATGGATTTTCATACATTTTTTGCCGACATGCTCGCATGTATTTGGTAAGTACAGCAATTTCGATTTATCTCGAAGAAGATTGTCAAAATAATGCTCAAATTTCCAAGCATATTTGAGAAAAAGCTCTTACCTATTTTGCAATATGTACGATGGAAGTGGAGTTGATGTTAATAAAATAAAATATTTACCATATTTTTTCGTTTTATTAATATATATCAATAACTTAGGCTATTTAGCTACAGCAAATTAACATTTCACGGTGGAAATTATTGACTACTTATCACTGTAGGTGATTTCAAAGTCTGAGCTATCGGCACTATATACACACATATACATCAGTCTATATTTATATATCGAAAATTTTACGGTCACGCGAATTCAGTGGCTTTTCCCTATACAAAAATGAAATTATTAACTACTTTTAAAGAAGGTATTTACTTCATAAAAGATCGTCTACACAGATGATGCAGTAGTGTAAATACCGATCTCTCATCACCATTTTTTATGCGTTCCATGAAACATTGTTTTGAATCTTAATGTAATTTATCTCCGTTAATTTTATATTTGTGATATCGCAAGCGATACAAACATTTACATCTTAGTGTGGGACCTTGTCTTAAAAAAACCACAAAGCAGTCACAAGGACTGCCGATAGAAGTGAAAACTTAAATCTATGAAAAAAAAAAACAAATACCATAAAAATAAAAAGCGTGCCGTAGGTGTATGTATGGGTGTGACCATACAATAAATAGATATATTAAATATATTATGCACATATGTATTATATTATTACTTCCTCTCCTATGGTCTACACTCCCTCCGTCTTACGAATTTTCGATCAGGTCATGTGTCCTGATGCGAGTTTAACATTTTTTACTCATCCCAAAAAAGTACACAACGCCGCTATAGTACATTACTGCAGCGGCCAGCAAAAGAGGTATTGATGGACAAACGTGTAAATACGGGCCGAGGCGTAGCCGAAGCACACATACGTAAGTCCATCAATTCCTAGTTGTGGCCAAGGCTTGTATAGTGCTTTTCTCAAAAAATGCGCGGCAATTAAAACTAAGTAGAACTGTTTACATGACGAACAACGAAAAACATTTTTCACGCGCTAAAGGGTTCATTTGTTTTTTTTTCATCATCAAACAGATTTCTTTTTCAAGCCAGTTCGAAATAAAACTCTAATAAGTTGCCTATTTGCTTGCAATATTTTGAAGTAATAAATCGTTCCATTTTTAAAATATGAATTTACATATAGATATGTATATTTATTTGGCCGCTAAAACACGACAGATATGGATTTTCATATATTTTTTGCCGGCCGCTGATCGCATGTATTTGGTCAGTACAGCAATTTCGATGTATTTCGAAGAAGGTTGTCAAAATAATGTTCAAATTTCCAAGCATGTTGGAGAAAAAGAAGTTTTACTTCGAAAACCGCAAACGTCCGGCCCTGTACATAAAATATAATGAATGATACGATAGAAATATTAAGTAGCTAAAAGCATATTGACATCGTCGTATGAACGGGTTGTAAATGACAAAGCCTTGAAACAGCAATCAATACCGAGGCTTGATACTTATAAATACTTGCACATAATATGTATAATGTATATATACGAGTATCAACACGATCGATCAATAATTAGAGTAAGATTTTCTTGACAATATTTACATCCACGAAGAATACAACTCACTAACCCTTTTCTACCATATCATATCACTTAGTCGTGTTTTACGTTAGTTGTTTGAATAAGAAATATGTTATGCCAATATGTTAAGAAATATATCACTGCAAAAATACGAAAATTTTAAAATAAATACAAAATTACTATCTCAACCCGTCGAAGCAGCGCGGTGTAGCGGGTCAATCTTCCTTCTATTGTGAAGCGAGACCCGGGCTCAATATTAGGACATATATTGGTTCATTATTTCAGCTCATATATGTCCCACTGTTGGGCTCAAGCCTCCTCCATAATGAGAGGGAAATTGATCTACTATACCACGTTGGTTGGGCATGTTGGTATTAGTTTTTGTGTAGACTTTTTCTTCTCTTGCATAGATGTTATACGCATTTCATATTCTTACGATCACCCACGGTTAAGATAGGGGGTGGTGAATTGTATTGTTACTCCGTCCCTACACGAATAGGATATATACTGGTTAAGAAGAAGAGGTAAATAATCTTTTTATTTATAATCTCATATATTAATCCCAGATAGAGCCAGAAAGTATAGTATTAGTGTATATATATAAGTGTGCAATTGATGCAGAAGTCTTTCCCAAAAAGTCTATACACTTTTTGTCGTATATTTCTTCACTTTACTAGCTCATATACATATATTCCTGGACACGAGCGTCGTTTAGATGAAAGAAATTAGTCTACTAGTATTTGATGCAACACAATAAGAGGGATCATTCTAATGCAACGAGCACAATTCACGACCAAATACGAGAATTCATTGGAGAATAAAACAATCTTCATTTCTCTCAAAATTCGAAATCGGGAAACCATGAACTGAATTCGTATATTTATTGCTAGTGAATTAGAAACGATTGCAACGAGAATAATGAAATTTGTACACAAACAAGGTCAAAGATATTTTTTTTTTCTAATTTCATCTTCATCAGCGATGTTATTCTGGATAAAATTTTACTGTAAGAGAGTGTATGTAGTAAAATAGTTTAGCATATATAATTCTAAAACGGATCTATGTACTAATCGAAAATATGGACCCATGTTTCTCTGAGGAGTATAAATTTATATCCATTACAGAGGAAGTTGCAAGAAATCTTCTTAATAATCTACACAGCAGCATTGATAGCAACTCCTGGTATGGAGGATCAAAATATCGTTCATGAGGGATAGATGCTCAGGACTTGCAAAATTTGCGCTTTATGCGAGCTTAGTCGCTGGGTATTCGTAAAAAAATCTGGGGACTTTCAATTACTGTATAATCCAGTTTTCAACACAATTTATGTTATTGTGCATAGGTAAATTTAATTATATATAGGTATGAATATATTTATTAGGTATTCGAACATACGGTAATAATACATTTAATCACCTTCGTTTTTTTTTTCCATTGTTTTTAAAATATTTTCTGTTTACATTGCACCTACCTTACATCATTTCTGCTCCACCTTAGGTCGACTGGTAGAAAATGCCTATGGCATTAAGTCCGCCTTGTACTGTTAATTTGTGCAAAAGTTTTTAAATAAATAAATAAATAAAATTGAGAATAAAATATGATTAAAAAAATTACAGACTCTTGATACAAATTACACCAAACTTAGAACACAATCAGACAATTTAAAAAATAAATTTAGTATGTTAAACCTAAATCTATTTAATTTAGATAATAGGGTTGGGTCATCTTTTAAAAAATTCTAACTGAAAAGTTAGAGTACTAAATCGGCACAATAATTATATAGGCATATAATTATAGTCCGGTAGATGGAGCATGTCTACCATAAGACGACAAAATGAGCCACGAATTGATTGTCATACGACAGCTCGCAGTTGTTTAAGTGGTAGGACGATTGGAACGGATTTCCAATAGGTTTGGGTTCGAGTTCCGTTTGTGACAATCATTTTTCACTCGTAAAAGTCCAGCTCTAATCTGTCATCACTCTTAATCGTTATGTTATTGTTATACATCCAAACAAATGCCTAATTAATTTTTTCAACATCTTGATGTCAGCTTGTAGACATACGTTCTTCTAGTGAGCCTCAAGTTCTTGGAAAGTGGGGAGAAAGTAACATACAACAACGCTGATTCGATTGGTAGACATAGGATTTTGTTTGGAGTTTTCCTTTGCTTCATCATCATCATCACAGCCCATGAATGTCCCACTGTTGGGCTCGGGCCTCCTCCGTAATGTGAGGGAAACCAACTTCCGCGCTGATCAGACGTGTTGGTATATGGTTATGTTTCGAGTTCTCCTCTCGTACAGATGTTATATGCGTTTTATATCCCTTAGTCGTCTCGTACGATCACCCACGGGTAAGATATGGGGTGGTGAATAGTATTCTTACTCCGTCACCACACGTCACACCCTTTGCTTATATATTTTTTTCTTTTATTAAATATACATAGTTTACATTTATAAGTCGAAACTTTTTATCCTATTTTTAGCAGTTTTATAAAACAGTCCAACGCTATTTGAATATTTTTGTACTTTTTTTTTAGATGCATCGGTTACAAAGTCATATGAACCGCAACTACGTTAAATATCAGCGGTGACAAAAGATCACCTTGAATTGTCCTCATCCGGAATGTCTATACATTATATATTCATGTCTAACTTAACAGTCAACGCTAAATAATATATCCTCAAATTGAGGCGATTTTACAAACATACAATAAACACTCGTACAGAACAGAACACAAGTAACATTCAGACTCAGAACAAACATTTGTAAATGGCGCAAAGAACTGTCCTACGTGGGGATCAAATCAAATACACGGCACTTATACACCGTCTGCGTATTATTAAGCTACCCCGCAGACAAAATATTATAAGAAAACTGATGATTTCTGATGTTTACGCGAGTGCTACACATTTGAAACAAAACTACTTTTACGGATTCTATCGCGTTTCTATTTGATTTTTAATTAAGTAAAAGTGGTTTTATTTCAAATAAGAAAAGTGTTTAGAAACTCGACGCTTAATTTGAAGAGTCAGTGTATATCAAGCTATTGGTTAAGAACTTCTCAAAACTTTACATCTGGAGATAAGGTAGTCATCGGGAGACTAATAATAACGGGAGTACGGATATTGAAAGGTGAAAGAGAAGATGAACAATCAGTGTCATTGTTAATCATTTTGATCGCAAGCATCATCATTCATCATTCTCCTGCTCTTATCCCAATTACTTATGGTTGACGCAATATGTACTCTTTTTCCATCGTACATATTGAAAAAGTTATCGGCAATAGTTTTATGACCGGCCGTCAAGCTGATGTCAACCCACCCTCCTTATCCCTAGGGAATGTAATTGATGATCAAACCAAACATTATATGGAGTTGGCCCACGTCGATATTAAGTTCTTAGTAGTGTTTTTACGACATCCATAAGGGTTGGTAGTATTCGTAGCGACTATCACACCACAATATATTTTTTGTTTGTGTAAAGTTTAAACTATATGATTAAAATGTTTTCATTATATAGCGAACATTACAAAAACCTGCATGATATTCAAAATTGAAAATTTATCTTAAGTCTATAAATTTAAAATGGTCACATTAGTGAACCCGAAACTGCTTCAAAATAGCAGATGAATGAGTTACTGTACAATACAGATAAGAGCTGGACGATGATGAAGAGAACACCATTGAGATTATTTTTTTCAAAATTCAATTAAATACCATAATATTTTTACTGATTCTATTGTGTTTGTATTTGATTTCTTTTTTTTTTTTCATTATTCTTTTATTTGATTTTTCTTTTATTTACACCTTATTTCTCTCGTGACCATGAACGTTGTAAAGTGTTTGAAACGTCGAGCAATTAAAAATTAAATACAAACGCGATAGAATCCATAACAATAGTTTTATTTTAAATGTGTAATACTCGCGTATACATCAGAAATCCTATTTAATCACTTTGGATTATTGATATTCATCTCAGCTCATATACGTTGCTCAACAAATAGGGATAATCTCTAGTTGAGCCAAATTGTGAATAATTTTTTTATTTTCCAACGAGTCTTAACAAAATTCCATATATTTTACATGTAAGTATTTAGTAAGTCATTGATGTGCCCGATTATACAAACAATAACAACTTCTTAAACATTAAACCTCTTTACAGTATAGCTGATAGATTATCATAGTGCTATTTGTTCAAACAATGCTGGCTGGCTATTTAATTAGGGACACTGAGGTATTGCGTTCTAATTTCAAAATTTGAATCTTAATACTTTTTTATTTCTTCTCTTATTGTTTTGTGGTAGTTGTGGCGGCAATCCAGATTTTTAATTTTAAGTTTTGAGAATTATTTAGAAGAAAACTGGGCAAAAATAAAAGTTGCGATCCAACACTACGAAAAATTATCATGAAGTTTGTCGAGCGTGCGTTGGTCATACCGAAGGATAGCAATTGTTTACAAAACTATGGTATGCAATGCAGTTAGCGACGAGGACACGGCGCAACATAGGCTTGAGGTATGTTCGGGCTGGGACGGGCAGCGCCGTGACCTCGTCGCTGTCATCGGTGCCGACCTGACGCTGCCGGATGTAGTGAAAGCGATGGTCGACAGCGTCAGGAATAGGGACGCGCCTTCTCGTCGCCGCCTTCTGCGGGGCTATCATCTCGCAGAAGGAGGCGGCGGAACGAGTCCGGGAGGATTCCCGTGACCCGGGCCGCCGCCAGCGGCCGGGGCGGCGCAGGCGCGAATATCTGCGCCTGATGCCGCCCTAACCGAGGCTTCGGGTGATCGGACCGGGGAATTGTCCGGTCACCCGACGTGAGGCCACCGCGTGAGAGCGACGTCCTGACGGCGAAAGCTGTCGGGGCATCGACGAGAGAGGAACCCGCAAGGGTATTCCGCCGGGCGGGCCACCGAAGACAAAGATCGGGTACCGGTGGCCCGCTCATACGGCGAAGAGAAGTGCTTGCAGGGTGGGTCCGTGGGGTTGCGCGCCGCCTTTTTTGTCGCCCCGGATCGATTTGTCGGGGCGCGACCACATCCATGGTCCACCCTGTAAAAAAAAATAAAGAAATGGTATGCAATGCAGTGCAACATATCAGGCGCTATAACACAGCTTTAAATGTGTCCAGAACAAAAAAATCGAGAAAGACAACTTCCACAAGAAGATAGAATGATAACCAGGTTAGCTAAGAAACATCCGTTTCTAGGCTCTATTTTAATAAAACACGAAGTGTTTGGGGCAGACGAAAGAGCCGGTGTATCAGCGAGGACCGTTCGACGACGTCTGGTAGAAGCAAGGTTGTTCGGAACAGAGGCTCGCAAAGTACCGTTGTTGAAGAAAGAACATAGAAATGCTCGTTTGGCGTTTGCACGTAAATAATAAATATGGACATTGGACCTACGCCCAATGGCAACATGTATTATTCTCTGACTAGACCAAGGTTAATTTGATTTCTTCAGATGGAAGGCAATATGTACGGCGTCCTGTAAAAGCGGAAATGAATCCAAGATTCACAAAAAAACAGGTGAAACATGACGGTGGAAACATTAAAATGTGGGGTTCATTTTCTGGACGTGGAGTGGGACCTGTGAGGAAAGTTCAGGGTAACTTAGACCAACATCAACACAAGGTAATATTGGAAGAAACTATGCTTCCCTATATGCTGAGGAGCATCTCCCTATTATATGGACGTTTCAGCAGGATAACGATCCGAAACATACCGCCCGTTCAGTCAAGTCGTTTCTTATCAGTCAGTCAGTATCGGTGCTAGATTGGCCAGCAAATAGCCCTTACCTCAACCCAATTGAGCACCTTTGGCACGAAATCAAGAAAAATGTTGCCACTTATCGTACTACCACTTTAGATGAACTTAATGAAGCTTTTTGTGAGGCATGGGCAAACATTCCTGTCGAAACATGTCAGAAACTGATAATGTCTATGCCACATCGACATTAACAAAAGTATCAAACGGTAATTACTAACAAAGGTTTTGCTACTGGGTATTGATTTTACACGTAATAAAATGGAGCTGTTAAAGATATTATAATACTGCAGCGTATTAGTTTTGTTTAACTCTATTTTTCATTATACTTTACTGTCCTTAATTAAATGTACAGCTACAGAACTGTACCTTAAAATTTAATACATGTTTACCTTTGATATTAAATACTTTTATCTATTTATTTAATCTTTTATTTACAGCCATTTATAGCATAATAATCGGACCAAATTATGCAAATAATAGGTGCTGAGAAATCAATAGGGTTTTATATTTATATGTACATAACCGGTTATAGCTCTTCACTATCTTGAATGTCCCTAATTTGTTGGCCACAACTGTAGGTCCCACTGTTCGGGTCGAGCCTCCTCCACAGTGGGGGGCAAATTGACCTACTATACCACGCTGATCAGACGTGTTGGTGTAGGATTTTGTTTCGAGTTTTCCTTCTCTTGTATAGGATGTTATATGCGTTTTATATCTCATAATATTTGTTGATATTATATTATAAGTATACTTTGCCAAAATATAAGAGTCTAATTTTGTTACAAAAACATATTTCATATCTAATTACTTGGTCGAATAATTGTGTATAACAATAACTGTTTATGTAATATATTCTAACCTATTCTTATATTAAAATAATGGACCAATTAGCAAGCGTATCGTACCATCGAAAACATAATTGTGTTAAATCTATAGAAACGGTAAATATGTAAATTACTGAAATTTAGCATTTAATATGCTTAATTATTTATAAAATCCCCGCGAACCCGCGCCTATTGGGATTCCGGCCCAATCGTGTATATAAATAAATAATTAAGCATATTAAATGCTAAATTTCAGTAATTTAAATAACAAGGTTGTGTCATCGTTTAATACATTTCTAACTGTAAAGTTTGAAGTATTAAGCCTATAACAATGTGTAAACATTGTCGGGTAGATAGCATACCGTCACCTTAAGACGTAAATACAATACGAAATGAAATTTGCATGTCCTACAATTAGTCGCGGTAGTGTAGTGGCAGCACGATTGGGCCGGAATCCCAATAGGCGCGGGTTCGAATCCCGCTTGCGACATCATTTTTCATTTCGTAATCGGATTTTATAGGTAAATATGTAGTTAACAATTTAATATCGCATTCTTTTTATTACTTATGGTGGCAAAAGAGGCAGTAGCACACCTGACGTTAAATGTAACTGCCGACTATGGACCTTTGGAGTACAACTAGGTCACACTGCCTACCAATGAAAATCCCAAACCCAGCCAGAAAGTTGAGCTACTGGCTTTCTCACTCACTGAACGAGGCCAACAGCACATTACCACTGCTCAGACGTCGATGTTCTACGAGAGTGTGGTACTACCCCGGACGGACCCAAGCCCGGTTGTTGACAGTTCTGTCAACAGTGTGATCCTACCACTTTTAATATCTTAACCATAGTGGTTAAGATATTAAAAGTAGTGGTATATGGTGGCTATATGCTTAGTCAGATATTAATATCTGATATATATTATTTGTATCCGGTGGTAGTTTCATCATCATCATCATTTCAGCCTATTTCCGTCCACTGCTGAACGTAGGCCTCCCTCATTTTACGCCACAGAGTGCGGTCCTCTGCCGCCTGCATCCAACGACGCCCAGCAACCCTCACTAGGTCGTCTGTCCACCTAGTGGGGGGGCGTCCCACACTGCGTCTATGTCTATCACACTACCGGACGACGCAGTGTGGTGGTAGTTTATTAGATTAAAATTAAAATGTTAATACTGACAATATGTAAGTGCCCTCGCAGGGTTTATACATAATAAATGAATTTGAATTTGTAATTTACGACATCTACGTGAAAATGGGATGGTGACTCGTATTCTTAGTCGATTATCATATAATATTTCAAACACAATCAACATATCGCTTGCCCGGAAGAATAGTGTCACAACTCTAAAAATTACAATTTGCATTATATTTCAATTTTCGATAGTGGAGGAGTGTTAATATTATAAGTTCATCCTATCAACTGTTCTCGTCGTTCTTAAGGATATTATGCTGATGTTCGTACATTTGGAATCGCTGCTGAACCGAAATGAAAAAAAGGAAATACTTATTTAGCCCCTCTTGGAAATTTAACTTTTTTGAATTGTGACACTATTCTTCTGGGCAAGTGATATAATTATGCATCGCTTCAGTAAACATTGCGTGAGATTAGAAGTCTTAAAATATGTTCCAAATCTCGTATAACTAAATTCTGACCACGCGTTGACAGTTCTCTGTCTACAGCCGCGGGCGGTCCGTCCGGGGTAGTACCACACTCTCGCAGAAAATCGACGTCTGAGTAATGGCAATATTCTGTTACGCTTCGTTCGGTGAGCGAGAGAGGCGGCACCCCAACTGGGTTGGTTTGGAGATTGTATTGAGCGGATTGTATAGGCAGCGGCCTAGCTTGGTATTGCAAAGGTCCATGAGCAGTAGTGACACTTACCATCAGGTGCGCTACTTGCTCGTTTGCCACCATTAGCAAAAAAAAAAAAAAACATATCTCTTCTCTTGAGCACGAGTAATTCTGACCAGTTACAGTTCTTATTTTTTTTTCTTTTAAAAAATAACACCCTACACTAAGGAATTTTAAGGATTCATTACCAGTGGCCGGTTTAATGGTGATGGGGAGAGAATACGATGGGTTATGGCGCCACGCACCGCTTTTCTATCGCACTGGACGGAATGGCGGGCGTGTATCCAGACTATAGCCTGCCAAGAAAGAAATCCCTAAACTTCAGAAATAATCCATGTATTGCTGGGAGATTTTACAACCAGACTCAGAAAAACAATTTGTAGATAGCACAAAATATTATACTGCATGGATATAGAGCCCGGTATCTTAACTAGTGTGCTATTTATACAATCAATCAAGTTATTACAACAAAACACTTTACAACAACAAATAAAATAGTGAGTCAAACATGTTATTTATAAACTCTTTAATTGCACTATGCACTATACTGGACAGTGCAATTTGCAACAGTTAATTTAGTGGACATTACTGCTTCAATTGACAACTCGAACGACGTGTATACTTATGAATGTAATTTGCTTTGATAAACCACGTACGCGACGGACTTAAGTCTAAGGGCTGGCATACATGAATGTAATAATAGATTTTAAAATATATTTTGATGTGTGGCAGCGACTACGAATATGACCAACACTTACTTTGCTCGTGGATGTTGTAAAAGACGACTAAGGTGCCGTTCATAAATTACGTAAAGGATTTTGAAGAATGATTTGGCCCTCTCCCCCCTTACCGTAAGACATTATATAATGGCAACTACTCCCCCTGCCCCTTAATAAGAGTTTTTGTAAGAAAGGTCCATATTGATCAAATATAACTCCGTATATTCTGAAAATATCTTTTATCTTCTTACTACAAGTAGGTACCATTAACTCACTGCAATAACATTAATCTTATTAATACATCACAGTTTTCACCAAAATATTCAATTTAATAACTTACGTAATGTTAGGTTCACTACCCCCTCCTTGCCTATAGTAAGAAAATGTAATATTTAGTTAACACCAACTAAACGCGTTACATAATTTGTGAATGGCCCTTAAGATATATTTCATCATCATCTCAGCTCATATATGTCCCACTGTTGGGCTCGAGCCTCCTCCACAATGAGAGGGAAATTGACTTACTATACCACGCATGTCAGACGTGTTAGTATAGGGGTTTGTTTCGAGGTTTCCTTCTCTCACATAGATGTTATATGCGTTTTATATCCCTTAGTCGTCTCGTACGATCACCCACGGGTAAGATAGGGGGTGGTGAATTGTATTCTTACTCCGTCACCACATGGAAAAAAGATATATTTATTTTTCTTTATATCAACCTGAGTTATTTTTAATTTCACCTGATGTTGTCAACAATTACACTCTCGAGTTAGGTTAACGTCACTATTATCACAACTTTTGCAATATATACGATGGAAGAGGAGTACAATTGCGTCATCTACAAGCAAATGAGATAAGAGCAGGATAATAATGATAATGATGACTTTGCAGGATTCAATGTCAGGTGTATCAAGTAATTTGACACATAAATCTCTGATATACCAGGTACATATAATACTCGAGTAAACATTGGGCATATTATATACAAGTATTTTACATACATACATACATATCATCACGCCATATCCCTTGCAGGGTAGGCAGAGAGAACAGAGTGCCAGAGAACTCTATCCTTGCATACTTCACTCGCTTCTTCAACATTCATAATTCTCTTCATACACGCTCGCCAGTTTCGGAGACTGTTGACTCCACCTTCTTTCAGCACGTGACCAATCTGGTCTAGGTAGGTGAGTCTCGGTCTCCCCCGGTACCTACATCCTTCCACTTTCGCATTGTATATCTTCTTAACCAGACGTTCGTTCGGCATTCTTTCCACATGTCCGAACCATCGGCGCATTCCCTTTCGCATCTTTACACCAATACTCTCTTTCATACCTACTCGCTCTCTTACGTCGTCGTTGCGAGTATTTTAAGTACGAGTAAATACTAGATGAGCCTGGCGGATACAACTTACCGTTATAAAAATGTTCTTTTTTTTCTTAGAACAATTATTATTTGATAACTTTAAAGTAATTATGTAAGTTGTAAAAAATATATAACGAAAATGCCAACAGCTAGCAATATATAATATAATGAATGATATTTTTACTGTGGTGACGGAGTAAGAATACAATTCTCCACCCCATATCTTACCCGTAAGTGATCGTACGAGACGACTAAGGGATATAAAGCGCATATAACATCTATGCAAGAGAAGGGAAAACTCGAAACAAAATCCTATACCAACACGTCTGACCAGCGGGGTAGGTTAATTTTTCTCCCATTACGGTGGAGGCCCGAGCCCAACAGTTGGATATATATGGGCTGTGATGATGATGAAGATGATTTTTACTGAACTAGTCGACCCGTGTGGATTTTCACAATGGGTCAATGAAATTGAAAGATCCTCTGAAAGATAGGATATATCATAACTATCTAATTTGATTCTATAACATCTTGCTTAGATATCTTTTAGATGATTATGAATCTCAAATTAAAAAGAAGTATATATAATAATAGTAATAGTTATATTTCATTATAATAATAGTTATATTCATATATAATAGTAGTTATATTTCAAAAGAGTGGTACTCTTTTGAAATATAACTATTTTTACGGATTTTTAATTTCTCGACGTTTCGAACACTTCATAGCGTCCATGGTCACCGAAATAAACGCGACAGAATCCGTAAAAAAAAAGAAAAATAGTTTATTTTCAAATGTGTTTACATACACAGACATACTTGCGTAAACATCAGATATCGTTAACTAAAACTCTCTTACTGCTGGGATCGAGCCCCTTCCAAAATAGGAACGAGATTAACCTGCTATTACGCTGGTCAGACGTATTGAAATGAGGTTTCATATCAAGTTCTTCTGCATCAATGTTACCTGTTATCCTTTAGTAAACTTTCATGACACTCAAGAATAAAAGAGGAGGTTAATTGAAACTTAAGATAAATGTCTTGTCTCATAATACTCCTGATAATATCCCAATTACTTGTGATCTAATATGTACTTGTACATATAGGAATAGTTATTGACAGTAGTTTCACGGCCATCTATCTGACATCAAACCTCCTTGTGAAAGTAATTGTTCACCAATCGGCATCAGGTGGAATTGGCCTAGATAGATAGATATATATATATATATATATATATATATATATATATATATATCGCTTGCCCAGAAGAATAGTGTCACAACTCTAAAAATTACAATTTGCATTATATTTCAATTTTTGATAGTGGAGGGTGTTAATATTATAAGTTCTCCCTATTCATCGTCATTCTTAAAGATATTATGTTGATGTTCGTGCATTTGGAATTACTGCTGAACCGAGCTGATAAAAAGGAAATACGTAAATTGCCCCTCTTGAAAAATTTAGCTTTTTGAATTGTGACACTATTCTTCTGGGCAAGCGATATATAAAGTTCTTAGTTGTCTTTCGTAACATCCACGAGCAAAATAAAGATTGGTAGTATTCGTACCCGCTACCACGGACATATCTTGTCTGTAATATATAAAATGAGTGAGCAACCCTATTATAAATAAGTACATAAAACATGTATTCCGTCAAGCGTATGACAAATAAAATATACTTAATGATACTATAAAGATAATTAACAACATATAATGAAATTGCTAATAGCGAGTCATATGTCGTCGGATTTATTGTAAGATAAATTTAACTACACATTTATATCTATAAAAGAGGATGTTTGTATATATGACATGGCTAAAATCAGAAACTATCTGACCGATCATTATGAAAATTTATATGTTTATGTATTTTTTCACGGAGGTTTATATGCTTACCCCGTTCATGTTACTCGCCACCAGGCGGCTCTGCGATATATCGACTTCAACAAACTAACAGCCTGAGTTTGTTAGTATATGATTTTTGATGTTTTTTGATAAATCACTAGTACTGGTACTGTTTTTCCGTATGGTGACGGAGTAAGAATACAATTCATCATCCCTATTTTAAACATGGGTGATCGTAAGAGAGAACTAAGGCATATAAAATGCATATTATATCTATGCAAGAGAAGGAATCCTCGAAACAAAACCCTATACCAACACCTTTAACCATCGTGCTGTAGTAGATCAATAACCCTCCTATTATGTAGGAGGGGAGCCCAACAGTGGGACATATACGAGCTAAAATGATGTACGTTTGTAAAAATATCACAAAAATGTATCAGGAGCTGTGTACTTTAACGTTAAAAGTTCTAGAAAGATCCAGGTAGTGTGCGATAGAGACAGAACCCTAAGAAGCCGAAATCAAACGATTGTCTCTTTTCAAAGATCGATGTACAAAATTGACCATCGCGTACTATACTAGCGATTCAAACAACTTTATAATAGTAACTTAAAATATAAAAAAAAACACGTTGAATAATGCACACATTTGATTGTTTAGAAGCATAACGTATAAAAAAGCTGAAATTATATCGCTACTCATACAAAATTATATGTAATAACATTCTAAAGATATATTTAGTTGAATATATGAAATATTTTAGTCTGATTTAATCGGTGTCAATGTTCTATGATATCATACAAGAAGTTCATTGTGCTCGTTATTAAACAAAACAATGTGTTATATATTTGCTAAATAATTGTAATAGTAGTAAAGGTTCATCGTTGATTTTGGTGTCAATATTTTACAATGTCATTGTTTTTTTTAACTATTTATATATATATATATATATATATATATATATATATATATATATATATATATATATATAAATACGTATCTTGTATTATGTTCAATACCTTAGTATTTTGACGTCTTATATTAAATAAATTTGATGACATTTTATGTAATGTGATGCGGAGGAACTGCTGGGATGTAGTGAATATAATATAAAAGTGCTTTTCAAATGTTTCCGCTTGCTACTAAAACCTCTAAAAGATACGATTAACAGTGTGACCATACCACTGTTGAGGACGACGATTGAACTGCTATGAAAAGGGTGGCCAGATATGAATTTAGTTTGAATTAATATAATGTGATAATAATGTCAAGAATATCTTTGAATTGGCGTCGATAAAAAACCTCAAGGGCCTTTTTAAACTAGCACAATAATATTAATTTAACACGTTTCAATAAAACGTAGTTCGAAAGGCTTTGCAATCAAGGTTACTTAGGCTTGCGAATTTTCTTTGTAAACAACTGCAATGAGATAAACGAGGCCGCAAGCGAAAGAAATTACGCCTTATTAGTACTACGCCTAGGCCTATTTAGTGCTAAAAAATAAGCTTATGTCGCATGGTCTCCTGAATATGGTAATTCTTTGCCGTTTGACAATGTGTTTTTATAAAAATCTAGAAACAAGGGCGGATCGCTAGTGCATAATATAACATACACATATATATATAAATATATGAGCTATTTCAGCCCGTCTGACCAGCGCGGTTTAGTAGGTTAATTTGCCCTCCCATTTTGGAGGAGGCACGAGCTCAATAGTGGGACATATGAGCTGTGATGATGATGATGATTACATTATTCTGTAGAAAATACCATTTTTCACAACGTTCACCGTTCTCCAATCCAAAAAGACCCATTCAGTGTTTTCATCAAAATCTTTAGTCCTTTAGTTCGTTGACATGCTTAATTCAAGTACTTAAAGAAAATTTTATATTTATAGACAATGATAAAAATAGAATATCACTATTAGTTCGCCTGACGTATCACCCATTACTACTTGCGTTGATTTTTGGCACAGTCCACCAACTAGTTTTGTTCATACGATTCTCGCCTATATTTTATTGGGATATAAAAACAGTTATCGTTTTTGTAGGTATAAATAATTACTATTAAATGCAAGAAAGGGAAGATTCTTTTATATGTTTAGTTGAACGCGCTAATATCAGAAATCCTCAGTCTGATTTAAAACATCGTACTGTGTTTGATACATACATACATATCATCACGCCATATCCCTTGCAGGGTAGGCAGAGAGAACAGAGTGCCAGAGAACTCTATGTTTTTTTTTTCTTTCTTTGTGTTTGATAGCTTTTAAAAATAGCCTACAGGCATCAAAAGATATGGTCCGACAAATGGGAACAGTGCAGTTATGATGATTATATAATCGGAACATACAATAACTAGCTGACATAGTTATGCATTGCTATTGCCATAACAACTGTCGTAATGACAAATTCATATTAAATTTTCATTGAAATCATTACGTATAGATATTATTATTATAAAATAGATTAATAATTAACTTTAACTAATATTACAAATATGAATTTGTTTACTTTTGTGTTTGTTACGCTTTCGCGCCTTGATTGTTCAATCATATTTAAATTTCATGTATGTTGTCAGTGATACAGAAATACCGTACCTTTCGTGCAGACAATGTTACGGACAAAATAAGTTACCGCCTGGCTATAGAATGAATTGTCATATTTTATATTAATACGTGCGAAAGACTATATAAAAAACACAAAAATTGTTTCTAAATACATATGTCCGTTATTGAACACGAACCATCACCGATATGCCCCATGCCATTCATTAGAACGATAACAATGTGAAAATAGTCTTAGACATTTATTGTCTCCTCTAAATTGAACTTCAGTTTAAAAATTTCACTAAAACGAAACGAGGTCTTTTCGCTAGTAAAAATAAAGAGACCTGCCCGGTCGAACCATACTAATAATTAGCTAAGTACAATGTCAGTCCGTATCCGGGATAAGAGTACGAAACCGATCCAGTTGCAGTAAGGCGTGAGACAGGGAGACGTCATCTCTCCGAAACTGTTCACCACTGCAATGGAAGATGTCTTCAAGCTCTTAGACTGGACCGGACTCGGTATTAACATTAACGGCGAATACATCACTCACCTTCGATTTGCAGACGATATCGTCGTTAGGGCAGAATCCATGGAGGACCTTGGCACCATGCTCAACGATCTCAGCAGGGTATCCCAACTGGCGGGCTTGCGAATGAACATGGACAAGACGAAAGTCATGTCAAATGCCCATGTCATTCCTGTACCGGTCCTAGTTGGCAATGCGATTCTCGAAATTATCGATCATTATGTTTACCTTGGACAAACAGTCCAGTTAGGTTGATCCAATTTCGAGAAAGAGGTCAGCCGACGGATCCAACTCGGCTGGGCAGTGTTCGGAAAACTTAGGAGGATCTTCTCGTCCAACATACCTCAGTGTCTGAAAACACAGGTCTACGACCAGTGTGTGTTACCAGTGATGACTTACGGCACGGTAACGTGGTCCCTAAATGTAGGCCTCATAACCAAGATCAAAGTCGCTCAGCGTGCTATGGAGCGAGCTATGCTCGGGATTTCTCTGCGTGATAGAATCCGTAATACAGAAATCCGCAGAAGAACGGGTGTAACCGACATAGCACGCTGAAATGGCAATAGGCAGGCCACATCGCTCGAAGAACCGACAACCGCTGGGTAAAAAAGGTTCTAGAGTGGCGACCACGTACCGGACGACGCAGTGTAGGACGCCTCCCACTAGGTGGACAGACGACCTGGTGAAGGTTGCTGGGCGTCGATGGATGCAGACGGGGACCGGACCTGGACGGGCACAGGACCGCACTCTGTGGCGTACCATGAGGGAGGCCTACGTCCAGCAGTGGACGGCGATGGGCTGAAATGATGATGAAGTAATCTAAGCCCAGAACTCTGATTCGCTATAAAATAATTAACACGACTTGGTACAAAATCCTTGATAATTTAGATCAAATCTGACTCAATGCTTTTACGTAAATATACAAAACAGTATATTTGCTCATACCGAATATGGATTCTATAGTCACATAAATACTCATGGTTTCGTCCTCGACGTAGAGGTGCGAAACCGCGCCGCGTAAAAGTCACAGCTATAAATGTGGGAACGCACACTTTGCTTCCAGCGACGCTATGCACCGAGTTCCGTACCTCACAAAAGATCAGTGACGATGTAGTTTGAAATAATTTCGCCGGTTTGAGATCGCTTAGCGTTCACCTATAGTCCGAGCTAAGTTATTTGCGGTTAGTCCATGATCTCTGACATAAAGATTACAAATACTACAAGTATTGTAAATTAGACCTTGTTATTAAACACGCGATGCACATCTATTTAAGAGGGCAGTACAAAGAAACAATCATTGCTTCAACGAACAATGGAAAACATTTTGTTTGTTTATATTTTAATTATATAATGATGAGTTATACATTACGTCATTATACATTAATGGAATGGAAAAAAATGTCTTTTTATCTGTAAACCAGTTTAATAATTTTATTCAAGATACGTAAATGTATTTATGGTCGCGGAGTTTCATCATTATTTCAGTTGGGTATGTTGCATAACTGGGTTAGAGTTTCCTCTGCAATGGGAGGAAAATTTATCTACTATATAAATATGCAAAAACTGATGAGAAGAATTGTTATTAAGTAAAACACTATACCAAAATTGTTTCTAATTGTTTCTATAAGTGGTAGGACCACGCTGTTGACAATTTTCTGTCTACAGCCGCGGGCCGGTCAGTCCGAGATAGTACTACACTCTCGCAGAAGATCGACGTCTGAGTAATGGCAATATGCTGTTGCGCTTCGTTCGGTGAGCGAGACAGCCGGCTGCCGAACTGGGTGGGTTTGGGGATTGTAATGGTAGGCAGCGGCCTAGCTATACCCTTGGTACTGCTAAGGTCCATGGGCAGCAGTGACACTTACCATCAGGTGTGCTGCTTGCTCGTTTGCCATCATAAACAATGTATAAAAAAAACCAACTCGTATTTGTTTATCGAGTTTTCGTATGATCTTTTTCGTATTTACCCAGTTTTCTTGTGTTCTTTCATGTTCTTTTACAATTATGTTATTAACTTGCATCCTTTAGTCGTCTTTTACGATCACCAACGGGTAAATAATGGATGCTTATTGACTCCATCACTACAAGTGGTAATGATCGCGCAGTTTACAGGCAGCGACAGGCGCGAATAAACAGAATACTACATTTTTTTTTACTCTGACGTACTTTCCAAGGGCTTACATTGTGTTTTAGGGTCGCACGCCAACCTTCCACGGCCTTCGTATGGTTTGAACGTAGAGTGAACGAAAAATAGGTTAAGAAATAAAATCCCCGTCGCCCTCACACGACTTGGTATAAACACATGACTAGTTGTTCTTTTTAGTATTCAGATTATCAGACACTCGCGATTTATATGTATAATTACGAAGTTTTTTAATATCCATCCTCTTCAGGAGTAATAATATCACCACCCTCTATTGCTCAATAACATATAACATATACAAGAGAAAGGAGATTCGAAATAAAACCCAACACCAACCCGAATTACCAGTGTGGCATTAATAGGTCGTTTTCCCTTGATATTGTCAAGGAGGCTCGAGCCCAGCAGTGGGATGTATATAAGCTGAGACTATGATGACGATTGTATCCATTCGCATCTGGATAAGTATTGTATATAGTTTATCATCTAATTGTTTATGGCTGTAAAATAATTGATAAAGGCTTCTCTGTGAAGGAAGGATGACATTATGATCACGTTACTAGGTAGGGGTTGGTGATCGAAATGATATGATGTTTTCTAGGAATGGGCATTCCACCAGAACTCCTTCAGTAAAATTCAACTACAGAAAAGTTCGACGATATATCGATTTTCTACCTCGTCGTCACAATTTCAACTGGTACATCGACCTGCTGGATTCGAGTACCACAGTGGGAGGAAAATTGGTATAATATACCACGCTGAACAGACGTTTTAGTATAGGATTTTGTTTCGAGTATTCCTTTTCTTGCATAGACGTTACCTGAATATCATATCACTTAATCATCTTTACGACATCACCGAGCAAAAGAGGGTGGTGAATTGTATTCTTACTCTGTCACCATACGGAAGAATGATTTTCACAAAGAAAATTGTATGAAAATTCTAAAACTTTTTTTATCATATCGAAGCATAAATGAATCTACACTAAATATATAATTTAAAAAAAAAACAAATATCCGCCAGCAAGTACGAGCCAATTTGGGTTAATACACACACATGCATAAAAATTATACTGAGCAAACAAAAAATAAAACACGCACATTCGCATAAATTTAACAAATAAATTCTGCTGGAAGCAAAAGCAGCTATATGCATAAAATATGTACTGCATACAATACAGGCGGAATATAATCGCAAATGCGACATTATAATAATTAAGCATAGAATAATAATATTAATTATGTCAGCGGCTACTAATACTATCAATTCTTACATTGCTTGTATGTGTCTTAAATTATGACTAAAAACTACGTAGACTTGGACCAATACTTTCTGATGCCTACTCAACAATTACATTCAAGGAATATTGACGTCAGACATGTGGCCGGTCATAAAGCTACTGTCAATAAATTTTGCAATATGTACTATGGAAGAGTAGATATTGCATCGACCACGAATAATTGGGATAACAACAGGATAATGATGAATAATATTTTAACCAACTTCAAAAAGAAGGAGACTCTATGTTTCATTGTATGTATTCTTATTAATAGATTTATCTTGTTCAATTCATATACGTCCTACTTTTGGGCGTGGGCCTCTTTCAAAATGGGAGGAAAACCTTACCCTTACTATTCCTCGATAATTACACAGATTGGCATAGCATTATTTCTTGAGCTCTGTCTCTTGTATCGAGTATCTCACTGGAGCTAATTAAAACTTTGTGGCCGCTTGCCGAACTGGTGGTAGATTAATAAAAGAAAAGAATATTGACAATATGTGAGTGCCTTTAAGAGGCTTATATGCATAATAAATGATTTGAGTTTTATCTGTATATCATAATACTTAATACATTAAAGGACAAAGAAAAGAGAGAGTGAATTGTCTTCTTTATTCATTTTCATACCGATAAATATACACCACATCTATCAGCATATATTTATATTACCTGACCCGTGTAACTACGTTTGCGTCACATAAAAAAAGAAAGAGTTGGACGAAGAGCATAGTAGGCAGTTATTACACGGAGCGCATTTAATAGAAGCTCTGAAAAGGAAACTTTCCGTTTCTGCAACATTTTTCATTGATGCTCCTCTTATTCGTCGTAGTGTGAATTTATATAGCATATTGCCTTCGAGAAATTTGGCGAAACGAAATTTATTTTCGGCAACTAAGAGCCCTATAACAACCTGTGCGAACTTCATCTGATACCGTTTGGTCAACAATTACATTCCCAAGGAGGGTTAACGTCTGGCAGGCGGCCGGTCATAAAACTATTGCCAATAACTTTTACAATATGTACTATGAAAGAAGAGTACATATTGTATCGACCCCAAGTAATTGAGATAAGAGTAGGAGAATGATGATAATGATGATTGCCTTCGACAAATATGCTTTCCAATACTATAAGAATTTTTCAATTCGTACTAGTAGTTCTTGGGATTAGCGCGTTCAACCATACAAACTCTTCAGCTTTATAATATTAGTATAAAAGTTATCTTATAGAAGTTACCTTCTAGTAACCTTCACCACGCTGGTGAGACTACATACGATTTTACTTAAATTTTTCCTTATCTATATCTATTTATATCCCTCGATTGATTTTTAGAATTATAATTGAATCTTAATTAGAACTCATCGGAGACTGACTGCTTTGTTTTACAGATGTCAAATTATACTTTTACTTAAAACGCAATTTGGTATATCGTAATAGCTATATTATTCTATTGCTGTGATAGATAAATAACTAACTGGGTAAAAAACATTTTGAGTCATAGAGTTATCAATACAGTATAAATATCGCCAACTGCGTATAAAGAAATGTGGATTAATATAAACAACAGTAGACTCACGTTTTCTATACAAATAAATACTGGATAAATATTAATTCGTCGTAATCATATTCTAAAATATATATCATATTCTCTCTATGACTAAAATATAAGTAAATAGAATCAGAATGAATGATTCCTTTACGAAATTGCACTTCACCCAAGGAATATGGTTCCATTTAATTGCACGCCTCATAAGCGGAGCGTTGAGGTGATGCTCTACTCCTGATATATGAAAATCAAGGACTTTTTAAAACTAAAAATGACTATCTCACACTGCATTTATAGGATAATATTGTCATACATGTAAAGAAAGAACTTTCGTTTATCGTATTTAATATTTTTAAAAGCTATCTTTTTATTTTGTTTAAAGTAAGAAAAAAAATGAATTCAAAAAAATCGTCTGGATCTGGCACTCTCACGATCGAAAACATGAAGCAGAGAATCGAAGGCCAACTTGGGTGGGTTTTAATTGGTAGTCAGCGCCTTAGTTGTATCCTTGGTATTGCAACCGTCCATGAGCGGCAGTAACACTTACCATCAAGTGTGCTGCCAGCTCGTTTACCACCACATGCGATAAAAAAATATTATACTTTATTTTATTTTAATATTACGTCGTATACTATATGTGACAGTTACTTCAACTGCGCAAAATACCTTCATATTTAATTATATTATTTTTTATAAACACCCACGTTACCTCGATATTAACAATAATATCAACGCCATTTATATCCATATCTGCTATCTAAGCAGTTGCTATGACAACGGGGATTAAGTGGAACCCAGGATATACGATGCTCCATTGATACACAACATTTATATACATTATGAATTAAGCGTATGGTCTTTTCTCAATTAACAGATTATATGATAGATTTTTGTTTTGTAAGCCAAATTGTATTTGCCAACATTAACGTATATAAACAAACAAACTCGCCATTTTTACAATAGTAATATCTTTCCACTCTTGAGCTCGAGCCTCCAACAGAGTAAGAATATGGAAACTGATTTATGCATAATGCTGGTTAAACGATTTGGTATAGACGGGCTATGGTGTGGTCACGCCTCGGGTACCGGTGACCCGCTCGCATGGCGAAGAGAGGTATTTGCAGGGTGGGCCTATGGGGTTGTGCGCCGCCTCTTCCGTCGCCCCGGACCAATTAGGTGGGGCGCGACCACGTCCATAGTCCACCGCAAAAAAAAAATGGTGTGGTCACGCCCCGTTAATTTCGTCATTCCGTCCGGGGCGATAGAAGGAACGGTGCCTGACTCCATAGACCCACCCTATAGTACCTATCGACGCCGTGCGAGCGGGCCACTGGTCTTTTTCTTCGGTGGCCACGATAAATCGATCTAGCCTACTTACAGTTATTAAAAATATTACTTTTTCAGTGTTCTCAGCTAATGAAAAAAATAAAATTAGAATATGAAGTTAAATTTAGCCGCTGTCATCAAAAATAGACATAACTCAGTTGGGTAATAGAGCAGTCGCTTAATCCAGATATGGTTGACCCTTGGTACCCCTGTGGACTCATTATTATTTTTTCTACTCGAATTTTATATATATATATATATATATATATATATATATATATATATATATATATATATATATATATATATATATATACATATATATATATATATATATATATATATATATATATATATATATTTATCACGTCATTTCGTTAAATCTAGATATATTTTTGTGTGGTAACGAAGTAAGAATACAGTTCACTACCCCGTATCTTACACGTGGATGATCGTAAGAGATGACTAAGGGATATAAAACTTATATAACATCTATGCGAGAGAAGGAAAGCTCGAAACAAAACTTTATACCAACACGTATGACCAGCGTGGTATATTAGGTCAATTTCCTTCCTATTGTGGAGGAGGCACGATCCCAACAGCATATATGAACTAAGATAATGATGATTATATATTAAAAAAAAAAAAATGCCGAGTTAGATTGAGTTATTCAAATATTATAGATTATATGAAAAATATATTGAAACATTTCCCACAACAATACGTTACTGTACAATACGACTGCTAACTCACATCAAGTATAGAGCAAGCATCATATGTCATATTCCCACGCAACGTGCAAGTACATTTGTTATTAAAACATATGAATTCGCATTTTTCATTTTCTCACTTGTATTAGATTACAGCTACCATATAACGCAAAACATTTTTGCTTTAATCAGATATTTAATTGTGAATTACTACGAACTAGACGTGTCTGGGATTTCAAAGGCTTTGCATTCCCCATACAACAATATATATAGATCATAATACTAGGAGGTTTTAGATAATTGGTAACATTACACTTTGCTGTGTTTGATTTTTAAAACCGTTATTTTGTTTACGTAATAATGTCAGCGATCTAACAGTCCTTTGAAACACAAATTCACACACTGCTGTAACTCACGTCTCGAGTACAATACAGAACAGGACCTGTATTAAATCGAGAAAATTTGCTTTCAGGTGCCTCTACTATACCTAGTATTAGAATCAATTTTAGTTAGACTGGCCACAGGTGTCAAGGATTCGGTACTAGTGGCTGGCCTAATAGCGATGGACGATTCACTCATTCCTTCTTCGTGTTCAAACCATCCGATCATACGCCTTTTCACCTTTGTTACTACTTCTTCATTCACACCACATACCAGTTTCGTGGGTGCCACATCAACTGCACAAATGGTGTATTGGTTAAGATACCGATCTACCGTACCAGTGCCGTGAGTTCGATTCCTATGTAGAACAATACTTTGTGCGATGCAAAAACTGTTGTTCCGAGTCTGGGTGTAATTTGTCTACGTTAATTATATGTTCGTAAAGTCACGCGCAATACAAAGATTATTTCCTTAGTGCAGGGTGATGTGGTCTTTAAAAAAAAACATTTATACATATACTACATAATTGAAAACTAAACTCTAATACTGAAGCAGAATAAAATCTATTATTGAAGAGGAATCTTCTATCCTACATATTGCAAAAGTTTTGACATTAGTTTTAGGGTCGGCCGGCGAGCCAGCCTGACATCGATGCTCATTGAGAATGTAATTGTTAACCAAATGAAAGCAGATGCAGTTGGTCCAGGTCGATAACTTCCTCGTCCTTTTACGATACCCATGAGCAATGCTCTGACAGTATTCGTCTGATCACCATGCTACAATAATCAACCATCCACTATATATCAAGTAACCACAAAAAACAAACATTAAGGAGTATTAATTATCATCATCTCATATATGTATAACGCTAGGAGGGAAATTCAGCTAACAACAACTGGTCAGACATGTTGGTATAAAGTTTTACTTCGAGTTTCCTTCTCTTGTATAGATGTTATATACGTTTTATATCCCCTCGTCGTCTCTTACGATTAGTAAGATAGAGGGTGGTGAATTGTATTCTTACTCCGTCACCACACCAAAAAAAAACCTTACCTACCTACAAAATAATATTATAAATACGAAAGTTTTTAAGAATGTTTGCATGTTAGTAAATAAATAAATACAATTGGCAGCTACAATTCAAACTGTGTGGTAGCGGCTACGAATACTACCAACCCTTACTTTGCTCGTGGATGTCGTAAAAGACGACTAAGAGCCATATAACGACCTCGGCAAACTCCATCTGATGCCGTTTGGTAAACAATTACATTCCCGAGGAGGGTTGACGTCTGGTAGGCGGCCGGTCATAAAACTATTGCCAATAACTTTTACAATATGTACTATGAAAGAGGAGTACATATTGTATCAACCTCAAGTAATTGGGATAAGAGAAGGAGAATGATGATGGCAGCTACAATTCATAGCTAGGTACAAAAAAATACGAGTAAATATAGCGGTTGAAATATATTGTATAATGCGTAACTCGTCACATCATTATAATACTCTTCTTTTTTTTTATTTATTATCATAAAAAAACGTTACGGAGTATTAATATCCCTACTTTAATAGGTAATAATTAACTCTTATCTTAACGTATTTTATGGATGACCCTTTATTATGCCTCAAGTTTGAAGGTAGCGGTGATTAAACGCTTAGATAATTGCCACTAAATGCACTACCTACCGTTTATATGATTTTAATTGTTAGATTGTTTGTTTGTGCTGTGACAGAATAAGATTAAGGTCCCGTAACTTTCTTTTTGCGCGGGTATATTACCTTATGTTAATACATACATATCATCACGCCATATCCCTGGCAGGGTAAGCAGAGAGAACAGAGTGCCAGAGAACTCTATTCTTGCATACTTCACTCGCTTCCTCAACATTCATAATTCTCTTCATACACGCTCGCCGGTTTCGGAGACTCTTGACTCCACCTTCCTTCAGTACATGACCGATCTGGTCTAGGTAGGTGAGTCTCGGTCTCGTCAGTAAAAATAAATTTATTATTATGTTAATAAAGCTCGTTTTTTAGGGTTTCGTACCCAAAGGGTCCGGACCCTATTGCCAACACTCCGCTGTCCGTCCTTCTGTCTGTTACCAAGCTGTATCTCATGAACCGTGATAGTTACACTGTTGAAATTTTCACAGATGATGTACCTCTGTTGCCACTATAATAACATATACTAAAAAAACAGAATAAAATTAATATTTAAGTGGGGCTCCTGTACAACAGACATGATTTTTTTGCCTTTTCTATAGATTATGGTACGAAAAGGTCAGTTTTTAAATTATTTACTACCTTTTATTGGCAAACGAGCAAACAAACCACCAGATGGTAAGTGGCGGCCTGGTGACCCATTACCGGTCTTAGTAACACACAATCTTATAAACGACCATCGGCGTAGGCTTATTATACACATTATCGACTGCATATATGGCGTAGCGATTAAGATACCAACCTTCCTTGCCAGTGCCGTGGGTTCGATTCGCACGCATTTTTTTTTTTTTGCTGTGGTCTACGGTACGGTCACGCCCCACTACTTCGTCCGGGGCGACGGGAGAAGCGGCGCACGACTCCGTATACCCGCCCTACAATATACCTCTCGACGCCTTGCGGGTGGGCCACTGGTACGCGTTCTTTTCTTCAGTGGCCCATCCGGCGGTCTACCCTCACGGGTATCCTCTCGAGTCGACGCCCTGTCGTCTCGATGTCAGGGCGTCGTCTTCACACGGTGGCCTCTCTCCAAGGGCGACCAGACTAATCCCCGGTCACCCGCTGCCTCGGCTAGGGCGGCATAAGGCGGAGGTATTCTCGCCTTCGCCGCCCCAGTCGCCGGCGGCGGCGCGAATCCTCAAAGAGGAGATCCTCCCGGATTCGGTTGATGACATATGTCTCGCACGCATAACAATACTTTGTGTGATACACAAAGTATTGTTCTGAGTCTGGGTGTAATGTGTATGCGTTAATTGCATGTTTGTAATGTCCCCGCAATACAAGGATTATTTCCTGACTGCAAGGAGGCATCTAAAAAAATATTATGGTCGTGATCTTCCACCATCGTGCATATTGTAAAAGTTTTGACAATAATGACCAGCTATCTGCCTGACCTCAACAATTTTTGAGAATGTAATTGTTAAACTGACAGCGCAAGATGCAATTGTCCCAGATCGATTTTAACTCTTAGTCGTCTGCCGACACCCACTAGCGATGTGCAGAGGGTTGGTAGTATTCGTAGGTGCCATTTAGGTGTTGCCGAAGACTTACCTTAACTATTAAATTGAAATACATATATGTAAAAGTCCTTTCGTCGATTATAATCATATAGCAAAAATATGATTGTACTAACAGCGAGATTATAGCTTTCTCTGAATACAACTTATCACTAATCATCATCATCATTCTCCTACTCTTATCCCAATTACTTGGGGTCGATACAATATGTACTCTTTTTTCATAGTATATATTGTTAATGATATTGACAATAGTTTTATGACCGGCCGCCTGCCAGACGTCAACCCTCCTTGGAAATGTAATTGTTGACCAAACGGCATCAGATGGAGTTAGCCCAGGTCCTAGGAGACAGTCTAAGAGCCTTATAACGATAAGGCTCTTAGTCGTCTTTTACGACATCCACGAGCAAAGTAAGGGTTGGTAGTATTCGTAGCCGCTACCACACGGTATGAATTGGTTCACTAATATACCTAATAAAAATTATGCCTCTTAAAAACAGCTAAAAAATATTTTCAATAAGGATATTTTTATCTTATAAAAATAACTCAGGGTCAATATCATCAGACAGGAACTGATAAAAATGATACCTACATCCGAATAATTACAATCAAATCGAATACAATTAAAAAATAAATTAAATTAATATAACCGCGTACCATAATAATATACGTGTGGTGACGGTATAAGAATACAATTCGACTGCACAGATGGCGTAATGATTGAGATACCGACCTACCGTGACAGTGCCGTGGGTTCAATTCCTACGCACGACAGTATTTTTGCGATCCATAAACTATTGTCCTGAGTCTGGGTATAATTTGTTTGCGTTAACTATATGTCTGTAAAGTCCCCCGCAATACAAGGGTTATTTCCTCAGTGCAGGAATGTGTCTTTATAAAAAAAAACATCACTCCCTATCTTCCCCGTGGGTGATCGTAAGAGACAACTAAGTGATTTAAAACGCATATAACAACTATGCAAGAGATTGAAAACTCGAAACAAAACCCTATACCAACACGTCTGACCAGCGTGGTATAGTAAGTTAATTTCTCTTCCATTATGTAGGAGGCTCGAGCACAGCAATGGAACATACACTACCGTCCAAAAGTTTGGAAGCAGCAAGGTAAAATCGAATAAAACCAAACTAAGTCATTTAAATTTAAATGTATTGATAAAAAAATAAAGAACAAACAGAAACTAACTTAAACAAAATAAAAAAATAATATACAATGGTAAATTAGATTAAATTTTAGCTTCATCAAAGTGTCCACCTTTCTCCTTTATAATCTTCTCACATATTCTGGGCATTCTATTAATCAATTTTTTAAAATAATCTTTATCTAATTTGTTCCATTCGCTCTCTAATAGCTGCCACAAATGTTCTGAGCTCGTAGGACAACGACTTTTCACCCTCCTGTCAAGTTCATCCCAAACAAGTTCAATGGGAGAAAGATCAGGGGATTGAGATGGCCATTGCATGATGTTTAAAATGTTTTCAGCTTTTTTCTTGTTTAAAAAGTTCTGGCACAATTTAGACGAATGCTTAGGATCATTATCCTGTTGAAAAATGAATCCAGAACCAATGAGACTTAGTCCACTGGGTATGGCAGAATCTTGGAGAATTTTTAAATAGCCTTCCTTGTTTAATTTTCCGGTTATCCTCACAAGATTGCCGGGTTTACTGTTGCCAAAACACCCCCAAACCATGACATTACCACCACCATGTTTGATGGTAGGCACTGTACATGCCTCTGAAGCCCTCTCTTCTTTTGACCGGCGTACAAAGACACGTCTATTGGATCCGAAAATCTGAAATTTTGATTCGTCACTCCAAAGGACATTTTCCCATTGTTCTATAGTCCAGTTTTTATGCGCTTTTGCCCATTCTAGTCTATTTTTCTTATGTCGATTTGTTAGTTTGGGTTTTTTAGCAGCAACACATCCTCTTAATCCCGCAGACAGTAAGCGTCTTTTAACAGTAGTTGTTGAAATGGGTGTTTCTCGCGTATCATTCAGAGCTGCAGTGATCTGTGGTGCAGTTAAGCGTCGATTCCGTTTAGAAAGAACTCTAATGAAGTTGTCCTCTTGATTTGTTGTGGATTTGGGCCTACCAGATCTATTTCTATCTTCATTTTTCCCCGTTTCTTGTTTTCTAGCAAGGGTATAGTGGACACCTTTACAAGAAATTCCGAGCCTTTCTGCGATTTGACGTTCACTGTATCCTTCCTCGCGTAGAGTGCAAATAGCGCTTCGCTGTTCAAGCGTGATTTGCTTGCGTTTTGCCATTTTCAGAAGAAAAAATACGGTCAAAGTAGTAGCCGATATCTTTCGAATACAGACTATGTTAATATCACAACTTTCACGTGCCAATGCTCAAGTGCGACTGAATAAGGTCTAAAAAAGTTAAAACCAGCAAACATTATCAATAAAACTACACCATTGCATAGGATAAAGTAGCCGACGGATTAAGTCATAAAACACGTGTTTCGTCAATATTAAGGAATTCCATAAAACTTGATGAATGTAGGATAATAATCCTTTTGTGTTTGTGTAGACAGTCGTAAAAGGTTGTAAAACTTAAGATTATTGCTAATTTTTACCGCTATTAGTCGGCATTTATTTGTTTTGTTTGAAAACAGGTGTGCTTCCAAACTTTTGGACGGTAGTGTATATGAGCTGAGATGAAGATGATGACCAAAGTAATTCTCTATTTGTTTAGATCATATATTCTGAATAGTTTAGGAGAAGTATAAATTTAAGAGCACAGATTACATAATTGTTAATATACGTAACTTGGTATGCTACATTTAGTGAGTTTCATTTCCAGTCTATAAAGTCTGGGTGTAACTTGAGTGTGTTTATTGTATACATGTAAAGCCCTACCTAGAATGCAGGGTGCTTTTGGTACCGATGGCCGTCTCACATGGTAATAGAGAAGTAGGTATATAGCAGTTTATGGAATTGAGCGTCCCTTCCGACGCTTCAAACAGAACTGACGAGGCATGACCAAACCACAGCATGACCCAAAAGAGATGTAGTTGAAAGATAAGATTAAAAAACATAGCTAAAGATAATAACTTGTGACATAAAATAATCTAAGTGTAATGAGAAACAAAAAAGGCTTACTGGCTCAGCTTGTATTATTTCAATCACTAGTGAGAACTGTCACAGAGATCAAGCTATATTTTATAGACTATAACAAAGAGTATATCATAAAAAAGTGTCAAAAACAATATTTTCGCGAAACGTCAACAATGAAGGCAAGTATTTAGTTTTGTTATGACATATACTTTTTTGGCGCGACGCACGCGATGTGTTGATTGGCGAGGCGTATCTAAGATGGCGACTGCAGTTTGTTTAGATGGCGACTGCGGTTTGAATTTAAGTGCCATTAGAATTTAACGAAATTCTCCATAATCCGAATTTTACGGATATATGTTGTCGACTCGAAATCAATATTTTTTTATGTTTTGTAATTCATCTAAGGTTTCGATCGAGTCTACCGTACCCCTCGCCGAAATTATTAATATAGAAGAAGAAGATATAATACAAAGGCACAAGTCATTAACATCTCAGCTGATATGTATCCCACTGCTGGGCTAGAGCCACCTCCACAATAGGAGAGTTGATATATTACTATTCCGTGTGGTGACGGAGTAAGTATACAATACACCACCACTATCTTACCAGTGGGTGATCGTAAGAGACGACTAAGGGATATAATAACAAAACTCTATATCAACACGTCTGTCCAGCGTGGTATAGTAGGTTATTTTCCCTCCCATTGTAGAGAAGGCCCGGGCCCAACAGTGGGACATACGCGTATATGAGTTGAGATGTGATGAGATGAATACAGAGCTAATAGGTATGCGTCCGATATATCAAAACGAATCTGAAATCGGATTTCAGTCAGAAATCGTATCGTATCGATATTCAACACTATACAAACTGATTTTAGAAAACGTATTTCGGCAGAAACTAAATCAACACATATCAAAACAAAACGACGAAAACGCAAACTAATAATAAATCTAATCATCGCGCAATCGTTTTCTATTGCTAGTTTTGCAAACCAAACCAATATTTGAAAACTTACTAACTATCTCTTTCACTCCGCTAAGCGATCGCTTAGTCAGAATGAGAGAAAGCGAATTTCATTAAAATTCGCCTCCTTTCATTCTAACTAAGCGATCGTTTAGTGCATTGAAAGAGATGAAGCGAATTGTCATCTGTTTTGGAATTTGGCGGTTTCTAAGAAACTCAGAATGGCAGATGGAAACGAAACAGAATTACAAGAGTCAGGGAATAAGATCTATATTAGAATGCAACTACTTCCATGATAATATTACACAATACTTAATGATAGTAGTTTAAAACACGCGCTACACGGTTTCAAACAGTGGTTTGAAGCAACGGCTTCAAACAGTGTAGACAGATGTTTGATGCCAAATTTCGCATGACCTCTAAACGCCCTTGGTAGCGAGGCTTGCGCTACAAACCACTGGCCAAACGTTCGTCTAAATCTTGTTTGAAACCATCTAGCCGCTTGCTTCAAACCAAATGTACGACAGTCACGCTGTAGCGGTGAGCGTAGACGCACGTGACGACGTTCTGCGCGTGAACAGACAGAATGCAATCGCGATGTTATTACTCAACTTCTCAAGTTATACAAAGACTTGCCTTGCCTTTGGGAGTTAAATTGTAAAGCTTATAAAACTATTACACAAAAAAGAAATGCGTGGGATGTTTTAGCAAAAAAATTTTTCCTTAGTAAAAATTGTCAAGCCTTTTTCTTCAATAAATTGTGTAAAACCCAACTTTCCAATACAACTATAGCATCTATATTTTATTTATAAATAATAAATAAAAATGAAAAAAATAAAATAATAAAAATAATTTATAAATAATATTTATAAATATTTTATAAAATGACGTCTCCGTGAATGTCGTACCATCAGACTGGCTCCCATTTGAGCCTTTGAACAAAAATTTTGAGTAACCATTTTTTTGTTCTTTTGATAGGTAAGGCACCATGACATCATTGTAGTAAATATACGGTACGCGAGCGTAAAGACGTCCTATCCGCGCCACGTTCTCTGAAAACTGTTGGTTTCAAACTAGCTTTGAACCATGTAGCCAGCAAAGCGTATTTCTGCTTTTTCTGCTTCAAACCACTGTTTGAAACCGTGTAGCGCGTGTTTAAGTTTTGTGTTTGTTAAATAGATTTTTGAATTATGGGAGAGTTTTTGCACACTTGACCTTGGTGACACGTGCGGTGTGCGCGTAATGTTATTTTTGTGATCTCGTGAACTATATAATTAGATAGGTATTTTACGATTCAATACTATACTAACGTATGTTAGTATCATACATACGATTTGATGATAAATAAGAAATAACTATTTAATGTAAAAAGGTAAGATTTTCGCTTCGTAATCGGGATTAATAAAAAAAAACCATACAAAAAAAATGTACATTATATAATATAATCATGAAATCATTGTAAATATGACGATTTTTAAATACGCAAGAAAGTTTTGTATCATATCCAAAACAAAACATTTTTGCTAGTCTAGTACTCTAGTTAAGCCTAGATAAAGCATGAAGGAAAATCGTACACCTAAATCCAATCAACAAAGAAATTATAGAAAAATATTTTGAATGCGTTCGTTCGATTGCGTTTTTCGTTTGCTACGCTAAAATAACTAAAAACATCGAATATCGATCGAAACTAAAGTAAACCCGCTCCGTCAACCGCTCTGGAAATCGATTTCTGAAATCGGTTTTTAAAATCGATTTAAATATCAGAAATCGAATTTGTATCGGTTTGCGTAAAAATCTGAAAACGCCCATCTCTAAGAGCTAATATTCTGCCAACATCAAAACTTATAAGAACTGTCTGTATTATTAAAACATTAGATGAAATAAAATATAAACTATCGGTGCCACTTACTTTCAGTTGTTTTAACGGGTGCTTTGGTAGCGTTTGTCTTGTTCGAATCCGTTGCCGCTGAAGGTGGAGCCGTTTGGTTAGTGACATCACGGCGTTGACGCTCCAAAGTCACGACGTCATAGCGTTGCAGGTCGGAGTTACCTTTTACTAAGGTGTATTCCTCACTCCAAGCTGAAAGATAAAGTTTCCGTTATAAAGACAGCGAAAATATCATCATTCTCCTACTCTTATCCCAATTACTTAGGGTCGATACAATATGTACTCTTCTTTCATAGTACGTATTGTAAAAGTTATTGGCAATAGTTTTATGACCGGCCGCTTGCCAGACGTCAAATCTCCTTGGGCATGTAATTATTGACCAAACGGCATCAGATGGAGTTGGCCCAGCTTGTTATAAGACTCTTAGTCGTCTTTTACGACATCCACGAGCAAAGTGAGGGTTGGTAGTATTAGTAGCTGCTACCACACAGCGAAAACATATAAATAATAAATTACATAACGAATAAAATTTGTCTGCATGGATGGCGTCGCGGTTTAGATAGCGACCTATCGTGTTAAGTGTAACGGATTCGATTCTTAACAATACAATACTTTGTGCTATTCACAAATTCTTGTCTTGAGTGTGTATGTAATTTGTATCGGTTAATTATATGTTTGTAAAGTCCTACATAAAGAAAGGATTACTCCTTTAGCGAATGTTACTTTAAAATATATATATATATATATATGTATATATATATGTATATATATATATATATATATATATATATATATGTATATATATATATATATATATATATATATATATATATATATATATATATATATATATATATATATATATATATATATATATATATATATATATATATATTATTTACATGCACAGATGCATCGATGGCGTAATAGTTTAGACCAGGAGTGTCCAACAAGTCGATCGCCCGACCAATTTTGGTTGATCACTCGCAAGTTCCATGAGGGGACGAATAAAACTAAACACCGTTCTGTCCTGACCGATTCTCATACTGGAGGACTCATTATTATTGTCTTTGTCAGGATATACATCAAATTATGATGCATTAGTAAAAGAAATGCAGACTCGGGTTTCCCATTAATTTAAAATTGTTTAAATTTTTTAATAAATAAATATTATTAATAATTACTCATGCTGTTTTAATTACCCTGGACATAAGTTTTTTAACCCATTAAATAAATATTTATGTATGTTGCTTATTTGCCCATAAATCATGGTACTCGCAAGAGTGCAAGTCGGTATAAAAGCACATTGCATAAACGTCCCCCTTCTTACCTAAGAAATAGGTCGATCGCGATACAATTTTAAAATAAAAAGTAGATCTTATGTGCACAAAAGTTGGCCACACCTGGTCTAGACCATCTTTCTGTGCTAGTGCTGTTGGTTTGATTTGTAAAGTCTCCCGCAATACAAGGATGATTTCCTTAGTGCAGGGTGGTGTCTGTGGCCCACCGAAGATAAAAATCTGGTTCCGGTGGCCCGCTCGCTCGGCGAAGAGAGGCGCATTACCGGGTGGGTCTATGGGGTCGTGCGCGTCTTCTGTTGCCCCCGAACGGATCTGGCGGGCCACCGGAACCCGATTTTTATCTTCCACCACATAATATAGACCACAGCAAAAAAAAATAAAGTGTGGTGACTAAAAAAAACGTAGTGCGCGGTACAAAGGTAAAAGTCATTATCATCTCAGCTAATATGTATCACACTATTGGGCTAGAGCAGTGGTTCTCAAACTTTTTTGGTGACGGAACCCTTTTGGGAAGCAAAATACTTGATGGAACCCTACAATAAAACAATAGTTTTTAAAAGTGTATCTATTCTTTATTAATAAGCATAATAAAAGTACAATGTAACAGCTACTAATTTCTAATGAAATCATATCTAGCCAATAGAGTACAAATGACATTAATTACTAGGATTAATACAGCTACCAAAAAAGAAGAGATATATTTATCGAACGAATGTCCTGTACTATTTGGCGTACCTCAAGGTAGTGTGCTGGGCCCTCTTCTATTTAATCTATATATTAATGATCTACCAAAATCAACTAAATATCCTAGGACGCTATTCGCAGACGGATAGTACTGTAACTATTTCAAATGACGATAATAATATAATCCAATATAAAGCTGACATTCACAATTGCATAAAAACGATAATACTATGGCTGGATAATAATTATTTAAAAATTAATTTGAATAAAACTATAATAATGCACTTTAACCAACGTTCAATGACAAATAATATATATATTAATATAAATAACAAAAGTATTGAAAATGTGGATAACAATAAATTCCTTGGCCTAATAATTGACAAGAAACTCAACTGGAAATCACATATAGAGACCCTTAGTAAAAAAGTTAGTAAGTCAGCTTTTGCGTTGCACTCCCTCAGTGCAACTGTCAACATGGATAGCTTAATCATGGCGTATCATGGACTAGCAGTGACACACTTAAGGTACGGAATCGTGTTTTGGGGTAATTCAACAGATTTTAACATCGCATTTAAATCTCAAAAAAGGTGCATTAGATCTATGTTCGGGTTGAAAACAATAGACACGTGTAAACCATATTTTAATAAATTCAAATTATTGACTTTGCCCTGTATATATATCTTGGAAACAGCAATGTTCGTTAAGAATAACCCTAATTTATTTCCTCGACTACAAAACGCTGTCCCGCGTAATAGACGTGTGTACACCCAGCAAGAACTGCACTCATGCGCAAAAGTGTCATATGTATGGCTCCGAATATATATAATAAACTCCCTAAACATTGGAGGGAATTGAACAATAAAACATTTAAACGTCTATTAGTTAAATTTTTAATCCACAAAGCATACTACAATCTTGCTGAGTATCTAGAAGAAAAAGACTGGACTGAATTAAACTAATTACTGATAATAATATACTAGACATATGGTATTTATAAATTTACTGAATTCTATATTGTTTTACTTTATATTAGTTAATAGAAAATGTATTTCTGACAAGAATTTTATAAATATTTGACATTTAACTTTATTTTGTATGACTTTGACATGTATATATTTTTTAATTTCTTACTTTAAATTGTTGAGAAATATTATTAATTTGAACAACGTATGTATTAATGATGATACATTTCTAGATTAATGTGGACTTTTTTAAGGAAATATTTGTACGCCGATACAAACGGCCAAACATGATTGGACTCTAATATAATTACATCTTGCATGCTTTGTGTGTATACACATGTTTGAACAAAGATTTATTATTATTATTATTACTAATTATTACTTACTGTACCACATGGCAAGTACAATAATAGAAGATATTAAAAAAGAAAAATCCAACTAATGGGAGGTATGAAACTGTTTTTTATTTTACATCAATTGGTTGAAATCAGGTTTAATAGAAGACAGTTGAAGTCTCATATCAGTTTCGGCGTCCAGTCTATTGCGATATTTTGTTTTCGTGGCTGCATAGGTTGAGAATCCTGTTTCGCACAAATATGTTGTTGGGAACGGGAGAAGAATATTCAGAGCCATTTTGCCAAGCATTGGATATTCATCACGGATTCTGCACCAAAAATCGTTGAGAAGTGTCGTTTTGAACAGTGACTCTATACTTGTGTCTGATGACATTTCTAAAAGAGATTCATATATCTCGTTTGACAGACGTTGGGCAAAAAAGGATTATGAATCCATGAATTCAGTTTCATTTTTGTATTCTGTTCTTCGGGAAAATACTTTTCAAAAGATGCGCGCATCGAACTGAGATATTGGACCAATTCTTCAAACACATCATCTTGAAACATTTCTGAGTCGTTATCGCTAACAAACTCACTGAGTGACGTAAAGCTTTCTATTTCTTTCTTATCAACGCAAATAATCCAAAAATCTAATTTTCTTCTGAAGGCAGTTATTTTGTTACAGGCCTGAAACACTGTTGTCTGTTTACCTTGCAATGATAAATTCAATTCGTTTAGTTTTTGAAAGATATCCGCCATAAAAGACAATCGGAACAACCAAGTTTTATCATAGAAACGATCCTTCAAATTAAAAGAAGTATCTGCTGAAAGAAACATTTGTAACTCGGCTCTAAGTTCAAATAGCCTTGTTAAAGTTTTACCCCGAGACAGCCATCGCACTTCTGTATGGAGCAGCAGTGTTTTATGTTTGCTGCCATAATCTTCACACAATAATGAGAACAATCGGAATTGTAGTGGTCGTGATTTGATAAAATTAATTATTTTTACCGCTTCATCCATAAATAATTTTAGATTTGACGGCATTTGCTTCATCGCAAGTGCTTGTCTATGTAGAATACAATGTCTGGAACTACAATTAGGCGCTTTATTTTTTATTCGTGACACTGCTCCTGCTGTTTTACCTGTCATCGCCTTGGCCTCATCTGTACAAATGTCAATGCAATTGTTTCAACAGAGATTATTTTCTTCAAAAAATATATTTATTTTATTAAAAATTTCTTCCCCGGTAGTGTTTGTGAGCAGCGGTGAACACATAAGCATGTCTTCTTCAAAATAAATTTCATATGGATATCTCACGAAAACCAGCAAGATAGCCAAACCAGCGACATCAGTCGACTCGTCAATTTGCAAGGCGAATCGTGTTTTTTGTAGACGTGTAACTACTTCTTGTTTGACGTAGCTTGCCAGATCATGGAATCGCCGTGAAACAGTATCGTTTGATAGCGGCACAGTAGAAAGATGCTTTGCAGATTTTTCATCGAGCATACATTTTGTTATGTCTAATACACATGGCTTTATTTATTTTTCTTTAGACTCGGGGTGTACAGTTTCTAAATGTCGGCGCAATTTGTGCAGGTGCCATGGAACTATTACGAAGCAGTTTACTACATAGCATGCAGAGAGGTGAGCCATTGGAATCAACAAATCCGAAACTGATATATGATTCATCATACTTCCTTTTTTTCGTCTTTGAAACCGTCGAGCTTGACGTCGTGGCATCATCGTCTGGACCGGTGATTGCTATATTCTCCGCACGTACTGCTTTTGAACATTCAGCGTCATTAGAAGATGTTGTTGCAACACGTTTAACACCTTTAAGCCAATGTTCCATTCTTCTTTATTTATAATGTTACACGTCAGGATGGTGGGGTCTAAATAATGCACAATCGTTACTGCGTATAAGAGACTAAGTTTAGTACAATGAAGAAATGTATAAAACTGAGACAACAGAATACAGCAGGCAGTAGAACAATGAACACTAGTTTCTCGCTAGCGAGCTTAAAGTATGTAAGTAGGAACTTATCGCTCCGAACGCTAATCGTCAACTGACTGACGAGGCGCGTTTTTTTTTTTAGTAACGCAGGGGTCCGAAATGCTTAAAGCACCACCCACACCACCCTGGAACGGGGAGAGTGGGACTCCTAGCCTCGGGGCTACGTTACCCACTAAAATGTATCCACTGCGATTGCTGTTAGCCGAGAGGGCTTTGACAGCTTAACCGGACTATGGGTGAGCGCTGAGGGCTCTCAACCCGGTATAAGTTTTAAGCGACATCGCCCGAGGGCTCTCTCTGCGGAGAACGGACTTCGGCTCGGGGCGTCGCTGGTAGCAAAGTGGGCGTGCCCACGTTTGAAATATTGACTGTTGCGCGTCGCTTCTTCCTTGCCCGGCGACGGAGGCGAAAGCGCGAGTATTTATGTGTTATGGCCGCGCGGGCCGTGTTGGCTCTTTCTTGAGCGATTGTAATTTCATCGTCAGCGTCGGTCAGTGCATGTCAAGGACGTCGGATCGCGGTTATTTTTGATGGGGTGTAGTTAGCCGCCTCAACCACTAATTGGTTGGGGTGAGTCATGGCAGAGTACGAGGCGCGACGCGCGATCGCCGCTTTTATACTTAGTCCTAGACTCGACCTGGAATATTCTCGAAAATACTCGAGTTGGCGCCTTTGATAAACAAAAAGCAAAAATAAAAAGAGAAATATAAAAATTGCGTTGTAAACAATCTCGACTTTATTTTTTGAAGTTAGAGTCGAAAGTCGCTTGTTGACAACTATAGCGTCTAATTCAGAGGCGCCTTTTATCAAAGGGACTGCGCGCTCACAAGTATACAAGTATACATGTTGATACCAAACTTATGAGATATTGTACCAGCTATTGTAACACATGTTTATACAAATAAATAAATATACCTACGCACGGCCGTGGAGTCAAAACGTTCGACCAGAGAGAGGTGTTTTGTTTTTTTTTCTACATTCTTGCGGAACCCCTTACAGAGGTATCGCGGAATCCTAGGGTTCCGCGGAACACACTTAGAGTATAGCTGGGCTAGAGCCTTCTCCACAATAGGAGAGTTGATCTATTATTATACTACTCTGATTACACCAGGTTGTTATAAGATTTAATTTAGAGTTTATGCTCCTGGTACATGTTATATGCATATTAAAACATTTATCAGTCGTCTTTTACGACACCCACGGACAAGAGAGGATGAATGGCATCCTCACTCCATCAACACAACAAATTATTACACACAAATAATTTGTAGATCGTTCAGAGAATTGTCCTATATATATATATATATATATATATATATATATATATATAGATATAGATATAGATAAGAGTGAATGCGGGAAATAGAGTGAACGGAGCGTTGGTGCAACTTCTCGGTAGCCACCACCTCAGCCAGAAGGCACGTGTAGCAATACATAATGCAGTGCTTGTCCCAACATTACTGTATGGAAGCGAGAGTTGGGTATGCAGAAAAGAGTATGAAAGTAAAATTAATGCGGTCGAAATGCGATCTCTACGGAAAATCTGTGGAGTTAGGCTGATCGATCGCATTCGGAACGACGACGTAAGAAGGCGAGTAGGTATGAAAGAGAGTATTGGTGTAAAGATGCGAAAGGAAATGCTCCGATGGTTTGGACATGTGGAAAGAATGCCGAACGAACGTCTGGTTAAGAAGATATACAATGCGAAAGTGAAAGGATGTAGGTACCGGGGGAGACCGAGACTAACCTACCTAGACCAGATCGGTCATGTACTGAAGGAAGGTGGAGTCAAGAGTCTCCGAAACCGGCGAGCGTGTATGAAGAGAATTATGAATGTTGAGGAAGCGAGTGAAGTATGCAAGGATAGAGTTCTATGGCACTCTGTTCTCTCTGCCTACTTTGCAAGGGACATGGCCTGATGGTATGTATGTATGTAGAAATAACAAATTCAGACAAGTATTTAGATCAAAATAAAAATGTATGTTCGTCAGGATATATTCATTTGTCAATTTAACCATAGCATTTGTTGATATTAACAACAGGCGCGTTCTAATTCAACAATACGTTATGGCAACTAATTGTAATCAAAATGGAGGCCATTGACACTCGCGTTTGAATTGAACATGTTTAATACTTGGGTATATAATCGCAACACAAATTTAAACACGTCTGCATTTATTTTTATAATAACTTATCACCGCAAACTTTCGACTATATTTTGATATAAATAAAATGGCGTATTAAAATACGTTTTCAAGTTTCGATTCTCATGTAGGATCATACTTGTAAAGTGTGTCCGTTAATTTTGTTTTTAAAGTCCCCCATAATATAATGATTATAAACTTAGTGCAGGGTTTAAATAAATTGTGACCTTTAATTATTAATTGTTAAAATTATAAAACAAAAAATATAAAAAAGTAATAAAAAAGAAGAAAATATACAAAAATTACTCCTTTAAAGATATAATTTTCATTATTTGTGTTGTAAGGTGAGAAATATCAAAGCAAAATTCACACACAGCTATACCCCAATTAGAGAGAGATTATATGATGTGGGTTGGAGATGATTATCAGAATTTTACACTTTAACGAGTCTCAATGTATTGAAAATGGGACGCTACCTTCTATTAAACATTTACAAGAAATGCTAAATAAAGATATATTTATATTGTAAGCAGAAAAATATGAAAGCAAAATTCACCCAATGTCCCAATTAGAGAGGGATTATATGATCGAAGGTTGGGGATGATTTTTTGGAATTTTCCACTTTAACGAGTCACTAAGTGATAAAAATAAGACGCTGCCTTGTATTTATATTCGCTAAATTTTATAATAATATAAAATCAAATACAAAATATCACCGAAAAATTTAATTTAGATGTTTATAGGATACATATACAATACGAAAGTGGAAGGATGTAGGTACCGGGGGCGACCGAGACTCACTACCTAGACCAGATTGGTCACGTACTGAAGGAAGGTAAGGTACTCTTCGAAACCGGCGAGCGTGTATGAAGATAATTGTTGAGGAAGCGAGTGAAGTATGCAAGGATAGATTTCTCTGGCACTCTGTTCTCTCTGCCTACCTTGCAAAGGATATGGCGTGATGATATGTAGCTTATAGGATAAAAATTGACAAATGTCGAAATAAGTTCTTATTTCTACCGAAGAATATTGTGCATAATTTGAAATGAAGTCTTTTTTCGCCCCAAACAAACTTTGCTAGTATTTCTTACCTAAAATCCGTTCTTAGTTAAACTCTTTGTTACATAAAGATACTACTGTTTTAAATCCCTTAGTCGTCCCTTACTATCAGCCACGGGTAAGATATGGGGTGGTGAATTGTATTCTTATTTCGTTACCACACGGAAAAATATAAAAGATTTTACCAAAAAGTTCCTATATTTTACATGGTTGACAACCTAGTAAACTGGATGCCCCGTGCATCAGACAGAAGAAAATATAACGGATAATAATTTTATATTACATTCTGAATGATAAAGCAACTTTATTTCATGCCAAATCAAATCATTTATTATGCATAAGCCCCTTAAAGGCAAGTCTAAGCCCTGTAGTAAATATTGTCAATTTTACATAATGTTTTTAAATTAATCCACCACCAGATCGGAAAGCGACCACAAACTGAGAAGATCCGGCAAGAAACTCAGCGGGCTCGCTTTTTAATTACATGTTTTCATCAAAATGATTGGATACATGTTTAGTCTATATTAGTTCCAGTGAGATGCCCTTCGAGTAAAGATTCGTTTTTTAAAAGTTAAATACAAAACTAAAACAAAACAAGAACAGAAATGGTCGGACCAGATTCCATAAGCGGTACCCGATCACGAGTTAACTATTGGAGCAGCTATCACGTCCCTCAACCATATTCGAGGGAAGGGAGAGAACCGTTCCACGTACCTACCACAAGCAGAGACTCTGCCTCCTGGATTTTAGATTTTTACACATGTAACGTGTGAGAGAGATATACGCAGAAATCATAGTGACATCAGCGTACAATATAATAATGCGTTCTGGGTGCTTTTTCGTAGTATATTAATTTAATCTATCTCGTAAGGTTTAGCCAGCAGTTGCAATGTAAGCATACAGAAACATGTTTTTTTTTTTTATTAAAATTAACAAAGCCTCATATTTTCTCTACTATAATATGCATGTATTATAAAAACAAATCTTCCTCGCGAATCACTCTGTTAATTGACGAAAACCGCATCAAAATCCGTTGAGTAGTTTAAAAGATATAAGTTTATAGACAGCGGAAGCGATTTTGTATTATATTATCAAAAAAAAAAGAATCAAGTGGTGGTCATTCATGATGTGTCTGGTGGGAGAGCTAACAGTATCCAATATACTTTATCTGGTGATGTCCTGAGTAGGCTGGACTGCACATACGTGGGCTGTTGCTACGTCATCTATCACGGGATGTCGTGGCAATGAATCGTATGTTTCTGATTATGTGACCGTGTTGTTTAATTTTATTCCAAACAATAATAATATAATAAAAAAAAATGATTTCTGATGATTATACATTTGAAATAAAATGGTATTATTCTGATCTCTTAGTAATTAATATTAACTATATTGTGAAGGATGTCTGGCTAGGGAAGAAATAAACAATTTTTCTTTATTTCTTTACTTACATACATACATATCAACACGCCATATCCCTTGCAAGGTAGGCAGAGAGAACAGAGTGCCAGAGAACTCTATCCTTGCATACCTCACTCGCTTCCTTAACATTCATAATTCTCTTCATACACGCTCGCCGGTTTCGGAGACTCTTGACTCCACCTTCCTTCAGTACATGACCGATCTAGTCTAGGTAGGTTAGTCTCGGTCTTCCCCGGTACCTACATCCTTCTACTTTCGCATTGTATATCTTCTTAACCAGACGTTCGTTCGGCATTCCTTCCAAATGTCCGAACCATCGGAGCGTTCCCTTTCGCATCTTTACACCGATACTCTCTTTCATACCTACTCGTTCTCTTACGTCGTCGTTACGAATGCGATCGATCAGCCTAACTCCACATATTTTCCGTAGAGATCGCATTTCGACCGCATTAATTTTACTTTCATACTCTTTTCTGCATACCCAACTCTCGCTTCCATACAGTAATATTGGGACAAGCACTGCGTTATATATTTCTTTACTTCTTCACACTAAACTGACCAGCACGGTATAGTGTATATACAGTTCAATTTCCCTGCCACTAGTAGGAGGCTCATTGCTGTGTGGCAGCGGCTACGAATACTATCAACCCTTACTTTGTGCGTGGATGTCGTAAAAGACGACTAAGAGCTTTATATCGACCATCATCTGATGCTGTTTGGTCAACATTTACATTCTTAAGTAGTGTTGATAAGCAAGCGGCCAGTCATATAACTACTGCCTTTTGCGATATGAACGAGTACATATTGCATCGACCACAAGTAATTGGGATAAGAGCAGGAGAATGATATACGGTGGCTCAAGCTAAGTAACAATACGTTATAAGCTTACAGGGACTACAATTATATGTCTTTATGAAAGATTTTTGAAGTTATTACGATGCGCATGCACACCGTCACGAAAAACCGACACCCTGAAGTTAGCTATAGTCAACATTTTAGTTTTTATTTGTGATATTTAAATAAACTTTATTTAACTAGATAATGCGTTATAATAAAACTTTCAATGTATTAAATACCTTTTTTTTCTATTGTTAGTGTCTTTTTTTTCTACAAACGTAGAATAAGGTGAAAGATAAAGCTTTTAAAAAGATTTTTATCTTGCCACGCCAAAGAAGTATAACTTTTTTTTTATTTCGTTAAAACTGGAATAACTTGTCAAGCAATCGATTGCTTTGATATTTATATATTTTGGTTCGTCGGCAACAGATTTTTAATGAAATTGGCAGAACTACTTAGTTCGACGCTGTGATATGTAATTTTTTTTTTGTATAGGGACAGGCTATGTATAGATGTATTTCATACTCGTCTATTTATTTTAAACTAGCTTTCGACCGCGTGGTTTGTTTATGAAAAGGTAGCCTATGTCCTTCCCCGGGCTTCAGTCGCACACTCGGTGTCACTCTACGTCACTCAATAGTTTTAATTTAGATTTTGCGGAACTCTATTTTTATTCTAAAATAAAAGTAGTCTAAGTTACTCCTTATAACATTAGCCACTTGCCAGTGAAAGTATCGTTACGATACAGCCGTATCAGATATTAGATGAAACAAATTGACGGACAGAGAAAAATGTTAAAATAGTTTGTTTTCATTTTAATTTAGTGTATAGCTGTTAATTTGGAAATACAAAAACACTTAAATTTTAATTATATGTATAGATGTACAGATTCGCAAAAATATACTCTGGAGAATAATGGTTGTCTGGGTTTTTATTAAATAAAATAAATAAATATCATCATTATCATCACCCTGCTGTTATTCCAATTAATTGGCAACCAACGAACTTTGTACTTTTTCTCCAGCGTATATTTTGCATGGCTGCTGAAGATAAAGACTGGGTTCCGGTGGCCCGCTCGCACGGCGTGGAGAGGTACTTGTACGGCGGGTCTATGGGATCGTGCGCCGCTTCTTCTGTCGCCCCGGACGAATTTAGCGGGGCGTGACCACTCCATAGCCCGCCGCCAAAAAAAAAAGCGTATATATTGCATATAGTTATTAGCAATGCATCAACTCTCCTTTGGAAAGTAACAGTTGACCAGATAGCATCAGAGGTAACTACATTTGGCCAACTGGCCAAGGTCGATGTTAAGCTTTTAGTCGTCTTTTACGACACCTAAGAGCGATGTAAAGGTTTGTAGGGTTTGTAGCCAGCACACTTACAAAATAATTTAAAATATAACTGACATTTTATTTTACAACATTTTTATAGCTAGGCAGCCAGAAGGCACGTGTAGCAATACATAACGCAGTGCTTGTCCCAACATTACTGTATGGAAGCGAGAGTTGGGTATGCAGAAAAGAGCATGAAAGTAAAATTAATGCGGTCGAAATGCGATCTCTACGGAAAATCTGTGGAGTTAGGCTGACCGACCGCATTCGCAACGACGACGTAAGAGAGCGAATAGGTATGAAAGAGAGTATTGGTGTAAAGATGCGAAAGGGAATGCTCCGATGGTTCGTACATGTGGAAAGAATGCCGAACGAACGTCTGGTTAAGAAGATATACAATGCGAAAGTGGAAAGATGTAGGTACCGAGGGAGACCGAGACTCACCTACCTAGACCAACACTCTCTTCTCTGGCACTCTGTCCTCTCTGCCCACCCCTACAAGGGATATGGCGTGATGATATGTATGTATGTATGTTTATAGCTAGGTAATAGACTCTTAACCTGCCGTTTGGATAGCGAGTAAACCGGGCTACGAAGCAGTCACACCGTCACACCCTGTTAAATTCGACAGGGGCGATAGAAGAAAACGGCGCGCTACCCCATAGACCCGCCCTTCATGTACCTTTTCGAAGCCATGCGTGTGGGCCACCGCAACCCGATCTTTGACTTCGGTACCGCAAACCGGCGCCCTAAACTTCATTCCTTTTCTTCCTTTCATTCCATTCTCTTTAATCACGCGCCTTTCCCTACGATAGAATGCAAATAGCTGAATCCCTGCTGAAATGTATGCGCGGCAATTTACCAATACTGTAATCGCCCGTTCTTCCACTTATCTGCAAAGTCAATAAAACATATCTGCTCATTTATTAGTCACCTTTTCAAGACCCACGAAAAAGATAGTTGATCTTAAATCGTATCTTTGCTATATGGTAGGAAAAATATTCGCATTTAAGTAGTCACTGTATAGAATAAATCAATTTAATATAATAAAATTATCACCTCGACATTGAAAACTGTCCAAAAACTCAGCCAAGCTTGTAAAAGGTTATCAATAAGCACACAATATTATCGGCGACATTGACTTATGTATCTATAATTTCGCAATAAAATACCTCATTGTTCAGTTTAAAGAGAACGGTGGGTGTAAATCCCAACGTACTTTTTGTAGTCCCTAATCATATTTGAAGATAAATCAGGCATGATACGGTATAAACATATCTTTTTTTTTTAAATGAGGCTACCCTGCACTAAGGAAATAAACCTTGTATTGCAGGGTACTTTACAAATATACAACGTAGACAAATTACATTCAGAATCAAAACAATTGTTTGTGGATCGCATAAAGTATTGTCCTGCGTGGGTATCGAACCCAGGACATTTGCATGAAAGGTCGGTATCTTATCCACTACGCCATCTGTGCATTCGATATATATACACAGCAAATACACTTCACATAAGTAAATTTTTAGCGCAGGTATAAATTTTAAATTAGGTATAGTATTTCGCCTATACAGCATGCTACCGAACACCGTGCTACATTCATCATTATCCTACTCTTATCCCAATCAATTGAGATCGACGCAATATGTATTCCTCTTCCATCGTACATATTGCAAAAGTTATTGGCATTCGTTTTATGACCAGCCGCCTGCCTGACGTTAAACTCTCTTTGGGAGTGTAATTATTGACCAGACGGCATCAGGTGTTATTCCAGGTCGATATAAAGCTCTTAGTCGTCTTTTACGACATCCTCGAGTAAAATAAGTGTTGATAGTAGTCTTAGGCGCTACCATACAGCAATATTACTGATATAAAAAAGATAGCAATTTTGGAACATCAAGATAATAATACTTTATCCTCATCTTAGTTCATATATGCCCAAATGCTAGACTAGAGGTTTCGTGGAAGAGATATTGAGGTCTATGATACCACGCTAGTGGCCCCCCTTTGGGTTGCTGTAAAACTTTATTTCGAAGTTACCTTCTATTTAGTCATGTTACGATCACCCACGGGAAAGGAAGGGTCAGTGGCTATTGTATTATTTTTCTGTATAACCAAAGAAACATGAAATACATTCATTTGTTTAGATTGATGCCATTTTAGAATGTAAGAAGCAACAATGTATAACATAATCCTTTCTTCAAATGAAGGAAATTGTATGAATGCAAATAAGATAAGCGGCATTTGTTGAGCACTGGAGCCAATTGAGATGTGCGTCAAAGATCCTGTGGGCGACTTATGATGCTTAAGTTATTTTATAAATTCCATCCATCCCGTAATTTATCAACAAATGAGCATTAATATGATTAACAGCATTTACTATACAGAGTTTTATACTAAGTAACGAGATGCCTTTGCGACTGTTGGCGGTTCTTGGTGCGATCCGCAAAAGTTTCTTACGAGTCTAGGTGTAATTCCTATCCTATAACTCCAATTACATGGAAAAGGAGTTTCTTTTAACACAATATGTTTAAAAGTGGTGAACAATATTTGTAGATTAGTTGGCAATATATTCCCGCCTTATTATTACGTTTGAAAGGAGAAAACAACAATATATGGAATCAATAAGAAGATAATTTTATAAGAAGGAATTTGTATATTTTTTCAACATCACTTAGTTGCCATTTCCAGATTTCGTTAAAGAAATAATTAGAAGATATAACACTTCAATGAATGGTAAACTTCTACCCGACTAGGAAAATAATATATAGCCACATCTCTACCATTAAGAAGGAAGGCCGACACCAATAGTGAGTCATATACGATGATATCTTTTCAAAATTTGTTTAACAAAAACATAACTTTAAACTTGATTAGCTAACATTTTTGCGGGCACAGCCTATGGTCTAGACACACTAATCCAGACCAACCTGGATGACAGAAACAGCGACAGCGCGCAATCTCATAAGTCATAAGCTGCAGCATATAAATTCTAATCGTTATATATGCGAGTCATCAGTACAGTCCTTGTCTTCAGTGGCCTGTTTTACCATTTTCTGTCGACGCCACGGCAACAATCAACAGTGTTGCCGGAGCGTCGCTTATATTTAGATAACCCTGATCAAACAATAGCCAAGAATGTCAATATTTCCTTTTAATACACCCAAGTGCTGCCTAGGAGTGGACACGTTTTATCGAATTACTATAACTATATGCCGCGTCCATAATAAAATGCCAAAAAGTAGTTAGTACATACATATCATCAAGCCATATCCCATGCAGGGTAGGCGGCGAGAACAGAGTGCCAGAGAACTCTATCCTTGCATACTTCACGCGCTTCCTCAACATTCATAATTCTCTTCATACACGCTCGCCGGTTTTAGTAGTTAGTACTTACACGAAATACATTGAAAGTCCAATATTTGCCTCAACTTATGAGTACTTTACGCTATTAACTTATATTTTATACTATTTAGTTTAATTAGTTTTTGTAGATCACCATATCAGTTTATAAAAGGCTTATTTATGAATGGATAATGCTAGTTGTTTGGGCATTTAAGTAACACGCATTTACATTGCCAAAAAGTTCATCATTATTCTTCTACTCTTATCCCAATTACTTGGGGTCGATAAAATATGTACTCTTCTTTCATAGTACACATTGTAAAAGATATTGGCAATAATTTTATGACCGGCCGCCTGCCAGACGTTAACCCTCCTTGAGAATGTAATTGTTGACCAAATAGCGTCAGATGGGGCTGGCCCAGGTCGTTAGACTCTTAGTCATCTTTTACAACATCCACGAGCAAAGTAAGAGTTGGTAGTATTCGTAGCCGCTACCACACAGCACATTGCTAAAAAGTTGTATAAGTTTTAAATTATAGTAAATCAAAATTGCTATATTTTTTTGCTGTTTAATTAACCAATGACATTAACGTTCCGATCCGGTAGTAACTAAATAAATTTGTTTGTTTTCTAAACTTGTAAATTGCCACAATATAATAATTATCATACATTAAATGTTCAATAGTGGTAGGACCACGCTGTTGAGAGTTCTCTGTCTACAGCCGCGGGCCGGTCAGTCCGGGGTAGTACCACACTGAGCAGAAGATCGACGTCTGAGTAATGGCAATGTGCTATTGCGCTTCGTTCGGTGAGCGAGAGAGTTGGAAGCCCTATTGGGTGGGTTTGGCGTTTGTATTGGTAGGCAGCGGTCTAACTGTACCTTTGGTTTTGGAACAGTTCATGGGCGGTAGTGACACTTACAATCAAGTGTGCTGTTTGCTCGTTTGCCACCATAATAGTTTTCTAAGATATTTTTGTTATTCGCTAACTGAACAACACCTTGAGTGACACAGTGTATTGTAAAGCAACCCATACAGATAAATAGTTTAACGGAGATTCCCAACATCCCCTTTACAGTTAGCTACTGTTTTCAATTTTTTTTCTCCAGAGAACAAGAGGAATCTGTGACGATGAATACCTGGCCGTAGAGCTGCACCATATCAGTCAGATTCTACATGCAAATAAGCTGCAAGTGCCTCGCCCCCGTCACGGAGACCTTGTGAAATCACTAACAGTTGAATGTTTCCCTACAGTTCTACCTTATGTGAAAGGAGTCAGTGACAAGATTAGTTACATCCTGCAACGTAATTCTAAAAAAAAAAACTTATATTACGCTACTCAAGAGGATTAGTCAATTTTATCACCTGTCGAGTGCCAAATAGGGATCTGGTTTGGAGAGGGCTCCAAGATACAGGCATTTATAAACTAGAATGTGACTGTGCTTTCTCTTATATAGTTCAACTAAAGAGATCTATAAGAACTTGGATCAAAGAACATATAGTTGATGTGAAGCACCGCCGTCACACTAAGTCTGTGAGTACGGACAGAACAACACCCACCGTTAGGTTTGATAAACCACAAATCCTCGCAAAAGAACACCGATACCTGCTTAGAATCGTGAGGCTACTAAAATTTCAATATATAAGATGGATGCGTATTATCATTATGCTGGGTTCCAGTTAATCTGGAACAAGACCATCACAAGACTGCAAGATAGTCATGCGCAATATAGATCACCGCGCTGAAAAGAGTGATACATATCTTTTGAGTGTCTTTACACTACATATCACTCATTTAGCTCACTTAGCTCAGCAGTCAACCACATTATTAAATCACTCCTCTAGCTCACTTTCAAAGATAGTTCTCTTTAAATCTATCACTCACTTTAAATCTATCGCTCAAACAAATCTATAACTCATTTTTCGCATTAGCTTGATAATGTTTCGAATTTACTTTTCAAATAATTATATTTTTTAGAAGATTTTGTCAACTTCATCTATTTTCTAATAATAAATATTAATTATTAAACTTTATAGCTAAGGAAATAGAGTGTATTCTCTTTTGACAACGAAAACAGCGTGAAATATCATTCTCGTCGGCCGGCCACGCAACGCACCTATCTCGCTCATTTTGTGAGAGGTGAAACATTCTGCGATGCGAAGTGAGCGATGAGCTACTGAGCTAGTGATATATTCGGCGGTAAAGTGAGTGAGTGATAGATTGTGTCTATGTGAGTGATATAGCTCTTTTATATCACTCACTCAGGAGCTACACAACTTTACTGCAAGACACTATGAGCACTTATTGTATAGATTTGACCCACAATAACAGTTAAATATCATTTTACTTAACTTTAGTAAGCTATAGTAAGCCGCATATTTAATGACAATAATTAGTGTTATGCCTACTGAGCTTTTTGCTTGGATCTCTCTCAGCGTCGCCACCGCGTGAGGACGACGCCCCGACGGTGAAAACTGTCGGGGCGTCGACTCGAGAGAATACCCGCGAGGGTAGACCACTGGATGGGTCACCGAAGAAAAGAACGCGTTCCAGTGACCTAACCGCACGGCGTCGAGAGGTATGTTGTAGGGCGAGTCTATGGGGTCTTGCGCCGCTTTTTCTGTCACCCGGACGGATTATCGGGGTATGACGAAACGTAGCCCGCCGCCAAAAAAAAAAGCGTGGCCTCGTTACGATCCGGTTTTTTAAACTAGCAAAATGCCATAATATAATAATTATCATAAATTTACTGTTAATAATAACTGATCATAAACAACATATTATTATTATATAGAATAATTTTTCTTTTGTACCTACTGACTATAAATTTGAATCTATAATGTGGGTCAAACTTTAATAACACAAACTTTTTTCAAAATTTAACTACATTGTTTATGAATTTGTTGTGCTAATGAATTTGCGGAGTTTTCTCGCGTCTCCTTGTTTTTATTATTAAAATATTTTGCATACTGTGAGAGATCGGGGAGAGAGAGAGAGAGAGGGGGGAGGGAGAGAGTGAGAGAGGGGGGAGGGAGGGAGAGAGGGGGGGAGAGAGAGAGAGAGAGAGAGAGATATGAGATAAAGAGAGTGAGGTCTTGAGGACTGATGTCCCTCCCGTGACCATAAACGATGTAAAGTATTCGAAACGTCGTGAAATTAAAAATCGAATACAATCACAATAGAATTTGTAATAATGGTTTTATTTGAAATGTGTAATAATGCAAGTAATGACACTCAAAGTTATACTTATAATATCCACAGAAAGGATAAACAAATGATTCAACCAACATACATGCTGTATTTGTATATTAAACCAACGCCTTTGAATGGCAACATTAAAGTGTAACCCTATAGGGAATCAGTACACATGCTCTGTGTTCACTACGCGAAAATATACCAAAATTAATAAGTATCGAAAGCACTAGTGTAAACCTCTATTCTAAAGAGCCTATTAATCCGTGATACGTGTATTCCAACCGGCTACAAATTGTTGAGATAAATCTAAGATTTTTTAAGATTTAAAAAATAATCAATATATTCATAACACATTTTACATACATACATATCATCACGCATTTTAATATGTAAAAATAAATAAAACTAAGTCCTAATGAATAATTGTTTCGTACGGTGAAATTAAACTTGGTAGATGGCGTCGTGATCGTATTTTCGTGGGAAAAAAAAAGATAAACAATTTGCTGAACATGTCTACATTATTTGCCCGAAAATCTTCACTTTATTTTTATTATACCATTTTTTTTAAGTAAAACTTCTATTGGATGTGCGATAATATTCTAGATTTGATAAAAATTAGGATATAATAAATATACTAATAATTTAAAAGATTTTTATTTAAATAATACTAATTCAATATAAATGAATATTCAACCTTTCCGTATGGTGACAACTCCTTACTTATCTTGCGCACGCGAATAAGGGACATGAAATGCATATAACATCTTTGCTATTAAAGAAAAAAACTCGAAACAAAATCTATGCCAACCCGTCCTTACCAGCGTGGTAAAGTACCAAACTCAAGCCCAACAGTGGGACATATATGAGCTGTGATGATGACTATTTAACCAATATACTCAAATAATTAATAAAATAAAATACAAAAGCCGCAAATTATTTAACAAATAATGAAAATCATTAATAAATATCACACTTAAATCATTAATGACTCGACGAAAACAATTTGTAGCTAATAAAATTAGAAACTAAATAAGGTTTAATCGTTTAAGCAATTAATATGTTTGGATAATTAATTTACACTTATAAATATATTACTATTATTTTGTTTTATTTCTTATGGTGGCGAATGAGCAAGCAGCGCACCTGATGGTAAATTACATACATACATCATCATCACGCCATATCCCTTGCAGGGTAGGCAGAGAGAACAGAGTGCCAGAGAACTCTATCTCTGCATACTTCACTCGCTTCCTCAACATTCATAATTCTCTTCATACACGCTCGCCGGTTTCGGAGACTCTTGACTCCACCTTCTTTCAGTACCTGACCGATCTGGTCTAGGTAGGTTAGTCTCGGTCTCCCTCGGTACCTACATCCTTCCACTTTCGCATTGTATATCTTCTTAACCAGACGTTCGTTCGGCATTCTTTCCACATGTCCGAACCATCGGAGCATTCCCTTTCGCATCTTTACACCAATACTCTCTTTCATACCTACTCGCTCTCTTACGTCGTCGTTACGAATGCGGTCGGTCAGCCTAACTCCACAGATTTGCCGCAGAGATCGCATTTCGACCGCATTAATTTTACTATCATACTCTTTTCTGCATACCCAACTCTCGCTTCCATACAGTAATGTTGGCTGGATGGCTCTATATCAGTGGTGTACCTTCCATCTCGGCTAAATCCACATCCAAGATATACAAATTCATCCACTTGCTCTAGTACATCATTACCTATTGTTACTCTTACATCTGTTCTGGTTTTATCTCTTTCAAAGACCATTATTTTGGTTTTGCTCACATTCACGCGTAGACCCCTTTTCTTACAATCTTCTGTCATTGTGTCGACTTGGGTCTGCAGGTCAGTCGCTGACTGTGCCAGCAGGACTGCATCATCTGCATAAAGCAGAGCAGTGACCACTGAGTCGCCCATCTGGACTCCCACATTCATGGTAAATTACCACTACCCTATTACTCGTATTTCATGTTTTTGTCATTTTGTGATAATATGATGCATTCTTGAGTCATCTTTTATGTCGAGCACGGGAAGGAAGCGTCAATGAGATGTGTTTTTACCCACACAGACAAGGGAAACTTGTGGTTGGTTTAACCAATTTGTGTTGTAATTGCGTTCCATAATGTCACAGAAGGTCTTAATAATAATGATAATAATAATTTATTGCCTTTCAAAACTAAAACTAACAAACAAGCAATTAAAAATAAATAGTAATTAAAACTTGAAGGCAAAAGGAATTGGCTTAGCTTCTGCTGTCTCTATATTTTTTTATTGCTTATGGTGGCAAACGAGCAAGTAGCACACCTGATGGTAAGTGATACTGCCGGCCATGGACCTCTGTAATACCAAGGGTATAGCTAGCCTACTAGTGAAAATTCCAAACCCACACAAAAAGATGAGCTGCCGCCTCTCTCGCTCACCGAACGAAGCGCAATAGCACTTTGCCATTACTCAGACGTCAATCTTCTGCGAGAGTGTGGTACTACCCCGGGCGGACCGTCCCGCGGCTGTAGACAGAGAACTGTCAACAGCACGGTCCTGCCACTATTAAAAATCCTCTATCCCTCTCTCTGTCTCTCTGCCTCTTTCCCTTTCTGCCTCTCTCCTTCTCTCCCCCCCCCCTCTCTCTTCTCTCTACCTTCGTGCGCTTATAATCTCAGCTCATATATGTCCCACTATTGGGCTCGCGCCTCCACCATAATGGGAGGGAAATTGACCTACTATACCACGCTGGTCAGACATGTTTGTATAGGGCTTTGTTTCAAGTTTTTCTTCTTTTACAAATATGTTATATGCGTTTTATATCCCTTACCTTAGTCGTCTCTTACGATCACCCACGATTAAGATAGGGGGTGGCGAATTGTAGTCTTACTCCGTCACCACACGGATGGGTTATCCCATGCGCTTTACACTTCAAAATAAAAATGGCGCGTAACAGAAAAACGTTACAATATAAAATTTCTCCCATACGTCGATAAAGAAGTTTCACTTCAAAAAGTTAGTGAAACAAAATCATCAATAAATAATTTCGTGCCATTTTTGACGCAGTACTAAACATAGCTGTTCGTTTACAATAGGCTGTATGGGATCTATTTCCTTTGCCTGTCCGAATGGACGAACAAAAAAATGTAAACGAACCCAATTTTCATAAGGTATACATACACTAATTACTTAGGCTCTTAGTCGTCTTATACGACATCCACGACCAAAGTAAGGGTTGGTAGTATTTGTAGCCACTACCACACAGCTAAAAATAACTTAATAATTTTAAATTAATCGAAATCTGCTTATCTCATTCATTAACTGTTAGGCGGAACGAAGTGTGCCGGGTCCGCTAGTATTAAATAAATAAATAAAAGGTAAAGTAAGGGGCCCGTATGATGTTGAATAAAGGATACAATTGTAATATAGATTATGTTATTATTCCGTGGAAATTGTAAAAATCACTTTGCTGAGCAATTTATATGAAACTACGAGCCCGATCCTCTTATACATTGGAAGGCCTATGTTTACGTGTGTCGTGGGTAAGACAAATTTTTAATCAATTTTTCGCTCTCTCACTCCTTAACTATACTTGACAGGATTCAGAAATTGATAACTTATAATTTTTAAACACAATAAATATGCAGGGGTGGCTGAAAATCAACTTAGTGATAATGAGCATAGCTCTATCAGCATAGCTGAAAATGAGTTTGATAGTGGTAGGACCACGCTGTTGATAGTTTTCTGACTACAGCCGCGGGCCGGTCCGTCCGGAGTAGTACCACACTCTCGCAGAAAATCGACGTCTGTGTAGTGGCAATATGCTATTACGCTTCGTTCGGTGAGCGAGAGAGCCGGAAGTCCAACTGGGTGGTTTTGGGGTTTGTATTGGTAGGCAGACTAGGCAGCGGCCTAGCTACACCCTTGGTACTGCAAAGGTCCATGGCCGGCAGTATCACTTACCATCAGGTGTGCTGCTTGCTCGTTTGCCACCATAAGCAATAAAAAAAAATATAGAGACAGCAGAAGCTTAGCCAATTCCTTTTGCCTTCAAGTTTTAATTTCTATTCATTTTTAATTGCTTGTTTGTTAGTTTTAGTTTTGAAAAGGCAATAAATTATTATTATCATTATTATTAAGACCTTCTGTGACATTATGGAACGCAATTATAACACAAATTGGTAAAACCAACCACAAGTTTCCCTTATCTGTGTGGGTAAAAACACAACTCATTGACGCTTCCTCCCCGTGGTCGACATAAACGATGACTCAGGAATGCATCATATTATCACAAAATGACAAAAACTTGAAATACAAGTAATAGTTGATTACTGCAGCAGGCAGCAAAAGAGGTATTGATGGACGAACGTGTAAATGTGGGCCGAGTATATACGTAAATCCATCAATTCCTAGTTGTAGCCAAGACTTGTATAATGCTTTTCTCAAATAATTCGCGGAAATTAAAACTAAGTAGTATTAAGTAGAACTGTATATATGACGAACAATGAACATATTTTTCACGTGCTACAGGGTTCATTTGTTTTATTTTTTTTTTCATTATTAAACAGCTTTCTTTTTCAAGACAGTTCGAAATTTACATAAGACTGATAAGTTGCCTATATGGTTACTAGAATTTGAAGTAACAAATCGATTCATTTTTAAAATACACGATAGATATGAATTTACATATATATTCACATATATACTTATTTATTTGGCCGCTAAAACACGACAGATATGGATTTTCACACATTTTTTGCCGGCCGTCGCTCGCATGTATTTGGTCAGTACAGCAATTTCGATATATCTCGAAGAAGGTTGTCAGAGGACTTTTGGCGGGAATCTAAAACGTCATGTGGTGCTCTTGTATTATATTCGATATCTTAGTGTTTTAACGTGTTATATTAGATAATTTTTATGGTATTTTATGTAATATGATGTGACAGAACAGCTGGGATGTAGTGAATATCATATAAAAGTGCTTTACAACGTTTTCGTTTTCCATCAAAATTCCTACAACATACCGTTAACAGTGTCACCATAGCAGTGTTGATGGCGACAATTCGACTGACTGACAGACAATGACTAACCTGAAGAGATTAAGAACGTGAAGATAATTATAACTCGACACTGGCAAAAATGGCTCGTATAAGTAGCTGATTGCCAATACATAAAAAGAAGAAGAAGAAGAAGAAGGTTGTCAAAATAATGCTCCAATTTCCAAGCATGTTTGAGAAAAACAATTTTACGGATTTTTAGGCGTTTGCATTTGATTTACGTCGACGTTTCGAAAATTTTACAGCGTTCAATTTCACTGAATATGTATAATCTTTAGTCTGCATGGTGAATCGTTCCTTTCCGCGTCACCACACACAAACCAACATAATCCCCTGATATTAGTTAATAATTGTATATTAGTTATTTGTAATAATATTTATAACTAGCGACCCGTCCTCGCTTCGCTTCGGTTACGTCAGTTCAATTGTGTAGTTTACTTTCGCTGCATAGAATTCCTTTCGGAGGAGGAATTTCTTAAAATTCTACTTCATCTGACTTTTATAGGGCAGAAAGAAAGTCCCCACCAAATGTACCACTCCGCCTAACCAGACTAATAAAGTAGGTTAGTTTTACAGAAATAATAGACGACGTTCACGCACAACAGTATTTTGTCGAATTTTAATTTCATTTAGCAATCATAACGTTTGCCTGTTTTTGACATTGAATTTGCAATTTCAACTACTTTAATTAAAAATATATACATTAGCTATCTATTCATCTTAGCTCATGTATGTCCCACTGTCGGGCTCGAGCCTCCTCCATAATGGAAGATAAGACATAAAAAATACATACAATGAAACATAGAACCTCCTTCTTTTTGAAGTCTCTATTATATAATAAACATTATAATCAATAGAATTAAAATATTTATTTTAAACGAATGACAATCGAATAGTATAAAATTTTGTCACAATAAAAATTTATTATTTCTAAGTAAAAAAAATATAGGTTCCAGATAAATAATCACTAACATATTGTATACTAAAACCTTCTCCGAAACACGATATGTCTTATGATATAAGTATTATTCCGATCGGTTCAGTAGTTATCGCAGTATAACCGAACAAAAAAACCGGCTGTCCATTTATTAGTACAGATAGTAATAAAGCGAAGTGGTTCCTGTAATATTTATATGATTCGATCTTTTAAATTATGCAAACGGTTTTTAATGCGGTTTTCGTTAATAAACAGAATTATTAAAGAGGAAGGTTTATACCGCGTTTAACAGAGTCCCTAGTATATAATAATTTATAATCCATCCATCCATCAGCCCGTAAACGACCACTGTTGGACATAGGCCTTCCCACGAGAATGCCATTCAAAACGGTCTCGTGCCACCTACATCCAACGGTTTCCTGTGACCCTCATAAATGTCATTAGTCCATCTAATGAGGGGGTTGTCCTAAGCTGCTTCGTCTGATTCGTGGTCGCCACTCGAAAACCTTTCGTCCCCGACGGTCGTCGAGTGATGAGATTCGACGAGTGATGTGATTTGCCTATTGTTACTCCAACGTGCTAATTCTTGGGCTATATCGGTTACACTTGTTCTCCATCTCCATAATTTATAATTATAATAATAATTTAATTTATAATTTTTGCTAGCGTATAAAACATATGATTTTTTTTTTAAAGAATTTATCAGTTTTATTTTAACTTTTTCGAAGATTCGTGTAGGACTACAGCGTTCTTAGTTACAATTTGTAGCTATATAAAAACAAATGTTGATCAAAATTGTATAACTAATACTGTAGCTGGTAGTATGATGTATCTGTAATAAGATCTGTAATAATGACTTGTTGGACGTGAAACACATTAATTAGTTCACCAGTAAGTATAATGCGTCAAGATATACGAAACCAGCTAAAATCATAAAGTGTTTTATGATTTTTGCGCGCGCGATAAAGATACAAGTATATAAAAAAAAATACCTCTATAACGTGGTAGATTAGAAACGCGTTCTAAGAGTATTCTCGTATAACACGCTTGTACAACCCCATATAACGCGTTATGTACAAATGATTCACGTATAACTTTTCACGTTGAAGTGGTTTTAAATCGTATATTAAGAAAAACTATGTTATGAACGAAATATGTACATACAACGTGTGAAATCCTCGCGTTATATGGGGGAATACCCGTATTTTATGAGGGAATGAAATCGCGTAATATGATAATGCGTTATAAGAGTTATCCGTGTGGTGACGGAGTAATAATACAATTCACCACCCCTATCTTACCCGTGGGTGATCGTAAGAGACGATTAAGGGATATAAAATACATATAACATCTATGCAAGAGAGGGAAAACTCGAAACAAAACCCTATACCAACACGTCTGACCAGCGCGGTATAGTAAGTTAATATCCCTTTCATTGGAGGAGGCCCGAGCCCAACAGTGGGATATGTGTGGGCTGTGATGACAACGATGATGATTATAAGAGTACCCTGTTATAAGGGAGATTACTGTAGCTCTATTTAAATCTCGAAAATACTAAAAAAAAAGATCCATCAAATTAGATTTCCTTATACTACGTTTAAATTTCACTGTTCCGCGTGACATGTTTCAAACCCAACTATGAAATCGTCCTTGCATACCGCACCAACTAAGCATATTATTATTGACATATCCTTTGCTGCAACGTTGCCTGCTATAGTATCACTAACAACTTAGTTCTAAAGTCACACTTAGAATTCATTCATTCCTCTTAAGAATCGATTAAGATCCAGAGGCTCCACCTCATCATCACAGCCCACAGATGTCCCTCTGTTGGGCTCGTGCCTCCTCCGTAATGGGAGGCAAATTAACCTACTATACCACGCTGGTCAAACGTGTTGGTATAGGGTTTTGTTTTGAGTTTTCCATCTCTTGCATAAATGCTATATGCGTTTTATATCCCTTAGTCATCTCTTACGATCATCCACGGGTAAGATAGGGGGTGGTGAATTGTATTCTTACTCCGTCATCACACGGAATGGCCCCACCTATCATATCAATTATAAACAAACTGTACTGGATTCTGTCATTGATCTGATTTTATCCGAGCGAAATTCATACATCATACGCTACTTTTTTAAACACAACGTGGAAATAATCCATGTATTGAGGGGGATTATGCAAACGTGCAATTAACGGAAACAAATTAAACCCAAACTTTTTTTTTTGCGGTGGTCTATGGATGCGTCTCACCCCGCCAAATCGGTCCGGGGCGACGGAAGGGGCGGCGCGCAACCCCATAGACCCACCCTGCAAACACCTCTTTCGTCGTGTGAGCGGGCCACCGGTACCCGATTTTTGTCATCGGTGGCATCTGCTTATATGCCTCAGTCTTTTACTATCATCCACAGGCACGAAAGGATGACCATTGTATTCTTACTGATACAGATAACAACATCATAATATATTATATGAGTAAATGCAATTTAATATAATGTTTAACATCTCATATGATAACATATATTTACATTCACAATACGAACAAACACGTATTGCGTCACGTAATTATTTGCATAAACATGAGATAAATAACGTAGGTAACGAAAACTTGAAGCATCTGTGACATTACGAGGAAATGTGTTAAGGTAAATAAAATTAATACCAGAAGATGTACGCGTATAAATACTTTTACACCGTTATATATTTTGTTATATATCTTTATAGATAATTGCTCAGTTTATGATTACTATGTAGGTATATACATACATACATATCATCACGCCATATCCCTTGCAGGGTACTCAGAAAGGACAGAGTGCCAGAGAACTCTATCCTTGCATACTTTATACTCGCTTCTTCAACATTCATAATTCACTTCATATGTAGGTATTTAGTGAAACTCATAATGTTTAATAGGATTTGACAATAGATGGCGACACTATTTTTACCAATTATTATTCTTTTTAAAGATCCCTGGTACCGCCTCCTTGACATCCGTGGCCAGCCAGGCGGGATAATCGCAAAGCCTGGCAGTCGAATTGCTACAAATTTAGCTTCTCTGGTAGTTCTCTGCTCAAATTCTATAGTTTTCTTTTACGAAACACGCGGTAATAAAAATACAATTTAATAAAAATACATATCGTGTATTCTTATACTGTTAACATACGGGACACCATTCAACACCGTATAATGGTTTGATTAATTTCTGGACACGTTATGGTATTTTCAGCAGTAACTTCTGTCCTGTACATGCAAGATCTAGAATGAACTATCTGTTGCAATTACTCCGGAGCGCTGTGACATATCCTTCTTCAATCGAAGTATAAGAGCAGCACTTTCTTTATGATAAGCAGTGGTCTAGCCGTACCCTGACATCACTTAACAAAAGGTGTGCTGCTTGCTCGTTTATCAAGATTGCCAAAAAACCTAGTAACGTCTAAGTAAAACTTAATATAATTTGAGCAGTACATAAGTTATAGTGGTAGGGCTACATTGTTGACAGTTATGTCTACAGCCACGGGGCACGTCTGTGGCAGTGCCGCACTCTCGAAGAAATTCGACCTCTAGGCAGCAGCAATATGGTTTTCTTTTCAACTTCCTGGGTGGGTTTGGGGCTTTCATTAGTAGGCAACAGCCTAGCTGTACCCTGGTATTGCAAAGGTTTGTCAAATGGGCAGCAGTAACACTTACCATCAGATGTACTGCGGACTCGTTTGCCACCATATGCACAAAAAAAAAAGAAAATGTAACACGTCATAACCTGTAACCTTCGAGTAACCGGGAAGGGTGAATATAATTACATATATATGAAGGAATATTTACACCTAGATGGGACAATGTCACCTTGTCTGTCAATCTTCTGTATACAATGAAATATAAAAGAGTTCAATATATTTGCGATATTAAATAGTAATTTTGGCGCCAACCATTATTAAGGTAAAAGACGTCTCAAGGACATTTCGTTTCATACACAAATATAATAATTACTAAATAAACGAGCAGTATTTTCTTCTTTGGTGTTTTTTGGAAAATATATTTAGATGCAAGAGAAGGCAAACTCTAAACTAAACCCTATACTGACACGTCTGACTAGCGTGGTATAGTAGGTCAATTTCTCTCTTGTTGTAGAAGAGGTTCGAACCCAACATATATGAGCTGAGAAGATGATGATGATACTTAGATAACAAAAAGAAATTAAAAGGTATAAAAATTATAAAATAAATTAAAAGGTATAAAAATATAATAAATAAGGAAAAATAATAATAAAGGAAAAATAGCGTACTAACGATATCTTAAGTCTCAGAGAGCCGTTGCAACCAAGTGGCAATTGGGCCATCCCACTTTATTGTTAGTATAGAAACAAGACTTTTTGAAATATTATCGTTCTGTAATAGTTTATTGTGTTCTGGTGTTATCAAGGACATGACAGAAAGAGACCAAATGGAGACAAATAACTGCAATACGATAGTTTATGACAAAAACAATTACTTCTTCCGTTTGGTCGTGTTGTAACCACACTATATCCCGACAAAATGTTGTTCAAAACTTTAGTTATGTCAAAACAACTTAAAGAAATAATAATTAGGATGGTCTCTACAAATATTCTGTGGTGTGGTGACGGAGTAAGAATACAATTCACTACCCCCTGTCTTACCCGTGGGTGATCGTAAGATACAACTAAGGGATATAAAACGCATATAACATACAGCAAGAGAAGGAAAACTAAACAAAACCCATATACCAACACATCTGACCAGCGTGTTATAGTCGGTCAATTTCTCTTCCATTATGGAGGAGGCTCGAGCCCAACAGTGGGACAAATGTGAGCTGTGATGATGATAATACTTTACAAATATTCAACTAACACATTACAACCAGACTCGAGAATTTTTTTTTTTTTTTTGGCGGCTGGCTACGCTACGTCAAACCCCGCTATTCCGTCCGGGGCGACAGGAAAAGCGGCGCAAGACCCCGTAGACCCGCCCTACAATATACCTCTCGATGCCGTGCGGGTGGGTCACTGGTACGCGGTCTTTTTCTTCAGTGGCCCACCCGGCGGTCTACCCTCACGGGTATCCTCGCTGATGTCGACGCCCGGACAGTTTGTACCTTCGGGGCGTCATCCTCACGCGATGGCCTTGCTCCCAGGGCGACCAGACTAATCCCCGGTCCGGTCACCCGCTGCCTCGGCTAAGACACAGAACAATAATATGTGGTTCAAATAACGTATTATGTTGCATGGAAATCGAATGTGAGACTGGTGTAGTATCTTAATCACCACGCGATCTATAGAGTAGTATCTAACTTTGTATTTACGTCATCAATGTTATTGTCTATACAAAGGTACAAAGTGCTTAATAAATAATATGACGCTATCGATAGCAAAAATATACGCTTAGAATACTAATTAAAACACGTATTAAAAAATGAAAACAACGAGCTAAGCGAATGAATAACTTGTATAACTGTGTGTTTATAGTCAAGAATAATGTTTATTGGATAATAATAAAAAAAACAAGTATAAAATCCGGATTCATATTTTTTATATAAACTTTTCAACAAAGATAATCTGACTATTACTGGGCTCGACATGTCTTGTAGGAATTAAATTGTCCTACCGCCACGGTAATCAGACGTTTTGATACAACATTATAATTCGAGTTTTGATTATATAGATATTATTGTACTTTTTTTTTAAAGGCAAAAGAAATAATCCTTGTATTGCGGAGAGTTTTAAAAAGCATATTATTTAACGAACACAAATTATGTACATCCAAACTCAGAACAATTTGGGGATCACACAAAGTATTGTTCTACGTAGGAATCGAATCCGGGGCAATGGCATGATAGGTCGGTATCTTAACCACTACACCTTCTATGCAGACATATTATGTTTTAGTTGTCTTTTAGGACACTTATAGGAAAGAAAGGGAGTAGCGAAATTCTTACTCCGTGGCCACACGCAAATTTCTTTTTTTTAATTGCATATCGTGAAAAACGAGCAAGCAGCACACCTGATGGTAAAGTGTTACTACTGCCTATGGACCTTTGCTATACCAAGGGTATAACTAGGCCGCTATCTATCAATACAAACCCCAAACCCACCCAGTTGGGCCTCCGGCTCTCTCGCTCACCGAACGAAGCGCAATAGCACATTGCCATTACTCAGACGTCGATCTTCTGCGAGAGTGTGGTACTACCCCGGACGGACCGGCCCGCGGTTGTAGATAGAAAACTGTCAACAGCATGGTGCTACCACATATTCAGAAATTCACTATATTTATTCATTAAGAATAATTCAATGTTATTTATATGTATGTATATTTGACAGCAGTTTCATTTATATAACTAATTGTTATCATATTAATCACTTTGACCTCGACCCCTTCACTCTGACATTGTTGACTCACCGGTGACTAAGTCTTAGAACAAAAAAGTTTGACGACATTGTAATAATTAGTAATAATAACAAAAAACAAACTGATAATGTACGAAATGATAACTTTTGTAGACACGTTGGACACTTCTTTGATGCGAGTAAAAAACATTGAACTCGCGTTATCGTCATCCTCAGATACTTATGGTATATATGTTAAATTTTTCTTCATGGCAATGTGCCGGTGTCGACAATTCTGGCATGGTATATATGTATACAGATGGCTGTATTGATGGCAAATTAAAATTTTGACTTACATATTGTCAAATTTCACATTTTAAATTAATATAATAAACTACCACCGGATCGGCACGTAACCGCCATTAAGATCTGACAAGAAACTCAACGGGGTTGTCTATGAATATTATTTCTTTACTGACGTTTTTATAAAAAAAAAATAGTACAAGTTTGGTATGAATTAGCTCCAGTGCGTGATATCTTTCGAACCCAGATATAATGTCAAATTCAAATACATTGTAAAAGATTATGGCCGGACCAGATCCCACTAGAGGCATCCAATCATGAGTTTGGTGGTGTAAGAATACAATTTACTAACTCTTGGGATCCGTGGGGTCGTAAAAAATGATTAAGAGATATTTTATGACTATATCTGTGCAGAAGAAAACTGAAAGCTTTTTCTAAGGTAGAGTCTCACTAAGAAAGAATTTTACGAAATTTAACCCCAAAGAGAGTGAAACGTATTGGCAAAGATCGAGTGAGATGAGAAAAGCTTCGTCTTCCAATTAAGCACCAATACTCTTGAGTAAAAATGTTCATTTGGCAACTTTTATCCACTAAGGGTAATAGAGGATTAAATTTTGCGGTGATAATTTTACTTGGTTTCTAATTAAATTAAAATTAATTATAAATACTAAACAAGTGTCTTACTTTTGTAATGTAGAGTTCGTACTCAAATATTTTGAAAATCAGATCCTCAGATAGTGCTCCCTAAAGGTATAAAATAGGGGTTGGATTAGCCTTTGATATTCAACGCGCAACATAAATAAATAATTAGAATTATATTAAACAAATTCATACATGATTTCTACATGGACGAAATCACAAGCATAAGATAGTTTTACATAAAAAAAAATAGTCTATATCCCAATTCTAAATTTCTTATTCTATATAACATAAAAATATTATCAACCACATTATTATTTGCTTTAGACAGGCATACCAAATAACATAGCCGTTATTCAAATAAATGTCGCCTTTGTTTTATCGATGACGTGCTGAAAATGAAACAATTATTTGTCTACGACCGAACGTACCGAGGTGGTGCCTCATTAGCTATATATTCTTGGAACATTTTACTGTCACGACGCTTACTGTTTATCATCTAAGCAAACCTATCTTCAATTTCAAAGCAAGTAAAAATTTTGTGAATTAATTTGTCGATGAAATAGAAGGTTTTAATGCGACTCAAGTTTTTATTGAGTGGTAATGTTGACAATGGAATGATTCAAGGATAATTTTCATTGTACTGCTTTGTTATACTTTTGACTTCGAAGATATATTAGCTATATTCTTTACAGTTTTCGAAGGAGTAAGCGGAGGTTATTTTTAATTATAAAATACCATATTTTTAATGAAATTAAACACTTAACCATTAGCCGTTATACGTTATCATTAACTGATATTTAATTTAAAAACAAATTAAGCTGTTATTTATCGTACATCTTTATATCTGGTGATAATACAATATATAATACTGTAACATTATAATTTCAATTATTTTCACCTGTCCAAGTTGGCGAATTAAATTTTCCTTTTCAAACACCTTAACATAAGGTTATAAAACAATAGGGCTTGAAGAGTGAAAAACAATATAGCTAAGAACACTACCAGGCGTCACGGTAGTTATATGAGATCAACCTGAGATGTAAGGTTCAATTACTTTATAACAAAAAATATAAGTGATAAAAATGAATAAATTTTAGTATCATTTATGAATACTAAAGCCCTCCCAGGACTAGTAAATCAACTTCATTAACCTTTTAACTTTATTTTGTAACTACTAATGATTAGGAAATATCTGAATCTTGGCATTCTGAAAATTCTGAATCTGAAAATTCCATGAAATTTTCTGTATGAGGTTGCGTGTCGATAAATAGGCCCTAACTAGATTTTTTTATAGAAAAACTCGTTTTATCAGTATTTTCAGGGAATATTTAAAATATAACTGGAATATGAAAATTAAGCCTCTACTACCAAGAATAAAAATAGCTCAGTTGGGCGATCGAGCAGTCCTTTAAGTCAAGCCTCAGTTCGTCAAGCTCAGTTTCGTTCTTGGCTTTGTACTTTTTTTTACATTTAATTTTTATTTCTTACTTGCAAAGTATTATTTTTAATAAATACTTATTTATTAGTTGGTTGAGTCTTATACTGATTTTTTTGTCTGCAGATATAGTTGGCTCGTCCGAGGTAGTACCTAACCTCCGAAAAAAATTAACATCTGAGTAGAAAGAATCTGCTAATAAACTTTAGCCAAATGCACGTACATAAGCAGTGACCTTGACTATGTACATGACATTGCTAAGTTCCAGATAAGCTGCTCGATCGTCTATCACCAAAGATAATAAAAAGATCTACGCGTGAATGTGAGCAAAACCAAAATAATGGTCTTTGAAAGAGATGAAGCCAGAACAGATGTAAGAGTAACAATAGGTAATGATTTACTAGAGCAAGTGGATGAATTTGTATATCTTGGATGTGGATTTAGCCGAGATGGAAGGTACACCACTGATATAGAGCGAAGAGTGAATGCGGGAAATAGAGTGAACGGAGCGTTGGGGCAACTTCTCGGCAGCCACCACCTCAGCCAGAAGGCACGTGTAGCAATACATAACGCAGTGCTTGTCCCAACATTACTATATGGAAGCGAGAGTTGGGTATGCAGAAAAGAGTATGAAAGTAAAATTAATGCGATCGAAATGCGATCTCTTCGGAAAATCTGTGGAGTTAGACTGACCGACCGCATTCGTAACGACGACGTAAGAGAGCGAGTAGGTATGAAAGAGAGTATTGGTGTAAAGATGCGAAAGGGAATGCTCCGATGGTTCGGACATGTGGAAAGAATGCCGAACGAACGTCTGGTTAAGAAGATATACAATGCGAAAGTGGAAGGATGTAGGTACCGAGGGAGACCGAGACTAACCTACCTAGACCAGATCGGTCAGGTACTGAAGGAAGGTGGAGTCAAGAGTCTCCGAAACCGGCGAGCGTGTATGAAGAGAATTATGAATGTTGAGGAAGCGAGTGAAGTATGCAGAGATAGAGTTCTCTGGCACTCTGTTCTCTCTGCCTACCCTGCAAGGGATATGGCGTGATGATATGTATGTGTATGTGTATAATAAAAAGAAGATATTATTGTTTTTGATATTTGCAGCTTACAACCCACCACCATTACATTCTTGATGGACTCCAATTAAGGTGGTACGACATCAATGCCCGGTAAACAATAATAGCTTAAATAATGTAAAAGTGTCTATGACTAAAAATTTGTGATGATAGCATTTTATTTCTTTAAATATCTGGTGGTTTGATAATGGATGTACAAAAATATTTTTCTGTCAACCTCCGGGCGGTAACGGGTTAGGAATAAAATATGCTGACTTTATTTTATAGTGGCTATCTAAACTTAGATTAAGAGAACATCAGTAGAGTGGGCAGCACTTGAACAAACTGGATGATTATGTCATTAGCGTTATCTCGTGTGGATGTTTATCTCTAACAGAGGATGTCGAAGGCTAGACCAGGGGTCGGCAATTTGTGGCTCGCGAGCCACATGCGCCTCTTTGGATGTGAAGTTGCGGATCTTTGGTTCTATACGCAAAAAAAAATATTTTATAAAGAAAACATTTAAAAATGGTTCTGAATTGATTAATGAGGATTAAGTACAAATTATTGTTGGCAAAAAATAAATTGTGGCTCTTTAAAAACTTTAAACTTTTGTGAATTCTAATTTTTGGCTCTTCCGACTCAAAAAGTTGCCGACCCCTGGGCTAGACTGACGGGACGAAGGAAAATATTTGCACAAGTAGCGAAGTGCCTCATCCGTCGAGTACCATAGGTTCAGGTCAATTCCTTGTGCGATGTGTATAAAGGGTTGTACCGAGTCTGGGTGTAATTTGTGTTCATTAATTGTATATATGTCATGTCCCCTTCAATACAGAGAATTATCCTTTTTAGCGGAGCGCTGTCTTTAATAAAAACGATCGCATAAATGGAATTCATTCTAATACGAAAACAAGGAAACCTGGCCCAGACCTCGACAGACGACCTTTTACGTCATCACCCGTCAAACTACTGGTAATACTTACATCGTGGTGTGTTCGAACATGGTTAAAGAAATACAACAAAAACATCATTCGGCCAATTACAATTATTGACAACGAAAAAAATGCTCACGATTGCGAGTATACGGAAAGATCGAGGCATAAAACCGGCTACAAGTGAAGAAACGACTAATATTATGAGAAAAGTGATAATTAATATTAAAACTTGGTTTTTAATTCAATTTATTAATCATTAAATCGACGCCCAAACACAGACCTCCTCGTCTTTTGTTAAGGACGACTAAGTGTACAATTGATACAAGACAAAGACTTAATTCAAGAAAAATAATAAACTAACACAAAGAAAATAAATAACATAGAATACGTATATTAAAAAGAAAAACAGTTTCTTTTTAACGGCTTGGAGGATAAAGAAATAGTGAGATGTCTAAAATGGCGATTTCTATTCAAGATACTGGAGGCTTCGGGTTTCCTATACAAGTGAATGGAAATTGTACTAACATGCTAATCAGGTTGTTAAAGGATTTAATTTTAAATTTTCTCTCACTTGATAAAGGAATATAAGCAAATAACATCACTATGTTATGTGCTTTTTTTTTTCTTCTGATTAGGCGGGGTATCGGCTGTCTTTAGCCTATCCCCAAAACTAATTTGAAACAATAATTTAACTTGTGTTTACTTAAGATTTATGTTCCTTTTATGTGTGATTATATATTTACAACCTAATTAACCCATGTGACAGAGATAGACCCATGTGATAGTTCTCATTCATTCATTCAATTAGTGGAGTTGTCAACTTCAGAAAGCAATAAAAAATGTTTGTCTGTCAATTTTGTACAAAAAAATTATAGCATTGTAGTCCTGATATACTCAATTTTGAAAAAAAATGTATTTTAGGTGGTTATAAATATATAATGGTTTTTTATAAAAATAAAAATTCTATTTTTGTTTTATTTGCTATTTATTGCATGTACAGAAAATTCCTACCTATTAACTAGTTTCAAGCACTATTTATATTACAAAATGTAATAGAAAAAATACATACATACATATCATCACGCCATATCCCTTGCAGGGTAGGCAGAGAGAACAGAGAGCCAGAGAACTCTATCCTTGCATACTTCACTCGCTTCCTCAACATCATAATTCTCTTCATATACGCTCGCCGGTTTCGTAGACTCTTGACTCCACCTTCCTTCAGTACATGACCGATCTGGTCTAGGTAGGCGAGTCTCGGTCTCCCCCGATACCTACATTCTTCCACTTTCGCATTGTATATCTTCTTAATCAGACGTTCGTTCGGCATTCTTTCCACATGTCTGAACCATCGGAGCATTCCCTTTCGCATCTTTACACTAATACTCTCTTTCATACCTACTTGCTCTCTTACGTCGTCGTTACGAATGCGGTCGGTCAGCCTAACTCCACAGATTTTCCATAGAGATTGCATTTCGACCACATTAATTTTACTTTCATACTCTTTTCTGCATACCCAACTCTCGCTTCCATACAGTAATGTTGGGACAAGCACTGCGTTATGTATTGCTACACGTGCCTTCTGGCTGTATAAACAATAAAAAAATAATAATAAGGCAGTCATTATCATTTATTAAATTATGTTAATATTACCACTGTCTATTTAATCTATTTTTTAACCTTTTCGAATGACTTACTTTCTTGAATATGCTGTAAAAATATTATTTAGAGACTAAAGAATTAATTGGAAAACATTTTACATACACTCCTCTCAACAAACAACAATATTCAAATTACTTTAAAATCATTAAAAGAAACTTGGTTTTCATAATAAATAGATTGTGATTACCAGCAGATGCTTTGTCCGTTACGTGTTTAGTTTTTGTCCATGTGAAATTAGCAAATTTAGTGTTTTTATTTAAAAAAACATGGACGAGTATCAGCCTGTAAATCATATACATTAATTTTTATTAAATATTAAATAGCAGAAACAACTTACAGGAAATATCAAAACTTGCTAGTTTTCAACCATGCTGTCAAGGTATGAATTTTCTAAGAGTATGGTAATCCATTTTTGGACCACTTCATTTTAAATGTATAATAGTGGCATATGAAGTAAATATTATGTTTTACACATTTTATAGACCCTAAGCAAAGAGTAGTTGACAATCAAAAAAATAAAAAAGCAACAAAATACTAACTGTGAAAGACACAGCATAACACTACTTTTTTGTACTATTCACAGTGGCAGGGTTTTGCAGGGGTTCTAGGGTCAACTGCAATTTTTTTTTATGTCAAGGCAAGTAGACCTGCCTTTGTATCCTTGTCTGTATGTGACTAAGTCATCGCCTGCTATGAATAGATATTTTTTGTTAAAACATTTTTTGTATTTTTTTTTTAATTTTATCTCATTGATCCATCCAATAATCGAGAATATGGTGTGGATGGCGATCTGGCGCATTTATCCTATATAATCCCATGAAATATTTTTTTTTTGCAAATTTTACATGCTTCAATGTTTTTATTATATGGAAATTGTGTTATACCTTTAGGCATATAGATTTAAAGCAGAAATACGATATTCGACGCCCTACGAGATATTATTATTACATAATATCGGAATAGTATATAGAAAAAAAATAAAAAGTAATAAAATCAGTGAAATATTTTTTTTCAAACGTGAATATTCGCGTAAACGTCAGATTTCGTTAGGCCTAAATATTTAGTGGATACCTGTAGGGGGTAGAGGCAAATAGTACATGTGTTATTTACTACTGTCTTCATATGGATTATTATTATATATCATTTGCAACAATTTTCTGCTACGCCATTTTCTCAGAATAGCGCATTCACTATACTTCAGTAAAAAATGCTACAATAACTGTAAACACCTGTTGAATATAGGCACTTTAAAAGTATGTTTTAAAGTTATTTATCCATTTAAAACATGAAATTAGTATGGAGTTAAATATCAAACAACGTCTGATTTATTCGATATAATAAGAAGTTATCGAAAGTATTTCAAGGATCTTACAATTTTCTTTGAGTAGTTACAAATTTATATAAACCAATATCCAACCTAGAAAGTTAAAAAGTAGACATTTTTTTCTAAATTTGCTATATACTATGTATATTTAATATATAGAAGTTAAATATGAAAAGTTGTGCTGTACCGCCGAATATTCAGTCTTACTAAGAACTAAAGCAGTTTTCGTTATCTACGTAGGCAGCAAGTTGCAACATACCTTTACTCAGTTGCCCGATGGAAAGCACCAAGAGGAATACATATTTATAGTCCAAACGCACTCGTAAACTCATTTTAACACAATGTTTAAAACAATATTAGATTATTGAATGTTTAAAAAGTTTTTAGTTATTAAGATTCAATAACGTACGCTATCAATGCGCTCCAGAAACGAACTAAAAGTAAAAACCATGGAAGAAGAAATAAATTAAACGATTGAGCATAGAGTAATTTTTTGCATTCAATTTAGCAATGTAGTTAAGCAAAAGGAATGAAACCCATACAACCAATCATTAAAATTATACAACATAATTAAGGTTGCTTTCCATTTACAACACAGAGGGACTCTGCGGTACATTGTGAAACACTGCCAAACACTATGTAAAAGAAACAGCTAGCTGTTTCATTTAAACTTTTACACAGTGTTTGGCAGTGTTTCACAATGTACCGCAGAGTCTCTCTGTGTTAACTAAATGGAAAGCAACCTATGTCTTGCCAAGTTGTCTTGCCTAGCAAGTTTAAAAATAATAAACTTGTCATCATTTTAATTAAGCTTTAACTACACAAATTTCATGTCCTGTTAAAATAAAAAAAGTTTATACATATCTTAACTCTACATTTTAGCATTTTCTCTGCATTGTAATAAAAAATACAAAATAAATAATAATATACGTATACTTAAAACAAAATTATTTTTGTTGATTCTATCGTGTTTGCATTCAGTTCATAGTCACGGAAGGACAGCCCTTCTGTGACCATGTACGCTGTAAACTATTCAAAACCTCAGGAACTTAAAAATGAAATACAAACGTGATAGAATTCGTAAAAATAGTTATATTTCAAATGTGTAATACTCATGCTAGGGCCGCACCTGCGTGTATCGTCACGAAGCTTCGCGCAATGAGACGATACACGCAGATGTGACCGGTCATTATCAGCTATCGGCGCGAACATTCGGACTTCGTCTGCGTTATCGCTTGGGTGGCGATAAGTCAAAGGGTTTTAGCGCGCTAATATGTCGCGCTCTGTGGTCAGACTAGCGTTTTTCATTTCGGCGGCAATTTTCGATGTGTTTAGACGTTTTCGAGGATCTCCAGTTAATCAATAAATATGGAGTGGAGTGATGAAATGGTGTTGGAATTTTTACACCATTATGAAGCGGAACCTATGAAGGGATCCAAAAAATCATTATGTAATTATTAGTATAATATAACTGTAATAGTGAAGTAATTCGTCATCCATAGTTAAATGGATGAAAATGATTTCGGCCATCTTTAATTATTGCACGATACTTCGTGTAAAATACTTAAGTCACTAATGTGACCACAGTTTTATCGCGATAACTTTCTAGTGTACAAAACGTACGAAGCTTCGCCACACATTACTTCGGGACGATACACGCAGGTGTGGCCCTAGCATCACGTAAACATCAGTAATCGTTACACACGTATATTTGTACATTATAGCACTTTCATTGCATTGCATTACTTATATAAAATTAATTTGTAGAAAATACTAAAATATTGAATGTAATTTAGCGTTAGTATGTAACTTTTTGACGTTCCCAACTGTTAAAATTAAATTGTAGATATGTAAATTAGTTAAGTAGTTAGAATTCATTTTAGTTATGTGTTTTTTCAGTCTAGTTAGAATTATGTTTTGTTTCAGTATACTACTCGTCAGCGTATTTCTCATATAATCATAGAGTCATATTCACCGACCCTTTACATATTATTTCGTACCGTACAATCTTCTTCGTTTGAAGGCCTACGAACGAGTCTTACGGGACATTGGCGAAGTTGCGGTTAATCGCTAACAGAAGCCATTTATCAAGAAGAAGAAGTATTGAATATATTATAGTCTGTTTTTTTTTTATCTCAGAGACCAAATTGACACATGCAAATGTCAAATTTACAAATAATGCTGCCAGCTTTTTTTATGAAATGGTGTACCTACGATACCGGTATATTGAAACGTAAGATTTTATATTTATTAGACGATTAACTTTAAAGTTTTGAATTCCAAACCGTATCATTAAAAATCATATAAGTATACATGACCACACGAGGTGCTGTATAGTAGTATAACGCGACGTACGACCTTACATACTCAAATGTTTCAATGTCTTTCAATCAAACAAAAAAAAATTAATAGACCCCATCAATGTTCTTTCTGCACACGCTAAAACGGCAATCTAAACCCATATCATAGAAAGCAGTGGAACTTTTAAAAATTACGACAATAGGGAATATGCACGTGACTCCAAAATGAACAAAATATTTTTATTTGTAATCTTTATTGCTTAAAAAACATATCTATACAATTATTTTTGAAATTTATCATTATTTAATAGTGAAATGTAATTATTAAAAATCTGCTTATTTTTTAAATTCGCTCGCAGATTTCTAAATCGGGACGCGATTGGTTGTTCAAAACGTGACGTCATCGTACACTCGCGTCTTCTAGTATCAAGGTGTTTCTAGTGATTATTTTGTATCGTTACCCAGTTATTTCATGAGTAAATAAATACTCGACTAATAATAGTACCTGCGGGTAATAAGGCCTGTCGGGTAATAAGGCCTAATTACCAAAATCGTGACATAAAATAGGAATATAGGTACAAAGCCGAAGCAATTATTGCTTGACAATAACATCGGAAACTACTCTGCTGACATTTTTACTGTGATAAGTAATGTATATATGTGATCAAAAGTTCAAATACTTAGTGTAGAGGATTTATCATAAGATGTCGTTAGTAGTCAATTTTTTTTTTAAATTTATGCCAAAATATTGATTATGTATGCGTACATATACATATTACATATGTATTATGTATCTGCCGATAAAAGAATTTATTTAAATCAATCATCTTGTTCTCAAATTGAAGGATTAAATTTTTTGCGCCGATGCTTTTGTGCACATTATTGAACTACTTCTAGTGTGTTAATTTTTGGACTATTTCAATTTACTCATCATGTCTAATGAAGATATCGAACGATGGGCACGAGATGGCCGCAGTAAAGGTAAGATCACTATCATTTACTAACTAGACATGTCTTTTATAGACGAAACTATACTAGTTAGGATTTGAACACAATTACTTCTCTCTTCTTCCGGTAGCCGCATCATATGCTTCAGAAAGATACCTATTTCTGAATCGTATGATACGGCTCAAGAAAGTAAACATAACAAAGTTAAATAAATATTATTCACCCTTTGCGTCGCTTATGCAATACTGAGGTGTTTCTATGCTTAGGGATGATCGCTCACCTTAGCTCGGACCCCTTAATATGTGCTGAATTATAAAAGACTACACACATAATAGTTGCTTATTCGGACTTATCAAATTAAGACTATCATTAGTGATACTATTTTTATTCTTCAATTTATGACAACAAATCGCCGTTTTCTGTAGTATGATCATCATACTGACAATATTGGTTTCATTGCTGTTAGTTAAATATGATCAGTTTTCATATCCATAACTGGATATGTGCCTAATGGGGCTAAGAAATTAGACTTGCATTTTTTTAAATTAAAGACTACACCCGGCACTAAGGTAATAATGTTTGTATTTCAGGGGACTTCACAAATAAATAATTTAACAGACACCTAAATTTACAAATACCGATCAAACCCGAACACTGATCAACTTGTGTCTCACACTTTAACCCTAACTCCACACGTCATTGGCAAATTTGTGGCAACTCTACGCCATTGAAGCCGTACATAACAAGAAGTTGAAGTCACTTAATTTGTGTGTGATTAGCTGTTAGCCGCAGATGGCTTTGACAGCTTTACGTGGACTATGGGTGAGCGCTGAGGGCTCTCAACCCGATACTTAATTTGTGCATCATACATAGTATTGTCCCAGTTGGGAATCAAACTCACGCACTGACACAGTAAGTCAGCATCTTAACCACTACACCATCTGTGCAGTCATAGTAATACTTACATAGTACATTATATATACATAGGTAATGCAAATACATCTGATAGATTCTTTTTTTTTAATTTTTTATTTCTAATAGTGGCAAACGAGCAAGCAGCACACCTGATGGTAAGTGTCACTGCCGCCCATGGACCTTTGCAATGCCAAGAGTATAACTAGGCCGCTGCCACCAATATAAATCCCAAACCCACCCAATTGGGCTTCTGGCTCTCTCGATTCTGTAATGAAGTGCATTTCTCTTGTGGTGACTTACCATGAGATGTTTAGTTCTTATAACTCACTAGTTTTATAGATATCCCAAGGTTGATGAATGAAAACAACTAACTACAATAAAATTATCCATATATGATATTTTTGTTGATTTTTATTGAACAGTTGTATGGTGATGGAGTAAGTATGAATGGTCATAATTCCTTCCATTCCTTTTGTCACATCACTGCAATTCTGAAAAAGTCAAAACAAAGATATACAATATAACCTCTGTGAGATAAGCCTTATTTTTTTATATAATTGCTTATGGTGGCAAACAAGCAAGCAGCACACCTGGTGGTAAGTGTTACTGCCGCCCATGGATCAAAGGCTGCTGTGTACCAATACAAACCCCAAACCCACCCAGTTGGGGTTCCGGCTCTCTCGCTCACCGAAAGAAGCAAAATGGCATGTTGCCATTACTCAGACGTCGATCTTCTGCGAGAGTGTGGTACTACCCCGGATGGACCGGCCCACGGTTGTAGACAGGGAACTGTCAACAGCACAGTCATACTACTACTACTAAAGAGGCCATTAAAGCCTGTAATACCACTAAAGCTTGTAGTATAACTTTTCCGACAATATATTTTCCAGAGACTTATTGGGATCTTTGGGTAATTAATACAATCTTCACAACTTGTATTGCAGATAAATCTATTAGTTCTGGTATCATAGGCAATAGATATAATTGACTGACACAAATTTCATCCAACACTATAACCGCTCTGAGTTTTGGTGGCCTGCTCATATGGGTTAGAGGTACATTTACTGCTGCAGCTATACATTTCGTTACATACATATCATCACGCCATATCCCTTGCAGGGTAGGCAGAGAGAACAGAGTGCCAGAGAACTCTATCTCTGCATACTTCACTCGCTTCCTCAACATTCATAATTCTCTTCATACACGCTCGTCGGTTTCGGAGACTCTTGACTCCACCTTCCTTCAGTACCTGACCGATCTGGTCTAGCTAGGTTAGTCTCGGTCTCCCTCGGTACCTACATCCTTCCACTTTCGCATTGTATATCTTCTTAACCAGACGTTCGTTCGGCATTCTTTCCACATGTCCGAACCATCGGAGCATTCCCTTTCGCATCTTTACACCAATACTCTCTTTCATACCTACTCGCTCTCTTACGTTGTCGTTACGAATGCGATCGGTCAGCTTAACTCCACAGATTTTCCGAAGAGATCGCATTTCGACCGCATTAATTTTACTTTCATACTCTTTTCTGCATGCCCAACTCTCGCTTCCATACAGTAATGTTGGGACAAGCACTGCGTTATGTATTGCTACACGTGCCTTCTGGCTGAGGTGGTGGCTGCCGAGAAGTTGCCCCAACGCTCCGTTCACTCTATTTCCCGCATTCACTCTTCGCTCTATATCAGTGGTGTACCGTCCATCTCGGCTAAATCCACATCCAAGATATACAAATTCATCCACTTGCTCCAGTACATCATTACCTATTGTTACTCTTACATCTGTTCTGGCTTCATCTCTTTCAAAGACCATTATTTTGGTTTTGCTCACATTCACGCGTAGACCCCTTTTTACATTTCGTTACATTTCGTTAGTTAATTAATATAAATACCGATCAACTTGTGTCACACTTTAAACCTAACTCTACACGTCATTGGCAAATTTGTGGCAACCCTACGCCATAGAAGCCATCCAAAACAAGAAGTTGAAGTTGGGCGCAATCCCCTTCCGTCACTCCTGAAAAAGTACCGCCTTGTGAAATTCATAAATATTTGTGCATATATATTGCATATTTTCCTGTGACATATCATAGGTTGAGTAATATTTTTCACTTTGCTATGTGACTAGCTGTAATGCTTTGTCATCATTCAATTTAGTAACAAATTTCTTATTCTGTCATCATTTATATTATTCTTATTTTTACTCTCTCACATAAGTTTGTGATTCTGTTGATTTATAAATGATTGTATGCATTACTGAATGGTTTTCTTCATAATAGATGAGATTTTCTAGTTAGCTTTTCAATTTATTTTTATTATAGAATGAATTGAATATGGCACTTATCGTTCATCATTCTTCTACTCTTATCCCAATTACTTGAGGTTGAGACAGTATGTACTCTTAATTTATAGTATTTTTTTAATTCATGTAAAATTTATTGACAATAGTTTTATGACCGGCTGCCTGCCAGACGTCAACCGTCCTTGGGAATGTAATTGTTGATCAAAATGGCATCAGATGGAGTTAGCCCTGCTCGTTATAAGGCTCTTAGTCGTCATTTACAACATCAACGAGCAAAGTAAGGGTTGGTAGTGTTCTTAGCTGCTACCACACACCACTAATATAACAGTAACTTGATTAGGTGGTATGTAATAATTATATTTTTCTTAATAGAACAAAATATTTTTTGTGCAAATTATACACATTGTTATCAAGAAAAGTAATCAAGAAAAATCCCACCCATTAAATTTTTAAAAATCATTATATATTTAGAAATGTCTCTGTATAAATAGTATTGTATCATTAGCTTACAAATAATAATTAGCCTTTTATAATAAAAATGAAAGTTTTATATAAAAAAAGCATATAAAAATAAAATATAAAAAGCGTATAAAAAATGAAAGTTTTATTATTTAAAATTAAAAAAAACATGTAACTAAAATAATGTTTGCAAGTTGTTAAAAAATATTTTTTTTTGGCGACGGGATATGGTGTGGTCAAACCCCGCTAATCCGTCCGGGGCGACGGAAAAAGCGGCGCGCGACCCCATAGACCCGCCCAACAACGTACCTATTGACGCCGTGCGAGTTGGTCACCGGAAAAGTTATTGAAGCTAAGAAATCTTTGATTCTTCTTCTCCTTTTTTTTGTATTGGCAATTAGCTATTTATTTGAGCCATTGTTGCCAGTCATCATCGTCATCTCAGCTCATAAATGTCCCATTGCTGGGCTCAAGCTTCCTTCGTAATGGAAGGGAAATTGACCTGCTATACCACGCTGGTCAGACGTGTTGGTATAGGGTTTTGTTTCGAGTTTTCCTTCTCTTGAGTAGATTTTATATGCGTTTTATATCCCTTAGTCGTCTCTTACGATCACCCACGGGTAAGATAGGGAGTGGGGAATTGTATTCTTACTCCGTCACCAAATGGATGATTTGATGATTGTTGCCAGTGTTGAGATGTAATTTCCTTCATGTCTTTACTTAGTCTGTTCATGTTAGTCATTGTCTGTCAGTAAATGAAATCGTCACCATTAGTAGTGTTATGGCCACGTTGTTAATGGAATCTGAAAATTTTGGTGGAAAGCAAAATTGTGTAAAACAATTTTATATCATATTCACGATATTTCCACAGTTCGCATTACATTACATAAAATGGCATCAAAATTAATATAACACGTTAAAACACTAACAAGGAGACCCTCAGACGTGTGGGTCGGGGATTTCCATGACTTTTGGTGTGGTGGTAGAGGGGCCCGAGTGTATTACAACTACCAGACATTAGGGGTCAACTGGGCCCTCGTTAAAATGATATTATGCGTCAAAGTTGGATGGGTAATTTATGTACTAGAGAAATTCTCACTCGAATCACTCACTGGCGGCAGCTTCGTGGTAACGAGCTCGCCTGCGGAATCTATGGTCCCGGGTTCGAGACTGACAATTTTTTTTTAAATTATCACGATAAATTTGTGTGATTGTGTAAAATTTGTTTTTTTTTTCTTAATTTTACATAGAATTATAAACTATTTTGCTTGATGTAAGTGTCACTGCTGCCCATGGACCTTTGCTACACCAAGGATATAGCTAGGCCGCTGCCTACTATTACAATCCCCAAACCCACCCAGAGAGTGTGGTACTGCCCCGGATGGACCGGCCCGCGGCTGTAGACAGAGAACTTTCAACAGCGTGGTCCTACCACTATTAAAGTTGTGTTCACTCATTAATGATGCCATAAGATTATTTTGTGGCAAGAGCCCATTTATCACTTTAAAAATCATACAGTCAACAGGATGCCATTAATCAAATATCGCATTGCAAGTTTGAATTATAAACATTGTTGCATTTCTTTGTGTAATAGTACAGAGAGGTTTTGTGAACTATAAATATATTTAGAAAACATCATCATCTCAATTCATATACAGTCACTTTTGGGCTGAAGCATCCTTCAGAATAGATGGCAAAATTGCCCTATTGTATCACCCTGGTCAAATTGAATTTAATTTATTATGCATAAACCACATGCACTTGCATATTGTTAATTTTAACATCTTAAATTAATTTGACTTACTATCACCGGATCGTAACATCACTACTACTGAGAAGATCTGGCAAGAAACTCAGTGGCTTTGTATTGAACATAATTAATGAGAATTATCTCCAGTGTACTGACCTTTGAACTACTATATTAATAAAATAAAAAAGAACCGTGTGGTGACGAAGTGAAAATACAGTTCACCACCCCCTATCTTGCCCGTGGGTGATCGTAAGAGACGACTAAGGAATTTAAGAGGCATAAACATCTATGCAAGAGCAGAAAAACTCCAAACAAAACCCTATACCAACACGTCTGACCAGCATCGTATAAGTAGGTTAATTTCCCTCCCATTGTAGAGGAGGCTCGAGCCCAACAGTCGAACCACATTCTTTTTTTGGCGGCGGGCTAGGAGTGGTCACACCCCGCTGAATCCGTCCGGGGCGACTGAAGAAGATCCGGCGCGTGACCCGCCCTACATGTACCTTTCTTCGCCAAGTGAGCGGCCCAACGGAACCCGGTCTTCGGTGGCACGCCTGGTGGTTTACCCTCGCGGGTATCCTCTCGAGTAGACGCCCCGGTAACCTTCGCCGTCGAGGCGTCGTCCTTACGCGGTGGCCTCACTTCAGGGCGACCAGACTAATCCCTGGTCCGGTCACCCGCTACCTCGACTAGGGCGGCATCAGGCGGAGGTACTTGCGCCTGGCGGCGGAGCGTGTCGCCGTAGAGGAGTTCGTCACGGGCGCGCACCGCCGCTTCGCTTCTGCGAAACAGTCAAGCCACCTACAAAACAAAGTGTCGAGCAAAATCCAGTTTGGGAGTCATTTGGAGGACAAAACAAAAACGTGGAGTACTGCTCTCATCTTTGGGCAGGTGCGCCTAAATATCAGCTAGACCCCACTTGACGTCCTGCAAAGGTATCCTATTCGAATCGTCGGTGATTCCAATCTTAAAGACAGATTGCAGTCGCTGGAGCGGCAGACAGTCTTTGGGTCACTCTGAGTACTCTACCGGTTCTTTCACGGGGAGTGATCTGAGGAATTGTTTGACTTGGTACCACCATCACCGTTTTGCCACCGTACCACTCGATACCGTAGCAGGGTTCATCCATTTCACCTGGAAACGACGTATCGTTTCCCGTCCCGTGAGACCCGTAATCGTTCTCAAATGTACGTTTTCAGCGATCATTTCTCCCACGTGCGAATGAACTATGTGCTACTCTGTGTTTCGAACGCTATGAAATGTCCTTCTTCAAAGTTTAAGAAGAGCACTTTCTTCAAGTTAGGCCTGGCTGTGCCCTTGGTGTTGCTAAGGTCCATGTGCAGCAGTGTCACTTACCATCAGGTGTGCTGCTTGTTCATTTGCCACCACCAGCAATAAAAAAAAAGCTGAAGAGTTTTTTTTTTGCTTTGAACGCGCTAATCTCAAGAACTACTGGTTCGAATTGAAATTTTTTAGTGTTGTTTAGCCTATTTTGATTGATTTGATTTGATTGAGGAAAGCTATTAAAACCTCTCTACAGCCAATAAGAAAAGATCATTAAAGAAAAAATGTTGCAAAAACGGACAAATTTTATTCTATTAAGAGCTTTCATTGCGAGCGCTACGTGTTATCTGCATACGATGCAATTTCGCCAACTCTACTTTCTATGTTTTCTTTTCTATTAACAATTAATTCGTATAAAAAAATGTGAGCTAAAATAATCAGTTTAATACTCTAGTGGTTAGATAAAAAACATTTGTTAGAACGATGAGCTGTTAGATGATCTCCCGTCCTCTCCGACTATGAACGATGAAAGATGGTGAATTGTATTATTACTTCATTATCACACCGAAAACGTACCCATAGCCACAAGGGACTCATTTTTTTACCATCTTCAACAGCATTATTAATTGCATGGCAGTATAAAATTGTCATTTGATAATTTGACGGTATGCCAACGATAGATATATGCATATCTATGTCATCATCATCAAAATCATTATCAGCCTGTCGACATCCACTCTTAAACTTAAGCTCTCTGAAAGTGAGGGATTGTCCCTCCACAATCATAATCACCATGCTTCGCATTCGGACTGACGATTGCAGTTGCTGTTAAAAGTATCCCAGAAGAGTACTGATTTCAATTTTCCTGGTGACCCATAAGTAAATTTTTACGTCTCCCCATAACGGGTGATGACTTATTATATTTATAATCCTTCATCATAGACAACGTACTCCCAAATATTCTTTAAAAAAAAAATCAAAGTTAAAATGTTTATATGTAACTACGTATGGAAATAAATTTGTTAATATAGTCGCCATCTTGGATATAGCATGTAGGTGTATTTGTCTGTACGGATAGCTTCAATTTGCGCAGGCTCGCTTAAGTGAGAAATCAATACGTTACCAAGCCCACACGCTTTTGTTATATAGAGCGCTCTAGTGCGAAGCCAATTGCGCACTGCGTCACACACTTAGAGCAAAGTCTGTATCTTTTCTTTTTATTAAATTATCAAATTGAAAACCATAATGTAGATTAAATGATTTTTTAAAGTGCACGTTTTTTGATAAAGTGACAATATTGAACTATGGCTGTTATGAATATAATATGCTATAAAATCGATGAGACACCCCGTGGGCGGCGCAAAAAGAAGCGTAGGACGTCACCAGTATTGTACAGGTAAGCCGTTATTATATTTCTTAATTAGCAGTACTTTATATTAAAACCGTTGTATGAAATTAAATTTGAATTTAAAAAATAATTATTTAAGTAAATTTAAAAAAAAAAAACAATTGTAGCTCTTTTGTAGGTCTTTTATGATTTAGGATTTTTTACGTAGCGTATTTCCGGTTTCATTGCGTGACGGCTAAATTCATCAAGTTTACACGAGTACTCGTCCGGTTTAATACTGCACTTCTGTAGAATATCGACTTCCGCGTATTAGCAATTTGCTCTGTGTTTCGGTCGGTCAGCGAGAGCGCCAGCCGCCAACGCGTACGTTACGGTACGCACGGTCGTGTTCGTGCTCCTGGTATTGCAGATGTATATATATATCTGCTATCATGTGCATTTATTGCTTTTCTAAAACTAGACAAGAAATGGGAAATACTTCAATAGGTCGAGATGTTAGGGTAACTGTGACCCCGTCTCGAGGGAGGGCATGTTAGCAGACCCTTTTTTTTGGCGGCGGGCTACGGTGCATCCATGTCCCGCTACACTGTCCGGGGCGACAGGAGAAACGCCATACGACCCCGCACACCGGTCTTTTTCTTCGGTGGCAATGTTAGTAGACCCCGAGGCCACCGGTTAGGGTTATAGATTCACCGTCCTGTATTATTCGAGTAGTGATCCATTTCTCTCGAACGCCAATCTTGCTATCAAGCGGCCTTACCTGTACCCTTGAATTTAAAGTGTCTGCTGGTACGTCCGTCCCAAAAACAGCAAAATCGTAATATTTAAAACTACAACATATTCGCTAATTTTGTATTTGGGGTTGCTCCTCTGGCCATTGCTAGTTGTAGAAGAGATGAGGGCCTTTCTCCAATAACGAGACCACTTCTCTATCTACTCAGATAACGTGGTCTTCTTTGTTACTGTAATAAAAAGGCTTCAATTCAAAGAAGGTACAATTGACCGAAATAAGAAACTTGGTCAGATGCATCTTGTCATCCAACCTTGTTTTCTGATTGTACCATTAATTGAAAGGCCATAAGATCCTAAATATATCAGTGCGGCAAGTTACTAGGAATACAACATGTCACCATTTTATATTTTCGTGGTATAGTATCGTTTTTGTAATAAAATTTTAATATTTTTGTCTGTGACCTATATAGTATGTCCGTGGGAGTTCCTTTATGGAAATCACTAGTACACTATACATAAAAGCAAAGAATCGTTTCGTAAAAAAACACCTATGTTTTTGTTTTTAAGTTTTATGAGCGTTTTCATAAAGGACTCTCACATTTTAGCTAATATATCAATAGGTAATCCATATGCTGATATGGCACACAATAATAATGGATTGTTGATATATTTTAATTGGTTGTTGGGAAAGAAATATATTTTTATTAAATACTAAATTTGTTAAAAAAAATATGTATATGAACGCACAACTTTTTTGTGGCAACCGTATATTGATATGTTATGCAATATAATATTATATTAATACTTGGGATCATCATTCTCCTACTCTTATCCCAATTACTTGGGATCGATACAATATGTACTCTTCTTTCATAGTACACATTGTAAAAGTTATTGGCAATAGTTTTATGACCGGCCGCCTGCCAGACGTCAACCCTCCTTGGGAATGTAATTGCTGTTAACCAAACGGCATCAGATGGACTTGGCCTAGGTCGTTATAAAGCTCTTAGTCGTCGTTTACGACATCCACGAACAAAGTAAGGGTTGGTAATATTCGTAGCCGTTACCACACATATTAATACTTATTCCATGTTCAGAAAAAAAAAAGTATTCGTTACAGCCCTAATAACATTTTTTGTGGCAACTCTGTTGGAATATGTTGAGAGATTTAAGCATTTGGTTCATCTATGGTCACTTTTACTGAGAAAGCGAATTGGTGTAACTTTTACTACCAATGCTTCTTTTCAGTCCACTACCAATAATCTTTATCTCTCAGGCGAATGCTGCTATCGGTTGCTCCCTCAGCTGATATTTACAATTTCTACGGAAAAAATAGAAATGGTGGTGACGTTTGCATTATTGATCTGTCACTACACAGGAAACTATTTCAATTACTTTATGCAAAAGATATATGACATATCTCATTTGCTTTGGGGTCATATTCTAGCAAACGGTCTTATCAGTAGCCGGGCTATCACTACACAACCTTTGTTATATTCCAACCATACAGTCTTTGTTACATATACATTATAGAAAATAAAATCTTTTCGTGAGTCTGATTATTTATTATTTAAATACAATGATTCTAATGTATAATGATGTCTTATAATGATTTAAGAAAATATTACAAATGTGTAACTACTTTTCACATATTTTATCGATTGAACAATTTTAAGTGTTCATGGTCACGGGAGAATCTACTATGATTTCTGTAGTTTTTAAATTTATTCATGTCACTCAAAATAGTCAAAATTAAATTTATGGTGGGCTTGGAGATTGTTTCGTACTCAGGGCGATGGGACAGATCTTACACCTTGGTTGCATCTACGTCTAGTATGTTTCTGTTGTTCTCACGATCGCAGTCAATATGATATCCTTATCTGATTACAATTGGATAGACATTGCCCGATCCATTTAGGGTCCATCTGCGATGCGATCACGGCCTGTGTGCGTGCAACGTTTGCCCTAGAAGATTTTTTTTGCCTTTGGTGGCGGTACACTTGCCAGCAACTCAACTATAGTAACTGTTGTTTATAAGCCTCAGTAATACCAAGAGCATAGCCAAGTCGCCATTTACCGTAAAGTAACGTTTACGTCCTCAACTATCAAATTTCTGCTATTTGGACGTCGATTATTTACAATAGTGTGGTACTTGTCCAGATGATCCGCTTTATTAGTGACTGCATGATGAAAACTAACAGCCACGTGCCTTTATCACTAAAAAAAAATTAAAAAATTAATCCTGGCCCGAATTTGAATTCTAAACTTTGCTAATGAAGAATTCCTCTAAGGCTTCTTTCTTCATGAAATGGCAAAGTCCACTCGCAAAGAGCAGTGTTTGGAACGATCTGTTCAATAACAGATCAATTATCAACTACTCGTGCTATTTAAAATAATAGAAAGCAATTAAGTACTTACAAAATAAGTGACGTCCTTCGATCGCGTTAAATATCCAGTGCGATCGAAGTATTATGTTAAATGTTTCTTTTTTTATTGCTTACTAGCGGACCCGGCACACTTCGTTCCGCCTAACAGTTAATGAATGAGATAAGCAGATTTCGATTATTTTTTTTTTTCAATTAATATATTAAGTTATTTTTAGCTGTGTGGTAGCGGCTACAAATACTACCAACCCTTACTTTGGTCATGGATGTCGTATAAGATGACTATGCCTTATAACGACCTCGGCCAACTCAAAACTATTACCAATAACTTTTACAATATGTACTATGAAAGAAGAGTACATATTGTATCGACCCCAAGTAATTGGGATAAGAGTAGGAGAATCAAGAATAAATATGAATAATATATAAATTCAAATAATCAAGTATTTTAATAACGTGCCAGCAAGACGACGAATTATCTTGTGTTATACGACATTTTCCTTCATATGCGTTGAAAATAAACTAATAATAATTGTTGATTTCTGAGATTTATTCGACGATTTCGCATTGTCAACAGCACGGCCTGCCTCGCTTTTCTCTTGTGATTAAGAAGCACGGAGTTGGGCCATATTAACGCGGCGGTCTTCCTGTGCAATAAATTGTTCTTCTGCCGTGTCATTTCGAATTCTAACTGCATTATGGTTTTGTTGAAAAAAAAAGCTTATACCAACATGTCTGACCAACATGGTATAGTAGGTCAATTTCCCTCCCATTATAGTGGATGCGCGAGTCCAATAGTGGGACATATATGAGCAGAGAAGGAGAGAGGCAGAGAGGGAGAGAGACAGAGAGCGGGGAGAGAGGAAGAGAGACAGAGAGAGGGGAGAGAGGCAGAGAGAGAGGGAGAGAAAGAGGGTTTTTAATAGTCTGCCACTATTAAAACCCTCTTTCTCTCCCTCTCTCTCTTATTAACAATTTTAAAAACAAAACAAACAAAAATACACAAGAAGACAAATCGTATCTTATAACCGTTTTTTATTCTCGATTTGTTACACATCGAAGGTAAATAAAAGAATTAAAAGGAAAGGTAAAATCCATTTTTATTATTATAGTTTACACACCAAAACAAAACTAATACACGAATGTACTCCGTGACACTATAATACTGTCATTCGTTATTAGTTCACTATACATCATCATCATCAATACATCATTTGTTTTGTTTTTAAAATTGTTAACAATTATAATGTTGTCAAAAATATATATGGTGTTATAATTATTACAAGATTTTATTTTCACGTGTCTCGGTAACGGAAAACAACCTGTCTTGAACCTTTTTTTTTTTTTTTTTTTTTGCCAGGCTATGGTCCGTCCATTCTGTCCGGGGCGACGGTAGAGCGGCGCGTGGCCCCATAACCCACCGTATTACCTCCCCATCGCCATTAAGCCGGCCACTGGTACGGCTGCCTTGACATCCGTGGCCAGCCCGGTGGGTTACCCTTTCGGGTAGTGTCCTGTGCCTTAATACCCTTTCGGGTTTACACTTGTAATTCTGATCACAATGGAATACTCAATTTCATAATAATTTTAATAAGGCTGCCGTTCCAAAATGGATGATTCCATTTTGCTTTTCAAGCCCTTTTAATATGGCTATCAAATAAAGATGTTTCAATATTAGAAAACAATAAAATTAATGATGTCGCATTGATTTCGATAAATTAATGACGTTACATTGAATTCATTATGGCTGCTGTTCCAAGATGACTGATATTTTTCTCTTCAAATCAAATAAAAAGGCTTCAAGAGTAGAAAACAATAAAAATTTATGGCCCACTATTCGATATGGTGGAGTACATTTTTTCATCCTCCATAATCTGGGTATCACATGAAAGGTCTTAAGAATAGTAGAAAATTAGATCACAGACCTATCCTCTGTCTACATTACACTCAATATGCCGGTTGTTTCAAGATGATGATATGTGTATCTGTTTGAAAACATCCCCCCGCACTAAGGAAATAATCCTTGTATTGAGGGTCACTGTACAAACATGTTATTAACACGCAGACGAATTACACGCAGACTCGGAACAACATTTTGTGGATCGTACAAAGCGTTGTCCTGCGTGGGAATCGAATAGGACGGTATCTAAACCACTCCGCCATCTGTTCAGTCAAAAGTATGACTTAAAGGCATTATAAACAATTCCAAACATCATGGTGGTTATTTTAAAAGAAACTGTATGAAAATAATAAAAAGTTGTTGCCCAAGTTTAGATTTAGGTTGTAACATTGAGGGACTCTTCTTTACGGTCCAAAAAGCAAAATCCATCGAAATTATGAATAGTGGTGTACTACTAAGCGGGCGACCGGACCAGGGATTAGTCTGGTCGCCCCAGTGCAAGGCTGTGGCCTGCGTGAGGACGACGTCCTTACATCGAGACCTATTTATAGTTTGAGATGACGGGGCGTCGACTCGAGAGGATACGCGAGAAAGTAGACCGCCGGATGGGCCACTAAAGGAAAAAACCGCGTTCTAGTGATCCACCCGCTCGGCGTCGAGAGGTACGTTGCAGGGCAGATTTACGGGGTCGTGCGGCTCTTCTTCTTTTGCCCCAGATGGATTAACGGGACGTGAGGTACCGTAGCCCGACGCCAAAAAAAAATAATGGTGTATACTAAATACTGGTAGGGACACACTGCTGTGGGCCAGGGCCGTCCGATGGCCGGCTGGGGTAGTACTGCATCCTCGCCGAAAATCGATATGTGAACGATGGCAATGCGCTGTTGCGCTTCGGTTCGGTGAGCGAGAGCGCCGACAGTTCATCTTTGTGGCTGGGTATGGAGTTTTCATTGGTAGCGCCCTAGATGTATACTTAGTATTGCGAAGGTCCATGGGCGGCTCTAACACTTACCATCAGGTGTGCTGCTTGCTCGTTTGCCATAAGCCGTAAGCAATAAAAATAAAAAAAAAACATTACAAGCGCTAGTTGACGTTTAGTTAAATTAAAATTAAAAAAAATAATATCGCATTATTAATATAAACTCTAAATATATTAATTTTTAAGATATAGTTGAAGAAATAGTTGAATGGTAAAGTTTTTTTTTTGTGTCTTACAATTAGTTGTTAGCCTCAGATGGCTATGACAACTTTACCCGGACTGTGGGTGAGCGCTGAGGGCTCTCAACCCGTAAATGGGAAAGACGACGGTTTTAGTATATAAGAAAAATACCTTTGAATAATTGCAGCGCGCAAAAAATACATCTTTTTTTTTCTATGAATTTTAATCAACTCCGATGTCTTGACTGTTTAGAGTAAGCATTTTATATTATTCAGAAATTAAATATACATATTATGAAAATATTTATAGGCTGATTATTACTAATGGCAGCTAAATACTATACGGCCGGCACATACAAACATACAGACAAACATTACAAAATAATAACAATTGGGATCAATGCAAACGTACTATAATTTTTCATTTTATTTAAAAATAACAACTTAATAAACATGAATAACGGACACAAATTACACCCAGACTCTGAATAAAAAAAACTTGTACGCAGAAAATATTGCCCTGTTTGGGAATCGAACCCGAGACGCTTAGCGTGGTTAGTTGATTTTAACCACTACGCCATGTGTTTATTCATAATTGGCATGTAATAAAAACACTGCCATGAAACGTATTAACGGTACAACTCCCATGTGATTTACCGATCTCTGCTTAAATTCTCGTGTTTGAATAACCCAGTTCGGCCATCTTTAAATTATATCATATCTATGGTGTCTTCATGCGTCGTAGGCATCCATTTTGTAAAGCAATGCGCAGGTAGGTAGAAAATCAATAAAGCCCTGGGGTTCTAGATAATTCGAACTATCTAGGCGTTAGTCTCAGCCTGGGTGCCGTTTGTGCCGCGCATAAACTAGTTTTACTGTTCCTGTACCTTTAAAAAAAATTAACATCAAAATGTTATTGAAAATTTTAAAAGAGCTAATTCTAATCGTCTCTCTGTATGCTCTTCATAAAATTTTATATAGTACTTATATAAATATATACAAATCGTATATACGTGTTAACGAACCTTAAGAAGCACGTATTGGAGCAATACAAGAAAATTCCCTCAATGACATTATAATGAGCTCTGCTTATATTAACGACTAATTTATCATTATACGTTATTGAATATGGCTGGATAAAAAGTGTCGGTATTGGCTATGGTTGTTTTGAATTTCAATCCTTTAAATATCTTTGATAAACATTTGAAGTGGCGCAAAAAGAACGAAAGCCTGTCTGAAGGTAAGTTCTTTTATTTACAAAACAATAATTCTTTGGCACACCAGTTATAAATACAAACATAAAAAAAAATTATTAATTTGTATTAAGGGACACTTTACAAATATGATTAAGAGACATAAGTTACACACTGTTTTAAATACTAAGTTGCGGTTCGCACAAAGCGCTGCTGTACTGTGTGGCATCGAACTTGCGATATTTGACGTTGTACGTTAGTATCCACCACTGCGCCATATGTCCAGTTTAGACAGAATCAATGATATTATTAGAGCGTGACAACACGCATATCATTGCATTTCGTTAATAAAAATAAAAAGAATAATAATATCGTTCACAATTTTTGTTATCTCAATAGTTGCTATGACAACAACGGCTACAGTCATTCCTATATTTCGCTCGGTTTGATAACATTTACAAATACTGCTTCTCCTACATTTGTTACAGCGTTTACGCGCTTTTTTTTTTGCGGCGGGCTATGATTGCCCATAGTCCGCTAAATCCGTCCGGGGCGACAGATAAAATGACGCCATAGATCCGTTCCGCAATGTTCTTCTCCACGCCGTGCGAGTAGGCCACCGGAACTCGGTTTTTGACGTCGGTGGCCAGCGTTTGCGCGTGGACTAACATAACTGATAAACCTTTCTCGACTAACAGCTACCACAATAAGATCTTTTGGGATCCAATACCTGTACCTGCCTGTGATTAGGCGCGTTCAAGCAAACCTTCAGCTTTATAATGGTTATATAGATTATAGTCGATGAAGATAGAGAATATATTATCCAATACACCGTATGTGAAAATGACTAGGTTTAAAAAACAGGCAATAATTTGAACTCTAAACTTGATCAAGATGAATCATATTTTGACACCATCCCTCTATGAAAAGAGGATGTATGGATAATGTTTATTTTTAATCTGAATATAATGATATAGCAAACCTTTTTGTTGCCGATTTATTTATTTCTATATGACGGTACTTCCGTTTATCGTACGTGCTAAGCGGAAACATGTTAACAAAGTATTCACTAATCGCGCCACCTAGCGCAAGCTTGTTTAAGAGACGAACAAAACTAAACGACCGACCTCCGTTCGGCAGTCTGAGCCCGCGAGTGGCGCGGTGCACTGGTCGCATATCGTATACTCACGTTAGTTTGGTGGACTTCTCTCATGTTGTCACTTGTGAGAGAGTGGTGTCATGGTTGCTGTGCTTGGCAGGTGGACTGGCGGTAGCGGTAGATGTTGTACGTTCTCCGGAGAAGAGCTGTTGCTCGTTCTCTTAATGAAGCCTTAGGTGATTTGGCTGAGGAATCCACGAGCAGGTAAATGGGTGGCGCTGGTTGTGGTCTTGTCCCGTGGTCGCACGGGCAAGACTATCCTGTGTCATCCATCCATACCAAATAGTTCTTTGTACAAAGGCGATTGCCTGGGTCTGTCCTGTGAGCTCACTTAAGGTGTGAGTTGTGATTGGTGTATAGGTCTGAAGGTAATCGTAATTACTTGCAGTACGGTCAATCGCAGCTTTATATTCCTCGTGTCCGATTACTTCTTCTACATCAGAAGTGTGGGATAAAGTACCCAAGCTTATAACCACCTTACTCAGTTTGGTCATCTAAATTTAAAAGGTTTCGTTTTCATATCTATCCTACGTTTAGAATTAATTTTGAGTGCGTGTGAAGTGATACAAATATACCGACGCGTCGTGTACGTCGCAGCCTAGACAGGGATCGTAAGATTTTGTACATAAAGTGATAATCCCTTTAGGCAGATGTTTTTTTAATTTTTTGAAAGACGTGATGTGATTGATTTGAAGGGAATCGGAGACAATAAATTTTTTTTTTGATGATAATTTTTGATGAAGGAAATAGATTGTTACTGTAAAGGATGGAGAAGCCTTAAACAGCAGAGTGACTGGTCGAAATGGGCCTAGTATGCCCGGTCCACGTTCTTGTTGCAGAATGTTGGTCGTTAGGGCTCCATACGCCCGGACCCTGTAGTATTTAGTGAAGGCTGGTCGTAAGGGCTTCATGTGCCCAGTCCACGCCATATTCGATAAAGGCTGGTCGTAAGGGCTTCATGTGCCCGGTCCACGCCGTATTCAGTGAAGGTTGGTCGCAAGGGCTTTATGTGCCCGGTCCACGCTATATTCAGTGAAGGCAGGTCGCAAGGGCTTTATGTGCCCGGTCCACGCCGTATTTTGTGAAGGCTGGTCGCATGGGCTTTATATGCCCGGGCCACGCCATGTGGAATTGCTAATAGGTCGAAGGGGCTCCATACGCCCGCAGTACAATTCATATTACAGAACGATCGAGGGGTCCCCGAACCCATGTCGTGAGTTGTTGCAATAGTAGTCGGTGGATATCTTCTACTACTCTTTCTATGGCTGGTCACTGCGCCTTTACGTTGACTTTTGGAGAGTCTGTGTGATGTATAAGTTACGGTTTCCACTTTGTACTCGTGCGATCGGACCTTGCCATGTGAGACCACTGGTTAATCCAGTGGAGGCTCCGCAAATCGATCACCAGCCGGGCACGGGAGGCCGACAGCTTCGCCACTTGTGTTAGTGGTTTTCTTTTCATATGGTTTCTTTTGTAAATATTAATTCTCTTGAGTAAGGTTTCATTTTCCTTTTTTTCCTTTCATCTGGTGGTTCTGGCATGCAAGGGTGCGATATTCTTAAGATTCTTGTGATCGTAATCTTCTGTTTTTCCGAACATTAGTAATGAGATGCTTCACGAAAGATTCGATATTGCTATCATGTATATCATTCGCGATAGTGGTGGTGCGGACATATCTTGGGGCTCCAACGATCGTTCGCAGGCATAGATTTCGTTACGCTTGAATTATTATTTTTTTGTTCGTATTCGACGCGCATGGGTACTACCCCAGAGCTGCCTATATGAGGCGGCAGCGTATGATCTTTTATAGAGTCCTAGTTTCTTTCTTACTGGCAGTTTTGGTCATAGGATATGCACCAGGGCTGCTCGCGCACTCTTAGCCTTTGCTACAGTGGTATCTGTGTTTTTTTTTTAATGATGATTTCCTGGCTATGTTGAATCCTAGATAAGATACAGAGCTTGTCCAATAACTCGTATGTCGGTAGTGTACCAGGCGTAACACGTCGGCGAAATGCAACTCCCTTGGAGGACTCCAACTTTTATTGATTTCTCGGTGGATTGGACTTGTTAAAACTCCATTATAAATCTCCTAACTGCGAGGAATGAACAGAGGACGCTGATGCTCTTCGTAGGAAGCGTGGTCATCGACAGTTTGTGTAGCAGACCTTCGTGCCACACTTTATCGAACGTCTTCTTCTTGTTGTGACTGGTTGACATTTAATTAGTAAATCTCGTTACTTAGAGGGCTGTAGAGTGTGCTACTCCAAACGCAGACTGTTCTTCGCGAGGTTTTAAGTGAGGTGTCATCTCGGTAAGCAGAAGTTTTTAGAATGCCTTTGACATTATGCTCAAAAGTGTGATTGGTCTATAATTATCCGACTTCTTTGAGTCTTTTCCAGGTTTAGGCAGCCTAATTATTTGCCCTATTTTTCACTGGGATGGGAAATATCCTGATCTCATTACGCTATTGAAGATGCGAGTGAGCGCTACCGTGGTTTATGAAGGAAAGTGTCTTAGTGCGGCATTTATCACTCCTTCAAGGCCTGTTACCATAGTGAATAGCGTTACGCTACTGATTATTTCACTAAACGACTGAACGTTTCAGTTAATCTAAAGTCAGGCATGGACGAGCTAACACTAATGCATTTTTGTAAGTTTTCAGGCAATTTGTACGAGACTAGTAAGCGCACGAGGACGTGCGACAGTCAGGATTGGCCGTGACGGTACTTCCGTTTATCGTACGTGCTAAGCGGAAACATGTTAACAAAGTATTCACTAATCGCGCCACCTAGCGCAAGCTTGTTTAAGAGACGAACAAAACTAAACGACCGACCTCCGTTCGGCAGTCTGAGCCCGCGAGTGGCGCGGTGCACTGGTCGCATATCGTATACTCACTTACGTTAGTTTGGTGGACTTCTCTCATGTTGTCACTTGTGAGAGAGTGGTGTCATGGTTGCTGTGCTTGGCAGGTGGACTGGCGATAGCGGTAGATGTTGTACGTTCTCCGGAGAAGAGCTGTTGCTCGTTCTCTTAATGAAGCCTTAGGTGATTTGGCTGAGGAATCCACGAGCAGGTAAATGGGTGGCGCTGGTTGTGGTCTTGTCCCGTGGTCGCACGGGCAAGACTATCCTGTGTCATCCATCCATACCATATAGTTCTTTGTACAAAGGCGATTGCCTGGGTCTGTCCTGTGAGCTCACTTAAGGTGTGAGTTGTGATTGGTGTATAGGTCTGAAGGTAATCGTAATTACTTGCAGTACGGTCAATCGCAGCTTTATATCCGCATTTATATTCCTCGTGTCTGATTCCTTCTTCTACATATATATGCTATGCTTCACATATATAAATGCTACTATTGAATTCTAACAAAATAAATAGTAACTGGTAATATTAATCCATTTTTGTGCCATTGATCGTCATCATCATCATTCTCCTACTCTTATCCCAATCATTTGGGGTCGATACAATATATACTCTTCTTTCATAGTACATATTGTAAAAGTTATTAGCAATAGTTTTATGACCGGCCGCCTGCCAGAACCTCCTTGGGAATGTAACTGTTGACCAAACGGCATCAGATGGAGTTGGCCCAGGACGTTATAAGGCTCTTAGTCGTCTTTTACGACATCTACGAGCAAAGTAAGGGTTGGTAGTATTCGTAGCCGCTACCACACGTTTTGTGACATTGATATGATGTTAAAAATATTGTCGTAAATTATATCATCGTGAAATTAATTATAATGTAAAGTTTATAATTTATTTTAAAGTGGCGGCAGGATTAAATTGTTTTAAAACCGTTGCCTGGTAACGGTCGTTTTTTAAAAGGCGTATAAACAAGATGGCGGCTGTATCTGGAAATCAGTCGTTGTTGAGATATAGTGAAGTGCATTATAGTATTGTACAATATCGTGTTATTAAGTGAAGTGGTTACATATGTAATTATTGTGCATGTATGGTAATATTGTATCAGTATTTAAGTATGATGGTCGAAGGACGGAGAATTTTGGACAAAAATGTGGTACCGTTTGCCACCTTTACCTTTATCGGTAATATCAACATTTTGATTCAAAATAATTCTCGGGTGGATATCGCTCGATCAACTCAAGCGTACCTGGAACTGTAAAATTACAATGATGAGGTGTCTTGTAAGATCCTTGGATATAAGCATAGGTCTGGCACTTAAAATGCAAGATCAAATCAAGAAACCCAGTTCTAGTCCATGAACGTCACCAGAGAACCGCCTTATTTGAATAATAGCAGAGTTTTCTTCAAGGGACGCTCGATATCATCATTCATAACATGCCCAGGCTATTCAAAATATTGGTTGGAGCTCTAGGAGGCAATTCATTGTATTATTTGTAACTTTTTTCAACAAACATGTTGTGAATTTATTTATGAACTTTAATTGCTCAAAGTTTTAACAATACGTTTATTTTTAACAACCTTAAAGCAGATGAAGACTTACAAGAAAGTAATTAAATTCTATTTACGTAAACTTGTTTTTTTCCCTGTTACTTATGGTAATGGGGTACGCATATAATTCACTCTTTCTCTCTCTCCGCTCGCGGATGTCGTAAGCCACGACTAAGGTAGAAGTGTTTTTTTTTTCATTTTTAGTATTATTAATTTCCCTTGATGAAAATATATATATGAGTTCGATTGTTATTTTTAATATGTCATATCCCTTAGACAAAGAAAAAAGAAACTGAAGCCATCTAAAGGTAAGTCGAATAAGTACATATAAATTACTAGTAATGCATACAATTCTATATCTCTTAAATTTTCTTTTGGATAACCTCGTTGGTTACTCCAGGATACGCTGATATTCCAAAGTTGTTCTGAATTTTGTCTGCTTTATTGATATTTGTGATTACTAGGGGTGTGCGAATATCGTTCGAATCGAATCGAATCGAATATTAATATTCGATTCGAAATTCGAATCGAATAATTCGAATTTTCGAATTATTCGAAATTCGACGAATAATTCGAAAAAAATCGAATAATGCGAAAAATTTCGAATTATTCGATTCGAGTTTCGAATCGAATATTAATATTTGATTCGGAACGAATAATTCGTAAGTTCGAATTATTCGCACACCCCTAGTGATTACTGCTCTGCTATGCGCTGCATGCAGACACAGATTTTTATGTTTATAATCTTTTTATATAAAGAGCTGTCTATAGATGATGAAAATTCAAATTAGATTATTCAGATTTTTATATTCAAATAAATGAATTCTTCAGTTTCGTAATATTCAATTTGTCAGCCTATTGCAATCTTCTGCTAGATAGGTCTTTCTTTTTTGCTGCATATATCTGGACTTCCACATGCATCGCTCTGTTTCAGAGAGTTATTTTCCACTCACAATAGTTGTGGGTCATATTACATTGGGCTGATTCGCGATTTTCACTTAAGAATTTCCTTGCTACATCAGGCAATAGTTCTTCGTGAGATACGACTTGTTTCCACTTTGTTTGCTAATTTTGTTACTTAAGTTGGCTACTGCAGTGCTGTTGAATATAATCGATTAATACTCACTCAAAGTACCAGCAGCAAGGCATAGCATGGGATTCTATAGCCTATTATCCATTATATCTCTTTTTTTTGAGTGGAGCACTAGCTCCGCAGGTTCTTGGGGTTGATGTTAGTTCTGAATTTTGCAACAATTCGATGGGCCTCATTATGGGTGGGAATTCTCCAAGAGTGCGTCTCATACGATCAAAATTTTGTACTCTTTTATCGCTCTGATGCGTCTTTAAATGCTGCCTAACCCAAGTAAATTCTTACTATTGGTTTATTTCTCCATATGGATTCAACCTGGTGTATAATAAATGAATAAATGTGTAGTCAACGTTTTATTTATTCTTTTGTCCTGTCTAATTCATTACTTATGAGACATCTTCCATCTCTTTTGTTAGCTTAGAAGACCATTACATCTCCATATCTCGAGGTGGGAATCGCGAAGTTCTTCTTTATTTAAGGAATGTTTTTATAAGCAAGCTATTTAACAATCTAATTTTACGTATACGTTGTCATCTAAGGTAATGAAGTCAATAACAAATATTAGAAGTATAAGAAATGCATATGTAATTGTACTTCTATACATTCTCGTTTTAGCGAGCAGTTTCAAACTATTTTTATAGGACGACAAAGTTGCGAGTCTGTGAGATTACTTTGATGGTGTGCAAAGTTTATTACTCCAGACTAACATCTTAGGCAGTGGTCTTAATTCCTATTGTTTCTAAATTAGATCTCTGCTTAGCAGTGCAATATTAATGGGCTGAGATGAGCTGAAGCTGACCTAAAAAGTAATACTTCATAAGTACCTCAAATTAAATTTGTTTAAAAAAGTAGGTATTTAATACGTAAAGAAAAATAAAGCGTGGTGTAATTTAAAAAAGTTCATGACTTCAGAGAGATTGTTTGAATTGAAAAATAAAATGCTAATTTTTTAAATTGTATGATGATTTCTATGTTTACGCGAGTATTGCACATTTGAAATAAAACTAGTTTTACGAATGCTGTCGGGTTTGTATTTGATTTTTAATTGCGCGACGTTTCGAACACTTTACAGTGTTCATGGTCATGGGAGGACTGTCGTACTCTGACTGCACTGGGGACTAGAGTCTGGAGAAAGTACTGGAGGGATTAGTGTCTTCGCGTAACCATAAACACTGTTAAGTGTTCGAAACGTCGGGAAATTAAAATCAAATACAAGCGCGATAGAATCCGTTAAACTAGTTTTATTTTAAGAAGGTGGGCACTTAGGTCACTTAGATTGTATATACGTAGGTAGTCTGTGCGGTCTGAGCGAAAATGTATTGTATATTATCCATTTGTAAAAATGTTATGATTACAGGTTTTGTAAAGGATTTTTTTGTGCGCTCATTGCATTCTTATCCCACTCCAGTAGGCATTGTTTGTCATTTCTGGCAACCCCACATCGTTTGTGAAATTCAAACACAGAAAGAGGCGTGTCTTGAATTCTTGGTGATATAGCTGGTATGTCTTAATATTTTGGGAAGCTAGCCGCAATATTTGATCTAGTGCTTTATCACGACTGTATAAAGTAATGCGAGGGTCCCCGCTTCCATAAATTTCCCCAGGAATCTTAACACTTTCTAGAATGTTATTACATTTAATCCTCATGACTCTGATGGCTATAGCCTCCTGGTATCGCTAACTTTAAGGCCTTGTGTGCTGTTAAGGTCTCGCCCAGATTAAGTTGCCATAAGCACCATAGACTGTAGGACACTCGGTCTAAGATATTAAAGGCATTGTTGGCTAAAGTTCATGGCAACTTGGCTCATTCCAGATTCCAACCTTAGAGTAATTTAGGAGCGTTGTCTTCATTTACTGCACTGCATTTATAAAAGATACAAATATAAATGGACACGTGTACTGCTCTTTCTGGTAATAGAATGCCCACAACCGACACGAGCAATTCTATCTAGAGATTGAGTCAGTGTATGAAATTTGTCTTGTACTTAACAGTAGGGGCGTCTCAATGTGTCACGATTTTGACTTTCCGTTAGCTCCTGTTAGGCCTGAACTCTAGACAGTCGGATGGAACCCTGGTGAATTGTTATTGCTGTATTGCTCTTCTCCACCGTTCGCCTCTTTTGTGGGTATGATATTATTCACAGATCCTCAACATCTAACCTATTGGTAACGGGCAAAAAAATACGCACGTTACTGTGCTGCTATTTCTAGCGATCACAAGCAAATAGCTAGCGCTTGGCAGTGGCAAACTAGCTAGAGGCATCGCTGCATTGTAGATATTCGACCTCGCCCAATGTCGAGTATCTTCAATTTTATGGGCACCTTAGACTGAGCGGACTGAGCGAAATTCATATGCATATTGCATAAATATCTTATTATCATATAAATATGTATGAATTATAACAAAATATATTACTAGGTATATAGTTTAAAGACATCAATTTAATCTTTTACAGAATTATTTAGCAGATAACGGTTGGAGGTTTTGTAGACCTTTCCATTAATTAAAAAATACAGATCTCAGTTTCGTTTTCAGATTATGCTGTCATTGTGTTAGGTAATTTGTTCTATATGATTCAAATAGATATGTGTAAGTAAATTACGTTTCAGTATTAGGAAAATTTGATTGTGCACTTAAATATTCTAAATCCAGAATGTGAAATTCTTTAATGAATTTCTATTAGGATGACACGATATTAAATAGAAAGTCTACCTAAATATTAATAAGCAAGTACATGCATGTTGTTTAATCTAATAAAATTTTATCTTCACCATTATGTCAGAGTATCACCTTTAACTCTATAAATGCACACAAAATTATCTTCTGGAAGCGCAAGAGGCCATACCCAACGGCCGCGATCTTATTATGGTTTCCTAAGCACGTTTGGAGGATCCTATACGGACTTTGTAGAGATTTGAGCAAATTTCTATACGTACAAATATTTTTTCGTATTTATTACTCTATCTGCTGTGTGGTAGCGGTTATTAATACTATCAACGCTTACCATGCTCGTGGATGTTGTAAAAGACGACTAAGAACTTTATACCAAATTGGGCCAAGTCCACCTGATGTCGCCTGGTCAACAATTACATTCCCAAAAAGGACGCCAGGCAAGCGGCCGGTCATAAAACTATTGCCAATGAGTTTTACAATGTGTGGGAAAAGGAAAACATATTGGGTCGACCCCAAGTAATTAGGATAAGAGCAGGAGAATGATGATTTAATACTGGAATAATTTAATGATTTCTAATGTTTACCCGATGATATATTATACATTTGAAAGAACATTATTTCTACGGATTTTATCTAATTTGTATTTGATTTTTAATTTCCCAATGCTCAGCGTTCATGGTCACGGGAGGACCTGACCTGATTTGAGGAGTCGGCGAAATTCCTAATCGAATAAAATCCCGATATATCAGTAAAAAATATTTAATTTCAACGGGAATAACTCTCTAGGAAATAATGCTACAACTACTACGAGAACTCTTCTCTTAATATTCTAGTGCCTTCATCATCTCAGCTCATATATATCTCACTGCTGAGCTCGAGCCTCCTTCTCAGTAGGTGTGAAAATGACCTACTGCATGCCATGCTGGTCAGACGTGTTGGTATAGAATTTGGTTTCGAGTTTTCCTACTGTTGCAAACATGTTATATGCATATTTTATCTTTTAGTCGTCTTTTACGATCACCGATGGTTAAGATGGGTGAATTGTATTCTTACTCCGTCACCACACAAAAAAACAGTCGAGTGCTTAATCAGTTATTTTCGTATTATTAGTTATTCAAACTCTCTCTCGGATTGCATAGTTGGGCTATATAGAACTCAGCTGTCTACAGTTTACATTACCTAATTTAAAATACCACACTCTCGCAGAAAATCAAGGTCTGAATAATGGCAAATGTGTTGTTGTGCTTCGTTCAGTGAGCGAGACAGCCGGCAGCCTATCTTGGGTGGCTTTTGGTTGGTCGGCAGCGGCTTAGCTATGCCTGGTATTTCAAAGGTCCATGGCCGGCAGTAACACTAAACTCCAGGTGTGCTGCTTGGTGGTTTACCGCCATAAGCAAAAATATATACTACTATATATGTATATAAATAAAGAGGGTGAGGTTTAAAGGCATAGGTGTAGTCGCCATATTGTGCAGTTTTAATTCAATATTGATAGTCTATATCATTAATTTAGAGCTTTCAGTTCTTATAGGGATCCTAATTGAAAGTGGTGCATGCGCTGTAGCTTCTGCGTCGTTGATTCGACGAAATCAAATATTGCGCCAACATTGATGCGTCCGTAGGATGCAGTGTCAAATGCAGTGCGGAAGTGGGCGTTTCTAGCTAAAAGGGGGATAGGTTCCAAGGCGCAGGCTCGCTCGCCATATTGTTGAACACGAATCAATATCCAGGTCTATCTCAATTAGGTATCCTAGACGCGCGTTAGTATTTGTCGGTACGCCGCCTATACCGTCGGAGTTTCAAGCAGTTTCACTGTGTTGCTTTATTCAAAATTGAGGTTTAGTTTATATTTATTGAAGAACATTTTTAACATTGAATATCTATACATACCGACTAAAACTTAGAAAGTGTGTTATTTTGAAGTCTAAAACTGACCACGATGGAGAATATTTTTTTTTGGCAGCACTGTCTTCGTATGCGGCAGAGGCGTAGGTAGGTTACAAAAATATTGTTTTTATCACGATACTTATTATATTTATTGTTATATCTAGTTATTATTTGTTTCAATATAACATCATGGTTCAAACATGTAAATGTCAATGATTTTAATCACCTAAATAGTAGTAGCAGAGCTTTAGTAATGGTTTGTAATTAGTAATGATAGGGCCACAATGTTGACAGTTTTTGTCTACAGCCTCGGGTCGGTGCGTCCGGGGTAGTACCTCACACTTTCGCAAAAAATCTACGTATGAACAGTGGTAATGTGTTGTTGCGCTTTGTTCGGTCATCAACTTTCTGGGTGGGTTGAGGTTGGTAGGCAACATCCTAGCTGTACACTTAGTATTGAAAAGGTCCATGAGCGGCTGTAACACTTATCATGGCGTGTGCTGCTTGCTCGTTTGCCACCATAAGCTATTAAAAAAGAAATCTCTAAATCCTACTACAAATTGCATGTGTGGCATCGCCATTTTGGATGCTCTTTCATTTGAAAGAGCATCCAAAATGGCGCCCATCTGGGTGGAGTCTGCGGCGCTAAAATCAATAAGCATTCTTGATTATAGGAGTTCATAGGGCGTATGTCTACAGCCGCGTGTGATATGTATACATTATTAGAAGATTTTATAAGATGTTTTTCGTGTATGTGCCGATTAAAATGATTATTATATACATTCTGTATGAACTATTATAGTGCATAGTGTTAGGGTATCCGACCATGTAGAGGTCTAGTGATCTAAATATACTCGTAGTAATAGTTCCTTTCTAATCGTAATCATCAAATAAAATCTTACTAGTAAAATAGTACTTGTCGATGACTGCACATATGGCCTTGTGATTAAGATGCCGATCTTCCGTGGTAGTGCCATAGGCTCGATTTCTACGCAGGACAATAATTTGTGCGATCCGCAACTGTTATTCGGAATCTGGGTGTAATTTGTCTGCGTTAATTATATGTTTGTAAAGTCCCCGCAATACCGCTTTTAATAATAAATTTTAAATCAAAATTCAATATTTGCTCTAGGTTTACTATTCGCGTTGCTATTATTTTGCATTTTAATGACACATTTCTTCAACATAGTGTCTGGGACATTTTGCGTGTGGTGACGGAGTAGGAATACAATTTACCACTCCCTGTCTTACCCGTGGGTGATCGTAAGAGGCGACTAAAAGATTTAAAACGCATATAACAGCCAGAAAAGGAAAACTCGAAACAAAACCCTACACCAACATTTGGCCAGCGTGGTATAGTAGGTCAATTTTCCTCACATTATGGAAGAGGCTCGAGCCTAACAGTGGGACATATATGAGCTGAGATGATGATGATAGTGTCAAGGAGCGTGCTATAAATCGTATATTTTGCTATATATTGGACTAATTGAATTCGCTGAATATTTTTATGGCAAGTGTTGCGCAGGTGATAGTATCTGACCCATTATAGTAAAAAAATATTAATGAATATAAAATTTACATAAAATCTATGCAAGAGAATGAAAACTCGAACTATAACCCTAGTTTTATACCCATTACACCAAGACACAAGGTTTCGTGCTACGTAGTAATCGAACCCGTGACACTGACATGGTAGGTCTGTATCATAACCACTACGCCATCTGTGCAGTCAATGCAATTTTAGATTTATTATTTAGTTTGTAGCGATAAAGTATGTTTCGTGAAAAGAAAATTGTATGTTGAAACAATAAAATTCATTATATCACCTCATAAATGTCTCATTGCTGGGCTCGATCGAGCCTTCTCCACAGTGCATGGGGTTTGCGTATTGGTATAGTTTTACTTTGAGCTTTCTTTCTCTTTCAGTCATATCATCAGTTTGTGTCCCTTAGTCGTCTCTTACGATCACCCATGGGTAAGAACCTCACCACACGCAAAAAGACAAAATTACGTTCTGAAATTTCTTTATAACACTTTCTTTTTTTAAATTTAAACCTATAACGAAATAAGATTTTCATTTCGCGTCATATGCAATTGGAGTCTTGACTGTGTTCAAACATCATTGAGGCCACTCAATGATGTTCGAACACAGTCAAGAATCCAATAAATAAAGTGTCAACTTTGAGCACAGCATTGGGTGATGCTTCATAACAAATGAAATTGATCTGTACTATATTGTTTCAAAGGTGTTCTTTTGTCATTACGAAACTTCCTCCATAACACATACATACATATCACCACGCCATATCCCTTGCAGGGTAGGCATAGAGAACAGATTGCCAGAGAACTCTATCCTTGCATACTTCACTCGGTTCCTCAACATTCATAATTCTCTTCATACACGCTCGCCGGTTTTGGAGACTCTTGAGTCCACCTTCCTTCAGTACGTGACCATTCAAACTTCCTCCATAAGATCAGTATTAATGTTTGAGACGCTATTTTGGGAGGGCTTTTATCTCACTAACGATGAAAAAGAACTACACACTTCTTCATTAATGTTTTGATTAAAAAATAACAAGTCGAAAAATTTTAAAAGTATTTGTAAAATGGGCAAATAGCTACAATTAAAGGGGAAAAACGCATTTTATAATTAAATATTTTCTTTAAATTGTAAGGCTATTAAGTCATCAGTGGTCGGTTCAACGGCGACGGGGAGGGAAGACGGTGGGTGATGGGGCTGCACGCCCGCCCTTCCGTTGCCTCAGACGATATGGGCGGGGTGTGTCCAGACTATAGACTGTAAAAAATATATTGTAAGGCTGTTATTATTATTTACGTCTTTCAATTATAGACAGTTTATAGAATTATTCTATAATATAAGTAGCACAACTTTTATTACTTTTAGCAACATGTGTATGTATGTATGTAGTAACAAAAATTAAGAGATGCGAAAGTGGAAGGATGTAGGTACCGAGGGAGACCGAGACTAACCTACCTAGACCAGATCGGTCATGTACTGAAGGAAGGTGGAGTCAAGAGTCTCCGAAACCGGCGGGCGTGTATGAAGAGAATTATGAATGTTGAGGAAGCGAGTGAAGTATGCAGAGATAGAGTTCTCTGGCACTCTGTTCTCTCTGCCTACCCTGCAAGGGATATGGCGTGATGATATGTATGTATGTATGTATGTAGTAACAAAAATTAAGAGATATAAAAAAATAATCTAACGATAACACACGCGTGTGTAAGAAGCGTAAATCCGACTGAGCAACCCCCACATGGTACGCTTTGGGTAACGCTAATGCCAGCGGTAAGCCTGTAGTCAATAAAAATCAAGAAATCGGGTTTTATAAATAATTGAGCATATTAAATGCTAAATTTTAGTAATTTGAACAACAAGGTTGTGTCATCGTTTAATACAATTCTAACTACAAAGTTGAAGTATTAAGCCTATAAAAATGTGCAAATATTGTCGGGTAGATGGCATATGTAGGTGACATACACATATAAAGACGTAAATATGATACGAAGTGAAATTTGCATGTCCTACAATAGTTCACGGTGGTGTAGTGGCAGCACGATTGGGCCGGAATCCCAATAGGCGCGGGTTCGAATCCCGTTTGTGACATCATTTTTTGCTTCGTAATCGGGTTTTATAAATAATTAAGCATATTAAATGCTAAATTTCAGTAATTTGAATAACAAGGTTGTGTCATCGTTTAATACAATTTTCTAACTGCAAAGTTTGAAGTATTAAGCCTATAACAATGTGCAAACATTGTCGGGTAGATGGCATATGTCACCTTAAAGACGTAAATGTGATACGAAGCCAAATTTGCATGTCCTACAATAGTTCACGGTGGTGTAGTGGCAGCACGATTGGGCCGGAATCCCAATAGGCGCGGGTTCGAATCCCGCTTGTGACATCATTTTTCGCTTCGTAATCGGGTTTTATAAATAATTAAGCATATTAAATGCAAAATTTCAATAATTTGAATATCCTTAACTATGCAAATTTTTGGCCTTTTTTCAATTAAGATTTTCACTTCGAAAAAATGTTTTTTGTCAATAACCATTTACGGTATCTTGTAGGGAATATCATGAAGTTTTTAGAACTCTCCAACGATTTTCCATAAGATCATTATTTCCAGAGTTATTGAATATTAAAGTTAAAAAGAACTTTTTGGCTTTGATTGAGGATAACTCCGCGGCAAATCATCGTACAAGCTTCATGAAAATATGAAATTAAAGTTTCGACAAGAGCTTTTAAGTGGAATTATGGAAATATTTTTTTTTAAGTTTTTAGACCATTTTTAGACGAAAAAAAATTTGGAAAAAAAATTTCATAGTCATATCTGAAAACTAGATTCTTGGAGCTACAATTTGCTTTTTTTTTATTTGCTGTACGATCATTTTCCTCGCAGTTACAACTCGTTGAATTTTACCCAAAAATTTAGATATTTTTTTTATATCCCTTAATTTTTGTTACTAGTTTAAATATAAATTCTAAAGAACTGCATAGTATCTAAGTACTCTTTATTTCAGTTAGAGTAAATAAATATTTTCTTTTTATCACATTCAGTGACGTTTTGTTTCTTTCGTCTTACCGTTTGGTATTCGTCACTGTGAATACTGATATGTAGGAAAGAGAAATTAAAATAGAATTTGAAAAATTAATAATTTGTCTTTAGAAAAATCCCTTTATGCTAAATAAAGTATAATCGCGTATTTTATTGTTCACCTATGTGTAGTATTATTACACGAAAAAACGTATAAAAAAATTATGATATCAAAAAGAAAACTATGAAAATGAATCATACATGTATTGTACTAACTGTGACAAAAATAGTGAGCCAGACTCTAGCGCCATCTCTTGATTGATGTACGAAAGCTTCATATCTGATTCGAAGTACTTAGATATATGTTTTTATAGTGATGTTTCAATAATCACTAGTTCTCAGTTAGGATTTCACCAGTCACCAATTAGGTTTTGAAATAATAATATTTAACAGAAAAAGTACTTTGAAATATCTACTTTGCGTTTTGGAATCATAAAACTATTTATTTTGGCCGGTTACGGTCTGAGTTTAATCTAACTTGCTGTCTGGGGCGAGGTAAGTACGGCCCTCGATACCCCCTTGTATAACCCCCTTCGACTATTGGGTGGTTGGCTTTGAGCGATTTGGAGTCCGAAAGTTTAATCATTATTCATTTCCTAAAAATAATTACGTACAAATATTCAATACGATTTTTCTTTTTTAGAGTCGTGTAGTCGTGAGTATTGCGTACTTGCTCTTAAATTTCTCAAACACGAAGGACGAAATTAGTTTTCTTTATTTTTAATTTAATGTCTAAAATATGTGTATTTAATGTTGACTGCTTGATTCTTTTTTATTTAATTTTATAGTAATGTAATCTATAAACTGTTATAGTCTTAATGTATAGTGTGTATACGAAGCAGGGGATGACTTTAATAGCGCAGGTCTGCGCGCCATATTGACGCATAAATCAATATCTAGGACTCTCAGCTCGCATGGATGTCCTAACACCGCGTCAGTACAAAGTATTCCGGCATCCGCATTTAACGTTCAGATTCTTATGTCGTTTATTATTTTTTCATTATATCCATAAAGACTTTCGTTTTAAGTAACAAATGTATTTATGATTGATTTGTATTTATGATGAACGTATTGTGTTAAAACATTTTTGATAGATTCGATAGAGTTAACTTTTCAAGATGGTGGACTTATCGTATTGCGGGAATCGACGTCTAAAGAAGAAACATAGGTAATAATTGTTTTTTTTTTTTAATAATAGTAAAATAAGATTTTCGATTTATTTTTTAGTTCAATTGTAATAACTGCGAAATTACTCGCGTTACCGGCCGCGATTTTCAGTCGCCATTTTGAATAAGCGCTAGGATGCGCAGATTGAGTTTGATTGAAATCAATATTGTAGAGCGAGCTTCGTAACTACAGTATTATCGATACACATTAAATACACTACGATTTAGTTTTTTTATTTCGCACAGGAATAGATCTAATGATCATATGATTATTAGGTCTATGACTCCGTATTATTAACGAATACTAGTGTGTGGTAGTGTGAAAGTTTAGCAGTCGCTGTATTCGTAACGCGGTTGCAAGGAAAATAATTATTTTTCTGACAAGACTGACATATTGAAAGACACGTAACAGCACCCTGTTATCGGTGTCTTTGGATATGTTAGTCTTGGAGTACATCGGCTACGACTGAGCGTTCCGTAGCTGTCTCACTAACCATTTATACTATTTGTGTATAGTATATGTAAGGGATTTTAACTTGTGTGTATTAAACAATGATACGACCCTATTATCTAGATTATCAAGATTTAGTCTAGCTGGTAGGATGGTTAGAACGGATTTCCAATGGATGTCGGTTTGAGTCCCAAGTGTGGCAATAATTTTTCGCTCTTAAACAAGTTTTTATAAATAATCCAGCGTTTCAGTTATTTAGACAATAGCGTCGTGTCAACATTTAATACAATTCTAATTGAAAACTGAGGGTAATAGATCAGAACAATCTGTAGACGTTGTCTTATAGATGGCGCACGTCTCTCACAAAGACGCCAAAATACGAGTGACAATTTGATTGTCATACACGATCTCGCACTTATTTTGTTAGGCTATGGTCACATCCCATGCCGTTCGGGGCAACGAAAGGGCGGCGTGCGGTTCCATAACCCATCGCGTTTCCTTCTCATTGCCATTAGACCGACTACTGGTACCGCTTCCTTGACATCCGTGGCCGGCCCGGCGGGTGAGCCCTTCGTATATCGTCTATACTAGTTCAAACTGGTTTAGTTTGGAATGGATTTCTAATAGGTGTGGGTTTGAGTCCCACGAATGACAAGCATATTTCGCTCGTATAAAAGTTTTTATAAATAATTAGGTTATTTTTTAAAAAAACTTTTACTCTGTGTGGTGCTTAATATTTGTATCAATTTAGAGAGAAGGAACTATGATTTTTACCATAATGGCGGCATTGAACCTTATGTATTGCGTTATGAGGTTGCATTTTCAAATGCAATGCGTAAATGGGCGTTCCTAGGTAGTAGGGGATAGGTTTCAAAGCGCATGTTCGCTCGCCTTATTGTGGAACGTGAATCAATATCTAGATTTAGCTTGTTCTAGCATCATATATGCGCAACAGGGCTGGTCGGCGCGCCGGATGCTTTTTTTTTTTTGGTTGGCTATGGCCCGGACACACGTCGCCCGCACCGTCCGGGGCGACGGAAGAGCAGCGCGTGGCCCCATAACCCACCGTATTCCCTCCCCATCGCTATTGGGCCGGCCACTGGTACCGCTTCCTTGCCTTCCGTGGCCAGCCCGGCGGGTTACCCTTTCGGGCACCATCCCCCGTCGACGCCCCAGCTAACTGCCGGAGCGTCGCCCTCACGCGGTCAGCCTCTCTGCGGGTGAAGGACTATTCCCCGGTACAGTCACCCGTGGCCTCGGCTAGGGCGGCATCAGGCGCAGATACTCGCACCTACGCCGCCCCAGGCGCCCGCGGCGGAGCGTGTCACTGAAGAGGATTTCCTCTCGGAGTCGCCCCGCCGCCTCTATCCGCGAGACAACTGTCTCGCAGAAGGCGGCGACTGCGTCCCAGTTCCTGATGCTGTCGAGCATCGCCTTAGCGATGGTCGGTAGGGCCAGGTCGGCACCGATGATTACGACGAGTTCACGGCGCTGCTCTGCCCAGGCCACACAGACCTCGAGCGTGTGCTGCGCCGTGTCCTCGTCGCAATCGCAGTGGTGGCAGGACGGTGTCGTTTCCCTCCTCACGACCGTGTGCAGGTACTTGCCGAAGCAACCATGCCCCGTTAATACCTGCACCAGTTGGAAGGAAAGGACCCCGTGCTGTCGACCCAACCACTCCATCAGCACCGGCGGAAAAGCCTTGATGGTCCGAACACCGAACCATGGTCTTTCCAGCCGGATTGCCCAACAAGCAATAACGTCACGGCAGCCGTCGTCCCGCAAGACGGCCATATCACTAAGCGAGACCCTGCCCGCGTCGCTGACACCCGCTTGTACAGTCCGGCGAGCATCTCCGCCTCCAAGTCCCACGGGGGTGTTCCAGCCAATAGGCATGCTGCCTCCGTCGCCACCGTGCGGTATCCGCGTATGGCACTGACCGCCATGGCCCGCTGTGGTCGCCACAGCAGAGCCGTAAGTCGGACGGTCAGTCTCTAAAGGGCGGCGGGCCGGGGCAGGGGCGGGGCAGACACCGCCATAGCTTGCAGGAAAGGTCATGCGCACCGGCGGAGTATTTGAGGTTGGCTTGCAAGAGGTGGATGGACTCAGTAGCTATTAGTGGGCCGTGTCCATCACCTCTTTCGCGCCGGCGGGTGATTGGGTCGCGCTAGGAGCTGAAGCGACCGGGGTTGCCGGGCCGTTCCGCCCCTTTGGAGCCACAGCCGGGGGTCTGCACTCTCCACCCCACATGCTATGTTTGGCGGGCTTATTGCCCGCCGCACACGCGGGACAGGGGTGCGGCAGCACACGATGCCGCCATGTGCCCGGTTTTACCGCAGCTGAAACATAGTCCACTGCAGTCAAAGCAGTTGGTGCACGTTGGCCGGGTATGCCCGTCCGCCATGCAGCTAAACCACCTCGCAGGTCGGGACTCCAGCAGGGTTACCCGCGCCGAGCTCCAAACTACGAGGATCCTGCCTGAGTCAGCCAATTTCTTGACCGACTCTACCGGACACTGCACCCAGGCAGCACCGACGCCGCCCGGTCCAGGGCGAATGGCGCCAATCCGGACAGTGTCCGAGGCGCATCCTGTTTTCGAGACAATAGCCTCCCTGATGTCCTCCACCGTCACGGAATCGTCCAGACCCGCAATGCGCATCTCTGCGTACTTGACGGGTCTGGCAATTCGAATGCCACCCTCCTAGCCAAACAGTCTCCGTAGCTTCGTGGCCACGCTATCGGCCGCCTTGGCGCCCTCGGCTCCAGGGAACTCGAGGATTCGAGCCCCTGTCTGGGCCTTGCGGGTCTTGGTTTCGACGGCCCCGATGTCGGAGACGTCTAGCTCCCGCCGGGCGCGACGTAAGACGGCCTTATAGTTGAGGCCCAGCCTTGGGCCCAGGCACAGCTGCGGCGAAGCTCACGCGGTCACCCTGGCAGGGTAGCGGGGTGGGTCTTGACGCTATAGCCGGCCGCGTGGTCTCGCCTCCGTCCGCAGCGAGTGGCGGCCGGAGGCGTGGCTCCGGAGGCAATCTTGCCTCAAGAACCTCCATGCGTGCATTGAACATGACACCAACAGACTCCATGATGGCGCGCATGGTTGCCTCCGGCACGCCGTCCACCACAGGCAGCGCGGGCAGTGGTACTGCCGCTACTGGCTGGGCTTTCGGGGGTGCGCCGGATACTGCTAGAGTATCAAGCTCTTTGTTTGTCCTGTATTCCTCCGAATTGAATTGTGGAGTGTCTTAAACAATACTATTAATAATTAAATAAATATAAATAGCTGTAATAAAACAGCTTCTAGGCAATTGTGTGAATTCTTAAATTAATCAAGAGGAAGAATCAAAAAAGCAGCAGTAACATGTTATTACGGTGAATAGTTGCAGTTAATTTTTTTAAAAGGCACCCAATTATTAAAAAATAAATATTATAATCGTACATTGTCGCGCGAACTAAACGTGTGCGCATTTTCAGCCTGATGAAATATTGGAAATAGCTGAAATATTGATTGCAAAATTCCAGGCGAACTCTATTTGTATTTACAAAGTTTAATAAAAAAGCTTTTTGTATTATAAAATATCTTGTTTATAATTATATAGAAACAGTTTTTGATAATAAAAATATTTTCTTTATACTTTACTAGCTGTTTCCCACGGCTTCGCCCGTGTGGATATATTAAAATATGGCTAGTTGTTTGCATGGTCAAAAATTAATTAATATAATATCTTAACTTAATAAAGAACTAATAAGTAAAAAAAATATTATAATATAACACTTTTATTTTGATAATAGATTGTTCTTAATTTTATGTTTTTTTAACTAAATATAAGTTTATTTTATTTTTTTATATTACTAATATTACCAATTATTCGGGGTGGATGCAATATGTACTCCTATTCCTATATATTGCAAAAGTTATTGGCAATAGCTTTATGACCAGCCGCCTGCCTAACGTCAACCATTCTTATGAATTTATTTATACTTAAGCATCGATGTACTAAGTTCTATAGATTTATTCCAAAAGTGACAATTTTCATACAACTATAACCTCTAGTTTAGTCCCCGTAGGGGTATATTTTCTAAAAACATTGAAACACGCCTTTACTTATTTTTAATATAACAACATTTTTTTAGATTTGCTAAGGGTCTCTCTTTCAAATTGACGCATTTTTATACAAACTTTAATATCCTATTTTACTTTCTTTAGGGATGATTAAAAATAAAACTTTAGTACGTGTTTTTCATTTTTAATTAAATATTTGTATTTGGTTAAGTTACAGTCGCTGTGTGGTAGTGGTTATGAATACTGCCAACCCTTACTTTGCTCGTGGATATCGTAAATGACGACTAAGAGCTTTGTATCGGCATGGGCCAACACCACCTCATGCAGTCTAGTTAATAATTACATTCCCAAGGAGGGATGACGTCAAGCAAGCGGCAGTTTATAAAACTATTACCAATAACTCTTGCAATATGTAGGAACAGGAGTTGGTAGGTACGTATTGCGACGACCACAAGTAAGTGAGATAAGAGCAAAAGAATAATGAATTGTAGTTAAATTACAGATATCAGTATTAAAAAAAAAGCAAAACAAAGTTCCGTACTTATTTATAAGTTAATTGCCGTACAAATTTCCAACATCCATTTCTCTTTAGGAAATGATTTCAAAAAATGGTGAAATACTTATTTGTTATTTAATACTGAGTAGCCAAATACATATTTTCATACCAATCTGCAAACCCTATTTTACATATTTAGTGGGCATTTTTCAAAAAATGCTGAAATTAAGTATTCATTCATTTAATATCAAATAACCAAATAACTATTTTCAAGGTACTAACTTTTAAATCTTTCCGTGTGGTGACGGAGTAAGAATTCAATTTACTACCCCATCTTACCCGTGGGTGACCGTAAGAGACGACTAAGGTATATAAAACGCATATAACGTCCATGCCGGGGAAAGAAAACTTAAAACAAAACCCTATACCAACAGTGGGTCATACATGAGCTGAGATGATGATGATGATGATGAACTATAAAACTGATGATGTTTCTAATAAACTTGCATCCCCTGTTTGACATCGACATGGTTTATTAGAAAAAATCCAAAAATAATTAAAGAAAAATAACCAAACAAAAAGCCTCACAAATGTAACTTAAAAACTTGAAGTTTCATAAAAACTTGCAACGCTTCACGTGAAATGCCACGGACATTTCACGTGAAGCGGACAGGGAAAAAAATGTCAGGTTGTGGATATTGTTCATAATTGGGTCAATTGTACTTCCATATGACCTGAATAAGTGTGTGTCTTTACTTTTAATTTTTTTGCCTACCTACGAATTTATGGTTGTACAAAGAACTATAAATATTTGAGGAACTGATTTTTTGATAGCTATTATTGAGTTAACCAGATAGATTGAACTATAAGTAAATAATGTTTATTTGAGAATATTACTTGCATTTATTGGCAATTGACTGAAATTTAAAAAAAAAAATGTTTTTTTCATATATTAAACCGGAAGTTTAATACTTTTTTTAAAGTTCGCATTTTTTTATTATTTTTTATTATCTCAAAACATACCTTGTAGTATATAAATATTATGTAAAAAATATCATAATAGTATCTCATGTCGTTTAGGAGTTAGGTGTACTAAAGTACATACGTGTCTTACGTCGCGCTGTACTGAACGACTATCTACACTCTAGTGTGGAAGTCCTACGTGCCTGCGCAAGAAAATGATTCATGATCATAAAATATCAAATCATATCCTATTGTAACCTGTAGCGCCATCTCTTATCTATCATAATTAATTATATTTGATGATAATTTCAGATAATATTATATATTTATTCAAATTAAATTAATTTTCTTTCTCATTATGGTTATATAACTATGTTTCATCAGTTGATTAAGATGGATAATTAATTTGAATAAATATATTATCTGTCATCATCATCTCAGCTCATGTATGTCCCACTGTTGGACTCTAGCCTAATGATGCATAGATATTAATGCATTTTATATCCCTTAGTCGTCTCGTATCCACGGGTAAGGTGGGGTTTAAATCGCTAAAAATAAACAGGGATCTTACTTCAAAATTGACGTAGTTTCATACAAATTTGCAATCCCTATTTTTCACCTCTTTTATTTAACATTAAATAGCTAAAAATGAAATATCAGGGATCTAATTTTAAAGCTGACGAAGTTTTTTAAATGTCATACAAACTTTTAACCCCTATTTTACACCCTTAAGGGAGAAATTTCCAAAAATGGTGAAATGATATTTCCTAATTTACCATTGAATGGCTAAAAACAAATTTACAGGGATCTAACTTTAGAACTGAGGAAGGTTCATACAAACTTGAAACTCCTTATTTTTCACCATTAGGGAAGAAATTTCCAAAAATGATGAAATACGTGTATATTTATTTAATATTAAATAGGCGAATATAAATTTTCAGGAATCTAACTTCAAAACTGACCAACTTTCATACAAACTTGCAACTCCTATTTTTCACCCTTAAGGGAGAAATTTCCAAAAATGAAATACGTGTTTGTTTATTTAATACAAATTTTAACGGTTCTAGCTTCAAAATTGACAAAGTTTCATAAAAAAACTTGTAAGCCCTATTCTACTCCCTTAGGAGAGAAATTCAAAAAATGCTGAAATAGGTAAATTTTTATTCAACATTATATAGTTAATAACAAATTTTCAGGTATCTGACTTCAAAACTGACGAAGTTTTATACAAACTTGCAACCCCTTATTTTCACCCTTTGGGGGTAAATTGCCAAAAATGATGAATTACGTGTTTATTTATTTAATATTAAATAGGCGAATACAAATTTTCAGGAATCTAACTTCAAAACTGACCAAGTTTCATACAAACTTGCAACACATATTTTTCACCCTTAACGAGAAATTTCCAAAAATGCTGAAATACTTGTTTGTTTTTTTAATATTAAATACGCAAATGCCTGTTTCAAAAAAGTTTCATAAAAAAAACTTTATGCCCTATTCTACTCCTACTAAGTTTGAAAAGTCCCCAAGATATATATATATATATATGTATATATATATATATATATATATATATATATATATATATATATTAATTTTATATTAATTACAGCCATGAACATATTTTTTCGCGGCAATCCTGTCAGGGATGTGTTCAGAGACATATTGGTTAAATTGTGATTTTCATACAGTAAGGAGATGGGTCATCTACTATATCTCAAGTCCACCCAGTCATTGCTAGACTAGATGCGCATTCAGATGGGAGGAGTCTGTCCATAAAATCAATATTACAGCACAAGTAGTCTCGATTTGCGTGTGTATGACAGGAATTAGAGTTTGAGTAAGAATACAAAAGGAAAACTCTTACTCGCTCGTGGGTATCGTATAAATCGATAAAGAAATGTAAGAAGATAACACCACTGACTGAGCCAGAAGCCCAACTTACTTTCATTGGTAGGCGGCGGCCTAGCTATACCGCTGGTATTGTAGAGGTCCATGGGTGGCAGTAACACTTAAAATTAGGTGTGCTATTTGCTCGTTTGCCACCAAGAGCAATAAAAAAAAGTTTCGATTAAATATTGGAGGTTTTATAAGGTTTTAATGTTTTATATAGAAGTAGTAGAGTATTGTAAGAAAAGGGGTCTACGCGTGAATGTGAGCAAAACCAAAATAATGGTCTTTGAAAGAGATAAAACCAGAACAGATGTAAGAGTAACAATAGGTAATGATGTACTAGAGCAAGTGGATGAATTTGTATATCTTGGATGTGGATTTAGCCGAGATGGAAGGTACACCACTGATATAGAGCGAAGAGTGAATGCGGGAAATAGAGTGAACGGAGCGTTGGGGCAACTTTTCGGCAGCCACCACCTCAGCCAGAAGGCACGTGTAGCAATACATAACGCAGTGCTTGTCCCAACATTACTGTATGGAAGCGAGAGTTGGGTATGCAGAAAAGAGTATGATAGTAAAATTAATGCGGTCGAAATGCGATCTCTGCGGAAAATCTGTGGAGTTAGGCTGACCGACCGCATTCGTAACGACGACGTAAGAGAGCGAGTGGGTATGAAAGAGAGTATTGGTGTAAAGATGCGAAAGGGAATGCTCCGATGGTTCGGACATGTGGAAAGAATGCCGAACGAACGCCTGGTTAAGAAGATATACAATGCGAAAGTGGAAGGATGTAGGTACCGAGGGAGACCGAGACTAACCTACCTAGACCAGATCGGTCATGTACTGAAGGAAGGTGGAGTCAAGAGTCTCCGAAACCGGCGAGCGTGTATGAAGAGAATTATGAATGTTGAGGAAGCGAGTGAAGTATGCAGAGATAGAGTTCTCTGGCACTCTGTTCTCTCTGCCTACCCTGCAAGGGATATGGCGTGATGATATGTATGTATGTATGTATGTATGTATAGAAGTAGTCCTTTATTACTATGTACATATATTGTAGATTTTCTATTGGGCAAATTGGCCGCCCTTGCTCTCAGAGTGATTCGGTGGGTTAAAGTTGCTCGGAATTTGTATGAGGTTGTCTAATCTCTATCTGTCTAGATACCCATCTGCAATATTATTACAAATATACCCTATTTTTTCGTGTAATGACTGAGTAAGAATATAATTCACCACCCCTTATCTTACCAGTGGATGATCGTAAGAAACGACTAAGGGATGAAATACGTATATAACATCTTTGCAATTGAAGGAAAACTAGAAACAAGACCCTATACCAACACGTCTGACCAGCGTGGTATAGTAGATCAATTTCCCTCCCATTATGCAGGAGGCTTGAGCCCAACAGTGGGACATATATGAGCTGAGTTAACCTCTTGCTTATTAGATATCAGAAGCATGTGTCCTTGTGCATCATGACGTTGCATTTTCAAATTTATTGCGCAGGTGAGCCTTTTGTGTGTAGTGGGAGATAGGTTTCAAGGCGCATATTCGCTTGCCTTATTGTAAACCCCTAATCAATATCTAGGTTTAGCTCCATCTTGTGCCGGATATATCGTCGAGAGTAACGAGGTTCTTTGTTTGTGACGTTATTATTGTGATTTGAGCTGTAGAGGGATATCGTTAGCTGTTATAAATTTATTACATTTTCAATAAGCTTTTAGCTTAATATTTCTGTGAGTTTAGAGGGAAGGAACTGTGATTTTTCATTAAAGAGACAATAATGGCGTCATTGAACTTTGTGTGTTGCGTTCTGAGGTTGCATTTTCAGATGCATTGCGCAGATGGGCGTTTTTAAGCAGTGGGGGGATAGGTTTCAAGGCGCATGTTCGCTCATCTTATTGTAGAGCACGAATCAATATTTAGGTTTAGCTCGCTCTAGAATTATAGACGCGTCATTGCTGGACTGTGTACCGGATGCAACGCTAAAGTATTTAGCTTCTTTATGTGCTTTATATATGTTCAATAAAACTGTGGAGTGTTTTTAAGAATCAAATATTACTTGTAAAACAACTTATTTAATACGCGATGATTACATTCTTAAATTAATCAGGAGGATAATTCAGATGCTGGCCCTATCCTCACACGAGGGCAAACCGTAAGTGATATAAATATTCAATTTTGATAATAATTTAGTGAAGATTTTCGTTTTTGTTTACTATTAATATAAATAAGTAATAATTTTCATTGTTCACTTTATATTGATAGGCAGTTCATTGTAGCGTTACTACATTGTCTTATTGTTCCTAGCACGCACTGTAAGAGTCATCATAACCAACTTAGGAATCATAGGCAGTGTAGTAATTACAAATAACAAAAACGTAGCAAGTTGTATGTAAGCGTTGTCATTTTAGATGCGTTTTTGATGAATGACTCTTAGCAGCCCGAGGATCTAGTCTTGCACGGATACGATAGGCTTCTAGTAGTCAGTTAGTAGTAATTTCTTCATATGGAAAAGACTTCAAGCAGTTTTTATTGTTAACGATAAGTTTGATTTGTATCGAAGGAGACATGCAGTGGATAATAAAAGACTTCGCAGTAGCATCGAAAGTCAACATAATCAAAATTTTTAAAGTTATTTATATTAATCTGTTTTAGTTTCATTAATATACCGAAATTAGAATGATTCTACTGTCAGTTAAGAGGTATTTTGTGAAGTAATAATAGTGGTAGGACCACGCTGTTGACAGTCTGTCTACAGTTGTCTACAGCCGCGGGTCGCTCCGTCTAGGGTAGTACCACACTCTCGCAGAAGATTGACGTCTGAGTGATGGCAATGTGCTATTGCGCTTCGTTCGGTGAGCGAGAGAGCCGGCAGCCTAACTGGGTTTGGGGTTTATATTAGTAGGTAGCGGCCTAGCTATACCCTTGGTATTGCAAAGGTCCATGGGTGGCAGTGACACTTAACATCGGGTGTGCTGCTTGCTCGTTTACCACCATAAGCAATTAAAAAAAAAGTAAAGGTAGTCTGTTATTTCTATGTTTGTCTCTAATTATTATTGAGCAGACTGCACTGTCATTCTGCTTCGAAGGTTTATTAGACGCAATAAAGCACTATTGTGGTCATAATTATCGTCATCATCACAGCTCATAAATGTCTCACTGCTGCGCTTGGGCCTCCTCCGTAATGGAAGGGAAATTAACCTACTATACCGCGCCGGTCAGACGTGTTAGTATAGGGTTTTGTTTCGACTTTTTCTTGTATCGCATAGATGTTATATGCGTTTTATATGCCTTAGTAGTCTCGTACGATCACCCACGGGCAAGATATGAGGTGGTGAATAGTATTCTTACTCCGTCACCACACGAAAATATTGTGGTGCGTCCTAGAAATTCTGAAGTTGCTCCACGTTTGTGTGAGTCCGGGTGGCAAGAAACGTGTCTTAAGGACAACATTTTTAGTATGATTCATTAATAGCCAATATCATTCCCGGGATCAAAATTTTATTTTTGTATTCTGCTCCGCTCATTGTTGTGCTTGCCTTATTGTAAACCCCGATTCAATATCTAGGTTTAACTCCATCTTGTACCAGATGTATCGTCGAGAGTAAAGAGTTTCTTTGTTTGTGACGTTATTACTCTGATTTGAGCTGTAGAGTAATATCGTTAGCTGTTATGAAATTATTACATTTTCAATAAGCTTTTAGCTTAATATTTGTATGAGTTTAGAGGAAAGGAACTGTGATTTTTTATTAAAGAGACGATAATGGCGTCATTGAACTTTGTGTGTTGCGCTGTCAGGTTGCATTGTCAAATGCAATGCGCAGATGGGCGTTTCTAGGCAGTGGGGAATAGTTTTCATGGCGCAGGTTGCCTTGCCCTATTGTAACATGAGAATCAATATCTAGATTTAGCTCGGTACAAGTCACTGCTGAACGGTGTTTCGGATGCACAGCCAGAGTATCGATCTGATAGACTGTGCTACGCCGAATTGAACTGTAGTGCTCTCAAAAATACTATCAAAATTGAAACAATAAGCGATTCTTTGACATATTGAATGGACCAAGATAAACCAGAATTTATTTTGGCAGCGTTCTCTTCACACGGGGAAGAAACGTAGGTAATGAAAATATTTTAGTTTGATTAATAATTCAATGAATCTTTTCGTTACTGATTGCTATTTTTTCAAATGAGTATTGTGGTTTTCTTCATATAAATGATATACATTATGCACTATGAAGTAATTGTACAAAATTATTTAGGTCCTGGAAATAGTATTACTGATGTTACAAGTTGCATCCTAGTGTCGCCATTATGGATGCCTTTGGATATTGGAACACTAATAATATCAACATTACAATACTTGTAAGTTTAGATTTGTCCAGATGTGATATGAATTTATAGACTTTCGATGTCTAGTGGCATTGATATTAATATGTTTTGTTTGGCTATCAATTCGGAAAATATATATCAAGATTTCTAAGTCATTCAAAATATAAGCGTTCAGAGGTTTATACCTCTTTACTTTTTCTGAGGCACTATTATAGTCCTCAAAATATGGCTTGATCTCTGTGACAGATAGCTACAAAACCGATGAAGTAATTTTGAATACGCGTCATGTTTACAATTTTATTTTGTATCGTCTATATTTTCATTCTTTACATGCCACTTATATTTCAACTGAATTATGAATATAAATTATGAATAGTTACACCAACACTTGTACCTCATATGTTTTAAAATACTTAGTAACCATTTTATAAAAATGTGATGCTTACGCAAGTACAAGATCATACTGGATTGAGAATAAGATAGAGATGGGGCAATCGATAAACGTAAAACAATAACATTCTTATTAATTATTTATAAAAAAGTAAAACCAATATATTACCTATATAAACCACATGGTTACGTTATACAATAAATAAAATGTGTTTTTTTAGTATTGCGACATCAGTTATAATATTAATAAGATAATTTCTTTTATATTAAAAAGATAATTTCTTTTATAAAATAAACGTGATTATTCATGAAATAATCTGTGACTAAGTACTCAATCATCAACGTACAAGAATTCGCCAGCGATGATGATAATAGTGACGATGAACTTGGATGTAGGTACTCCTTTCGAATAATAAATAGAATTAATTAACAGCTTAGTTTGACTTATATAAAATCCATTGGTTTAAATTCAATAAGATTTTCATAGATTGTTTTACATTTATAATCGATTCACCCATCCATTTGATTGAAATTCAATAAGATTTTCATATATTGTTTTTCAATTGCAGTAGGTAGCAAATAACTTTAGAAAATAAGTAATTATATCGACAAAAATATGGATTACATCGTATGCGTACAGCACTAGTGACAACTGTCACAGAGATCATGCTATATTTTATGGACTATATAGTAAATTACATGTAATCTACTTCAGACATGTTTTTGGAATGGTAGCTGGCGATGGTTAAATATTCAAATGAATGTAGTTCTGTCTTTGGAAAATAATTCACAACTTTATTAAAAGTTACTTTCAATATTAAAGGCTTTGTATTGGACTTTTTTTCATATCATAATAGCTCATCATTTACAATTTATCATTGATTTCGTATTTATAATGACGTTGCCATTGAAATCAGATGAGCGTGGCAGTTGTAGAAATCGTTATAGTATGCCTTATAGACACTAATGTTCTCCATGCTTGTGTGATGCTAGATAGAAAAATATATTTCGTTTTCATAAGGACATATATTTTTATAAAATGCATAAATATGCATCATGGCGATGGCGGCATAGAATTTTGCCATTGTGCGCCGTGTGCTTGCATTTTCGAATGCAGTGCGCAGTTAGGCGTCGAGGGAGTGGGGGATAGGCTTTAAGGCGTATGTTCGCTCGCTTTATCATAGAGCGCCAATCAATATCTAGGGTTAGCTCGTTCTGGCATCATACATGCGCGTTAGTGATGGGCGGTGCACCGGATGCACCGCCAGAGTATCGGGCCCTTTTGTTTGTGCTGTATAATATTCCGAAATGAGGCATTGTGTCTTTCAAAATTTTATCTATTAATTTTGAAAACAAAATAACTCTAACAAGACGTTATTTTAAATACGAGATTTTTTGTGAGCTTAAATTTATCAAGATAAGGTTATTTCAGCAATGTTTCTATCCAGGGAGGAAGTTTAGGTAATGAAAATATTTATTTTGAATAAAAATCAATGAAACCTAGTACTACTTAAATACTTAACTGTTACTGTATAATATTGTTTTAAATAAATAATGTTATTTTACGCTGTTCACCGTATTGACAAGTTAAGAATATGTGTTAATTTTCCTAACTTAACTATAGACCGGTTAATGGACCAGCAGGCAGTATCGTGAGAAATATTTGTCATCAAATGTGATCGCTAAACCGCTGGTCAAGTTTAATTATTATAACATTATCCCTCCCAGACTTTAAAACTTTAAAACATCTTGCTTAATAGGTGTCTTGATAGAATATAGTAATAGTAAAGCTTTAGTATAATATAAATCGTTTGTAAGTTTGTAGTTTTTTAAAAGAAATTACGTTGTTATTTCCATATCCATCATTATCGTCATCATCATCTCAGCTCATGTGGGTACTTCCCATTACTAGCCTCGAGTCTCCTCCACAATAAGAATGAAATTGAACTATTTCACACTATGCTGGTTAAACGAGTTGATATAAGGATTTATTTCGAATTTCATTTGTCTTGCATAGATGCTATATGCATATTATCTCTTAGTCGTCTTTTACGACACCGACAAGCAAGATAGGGGGCAGTAAATCGTATTCTTACTGCGTCACAATATGTTTGTGGTAGATTTTGTCATAGATTTTAAGACGCAAGCTCGTTCGCCTTAATGTAGAGCGCTAATTTAGAAGGATTTAGCTTATTCTAGCATCATAAATGCACGTCGGTACTTAACGGATGCGTGTCCAGATATCGAGCTCTTTGTTTGAGCTGTATTACTCTAAGTTGATTAGTAGAGTGCATAGATATGATTACAGATCAGATCTGGAACAGGAGGTACAAATAGCTTAGTGTATGTAGTAATGTAAGCAGTACAATACTTTGTGCGATCCACAATACAAGGAAATTTTCCTTTGTGTCAAGTGTTGTCATCCTTTAAAAAAAGTTTCTTTAAGAATATTATCAAATTTTAAATAAATATGATTAGAAGAAATGTGATTAAAATAACTGTAAGTAATTAAACTATTTTCCAAACCCTAATAATGATTGAACTGAACTTCTTCCACATCAAAGTGGTCTATCATGTACATATTTATCTTACATTTCCTATTTAAGAAATGGCGCTGCCATTGAGCTTACATGAGTGCGGTAAATGCAAGAAGTGAAAGTAAATTATATATAGTCCATCAGCCCGTAAACGTCCACTGTTGGACATAGGCCTCCCCACGAGAATGCCATCTATAACGGTCCTGTGCCACCTGCATCCAACGGTTTGCTGCGACCTTGATGAGGTCATCAGTCCATCGAGTGGGGGTCGTCCTACGCTGCGTCGTCCGATTCGTGGTCGCCACTCGAGAACCTTTTTTCCCCAACGGTTGTCGGTTCGTCGAGCGATGTGGCCTGCCCATTGCCACTTCAACGTGCTAATTCTTCGGGCTATGTCGGTTACACCCGTTCTTCTACGGATTTCCGTATTTCGGATTTTATCACGTAGAGAAATACCGAGCATAGCCCTCTCCATAGCACGCTCAGCGACTTTGAGCCTTGTTATGAGGCCGACAAATTATATATAGTATCAAGAAATCGTTCCCTTTAGACAAGTTCAATTTTCTCTACTTTTATGTTCAGCTGAAACTTGTATTTCGTTTTCCTAAGAACACGTTTCTTTTTTATATATAACATGATGTATTCATCATGTTGCTGAAATTAGATTTTATATATTGCGCCGTCATTATGAATCGTATGATTGCATTTTCAAATGCAGTGCGCAGGTGGGCGTTTCCATGAAATAGTAGGGTAGCTTGCAAAGCGCAGGTACGATCGCCATATTGCAGAGCGTGAATCAATATCTAGATTTAGCATGGTCTGGCTCCCTGCATGCGCCGCAGTGTTGGGCGGTGTACCGGATGCACCGCCAGAGTCCAAGCTCTTTGTTTGTGCTGTATTACTCGGAATTGAGCTGTATTGTGTCTGCAAATCAAATCTGCAATAAAGGTGACAAACTGTAATAAAATTCAAATAATTTTAGTTGACTTCTTTTGAACTCTTTAATTAAACAAGATGAAGCATATACTATTTCGACAGCAACATCTTAACACAAGGAAGAAGGCGTTGGTAATAAGAATATCTTAATTTTGATTATTATTTAGGGAAACTTCGTTTTTTTTTCAAGTAAATACAGTGTTTTTTGGTAAGATAAAACAATATCAGAAAATCATAGTGAAACTAAAAATTAATATTACTGATACACAACTTACATCTAAGCATCGCTACTTTGGGTGATTTTATAGAATGGCGGAGTGCGCTCTGAGTAAATCAATATTGCAGCGTAATTAGTTTAGATTTGGGCGGATGTAGAAGAAATACTTATTTCGTGGTGACTGTGCAAGAATACAATTCATCACAACCTTTCTTGCTCGTAAGTGACGTAAAAGACGAGTAAGAGTTTATGATATGCATATAACATCTATACATGAAGGGAGAGCGTCAAAAAAAAAAATTTCTTTACTAGGTGATCCAATGGTATTCCTACCCTGTCTTTTCCTATCCTACCCTTCAAGGGATATGGCATGATGATATGTATGTATATATGTATGTATCCAATGGTATAAAATCATATTGCAGCTGAAAATAGTATTACTGATATCACAAGTTGCATCAAAGCACAGCCATTTTGAATGTTCCTTTAGACCAGCGAAGTCTGCGCTGATAAAATCAATATTGCAGCGCAAGTAGTCTAGACTTGCGCGGATGTTATAAAATGGATGTATAGATCTATTGTGTGCCGACTGAGTAAGAATATAATTCACCTGAGTGTCCTAAAATACTACAAAGGGATTATGAAATGCAGATAATGTCTATACAAGAGAAGCAAAGATTGAAAGAAAACCTTACACCAATCCATTTTACCAATATGATCATCATCATCATCATCAACTCCTCAGCTAATATATGTTCCACTATTGGGTTCGAGCCTCCTCCATAATGAGAGGGAAACTACTATACTACGTTGGTCAGACCTGTTGGTATAAGGTTTTATTTCGAGTTTTGTTCTCTTGCATAGATGGAGTTTTATATCTCCTAATCGTTTTTCAATCTTGCGTAAATGCTAAATGCATATTATATCTCTAAGTCGTCTCTTACGACACCGGCGAGCAAGATGGGGGCGGTGAATCGGTTTCTTACTCCGTCACAATGTAATTGTCGTAGATTTTGTCATAGATTTCAAGGCCCAGGCTCGCACGCCTTACTGTAGAGCGCGAATAAAGGATTTAGCTTGTTTTAGCATTACACATGCACGTTGGTACTAGACGGATGCGTCACCAGATATCGAGCTCTTTATTTATGCTGTATTACTCTACATTGAGTAGTAGAGTGCACAGATCTGATTACAGATCACATCTGGGATAGAGGCACAGATGTTATATGCATTTTGTATCCCTTAGTCGTCTCTTACGATTACCCACGAGTAATATCTTACTCTGGGGGTTATGAATTGTATTCTTACTCCGTCACCACACGGAAAAAAATATTGGGTATTGTCTACCTTTAAGAATATTATCAAATTTTAAATAAATACTATATCAAATATGATAAAAATAATTGTAAGGAATTAAACTATATTTCAACCCCTTGTAATGATTGAACTGCACTTCTTTCAAATCAAAGGAGCCTGTCATTTACATATTTATCTTACATTTCCTATTTGAGATATGACGCTGCCATTGAGCCTACATGAGTGCGGCAAATGCAAATAAAAATATAATACAAGGTGTCTCAAAAGAAATGTCATATTTAAAACAATAATTTTAAAAAAAGTAAGGAGTTTATTGAAAAAATGATTATTACATATTAAAATACACTGTTTGGGAATTTATTTTTTAAAAATGACATCGTCCAAATGTAAACCGTTGCGTTTACGGCGTTCGTTTAATCGAGCACTAAAATTGCCGATGACGGCTCGGCAGGATGACGGTTCTCCATGATGGCTGCGATTTCGTGACGGATATTTTCTTTTAATTGTGCCAGGGAAGTTGGTTTGTTGGCGCAAACTTTGGATTTGACATAACCCCACAGGAAAAAGTCCATAGGTGTCAAATCGGGACTCCGTGGAGTCCAACTTATGTCACCTCTCCTGGAGATCAATTTGCCAGGAAAAAATTCACGAATTCTTGGCAGAGACCTGTTGGACGCGTGTGAAGTTGCTCCGTCCTGCTGGAACCATGTTCTTTGGTTATAACCAGGAAAGTTTTGCAGCTCAGGCACGAAGAAGTCTAACATCTCTACATAACGCTCGGAATCCACTGTAACTGTGCGTCCCCTTTCATCTTCAAAAAAGTAAGGGCCGATAATTCCTCGCGCCGACATTGCGGCCCATACGGTGACTTTAGGCGAATGTAGGCGTGTCTGATGTTAAGTTTTGGATTGGTTGCACTCCAGTAGCGCAAATTTTGCTTGTTAACATATCCAGTAAGATGAAAATGGCCTTCGTCCGAAAACAAGATGTTGGTAAACGTTGGAAAACGCTCAATCATCTGGTTTACGTAGTCAAGCCTCTGACCAGCATCCTGAGGCTTTAATTCTTGTACCAACTGAATTTTGTACGGGTGTAGTTTTAAATCTTTATGAAAAAGGCGGCATAATGATGATCTGTGCACGTTTAAGGCCACAGCACGCTTCCGAATTGAAAGGTTCGGATCGTCCCGAATAGACTGGGCGACACTGTCTACGTTTTCGACCGTTCTCGAAGATCTTGGACGCCCGGATTTTGGTTTTTCCAGTGTTGAACCGGTCTCTTCAAACTTCTCGAACCATCTTGCAATGAGTCGAATAGTTTGCGCACCATTCAAGTGACGAATATGTCGAATGCTGCAGAATTTTCTACGCGCTACAGTCGCCGAATTACCGTTTTTATAAAACTCGCGTACGCACAACGCACGGTCCGCTCCCGAGAAACGCTCCATAGCGACCAAATTCCCAAGAGCCAGGCTACCGATTGACACCCCTCCCGCGCCCCTCAGAATAGTTGCGTTCACGCAATAACCAAAACAAATGTGAACTTTCTTTTGAGACATCCTGTATAATCGTTGCGATAATCGTTTGCGTGTATAGAGAAGTTGTATTTTCTCTATGTTTATGTGCGGCTGAATCTTATTTTTCGTTTTTTTAAGAACACGTTTTTATGTATAGCATGAATAACCATGCTGAAATTAGATTTTATATATTGCGCCGTCATTATAAATGGTATGATTGCATTTTCAAATGCAGTGCGTAGGTGGGCGTTTCCATGAAATGGGGGGTAGGTTGCAAGGCGCAGGTACGCTCGCCATATTGCAGAGCGAGAATCAATATCTAGGTTTAGCTCGTTCTAGCACCCTTCATGCGCGGCAGTGTTGGGCGGTGTACCGGATGCACCGCTAGAGTACCAAGCTCTTTATTTGTGCTGTTTTACTCGGTATTGAGCTGTATTGTGTCTCTGCAAATCAAATCTGCCATAAAGATGAAAAACCGTAATAAAATTCAAATAATTTTAATTGACTTCTTTTGAACTCTTTAATTAACCAAGATGAAGCATATACTGTTTCGACAGCAACATCTTAATACAAGGAAGGTGGTGTTGGTAATGAGAATATCTGAAGTTTCGTTATTATTTAGGGAAGCTTCGTTTTTTTTTTCAAGTAAATACAGTATTTTTTGGTAAGATAAAACAATGCCAGAAAATCAGTGAAACTGAAATTAATATTGCTGATACACAAGTTACATCTAAGATTCGCTACGTTGGATGCTTTTACAGAATGCTCTCTGAGTAAATCAATATTGCAGCGCAATTAATTTAGATTTTGCGGATCTGAAAGGAATTCCTATTTTGCGAGGTGACTGTGCAAAAATACAATTCACCACAAGCTTTCTTGTTCGTGAGTGACGAAAATACAAATAAGTGTTTATGGTATGCATATATACATAATATTTATACAAAAGAAGGAAAATGTCAAAATATAAATGCCATTTTTTTATAAGATAATCCATGGTATAAAATCATATTGCAACCGAAAATAGTATTACTTATATGACATGTGGCATCCAAGCACAGCCATTTTTGATGCTCCTTTAGGTGAGCGGAGTCTGCGCTGATAAAATCAATAATGCAGCGCAAGTAGTCTATCTAGACTTGCGCGGATATTATAATAAGCTCATCTTTTGTGTGGTAACTGAGTAAGAATATAATGGACCAGCTGCTTTCTTGTCCATGAGTGTCGTACGATTATTAAGGGTTTATTAGATGCTGGAAATATCTATACAAGAGAAACAACACGTGAAATAAAACCTTATACCAATCCATTTGACTAGTATGGTAGGTAGTTCAATTTTTTTCCTATCGTGGAGCAGCCCAGCAGTGTGACGTATATGAGCTAAAATGATGATTATAATAGAGTTTCATAGCATGTGAATTCTAGTGAATGTGTTAGGAGTACATAGAACGTGGTCTAGTGGCGTATATTAATATATTGTCCTAAGCTTGAAAGGCGTGGGTATGTCCGAATTGCACCTATTCCCTCGACATATAGTAATCAGTTCCTAATGGTCCAATTTTCGTGTATTATTTGTTTGCATTGAAATTGAAAATAATAATCTTGTACAATTGAGGCTGCTAGAACCAGAGCGGCCTAACTACAAGAACCATATTTTACAATATGGAGGGAATTAGAATTAAATTAAATTCAATTTAATCGATTTAAACATAAGCCGAAATTGTACTTGCCATCTATTGTTAAGAGCTTGTAAATAATTTTAGGCCGCTGTGGTTTTGTAGATTAACATTTTTAGATTATGCAATTGCAATGAGGTTAACAGTTGCAAACATGCAATTAGTACACTCTGGTTCTAGCAGCCTAAATTATGAGTAACTGCTAACATATTTTTTAATACATACATACATAAATTGTTTTTATATATCGACTCTTTAATCTCTGCTCTTAGGAATCGAATGACATTGTATCGTAAATGTTTGATTCCGTCTTAAGCGTCTATTTCTCCTATTCACGTGCAGGCATTGAAATGATTATCAGCTGCGATGTTTTCCGAGCGCTCGCTGTGATAAGTTCTTTAAACGACGTTTAAGAAAAGATTTTTCTCATGGTAGGCAGGGACTTGTGTCCTGGGCCTCTGTTCCTAATTATGCTGATCTCTATGATAGTTACCATTTATCATCTGCTCGTATGCCACTAAAAGGCAATAAAATGTAGTGGAATAAATCTATTTATATGCATATTGTATCCTAATATTATAATAGACGTGTACATTTCGTTTCTTCCAGTGTAGTGATGGTATATGAATACAGTACCACTCTTTACTTGCTCATGGGAGTGGCATAAATCGACCGAAAGTCGTACCAAGAGAAGGAGCAGCAATTATCTTTTGAGATACGTATAACATTTCATTGCGATCGCTAAACTGCTTGCCAAACGTGGCGATTGCGGTACCATTTCCTTTTAATGAGTACAGTATGAGGGTGGCTTACGTTTAGCAGAGGTAGTCAAAATGGTGAAGGGTTATATATTTCGTAATTTTTGCTAAGACGAACGACTATCTTTAGTTCCTCTCAGCCTGTAAAGGCTTCACCGTTGGGCGCAGCCGTTCTTCACGATACAAGGGAAATTCTTCTATTATGTACTACGTTTAGTCACTCTGATTGGCAGGGGGTTTTATATGAGCTTTCCTCCTCTTTCAACTTGTTTATCATTTTATATCATATACACCTCATTTCTGGGCTTGAGCCTCCTCCAAAATAGGAGAGAAATTGATTTACTATGTCACGCTGGTGAGACGGATTAGTATAAGATTATCTTTCGAGTTTTCCTTCTCATGCATTTCTGTTAGATGCATATTATCCCTTAGTTATATGCATATTAAGAAAGAATACTGAACGAACGTCTGGTTAAGAAGATATACAATGCGAAAGTGGAAGGATGTGGGTAGGTACCGGGGGAGACCGAGACTCACCTACCTAGACCAGATTGGTCACGTACTGAAGGAAGGTGGAGTCAAGAGTCTCCGAAACCGGCGAGCGTGTATGAAGAGAATTATGAATGTTGAGGAAGCGAGTGAAGTATGCAAGGATAGAGTTCTCTGGCACTCTGTTCTCTCTGCCTACCTTGCAAGGGATATGCCGTGATGATATGTATGTATCCCTTAGTCTATTTTACAACACTTACTGTCAAGATAAAGAGGGTACCAAATCATGTCTTACTACGTCGCCACACGGCAAATTATCATCATTACTTGCGTATAGTATACTATATGGTATACCATAGTCGTCCTTTACGACGTCCCCTGGCAAGAAAGGGGACGGGAAATTATATTCTTAACCCAGTAATCACCGGAAAACAACTGTCAATATACTTTTTAAAATAAAATATCAATTCTACATATCTGAATTAAAATTGTAATATTTTCAAGGATTCTGCCACGTTTTTATTTGATTATTAATTTACTGACGTGTTCGAATACTACAGTATTTCTGGTCACAGGAGGACCATGAACGCTGTAAAGAGAGATAGACCGCCTATGACCATGAACAATATAGAGTGTTCTAAACGTCGGCAAATTAAAAATCAAATACAAACGCGATATAATCCGTAAAAATTGTTTTGTTTCAAATGTGTAATACTCGCGTAGAAATCATCAATTCTATCTTTCAAATAGGCAAAAGCAATAAAATTTCATAAAACCTTATTTTATATTCTATTCATCATCTCATCTCAGCTCATATATGTCCCACTGTTGGGCTCGAGCCTCCTCCATAATGGGAGGTAAATTGACATACTATATACCACGCTGGTTAGACGTGTTGGTATAGGGTTTTGTTTCGAGTTTTCCTTCTCTAGCATAGATATTATATGCATTTTACATTCCTTTGTCGTCTATTACGATCACCTAGGGGTAAGATAGGGGGTGGTGAATTATATTCTTACTCCGTCACCACACGGGAATTATTCTATTATAACATATTGAAAAATCTGTCTAGATGGCAAAATTTAAATTCATTTTCATATTTTTTAATTCTATATACAGGATTAATTTTTTCGTTTCCCCTATGTATTTAGTCTGTATTTACAAGGGTCGCAAACAATTATCTACCATCTCCTCCCTGAGGGATGGTATACGTGTTGCTAGGTAGATTAATGTAACCTTGACGACAGGCTCCCTTCTCGATCGATAAGTCTTCTACTGTTTATTTCAGGGCTGGGTGGGCTCTAGCGCTCCTTTGTATTTGAAACGTGTTATTCGCCCTAAGTTGAACTTATTATTTGTACAGCATTATTGTATTTTACAAAGTTTGTAATCAACACGTGTTGTTGTTTTCTCTGCAACGTTAGGTTTGTAAATGATTGTGAAATACCGTCACAAGTTTCTGTACTTCCAACTTTTTTAATTAATAGCCAAAATATTAATGCTTGTTTAGCGTTGCTGATAATGTTAGTTACCAACGTGACTTTGGCAATCCAATGTCCCGTCCTTGTTCTACATTATGTGAAAGTTTGTTGGTTATGGTTGTGGATCTGTTTTTTTATACTACAAATAACCATCTTCCTTTCTCGCCCGTGGCTCCCTTAAAAGATGACTAAGTGATACAATGTGCATATAAACATCACTAAAACTCGAAATAAATATCTTTACTAACCCGCTTGAGCAGCGTTGTCTATTTGCGGGTGGATGGCCAGTGATTAGGCGCCACTCGCAGTGAGGCCGACTATGCGAAGACTACGGCAACGCTGTAGTTTATTGCCTGGGTATCGATGATGATGATACCCGAAAGGGTAACCCGCCGGGCCGGTAACGAATGTTAAGGATACGGTACCAATTGTCGCCTTCCAACTATGGGACTACATGCCGCCCTTCCGGATTGGGCGGGATGTGTCCACAGCATAGCTTGCCAAAAATAATAATAACATTGTCAATTTCACTTCGATGATAACGTTTATCAAAATCCTATCTTCCAAATAGTATTGAGGTCAGATCTCATGTGCAATTACAAAGCAGCAAAATAATTATTTTTCGGCAGGGGGGACATATTGTCATGCTACAATTATATTACCCTTTGAGACTTACTGACGTTATTGCGTTGCAAATGCGAGCCCTTCGTTGGCAGCATCCTTTCAAAGTTTAATAAAACATTTCCCCTCGTATTATTTGCTTGTCTGCTCCCCTTAGGTAATATAGGGTTCCTAGGTACTTATTGAACAAATTAAAGCGCCCCCTCACTTTCGATCTGGTCGCCTACGTATGTAGTACCTACATTATTCTTTATATTGCTTACACAACCCTATGGTTAGAATATATGCAGCTATATAGAGTCGATATTAAAAGCGAACATTTGAAATGAAATTATATCGTGGGTGGCTGTTTTTGGGGTTCCCGTTTAGCCGTCTAAAGTACGCAGACGGGGAGGCGACGAGCATTTTAGACGTATCTCGTGCATATTTAAATAGTACCTTAGAAAATTATGCACAAGAGAAGGATACATACAAGGGGTACACGAAACAAAACCATATAACAACACGTCTGACCAACGTGGTGTAGTGGGTCAATTTCCCTCCTGTTGTGGAGGAGGCTCGTGCCCAACAGTGGGACATGTATGAGCTGAGATAATGATGATGAATATAATCTTTTAAAAAGGTGCATCAAATTTTAAAGTATCTTCAAATTACTGAAATTTAGCATTTAATATGCTTAATACACATACATACATACATATCATCACGCCATATCCCTTGCAGGGTAGGCAGAGAGAACAGAGTGCCAGAGAACTCTATCTCTGCAGACTTCACTCGCTTCCTCAACATTCATAATTCTCTTCATACACGCTCGCCGGTTTCGGAGACTCTTGACTCCACCTTCCTTCAGTACATGACCGATCTGGTCTAGGTAGGTTAGTCTCGGTCTCCCTCGGTACCTACATCCTTCCACTTTCGCATTGTATATCTTCTTAACCAGGCGTTCGTTCGGCATTCTTTCCACATGTCCGAACCATCGGAGCATTCCCTTTCGCATCTTTACACCAATACTCTCTTTCATACCTACTCGCTCTCTTACGTCGTCATTACGAATGCGGTCGGTCAGCCTAACTCCACAGATTTTCCGCAGAGATCGCATTTCGACCGCATTAATTTTACTATCATACTCTTTTCTGCATACCCAACTCTCGCTTCCATACAGTAATGTTGGGACAAGCACTGCGTTATGTATTGCTACACGTGCCTTCTGGCTGAGGTGGTGGCTGCCGAGAAGTTGCCCCAACGCTCCGTTCACTCTATTTCCCGCATTCACTCTTCGCTCTATATCAGTGGTGTACCTTCCATCTCGGCTAAATCCACATCCAAGATATACAAATTCATCCACTTGCTCTAGTACATCATTACCTATTGTTACTCTTACATCTGTTCTGGTTTTATCTCTTTCAAAGACCATTATTTTGGTTTTGCTCACATTCACGCGTAGACCCCTTTTCTTACAATCTTCTGTCATTGTGTCGACTAGGGTCTGCAGGTCAGTCGCTGACTGTGCCAGCAGGACTGCATCATCTGCATAAAGCAGAGCAGTGACCACTGAGTCGCCCATCTGGACTCCCACATTCATATCGTTCAATCTTTCGAGACATTTATCCAAATATATGATAAACAGCCTGGCTGACAGAACGCACCCCTGCTTAACGCCGATATTGACGTCAAACCAAGGCGACATTCCATCATCCAGCCGCACACAGGCTCTACAGCCCATGTAACTGGACTGCACAGCCTGTAGCAGTTTACCGTTAATACCATACTCCGGTAAAATGTCCCAAAGTTCCTTTCGTACAACCGTGTGAAATGCTCTCTCCAGATCCACAAAACTGCAGAAAACCCTCTGACCTAGAGCCAGATGCTTCTCCACAATGTTGCGCAGAGAGAACACTTGATCCATGCATCCCCTTCCACTCCTGAAACCTCCTTGTGTCTCACACAGTAAACCATCGGACACCATCCTCATTCTCCTTTCAATAATTTTTCCATACACTTTTGCTGCCAAACTGGTCAAGCTTATGGCTCTGTAATTTGCGCAGTCATAACGTGAACCCTTGTTTTTAAACAAAGGCACGATGACCGCGCTATTCCAGTCCCTGGGAACCATTCCCGAGCTCCAACATAAATTGAGGAGCAACAGGAACGCCTCCCAGACACAAGGGCCACCGAGCTTGATCATCTCGGCAGACACCATATCAATGCCCGCTGCCTTACCATTTTTCAAACTTCTTATCGCCCATTCAACTTCATCCATACTGATGCCATCGGAGGACGCCGTTGTCGAATGTTGATCTACTAAACCACATCCAACACCGGCGCCAACCGTAGCATCCGCATACATATCGCCAAAATATTCACTCCATCGGCTTAACACGTCTTGTGTTTGTGTAAGAATGTCTCCACCTTTAGACCTTATTTTATTCATTCTGAAGGCTGACCAACCACCCCGAGACTTCTTCACCTCCCTCCAAAAGAGTTTGGTGTTACCCTCGAAGTTTTTAGTCAGCCTATCTTCTGCACTCATACTTGCTCTATCACGTTTCTCTTTCACTAAGGCCTTGGTGTCATTCTTACATTGCCGATATATTTCTTTCTTCTGTTCGGTCATACTGTCATTCAGATTCAAAGAAGAGACATAGTCCAGCCACGCTTTCTTCTTTTGCTCTACGGAAGCTGCCACTTCCGCATCCCACCATGCATCACCATTTGTTTTTCTATGCTTCTTTGAACTTCCACATACTTCTTTCGCTGTATCTACCATACTCTCTTTCAATACTCTCCAGCATTCTTCAATGTCCGATTGCGGCTGGCTTGCCATCGTCAGCCGTTCTCGGACACCCTCTGCATACTTTTCTCTTACACACTCTTCTTGCAACCTTTCAACCTTTATTCTTTCAAGCCCTCCGAAGTGGACACGCTCTCGCCAGTGCCTCCACTTTCTGAACAGACCACTAAATCTCGCAATAACGAGATAGTGGTCCGTGTCGACTGTGGGGCCCCTGTAGGCTCTTGCGTCCAATATTTTGCTTCGGAGGCGACTGTCTACCAAAATTAAATCTATTATGCTTTTCTGTTCATTCCTTCTCCATGTATACATATGGATGTCCTTATGTTGGAAAAATGTGTTTGACACAATAAGGTTTCTCTCCATGCATACATCCGCTATGAGCCTACCTGCGTCGTTCACTCTCTTATCACCAAATGGACCAAGTACGTCCTCATAGTCGGGACGCTTGGTCCCCACCCATCCGTTCAAATCTCCGCATACAATCACGCGTTCACTGGTTTCTGCCATATCCAGAACTTCCCTAACATTGTCCCAAAACTTCTCTAGGTCTGATGCCACCGAGGATCCTACGGGAGCATATGCTACAACCATGAATACCTTGGTGACACCTAGTTTTATACGGACCCAGAGAAGTCTGGGATCATACATTCCGTAATCCTTCACACCTGAGGCCAAGCGAGAGGACAACAGTACTCCTACCCCCATGCTGGCTCCATCGCTCTGTGGTACACCAGACCACAGAGCCATCCCGCCACCAGGAAGATCGCAGGCGTCGCTGCCCCTTCGCTTGGTCTCTGTTACACAGAGCACGTCTAGCTGTTTGTCCGCCATGACGGATATCAGCTCGTGCAACTTACCTTCCACACAACCTCTTACATTCCACGTGCCCACCCGGCACTCCGTTCTCCTCGACTCGCCTAACTGGGCAAGGCGTGATGGGTGGCGGCCCCCATCGCCGCAACTGCCGATGTTCGTACCGACGGGGGCGGGTCGGTACGCGTCGCCTCCGGGGGACGCCCTAACCCGCATTGCGGTACGCATTTCGAGCTTATGCTTAATTATTTATAAAAACCCGATTACGAAGCGAAAAATGATGTCACAAGCGGGATTCGAAACCGCACCTATTGGGAGTCCGGCCCAATCGTGCTGCCACTTACACCACCGTGAACTATTGTAGGACATGCAAAAGTTTAAAGTATCTTACTAAATTTTTTTTGAACAAGAAGTGGTTTTGGCAAATAGGAAATTCTCAGGAAAATAAGAGAAAGAAATTTCTACTACCTGTCAAATATAATTTTGTACATTTATCGATTACTATGCAAGTTTGGTTCATTTAGTATTCAATTTTAAAGAGAAGGAAAATTGAAAATCCGTGAACTATTACCGGTTTTTCAGTATACCAAACCGTGTGACAGGCGTGGTGTGGTATGTCAATTTCCCTCCTATTTTGCAGGAGGCTCAAGTCCAGCAGTAGGATGCATATAAGCTAAGATGATAAATACTCTATTCAGCTCAACAAAACTGTTCAGTTATTCTTCCTGTCAAGGTCTATCTTCGTTCGTTGAGCTCCTCAATGGAGATTATGTCATAATCTCCCTGCTTTGTAGATCGATTGATGATCAATCTTGGTACAGTAAGTTTCCCAATCAAATGTTCCAATTTCCTACATATTCCTCGTCCCCGTAGCGTCTCCTAAAAAGAGAATTCAAAATAATATATTTCTTTGAAATTTAAAACTTTGCAACGTATACTGGACATTGTAATCTAACTCTAGGCATTATGTTAATAATATGTGTTACCAAAATGGAGGGTGACGATCGAAAATAATTCACATGTGATTCTAAGTAATAATATTGACCGTTATGTTTGACCTCTCTTAGACCCCTAAGTACCATTTGGTAAACAACAATCTGGATCACTTTTATTATTTTTAGTCTACACGTGTCGAATCCAGTGTAAGAGAGTTCGAGAACAAACCGTATCTTTTGTGCGTACTTAGCCTTGGTAACTGATTTTGTATTTAGGGGTGAGACGGGCGAGGGCCGCGGGGAGGGTCGAGGGGAGGCTCGTGTCGGGTGCGAGTATATATTGATCTGGCCTTTATTCGCTGGCTGTAGTTCATCGAAGAATCCCAAAGAGCGAAGATGTGCCAAATATAGGTTTAGTCGCGGGCTGTGCCCGGCGCAAAATGGCGACCGGCCGCCTTGTTAGATTCAGTATTAGTGTTTAAGATTTTCTTACTTAATAAATATCAAGGTATATTAGATATTTTGCTATTAATATGGAAGAAAAGAAATATAATTCTAGGTGAGTATGATTTTGAACTTGTAATAACCGGAAGATGTTTTCTTTATACTGCCTTGCTGTCATCCTTTAGCAGATCATGACGTACACCAATGTCTCTATTCATCATAATTCTAATGCTATTCCAATTACTTCTGTTCGATGCAATATGTACTTTTCTTCTATCGAACATATCGTAAAAGTTTTAACTTGCAACACTTGCCTGACGTCAATCAACCTTTCTTGCTAATATATTTGCTAAGCAGATGGCATCAGATGGAGTTGGATTAGCTCGTTGTAAAATTTAATTGCCTTTTCGTTATACTGCCTTGCCATCATCCTTTTTTTGGAGACGGTCTATGGGCCTGTTATATCTATCCGGTGCGGTGAAAAGGGCGGCGTGAAGCTTGTATACAACCTTATTTACGTGTGGGCGGGCAAGTACCGGGCTTTTTTTTTACGACGCCCCAACAACAAGCAACAATTTTACTGAGGCGTCGCTCTCGCCCAGTTAGCCTTTCATATAGCATATTTACTTTTTCTATATTGGCATTCAAAGGCTTTTGCTAAAACCTTAGTTTGAGGCATTAGAAACGTAAACTGTAGGAAATTAGATGAGTTAAACTTTGAGTGTTGACTTTGCCAATTTTCCTATCATTTAAAACTTTATCATAATCATTAAATACAATTATATCAATTCGTGAATAACGATTTTACAACAACTGTAAAAAAATGTATATGAACTTTAGTTAGATGCCTTCACAGATTGCGTAGTTGAGATAACATATCGTGCCAGTGTCTGGGTTTCGATTTATTGGTAGAACAATAGTTTGTGCGTACTACAAATTGTTCTAAGTCTGGGTGTAATTTATGCCTGTTAATTTTTTTTAAAGACACCAACTTGCACTAATGAAATAATCCTTGTATTGCTGGGGACGTAACTAACATACAATTAACGCAGATATATTACACCTAGACTCAGTACAACACTGGATCACACAAAGTGTTGTCCTGCGTGGGAATCGAATTCATGGCACTGGCAAGCCAGGTCATTATCTTAATCATCACGCCATCTGTGCAGCAATTATATATTTGTGAAGTACCCTGCATGGATTATTTAGTGTAAGGGTCTTTTGAAAAAAGATTAATAATGAAGTATGGAATTATTATATTAATGTAAGTTTTTCTTTTGTTACAGATATGACCCTTTCACCCAGCCACTCAAGTTTTGAAGTCCTCGATCCTCATGATCCCGTACTCAGCCGCTTAGCTACATTCCTGTTTAAGAGAACCAACGACTATTTGCAAGGAGAAATGGCTGCTGGACAAGTAAGTTTTTTTCTTAACCCTATACCACCACACCCATTGAAGCCAATACCAACCCACCCATTGAAGGTCTTTTTTTTTCGCGGCGAGCTATAGTCTGGTCACACCCCGATAAATCCGTCTGGGGTGACACATGAAGCGGTGCGTAACCCCATAAACCCGCCCCATAATGTATACTGGAACCCGGTCTTTGTCGTCGGTGATAATTGAAGGTTTAGGCATTAACACATCGACATTTCGCGGTATTACTTTTAGTTTTACGTAATAGGGCTATTGGAGAATTCTTATGCCCGTTTTCATCAATTCCTATATTTTAGGGGATACCTATATGGCATTATCATAATCATCAGTTCAGCTCATGTAAGTTCGTACTACCATAATCAAGTCTCCTCCACAGCGATATTTACCCACGCTTTTCAGACGAGTTGGTTTCTTGCAGGTTTTCCTTCTTTGTACTGATATGATCTGCTAGGCCTTACTCATCATTTACTCATTTACGCACGGGAAGGCAAGGGGTGGTGATCATTATTTTATTACTCTGATACCACACGCATAATTATCTTAGGGTGTGACCTACAATTTAAGGGTTATTGGTGAAAATGGTTGTTCATTTACTCCATATATGTATATCCCAATGCTGGATACTGCCCAGCAATGGATAAAAAATGACTTACCACCCTGCGCTAGCCAGACAGCCTTACATATGATTTGTTTCCAGTTTTCTTATCTCGGTGGCTTAGTGCTTGCTATAGAGAAACTCTGGATGACAATACGACATCGTAATTAAGAATTGACAGCCTAGTTTCAGACTAGTGTACTCATCATATGTTATTAAGCAACGAGAGAGATAAATATATCTTTAAAGGGTCTTTAATAATCTGGACCTGAAAAGATTATAATGAAATCATTTTATTCGCATCATCATCACAGCTCATATATATCCCACTGCTGGCCCCAAGCCTCCTTCACAGTAGAAGGAAAAATTGACCTATGGAAGAAAAAATCGCTGTGCGGGTATTGGATCTGATTTCGAGTATGCCGTCATAGATGTTATACAGGCATCGTGTCGCTTAGGCGTCCTTTACGACACCCACGGGCAAGACAGCGGATGGTGATTTGTATTCTTAATCACGGGAAGGTGTATTCTTACATAACCGAAGCTTATGTTTAACATTGGACGTTATTCTGTGCCTATGTTCTTTTTAAGGCTCAATAATTCGAAACGTTTATTAATGATCGAGATGAGTTTACACTAAATCAAATGTACGTTGTACACTGGTCGATCAGTGAAATGGAGATTCATTACAAATTATCTTACTTATATATTAAAGATTTTTTAAAAAAATATCCATCCAGCACTAAAGAAATTATCCTCCTATCGAAGTAATTTAAAACCATTTAATTTAATGGACACAAATTGCACCGAGACAAAAGAAATTTTTTTGGATAGCATATTATATTTCTTGCGTGGTAATCGAACCCATGACACTGGTACGGTAGATGTTTACCTTAACCACTACGCTATATGTGCTGTCATCGACACACCATACTCTCCCGTGGCAGTCGTAAAAGGGAATCACCAGAAGGCGGTAGCAATCCTCTAGTAAAAATCTTACTGTAATTTTCAATCCGCTTGCAAAGCGTAGCAGAACCTTACATCCAGAAGTAAATGGCTGAACGCTGAAGAAAATTATTAAGAGACATTCTCAATAGCATGCTTTTCTTCTCTGTCTATTTATGTACCATTGTTGGGAAAAAGTTTGGGTTATTAAAGAAGATCAGTATATGACCGATCTCGTCTATGTAGGTTAGTCTCGGTCTCCCTCGGTACCTACATCCTTCCGCTTTTGCATTGTATATCTTCTTAACCAGACGTTCGTTCGGCATTCTTTCTACATATCCGAACCATCGGAGAATTCCCTTTCGCATCTTTACACCAATACTCTCTTTCATACCTACTCGCTCTCTTACGTCGTCGTTACGAATGCGGTCGGTCAGCCTAACTCCACAGATTTTCCGCAGAGATCGCATTTCGACCGCATTAATTTTACTTTCATACTCTTTTCTGCATACCCAACTCTCGCTTCCATACAGTAATGTTGGGACAAGCGTTGCGTTATGTATTGCTACACGTGCCTTCTGGCTGAGGTGGTGGCTGCCGAGAAGTTGCCCCAACGCTCCGTTCAGCCTATTTCCCGCATTCACTCTTCGCTCTCTTATGAATGTTGAGGAAGCGAGTGAAGTATGCAAAGATAGAGTTCTCTGGCACTTTGTTCTCTCTGCCTACCCTGCAAGGGATATGGCGTGATGATATGTATGTATGTATGTATAAAAGAAGATAAATTGATTATACTATACTGGTCAAAGGTGTTGATACCTATAGGGTTTTTCTGCATCATACGTATAGTATATATTAGAAGGGGTGTGATGAACTGTATTCTTACTTCTCTTCTAAACTAGGAGAGCGATTAATCTGTGTACCACTCTAGTCAGAAGGAGTAGTATAGAATTTTATTTCAAGTTTTCCTTCTCTTGTACAAATTTAATATGTAACTTTTTTCCCTTAGTCGTCTTTTACGACATCCGTGGTAAGAAAATGGGTATTCAATTGATTTCTTCTTTATTACCACATAGAAATCATGATGAACACAAATGTCTTTCTATTCATTATAATTCTAATGCTATCCCAATTACTATTTGTTGTAAATATGTAGTTCTCTTCTATTGAACATATCGTAAAAGTTTTATTACCGGCCACCTGCCTGAAGTCAACCTCTCTTGCTAATATAATTGTTAACCAGATGACATCAGATAGAGTTAGATCAGCTCGATGTAAAACTTAATATTTTTTTAATAAGACACAAGCGAACAATAAAAACAAAAACTGTTGGTAATATTCGGTGCGTACACAGCATCAATTATGCACCTACTGCACAGATGGCGTAGTGGTTAAGATGTACGACCTTCCGTGCCAGTGCCGTGGATTCGATTCTCACATTCTCACGCAAGACAATACTTTGTGCGATCCACAGTCTTGTTTTGAGTCTGGGTGTAATTTGTGTTCGTTAATTGCATGTTTGTAAAGTCCCCTGCAATACAAGTATAATTTCCTTAGTGCATGGTGGTGTAAAAAAAAAGAAATATCTCTATTATATATATTTTTTTTTAAATATTAACGATTGTATTATATTTGCAGGACCGTTACGCGTTGCTGGAAGAGATCAACCGTGTTGCCATCACGAAATATACTGACCTGCGTAATCTGGCAGTAAATCTCAACAAAGCCCTGGTTGACTATAACGAGCTCTGTTCGTATTTATTCATTTTATACATTTACGGCTCATTGAATCCCATGACACATATCACGCATTACATATTCACGACGACATTAAATGCAAAATGTATGTATACGGAACTACGTAATGCCGTTGTTACTCTACAAAGGAAAATGCGAGACGCCGAACACGAGTCTTGTTTGTATCCACTTCATATATTTACTTAGAATTTAGACGTAGTTAATATTGTCATTTTTATTTATTTCTTTCATATAGTTTGGTGTGGTAGGTTATTTTATTTTTTGGTATAGCTTTTTTCTTATATATTCATCAATTAATCCATCAGCCTGTAGAAGTCTTGGGTTTCCCATCAAGTATACTTCGCCAACTTTTAATATGTTTTCAGTTTTAATATTATATGAGAGATCTATCTTCCCGTTCTGTGTCATTTGATTCGAAGTCTCCATTCGAAAATGTTTTCACTATTGCTATGTCAGCGTGATGCCCGCAATATCATCACAGCCCATATATGTCCCACTGTTGGGCTCGGGCGTCCTCCACAATGGGAGGGAAATTAACCTACTATGTCACGCTGGTCAGACGTGTTGGAATAGGGTTTTGTATCGAGTTTTCCTTCCCTCGCATATTATGTTATATGCGTTTTTTATCCCTTAGTCGTCTCGTACGATCACCCACGGGTGAGATAGGGAGTGATGAATTGTATTCTTGCTCCGTCACCACACGGAACGTTTGTTACATATGTTTTTTTTATTTCTCGCGTTGGCAAATGAGTAAGTAGTATACCTAATGGTAAGTGTTACTTATGCCTATGGACTTTTGCAATAACCAATAATAATATATCTAGCCACTGCTTGCCAATGAAAATCATCGGACTTACCCACAAAGTTGGGCTGCCGGCACTCTTACAGAACGCAGCACAATAGCAGATTGCCACTGCTGAGACGTCGATTTTCTGCTCAGTGTAGAACCCCTGACAAACCGGCCCGCGGCTATTGACAGTAAACTTTCAACTCATAGTTAGTTTAATCTGTAGTGACAGTTTAAGAATACAATGTTGCTATCCCTTACCTTCTCGAGGGTGTCGTAATATCGTAATATCTGTCTGAGGGGTCACCAGGAGATTGAATAGCAGTACTCTCATGGGAACTAAGATGATATGATTCAATGGTATGATTACGATTTGTCTATGTCCTATTCTCCGTGTGGAGTATGAATACAATTCACCATTCCACTCCCTGCCCGTGGCTGTTGTCAAAGAGATCATCATTATCCTGCTCTTATCCTAATTATTTGGGGTTGACGCAATATGTACTCTTCTTCCATCGTACATATTGCAATAGTTATTGGCAATAGTTTTATGACCGGCCGCCTGCCAGACGTCAACCTTTCTCGGAAATTTCATTATTGATATATAAAATTTCCGATATATATTCATCCTCAACATCATCACCGCCTATAAATGTCCCGCTGTTGGGCTCGGGCCTCCGTAGTGGGAGGGAAATTAACCTTCTATACCATGCTGGTCAGACGTGTTGGTATAGGGTTTTGTTACGAGTTTTCCTTCTCTCGCATAGATGTTATATGCGTTTTATATCCCTTAGTCGTCTCGTACGATCACCCACAGGTAAGATATGGGGTGGTGAATAGTATTCTTACTCCGTCACCACACGGATATTCGATATATATTCCAGACGGCATAAGGTAGAGTTGAGCGAAGTTGATATAAAGCTCTTAGTTGTCTTTCGAGCAAAGTAAGGGTTGGTAGTATTCGTAGCCGAACCTGCGTAGCTATACACAGAAAATGTGGCGTCAAAGAGAACTAAGGGTAGACATAATATGCATATTATATATAAATACATACATACATATCATCACGCCATATCCCTTGCAGGGTAGGCAGAGAGAACAGAGTGCCAGAGAACTCTATCTCTGCATACTTCACTCGCTTCCTCAACATTCATAATTCTCTTCATACACGCTCGCCGGTTTCGGATACTCTTGACTCCACCTTTCTTCAGTACCTGACCGATCTGGTCTAGGTAGGTTAGTCTCGGTCTCCCTCGGTACCTACATCCTTCCACTTTCGCATTGTATATCTTCATAACCAGACGTTCGTTCGGCATTCTTTCCACATGTCCAAACCATCGGAGCATTCCCTTTCGCATCTTTACACCAATACTCTCTTTCATACCTACTCGCTCTCTTACGTCGTCGTTACGAACGATATATAAACATATATATAAACATTTATGAAATATAAATAAAATTCGTAATAAAATCCTATATTGACTCTTCTGGTCAGCGTTGTAGATCTATATCTTTCCCCTCTTTTATAGGAGGCTTAAGCTTAGCATTGGGACGTATATGAACCGATAGGATGATGTCGATAATTGTCTCCATGTCGTGGTTTGGTTCGTTCGCACGTCGATAGGTTGATGGATTGTGTTGAATGGTGTATTCATTATATTATTAGTGCCATCATATTCAAGCATGTTTATATTAGATTTTTTCCCTATTATTTAAGTGTCACCATTTATATTGGCACTATATCTAAACCCAGTAAGAGACCCAGGTATTCCTAATATTAGGGTTTTTATATAATACGTGGATAATTTGCTGTTAGTTATTTGTTATAATATCCGTTTGGTGTGAGTGGAAGTTATTTTTCGTATGTATCGTGAATATCTATTAAGTTAATTGCTTCAAGAGAAGGAAAATTGGAAACCGTCTGAATAGCGTTGTGGACTAATCTGTAGGTGGCGCGTCTACCTAGAGCCTTGTTCTCAACGATGCGACGCACATGATGTGAGAAATTTTGTTATAAATGATATCAACAGTTCACGGTGGTGTAAGTGGCAATACGCTTGGAACGGATTTCCAATAGGTGTGGGTTCGAATCCCACTTGTTGCAATCATTTTTCGGTTTAATAACCCCGCAACCCACCTTGCGGTTGGAATTTCGTAAAATCCGTTCTTAGCTTAGCTGACCTCTACTCCGCGAAAGGAATATTCCTACCAAATTTTAAAGTCTGTAGGACTTATGGTTCCAGAGATATCGTGATAAGTCAATACATAGGTGGAAATCTCTTATATATATATATATATATATATATTATATAGATAGATTAATAATTGCTCAAAATGAAATAAAATTAATCTTTACAGATGAATCAACAATCAAGCCTTTGTTACTTCAAATCGACAACATAGATCGCATGGTATCTAAACTAGAAAAGAATGCATACAGGTTGGACCACTACACTAAGCAGTTGAAGGCGAGGATCAGGGACATGGACGAAGATTAGAATGTAAGAATATCAAACATTTATAACTATAGTAACTATTGTAGGGCGTATTCAAATATTATCTATATGAGAATTTACAATTTCATTCAATATATTCAGCGATCCGTAGACATTCATTGGTATTTAGAACTCTCCAGAACGATCCTGTGATATAGACAGGACACCTAATGAAAATTAACTTAAAAATAGGTTAGCTTGCCTCTAATATGTAATTTTACGTGAAGAATAATGTATTCACTTCTAAACATAAAATTCAAAATAATTTCTTTCAACTTTTTATACTAAACTTGGTGCCATAGATTTCATTCTATTACCTTTCAAATCAAATCAAATCAAATTTTTGCCTTAAGTGAGCCATTTAAAAAAAAATATCACCATAGAGTCTCGCATACGTTATTTTAATATTTAACAGCTATAATTTCTGTATACAATATTACAAAATTATTTCATATAATACAGTATTTTTCAAGCATTCATTATGTGGAGGAAATATATTTCCTAGGCTAGTCCTAGTATACTAGCCCGCCGTAATGTGTATATTATTGAAACGGCGGGTAAGGTTTGCTAATAATGTTCACATAACGGCTAAATAGCATAGTTTTAAATCAACTTTCAAGTAATTAACGGGTTCATCTTAGTATTCTACGATGTTATTTTGACTACGCCAATGCATTATTATATCTAATTATATAATTCGTTTTATATTCTATATCTAAGATGTTGTTTCTATAACAATATAATATAATTGTATATCTTAAAAATAGTCCAGCAAGAATGATATATATATATATACATATATATAAGTACCAGATCATTTGTTATGTATAAACCAAATATATAATAATATAAAGAATAATAAATATAAAGACATTACTGAAATTGAGCATTTAATATGCTTGATTATTTATAAAAAACCTGATTACGAGCGAAAAATGATTGTAACAAGTGGGATTCGAACCCACACCTATTGGAAATCCCGATCCAATCGTGCTTCCACTTACACCACCGTGAACTATTTTAGGACATTCAATTCTCGCATCGTATTTTATTTTCGTCTTTAAGGACGTCTTTAAGTACGATTGGAACGGATTTCCAATAGGTGCGGGATCGAATCCCATTTGTGGCGATCATTTTTCGCACGTAATCGGGTTTTTACACATAAAGGCACTTATACATTGTCAATTCTCCATTTTGTTTGAAGTTAGTTATCCCTTGTTATTGCAAAGGTTCATAAGCGTCAGTAACACCATAGGGAGTGCTGCTTGCTCGTTTGCCAACATAAGCAATAAAAAAAAAAACTAAATATCAGGTGGGTAACGACGTCTATAGACTTCTATAGGGTGAACAAGCTTTCTATTTAGTCTTTACCGAACTGAATAAATAATATGTGATTTGAAAGATAAAATTGATTTCATTATTATATTTTATCAATCAATAGGCGATTAATTAACAATAAATATGAATGATATATTAAAATATATATACCATTATATCATTTTTAGCTGGACCTTGTACATTATAGAATATTTTTCTACGTACTAACTTAGGTGAACAGGTTTGGTAGCGGCATTATAATTATGACATGTTTCTACGAACGGTGAACACAATTATTCGTATATTATTTATATTATTTTTGCAGAATAACATGACATTATACATTTTTTTCTCTCATATAATTATATGTAATAGAAATGAGGCTTTTAAATTCCACAGCGAGGTAGTGTTCTACATTCCACGTTATTTTTTAAAGGATAAATCCAACCCAGCAATAGAGCACGAGATTTTGTGATGTGGCTTATGTGATATGACTTTTAATAAGTCTACAGAACAGATTTAACTATTTTTCTAATCGCATTAACTGCAATACCCCTAACGCGATTTTGGGACACCGTTGACCCAAAAAAAAATTGGCTCAACGCGCTTTTGGGACAGGTTTGACCCAATTAAAACCCCACAATTAGCAATTGTTTTTAGCATTTTATTTTACATTTCCGTGTAATATAGCAGCAATAACAGTTTACGTAAAACTATAAAATTCACTGAACTTTTTTCAATAAACCAAAGGGCACACGATTGCGCCGCAAAGTCTGGCGCGTGAGGGGCTAAAATTGATTCCTATACTAGGATCGTATAGTACAGTGGAGACTTAATTGGACATTAGCTTCCAGTCATTCTTATTCATAGAAACTGATATGTTTATCTAAATCGAGAAAAAAAATTGTATTTGACCTTTTTTCGTAACTCAAAATAATGCAACCCTAATTTAGTTTCGCCCTCTCAAATGGGCAATACTGATGCACATACCTAGAGATCGGGTCGTTTAAAATTCTAATTATATCTCTACACACACTTTTAAGTGTTACAAGGTAAATGCCATATTAATTAAGACAATATTGAGACAAATTATCTTACATTTTTAACTTTCTGTTCTATAGATGAAATAATACTACGTGAAAATCTAGATGGGGGGAGGGAGGAAGGTTCTGGCGTATGCTATGGATGATCACCAAGGGTAGAGAATGAGTATAAGAAAAAGTAAAAGATAGTTCACGTGATGGGTACATTCCTTAAGCTATAATATTTTGGCCTTGGTTGGCAAAGAGCAGTACTAGTGGCTGGCCCAATGGTGATGGGGAGGAAATACGGTGGGTTATAGGGCTACCCGCTGCCCCACCGTAGCCACGGACGAAAAAAAAAAAAATTAAAATCGTGCGTGTAAACCGTGTAACCAATATCTGGATAATTGAATCTCCACTGTACGTAGCAATAATACTGTTGTTTTGTTTATATACGTTATAGAATTATTCGTATCTAGCTATCACTATTATAAAATTTATTCTAACTAGTTGAGGCGTTTCGCAGTGGTCGCGTGACAAATTGACATCCACGAGCATTGCCGAGTTTTTAGGTGTTATTACGTCTTCACTAAGTACTGTTACAAACCAATATTTTAAATTCTAAATTTCTTTGTCTCGCGCACTAGGTAGGAAATGTGACGATTTTTGCGTTACCGAGGATTATAACCCAAATACTTTCGACCGATTTCCGTATGTGGTAAATAGAATACATCAACCAAGTGTTATAGTATTTTTTTTATAAAATGAATTGTTTTTATTTTCAAACTGGAACTGCGTTAATTAATTTTAGAATTTCGCACAAAAAAAAAATAAAAAAATAAAATAATCGGGTTTTTACAAAAAAAAAAGATGTTAAAAATTTCATGCATATGATAGTAAAGCATTTTATATCGTAATGTATTTTAATATATCTCTAATTAATAATTAAGCCATATTTAAAATAGTATGACGTATATAACTGGGGTGTAATTTGTCTGCGTTAATTGCATGTGTGTAAAGCCCCCGCAATACAAGTGTTATTTCCTTAGTGCGGGGAGGAGTCTTTATAATAATAATAACTTTAATGGGTTTAAATATGTTTTAATGTATATTAAAATTCGAAATTAACTATTTATTTTAATAAAGTCAAGATGGTTTTAAATTCAAATAAAATATTTCACTTTCTTTATTGTATCAGACTTTCGATATCCATATTATCTTAACTGATCATGAATTAGGAACAAAAAAATTAAATGCTTTTTAATGTATATACAATTAATAAATAAGATATGTTTAAAATATGTAACTTTAATAGGTTTAAATAAGTTTTTATGTTTATTAGCTGCAGGTATGCTTTAACTACATTAATAAATATCCATTTAATAAATATGGCATATTTAAAATCGTAGGTCACATGTAACTTTTAGTTAGGTTTTAACGTATTTTAACTGTAGTTATGTCTGTTTAAAATTTTAAATTTACTACAATTAATAATTAAATTAAGATGTTTTACATTATTTATCATTACATTACATATATCCAATTTATAGATAAGGCATATTTAAAATAGGTCACATATAACTTTAATAAGTTAATTAAGTTTTAACGTATATTAACTGTAGGATACATCTTTAAAATTCGAAATTTACTATTTAAAATAATAAGGATTTAATAAAACATCTGTGTTTTAAATGTAATACTATATATCCAATTAATAAATAAGGCATATTTAAAATCGTAGGTCACATGTAACTTTAATAGCTTAAAATAAGTTTGAATGTATATTAACTGCAGGTTATATATGAAATTCGAAATTAACTTTTTAGAATAACGAAATCTAGATATTTTAAATACACTAAATAGTATTTCGTTTTCTTCATAATATCACACTTTCGTAATGTATATTCTCTTAACTTATTAGGTGATAGGAAAAATAAAATGAATTTTAATGAATATTCAATTAGTAAATAAGGCATATATAAAATATTAAATCGTTTATAACTTTCATAGGTTTAAATAGGTTTCAATATATATTATCTGCTGGGTTATACTAAAATTTTCAAATTAACTTTATAGAATAATGAAGTCTAGATACCTAATTTAAATACATTTAAAATATAATATTTCAGTTTTTTCATAGTATCAGACGTTTGGTAATCTATATTCTCTTCACTAATTAGGTAAACTTTTGAAAACATGCGTAATGAAAAGTATGCGTTTGTTATTAAAAAGTTTGTTAAGAATTATAATTCAAATAAACAAAAATACCATAAACCATCAATAATACAATTACTTAATCCTAGCAGATCTAGTACGAATATATTTCAAAATATATAAAATCAAATAGACATAAAAATTTAGATGAGAAATTTTATAATACAGGATATGTAGCAACCAACGAAAACTAAATGATAACTAATATCTCATGATTAAAATAGACAACAGATATCTGATAGTACTACATACATACATACATACATAGCCTCACGCCTGTTTCCCTGAGGGGTAGGCAGAGACTACGGATTGCCACAAACCACGATCCTGACATACCTCCATCGCTTCATTCACACTCATCACAGTCTTCATGCATGCTCTACGATTACGCGTACTCTTAATCTGACCTTTCACTAACACATCTTCAATTTGATCCAGGAAAGTACGACGTGGTCTCCCCCTTGTAATCGTCCCACTCACACTCGCTTTGTATACTTGTTTAGTCAACCTTTCTTCACTCATTCTTTCCACGTGTCCGAACCACCTCAGCATACCCTTTTTTATCTTTGTCACTACTTCTTCATTCATACCGCAGCGCTCTCTTATAACACTATTCCTAATTTTATCTGTCAGACTTACACCACACATACTACGAAGAGCTCTCATCTCTACAGCATTTATGCTACTTTCATGTCTTCCCTGCCAAATCCAGCTTTCACTGCCATACATGAGAGTGGGAACTAATACTCCCTTATGTACAGCTAGGCGTGCCTTGTTAGATACATTCCTACTTTTCATAAAAGCGTACAATGCCCCATTCACTTTATTACCAGCATTTACTCGTCTTTCAACATCTTCATCATTTTTAGCATCACTAGTAAACAGTACACCCAAGTATACAAATTCTTTCACCTGTTCCAATCCCTCACCATTTATAAAAATATTACATTCCGTCATACATTTATCCTTTTCAAAGACCATTACTTTCGTCTTACTTACATTTACTTTCATACCTTTTCTTTCAAAAGCATCATGCATAGTAGTTACCATCGCCTGTAAGTCTTCAGCCGACGATGCAAGTAAAACCTGATCATCGGCATAAAGAAGACATTTGACGAGTAACTCATTCATTCTCAAAGGTTGCAATTAAAACTAGCAAAAAACGTTCCACATAATATTACGTTTCATTATAGTTTGGTTGATCCACTTCATAACAGAGTGGAATGCAAATCCAGTGAAATATCCTTTCCAATATCATGGGTGATGTTAAAAGATGACTAGGAGACTGATGCCGAACTGCAAGAGAAGGAAAGCTGGTAATCAAATCATATATATTACTGTATAGTTCTATATCATATACTCATAGTGCCGAATCTCGTGGATCGGATCTCCATTTCAAAGTTAAAGGTCATGTTTAAAAAAAAATTAGAAAAACTTACATAATCAATTCATTGAACATCGGTCTATGCCGAGGTTTAGTGAATGTGATAGGTTGGTTTTCTGTCAGTTGAAATTAGAGTTGCTCCTGTATTATTGCAATCTGCTGTCATATCGACACATTGGGTTTGGGATCCATCAGCAATAAAGTCAGTGTTTTTCTTTCTTTTTAAGTTTGTAACGGTTGAATTTATTATCATGTAGTATTTCTTTATCTGTAAACATCAAAGCAACTATATACTTTATATTATTCTTACATCTCTCAGGCTAGGTCTGCTTCTTAATGTCTTAGTACATTCTTTCTTAATTATCACACGTCAGATAATCGCATTCTTGGGGCCTTACGTCTCATGTTGCAAGTCCTAAAAACCGACTAAATAGATTATTATACACACACACATATATACATATATATATATATATATATATATATATATATATATATATATATATATATATATATATATATATATATATATATATAATATATATATATATATATATATATATATATATATATATTCATTTAACATGCATTTTACTTATTAATAATTAAATATTTATATAATTGCATATAATCGTTAATGAAAATTATAAATATAGCAAGAAAAAAAACGCGCTCTAGCAATAAATAATTAATTTAAAAAAGTAGTGTTCCTCAGAACATGAAGATAGACTAAATGCTTACTTATATTACAGTAAATTAGGAATACTAATAGCCATTTTCAACAACGACCTCCTAAATTTTAAGTTACACCAAAGACAATGTAAGTTATTGAAGGTCAAGGTCTCGGTATTGGTAGCTCGCTCATATAACAGAAAATAGGTCGTGTATGGTAGGTTTATAGGGTTGCACGCCGTCCCTCCCGCCAAACCTGTAAATTTGAGCGTAATCTAAACCATTACCTATTCCCAAAAAAAAGGTTAATTACAATTAAATTATTCGATGTTAATTCATTGTATAACACCTAGGGCGATTAAAATCACGCGAGACATGCTGTTTGAATAGTTGATGATCCCAATCTCACGGTCGGTTTGGCGGTCGTTGGAACGGCGGCAAGACTTCCTCTCTATCTGTGTCTTTCTCTCTCTATCTGTGACACTTTCATGGGAAGTGCTCTGAGGAGCTGCTTGACTTGATACCAGCTTCTCCTTTCTATCATCGTACTACTGCAGTATGATTCTCCCATGCCACCTGGAAACGATATCATCTTGAACTACGTTTCTGAGTTTATTTCCCCTGTGCACGTGCAGGCTCTAAAATGAACTGTCTGCTGCTGTGTTTATTGGGCGCTACAATAAGTCAGTCTTCAAACTGGGTTTAAGTAGAGTTCATCGGTATTGCTTAGGTCCATGGCCGTCAACTACCACTTAGCAAGTAGCCCAACTGGCGCTGCTTGCTAACATGCTACGAACAATTTAAAAATTTGCATCAAAATTATATTTTATTTATATTGCTAGAATCACTTAAACTTTTTGGGTCGTTGTTTAAAAAGGCTATTAGCATCTTCTTTTCTTATTTGCTTATGAGCTTGACGCTACAGCAGAAGCAGTAGTGACATATGATATAGTTATAAATATTTGTTATAAATAATAGGGATTTAAATATGAAATGGCCGTTTTAACGTACGTCGCCACTTTGAATTAAAATGGTGGTGGCATGGTTTGACGTTAGCATACCCACAATATTGACCCATTTGCACCAAATTGGTAAAATAAAAATCTTGAAAAATGGGTGCCTCATTATCTGACTGATCTGCAGAGATCCTTTATGAGAGACTATATACTGCTCGAGAAACTTTTAACACCACAAGACCTGCAGTTAGAAACTATACGTCATCCTCCATACTCTCCAGACCTTGCTCCAACCGACTACCATTTTTTCCGCGATTTGGCCTATTTTTTGCACGGAATAAAGTTTTCTTCCGTACAGGCAGTACAAAATACCTTCACACAGTTTGTGGAGCCCAGGACCCCAGAGTTCTATCGCAAAGGTTTAAATTATCTTCCAATTATATAGCAGAAATGTATAGATAACGAGAACTTTGATCAAGGAAATCTGTTTTATGAACAAACAAAAATGGTTTTAATTTATCAGTACGAAACGGCAATTTCATACTTTAATCTCTAATATTATTAATCTCTGGTATCGGTGAATAAACCCGCGTAATAGTTATAATTAGAATATCATCGACTTAACAATAAACGTGAAAATATTTATGATAATCATCTTAATTTATAATTTATATAATATTTAATTAATGATTATTAGTTTACATCAATAATTCGTATTAATTATATATACTTATACTTATTTATAACTTTAGTATAATTATAAGAATACAGATCAACTATGATCCTGTTGAAGAGAGAATAAAAATCAGCAATAATTAAAAATAATAATATAGCTAAATAAGTATATTATTTAACTCATTCAATTATTATTTGTATTTTTTTTCGTCGTATTTTGATATATTTTCGTTCGTGACCGTCGTCCTCGGTATGACGTTAAACTGCCGTGCACCTGGTTCATCAAGTGTATGTCACCTGCTGGGGCATACCCAAGGTCCAGTAGGATAGTTGATATCAGTGTGGGATATCAACTTAGGGCGGCGGCGGAAGAATGTCAATTTTGGTCTCATGAGTACATTTTTGAGAAGCAACATCTGGTATCGTTACAGAAAGTTAAGTCGAATAGGTAAGGCAAGATGAGTTTTTATTGAGACCTAAGACATCAACGGCGGCGTTCGTAGGCTTAGTTAGATGGCTTACCGCACACTCACCACTCTATTATAGACCAAAATGTGGTGAGTTTACGATCCAATTTACTTTAATCAACATTTGGTTTAATATTTCTCTTAAATCATCATAATACTTTATTTAATCGTTGGCTAATTGCAGGTTCTGTAATTTTTAATTATTAATCAGTTTAAGGTTTAGAATTGTAAGGTGTTACGATTTTAGCTCTTAATGTCTAACTACTAAATAACTTTTCGGTTATGGCAAATATCTTAAACACCATTTACTACCATTATTAAGAACGTAATTTTCACTCACGGTTAAAACTTAATGTTTCATATGAAAAAATATCTACTACCAGGCACAATATCCAACCTTGTGCTACTACTAGGAATTCCTTGACGGAGCAATTCACTTATATTGATTCAGATATTGAACACGGGGTCTTAGGATCCGCAGTAGCATGCATATGCTATTGAATTAATGAAGTAGTGCAATCGTTTCATCGTTGCAAACATCGGACTTAGACTTTTGGCGACATCGCATACATTTTGAAGGAACGGCCTTATTGATTTGTGAAAAGCTATAATCCTTGTTATGTAGTATATTCTACTACGGTGTTCAATGTATTGTTATGAATAAAAGTATATATAATAAAAAAATGCAATAGAATATAAAAAAAATATAAAAATGAAAAAAAAAACTAAAAAAATCTTAAAATAGTAACAAAAAATTAAAAAAATGAGATCATAAAATTGAAAAATATAAATGTTTAATTAAATGTTATAACTGATTCCTCAAATTAGATCTGCAGACATTTCTCGAAATTGTTCTACTTTTAATTTCTCAATTTTGTTTATGTTCTTAAATTGTATTAGGATTTCTCTATCAAGCAACTACTGTAGTTCATTGGATTCTCTGAAGTTGTTGTGTTCATTGCCGTTGTTGATATCCACATCATCACCAATAACTCTTAAAGCTTCATATTTAATTAGTTAACATCTACAATTGCTCGGTGATAATCATCAGGTGATGGTGATGCCAGCAAGTAACTTCGCAAGCATTCGGTGTTGATAGTGGATTGTTACGGGCGGGTTTTGAAGTATAAAAGTTGGCAATCACCGACATACTTCAGAACTTAGCTTGCTCTAATGTTTGCCTAACGTGCCTGTTTTTACCTAAAGAATAATGCAGTTTCCGTATCTTTATGCGAACATCTGCAGAGTCTTTGTGTAAACTTTGTTATGTTTGTGGCAATATTGTATTGAGTTTATGGTATAAGAGAGAGTTCCATCTATAATTGTTAATGACATTTGTTATTTATGGCGGTCGTGGCCTTATGAAAAATTTCATTATGAAGATGATTTCCAACTAAATTTTCCTGTAAATATATCACAGGTTATTTCATTCTTATATACATCTTAGTCTACAATTCGATTCTAACAATGTTCGTACGATTCTTTAATACTACATCTTATATAATTCTCAACGCTGTGGATTTGATTTTGTAGATCTCTAGAAATGGAATCATACTTACGCTTTATTTGTTTTGTAGCCGATATCTGCAAAACATTATTTAGTAACTCTCTTCTTTTACCTTCTTCTTCTATATTGGGTGAAGCGTTCTTTCATTCTTTACTTCTTTTCATTCTTTACTTAGAAAATAGTTAAGTTAAAGTGTTTAAGGACTGTCATTTGGTTATAAAGAAATATTTTATAGTTACTGTACTAAACGAACGGTCAATGCATATTCGACAGAAGTTGTCAGTTGTGGTGACCCTTGCACTACTAATTGACATAAAAGTACAGCAGAGCTTGAACACAAAGGTACCATGGATAGTGGACTATAAAATATATCTCTAGTATTATTTTAATTTCTTCAAATTATTCTTATAAAATCTTTATAAAATGGTTCATATTACGAGACTGATTTCAGTTAAACGATTCATATTATATTACGATGTTGCATATTATCAAATCGTATTTATAAATATGTCATAGGAATAAAACTACGAAGACATTCTATCTATCACGTATTTAATTGTTCAATCAAGTCGGGGCGTTCGTATAGTTTCCGAGTGATCATGTTTCAAATTTGCGCTGATCATCGTTGTGCCAGAACTTATGTGTTCTTATAAGCCTCAGTGGTCTCTCAAATTAAACGAACGTCCGTCTTAATGTTTATCGTCGTTTCTTGTTAACATTTGATCGCCGATGTTATTTTCTCTAATCTTCTCACCGATGTTATCGCTAGAGTTTTTATCGGATTTGATATTTCTAATAACTTTGATGTTTAAAATCTGCCTGATTTAAGTCTGTGTCATCTTGGGATCGAATTTTTTGGAAGGGAATTCACTAAATTAACGGTAATAAACGATTTGGCAGTTTATGATGGAAATAGTCTTTACAGAGATGCCAGCTCGGGTGCCGTTATTAACATCCCAGGCGTGATAACTTCACGAAATCTGTCACTTAGGGCGTAACTCTAAAAATAAAAATAAAACCATTAAATTTTCATCTGTCAAGCGAAAATAATGTAATAACCAAATCAAATATTTATTTTTCGTTATTATGTCTCTTTCTATCTATATTATAATAAATTTCATATCCTTCCCTATATTATTAGTATTCTTTTCTCAAAACCTCCTATTTTATAATTCTATATTTCTCATGTTTCAATGGCTTTACAAAAAATGATTAGAAAATGATCATGTGTAGCTAGGTGTAAAAGTATAAGCTTCATCTGGTGGGCGACTGGTCAGTATTAAAACACCGTCCGTTTTTTATATTTAATTATTATCAGTATTATTATTCCGTCCTTCGTATTTAATTTCTCAATATCGATTGTCCGTCCCCCCCTTCGCCATTTAATTTGTCAGTATTATATGATATATGTTCTCTAATTGATTTTATATCATTTTTTACATCCATTTCTTTTTTATCCTGTAAATTTAATGCTGTTTTCCATTCATGTTGAGATTTGACGATTGACACCTATTGTACCGAAATTATTTGTCTAGTTTTCGGGTCGATTGCTATGGTCCTAATCAATTCCTAACACTCTGAAGCTAGAACTGTTCTGTTCTTAAAAATCCAATGGTCCCTTGAACTAGGCGATAACTTGTCGCAACTTACTATCTATGCCAATGTGGTGGTAATTTTTAGTAATCCCAATTTTTTAACTATAATTATTATTATTTTAATTCAGACTCTTTCTATTTCAATACCGTCCATAATTTTTAATCTCAAAATGTCCGAGTAAGTTATAATAAAAGTAGCGTCATTGAAATCATCAGGAATATTTTTCTTTTTATGTAAATTCCCTTTTATTTCTGTATTCTATTTTATTAATTACCCTCTCGCCTTTAGATATTTCGTGCAACAACTATGGGTTCTGTTTAAATTAATGATTTTTCTTTTTTTACTTTTTATTCGAGTTGCCATTGTAAGTTCAATTTACTTGTATAGTCAATTTGGTTTTTAAATAAAAGGAGTTATCTAGAAAGTTTACCGGGAGCTTTGAAAATTGATATTTATTTCAATGTTCTCTTGCTGAAGTTCAACTTTTTAACCTCATATCTTTGGCGTCCGCGCGCACACCTGAAAGTAACTTTTCGATTATATCTGTCCACCCTTTTTGCAATGAAACAATTGTATATAAAATGATAGCAGGTAAAGTTGCCTACAATTTGTATAATAATATTTTCTTCCTAAAATCATTAGTATTGGGGCACTAGTCAACTTTGATTCAACACGCGTTTTAACTAAAATCCATTTCGCATCATCTAGAAAAAGTTACCCTATGAAGTAATTGTCTGCATTGATGCTCACGATAAACTCGCAACACCTGGTTCAGTAAGAACAGCTAAGCAAAGTAGAATGAATGAATAAAAATTGAAAGGTAAACGGTCGTATATATGTAGGGCTTATTAGGGATATCACGCTAGAAACAGCGCCGTTTACTCGCCCCATAAGGTGGTGTGAAAATGGATTTATGGCCTAAACGCCGTACAATTTACACTGAATTTACAACAAAACTATTGATTTTAAGAAAACTACTTATATTACTCAGATTGTGGATTTTCCCTGATTTTATTTTGTATACATTGGCATTGTATTTTATTGGCAAATGAGTTGAAAAAGAGATATTTGCCTTATAGTAAAATCTTCTTTGAAAAAGATCAAAAATAAATAAATTTTCAAAATTTCAAAACGCCCGGCAAATCTTTCAGGTTAAAATACCAAATAATTGGAATTTTGGTATGATACCATGCTTGTCGTATGCAAACTAAAAATATTCTAAATGGTGTTGATGATAACTGTGTGGTGGCGACTACGAATGCTACCAACTCATACATTACTCTAATACGACGACTTAGAGCTTTAAATAGACGTAGTCCAATTCTATCTGATGCCGTCTGGTTAACAATTATATACTCAAGCAGATTTAACGTCTGGCAGGCGGCCGGTCATAAAACTATTGCCAAAACTTTTACCATATGTACGATGAAAAAAGAACATATATTTTGCGTCGAATACAAGTAATCGAGATAAGAGTAGATGATTATGATGTTTGTATTAAACAATAGTCAAAAGAAGAAGCGCAAGTTCAATAAACACGCGAAGTTTCAATTCGGAATTGTTTATAGGATCCCTAAAATATCAACTCGCATCTCAGCAACCTGACACTCGTATGGTTCGAATTTGATGGTCCTAATGTCACGGACAGACTGTAGTCGTTAAAGCGGCCGAGAGATGTCGCTTCTTTCTGAAATGTCTATCGATTCTTTCATGGACATTGCCCTGAGGAGCTATCTTATTATCAGTATTACCTTTCTATTATGCATTACGAGACGCTGCGGTAAGGTTCTCGTGACATCTAGAAAAGATATCGTTCTCGATTGTACGTTTTTACTGTCCATTTCTATCATGTTCAAGCTCGGGAATAATCTACCTGCTGCAGTGTCCTTTGAGCGTCATAACATGCTCTTATAATAAGATTAAAAAATGACTATTCTCTTCTTGGATTAGACTTGGATGTGTCATTAGTATTGTTAAGGTCCATTGGCAGCTGTTACCACTTACCGTTGAGTGTGCTGTTTGCTTATCTACCAGGCAAATAAAATTAGCTTTAAATTAGACGTTCTTATTCAATACTACAACTTCGTTATCCTAGGCAAAAATTTCTTAATTTTTATAGAATAGTACTTCTCGTATGAATACTCATAAAAAAATTAAAAAGTACATATTTGTTGAATGTGATATTTCGAAATATCTGTGATTACATTGATACAAATTCACGATACTTTAAAAATACTACTATGTTGAACATAATGTTCAACATAGTAGCACGCAGTTTTCATCTCTAACTGGATCTCGTATAAATTGGATCCAAAAAACTTTGCATTTGATCTTTTAGGTACTACAAAAGATTTAATAATTTCATAATATAGTTACAATTACATCGCATAACATTAACATAATTGTTATTCAAAATCTAAATACTTGGGTTTTATTTTCAATATTTCATAATTAATCCAGACTTTGGAGTTTATGATGGGACAACTTCTGCTATAGAAATTGTTCTTGGCACTTGAGTAATGAAACAAAATTGTTTAAATTATATTCAATATTTAAAATTTAATAGTGGTAGGGCCACACCATTGACAGTCTACAGCGGCCTGTCGGTCCGTCCGAGATAGTAACACGCATTCGTAGAAAATCGGATGTCTGTGTGCTGATGTGCTGTTGTGAGTGACAATGTGCTGTTGTGAGTGACAATGTACTGTTGTGAGTGACAATGTGCTGTTGTGAGTGACAATGTGCTGTTGTGAGTGACAATGTGCTGTTGTGAGTAACAACGTGCTGTTGTGAGTGACAATGTGCTGTTGTGAGTGACAATGTGCTGTTGTGAGTGACAATGTGCTGTTGTGAGTGACAATGTGCTGTTGTGAGTGACAATGTGCTGTTGTGAGTAACAACGTGCTGTTGTGAGTGACAATGTGCTGTTGTGAGTAACAACGTGCTGTTGTGAGTGACAACGTGCTGTTGTGAGTGACAATGTGCTGTTGTGAGTGACAATGTGCTGTTGTGAGTAACAACGTGCTGTTGTGAGTGACAATGTGCTGTTGTGAGTGACAATGTACTGTTGTGAGTGACAACGTGCTGTTGTGAGTGACAATGTGCTGTTGTGAGTGACAATGTGCTGTTGTGAGTAACAACGTGCTGTTGTGAGTGACAATGTGCTGTTGTGAGTGACAATGTACTGTTGTGAGTGACAACGTGCTGTTGTGAGTGACAATGTGCTGTTGTGAGTGACAATGTACTGTTGTGAGTGACAATGTGCTGTTGTGAGTGACAATGTGCTGTTGTGAGTGACAACGTGCTGTTGTGAGTGACAATGTGCTGTTGTGAGTGACAATGTACTGTTGTGAGTGACAATGTGCTGTTGTGAGTGACAATGTGCTGTTGTGAGTAACAACGTGCTGTTGTGAGTGACAATGTGCTGTTGTGAGTGACAATGTACTGTTGTGAGTGACAATGTGCTGTTGTGAGTGACAATGTGCTGTTGTGAGTAACAACGTGCTGTTGTGAGTGACAATGTGCTGTTGTGAGTGACAATGTGCTGTTGTGAGTGACAATGTGCTGTTGTGAGTAACAACGTGCTGTTGTGAGTGACAATGTGCTGTTGTGAGTGACAACGTGCTGTTGTGAGTGACAATGTGCTGTTGTGAGTGACAATGTGCTGTTGTGAGTGACAATGTGCTGTTGTGAGTGACAATGTGCTGTTGTGAGTAACAACGTGCTGTTGTGAGTGACAATGTGCTGTTGTGAGTGACAACGTGCTGTTGTGAGTGACAATGTGCTGTTGTGAGTGACAATGTGCTGTTGTGAGTAACAACGTGCTGTTGTGAGTGACAATGTGCTGTTGTGAGTGACAATGTGCTGTTGTGAGTGACAATGTACTGTTGTGAGTGACAACGTGCTGTTGTGAGTGACAATGTGCTGTTGTGAGTGACAACGTGCTGTTGTGCAGTGACTATATGCTGTTGTGAGTGACAACGTGCTGTTGTGAGTGACAATGTGCTGTTGTGAGTGACAATGTACTGTTGTGAGTGACAATGTGCTGTTGTGAGTGACAATGTGCTGTTGTGAGTAACAACGTGCTGTTGTGAGTGACAATGTGCTGTTGTGAGTGACAATGTACTGTTGTGAGTGACAACGTGCTGTTGTGCAGTGACTATATGCTGTTGTGAGTGACAACGTGCTGTTGTGAGTGACAATGTGCTGTTGTGAGTGACAACGTGCTGTTGTGCAGTGACTATATGCTGTTGTGAGTGACAACGTGCTGTTGTGAGTGACAATGTGCTGTTGTGAGTGACAACGTGCTGTTGTGCAGTGACTATATGCTTTTGTGAGTGACAATGTGTTGTTGTGCAGTGACAATGTGCTGTTGTGAGTGACAATGTGCTGTTGTGAGTGACAATGTGCTGTTGTGAGTGACAATGTGCTGTTGTGAGTGACAATGTGCTGTTGTGCAGTGACTATATGCTTTTGTGAGTGACAATGTGTTGTTGTGCAGTGACAATGTGCTGTTGTGTAGTGACTAAATGCTGTTGTGAGTGACAATGTACTGTTGGGCTTTGTTCGGTGAGCGAGAGAGTCGGATGGCCCATTTTCTGGTTGGGTTTTGGTTAGTAGGTAATGGCCTATCAGTATTGTTGTTATTGGAAAGTTCCATGAGCGGCAGGCACTTACCATCAGGTGTGCTGCTTACTCATTTAATATCATAAGCAAAAAAAATATGTACATTGGAACAAATTTTCCAGACTGTTCTGTGTAATCTACCAAACTACATTTTATAAATTTTGTCTTCCAAATTTTATTCCACTGCTCGGTTTTAAGTATGTTATGTGACTAGATTTTGAGCTGACCGATCAAGTTCTAATTGGCTCCGAATATCTTTGTACAAGAATATTACGTTCTCGACGAATAATTGGTGTTCTCATAAACTAGTTACAAAATTTGGTAAACTAATCTCACTTAACCAAACATCTAGGTAACCGAAGTATTTAATTTTTATTCTTGTCTATAACCCATTTCCATTTTAAAGTCCATGCTGAGAGACGATGAAATGTGATGTGCGTTAATAGCAAATTTATAGAAAAAATGTTGTTAAACATTTTCTCTTCTTCCTCGCTTTTGAAAATCTACATAATAATATTTTTAAAATGGGCTTCTTTTCTTTGATCATGTTCTAATCCGCTAGAATATCTTTGCACGAGAATATTTTATTCTTAATAAATTCTCAGTAGTCTCACAAACTAACTACAATGCTTTTTACACTAATAGTTACTGAACATCAATCAATCAAGTGCATGGGATATTATATTTTCTAATTATACCGTTTTTTTACTCGATCTTAGTAATGTGTGCCTAGTTTTTGAGCTGACTAATCACGTTCTAATTGGCTGCGAACAAATTTGCATAAGAACATTATGTTCTTAAAGAAGACTTAGTGTTCTCACAAACTAGTCACAAATCGTCGTAAACTCACATAGCTATTGCTCAACATCGAAGCAATCGAGTTATTCTTATTATATTTCTTATTCTATGATCCGTAACGATTATGAAGTCGAAATGCCGAGCTATGTAAAATTTTATATCACCAAAAACTCGGGAAATCCATTTGAAAATCTACGTAATAATATTTTCATGATTTCTTACGTTCATGTTTTTATGTTTCAATTACCAATTTGGATATTGTGTACTTAGTTTTTGAGCAAACTAACCAAGTTCTAATTTTCTCTGAACACCTTTCTACTAGAATATTGACGTTCTAGAAATAGATTTAGTTGTATCATAAGCTAGTCACAATGCGTCTTACACTAATAACTGTTACTGAACATCAAAGTAACGGATATATTTTCTTTTTTTAATATTCCATGACCTATTTCGATGTTGAAGTCTGCGAAGTTAACATGGCGATTATTATTATGGCATATTTAAGTAATAAAACTTCTGAATCTTCGTTTAAATATTCAAAATGGTGTTTGGCAATCTACAAAACTAAATATTCTAAATTTTTTTTTTCAATTTTATATCGACTTCATTAGTCTGTTTTGAGTGATGGACAAGATAAGGAGCGAACGTATAGTGGAAAGTTTGATTATGGTGCCAGTGACGGATAAGTTAAGGAGTGAACGCTAGACCTGGTATGGACATGTGATGAAGTTGGATGAATGTAATATTGTGAGGAAAGTTTTAAGTATGAATGTTGATGAATATTGAAGGCTTTAGGGGTAAAGGAAGACCAAAGAAAATATGGATGGACTGCGTGAAGCGTGACATTAATAAACAGGGAGTGATTATAGAGATGATGTCTAATGGGGCTGTATTGAAAATGAGGACATAGTGTGTCGACCTCGAGTAATTGAGATAAGAGCAGGATGATGATGATGATGATGATAGTGAGTTTTGAGTGTTGTGTGCCTAATTTTTGAGGTAAATCGCGTTCTAATTGACTAACTCTATACAAAAATACTACGTTCTTGACGAAAATTTCAAGATAATATAACATTACAATAAGTTGTAAACTGCACTATATTAGTCGTTCTTGAACATATAAATGAATCTGCGCGAGGTATTTTATTTTTTTACTATTCTATGATCCATTTCAATATCTGGTTCTAATGAGACACGATGGAGTTAGTTGTTGACGCGATATGAAAAAATATACTTCTAAACTTAATTAATTTATACGAAACGTTTAGATTTGCAATAACAAAAATTTACAACACTGTTTCTTTGAAAATTTACTAAACTACTTTATCAGTTTCGCTGTTATAATTTAATTTGTATTTTCGAACTCGAGTTTCAGCATGTTGTATCTGGTTTTTTGGGCTGACTGATTACTTTCTAATTTGCTAATTAACAACTTTGCATTTGAACTTTTATGTTGCATAGAACTGGTGATCTCACAACGTAGATACAATACGTCTTACTAATATGACTATTCTCATAAAATACCTGGGATATTTAATTTTCTATATATTATGCTGAATTTTGATTTCGAGTCTATGATGGGACGTGGTAGAAACTGTTCCACACAAATCTGTTCTCTAAATTTTATTTGTGTTATAGACGTATTCATAATTTATGCATTCTTTCAAAATAGACATTTAAGAAATTACTTTTTGAAAGTTTGCCTATTTGACTTTTTTCTATTCGATTACGTTCTTATCACTTTGTTTCCGTTCCGTATGTGCTTAGTTTTTGAGTTGACTGATCACGTTCTAAATTGCTCCGAACAAATTAGCATAGGAATATTACATTGTTGACGAAGACTTATTAAAGGTCGTGAATAAACATAACGGTTATCTAATATCAAAGTAACGATAGCATTTTATTTTTAAATATTTAATAAATAATTTTAAACGCCACGATGAGACTTAGTAGATGTGGCCGCGCTCATTTAATTAACAAGTTTTAAAATTGAAAGCTTACGAAAAGTGTAGGAGCGTTGTGTATTTTGATTGTTTCGATCTGTAAATTTTATTAAACGGTCATAATAGTATTGTTACCACATTATTTATACTTTACAATCGATTTTAGAAAACACTCGAGTATATTCTGCATATATTTCTAACTATCACATTCTACATGGTATTTTTTCTATCTAAAATAATAAATCTTGAACTTACTTTCCTATACTTTGAATATAAACTGATAAGTAAAAAAAAAACGAAAAAAATACAGACGTTTTCATGTAGTCTTAGATTCAGAATGAAATATGTTGTAATACACATATAACATATATGTGAGAGAAGGAAAATTCGAAATAAAACCTTTTACCAACACGCCTGATCAAGCGCGGTACACTATAGTCTATAAAATATAACATGATCTCTGTGACAGTTCTCACCAGTGCCGCACGCTTACGATGCAGTCCGAATTTTTGTCGATATAATTCCTTATTTTTTAAAGTTATTTGCTACTGCAATTGAAAAACAATGTATGCAAATCTTATTGAATTTTAATCAAATGGATGGATGAATCGATTATAAATTTAAAACAATCTATGAAAATATTATTGAATTTAAATTAATGGATTTTATTTAATTTAAACTCAAGCTGTTAGTTAATTCTTTTTATTATTCGAACGGAATTCATCCAAGTTCATTGTCAATATTATCATCCTCACTGGCGCATTCCTGTAGGTTGATGATGAGTTCTTGGTCACAGATTATTTCATGAATAATCATTTAAATTTACTGAAATTTTAGCATTTAATATGCTTAATTTATAAAATCCGATTACGAAATGAAAAATTGATGCCGCTTGCGACATCAATTTTTCATTTCGTAATCGGATTTTATGAATAATCATGTTTATTTTATAAAAGAAATTATCTTTTTAATATAATAGAAATGGTCTTATTAATATTATAACTGATGTCTGAATATTAAATGAACACAATTTACTTATTTTATATATTTAGTAACCATGTGGTTCTTTTTCCATGGTAACACATTGATTTTACATGTTTTATAAATAAATAATAACAATTTATCTATTTACGTTTATCGACTATCCCATTTCTATCTTATTCTCAGTCCAGTAAGACCTTGTACTTGTGTAACCATCATATTTTTATATAATAGTTACTAAGTATTTTAAAACATATGATATACCTACAAATTTTTGTGTAAATATTCATATTTTTATATTCATAATTCAATTGTATCTCAACTGAATTAAGTGGCATGTAAAGAATGAAAATATAGGAGATACAAAATATAATTGTAAACATGTCGCGTATTTATAATAGACCAAAAATAAGAGTAAAGTTACCTAAATTCCCACCAAGCTGAAAATCGGTAAGATTGTTTAAAATATCATTAAAAATAAAATTTGAAAGTTCCTTTCCATCTTTCCCCTGTAAGGAAAAAAAATATTCAAGGTCAAAGGTCAAAAAATGAGTTTTTCGCAATTTTCAGCAAAACGGTAAGTTTTATCATAAAAATACCTCAAACAAAAATTGTAGATCATAAAATTATCTACGAAAAAATTATTAATACTTTTTTTCTACGAGCCACCGTTTTTGAGATATAACGATTCAAAAAGTTGTAAAAGTTGTAATCGTCATAATATGCATGAGTACGCCACGTATATATACATCTCTATAGTTGTAATATATGTTAAACTACTTTTCTATCGGTCATTGTAACTTACACTACTAATATAAAATGTACATAAGTTATAACTATAAGAATATCAGGTAAAATGAAACCCAGTCCCTTAATTTATACGCCATTGTACCCTGGAGAAAACATCTGTCCCCTGTTCAATTGTGTGCGTGGCTAGGGTCTTATATCTGCTATAATAAATGAAATACTGTTAGTCTTGAACTCCAGTTGGTAGTGAAAACACGTGTTTATCCTAACCTATATCGTGCTGTTTTGAGTTTTATAACAAAAATGTCAGAATATTGTTTTATTTGCGCTAAACTTTTAACTGAAAGTGAAATTGTTACTGTTGAACGTGGTATGAAGACATTAATTAATGCAAGTATCGAAAGAGCCGATGAATTTTCAGAGTATCTATAAAATCAAAAATCTGTGACAATACATGAAAATTGTCGTAAAAATTATACTCGAAAGTCTTCTATTGCTGCAGCTAATAAAAGAACGTGAAGAACAAGAAGCCAGTACATCCACAGAAAGTTCTCCTCGTACTAGATTACGTTCGAGTGAATCAGCTTTTTGTTCTAAAAAACAATGTCTATTTTGTGGCCAGGAATTGAATGAAGAGTATGAGAAAAGAAAACCCTCAGATATTCGCCGTCGAATCAGTCAAGTACACTTCAATTTAAAGATTCAATTCTGGAAATAGCTCGGACTCGTAACGATACTACAGCAAAAGCTGTTCTTGCTCGACTCGAATTTGAATATGATTTAGTTGCTGCAGAAGCTAAATATCATCATGATTGCTATGCTTCTTTCATGAAAACTTCCACTGGACTTAAAATTGGTCGTCCTAAAGACGAAGCTACGAATCGGGCAATGTAGGAAATATTTACTTACATGCAAAATAGCGATGACTGTCAGTTTACTTTAAACGAATTAAAACATATTTGCAAAACTACGACTTTAGATAACAGAACGATTAAGCTACGACTAAAACTGAAGTATGGTGATAAACTTATTATCACTGAGAAATCAGGAGCATCAACATTCATATGCTTAGTAGATAATCATCATGATATTTTTTTAATCAAGCATGGTACGAAAACAAAAATGAATAAAAAGAAGAACGATTCAGAGTCCTAGAGGCAGCTGCAGATATCATTCGCGAAGATATTCAAACCGCAGTGTTTGATAATTCTAACTACCCTCCACCAGGTCGCATGTTTGAAGATTTAAATAATGAAATCCCAGAATTGTTGACATATTTTGTAGAACGAGTGATTTTAAAGAACAAACGATCAAATTTAGATCAATTAAAATTAGTATGCACAAATATTTGCCATAGTATCATGACTGCTGTTCGACCAAGGTCTTTTAAGTCTAAATTACAATTAGGCCTCGCAGTTTTTTTTCATCGAAGGTTGGGTTAAAAACGTCTTATACAAATCTTTTCGTCATTTGGTTTATGTGCATTCTATAATGAAACAATAATGTATGAGGCAGCAGCAGTTTTTCATCGTCCTCCTCATGTCCTAACACCAGAAAGTGGCACACTCATTCAATACGTTGCCGACAATGCTGATATTAAAGTGAATACGCTCGACGGCAATAACACACTCCACATAATGGGTATTATTCAAATTGTTACTCCTAAAAATTCAGTTTTACTAGAAGAGCCTATGCCACGAATAAAAGAAGCTCTTTCAGCAAAAGATTTCAGAGCAAAAGCTCATGTGCCGATACAGATCTATCAAAATGACGGTGTAGTAGGTTACAGTAAAATAAATGTTATAGATTTTGTTTATGGAACTGAAACGGTATCTTTCCTCAAAAAAGCTGATGCAGTATGGTTTTATGGGAAATGGAAAAATGAGTCTTTACCTGGTTGGAATGGTTTTATTGAACGTTTAACAAATAATCATATAAATTACTCTAAATCTCAAATTTCATTTTTACCGTTTATTCACCTACCGGCCAGTAACTATAATACTATCTATACGACTTTACTTTGTGCATTAGAGAATGCAAAACGGTATGGCCACAATATATGCATCGTGACTTTCGACGAGCCCCTGTACGCTAAAGCTCGAGAAATTGTATCAGCCGCACCTGAGGGCTCTGAAGTATCAAAAATCATCGTCAGACTCAGAGGATTTCATCTACTGATGTCCTTTCTGGGAGCAATCGGTCATATTATGCAAGGAAGCGGCATGAAAGAAGTACTCGCAGAAATCTATGCGGTCAAATCATTAGAAAAAAATGCTCAATGGTCATGCTTACGCAAGAGCTATTCGAGCTCATACTGATGATGAAGTATCTGGAGCTTTACTTAATAAATTGAATCAAAAATTAAAAGAATATGAGGAACGAGGACCAACTGCAAAACTTTGGATTCAGTATATTCATATGGTTTCTATTGCTAAAGAGTTCCTAAGAGCTGAGCGTATGGGGGATTGGAAAGCTCATTTAAACTGCGTCAAAGAAATGCTTCCTTATTTTCACGCATCTGGACATTTTCCTTATGCTAACCTGCACACCTCTGCACAACTCTGCACACCTTTACTTGCAGGATATGCAACAGTTACAAAATTCGATAGGTCCTGAAGTTTACGAAAGATTATCAGACGGACCGTGCACACTTTACTTCCACCTGCGCCGGACCTTTTGCTACTGCAAAAAGGGATGCAGTGCTAAATGTGGTTGCAAAAAAGTCGGACTGTTCTGTTCTCCGGCATATACACATTGTCAAGGCCGGTTGTGCACTAATATTGAATCACCAACAGTAGAGGATCCGTTTGATTCCAACGAGGCAACATGCGATACATCGCTATTAACGCAGTTTATATGCACTCAGGATGAAGACGAAGAAGAACAAGAACAAGACGAACAAGAACAAGAAAATCAAGAAGAAGAACAAGAAGAAGATTTTGAAAGTTACGACTCGGACGATTAAATTTCACTACTTTTTTTTAACTTAAATTGCTTTTATCTTTTCAATCTTTGCTAATATCCATTATTTTTTAATAGTTTCAAATTAAACAGGATCATCACACAGGATCTAATAATAATAAAAAACTGACCCGTGGAATAGGCCTACTGGGGAAACCACGTTAAAAAAACGCGCTAAGTACACTACCTCATAGGTGGCGAGGATACGTGTGCATATTATGACGATTACAACTTTTACAACTTTTTGAATCGTTATATCTCAAAAACGGTGGCTCGTGGAAAAAAAAGTATTAATAAATTTTTTGTAGATAATTTTATGATCTACAATTTTTGTCTGAGGTATTTTTATGATAAAACTTACCGTTTTGCTGAAAATCGAGAAAAACTCATTTTTTTGAACTATGACCTTGAATAAAATTTTTTCCTTACAGGGGAAAGATGGGGAACTTTCAAATTTTGTTTTTAATGATATTTTAAACAATCTTACCGATTTTCAGCTTGGTGGGCATTTAGGTCACTTCGAATGTCTAAATTGACCGGACTATAATTACTTCATTGGTTTTGTCGCTATCTGTCAGAGAGATCAAGCTATATTTTAAGGACTATAGGTCATATTCTCTCCCATTATGGAGAAGGCTCGAGCCCAGCATTGGGACGTTGTATGATTTAAAATAATAATGAACTACCTATTTGTGTCTTCTGAAACACCATATAGGGAATTAAAGTAGCAAACTAAATCTTTGCTTGAACCACTTTTAATGATGGGGTGTAATTTGACGTGAAGCAAAATCGTTATTGAAGGCGAGCGTATGGATACATCGTGGATTGCGGCATAAACGTGAAACAACATGAGTTTTCCGCGTAAGAGATGGTTAACCATTCAGAAGAGTATAACTAACGATGCGTATGCATTTCGTTGGTTAAATAGAAAAGTGATTTATATCAAAAAAATATATAAATTGATATGTTTGTCTTGTAATAAAAAAAATAACACATCATCAAATTAAACGTAAGATACTCTGTGCTGTCACATGTGTCATTATGATACTCTATGTAAAACCGCCATTTTGATACTCGATATGTATCACATAATAATGGGCATTATTCATTCTTCCATCATGATCTATAAAAAGAATATATATCATTGATTCCTAAGCAGGGTTATCGTCTAGCTTCTGAGGCAACTGATCATGTTCTAAATGCCTTCAAATTCTTATGGCCAAGAATGATCTAGTTCGCAAATGCCTTAGTGGTCTCTTAAACTAGACGATATTATCTTGGTAAATCTAATTTTGATAGGAAGACTAGTGTTTAAAAATACAAAGAATATACTGGGTATAGTTGCTGATGGTGAGAGATCAGTTCCTGCTTCGGATACACCAGGTCTTCTGTCAGAGAACTGCCGGTAACAGTATAGTGCTTGGATCAATGCTCGGTAGACATCAATAGGCCCTTATTTTGTTATCGGCTGAGATGTGGGTATGTGCCACCACATCCAACCCCATCAGTAATAAAGTAAAATGTAACACAATAAATACTAAAAAAAAACTCATATTAAATACCAAATCATGCTACCAACTCTTTCTTGAAGAAGAACTAGTAACCCTTGACACCGGATTGAAACCTAAATCCATTTATCAGCGGTCTCAGCTTTGTGCCATTGATTTTATGAGGGGTGGCATTAAGACAGGTGATGTCATGAGTAATAGCAGTTTATACCAGAAGTATTATTAAGTATAGGTGGTGTACAAGATATTCGTTATTTTCTGTATTTACCTTTTTAAAGATCAATTAATCCTGTCTTTTTTTATAATAGAACATTAAACTGTACAAAAATATTTTTTTTTGCTATAATACCTGAAGTATCAGGATAAAAGCATAAATTCGAAATTTTATTATATTCGCTCATGTAATTCCTAATATTGAATAATATTTAAACACTGTATATGAATTAATTACGGAATTATTCAATTATTAAAACACCCACAAAGTATTATATTTCTTTTAAAATATGTCTAAAAACCCGAATAGCATTCAACTAATAGCGTTTCGGTTCATCATGACATAAAATTGTAGGTAATCTAACGGAACGACAAAAGCTAAGTGCTTTTAAGAAATAATTCAAGTCCTACTATTATTGCATCTATTGCAATTATTCGTTTTTACATAATTATCAAAATTGTGTAAAATAATATATGTATTATTGGAATTATTACATTTTGTGAAAATATTCAAATAATATTTTAAAATTTTATAGGCAGTGATTTAGTTTATTATTCTAAAAGAAATTTTTGTTGCCGTGTGGTCTCGGCATAGAATAAACAGCTCGATGTCTGTCTGGATGTATTCACATCTAGACAGGCACCGAGTTGAGACCACCCCATCTCTTCCCGTGGGTGTCGTAAAAGGCGACTAAGGGATTTATTTAGTGGACCATCAACACTAAAGAAGAGCAGAACATACTAAACATTCTATACTAATGCTCAGTAGTATAGAATGTTTAGAAAACTGCTCTTAGGTTAAGAGAATATCTTTTATAGAAAGTGCGAAAAGAACGGTTATTGCTTTCGTTATTGATGACGGTGGCAATAACCCTTGTACTATATATTTAATTGCTGTGTCAAAGCGGCAGTTGCCAAACAATAAAGGCATCGCACCTAATGTTAATCTATAAAAGATGTTTTCTTAATCTTTTTTTTTTTAATAAAATTATTTTTACGGATTCTATCGCGTTTTGTATTTGATTTTTTAATTTCACGACAATTCAATCACTTTACAGCTTTCATGGGTTATGGTAGGGCCATGAACGCTGTAAAGTGGTGGGAAATTAAAAATCAAATACAAAGGCAATGGAATCCGTAAAAGTAGTTTTATTTTTTTTATTCTCGTCTTACGTTTTATACTCGTTTCGTTTTACGTTTGCGGAATGTTCAATACTCATATCTATCTCACTATCTCTTACTTTCGCACAAAATCTAAAAAAAAATCAGTATATGTTTTCATTATTAAACATTGAATGAGTTAAATATTATATTTATTTATTATCTTCGCTTTCAGAATATATTAAGTTCTTCCTGACGTTTAAATTTTACATAACTATCACCACTTTTTCACACAGTATATAATTGAAATTAAATTTGTTTGAATTCCGCTCTTATATATCTCGTTCTCTCATATTTTATGTCGTTCTCTTATATTTTATCTCAGAATTTAATTTCATATAGTCGAGCGATAATTATTTTATATTTAGGGACTAGTTAGTATATTATATAAGTATTAGGTTTAGGGACAGTGTGTTGAGGTTGTATCGTAATAGTATTCCGTAATAATGTATTGGTCGTAATTTGTCCTTCGGTAAGTATATAAACTAATATCCATTGTATTCCATTAAATATAGTAAAAAAATAGTTAAGGTATAATTAAGGTAAATATAATTAAAGTAATTATAATTAAGGTAAATATAATTAAGGTAAATATAATTAAAGTAAGTATAATTAAGGTAAATATAATTAAGGTAAATATAATTAAAGTAAGTATAATTAAGGTAAATATAATTAAGCTAAGTATAATTAAGGTTTTAGTGTGTAAATGCAAAGCTTTTAGGTCAGAGTGGGATTTGTCGAGAAATTATTAATAAGTATTAAGGGGCCCGATATTTCGGAGTTTATGTCATAGAATGAGTGATAATTAACGTATTTCAAAACATTAATTAATATGAAAAATAAACAATAAATTTAAACTTTATTTATATATATTAAAAAATCTGCACCATTTTGAATTCAAGTTTTAAGTTTATTTATTTAATTTAACTTTTAATATCAATATTATGTATAATTTATATTAAAAACAAATTCAATTTAGAAATTAATATAATAATAAATTGAATTATAACAATTATTTAAACAATTCTATTACAATTTTTTTACGCAATCACTCAGCCTGTGGCATATTTATCATTGAAATAAATAAACTTAAGTTATACTTTCGATTCCTTGGCGTATAAAACTTTATTAATAATTAAGGTATTAACATTATAAAATAATTTATAAAATTAAAACAAAAAAATAGAATACATTCGTGTGTATCCAAATTATCCTAAATTATATTTATCCAAATCACCCCTAGCATCAAAATCTCAATAATAGTAATAATGAGTGTTTCGCTACAAATTATTACCGTTTAAATATTGAATAAATCAATAAAATAAGATAAACGATGAAAATGTTAGGTTTCTTTATAATTTTCGGGCCTATTTTATAATTATATAAAACTTAAGAGTAGAAATATTTAAACTAATTGCTCCCGAATAAGTGGATGTCTAGAGTTAATACTCATAGTTATTTCGGCACGAACGAGGCTTAGCGGTTTATCAATAGTATAGCATAGTTCAAGAGATAATGACATTATTCGTAGGTAGGTTTAAATAAAACGTGTTGTGCCATCACCGACAAAACTACGTAGTTGTATATTAATTATATAAATTATTGTATATATAATAACGTGAAATCGGCGTGCAGCCTTCATTAATAGTAGACGAATTGCCATAATTGAACTTACAAATTCTGCATTTTTGAATTCTTTCTCATCAAAATTCACTTCTCGTAATGATTATTTTCTTTACCAAACGTATTCGTGGTAATTTCTAACCTTATTTACTATGGAATATAATAACAGAACAATATTTTAATTCACATAGTTAACATAAATTTATTATAAAAAAAAATATAAAATAATAATACAATAGAATACTAATTATTATTCTATGTTTTATTTGTAAGTATTTTATTGAAATTTCACAGTCATAACTGTCTACATATTATTCGGATAATTATATCTTCATCTATTTAATCGTGACTTCTTTTTTTCATTTATATTATTTCTCATTTTATGATATGCTGGTAGAGTTGATTAGGGGATTAAAGTGTGAGAATGATATAATAATAGTGATTAAGACATATTATCATCATCATTCATTATAGTCAGCCGTTAGTTGTTTCATTAGCCTAAATTTGTGATGCTGTTTTTGTGAAATAATTAATAAACAATTATCTAAATTTCACAGCTATTAGGGAATAATAAAAATATCTTACAGCTCACAAAGTCTTCAATTGATAGCGTGTGTTCTTTGGATAAATTTGTTTAAACGTCTTTTAAAACTTTTTGTTGCTTATAAAAAAGCAATAAAATATATATAATTTATAAAATAAAAAAAATACATCGACAAAAAATAAAATGTTTAAAACAATTCGTCAAAAAATGTATAAAATATTAAAAATACAGCAAAAAAAATTTAAAACAAAAAATATCCTAAGTCGGCTGCGTGCAAGCGCGCTTTTTACTGGCATGTAATCAAAAGGAATAAACGAGAAATGTAATTCCTATTTCTATCTGTGTACTATTTGTTTGATAATAACATCGATTTGTACTTTTATATAAATGATAATCTGGTTCAAATATCTCTAACTATTAAGTGCTGAAACAATTCGTAATCAATTTGGTATCATTACACATTGCTATAGCAATTAACTAAATTATTCATTAAAAATAACCCATCACAAAAATAACAATGGCAGTTTTATTACTTTAAGAGACAAATTATTTACTCTGTGGTCTTTGTCAATTTCTAACATTCTTAAACAACAATACAGAATAGAAATCAAAGTTACAAATTTATCCTTAATACAGAAAATCATATAAATGCTTTTATGAAATATTTTTCAATTTATATAAATATAGATTTAAAGAATTAATTTAAATTAGAAAGAAAATTTATAATATATAGATTTAAAGTTCATGTCAAGTGTCATGTGAATATTGTATAAATTTACTAAAAAGTAACCACCAATATTTTATATTTTCGCAGTTTATACTTTCATCATTATTTATGTGGTCTGCGTGATTCTCACCTTACAAACTCTTCAACAGTTAAAAGTAAATTCAGTCTAAAATTATATTATTAATATCGTAAAAGATTTACACCAGTTGTGAATGGTCTGGCATTTAAACTTAATAAGTTAATATATAATAGGTATTAAAACTGATGTTTATACTTCCATTATAAAGTACAAAAAATATTCAAATTTTGCACCACTTATAAATATAATAACAAAATTTCATCCATCCTTTCCATTAACATCATCTTATGCTGTATAACATCTACTATGCACATGGACACCACTTCATCTATTTCGTCCTACATTGTGTCGTTCAATTCATGGTTGATACTAAAAAAAAAACATTATTTCAATGTGGTTGTGAGTCTACCAAAGCTGTGACTTGTCCATTGCCACTTCACATACTAACTGATACTAAATTGGCAATGGGTGGGCTTACGGCATACTCAAACATTTTATATTGGATGCAAATAAAAAAATATTTTTTTTCTTCTTTTTAATTATTGGTTTTGATGTAAGTATATTGAGAAAACACTACATGCATAGTATATAAGAAAACGGCATTTATTAGATTTATAATATAATTATCGAATGGACATTCGGCCGCGCATTGGCATAGCATAGGAAACTATAAGAGACATTTAGTATTATACTTTATAAACGTGGATATATAATAACGATTAAGTTCCAAAAATATAATTATAATTAATAATATTTAGAGTTAGCATGACTGCTAGATACATCGCGTAATTGAAGCACGAGACTACGTACAAAGTATGGGGGAGGAGAGGCGGCATTGAGGTACAATTAATCACAACATTACTTCATGTTTGTGAATTATGAGATATCTTTATCATTGGTTTGCTTTTATAAACTATAGATCGTAAATCATTTTTCATATTTGAAAACTAATTAAATTTAAAAAATTATAGGTACTCAATTTCTGGTCGAACATTTTGCTCGAACACTTGCTCAGGCTGTGATTCATTATATTAAAAAATAGTACTTAAAATCAAAATGTAACAAAACTTGAGCGAAGTTTTAGCAGTCCATGTGTTTATGATTATTTAACTTTTATTATTTTATTTAGAACTTTTTATAGTATTCAATTAATATTCTGTAGGTTTCGTGTATTACTTTTAATTTCTTTAATTATATAAACCCCTCTGGGACAGTCGTGTTTTCATAATGAAACCAACGCATCACCTGGAGGGCATATTTTAAGCTTTCGGAGCTTGTGATATGAACAATACATTAAATATGATGTGCTCCATATAAAGCTAACAAAACATAAGGCAGCCAATTTTAATACATACCTATATATACTTTACGTAGTTCCACTTCATCATATAAATGTAAAAAATACGATATAAAATATTAAAAATCATATAAAAAAATAAAAATGCATAAAATAAAAAAAAAAACTAAAAAGTATACATTTGTTTAAAAAAAGAACTACTTAATTACATTTAAAAAAAATCATTTTGCGTTAGATTTAAATCAAGTCAATAATTTTTACTGTAAACATGGGTGGGTTTGCTTACAAGAGCCTTTCTTGCCTTTCGCTCACGGAAATAATAACATACTGACTTCTGTCCATTTACTATTTTTTAAATCTTAACATCATTTTATATCCCTTACGCGAAAACTGTTGCATATAATTACTGTTGCAAACAATTCGTGGCCATTCTACCAATTATTTATCTATACTTTAAAAAACACCGTCGTCGAATACTACGAGATGGATATTAGAAAAATATATATACGTGCCAAGTAATATTTTTTTTTATTTTTGAGTTTTGCATTGCTTATGAAAATTGAAAACATTTACTAAAATCTTGAGACCGTAGCTCAATATTTTTAAATTCTTATTTTTACGATCTATATACGTGGCTCGTGTGGACTTCAAAAAAAATATCTAAAATATAACTTTTTAAATTTACAACAGCTAACAATTAATTCCGTTTTCAATATTATTAATACTGATTGAAAATTTGCAGCCATTTTTGGTACTGTATATTATAAATTGTTATTTGTACTGATATTATAAAGCACAAAAACTATGCGAGCGTCCCACCACTAATAGAGATATTTGAGGTAATAAATCGAATACTCCAATATTCATTCGTGCGTACATCCATTAACATAGACCTCAACAAGATTGGCTCTGTGGCAACTATGTATTTACGACTTACAATAACATTTATAAAGTAGTAAAATAAAATCGTAAAATTTAGCTTTAGTTTTAGCTTTACGTGATATATGTCACTCGTTTAGTTTTAGAAGCTAATCATGGTTAAAAAATGTTTTTAGAAACAATATTAGCTTTATCATAACTTCATATTAAAAAATTAAATAAATGATTACTGTCTTTGCAACAGTTTCACTCGCTCACTTGCCAAGGGTGTTATTGATTATATTGAAAATTTTATGATTAAAATATAATAAAAATTTCCTTGAAATTTTAGCAGTCAATGCGTTTTAAAATTTTGTAAATTTTTATTAAATTGTTATATTTAGTGCTTTTTATAATATTCGGTAGTATTTTGTAGATTGATGTGTAGTGTTTTTAAAAATATGTATCCGTTTGGGACAGTCGTAGGCTTATGTTGAGACCAACGGCTCAGCCAGAGAGGTCACATTACATAACTCTGGAGCTTATAATACGAACAGGAAAATATGATGACCATATAAAGATTATAAACTAACCCTAACACAACTAACGTTTTTTTGCATACCTATATTTATATCAACTAATTTCATAATTTAAATGTATAATTGAATTAAAAAAAATATATAATTAAATATAAAAATATAAAATCATTGCAATTGAATAAAAAAAAGAAATATAAAATTCATTCACTTAATAATACGCCTCCATTTTTCATTTTGTTTGTATAGTTCATGTTTTTGATTAATGTTCTTTTAACGAATTTAATAACAGAAATTAATGTTTCGTTTTTTAAATTATTTATTAAAGTTCTTTACTGTTTATTAAATATCAATAAACTCATAATTAAAACTTAATGTCTCAATTAATTCCATTATTTAATTATATTTATAGATTGGCACTTCCTGTTTCACTCATTAGTGTGTTTACATTTTGAAGCTATAATACAATAACTGATGAACTATCAATATAAATATATGATATTCCTTTTATTTTTTCAATACACATTCATCATATGAAATAATCATTCCACATTTATTATAAGGTAAATATCTTATTTAATATTTGGTTCAAATTTAATGAAAATATCAAAAACATTTTTTTTTATAGTTAAAAAAAAAACAAATAACAATATCAGTGTCCATTTGGTAATAAAAAAAAATCTATTTAATTCAATATCGATAATGAATTATTTCATCAATCAAATAAAACAATATTTATTTTTATTATATTGAAAATGACTTTGATAAATTGAAAATATTTAAAACAGTAAATGAAAATATTATTATTAATTTTATGAAAAAATATTCTATTTTAAATTAAACTTAAAAGTTCTTGCAAATGTAACTTGCAACATTACAGTAGTTATAATTCACTTCATTATCCATTATTTGTTCTACATTATCACTATTCCATCAAAATCAACTCATCAAATCACTCATATATACATCCTCACAATAATGTAGGATATCCATTATTTGACTCCATCACTTGATTTATATAATTACAGTTGGGATTTAGAAAATACCAAAATATTCCACTGTGATAAATATACTGCCGAATAGACATTAAGATAAGATATTAATCATGTTTTTTATATCAACGCTGATGGTAAATGTATTTAAGGATTTACGAGCCATATATTAGTTATGTAATAGAAAATAGGTAATAATAATGATTAAGGTACAACCCTAGTTATTGTGTTAGTGGGCAATGTCAAGTAAAAATCAATATCTCGTACTTCCAATTTTATTTCAATAGTAAAAGGTAATTTTAATTTGAAATTATATTTAATTTAAAATTATATATATAACATCATGAAATTGCCTCATTTTAACATAACATTAAAATCCAATTTCTCAATAAATAAATGTTGTCTCTATATCTATTACTCAACTCTATCAAAATCATAATAGTCAGTTAGAAAAATAATTTTGGCAGTTATATTATTTTTACTTCTAGCTGTAATTCTGAAATTTAATTAATATAAAAGGTTGTCAAAAAATATTTTTTTCACAGTATCAATTAACTTATTCCCGAAGTTAAAATATTATTTTAAAATTACCCATTAATATATTCAATTGTAGTTTAGAGTAATACATATTCCATTGTGATAAATACTGCCGAGTAGACATAAGGGCATCTAATAAGCATGTTGTGTCAATATTTAATAAATTATGCTTGAATTTAAAGTATTTTAGGGTGTAGGTAATAGAAAATAGGTATTGTTAATTAAGGGAATAAACAATTTATAATGCATAAACGAATATTTAATCGGTTACAGCTCACGACACTACTGAGTAACTAGTTTAACGATAATTAATTAATTAATTTACTTCCATTAATCATTTAAACATTAAAAATCAGTGATAAATAAAATATTAATTCTGTAATACAATAGTAATCTAGTTTGAGTTTAAAGGGTAATATTTTATAACACATGGATTAAATTTATTTTTCATTTAAATAACTATCAGATTTGCCAGTATAGAAAATTCAAATAAAAATCACATTTAATGATTGCGACCGTAATTTGTATCGTTTTCCGAAAACATTTAACGTTTATCAATTTTTATGAATACAATTCACAAAGCCAGTTCGATCTTTTAATGTCCTTCAACGGTTATACATAATTTGATTTTGACATATCTAGTATTGTTGCAAATTATATTGTCGTTGATATTAATAAACCTATTCTTGAAATTAATGATTTTTTTTTTGTTAGGTTCCCTTTAATATCCAGTTGGAATTTAGAAATGTATCAACAATTATTCCACTGTGATAAATATACTGCCGAGTAGAACAAAAATATGTATTTAATAAGTGATCTGTATCTATGCTAACGAGACACGTATTTTGGAGTATAAGCATTAGAAATCTCTATAGTAAATTAGGGTGATAACCATTTTGCCGATTGTCATCAGGTGTATTTATTAGAATAGTGCCTCTAAGATTAGGTTAGGGTTTTTAATTAAAGTACTTATTGATAATTTAGTTTATAATTAATTTGTAGATGCTCACCAGGTATATCTGTTAAGATAATGGACAGTATCTCTTAGGTTAGCTTAGGTTATTGGTAATATAAAGTACTTATTGATAATTAGGGTGATAAGCAATTTTCCGATATTGATGAGGTAAAATCTATTGTAATAGTGGGCGATGACTTATCGAGTTGCTTATATAACAAAAAAAAATAATATCACTCGGTTCCAATAATAAATATCAAAATTTAATAAAAAGAACTATTTTATTTGTAAGGGTTTATTTTAAAGCAGCAAAATAATTTATGTCAAAAAAATAGTTCGTATGAAAATTAAAAATCAATTGTCAAAACAAGAATGTGTAAGTGGTAACAAATTTTAATTTATCCTATTCATCATTTTATTAACTAAATTCAATGAATTATAATATCGTGAATCCTTTTATTTATAATAAATTACAAATTGCAAGAGAATCCATTCAGTAAGATAAAATTGTCTAAAGTTTTTAATAGCTTAGAGACTATTTTATCTTTACAATTAGATTTCATTTAAATTTTTTTTCCATCATAATGGGTTGTGCAAAAATACATGCTTAATAACGCGAAATGTATTATTTTAGGTTTCCCCTTATTATATGTAGTTGGAATAATATTCTATTGCGATAAATACTGCCGAACGGATATTAAACTTAGGTTATCTAATAAGGTACATAATGGAAATTATATTTAAAGTAAATAAGCAATATACAAATGTGCTTATTAATAGAGTGTAGGTATTATTAACTAGTATAACAAGCAATTCGTTGATGCGTTTTCGTTAAATTTGTTAAGGTAGGCTAGATAAGTTGTGGACTATTAGATTTAACAAATTCTGTTTAAGAAATTTAGGTCTACGTAGTATAAATATTCTACGTTGGAGGTTTATTCTAGGGTTACTGTAGGTTTAGTAATGACACTCCATTATGATAGATCATACTAATTTAATTTCATATATCTAAATTAAATTACATTTCAAATAATAATAAAAAAATTGACATCAAATTAATCATATTACGTTATATTATTTTAATAAGTAAATCTGAGACCATCAATCTGATTGTTTAAAAATTCATCCAATCCATTAATATCATTGCTTAAAAATCCGACAAAATATAAAAAAAAAATATATTTGAATATCATCAATAATTATACTGTGTGAAATTTAAAGCGTAACAATTTCTGTTTTGCCCATTTAGTATTTTTACATTTACATTCGCATATTTTCATTATAATATTATGCTAAATGTGTATGTAAATTTTAATAGCAAAGTCGACCCGCGTTAATGTCTCGATAGCAAGTAATTAGTATTAAAGCAATATGAGCCAATAAAAGTGTAGTATCCACTTTAAGGTTAGGTAAGTTTAGAAGTAGTATTTGTTACATATGATTACGCAGTTTCATGTCATATTAATATTAGTGCTTAGGTTTAATTTTGAATTTTAATCTGTGATCACCGGTAGTTTCTTTTTCGAGCGATATCGCATTGGACAGAGTAGTGATAATGATTAATTTTTTGAACAAAAAGCTGTAATTGTTAAATTTAATTGCAATGACATCGTGATAGTCATAATGAATTGAAAATCACTAAAATCTATTTCTAATATTGAACGAAGTTATAATTTAATGAAATTCACTAAAAATCTATTAGTAATATAATTTAATGAAATTATAATTAAACCGAATTTTATTTAATCTATTTCGTTTTGGTCGGTAATAAAAACTTTATTAGTCTATATACTATTTTTTGATTTTTCTCATTGACTACAACGATCGTATTCAACGAAGATTAACCAAAATGTTATTATTTTGCAAGTGATTTGAAAAACATACGTAGTTGTCCATTTTTTTCGCTATTTAAGCTATATTATCTGAATTAATTTTCCTCAGTTTCATTGTTTTTCTAGTTATCATATTGATAACTTAGGTATATAATTGCAGATAGGTTAATAATTATTAATAGGTTTATGAATAAGTTGGGTTATAACGATACATAAAAATCATGTTATTAAAAAGATTTTAGTATTGGCAACTATATAGCATTCGAGTTCATAGCTTTAAGATTACATAAGCTACTACTTTTCTAACTACTAGGTATTTGTGATAGAGTTAAATTTAAATTTAATTATTATATAGATACATATTTATAACGCAGTTTCATATTTGAATAACTCAATATTTTCTAATACTTTTGCATCAGAGTATTATATTGTAAAATAAATTTCTTAAAATTATAGCACTTAATACAACAAAGCTCCATTGAAAATTGACTCGGGTTGAATTTATCTGATAATACAAGAATTGAAAGTGTTCACCGTTTGTTAATACAAAACATATCTAGAATTAACAAAAAGAGAATTAACAAAAAGTAAATTGATAATTAAGTAATTTCTCACAGTAAGTTATATCATATATCTGACATTCATTTCTGAGGCGATATCAACTTATTTGTTTTCTATTACAAAAGTTTAAACAGCAGACGTCTTGGGTGGTGGAAGTTATAGAATATTTAAGGATTTTTTAACAACTAATTTTATATTGGTTGTGTAATCTAGTTGGCTGTAATTCTTATAGGTATTTTTAAAAATAATAAGAAAGCTTATTTCAAACAACATTAGTAAATCATGGTTAATACATCGCCTCTTTTTTTTTAACAATTCCAATGTATTTACAATACAGAGATAACTAAATTATTACAGAAGTTTTTATATATTTTTGTCTAAATTCAAATTAATAGAATATAAGAAATGTTTTAATTTCAATAAGCGCTGATGCGGTTTAATTACTTTTTCTTTGTTAAATTTTGTCACCATTCAATAACAGTACTTTAAAAAAAATATACAAAAATTAAATACAAAAATGTTAATTTTAATTAATAAATCTATGCGGTTAAATGTTTCTGAATTATACCGCACTGTCGGTTTCTTTTCAATTATGTAATTTTATTTTCTACATGGTAATCAATATATGATACCGAATGACAACTCAAAGGCTATTTTAACATTTTAAATACTATAATTTTATGTTGTATAATCGATGTTATTAATATAAGTTTATTAGTATATAAGTCTTGGTGTATAAAATTTTATGATTTTTGTTTTAAAATATCGCATTTTAAGCCATTGAATAAGGACAATACAAAATTTTTATGATATTACTGTTGAAATTCAATTGCAATGTTAGTTATCAAATTTGATGAAATCAGTCAATATTGTATGTGTATTTGGTGATTTTTTTTTCGACGAATCCATTTATCTACCACCAAGCATGGAATTAAATAATAATTGAAAAGTGTGGTTTCCTTTTATTTTCTAAATGTAATTGATTCTATAATTTGTCGTCTAATCTTATTACTTTTTATTCTGAATAGATGTTGGTGTATTTAGTGATATTTTATTTAACATTCCAATTTGTATATTCTCCATGCAAGATATAAAAATAAAAAAAAATTGTAAACAAGACTATCGTAGCTCTCTTTTGATGTTTTTATATTCAAGGTTTCATTTATATTCAAGAACTTCATAAGCACCTTTTCTTTATCGGTTTCCTTGAAATGTTGTATCATTTTATGTTAAGAGAAAAAAAAAGCAAATATTACTCGTTTCATGATCACTAATTAAAAACAAACCCAACTGTTGATAATTATAATAGCAGCGAAGTATAGAATAATAATAATGAAAAACGTGAGTTAAACTTAAACTATTCGAAATGACTCCTAATATAAATTACATTTAACAAAACAAAATAAATATCATTAAATTAAAAAAAAAGAAAAAAATCACAAGCAAGTACAAACGCTGACAAAGGTATTGTTAAGCCACCCAACTACCGACCGGTGAATACAACGATGGACCTATATATAAATGCCTTCCTCGAATACAAGGCAATCTTAGAAGGCACAATCATCATCAAAGCCTTGACTGCCAACAACATACTCGAAGCTTACCACCATCAAAGCGAAGGTTTGCTGAAAGTCAGACTCGAGGAAGAAGATGCCAACCGTTTACAACAACAAGACTGGCGATGTCATGGCGGGTAAACCTATCTCAACCCACATGGCGGCTTTTAGTGCCACCGGAGGCTTCGTAGATCTAGACGAAGAAGCTACAAAGGAGACTGGTAGAACCATATTCCACACCCCGGAGCACGACCTGGGTTGTGAACAATTTCAACCCCACACACGACGTCGTTCTAACATCATTGCTCAAGGCAAAAGATGACCTGAAAAATAGGATTACCCAACGCATGGGGCAGAAAGCGGCAAAGAATGTTTATACAGTGGCATCGGCCCTGACAAACGGAGTCAGAACGAGCAAAAACCAAGCGCTCGAATCCAATCGACTAAGCGCTCATAAACCACTTCGGCTCCGTGGTCTTGTTAATGCGCACTGTAAAGGTCAAAGAACTCCTTATTGGCGACACTAACCAAATACCTTTCATTGATCGGGACAACCTGTTTAAATTAAAACACTATAAACCTCTAACCACACCATCGGCAACACAAGAACTGTTGTGTACGTATCGGTGCCCTATGGACGTAGCATATGCCCTTCAGAACAACTACAATGGCATATACTTGTCAAATAAGATCATCAAATCCCTGAACATATATACATACGCCGACGCCGTCATACCACTAGACCTTCCTGAGACACTATACCTGTCGCACACCCAGGCAGAGAAAGAAATCCTCAACGAAAAGGAATACGGCACCGGTGAGGGCTCCGAACTGCGTACCATCCACGAAGCACAGGGACTCAGTGCACCAAATGTCATTATCATCCAGACAAGAGATACAGGGCAAAAACTACACAACAGTATCCAACATGCTGTGGTTGCCATCTCCAGGCATACTAGATCCTGCACCTACTACACAGACAACCGTGAATATGCCATCTGGTAACTCATGAGGAAGTCTATAGATCAGGACCCAAGTACTTTACTGGAATACATTAAAAAGATGGCAATAAAACATAGAGAACAAAGGGTAATACAAGAGCTCGGATTGACATCACAATAAAGACCAACAATTCATGCATGGAGTATAAAAAGACATCATCACATGTTCACAATAAACTAATAACGAAGAATCTCTTTAAAAATACATATAAACCATCATAAATGTATAATATCAAAGCCACTTCAAGAAAAATTTAATTATATAACTTCAACTTCAACATAACGACTAAAATAGACAACATAAAAAAGGCACGGACAAAAGTATGTGGACCAACAATTTATCTAATAAAAAAAAAAACCACTCGTTTGGCATTTTAAGATTTTTATAAGGATTATAAAGCAGATTTATATTTTTTATACATTTAAAATTTACCAACATTGAAACGTAAAAAAAAATATTAATAATATATTACAGTATAAAATAGACATATTGAAAACACTATGGTTTTTTTTTTCATATTTTCGTATCTTGCTTGGAGTATATAGTGTCCAAAAACTGTACCTTAAAAATTTATTAGGTATATACTGTCTAAACATAATGACTTCAATTTTTTTTTATTAAATCTATGAATATTTCGATATCATGATGATTGATATTTTGACTAACCTTTATTTTGATAAATCTAATTATATTACAATTAATGGGATAGAAAGGCAAATTAAAAGTTTTATATATAATTGCTAAAATTTCGAAGTGTAACGTGTACGATGTAAGTTGAAATTATGTGATTTCGTGATTTTATCTTTTCTTTTAAATCGAATTATCTTACAATCACTAGAAATAAAAGACATTTTTAATAAAATACTCTTTTTAAATTGATAAGTGAAATGAAAATGTGAATGAATTATGTTAGCTGTCAAATACATGTGACAAAGATTTTTTCTACAAACCCAATTTTTCTACAAACACTCAATAAGATAAGAAGACATTAAGGGTTTATAAAAATACTCTTTAGGGCATATACACATATTAGGTAAGCTGTTTTTGGGTTGGAAATGGTCTTCAAAAATACCATACTGGAACATTAAATTGAGTATTGGCCGCATACAATGCCCATAAATTTAGTAAATATAATGTATTCGATGTTAGTTGTCAAATCTATGTGATATACCTTCTTGCTACAAACCAAATTAATATTACACTCAAATAGGATGGAAAAGCATCTTAAGGATAAATACACTTTAAATTTCAAAAAATATTCGATGTTAGTTGTCAAATCGATGTGATTTTGTAACTTTTCTTTTGGCGAACTTAATTAATTTACAATATGTAAGATAGAACAGCATCTTAAGAGTTTATTAGGTTACTATTTAAATTTCTAAATGTTATATCATCGATGTTAATCGTCAAATTAATTAATTAATGTGTCAATATTAATCCCTACTAATATATAAATGTGAATGTAAGTTTGTTTGTTACGCTTTTACGTTTTTTAGTTAAAACTACTCAACCGATCATCATGAAACATTGTACACATATTCTTGGAGGTATTAAAAGTAACATAGGATACTTTTTATTTAAAAAAAAATCAAATTTTTTATATGAAATATAAACAAATTGTCAAAAAAATCTCAAAATCTAGCTTCTTTAACGCCATCTAGCAGTCCAGTAATGAAGTTCCAACCCTGAGTATTGTAATACTGTTGCACTGTATTACCGACGGTCAAAAATAAAAATAGGGGATCAAAAACTTTAGGAAAGTAACCTTTTACGCGGGCGAAGCCGCGGGCAGAAGCTAGTCAATCATAAAATTTCTAATGATTTTTTATTCAAATAAATTCCAGATTATCTATAAAATAATATAACTTATACATTTACTGGATTATCGTTTTATTGAAACAAATTCAAAATTAGTGGTCTAATAATTACGATAACACATTAGTAATAAGTCTTGGTGTATTTATTAATTTTAGTTTAAAAAAAATTATGTAGTTGGTCTACGAAAAAATGAATGTTTATTGTAATTCAAGACAAATAAGTCTTAATGTAACAAGTATACATTAAAATGTATGATGCATGATTAAATTTTAATAAATCTTGGTGTATAAATAAACTTTTATTTCGACAATCCCGAATCCCTGCACTAAGGAAATAATCCTTGTATTGCGGGGGAGTTTACAAACATATAATTAACGCAAACAAATTACATCCAGACTCAGAACAACAGGTTGTGGATCGCACAAAGTATTATCCTGCGTAGGAGTCGCACCCGCGGCACTGGCAGGAAAGATATCGGTATCTTAATCCATAACCCATCTGTGAAGTTTCAGTAGTAAGTATAAATTTCAAAGGACTACGTTAAGATGGCAGCTTAAACTGATAAAGCTGAGAAAACTTTTTCCTTTAACAAGTATATTGAAGTCGATTCAGCTGGCTCTCGATGTGGATGACAGTTAAAGGCACTAAATAAACAATGATTATATTTATTCATTCTCTTGCTCTGGTGTTTTGTTTATTGTTTTGGTTATTGTTCCGTGTGGTGACGGAGTAAGAATACAATTCACCACTCCTTATCTTACCCGTGGGTGATTGTAAGAGACGACTAAGGGACATATTGCATATAACATCTTTGCAAGAGAAGGAAAACTCGTAACAATACCCTATACCAACACGTCTGATCAGCGTGGTATAGTAGGTCAATTTCCCTTCCATTATGGAGGAGGCTCGAGCCCAACAGTGGGACATAAATATATGAGCTGAGATGATGATTCTCTTGCTCTTACTCCAATTACTTGGGGTCGACGAAATATGTATTATGAAAAAGTTATTGGACAATAGTTTCTAGGCCTACTGCCACTGGCCGCCTACGTGACGTCAACCCTACTTGAGAATGTAATTGTTGACCAAAATAGCATCCGGTGGTGCTGGCCCTGGTTGATCTAACGCTCTTTTACGACATCCACGAGCAGAGTAAGGCCTAGTAGTATTCGTAGCCGCTACCACACATCAAACCACTAACAGTGACTATAAAATTTAACCACCTTTGTTATCAGCACCGTATAGGCGATATGTCACTAGTCCCACTCTGATCGTCTTATTTCTGGAGCAATCAATTCCCCCTGTAATTACACACATACAAAAACCTGCATTGACTATTTAAAAATAAAATCAGATATAGACAAACCTGATTTCTCTCCTATTCTAAATATAAAAGACGCAAACTTTGCAACAAACAATTTAATTAACATAGTGTCATCGACTATAGCTACATATACAAAAACCACAAAAATATGCAAAAGGTACAAAGTATAAATATTATAAGTAAGCCGTGGATGACTCCAGGGCTAGTTAGATGTATCAAAAATCGGGATAGATTGCATATAAAGTCTAGAAAGTACGCAGAGAACATGACAACCAAATTAACCTACCTCAGGTATCGAAATTATTGTAACCGTTTACTATGCAACCTGAAATTAGCATACAACAAAGGACTTATTGACGAAGCGGGTAATAATCCCAGAGAACTTTGGAAAGCAATAAAACATATCTCTTACACTGATAACAGAAATTTAACTCACACTCATCTTCTAACCAATCATTCTAGTCATGAGAAGGCCACCAACCACGTTTGTAAGTTCTTCTCTAATATAGGTAAAACACTAGCTGATAAAATAATTGTCACTAACTCTCATAACCCAATGCCCTCTTCGGTCCTTTCAACTAGATGCATGACAAATTCAATAGTTTTACTGGGTGTGAGCGAAGTTGAATCTATTATTTTACAGCTACATACTGATTCCGCTACGGGGTGGGACGTTATCATCTCGTATACTCAAATCATCACGACAAGCTCTCATTCCTCCTATAACTTATATTTGCAACAGTGCCATAAGCACAGGTACTTTTCCTGAAGCCTTGAAAAAAGCCATAATTCACCCAATTTATAAAAATGGTGATAGAGGTTGCGTTACCAACTATCGTCCTATATATTGCCTGCTGTGTCTAAAATTCTGGAGAAGATATTGAATAACTCATTGAAAATTATATTAATAAATTTAATATCTTGGCCAATAATCAATATGGATTCCGATCGAGATTATCCACTGAGAATGCCGTGATTGATTTAACAAATTCAATTGTCAATCACCTTGATAATAACAACAGATGGCTGTGCATCTTTTTAGATCTTTCCAGGGCTTTTGACACTGTCTCTGTCCCACTCCTACTAGATAAACAGGAGAACCTGGGAATACGAGGTATCACATACAACATTTTTAAAGACCACCTCACCAACAGAAAATTAAGGGTAAAAATAGGTGATCATCTAATTGATGAATATCCTGTATCTTATGGCGTTCCCCAAGGAAGTATTTTGGACCCTACCTTGTTCCTATTGTATGTTAACGAACTCTGTGCCATGACCCTTCCAAACACAGAAATATTTATGTACGCAGATGATACTGCAATTGTTGTAGAGGGACCCTCATGGTCAATAGTAAAGGAAAGAGCGGAGTAGTCACTAAACCAAATTAAGCTCTGGCTATCCAATCATCTTCTTACCTTAAATGTCAATAAAACTTTCTACATTGCCTTCTCAATTTCTAAACGAAATGTACCGACACAAGACTTTTCAATAAAGGCAGGCATAACAATCTCTTATAGTCTATAAAATATAGCTTGATCTCTGTGACAGTTCTCACTAGACCCGCACGCTTACGATGTAGTCTGTATTTTTGTGGATATAATTCTTTATTTTTTAAAGTTATTTGCTACTGCAATTGAAAAACAATGCATGAAAATCTTATTGAACTTCAATCAAATGGTTGGATGAATCGATTATAAATTTAAAACAATTTATGAAAATCTTATTGAATTTATATTAATGGATTTTATTTAATTTAAACTAAAGTTGTTAATTAATTCTTTTTATTATTCGAAAGGAATACATCCAAGTTCATCGTCACTATTATCATCATCGCTGGAGCATTCCTGTAGGTTGATGATGAGTTATTGGTCACAGATTATTTCATGAATATCCATGTTTATTTTATAAAAGAAATTATCTTTTTAATATAATAGAAATGGTCTTATTAATATTATAACTGATGTCTGAATACTAAATTAACATAATTTACTTATTTTATAGAGTAACCATGTGGTTTATATAGGTAATGTATTGGTTTTACTTGTTTTATAAATAATTAATAAGAATGTTATCGATTTACATTTATCGATTGTCCCATCTCTATCTTATTCTCAGTTCAGTATGATCTTGTACTTGCGTAAGCACCATACTTTTATAAAATGGTTACTAAGAATTTTAAAACATATGAGGTACTAGTTTTGGTGTAAATATTCATATTTTTATATTCATAATTCAGTTGAGATATAACTGGCACCTAAAGAATGAAAATATAGGCGATATAATCAATTGTGGTAGGACCACGCTGTTGATAGTTTTCTGTCTACAGCCGCGGACCGGTCCGTCCGAGGTAGTACCACACTCTCGCAGAGGATCGACGTCTGAGTAGTGACAAAATGCTATTGCGCTTCGTTCGGTGAGCGAGAGAGCCGGAACCCCAACTAGATGGGCTTGGGGATTTTATTGGTAGGCAGCGGCCCAAGCTATACCCTTGCTATTGCAAGGTTCATGGGCGGCAGTGACACTTACCATCAGGTGTGCTGCTTGCTCGTTTGCCACCATAAGCAATAAAAAAAAATACAAATTAAAATTGTAATAATGACGCTTATTCATAATTACTTCATCGTTTTTGTCGCTATCTGTCACAGAGATCAAGCTATATTTTAAGGACTATAGGTAAAAATTGTGCATGTCAGGCACTCACTAGAGTTACAAATACTAAGTATCTGGGTGTGTACATAGACAGTAAATTGAAGTGGCATATCCAGACTGAAACCGTAAAAACTAAAACTAGAAAAATAATACACCTGTTTAAAACTCTTCGTGATATAACCTCTCCAGATAGGTTGAAGATGGTCTATTTTGCTCTATGTCAATCTATCATCCAGTACTGCATAGTGATTTGGGGAGGATCTTCTAAAACCCAGTTAATTGAATTGGAAAGAGCCCAAAGAGCAGTGCTGAAAGTAATGACCAAAAAACCACTGAGGTTCCCCACGTCACATATATACACCGACAGCGAAGTACTATCAGTGCGTAAGTTATTTGTGCTCCAATCCATTTTAAAAACTCATCTAAACGTCCCCCGTCCAGATCTAAAAAAAACGTAATTTGCAGCCAGTATGTTCTACTTACCGATATAAAACGTCTTTTGCCAGAAAACAATTTAAGAGTTTAGGCTGTAAACTTTACAATCTATTAAATAGACAACAAAATACTGTAGCTTTCAACAGCCATGAGGTTAAAAAGAGAGCAACCAACTGGCTGCTCCAGTTAAATTATAATGAAACTGAAGCTCTTCTTAAATTCGTGGAGTAAACAGTACCGAACTCTGAGAACCAGTCTGAGCTTCGGTGCGTGGCAGAAGCTTTACAACACACCCAACATAAACCCACATACTCACACACACAGAGATACTAATCCCCAAACACCACTAACACAGCACTAACATTCTCACACAGTATACACACCATACATCACATAAGCTACATTTAGCATATACACGCGTATAAACATGCGCGTTCACATGCACACGAACTATAATATAGTAGCTATATGTAAGAATTATTAACCTTAAAGTCTATTCAAATGTTTGCGAATTAATGCTCATTTACATGTATAAAACATAATCATCTTTCGGCTGATCACTGTTTCCCATAATACAGGCCATGGCCTAGTTTGGGAAGGAGTTTCAGTATCTTTTGCAACAACCTAAAGTTCTTTAGATTTAAATTATATAGTGTGTAACATTACTCTGTATCACATAAACTTTTTTATTGCACGCCTCACGAAGTATAGATACACGTACACGTGTATCTATACTTCGTGGCACGCCTCATAAGCGAAGCGTTGAGGTCTTGCTCTACTCTCGACATATGAAAATCCAGCACTTTTCAAACCTAAAAATGATTGTATTTTTCTCACATTGCACTTATAGGATAATATTATTATACATATGTCAAGAAAAAATATTCGTCTAAACATATTTGTTATTTTTAAAAAGCAATTATTTTGTTTAAAGTAAGAAAAAAGTTGATTAAAAAAAATATTCGAGGACGTCCAGATGTTACCGTAAAGTATCTGGCATTCTCTAGACCGTAAAAATAATGTATCGAAGTTTTTCTTTTATTAAAAGCTTCATAATCGCAACGCGCTGTTTCCTTTCGAAAATGGCTTGGTAATTCCTTGTCGTTTAATTGCAATTAATAAAAAACTAAACTGCTTAGTCATTAGTGTATGTATACTTTATGAAAATTGGGTTCGTTTACATTGGCCACAGCTCGTTTACATTACACAGGCAAAGGAAATAAATCCCATTCAGCCCATACAGCTATGTTTAGCTCTACGACGAGAATGGCACGAAATTTCAAAAGTATTTTTTTTCTTTCATTACGAGTATGTACAAGCTTTTATTTGGTTTCACCTGTCCCGTTGTCTGTAATCAAATCTTGCAAGTTAAATTTGATCATCTTCCCGGTTTCCGATTGAGCTGAAATTTTGCTTGCATGTATAAATTAGATGACAATGCAATATTATTGTGACATAAAGCTGACCTGATGATGGACCTGGAAGCTGGCCATAGGAACTCCGTAATTAAACGACGCAACCCCATCGAGTTTGGGCTCTTTCGATTCGTCTTGAAGATTATTTTGATACTATATGGAAACCAGGGTCTGATCATGGACCTGGAAGCTGTCCATAGGAACTCCGTAATTAAGCGACGCAACTCCATCGAGTTTGGGCTCGTTTGATTCGTCTTGACGAGTACTTTGTGACTGTATGGTAACCAGGGTCTGACGATGGACCTGGAACCTGGCCATAAGAACTCCGTAATTAAACAACGCAACCCCATCGAGTTTGCGCTCGCTTGATTCGTCTTGAGGAGTACTTTGATATTATATGGTAACTAGGTTCTGATGATGGACCTGGAAGCTGGCCATAGGAACTCCGTAATTAAAAGATGCAACCCCACCGGGTATGGGCTCGTTTGATTCGTCTTGACGAGTATCATGGTTGGCGTGAATATGCAACTCCAACAAATTGGGGAAAAAAGTTCGTGCCGCTTATTATGAATGTAGATTATGATTGATTAGATGGTTGACCCAATGCCAAAGTAAGCACGTGCCGAGGGCTGAATGGCGTGAGGATGTATAAACATTTCATATCGCTAACGTTGCGCCTCAGAGTACCAGGGCGAACCCTCTTATAGGGAAGCCCTTATCCCTCCACAATGGATCTCTGGGGTGATGAACCGTTTTTGTCCTATATTTGTGGGAACAACACGAATAATAAAAATACTAAAAAGTTATAAATAAAATTAAAGCAAAATATCGTTTTTAACAAGACTTTATTATTTGCTAATATAATAAATTAAAAAGTTAAAAATAAATTAACTCTAATCAGACATATAACACTTTATAAGTTCATTGTAACCTTTAACGATATTTTGATTAAGATTCAACAACAAAATAATTCCATATCGTACATAATTATATATTTTTAACACTAAAACTATTAAATCTTCCCGTTTTTATCACAGTCCCAATTTTATAAATAATGTTTGTTGCATTTTTTAGCAAATAATAAACAGCTTGCTTTTAAATAATATTTTTCTTTAATTTCATTTTCATTTCTGGCATTGACTAATAGTAAATGATAAATAATATAAAAATTATGAGGCGTGCACTTTTGGATTTTCCAAATTATTTTATTTTATTTTTATTATGTCATCCACAATGTTCGAAATCAATTACCATGCTAGTAGAGACGGTTTCTAACTTGCAAACTCTTGCATTGATTTTATATACTACTTTCTCTTAGTTTTACTCTCTTACTAAACTCACGTAAAAGAGAAAAGAAAATGTGTTCCGCAGTCGATCTTCCATCTGAAGAGCCAACGAAGTTAAGCCTTACCTGTACTGACACCACAGTCTCATTACATTTTAAGGACTACGTTTTTGGGTTGGCCATGTTTTAATCATATCGCTCCAACGAAGGGCAGCGTAGGGATATGAGAATGTGGTCCGCTGACATATCGTAGACGAGGAACGTGTACTGTAGGATATGAAAAGAGGTGTGACAATAAAAGCCCCGTTTCCCCAACCAGGACCGATTATTTAAACTCAGATCACCGTAGCCTTTTTACCTTAACCGCTTGGTCACCTCCTATGTGATGACTACCTCGCAGAAGGCGATGAACGTGTCTCAAATCCTAGCTCTGACAATCACCGCTTATACAATGGCCAGTGGCGACAAAACTTTACCGATGATTGCAGCTGCAACAACCCTTGCAGGTGGAATTTCGTAAAATGCGTTCTTAGCTGACCTTTACTCGGCGAAAGGAATATTCGTACCAAATTTAAAGTCTGTAGGCCTTATGGTTCCAGAGATATCGTGATAAGTCAATACATAGGTGGAAATCTCTTATATATATATATATATATATATATATATATATATATACAGGGTGGCAGTGGACCGCTCCCGAAAACAAAGACAGGGAACCCCACTAGTCCTACTTGTAATGATAGACTAGGAAAAAAATCGATTCGGAGGAAAATAATTTTTTTTTTCACCACACGAGGTCGTTGAACTCTTGAACATATGATCGTGAGTTTTGAATAGATTGCGTCTTTTCTCGTCTGAGTAAAGTGACGTATTTTTTATTGAATTATCGTTACATGGCACTGTCCTAATACGATGTAAAGTGAAAAAAACTTGAAATTCGTTGTGAAAAAATTTCTTTTTCCATCCGAATCCATTTTTATTCTAGCCTATCATTACAAGTAGGACTAGTAGGGCCACCTGTCTTTGTTTTCGGGAGTGGTCCACTTCCACCCTATATATATATATACATACATACATACCATCACGCCATGTCCCTTGCAGGGTAGGCAGAGAGAACAGAATGCCAGGGAACTCTATCCTTGCATACTTCACTCGCTTCCTCAACATTCATAATTCTCTTCAAACACGCTCGCCGGTTTCGGAGACTTTTGACTCCACCTTCGCTCAGTACATGACCGATCTGGTCTAGGTAGGTTAGTCTCGGTCTCACCCGGTACCTACGTCCTTTCACTTTCGCATTGTATATCTTCTTAACCAGATGTTCGTTCGACATTCTTTCCACATGTCCGAACCATCGGAGCATTCCCTTTCGCATCTTTACACCAATAATCTCTTTCATACCTACTCGCTTTCTTACGTCGTCGTTACAAATGCGATCGATCAGCCTAACTCCACAGATTATATATATATATATATATATATATATATATATATATATATATATATATATATATAGATTTATATAAATATATATATTTATTGGCTCACTTTTATTTATTTATTTATACTTTATTGCACACCTAGGTTAATACATTTATAATAACAATTCTAAGCGGAGATAGTACAATGGGCGGCCTTATCGCTAAAAGCGATTTCTGCCAGGCAACCTTTGGATGGAAACATGTAAGGAAAGAGCGGTAGTTGTAGGTGTACTGCTTAACTATGTATAAAATATATAAATAAACACATACATACAATATATACACTCATTTGCAAAAAAAACGGGCACCTAAGCAATGAACCATTTCAAATGTTAATATTTCTTTGTTTGATAATTATAGGTAGTTTTATCCACACAATTTGGTAAATTAATAAGAAAATAATCGTTTTCATCAGTATTTCATAAAATTTAGATACAATTTATGGGAAATAATGCTAAACCTCGCTAGTAGTGTATATTCGCTAGTAGTGCATATGCTCATGAAGTAAAAATAAAAAAGTTTTTTTGTTTGTTTTTCTTTAATAAAGTAAAAGCAGATAAATGTTTAGTATCGAGTGTGACCCCCTCTAGCTAAAATCACAGCTTGAATTCGTCTGGGCATGCTAGCGAGTATATCCCGGATACTTGCTTGCGGAATACGTTCCCACTCCGCAGTAATCACATTCTTCAGGTCTCTGATGGTCTGCGGAGCCGGGTGTACTGATCTCACACGCCGTTTCAGAACGTCCCAGACATGCTCTATGGGATTGAGGTCGGGACTTCGAGCTGGCCAATCCAAACGACGAATGCCGACCTCTTGCACATACGCATTAACATCGCGGGATCGGTGGGCGCGAGCATTGTCGTCCATAAAAATCGAGTCTTCACCTAGAGCGGCCAATGCGGGTTGTGCATGAGAAATTAGAACTTCCGTTATGTATCGATGCCCAGTCAGTGAGCCGTTTTCAATGAAGACTAACTCTGTACGATCCATTGAATTTATTCCTGCCCAAAACATAACAGAGCCCCCACCATAAGGTGTGATTTCTTCGAAACATGCCTCTGCAAAGCGTTCTCCTTGTCTTCTTAGCACTCGCCGACGTCGATCTTCACCGAACAGAGATATCCTGGCTTCATCAGAGAACAAAACCCTATTCCAATCGTCTTGAGTCCATGATTCACAATTTCTAGCGAACCTAAGCCTGTGAACTCTGTGCTCACGGAGTAATTTGGGGCCGCGGGCCGGGCGGTGACTGCGTATATTGGCAGCGAGAAGCCTCCTCCTGACCGTCCATAGACTAATATGCACATTTCTTACTTCTTGGAGGTTGTTCTTAAGATCCACATACGAAGATTTGCGATTTCTCAATGCGCGACTCACAAGAAAACGATCATCCCGTGGTTGGGTACATGGTTTTCTTCCAGAACCAGGCCTTCTCTCGACGGAACCAGTCTCCTGATATCGCTGCCAGGTCCTTTGGACTGTCGAGCGACTAACATTTAGCCTCCTAGCCACGAAACATTGGCTGCAACCCTCTTCAAGCAGCGCGATAATTTTGGTAGCTTTTACCACTTTATCTACCATTTTTGATACAGCCAAACAGCATTAAATAAAGCTTTGACAGTCAAGGATATGAAATTAATCGATAAAAATTGAATAAAAGTTATGAAAGTCGATGTTAACTTCTGGAACTTCGCGCCAAAAATGTAGGATAAAAAGGGGTTTTCTGTAAAAATGAACATCAAATGAAAAATTGAATTTAGAACGTACTTTTTTAAATACCACAGCATTTTTAAAACCGGCCAGTAACGTGTACAAACGATTGAAACCTTTTTGGTATTGTATCTTTTTAAATATGAATGAAAATCAAAACCGCCCGTTTTTTTTGCAAATGAGTGTATATACAATATATACATACACACATATACATATATATATACACATACATATACACATATATAAAAATATATAAAATAAATATTATAACGCGACTGATAACTTAATAAATGTGAAGTTTAGTAAAGTAATAATATAAATCTAGGTTATATAATAAAGTAGATAGCAAATACTAATTGATCAATTTTAGATAATAATTTTTAAGTTTTACTTTAAATGTGGCCAGGGTCTTAGAGCGTTTTATATGTAGCGGAAGTTCATTCCACAGACGTACCGCCGTGATTGTGAACGATTTCTCAGAAAATGATGTAAAATGCAGTGGCATTTTCAGTTTCATGTTATCTGATGACGTTAAATTCCTATTATGCGTATCATGAAGATATTCAAAGCGAGCTTTAAGATAGGAAGGAGTTGAAGAAGTAAATAATACAGTGTATAATAGAGAGACAATATGAGTGTTCCGACGAAGACGTATAGGTAACCATTTGAGCTGGTGCCGAAACTGTGAAACATGGTCATATTTGCGTAATCCAAATATGAATCTTATTGCAAGATTTTGGAGACGCTCAAGCTTGTCTAGTTGATATTCAGCAAGATCTAAGTAGCTAACATCAGCGTAGTCTAAAATGGGTAATAATAGACAATTAGCAAGCGTAATTTTAGTGGCAGTGGGCAGAAAATTTTGAAGCCTTTTTAGAACTCCCGCAGGGGCAAATACTTTTCTGCTTACCTCTTGCAATTGCGGACCCCAACTTAAATTAGAGTCAATAATTATTCCCAAATCCTTAACCTGATCACTGATCGGAATAGTCGTGCCATCAAAAAGGACTTGGGGTAATTGAGAATAATCAATTCTAGACGTGAACCAACTACTTCCTATAATTGACACCTGAGTTTTACAGGGGTTTACCATGAGTCCATGACATTTGCTCCACACACTTATCTTAGTCAACTCCCGATTAAGTATCTCTATTGTGTCAGACAATTTTGCTAATGGTGTGTGCAAGTAAACTTGTAAATCATCTGCGTAAAGGTGGTAAGAACAAAGAAGATTTTTGGTGATAGAGTTAATAAAAATAAAGAAAAGTAAGGGAGATAATACGGCACCCTGCGGCACGCCAACAGTTGTACTACACCAGGAGGAGTAGGTATTATCGACACACACGCGTTGTCGGCGACCACACAGATAGTTACGAAACCAACCTACCACTGCTGGAGATATATTTAGAGAGCGAAATAAGCAAAGCAGTACATCAAAATCCACCGTGTTAAAAGCATTACTAAAATCTAGGAGGGCGAGAACAGTTAGCTTACTATTTTCCATACCGGCTCTAATATCCTCCGTAATATTAACAAGAGTTGTTGTGGTGCTATGTAAAGGTCAGAAACCAGATTGGAAAGGATTAAGAATATTATATTTGCTAAGGAAGTTACTAAATTGGTTGTGAATTAGGCGTTCAAGTACTTTAGAGAGGAAAGGCAAAATGGATATTGGTCAATAGTCAAGAAAAGATGTAGGGTTGCGTTTTTTGGCAAGGGGATTATTTGTGCATCTTTCCATGCAGTTGGAAAGCAGCCACTGGTTAAGGAATAGTTAAGAATATGACAGATTATTGGGCGAAATTTGGAAAGGATAGGGACAATGATATTACGGCTGACACAGTCAGATCCTACGGCATTAGATGTAATTGCTATAAGGCTTTCCCTAACGTCATCAGCAGTAAATAGATTGAAAGCAAAAGGTGAGAAGCTAGGAGTAGGTAGAGTAGGTAGGTAGAGACTTTTGACTGTAATCTTCGTACAGTTTAAGTGTATAAAGATTACATTATTATTTCGTGGGGCGCCTGACAGAGACGCTGACGCCAACTAAGAAGTTTTCCGCTAAATTTAAGGGGGCATCAATATAGGGTGATTTTAGGGGGTTAAATGGAATATTTGAAGGGGATTTTCATTGAAAATTATTGTGTGAAAAATATGAACGAACAATCAATAGGGGCATTTAATTGTTATTTACTTAATTTTTTAAAGAAAATTCTATATCCTTCATATAACGCATACACAACTTGTATCTGTACCCTGACTGACCTCTGACTCATAATTATTGACTCTCTGACCCCGACGTTTATGCCCAACGTTTTTAAAGAAGGAACAAATTTATTAGGCTATACGCATGGTTGTTGAGCCATGCTGGGCCCTTTGAGTATACGAAGCCAAAGTGAATAGAACAATTATTAAAAGACTTTTCTGCTTTATAATCTTCTTAATATATATAAATTACGTGTCACGTTGTTTGTCCGCCATGGACTCATAAAGTACTTAATTGATTTTAACCAAATTTGCACAGCAAGTGTAGTTTGATCCAACTTAAAAGATAGGATAGCTTAAATCTCAATTTATAGTAATATTATTTTATTGGAAATTATATTTCTAATATTTGGCAGTTAAAATCATATGTTATATCAAAAGGATTTTAAAAGATGGCGGAATCTGTTGACTGGATTCAGTAAGTATTTAATAGATGGCGCTATGTTAAATGTATAAAGACTTCATATAAGCTAAAATGTATTAGAATAAACAAAAAGTGTTACTGAAGCTAACCTAAGCCACAGCAACGCGTGGCCCGGTCTGCTGGATTGATATACATATATATATATATATATATATATATATATATATATATATATATATATATATATATATATATATATATATATATATATATATAAAAATATAATGAATATGCAAAAATAAAAAGATAAAATACGAGATAAATTCACCGCGGAACAGTTATAAAGACAAAACGAAAAAATACATACATACATATCATCACGCCATATCCCTTGCGGGGTAAGCAGAGAGAACAGAGTGGCAGAGAACTCTATCTTTGCATACTTCACTCGCTTCCTCAACATTCATAATTCTTTTCATAAACGCTCGCTTGGTTCGGAGACTCTTGACTCCACCTTCCTTCAGTACATGACCGATCTAGTCTAGGTAGGTTAGTCTCGGTCTCCTCCGGTACCTACTTCCTTCCACTTTCGCATTGTATATCTTCTTAACCAGAAGTTCGTTCGGCATTCTTTCCACCTGTCCGAACCATCGGAGCATTCCCTTTCGCATCTTTACACCAATACTCTCTTTCATACCTACTCGCTCTCTTACGTCGTCGTTACGAATGCGGTCGGTCAGCCTTACACCACAGATTTCCCGCAGAGATCGCATTTCGACCGCATTAATTTTACTTTCATACTCTTTTCTGCATACCCAACTCTCGCTTCCATACAGTAATGTTGGGACAAGCACTGCGTTATGTATTGCTACACGTGCCTTCTGGCTGAGGTGGTGGCTACCGAGAAGTTGCCACAACGCTCCGTTCACTCTATTGCCCGCATTCACTCTTCGCTCTATATCAGTGATGTACCTTCCATCTCGGCTAAATCCACATCCAAGATATACAAATTCATCCACTTGCTCTAGTACATCATTACCTATTGTTACTCTTACATCTGTTCTGGCTTCATCTCTTTCAAAGACCATTATTTTGGTTTTGTTCATATTCATGCGTAGACCCCTTTTCTTACAATCTTCTGTCATTGTGTCGACTAGGGTCTGCAGGTCAGTCGCTGACTGTGCCAGCAGGACTGCATCATCTGCATAAAGCAGAGCAGTGACCACTGAGTCGCCCATCTGGACTTCCACATTCATATCGTTCAACCTTTGGAGACATTTATCCAGATATATAATAAACAGCCTGGTTGACAGAACGCACCCCTGCTTAACGCCGATATTGACGTCAAACCAAGACGACATTCCATCATCCAGCCGCACACAGGCTCTACAGCCCATGTAACTGGACTGTACAGCCTGTAGCAGTTTACCGTTAATACCACACTCCGGTGAAATGTCCCAAAGTTCCTTTCGTACAACCGTGTCAAATGCTCTCTCCAGATCCATAAAACTGCAGAAAAGCCTCTGACCTAGAGCCAGATGCTTCTCCACAATGTTGCGCAGAGAGGACACTTGATCTATGCATCCCCTTCCATTCCTGAAACCTCCTTGTGTCTCACACAGTAAACCATTGGACACCATCCTCATTCTCCTTTCAATAATTTTACCGTACACTTTTGCTGCTAAACTGGTCAAGCTTATGGCTCTGTAATTTGCGCAGTCATAACGTGAACCTTTGTTTTTAAACAAAGGCACGATGACTGCGCTACTCCAGTCCCCGGGAACCATTCCCGAACTCCAACATAAATTGAGGAGCAACAGGAACGCCTCCCAGACACAGGAGCCACCAAGCTTGATCATCTCGGCAGACACAATATCAATGCCCGCTGCCTTACCAGTTCTCAAACTTCTTATCGTCCATTCATTTTCATCCATACTGATGTCATCGGAGGACGCCGTTGTCGAATGTTGTTCTACTAAACCATATGCGACACCGGCGTCAACCGTAGCATCCGCATACATATCGCTAAAATATTCACTCCATCGGCTTAACACGTCTTGTGTTTGTGTAAGAATGTAGACCTTATTTTATTCATTCTGAAGGCTGACCAACCACACCGAGACTTCTTCACCTCCCTTCAAAAGAGTTTGGTGTTACCCTCGAAGTGTTTAGTCAGTCTATCTTCTGCACTCATACTTGCTCTATCACGTTTCTCTTTCACTAAGGCCTTGGTGTCATTCTTACATTGCCGATATATTTCTTTCTTCTATTCAGTCATACTGTCATTCAGATTCAAAGAAGAGACATAGTCCAGTCATGCTTTTTTCTTTTGCTCTACGGAAGCTGCCACTTCCGCATCCCACCATGCATCAATCACCATTTGTTTTTCTATGCTTCTTTGAACTTCCACATACTTCTTTCGCTGTTTCTACCATACTCTCTTTCAATATTCTCCAGCATTCTTTTACGTCCGATTGCGGCTGGCTTGCCATCGTCAGCCGTTCTCGGACACCCTCTGCATACTTTTCTCTTACACACTCTTCTTGCAACCTTTCAACCTTTATTCTTTCAAACCCTCCAAAGTGGACACGCTCTCGCCAGTGCCTCCACTTTCTGAACAGACCACTAAATCTCGCAATAACGAGATAGTGGCCCGTATCGACTGTGGGGCCCCTGTAGGCTCTTGCGTCCAATATATTGCTTCGGAGGCGACTGTCTACTAAAATTAGATCTATTATACTTTTCTGTTCATTCCTTCTCCATGTTATATCATATGGATGTCCTTATGTTGGAAAAATGTGTTTGACACAATAAGGTTTCTCTCCATGCATACATCCGCTATGAGCCTACCTGCGTCGTTCACTCTCTTATCACCAAATGAACCAAGTACGTCCTCATAGTCGGGACGCTTGGTCCCCACCCATCCGTTCAAATCTCTGCATACAATCACGCCTTCACTGGTTTCTGCCATATCCAGAACTTCCCTAACATTATCCCAAAACTTCTCTAGGTCTGATGCCACCGAGGATCCTACGGGAGCATATGCTACAACCATGAATACCTTGGTGACACCTAGTTTTATACGGACCCAAAGAAGTCTGGGATCATACATTCCGTAATCCTTCACACCTGAGGCCAAGCGAGAGGACAACAGCACTTCTACCCCCATGCTGGCTCAATCGCTCTGTGGTACACCAGACCACAGAGCCATCCCGCCACGAGGAAGATCGCAGGCGTCGCTGCCCCTTCGCTTGGTCTCTGTTACACAGAGCACGTCTAGCTGTTTGTCCGCCATGACGGATATCAGCTCGTGTAACTTAACTTCCACATAGCCTCTTACATTCCACGTGCCCACCCGGCACTCTGCTCTCCTCGACTCTCCTGAATGGGCAAGGCGTGATGAGTGGCGGCCCCCATCGCCGCAACTGCCGAAGTTCGTACTGACGTACGTCGTACCGACGTACGACATACAGATTTCTTTGCAAAATAAGAAGACAATAATGAGAAAAATCAACTATTAATTACAACAAACAGACAGCATATTTATCAAAATCTATCAACCAAATTTCTTTGCATTTAATATGCTTAATTATTTATAAAAAACCCGATAACGAAGCGAAAAATGATGTCACAAGCGGGGTTCGAACCCGCACCTATTGGGAGTCTGGCCCAATCGTGCTGACACTTACACCACCGTGAACTATTGTAGAACATGCAAATCTCGCTTCGTATCATATTTACGTCTTTAAGGTGACGTGCGCCATCTACCCGACAATGTTTACGCATTGTAGGCTTAATAGTACAAACTTTGCAGTTAGAATTGTATTAAACAATGACACAACTTTGTTATTCAAATTACTGAAATTTAGCATTTAATATGCTTAATTATTTATAAAAACCCGATAACGAAGTGAAAAATGATGTCACAAGCGGGGTTCGAAACCCCACCTTTGTGTTCTTGTAAAACCTTTTCTTCTTTTCTTTGATACTTCTCCGAAATCGTTTTTGGTTTCCTTCTTTGGTTTCTCGTTTAAGCATCCAACTACTGTTAATCCGCAAACATACTGACATTCCACTTTTCTTGGTAACGTGTCTCGATATCGTGGTGCAATCTTTCATCCTATTCTGCACTATAGGCACCCACGTTTTCAAGTAAAATAAATATGGGACTGTAAGAAGTGAACTTTTAAGCATCATCTTGCCCCCTTGCGCCTTATACTGACAGCATATAAAGCGCAAAGGTGCGTGTACAATAGTTTTATATTCAGCATCCTTAGTAATGTCCAAAATAGTTGCACTACATTTTAAAATAAATCCCCATGCTTCTTTTTCGATTTGTCCCATTGATTTAGTACAGAGGGGATCAGAAAAAAGTTTTCTTATGTCGGGGCCCCCGACTCAGGGGCCAGTAAAACCTCCTTCTTTTAACTTTCCCTCAGATAATTTCGGAAACTTGGAACATATATATTTAAAACAATTCCCATCTTTTTGTAGTCATTTGACAAACTGATTAATTAGTCCCAATTTAATATGAAGAGGTGGCAGTAAAACCTTTTCTGACGGAAGCAAAGTGGTATTGATAATGTTTTTCTTGTCAGAAGTTAAACCATATCGTGGTGGCCAGTCAGCTTTTTTTCAGTGTAGCTCTCTGGCTCTACTATCCCCAGTAAATACAGTACTAGATATAGTATTAAAATCATTGTAAGAAATCTTAATTTTAATTAAATTTGAAGCTAAAAATATAAAATACAAAATTTTAACATAACGTAAATAAATACTGTAAATTTTAACTAAATAAGAATTTTACACGAAATAAAAATATAAAAATTTGTATTGTAAAAAATAATTAATGTGATAGAATCTTTTAAATATTTTTTTCAGTTTAAGGACATCAAAATCTATAAGAAAATGTATAAAATAATCTATGCAGTTTTTTACTTTCAGTACCTGTGTTATCAACAGTATTTTTATGCCTATATACAAGGACCACCGCCCTAGACTAAGCCCAGATATTCAGTGCATTCGTTACCGTCACGTGAGAGCTACGCTTCGTAGCGTGATGCATTATTTTACATAAAACATACAATCTTGGGATTTAAATCAAATGCCATCATTTAAATTATTATTACGCGTTTAAATTAACATTTATTTAATATATTTATGAATACGTTATACGTAAATTGTGGTCAGATATAAAAGCGATTCTATATTTAGATTATATTTATACCTGTGATAACAATTGGCGCTGTTTCCGGAATATGAAGAAGAAGATATATAGAGGTAATATCAATCTAATAAATATGGTTATGATTATTAAACTAATATTAAATTAATATTATTATAAATAATGAAAATTTAAATATAGGCTAGTTTTTTGATTAAATTATTGTTGGACCGATAGAGTTCATTAATTTTCTAAATTTGTCGCGCAATGTTTTGATAGAGAAATTGCAAAATCGCTCGAAAAATTGGTTGCAATTAAAGATTCCATTTTCTATATGAATTGTAATGAAATCACATTTTAAATAATATTGAGTGTTTAGTTTTCTTTATATTTTTTTTATTGCTTATGGTGGCAAACGAGCAAGCAGCATACCTGATGGTAAGTGTCACTGCTGCCCATGGATCTGCTATACCAAGGATTACCTCGGCTAGGCCGCTGTCTACCGTTACAATCCCCAAGCCCACCTAGTTGGGCTACCGCTATTATTAGTTCTGCAATGAATAATGTTTCTCCTGTTTTGTATCCTATCTAATCCCAAGGACGAATCGAAAAGTATTAAATGTTGCTATCACCATTTTCAACGCATCTAATTAAAAATATTTTCCGTATTGTAATATAGTGAGAGTACAATTTATTTCTTTTCTTGCTCGTGGACATTGTAAAAGACTACTAAGGGATATGATGTACAGACAAAATCTACGGAAGACAAAGAAAGCGTAGCATAGTAGGTCAATTTCCCTACTGTTGTGGAGAAGGATTTAGCAGTGGATCGTCGTATTAAGATGATGCTTGATACATGTAATTAAATACTAATAAAAAAAGTCTATCGTTGTCAATTATTGTTCTCCAGAGACCGCCAGCCTCTTCATAACATTATGATAGCCATGCTTGGTGGGGTTATATTCGCTGGTTCTTAAGTGTTGTCGCATATTTCTGATGATTCTTCAGTCAAATTTCACGACTTCCAGGATCATCATCATCATCAGCTCAGCTCATATACGTCCCACTGTTGGGCTCGAGCCTCCTCCATAATGAAAGGGAAATTGACATACTATACCACGCTGGTCAGTGGTTCTAGATTTCCTTCTCTTGCATAGATTCTATATGCGTTTAATATCCCTTAGTCGTCTCTTACGATCACCCACGGGTAAGATAGGGGTTTGTGAATTGTATTCTTAGTCCGTCACCACACGGAGAAAGGCAGGGATTCCAAGGATCATGACTCTATTATTTTTAATTCATCACATTATTGGAAATCCTCAGAAATATTTAAGTTGGGTTACGTTTTACTGCTTGGTTCGAATCTCTTCCACAATAGGGGGAAAATTGACCTGTTCTAGGTACCATGCTGGTCAGACGTGTTGGTAGGTATAGGGTATTGTGATATTTTCCTTCTTTTGGATAGATGTTCTACGTTCTCCTTTGGTCATCTTTTACTTAATTAGTATTCTATGTTGGAGCATTTCCCTAAAATAATAGACGGGATTTTAGGGCCTTCAAAGTAAGAGAGAACAATGTTACATTTACATGTAAAAGAAAAGAAAATATGAAGTAATAAATATTTTAAATCAACCAGTATCTGGCCTCCTCTATAAATGAAAATATGTTGGTTGGCGCTCATAATTAAGTGTTATACGTTGCCCAGGATAGAGCCAGATGTCAACTCTTTGGGAGCCTTCAAAACCTTCAGTTACCATCATAAATGTATAATATCAAAGCCACTTCAAGAAAAATTGAATTATATAACAATTATATATTCAACTTCAACATAACGACTAAAATATACAACATAAAAAAGGCACGCACAAAAGTCTGTGGACCAACAATTTACCTAATAAAAAAATAAAAAAACCTTCAGTTGTTTGGTACTACTTTCTGTTTTTACTTACTGTTTTCTTGTCTCGTCAACACAAGGGTGATTATAAAGTGACTTATTTTTCCAACTTATTAATCACCATCTCAGCTCATATACGTTCCTCTATTGTGCTTTAATTCTCCATATTAGGAGGGCAATTCACTATAGTCTATATTATTAGGTAAGGTCACACTGTTGATTAATTTCTATCCACAGCCGCGGGCCGTTCCGTCCAGGGTAGTACCACACTCTCACAGAAAATCGACGTCTGAGGAGTGTCAATATTCGGTTTTGCTTCTTTTGGTAAGCGATTAAATCGAAAGCTCTACTTTCTGGTGTGAGTTTCCGTTGATAGTGACCTGCCTATCTGTACCCCTGGTATTGCAAAGATCCATGAGTGATAGCAACACTTACCATCATGGCTACTGCTTCCTCGTTTATCTCCATAAGCAATAATGAGAATTGTATACTTATTATAACCACACGTCCTAATTCACCAAAATATATATGCTGAGCCGATGGACGGATCATGGTAAAACGGCAAGAGAATCTCGCCTTAATATGCACATAAAAGCTGGTAAATTATATATGAAAATTTTGTTGATAAAGGGCTGAGCTCGAGTCTCCTTCACGTTAGGAGAGAAATTGAGTAACTGTACCACGCTAGTCAGACTGGTTTTATTTCGAGTTTGCCTTCTCTTGCATAAATGTTATACGCTTTCCTTTAGTCGTCTTTTACGACACCTACAGGCAGGATAGCGGGTAGTGAATAGTATTCTTTTTTGTCACCCGCGGTAATGATAAGAAATGAATATGATTTACGAGTAGGTAGTAAGTAGCTATAGCTTATGTTGTAATATTATTAATATGTATTCATTTTAAATTGCTGTTTGGTAGCGCCTTCGAATATTACCGACACTTACATTACTTGCTATCAATATACATAGCGTACTAGACCTTTTTTCGATATGTAAATGTACAAAATACATGTAACTAACCAAAAAATGTCCACAAAGAAAAGTATCTTCAGTAGCGACATCTTTTGTCGAGTTTCGTAATTTTATTAAGAATTTATCCACAATTAATATTGTTTTTAATAATTTGTCACAAAGAAAAGCTGTACTGAAATTAGGGCTATTTGTGAATGCATATTTAACTTTGATATATGTAATGGAGCAACTTGAATAAGCGCCATCTCTCTTCGGGCTGTGTCATAACGCTTAACGTAAAGTTAAACCCTTTACTTCTATATCATAGTTGTATTACCCTCCGCTAGAGGCAGGTAGTAGTATCATTTCTTCCTTTGTGTGAATGTTTAAACTGAATGTCCAAGAGATGGCGGTACGATTATCATGTGTCTGATGAATCATGACGTAATGGGTAATGTTTAAACAATTTTATTATGCCCAATCTCACCAGTGACTTCGATTTTAGGCAGCATAAAAGAAAATTTAAATAGCAAGGAACATTCAGCTTAATATTCTTTTTAAATTATTATTGACCTAAAATAAAATAAATATATTATTTAACATCTAAGGCGAATATAATCGACTTTTGACGGCAATTTGAAAACGTCATGTGGTGCTCTTGTATTATATTCGATATCTTAGTGTTTTAACGTGTTATAATAGATAATTTTGATGGCATTTTATGCAATGTGATGCGACAGAAGTACTGGGATGTAGTGAATATCATATAAAAGGGCTTTACAACGTTTTCGTTTTTCATCAAAATTTCAACAAGATACCATTAACAGTGTGGCCATTGCACTGTTAATGGCGACAATTTGACTTAGACAATGACTAACTAGAAAGACTAAAAACGTGAAAATATGTATAACTTGACACTGGCACCAATAGCTCGTATATGTAGCTGATTGCCAATATATAAGAAGTAGAAGAAGAATATAATGTACAAATAACGTCAAAATTATTTGTCATTTATGCTGCCTCAGGTGTTACCTAAACTTTAGGAGTTGTTGAAAATAGTCATTATTCTCCTTAAGAAAGCCTGAATTCGATAATAGACATCGAAGTAAGGTTAATAAATGGATGGATGAATGAATGATAATGGTAGGTACCCTGACTAGGTATTAAAATAGTAAAAAAAATATTTAACGTCATTTTTAATTTAGCTCCCCTATTTGAAGAGAATTATGAATGTTGAGGAAGCGAGTGAAGTATGCAGAGATAGAGTTCTCTGGCACTCTGTTCTCTCTGCCTACCCTGCAAGGGATATGGCGTGATGATATGTATGTATGTATGTTTAATTTAGCTCATAGAAGAATTTCCAATTGTCGTGCAAGACCAAAGGTAAAAGAGGTTTTCATCTAACAATATTTTGTCATGGAGTTTTATTTTGGGTTAATAAAATCATATATTACGAACTGCTAAAAATATTATAGTGACATTTAATTTTGCCATCTCTCGGCTGTATGTGGTACTGCGAAGAACTGCAGTGTCAAACAAATTGGGTGGTAAACTCTGCTGAAATTTAAATTTCTCTATTGTAACAATAGATGGCGCTACATGTAGTTTCTATATAATGTGGATTGAAAATGAATTTCTACTACCACTTTCACTTACGAGGCTTACTATAGTATTTATATACTTTTATAGATGGTAAAGTTATTCGCAAGCGTACCGTGAATACAGTATTAGGTTTAGGGCACATTAAGGAAATTTATATTTATTAATAAAATATACATTTGAAACATTTTAGTTTTAGTGAATTCTATGAATAGAAGATAGAATTGTATGAGCAGTTAAAGCTAGTAATTAAAACATTCAAATAGGTCCATATCGTATCTCAACAAAAATATATTGTCGTGAAATATAGTTCCAAGTTCGGCAGAGGTGAAGCTTGGGTTAGTGGATGCAAGCAGCACACGTGATGGTAAGTGTTACTGCCGCTCATGGACTTGTCCAATACCAGGTGTACACTGTACAGTTAGTCCACTACCTACTGGAAACCCACCTAAAATTTTAGGGCTCCAGCTTACTTACCCACCAAACGAAACGCAACAGCAGATTGCCACCGCTCAGATGTTGACTTTTTGCGTGAGAGTGGTACTTAACCCCGGACAGGCCGGCAGTAGGCAAAAAATTGGGATGTGTAGACTACACAACATTATATACCATCGCGGAGTTTTTTGTAGGCTTTTTAAGCTGTATAATACTGTAGTACTATATTTTGATCTATTTCGTAGGGTTCAGCCAGCGTTTGCAATGTAAGCGCAAAATAATGTGTTTATTTAAGACACCACATTAGAAACCTCTAAAATTATCAGTGTTTCTCTACTACATTATGCATATATTATACATATAAACCTTCCTCTTGAATCACTCTATCTATAAGAAAAAACCACATCAATATCCGTTGCGTAGTTTTAAAGATTTAAGCATACATAGGGACAGAGAAGGCGACTTTTTTATACTATGTTGTGTCGTTACAACTTTTGGCCTTAATTTTTTCCGCCTAGCCCACTTTCGCAACGCGCGATAAGGAACTTCGTTCCAAAAAAATGACACCATTTTCTCCTAGCCGAATAAACCGAAGAAAGCCGAAGGGAAGAGTCATCGAGTCTTTCGGCGCGCGGGAAAGCTGTGTGCGGCGATGTGTACAGTTTGTACATACATACATACATACATATCATCACGCCATATCTTTTGCAGGGTAGGCAGAGAGAACAGAGTGCCAGAGAACTCTATCTCTGCATACTTCACTCGCTTCCTCAACATTCATAATTCTCTTCATACACGCTCGCCGGTTTCGGAGACTCTTGACTCCACCTTCCTTTAGTACATGACCGATCTAGTCTAGGTAGGTTAGTCTCGGTCTCCCTCGGTACCTACATCCTTCCACTTTCGCATTGTATATCTTCTTAACCAGACGTTCGTTCGGCATTCTTTCCACATGTCCGAGCCATCGGAGCATGCCCTTTCGCATCTTTACACCAATACTCTCTTTCATACCTACTCGCTCTCTTACGTCGTCGTTACGAATGCGGTCGGTCAGCCTAACTCCACAGATTTTCCGCAGAGATCGCATTTCGACCGCTTTAATTTTACTTTCATACTCTTTTCTGCATACCCAACTCTCGGTTCCATACAGTAATGTGTAAGGTTAGTCTCGGTCTCCCTCGGTACCTACATCCTTCCACTTTCGCATTGTATATCTTCTTAACCAGACGTTCGTTCGGCATTCTTTCCACATGTCCGAACCATCGGCGCATGCCCTTTTTTTGCTACACGTGCCTTCTGGCTGAAGTTGCCCCAACGCTCCGTTCACTCCATTTCCCGCATTCACTCTTCGCTCTATATCAGTGGTGTACCTTCCATCTCGGCTAAATTCACAGCCAAGATATACAAATTCATCCACTTGCTCTAGTATATCATTACCTATTGTTACTCTTACATCTGTTCTGGCTTCGTCTCTTTCAAAGACCATTATTTTGGTTTTGCTCACATTCACACGTAGACCCCTTTTCTTACAATCTTCTGTCATTGTGTCGACTAGGGTCTGCAGGTCAGTCGCTGACTGTGCCAGCAGGACTGCATCATCTGTATAAAGCAGAGAGACCACTGAGTCGCCCATCTGGACTCCCACATTCATATCGTTCAACCTTTGGAGACATTTATCTAGATATATGATAAACAGCCTAGCTGACAGAACGCACCCCTGCTTAACGCCGATATTGACGTCAAACCAAGGCGACATTCCATCATCCAGCCGCACTCAGACTCTACAGCCCATGTAACTGGACTGCACAGCCTGTAGCAGTTTACCGTTAATACCATACTCCGGTAAAATGTCCCAAAGTTCCTTTCGTACAACCGTGTCAAATGCTCTCTCCAGATCCACAAAACTGCAGAAAACCCTCTGACCTAGAGCCAGATGCTTCTCCACAATGTTGCGCAGAGAGAACACTTGATCCATGCATCTCCTTCCACTCCTGAAACCTCCTTGTGTCTCACACAGTAAACCACCGGACACCATCCTCATTCTCCTTTCAATAATTTTACCATACACTTTTGCTGCCAAACTGGTCAAGCTTATGGCTCTGTAATTTGCGCAGTCATAACGTGAACCCTTGTTTTTAAACAAAGGCATGATAACTGCGCTATTCCAGTCCCCGGGCACCATTCCCGAGCTCCAACATAAATTGAGGAGCAACAGGAACGCTTCCCAGACACAGGAGCCACCAAGCTTGATCATCTCGGCAGACACCATATCAATGCCCGCTGCCTTACCATTTTTCAAACTTCTTATCGCCCATTCAACTTCATCCATACTGATGCCATCGGAGGACGCCGCTGTCGAATGTTGTTCTACTAAACCACATGCGACACCGGCGTCAACCGTAGCATCCGCATACATATCGCCAAAATATTCACTCCATCGGCTTAACACGTCTTGTGTTTGTGTAAGAATGTCTCCACCTTTAGACCTTATTTTATTCATTCTGAAGGCTGACCAACCACCCCGAGACTTCTTCACCTCCCTCCAAAAGAGTTTGGTGTTACTCTCGAAGTTTTTAGTCAGCCTATCTTCTGCACTCATACTTGCTCTATCACGTTTCTCTTTCACTAAGGCCTTGGTGTCATTCTTACATTGCCGATATATTTCTTTCTTCTGTTCAGTCATACTGTCATTCAGATTCAAAGAAGAGACATAGTCCAGCCACGCTTTCTTCTTTTGCTCTACGGAAGCTGCAACTTCCGCATTCCACCATGCATCACCATTTGTTTTTCTATGCTTCTTTGAACTTCCACATACTTCTTTCGCTGTATCTACCATACTCTCCTTCAATACTCTCCAGCATTCTTCAATGTCCGATTGCGGCTGGCTTGCCATCTTCAGCCGTTCTCGGACACCCTCTGCATACTTTTCTCTTACACACCCTTCTTGCAACCTTTCAACCTTTATTCTTTCAAGCCCTCCGAAGTGGACACGCTCTCGCCAGTGCCTCCACTTTCTGAACAGACCACTAAATCTCGCAATAACGAGATAGTGGTCCGTATCAACTGTGGGGCCCCTGTAGGTTCTTGCATCCAATATTTTGCTTCGGAGCCGACTGTCTACCAAAATTAAATCTATTATACTTTTCTGTTCATTCCTTCTCCATGTTTACATGTGGATGTCCTTATGTTGGAAAAATGTGTGTCACAATAAGGTTTCTCTCCATGCATACATCCGCTATGAGCCTACCTGCGTCGTTCACTCTACAGTTTGTAAAGATTGTTATTATAGCAACAAGTGTCAGGAAAAAATCTATTAAACTTTTTTTGGTCTTGATGCCACCTATAAGTAACGTTATAAGGATTACACTCCAAAAATGAGATACAATATAATAAATGAAAAAAAATCTACGTATTTTAAATTTTCCACACGTTGTGTTCTAAGGTTTATTTTATTTGGCTCCGCCTGTTTTCCTACATTCCAGTATACGTTGTCTGCTATCTCTTATACACTCAAGGATGTACGATATATAGCCGTCACGCCCCCACACCGTTGTTTTATTGCTATCTCTTTCACTGTAATACGCTTTGCGGCTGAAATATTTAGGAGGGCGGTCGATTTCATGAAATCTTCAGCATTTGTTGTCGTCACTTTCACACACTAAACAACGCATTCGATTCGGGTGTGACCGGTATGTTACGATTCGTGTTTCATCGGCAATTCTCGTAATCACTATTGATATGTGCTGTGGAATATAGTGACGTCATACCTTTGGATAGAAATTGCGTTAATGTCATGATTTTTTAATATTATAGATAGATTGTAATCTTAGAAGCCTTCAATGATTTGTAATACTTCCAACAATGTTACGTTTAGGAAATAAAATTGTTGTAACGGCTTTTATTATCTGTTTTGGATGAAGTATTTTATTTTAAACCAGGAGCGGCTCTAGCACATGTAGCGCCCGGGTGCAATCAACAACCTGGCGCCCTCTTGTATCAAAATGGGGAACAAAATGGCATAAGTTGATAGTTACAACACGTTCGACTAAACTCCGAACCTCACTGGAATGCGTTGTCGCATGCTTAGTCTCATTGTTTTGACACAAAATCAGGTAAACGCGATCGGATTATGAAGTTACAGTGAGCATGGCGAAAGCAACCTACCCAAACCTGTCAAATAACGCACCCACTACATTTATAGATGGTGAGGCACTGGCTGCGTACGGTGTGCCCGCTCCGTGTGGAGCGTTACAGTGCAGGCTCTATGTGTCTCGGGCGGCTTTCGACGCCCCTAACACGCGGCGCCCGGGTGCACCGCACCCTCTGCACTATAGGTAAAGCCGGCCCTGTTTTAAACTTATAACCTCATCATTATCGTTCCACATGTAACCACGAGTTTGAAAAAACAGTACATCATATACTCTGGGAGTGCGATCTCGGGCGCAACGAGTACGACTGTAAGTTAGACAGTTTGCTTTTTACGTCTGGAGGGGTATATCAATTGCTGTGCCTATGGTAGGCGTTACTTCAGCAATCAATCTTAAGGCTCACATATAAGCTCCACTAGGTTCTCCCATATTTGTTATGATGTGTGCTTATCGTAGCTGTAGGTATACTTCTTATTTATTAGTAAATTTTATCCGTGTGGTGACGGAGTAAGAATACAATTCACCACCCCCTATCTTACCCGTGGGTGACCGTAAGAGATGACTAAGGGATATAAAACGCATATAACATCTATGCAAAAGAAAGAAAACTCGAAACAAAATCCTATACCAATACGTCTGACCAGCGTGGTACAGTAGGTTAATTTCCCTCCCATTACAGAGGAGAACCTTTTTTATCGACTTATGAGAGAAATTTTATATTATTGTAACGCTTTTCTGTTACGCGCCATCTTTATTTAGAAATAAAGATGGCGCGTAACAGAAAAATGTGACTTAGAAGTCACATTTTGTCGTTACGCACCATTATTATTTTGAAATGAAACTTTTTTGTGCGCATGAGAGTAATTTTTTTACAGATAGAACGCAACACGAGAAACGTTAACACGAGAAAGAGAAAGAGAGAGAGAGAGTAAAGGAGATTTAACCTTTCGAAGGTCAGGAGGGCGCCAAAAAAAATTACGTGGTCTGGCGCGGCGACCAAAAGGATTAAAAGTGGTTAAAAAGAAACGGGCACAGATCTGTGACGACGGTTTAAGAGGGGTGCACAGAACTGTGTCAAAACGTTCGAAAGGTTGAAAATTAGCTTGCCAAGCTTTCACTTCTGATATGTGTACCTACTTTGTACGCACGCATCTTTTCTTTCTGTCTCCTACATATCATAGAAGAGATGTGGAATAAATCTATTCCAACTCAAGTTAAAGAAGAGTTTAACTTTTCTAATAAAATTTGGTTGTGGGCTCCAAGACAATTAAAAATATTTGCCCGGTACTGCTTGAGGGTCGAAATATGATATCTTTTACAGAGACCTTGGTGTACCATAGTTTGACGGAATTACAGTAGTGTTGGGAATGTGTGATGGGATTATTACCTATACAAATCAAATTATAAATTACAGAGATTTAGAATTTATCATGCTAGGTTATTTTTAAAAACTTGTATACGAACTTTCACTGTGGTAGGACCACGCTGTTGACAGATTTCTGTCTAGAGACACGGGCCAGTCCGTCCGGGGTAGTACCACACTCTCGCAAAAGATCGACGTCTGAGTAATGGTCATGTGCTATTGCGCTTCGTTCGGTGAGCGAGAGAGCCGGAAGCCCAACTGGGTGGGTTTGGGTTTATATTGGTAGGCAGCGGCCCAGCTATACTTCTGGTATAGCAAAGGTCTATGGGCGGCAGTAACACTTAACATCAGGCGTGGCTGCTTGTTCGTTTGTCACCAAAAGCAATAAAAAAAAACTACGAACGAAAAATAAAGACAGTCATCATTCTCCTGCAATCTTATCCCAATTACTTGGGGTCGACGCAATACGTACTCCTCTTCCTACATATTGCAAGAGTTATTGGCAATAATTTTATGACCGGCCGCCTGCCTGACGTCAACCCTTCTTGGGAATGTAATTGTTGACCAAGGGGCATCAGGTGGTGTTGGCCCAGGTCGAAATAAGGCCCTTAGTCGTTTACGACATCCACGAGCAAAGTAAGGATTGGTAGTATTCGTAGCCGCTACCACACAGCACAAAATAAAGACAGTACCTATTATAAATAAATGTACGTTACATGGCCATACTTAGCACGTTAAATGCTAAGTAAACCTCAGTAATTTGGATAACAGGGTCGTATCATTGCTTAACACAATTCTAATTAGGAAAGTTAGAGTATTAAATCGGTTCAATGTGTAAACATTGTCCGGTAGATGGCACTCGATACCCATAAAGACTACAAAATAATATGATGTGCAAATGATACGCAAATTGATTGTCATCCGACAGCTCATACTTGTCTAAGTAGTAGGACGATCGGAACAGATTCCCAATAATCGTGGGTTCGTGTCGAAAACATTTTTTTTTTATTTACTTGTAACCTAAATATATATCTACTTGTTAACATACCTAATTTCAAATATTGTCTCGTATAGTGATATGGTTAATACAATTCAGCACCACTTTTCTTCCCCATGGGTGTTGCAGAAACCCACCAAGGCATATAAATATGAAGATAACATCACCTTTTTTTTTGCGGTGGACTATGGATGCGTCTCGTCCCGCCAAATGGGTCCGGGGTGATGGAAGAGACGGAGCGTGACCCCATGGACCCACGTTGCAACACATCTCTTCGCCGCGCTATCGGGCCACCGGCACCTGATCTTTGTCTTCGGTAGCCCGGCAAGATAACATCATCTAGGAATCATTTAGGAGATGAAAATCTCGAAATAAAACTCTTACACCAACACTGCTGTCCAAAGTAGTAAGTCAATTTCTCCTCTATTCTAGTGAAGGTTCACGCCTATATAGTAGGGGTGTGCGAATATCGTTCGAATCGAATCGAATCGAATATTAATATTCGATTCAAAATTCGAATCGAATAATTCGAATTTTCGAATTATTCGAAATTCGACGAATAATTCGAAAAAAATCGAATAATTCGAAAAATTTCGAATAATTCGAAAAATTTCTAAAAATTTCGAATAGTTTGAACAATTTGCGAATTATCGAAATATCATTGGATTTTCTATTGTTCCCACAATTTGAATGTCATATTTGAATATCGAACATACATAACAAACTCCGAATTTAAAATACAATAAAAATTTGCGAATATTATAATTCGGAAAAAATCGAAATTATTCGAATAATTCGAAATTTTTCGAATAATTCGAAATTATTCGAATAATTCGAAATTTTTCGAATTATTCAAAATTTTTCGAATTATTCGGGAACTTTCGAATAATTCAAAATTTCGAATTATTCGATTCGAGTTTCGAATCGAATATTAATATTCGATTCGGAACGAATAATTCGTAAGTTCGAATTATTCGCACACCCCTACTATATAGTAGTGGCACTGTTGGGTTGATGTTGATGATATGTAATTATAGAAGGTGGAACTACTTCCAATATAAGGGGGTTTAGAATATTATGAGGTATTATCCTGTGTCAATGGCACCAGTAAAATCTATTGAGGATCTATTGATAATCATCATCTCAGCTCATATATGGTATGTTTGTTGGGCTCGAGCCTCCTCCGTGATGGGAGGGAAATTAACTACTATATCACGCTGGTCAGACGTGTTGGTGTTTTAAAGATTTTCTTCTCTTGCATTGATGTGATGTTATATGCATTTTTATATACCTTAGTCATCTCTTACGATCACTCACAGTTAAGATAGAGAGTGGTGAATTGTATTCTTAGTCCATCACCACACGAAAAAGGGTGAATAATTCGAATATCATCATCATCCTCATCATCATCAATTCAGCCTATTGCCGTCCTCTACTGGACGTAGCCCTCCCTCATGTCATAGAGCCGCCGCTTGCATACAACGACGCCCAGCAACCTTCACCAGGTCGTCTGTCCAGCTAGTGGGGGAGCGTCCTACACTGCGTCGTCCGGTACGTGGTCACCTCTCTAGAACCTTTCTTCCCCAACGGTTCTCGATTCTTCGAGCGATGTAGCCTGCCCATTGCCCCTTCAGCGTGCTAATTCTTCGTGCTATGTCGGTTACACCCGTTCTTCTGCGGATTGCCGTATTTCGGATTCTATTTCGCAGAGAAATCCCGAGCATAGCCAGCTCCATAGCACGCTGAGCGACTTTGAGCCTGGTTATGAGGCCTACATTTAGGGACCATGTTTCCGTGCCGTAAGTCATCACTGGTAACACACACTGGTCATAGACCTGTGTTTTCAGACACTGAGGTATGTTGGATGAGAAGATCTTCTTAAGTTGCCCGAATTCGAATATAATATGCGATGGCGGCTGAGAATACCGTTAACCTTTACGTTGCTCGTCGTTTTCCTAAAAGACTACAAAATAATAAAAATAATAAATTTCAAAATTGTCTACATAACTTGGCTCCAATTTAGACTTGAAGTATTTTCACGGTGAAGTTGATAGCTATGGTATAAATTCTCTTGAACTTGGCGACCACATTTAAATATTCTTTTAAAAAATACACCATTTATTAAAGAAATAATTCTTTAAAATCATCAAGGGACACAAATTACACGCAGGTTTAGAATAACAATTTGTTGATCGCTCAAAGTACTACCTTCGTGTCACTGCCACTATTTTTTTTTATTGTTTATAGTGGCAAACGAGCAATCAGCACACCTGATGGTAAGTGTCACTGTCGCCCATAGACATGTGCAATACCAAGGGTATAGCTAGGCCGCTGCCTACCAATACAAACCCCAAACCCACCCAGTTGGGCTTCCGGCTCTCTCGCTCATCAAACTCGAACAAAGCGCAATAACACATCGCCATTACTCAGACGTCGATCTTCTGCGAGAGTGTGGTACTATTCCGTACGGACCGACCCGCGGCTGCAGACAGAAAACTGTCAATAGGGTGGTCCTACCCAGGCGCGGCTCAGGCACATCTAGCGCCCGGGTACAATCAATAACCTGGCGCTCTCTTGTACCAAAGTGTGTGAACAAAATGGAATAGGTTGATGGTTACAAGCGGCTCTCGGCGCCCCCTAACACCCGGCGCCCGGGTGCACCGCACTCTCTGCACTATAGGTAAAGCCGGCCCTGGTCCTACCCCTATTAAAAGGTATAGGTTGGTATATTTTCTGGGGCAATACTTCAGATTATTATTATTATTATAAATTGTTAATTACAACATGTTTTAAGTTAGATCTTATGCAATATGTTGATGAGAATTGCATTCGATTTTATGCAGTCATTTTTTCGTTACGCGTGTACATACATACTGACAGACAAAATTTCGAAAAACCATCCTTAACTCTTAATTCTAAATGGTTACAATCCATCCATCCATCGGTCAGTAGTCGTACATGTCTGCTGTTGGATATTGACCTCCTCTCTCTCCCCGGTATATGCAGGATATACGACTTTTAAGATGTCATTAATAATTAGTTAATTTAATTGTTATTGTGTTGGACTATGACTGGCCATCGGCTGCAGACCAAAAACTGTGAACGCCGTGGTCCTACGCCTAATACCATGTGGGGAAGTCACCTTGTGGTGACGGAGTACGAATATAATTCATCATCATTTATCTTGTACGTGGATAATATAAAAGACGATTAAGGGATATATTATAAATATAACATCCACGTAAGAGAAGGAAAACTAGAAATAAAACCTTATACCAACACGTCTTATTAGCGTAGTACGTACATTGTAGGTCTTCATTGCCCTTTTTTTTGGTTGCGGACTATAGACTGGTCACAGCCCGCTAATCCGTTTGGGGCGACGGAAGAAACGGCGCCCCAAACGGGGTTGGGTTGGTAGGTTGGATTGGGTTTTGCTATTATTTAAAAAAACTATGAATGATTCTGTTAGAGGGATAATGATGACAGGTGCCATGTCAGCGCTTCTTTCCGTGATTTGGATCGCTAGCAACAGTTAATCTACACTTAAACTCAGTCTCGAAATATCGTCTTCCTCATTTATATTAAATTTATTAGCTAGTAATTTCTTCCATCCATCCATCCATCAGCCCGTAAACGTCCACTGTTGAACATAGGCCTCCCCACGAGAATGCCATTCGAAACGGTGCTGTGCCACAATCATTTCTTAATCCTATTAAATAGCATAAGAAAATCACATTTATTTTTATTTAAAGACACTTTTCAAAGCGTAATTACAGAACGCTATGATGGCGAGTCGTGAAACAGAATAACGTAAGTGCAGTCAGAACTAGGCAAAAAATTCTGTAAGTATTGGCAATGAATAATTGTGATTTTTATATTTCTTTCCATTATCTTAAACTTTGTTATATCGTCGTCGTTTTTTACGATGCCCACGAGCATTTGGTAGTATTGGTAATAATTGCTACTATGAATACTTGGGGGGCATAGTCCGGAGCGTGCTCGTTCGCGTCCCCTGCCAGTCTAATTAGACTGCTAATCCGGCTCGAAATGCGTACCGCAATGCGGGTTAGGGCGTCCCCCGGAGGCGACGCGTACCGACCCGCCCCCGTCGGTACGAACTTAGGCAGTTGCGGCGATGGGGGCCGCCACCCATCACGCCTTGCCCAGTCAGGCGAGTCGAGGAGAGCAGAGTGCCGGGTGGGCACGTGGAATGTAAGAGGTTGTGTGGAAGGTAAGTTGCACGAGCTGATATCCGTCATGGCGGACAAACAGCTAGACGTGCTCTGTGTAACAGAGACCAAGCGAAGGGGCAGCGACGCCTGCGATCTTCCTGGTGGCGGGATGGCTTTGTGGTCTGGTGTACCACAGAGCGATCGAGCCAGCATGGGGGTAGGAGTGCTGTTGTCCTCTCGCTTGGCCTCAGGTGTGAAGGATTACGGAATGTATGATCCCAGACTTCTTTGGGTCCGTATAAAACTAGGTGTCACCAAGGTATTCATGGTTGTAGCATATGCTCCCGTAGGATCCTCGGTGGCATCAGACCTAGAGAAGTTTTGGGATAATGTCAGGGAAGTTCTGGATATGGCAGAAACCAGTGAACGCGTGATTGTATGCGGAGATTTGAACGGATGGATCAAGCGTCCCGACTATGAGGACGTACTTGGTCCATTTGGTGATAAGAGAGTGAACGACGCAGGTAGGCTCATAGCGGATGTATGCATGGAGAAAAACCTTATTGTGTCAAACACATTTTTCCAACATAAGGACATTCACATGTATACATGGAGAAGGAATGAACAGAAAAGTATAATAGATTTAATTTTGGTAGACAGTCGCCTCCGAAGCAAAATATTGGACGCAAGAGCCTACAGAGGCCCCACAGTCGATACGGACCACTATCTCGTTATTGCGAGATTTAGTGGTCTGTTCAGAAAGTGGAGGCACTGGCGAGAGCGTGTCCACTTCGGAGGGCTTGAAAGAATAAAGGTTGAAAGGTTGCAAGAAGAGTGTGTAAGAGAAAAGTATGCAGAGTGTGTCCGAGAACGGTTGACGATGGCAAGCCAGCCGCAATCGCACATTGAAGAATGCTGGAGAGTATTGAAGGAGAGTATGGTAGATACAGCGAAAGAAGTATGTGGAAGTTCAAAGAAGCATAGAAAAACAAATGGTGATGCATGGTGGAATGCGGAAGTTGCAGCTTCCGTAGAGCAAAAGAAGAAAGCGTGGCTGGACTATGTCTCTTCTTTGAATCGGAATGACAGTATGACTGAACAGAAGAAAGAAATATATCGGCAATGTAAGAATGACACCAAGGCCTTAGTGAAAGAGAAACGTGATAGACCAAGTATGAGTGCAGAAGATAGGCTGACTAAAAACTTCGAGAGTAACACCAAACTCTTTTGGAGGGAGGTGAAGAAGTCTCGGTGTGGTTGGTCAGCCTTCAGAATGAATAAAATAAGGTCTAAAGGTGGAGACATTCTTACACAAACACAAGACGTGTTAAGCCGATGGAGTGAATATTTTGGCGATATGTATGCGGATACTACGGTTGACGCCGGTGTCGCATGTGGTTTAGTAGAACAACATTCGACAGCGGCGTCCTCCGATGGCATCAGTATGGATGAAGTTGAATGGGCGATAAGAAGTTTAAAAAATGGTAAGGCAGCGGGCATTGATATGGTGTCTGCCGAGATGATCAAGCTTGGTGGCTCCTGTGTCTGGGAGGCGTTCCTGTTGCTCCTCAATTTATGTTGGGAGCTCGGGAATGGTTCCCGGGGACTGGAATAGCGCAGTCATCGTGACTTTGTTTAAAAATAAAAACAAGTGTTCACGTTATAACTGCGCAAATTACAGAGCCATAAGCTTGACCAGTTTGGCAGCAAAAGTGTATGGTAAAATTATTGAAAGGAGAATGAGGATGGTGTCCGATGGTTTACTGTGTGAGACACAAGGAGGTTTCAGGAGTGGAAGGGGATGCATGGATCAAGTGTTCTCTCTGTGCAACATTGTGGAGAAGCATCTGGCTCTAGGTCAGAGGGTTTTCTGCAGTTTTGTGGATCTGGAGAGAGCATTTGACACGGTTGTACGAAAGGAACTTTGGGACATTTTACCGGAGTATGGTATTAACGGTAAACTGCTACAGGCTGTGCAGTCCAGTTACATGGGCTGTAGAGCCTGTGTGCGGCTGGATGATGGAATGTCGCCTTGGTTTGACGTCAATATCGGCGTTAAGCAGGGGTGCGTTCTGTCAGCCAGGCTGTTTATCATATATCTGGATAAATGTCTCCAAAGGTTGAGGATATGAATGTGGGAGTCCAGATGGGCGACTCAGTGGTCACTGCTCTGCTTTATGCAGATGATGCAGTCCTGCTGGCACAGTCAGCGACTGACCTGCAGACCCTAGTCGACACAATGACAGAAGATTGTAAGATAAGGTGTCTACGCGTGAATGTGAGCAAAACCAAAATAATGGTCTTTGAAAGAGACGAAGCCAGAACAGACGTAAGAGTAACAATAGGTAATGATATACTAGAGCAAGTGGATAAATTTGTATATCTTGGATGTGGATTTAGCCGAGATGGAAGGTACACCACTGATATAGAGCGAAGAGTGAATGCGGGAAATGGAGTGAACGGAGCGTTGGGGCAACTTCAGCCAGAAGGCACGTGTAGCAAAAAAAGGGCATGCGCCGATGGTTCGGACATGTGGAAAGAATGCCGAACGAACGTCTGGTTAAGAAGATATACAATGCGAAAGTGGAAGGATGTAGGTACCGAGGGAGACCGAGACTAACCTACCCAGACCAGATCGGTCATGTACTGAAGGAAGGTGGAGTCAATGAAGAGAATTATGAATGTTGAGGAAGCGAGTGAAGTGTGCAGAGATAGAGTTCTCTGGCACTCTGTTCTCTCTGCCTACCCTGCAAGGGATATGGTGTGATGATATGTATGTATGTATGTATGAATACTACAACGGAAACGAATAATACATTGCATAATAATCAACTGCGCTCATAAAATATTATAAGAATAGTTATACTTTACGGATTCTATCGTGTTTTAATTTTTAATTTCCCGACATTTCAAACCCTTTACAACGTCCATGGCCACAAAAGGACTAAGGTGTGTCACCTTCAGAAGGTCATCGTTATTACGATGACTTGCTGAACGTGAGGCACGTGATCATAAACACTGTAAAATGTTGGAAACGTCGGAAATTTAAAATTAAATACAAACGCAATAGAATACGTAAAAATAGTTTATTTATAACGTGTAATACTCGGGTAAAAGCCAGAAAACAGAATAGTTATATATTAAAATTTATCCTGTGTTGGCAATGAATATATTCGCCAAAGGATTCCGCTTTACTAAATAATCATCACCTAAGTTAAGTACAACCAATTTGATTGCGCTGATAATTGTTCCTGACTCAGAACAATTATTTTCTCGCACAGAATTATCTAGTACGAGAATTAAACTAATGACGTAATGAGTACAAACAAACTAAAAAAATGAGATATAAAAAATTGGGATATAAAAGAAGACACAAGAACTTTTTTTTGGATTTTTTTATATTTTTATAACAAGTAGTTCCAATAAAATTTTACAAGTTCTTTTATTTTGTACAAGTGCGGAGTAACCCCCGCTTATTGAAACTTAAACGCATCAGATATTAGTTAGTGGCTTCAATTGCTGAGAGTGCTTAAGAATGTAACAGGGCAACTAGCGCTTGGGATTACCCAAGTACGTTGTGCGTCCGTGAGCCGAGTCGCCTTCTAACACCTCCCTATACCAAACATACATGGCCATCGGCCCATTACGGTACAACCAATACACAAATAGCATACATAGATAATATAAATACACATACAATTTCACTGCAAAAATAAAAACAATAAAAACATTAAAAAATATCAAAGAAATAATACAGTACAAATAATGTTAAATTTACGTAACATTGAATGATATACGTAATACTGGATGAAATAAGTAATACGGGATGAAATGAATAATACTGGTAGGTATATTAATGAGAACGTATGCAATTCTGTTGTAATATTTGGTCAATATAGTAAAATATAAGTACGTGTATAGTAAATTATATTGAATTAACTGACGAGATTATCTGTAATACTGGTTTAATTAAATAAGTCATCAGCGACAGCTTTGGAGCCAATTTTGTATTAATATTGAATATATTGTAGATTTTTTAAATTTTTTATTAATTTAATAGATAGAATAGAAGTCCATTTTAATGGTTTAAGAATATAATTGACCACCAGAACTTAATTTCTAATGGAAGTCGTAAAAATCGATTGCGGCATCATCGCGTTTTGAAAAGATATGCCAAGTAATGAACGTCGGTACAGTGAATGAAGATATTGAAATTCTAATTATGGTTTATCTGTGTTAAAGATTAATTAAGATAATTAATGATTAATTAAGATAATTAGATTAATTAATGATGTAAATTGCAGTGAAAGCGTCGACTTCTAGACAGAAACACGATTCAACATCATTTATTTATAGTATTTATTTGTATATTATATTAATTCTCGGTTTATGGAATTTTATTGAATATATATATTTAATTTATATATACTATTTTTAAAACTAAATAAAATTCAATTCCAATATATGACCCTAATACGTTGGGTTGAATCGTGTCGCTTTTTATTTGATATTTCTTTAATTATTTTTGCATTATTGTACTTATTATTTGAATTATGCAATTATATTATTATTTCATTGTTATCACGCCATACATCTAACTCATTTCATAAAAAAACGTTACAATTTTGAATAATGTAACATTCGTACTGTATATGATTTTTGGACGTAGGAATTCAAAAATTTGGGTGCTTTTAAAATCTAATAGATCGAAAGATTCATCAGTACAATTTGCAGGAAAATTACAGCCATTTTGCAGTCTTAATCTCTTCATAATTGTAATTAATTAATCCTTGATCGGATTACATAATAATTTTATTGTAACGTTTATGAAATAAGTTTTGACATTGAAATAAAATATTTCTTTTTAATCGTATTTATAGTTGTAATAGGACAAAGAAGCGATTGGTCGTAACCGTAATGGGATCGAAAGTTCAATCGATCCAATTTTTTTTTTTTTAATAAATCTGTACACTCCTTATTATTGTTGTAAATAAAACTTGACAATTACAAACGTAACATTCAACTCCAAATATTTCTATTAACAATAATTTTAAATTATTTAAACAAATCTAATATTTATATAGATAATGAAATTCACAACTTCAATATACATTTGTAACATTTAAAAATTGAAATATATTTAATAACTTGCAACACTGATCGCGTAATTTAATAAATATAAATTGTAATAATTTGAATAAGTGCATTGGGTCGATTGAATCTCATACATATATTTTTATTTACTTAATTTATACATTTATTTATATATTACACGCTATCGCTTGCCCGAAGATAAAATAAAACAGCCATGTTAAACGGTTCGTTTTGTCTAACCTACCTAATGATAGGATGTTATTGTGTGTTCACTTACATTGTTCACAGCCTTCAGAAATGTTAATTATGCATTATGATGCGCACTGATAAGTAACAAACGTTACACTTTACAACTTACATCATACATATTTACGTTACATTAATGAATATTTATTCAAAACTGTAACGAACTTCATTGTTTCAGTCATAAATTTTAAATAACAGTTTACGTACATTTAGCGTTATGTAAATTTAAGTCTAAAGCGACTCAGTTGTTTTCCGATTGTAAATTAACATACTGAAATTGCTTCGTTTATCATTAAATATTTGTAATATTACTGATAATTAGTTACAAATCAGTACGCTTTTTGTTATATTAACTGAAACTATATTGTGCGTAATTTAATGTTCATAAATTGTGCTAAAATTTGCGCGTATATTATAATCCTCGGGCTTTCGAATATTCACTATGATAACACCGAAATATCGGTACAACCAATAAATGTTGTTTTATTATTTCTAAATATTATTATAATTATACGATAACTAGACAACGTCACAATCGTTATCGACAGTAACGTTATTTATAAGGTCTAGCGAAATTAATTATGCGGGTTTTTTTTTATTCAAGCACAACCGCGCATTGAGAAGGGGTGTACTCGATCTAATCGCGTGCCACCCAGCTAAATTAATTATAACAATTATCATAAAAAATATAACTTACAAAAACACCTAACGTGACTTATTTTTATAAAAAGATCGAAGGCGACACCAATTAATATTACAATTACATTCCCAATCTACTTATTGCTTATAAATTAACAAAAAAAATCTTCATTATTGTTGCGAATTGTATATTTATAAATCGTTATTATTATTTATTATTATTTTTTAAATCGGTTGAATTTTTTTTTTTACCTTATAATTAATTTAGAATTAGGACGATCTCGGGATGTGTTCTACGTTGGCGATGGTAGCGATTCGATCGCGCGACTCAGTCGAACGGGCCCGTCGCGTTCGTGGAACACACCCTTTAAATCAATCGATTTATAATATAATTTGTCTCGGTGCGGATCGCAATCGCCGCGCCACAATTACTTCACACCTAACACCATACATACAGAGGATGACATTTCATTTGAGCCATTGCAATAAATGATAACAGTCACCTTTAGCGACGTCACATCGACATAAAAACTAATTTTTTTTTTAATATTCTTAGGCCGTGCTTACTGCACCAATCACCGCTCGCTAAATGATCATTTTTAGTCTTAATATATTGAATTGAGCATTATACAGGCGCACGGACGCACAAATTGACTAAAACCCTGTAGAACTACTGAAATCTAACTAATAAGTTATTTTTTTTCTCTTTCTAGGGGCATATAAGTTAAAAGCGTTACATTATATTAAAGTCTCCACAAAATTGTATAACTTACTATAACGCTATTTTTTTTTATTCATCAATTAAAAGACAATATGTTTTTTTTAATTATCTCATATGCTACAAAATAACGTAACGTAATATATTAACAAAAATAACAGCGCTATTATATTAATAATGATTATATTCTGCTATGTAACATTTTACAATGTATTTTATAATCAATTCCCAATTGCACGTATGCAATCTTACCCGCGTTCAATAAATTAGCTAACTATTTAAATTAAAAAAAAAACTCTTCAAACATTTTTCATTTGTAATTAAAAACTTATAAATAACTATTATCCGAGATATGATTTTTTATTATATCATTTTTTTTTGTATAACAATAATTATGAGTAAAAGAGAATAGAAAACATTTCTTTATAAAATAATATAATTATAATAATATTTTTTAATATATAATATAAATCAACAATATAATAAAGTCACAGCATGAGTTTGCTTTTTTTTTCTCTTTTTATACAATATGTGACGTTGTCATATTCGTCCTCAATGGTACATTAACATCGTACCCATTTTAAATGATATTTTAACATTGGCAATATCTATGCAGACAACATGGCGCACATTATAATAATCATTCCGTACCATCATTACTTACACACAGTCTATCAAATTATACACACACATATATATATATATATATATATATATATATATATATATATATATATATATATATACAGGGTGAACTTTATGTATGGGAACACCTGAAAATCTCGAGAATTATTGGATATATCGGGAAATGACCCGAACAAAAGTTTCATGAGAAGGAACGGAGAACTCGAATCAAAGCTCAAATTTGACCTTGGGCATGACCTTCACCCGAATTCGAAGGTCAACTTTGTTTTTTTAAATGGGAACCCCTATTTATGACCTCGGATTCGGAAAGAACGGGAAATTTTACGTTCAAAACCATATTCATACTTCATTTTTGAAGGTGTCGCTAGAAACGAAATTATAAAAAAGGAACTCATATCAACTGATTTTCACACTGGAACACCAGGATATCTCGGTAAATACCGATTTTTCAAAAAAATGTTTGAGACAAGTTTCATGGGAAGGAACAGGGAACTCGATTCCAAATTCCTAACACATTTTTTCAAAAAATCGCTATTTACCGAGATATTCAGGTGTTCCAGTATGAAAATCAGTTGATGTGAGGTCTTTTTGTAAGCGACCTTCCTACGACCTTAAAATAAAAGTATGAATATGGTTTTGAACGTAGAATTTTCCGCTCTTTCCGAATCCGAGGTCAAAAATAGGGGTTCCCATTCAAAAAAACAAAGTTGACCTTCGAATTTGAGTGAAGGTCATGCCCAAGGTCAAATTTGAGCTTTGATTCGAGTTCCCCGTTCCTTCTCATGAAACTTTTGTCCGGGTATTTTCCTGATATATCCAATAGTTCTCGAGATTTTCAGGTGTTCCCATACATAAAGTTCACGTGGTATATATATATATATATATATATATATACATACGTATATATATTTATATATTTTTATTTATAAACTTGCAACATCGTCGGCAATAATTATTACGAGTAATTATATAAATAAGTATCATAAGCCGTTAACGGAAGCCTGTAGTGACTAAAATCTCAAGACCTGACAATTAATGAATAAATTCGAACATACGGAGATCGAATTAAAATGGGTACAAGACTCTTGGCGGCACTTTACAGTGTACCTATGCATTCTCCTTTCATAGATTTCGTCGTAAAATGACAGACTAAAGAACTATATATATATATATATATATATATATATATATATATATATATATATATATATATATAAGCATATATATATATATATATACATATATATATATATAATATTACGCCGTGACTTAGTTACTAGTTTTTCGTTTTATTTATTATATCTAATCACATCGATTTAGAACATTTGTTGTGTGGTAGTGATAGAGGCACGGCGTCCTGCTTGACGCTTGAGCCCATGAAACAAGAAGTTGGCGGCGGCCTTGATCGGAGCAACGAGAGGCGCCCGCGCAGGTGTCTCCCATTGTCAGACATTGCCGGTGGCTGGGAATCGCGGAGGAGGGAGAGGAGGCGGCGGCCGACCCGCTTCGCCCCCACCCGAGGACTGCTCCGATACTGAAACCACATGGTTACTCTAAGTGTTTAATACAACGATACCGAACCCAAATTTTTCATATTAAAAAAATATAGTAAACTATTTATAAATAATAATAATAAAATTTAAACATACTAATTGAATGAGTTTAATTAAAGTCCATCCAGTGATAATTGGCGATATAACCTTTGGTGCTAAAGTACATAAGCTTGGTAAAAGCTAGCCACCCTTGTTGTAAAGATTTACAATTTAAATGAAAAGAAATATTGTTGTTGGCAACTTATATCAAAACGCCAATATGAAAAAACCTAAATACAAAATTTATACATAACGATTTGAACAAATAGAAATATATGGAGACCATTCACATGGTTGTTAGATAGTGAAAAAGTATGAATAAATTAATTTAAATACATGTACAGTAAAAGCTCTTTATTCGCGGGGTATGTGTTCCATAAATATGCCGCGAATACAGAAACCGTGAATATGGAATGGTAATTTATATGGGATTATAGGGGATACGTTCCTAGGTGACAAAATAAAAAACAAAAATATATGAAAAAGCAATTTAATTGAAGTTATTAAACATTTCGATTATAATTATCTTAAGGCTTCCTAAGCCTTAAGATAATTAATCAAAATGTTTAAAAACCATTGCCAAATGGTTTGAAGAATTTTGTATTTTTTGCTTGCTTGAGTTTTTAAAAGCTCCTTCAATTCAGACTGATACGCAGCAGTCGCATTAGCAATTTGCCTATTAAAAATAAGACTTACATACATACATATCATCACGCCATATCCCTTGCAGGGTAGGCAGAGAGAACAGAATGTCAGAGAACTCTATCCTTGCATACTTCACTCGCTTCCTCAACATTCATAATTCTCTTCATACACGCTCGCCGCTTTCGGAGACTCTTGACTCCTCCTTCAGTACGTGACCAATCTGGTCTAGGTCTCGGTCTCCCCCGGTACCTACATCCTTCCACTTTCGCATTGTATATCTTCTTAACCAGACGTTCGTTCGGCATTCTTTCCACATGTCCGAACCATCGGAGCATTCCCTTTCGCATCTTTACACCAATACTCTCTTTCATACCTACTCGCTCTCTTACGTCGTCGCTGCGAATGCGATCGGTCACCACTTAATATTTCGTAGTCAAAATTATAATAGGATCTATTTTACTTTTTTTATTAGTCCATTTGACGGCATTTACAAAGGATATTGGGCTGGATACCTATTAGTATCCTTTTATTAATATATATGTACTTATTAGATCCGCGAATAAAGAAATTTTTAGCCGCGAATATAGGAATTGAGTCGCATTTTTTTAATCCGCGAATAGTAAAAACGCGAATGAAGGAAGCGTGAATAAGGAGCTTTTACTGTATATACTTCCAAAGGAGTGCGTCACCTTTTCAAAGTATATAATATAGAAGTATGCCTTTAAGTCCCAAAATTGGCATTGAACTATCATTCTTTAATATCCTCTGAATCTATAATGGAAAAATGGTATTCAGCGCTTGAATTAAAACGGTGTTATAATAGAATTGAATGCTGCCTTGACGAGGTAACTTTTTCACGTCAGACTTTCTTGAAATTTACTTTTTCTTTATTGCCGATGGTGGCAAACGAGCTTGCAGCACACCTGATGGTAAGTAACACTGCCGCTCATGGACCTTTGCAATAGCAGGGCATAGCTAGGCCGCTGGCTATCGTCAAGAAAGTGCTCTTCTTAAACCTCGTTTAAAAAAGAATTTCTAAAAAGGATAGTTTCTCATTGGATTTAATGAGCGACCTAAAGTTGAGGCACTAACTCTTTAAATTTTAGGTGATATCTAAGGCAAGATAAACAACACGTAATATTACGTCCGTTACGAAAAAAGTTTTTTGATCAATGAAGGGATATAAATAGATTTTAAAGAACAAGAAAAATAATTCGAACTAGAAAACTTTGTAGATAGGTATAATAACAAAATATTTAATGATGATAGCCATAAATATATTTATTTTAGTATTCATTATTGTATATTTAAAAAATGGTTGTCTTAACAACATGCCGAAACTGTTGAAACTAAAGAAAATAAATATTGGTGGTAGTTTCATTTTGTGACTCGTTAAGTAATAATTTTAAGAAATTCAATCTAAAATATTATGAAACGTAGTGACAAAGTTTGTATGAAGAAGAAAAACTTCATGTCAAATTAAACAAAATAATCTCCAGTACAAATAAATAAAGATATGTTTCAGCATTTCTCAATTTTCATCACCTAAGCATTTAAAATAGGGGATTAAATTTTGTGTTGATTCCTTTTGATTAGAAATATACACAAAAATACTAAGGAGCGTCTTACATTTGTGACGCAGATTCACTAAAAAATATTCCGAAACACAGATCCTTAGAAAATATATTCTTCCCCAAGAGTAAAAAATAGGGATGAATTAAGTTTTGATGTTTTTCACTCTATTTACGTTAAATAATAAAAAATATAATTGACGCAAACATCAAACATGATACGAAAATCCCACATAACATATATTCCTTAATTAAGGTATAAAATTTGAGATGAATTTTGCTTATCATCCCACAACATAAATAGTTATTGACATAAGTCGTGGCAAAAACTACTAAAAATATAAAGCTGTAATTTGCCGAAGTTATCCTAAACGCACCGGGGTCAGCTTGCCAATTTAAAATATAATTTTCCAACTTAACCACTGTCATCTGACCTTGGCAATAACAACAATTATTTGAGGGTAGTTACTCGCCATGTATAATATCATAGATAACTGAACTGACGCCTTAATATTCTTACGAAATTCATAAAACTTGATAATTTTTCTTTGTAATATTTGAATTCATATTTGAAAATTTTTCCTCGGCATCATCACAAAACTGTAGAGTCATAATCTTACGTGACAGTCTGTTGTCTTTCCTCGCCACATAACATGGTCATGCTTTGTTGAGGGTATTGATATCAACATTGGCTTGTGCTTTTTATCAGGAGAGCACTGCTGACCATTCTCCTAATCCTTAAAACGATTATTACGAGCCCACAGGCAAGTAAGGAGTGGTAATAGCTGTATTGTTATTCCATAGCCAAGTGGATAATTGATCTTCGTTTAATATAATTCTTCTTACTGCACTGTATATATTGCTCATAGAACTTGGGAAAGAAGCAATCGTGTAACTTCCACTACTTAAAGTATTTTCTCTGTAATACATCACCTGTATAACATTTGTTAGAACTGCAAGAGTACCGTGCGATATCACACAGGTAGTGAGCGACAGGGACAGCGCTCTACGAAGACAAAAATTAGTCGATTGTCTCTTTCGTAGGGTTAACGTGCAATATTTATTTCCAGTTATAATTAAACTGCTTCTAAACGCCTGGACTGATTGTGATGAATTTATGTAACCGTGTTCAGATGTATTTAAGAATGATTTAGATTAACAACTAAAGCGGATAGGTGATGTAATTTTTTTTACATTTATACAGAACCTGTCCATGTTGAGTTGAGAGATAATAGTATAATAAATGTTTAATTGATGATATCGATATTTGAATATGTGATAATGGAGGATGAAGTGTGAAGCGGGTGTTACTTACGGGAGTCGTGCTTTTCATCAACGGGGGCTGGTGGTGGTGGTGGCGGCAGTTGTTGTTCTAACGCGTTGACACAGTTCATCATACTTCCGTAGAGTCGGCTGTCATGGAAGCTGTCCCTGCACACACTCATTAGTCATGCCTACTGACCAACGACTAAACTCATCTACCGTTTCACACAGATCTATCATAAACCAAAATTGGTTGATGTAAATTTTGAGTACAATTCTAATGTTTATTCTCTTGATAATCCTTTCACTATCACAACTTATTTACGACCCACTGCTGGGCTCGATCTTCCTCTAAAATAGGAGGGACATTGACCTACTATGTTCTGGTCAGACGGATTGCTATAGAGTTTTATTGCGAGTATTTTTTTTTTTGCATAGATGTTATTTGCATTATATATTCCTTAAGCAGCTTTTACGACACCCACGGGCAGGAAAGATGGTAATAAATTGTATTTTTAACTCTGTCACCTCACAGAATTTTTTTTTATTTATAATCATCATTCTTCTACTCTTATCCCAATTATTTGGAGTCGATACAATATGTACTCTTCTTTTATAGTACATAATGTAAAATTTATTGGCAATAGTTTTATGATCGGCCGCCTGCCAGACGTCAATCCTCCTTGGGAATGTAATTGTTGACCAAACGACATGAGATGGAGCTGGGCCAGGTCGTTATAAGGCTCTTAGTCGTCTTCTACGACATCCACGAGCAAAGTAAGGGTTGGTAGTATTCGTAGCCGCTACCATACAGCTTTTATTGATAATTTTTGAAACTATTTTAAGTGCCACAGAAGAGTAAGGCATATAGATATATTGAACTCTTGATTCAACTACATGAGGTACCTAAACCTATTTCGTCATTAATTATGAACATCATCATCTTGGTTTGAATTTAGCGCGGTATTTTTCACTTCCATACTTTTCTTTCAATTTTTTACAATCCATTCACATCTTTTTTATAGTACATAGATTTTATCAAAAATTTTGTACAGAATATATTTTGCTACTTTTTATTAATTAAGTTGAAATAATCGGATTTTATAAATAACGTAATCGGATTTTATAAATAAATAATAATCGTAATCGGATTTTATAAATAATTAAGCATATTAAATGCTAAATTTCAGTAATTTAAATAACAAAGGTTGTGTCATTGTTTAATACAATTCTAACTGTAAAGTTTGAAGTATTAAGCCTATAACAATGTGTAAACATTGTCGGGTAGATAGCATACCGTCACCTTAAGACATAAATATAAATACGAAGTGAAATTTGCATGTCCTACAATTAGTCGCGGTGGTGTAGTGGCAGCACGATTGGGCCGGCATCCCAATAGGCGCGGGTTCGAATCCCGCTTGCGACATCATTTTTCATTTCGTAATCGGATTTTATAAATAATTAAGCATATTAAATGCTAAATTTCAGTAATTTAAGTTGAAATAATTTGTTTATTTTACACTTCATATCGTAAGAATTATTGGTACGGTTTAAAAGATTCTTTTTCTATTAGATAGAATGTCTATTGAGAAAGTTTTTAGATGAATATATTATACATAACTATAAATGTTTAAAAATTCAGACGTTATTAACATTCATCCGCTATCCGATATAACCATCCTCTCAACTCATATACTGTCCCACTGCTGGGCTCGAGTTACCTTCACGATAGAAGGCAGATTAACCTATAATATAGCACTGGTCACAGACTGGATAATATAGGGTTTTATTTCTAGTTTTGATTATTCATCATCATCTCAGCTCACATATGTACCACTATTGGGTTCGAGCTTCCTCCGTAATGGGAGGGAAATTGACCTACTATACCACGCTGGTCAGACGTGTTGGTATAGGGTTTTGTTTCGAGTGTTACTTCTCTTGAATAGATGTTATATTCATTTAATATCCCTTAGTCAAAAAATTTTTCACTTCGTATTCGGTTTTATGAATAATTAAGCATATTAAATGCTAAATTTCAGTAATTTTAATAACAAGGTTGTGTCATCATTTAATACAATTCTAACTGTAAAGTTTGAAGTATTAAGCCTATACAATGTGTAAACATTGTCGGGTAGATAGCATACCGTCACCTTAAGACGTAAATATTATACAAAGTGAAATTTGCATGTCCTACAATTAGTCACGGTGGTGTAGTGGCAGCACGATTGGGCCGGAATCCCAATAGGCGCGGGTTCGAATCCCGCTTGCGACATCATTTTTCACTTCGTAATCGGTTTTATAAATATCCCTTAGTCGTCTCTTACAATCACCCACGGGTAAGATAGGGGGTGGTGAATTGTATTCTTACTCCGTCACCACATGGAATAGTTTTGCTTATTATATGCATATAATTATCACTTACGATATACCACGCAAGAATTAATATATTATTACCTCGTGATTACATGAAAATCTGTCCACTGTCCGACATAAGCCCTACCTAAAATGGTAATTACCATAAATGACACAATTATCAGGCAGATTGGCGGCTTGTGAGTCTTCTGGTACCCAATTGACCAATTTTTTCGACTGCCAAAAAAAGATAAGCGTTTTGAAACGCTACTTTATTTTCTTAGACACTATTCAAGTAACCAATATTATAATTAATATTATTATTAATTAAAATTATATATTAATATTTATTTAATGGATTAATATTAAATATAAAAGGTAATTAATATTATAAATTTAAGTTAGATTTCTTTATACATCATTTATTTCAGACTCTATCATCATTTAGATAAGAAAATAATGGATTTCATTATATAACTTATAATAAATCTACTATAATTTCGAATTACATGAGTTCAAGTTATTAAAAATTAAATAGACGTCATATATGGCAATTAACATCTGTGAAAACACTAGGCGTTTTAAACCTGGTTATAATAAAACTTTCGTTGTGACGGCACAAGGTTAGTTGAGCCTTGTAACGTTGCTTTTTGGTATTCATATAAAATAATTTCTGTGCGGTAATAGGCCAGGATGACTTTACATTAAGATAGGTAAATCACGGAACTGTGATTTAGTAACACATCTTAAATATATATTCCTTTCTTTTTCACACTGAACCAAACTGTAATTATGCTCTTCGCACTACCGAGTAGTCTACGTCTTTTTGGCGGCCATTTAGACCTGTTTTCTCATTGAATGTGTTAAATTTATTCAGTCAAGAATGTGTAAAGTTTGTTATTGTAGCAGACCAGCAAACACCTGACGAAGCTGACGCTCTTAGATCTCCGTAATACATAGCTATATCACTACCTAAAGATAAGATAGTATAGTAGTATAGTTTGGGTGTTTGGTTCTCTCACTCGCCAAACGAAATGCAGTAACATTGTTGTTACTTAGACGACGTTAATTTTGGCAAAAATGTAGCCCATTTACCTCCGCAGGCAAATTACTGTCAGCAGAGTTACTCTAATGCTAAGATTTATTTACAGATAACACGAATATTGTGTGCGATGCGTGCGAATGAATGACTTTATGACCAGTTTCTTCTGGCTGTGTGCTGTCGTGATAGTAGATATAAAAAAATATGAATTCACGTGTTAAGTAAATAATACGGTAGGACGCGGTCTGTGCCACAAGTATTAAAAATAATTATATATATATATATATGTAATATTAAATATCTTACCTTCCATTTGAATTCCGGAACAGTGCTAATATCTCTTCGAAGGTCTTATTTTTTGTTTCAGGAACTTTTTTATACGTAAATATCCAAAAAATTGCAAGGAATACACTAAAAGGCAGGAATGTATAGTTCTCTAGTAGTGCCTGTGAAATAAACACAAAATGACAACGTTAATTATAAATTAATGCAATTTGTTATTACCTATAAAATAAAATTAAAGTGTAAAGAAGAATTACATTTTTTAAATATAATTAAAAATAGCGAAACTATTATATTTTATACTTTTCTAGTAGTGACGGAATTATAATTACTTCTTCCTACTACTTCTTCATTCTTTGCTGGTGTGGGAAAATACTAAAGGATATAATTACAAGAAAAGGCAATTACAAGAAAAGGCAAACTAGAACCAAAGCCTCGCGGCAACTCGTTTGACTTTGTACTTATCTCGTACCTCGCATTTAATAATTATAAATTTATTGAATATAAACACATCAAAGAAATTCTAAGACATGTTGTGGAACCATAGCTGTTTGTTCTCAATCATTTATAATTGAATATTGAGAGAAAATAATACAGCAATTAGCTATTATTGAATTTTTAATTTATTAACATGTGTTTAATTTTTTTTTCTAAACTATTCTACGTTATACATCCTAAAATTTATTAAATATTTATATATTAAGAATAAACTAAAACGAAAAACATTGATACGCAAAGTATTACAGGATTTGGTCACCAAGAAATTCTTCAAGACACATATGAAATTTAAAACTATGACCGAAATCAACTTAAGTTTTTGTTCGTTAGATTGTCAATATTAAAATGATAAAATGAATGAATGAATTGTCAATATGATATTGTATCTTAAATGAATTCAATAATCTTTCACTGGGAACGCGCTTGCCACTGAGATGATCCAATAACAAAATCAACGGGATTGTTTTATTTTTTAAATGACTTTAAATAAAATTGTTTAATTATTAGCTGGAGCTGAAAAGAGTAACCCTGTTCGAAAGTCATCACACTGGAGTGTGATGACTTTTGAAGAGGGTTACTTTTTTCACCAATAGTTATAATATAAAAGATTATGGCTGGATTAGATCGGATAGAGAATACATTGATAATATTGATACTAATACAAATACTATACAAACACAATTAAAAATTAATAAACTAAATTATATGTACCTTCATACTAGGAAAGCCAATCCCGACGACGAAATTGGCCATCCAATTAACTAATACAGCGATGGCCATTGCACTGGGACGCGGCCCCTGCGAGAACAGCTCGGCGGTGATCAACCACGGAATAGAACCAGGTCCAACCGCAAAGAACACGACGAAACTAAGCGTTGACACCACGGACAAGTAGCTCATCCAATCAATCATTTCCTGCACATAGCCAAAGAACTCCTATCAGGCGATAGAAATGATGTTCTTTCCCGTCGCCGACCGGATGAAATAAATCGCAAACATAAATGCACATCACACACGAGTCTGTCTGTCTGTGTGTCCGTTGAAATGCTCCGCGCGGTGCGTGGAGTTGTGACTCAGTTCTTTGAGTGCTTACAGCGTGTGTACTCCATCTATTATATGTACTGCGAATGCTGGTGATAAGTGCCACTCTGCTTTTGAGCAGTGTTTGAGTGATAATAAAGTTCGCTTCATTTAATAACGCGTGCTCTGAGATCCCCGATGGTATATCCTCCACAATGGTGTCGTTAGAATAAAATTTATTAGTGCTTTGTGAGTGATGTACCTAACATTTATATTTGAGAATTTATTCCCATTTTTTTTGTACAAGGCTTTCCTAGAGAGTCCGGTATCGGAAACAGGAAAGTTGTTAAGGTGGGAGGGATTAGCGAAGCAGCGGGTTTATACGTAACGATACATTTTAAATATATTAAGATGCAATTGATTACATTAATTGTAAATGTAATTGAATGTTAAATAATAACATATTTGAATAATATCGATATTCGTTAACATATATACCCGCTTGAAGCAAATGCGGTGTAAAAGATAAAGGATTAATATGGAGGTGCCTGCTTTAATAACGCTACTAAATATATTTTCTCATTCAAACTGTATAATATTGTATATTTTCAAATTACAATTTATGAAATTTGAATTTAAATAAATATACAATACGATATAAGAAGACCTATGTCGGATTTCACCAGCGAGCCTTAAAATTTAAATAACACAATATAAATAACATAAAAAATTTGTAAAAAAAATTATATTACTTAAAGTAGGTAAATAAATATCAAAAATTAATTAAACTGAATATTATTCGTAATTTAATTACGTATTAGGCGATACTTAATTTAAGAGTCATTGGTGAAAGTCGCCATAAGGCTATTAAAGTCAAAGACAAGATATACTATTAAAGTCAGAGACAAGAGAAAACAACAAGAAAGATACAAGATATTTGAAATTTAAAGATGGCCAATGAATTTGACAATACGTATAATTAGAATATTTTCATTTCAATAAATTGATTTGGATATGTAGCAACCAATCAGGGGTATGAGAGAAGATAAAGTTAATACGATGAAGCGGTGAATTCAAGTATATTTAATGCTTATAGATGTTGAAATGTGAAAAGCGATGGATAAGCGTGCGTAAGCATATTATTAATACTTGATTAAAACCAAGTCTAAGATTAAGTCTAAACACATGGAACTAATTCAATTTACACGATATTATATACGTTAATGATAAAAATAAACTTCTGTAAAGTGTTATTTCCAAATGTGATATTGTTTAATGGGTGGCATGCCTCAAGGAAATATCGTCAGACCAATATTTTACATGCAAATTAAAGAACGTATTCTAAATCATAAAAATATACTCAAGATGATTATCAAGAGATATATAACAATTGTCTATTATCTATAGGAATTGTTATCCAGCTGTTTCAGTTGATTAGTTATTATTTCGTCCAGCTTTAAAACGATTTTATGTGTTATTTCTTTTATAGTACAACAGTGATTTGTTATAGAATTTCAAATATTTTACTTTATTTTACTATATTTTAAAAGGTATATAATATTAAGAATTGGAAGACCATAAAGTCATCAAATGAATATATAATTTATTATCTTCAGAATCTAACTACGAATATATAAGACACACCTTTATAAGGAATGAAATTGTGATGAAAATGGAGAAGATGAACATTCCACCGAGGCCGTAGAGGTGTAGAGTTCGACGCCCAGTGCGATCCATGAGAGGCAAGGAGACTAGGGTCATGCCAACCATGATCGCGCCGATTCCCATGGTGGCAAATTTGGCAGACTCGTCTGTGAGACCCGACGAGGTGAACAGCGAGGTGGAATAATAAAATACCTGTTGACAAAGATGATAACAAAGATTTGAATTTTATAACGACAAAATATTAATAATAAAATATCCTAGATTAAGGAGAGGTTAAAAATTTAAAATGACAACACTCCTAATTTTTCCACGTCATCATTCTTCTACTTTTATCCTAATTCTTATTCTCCAGTTCTTAATGAGTGTAAACGTAAAAAAACTATTGTTGGTTATTATTGATCTAAGAATGATCCTAAAAGAGAACAATGCAAGAAGTGGTCTGCTGTACCCTGACATAAGGTCTCTCCGCAATTTTTTTTGTAATATTGGACTTAACCATAATACAAAATTTTAACAACAAAAAATTGATTTTAAAGCTATGCAATCGAGTTTGATCAATTACGTATTGTTGAGGATATTTAAAAAACTACTTGGAAGATCGTGAACAAATTTAAAAGGGACAAGATGGAAATTTTCTTTCAAATAAAAAAATAATGATCATATTCGGTTCACACAGAAAAAATACTATGGTTTGTGTTAGTTACACACAAAAATACAATTGAATTGAGTACCTTCTCTTTTTTGGCAATCGTTAAAAAGTTCGATGAAATGAAAAGACTTACAATTTCTTAGTATAGCACATTGTTAATAGATCTGTGGTTATACATCCATTAACTTGTCGATGTACGTGGCAGGACATAGGTCTCATCATAGGTAAAATAATACCTTATAACGACCTGGGCCAACTCCATCTGATGCCGTTTGGTCAACAATTACATTCCCAAGGAGGGTTAACGTCTGGCAAGCGGCCGGTCATAAAACTATTGCTAATAACTTTTACAATATGTACCTACTATGAAAGAGTACACCATGTATCGACCCCAAGTAATTGGATTATCCCAATAGAATAGGAGAATGATGAGTGTAATGAGAATTCCAGGAGAGTGTGGCTGTATAGTATACTTCTGTGGCTAAAACCTGGATAAGAAAACTGCATTAATTCTTATTCGGTTTTTATCATATAAAACTATATACCAACATGTCTGATCAACGTTAGAAGAATCGTTCGACGAATCTCCAAGATGAGTAAATTTCACTTGATAATGATGGCAATACTTAGGAAATTATTGGTTATCAAAATATTATTTCTCACCGCATTAATGCCGCTCAGCTGTTGCGATAGCTGCATCACGACTCCAATGAGGAGTGGTGCTCTGAGCGTTGGTGAACAGAGCAGTTCTCTCATGGAGATAGATGCTTCAGCTTGTTGCGCCCGTTCCTCAGCCCGCATCTCTTCAATATCTTCCTCCACCTTCAGATATGATTAGTGCTTAGATGTATTTTAAGTAAAATAACCAAGTTTCTATCAGATTATCGATTTCCACTGATGAACAAAAAAGAGTCCTACTCTTGAAAAGAAATAATGCCAAGATTTAGATATGAGCTTTAATATAGATTCCAGTAATAGATATGTTGATATCATTTGAATGTATGAAGACTTATGGGACTGAGTTATTGTAAAAACCATGTAGTATCACTCTAGCACCGAAGACAAGGACTCAATGCCCCACCTAAAATGACAGCAGAGAGGTGGATAAACAGGTTATGAACCTGCACGCTGGCCCTTATGTCGCGGCGACCTGTCTTGCAAACTGTCTAGTATAATTTTGGATCTTTATGCCAGAGATTCTGTTCATAGACGGAGTAAGAATTAAATTCTCTACCCCCTTTCTTTTTTGTACGCAGTTGGCCTAAAAGATGAGGCCTAAAGAGGCGATATAATATGCAGCTATTATCTATGTAAGAGTAAGGAAAACTAGAAAAATAATTGTAGTTATCCATTTGACCAGCGTGGTATATTAGTTCAATTTCCCTTCTATGAAGGAAGAGGCTCGCACCCTACAGTGGGCGTATATGAGCTGAGATACTGATGATGATAAAGATAACACTTACTTGATTACTAGCCCTAAGCCTCCTGAGCGCTCTTCTAGCTTCTTCTTCCCATTGGCGTGTGATGAGCAAATATCTTGGAGACTCCGGACAGGCGGGCAACAATAACAGCTGCAATATCGCTGGACATATCGCTAAACCTACAGATGTTGAATATTAATTATAAATATTTTGAAAGCATTATAGAGGCTATAAAGAACTTTATTTCAAGTATTTATTTATCAGGATAAATAAAGAATTTGAATAAAGTTCTTTAACAAAATGATCGCGATGAATCGATAATATATAAAAGATCCGAAGGGATTATTTTATTTTCAAGCTTAATAGGGCACTGGTCCACCAATAGAAGGTTTCTCTGACATTTATGGAAAAGCATCACATGTAATGTGAATATAACAATATTAATTGTATTTTAGTATTTTCTCAGTATTACGTTACGAGATATGATTTAATACTACAACACCCTGGCATTTCAAAACTAATTTAAGGCGACATATGACATAACCGCCAAAACTTCCAATTATAATGATAGTATGACATGATACATACCACAGATATAATAAATTATTTACGTGATCCCTAACACGTATGTCTTAGAAGCTACAGGCTCATAGGTTGACTTTCATCAATCGATAATCAGATCGCAAAAATACATTGTTTCTTTATTTATTTATTTTCCGTCTCCAAAGACACATTATTACGATTTGAATAAGAAAAATGATTAGCATTATCATTAATAAAGTTTCTAATAAAAAAATAAGAATTTGATACATAATAATTTATTAGATGTTAAAAAAAGGAACAATAGAAAATATATATTTAAAAAAATAACTTATAATGATTTTTCACTAAGTTTAGATCTAAAACTACTTAAAAAATATTAATAAATAAGTGCGAGAGAAGAGAACTATAAAACCGACAAGAAAATCATGTCCGTTGTATGGTAGGCCTCACTTAAATATTTGTATATTTGTTTTATTTAAATTTCATTTTTTTTTTCTAAAGTGAATATGTAACTAAATATTTTGTGATTCTGTTGCCGTTATCAATATCTAAGAAAAATTAGCAAAAAAAAAATCACATTTGTTGAATGAGAGTCCATCAAATATTTGTTTTATTCTGATTTTTTTAGTATTTGTTGTTATAGTGACAATAGATATACATCATTGGTGAAAATTTCAACTGTCTAACTATCATGGTTCATCAGATAGAACCTAGTAATAGACAGACGGACAGCGGAGTCTTAGTAATAGCGTCCCGTTGTATCTTTTGGGTACAGAACCCTAAAAAGTTTAATATTGCTATATTTTATATTATAATACTGTTAATTGCAGGTTTGTAAAGTCCACCGAATAACAAGGATTATTCCTTAGTTCAGAGTGATGTATTTAAAAAAAAAAAACTAAGTTTTCCCCTTATCCTAAGTCACAATAATAGTTTACTTACCAAGTAATATAGGCCATCCTTCATCAGTTCCAAGGATCTGTTCGATACCCAAAACTTGTGATAGTAATAGTCCAACAGTAACTGCCAGCTGATTGACAGTGCCCAGTCCACCACGCAAATTTAATGGCGCTATCTCCGATATGTACATTGGCACTAGTGACGTATTCAATCCTGGCGATAGAAAATTTATGATAATAGGATTTATTGAACGAATTTATAATTTAAAACGACCTGGACCAATTATCTTCCTACGAAGGCTTAACTTCTAAAATACTGGGAGCTAGCGATTACTAATACTTACTTTACTCGTGGATGTCGTAAAAGACGACTTTATATCGACCTGAGCTAACTACACCTGATGCCGTTTGGTCAACAATTACATTTCCCAAGGAGCGTTGACGTCAGGTAGGTGGCCGGTCATAAAACTATTGCCAATAACTTTTGCTATATCTACGAGTACCTACATATTGAGATGAAAAATTAACATCAGGAGTGCGGCCGATCGTTAAATGACTGCTATATTTTTTTAAATATAAAAGAATGGAAGATTGGTATATATTGCGACTCCAATTTGGGATAAAACTAGAATGATGATGAGTAGCATTTATAGGTAACAATATTTTATGGGTAAGGAGAAGTATTTACACAGGTAATTACGGGTGGCAGTCGTGAAACCCGAATGAAATTCCTAAGTGGATGAAAAGACCGGCTTCTAGTGGCCCACTCGCACGGCGAAAGAAAGGTACATGTAGGAGTCGAGACGGGTCTATGGGGTCATGCGTCGCTTCTTCTGTCGCCCCGGATGGATTTAGCGGGCTGTGCCTATTCCATAGCCCGCCGCAAATAAATATATGAGAATATCATGGGAAACTTTAACATAATTGCTTTCGTTCATCTATCTGTCATCATCATCATGTCAGCTCATATACGTCTCATTGCTGGGTTTAAGTGTCCTCCACGGTCGGGGAGGGAAATTGACGTAATATGTCATGCTGAACAGTGTTAATATAGGGTTTTATTTAGAGATTACCTTCTCTTGAAGCTGCCTGGTTAAATGTGGCGATTGCAATATTTTACACATTTGGGGAGTATGGTTAGAAAGTAGTAAATTTAGTACATGTCGACGCAGAAAAGTATTTTTACTGTAAGTACACATTTCAATTATTCACTGAAGCTAAAAAAAAAACCTTTAAAAAGATCAAATCAGTAAAATAATCCTAAATTTTCATTAAGATGGGATTAAGGTTGAGACAAGAAAAAAGGCAATCTTTTGTTGTAAGCACAAAGTATTTGAAATATTTAGATTCTGGCTTACAAATAATATCGATCCCTTAAAACATTTTTCTATAAACATTCTAAAGGACCCTACTCGGTGACTGGGTAACAATATTATAGTCACTAGTCCTTCTTTTCGTGTATCATAAAAATAATTAATAAACATCACTAACTAAAGAAAAAATTTGAAGTAAAAATCTATTCTTAACGTGGTGAAGTAGAATAATTTCTCTCATCTAAGAAAAAAGAAGATAACGATCTAGGCAGTTAATTTGTCATGCAAGAATACATGCCTCATTAGGTATAATTTGCCGACTTCATTGGTCAATTGAGAGTATTAAGGATGAGCGCTCCTAAATTTCTCGTTGAAGTTCACCAAGTAAGGCAGTGTGTAGGTGAACTTGCCTGAAAAGCTCCTAATATCAATTGTGATAGCCAACACGCTTGCCAAATGTGCTGATTATGGCATGATTCTTCTTAAGAGGGGAGGTCTCTGTTCAATTTTGAAAGTCAATAACCGTATGAATGGATGGATGAATGGTTAAACTAAACCAGTATTTCGCTAACAACAACAATTGCTTGCCCACGTTTTATTTAAAAACCAGTGGTATTTCAATAAAGCGAATTAGTACAAGCCAACAATCTTTTTTTGTGTCTCTCATTATAACTAATTAAATTTATATGGCAATTCATATCGAAAGTTATTGTATTTAGTTGTATTTATTTTAAATTATATATTTTTATTATACATATAAATTCTAAAATTATAATACAGTGAGTAGAATAAACATTTTCTTTATTTTCTTAATTAATTTATGTTAAATATTATAATTTGCACTTACCACAGTTAACTCCGATAATAAATCTACCAAATATAAGCAGTTCGTAACAGTGTGATATTTTCGTGAACCCCATAAGACTGGCACCACTGATGCCCAGGATGTTATTTAGCAATAGACCACCTTTCCTGGCCGCCAAGAGAAAACATATATTAATGTACAATTTAAAACAGGCTACATAAACAAATACATATATTAATTATTTAAAAAAAATAGAAAGAAATTAATTACATCTCAGTAAATAATTAATTATTTATATTAATTATTAAATTAATAAAATTAATTGATTGTTAAGACGTAAATTAATTTCAAATTAACATTTCCTATGAGATTGATTAAGATATTATTAGATCTCGATGAAGACTGTCGATTAATTTATAATTATAATTATGTTGACTGTCTGAATGGCTTCGTATTGGCTGTTTAGAATGATTGATGGGTGTTTAGAAACAGCAATCTTCCACGCTGAGAGAGTATAGTGTGTGGAATTTATATTTGGGACATTTCTTTATAAGAGGTATTTCTTTCTTTAATTGTAATATTTATAGTCTCTTGCAGTACTTATTTATCAGAGTGTCTTGCTGTCTTAATACAAAATATATGTATATTATTACAATTATATATTTATATATATATATATATATATATATATATATATATATATATATATATATATATATATATATATATATATATATATATATATATATATATATATATATACACATACATACATATCATCACGCCATATCCCTTCCAGGGTAGGCAGAGAGAACAGAGTGCCAGAGAACTCTATCTTTGCATACTTCACTCGCTTCCTCACACGCTCGCCGGTTTCGGAGACTCTTGACTCCGCCTTCCTTCAGTACATGACCGATCTGGTAGGTAGGTAGGTTAGTCTCGGTCTCCCCCGGTACCTACATCCTTCCACTTTCGCATTGTATATCTTCTTAACCAGACGTTAGTTCGGCATTATTTCCACATGTCCGAACCATCGGAGCATTCCCTTTTGCATCTTTACACCAATACTCTCTTTCATACCTACTCGCTCTCTTACGTCGTCGTTACGAATGCGGTCGGTCAGACTTACTCCACAGATTTTCCGCAGAGATCGCATTTCGACCGCATTAATTTTACTTTCATACTCTTTTCTGCATACCCAACTCTCGCTTCCATACAGTAATGTTGGGACAAGCACTGCGTTATGTATTGCTACACGTGCCTTCTGGCTGAGGTGGTGGCTACCGAGAAGTTTCCCCAACGCTCCGTTCACTCTATTTCCCGCATTCACTCTTCGCTCTATAGCAGTGGTGTACCTTCCATGTCGGCTAAATCCACATCCAAGATATACAAATTCATCCACTTGCTCTAGTACATCATTACCTATTGTTACTCTTACATCTGTTCTGGCTTCATCTCTTTCAAAGACCATTATTTTGATTTTGTTCACATTCACGCGTAGACCCCTTTTCTTACAATCTTCTGCCATTGTGTCGACTTGGATCTGCAGGTCAGTCGCTGACTGTGCCAGCAGGACTGCATCATCTGCATAAAGCAGATCAGTGACCACTGAGTCGCCCATCTGGACTCCCACATTCATATCGTTCAACCTTTGGAGACATTTATCCAGATATATGATAAACAGCCTGGCTGACAGAACGCACCCCTGCTTAACGCCCATATATACCGCCGGTCAATTATATATATATATATATATAATTGACTCCAAGCAATTGGGACAAGAGTAGGAGACTGACGGTGATGGAGAAGTTATCACTTCAAAATATTTACGAAGTATTAACTGCTGATGTGCAACTATAAATTTTCAACAGGTGTTAGTTCGTTTCCATATGAGAAATAGCACCTGTTGGTATTATAAATATTTTATTTGACGATCTAACAAGTGCCTTAGATAGTGAAAGTTAAAAACTTTATTCCTTCATTTGAATATAAATGAATACAGACAAGAAAATATCGATACTAGCAACAGGTGCCAATAATAATTTCTATATAATTTGTGAAGCGAAGAAGCAACTTATGCTTTTGATTTTTTTTTTGTTTGAACAGACGCCGTCCGTTCTGTTCGAAGCTTATACACACCTCAGCTCATGAATGGCTCACTGTTGGGCTCGAATTTCCTAGATAGTAAGAGGGAAATTGACCTAATATACCACGCTGGTCAGACATGTTGGTATAGAGTTTTGCTTCGAGTTTAGATGTTATAGGCGTGTTATATCCCTTAGTCGTCTCTTACGATCATCCACGTATAAGATAGGGGTGGTGAATTGTATTCTTACTCCGTCACCACACGGCTTAATTTGATCAGTAATATTTCTTTTACATATGTATATCTTCCGTGTGGTGACGGAATATGGATACAATTCACCACTCCCTATCTTACCCATGGGTGATCATAAGATACGACTAAGAGATTTAAAACGCATATAACATCTATGCTAGAGATGGAACACTCGAAACAAAACCCTATACCAACACTTCTGACCAGCGTGATATAGTAGGTCAATTTCCCTCCCATTATGGAGGAGGCTGGAGCCCAACAGTGGGACATATATGAGCTGAGATGATATGTATATGTACTTCACGTATTATCTAAAATCTAGGATTCATTAGTGAAAACGGTAATAAGTCCTGTTAATATAATTTTTACTTACCTACCGAACCTGTTTGCTATCATGCCACCAGAAAAGCCACCAAGCATTCCTCCAATGGCAAAAATACTGACCGCGATGGAGTAAAGCCTGTTCACAGTATCTTCCTGTAGATCCATGCCATAACGATTCTTGTAAACGTCTTTCATAAAGTTTGCGATATTCTGCACAGAAAACGAATATAATTAGTATTATTGTAGGTTAGTTTAATGTAATTGTAGGTAGGTTTAATGCAATTTTAGGTAGGTTTAATGTAATTGTAAATAGGTTTAATGTAATTGTAGGTAGGTTTAATGTAATTGTAAATAGGTTTAATGTAATTGTAGGTAGGTTTAATGTAATTGTAAATAGGTTTAATGTAATTGTAGGTAGGTTTAATGTAATTTTAAATAGGTTTAATGTAATTGTAGGTAGGTTTAAGGTAAATATAAATAGGTTTAATGTAATTGTAGGTAGGTTTAATATAATTGTAGGTAGATTTAATGTAATTTTAGGTAGGTTTAATGTAATTGTAGGTAGGTTTAATGTTAGTGAAGATATGTATAGAGTTGGTATAGGTTAGTGAACGTGAGCATTTCTGTATGTATGTATGTATGTATATGCATTTATATATTATATGTAATTGTGTAATGTCTATGCAAGTTTGTATGTATGTAGGTTTGTTAATCCTTGTGACTTTACTATCACATATCTTTAATTTAGGATTGTCGCTTTCCAACTTCTACTCATAATAGGAAATCAACGCTATGATGAATTAACCGTTTACTGTATTGTGTTCTATGAGTTATACAAATCTGTGGTTACTCTTGTACTACTACTGTACAAAGAGTAGATTTTATGACGTTTTGTAACTTGTTCTCTGTTTGGTATCTATCTTAACTTTATTTATTAATCTAATTATTTTTAATTAACAGCATCGATGTTTACTTATTTTTTATAACGATGTCAGTTGGGGAATCAGATTACTACTATGTTTCAGTGCGTGACTACCCGTGATTTCATCATCATGGTTCTATCTTGTAACCAGCGCTGCACCGTCTCGGTACAGCCTATGTTGAGATAGGACCTCTTTCGGTCTCTCTATGTATCTTATTTTTGTTAGTTAATTTAGTATTTTATTTTTGCCTCGAATTTACAGTGTTTACATCATCTTATAATATATTATGATTTAAGTTATATTATTGTTGTTTAGATTAGATAGATGTACTATTTGTACTTTGAAAGCGAAATAAACGTGTTTTCTTTCTTTTTTTCTTTCAAACACATTTCTCAGAAATACCATTACTACATATTTCCAAATTATATTCGAGTTTTGTTTTACTGGCCTATCAGTAATAATTACATTGTTTTATTACTGAAAACCTGTTAGTTCGCTAATTTATAACCATTTTTCATGCATACCACACAATGGTTCAATGAATAAATACGCTAAAATTCCTCGTGGGTTTGGTAACCTTGTAATTTTTCTTATAAAAGAAACTGCTTGTTCAATGGGTTTCTATTTCCAATTTATATGATTTGAAGAATAATAAAGATGCAGAATATATAATACAATAATTGTTCTGAATCTGCATAAAGGTTATGTTTGTTAACATTGTGTTTGAGCTCACGCAATACGTTAATATATAATATAATATAATTTAATCTAAATATTGGGATGGGGCACCTACCCCTGACATTCCACGTCTACACATAACATTCGTGGAATGCTAGCAGTAAGTGTAAAACTATTGTGTGATGATGGAATCTAATATCTGAATATGTGAGTGGGTGCTTAGTGGACTGGTTCATCTTAAATTTATGAAATTTTAAACTGTCGTCTGCCTTCAAACCCATATTAAGAGATAAACGGTAGCAGACGGTGACTCGCCAACGCACTGAATGAGCCCCCTAAATAGTCGCCACAGGCAGATAAGTCATACGGGCAACAGGGGGCAACATTGATGTAAGTGGCTAGGGGTGTCGAGCGGTGCGGCGCCGATTTCACCATTGAGTCTGCGATGAACAGAGCCATGGGTTTCTCCGTAGTTATGCCCTTGAAAATGACACTTCCACCCCCGAGCATATAGCTCTGGCGACCCCGCTCTAACTTATTATTATTACTGTTATTTATTAGGGTATAAGAAAACCATAAGTGTATAAAATTACAAAATTGGCAATATAGAGCACCGAAAGAAAAATCATCTAAGTTAAATAACAACGTGATTTATTTTCGTGCTCTATGATTGTAAAACTTACAAAAGTTAGCAATTTGAAAAATAATTTGTTGAAACGTAGTCCTGATGATGTTATTAAGCTTTTAGTGCCGGTTTTTTCAAGTTTCTGAAGTGTTCTTAAGGTTATAAAATTTCTTGCAGAATATAGCACAAACTTTAAAGATTAGTTTCCAGTCGAATAATATAAAATAAATAAATACGTATCAAAATGTACGCTTTCATTTAAAATTGAAAACCTATTGAAGGTAATTTATTCATTTCAACTGTTTACGATAATATAAAAAAAATACCTAGAAGAAATAAATGTCGCCATCTGTTGGCAAATCCTAATAAACGTTATAATATAACACAAAAAAACTTAGGTAATTATTGTCAAATTATCAAATAGTTAAAAATAAATAAAAGACTATTTATAATACAGCGAAGTATTCGAACGGATCTTTTAGAGTTTTGTTATTAAAATCATAAAGAAATTAGAGCAATGAAGTCTTTACAAGTACACAAATTAACGTTTGACTCCGAGTCAAGCATATTAATCATTTGTATATCGTCCATGGAGTGGAAATCAAAATTCAAAGCGTGGAATATGTAGTGCATAGATTGTGACGTCATACGTGTAAGCGTCGAGCTTTCGATGTGTAATTGAATCAGTGTAACTTGGTAGATATTTAGTGGATAATCGTCTAGGAGGACGTCCATTAATCACGTGATCCTTTTTTAGCATTTTTTGACCGCTTCTTCCCCTTGGTGATACGTGGTGAGGTTTAAGACTATGAAGGTTTCGGGCTTCGTGATTAATGGACGGCCCCTAAGGTGTCAGGGATAAATAAAATTAGAGTTTTTGACACAAAATTTTGTGTCAGAAAATCAATACTAATTTAACAACGTATTTATTGTATTGTACGTTTTAATTTTGATTTTCAATTTGATTTAATCTATACTAATAAATAGAGAGACGTTTTTTTGTTCGTTTATACTGCAAAAACTACTGAACCGATCGTAATAATACTTATACCATAAGATGCATCGTGTTTCGGAGAAAGTTTTAATATGTAATATGTTGGTGATTACTTAACCGGTAACTGTATTTTTTTTTTATTTAGAAATAATAAATTTTTATTGTAACTAAATTTATTCTATTCGATTGTCATTTATTTATAATAAATATTTTTGGAGTTTACTCCTTAAGAATCGATTTTCATATAAGGCACCTGGTATGAGAAAAATTTGAAGAGTAAAATCTAGTGATCGAATGACCTCGTTACGTTTTTGGTGCGCAACCTATTCTGCGCACTGAATAGTTTTAGTTTTACGCGTGAGATAATACTGCACTGAATAGTTTAAATAAATGTAAATAAATAAATATATATATATATATATATATATATATATATATATATATATATATATATATATATATTATTTTTAGTCAAATGAGCTTTTTTTTGCGCCTGTTTTGATAATCGTACTTAAGGAGTAAACTCCAGTCGTGCGTCGGAGCTGACACACACACTTTTTTTTATTCTATTGATTATGTTTATAATATAATATGCCACTCGAATCGGGCAAAGTCAGCTAGTACATAATAAATACAAATAAATAAAATGTATTGCATATATGCTGTGTGGTAGCATATATGCAATAAATTTTATTTATTTATGTTTAGTGGCTACGAATACTACCAACCCTTACTTTGCTCGTGGATGTCGTAAAAGACGACTAAGAGCCTCATAATGTCCTTGGCCAATTACATCTGATGCCGTTTGGTCAACAGTTGCATCCCTAAGGAGGGTTGATGTCTGACAGGCGGCCGGTCATAAAACTATTGCCACTAACTTTTACAAAATGTACTATGAAAGAAGAGTACATATTGTATCGACCCCAAGTAATTGGGATAAGAGTAGGAGAATGATGATGATGAATAATGATTGCAGTTTAAATTGTATAGTTAATACATACATATCATCACGCCATATCCCTTGCAGGGTAGGCAGAGAGAACAGAGTGCCAGAGAACTCTATCCTTGCATACTTCACTCGATTCCTCAACATTCATAATTCTCTTCATACACGCTCACCGGTTTCGAAGACTCTTGACTCCACCTACCTTCAGTACATGACCGATCTGGTCTAGGTAGGTTAGTCTCGGTCTCCCCCTGTACTTACATCCTTCCACTTTCGCATTGTATATCTTCTTAACCAGACGTTCGTTCGGCATTCTTTCCACATGTCCGAACCATCGGAGCATTCCCTTTCGCATCTTTACACCAATACTCTCTTTCATACCTACTCGCTGTGTTACGTCATCGTTACGAATGCGATCGATCAGCCTAACTCCACACATTTTCCGTAGAGATCGCATTTCGACCGCATTAATTTTACTTTCATACTCTTTTCAGCATACCCAACTGCCGCTTCCATACAGTAATGTTGGGACAAGCACTGCGTTATGTATTGCTACACGTGCCTTCTGGCTGAGGTGGTGGCTGCCGAGAAGTTGCACCAACGCTCCGTTCACTCTATTTCCCGCATTCACTCTTCGCTCTATATCAGTGGTGTACCTTCCATCTCGGCTAAATCCACTTCCAAGATATACAAATTCATCCACTTGCTGTATAGTTAATAAGTATATAAAAATGTCTCACATGCTTCGTTAATGGTATTCATAATATGCGATATCATTTGAAATAAAATCATATTTACGGGTTCTATCAGGAAAGCTCAAGAGTTTCCTTGTCAGATCATTTACTGATGTAGCTGCGTTCCTTTTCGGTGATAGTGTAATGGAATTCTGAGTTTTTTTAACTAGTAAATGGACATAATATAATAATTATTATAAATTTAATGTTTAATAGTACATACATACATACATATCATCACGCCATATCCCTTGCAGGGTAGAGAGAACGGAGTGCCAGAGAACTCTATCTCGGCATACTTCACTTGCTTCCTCAACATTCATAATTCTTTTCATACACGTGTTTAATAGTAGTGACCATAAACAATATCTATATATTTATATAAAAGCATTTTTTTTTGTATTGGTAATGAATTTGTATCAAAACTCTGTGTCAAAATTTAATAACTAATACTGTAGCGGGTAGATATATGATATATATATATATATATATATATATATATATATATATATATATATATATATATATATATATATATATATATATATATATATATCTATAATAACGATGACTTGTGGGACGTGAGACAACTTAGTCCTCTCGTGGCCACGAACACTGTAAAGTGTTCGAAACGTTGGAAAATTAAAAATCAAATACAAACGCAATAGAATCCATAAAAATAGCTTTATATCAAATGTGTAATACTCGCGTAAATATCAGAAATGCAATATCATATTCATAATTTTCGTTTGTTAAAATTAGATTTCCAAGCGCCCTTGAAGCATGCGTGTATTGCTTCATTAGTTACTTATTTAAATTTAATTATTTACTAGAAATTTTCCATGACACTAAGGCAAGGATTTGGTGCCGGTGACCTTCTTAAATAGTGATAAAGAATTACAATACGGCATGTTATGGGTTAGCAGTTTTGTTAGCCCTCCGGAACGGCACCCCGGGTGGTTTGAGCGGGATGCGATTTGGTCAGAACTTATTCAAAGATCCATTTACTCCATAACCAGTAAGATAACAGTTCAAGAATACAATCAGTCACAAATCCTAATGCTGTAGGAATCATAAGAATCAAAAGAGAATGGATCCGCCGCCAAAAAAAAAAGCATCCGTCACTGTAAAGAGCCATTACAGTAAGAATAATTAAAGAATATCATGGGACGTTTGACGGGAATCTGAAAACGTCATGTGGTGCTCTTGTATTATATTCGATATATTATTGTTTTAAAGTGTTATATTAGATAATTTTGATGGCATTTTATGTAATGTGATACGGCGGAACTACTGGGATGTAGTGAATATCATATAAAAGTGCTTTACAACGTTTTCGTTTTCCATCAAAATTCCCACAAGATACCATTAACAGTGTAGCCATAGCACTATTGACGGTGACAATTTGACTTAGACAATGACTAACTTGAAAGACTAAAAACGTGGAGATATTTATAACTTGACACTGGCACCAATAGCTCGTATTAGTAGCTGATTGCCAATACATAAGAAGAAGAAGAAGAAAGAATATCATGTTTAATAATACAAACCTTGCCAGGAGCGTTAATAACACCGGTGTTATATCCAAACTGTAACATGCCCAGTACAGCGGCGAGTATTGCGTAAGATAGGAAGAAAGTAAGACCCTGAAACAGAAAAAAAGTTATAAGAAAATATACAATTTGGCTATCAATTTCTTTTTTGAATGATGCCCTGCACTGAGGAAATAATCCTTGTATTGCGGGGGACTTTACAAACATACAATTAATGCAGATAAATCACACCCAAATTCAGAACAAAATTTTGTAGATCGCACAAAGTATTGCCTTGCGCAGGAATCGAACCCACGGCACTGAAGCTTGTTATCTTAACTATATCGCCATCTGTGCAGTCGGTCAATCAAACTAAATCATTTATTATGTATTATGAATAACGCCCCATGTAAGCGCGAACCGTGGGCCCAAAATTTAAATTTCATCCAATCACAGCTCATATATGTCCCACTGTTGGGCTCGGGCCTCCTCCGTTATGGGAGGGAAACTAACCTACTTCACCGCGCTGGTCAGACGTGTTGGTATAGGGTTTTGTTTCGAGTTTTTCTTCTCTTGCGTAGATGTTGTACGCGTTTTATATCCCTTAGTCGTCTCTTACGATCACCCGCGGGTAAGATAGGGTGTGTTGTATTGTATTCTTACTCCGTCACCACATGGATAAATTTGATCCCAAAAGAATAAATTATTTGACAAATATATGCTGTGTCAATCTAAGAAATTATCTATTTAGGTGCCAATTTTCATCCAAATCTGATTATAATAACGAACGAAAAATTAAGAAGAACTAACATGATAAATATCCAAACATCTTTGGAAATTTTGTCATTAATATTTGTAAGATTTAAATTTTTTAATTGATAGCAATAATCTACAACCGGGTCGGAACGCGGCCGCATAATTCATAAGATCCGACAAAAATCTAAATGGATTCCCAATGACCACCGAAGACAAAAATCGGGTACCGCTGGCCCGCTCGCAGGGTGAAAAGAGGAGTTTGCATGGTGGGTCTATGAGGTCACGCGCCACCTCTTCCGTCACCCTGGACTGATTTGGCGGGGCGAGACGCATATATAGCTCAACGCAAAAAAAAGGTTATTTATTTTAAGTATTTTTTTTATATGATGTTTAATATATATGTAGGTAGATAGATGTTCTTCGAATCCGAACATTTTTTTTTAATCAAATAAATAAAAATAAAGCGTGGTCAAATCCCACAACCACTTAAATTTTTCTTATATGTATATATCTATACTAATATTATAAAGCGGAAGAGTTTGTTTGTTTGTTTGTTTGTTTGTTTGTTTAAACGCGCTAATCTCAGGAACTACTGGTCCGATTTGAAAAATTCTTTTTTTGTTGGATGGTCCATTTATAGAGGAAGGCTTTAGGCTATATAACATTACGCTGCGACCAATAGGAGCAGAGCAACAATGATGAATGTGTAAAAATCGGGTTTATGTTTCCTTTTGAGAGCTTCCGCTGCGTAAACGGTTAAAGTTGCGCAAAAATTATGTACTATATAATTGTTCCCCTTTCAAAGTTCTAAATAAAAGTCCGCGACAGCATATGTCTATCTTTTAAGATTGGCTCACTATAACCTTTTTTATGCTAATCAAATTTGTTTTAAAATAATGTGATATTTTCGAAGGTGTTTTTATAAACATAATATTAATCCTTATCCAAATAAATGAGTTATTCATCACAAGTATTTAATTTAAAACAAAATTGCTCTTTACATTATTTGATTTCAATGAATATCTTAGGAAATATCGCAGTTTAAAAATAACATCGCAGCAAAATAATGATCAAGTACTGGGCGCGCATTTACGATAAAAATACTGGATCTTATAATCTTATATTAAAAAAAAACTCAAACTAATGTTATTTCAAAGTACTTCTGCACACACTACATTTTTAGTTTTGTTTTCTTCTCATGACCTTCCGTCGGCTTTACACATCCTAAATAATAATAATAAGTATAGGAAGTATTAGTGCCTGCCCTCATGTATGGCAGTGAAAGTTAGATTTGGCGGGGAAGACATGAAAATAGAATAAATGCTGTAGAGCTGACAGCTCTTCGTAAGCTGTGTGTGATGTAAGTATGAAAGATAAAATTAGGTATAATGTTATAAAAGAGCGCTGGTATGCTGAGGTGGGTTGGACACGAAGTGGAAGAAATAATGAGTGGGCAGAGGTTGACGAAGCAAACATATAAAGCAATCGTGAATGGGACGAATACAAGGGGAAGACCTTTTCTGGACCAAATTGGCGATTTGTTCACGTGAGGTCATCATCATCATTCTCCTACTCTTATCCCAATTACTTGGGGTCGATACAATAACTACTCTTCATTCATAGTACATATTATAAAAGTTATTGGCAATAGTTTTATGACCGGCCGCCTGCCAGACGTCAACCCTAATTGGGAATGTAATTGTTGACCAAACGGCATCAGATGGAGTTGGCCCAAGTCGTTATAAGGCTCTTAGTCGTCTTTTACGACATCCACAAGCAAAGTGAGGATTGGTAGTATTCATAGCCGCTACCACACAGCGATTTCATACACATTAAAAGTATGTGTAATCGTAAATAGGCGTAAGTGTATGTATGTATGTATAATATACATACATTGTATATATCTATAGAAAGTATAGATAAGACCCAATACTTTTACTTGCATTACTTTATATGGTACTACATTGCCTTATATGGATTACGTCAAACTTGAATCACTTTTAAATACTTATTTCGCGTAACTACAAATACACACAAAAAAAAAAGAAACACATACATGCACGCATACTACATCACAAACACACGCACACCACACACACACACACACACATATACACATACACACACGCACACACACACGAACACACACACACACACAAACACACGCACAACACACACATACACACGTACACACACACACGCACACACACAACGTGTGAGCGCGCTCACTAACACGTTAATTCTCACTCATTCATTTATTATAGATTTCTTTACCATTAGTCTTTATTACGTAAGATATATATATTCATTATTTATAATGTATGTTACTGTAAAATAATTTGTGGTTCAAGATTTATGTATTTCGGGAAGGAACTGTCTCTTGAAACACAGGTATTACCTAATTCAAGAGGCAAAGACATCTATGTCAACTGTCATATGTATTTAGTTTTCAATAAAGATTATTATTATTATTATTATTTTACTTAAGGTTAAATGTTCTAATCTTACTAATAAAAGGGTCATGTAGGTACCTAAAACAGCTTTAACGTATGTATTATTTAAAAATATTTCCACCTTTTACGTAAACGAATTCGCGAGTTGAAGTTAACGTTAGCCCAAAGTAACCATTCCACGCGGACGAAGTCGCGGGCAGAAGCTAGTTAATAATATATCAAATTCTGATGTTTTCTTTGAAATTGCCTGATTTATTTTTAATACCGAAATATCACTTTGCCATGTGAAAGAGTTGTTGTTGAACAGTATCAGGTGATATATATTGTACATCAATGCCTTGGAAAGGGACAACCGACTTCGTAGAACGTTGTACTTGTCGCACACTACCCGTGTAACGTTGCATGAAATATTAACAGTTTAGTTACTCGTATCTATGAGTTGTTAAAAAAATTACGAAATTTTATTATAAAAATTATTAATTAAATACACACATACTCGTACTTTACACTTTCCATGTGGTGACAGAGTAAAAATACAACTCACCACTCCCTTTCTTACCCGTGGGTGATCTTAAGGGATACAAGATATATATAATATTTATGCAAGAGAAGGAAAACTCAAAACAAAACTCTATACCAACACGTCTGGCTAGTATGGTATAGGTCAATTTCCCTCCCATTATGGAGGAGACTCGAGCCCAACAGTGGGACATATATGAGCTGAGATGATGATAATGATACTACAGCCTTTTTTCCTATATTATTGGGGTTTAAATAACTCTATAGATATATTTTTGGCTAGATACAATAACATTCTCTCGTACTTGCAACGACTGATAAACGTCACACACGTATTGTGTGACAGAGACAATGCTCTACGAAGCCGAAATTAACCGAATGTCTCTTTCCAAATATCGACGTGCAATTTTTATTGCCGAGTACTATAATTTAAAGTGTATCTCACCTGTTCGAGTAGTCGGAGTTTCCGCCTCTGTGAATGTTCTTCGAGCCGGTCTACGTATTCTCTTAGTTCCTCTATTTCCTCTTTCACTTGTTGCACCGTGTCCAACTCTTGCTTGATAGCTACCATGTCACGCTTCACCTGTATAATAATAATTTAATATTTATATTGAATATTAAATTATGAGACCTGGGCCAACTCCATCTGATGTCGTTTGGTCTACAATTACATACCCAAGGAGGGTTGACGTCTGGTAGGTCATAAAACTATTGCCAATAACTTCTGCAACATGTACTATCAAAGAAGAGTACATATTGTATCGACCCCAAGTAATTGGGATAAGAGTAGAAGAATGAATGATGATATTAAATATTTATAATAATTAAATATTTCCATATATTTATTATTTCAGATAGGACAATAATTAAATATCATGAAATCAAATTATTTATTATATTTATAAAAAGACACATATCTTGACAATTATATATATATATATATATATATATATTTAAATAATCTACTACCGGATTGGAACGTGACCGCAAGCGTAAAATCCGGCTGCAAGAATTTTCTGTCGTATATTATCCGCTTACGGCCGCAGATTCATCATATTTTACGTTCAAAAATATTTTTTTTGATAAAATTGTATTTCATATGTTTAATAGCTATTAACTCTAGTGTTATGAACTTCGAATTAGGACATATTTCTTTTTCAAAATGTAGTATATATAATAAATATATACAGGACCAGAAATGCGGGGCCAAATTCCACAAGCGACGCCCAATCAAAGCCGTGGCTCCCTTCATCAGTCCACATCCATCCATTAGCATATCAAGCACTGCTCTATAGTAAGTCTAGTTTACTGCGTACTAAGGTATATGCCTTAATCCACCGAAGACAAAGATCGGGTACCGGTGGCCCGCTCGCACGGCGAAGAAGAGGTGCTTGCAGGGTGGGTCAATGGGGTTGCTCGCCGCCTCTTCCGTCACCCCGGACCGATTTGGCGGGGTGCGACGTCCATAGCCCACCGCAAAAAAATAAAAAATAGGTATATGCCTTAATACAAATACCATAATTGCTAAACTTAGCCGATTTAAAGTGTCATGGCGGTCTTCTTCGTCATCTTTTTATGTATTTAGCAATCAGCTACTTATACGAGCCATTTTGCCAGTGTCAAGTTATAATTATCTTCACGTTCTTAGTCTCTTCAGGTTAGTCATTGTCCGTCAATAAGTCAAATTGTCGCCATCGACAGTGCTATGGCCACACTGTGAATGGCAGCTTGTGGGAATTTTGATGGAAAACGAAAACGTTGTAAATTACTTTTATATAATATTCACTACATCCCAGCAGTTCTGTCACATCACATTATATAAAATGACATCAAAATGATCTAATATAACATATATCTAATATAATAAAACACTAAGATATCGAATATAATACAAGAGCACTACATGACGTTTTAGATTCCCGCCAAAACTCCATGGCGGTCTTGTATTATATTTAATATATTAGTGTTATAACGTGTTATATTAAATAATTTTGATGTTATTTAATGTAATGTGATGCGAAGGAACTGCTGGGGTCTAGTGAATATGATATTAAAGTGATACTATCCAATATTTTTCTTTTTCCATCAATATTTTTAGAATATCTTATCCGTGTAGTGTAAGAATACAATTCACCACCCCCTAACTTACCTGTGGGTGATTGTAAGAGACGACTATGGGATATAGAACGCATATAACAGCTATGCAAGAGAAGGAAAACTCGAAAACCCTATACCAACACGTCTGATCAGCGTGGTATACATATCTATAAATTTCATTCCCATTACGGAAGAGACTCGAGCCCAACTGTGCGACGAGGTTTTTATTGGCAGCAGGCTACGGTGTGGTCACACCACATGAGTAAATAAACGTACAGAGACCAAGCTTCTAAGGAGCGAGCAAAATTGTTACCTACTCTGATAGGGTTGGCACATGAGGATGAAAATAAATACACAAAACGTTTTTTATTTTATTTATAATAATTTGTTATATCTCTTAATTGAATGATAAATTCTAAATCTAATATAAAGTATTTTTAAATAATCAATGGGAAAGCACTTGCATGACATATCAAATTTACAATCTTGTATACGTTTTAGTATATCACTACCAATATTAACAATATTTATTTCTAGATCGAAATATTCTCGAAATTTCTTCTCAAGCAATTCAACAAGTGCGATGAAGTTGTCAGAAGGTATTATTAAAAAACCCAATTGTATACTGCTTACGTTAAAGTCTTTGTAATGGCTGAAAAAAGAGTCTTTCACCATATTTATAGGTTATTCAGATCTATTAACATACAATGTCATTTTCTCACATTTGTGTTGTTCGAGGCATTTTCTGTACAAATAGCCCGATACATATACTAAACCATTTTTTTCCGGTAAATCGAATCGATAATCATTTGTTCCTACTGTTAATTCAAGGGCGAGGACATCATCAGGTTGTGAAACTTGTGGTGTTGTATTAAAAATACATATACACTCATTTGCAAAAAAAACGGGCACCTAAGCAATGAACCATTTCAAATGTTAATATTTCTTTGTTTGATAATTATAGGTAGTTTTATCCACACAATTTGGTAAATTAATAAGAAAATAATCGTTTTCATCAGTATTTCATAAAATTTAGATACAATTTATGGGAAATAATGCTAAACCTCGCTAGTAGTGTATATTCGCTAGTAGTGCATATGCTCATGAAGTAAAAATAAAAAAGTTTTTTTGTTTGTTTTTCTTTAATAAAGTAAAAGCAGATAAATGTTTAGTATCGAGTGTGACCCCCTCTAGCTAAAATCACAGCTTGAATTCGTCTGGGCTATGCTAGCGAGTATATCCCGCATACTTGCTTGCGGAATACGTTCCCACTCCGCAGTAATCACATTCTTCAGCTTTCTGATGGTCTGCGGAGCCGGGTGTACTGATCTCACACGCCGTTTCAGAACGTCCCAGACATGCTCTATGGGATTGAGGTCGGGACTTCGAGCTGGCCAATCCAAACGACGAATGCCGACCTCTTGCACATACGCATTAACATCGCGGGATCGGTGGGCGCGAGCATTGTCGTCCATAAAAATCGAGTCTTCACCTAGAGCGGCCAATGCGGGTTGTGCATGAGAAATTAGAACTTCCGTTATGTATCGATGCCCAGTCAGTGAGCCGTTTTCAATGAAGACTAACTCTGTACGATCCATTGAATTTATTCCTGCCCAAAACATAACAGAGCCCCCACCATAAGGTGTGATTTCTTCGAAACATGCCTCTGCAAAGCGTTCTCCTTGTCTTCTTAGCACTCGCCGATGTCGATCTTCACCGAACAGAGATATCCTGGCTTCATCAGAGAACAAAACCCTATTCCAATCGTCTTGAGTCCATGATTCACAATTTCTAGCGAACCTAAGCCTGTGAACTCTGTGCTCACGGAGTAATTTGGGGCCGCGGGCCGGGCGGTGACTGCGTATATTGGCAGCGAGAAGCCTCCTCCTGACCGTCCATAGACTAATATGCACATTTCTTACTTCTTGGAGGTTGTTCTTAAGATCCACATACGAAGATTTGCGATTTCTCAATGCGCGACTCACAAGAAAACGATCATCCCGTGGTTGGGTACATGGTTTTCTTCCATAACCAGGCCTTCTCTCGACGGAACCAGTCTCCTGATATCGCTGCCAGGTCCTTTGGACTGTCGAGCGACTAACATTTAGCCTCCTAGCCACGAAACATTGGCTGCAACCCTCTTCAAGCAGCGCGATAATTTTGGTAGCTTTTACCACTTTATCTACCATTTTTGATACAGCCAAACAGCATTAAATAAAGCTTTGACAGTCAAGGATATGAAATTAATCGATAAAAATTGAATAAAAGTTATGAAAGTCGATGTTAACTTCTGGAACTTCGCGCCAAAAATGTAGGATAAAAAGGGGTTTTCTGTAAAAATGAACATCAAATGAAAAATTGAATTTAGAACGTACTTTTTTAAATACCACAGCATTTTTAAAACCGGCCAGTAACGTGTACAAACGATTGAAACCTTTTTGGTATTGTATCTTTTTAAATATGAATGAAAATCAAAACCGCCCGTTTTTTTTGCAAATGAGTGTATGTGTTTTTATTTTTTCGATTGTTGTTCATGCACACAGTACAATAAATCATATTTACACTCTTTCTAATTAATTCAATTTTCAAATTTAAACAAACACGCACGACGCGTTGCACAGCGAGCGGTGAGTGAGCCCTTTGTTTGAGCACTGGCCGAACCAGCCTAAACAGGTTTCGTTCCGTACGTGACGAGCCGCCAGTGCTCACGCACACACGCGCATCATACTTGTAGTGATGTACCTACCGTGGCGCGGTTGTTTGAATGTTTGTCTCTGTACGTTTATTTACTCATGTGGTCACACCCCGCTAATCCGTCCGAGGCGACGGAAGAATCGACGCATGAACTCGTAGAGCCGCCCAACAACGTACCTCTCGACGCCGTGCGAGTAGGCCACCGGAACCCGCTCTTTGTCATCGGTGGCCCACTCAGTTTATATGAGCTGAGAGAGAAATCATTTCTAGAATATATCATCAAAAGTGTGACTATATCACTGTTGTGGACTACGATTTAATTTATTGCCGGAAAATAACTAATATGAAGAAACTAAAGATGTGAAGAAACTTGACACTGGCAATAACGGGCACTCATTAATATTTTTTATTGCCATTATAAAAAAAAAAGAGAACTTTTTAAATTAAACATCAATCTTTCTATGACCGATGGTTCTTAACATGTCCTTTAAACGATGGTTTAAGAAGGACTCTTATCTCGCGGTACGCAGTAACGTGCAGGCCTCCATTATTGCTGAGATTCAAGCGCCTCAATCACCATTTATCATCAGTTAAGCTGTTTGCTCATCCTGCTTATTAACCAACAAAAGACAAATAAAAGCGGCCAGTTGTGAGTCGGATTCGCACACGAAGGGTTCCGTACAATTATCTATAAAACGGCTATCAAAAAATTCATATCTGTTGTATGGGAGCCTCACTTAAATATTTATATATTTGTTTTATTTTAATTTAATTATTTTTAAGTGATTATATAGCTAAATATTCTGTGAATATTTCAAGCGTCTGCCTGTTGCCGTTATCGAACAAAGAAGTTAGGTATGAATAAGAACAAACAAAGAAGTTAGGTATGTTGTATATAACATACCACCAACATACGTAACTTCTTTGTTCGAATTATTATATATATACACCTTAATATTCACTTTATTTTGTTTTTAGTATTTTTTGTTATAGTGGCAACAGAAATACATCATTTGTGAAAATTTCAACTGTCTAACTATCACGGTTCATGAGATACAGACTGGTGACATATAGACGGAGGGACGGATGGATAGTGGAGTCTTAATAATAGGGTCCCGTTTTACCCTTTGGGTACGGAACCCTAAAAAAAAGGAAATTGATTCACCTAATTTAATTTTGTATTATTGCTCCCGCATTATTGCTCCCATATTTAATATATTAAAACGATACTTTTAGGCATTTTTTTGCCTTCGAATAGCAATTAGTATATTTTGATAGCGGCTATACCTTCGTCTGGTATATTAAATTTTTCTGTAAATTCCTTTGTACTCATAAATAAAAGGGATCTAATATATAAGTATATACGCCCCTTTTTTTTGGTTAAATCGTCATTATCTTAAAATTATTTATGAATTTCTATATTATAAAGAAGACATTAGTTTTTAAGGTAGTAGGTATGAAAGAGAGTATTGGTGTAAAGATGCGAAAGGGAATGTTCCGATGGTTCGGACATGTGGAAAGAATGCCGAACGAACGCCTGGTTAAGAAGATATACAATGCGAAAGTGGAAGGATGTAGGTACCGAGGGAGACCGAGACTAAGCTACCTAGACCAGATCGGTCATGTACTGAAGGAAGGTGGAGTCAAGAGTCTCCGAAACCGGCGAGCGTGTATGAAGAGAATTATGAATGTTGAGGAAGCGAGTGAAGTATGCAGAGATAGAGTTCTCTGGCACTCTGTTCTCTCTGCCTACCCTGCAAGGGATATGGCGTGATGATATGTATGTATGTACATTAGTTTTTATTAAATTATCATTATCATCTAGCCTTTTGCCATCTACATCTAGGACGTAGGCCTCTCTCGTATTTCAAAGTGCGGTCCAGTCCTTCACCAAGTCATCGGTCAAGCTGGTAGAGGAGCGTACAACACTGCGTCGTCCGATATGCGGTCGCCATTTAATTGTTGTTATCTAAAAAACCTTTCTTTCCTGATGTGGTCTGACTATAGTTATTTCAGCGTACTAATTCTTTTTGCTATGTCAGTTACATCAGTTCTGAGGATTCTATCTCGCAGAAAAATCCCGAACATATCCCGCTCTATAGCACGCTGAGCGATTTCAAACCTAATCATGAGGACTACATTTTTATTAAATGCATTTCATATATTTGTGGTTTGCAGTTGATAATCAATGTACGACTTCAGTTAAATTATCGAATTTAACACAATGCTGATTTATTCGCCCAATTCTATGGAATATATATTTTGCCACACCTACGAGCAATGTTAGGGTTGCTATACGCAGCCACTTAAATCATATTATTAGTACTTGATCTGTGGTTACTAATGAGATAGCTACATACGTAGCGGTTTATATTAGCACAGCTTAAGATTCATACAATTTGCATAAATACATGTCATTTGCACAATTTGCGCAAATACACGTAATTTACACAATTTGCCCAAATACGTGTCATTTGCAATTGTCAAAAATGCAGAGACGTGTGTTTTTTTATTTAATATTAAATATTTAAATACAAATTTTTACGGATATAATTTCAAAGCTGAGGAAGTTGCATACAAAATTGCAACCCCTATTTTATACCCTTACAAAAAAAATTTCAAAAATATTGAAACACGTGATTTTTTTTTTAATAAAAAGGTAAATCGAAATATTCCCAATTCTAACTTTAAAACGGACGAAGTTTTCATACAAACTCGCAACTCCTATTGTACACCATTAGGGGAAATATTTCTAAAAATCCTTTATTAGTGAGCGCCTACAACATAAAAGGCTACAACTATTAAAATTTCATATAAGTAGCGCCAGCGGTTTAGGCTGTACGATGATGAATCAGTCAGTCAGGACAAGTAATTATATACAATACTAGCCGGCAAACTTCCTAGCCATTCTCTGAATGGGCATGACATGGCTTGGATTTAGATTAATTCAAAGTTATTAATATATTTTTTTATTACGATAATAAAATAATATTTATAAAATTATCTAGTTCTTTCTCTCTGAGAGTAGCTTGACGATTTCTCATTATCAACCGAGCTGTTTCAGGGGCAGCGTCACTTTGTTCTGGTGATTGAGAAGCACGAAGTCAGGCCATACTAACGCGGCACTCTTGAAGTGCAATATCTCGTTCTTTTTCAGTGTTTTCATTCACGATGTTTTGAAACCTAATTGCATTACGGTTTTGTCGGGAAACATTAAATCTTCTTGGTCAAAGCAGTGTTAATAATAATTTCGACATAATAAGATTTATTATAATAATACTCGTAAACACACTAATTACAACGTATTGCGGTATTTTCAAAACAAATTATAGACAACATTACGTGAGCTGTCAGTTGCGTTTTGTTATACCATGAACAAATGAACGTTGTTGAATAATATAATATTTTAATATATATTATCCTATTCTCGACGAAGACAAATCCAAAAACACAAAAATCATAAAAATTGTTTCAGGTGTTCTTGAGTTATAAGTGGTGTAACTACCACAACACTTTTTATATATGTAGATTATAGATAGAAGTTATAGATAATAGAACAAAATAAAGTATAACGAATTCAAAATTTATAAGTAACTCATGAATATTATAATATATTACAAGTTGAATATTGCTAGCTAGAGCTAGCTATACGTTTACAATACGAACGATAGCTTTGGTTAATAAAAATAAAAATTCGATGTCAAAAGTTTCTGCGTTGCATCGACGTTCGAATATTTCATATTGAACGTTGAAATAGAACAATAAAAATAAACTTCCATAGTTCGAAATAAATCAATCATATTTGTCTCAGTAACTCTATATTTCGTATTTTAAAATCACGAACAATATGCACGCGATGTCGCGGTTTATTGCACGAAAGTTGTGATCATATTTATTTTCTTTTACATTTATTACAAGAATATAGTAAATAGTACTTGTTATTCATAACCTGTGCAATTATAAATGTGCTGTCTGCCTTATATATAAGATTTCAAGGAATGAAGTAAGGACAAGAATAGAGGGTGTGAGATTTTGCGTTTTCGGTTCTCTTGTTCATCGAACAAAGAGCAATAGTAATTGCCGGTTGGACCGCCCTATTTATATCAATAGGCTGGCACTGCCAATACTGTGGTCTACCATAATAATTAAAATTTTTAGGTGCTTATCTTCCAAGCATACTCTGCAATTTTTTTATCTGGGCCGTCTATGGTTTTGGAATGCCTGCTTACTATATTGCTACTTTTCACCTATTCAGCAGTAAAGTCGTAAAGGATTCTTCAATTTCGGTGGCCAAGCCCAGCGGGTTTTCTTTTGGAGCATTTTATAGTCCGTGCCCAAGCAACAGAGTACAACAATGTCAAATTCACGCGGTTTGGATTCTTATTGTTGGCGGATTAATCTAATGCCGCAAGTATGAATGTAGAGTGCCCAAATCTGTATTGAAGAAAGCAGTATGATTTAGGTTAGTTCTAAGCTGCGTGACTTTTTGCCGCCTTTAAAGGACAACCAGTTCTGTGGGGATTGCATCATAATCCATCAGCGTATCGATGTTCGATGTCGGTCATAGGTTTCTTGAAGAGCAATAATTCAAAATACTTATGTCATTCTTCTGTAGTTTTTACGCGTTCCAGTGAAAAGTAAACGTGGCGATTTTTAACTCACTACGCTGAATATTTTGCACTTAATATAATCTGTAATTGCTGTGTGGCAGCGTCTACGAATACTACCAACCCTTACTTTGCTCGTGGGTAAAAGAATTGTATCCCTCCTAGAGAATGCTTTAGAAGGTTTGATGTCAGACAGGTGACCAGTAACAAAACTATTGACATAATCTTTGCAATATGTACGATGTAAAAGTACATATTGAGTCGATCCCCAAGTATTTGGGATAAGAGAATAATTACTGACAATCTTTAATTATATTTTCTTGTATGTTCAATTCTTTTGTAACGGTTTGGATTGAAATTTATTTATTTAGTGATCATCATCATAATCACAGCCCATATATGTCCCACTGCTGGGCTCGGGTCTCCTCCGTAATGGGACGGAAATTAACCTACTATACCAACACGTCTGACCAGCGTGGGCTGGTCAGACGTGTTGGTATAGGGTTTTGTTTCGAGTTTCCTTCTCTTGCATAGATGTTATATACATTTTATATCCCTTACTCGTCTCTTACGAGTATCCACGGGTAAGACAGAGGGTGGTGAATTGTATTCTTACTCCGTCACCACGCGGATTTATTTAGTATTTATACAAAAAAGAAACTGTAATGCTATAATTTATTTGAAGTAATTAGGTACCGGGGGAGACCGAGACTCACCTACCTAGACCAGATTGGTCACGTACTGAAGGAAGGTGGAGTCAAGAGTCTCCGAAACCGGCGAGCGTATATGAAGAGAATTATGAATGTTGAGGAAGCGAGTGAAGTATGCAAGGATAGAGTTCTCTTGCACTCTATTCTCTCTGCCTACCTTGCAAGGGATATGGCGTGATGTATGTATGTATGTGTAAGTAATTGTATTATCGAATGAATTTATTTACAAGTTTTATTTTATGTAAATTTAAAAAGCTACGCTATAGCTTTGTTGTCAAGTAATAATTAAAGTTTGAAGTAATTAGTAATAAACTAAAATAACTAATTTCTAATATAATCAAAGGTCATCTATAATAAGTGTTGAAATATAAAGTTATATATAACATAATTTGTTGCCATGCTATCATATAAATCAGCTTCCAATATCGTTCGAACGTGAAATTTTCATTAAGATCGTCGGATTTTGAGCGAAATGTTATCAACGTCAACGATCCCGGGCCTGGTTTGGACATATTACGTCACCTATAAAATGATCGTGGCAAACTACTGCTACGTCAATTATGGCGGGCAATTTTAGCTTAATAAATTCGTTGGTAATTTGTCGGATGATATGGTAATATATCATTGGAGCTACTATTTATTAAAATGTTTTACATGGCAGTGCCTGGGTCTGATTCCTATGCAGGATAATACTTTGTGCGATCCACTAAGTGTTGTTCGGAGTCTGGGCGTAATTTGTTTTTTATTAATTGCATGTTTGTAAAATCCCCCGCAATATAAGAATTCCTTTAAAAAAAAGAATAAAAAATGACGAAGGCGCTCAGTTTTATTATCGGATCTTCTCAATCTGTGGCCGCTTGCCGATCCAGTTGTAGATTAATTTGAATTAATCTAAAAAAAGGATGTAAAGACAATATGTAAGTGCCTTTAGGACTTTTGGCGGGAATCTAAAATGTCTTGTGCACTACATGTATGTTTTGTATTATATTCGATATCTTAGTTATTTAACGTGTTATATTAGATAATTTTGATGGAATTTTATGTAATGTAATGTGACAGAAGTGCTGGGATGTAGTGAATATCATATAACAGTGCTTTACAATGTTTTCATTTTCCATCAAAATTCCCACAAGATACCATTAACAGTGTGGTCAAAGCGTTGTTGACTAATCTGAAGACACTAAAAACTTGAAGATAATTATAACTCGACACTGACTACAATGGCTCGTGTAAGTACTAGCTGATTGCCAATACATAAAAAGAAGAAGAAGAAGTATCCTTATGAGGTTTATGCATAATAAATGATTTGATTCACATACATACATACCTACATATCATCATGCCATATCCCTTGCAGGGTAGGCAGAGAGAACAGAGTGCCAGAGAACTCTATCCTTGAATACTTCACTCGCTGCCTCAAAATTCACAATTCTCTTCATACACGCTCGCCGGTTTCGGAGACTCTTGACTCCACCTTCCTTCAGTACGTGACCAATCTGGCCTAGGTAGGTTAGTCTCGGTCTCCCCGGTACCTACATCCTTCCACTTTCGCATTGTATATCTTCTTAACCAGACGTCCGTTCGGCATTCTTTCCACATAGCCGAACCATCGGAGCATTCCCTTTCGCATCTTTACACCAATACTCTCTTTCACACCTACTCGCTCTCATACGTCGTCGTTGAGAATGCGGTCGGTCAGCCTATGATTTGATTTGATTTCAAATATTAAAGTATTTTTAATAATTTTTAAAGTGAAAAATTCTTTAGGTTCTGTGCTCTTTATTTTCTGTATATTGAATGACGCTTTAGCGTCAATTTTCGTTATGGAATGCTCGCTCGAGTAAAGTCTGCTATTGTCGACTGAGGCAGCATATTTTGAACAAAAACATTTTTGTATTTCGTATTAACAGCTCGCTTTTAATAAAGTTGTCACTTCTGTCCTGTGGTTAGAAGCATATACACTAATTCTTTATTGTTTTTCATTAATTTATCAAAATAACTGTTTGGATATAAGCCTTACAGAGGATGAATAATATTATAAATACCTACCACGTTGATCTTACAGATTAATATGGAGTTTTATAGTGAGTTTTCTTTCTCCTGCAGTGATATCTGCTTTTGTCTCTTTAGTTGTCTTTTATAATCAGCTACGGGAAAGGAAGAGAGGTAATAATCGTTGATTTATTTTTATTTTATCATCATCATCACAGCTCATATATGTCCCACTGTTGGGCTTGAGCCTCTTCCATAATGGAAGGGTAATTGACCTACTATACCACGCTGGTCAGACGTGTTGGTATAGGATTTTGTTTCGAATTTACCTTCTCTCGCATAGATGTTGTATGCGTTTTATATCCCTTAGTCGTCTCGTACGATCACCCACGGGTAAGATATTGTGAATTGTATTCTCACTCGGTCACCACACGGAAATTACTTTATCACCACATAGCTAATCATCATCTCACATAGATATCCCACTGTTGGTCTTTGAATTGACCTACTTTATCAAGCTGGTCAAACGTGTTGGTATATGATTTTGTTTCGAGTTATGGATTAATATCTCTTAGTCGTGTCTTACGATCACCCACGGGTAAGATAGGGGTGACGAATTGTATTCTTACTCCGTCACCACACGGATAATATATGGACAATAGACTACATAGACAATAGACTATGGAAAACAAATCAAGGTAATTATTATGAAATAATACTATTCTTATGTATCTAATAACGTTCTAATTTTGTAGGACGTGTACAGTTCTGTCTTTATCATAGCAGCTGAAAAAAAAATCGAAACGTAAAAATAAAATGAAATAAAGCACCCTGCATAAAAATAGTTTCATTTTGATATATCCAATACTCGCGTAAACGTCAGTAACAATTAGGATAACATTACCATTTTTGTAGAAACTATAAATGTAGCTCAACAACTCTCATTCGTTTTCTTTTGAAAAAAAAAGAATAGCAATACTATTGTTTGGGCAAGAACTTGACACTGAAAAAGGATACGATGCCAATTACAATGCCTATCCAGAGAAGCGAAAAAAAAAATTGCATTGACAAAACAGATTTTGGCGGGAACGTGATTAGTCATGTAATAGTCTTATATTAAATATTTTAGTATTATGATAACTAAATAAATAAAAAGGCACGCTTGGCAGAGTATAAAGGAGTATTAGTACCTATCCATGCATATCCTAGTAAATATTTAGATGTATGTTGGATAAATACTGAATAAGTACAGCTAATATTGACATATATTTGGTGGGGGCGTAATTAGTCATTTGATGTTCCCATATTTAATTAAATAATATATTGTTTTAAATTAAATAAAGTAAATGGAACACTGCAAGCCTTTATTAGTTGTAGCAATGTATCCAAAAAAACAAGTTTTAAAGTAGTATTAGTGAATTATGTATGGTAGTTTTTGTTTTTGGTAGTGACAGTTATATTTGGGTAGGGAAAACATAAAACTATAATGAACCACGACTTTTAAGGACTATTATCTTTTGAAATAAAACTATTTTTACGGTTTCTATCGCGTATATATTTATAACACTTTACAACGTTCACGTATAGAACTCCTGCCGTGACCATGAATGCTATAGCGTTCGAAACGTCGGGGAATTAAAATGAAATACAAACGCGATAGAATACGTAAAATTAGTTTTATTTCAAATGTGTAATACTCGTATAAAACATTAGAGCCTATTATATTTCTTATATTGAAACTTTATTCCAACATGGCAAAGCTAAGTGCACTTACTTTTTAAAAATGAAGTTCACTTTTAATATACTTTAGCTCAAGTCTTCTCGATCTCAAAACTAAATTTATTTGCTACTTTTACAGCTCGCAGCGTCACTAGTTTCAAATGAAAATATTCATAAGGCCTTTGATATCGTTGTGTATTTTTTTAGTTCGGATTTCTGCTTTCATATTTTTCTTTCTTCTTTTTTTATTTGTAAAACTTCCATGTTAATGGAAATTGCGATAGAAACCAAACATAAAAAGCAATACCTATAAAGTGGAATGAGGATTTATGTGAGTTAGTTTTTTTTAATTCAATACTAAGAAATAAAAGGGCACTTTCATCATTCAGCCTTTACAGTGCATGCATTACCAGATGTAAGCCTTCATTCAGAGAACAACTCGAACGACTCCTAGCAACCTTCACCAAGTCATCCGTCTTGGTGGGTGAGCGATTCCATGTGGCGAAGCGATAAAAATACAATAGTCCGCTATACTCTCCGAGCTAACTCCTTGAAAACCTATAACACCTCACTGTGATCGCCAATCCATTTGCTAAGTGTGGCGATTACAATACGATCCCTACATATAAATAACGTTAATATAAAAATAGGGACTTAAAATGAGTCCAATTGACGAAAAGAAATTCCGATTCGGAACAATTATTTATGCGTCGTACAGTTAATTGTTATGCATAGGAATCGAACCCATAGCGCTCGTCGCGAGAGTTTCATTGACATTTAAGATGATTACGCATTCGAATGTAAATATCACCGTCATAATCACAGCCCATATATGTCCCACTGTTGGGCTCGGGCCTCCTCCGTAATGGGAGGGAAATTGACCTACTATACCACGCTGGTCATACGTGTTGGTATAGGGTTTTGTTTCGAGTTTTCCTTCTCTTACATAGATATGCGTTTTATATAAGGGATATAAAACGCATATCTATGTAAGAGAAGTCGTCTTTTATTATGCTCACCCACGGGTAAGATAGGGGGTGGTGAATTGTATTCTTACTCCGTCACTACACGGATACTAAACTAATGCAAATAAATTATCTATGAATTGAACCCATAATATGTTTTTATTTGCTTTTTTTTTGGCGTCGGTTGGAGGTCGTTTTTGTCTTAACCCGTTATATCCGTCCGAGGCAACAGAAGAAGCAGCGCGTGACCCCATAAACCCGCTCTAAATGTACCTATCTTTTATCGTGTGAGCGGGCCACCGCAACCGGGCCCGGTCTTTGTCTTCGGTGGCCCACCCGGCGGTCTACCCTAAAATTATTCTCGTACTCTTATCCCAATAACTTGGGGTCGACGCAATATGTACTCCTCTTCCTACATATTGCAAAAGTTATTGGCAATAGTTTTATGATCAGCCGCCTCTCTGACTTCAACCCTCCTTGGGAATGTAATTGTTGATCGAACGGCATCAGGTGGTGTTGGCCCAGGTCGATATAGAACTCTTAGTCATCTTTTACAACATCCACGAGCAAAGTAACGGTTGGTAGTATTCTTAGCCGCTACCACACAGCCAAGCGGTCTACCCTAAAATGTAACTCAAATATTTTTTTTCCAATGAATAATACATCAACCTGCTATATGGTAGCGGCTACAAATCCAACCAATCCTTACTTTGTTCGTGGATGTCGTAAAAGATGACTAACATATTTATATCGACCTGAGTCATCTCCATCCGATGCCGTCTAGACAACAATTACATTCCCAAGGAGATTTGCGATCAGTTAGGCGGCCGTTCATAAAACTATTGCCAATAACTTTTGCAATATGTACTATGGAAGAGGAGCACATATGACGTCGACCTCAAGTAATTCGGATAAGAGCAGGTGAATGATGAATAATAATGAAAACTGTATCAAGATTAATTTAATTATTGATACGATATTTTAATAATTATTTCCCTTTCTAATGATGAAAAAATAAGAAAATTGATCAAAATTAATATTTTCATTAAAAAAATAACATTTTCAAACAACATTAGCACGCCATCTGTTGGCAATTAATGCTATCACGTATATTAAATTTTAAGAACTTAAGATTTATTAGTGTATAAATATATCGATATTAGGTATATTTCATCATCATCATCAACGTTGTCATCATCATCTTCATGTCATAGTTAACATATATTATTCCGAGATTTCTTTCACTTGCTACATACAACATATGCAGATAACATCCCTTAGTCGTCTCTTACAACACTCAGGGGTAAAATAAGGGGTAGTGAATTCTATTATTACTCCATGACCACAAGAAAATGCAGTTATATAATTGGTAAATTATCTACTAATAGTAATACAAAATATTGGTTACACCATTTTTGTTTTGAATATTGTAAAATGCTATGCGTTATTGAAAAAATATTCTTGTAAATTTAATATTACAGTACGTACCTACCTAATGAGAGAGACCTTGTAACACAGCTTTGACTAGCGCGGGAGGTAAAGAAATTTGTCTGTATACCGTCATTATTGCCCAAAACTTTATTAATAAATAAATATAAGAATTATTAAACTAATTTTTTAAACAGAAATACCTAATCCATGTCTATTTTTTTATTGTTTGTATTGGCAAGCGAGCAAGCAGCGCACAGATAAATATCACTGCCACCCATGAACTTTTGTAATATCAAGGGTATAGCTAGGCCGTTGCCTACCAATATAAATCCTGAACCCACCCAGTAGGGCTTCTGGCTCACTGAACGAAGCGCAATAGCACATTGCCATTACTCAGACGTCGATCTTCTGCGAGAGTGTGGTCCTACCACAAACCAATCAATGTAGCCTCCTACGTCCTACCACAAACAATATTTGTATATATGACATCGCTAAACTCAGAAACTATTCGACTAATCATTATGAGAATTGTTATGTATATGTATTTTTTTCATAGATAAGGTTTATATATCCCCATTGATTTAACTCGCCACCAGGCGGTGCTCCGATATATTGACTTCTATCAAATACTAAACGCGAAAGAGTCCGTAAAACTAATTTTCTTTCAACGGTCTGGGTTTGCCAGTTATGTATAAAGTACCATAATTAATTAATGCCGTATTTTGAAGTTTTGTTTAATTAAAAACTATTGTATTAATATACAGCTGTGCGGTAGCGGCTACGAATACTACCAACCCTTACTTTGGTCGTAGATGTCGCAAAAGACGACTAAGGGCCTTATATTTATTAACGACCTGGGCCAACTCCATCTGATGCCGTTTGGTCAACAATTACATTCCCAAGGATGGTTGACGTCTGTCAGGCGGCCGGTCATAAAACTATTGCCAATAACTTTTACAATATGTACTACGAAAGAGGAGTACATATTGTATCGACCCCAAGTAATTGGGATTAGAGTAGAAGAATGAATGATATTATATTAATATACATACATTTAACTGACAGACGCGTAACGCACAGAAGGTGTAGTGCTTAAGAAACCGATTTTCCGTACCAGTGGATTCGATTTCTACGCAGGACATTACTTTGTACGATCTCCAAAGTGTTGTTCTGAGTCTGGGTGTCATTTATTTGTCTTAAAAATGTTTATAAAGTTCCCCACAATACAAAGATTTATTTCTTTAGTGTCGAGCGGTGACTATAAAAAAAAATATTTTTTTTTTCAATTTCTGTAAGTTTTATATTTGGTTTCAAAAGTTTATACTTCATGTATATCTAGAAATTTAATGTAAACTTTGGCTCTTTTAATATCGAAATATTAAAATTAGGTTCGCATTCAATTTCCCTCTGAAACTAACCTCACTATAATAGCCAGTGCACTAGTAGCTCAATTTAGTTTATACCGGTTCATAGATTGGCTGTGTAAGAGACACTAATAGCAGCATCGTAGCGGAAATTAAACGTACCATAGGTCCCAGTAAATGTGTTAAAGAAGTATTACGTTATCGTAGCAATCACGGTGCGAGTAAATCTCAATCAATTAAAATACTTTTGTTTATCAAAATAAACTGTGATGGTATAAATATTCATGAGTTTTGAGAGGTGTTATGCGTGTAGACGCAAAAGGCAAGGTGGCGATTGTCACATAGGTAATGTGCGACAGGGACAGTGCTCACATGTCGTGCGGTGTCCCACAGCGGTTGATCTTGGGGCCGACTCTGTAAGACATCGGTTACGACTGGGCGTTAAGAGGTAGACGCCCCCCCCCCCGGGCTGGGCTTAATATGCTACGCTCACGACACGCTTATCACAGCCCAGGGCAGGACACTAGTGGAAGCGACCAGCCTAGCCACTCTCGGCACCGAGGAGATAGTCAAGTTAATCGGGGCGCTGGGGCTTAAGGTGGCCCTTCACAAAATGGAGGCCCTGTTGTTCCATGGGCCCCGCAATGGTTCATATGCCGGCGTACCGATAGTCGTCAATTCCATCCCGAACAGCATTCAGGCTTTGATGAAATATCTGGGTCTGGTGCTTGACGTGCGGTGGTTTTCTGGGGGCATTTACGCAGACTTGCTCCCCGGCTTGTCGGCACTCACTACTTATGCCGAGCATGGGTGGACCGGTGTGGAATGTCGACGGCTGTACTCAGGGGTGAGCTGCACAATGACGTTGTACAGCGCACCCGTGTGGGCCGAGGTCTCTGACCGTCCGGATCAGGGCTCTCTTGTGGCATCCACAGAGGGTTATGAAGATCAGGGCCATTCGCGGCGATCGCACGGTGGCGACCAAAGCAGCGTGCGCGTTTGCCGAAACACCCCCGTGGCACCTGGAAGCGGAGATGCTCGCCGAGCTTTATCGGCGGCTGTGAGTTGGGCGCCTAGTGCGATGACGTCCGCCAGGGTGCCATCACTCGTTAGGCAGCACGGTTGGAGAGGCCTCGGTTCGGTTCTCGGGCCGTGGAGGCTCTCCGTCTGGTGCTGGTTGAGTGGAAGGAGCGGCAGCACGAAGCCCTCTCTTACCGACTGGTACAGGTTTAATGGGGCATAGATGTTTCAGCAAATACCTCGATCTCAAGGAGGGAGACGACTCCATTCTGCCAATAGTGCGATTGCAGCGAGGTCACGGCGCAGTATTCACTCGAGGTCTATGTGACCTGGACACAGCAGCGCCGTGAACTCTTTGCAAACTGTATCGGTACGTGGCGTCCTGGTCGTCCTGGGCGTCGATGATCGATAGCATCAGGAACTGGGACGAGGTCGCCGCCTTCTACGAGACAGTCACCTTGCAGAAAGAGGCGCCGGAGCAAGCCCATGAGGAACCTCTCTACGGTGCCACTTTCCGACGCCGGCGCCCTGGGTGGTGCAGACGCGAGAACTTGTGCCTGATGTCACCCTAGCATTGGGTGATGGGACCGGGTATCAGTCAGGTCGCCTGGAGTGCAGTCACTGCGTGAGGACGATGCCTCGACGGTGAAAGCTGCCAGGGCATCGACTCGAGAAGAACCCACGAGGGTAATCTGATCTAAACTGACTAAAAAATTAAAATTTGCTACGCGCTAGTAAACATATTTTTAATTAACATTTAAATTACGTTTATCTAGGATTGTATTAGGGCAGACCCCCTTCCTTGGGCATAAAAGAATTTAGGGTCCAGTAGAAAAATAAAAAGAACATAATTAAAAGTAGATTTACATATAATATAACATACAATTTATAGTTAATTATAATTAACTTATAATTAATCGTCAGAAAAAATTCCAAACCAACAGTGAATAAAATGTTTTGATGCCTTATATTTATATTATTTTACTATTTCAATTTAAATATTATCCCTGTTTTATATTACATCCGTCAACCCGTAAACGTCCACTGTTTGAAATAGGCCTCCCCAGGACAATGTGATTCAAAACGGTCCTGTGCCACCTGCATCCAACGGTTGCCTGCAAACTTTATGATGTCGTTAGTGCACCTTTTTTTTTTTTTTTTTTTGGTGGACTATGGATGCGTCTCCCTGCCCCGCCAAATCGGTCCGGAGTGACGAAACAGGCGGCGCGTGACCCCATAGACCCACCGTAAAACCTTCTCTCTTCGCCGTGCGAGCGGGCCACCGGTACCCGATTTCTGACTTCGGTGGCCGTCGTTAGTGCACCTAGTGGGGGTCGTTCTGTCTCTTTTATATTACTACTAGTTGTTACGCGCCCGCTTTGCTGGGCATTAACAGGGCAGAAAAATATTTTTATTAACAGCGCCGCAACCCAGCTTGCAGGAATTTCAAAATTAGTAAAATCCGTTCGTAGCTGACCTCTACTCGGCGAAAGGAATATTTCTTCCAAATTTAGAGTCTGTAGGACTTATGGTTTCAGAGATATCGTGATGAGTAAATACATAGGTGGAAATCTCTTATATATATATATATATATATATATATATATATATATATATATATATATTAGGGGTGTGCGAATAATTCGAACTTACGAATTATTCGTTCCGAATCGAATATTAATATTCGATTCGAAACTCGAATCGAATAATTCGAAATTTCGAATTATTTGAAAGTTCCCGAATAATTCGAAAAATTTCGAATTATTCGAATAATTTCGAATTTTTACGAATTATAATATTATTCGCAAATAAAAATAAAACAAATTATTATAATGGAGTTCAAATTGTGGGAACAATAGAAAATCCAATGATATTTCGATAATTCGCAAATTGTTCAAATTATTCGAAATTTTTAGAAATTTTTCGAATTATTCGAAATTTTTCGAATTATTCGATTTTTTTCGAATTATTCGTCGAATTTCGAATAATTCGAAAATTCGAATTATTCGATTCGAATTTCGAATCGAATATTAATATTCGATTCGATTCGATTCGAACGATATTCGCACACCCCTAATATATATATATATATATAGCTTGTAAGAATAAAGGTTGAAAGGTTGCAAGAAGAGTGTGTAAGAGAAAAGTATGCAGAGGGTGTCCGAGAACGGCTGACGATGGCAAGCCAGCCGCAATCGGACATTGAAGAATGCTGGAGAGTATTGAAAGAGAGTATGGTAGACACAGCGAAAGAAGTATGTGGAAGTTCAAAGAAGCATAGAAACACAAATGGTGATGCATGGTGGGATGCGGAAGTGGCAGCTTCCGTAGAGCAAAAGAAGAAAGCGTGGCTGGACTATGTCTCTTCTTTGAATCTGAATGACAGTATGACTGAACAGAAGAAAGAAATATATCGGCAATGTAAGAATGACACCAAGGCCTTAGTGAAAGAGAAACGTGATAGAGCGAGTATGAGTGCAGAAGATAGGCTGACTAAAAACTTCAAGGGTAACACCAAACTCTTTTGGAGGGAGGTGAAGAAGTCTCGGAGTGGTTGGTCAGTCTTCAGAATGAATAAAATAAGGTCTAAAGGTGGAGACATTCTTACACAAACACAAGACGTGTTAAGCCGATGGAGTGAATATTTTGGCGATATGTATGCGGATGCTACTGTTGGCGCCGGTGTCGCATGTGGTCTAGTAGATCAACATTCGGCGACGGCGTCCTCCGATGGCATCAGTATGGATGAAGTTGAATGGGCGATAAGAAGTTTGAAAAATGGTAAGGCAGCGGGCATTGATATGGTGTCTGCCGAGATGATCAAGCTTGGTGGCTCCTGTGTCCGGGAGGCGTTCCTGTTGCTCCTCAATTTATGTTGGAGCTCGGGAATGGTTCCCGGGGACTGGAATAGCGCAGTCATCGTGCCTTTGTTTAAAAACAAGGGTTCACGTTATGACTGCGCAAATTACAGAGCCGTAAGCTTGACCAGTTTGGCAGCAAAAGTGTATGGTAAAATTATTAAAAGGAGAATGAGGATGGTGTTGCGTTGGGGCAACTTCGGCAGCCACCACCTCAGCCAGAAGCCACGTGTAGCAATACATAACGCAGTGCTTGTCCCAACATTACTGTATGGAAGCGAGAGTTGGGTATGCAGAAAAGAGTATGAAAGTAAAATTAATGCGGTCGAAATGCGATCTCTTCGGAAAATCTGTGGAGTTAGGCTGACCGACCGCATTCGCAACGACGACGTAAGAGAGCGAGTAGGTATGAAATAGAGTATTGGTGTAAAGATGCGAAAGGGAATGCTCCGATGTTCGGACATGTGGAAAGAATGCCGAACGAACGTCTGGTTAAGAAGATATACAATGCGAAAGTGGAAGGATGTAGGTACCGAGGGAGACCGAGACTAACTTACCTAGACCAGATCGGGCATGTACTGAAGGAAGGTGGAGTCAAGAGTCTCCGAAACCGGCGAGCGTGTATGAAGAGAATTATGAATGTTGAGGAAGCGAGTGAAGTATGCAGAGATAGAGTTCTCTGGCACTCTGTTCCCTCTGCCTACCCTGCAAGGGACATGGCGTGATAATGTATGTATGTATGTATATATATATATATATATATATATATATAGATATATATATATATATATATATATATATATATATATATATATATATATATATATATATATATATATATATATATATATATAAATATAGGTAGTTTTGTAAATATTTTGTTATTCTATCAATCCTTTTAAAAAGTAAGTTCTAATTTATTTATTAACAAAATACATATGCATTTAAAATATTTATTTGTTGTATATCATCTTTTTGCCTCTTTTTACCCGACTGCGCGATGCAAAGGAGTGGTATTGTGTTTAACATTCTATGTATGTATATATGTTCCTTTGAAGCACTATACAGACCAAACGCCTGGACCGATTTTTATGATTCATACGTCAATCGATTCCTCTTAGACCGGCGAGTATCACTAAAGACATGACGTTAGTGAAAATTCAATATGGCGACTACTGGGCGCCATATTGTGAAAATGAAAAAAAAATTAAAGTCAACAAACTATGTAAAATAGGGTATCGTTGAATAGGTATTAAAAAATCATTTTTAGTTTTCTCTCAACATATTTAGATGTGACTGACTGTTTAGGATCTATATTGATTTAAAGTTGCGTAACAACCATTCTCATATATAGGTTTTGAGACAGTAGAAATTTACGATGAAAAGACGAAATCTTCGTATAATTGTGCGTGTGAATGTGAATGGACATATACTGAAGTATCTAGTAGGTATATTGGACTACCTAAAGTATCCTAACGTCGGACATAGTCGCCCATCTGTAACTTCAAACGATTTAGTACTCAACTTCAGTCGAAAAACTATATATAGCTTTAATGAAACACATTCAAATTTTGCGTCGCACTCGGCTTATCCATGGCTAGCTAGGTACTCATAACTAAAAAGTATAAAATAAAAAAAATAATTTTAAAAATCAAAACACCCGACTGTGTAAAAAGTGAACTAAACTACGGTATATATGTATAATAAAAAAAACTGAAAAGAAAAAAACAAGAATAGAATGAATGAAATAGAATTAAATGTCCAGTGGTCTAGAATTCTATAATATATTATTGAATGAATACTATTTAAGAAAATAAAATATATTCTAATAATGGAACATAACAACTTAATAGGATAGAGGAGGAGGATATAACAGGATCCGTTGAAAATTAGATTGCCTGTCGAATAATGGATCCCGACTGTTTAGTTGTTATGTTCCATTATTAGAATATATTTTATTTTCTTCAATAGTATTCATTCAATAATATATTATAGAATTCTAGACCACTGGACATCTAAGTGCTTGCTTTTTCTTTTCATTTTTTTTTTATTATATACGTAATACTACCAACGATACTGATTACATAATTTTCCCAAACAAAACATCCACCTCACTGCGTGATTAATCAGATTATTCCTGCAATCGAATATAACGGAATAGCAATTAAAAGTTTTAACCACTGTTTCGTATTGTAACTATGTTCTCTTTCATCTCTTACATCTTACCATTCCATTATTCGACGCAATATGTACACGTAAGGCAAAAGTTATTAACAATGGTTCTGTGACCGGCTGCCATGTCTGACGTCAACTCTCCTTAGGAATGTAATTGTTGATCAAACATCATCATGTGGAGGTGGACCTGGTTGATATAAAGCGTGGGGTGTCGGGATCGAATGTCAGTAGACGATCTTTCTGGTCCCTCGTTAAACCGCGGACGGAGCCGCTGTGGATTTAGTGGGTATTCCGGTTGTTTCTACTGTCGCGGACCTCGAAAAAGCGCCATACATTTTCATACTTTGACTATTTTCGCATGAGCCGCGAGCGACAGTTGTAAGCGTTTAAACCCGCGAAAATAAACACTTAGTCGTCTTTTATGACAATCACGAGCAGAGTAAGTGTTGGTAATATTCGTAGCCGCTACCACACAACTTTCATCATCTCTGAAATCTATGGCAAAATAATAATATCATAGTTTAGTTTACTTTTAAATTCTACACTTTTTATAGAGTACAATAGAACCTTGTCGCTAAATAAACTTCTTGCTATAACAATCCTCATCAAAATATTGTCACGAACAAGTTGCATTACTATATGACAGTAATATTTTTTTTCATATTTAGCATTCCAGTGCAAGCGAAGCGGAATGTTAAAATACCGCTTGCGTTGCTCATTTCATACCTGTGGCTATAAAATATTAACATCATTAATATCTGGAAGCTTGATGTCATTAACAAAAAAAATGTTTCATTCCCATAAGGGCACTCGGGGCCCGTGCCCAGAGCGTATTTTAACGAAGGCTTCGTTAGTCAGATTTATCCAGTTATATTAGTTATAACATTACTTATATTTTAAATAGTAATAAGAATTTATTGCAACTGATTCAAAACTGTAGTACATATTTTTAGACAATGTTTCATCTTATCATAACAGCTCATATATGTTCCACTGCTGGGCTGGAACCTCCTTCATACTAAAAAGGAAATACATACATACATACATATCATAACGCCATATCCCTTGCAGGGTAGGCAAAGAGAACAGAGTGCCAGAGAAAATTCTTGCATACTTCACTCGCTTCCTCAACATTCATAATTCTCTTCATACATACTCGCCGGTTTCGGAGACTCTTGACTCCACCTTCCTTCAGTACGTGACCAATCTGGTCTAGGTAGGTGAGTCTCGGTCTCCCCCGGTACCTACATCCTTCCACTTTCGCATTGTATATCTTATTAACCAAACGTTCGTTCGGCATTCTTTCCACATGTCCGAACCATCGGAGCTAGGAGCATCGTACCTACTCGCTCTCTTACGTCGTCGTTGCGAATGCGATTGGTCAGCCTAACTCCACAGATTTTCCGCAGAGATCGCATTTCGACCGCATTAATTTTACTTTCATACTCTTTTCTGCATACCCAACTCTCGCTTCCATACAGTAATGTTGGGACAAGCACTGCGTTATGTATTGCTACAGGTGCCTTCTGGCTGAGGTGATGGCTGCCGAGAAGTTGCCCCAACGCTCCGTTCACTCTATTTCCCGCATTCACTCTTCGCTCTATATCAGTGATGTACCGTCCATCTCGGCTAAATCCACATCCAAGATATACAAATTCATCCACTTGCTCTAGTACATCATTACCTATTGTTACTCTTACATCTGTTCTGGCTTCATCTCTTTCAAAGACCATTATATATATATATATATGTATATACAGGGTGTCCCAAAATTCAACGATAAGCTGGCACCAGCAGGTGGACCTACATATGACTACTCAAGAACAGAAAAGAAAAAAATTCTACCTTGATTTTTTTTTTCATTACGACAAAAAAACCAAAATCTTTAAAAATGGACATCCTTTATTATATTATTAAGTGCTATTGCTACAGTTTTACAAGTAATTCTGTGATTTTTTTTGTATTGGCAAGGTAAGTAGCACTACTATCGATCACAGCCATTAAAAATTCCAGAATATCTATAGTTTTTACACAAAAATCAATCAAAACTATGTTTTTTTCATAAATTATGTAAGATTTTGACTTTCAGCTCACTTTCACTCATCATAGTGAAAAAAAAAAGTATGGACACTACTGTGGCAAATAGTATTAAAAATTGGCGCATCTAACTACAATTCTAAAATGGTATAACATTCTAGACAAACTAGCCACAAAAATATACTTAGGTGTACTATTTCAAAATAACAACCATATTTCGAAAATTGTTAGTGTTGATAGTACTCACTTTTACTATGTAGCCAAAATGTTTTTGTAGCAAGTTCTCAGAATTTTAATGAGACATGTGCGTAGTCCATAAGATAAAATAAGTTAGACAGAGATAGAGAGATTATACGTTAGAGGGAGATAGATAGATGCTAATTGTTTAGTAACATTAATGCAGGTGGAGAAGTAATTAATGTCCTCAGCAGCACAGCAAGTCAGTATGCTCTACTTCTTTGTTTACTGCACACCGTTCTGTTTTAATTAAAGTGGCTCTGGTACTGACGACTTTTGGATTGAATTAAGTGACCTGGAAATTGACCTGACTTGGCATTATTTTAGACTGTGATTTTGTGTTTTTTTTTTAAAGAAGTTTTGCCTTATTTTCAAGTGTTTAGCATTCATCATGCCGCTACCATACACAGCGTTAGAATACGCTAATATGCACCTAATTTAAGGAGAATGCCGATGCAATGCCAACGCTGCTAGCAGATTATATCGAGCAAGGTACCCTAATCTTCAAAGGTATCCGGATTATCGCGTATTTATTAACGTGTATCAAGCTTTTTCGGAGGATCGTATACCATCTGACAGGCGAAACGCTGGAAAACCTAGATCGGAACACGATGAAGAAGTTCTCACTGAAATAGAAAACGATTCAACTACCTCTGTACGTGCTGTACAAGCAGCAACGGGAATCCCAAAAAGTACTGCACATAGAATTTTAAAACGTCACGTCGTCGTGATGAAACAACCTGCAAGAAAGATGGATATTTAAATCTTCACAATCTTCATAGCTGGAACAATGAAAATCTGCACCTGGTGAGAGAAGACAATCCCAATACCAATTTAAGGTTAACCTATGGACTGGCATAATAAATGGCAAAGTGATAGGGCCCTTTGAGTTACAAGGAAACATAGATGGCAATAGTTATTTAAACTTCTTACAAAATGAGTTGCCAGGATTATTAGAAGATGTGCCCTTAAGTGATTTGCAAACCATGTGGTTTCAAAACGATGGTTGCCCAGCTCACTATGCCCGTCCTGTGCGAGAGTACTTAGACCAAGAGTACCCAGGGCGTTGGATCGGGCGACTTGGTCCTATCTTGTGGCCACCCCGTTCACCCGATCTAAATCCCCTGGACTTTTTCTATTGGGGTTGTCTAAAGGACAGAGTCTACACAAAACCGATTGCAAACTTGGACGAGCTTCGCCATAAAATAATTCAGACTGTGGATCTACGGACTACGCACATGTCTCATTCAAATTCTGGGAACTTGCTACAAAAACATTTTGGCTACTTAGTAAAAGTGATTACTATCAACACTAACAATTTTCGAAATATGGTTGTTATTTTGAAATAGTACACCTAAGTATATTTTTGTAGCTAGTTTGCCTTGAATGTTATACCATTTTAGAATTGTAGTTAGTTGCGCCAATTTTTAATACTATTTGCCACAGTGGTGTCCATACTTTTTTTTTTCACTATGATGAGTGAAAGTGAGCTGAAAGTCAAAATCTTACATAATTTATGAAAAAAACATAGTTTTGATTGATTTTTGTGTAAAAACTATAGATATTCTGGAATTTTTAATGGCTGTGATCGATAGTAGTGCTACTTACCTTGCCAATACAAAAAAAAATCACAGAATTACTTGTAAAACTGTAGCAATAGCACTTAATAATATAATAAAGGATGTCCATTTTTAAAGATTTTGGTTTTTTTGTCGTAATGAAAAAAAAAATCAAGGTAGAATTTTTTTCTTTTCTGTTCTCGAGTAGTCATATGTAGGTCCACCTGCTGGTGCCAGCTTATCGTTGAATTTTGGGACACCCTGTATATATATATATATATATATATATATATATATATATATATATATATATATATATATATATATATATATATATATATATATATATACATATATACATAGATACATATCATCACGCCATATCCCTTGCATGGTAGGCAGAGAGAACAGAGTGCCAGAGAACTCTATCTCTGCATACTTCACTCGCTTCCTCAACATTCATAATTCTCTTCATACACGCTCACCAGTTTCGGAGACTCTTGACTCCACCTTCCTTCAGTACATGACCGAACTGGTCTAGGTAGGTTAGTCTCGGTCTCCCTTGATACCTACATCCTTCCACTTTCGCATTGTATATCTTCTTAACCAGACGTTCGTTCGGCATTCTTTCCACATGTCCGAACCATATATATATATATATATATATATATATATATAATATATATATATATATATATATATATATATATATATATATATATATATATATATATATATATATATATATATATATATATATAATATATATATATATACTATACCACCTGTCATGCTATGTGGTACAGCTCTGAATATGGTTAACAAATTTAAGTACTTGGGCCACTGGGTCTCGGCGGACCTCAAGGATAATACAGATTTGGAACGGGAGCGCAGGTCGCTGGCTGTTCGAAGCGGTATGCTGGCCCGCAGGTTCGCTCACTGCACTACCCCAGTAAAGGTCACGCTTTTCAAAGCTTATTGTCAAAGTTTTTATACGTGCAGCCTGTGGGTGAACTTTACGCAGAAGGCATACAGTGACCTGCGTGTACAATATAATAACACGTTCCGGGTGTTGTTGGGGCTGTCGCGTTTTTGTAGCGCGTCCGGCATGTTTGCTGACGCGAACGTTGATAGTTTTTCGGCCGTTATGCGCAAGAGAAGCGCCTCGCTATTACGTCGTATGCGCGGCAGCCCCAATAACATAATAAAGGGTTTGGCTGATTGGTGGGAATCGCCGATCCTGAGGCGTTGGATACGACTGCATGCAGTTAAGTAGACACCCTCAGGTTCGGACGACCAACAGTTTTATGTTAGTTTTGTTCATACATTATAAGTTAATTATGTCAATGTTACTAACACTAGTTCTTAAGTTTTTTTATTGTTACTAACAAAATATGGAGCTCTATACTCTGAAATAAAAATTATTATTATTATTATTATATATATATATATATATATATATATATATATATATATATATATATATATATATATATATATATATATATATATATATATATATATATATATATATATATAGAACAGATTGATTTAAAACAGATTTATCTAAACCGCTGAAATAAAAACTCGCTAATCCTGTAAGGAGAATGGCATACTTAAATATGTAGTTTACATACTTAAGTATGTAAAGTTTAAAATTATATACAAACCAAGTGAATATAAGCATGTTAATATAATTATATCTTACCTCTGACACTTCACTTTGGCATGATTCCACGCTCTTGGTCAATTCCTGCAGTTGGGTCCGGATCTCGCAGAGAGCAACCGTGGTCTCCAGTTGACGGTCACCACGCTGCAGATCATCCAGCTTGGCAGATAGATTCATGCTCATCACGCTAACCTGTCGCTGTAGGCTGATGGATCGTTGAAAACAAAGAAAAAACAAAATTAGTATCACAAAAACACCACAGCTCCCGTTTCCTGAACGAGCGATATTTTTTTATCTGTATTGAATGATTGAATGAATGCTATTAAAACTATTTGACTCTGTACATATTAAGACAGGTTAGCTTTTTTATTTATAGATAATTTAATAATATATTTTAATCTTATTTACTTTAGTTTTATATATAATATTTGCAATACAAAGGTAAATAAAATGATAAAGGAATTCTTGGATTAATTTAGTATTATTATTTAAGTTTATAAATTGTATAACTAAAGTTTCTTGTTATAATAATTTAATAATTACTAAGCAGTTGTAATATAGTTTATCAATTATGTTATAGAAATCGTACATAGAAACGGTAATATCAAGGTATGTTTTACAAGTTGGATTTCTTAATTCATATTTTACTTCAAAGATTATAACAGTATGCTACTACTGCTAACTAATAGATCATCATACGAAGAAATTAGTATTAATAGATATATCAATCCTATATTTAACGATTTCAGTTTAAATAAATTGTAAAAAAAAAACATGTAACAACCCTCGTTTTTAAAATTGTATTGTTAAACGATTTAAAATGATAATTTTTGTTTCGAAAAAGTAGAATAATAAAATTTCAATCGTTCGATAATTTATGTTTTTGAAAATTATAGGTACGTTGTAATAAAAACTAAAACACGTTTTGTGTAAATAAAAAAATGTAATCATGCCATTTATATTGTTTAATGTTGACTTAAAATAATTTCAGCATAAATCTTTAGGTGAAAAGTGAGTAAAGATAAGGGTGAATGCGGTGATATTACGTCATAGATTACATATTTATATTTCTATATATACAGAGTAATTGAATTTTGATAGAACCACACATTAAGTACATTGAAAGGAAATTATTATTAGATTTACTATTGTCACTAATATTCTAGAAACACTTGATCGAGAAAAATAAAATACTACAAAAAACTTTACAACCACACCCATGCAAGCACTTCATATCCTAATAACCGATTAAGTGTTAAATGCAAAGTGATCTAAGCTCATATGGTCCTGAATGCTGGACACTTAAGTGTCGTGGCCATTGATACTAACCACTTTTTTTTCTGTGTCAGGGTGCTATAGCCCGATGTTTATGATAAGATACTGTGAATGAAACAGCCGTCGCGATTTAATATTTTTAACGCATCGATATCTGTTATACGAGATAGGATGCCAAGCCAAAGTGAAATAATGTGGAAGTAGACACATCAACACATAGATAGATCATTTAGATCGTATGCAAATGAAGCCAATATTAAAGGCGGTAAGCTATCCTGCAGGGTCTAGCGTCACCTACCTAAGTAGTAGCTCCCTGAGTGTGGTCTCGTCTTCTTCCGTCGGCGCATATCGTGTCAGCTTGCCTCCGCCCTCCAGGGCCACATGATCAGGTACCACTGTGTGAAAACTACTTGTTTATTTTTTTTTTGTTACAAATTTATCGGCTTGGCGATTGTTCTAGCTAAACTATGTACCGTTTGTGATTTTATAGTTTCTATAAACTTTTAATTTGTGTATTATTTTAATGATGCGTGGCACATGTAGTTGTAGATAATTGTTGTTTGTTAACTATTCAAGATCTAAACCGCTTGCCAATTAGCTTCAATGGCCACGACATATGCCCTAAGAAATTTTGATGGTCATATTATATATATATATTTATTAAAATAAATCGAATTAATAATGAATATTTTAAATTTTAATTTCGAAATAAAGATGTTAAAAATAAATTAGTGAAATGAATTTATAAAAAAAAATTGAGAATTAAAGATAATGTAATTATGAATTTCTTTATATTGAATAAAAAATTACAATTATTATACGTGAAATAAAAATATGAGTGTTGTCATTTAAAAATGTAGTCGTATTTTTTTTATTTTATAATAATCTAAATTATATTTTTGTGTTTATATATAATAGTATATACCTTAGTTATTATATTACAATGTGTTTTAAAATAATGCTTATAATACAGAATAATAAAATTAATAATCAATGTTTGATGAGTTTATGAATTACATAACTTAGAATAACAAAATATGCAATTACAACAACAGTATGCAATTCCAACAACAATAAAAACGTCAACGATTTTTATCCATTATTGAGTTCTTGAAAATATTACGCACTTGGTAATTAAAAACGTGTGCCTCTGTATATTTAGTTGTATTAGGCATGTCATAGACATGAAGTTTCGGATCTGGATAAGGATAATAAGAAAAATGTTACACCGGTTTCGGATGTGAAATTATTTTGGATAGTTTCGATTACGGATATTTCATTTTTTATGGAATTGTAGTGATAATTATACTCGTTGACAGCGGCTTATATTAATCGCCGCCTAGCAGGCGCTGAAGCTTTTCATAAAGGTTTCCGTTATGTGGTCAAGTTAATAATGACTTCCTATTAGGTAGGCTTTTCCGTGTTGGGATGGAGTAAGAATACAATTCACCACCCCATATCTTACCCGTGGGTGATCGTACAAGACGACTAAGGGTTGTAAAACGCATATAACATCTATACGAGAGAAGGAAAACTCGAAACAAAACCCTGTACCAACATGTCCGACCAGCGCGGTATAGTAGGTAAATTTCCATCTCCGGGCCCGAGCCCAACAGTGGGACATTTATGGGCTGTGATGATGATTGGGTAGGCTGGTGATAATTCGAAAGGCACAGGAAGATATTGGCTGCAGCTGGCACGGGACCACCCCGAGTGGTATTCGCGTGAGGGATCCAACAGTGAACGTCCATGTGCGGATGGAGGGATGGTATAATCACAAGATTCAGCCACCACTCCAACATTATTTTTAATCATGCTTCTGGTAATATTAGTGGGCATGAATAAAGAGATAGTTACGGTAGTTTATATGAGGTTGGAAAATTCTGTTTTAGATATTCAATTCGGTTAATGATAGAAAGTCCATCATAACATGTCTCGTACATATACTGAGCCTAAATCTACATCCGAAATTATCCGAAACTTTTATTTTCCGGTTTTGGTTACGTTTTCGGACATATGTTTATTTCGGATATCCGAAAGTTTCGATTACGGTTACGGATATCCCTAACATCCTATGCATTACCTAATCATCATCATTATCTTAGCTAATATATATCCCAATATTGGGCTCGAGCCTCCTACATAATGGTAGGGAAATTGACCTACTATAGCATGCTGGTCAGACTTGTTGGTATAGGGATTTGTTTCAACATGTACTTCTTTTGCCTTCTTTTTTCTATATACTTTTTATATCCCGTAGTCGATTCTTATGATCACCCATGGCTGAGAGAGAGGATAGTGAATTGTATTCTCACTCCATCATCAAACGGATAATATAATTGTATCTAAAGACTATAATTTAAATCACCTCTAATACAAAGTCATCATAACCGTTGACGAAAGTCACTATAACTTTGTAAACGTAGTTATAACTAAAATTTAGATTTTTGGAGGGAATATGAAAATCGTGTGGTAGTCTTTTATTATATTTAATATCTTAGTATTTTTAAGGTGTTATATTAAATCATTTTATTGCCAATTTATGTAATGTGACGCAGAAGAACTGCTGCGTCATCGTTGTTTAAAACATCGGGTAAAAAATTATTTAATTGGCTCTATAATTATAATATAAAATAATAATCCGTGTGGTGACGGAGTAAGAACACAAATCACCACTCCTTATCTTATCCGTTGGTAAGCGTAAGAGACGACTAAGGGATATAAAATGCATATAAAATCTGTGCAAGAGAAAGAAAACTCGAAACAAAACCCTATACCAACACGTCTGACCAGCGTGGTCTAGTAGGTCAATTTCCCTCCTATTACGGAGGAGGCTCGAGCCCATCAGTGGAATATATGAGCTGTGATAATGATGATGATGATATAATTATAATAAAACCAATAAAATAGTTTTAACAACATATTCGACGTAAATTAATAGTAAGCCGTGATACGTAAAATTTTCTAAGAAATTTGTGAACGAAACAAAAATATCTCCGTTATAATGAGCATCAAAAGAATTTTATAGACCATAGATAATAAAAGTTTAGTTATAGATTAAAAAAAAATGTAGCTTAAATTAAACAAATAACATGTTATGTTTTCCTGGTATTTAAAATAAATAAAGCTAAAACTTTATTAATTTTAAATGGAATCTAACTCGAGTAATCATTTCAACAAAATTCCCGACAATATTCAGTTCATGTGGCTTATGCATACGTTGACAATGAATTCCGAACTCTGTATATTGAATTATTAATCAATCAATCTATGCAAATAATAAACCAATATTAATAAACTGTATTTGCTTTAAAGTAACAAATAGTAAATAATTATAACAGACCTTTTTATTATTAAGAGATATACAGATATAGTAAATAATTTGCAGATATTAATTATATATAGCTATTAATTATAGAATATCTTTGCAGGCTGGGAAGAAACGTACAAGCCCTTGGTTATAATTTGAGATTTGTCTATGGCATTTGATTATATGCACCATAAAACTGTTATCAGAAAATTATACTATTATGGGATCAGGAATAATGCTCTTGAGCCTTTAATTTCTTACCTAAACAACAGAATTCAGATGGTCAATATTAATGATGCACAATCATCTGGTTCTGTTATTAAAATGGGCGTTTCACAAGGGTCCATTCTGGTGCCATTTCTGTTCCTTGTATATGTTAATGACTTACTCTACTATATAGGAGATAATGAAAACATTGTGTTATTCGCACATGACACATCTTTGTTATTTAAAATTAAAAGACAACAGCTTAATTATGACGATGTGAACGACGCACTGTCAAACGTTTTTCATTGGTTCAACTACAATCTAGTTCTTAATGACAACAAAATGACCTATTTTAAATTCACCACATCTAATGTGAGACAAATTGAAACCATTGTTGCAATGAAGAGCTTTAGCACTTGTGGAATCAACCGCTTTTTTAGGTATCACTATAGATGCTATTGATGATTCCAATGACGTCTTCATATTGAAAAATTGTCAAGTAGTGTCAGCAGCTTATGTGTTCAATAAAAATCAAGTATTAAACGATTTAAAACAGCTAGTATAGTTATTTCCCTTATTTTCATAGTCTTATCATACGACATAATGTGGCGATGATGAGATGTTACACTGATTTGAGTAAAATCTTTGTTCTCCAAAAAAAGGCTATCCGCGCTATTTATAATCTTGGCGTAATAGTTTCACTTCAAAAGAAGATCAAAGAAGTAAATATTCTATCACAATATATATAGGAAATTGTATTATAATATGTAAAAAGAAATATCAGTAACCTTGAAGGATATTGTGACGTGAATACTCTGTACAAGGACAAATTAGTTGTATACACTACTCGTCTCAAAAGAATTAATTGGTCATTCCATGGACAATGTATACTATTCTATAATAGATTACCAAAAGATATTCGAGACATGCCACTGAATAAGTTTAAGAGGGCTGTCAAGAATAGAGTTTGTAAAAATGTGTTTATAAAATCGCAGATTATCTAAGCGGTAGTACAAACTGGCTATGAGCAGCTCCTTATTCAGCAATTACACTGTTATTGTAATTAAATTGTTAGATTTTTTTCTTATAATAACTATACATAGTTGTAAAGCGTAACGTGTTTTATCTAACGAATGTTAACTGTGGTTAGCGTTTATAGCTCACAGTATTGGTCATGCTTACTGAAAGGTAAGCTTACGGTATGAGGCTCTCTCCCTTCCCTCCAAGGTAATTGAGGGGAGGAATGGCTGCGCTAGTAGTTAACTCATGATCGGGTGCTAAAAAAACTGCTGCTTGTGGGGTCTGGTCCAGCCATAATTTTTTACATTGTATTTAAATTTTACATTATATCGAAGGGCATCACGCTGAGGCTAATTAGCAGAAAATCTCAAATACATCATCATCATCATCTCAGCTTATATATGTCCTACTGTTAGGCTCAAACCTTCTCCATAATGGGAGGGAAAATTGATCTACTATATCCACGCTGGTCGGACGTGTTGGTATAGGGTTTTGTTTCGAGATTCCCTTCTCATAGATGTTATATGCGTTTTATATCCCGTAATCGACTGGTACGATCACCCACGGGTAAGATATGGGGTGGTGAATTATATTCTTACTCCGTCACCTAACGGAAATCTCAAATATATTACCTATTAATTTAAAAATAATCCTAACTGTAGGTTATCAGTCTAGAGCCCCTAATCGTGTTTAATCGTTTTGCTAAGAAATTATTTATTAATTTTCTAGCTGTCCGTTTGTTGCTTTGTTAAAATATTTCAATTTATTTATTAAATTAAACTTTTTAAAGAATTTCCTTTGTTTTCGGATAGTAATCCAATCTTATCGGTTTTTAGTTTTATTTGTAGTTCTTATTACTTTTTTGTTATATTATTTTTTACATTTTATTATCACTTGTTTACACTAAACTCTCACTTCGTTACAATTCAGTATATCATTTAGTATTAAAAAAAACACCGAACTTTATCAAATATTAAAAGGTTCACAATTAATTCAGAATTTAAACTAAAAGTCATTCACAAACGGAGACCGTTTGTTAAAGTTTGGGCGGAGTCAAACATAAGTCGTTGCATATGGCAAATCAATACGATTGTCATTTATGATGAGCGTTTATGAGATGTCAGCCATTGTGACTTATTTACACTTGAAAATTTATCAAACACCGTTCTAAGATACTATATATGAAAAAAAAAATGAATGAACTATTTCTTTATTATTTCGAAATAGGTTTAAAAGACAACGCGACGACGAACGTGCTGTTCGTTCGGTATTCACTAACGACTGAACCGTCATACTTGTGGGTTCAGTTGGTAGCACGCGAATGAAAATAATCTCTATCTTCTATGCAATAAGGACTACGATTGTATAAGAGAGAAATTATCGAGCGCTTACATATTTTCCTGTGTAGTAATAATTAAGTGAAAAGCAATCCTATCGTTAGCACAATAGAGTTCAATTTTGATTTGTGCGTAAATAAACTCACCAAACAACACCCCTTGTTGGATTTCTTGAAGCTACTTTTGCTAAAACATTCTCCATTTTAGAAATAAAGCTAAAACAAACCTTTAGGTTAATAAAAGTAGGATATATATAAAAATAAACCTACAAAACGATTTTATACGTGTCGTAGGTATCTTGCGAATATTTTTATAAAATTAAAAATTAATGCACTTAATATTTCGTTTTAGGCATACATTATATACTATTTTAACGATAACGGCTTACACATAAAAGATAGATATATGCTATTGTGGACTTTTTTGTATAACTATTTAAGAAGTATATTTCCACTATACATTATATTCGTCTAACGCATACGATCTTTGAAGCACACCATAACAGCTCGCAGGAGAATTTTTCGTACTTACGTAACACCTATTGTTATATTTTAGCCAATTTACATAATGTCTTAATAAATTATAGCCTATGTGCTATTTTAATATATATGCTATATTAATATAAAGTTTAAATAAAATCAAGTAAAATCAAATGGAGTCAAGAGTCTCCGAAATCGCCGAGCGTGTATAAAGAGAATTATGAATGTTGAGGAAGCGAGTGAAGTATGCAAGGATAGAGTTCTCTGGCACTTTGTTCTCTCTGCCTAACCTGCAAGGGATATGGCGTGATGATATGTATGTATGTATGTTAAATAAAATCATTCAATGGCTTTTGCGTGAAAACTTTCTCGTTTAGAATAGGTATTACATAGTAATAGGTATTTAAAGAACTAGTCCACTATTATCATTGTAACTTGCCAATAAAATGTAGTTCTATTATATAATTTTATGAAAATAGTGACTTTGTTCAGTTTTACTATGCCATCACAATACTTGGGTTTATAAATCCAGTTTGTTTCATTTTACGCGAATTTTGTATCGACTCAGGTGTAATTTTATCACAGTATCATTATCATTATTCTTCTACTCTTATCCTAATTACTTGGGGTCGATACAATATGTACTCTTCTTTCATAGTAAATATTATAAAAGTTATTGGCAATAGTTTCATGACCGGCCGTCTGCCAGACGTCAATCCTCCTTGGGAATGTAATTGTTGACCAAACGGCATCAGATAAAGTTGGCCCAGGTCGTTATAAAGCTCTTAGTCATCTTTTAAGGCATCGAAGAGCAAAGTAAGGTTTGGTAGTATTCGTAGCCGCTACCACATAACTATATATATCTTAAAATATATAAATTTCGCGTCACGTTGTTCGTCCGCGATGGACTCATAAAGTACTTAACTGACTTTAATCAAATTTGCACCGCATGTGTAGTTTGATCCAACTTAAAAGATAGAATAGCTTCTATCTCAATGTATAGTCGCAATATTATTTTATTGCAAATTATTTTTCTATTATTTGATAGTCACAATTATCTGTTATCTCCAAACAATTCTAACAGATGGCGGTATCTGTTTATTAGCATAATCACCACGTGTTACTGAGGCTACCTTAGCCACCGCAATGCAAATATATATATATATATATATATATATTCTACATATTTTCATGTGAAAAAATTAGATTAATATTACGATAGCAACAAAATATTGTAATTTGAAACAGTCTTTGAACTCGCTTTACCGATTACGTCAGAATCGTTGTACCAGCGAATTGGGTACCGCCGCCATCCATTCGTTTACATACCTACATAGATGGTAGTACGTAGTACGACCATTATCGATATTTTCGTAAATATATAATTATATTTGACGTTTAGATAGAATGATAGACCTTCAATTACAACTCAGTTTATTTACATATTGTCTGGGGCTTGGTGTGAATGAAACGAGCAGTTGTAACGTAGAGACGTACGTTTCGTTCAAAAGTATAAACATAGATAGACTTACTTAGCCCGCGAATTTGTCTGCATGTAAAATAGTTATTAAATTTATTAAGTTAAAGATTAGGTATTAAATTTAAGAGTTTTATAATTTGTTTTCCTTAGTGATGGGGTCATACTTTTATCTGCGCCTGAGGACGTCCTAGCCGTGGCATCGGGTAATCGGACTGGGGACTAGTCCGGTCACCCGAAGTGAGGCCACCGCGTGCGGATAACACCCCGACGGTGAATACTGTCGGGTCATCGACTTGAGAGGAACCCGTAAGAGTAAACCGCCGGGCGGCCCACCGAAAACAAAGATCGGGTACCGGTGGCCCGCTCGCAGGGCGAAGAGAGGCGCTTTGCAGGGTGGGTCTATGGCGTCGCACGCCGCCTCTTCCGTTGCCCCGGACCGATTTGGCGGGGCGTGACATCTATATGGCCCACCGCAAAAAAAGGGGCCATACTGTTGACTTACTGTCTAGCACTACACTCTCGCCTGAGTAGTGATAATGTGCTTTGTGCTTCGTTGGGTGAATGAAAGCCAGAAGTCCTCGCTTCTGAGTAGGTTTCGGTTGGTAGGCCTGTACCTCTGGTATTGTAAATACTCTTGAACGGTTGTAACACTTACTATCAGGTGCGCTACTTGCTGATTTACCATTATTAGCAATAAAAAAGTGCAAAGTAATAATTAACCTCCTATCATCTGTCTGATTTCCAATCATTACTTTTTTCCAATTATTTTTTTTACGGCTACCTAGATTATAAAAGAAAGGCGCTTATCATCATCATCATCAACCAGCTATCCTAATTACTTGGGGTCGATACAATATGTACTCTTCTTTCATAGTACATATTGTAAAAGTTATTGGCAATAGTTTTATGACCGGCCGCCAGCCAGACGTCAATCCTCCTTGGGAATGTAATTTTTGACCAAACGGCATCAGATGGAATTCGTTTATAAGGCGTCGTAAGGGTATTTAGTCGTATTTTACGACACCCACGAGCAAAGCTAGGGTTGGCAGTATTCGAAGCCGCTACCACACAGCTAAAGACGCTATCTAGTATATGTAGACAAAATAATATGAACCTACAAATTGTCATAAGACAATTCATATTTGTTTCAGTAGTATGGTAATTGGGACGGATTTCCAATAGGCGTGGGTTCGAGTTCCACGTGTGACAATCATTTTTCGATCATAAATCAAGAATTTATAAATAATCTAGCATGTTAATTCTAAAAATATCGGTGTGGTGACGGAGTAAGAATACAATTCACCACCCCCCTATCTTCCCCGTGGGTTATCGTAAGAGACGACTAAGGGATATAAAACGCATATGACATAGATGACAGATGTCGAGAGAAGGAAAACTCGAAACCAAATCCTATACAAACACGTCTGACCAGCGTGGTATAGTAGGTCAATTTCCCTCCCATTATGGAGGAGGCTCGAGCCCAGCAGTGGAACATATAGAAGCTTGGATGATGATAATATTCTTACATACCTAATTCTTAAATACATACGAGTAGGTGATCGTATTGTATCCCTAACATCAGCATTTACTTTCAACGATTATCATAAAAACCAGCTGAAGTATCAGCAGTGGTCTTGGGGGAAACTAGTTCTATTCACAGTGATTACGAATCGACGTATTCAGTCGATCATTATGTGCGCTATTCATCCTCGAGGAAGCCCATTTCTAACAATAAACTTTAATAGGCCGATAGATACCCATCCGCGTAGTCACGGACTAAGAATACGATTCACCAACTTTTTTTTTCGACTGGGGTATGATATGAATATAACATATATATATATATATATATATAAATTTTCGCTTGGTGGCATCATGGATTTGGTCGCGCCCCGGCAAATCGGCCCGAGGCGACGAAAGAGGCGGCGCGCAACCCCATGGACCCACACTGCAAACACCTCTCTTCGCCGTGCGAGCGGGCCACCAGTACCCGATCTTTGTCTTCGGTGGCCCGCCCGGCGGTTTATCCTTACGGGTTCCTCTCGTGTCGACGCCCCGACAGCTTTCGCCGTCGGGGCGTCGCCCTCACGCGGTGGTCTCACGTCGGGTGACCGGACAATTCCCCGGTCCGACCCCCCAGTTCCTGACGCTGTCGACCATCGCTTTCGTGACAGCCGGCAGCGTCAGGTCGGCACCGATGATAGCGACGAGGTCGCGGCGTTGCCCGTCCCAGCTCGAACATTCCTCGAGCGTATGTTGCGCCGTGTCCTCGTCATTACCGCAATGGTGGCAGGACGGAGTCCACTCCCTCCACACGACCGTGTGCAGGTACTTGCCGAAGCAACCGTGCCCCGACAACACCTGCACTAGTCGGAAAGAAAGGACCCCGTGCCGCCGCTCCATCCACTCCATCAGTACGGGCCGGAGGGCCTCAACGGTAACAGCACCGTGTCTAAGCCTCTCCAGCCGCGTAGCCGAACGGGCAATGACGTCTCGGACAACTATAACATATATGCAAGAGACGGAACACTCGAAATTAAATCGTATACTATTCTCTCTGACTAGCGTTTTATTAGTGGCAGGATTACGCTGTTGACAGTTCTCTGTCTACAGCCGCGGGCCGGTCCGTCCGGGGTAGTACCACACTCTCGCAGAAGATCTACGTCTGAGTAATAGCAATGTGCTATTGCGCTTCGTTCGGTGATCGAGAGAGCCGGAAGCCCAACTGGGTGGGTTTAGGGATTGTAATGGTAGACAGCTGCCTAGCTATAGCCTAGGTTATAGCAAAAGTCCATGGGCGGCAGTGACACTTACCATCAGGTGTGCTGCTTGCTCGTTTGCCACCATAATCAATAAAAAAATTGAGTATAGTATAGTATTTTTTCAACTATTGTGGAGAAGATTCGAGTCCAGTTATGGGATGTACATTAGCTGATAAGATGATTATCCATCCGAGAGGTTGTTTAGATAATGTAAACTATTAACAATATTTATCAAATTAATTTAAAAAACCCGTTTGTCAATAGGTCCTGTAGGAGCGCCTGATGTTGACCAGCCATCTACGTTGGTGTTATTTTGACATGGAGTTTTATAAGTCACCGTAAAATTGGTGATTCGTTTGGCAGACAAGGTAAGTGATTATACAATAACTTAAAATAATAATGTTCATATTAATTTGATTCTACTAAATATTTAGAAACCATCATCGTGAAAGATTATCATTCATACTTTTGTCAATCACTGCTGGACGTAGGCCTCTAAATTGTTATATATATTGACTACGTGAAAAAAGTTTGATGATCTTCTTAGGCAGCGGGCCCTAAATAAGACGGAGGCCCTACTTTTCCATGGGCCCCGTGTGAGGCTACCCATCGGCGCCTCGATAGTGGTAAACTCCATCCACATCAGCATCCAGGGCCATATGAGGTACTTGGGTCTGGTGCTCGACGGGCGATGGTGGTTCCGGGAGCATTTCCGACAGATTGCTCCCCGGCTTGTCGGCGCGGCGTCCGCCCTTTCTCGACTCATGCCGAACGTGGGCGGACCCAGTTTCGAGGGCCGACGGCTGTATGCGGGGGTCATCCGCTCGATGGCCATGTACGGCGCACCCGTGTGGGCGAGGGCTCTGAACGCCCAGCTCAGGGTGGTTCTGTGGAGGCCACAGAGAGCCATGGCGGTCAGAGCCATTCGCGGGTACCGCACGGTGTCGACAGAGGCGGCGTGCCTGTTGGCCCGGACACCCCCGTGGGACCTAGAGGCGGAGATGCTCTCCGACCTCTACCGGCGGGTTATCACAGCGCGCGAGGAAGGTGGCTCCCCATCGTTGAGCGAGATAGCCACCTGGCGCGTGGATGCCCGCCGAGACGTCATCGCCCGTTGGGCTACGCGGCTGGAGAGGCCTAGGCACGGTGTGGAGACCGTTGAGGTCCTCCGGCCCGTATTGATAGAGTGGATGGAGCGGCGGCACGGAGTACTCACCTTTCGGCTGGTGCAGGTATTGACGGGGCACGGGTGTTTCGGGTTGTACCTGCACAGGGTCGTGTATAGGGAGTGGACTCCAGCCTGCCACCACTGCAGGAGTGACGAGGACACGCCGCAACACACGCTGGAGGTGTCTCCGGGATGGGAGCGGCAGCGCCGTGACCTCGTCGCTGTCATCGGTGCCGACCTGACGCTGCCAGCCGTCGCGAGGGCGATGGTCGACAGCATCAGGAACTGGGACGCGGTCGCCGCCTTCTGCGAGGCTGTCATCTCGCAGAAGGAAGCGGCGGAACGGGACAGGGAGGATTCCCGCGCCCCGGGCCGCCGCCAGCGGCCGGGGCGGCGCAGGCGCGAATACCTGCGCCTGATGCCGCCCTAACCGAGGCTTCGGGTGATCGGACCGGGGAATTGTCCGGTCACCCGACGTGAGGCCACCGCGTGAGGGCGACGCCCCGACGGCGGAAATCTGTCGGGGCGTCGACGAGAGGAACCCGCGAGGGTGAACCGCCGGGCGGGCCACCGAAGTTAAAAATCGGGTCCCGGTGACCCGCTCGCACGGCGAAGAGAGAGGAGTTTTACGGTGGGTCTATGGGGTCACGCGCCGCCTTCTCCGTCACCCCGGACCGATTTGGCGGGGCGAGACGAATCCATAGTCCACCCCAAAAAAAAAAAAAAAAGGCAGCGGTCTGTGACCCTGATATTGCTAAGGTCCATAAACGACAATTTTAATTATTATCAGGTGCTCCTTGCTCGTTTGCCACCAAAGGCAAATAAAAAAATATGATTGTATTATATGTTAAACATTTTCTTCAATATGTATTACTCTTAGTCTTTGATTTTTTTAAATAGTTTAGATTTTAATTGTAAAATCTTTTGAATTTTTCCATTGATGTTGTCCTGAATATTTCTTAATCATCATTATTATCTTCTCAGTTCAAATATGTTCCATTGTTGGGCTCGAGTCTCGTTCATAATGGGAGAGAAATTGACCTACTATACCACGCTGGTCAGACGTTTTGGTATAGGGTTTTGTTTCGAGTTTTCCTTCTCTTGCATAGACGTTATGTGCGTTTTATATCCGTTAGACGTCTCTTACGATCACCCACGGGTACGACAGGGAGTGGTGAATTGCATTATTACTTCGTCACCACACAGCATATTTCTTACGATATTTGAATGTGTTTCTTATTTTGTATGGCGATTACGATCGCAAACTCCGTCAGCTGTGTGATTGTAGCAATAAATACCACCAAAATGTCGTAAAACCCGACTAAGAGATTTATATATATATTTTTTTTTTAAATCACGACGGAACACTCGAAATTAAATCGTATACTATTCTCTCTGACTAGCGTTTTATTTGTGGTAGGATTACGCTGTTGACAGTTCTCTGTCTACAGCCGCGGGCCGGTCCGTCCGGGGTAGTACCACACTGAGCAGAAGATCTACGTCTGAGTATTAACCTGGGCTAACTACATCTAAAACCATTTGGTCAACAATTACTTCTTATTCTTCTTCTTATGTATTGGCAATCAGCTACATATACGAGCTATTGGTGCCAGTGTCAAGTTATAAATATTTTCACGTTTTTAGTCTTTCAAGTCAGTCGTTGTCTAAGTCAAATTGTCACTATTAACCGTGCAATGGCCACACTGTTAATGGTATCTTGTGGGCATTTTGATGGAAAACGATAACGTTGTAAAGCACTTTTATATGATATTCACTACATCCCAGTATTTCCGCACATCACATTACATAAAATGCCATCAAAATTATCTAATATAACACGTTAAAACACTAAGATATCAAATATAATACAAGAGCACCACATGACGTTTTCAAATTCCCGTCAAAAGTCCGTCAACAATTACATTCCCAGCTATAGTTGACGTTAGGGAAGCAGCCAGTAACAAAACTATTGTTATTAACTTTACTATATGTACGATGAAAGAGGAGTATATTAGTACATATTGCGTCAACTACAAGTAGATAATTGGGATAATTATGACAAAACGACATTGATCGCTAGATATCTGGCAGGATATGCTGACAGTAATAATGGCTGGTTTTCCGTGTGGTAACGGTATAAGAATACAATTCATTGCCCCCTATCTTACACATGGGTGATCGTAAGAGACATTTAAGGGATATAGGTCAATTTCCCTCCCATTGTAGAGCAGGCTCGAGCCCAACAGTGGGACTTACCATATGTGAGCTGAGATGATGATGATGATGATGATGAATAATCGCCGGTTCACTCCTATAACATAAAGATATGTTAGATATACGAAAAACGGTGTATAACACCGTTTTTCGTTATAGAGCTTAACGTTCAAATTCCGAAAGAAAAGTGGTCTAGGTTGTGCGATGGCTGCTCTAATAGTTAACTCGTAATTGGTTGCTGCTTATTGAGGATTTGAATCGCTATAATATTTTGCATACCTATTAAAAAAAACAAGACCTAGTTAGAGGTGTATCGCAATAGAACTTATTATGTATAATTGTATACGGCTGAACCAATTTTTATGGTTTTTCTGTTTTTGGATTTATCTTCGTCGGGAATAAGATAAAATGTATCAAAATATGAACAAAAAATTTCAGCCTCAGCCAAAATATCAATCAGTCTAAACGTTAATTTTTTCATGAAATAACAAAACGCAACTGACAGCTCGCGTAATGTTGTCTATGGTTCGTTTTGAAAATAATGCAAAACGAAGTTTTAGCGAGATAGAAAAATGTCATGTAGCACTCTTGTTTTATATAATCCTAACATTATAAATTTGTTACGTTTTCACGCTTAAACTGCTAAATTGATTTTAAAAATTCTTTCAACATTGGTAAACTACATTATCAGCGAGTAACATAGACTAAATTTTTTACCCATATTCCCACGGAAACGGGAACTGCGGGGGAGAAACCTCGGCAATTTTCTAGTTTTGTAATGAATAATCCCCTCCCTTAGGTTTCTTGTCGGCTTTTCTCAGTGGCCATTGCGTTCTGATCCGTTGGTGAATAATTAGATGAGTTTAAGATAAAATATTTTCCGTGTGGTGACGGAGTAAGAATACACCTATACCCCCTATCTTACCCGTGATCGGAAAAGACGATTAAGGGATATAATATGCATATAACATCTGTGCAAGAGAAGGAAAACTCGATATAAAACCCAATACCAAAGATGTCTGATCAGCGTGGTATAGTAGGTAAATTTTTCTCCCGTTATGGAAGAAACTCGAGCCCAACAGTGGCCATATGTGGGCTGAGATGATGATGAGACGAAAATAAAATAAAATTAAAATCATACAAACTTTAGAGTTTTATTAAACCAATAGATTTCAATTAATAGTTAGTTATATAATTGCTAATATAACGACGTTGTATAAATATTGTTATTTTCTTCGTCATATTATTGCGCTGAAGTTTTATAAGAAGCTTATGCTGAGTTTTTATAAAAGCTCTCTCGTCTCAATAAATGCTCAACAATTTGCAAATATTTTTTGCTTTTGTTTGCAAATTGTCTGTTAAAAACGTTTCCTTTACATTTTACAATATCTATGTACAAAACAATTTACGAATTTATTTGTAACGTGAAAAAATTTAATAGAACATTATATGCTGTTATAATGGTTTCTAATGTTTATGCAAGTATTACATACATATATTCATACCATCGCGTTACATCCCTTGCAGGGTAGGCAGAGAGAACAGAGTGCCAGAGAACTCTATCCTTGCATACTTCACTGGCTTCCTCAACATTCATAATTCTCTTCATACACGCTCGCCGGTTTCGGAGACTCTTGACTCCACCTTCCTTCAGTACGTGACCAATCTGGTCTAGGTAGGTGAGTCTCGGTCGCCCCCGGTAACTGCATACTTCCAATTTCGCATTGTATATCTTCTTAACCATAAGTTCGTTCGGCATTTTTTCCACATGTCCGAACCATCGGAGCATTCCCTTTCGCATCTTTACTACACCAATACTCTCTTTCATATCTACTCGCTCTCTTACGTCGTCGTTACGAATGCGATCGGTATTATAGCGAGTACATATTACACATTTGAAATAAAACTATTTTTACGGATTCTATCGCGTGTGTATTTTTTTTTAACACCACCCTGCATTAAGGAAATAATCCTTGTATTGCAGGGGACAAACATGCAATCAACGCAGACAAATTTAATTAAATTTCCCGTCGTTTCGAACACTTTACAGTGATCATGGTCACGGGAGGACAATTAAAAATCAAATAAAAACGTGATAGAATCCGTAAAAGTAGTTTTATTTTAAATATATGCTGTTTGATTGAATTGATTGAATTAGGCGAAACATGGCGGAAATCCATTATTATTATAAAATGGAGGAGAGGAAGGAAAACCCACCACTTTCCCACGGTTAATCAATATAGAGAAGAATCTTTTTAAAGATTCTAGAGAAGAATCTTTATTCGAAGTTCTGCGGAAAATTGCAAGTAGAAGTTCTGGAGGCGATGCTCATCACAGGAGTAAGATCTCCTTATATCCTATTCCACCTTGCTCCCATCCCGTATTCCTTCCTTTTTTGAGGTGTACGGTATATTGATTAACCGTGGGAAAGTGGTGGGTTTTCCTTCCTCTCCTCCATTTTATAATATATGCTGTTTATTTATTGTATTACTACATGTGTAACCAACGAAACCTATTTTTTAGGTTACATTTAAAGCTATTTAAATGACAATAATCAGCATCATTTAGCTTTTTGCCGTCCACTGCTGAATATAAGTCTTCCTTATAGTTTTCAAATGAGAGGATAGTGCTATAATCGCCACCCTGAGCGGGCGAATTGGCGATTGCAGTGAGACGTTATACGTATACGAACTCTTATCCAATTATTACGCTTCCCACTAAAAGTGAGACTCACAAGAGTCTTGCATTTGGGCAACACTATATAAAAGTAATAGCAGACCGGGCCACGCGTTGCTGTGGCTTAGGTTAGCTTCAGTAACACTTTTTGTTTATTCTAATACATTTTAGCTTATATGAAGTCTTTATACATTTAACATAGCGCTATCTATTAAATACTTACTGAATCCAGTCAACAGATTCCGCCATATTTTAAAATTCTTTTGATATAACGTATGATTTTGACTGTCAAATATTAGACAAATAATTTGCAATAAAATAATATTACTATAAATTGAGATTTAAGCTATCCTATCTTTTAAGTTGGATCAAACTACATATGCTGTGCAAATTTGGTTAAAATCGGTTAAGTACCTACTTTATGAGTCCATCGCGGACAAACAACGTGACACGTAATTTATATATATTAAGATAACGTACGTAGATAGAATGCGTGGGAAGAGAGAAGAGTGGGTGATTTTAAGTGGGAAAAGATTATATAATAATTGGGATAATAGAGATCATCACATCATCATCATCATCACGGCCCATAAACGTCCCATTGTTGGGCTCGGACCTCCTCCGTAATGGGAGGGAAATTAACCTAGTATACCACGCTGGTCAGACGTATTGGTATAGGGTTTTGTTTCGAGTTTTCCTTCTCTCGCCTAGATGTTATATGCATTTTATATCCCTTAGTCATCTTGTACGATCACTCACGGGTAAGATATGGGGTGGTGAATAGTATTCTAACTCCGTCATCACACGGACATAACAGATATATGATAATGATATCGAATAACATTTTATCATCATCATTATCCTACTCTTATCCCAATACTTACCCAACTACGCAATTTGTACTCGAACGTACATATTGCAAAAGTTATTGGCAATAGTTTTATGACCGGCCGCCTACCAGACATCAACCCTCATTGGGAACGTAATTGTTGACCTCAGGTATAGTTGGCCCAAGTCGTAATATTCTTAGCCGGCTTTTACATCTTTTCAGATAAATTGCGTTTCGTGATATCTAAAAATTTAAGTATTATTAAAGGTAATGTCCATATATCTCTGTATTGAATGTTTGTATATTTTATTTTCTTCCGTCGTCTTTTAAAATTTAGATATATAGTATTTTAGGATGGGTTTCTAAGAATGGTAAGGTCTTTGGTGACCCACTGATTGAGTGGTGAATTTGTCATCACAGTTATGTTTATAAGTTACGCAAGAGAGTACTGTTCCTCATTCTTCTTGCAATCGGTCTTTTTGAAATATTTCTTCATTCTTCTTGCAACCTTCATTTTTTCTTAACCAGTGTTTACGATATATATAAATTAAATAGATTCAAATGATTTCTTCCTCATCATAATTTCACCCCATATATATCCAAATGCTGGCTTAGTCTTCTCCACAACGGAAAAGAACTTGACCTACCATGCCATACTCACTAGGCGGATTGGTTTAAAATTTTATTTTGAAGTTGCCTTCTCTTACACAGCTGTCACCTGTATATTATAACCTTTAGTTGCCTTTTACATTACCTACTGGTAAGAGTGGTGATTTATATTATTAATCTATCATCACACGGAATTCAAATTAATTGACACATAAAAAATATTTAATATAATAGAAACACTGTTCTGCGCAAATTAAAAATAAAATACAATGGAGTCATGAGAACTGTCGATAGAAGTGAAAACTTAAACTTATGAAAAAGAAACAAATACAAAAAAATAAAAAAGCCTGCCCCAAGGAGTATGTATGGGTATGACCATATCACAACCAGTCGTCAAAAAATAACTATCAAAAGCTATAGAATAAAAAAATAATTGCCAATAATTAATAATAACAATTATTACATATAAATTGAATATAGTAAACACAGCGAAACCGTAGTAAAGAACAGCTGACTGTATCTTTCTCAATCGAGTACACTCGGCGGTCCTGAGTTCACCCAATCGAGCCTTTCACCACAGAGCGTGACGGATCAGCCTCACTTACAGGCTACGAAAAAATCTGTGTACGGTGCGCTAAAAGAAGTTTTCACTTCAAAAATACAATTCCTCTGAAATAACGCCATCTATCTAGCCCAATGGTTGATATAAACTAGGGTGGCACACCGGTCGATGGCGATCGATTGATCATAGCTGTCAGTCCCGTCGATCACAGCAAGGTACAAAATATTAGATGTGACTACGCAAATTACATACATACATACATATCATCACGCCATATCCCTTGCAGGGTAGGCAGAGAGAACAGAGTGCCAGAGAACTCTATCTCTGCATACTTCACTCGCTTCCTCAACATTCATAATTCTCTTCATACACGCTCGCCGGTTTCGGAGACTCTTGACTCCACCTTCCTTCAGTACATGACCGATCTGGTCTAGGTAGGTTAGTCTCGGTCTCCCTCGGTACCTACATCCTTCCACTTTCGCATTGTATATCTTCTTAACCAGGCGTTCGTTCGGCATTCTTTCCACATGTCCGTACCATCGGCAGCATTCCCTTTCGCATCTTTACACCAATACTCTCTTTCATACCTACTCGCTCTCTTACGTCGTCGTTACGACTATTACTACGCAAATTAATTACTAAATACTACGCGTATCATCTTGTGAAATGTTTCATTATTGTGATCACCATTTTATAATAGTATCTACTTATTCTCTTTCCGTGTGAGAATACAATTCACCACCATCACCATCTTACCCTTGGGTAATCGTAAGAGATGACTAAGGGATTTAAAATGAATATAACATTTATGCAAGAGAAGGAAAATTCTAAATAAAACCCTATACCAACACGTCTGACTAGCGTGGTATAGTATGTTAACTTCCCTCCCATTATGGAGGAGGGTTGAGCGCTGCAGTGGGACATATATGAGCTGAGGTGAGATGATGAGATGACTTATCCTCTATTATGTAAGTAGATATAGTATGTATAGTTAGAATGCTCTCAATTCATTTATACGATGACTATAAGTGAAGACTTGTAATTAGCTAACAATGTTATAAACAATTAGTCTATTAAGATATTTTTTATATTTATAAACCTTTTATTTCATGCAAAAGTACGAATAAATACATAGTTTGAAATAGTGATGTTATTAACACGTAGTTTACTTGTTTTAGAAAATGAATTAGATATATATATAAGATAAGATATAAGCTTAGTTGCATGAACCCCTCTTCAAGTGAAGGTGAAGGTCTCCTCTAAAGAATGCCATGTGTCTCTATCTTGAGCTATTTGTGGCCAGCAGGTACCAGCTATTTTTATCAGCTCGTCTGCCCATCTCGTGTGGGGTCTGCCTTTGAGACGTTTGCCGATTGGACCCTTCCACATTGTTACCCTGTTGGTCCATCTCTCGTCCTTTAGCCTCGCTATGTGGCCAGCCCACTTCCATTTTAGTTTTTTAGCGTAGGTTAGAGCATCCGTCGCTTTGGTGGTTTCTCTAATTTTTTTGTGACGAATTTTTTGCATCTTTTTAATATTGAGCATACTTCGTTCTATTCCGCGCTGGCAGGTAGTGATTTTTCTTTTTATTTTAGATGTAAATTTCCAAGTTTGACATGCGTAGGTTAGACAAGGTAGGAGGCATGACGTCATGACTTTTGTTTTGATATTTGTTGGCATATTACTTTTAAATATCTCTTTTAAGGACCAGTACTTGTTCCAAGTATTTTGTACTCTTCGTTCTACTTCTAGTTCATGTTGTTTTCTGTTGAAGCCAATTTGTTTTCCAAGGTAGGTGTATTTCTCTGTATATTTCAGAGTTTCATTGTCCACTGATATTCTTCTCTGTATACTATTTGTCATGACCATTGTTTTTGAAAGGTTCATTTCTAGACCTACCTCCTTACTAGCTGAGTTTAGTGAGTCAATCATGTTTTGTAATTGTGTGCTAGATTCTGACAACAGAACTAAGTCATCTGCGAAGCGTAGATGTGACAAGTACTTTCCATTGATGGTTATGCCTGACTTTGCCCAGTTGAGACTATTTATTATAGACTCTAGGGTAGAGATAAATAATTTTGGAGACAGCGGATCGCCTTGTTTCACTCCTCTTCCGATGGAGAACGTAGGTCCATTGGATTCTAGTTTTATTTTTGCTGTATTATCTTTGTAAATGTTTCTAATTATATCTATATACTCTTGTTCAACTTTTTGAGCTTGCAGGGCGGACCATATACTTGAGTGTGACACGGTATCAAAAGCTTTTTTATAATCAATATATGCGATGTAGAGCGCTCTTTGCTTCTCTTGGTATTTTTCCATTATTTGTTCCAGAGTATGTATATGGTCGATTGTTGAGAAGCCTTTGCGAAAACCTGCTTGTTCTATTGGTTGGTTTGCTTCTATTTTAACACTTATTCTTTTGTTAATTACGGAGGAAAACAGTTTGTAGATAACTGAGAGTAAGCTTATAGGCCTGTAGTTTGTGATATCTTTTGAGTCACCTTTTTTGTAAATTAAAATTATTTCCGACTCTACCCATTGCGATGGTATTTCAGCAGTTTTTAATATGAGGTTAAATAAGTGTGTTAATGGGGTAGTCAGTAGCGGCCAGGCTGTCTTTATAGCTTCATTTGTAATGCCATCTGGCCCTGGGCTCTTATCTAGCTTTAGTCTTTTTATTTCTTGTGCGACTTCTTTTTCAGTTATTGTTGTTATATTTCCGCTCTTGTTTGTAGAGTTAATATTATTTGCATTGCTATGGCTGGTACATTCGTTTCCTTGTGCTTTATATAGAGTTTTATAGAAATTGGTTGCTACATCTATGATTTCTTTGCGATTATTTACGATTTTGTTATTGTAGTTTAAGCCATCTATCCAGTATTTATTTGTTCTTAGTTCTTTAAGGGCCTTTTTTGAGCTGCCTGCTTTCTCCAAATGTTTTTCGATAGTCTTCGATCTGTAGCTTTTGTAGTCATGTTTAATGAGTTTACTTATTAGTTTGTATAGAGCTGATATTTCATTTTTTGTGGCTCGAGTTTTTATCTTAGCATGCTGTAACTCTTGTCTTCTCTTGATGAGTCCCAGTGTACGCTCTTTTAGAACTTTATGGTTACCTTTTGATGTTTCTTTAGGGGTTTGAGCGTCCTGTAAACTCTGGGTTATAGCCTTGGTTAATGTGTTATAGAAGGTCTGTAATGGTGTTTTTTCTTGGCATTTGTATAGATCCTGTAACTGAGATGAAATGTTTTGTATATAAGATATTTTTTCTTGTTCAGTTTTCAGTGATGAATATCGATTGCTTTTGTACGCTGCGCGTTTTTTCATCTTTTTTGTGATAGATATTGTTGCTCTGATTGCTCTATGGTCCGACGGGTAGTTCAGATTTAAAACTTCTATATTTTGGAAGATGTTTGGCTGATTTGACAGTACGTAATCTATTTCATTTTTGTATTTACTATCCGGTGATCGCCAGGTCTGGTGGTTTGGTTTTTTATGGAAGAAAGTATTTAGGATGGCAAGTTTGTGTTCGAGTGCGAAATCAATTAGCCTCTGGCCTCTCTGGTTTCTTTCACCGTACCCGTTTGGTTTCATTATTAGATGTTCATCTTTTCTTGGTTGTCCTATTTTCGCGTTAAAATCACCCATTAATATATAGTTCTTGTAGGCTTGGTCTAGGGCACTATTGACATTCGAGTAGAAGGCGTTAATCTCTTCTTCACATGCTGTTTCAGTCGGTGCGTATGTTTGTATAATTGAAATGGACAAACCTTGTATGTTTAAGTTCAATAATGCTACTCTATCATTTATGCCTTTGAAACTTTCAATCCAGTTCTTGCGGGTTTTATTTATTATGAAACCGACTCCATGTTTGCCAGGTGTGTGTCCCGTGTGACATAATATGAAATTATTATATTCTTCTATCCGAGTGCCCATCCTCCTTATTTCACACAATCCAATTATATCGTATTTGACTGTAATGAGTGCTTCGCTAAGTTCGATTAAACGTTCGTAAGTAGATAAAGTTCTGACGTTGTAAGTTGTTATATAGAGCTGGTTTTTCTTCTTTTTAGTTGAGTAAGGTATTTCTTGGGTTTGTTTGTCTTTTCTTGATATTGAAGATGTTTGAGGTATCTTCTTCTTTAGAGGGTTTTGGTCTTGATCTTCCACGGTGACCAGCCGGGTTGGAAGATGTTTTTCGTTACTTAGTTGAAATTGGTTGAATGTTGTATCGTTGAGGAAGGGGGCTGTTGGTTGCTATAGATGTGAGTTATTGGTTGTATTGACATTGGTTTGGTTATGTGGTCTATTGACGTTATTGTTTACTAAGTAGCTTTGAATGCCTGGCTTTAGAACTCCTTCTGAGATACTGTTTGATCTGATTTTTGATGGGTTTGATTGTTTTATTTTGTTTTTCTTGAGGGGTCTTGTTGTACTATTATCAACTAGTGCTTGAGAAATGGGATCTGACTCTGGTGAAGTCATTAGTGTTCTTTTATTGTTTGATTTAAATATAACAAGTTTGTCGTATTTTATCGTAACTTGATTTCCTTTCTCACGCTCCTTATTTGCTTCTTTCTGTAGTTTTTTTCTTTTTTCTAATATGTACTTAGGGTAATCTTCATTTAAATAATATTGGGTGTCTTTCAATAATCTTTTTTGTTTGAGAATGCTAATCTTTAAACCCAGGGTAGAAAGAGTTACAATTATTGGTCGCGGTTTAACGCCTTTTTTCCCCACTCTCTTTATATCCTGAATATCTCTACAATCCAATTTTAAGGACAACTTTTCGCTTATGAATTGCAATAAATTTTTCTCCAAATTATGGTAGGATGTCTCAACCTCTTCGATGCCGAAGAAAATTATATTTCTTTGTCTTGCTTGTCTTTCCATAAATTGAATTCTTTTTTCTTGTTGTTCATCTTTTTCTTTCAAGGTTTGATGATTTTCTTCCAGTATGGTAAATTTCTCTTCTAATTTCTTAGTTATGTTGATTGTTACCTGTTCTGTCACCTTTTCGCAACTTTTTTGAATTTCTATCTTTTGCATGTTCAGTTCCTTTTGAATATTTTGTAAGGCTTTCATAATTTCCTCCATAGTGTCTGTTTTGGTACTCGTTGCGTCCTCTAGTAGAACTGGAGAGTATTTTTAATGATATTAATTTATTGTAATATTTATTGTAAATAAATTGCTTGTTTACTATACAAGTGGTGACCTCTCGTGGCGCTCCTCGGAACGCTGTGCGTTGGGTGATAAAATGAGATAAAAGTTCGATCTGTCGGTTATGAACTAGTATAGCTACTCGTCGATAGATGGCGCCTTAAGTACTGTAGTCGACAATAATATTTAGTGTTTAATCGATGTAAATTTTTGAGGGTATTTATCACTACGTTTGTACATGAAATATTCTGCAGCGAAATTTTTGGCTGAGCTTTATGACTTTCAATAAGCACTAACAGAATTTCACGATTTAAAGTCACTTGTTACGTTTCTGGCTTGTCCAATTGGTAAAGAGTCACTGCACTTACAAAAAGTTATTGTCTTTGATTATCATATTATTTGTTTAGTATTGTCTGTACTTCACTTTGTCCTTAGTTTTTATGCACTTAACTAACTTATTATTGGTAAATTGCACTTTAATTTCGCGTTTTTTATATTTTTTATGATAAAAATTCACAGAGGCGATATTGACAGTGGCACACCAGCGCCCTCTCCTCCTATTAAGATATAACAAGCTGTAAGTTTTTCATGATTTACAAAATAAATAAATAAATTTCAAAATATAGCTCAATTTTTTTTTGAACATTAATTTAAAAAGTAGTTGGCCAACTACGATCAATCAATCGCAAAGGGTTTTAAAATAATAACGGCTTCAGGATGTTGATTGGGCTGCCTCGTTTTTACAGTGTATCGGGCATGTATTCCCAGGCAGGCACGGCGAAGAAAGGTGCTTGCAGAGTGGGTCTATGGGGTCGCACGCTGCCTCTTCCGTCACCCAGGACTGATTTGGCGGAGCGTGGTCACTCCATAGCCAACCGCAAAAAAAGGGCTCGCGTAGCGCCAGTTCCAACTCCATCCTGACAACGATTGTTAGTAGGTACGAGTCTCCAATTCTATATGATATTGTTCGTCGATGTCGCACAAACACTAAACTATATAGTCACCAAATAATCTATTTAATATAAATTAATAATATAAATAAAAACTAACATTTTAAGATTATATTTACTAACCTTCTATGGATGTCACTTGTCCGAATAAAAATTATTATTATTATTCTCTTTATTAAAACTTATAACTACTTAATATATTTCTAAATATATGATATAAAAAAATAATATATTTAAAAATATAAAAACCGTATTGATCCACCGGCAGCGAATAAAGGGACCCAGCCGCCGGTGGTTAAGGCTCCAAAGAGAGGGAACTTTCTGATAATGCGGGCCGTGTCGAGTAACACCGCCTTCTGCATCGGACCCCCAATCCAACTACCTAACATGAGCCTCTTTAGGTGTTGTTTTGCTATTATTATTATAAGTCAAGTAGATCTTATATTGTATTAAGTTGATTTAAACCATTCTTGAATCCACCTGAACTCACACAAAAATTATTATCAGAATGTATCATCATCATCATCATCTTAGCTCACATACGTCGCACTGTTGGGCCTGAGCCTCCTCCATAATAGGAGCGAAATTGACTTGCTATACCACGCTGATCAGACGTGTTGGTGTAGGGTTTTGTTTCGAGTTTTCCTTCTCTTGCATTTATGTTATATGCATTTTATATTCCTTAGTCGTGTCTTACGATCACCCACGGGTAAGATAGGGGGTGGTGAATTGTATTCTTACTCCGTCACCACATGGAAATATGTATAAATACAGAATGTATAAATACAGTTTAAATAGATATAGTATTTACTGACCAATAATATAATACGCTAAAATATTACCATTAATATAACGTTTAGAAACTGATTTAATTAATGTTGGTAGATGATTTAAGTGACTATAATATATTGTTCATATCACTAAAAGGTAAATTGAATGTGGGTTGAGCGGTTACGAGAGTAATTATCGAAATTATAATAGATTAAAGTGTGTTGTATATTATAAATATAGGTTTGGATATTTTAGTCTGCCGTTTTTATTATTAAACTAGCTTTCGCCCGCGATTTCGTCCACGCAGAAGTCATCTCTGACAGAGTTAAATAGAAAAAGCAATACAAGGTGTTGAAGGTTTGTCGCTAGGACGATGATTAACAGCGTCAGAAACTGGGATGCGGTCGCCGCCTTCTGCGAGTTAGTTGTCTAACGGAATTAGGCAATAGGGTGAATCCGAGAGAAAATACTCTACGTTGAAACGCTCTACAGTCGGTGCTTTGGGCGGCACAAGCGTGAGTACCTGTATTGAGATTCACTGCATGAAGGCTTCGACTCGAGATGATACCCGGTTGCGGTGGCCCACCCGCATAATGTAGATGTTCGCGTACGGCGCGCTATGGGGTCACGCGTCACCTCAGTCGGATTGGGCGCGGTGTGTCTATATACCATAGCTGGTCACTAAAGAAAAGGTTGATCAAGGTTCTATTCATTCTACAAATTATATTGATTTTAATATACTGTTTACGGTATGACCATGGGTTAAAAATATAATCATCGCCACCCTTTATTTGACTGTTTTGTTTCACGAGCAGAGTTGCGACCTCGTTAGATTTATTATTTGAGTTATAGAGTGAACGTTTTTAAAGCTAAACTTAACCTGTATCTTAAATCCTTAAGCAAGATCCTATTGCCGTCTACTGTATGTATCGTGTGAGCTCTCACGTCGGCACTGATCGCCACGACAGCACTGGTGCGGGGTGATGGAGGGGAGAGAGAAACACTTGTTTATTTATTTTTACCGAAAAATATTTGTACGTAATTGAAAAGAATCGATAAAGAAATTTTCACCCCACACAGACTTTGCCACTTTGTTACACCCTCTTAGGGGCAGAATTCATAAAATCCTTTCATATTGAATCTCTATGTCATAAAAAGAAACGTGCGTCAAAAACTAATATTTCTAGCTTTAATAGTTTCGATTTGGCGGTAATGAGTCGTTCAACCCGCTTCACCGGCCTAATTTACACAACCAGAGGGTGAAAATTGACAAATGCCGGCTATTACCATAGAATATTTGATTTGACTCGTAATTTGAAAAGAATCAATAAAGATTTTTTTTCTCCCCATACAAACTTTGCCACTCTGTTCCACCCCCTTAGGGGTGTAATTTCGTAAAATCCTTTCTTAGTAAATCTCTACGTCATAGAAAGAAACCACTGTCAAAATTTCAAGTTGCCAGCTTCAATAATATCAGCTTGGCGCTAATGACTTAATGAGTCGTCCAACCCGCTTCGCAGGCCTAATTTACACCCCTAGAGCTGAAAATTAACAAATGCTGAAACCCATGTTTATTTATTTTTACTGAAGAATATTTGTACGTAATTTGAAAAGAATCAATAAAGATATTTTTCTCCGAGATTTTTTTAAATTGACATAACTTTTTTATTTATAAACCAATTGACCTGAAATAAAGCCTAAATGTTAAAGTGAAGCTCACCACAATATATTAGTGAACTGCGTCTAAATCGGATAAGCCGTTTCTGAGATTAGCGTACACAAACGCACAGTCAAACAGATAAACAGACAAAAATTTTAACAATCATTGTTTTGGGTTCTATTTGCGTTGATAAAGGTCCCAGTAATATTTTTTCTCATATATCTTCCATGTACAAACAACGATCCGTTACATTTTTATTATATGTATAGATATCATTTTTCGAGTATTTATCTATTCGTTAGTCTGTAGACATTCAATGTTGGACTTAGGTCTTCTTCTTCTTCTTCTTCTTTTTATGTATTGGCAATCAGCTACTTATACGAGCCATTTTTGCCAGTGTCGAGTTATAATTATCTTCACGTTCTTAATCTCTTCAAGTTAGTCATTGTCTGTCAGTCAGTCGAATTGTCGCCATCAACACTGCTATGGTGACACTGTTAATGGTATGTTGTAGGAATTTTGATGGAAAACGAAAACGTTGTAAAGCACTTTTATATGATATTCACTACATCCCAGCTGTTCTGTCACATCATATTACATAAAACACCATAAAAATTATCTAATATAACACGTTAAAACACTAAGATATCGAATATAATACAAGAGCACAACATGACGTTTTAGATTCCCGCCAAAAGTCCTTAGGTCTTCTTACAATAATACCATACAAAACAGCCCTGTTTTTTTTTGCGGTGGGCTATGGATGCGTCTCGCCCCGCCAAATCGGTTCGGGATGTCGGAAGAGGCGGCGTGTGACCACATAGACCCACCATGCAAACTCCTCTCTTCGCCGTGCGAGCGGGCCACCGGTACCCGATCTTAGTATTCGGTGGCCCACACAAAACAGCCCTGCAGCATTTGCATCCAACGGCTTCCTGCGATTCTTAAAATGTCGTGATTCCACCTAATGGGGGGTCGTTCGTAGCTGCGTCGTCCGCTTTGGGATCGCCACTCAAGAAATTTTCTTCCCTAACGATTGTCGGTTCGATGTGGAGTAACCATCGATACTTCAACGTGTTAATTCTTCGGGCTATATCGATTACACCCGTTCTTCTACAGATTTCCATATTCCGGATTTTGTCACGCAGAGATTTACTCGACATTGTTTAAACAATGTCGGGTAGATGGCACACGTCTCCCTAAAAGATGAAAATATAATACGATGCGAAAATTGAATGTCGTACAACGGTTCACGTTGGTGTAAGTGTTAGCACGATTTTAACGGATTTCCAATAGTCGTGGGTTCGAATCTCATATGTGACAATCATTTTTCACTCGTAATCAAGTTTTTATAAATAATCAAGCATATTAAATGCTAAATTTCAGTAACTTAAACGTATCTAATCGTTTTGTTAATTCGAAATCCTTTCAATACAAAAAAAATACCAGTACTTTGAAAATGAAATGTATTTTAATTTTCAAGCGTACTGCGCATATACACTAAATATCCATCAATTAAGCATAATAATTTTACATAATAAATAAAGTTAAGCTTCATTACAGTCAATATACATTGCTTTATTGCAAATGTATTTCATGGTTAACATGCCATTGATACCTGGCAACACTGTTTTAAATTAATCATTTTAAATATTAATATTATATCGAAAATGAATTGTTCATTCAGAAGAGGTATACGGTCAATTCGTTCACCAGCTTATACACGTTCAACACCGACCACATCATAGAGATTTTATAGAATTAATTCTGTATTTATGTTTTACAATTTATTTTATATTTTAATCATGATGGAACTCTTCGTTGATCTAATTGCTTTCTTCTTTTTTACGTGACATTGCTGTGTTTAAATTCATCATCATTATCATTACAGCCCATAAATGTCACTGTTGGGCTCGGGCCTCCTTCGTAATGGGAGGGAAATTAACCTACTATACCACGCTGGTCAGACGTGTTGGTATAGGGTTTTGTTTCGAGTTTTCCCTTAAGTAACCCTTAGTCGTCTCTTACGATCAACCACGGGTAAGATGTGGGGTGGTGAATAGTATTTCTACTCCATCACCACACGGAAAATTAGTTTTACTATTTAAATAAGTTTTACACAATTAGTCTAGTTGTAGGCCCATACTGTTGACAGATTTCTATCTAGAACTGCGGGCAGGTCCGTTCATGATAGTACCACAATATTAAATCAACGTCTGAGTAGAAGCAATATGTGTATTACGTCTCGTTCGGTGAGCGAGAGAGCTACAAGCCCAACTTTTCGGGTGGGTTCTGCTTGGTAGGCAACGTCCTAGTATTACAAAGGTCCATGAATGGCAGTAATATTTACTATCAAGTGCTTGTTCGTTTGCTATCACAGTAATAAAAAAATATTAGTGTTTGTTAAAAAAAAATAGTGTATGTGTACTTATGTACACGCATTAGAATTTATACTTCTTTAGCGTAACAAGATAAAAATCATTACAAAATTTTATCTTTCGTCTTATTCTACGTTTGTATAAAAAAAAACGACACTAACAATAGAAAAAAGGTATTTAATACATTGAAAGTTTTATTATAACGCAAAAAACTAAAATGTTGACTTATAGCTAACTTCAGGATGTCGATTTTTCGTGACGGTGTGCGCGCCCATCGTAAAAAAATACTCTCATCATTTTTCCCTAACGCGCTAAAAGAAGTGTAACTTCAATAAAAACTGATTAAAGAACTAACTACTTATCTATTATATAATAAATCTTTTAGCGGGAATTATATAAAAACATTTTTAACGCCGAAGATCTCAATGTTCTCGGTAATTTAAACAACAATTACTTGGAACTGAGGCACTATGATAGCTTATTTCTTGCAGTGAACGCGCAAACTATTAATTATGATATCTCATCTCTCAGCTCATTTATGTCGCACTGTTGGGCTCAAACTTCCTGCATAATTGGAGAGAAATTGACCTACTACATCACGCTGGTCAGACGTGTTAGTGTAGGATTTTGTTTCGAGTTTTCTTTGTCTTGCAAAGATGCTATATGCGTTTTATATTCCTCAGTTGTCTCTTACGATCACCCATGGATAAGATATGTGGGTGTGGTGAATTGTATTCTTACTCTATCACCACACAGAAAATAGTATATCATAGTATTAAATATATAAATAAAATTTTCTCTATCATTATAATGATCATCTCAGCTAATAAATATCTTACTCCTGGACGAGAGCCTCATTAGCAGTGAGAAGAAAATTGATCTAAAACCAGGCTCGATAGACGGGTTTCTTTTCGTTTTATTTCTCTTTAAAAGACGTTATTTTCTTTGTTACTTAGTGGTCTTTTACAATCACCCGAAAATTTTATTGTATTTTCACTCCTTCACTACAAAGAAAGACCATCAAACTTTTTTTAGTAATATAATGATTTCTGTTTACGCGTGTATTAATTATGCTTTTGAAATAAATGTGTATTTACGAATTCTATAGCGTTTGTATTTGATTTTTAATTTCATGACGTATCGAATATTTTACAGGCAGTGACCATTTTTTTTTTTTTTTTTGGTAGGCTATGGCCCGGTCACACGTCGCCCGTACCGTCCGGGGCGACGGAGGGGCAGCGCGTGGCCCCATAACCCACCGTATTCCCTCCCCATCGCCATTGGGCCGGCCACTGGTACCGCTTCCTTGCCTTCCGTGGCCAGCCCGGCGGGTTACCCTTTTGGGTACCATCCCCCGTCAACGCCCCAGCTAACTGCCGGGGCGTCGCCCTCACGCGGTTAGCCTCACTGCGGGTGAAGGACTATTCCCCGGTCCAGTCACCCGCGGCCTCGGCTAGGGCGGCATTAGGCGCAGATACTCGCGCCTCCGCTGCCCCAGGCACCGGCGGCGCCGGAGCGTCTCACCGAAGAGGATTTCCTCTCGGAGTCGCCCCACCGGCTCCTTCCGCGAGTCAACTGTCTCGCAGAAGGCGGCGACCGCGTCCCAGTTCCTGACACTGTCGAGCATCGCCTTAGCGATGGTCGGCAGCGCCAGGTCGGCACCGATGATCGCGACGAGTTCAAGGCGCTGCTTTGCCCAGGCCACACAGACCTCGAGCGTGTGCTGCGCCTTGTCCTCGTCGCAATCGCAGTGGTGGCAGGACGGTGTCCTCTCCCTCCTCACGACCGTGTGCAGGTACTTGCCGAAGCAACCATGCCCCGTCAAGACCTGCACCAGTCGGAAGAAAAGGACCCCGTGCTGTCGACCCAACCACTCCATCAGCACTGGCCGGAAGGCCTCGATGGTCCGAACATTGAACCGAGGCCTTTCCAGCCGGATTGCCCAACGAGCAATAACGTCACGGCGGGCGCCCCGCCAAGCGGCCATCTCACTAAGCGAGACGGTGCCGCCCCCTGCCCGCGTCGCTGACACCCGCCGGTACAGTCCGGCGAGCATCTCCGCCTCCAAGTCCCACGGGGGTGTTCCGGCCAACGGAAATGCTCCCGGAACCACCATCGCCCGTCGAGCACCAGGCCCAAGTACCTCATATGGGCCCGGATGCTGATGGGAACCGAATTGACGGTGATCGAGGCGTCGGTGGGTGGACTGGTGCGGGGCCCATGGAATAATAAGGCCTCCGTCTTATCCAGGGCCACCCTTAGCCCCAGCGCCTCGATCCGCCTGACAATCTCCTCGGTGCCAAGAGTTGCCAGGCGTGCCGCCTCCTCCAGCGTCCCACCCCGGGCTGTGACGAGTGTATCGTCGGCGTAACAGATTACGCCCAGCCCGGGCGGGAGGCTCCCTCTCAACGCCCAGTCGTAGCCGATGCTCCACAAAGTCGGCCCCAAGACCGACCCCTGCGGAACACCGCACGACATGGGCGTTCGCACAACATCCCCTACTCGGTTCTTATAGAGGACGCTGCGCCCCTCCAAATAGTCTGCCACCAGCCGCCTCAGGTATTTAGGCACCCCGTGATACTGGAGTGCCTCCCTGATGCAGCTGAATGGCAGACTATTGAATGCGTTGGCGATGTCTAGAGACACCGCCAACAGCACCCCACCGCCAGTGACAGCCTCCGCGACTACGGCCCTCAGGCGCAGCAAGGCTGCGATCGTCGAACGCCCCTTTCGGAAACCAAATTGGGCGTCCGACAGATCGGGGCCAACCTCGCTAAGGTGCTAGCCGATACGGGCAGCCAGGATCCTCTCCAACAGCTTACCCGTATCGTCCAGCAGCACGATCGGCCTATAGGCCGAGGCCGAGTCCGGAGACCGTCCCGGCTTCGGCAGGAGTACCAGACTCCCCTCCTTCCAACACCCAGGGAACTGACAGGCAGTGACCATGCGGGTGACTGCATCGGGGAATTAGCCCGTCACCCGCCGAGAGGCTGACCACGTGAGCAAAGACCAACGTCCTCCCCGAGGAGGGGGGTGGGGTGTTACGTCGGTCAAGGAGAGGGTACCCTCGGAGTATTTCGTCGGGCTGGCCACTGACGTCAAGGTCACGCTGCTCCGGTGGTCGGTCCAACGACGAAGGCGAGGTATCAAGGTGAGGAAGACGGAGTGGTGCGAGGAGCGCGCTTACCGTAACCCACCCCATAAAAAAAAAAGGCAGCGACCATAAAATTTAAAATCAAATACAAACGCGGTAGAATCCGTAAAAAGTTTTGTATCTTAGTATCTAATATTTCATGTACATAAAAATGTCTTGTATTTATAAAAAAAATATATTTTTTTACATAAAATGTATGAATATTTAGAAAATTTAAACTTTTTTGTGTCAGAAATTGCTCGCATAGCAGCATTACCAAAGTAGAACATTCCAACAGGCCTCGCGATGCGAGCGATGCAAGATGCATCAGGCAAATAGTAAATTCAACCGTGCTCGTGACTGCGTAATAAAAATTTAATTGTAAAGTCGACTAGTCAAGGAAATTCTATAAGATTTATCTTCGTTTGCAAATTTTTATAGGTGATTTAATATCTCTACAAACAAATTCTTACGGTTTTACTCTCGTGGCTCCCGTTTTTGTGGGAATACGCTGGTAAAATATAATTCCATTGGTGAAAGAAGTTCTAAAATCGGTTTGGTAGTTTAGGTGTGGAAGCATGACAAATTAGCAAACTCGCATATGCATTTATAACATTAGTTAGATATTATTTTGTCGTTACGGATATAACAGCTAAGACGGCAAGGCGTAGTAATATGAAAACAGATCTATCAGAGTCTATAGAACCACAAACTCTAGCCATATTCGTAGCCATTTATTCATCAATCACTTTTTAATAGTAGTGATTGGGTTTTATCATCATCTCAGTCCAATTATAATCCACTATTGCGCTCGAGCTTCTTCCACAATAGGAGATAAATCGACCTACTATACCATGCTAGTCAGACCTGTTGGTATAGGATTTTGTTTAGAGTTTTCCTTCTCTTGCATAGATGTTATGTGCATATTATATCCCTTAGTCGTATCTTACGATCACCCATGGGAAAGATAAAGGGTGGTAAATTGTATTCTTACTCCGTTATCACACGAAAAAATGCCACACTTTACTTAAATTTCAGATCAGAGTTTCAATGCCCTCTTATAAGAACTTACATTTCAAAAATAAAAAGAATATTGATTAGAATAAATGGATACGTTACCTCGTACGGACCGGCCCGCGGCTGTAGACGAGAAACTATTGTTGATAGTTTGGCCCCACCACTACCTATTATTTTATATTATTGAGATTTAGAAACCCATCTAGGTTATTTATAAAACTTGTTTTAAAACGAAAAATTATTAACATACGTGGGATACGCTCGTACGCCGTTACTTCTGTCATCCCGGTTCGGTTTGAGAGCCCTCAGCGCCACAGTCCGGATAATGTCGTCATAGCCATCTGAGGCTAACAACTAAGACAATAAAAAAAATAAAAAAAACGGCCTTGTGGGCCGTGACTACAACTTAACCTGTCACCAAAAAAAAAGCGTGGGACATGAAACCCACATCTATTGTAAATCCTTTCCAATATTTTATATTTCAAAAATTTTCTGAGAAGACAATTCATGTGAAAAATTTGATTGCTATACGTTAGACAACGTCTAAACGTGCTTAAATTGGAATACGATCTGAACTAATTGCCCGGTTTAAATCCCACGTATGGAAATAGGTTTTCCCTTGTAGAACAGATTTTTCGTAGCATATTTTATATTATGTAGCTATGAGGTAGCGGCGACGAAAACTACCAACCCTTACTTTTCTCGTGGATGTTGTAAAAGACGAGTAAAGCCTTGTAACGACCTGGGCTAACTCCATCTGATGCCGTTTGGTCAACAATTACATTCCCAAGGAGGGTTGACGTCTGGCTGGTGGTCGGTCATAAAACTATTGCCAATAACTTTTACAATATGTTTTTTTTTAATCTTGTGGTGGCATACGAGCAAGCCGCACACCTGATGGTAAGTGTCACTGCCGCCCATTGACCTTTGCTACAACCAAGGCTATAGCTAGACCGCTGTCTACCATTACAATTCTCAAACCCACCCAGTTGGGCTTCTGGCTCTCTCGCTCACTAAACGAAGCGCAATAGCACATTGCCATTACTCATACGTCGATCTTCTGCGTGAGTGTGGTACTACCCCAGATGCATCAGCCCGCGGCTGCAGACAGAGAACTGTCAACAGCGTGGTGTTACCACTGTTATTAATATGTGCTATAAAATAAGAGTACATATTGTATCAACCCCAAGTAATTGGGATAAGAGAAGGAGAATGATGATGATAATATTTTATATTACGTACGCCATAAAGCGATTAATTAAATAATAAAATCTTATTGATACATCGAGTTTAATAAACAAAAGTAAATTACAGTAATTACTATTGCAACAATGTTTTAATTTTATTATTAATATTATATTTAATAAGGTAATATCAAAGATAAACAAAGAGCTTAGAGGCAAATGGTAAATATACATTTAAAAACAACAAAATCTAGAGTGTTAGAGGAATTTGTTGCCTATTTAATTAAATAACTCGCGTTCGAATTCTGTAAACTTTATGCATTCCACAAAGCTGGATAATATTTATATTTTATTTTCAAATGGAATCATTAATATTAAACAATATAGAATAATCATATTTACGACTGAATACAAAGATTGATAAGTTTGGATACGAGCAGAGGTCAGGGGATATAATCAATTGTATCAATCCTCGTATTATTGATATTATTTGTTATAGAAATGTTGAGTGAAATTTGTTATATTGAGTGAGATTCATTTATTGTTTGGTATTTCTTTGTAAGTTACAATTATTTGACTCATTTGAGACGTGCAATAAAGCATATTGTGATAAGAGAGCACAATGGAATTAACTATGTTTTTAGCATTATGCATACCTACTAGTAAATAGAATCCTTTCTTAGATTAAAAAAAGCTGGTATTCTAATCACCATTATAAAATTTCTTTTTCTATTATTTGTAGGTAGGTACCTAATTACTCATTCTACAAATAGTAGGTACATATTTTTTTTTGTAACTCAAATGTTTGTAGATATTGCCATCAGATGGCGATTAGATTTCATAATGTTGAAAATTGTTAAAGTGAATAAAATTAAAACTTATTATTATTATTATTATTCTAATACAAAAATTAAACTTTATTTTTAAAGAAAACTTTCATTTTGATATTATTTATTCATTTTTCATTATTAGAGGACTAACTAATCTTTAAAATGATATACAAAACATAAATTTTGATCTAAGGAGGTAGTTAATAGGTTAGAGCAGATTTTGTTAATAGTGGTGGGACCACGCTGTTGACAGTTCTCTGTCTATAGCCGTGGGCCGGTCCATCAGGGGTAGTACCACACTCTCACAAAAGATCGACGTCGGAGTAATAGCCATGTGCATTGCGCTTCCTTCGGTGAGCGAGATGAGATATTGGTAGGCAGCGGTCCTTAAGGTCCATGGGCGGTAGTTCTACTTACCATCAGGGTACACCTGCTTGCTCGTTTGTCACCAAAAGCAATAAAAAAAAGTATTAGGGAGTAAAATTCATAAACACAAAATACAGATGTATTTTAGAAGAAATCTATAGAGATTTATTATAGTTTAGATGCTATAAAATACAGTTTTATTAAAACAATGGTTATCCGTTCGATATTTGCTCATTTTTGTTTCCGTTTAGTTTTCCAATAATAAAACGAACCGTTCTATGTGTTTGCAATTCAATTTGCCCTACCACTCGAAGCGACGTCGAGTCCTTGATAGATGTGACAGCGCAATCCAGTTAACCGATTCGTAAATATTAGTGCAAAACGTCAATATGTCATAAGCCATTTTTATACACAAACGGTTAATTTAGATTTGAAATAAAAATATTTTTGAAACATTAGAGAGACATTTTATACAGGGACGGTGTGTGAATATAATTGTTCTAATGGGATTTTTGTTTGTTTTTTACGTTATTAATTTTATAGTTATTTATAGATAATCTATATATATAAGAGATTTCCACCTATGTATTGACTCATCACGATATCTCTGGAACCATAAGGCCTACAAACCTCAAATTTGGTAGGAATATTTCTTTTGCCGAGTAGAGGTCAGCTAAGAACGGATTTTACGAAATTATATCCCTAAGGGTGTGAAAAAGCAGGGTAAAGTTTGTATGGGACAACGTGATTCCTTGGTCCAATCTATTTCAAATTTTGCATAAACATTCTATAACAGAATTGATGAAAGATGTGATTCATATTTTATTGAGATTTATCTCCTAACTGGGTTCAAAAGGGGTGAAAAGTTATTTTAGGGGTGATTTGCTTTAAAGTTGGTATTAATACTTCCTAGTGATTTTGATTTAAAAGACATTTTATTTTGACACATATTTGAAAACTCAATTCGATTATATTCAAAAAACTGCCTAAGAGCGACACGGAGTCGCGCACTAAGGATTTCGTACCATTATCTATAAATGGCAAAATAATCATGTTTGTTGTTTGGGAGCTTAAATTCTCTATTTGTTTTATTTTAATTTAATTATTTATTTCTAAAGGGAATATATCACTAAATATTCTGTGAATATTTCAAACGTCTACCTATTTTTGTTATCAATATCGAGCAAAAACGAGCAAAAAGATTACCTTTGTTGTGTGGGAGCCCCCTTAAATATTTATTTTATTGTTTTTTAGTATTTGTCGTTGTAGCGGCAAAAGAAATTCATCATCTGTGAAAATTTCAACTGTCCAACTATCACGATTCGTGAGAGCAACCCGGTGACAGACAGGCGAAGCAACGGATGGACAGCAGAGTCTTAGTAATAGGGTCCTGTTTTACCTTTTGGGTATGGAACTCTAAAAAGATTGATGTCACATAAACGTTCTTCTTCTTCTCTTTGTGTATTGGCAATCAGCTACTTATACGAGCTATTAGTGCCAGTGTCAAGTTATAATTATTTTTACGTTTTTAGTCTTAGGTTAGTCATTGTCTAAGTCAAAATGTCACCATCAACACTGCTATGGCTACACTGTTAATGGTATCTTGTTATGTAGAAATGTTTGTATTCTTATATAGTATAACAATGTCATGTGTTATATGTGGCGACGGAGTAAGAATACAATTCACCACCTATCTTACACATGGGTGATCGTAAGAGACGAATAAGTGATATAAAATGCATATAACATCTATACAAGACAAGGAAAACTCGAAACAAAGCCCAATACCAACACGTCTGACCAGCGCGGTATAGTAGGTTAACTTATTATAGAGGACTTTAACCTATTATAGAGGAGGCCCAACAGTGGGACGTATACGGGCTGTGATGATGATGATGATGATGACAACAATCTTTGTTATAGTGTAGGGAAGGTTTAATAAACATAAAAATCAAAGGAAATTTTGTTATATATTATGGACACCAGGCTTTCTCTTAGCAGGCCATGTTGATTGTTGAACATAACGCGCTCATTGCGACCGAGGCGATGGAAGGGTGTTCTACGGCCCCATAACCCACCGTCTTTTTCATCGAAATTTAGCCGACCACAGGTACCGCTTCTTTGGGGTTTAACATACCGTAGCCCGCCGCTAAAAAAAAAACCGCTTCTTTGACAACCACCCGCGACACTACACCTATTACAGTATTTCTATGTAAAAAAATATCTTTTGTTTTTCTTTCGAATGCTAGAATTACCAGGCTACTCTGTGAGCTTACTCAGAAGCATGTCACATACAACTGCCCATGGGAGAAGCAGTTTTCTCTCAAGTCTACTCCTGTTACTTTAAGAATATGACCTCGAGCTTTGCTTATGGTTATTGCGAAGCAGACTTTAATGGCAAACAGCAGTCTCTGAAATTCGAAGGAGTAAATTGATGGTATTTGGAGAATCTGAGGAATAAATACAGACTCTGCTCAAGAACAACTGGTCAGTATAGTTGATCCCATTACAGAGCAATGTAATGTTTTTTCTTGCAAACTGGTGGCATTGTATAATTTTGGCGCGCCAGCTCTCAATTTTAAGATGTGACTTGGGAGACCGGGAGTCTTCAGAGTACTCAGGAACTCGACCAGTTGTCAGACTCGGGGTTTATCATTTATTCGAAGGATTTATTTTAATATTCGACCCCTTCGAATGATTTAAAATATTTGCAAGTAAATAGTATAAAGAAATCGAAACGACCGTAGTAGCGCACATAGGTGGGTCATGGCGTCTTGCGACCAATCTGATCAGCATTAACATCCTGTCTACCTATCGTATCTTACTGATTGTTCCTAATATAACTCAGTCTTTCCGTCTGGATTTTTACAAATATGTTGATTAAGCCCTGACTAAACAGCGAAAAAAAATATAGAAAATGACTATCTCTCTTTCTTAATCATTATGCGGTAAAACTACCTCTGCCAGAGTAAAATTAAAACGGGTAATATATCTTATGAGCGATGGATTTCAGTTATGTGCCGCAATGTGTTATCATGGCTCTCAGTTACAATATTCGGCTTAGAAAATTTCTGTCCAACAATTTAAAATTTCAAACTCTACGTTCCTAAGACGCCGTGTCCTAAAAGTGTATGACATCTTTATTGTTTAGAAACTTTCAAATGCCGTGTTAATACAGTATTGTGACTTTCGATACATTCAAATTTTAAAGAGTATTTCCATTGTACCAAGCTTTTATGTGAGTTCAACCTTTTCAGGGTTCCGTACCAAAAGCATAAAACGGCACCCTACGACTAAGACTTCGCCGTCCGTTCGTCCGTTCATCTGTCTATCACCAGGCTGTATCTCATGAACCATGATAGTTAGACAGCAGTCAGATAGAAATGTTCACAGATGATGTGTTTCTGTTGCCACTATAACGACAAATACTAAAAAACAAAATAAAATAAAAATATTTAAGTATTCAAAATAAAAATAATTGTTTAAAATAAAATAAATTTTGAACAAAATAAAATAAATATTTAATAAATATTTAAAAAACAAAATAAAATAAATATTTAATATAATAAATATTTATTTGGGAGCACTTCCCATACGACAAACGTGATTTTGGCTCCTTTTTGCTCGATACATTTTTTATTTTCTATTTTTGTACTTTTGCCTTTTCTAATTTATTTTTTCATTGTTTTAATTATATTTAAATATATATATTCCAAAACACACTAATAAGAAAATACTGAGCAAGGCTCGGTCCTCCAGATATTATATATATATATATATATATATATATATATATATATATATATATATATATATATGAATAAATACGAAAGAGATCCCTTTCTGTTTTTATAGATTCACAATATTTTCAATTACATTCAGAGGTGTTAGCCAGGGACTCTATAAATAAATCCAAGCTTTATCGGCCCAGTTGCTGACTAAATATTTATGAGTGAAATGTTTATATAAAGACCACTGAAATATACAATAAGCTGCCTAAGATTTAAAGAATTACCTTCAATATTGTTTTACATTTAAAAATGGTTGAATTTATACCGAAAGAGAATCGTTTTTAAATATTAAACGAATTAATGTGACATAAAGAAATTTTGTTATTAATTAATGTTAAAAATACATATATACATACATATCATCACGCCATATCCCTTGCAGGGTAGGCAGAGGGAACAGAGTGCCAGAGAAATCTATCCTTGCATACTTCACTCGCTTCTACAACATTCATAATTCTCTTCATACACGCTCGCCGGTTTCGGAGACTCTTGACTCCACCTTCTTTCAGCACGTGACCAATCTGGTCTAGGTAGGTGAGTCTCGGTCTCCCCCGGTACCTACATCTTTCCACTTTCGCATTGTATATCTTCTTAACCAGACGTTCGTTCGGCATTCTTTCCACATGTCCGAACCATCGGAGCATTCCCTTTCGCATCTTTACACCAATACTCTCTTTCATACAATGTTAAAAATCATCATCATTATCATCTTAGCTCATATAGGTTCTGCTGCTGGGCTCAAGCCTTTTCTGCTAAAGGAAGGGAATAGGCTTACTATACCACGCTGGTCAGACTGGTTAGTATAGGGTTTTATTTAATTATTTTCCTTCTACTGTATCTCTCGACGCATATTAATTGCCTAACATATAAAAAATAATCTTACTCTTAATCCCAATTAGTACTCTTCTTCCATCGCCCATATTGCAAAAGTTTTGACAATAGTTTTTTTTTTGATTGGCCGGCTCACATTAAACCTTAGGAATGTATTTTGCGGCATCAAAGTCTATGTTTAGTTCTAAGTAGTTTTTTATCACGTTCACAGGAAATGCTAGTGTGGACAGTATTCGTAGCCACCATCATACAACAACATTGCCTAATACATACTCGTATATTAGTCAATTCTATATAATATAATAATATTTTAATATAAAAAATATACGTGCGTACAAAGTACACATACCAGAAGTGAAACTTTGGCAAACTATTTTTTAAATCTCGTTTACATAGATCAACCAAAAGCGCGTATTCTCTCTCCCTCTCTTTCGTGCTGCGTTTCTCGTGTCGCATTTCATCTGTAAAAATTCTACCCTCATGCACGCAAAGAAGTTTCACGTTGGCGCGTAATGGAAAAAAATGATGACTTCTAATGTTTACGCGGGTATTACACATTTTAAATAAAACTACTTTTACTGAGTCACTCAGTCCTCTCGTGACCATGATCACTGTAAAGTGTTCGAAACGTCGGGAAATTAAAAATCAAATACAAACGCGATAGAATCCGTAACAGTAGTTTAATTTCAAATGGAAAAATGTGACTTAGAAATAAAGATGGCGCGTAACAGAAAAACGTTACAATTTTTTTCTCCCATAGGTCGATAAAGAAGTTTCACTATTAGAGTCCTTCACAATTCGGGGGAAATTAGACCACGCTTGTCAGTCGAACGAAACAAATATTCAAACAACACTTCAGTAGTTTTGAGTTAAAAAAAATGTGTGAATAACAATATTTATTTTATTTATACAGTTTTATACTAAAAATCTTTTTGTTAATTTTCTTTGTTAAAATTTTCTTTATGGATTTTACATATGACTTAAATTCTCATAAAAATACTATTTATTATTTGAAGTAAAACTACTTTTACGGATTCTATCGCGTTTGTATTTGATTTTTAATTTGCTCGATGTTTCGAATACTTTACAGTGATCATGGTCACGGGATATCCGCCCGTTTTTATTTTAGTTTTATTGCAAATGTAATATAATACTAGCGTAAACAACATAAACCATTATACCATTATAGTTATATTTTACTCATTAGTTAATTAATAGTTTATTTATTATTCTCAAGTTAATAAAGCTAAAATTACTATATTACCTTAATATTGTGCACGTCTGTAATTGAGCTAAGTAGTGGCGTAGCTAGTATGAGTGGCACCCGGGGCGGATATTGTAACTGACACCCCTAAACTCAATCAAAGCTGTTAAAATCCCTACTAATATATAAATGTGAATGTAAGTTTGTTTGTTACGCTTTCACGCTAAAACTACTCAACCGATCATCATGAAACATTGTACACATATTCTTGGAGGTATTAAAAGTAACATAGGATACTTTAAAAAAAAAAAAAAATCAAAATTTTTATATGAAAAATAAAAAAAATGTTTGTCAAAAAATCTCAAAATCTAGCTTCTTCAACGCCATCTAGCAGTCCAGTAATGAAGTTTCAACCCTGAGTATTGTAATACCGTTGCACTGTATTACCGACGGTCAAAAATAAAAATAGGGGATCAAAAACTTTAGGAAAGTAACCTTTTACGCGGGCGAAGCCGCGGGCAGAAGCTAGTAAAAAATAAAAGTAACAATAATTTACGTTTTATTAAAATCCGATTATTACAAATAATTTTTATATATGTGAAAGAAATTTAGTTAATAAAAAAATTAATTTTATTCCTTCTAACTTTAACACCTGCAAACTCCGAAATCACGTTATCGAAATTTATATTTTGTGCTTTTTCATGTTTTATCGTTAAAATACCAACATTGTTTAATCTATATAGTTTCAGTCATTGTAGACTGCAAGCAATATTTAATTAATTTCAATTTGTTGAAACTCTCTCACACAAAGCAACTGATGCACATATTTTTAGAAATAAGTTTAGTGCGACCGTTAGATTCGGAATAGATTCTGTAAAATCCTATTCCATAATGTATTTCAAATAGTCAGAGGCACTCAATTAGAAACTGTAATATTGGCCGCTTTTAAATGTTTTCTCAATCTTTGTATCTCTAAGAGGAGTTCTATTCCTGATACCTCATTGTTAAGGCCTGCTTTTAACTGCTTCATCTATCCATCCATCAGCCCATAAATGTCCATTGTTGGACATAGGCCTCCCCACGAGAAGGCCATTCGCAACGTTCCTGTGCCATCTGCATCCAACGGTTTCCTACGACCTTGGTAATGTCATCAGTCCACCTAGTGGGGGGTCATCCTACGCTTCGCCGTCCGATTCGTGGTTGCAACTCGAGAACCTTTGCCACTTCAATGTGCTAATTCTTCGGGCTATGTCGGTTACAACCTTATACAGTTTTCCGTAATCCGGATTTTATCACGTAGAAAAATATTGAGTATAGCCTTCTCCATAGCACGCTGAGTGACTTTGAGCATTTTTATGGGGCCGACATTTAGAGACCACGTTTCAGTGCCATAAGTCCTCGCTGGTAACACACACTGGTTGTAAACCTTTGTTTTCAGAGACTGCGGAATATTAGAGGAGAAGATCCTCCTAAGTTTCCCGAACGTTGCCAAGTTGGATTCGTCGGCTGACTCTCTAAATTAGATCTACCTAATTGGACTGTTTGTCCTAGGTAAACACAGTGATCGACAATTTAGAGAATCGGATTCCCAACCAGGACCAGTACAGAAATGACATGGGCATTAGACATGATTTTCGTCATGTCCATATTCATTTGCAGGCCTACTAGTTAGGAGACCTTGCTGAGGTCATTGAGCATGGTGTCAAGGTCCTCCAGAGATTCTGCCATGACTACGATATCATCTGCGAATCGAAGGTGATTGAGGTATTCGCCATTGATGTTGATGCCGAGTCCGGTCCAGTCTAAGAGCTTGAAGACATCTTCCAGCGCAATTGTGAACAGTTTCGGAGAGATAACGTCTCCCCGTCTCCCGCCTTTCTTCAACTGGATCGGTTTCGTACTCTTATCCTAGATACAGACCGACATAGTAGCGTTTTTATACAAATACCTCAGCACTTCGATATATCGATAGTCAATTTAGCACCTCTGAAGGGACTGCAGCACTGTCCAAGTCTCGACAAAATCAAAAGCTTTATCATAGTTTACAAACGCTAGACACGGAGGCCGATATACTCCTTTTCTTTTTGTATTTTTTTTTTTGCGGTGGGCTATGGACGTCGTCGCGCCCCGCCAAATCAGTCCGGGGCGACGGAAGAGGCGGCGCGTAACCCCATAGACCCACCCTTCAAACACCTCTCTTCGTCGTGCGAGCGGGCCACCGGTACCCGATCTTTTTCATCGGTAGCCAGGCCGCTATACTTCTCGGTCTTCTGTATAATCTGGCGTAGCGTGTGGATGTGGTCTATGGTACAATAACCTTTTCGAAAACCAGCTTGTTCGGGCGGCTGGAAGTCGTCTAGTTTGCGCGCGAGTCGGTTCGTAATGACTCTTGAAAACCATTTGTACTCGTGGCTCAGGAGTGAGATGGGTTTATAATTCTTTAAGAGCATTTTATCGCCCTTCTTGAAAAACAGCACCACCACACTCCTAGTCCACGACTCTGGAACGTCGCCATCGAGAATGACAGAATTAAACAGCTTCTGTAGGGCTTTTAACACCGGCTTGCCGCCTGCCCTCAAGAGCTCTGTGGTAATTGCGTCACCTCCCAGTGCTTTTCCGTTCTTTAATTGTTTTAGAGCCATTCTGATCTCGTACAAGCTGACGTCCGGGATTTCTTCAGCATAGTGCAAAGTTAACTTGAATCTGGGGTCTTGGACCTAGCCGACAATAGGATTCAGGGATGATTTGTACAACTGCCTATAGAACCTTTCGCCTATTCAGTTTAACTGTATGTATTCAGTATTTACCAAAAGCAATGTGTTTGACTGACTTAGACTGCACAACCTCAAACAATTAAGCTACGTCTTTAATGGATTGTAATCTTGTTTCAAGTCCAATATTGAATCTGTCAAGGCATTCTAACATGTCCTTTTGAAGTTCCGCTCTAAGTGTATGTCTAGGTGCGGGCTGCCACCGAAGCTACGGCACTGGATCTAAGCACTAGTCTTAAATCACTAACATATGTAAGAGCCGAGAGCCCAACTGGGTAGGATTGGGGATTGTAATGGTAGGCAGCGGCCTAGCTATAGTCTTGGTTATAGCAAAGGTCCATGGGGCGGCAGTGACACTTACCATCAGGTGTGCTGCTATCTCGTTTGCCACCATAAGAAATAAAAAAAAATACGAGCCTTATATAAATAAATAAATTACAGTCATCGCAAGTTGATAATAAAAAAAATTATCACTTTTGATTTTTCAATTATTAATCTTTAACTTAATATGATGTATGTTTGTATGTAGCGAACTTGTATGTAGGGAATGGATGACCGTATTTCAATAATAACATATCTCATCATCATCATCATCATCATCATCATCAACCTGCTCTTATCCCAATTTATTTGGGGTCGACGCAATATGTCTTCTCCTTCCATACAACTCTATCAGACGTCATCTCTGTGGTCACTCCTTGTCTATCCATGTCATGTTTCACGCAGTTCATCCATCTTTTCTTCGGTCTTCCCTTACCCCTTAAGCCTTCAACATTCATGCTTAAAGCTTTCCTCACAACATTACTTTCATCCCTTCTCATCACATGTCCATACCATGTCAATCTTTCACTCCTTAATTTTTCCGTCACTGGCGCAACTTTCAAACTTCCTCTTATATGTTCATTCCTTATTTTATCCATTCTTGTCACACCACACATCCATCTCAACATTCGCATCTCCGCTACATGCAGTCGTCTCTCATCCGTCGCTTTTATCGCCCAACATGCTGATCCATACAGTACAGCAGGTCTTATTAGGCTTTTATATATTTGGCCCTTTAATTTAAGGGGTACTTTGGGGTCGCATGTTGTACCCGTGACCTGCCGCCACTTCATCCATCCCACATCAATTCTGTGCTTCACCGCACGATCCAGGTCGCCATCGCTTTGGATAAGAGAACCGAGGTATCGAAAGTTCGAGCATACTGGGATTGGTACTCCATCCAAAGTTATGGGTGTAAAATTGGAGAGACCGCCGAAATCGCAGAACATGTATTCTGTTTTTGGTCTGCTGATTTTCAAGCCTACATTCTCCAACTTACAGCGCCACTTTTCCAGCATGCTCTGTACCTCAAGGCCCTCTTTCCCGACGAGAACAATGTCATCAGCGAATAGTATGCACCAGGGTGCCTCTTCCTGTATCTCCGATGTTAATGCATCCATTATCAACAGGAAGAGGTAAGGACTTAACGCCGACCCTTGGTGCAGACCTACTTCGACACTGAACTCGTCGGAGTCTCCAGCCGCTGATTTCACGTACGACCTAGATTGTCGGTACATGGCACAGATTAACCTAACATACTTCACAGGCACACCTTTCTCTTTCAGTACCCACCACAAAACTGTTCTCGGTATTCTGTCATAGGCCTTCTCGAGGTCAACGAATACCATGTGCAAGTTTTTATGTGCACCACGATATTTTTCGCACAGTTGGCGCAGTGCAAACATGGCATCCGTTGCCCCGCGGCCCGACATAAATCCGAACTGGTTTTGGGTGATCTCACTTTCTTCTCGCAATCGTTTCTCAATCACTTTTTCCCACAATTTCATACTGTGTGACATAAGCTTTATTCCTCGATAACTACCGCAGTCCTGAACATCCCCTTTATTTTTAAAAATGGGCACTAGCGTACTATTGCACCATTCATTGGGGAACACTTCGTCGCGCAGCAGCTTATCGAAGAATAAAGTTAACCACATATACCCATCCGCTTCCAAAATCTTCCATACTTCAACTGGTATACCATCGGGCCCTACAGCCTTTCCATTTTTCATACTTCTCACTGCTTCTCTTACCTCATCTATTGTAATTTCCCTTACTAGGCCGACGTTCAATAATAACATATCTATGAATGTATAATAACATTTTTAACTAACAAAATATTCCATATTGACATCGGAACATTGAAGTGGACGTTTCAAACATGACTTTGTTTTTAAAATGGCAACCGATCCAACTGAATTATTATTTTGACATACGAATTCTACAGCTAAGATTCAGGCAATTGTAAATAGTTTTAAAATTTCATTGGAAGTTGTACAAATATAATGTAAATATATTATTAGATATTCGTGCAAATAATTCGTTCCTTTAGTATTTATTTATTATAACTGTAAATAAGCTATAAATACACTTCGACAGAGATATGTTTTGAAATGTTATCATGCGAGTAAGTCAACAGATGGCGTGCTGATCAATAAGTTTTAAACTGTAATCCTTACTAATATTATAAATGCGAAAGTACTGTCTGTCGCTCTTTCACACCAAAACTACTGAACCCATCTAAATGAGATTTGGTATACAGATATACTAGAGCCTGACAAAGGACATAGGCTACTTTTTAATGCAGAAAAGGGTTGTAAATTGGGATGCAAAGTTGTAAGGAAGTATCGTCATTTTTAAAGCTTGAAACTTATTATATATATACTTGAAACTTATTATATGTATATATATTACAATTATGTAAATAAATAGGACATTGAAATTTTCTAAACAATTTACCCTTAAGGAGTAAAATAAAAATACGTAATGAAAAATTTGAGGAACGTATCCTTTTACGCCGGCGAAGCCGCGGGCAGAAGCTAGTTCTTAATAAAATCAATAATTTTGAGTAACCTACTGTATTTTTTTTTTTTTCATTAGATAGGAAATTAATTATTTAAATGGCAAATTATAGATTAAAATTGATACAGTATTAAATAAGATATTTATATTCGATAGATTGGGTATTTTTACGATATTGGTATTAAAACAATTTTGAAATTACACCATCTATTTTTTTAATATTCTTTATTAAAATTTCTTTATATTTATAAATTAATATTATAAGCTAGTACAATTTTTATTAATAATTCTATATAATATAATTTCGCGAGATCACTTAAAATCTATTTATTTGTTATGAATTCTGTGTCAGCTAAAAAGACTCTTTTCTTGACATCATCTATATACGTCCATTATTTAACATAGGCCATGGGTAGATAATACTTTAATTGCCAGGCTCAGCAGGGTCGGTTGGCGATCCCAGTGGTTATTAGTTTCCCACGAGACTGTTGCATATTTTCTTGTACCCTCAGCTAGGTTTTTTTTTACGACTTCCACGAAAAGTAAGAGACACATTCTATTCGTCATAATATAGGGGAGTGATTGCATAGTTTGAACTAAAACTATCAAGTTCGTATTATTGGAAATCAAATTGAAATATTTCGATAAGAATTTCGTATTATTGAGTGTAACCATTGATATATTAAAGCTCTAGCGGAAAATTAGAAGTTTAGTTACAATTAGATATATAGTTACCTGAAATTTGGTCTATCGGCGAGTATAGGGGAGGTTCTTCCCCTCCCGGCTGTTGATGTTCTAGCAGACGGTGGCACGACTGTCTCATGAGCGCTCCCCACACTAACAAACAGATAAACATACATATATAAATTAACCAAGACTCATGATAATAAAAAAAAAGTAACTTTATTCATTTTGTGTGAAAGTCGTTTTAATTTTTTCTTGTAGTGATGAGTTAAGAATAATATACAGTTTACCACGACTTACGAGTATTTTAAAGACTAAAAATATAATATGCGTATAGAATCGATGTAAGATATTGAAAATTCGATATATCTCTATGCTAACACATGAATGACAAGCGTGGTGAAGTAGGTCAATTTAATTTGGTTTGTTGATAAAAAAGGTAGCCTATGTCCTTCTCCAGGCTCCAGCTACGCTCTCAAATGTAGCGTCTCATGCTTAGATTGCCTTCAAACCCGCTTTACGTGGCGTGCGTGTAGGCTGACCGACCGCATTCGTAACGACGACGTAAAAGAGCGAGTAGGTATGAAAGAGAGAATTGGTGTAAAGATGCGAAAGCGAATGCTCCGATGGTTCGGACATGTGGAAAGAATGCCGAACGAACGTCTGGTTAAGAAGATATACAATGCGAAAGTGGAAGGATGTAGGTACCGAGGGAGACCGAGACTAACCTACCTAGACCAGATCGGTCATGTACTGAAGGAAGGTGGAGTCAAGAGTCGCCGAAACCGGCGAGCGTGTATGAAGAGAATTATGAATGTTGAGGAAGCGAGTGAAGTATGCAGAGATAGAGTTCTCTGGCACTCTGTTCTCTCTGCCTACCCTGCAAGGGATATGTCGTGATGATATGTATGTATGTATGTATGTAATTTGGTATATATAGACTTTTACATAACAGGTATATAGTGTTGCGTACTTTTATTTAGAACTATTTAAGACAACCAATCCTACGATACATTAACTTTATCTAACTCAAACGACTTAGAAAGCGCATGCCAAGATATTTCTCAGAAGATAGAAATTTTTCGCCTTATTGGATACTTATCGTAATATTATATTTATATACTTATATATATATTATAGGCAATCTACATTTCATCATCATCATATTTATAAATTCTTGCTTATTTTTTATTATTATATATAATTTATATTACTGAAAAGTTTCATCAAAATCTATTGTATATTTTTTTGCATGAATCAGTAACAAATATCTATAGGCTTTCATATTTATGATATTAGTAGGAAGTAGCATATACAATATGTTTTTTCTCAAACATGCTTGAAAATTTGAGCATTACTTTGACAACCTACTTCGAGATAAATCGATATTGCCGTACTGAGCGAGCAGCGGCCGGCAAAAAATATTTGAAAATCCATATCTGTCGTGTTTTAGCGGCCAAATAAATATATATGTAAATTTATATCTGGCGTGTATTTTAAAAATGGAACGATTTGTTACTTCAAAAACTAGCCACCGAGGAGACGACTTTTTTTTTTTTTTTTAATGGCGTTTACAAGATTTCGCCAATAACTAGTTATAAATATCTTCAGTCTTTCAGGTTAGTCATAGTCTAAGTCAAATTGTCGCCATCAACAGTGCTATGGCCACACTGTTAATGGTATCTTGTTGGAATTTTGATGGAAAATGAAAACGTTGTAAAACACTTTTATATGATATTCACGACATCCCAGTAGTTCCGCGCATCACATTACATAAAATGCCATCAAAATTATCTAATATAATACGTTAAAACACTAAAATATTGAATATAATACAAGAGCACCACATGACGTTTTCAAATTCCCGTCAAAAGTCGAGGAGACGACTTATTAAAGTTTTATTTAAATTTCGAACTGACTTGAAAAAGAAAGCTGTGTGATAATGAAAAAATAAACAAATGAACTCTTTAGCACGTTAAAAATATTGTTCGTTGTTCGTCATGTAAATAGTTCTACTTAGTACTACTTAGTTTTAATTTCCGCGCATTATTTGAGAAAAGCACTATACAAACCTTGGCTGTAACTAGGAATTGATGGACTATGTGCCTCGGCTACGTCTCAGCCCACATTTACACGTTCGTCCATCAATCCCTGTTTTGCTGGCCGCTGCAGTAATGTACTATATAAGTATTGGCACCTTATATTTGATTATTATGCTGCACCTATTTGGGCTGATAGGGCTACTATAGGAGCAGGTCACCTTAAATTATTACAAAGCCAACGAATGACCTTAATACTCTTGTGTAAAGTCTACAGAACGGTTTGTAACGAGCTCTTTCCAGTACTCGCGGGTATACTGCCGGTTCATTTGTAGATTCAGAGACGGCATCAATGTATTACACCACAAGGGAAACCATAATATTAACATGGCATTAGGTGGAGTTGACCTAGATCGATATAAAGCACTTAGTCGTCTTTTACAATACCCACGAGCAATCGCAAAAGTGGTAGTATTCGCAGCCACTACCACACATAAAGTGACTGCCGATATGCATATTATAATAAAATTGAAACATTTGAATATATAAGGATAGTTGACTTTTAGGTGGAATAAGAGACGTACATTAAAGTTTCTCTAAATAGTTTTGCACTCTCTTATTTTACTATTTGTTAGGCTATGGTTCGATCACACCCCGCTCAAAATATCCGAATTAGCGGAAGGCACAGCATCATTATCATCACCCTGCTCCTATCCCAATTATTTGGGGTCAACAGAAGATGTCCTCTTCTTCCACAAAATCAATTAGATGTCATCTCTGTGTTCAATGACTTTCTATTAATGTCATATATTAAACACTCCGTCTATCTCTTCTTTTTTCTTTTTTTGTCTTAAAAATTACCACATTCATACTTAAAACTTGCACATTACTTCATCCTGTTTCATCACATGTCCGTACCATGTCAGGCGTTCACTCTTTAATTTTTTTGTCATTGGCGTAATTTCAAACTTTTCTAATACATGTATTTTTTAAGCTATTGCATAGCTTTTATCACGGGCTTTGAACACGGCAACCGAATCAAGAAATTCCGTAACGAAACTAAAACCTAAGATTGTATGGTTGAAGAGCAGCAGTTAATTTTGCACTGACTATACACAGGCAGCGTGACCGAGTGGTTTAAAGCGCTGGTTTTAGGCACCCTAGGCCAGGGGATCGAAACTCATCGCCGTCAAACTCTTTTTGCAATTTATTTTACAAAGTTTATTTATAATAATTTAATAATATTATAAATAAAACAGTTTAAAAACGTGTACTTTAAATGTTTTAATAAATTGTAGTGAAGTATGCAGAGATAGAGTTCTCTGGCACTCTGTTCTCTCTGCCTACCCTGCAAGGGATATGGCGTGATGATATGTATGTATGTATGTATGTTTTAATAAATTTGTAGTTTTAATAAATAGGTGTAACTTGAATAAATAACAAAAAAAAATACTGCAACAATAAAAAAAGGGTCTTCACAGACAGATAGACAGACAGACGGATGGAAGGACAATAAAGCGATCCTATAAGGGTTACATTTTTTCCTTTCGATGTACGGAACCCAAATAAATAAATAATTATAATTGCATAAGTTGATAAAAAATTCTATGCAATAGCTTTACCGCAGCAGTCTCCGAGTGCCACACGTATTTTTTTTATCCATGACCGTCACGCTGCATATCCATATAAACATTCGCTTCTCTAATATATGCAGTCCTCTCGGCGTATAATTTTAAAAAATTGTTATTCCACATCTCTATCTCCATTTAGACTGACCATCACTACCGCGTGCTTGTATTTGATGGCATGCCCGCAGGCTTAACCTTTCGGGTAACATAATCTTCCTGCCGAGGTGTCGCGTGGTCAGCCTCTCTATGGGTGACAGAGCAATATCCGGCCCAACCGCTTACATTATTTCACCTTTACTAAGTATATTTATCCCAGAAAAATAAAAATGGCATTTGCTACATTATTATAAGCACAATTTTTATTTATACATACATACATACATATCATCACGCCATATCCCTTGCAGGGTAGGCAGAGAGAACAGAGTGCCAGAGAACTCTATCTCTGCATACTTCACTCACTTCCTCAACATTCATAATTCTCTTCATACACGCTCGCCGGTTTCGGAGACTCTTGACTCCACCTTCCTTCAGTACATGACCGATCTGGTCTAGGTAGGTTAGTCTCGGTCTCCCTCGGTACCTACATCCTTCCACTTTCGCATTGTATATCTTCTTAACCCGACGTTCGTGCGGCATTCTTTCCACATGTCCGAACCATCGGAGCATTCCCTTTCGCATCTTTACACCAATACTCTCTTTCATACCTACTCGCTCTCTTACGTCGTCGTTGCGAATGCGGTCGGTCAGCCTAACTCCACAGATTTTCCGAAGAGATCGCATTTCGACCGCATTAATTTTACTTTCATACTCTTTTCTGCATACCCAACTCTCGCTTCCATACAGTAATGTTGGGACAAGCACTGCGTTATGTATTGCTACACGTGCCTTCTGGCTGAGGTGGTGGCTGCCGAGAAGTTGCCCCAACGCTCCGTTCACTCTATTTCCCGCATTCACTCTTCGCTCTATATCAGTGGTGTACCGTCCCTCTCGGCTAAATCCACATCCAAGATATACAAATTCATCCACTTGCTCTAGTACATCATTACCTATTGTTACTCTGACATCTGTTCTGGCTTCATCTCTTTCAAAGACCATTATTTTGGTTTTGCTCACATTCACGCGTAGACCCTTTTTCTTACAATCTTTTGTCATTGTGTCGACTAAGGTCTGCAGGTCTGTCGCTGACTGTGCCAGCAGGACTGCATCATCTGCATAAAGCAGAGCAGAGACCACTGAGTCACCCATCTGGACTCCCACATTCATATCGTTCAACCTTTGGAGACATTTATCCAGATATATGATAAACAGCCTGGCTGATAGAACGCAGCCCTGCTTAACGCTGATATTGACGTCAAACCAAGACGACATTCCATCATCCAGCCGCACACAGGCTCTACAGCCCATGTAACTGGATTGCACAGCCCGCAGCAGTTTACCGTTAATACCATACTCCGGTAAAATGTCCCAAAGTTCCTTTCGTACAGCCGTGTCAAATGCTCTCTCCAGATCCACAAAACTGCAGAAAACCCTCTGACCTAGGGCCAGATGCTTCTCCACAATGTTGCGCAGAGAGAACACTCGATCCATGCATCCCCTTCCACTCCTGAAACCTCCTTGTGTCTCACACAGTAAACCATCGGACACCATCCTCATTCTCCTTTCAATAATTTTACCATACACTTTTTGTTTGGCAGCAAGCCAAACTGGTCAAGCTAATGGCTCTGTAATTTGCGCAGTCATAACGTGAACCCTTGTTTTTAAACAAAGGCACGATGACTGCGCTATTCCAGTCCCCGGGAACCATTCCCGAGCTCCAACATAAATTGAGGAGCAACAGGAACGCCTCCCGGACACAGGAGCCACCAAGCTTGATCATCTCGGCAGACACCATATCAATGCCCGCTGCCTTACCATTTTTCAAACTTCTTATCGCCCATTCAACTGCATCCATACTGATGCCATCGAAGGACGCCGTCGCCGAATGTTGATCTACTAGACCACATGCGACACCGGCGCCAACCGTAGCATCCGCATACATATCGCCAAAATATTCACTCCATCGCCTTAACACGTCTTGTGTTTGTGTAAGAATGTCTCCACCTTTAGACCTTATTTTATTCATTCTGAAGGCTGACCAACCACCCCGAGACTTCTTCACCTCCCTCCAAAAGAGTTTAGTGTTACCCTCGAAGTTTTTAGTCAGCCTATCTTCTGCACTCATACTTGCTCTATCACGTTTCTCTTTCACTAAGGCCTTGGTGTCATTCTTACATTGCCGATATATTTCTTTCTTCTGTTCAGTCATACTGTCATTCAGATTTAAAGAAGAGACATAGTCCAGCCACGCTTTCTTCTTTTGCTCTACGGAAGCTGCCACTTCCGCATCCCACCATGCATCACCATTTGTGTTTCTATGCTTCTTTGAACTTCCACATACTTCTTTCGCTGTGTCTACCATACTCTCTTTCAATACTCTCCAGCATTCTTCAATGTCCGATTGCGGCTGGCTTGCCATCGTCAGCCGTTCTCGGACACCCTCTGCATACTTTTCTCTTACACACTCTTCTTGCAACCTTTCAACCTTTATTCTTTCAAGCCCTCCGAAGTGGACACGCTCTCGCCAGTGCCTCCACTTTCTGAACAGACCACTAAATCTCGCAATAACGAGATAGTGGTCCGTATCGACTGTGGGGCCCCTGTAGGCTCTTGCGTCCAATATTTTGCTTCGGAGGCGACTGTCTACCAAAATTAAATCTATTATACTTTTCTGTTCATTCCTTCTCCATGTATACGTATGGATGTCCTTATGTTGGAAAAATGTGTTAGACACAATAAGGTTTCTCTCCATGCATACATCCGCTATGAGCCTACCTGCGTCGTTCATTCTCTTATCACCAAATGGACCAAGTACGTCCTCATAGTCGGGACGCTTGGTCCCCACCCATCCGTTCAAATCTCCGCATACAATCACGTGTTCACTGGTTTCTGCCATATCCAGAACTTCCCTAACATTATCCCAAAACTTCTCTAGGTCTGATGCCACCGAGGATCCTACGGGAGCATATGCTACAACCATGAATACCTTGGTGACACCAAGTTTTATACGGACCCAAAGAAGTCTGGGATCATACATTCTGTAATCCTTCACACCTGAGGCCAAGCGAGAGGACAGCAGTACTCCTACCCCCATGCTGGCTCGATCGCTCTGTGGTACACCAGACCACAGAGCCATCCCGCCACCAGGAAGATCGCAGGCGTCGCTGCCCCTTCGCTTGGTCTCTGTTACACAGAGCACGTCTAGCTGTTTGTCCGTCATGACGGATATACACATACATACATATCATCACGCCATATCCCTTGCAGGATAGGCAGAGAGAACAGAGTGCCAGAGAACTCTATCTCTGCATACTGGGTGGGGTGGGCATGTGGAATGTAAGAGGTTGTGTGGAAGACGGATATCAGCTCGTGCAACGTCAGTGTGGTCGGTCCGCGTCGCGTCCTAACCCGCATTGCGGTACGCATTTTATTTATAGAGTGTATTATATATAGAACAGCATCACCCTTATTCCAGAAAATGTCAGCAAGCTTTAATCATAGGCAGGAATGTTATAAATAATTTAATTTATACTATATACATACATATACATATATATATATATATATATATATATATATATATATATATATATATATACATATATTTATACATATATTCTCTCTCTTAAACATCCCCATCATCTGTTCTAGATGACAATATTTTTGGCTAACCCTTTTCGGGGTGCCTTACCCAAAGGGTAAAAACGGGACCTTATTACTGAGACTTCGCTGTCCGTCCTTCCGTCTGTCACCAGGCTGTATCTCAAGAACGGAGATACCTAAATAGTTGTAATTTTCACAGATGATCTATTTCTATTGCCGCTATAACAACAAATACTAAAAATAAAATAAAATAAATATTTAAGGAGGGCTCCCATACAACAAACTTGATTTTTTTTTAGTTTTACGGAACCCTTCGTGCGCGAGTACAACTCGCACTTGGCCGATTTTTTATACATTTCTATGTTATCAACATAGTAGTATGTTATAAATATATTCAGTGTATTAGAAGGTATTTCAGAGCCTTATAATACGGCAAGTTAAAGCCAGTTAGCCTCTGGTACGCTCGGTATTGTATAAGCTTCTTATGTAAGCTTTCAGTACTCTATTTAACACGTACCTCGACGATTGGTGTTCAGCTAAATTTATCTAATATTGTTGTGGTTTTTGAATTTTAATTTATGATCATAATGTAACTTCGTGAGTCAGTTTTATTAGTGGTAGGATCACGCTGTTGACAGTTCTCGTCTATACCTGCGGGCCGGTCCGTTCGGAGTAGTACCACACTCTCGCAGATCTCGAAGATCAACGTTTGAGTAATGGCAATGTGCTATTGCGTTTCGCTCGGTGAGTGAGAGAGCCGGAAGCACAACTGGGGTGGGTTTGGGTATTGTAATGGTAGGCGGCCTAGCTATACCCTTGGTATAGCAAAGGTCTATAGGCAGCAGTGACACTTACCATCAAGTGTGCTGTTTGCTTGTTTGCCACCATAACCAATAAAAAATCAGTTTTTGTTTATCAGATACTGTATTATTGTTTAATCTTTTTGGTTACATATAAAATGTTACATTGAATATATTTTTAAAGATCTCAATTTAATTTTTTTATTAGTACTTATTCTCTGGGTTATAATATTTTTGTATTCTTCTAGTACTTTTACAATATATTTATATTTCTATAATAAGACTAGTTTTTGTTTGCGACTAAGTCCACGTATAACCCATTTCTGACAAAATAAAAAAGCAGTGCAGGGTGTTGAAGGTTTGTCGCTAGAGCGATGGTTGACATCGTTAGGAACTGAGACGTGATCACCGCCTTCTGCGAGGTAGTTGCCTCGCGCCAGAAGGCGATGGGGCGGGTCAACCGCGAGTACCTGGGCTAGGTGCCACTCTAGCAGAGGCCACAGATGGTTGGACTAGGTGGTTAACCCGCCACAATACTGCGTGATACGAAGCCCCTACAGCAAAAGCTGCTCGAACGGCGTAGGGAGGGAGCGTACATGAGTTTATGGGGTTGCGCGTCGCCTCGTCCATCATCCCGGACGGGTTGGTTGCAGTGGGTCGTCTAGATACCATAGCCGGTCACAATGAAAGGATGTTCAAGATTATTTGAACCTTAAACACGTAGTGTTGTATTTTTACAAACTACTAGCACATAAAAATATGCTCCGTGTAGCAATAAAATAAGAGTATAATGGTCGCCGCCCTTATTTTGACCGTTTTGGTATTGATTTCACCAGCAGAGTTTGCAACAGCTTCCTCCTAGGAAACGTATAATACCTCACTGCTATCGCTAACCCAAGCGACCCTGCCAAGCGTAGCGATTAAGGTCTTTGTCTCATCTGTAGGGTAGGCTTACGTCCAATAGTGAACTTCATCCCCTTAGGAGTGGAAATTCGTAATTTTTTTCTTAGTAGGTCGCTACATCATAAAAAAACTACTATCAAAATTTCGTATTTCTGGCTTCAGTAGTTTCAGCTCGGCGCTGATGAGTCAGTTAACCAGCTTCTTCAGCTTATTTTACTCCTACAGAGAATAAAAATTAATAAATGCTGAAATACGGGGTTATTTATTATTACCGACTAGTATTTGTGCATAATTTGGAATAAATCGATAAAGAAATTTTTCTCTCCGTTCAAACTTTGCTACTCTGTCCCCCAAGCCCCTTGGGGGCGATATTTAAAAGCCGTAAAATCCTTTCTTAGTGAATCTTTACGTCACAAAAAGAAAATACTGTCAAAACTTAATTTTTCTAGGTTTAGTGGTTTCCGCTCGGCGTTGATGACTCAGTCAACCAGCTGCTTGATATATGTAAAAGATATAGAATTATTCTGTGTGTATTGAAAATATAAATTACCGCCCCTTCTTTGCCTATCGTAAAATACGACTTACTTATATATAGCACAGTTAGTTATAGCAGGCAAATTTTATTGAATACAAAGCTCGCTTTATCAGATGCTAGCTAAACTTTCTGTAATATTTTCGGTGACTTCAAGGTGACTGGCAGCTTTTTCAAAAAGATAAGGAAAGTCGAAATTCATCAGACAGCTTCAGAAGGACTTATCTATATGTATTTGAAGATGTCTAAGCGCTTTATATATTTAATGTTTGTAGTATTAGTTCCATCATAGCTTGGTCGCTATTTATATTTTTATACTTACATATCTACTTGATCTTGAACATAACAATTTTTAAACTCATATTTAGCTCTCAAATTAAAATTAAGTTATCTATACATTTGCTTTTGTATAGCTCAATTTTAATTTAAGCCTGAATGATAATACCGGTGAGTAACTGCCTATATATTGTCTAAAACAATATTCTGTCTATGCCATCTTTTTTTTTGACGGCGGGCTATATTGCGTCCACACCTCATTACTTTCATCCGGGGCGACAGAAAGAACGGCGCACGACGCCATAGTCCCGCCCTACATGTACCTCTCTTAACCGTGCTAGCGGGCTACCGGAACCCAGTCTTTGTCTCCGGAGGTAAAATAATTGTTACACGTGAAACTGGAACTCACACCCATTGGAAATTCGAATATTCTTCATTCCAAGCCATCTGAGAGTAGCTGTGGTACCATTTTTCGGAAGTTGATATTCATCGAGCCAATTGGTATGACTTTTATTTTGATATCGTTCGTAGAAGTAAAGTTTTCGGTTCTTTTAAATAATATTTATTCTGTACGCATAATACATTTTTATTTAACATGCTACAAGAATTATGAACATATATTAGTAGGGGTAAGACATTGTTGAAAGTTTTCTGTCTACAGCCGCGGTCCGGTCCATTCGAGGGTATTACCACATCCTCGCAGAAAATCCACGTCTGAGCAGTAGCAAAGTGCTGTTGCATTTCGTACAGTGAGTGAAAGAGGTGGGAATCAAATTTTCTGATCGGGTTTTTGGGTCTAGCTATAACCCTGGTATTTCAAATATCCATGGGAGCCAGTAGCACTTACTATCAGGTGTGCTGCTTGTTCGTTTGCCACCATAAGCAATCAAAGAAAAATAAATCATGTAAGTTTTCCAACATTATAGGGACAGGAAAAAAGGTTTCTTAGCATTCTATATGATAAGTCAAGACGTTTTTTTTTTTCAAAGTTTATTTACATTTAATTACAATATATATTCGATGACTGTCTGCTATCTTATGATATGATCCCGTTGCTGCGGAAATTCTGGGGCTTGTGCTTTTTTTATTTTATTTATTATTTATTTTATATTTTTGATAACAAAACAAAACACGACAGGTAGTTTTGTCAGTCTTCTCTTGATGCTAAATTGATAGTGCCTAAAGAATTCTGAAGAGATCGAAACAGGTGGCAATCTGAAGATGTAAGGTCAGGGCTATATGGTGGATGCATTAAAACCTGCCAGCCAAACTCTCTTAATTTTTGCTGAGTGACTAAATATGTATGAGGTCTAGCGTCTATCGTGATGAAAGACCATACCCTTTCTATTGATCAATTCCGGCCCCTTTTTCTCAATTTCTTGCTTTAATTTCATCAGCTGTTAGCAGTTGGGATCCGAATCGATGGTAGATATTGCCCAGCGATAAAAGCTCGTAATGAACAATACCCTTTTAACCCCACCATACACACTGCATTACCTTATTGCGAGTTAGCCTGGGTTTTGCCACAGTCTGTGATGCCCAACTGACTTTTGACCACGAGCTTTTCCGCACGTTCTAACCGAACGTAATCCACTTTTTATCACCAGTTATCAATCTCATCAAAAATCATTCGGTTTCATTACGTCTCAATAAAAAATAAAATATCAAAAATGAGTACACGGCTCATTAGGCTTCTTTCAGTGAGCTCGTGTGGCACACAAATCATCATCATTCTCTTGCTCTTATCCCAACTTCTTGGGGTTGACGCAATATGTCCTCTTTTTCCATACAGCCCTATCAGACGTCATCTCTGTAGTCACTCCCTATTTATCCATATCATGTTTCACGCAATCTATCCATCTTTTCTTTGGTCTCCCTTTACCCCTAAAGCCTTCAACATTCATACTTAAAACCTTCCTCGCAACATTACTTTCATCCCGTCTCATCACATGTCCATAACAGGTCAAACGTTCACTCCTTAAATTATCCGTCATGGGGCTACATTCAAACATTCTCTTATGTGCTCATTTCTCATTGCATTCATTCTTGTCATGCCGTACATACATCTCAACACCAACCAAATATCGAGCGTTTTTGTATACCCAGCATTTTTCAAATGGGTCAAAACTATTTTGTGGTTATTAACCACCCAAATATTCAGCTACGTCGTAACTACAATATGTCGATATTGCTCCGCTTTTTTTTAAAAATAGCGTCATAAAAACGGATATTATCCAAAAAGTAATTTGGATGCTATGAGTATTAAACCAAAGAGCCATTAAATCTAGGAGATGTTTGGAAGTCTTTTTAATAAAAACTGGTTTAAAATCTGTTTGACTTGGCAACAACGCCACCTTTCAATCAACGCAGTCAACACTGCAATATGATTCACACACGCTACTAGGAAACGATTTCATCTTCGTCTGTTCATTTGCAGCATTCATTTGGCCCACCCGCGTGCAGATATGTGCTGGAACGAACGTGCTGCAGTATTTGCTGAGCATTATTATATGTCCATTCACAAACGAGATTTAAGAAGAGCCCTTGTCTCACGATAGGCAGTTTATTGGCTGTACATCTGGTATTGCTGAGATCTATCAGTGGCAGATATCACTTACCTTCATGTGGAATGCTTGCCTGTCTGCCATCAGACAATAAAATAAATCAAATAAGTATCTACTGTATTAATCACAGCATACCATTATGTAAACGATACAAGTAGCCTGCATACTCTTTGCTAATCAATAGAAAAAAATATTTCATACTTTCATTATTACATTGTATATGGGAAATGCGTCAACATATTAAGATATTCAGGATTCTCCATTGAAATATGTTCGATCAGTATCCAAACATGTTTGAGGCACTTCTGTAGTTTGTATTTGATGTGTTTAATTCTTCATTTCTTTTTGTTTACAATTTTTTTTATGTTCATTATGCATACGTTCTTCAATTTTACGTAACATTGCATGCTGTTCACGATTACTAGTGACATTTTCATCCATTTGAGTAAAAGTCACAGATTCATCATCAGTCAGATCTTCTATACCCGCAGAAGGCTCAGATTCGTGTAATAATAGCATGATGTTCACTGCCTGCAGTGAGACGTGTTCCCCATTAAATGGAACTCTAAGATTCACTTGAAAACCATGTAAGTTTACAGTCTACAATAAGATATATTTCCCATGGAGAAAAGGTTTCAGCAAGCCATTCTCGATCTGTGTGTCTTGTTATGCAGATAGCCCTAAATAACTTTCCTCCTCAGTTTCTTCGAATCTCCACCGATGACAAAGATCGGTTACCGGTGGCCCGCTCGCACGGCGAAGAGAGATGTTTGCAGGGTGGGTCTATGGGGTTGCGCGCCGCCTCTTCCATCGCCGCGGACCAATTTGGCGGGCCGCGACCACGTCCATAGTCCACCGAAAAAAAAAAAAAAAAAAAAAGTTTCTTCGAATCTAGAAAGGGCTCTAGGTGGTGTCTTGTAACTTACATTAAATTCGTATGATCAAATTTGTCTTATTCGAGTAGCATTTCTGGTATATTGTGATAGATTAAATCTTTGTGTTGAAGGCTTAACGTATCAATTGAATTATTAGTTCGATTGAGTATAAGTAGAACTTATTTTATATTAATTTTGAAGGAACTTTCACTGGTAACGTATAGTTCTTTTTTGTATTTAGTGAAATTTCAATTTCCTTCTATGAAATTACTATGAAATTAAAATATTATTACTTTTTAGAAACGAAATTCTGTAATATTATACGAAATTGAGTTATATTGTTTTGTAATTCATGAATTCTAATGTTCATAAAATATTCAGTAAAACTTTGTGTTAAGCCCTCGAGGTCACAAAAAAGGAAAGAGAAACGTTAATAGTTGACGTGAATGAACAGGTGGTTGCATTTATTTATTTCATGTTTGCGAATATTTGTATTAAAGCTTAAAATTGTTCAAACTAAAAACATTTGCGTTTAAACTTTGTCAATTAAAATATAATTACACAACGCTCGTTTATATTATTTTTTAAAACTTCTAATATTTAGTACAACTATTATTCGCAAATATATATTCAGCCAAATTACAAAAACAGTTTGTCGGCAACACTTATATTAAAATTCATATAATATGCCGTCTTATGAAGTAATGAGATGCCTAAACTTGAGCCTGGTTATGAGGCCTACATTTAAGGACCACGTTTCCGTGCCGTAAGTCATCACTGGTAACACACACTGATCGTAGACCTGTGTTTTCGGACACTGTGGTATATTGGATGAGAAGATCCTCTTAAGTTTCCCAAACGCTACCCAATCGAGTTGGATTCGTTGGCTGACTTCTTTCTCGAAATTGGATCTACCTAACTGGCTGTCTGTCTGACTGTTTATCTAAGGTAAATATAATGATCGACAACTTAGAGAATCGTATTGCCAAATAGGACCGGTACAGGAATGACATGGGCATCTGATATGACTTTCGTTTTGTCCATGTTTATTGGTAAACCCACTAGTTGGGATACCCTGCTGAGATCGTTGAGCATGGTGCCAAGGTCCTCCATGGATTCTGCCATAACGACGATGCCGATTCGCCATTGATTTTGATGATGAGTCCGGTCCAGTCTAAGAGCTTGAAGACACCTGACAGTGCAGTGGTGACCAGTTTCGTAGGAATGACTTATCTCTGTCCGATGCCTTTCTGCTTCTTGGTCGGCTTCGTACTCTTATATCGGATGCGGACTGACTTTGTGGCGTTCCTGTACAAACACCTCAGCACTTCGATATAACGATGGTCGATTTGGCACCGCTGAAGGGACTTCAGCACCGCCCAAGTTTCGATTGAATCAAAGGCTTTCTCATACTCCACAAATGCTATACACAGAGGCCGATTGTAATCCTCGGTCTTCTGGATAATCTGCCGAAACGTGAGGATATGGTGGCTGGAAGTCATCAAGCTTGCACGTGAGCCGATTGGTCTGGGATTGGATTGGTTGGTTGGCCGAGGGTCATTACCCTCGAAAACAACTAGTAGACGTGGGTCAAGAGTGAGATGAGTCTCTAGTTCTTAAGAACAGCCTTGTCGGCCTTCTTAAAGAACAGCACTACCACACTCCTGGTCCATGGCTCTGGAACATACGTCACCCCCGAGGATAACGGAATTAAATAACTTCGGAAGGGCTTTTATGACCGGCTTGACGCCTGCCTTTAGGAGCTCTGCCGTAATTCCGTCATCTCCCGGTGCCTTACCGTTTCTTAGTTATTTGAGAGCCATTCTGATCTCGCATAAGCTAATGCCCGGGATTTCTTAGGTATAGTGCCGAGTTAGCATGGATCTGGAATCTTGGTCCAAGCTGACAACAGGATTTCGTGATGATTTATATAACTGTCCATAGAACCTTTCGACCTCTCTCAAGATCTCATTTTGGGATGAAATGACAGTGCCGCCATCGGTGTGCAGCTTGCTCTTGATGTCATAAAATTACACTAAAAGACACACGTACATATAACTGAATGGCGGACTATAGTGGGGGCAATTTTGTTTCCTTTGTGTATTAATCTTGGGTCCAATAGTGAGATGTATTTAGATTAAGAATGGATATAAAGAATTAAGATTACCTTTAGTCTAGTTATTGTCATTTGACTACAATTGTTGGTAGTTTAAACGGCGACATTGTTCCTGTAACAAGAAATATATTTTCGTTAATAACATTATCATGTAAATAATAAAAATTCTTAATATTATTTTTAACATTTAAATAATAAAACTATTTTTACTGCGAATTCTATAGCGTTTGTATTACATTTTAAATTTTCCGACTTTTCGAGCAATTTAGAGCGTACATAGTCACGGGAGTACTAAGGTGTTTAACTCACAATGAGTCATCTTTATTACTGAGATTTATATCTACCCGCTACAGTATTAGTTATTAAATTTAGACCCACATTTTTAATACAAATTCCTTGCTAATATAAAAAGAAAATTATTCTATTTATATAATGTTATATTATTTCATCATTCTCCTATTCTTATCCCAATTACTTGGGGTCGATACAATATGTACTGTTATTTCATAGTACACATTGTAAAAGTTATTGGCAATAGTTTTATACTAATTATTGACTTTTAAGATAACGTAAGCTGTTTCTCAAAAGTCAATATATTTTTTTAACTTCAAATGTGTAATACCCGCGTGAACATCAGAAATCATTATTTATAGAAAAGGATACACATTTTTATATTAATATAAGTACATATATTTTTATACAAAATATTTTTGAGTTTAGATTTTTATATTTATATGAGAAAAGAATAAAAGTATTAAAGTCATGTACACTAAGCTAAACTTTGACATGACAATTTTAGCATAAATAAAACTATCCACATAATTATGCTGTATAAGATGAAATAATAGAGGGAAAAAAAGGACTTCGTGATTCTGTGCTGGGAGTATGGTGGATTGAATTTTCAGATATGAAAGTGTGATTCACAATGGATAGTTTCGAGTTTGGGCGAGATTAATGTCCGTTGACTGTATGTTTTTAAAGCTCCTCGCTATATATGCATTTATTACTTGGTAAGGAATACTATAAGAGTATACATACTCTGTATACATACATATCATCACGCCATATCCCTTGCAGAGTAGGCAGAGAGAACAGAGTGCCAGAGAACTCTATCCTTCCATACTTCACCCGCTTCCTCAACATTCATAATTCTCTTAATACACGCTCGCCGGTTTCGGAGACTCTTGACTCCAACTTCCTTCAGTACATGACCGATCTGGTTTAGGTAGGTGAGTCTCGGTCTCCCCCGGTACCTACATCCTTCCACTTTTGCATTGTATATCTTCTTAACCAGACGTTCGTTCGGCATTCTTTCCACATGTCTGAACCATCGGAGCATTCCCTTTCGCATCTTTACACCAATACTCTCTTTCATACCTACTCGCTCTCTTACGTCGTCGTTACGAATGCCGTCGGTCAGCCTAACTCCACAGATTTTCCGTAGAGATCGCATTTTGACCGCATTAATTTTACTTTCATACTCTTTTCTGCATACCCAACTCTCGCTTCCATACAGTAATGTTGGGACAAGCACTGCGTTATGTACTGCTTGCTAAACGTGCCTTCTCGCTGAGGTGGTGGCTACCTAGAAGTTGTGTCAACGCTCCGTTCACTCTATTTCCCGCATTCACTCTTCGCTCTATATCAGTGGTGTACCTTCCCTCTCGGCTAAATCCACATCCAAGATATACAAATTCATCCACTTGCTCTAGTACATCATTACCTATTGCTACTCTTACATCTGTTCTGGCTTCATCTCTTTCAAAGACCATTATTTTGGTTTTGCTCCCATTCACGCGTAGACCCCTTTTCTTACAATCTTCTGTCATTGTGTCGACTAGGGTCTGCAGGTCAGTCGCTGACTGTGCCAGCAGGACTGCATCATCTGCATAGAGCAGAGCAGTGACCACTGATTCGCCCATCTGGACTCCCACATTCATATCGTTCAACCTTTGGAGACATTTATCCAGATATATGATAAACAACCTGGCTGACAGAACGCACGCCTGCTTAACGCCGATATTGACGTCAAACCAAGGCGACATTCCATCATCCAGCCGCACACAGGCTCTAGAGCCCACGTAACTGGACTGCACAACCTGTAGCAGTTTACCGTTAATACCAATCTCCGGTAAAATGTCCCAAAATTCCTTTCGTACAACCGTGTCAAATGCTCTCTCCAGATCCACAAAACTGCAGAAAACCCTCTGACCTAGAGCCAGATGCTTCTCCATAATGTTGCGCAGAGAGAACACTTGATCCATGCATCTTCTTCCACTCCTGAAACCTCCTTGTGTCTCACACAGTAAACCATCCGACACCATCCTCATTCTCATAGTTATATAATACATACTCTGTATACCTACAGGTATAACAGTAAATATTATTAAAAAAAAGAAAATAAAGATCTAATGAGTCTTCGTACGAGTAAAGTATTTATCGACCAGTCTATGCAGATAAATAAAATTGACACTTTTTTTATACTTGTACCGTTCAGTTCAATATTTTGCTTTTTTTCTGGTTAATAGTGTTTTTTTTTTTTGGAAAATATATTTAGATATTAACACGTTCGCTGCATTACGAGATCTATCAGATCTCTTGCAAAACTTTTGTATTGTGCGTTGAATATGATCGTGTTGTTTCACTCCTTGCGGGAGGATCTAACTTGTAAAGTTATTTAAGTATGAGTAAGACAAATATACATATTTGCTTCCTACTTAAGGGTGAATTTAATGACATTAAAAAAGAAATTAGAGATGGATTAGGTCCCTAACGCACAGTACTACAATTATTTTCATTACTTGCGTTAGGAGATATGTCGATACTCGTGGAATCGTACGCCTCGTAGACGCAACAGATGGAGGATGAGCGGCGCGGGCGCTGCGTGACTCGTTTTAGTGTTGTCCTAGCATCGACGTGGGAGATCGCGCGCACGTTTTGCAATGAAATTTTGACTTTTAAATATCCAGAAAGTATTCAGTTAATGCTTCTGTACTCGTCGTATGTACGTTTCAAAATAGGTCATTAATTTAATACCACCATATATTTTTTTAATGCAACAACAGTCTAAGAATAAAAATATACAATAAGACACTCGAATAATTTTTCACTATTAGAAAAACTAATAAAATTAGATTCCATCGCATTTACTTCACTGACGCGGTTGCATGCTGTTTATTTATATAATGCACTTTATTACAGAACTCCCCGAAGGAAGATGTACAGATCATGTTTTCCAACGTGGTGACAAATAAAGACGTTGTGTGGGCTGTTATTAAAAATTACGACGCAGATTAATCAGCATTGACACTTCTAAAAGAGCTAAAAGAATTGTTACCATTTGCGCGCAATGCAAACAATCAATTGGCTTACCATGTTTTAATGAAAAAGTTTTATTAAAGACGTTTATGTTTATTAACCATGCAAAGTATGCATAGTTAATAAACATAAACGTCTTTAATAAAACTTTTTCAATCGACAATGGAGATATTATTTTATTCCCATCACTACTTACTGCACATGTTGAACTATCATCGATTGCGGTAAGAGATACAATCGATATCTATTTTTTTTTGGTACTTGTAGTTAATTCTAATGTCCATAACTGCATGCGAACCTAGCAAAATATAAAGCAATAGACTATCTTTTACTCACAAAATCTTCAAAATCATGTCATTGGTTTTTTGGAAGATATAAACTATTTTCAAAACTGTATCTTTAGGAGACTGATTAGGTCTCAAACGCACCAAAGGATAGGTTAGTTTGGAGATCTTTTAGGTCTCCAAAGCACCAGCTGAAAGTTCTTTAAAAATGATGGCGCAGTGAACGTGTTAAAGAGTTGTTATGAAGTTTTGGGGTATATTTAAATACAATACAAATTAAATAATGATAAAATATTAATATTTTTATGTCGTTATATATATAAGAATGATATTAACTGATTATTTAAATAAAATATCATTGATGAAATAATGTAAAAAAATAATGAATAATTTTGCCTTCCAACGTGGTAATATTGCCAGCCTTCTGGGCACATTACCGATAGATATTGTTGCGGAGGATTTTTTAATTTGATTATATGTTTGTTTTTATTCCCTGTAAATAATTTAGAATCGAACTGGGGCTGTCTGGATTAAGGGACTTATTGATTTCAAAAACTGACCTATTTTTAAATCCTGAAAACATTACCAATGTTTTCAGGATTTTTGAATTAGTTTTTCTATAAATTAAACTCGGCTGGATTGATTTATAGCCCCCGAATCCTTCTCCATTTAAAAGTTCATAGAAATCATTGGGGCCGTCTCCAAGGTTCTGAGTATATAGAAACTTACAAGATGTTTTTCATTTAAAGATATTAGATAGATAGACAGATATCTAAAAATAAGCTTTACTAAATGCAAACAATAGTATTTACTGTAATTATAAAAAAAAAAAACGATTATATACTGTTTTGGGTGACGGTCTTCTGTGTGTTTATCTTTATTATTATCTGAATAAAGTAATCGATTATAATGGACACTTTTACAGCTAGTCAAGTGTCAGTATAATAAATAGATTTTTCTTTTGTGATGAAAGTGTAAGTTCGTAACTTCACGGCATTAAACTGTACTAAGCACCATTCACTCCATTCCAAAGCCCAACTCTGATAGCACTCAACTTCAGATGCAATGGTTTTTTTTTTGTAAAACATTAAGGACTTTTTTGGCGGCGGGCTATGGTGTTGTCACGTTCCGCTAATCCGTCCGGTTGGAACAGCAAAAGCGGCGCGCGACCTCATAGACCCGCCCTACACGTACCTACGCCGAGCGAGCGGGCCACCGGAACCCGGTACCCTCACGGGTATCCTCTCGAGTCGACGCCCCGTCATCTCGACCAGTAAGTCTCAATGTCAGGGAGTTGTCCTCACGCGGGAAAAAAAAAACATTAAAGACTCTTTATAAATACCCGATTGCGAAACGAAAAATGATGTCACAATCCGTCCGCACCTATTGGGAATCCGGCCCAACCGTGCTGCCACTTAAATTTGCATGTCCTAAAATAATTCACGATGGGGTAAGTAAGTGGCAGCACGGTTGGGCCGGATTCCCAGTAGGTGCGGGTTCGAACCCCGCTTGTGACATCATTTTTCGTTTTGTAATCGGGTATTTATAAATAATTAAGCATATTAAATGCTAAAAATTTCAGTAATTTGATTAAAGACTCTTTTCATGCTGGAAGCAATTAATTATCTTTGTTCAACCTTTCGTTGTCCAGCGCTGGACGTTGCCCTCCCTTATTAACCAAGCACGTTGTGGTGGTCCCTATTCATCACTCAAGCATTTTTCTTCCTTAGTAAATGTTGGTTCATCCGTGCCACCATGTAGTGCAATTGTCACCTCAATGTTCAAATTCTTCTTCTTACATCGTTTACATCAATAGATTTCTGTTTGTCGGGTCTTATCTCGTGGAAAATCTCGAGTTCAGCCCACTCCATAGCTCGCTGTACGAATTTGAATTCAGTTATGAAGCCAATATTTAGAGGCTTCTGAAAGAAATTATACAAATTCATATTTTCTTTGATATCGATTGTATGGTATCCAAGTTTATGGTTAGTGTATATATGTATATATAGAAACAGAGCTAGCTGAACCAGACACAATTTTCGACGAGGTCGTGATTTTGCACAAGGACACTTCCTTACCCCGTCGTCGTAGGGAGATTCAGGTGGGAAATTTTCCACGCTGACTCGTGTGGAACAATGCGGGCGTGAGTACTTCCGACTGATGCCACCCTAACGTGGTTGAGAAGGCCAGAGACAGTTTATAAACTGTAATAATAGATGTATACTTAATAGGTGGAAGGATAAATGGGTTACTGAAGTCAAGCACCGAAACTGTTAATGGTCTACTCAAGCAGAACGCGATCACATAGTGGAACTTGAGCTGCTACGCCAATAGTCTAAAGGATAAAAAAAATCGACACATGATTTTCATACTAAGAATATTCCCTTAGTTTGTTATGTTACAAATCGTATGAGATGATTTAATTTTAGCAGAAATACGCCCCGTTATTATGCTCGGGATTCCTCCACTGTGAGAAGGATATTGATCTACTATAATCATGCTGGTCAGACGTGTTAAGGTATTCTCCAGCAATTAGTTCCATCTTTTAGTTGTCTTTTATGATTAGAGTGTTATGAATACTACCAACCCTTTCTTCGTTCTTGGATGTCGTAAAAGATGACTAAGAGCATTATATCAATATAAGCTAACTCAACTTGATGCCATCTGGTCACAAATTACATTCCTAAAAGTTGATGTCAAGCAAACCTATCATAAAACTATTGGCAATAACTTTTGCAATATGTACTATGGAATAGGAGTAGATATTGCATCGACCACAACTAATTGGGATAAGAGCAGGACAATGATGATGACGACATCATCAAGGTAGCAGGCAACCGCTGGATGTAGATGGCATAGGACCGTTTTAAATGGCATTCTCGTCGGGAGGCCTATGTCCAACAGTGGACGCTTACGAGCTGATGGATGGATGGATGATGAATGTGTCGTGTTTTATGATACCCACGGGTAAGAGAGTAATAAATTGTATTCTTTCTCTATCATCGCATAGAAAATGTGATGATTAGACTCCTTCCTTTTTTTACACAGACATATGATAGAGGTACGTGGGTACGTGCCCAGAAATGGAATGTGTTTGATTGGCTGGTTTGTTCCATGGTTAGAGAAGAAGAAAGTTTTACATCAAAAGATTTAACTTTACATTTATCTCTGCAATTTTACAAATATGAATTCACTCCGTAGTCGCGGTAAAATTGATTTTAACATGACTATGAATAACTTAGAATATAAATTTTTAGCAAATGCCAATTGTACTAAACGACTTGGTTTGATTTATTCAATTCTCGAGCGAACCATTGAAGAAGAATCTTCAAGCTAGTTACCGTATATATTTTATATTGTTCGCAATTTTGACTGCACAGATGGCATAGTGGTTCATATACCGATCTTTCGTACCAGTGTAGTGGGTTCGATAGCCACGCAGGGCAATAATTTATTATGCGATTTACAAACTGTTCTGAGTCTGAGTGTAATTTGTCTGCGTTAATTATATATTTGTAAATAACTTCTCAATACAAGGATTATTTGTTTTATTACCTTTTTTTAAAAAAAAAAACTCGTATTAATTTAAAACGAATCAATTCAAATGATTTGCATTTATTAGGTGTTTTATTGTTTATTTATTAGGTGTAGGACGCACATAATTAGGTTAGGACACTTAGATATTATCAATCTTAAATTTTGATTGAAATTCATATTATAATCAACCAATAGCTCGAAACGTAAGTTCAGAAGATTCGACAAGAAACTCAACAAAGTCGATATTATAATGGCAAATGTTTACGCGAGTATTGCACATTTGAAACAAAACTACTTTTAACCAGAAACCACTTTACCTGCATGAGAATAGAAGAGGTAAGGAAGATACCCGCTTCATGTAGCTACAGCAAGCAAAATGCACAGATTTTCTTTTTTAAATGGAATAATGATTTAAGTATGGGACGTCTATGTTAAGGGTTCTATTCGCATACAGGATAAAGCTTTGTATAATTCAGAAATAGTCTTTTATGCTTGTTTTATTTTATTGTACATGTCTTCTACACAATTTGTAATTTTTACTGTTCATTTAGTGTTTTTCTTTTACAGATGGCGGTTATTGAATACGTCCCTTAGTAGCTTTTTTTTCTTGGAGTTTGACTTGGTTACTAAGATCTTTAAGTCAAATCTTGGTATATAAATTAACTTCATTTAAAGTCATTGTCCGTCATTAAGTCAAATTGTAGCTTTCATTAGTGCCATGACCACACTGTTAAAGGTCTTTTGGGATTTTTAGCGGCAAACGAAAACCTATGTACATATATATCATCACGCCATATTCCTTGCAGGGTAGGCAGAGAGAACAGAGTACCAGAGAACTCTATCCTTGCATTCTTCACTCGCTTCCTCAACATTCATAATTCTTTTCATACACGCTCGCCGGTTTCGGAGACTCTTGACTCCACCTTCCTTCAGTACATGACCGATCTGGTCTAGGTAGGTGAGTCTTGGTCTCCCCCGGTACCTACATCCTTCCACTTTCGCATTGTATATCTTCTTAACCAGACGTTCGTTCGGCATTCTTTCCACATGTCCGAACCATCGGAGCATTCCCTTTCGCATCTTTACACCAATACTCTCTTTCATACCTACTCGTTCTCTTACGTCGTCGTTACGAATGCGGTCGGTCAGCCTATGAAAACCTTTGTTAGGTATTGATATATCATATTCACTACACCTCAGTACTTTCTGCGCATCACATTACATAAAATACCATCAAAATTACTTAATATAACACGTTAAAACACTAAAATAATGAATATAAAACGAGAGCATAATATGACACCTTCCTTTTCCCGCTAAAAAGATCTCCATTAGTAGTATTTTATGATATAGTAGTCTTTTATATTCTTGTATTTATATTTTATTTTTTATATCTTTTAGCGGGAAGTAACCACTCCATAGGCCGCCGCCTAAAAAAAAGTTGTATTTTATGATAACCACAGAAAAAAGCGCTTAAAGTGTTACCACGTTTGCAATTAACATTTTAAGCCGAAAAATAATATGCCCTATTTTGTTATAAATCGTTTTTCTTTTTTAATTGTTTCTTTATTAATATTGTTTCATGAACTATTTACAAAACTATTTTTAATAGTTGGATAAATTAATTATATCGCGTTTTTTTTAATTAATTATTTAATGGAATTAAAGAAATATGTTTTTTTTTTTGTTAGACTTTAAAGGTTTGTTGCAGTGTTAGGGCTACGTTGTTGACAGTTTTCTGTCTACAGCCGCGGGCCGGTCTGTCCAGGTTAGTAGTACACTCTCGCAGAAATTTAACGCCGGAATAATGGCAAAGTGTTGTTGCGATTCGATCCGTGAGTGAGAGAGCCCGCAGCCCAACTTCTTGGTTTTTTTCATGGTAGGCAGCGACAGAGTCCCTGGATTTGGAAAGGTCCATGAGCGGTAAAAATACTTACCATCATGTGTGCCGATTGCTGGTTTGCCAGCATAAGCAATAATCCCCCGTGGGACCTGGAGGCGGAAATGCTCGCCGATTTGTATCGGCGGGTGTCGGGGGTGCGAACGGGGGGCGGTGTGGTCTCACTGAGGGAGCTCACCGCCTGGCGTGTCGACGCCCGCCGAGACGTCATTGCTCGTTGGGCAGTCCGGCTGGAGAGGCCTCGGTTCGGTGTGCGGACTGTGGAGGCCTTCCAGCCGGTGCTGATGCAGTGGTTGGAACGGTGGCACGGGGTGCTCTCCTTCCGACTGGTGCAGGTTTTGACGGGGCATGGATGCTTCGCCAAATACCTGTACACGGTCGTCAGGAGGGAGAGTACACCGTCCTGCCACCATTGCGATTGCGACGAGGATACGGCGCAGCATACGCTCGAGGCGTGTGCCGCTTGGGCAGAGCAGCGCCGTGAACTCGTCGCAATCATCGGTGCCGACCTGACGCTGCCGACCATCGCCAGGGCGATGCTCGACAGCGTCAGGAACTGGGACGCGGTCGCAGCCTTCTGCGAGGCAGTAGTCTCGCGGAAGGAGGTGGCGGAGCGCGTGCGCGAGGAGCGTCTCCTCGACGACGCGAACCGCCGCCGGCGACTGGGGCGGCGTAGGCGCGATTACCTGCGCCTGATGCCGCCCTAGCCGAGGCCGCGGGTGACTGGACCGGGGAATTAGTCCGTCACCCGCCGAGAGGCTGACCGCGCGAGGAGGGAACGACGTCCGCCCCGGGGGGGGGGGACGTCGCTCAAGGGGAGGGTACCTCTCAGGGGGTATTCCATCGGGCCGGCCACTGACGACAAGTTCACGCTGCTCCAGTGGCCGGTCCAACGACGTAGGCGAGGTTCGTGGGTGGGTTACGGGTATGCGTGCTTACGCCCCTCTGTCGCCCCGGACGGAGTGGTGCGAGAAGAGCGCCGACCATAACCCACCCAAAAAAAAAAAAAAAAAAAAAAAAAAAAAAAGCATAAGCAATAAAAAAATCGTCATAATTCTGTTCTTATCCTAATCACTTATGATGAAAGACGATACACAAACAATAACACAGGTTCACAAAAAAAAGTCTTCATCGAACACCCAGCACAGACCAATTTTTTTTTCGTGAATATTTGTTATCTTGCAGAAAAACTGATTAGATCGTAGATTTCATCGGTTTGTTTTTATTTTTCTCCATTTATTGCAGCTTGGCCCCAATTTTGACTTCAGATTTGTATTTAGCGGTAAAAATACGTCGAAAAATTTTTGTCAAACACCCAGCACAGACCACTTTCTTTTTTGTGAACCTGTGAAATTAATATTTTCTTTTTCTAGTATTAAATGATAAAACCCTATACCAACACGTCTGACCAGCGTGGTATAGTAGGTCAATTACCCTCCATTATGGAGGAGGTCCGAGCCCAACAGTGGGACATATATGGCCTGAGATGATGATGATGAAATGATAATTAATTATTAAAACTTAGTGATCAATAAAAAAGACCATATCTTATTCTTCCTCAATATAAACTAACAACCAAATGCAATCAAAACAATCTTAATAGTATCTTCAATAGTATATTTTAATATTTGTTTTTTAGTATAGAATATTTATTAATAGAATAAGTATTATACAAAAATAGAAAAGATATTTTGGGATATCCAAAAATAACATAAGAAATTTAATATGTTTGTGTTGAAAGATGCCGTGCTAGCCACGGATGTCAGTCTAGCGGTCGCAGCGGCTGGCCCAATATTGATGGGAAGGGAATACGCTGCGTTACGAGGCCACGCGCTGCCCTTATGTCGTCCCAGACGGAACGGATGGCATGTGTCCAGACCATAAGCTACCAAACCAAAAAAGAGATAGACGAAATATGTCCTCTCCTTTCATACAACTCTATCAGACGTCATCTCTGTCATCACTCCTTGTCTATCCATATCATGATTCACGGAGTCCATCCATATTTTCTTCGCTCTTCCCTTACTAAAACCTTAAACACTCATACTTAAAACTTTCCTCACAACATTGCTTTTATCCCGTCTCATCACATGTTCATACCACGTCAATCGTTCACTCCTTAGCTTATTCGTCACTGCCGCAACTTTTTTATTTTAAACGTTCATTCCTTATTTTATCCATTTTCGTCACACCGCGCACCCATCTCAACATTCGCATCTCCACTACATGCAGTCGTCTCTCATCCGTCGTTTTTGTAGTAACGTACTAATCATACAATACAGTAGGCCTTATTAAAGTTTTGTAAATTTTTCCTTTTAATTTAAGGGGGTCAGGAGTCACAAGTTGTACCTACCACAACAAATTTTACATATTTATAAGTAATATTTACAATTATATTCATTTATATAATTTCGAGCATTATCATAGAATTTATACGATTTTATTGCGAGCTGTCATACATAGATGTTATCTGCTTATCATATCCATTAATATTAACTTGTACATATATATCATATGTTATAGAATAATGTAATTCTATAACTCTTATCCAAAGAAATCATGTATAATATCTTAGGGGCACTTACATACTGTCAATTCTTTTTAAATAAATTTAAATTAATCTACGACCGGATCGTAAAGCGGCCACAAACAGAAGATCCGGCAAGAAACTTAGCGAGCTCGTAATTTTTTAAATCAAAATTCTTGTTTTCAGCATTTTCCTTTATAAACGTATTTGTTAAAGGTGAGACATTAATTTGATATAAGTGACACCAATCGAGGTTCTGTCAGAATATCAGCGCTTGGGCAACAGTGTTGCCTCAGCAATAGATGAGACCGACACAATATTTTTACATCACACATATACTCATTATTTATTATAAAACAACTTAAAAAAAAGTGAGGTTGCAAGATAAAACAATTTTCCTTCTGGCTTACTTTACGTATCTTTCTATCTATATTTCGTTCTTTCTTTCTTTTTATTTGTCCTCTTTTACGACCGACACATTTAAAAAAGTCGTTGGTAAAATTGTATTTTTAGTTCGTCACTGTACGGAAAATGCACCAATATAGGTTTAATATAAACACAGATTGATGAATTTCTCAAATACGGTTACGATCATCGCACACAAGTCTATATACCTAATAGCCAAAGTTTGATTGTCATTGGCGGTATCTCTCGTTAATAGACATTTGTGGTATCAAACCACAATAGAGTTATGTGATGAACTGTTACGGATTCTGCTGGACTTAGCGAATTATTCGTAGCAAACTATATTTCTGTCTGTTCAACAAATACTTTGATGGTTTTTTTTTGTAGCAGAAATATGAATCACATGTCATTCGATTCGAAATAGCATGGAGATAAAATAAAAAAGAATGAAGTACGGTTCGAATAAATTGCAAAAGTTTTAAAAAAATCTTCTGTTTTTTTTTACTATTACCTCAAAAATAAATTAAACATCCAAAGGTCAGGCTTCTTTCGTTGATAATAAAAAATCTATCCTAATCTATTTGAACTTCAAAGAGTTCTTCATTCCAGAAAATCGTGCACAAAGCAGCACGCATATAGCTGAGAATAGTAATGGATTTCCTCCATCCATCCATCTATCAGCCCGTAAACGTCCACTGTTGGACATAGGCCTCCCCACGAGAATGCCATTCAACACGGTCTCGCGCCACCTTCATCCAGCGGTTTCGTGCGACCTTGGTAATGTCGTCAGTCCACCTAGTGGGAGGTCGTCCTACGTTACACCGTCTGATCCGTGGTCGTCACTCGAGAACCTGTCTTTCCAACGGTTGCCACTTCATTGTAATATTATTTAAAATTAAGTAATTTGAAATGTAATATATGGAATAACTAGCTATCTCTTGCCCGCTTCCCTCCTTTCCAGATAACTAGTCACCAATATATCATATACTAAAACCTTCTCTGAAACACGCTGCATTTTATTAGTATAAGTATTATTATGATCGGTTTAGTAGTTTTCGCAGTATAACCGAACAAAAAAAACCGACTCTCCATTTGTACAAAATTGAAATTACTTTCAAACAATTAAAAAGAAGCAAGGCACTGTGAAAAGAATTATAACAGATACTTTGAAGAGTACAAACATTCAGTTTTTCAACGTAATTAGTTTTCGAAGTAATTACAAACTGATTTCAGTATGTGAATCCACAGCCAAATGCATGAACAATGCGATTGCCGGGTAAGAAAACCGAGAAATTTAATTAATAACAAATATGATTGGAAAGAATTTTTTTTCTGTTAATATTGACTCCGAATGCCTTTGAAAATATATTTTCAAAGAATTAAAAGCAAATTTTGTGTGTATATTCTCTTTTTTTTTTACATCAAAGCATTCAAGCTATTCATGGAGCCTTTGAAGGAAAGCAGAAACCAAATATTTCGATATTTCTTTTCAAGCTTTCTCTTTTTTTCTTTATGTTCAGCGTTATAACGAGTTGTTGCCATGGTGTCACGGATTATTGATATAATACACATTTTTTTTTTCTTATTTGAATCTGTACAATGATATTTCATACTTGCAATGTATGTATGGTTAACAGTACATGAAATGTCTGTGCATTTTATTGTTTATTATCCAGTAAAGACATTATTAATTTTATTAAATTGTTGTTCTGATAAATATATTTATATATAAAAAGTAATTAATGAAATCATAAAAAATGAATAAAAAAAAAAGGTAAAACCAAGAATCGAAAAAAGGATGTCTGAATTAAGCACCCGCTCGGTTCTAACTGAGCTATATTTTATTCTTGATGAAAGTGTTGAGAAGTTTAGTTTTCTTGAGAAGTTTACCATCACGTTCTAATAATTTTTTTTTTAATTGGCTTAATATACCTACAAAACAATTTTTCTATAAACCTAGGTAGATCGATTTATTACTCCCGAAACTGCCTGTATATGAAATTTTATAGAAAACGTTGTAACCGTTATCGCGATTTTGAATATATAGAAATATACAAAAATACAAGAAATGTTGGTTTAAAGAGAGTTTAGATAGATAGATTATCCGTGTGGTGACGGAGTAAGAATGCAATTCACCACCCATTATCTTACCCGTAGGTGATCGTATGAGACGACTAAGGGATATAAAACGCATATAACATCTATGCGAGAGATGGAAAACTCGAAACAAAACCCTATACCAACAAGTCTGACTTTCCCTCCCATTACGGAAGAGGCCCGAGCCCAACAGTGTGACATATATTAGCTGAGATGAGACAGGGAATGATCACAAAGGTGACACCTGATAGGTTTGTGTGGAAAAAGAGGACATATTACGTCAATACTAAGTAATATGGTGTACTCAAGTAAGATGATGTAGGATGATGCTGATGATAAAGGATTTTTTTTTATTGATAACGCAGTGGTCCGAAATGCGTTACGCACTTACTCCCCGGATGGGAAGTGTGGGACTCCTAGCCTAGGGCTAGTATACCCACTAAAACGTATCCACTGCGATTGCTGTTAGCCTAGAGGCTGTTACAGCGTAACCCGGCTGTGGGTGAGCGCTGAGGGCTCTCAACCTGAAAGGATTCTTCTTCTTTTTTCTTCTGTATTTAGGGAACTTAGAAGTTTATAATGACACTCTGGTATTTCACTATATATTTTTAATTCTTACCGTGTGGTGACGGAGTAAGAATACTATTCACCAGCCCATATCTTACCTGTGGGTGATCGTACGAGATTACTGAGGGATATAAAACGCAGATAACATCTATGCGAGAGATGGAAAACTCGAAACAAAACCCTATACCAACACGTCTGACCAGCGCGGTATAGTAGGTTAATTTCCCTCCTATTACGGCAGAGTCCCAAGCCCAACAGTAGGATATTTATGGGCTGTGATGATGATGATGATTTTTATTTCGCTCGAGATAGAAACGAAAATATGATAGTTAGCTTATAGCTATTATTGCTATAGCTTCAAACTTCTGGCCTCTTTTTAAAAAGCGTAATAGCAGCTTTTGGCCCGATATGATCCTCGATCGTATGTCGTAATCATCAAGCCGACAGGGCAGAGCAAGTCAAGTCCATTTTGAAAAATAATCTTTTTTTTTTTAATTTTTTATGGTGGCAAACGAGCAGACAGCGCACCTGATGGTAAGTGTCACTGCCGCCCATGGACCTTTGCAATACCAAGGGTACAGCTAGGCCGCTGCCTACCAATACAAACACCAATCCCACACCAGTTGGGCTTCCGGCTCTCTCGCTCACCGAACGAAGCGCAATAGCATATTTCTCGGACGTCGATCTTTTTCGAGAGTGTGGTACAACCCCGGACGGACCGGCCCGCGGCTGTAGACGGAGAACTGTCCATAGCGTGGTCCTACCACTATTATATTTATTTTACCACTATATTATTTTGTAAAAGAATCTATTTTTTTTCTAATTCGTTCAAGCTATATACGACCTACTATTCGTCTCGGGTAAGAAATCAACTACAAGGTAGCCATAAAATTTTACGCCAATGTTCACTATTTTATAATCATTTTATTTGCATATCGTTTTGTATAGTCACCTTTTATGACATGCATTTATAAAAAAAAAGTAATAAAATGTATTATTCCACAGGAATAAAAGATAAATTTTAGAAGAATGAACATCCGTGTGGTGACGTAGTAACAATACAATTCACCATCCCCTATCTTACCCATGGGTGATGGTAAGAGACGACTAAGGGATATAAAATGCATATAACATCAATGCAAAGAAGGAAAACTCGAATTAAAACCAACACGTCTGACAAGCGTGGTATAGTAAGTCAATTGCCTTCCCATTACGGCGGAGACTCGAGCCCAACAGTGGGAAATATTATATAAGCTGTGATGAAAAGAATGAAACGGGTTTATTGTTTTGATCTAATCTAAATTCACAATCAAACGTCATCCTGCAATATTACTAATTATGCATGAAGATCCATTGTACGCAATTAACATCGCACGCAATTAATTTATCGCACAATAAACAATTAAGGGTTGATTGTCTGATCAAGGTGTACGTCATCGACCATAATCAATGTACGATAATGGGCCGACATTCGTTGGCTAACTCAATAACTGTATGGGATAATTAAGTGATTACTACTATAGAATCGACTGATTAATTTCAAACAATTACAGTTACGCCATATTGTATATAATCAATAACAATTGTGATTATTCGAATGGATAACATAATATTTCATTATATAGTGATATTATAACGAATTTTTGAACTGAAAACATTTTTTACGGTGTTGTGCAATCTTTGGGATGAGTAAAAAATGTTAAACTCGCGTCAGGACACGTGACCTGATCGAAAATTCGTAAGACGGAGGGAGAGTAGATCGTAGGAGAGGATGTAATAATATAATATGTGTATAATGTAACATAATTAATATGTGTATTTATTGTATGGTCACACCTATACATACTCCCTGGGGCATACTTATTATTTTTTGTTTTTGTTTCTTTTTCCATAGGTTTAACTTTTCAGCTCTGTCGGTAGTCCTCGTGACTGTTTTTATATTTTTTTTTATTTTTATTTTTTATGTGATGATAGAGTAGGAATATAATTCAAAGTACTTTTCTTTGTCCATAAATTTCATAATAGACAATTAAAGGATATAATGTACAATAGTATAGAAAGAATCATCCGAGTGGTGGTGGAGTAAGAATAGAATTCACCACCCCCTATTTTATCCGTGAGTGATCGTAAGAGACGATTAAAGGATATAAAACGCATGTAACATTTATTCAAGAGAAGAAAAATCTCGAAAGGATACCCTATACTAACACGTCTGACTAGCGTGGTAAAGTAGGTCAATTGCTCTCCCATTACAGAGAAGGCTCGAGTCCAACAGTGGGACATATATAAGCTGAAATGAAGATGAAGAATATACAAAGGAAATTAGCAAGAGAATGAAAGCTCGAATTATAACTACCAGTCTATCTGACTAGCGCCCTGTAGTGGGTCAATTACCTTTGCCTTATAGTAAAGAGCTAAACATTGGAACGTTTGTAAGCTGCTAAAAGATAATAATGTATTTTTTTTTCAGCCGACATAAAGGGCGATGAAAAATAACTAGAAAGTCTTCATCTATTTTGTAGTTTTTATAAAAAAATCATTTTTATTAACACCATATTGTCAAAAACAAATGTAGATTTTAAGTTTCTTTAGATTAACTCGTATTCAGAAACGTCGATTAATTTTTTTATGTTTTAATGCAAAAAGTACCTAGGTGTATTCAAGTATTAACAGATTAAAAATATTGTGTTCATAATATATATATTTATAGAGTAAATTAATTGAAAGACGATTACTATTTATTATCACAATTTATGATTGTAAAATAATAAAAAATCCTAATAAAATATAATAAAATCTTTTAATTATAAAATCTGTTTCATAGTAAAGATGGAATTTAAAATAGTTATAAATAATAAAGGTACACTCAGTAGTGTCTATATCAGTATATAGAGCGAAGGGTGAATGCGGGAAATAGAGTGAACGGAGCGTTGGGACAACTTCTCGGTAGCCACCACCTCAGCCAGAAGGCACGTGTAGCAATACATAACGCAGTGCTTGTCCCAACATTACTATGGATGTATGGAAGCGAGAGTTGGGTATGCAGAAAAGAGTATGAAAGTAAAATTAATGCGGTCGAAATGCGATCTCTACGGAAAATCTGTGGAGATAGGCTGACCGATCGCATTCGTAACGACGACGTAAGAGAGCGAGTAGGTATGAAAGAGAGTATTGGTGTAAAGATGCGAAAGGGAATGCTGCGATGGTTCGGACATGTGGAAAGAATGCCGAACGAACGTCTGGTTAAGAAGATATACAATGCGAAAGTGAAAGGATGTAGGTACCGGGGGAGACCGAGACTAACCTACCTAGACCAGATCGGTCATGTACTGAAGGAAGGTGGAGTCAAGAGTCTCCGAAACCGGCGAGCGTGTATAAAGAGAATTATGAATGTTGAGGAAGCGAGTGAAGTATGCTAGGATAGAGTTCTCTGGCACTCTGTTCTCTCTGCCTACCCTGCAAGGGACATGGCGTGATGGTATGTATGTATGTATAAATAATAAAATATAAATTTAAGTTATCAATATTTAAATAAAAATAGCTGTAAATTAAAAGGTGAAACCAAAGCTCGTTATTTAATACGATGGTTATGGAAAATTATATAAAAACAATGTACAGTAGTTCTATAAAATTTAGTTAACATAGGAAATTATCATTTGCATTTCCTTAAAAATATATTTAATTCTTTAAATAAAATACCTACCAGCACAAAACTATAAAAAGTATTACCATTAACTAAAATTACATTTAATAATAAACACCATATCATTATAAAAAAATAATAATATCGTTGACAATAAATCTTTATTAAAGATGCATGCTAGCATAATTAAACTATAACGCATGATATCTTGTAATAATCACATTATTTAAGTAATTTACATAACAATTGTAAATTCAGATACTACATCTCAACTTGCCGTCACATTTTTTAACATTTTTAAATGAAATAACCTTAAACAATAAGTACATTAACCAAAAAAAAAATAGAATACTTGAAATATTTCCAAGACAAAAACACGGCTCGCATATTTTTTTTATTTTTTGTATAATTTTACTTAAGGGTCAAATCTTGACATAATTTCAAATTATAAATTGTAACAAGTGTCTAAAAATAATACTAATCAATTATTAATTTAAATTTTGGACTTTTAATATCAAAACGTAATATATATTAAGTTAAAATGTAACACTGTTTTTAAAATTTATTATTTAATTTATATAGATACTACTTACTGATTATAAGGTGTATGTTTCGATTGGTTAAGATTGATAAGGCTTTGGTTATGTATTACGCGACACGATAACCGTTGGGCGCGATCCGATTCGCAGCTTCCAACTCTACGACGGTCTCGCGATGTGAATGCGGGGAGTTCAGCTCGCACTAATTGGCGTCTGTAGCCGGGTCGGCGCATGCGCGATAACATCCAGTTCACCTATCTCTCTGCAGTTACGAACATACATAAAACCAATCTTTTCTTTTTATCATCTAGGAACCACAAGCTTGACCATAAAAATAGTAGGAAAAAAAAAATCATTTTATTTCCATCTTAAATAGTAATAGTTTATCACCAAAATAAATAACACAATCTCCATTATTCAATTCATATAAAATGATAAACCAATTTTATAAAATGCAGCACAAAATATATGAACGGCAAAAGTAAATACAAACTCTTCATACCGAACGAATAATTCCTGGAATAGCTGACGTTAAATATCAGCAACGATTTCGAAATTGTAAGGTTTTACGCACGTGTACATGTTTGAGTTTCATCGCGCCATAGATATTAAATAAATATAAGAAATATTTTCGCTAACATTGACACAAAAAACCCATTTCACAAAAGATAATTAAAAAATATAATCCCTCAATATTATACAATTATCTAACTATATAATATAATTATAATATATAATTAATTGGTAGTATCTATTAATAATATAATTAAATATATGATAATAATAATTAAAATAAAATTATATTTAGAAATGCGAATACAACAAAATATATAAATATATGAAAAATCTTCACCAGTTCATATTAACGAAGAAGACGAAAGAAAACGATCCTTCAATAAGAACTATAATAAAAGGAAAATGAAAATATTGTATAAAAAAACATATTTTATCCCTAAAATAATAGCCTAACCTAAAATATAAAAAAAATATTTCTTTAATAAAAGAGTAACAGATTATCTAACTTCACTAAACTTATATTATCTATGGCAACACACGAACTGGATATATTTTGGAGTTTTTGGCGGGACAGGAAAACTGTCATGTGGTACTCTTATATTATGTTCAACATCTAAGTGTAACGTGTTTTATTAAGTAATTTTGATAGCATTTTATGTAATTTGATGCGCATGAAGTACTTAAGTGTAGTGATTATGATACAACAGTGCCTTACATACGTTTTCGTTTTCCACTAAAATTCCCAAAAGGTACCTTTAACAGTGTGGCCATGGCACTGTTGAAGGCGACGATCTGACTTAATGACGGACGATAATTTTAAATTAAGTTAATTTATAAACAAAGATTTGGCTTAAAAGTCTTTGGAACCAAGCCTTTATGGCTCCAGAAAAAAATGGATATAATTTTTTATGATAATAATTTGACAATATCTAGATGTATTTTCTTTATAATTTATTTTTTGAAAAATATATTAAGATATAAAGAAATAATTGATAAAATAATAAAAAAGACAATAACAACAAAAAAAATATTTAGTTTTTCTAAGGATCGAACCGAGATTGTCCGAATTAAACTGCACGATTCCCTACTGTATTATTTCTATTCTTGTTAACAACGGCCAAATTTACCTTTATATTGTAATTATAACATTATTCACTGGCTCAAAACACTCACAAAATGATATTATCTATAGTTAGGTTAATTTATCACCCCCAAAAGCTACTAAATACTAAATTTCATAGAAATCGCTGATGCCGTTGCCGAAATTCAAAGAATATAGAAATCTACATATTCTCTATCTAGTATGTAACATTATAACTCAAAGGCAAACACGAACGTACGATGTACGTTAAATTAAATTTTACAATTTAACTCTAACCTGATTCCTCTAATAACCTGATTTTTGTATTATTAAAAGCAGCAGTTTAAATTACTATATTGACTAGCTCATTCGAAATTTTCAAATTGTAATATCGTATCAATTGTATTTTATTAATAAACGTTAATTATTTTGTAGACTGAAATTAATTCAATTTTCACTTCATCTTGCCGAGGTTGAAATAATATTTATCTGTAGTGCGGTTTCTTGTTAAATATATCGATGTTTTTATTTGTTTAAATCTTTATATATTTAATATTTTAAATATAAAGTTACTGAATAAATAATATTATGGCTTAATAAAATTATTTTTTGTGAATCTTCATTAATAGTTTCTCAATTGATTCTTTTTAAAACGATGATTATACCGCGCTATAAATCATATAATTGTAAATGGTAATTTATAGTAAATATAAGAAGATCATCATTCTTCTACTCTTATCCTAATTACTTGGGGTCGATACAATATGTACTTATACTCTTCTTTCATAGTACATATTGTAAAAGTTATTGGCAATAGTTTCATGACCAGCCGCCTGCCAGACGTCAACCCTCCTTGGGAATGTAATTGTTGACCAAACGGCATCAGATGTAGTTTAGTCGTCTTTTACGATATACACGAGCAAAGTAAGGGTTGGTAGTATTCGTAGCCGTTACCACACAGCTTAAATAGATGAAGATGTCAGACGAAAATGAAAATTAAATATGTTTATCTTAATTGAGAGTTTCTTCTGTATCTTGATTTCTTTTTTACAATTATTATTGGTGGAATTAAGAATAATATACATAACTTGACGGTTACATATATTCTTTCATTTCATATAACAAGAATGAATTACATAAGTACACAATATAAGCATATGAGAAATAAAATTGAAATTAATTTGCACATCCATTTGTCTGGCGAGGCTTAATAAAACATTAGAATAATTTTCTCTTGCCTTATTAACTAATATTTCAATCAGCTAACTTGCAGATATTATTATAGTTTACGTAAAAAAACATATTGATTGCAATATTTATTACTTCTTAATAAATTAAGGGAGTATGCCTGAGTCTCATCCCACGATAAGCACTAGGTTGTGCCTCTAGCATTACTTTAACTGGGCTGCTTACTTGTGTGCTAACAAAAGCAATGATAACAGTTTTAAATTAAAAGAATATTTTGCAATTATTATCACAGTGAGTTAATTGTCTTTGGTATTTTTCAAATAATTGACATATAGCTCTCATGAAAACAAGGGATACGAAACACGAAGCAAATGAACGAATAACCAACTACAGGCAGTCCTCGTACTTACGGCATGTTACGTTCTCGAAATACGCGACGTAAATCGAAACGACGTAAGTTGAGACTTAATTTTTTATATGTTTACATGTAAAATTCAAGGGTTAGGTTCCACACGGACTCAAAATTGAAAAGAAAAACTGCCTTTATAACAAAGGATATAGGTACATATGTACTTTATTATCAAAAGTAAGTTCTTAAAATAATTATATGTATATACTATAGTTTCGTCCACGTTAAAAATTTGTTTAGGCGAATAGTCTCCACTTTAGATAATTTCCTTTAATATTCCAGGCAAACTCAAAAAAAATCTAATGTATTACGTCTTGATTGTCCGTTGTCCCTAAAGTAACTAAATAAAATCAGCAGCATGTGCGGGGTAATCTCCGCACGCCGACACCGCGCCCCGTCAGCCCCACGGACTTAGACCTCGTGACAAGTGAATTCTCCTATGCCGGAAATCGAAACAAGTGACGTATGCTTGAGGAATAGTGTCAAAACATTGTTCGACGTAACTTGAATCGACGTAAATCGAAACGACGTAGGTCGAGGACTGCCTGTATATACCTCGCCTCAAGCAATTTATAGTTTCGATGTTGTATGCAACGTACAAATTGGAATTTACATTATTATCCGTGTCGATATTTCATGCATATGAAACTATAAGATTGAAATATTAATAGAGATATTTATTTTCAATGTAAATAAATATGTTAATATTGAGTTCATTTTTGTATTTATATAATTCTCAAAATACGTTCTAATTTACCGAACGTGTTTTATATATTCAACGTTTATACGAAGAATTTTAATTTAGGTATAATAGTAACCAATTATATTAATAACTAGCAGACTCGACCACGCATTGCTGTGGCTAAGGTAGCCTCAGTAACACGTGGTGGTTATGCTAATAAATTGTAGCTTATATGAAACGTTTGTATGTTTAACATAGCGTCATCCATTAAATACTTACTACAGTCAACAGATACCGCTATCTGGTAGAATTGTTTGGAGATAACAAATAATTGTGACTGTCAAATAATGAACAAATAATTTGCTATAAAATAATATTGCGACTATAAATTGACATGTAAGCTATCCTATATTTTAAGTTATATCAAACTACACATGCTGTGCAAATTTTATTAAAATCGGTTGAGTACTTTAGGAGTCCATTGCGGACAAACAACGTGGCGCGTAATTTATATATATTAAGAAGATATAATGATTTCTGATGTTTACGCGAGTATTATGTGTTTGAAATAAAATTATTCGATTCGATTCTTTTAGGTTTGTATTTGATTTTTAATTTCCCGGCGTTTCGAACACTTTACAGCGTTCATGGAGTTTCACGGGAGCGCTAAGGTGTCTCATTGGGCGTGATACACCTTAGTCCTCCCGTGACTATGAATTCTGTAAAGTGTTCGAAACGTCGGAAAATTTAAATTCAAATACAAACGCCATAGACTACGTAAAAATGGTTATATTAATATTATCATCAAACAGATTTTCGTTATGTTGCTGAATAATAAGTTATTTTTATGTATTACTTAAGATTATAACTAGACAGACTTTCTACTCTCTTATTCCCTATTTTTTTTTCTTTTCAGTTCATATAGGACTGCTGGGCAGGATGCTTTTCCAACTAAGGTTTTAATTCGAATTCATCTTCTATCGCCACTGCAACAGAAGATGAATTCGAATTAAAACTCCTTAACCACCTCCATTCTCAATAAAAGTACAGAAGGCATAATATCGTTATATTATGTCTTCTGTACTTTTATAGAGGGTAAAGAATTTAACATAGGTACCTTATATACCTTTAATACTTATAGGAAGGGAAGCTGTGTGGTAGCACACTATGTAGGCTATGAATACTACCAACCCTTACTTTGATTGTGGATATCGTAAAAGACGACTAAGAGCACTATAACGACCTGGGCCAACTCCATCTGATGCCGTTTGGTCAACAATTACATTCCTGAGTAGGGTTGACGTCTGGTAGGCGGCCATAAAACTATTACCAATAACTTTTACAATATGTACTATGAAAGAAGAGTACATATTGTATAGACCCTAAATAATTGTGATAAGAGTAGGAGAATGATGATGGTGACCTATAGGAAGGGAAGGGACAATAGTATTTATACTCCATCAACTCTAGACAATATACAGTTAAAACTTACTACAACACGAAAATATCTTTAACCGAGAATCCGATCGTATATGAATCGACTATAAATTATAACAAAGAGATAGCATGAAATTGTGCGACACGGTTCTCTAAAGTTCCAGAGAATTAAGGCCGTTGCATGCGAAGCTTAAAGCGGATATATTTGTGGACGGTCGATCAGAAACCTATGAAGTGATGTCAATTAATCTGTATAGAACGTAGTATGTCAGGCCGCAATCTGTTAATAGCTGTTATTTGTATTATAATTTGACAGTGCGGGTAAAAGTTTAATATTTAACAGATTGATTTTGTTGTAATTTGAGCAATTATAAAATTTGTTTGCGTTGTCTTGTAGTATTTATGTATCTAAATATATCTTTATATATTTAACTCCATTTCCTTGTGGTGACGGAGTAAGAATACAATTCACCACCCCCTATCTTACCCGTGGGTGATCATACGAGACGACTAAGGGATGTAAAACGCATATAACATCTATGCGAGAGAAGGAAATCTCGAAACACAACCCTATACCAACACGTTTGATCAGAGTGGTATAGTTGGTCAATTTCCCTCCCATTATGGAGGAGGCTCGAGCCCAGCAATGGCACACATATGAGCTGAGATGAAGATGATGATAATTAACTTCCTCATTTATATGGACCTGTGCCAACTCCACCTAATTACGTTTGGTTTATAATTACATTTCCAAGGAGGATTAATATAAATAACGTTTACAATATGTACAATGGAAAATATGGAAGACATATTGTGTAATTAAAATCGTTTCCCTGGACTGGAAATGGAGACCGTTGTGGATTCTGACTTACAAGTTTTATATGGGGAAATGTGTGATTGGCTTAGTCCCACTAAAAGAAAACTCTAAAATATATTATTTATTACAGAAGTATATTATAGTATTATTTATAAATTTTGAGACTGAATTTTATCCAAATTTATATAATAATTAAGTAATTACTGTACTTGTCCCAACATTATTATATGGAAGCGAGAGTTGGGTATGCAGAAAAGAGCATGAAAGTAAAATTAATGCGGTCGAAATGCGATCTCTACGGAAAACCTATGGAGTTAGGCTGACCGACCGCATTCGCAACGACGACGTAAGAGAGCGAGTAGGTATGAAAGAGAGTATTGGTGTAAAGATGCGAAAGGGAATGCTCCGATGGTTTGGACATGTGGAAAGAATGCCGAACGAACGTCTGGTTAAGCAGATATACAATGCGAAAGTGGAAGGATGTAGGTACCGGGGGAGACCGAGACTCACCTACCTAGACCAGATTGGTCACGTGCTGAAAGAAGGTGGAGTCAAGAGTCTCCGAAACCGGCGAGAGTGTATGAAGAGAATTATGAATGTTGAAGAAGCGAGTGAAGTATGCAAGGATACAGTTCTCTGGCACTCTGTTCTCTCTGCCTACCCTGCAAGGGATATGGCGTGATGATATGTATGTATGTATGTAATTAAGTCATTCTGTCCAACAGCCTAGCAGTCTAATCCAAACAAGTCCGATTCGAACCTCGATTCCCCTTTTTCGTTATTATTTTTTTTAATTCATCATCATCTTTCTCCTACTCTTATCCCAATTACTTGGTGTCAATACAATATTTACTTTCATAGTACATATTGTAAAAGTTTTTGGCAATAGTTTTATGACCGGCCGCCTGCCAGACGTCAACCCTCCTTGGGAATGTAATTGTTGACCAAAAGGCATCACAAGGAGTTGGCCCAGGTCGTTATAAGGCTCTTAATCGTCTTTTACGACATCAACGAACAAAGTAAGGGTTGGTAGTATTCGTAGCCGCTACCAATTCATATTTTTCATTACTAGATTTTTTTATATATTTCAATACATTTTCCAAAAACACTAAAAAGAAAATACCGAGCGGTCATCCAAATATTTTAGATTTAACAATTTAATTTTACAAAATATTTAATTGTATAGGGATCCACTGTTGACAATTTTCTGTCTACAGTCGCAGGCAGAGCTGTTGTGCTTCGTTCGGTGAACGAGATAGCGGAAGCCCAACTTTCTGGATGGATTTTGGTTGGTAGGCAGCGGATTAGCTGTGTTCCTGGACTCCCTGGTACTGCTAAAGTCCATGATCAGCAATAACACTTACCATTTTACGTCAATAAACACATATTATTATTATTAGTTGTGCTGTTGTGTAAAGCGATAAAATTCGTAATAGGTATATTTTTTCATACGTGGCGGACATATCTCATAGTTCTTCACAATTATATTATTCGATACAAAACGTGTAGTACTTCACAGCCGAAGTATGAGATAAGACAAGAGTAAATAAAGACTTTAATTCAACAAAGTTAAAGTATTAAATTAAATAAACAATATTTAATAATAAACTCTGCCCGTGATATCTTAATCTTTTTCTACTTATTACGAAGTATAAAAAGTTTTTTAATTAAAATGCATTGCTCAATAAACGGTAATTAGATTACAGGAATAATTTAAAAATACATTATATTTTTCTATAAGAATGAAAATTTGTGAAGAATTTGTTAGTATATATTTGCTTTATAGGTATTTTTTTAAATCAATTTAATTTTTTAGCCGTTCACACTCCAGCATTGCTTGTGTTGTCGCTCCTCGAAAGGTGGCCATTACGAGAGTTAGCAAGATTGAAAGATAAGGCATTGTTAAAGATAGTTTACGACTTTGTATTATTTGTATATTATGATGGTTTAGGAATGCTATCTGGTATTAGTTACGAATATTATCAGCCTTCGCTTTGCACATGGAAATCACAAACGACGTATACGTGTCTTATGTTGACTTGGGCCAACACACGTCATGTCGTTTGGTCAACAATTACACTCCCAGAGAAGGTTGACGTCAGACAGGTGGCCGATCGTAAAACTACTACCAATAACTTTTGCAATATGTACGATTGAGGCTCATCGGAAGGTGGCGATTCAAGGAGTATGCTTTGGCAACATTAGCGTTACGGTTGAGTGGTTTCGTAGCGAAAACGGGTATAAATAGCGGTTACAGACGCGTAGACGGGATTCTGTTGTGATATCTAATCTGTGGTAGAAAGCCTGTTAATAAGTTATATGTACTTATAAATGTTTAAGTGTATATCCATGCCATTTGTTTGGTGTACTCTTATACTTGCTTAAGTAGTCAATTTCATCTTTTATTTATCACAATACTTTAAGTGCTGTGTGGCAGCGGCTACAAATACTACCCACCCTGACTTTGCTCGTGGATGTCGTAAAAGACGACTTATAACGACCTTTTTTGGCGGCGCGCAACCGCATAGACCCACCCTGCAAACACCTCTCTTCGCCGTGCGAGCGGGCCACCGGTACCCGATCTTTGTCTTCGGTGGCCCGCCCGCGCGACTTATAACGACCTGGGCCCACTCCATTGATGCCGTTTGGTCAACAATTACATTCCCAAGGAGGGTTGACATCTGGCAAGCGGCCGTAATAAAACTATTGCCAATAACTTTTACAATATGTACTATGAAAGAAGAGTACATATTGTATCGACCCCAAGTAATTGGGATAAGAGTAGGAGAATGATGACTTTAAGTACATTCAAATTTTGCACGTGCTTACTCCCACTTTTAAGATAAATGCGAGACACATTTTATCATATTTTTGCACTATATTGTGTATTTGAGAGGATACCCGTGAGGGTAGACCGCCGGGCGGGCCACTGAAAAATAAGACCGCGTACCAGGGACCCACACGCACGGCATCGAGAGGTATATTGTAGGGTGGGTCTACGGGGTCTTGCACCGCTTTTCCTGTCGCCCCGGACAGATTAGCGGGGTTTGACGTACCGTAGCCCACCGCCAAAAAAAGGAAATTTTGTGTTTAAAATGAGTGTACTGATGGGGTTCTATACTCAAAACTGCCTGTTAATCCACCGCAACCAAAAGTTGACACTTTAAATATGCCGTTCGGCCACACTGAGTGGACAAAAAATATCTCTTTAGATGATAGACGAAGAACAAAGTCATAGCAATTGAGAACAATGAAATAAGTATAAGAGAGAAGTAAAGAGAAAATGACTAATAATGTAACGGCCTACTTTGATCAGGATTACAATGTCAGCGATATGACATCTATCTCTACAGCAAATAATAGCACTCTTGGTAAACTCTTAATATCAATTGTGATGCCACCGAAGGCAAAGATCGGGTACCGGTGACCCGCTCGCACGGCGAAGAGTGGAGTTTGCATGGTGCGTCTATGGGGTCACGGTCTACCGTCACCCCGACCGATTTGGCGGGGCGAGACGCATCCATAGTCCATGGCAAAAAAAAAAGTTTCAATTGTGATCGCTATATGGTTAAAGCGCGATCGCTATAGTGAAGTGGTTTTTTTCTTTTTACTTAAAGACATGAGTTAGAAATATAAATGCTCTGTTTAATTACCTAATTGTATCAGAAGACATTTTATGTATTGGAAAATATGATATAAATATTTCATATTGAAAATCTATATACTATTAGAAAAAGAAAATACAAAGCAGTCATGACGGCTGCCGACAGAAGCGAAAACTTAAATCTATGTAAAATACAAATATAAAAAAAAAATTATACCCCGGAGAGCATACATGGGTGTGACCAATTGACCATACTACAACCAGCCGTCAACAAATAACTATTAAAAACTATTGAATAATTAATAATAACAATTATCTTTACTAATATTATAAATGCGAAAGTAACTCTGTCTGTCTGTCTGTCGCTCTTTCACGCCAAAACTACTGAACCGACCTAAATGAAATTTGGTACACAGATAGTCTAGAGCCTGATAAAGGACATAGGCTACTTTTTAATGCAAAAAAGGGTTATAAAGGGGGGTGAAAAGTTGTAAGGAATTATCGCCATTTTTAAAGTCAGAAACTTGAAAATTATTTTTAGGCTATTGATTAGATATAAATAAATATGGCATTAAAATTTTGTAAAAAGTTACTCTTAAGGGGTAAGATAAAAATAGGGGATGAAGAAATTTAGGCAAGTAACCTTTTACGCAGGCGAAGCCGCGGGCAGAATCTAGTTACATATAAATTGAATATAGTAATCACAGCGACACAGCAGTGAAGAGCAGCTGACTGTATCTTTCTCTTTCACCCTATCAAGCCATTCACCTCAGAGCGTGACGGATCAGCCTCACAGTCTACGAAATAATCCGTCAAAAGAAGTTTTCACTTCAAAAAATTATTTGGCACATGGAAAGTCGCATTTGATCCATTGCTTAAATAAAAATTGTTCAAATTGTAGCGAAAATCCTATTGAATCAATTTATTTGGACAGTGTCCTTCATAAGCTATGTTTGTGTAATTATATTTTAAATCCAGTGGTCATCAATCATAGAATTAAAAGCTTAATCTATTTTATTAATTGTTTACGCGCTCCGTATGTATACAAACTAATTGGAGCGCGCGATATTGTTACAATTTCGGTTACTCTATATATGAAAGGAAAATATTTTTAAAATAATAAAAAAAGAAATTGTAATCAATTTTTCCTTATTAGAGTAAGAATATTCACCAACCTCTCTCCAATCTGTGGGTGTTGTAAAAGACGACTAAGAGACATAATATTCTTATAAGATTTATACAAAAGAAAGGAAACATCTAAATAAAATCCTATACAATACGTCTGACCAGCGTGATATAGTAGGTCATTTTCCTTTAAATAGTGAAAGGAGGCCTGAACCCAACAGTGGGACGTATATGGGACTTTTTTCTTTTTTAGCGGTGGGCTACGATGTGATCACGTTCTATTAATCCGTCCGGGGCTAAGTCCAGAAAAAACGGTGCCCAACAACGTACCTCCCGACGCCGTGCGGGTGGGTCACAGGAACCCGGTCTATGACATATATGGGCTAAGATGATGATGATATTTAAACTATGGTCTTACATGTTTTTATTTTTAACTAATATCACCCGCGTAAAAGTAACTACACCAAACTTGAACTATTATTCCAGAGAAAGATCTAACCGAGATAAAAACTATCCTATGTCCATTTTTGAATCATAATTTGCATATATATAGTCCAGGAAATGGTCTACATATATGCAAATTATGATTTAAAACTGTTTATGCGTTAACGGTTTATGCGTGATTGATTAGCAAACATATATCTTCACAGACTTTCACATTTATAATATTTAAAATATAATGAAAGTGGATTTTCTTTAATCAATACTGCTATGAATTTTTTAATAGAGTGCTTTTTTGCCGGCGGGCTATGATGTTGCCACTCCTTGCTAAATCCATCCGGGGCAACAGAAGATGCGGCGCGCGTCCCAATAGACCCGACCTTCAACATATCTAACGACGCCGTGCGAGTGGGCCATCGGATCCCGGTCTTTGTCTTCGGTAGTGTAGTACTCAGTGACTATTTTAGTGAATATGAGATTTTACGACGGAGTTTCGAGGGCGATCAATCGACCTAACTAGGTTTCACTTATAGAAAATATTGTTTTTTAAGTATTTACAGGCAACGAAAAATTATAATTATAATTTTTCGTTGGCGTTGAAAACTATTAAAATATGAAGACATTTTTTACGCTGGCGTTGACAATAGGCATAGCTCAATTAAATTCAAAAATCGAACAATCTAATCGACACAACTTCGGTTCGGATTCTTAGATTATCTTTATTGTTATTATTATTTGTTGCCATTTTTTTAATTTTTCATTATTTTATTAATTATTTTTCTTATATTTAAATATGTCTTTTGAAACACACTGAAGATAAAATACCGAACGAAGCTCGGTGCTCCAGCTATTATATTGCACGCCACGCACGCGAAGCGTTGAGGACTTGCTCTACTTTCGATATATGAAAATCAAGAACTGTTAAAACCTAAAAATTATTGTTTGTATTTTTCTCACATTGCACTTATAGGATAATATTATTCTACATATGTCAAGAAAAAACATTCGTTTAAACGTATTTTACATTTTTAAAAAGCAATTTTTTGTTTAAAGTAAGAAAACAGTTGGTTAAAAAAATATTCGAGGACGTCCGGGTATTAATTTTAGATCTGGCACGATCACGACCCTAAAAATTAATGTATCAAAATATTTATTTTTTTAAAAGCTTCATAATCGCAACGCGTTGTTTTTTTTTCGAAAATGGCTTGGTAATTCTTTGTCGTTTAATTGTAATTAAGAAAAAAAAACTGCTTAGTTATTAGTGTATGTAATGTATGTATACCTTATGAAAATCGGGTTCGTTTAAATTTTTTGTTCGTCCATTCGGACAGGCAAAGGAAAGAAATCCCATACAGACTATTGTAAACGAACAGCTATGTTGATCACTACTTCGAGACTGGCACGAAATTTCAAAAGTATTTTCTAATATTTTACTTAATATGCATTCTGGGTTACAATATATATTCTGCAAATTCAATTCAGTATTATAACAAAAATATAAAATAAAATAGCATAAAGTAAATAAAATCTTATCCATTTGTAAAGTTTATTCAACTTCCCAGAAACATTATCTCATTTTCTCTCGTTTATATTTTGCTGCCGAGCTTTCCGGGAAGGGATTCTATTAGTGTAGTTACACCATGAAATAGCAAGACGTTACTTTATTATTAATCTTCACTTTAAATTTCACAATGATGGAGAATAGAGTAATATTTCACTAAATAATATTAAACAAATAAAAACTTGCTTACTTGCTTTGAGTGAAAAATGATTGTCACAACCGGAACTCAAATCTATATCTACTGTAAATCCGTTCCACTCGGCCTACCACTTAGACAAGTGTGTACTATCGTATGACAATAAATTTTCGATTCGTATTATTTTGTCATCTTTATAGGAGACGTGTGCCATCTACCGAACTATGATCACACATTGTTTCGATTTAATGCTCTAACTTTGCAGTTAGACTTCTGTAATACGATGACACGACATTATTCGAATTACTGAGGTATTTTTATTGCTCTTGGTGGCAAACGAGCAAGCAGCACACCTGGTTGTAAGTGTTACTGCCAACCATGGACCTTTGCAATACCAGGGGTATTGCTAGCCGCTGCCGTTCAGTGAAAATCTCAAATAAACAAAGACAGTTAGGCTTTCCGGTTCTCTCGCTCACCAAACGAAGTTGAGCAGCACATTGCTACTGCTCAGACGTCGATTTGCCGCGAGAGTGTAGTGCTACCCCAAATGGACCGGCCCGCAGCTGTGAATAGAAAGCTGTCAACAGTGTAGCTCTACCACTATAAGCATTTAACATGCTAGATTATTGATAAAAATAATGAAAATAGTTTGGAAGATCCAAAAGTGCACGCCTCAATGCCATAAATGAAAGAAAATAAAATACTTTGTAATTTCGTGCCATTCTCGATGTAGCGCAAAACATAGCTTGCAAGCATTGTAAACGAACCCATGGCTCTATGGGATTTGTTCCCTTTGCCTGTCCAAATGGACGAACAGAATCAAAAAAAAAGTAAACGAACCTAATTTTCATAAGTTATACATTCACTAAAGACTAAGCAGTTTAGTTTTTTATTAATTGCAGTTAAACGACAAAGAATTACCAAGTCATTTTTGAAAGGAAATAGCGCGTTCCAAGCTTTTAAAAAAATAAATACTTCGATAAATTAGTTTTTACGGTCCTGAGAGTACCAGGTCCAAATGAACAGACATCCGGACGTTCTCGAATATTTTTTTTATTCAACTTTTTTCTTACTTTAAACAAAATACTTGCTGTTTAAAAATGTCAAATACGTTTAAACGAATGTTATTATTGACATGTGTATGATTATATTATGTTATAAGTGGCGTGAGATAAATACAATCATTTTTAGTTTTGAAAAGTCCTTTATATCCATATATCGAGAGTAGAGCCACCACCTCAAAGCTTCGCTTATGAGGCGTGCGAGCAATATTACTATTAGTTATCTCAGGCATTAAAATCGGGTTGGTTTTGGACAATGCAATATATGATCATCGATTAAGAATAAAATCTATTACCAACAATATCATTCCTTGAAGGGAATGTACAAATCAGCTTAAGGAAACTTAATAAAGCTACTGCGATCGCCAGTAATTGATTTAATATACCATATTGTTGAGACAAATTGCTGTGTGGCTACGAATACTACCAACTTTTACTTTTCTTGTGGATATTGTAAAACACTACTAAGAGCCTTATAACGACCTGGGCCAACTCCATCTGATACCGTTTGGTCAACAATTACATTCCCAAGGAAGGTTGACGTCTGGCAGGCGGCTGGTCATAAAACTATTGCCAATAAGTTTTACAATATGCACTATGAAAAAAGAGTACACACTGTATTGATCCTAAGTAATTGGGATTAGAGTAGGAGAATGATGACTGTTGATAGGAATTGGTATAAGATTTTATTATATTCCTTAATCATTCTGTCTACGAGCAAGACAGTGTGAGGTGAATTCAAATCATACTCCGTCATTGTATTCATCGTAGATTTTAAAATATATTACAAGGCGTAGGCTGCGTTTCAAAATGATAATTAATAGATATTAACGAAACAAAATTATGTTTCTTAACCGAATTCAACCTAATATGTATGTATGTAACCAAATGACGTGAGCTGTTTAAAGTGTGGTGGGAGATAGGTGGTCTTTCAAATACCACGGTTAATTATAAAGGCGGGTATTAAATATAATATAGTAGAGTTAAATTTATGAATCAGCAAACTTTCTGAAGTGAAACTTCCTTATCGACGTATGAGAGAAAAGATATGTAACGTTTTTCTGTTACGCGCCAACTTTATTTCTTAGTCACATTTTTCCGTTACGCACCATATTTATTTTGAAGTGAAGCTTTTTTGCGCGCATGACAGTAATTTTTTAACAGATGTAACGCGACTCGAGAGATGCGGCACGAGAGAGAGAGAGAGATTTATTATTAACTTCAATAATAATCTTTTATTATTAACTTCAATTCTTTATTACATCATTTTTTGAACGACAACACCCAGCACTTAGGAAATATTTTGGAGTTTTGGCGCGAATGTGGAAATGTCATGTCACGCTCTTGTATTATATTCATTTTTTTAGGGTTTTGTGGTGTTATATTGAATAATTTTGCTGGTATTTTATGCAATATGGTACAGTTAAAGTGCTGAAGTGTAGTGAATTGGTATAATAGTGGTTTACGTGTATTTTCATATTTTCCCAAAATTCCCAAAGAAAATCATTGATTAGGTTATCAGCGCCGGATTAATGGTAACGACTTGACTTACTGACAGACAATGACTATTAAGGCTACATAATATGAAGAAATGATGAACAATATATGAAAAATAATTAAATAAGACTTGGCTGTATGGGCTTTGATCCCTTTGCCTGTCCGAATGGACGAACAGAACCAAAAAAAAAGGAAATATTTTTGTATTACAAACATATTATTTAACGGACACAAATTACACCCAGACTCAGAACAACTTGTCCTGCGTGAGTGTCAAAACCATGGCACTGGCATGGTAGATCGGTATCTTAACCACTTTGACATCTGTGCAGTCATACAACACTGCTCAGACTGGTATAGGGTTTTCGAATTTCACTTCTATTGTGAGTTTTATTATTTGCTTACTTTATTTATCTTTTTTTTTACCGTATGGTGACGAAGTGAGAATACAATTCACCACGCCCTCTCTTGCCCGTGGGCGATCGTAAAAGACTACTAAGGGATATAAAACGCATATAACATCTATGCAAGAGAAGAAAACATCGAATCAAAACCCTATTTTTCATTCATTTTCCCACCCATTATGGAGGAGGCTCGAGCCCAGCAGTGGAACAAATATGAGCTGAGATGATGATAATTTACCATTTCCCACATGAAAGTTACGAGTTCAAGATGGTTATTATCATTTGGTAATCATTTAATTATTTTCTGTCACCACACTTATTGGCGTATAGTTTATGTCAAAATAAATTTTTAAATATAATTTTTGCATCAGAACATTTTTCTATAACGTCAAAGGTGATGAATATTTCATATTTATTTAACAAGTATACCTGCTGCGGTAGCTTTTAAAATTGTATTTTACGTTCAACGTTTGGTTATATCGCGGCAAGTTGAATGCTAAAATACTTTAAAGTTAAAATGGTTGAATAAACAAGATATTCTATGAGGGTTTTTTTTCTAAAGCGTTTTTATAATACATTTCATTTATAGTATTTCCAACGATAAATAAGTGTTTCTACAGAAAAATAAAACAATCTTTATATAATTACTAGCTTTTGCCCGCGGCTTCGCTCGCGTTAAAAAGTATTATTATTAATTAGGTATAGATTTTGCGGCTTTACTTTTGTTTAGCGTGTGTAAAAACTTAGGATTATTTTTTTAATTTTTGGGCTGTGCGTTGATAGATCACTATGTCAGTCATACTGTCATATGTCAGATAAGTTTTCATTTGGTTTAAGTATAGGTGTTGTGGGTTAGACTTTTTTAAAATGGCTAAAGAAAATCTGAACGTTAATGGAGAAGTTGAATAATGTACTGTCGTCCCTATTGTTGGTGACGGTGCATGTTTGTTTCGTGCTCTCTCTTATTTAATGTACGGAACACAAGATAGAGCGATGGAGGGGCGTTCAGAAATTGTCAGATATGTGGTTAATGACTGGAGCAAGTTTTCAATTATGACCTACGACAGGAATGGTGATAACTACGTAACATCTGACGAATATTTTGCTGATATGATGAAAAATGCTAATTATGGCGGATTTTGTGATTTAATAGCAGCAGGATTAATATTCCCATTTAAGTTTGAAGTTTATAGAAACGGTCTCATATATACGGAATCTGGATATAACGACTATCCGGTAAGGCGATTACGATTCAGCCAGATTTGTCCAGTGGGAATTTTGATGCCTATCTTCCCATAGCAGCACAGAAAATTACTCGGCGTCGTATGGAGGTAACCCCAGCAAAACATCAACGGGTACTGCAGCACGTCATAAGCTCGATGTATCTCACTGATACGCTGAAGTGAGTTACTTCGGCTTTCGAGGATAATGTCTCTTCGGTCAAAATGCTGATCTACCAATACAACAGCCACTTCATTTGCCGTTGGTGCATTAAATCTGCCTCTGTCTTCTCTTTGTGGTTTTTTATCTGCATGTATTATATTAACGTTCAGATTTTCTTTAGCTATTTTATAAACGTCTAACCGACAAAACCTATACTTAAACCAAACGAAAACTTATCTGACATATGACAGTATGACTGACATAGTGATCTATCAAAAATTAAAAACATAATCCTATTTTTATACACACGCTAAACAAAAGTAAAGCCGCAAAAACTATACCTAATTAATAATAATACTTCTTAACGCGAGCGAAGCCGCGGGCAAAAGTTAGTCGTCAAATATAATCCGCTAGATATATTATCTATGCACTATGCACAAAAATGTTAATTCAAAGGTCTCTGCAAAATAACTCAATGTAGATGGCGCTAGCATACAGAAATTCGTATATTTTAAACTGAAAAGTTACTAATCTTATATAGCCTGCATCTCAAAATCCTTTCTTAGGGGATGCCTTCGTCATAATAGCCTTATGCGTGCAAAGTCTCAGCCCGATTGGTTTAAAATTGACAAAGTTTACATACAAACTTTCATCCCCTATTTTATCCCCTTGGGGGTAGAATTAATCAAAATACTTTCTTAACGTATGCCAACGTCATAACGTCTACCTGCATGCCAAATTTCAGCCCGATCCGTCCAGTGGTTTGGGCTGTGCGTTGATAGATCACTATGTCAGTCAGTCACCTTTGAGTTATATATATATAGATTATTTTTGTCATTATGAAATATTTTCCGTAATGATACATTAATTTTTACACGCCGTTATGAAGATTGTTTGTTTATTTAATGATGAAAAATTTATTTACCTTTTTATTAATCAGATAAATTTAAAAAATATATGTTGTATGGTAGCGGTTACAAATACTACATACCCTTACTTTGCTCGCGGATGTCGTAAAAGACGACTAAGAGTATTGTAATGACCTAAGCCAACTATATCTGATGCCGGCCGTCCGATGCGTTTGGTCAACAATTATATACCCAAGGAGAGTTGACGTCTGGCAGGCGGCCGGTCATATAACTATTGCCAATAACATATTACATTTACAATATGTAACATTTTACAATATGTACTATGAAAGAAGAGTATATATTGTATCGACCCCAAGTAATGGGGATGAGAGTAGGAGAATGATGATTTTTAAATTGAACGTATATTTAATTATAACGTTTACTATGTAAAATAATTTCGATTAGTTTAACAAATGCCCTCTTTATATAATAAGGCTGGTGACCCTAAACTTTAATCTAGGCTTGAGGCGTGATATGGCGTCTCGATCTAACCGGGGTTACAGAATATTAGATAAACAGAATATAATTTTTTGTCTGGCCATGATATTTTTAATTTCTGATTAAATCCTTGTTGGCCTTTTATTTTTGCGGTGGACTATGGATGTATCTCGCCCCACCAAATCGGTCCGGGGTGACGGAAAGGGCGGCGCGTGACCCCATAGACCCACCATGCAAACTCCTTTCTTCGCCGTGCGAGCGGGCCACCGGTACCCGATCTTTGTGTTCGGTGGCCAAATCCTTGTTGGCCTACTAACATTTCTAAGATATAATTAATGGACATAGAAATTATATCCATATTTTTTTTTTGTAAGAGTAGGTAGGTACCCTGCACTAAGGCAATAAACCTTATACTGCGGGTACCTTATATACATGTCATTAACGGATATAAAAATAATAATTATACTTAGACTCAGAATAACAAGATGTGGGTCGAATTAGAAACTGTTCTCCTTATGTTGTTGTCCTTATGGTAAAGTAGGTCCCATAGCTTAACCACTATGCCAAATGTGCTACCCAAAGTAAGAATTTCTAGATCGTTTCAAGAATTATTCCTAGTAGAATAGAATCCTTAACACTTGATATGAGAAACCGATATATTTAATCCATTAAGGTATCTGCGAATATATTTCAGTGATACATTTTGCATTTCGTTATACTTTAGTCTCACAGTTGCAAACAAAGCGCTTCAAGTTACATGACAGCTCCTAACCACAAACAGATATTTGCACTGTAACTACAAAGGAATAGGGTTTGAATTTAATTGGTATGAAGAGAGTATTGATCTTTTCAGTTATAGTTATACATATGAATAGAGACTTTATTTCTATTGAAATAAGGTGCTATTCACTTTGAATAGGTATATAACTTTAATTTTCCTATCTTAGCTTTCGCTGTAATACGCTAATACTTTGGCGTCATGGCGGATACTTCAACAATGGGGAATATGCATTATAATTCTTTATTTTTTTAAACGTTTCTACTAGTTATTACATTACCAAAAATAAATATAACACATCCAAAATATAAACCATTACGCTAAAAAAAAATATTAAAATCACCATCATTTTCGGGCGATTTAAACGCGGCTATTATGACGCGCTTCTGTGACGTCAGAATACACATACAAGTTGGATGTCAACAACGAAATATTTGGTTCATGAAATTATTGAAAATTAAAAAAGTGAGTGTAAAGTCAACTTATCACCATGCAAAAGAACAGAAAACCGAATTATAAATATTGTGTCGTTCCTATGTGCCAAAATATTATTAAAACTGCACCTAACAAAGTATATTTCCTTATGCCGAGAAATGTAACAAATAAGAAAAAAAATGATTGTTTGAGCAGTTTATACTGTTGTGAAGATCATCATTTTAACGTAAGTAAACACATTAGAGAAGTGATGAAGTACCTATATAAAAGAATCATTTTTCCTTAATTACGTGCACATACTTGTTTTATTTACAAAGTTTGACGTACACATACCTACCTAGTTTACGTAAAGTTCTTAAAGATATATTCTCAATGTCCAATATGTACATGGGTCTTTATCCATAAAAGTAATATATGTTTAGTCATCTATGATACCTATGAATGAAAACATGTAACTTATTATAGTAAGAGAAAAGTTGGATATTATTTATCTTTCTATTGGGTTTCAGATATAGAGAATTATATGCAATACAAAATAATGGCATTAGAACAGGGACAAAAAGTGACGTTTGTTAAGTCTCTCATTCACAAGGATTATAATACTTGAACACATAAAAATAATAACTCATGAAATAACTGGGTAACGATACAAAATAATCACTAGAAACACCTTGATACCAGAAGACTTAGGTGTACGATGACGTCACGTTGTGAATAACTAATCGCGTCGTGTTTTAGAAATTTGCGAGCGAATTTCAAAAAAGCCGGTTTTTGATAATTAAATTTCACTATTAAATAATGATGAATTTCAAAAATAATTGTATAGGTATGTTTTTTAAGCAATAAAGATTACAAATAAAAATATTTTGTTCATTTTGGAGTCACGTGCATATTCCCTATTGTATTTATAATATAAATCGTATAATACATATTTAATTTGCTTCAACATATATTATTTCATCGAACTAATTGCATCAATGTGATAATAGATTGAGATAACACTTTAATGCACTTAAATGAGGGATTATGGCATTATAACCACTATGTTAGAGCCTAAGTTAAGTATCAATGAATTAGTCTCTTTATAAATTATACATAAGTCTCTTTATAAACTGAATAAAACCCTCTTTATAAAAAACTGTGATTTGGACATATATTATCGTGATTTTTCATCATCATCCTCCTCTCACATTTTATATGTCCCACTGCTGGGCTCGAGTCTATTCCACTTGGAAAGAATTGGACTTACTATACTACACTGGTCAGATTATGGTCGGGATAAAGTTATATTTCTAGTTTTATTGTATAAATAACACCTATGGCACATTTCTATTTTTATTTTCTTTATTTTTTACTTGACTTTTTTTATTTTTTATTTTCTTTTTTAAATAGTACGCTATAGTCTAATTGCTACGAACGTGTAATAGCTGTGTGGTAGCTGCTACGAATACTACCAATCCTTACTTTGCTCGTGGATGTCGTAAAAGACGACTAAGAGCCTTATAATGACCTGGGCTAACTACATCTGATGCCGTTTGGTCAACAATTACGTTCCCAAGGAAGGTTGACGTCTGGCGGGCGGCCGGTCATGAAACTATTGCCAATAAGTTTTAAAATAATGTACTATGAAAAAAGAGTACGTCTTGTATCGACCCCAAGTAATTGGGATAAGAGTAGGAGAATGATGAGTCTAATTGCTATGAACCTTAACATTCATTCAAAACTTATTCTGTTAATAAAAGGACTGCGCTTTTCATACTAATTGCGTTCCAGTTACACACCACCCAGGCCACCTCAAAGGCTGAATAAACAACGAGTAACTTCATACCTTAACGTAATTCTACATCTCCGTTTCAGTGGAACATCAGTACTGATTCCTCGTTTTCAATAGCGGTCAATGCAAGCGAGCGGAACAAACGACAATTTTCTTTCCACAACCATAAATTAACTAACTCGTTCGTCATACCACACTCTCGCAAAGAATCAAAGTCTGAATAATAACAATTTCTTCGTTCGTTGAGCGCTGGCGCCGCAAAACCAAACTTTTACGGTATGCATGCCTAGTAAATACAGTTTATTATCAGTTTAAACATGCATGCTCGTTTGCAAGTAAAAGTAATAAAAACAGAAAACCTAATGAAGCAAACTCTTAATACCTTGACCTGGCCTTCCATGCACCAGTTAAGTGTTTTATTAATTCAAATCGATCTGATAACCTTCTAGTCGTGTAAAATCCTTGAAACTATAAATAAAATCTCTAATTATAAAGCTTTCTATGGAGTGACGTGGTTATAATTGCAACATGTCAACTTGTCCACAGTAAAAGTCGACTGAATGAATTGCTAGGAAAATTTATAGAAACAAATTTAATTTCCTTTCCGAATCAGATAATATACAGAGTCTATATAATTTGGAATAAGCTGTGTAGTAGCGGCTACGAATACTACTAACCATTACTTTGCTCGTGGATGTCGTAAAAGACGACTAAAAGCCTTATGACCGAACTGTGCCAGCTCCATTTGATGCCGTTTGGTCAACAATTACATTCCCAAGGAGGGTTGACGTCTGGCAGGCGGTCGGTCATAAAACTATTGCCAATAACTTTTACAATATGTACTATGAAAGAAGAGTACATGTTGTATCGACCCCAAGTAATGATATATAATTTGGAATAATAAAATTACTATTAAAATATAACACAAGATTTTCGTCTCTTGTTCAATCTATCTGCAAATACTATTTGACTGGGCCTCCTTAAAGAACTAAAATCCTGTAATCGCCATACTTGGCAAAATAATGTGCAATTTCTATTATTAATATGTCTTCTATTACCACGCAGGACAATACTTTGTGCAATCTTCAAACTGTTATTCTGAGTCTTGATGTAATTATATTTGCGTTTATTATATGTTTGTAAAGTCTTTTGATTATTGCTTTAGTGCCGGAAGTTCGTCTTTAAAAATAAATAATAAAAAGGATAATCTAAATATCCTATTAGATCAGTCATGTCAAAGACACGGCCCACGGGCCGCATCCGGCCCCTGGGCCATATCAATAAGGCACACGATCGCAATGTTTTTAACAACGGTATATTATATACTATATAATTTAAAAAATAAAATGTTATAATAAATCAGTTCATTTTTTTTTTTACTTTCATACTGACCCGCCTACGAATTCAAAATTTAATATATGACCCTCTGCAAAATTGAATTTGACACCTCTATATTAGATTATACCTGTCCATGTTCCTAGAGATCATATACATAATAAAAAAAATATTAACTGATTTAATCAAATGATATTGCCGATTCGATGAGAAAATATTTAAAAATCGATATTCATTCCATCGAGAGTCAAGAATACGTAGCTGCAGCGAAATGAATAGCAAAAAAAAAACAATCGCTGTCGTTCGCATTTTGCAATCATCCCCGCCTTTTTCAATCGATAGCCTGTTTCTTTAGTGGTCACGATTTGTCCTTCATGCTACAATGAAAAAGCATCTTGGTGTTGGATGTGAATTCAAAGTTAATTTGTACTCTCGTGCCTTTGAAAATTTTTATATCGAAATCTATTTATAAGGAATACTGAAGTATAGGAATGGTTTCCATCAATAGAAGAGAAGCCATTGTGAATATTTGTTGTAAAGATTTTTAAACAAAAAATGTTTTTGGAAATTCTAATTCGATTTCTTGCATATGAATATGTATTGTTTCTAACGATGGTTAGTTTTCGGCATACATTTTGTAGCGTTGAATATATGTTTTGTAATAGCTTTCGCCCCAGGCTTCACCTGCGTGGTTTGTTGACAAAAAGGTAGCCTATGTCCTTGTCCAGGCTTCAGTCGCGCACTCAGTGTCACTCATCGTCTCTCAATGGTTTTAATTTTATTTTTGCGGAATTCTCTTTTTTTTTTTCATGAATAAAAGTATCCTCCTTATAACATAAGTTACCATCAAGATTCGTAAGTAGGGGGCTGGTCATAAAACTAAAGCTATTATAATAACTTTTTCAATATGTATGATGGAAGTGGAGTATATATTGTGTTGACCGCAAGTAATTGGGATAAAAGCATGATGATGGTGATTTTTATCTGGATATCAAAGCATTCGCATTAATAGCTAATACTAGATTTAATCAATAAAATATATTTAATACTAGCAGACCTGGCCACGCGTTGCTGTGGCTAAAGTAGCCCCAGTAACACGTGGTGGTTATGCTAATAAATTGTAGCTTATATGAAACTTTTGTACGTTTAACATAGCGCCATCTATTAAATACTTACACAATCCAGTCAATAGATATCGACATCTGTTAGAATTGTTTGGAGATAACAGATAATTGTGACTGTCAAATAATCAACAAATAATTTGCAATAATATAATATTGCGACTATAAATTGAGATGGAAGCTGTTCTATCTTTTAAGTTGGATCAAACTACACATACTGTGTAAATTTGATTAAAATCGGTTAAGTACTTTAGGAGTCCATAGCCGACAAACAACGTGACGCGTAATTTATATATATTAAGATTTAAAAAACTAAAGTGAACTATTTTTTTAGCGCACCGTACACAGATTTTTTCGTAGGCTGTAAATGAAGTTGTTCCGTTACGCTCTGAGGAGAAAGGCTCGATCGGGTGAACTCGTGACCGCCGGGTGTACCCGAGCGAGAAAAACACAGTCAGCTGCTCTTCACTGCTCTGTCACTATGTTTATCTATAATACTATCTACAATTTACATGTAATAATTGTTATTATTAATTATTATCAATAATTCAATAGCTTTTGTAATAATTATTTTTGACGACTGGCTATGGTATGGTTACACCTGTACATACGTACTTCTTCGGGAACGCTTTTTTTATTTTTTTGTATTTATTTTCTATCATATGTTTAAGTTCTGTCGGTAGCCCCCATGATTGCTTTGTGTTATTTTTTTATATAAACCTAAAAATCTTATAATTAGTTATTTTGATCAACTGATATTACAAAATACTGATATTATGGAAGCGAGTGAAGTATGCAAGGATAGAGTTCTCTGGCACTCTGTTCTCTCTGCCTACCCTGCAAGGGACAAGGCGTGATGATATATATGTGTGTATGTATGTATAACAGATGACTATTCACCACCCCATATCTTAACCGTGGGTGATCGTACGAGACGACTAAGGGATATAAAACGCATATAACTTCTATGCGAGAGAAGGAAAACTCGAAACAAAACCCTATACCAACACGTCTGACCAGCGCGGTATAGTAGGTTAATTTCCCTCCCGTTACGAAGGAGGCCTGAGCCCAACAGTGGGACATTTATGGGCTGTGATGATGATGATAACAGATGAATTTGCCTTGCCATAGTGGAGGTAATATAGCCCAACAGGGGGATGTAGCTCATCATCCACATGATGAATAAATTTCCATGTTTCGTTTTAAACTTATAATAATAATACTTAGTAGTAGTAGCGACATCTGTAATTATAAAATTGTTTTAATTTAATAGTGATGATCTACAATCTCTCTCTCCGTGTGGTGACGGAGTAAGAAAACAATTCACCACCCCCTATCTTACCCGTGGGTGATCGTACCAGTCGACTAGGGGATATAAAACGCATATAACATCTATGCGAGAGAAGGAAAACTCGAAACAAAACCCTATACCAACACGTCTGACCAGCGCGGTATAGTAGGTTAATTTCCCTCGCGTTACGAAGGAGGCCCGAGCCCAACAGTGGGACATATATAGGCTGTGATGATGACGATGATGATCTCAAAAAAAACTATTCATATTGTATTACTTCTTTATGAGAAAAAAGAAATAAAACTGTATTTTAAAATGACATTATACCCTGTCTCGTTCTATCAACAATGTACTATTTCTAGTAACGTCATCACAATAGTGTTTGTCGTTTTGATTTGACACGTACTTCACTCACATTAGAGTATAAAATAGCATAGCAAAAACTGAAAAAAAATCTAATTAAATCTATGACTGTATTCCTTTTATTTATTAATTTTAATAAGTTTTAAAACCATAAATAAAGTTAAAAACGGAATCAAAAATTTCTTAAGACAAGATTTTTATATAAATAATCATCATCATCATCTCAGCTTATATACATCCCACTGTTGGGCTAGAGCCTCCTCCATAATGGCAAGAAAATTGACCTACTATACCACGCTGGATTTTTTTTTTTTTTCGAGTTTACCTTCTCTCGCATAGATGTTATATGCCTTTTAAATCCCTTAGTCATCTCGTACGATCACCCACGGTTAAGATAGGGGGTGGTGAATTATATTTTTACTCCGTCACACAATTAAATAAATAATAGAGAATAAATTATTCTTACATCAGTATTCGAAGACCAGATCAAAGATGACGATACACTGTCTAACACAAAAATATAAAAAAAAACTCCCAACTATTGAATAACTTGAACAAAATCTTTACTAAGTTACGTAATACACTTTTCGTAGCGGTACAGGTAACGATCGCGATTTCCCGCTACGAGAGAGCTACGAACAGCTACGACCGAGCACGAGGGCACACACGATAATAATGTTTAACACAGCATTAACCTATTTTTGATGTAACTAGTTCAATACATAGCCAATTGCAACTGCATAATGGCGACATCTGATACATATACCGTTTCCTATCGACCCAGTTAACACTGTTATATAGGACTAAAACAATATGATCTCCTTTACATAATATAAAACAGAGAAAGACACTTTACCTCCCCCTGTTTGTACATTTAATCTTTTAAACTACGCAACGGATTTTAATGCGATTTTCGTTAATAGATAAGAGTAATTTACGAGGAAGGTTATATTATATATATATATATATATATATATATATATATATATATATATATATATATATATATATATATATATATATATATATATATATATATATATATATATATATGTGTGTGTGTGTGTGTGTGTGTGTATATATATTTATATATCATTATTTTCCTACTCTTATCCCAATTACTTAGGGTCGATACAATATGTACTCTTCTTTCATAGTAGGTACCTACATATCGTAAAAGTTATTACCAATGGTTTTATGAGCAACTTTTTTTATTTTTTTTTATTGACCAAACGGCATCAGATAGAGTTGGTCGTTATAAAGTTCTTAGTCGTCTTTTACGACATCCACGAGCAAAGTAAGGGTTGGTAGTATTCGACATTATGCAGCCGCACAGCAACTGCATGATGTTGACTATATATATATATATATATATATATATATATATATATATGTGTGTATGTGTGTGTGTATGTGTTAATAGATAGAGTGATTTATGAGTACCCATGTTTATCTTTTATATGTTACTAAAAAATAATGGGTTATGTACGAATCTATTTTATACAATAGTACTATACAGTATTATTTCTTATACAATTATGTAGGTCGATGGGGTATAGTCTGTCATTAATCAGATTTAAAAATAAAATATATAGGCGTAGCTTTAACTCAGTTATTATGCAAAAATGGCATTCATAACTAAGCTGAGCGGTTGACTGTTGATAGAAATTTTAAACGAGCTACGATTTTATTTTTGAGTTTAATCAGTGCACTGGATTGCTAAAGTGTGATCTGATAAGTGGTTATGAGTAGAATCCTTGATACGCGGTGTAAGGACAAAATTAGATAATATGTAAGTTTCTGTTTGGTGACGGAATAAAAACACAATTCTCTACTTAATCTTGCCTGTCGGTGTCGTTAAAAGAGATTTAAGAAAAATATGTATACAACATTTTACGCAAGAGATAGAAAACTCAAAATACAACCCCATACCAACCCATGACAATTTCAATTATCTCATTATGGAGGAGACTTGATCTCAGGATTGGGACGTATATGAATTGAGATGAAGATTACAATGATAATGATACAATGGGATATGTTATTAAATTTTACATATTGGCTAATATTTTCCACTAAATTATGTATTTGAAATATAATCATTTGGTGCTAACAATATATGTTATATGGAAAGATGGCGATTTTAGGTGTTATTTCAGAATTTTAATTATTGTTACCTCGTTATTTTTGTCGTTTTAGAAAGTATTACATAAAATAGTTTTTGAAGTGAAAGCTTCTTTTAGCACAACGCACACAGATTTTTTCGTAGCCTATAGTCTCACTTATAAGTGAGACTGATCCGTCACGCTTTGAGGTGAAAGGCTAGATCGGGTGAACTCGGGACCGTCGAGTGTATCCGAGCGAGAAAGATACCGTCAGCTGCTTTTCACTGCTGTAACGCTGCGTTTACTATATTCAATTTATATGTAATAATTGTTATTATTAATTATGAAATAGTTTTTAATAGTTAATTTTTGACGTCTGGCTATGGTATGGTCATACCCATGCATACTCTCTAAGGCATGCTTTTTTATATTTCCTTTTTTTTTCATAGGTTTAAGTTTTTACTTCTGTCGATAGTCCTCATAAATGTTATCTGTGTTTTTTTTAATAATATCTCCGTTTCTAGTTATGTTACTACAAAAGCATTTATGTAAGGAAGAACTGCTAAACTCCAGTTTATGTAATAATACTTCATCATCACAGCCCATAAATGTCCCACTGATGGGCTCGGACCTCCTCCGCGATGGGAGTGAAATTGATTAATTTTTAGTAGGTTTACTATACCGCGCTGGTCAGACGTGTTGGTATAGGGTTTGTTTTGAATTTTCCTTCTCTCGCATAGATGTTATGTGCGTTTTATATCCCTTAGACGTCTGTTACGATCACCCACGGGTAAGATAGGGGGTGGTGAATTGTATTCTTACTCCGTCACCACATGGTTTTTTAGTAACATCTCGGTAATATGTAATTGTAAGTATTGTAAAGTAATGCTACAAAATCATTTATGTAAGGAACGACTGCTAAACTCCAGTTTATGTAATAATACTTATTGTTTGTAAAATCAATAGTCATAGCGTTGGAGTGCCACAAGTTATTGTATATTTGCAGCTGTTTTTCTTATATTGAAAATAAATCATAGAGAGTCTTTGGCAGGTAACAGATACAAATTGGCTATATTACACAAGAAGTTGTTTGTTTATTATAATGTCCAACATTATTGCATCCAAATAAATTCTGATTTATAATAATAATAATATACAGTTTTATTATTTTTTATTGTTTTAGTTTTAATGTGAACCAATAACATTTTTTTTATATAAAGCCTGGTACTGAAGCTATGATCTTAGTATTGCAAAGGATTCCGTATGGTGACCGAGTAAGAATGCAATTCACCACCACCTATCTTACCCGTGGGTAAGAGACGATTAAAGGATATAAAATGTATATAACATCTATGCAAGAGATGGAAAACTCGAAACGAAACATATACCAACACGTTTGACCTGCGTGTTATAGTAGATCAATGTCCCTCCCATTACGAAGGAGGCTGGAGCTCAACAGTGGGACGTATACGAGCTGCGATGATGATGATGCATTCAATGGATATAAATCACACTAAGTCTCAGAGCATCAATTTATGGATGACACAAAGTATTGTTCAGCGTTGTCGATTTAAACCAATTACACTGGCACAGTAAAGCTGTATTTTCACCACTACGGCATCTGTGCACTTAAATCTGTCAATGACAAATGATTAATAAGCTTTAAAAAATGTATATCAGCTCAGCTCATGTATGTCCTACTGTTGGGCTCGAGCCCCCTCCATAATGGGAGAGTAATTGACCTACTATACCAAGCTGGTCAATCGTGTTGCTAAAGGGTTTGTTTTGAGCATTTCTTCTCTCACATAGATATTATATGCGTTTTATATCTCTTAGTCGTCTCGTACGATCACCCATGGGTAAGATAGGGGGTGGTGAATTGTATTCTTACTCCATCACCACACGCAAAAGATGCTTATACATATACCATCTTTGAACTGTTAGTTTCTAATGTACCCTGCATGATAGTAATTTACACAATATTTTTTTTATAATAGAAAATACCATAGAAAACTAAAAAAAAATAGTTTATAGAGATATATTTATCTAAAACATTCGGCGCTTTTAACAAAGCTTCAAAAAATAGCTGAGCTCTACACTCGATTTTTAAATCCGCTACCTGACCTCGGCGTAAGCTCTTTTTATTTAAGCTTAAAAGCTTTACATGTATTTCAACTTACTGCCTTGATATTTATAGGAACAAGTTATATAAAATGAAAAGTTATATAAATATTAATATGAATTCCAGGTTAGAATAGTTTATGACTGTTAAAAATCATTTTATTAACTGACAGCGGTATACGAATATCTTTTGAATAAACTATAGCTTTTAAAAATACTGTGCGGATTGACCAAATGGTGTTATAGCGGACCTGCCGTTCCAGTATCGGGTCTGATTCCCACACAGGACAAAACTTAGCGCGCTTCCGCAAACCGTTGCGTTGACTTCAGGCAGGCGGACAATTATAAAACTAAAATTAGTAACTTTTTTCTATATATGCTATGGGAGCAGTGTACAGATGTACTACACATATTGGCTCGACTCCAAGTAATTATGGGTTGATGATGATGATTTTATTAGAATAAAAAATGGAATAAAAAAGAAAACAATCTATGACGAAATTAAATTAATGTTCAATCAGCCACTTAACAAAATCTAAACCAAATATCAAAATTTAAATTATAAATAAAACTATTTTTAAGTATTCTATCATGTTTTTATGTAAATTAAAAAAATCAATTTTAATTTCGTAACGTTGGGAATACTTTACAGCGTCCATGGTCATGGGAGGTGTAATACTCGCATGAACAACAAACATCTTTAATAAATTAGAAAACTAGCGAATTTGAGTGCAGATATCTATATTTATTTTATTAAAGTTCTGCGTCCACCATCTCAGTTTTATAAATACAGTGTATACTCTCTATAACGTCATTCGTTATAACGACAACCTTTCTATAATGTCATTCGTTATAACGACAACCTTTCTATAAGGTAGAAATTAGATCAATTTGGTTGGTTTACCGTAGAACCCATACATTAATGAGGCGTAAGTTTGCACATATTACGCATTATTGTCTGCTACTGGGTAGGAAGGTAGATAATCCATCGTTGCGTGAGTGCATAAACCTGTGTGTGCCTGATAACTACATGCGTGGTATTGGTCGAAGACAACATCGACTATTTGCCTGCCCGCCAACATGGCGGATTTGCCAAGCCAGTAATAGTCCTACTGAGAGAACTATTATTCTAATGAACATGTTAAAAATGATTCCAGACGTATCTACGTATAGATATATTTACTGATAGAACATGTGCAATAAACAACCAAGTATATTTAAATTGGGCGCTGCGTTAAGTTTAGTTTTGTTTATTATTGTTAATGTTATTTTATTTGTTATTGTATAATATTAGGTATAATAAGTAGATATTTAGATTGTGTAGTATAGCATATAACCGTTTTGGTTTAAACTGTAAGCGTTTATGTTTCTAAATAAATAAATTAATTGACTCTTTATAACGCAACAACCATTCTCTATTACGAAGAAATATTTTCATATTTAGACAACAGTATATGTATTTAACTGTGGTGCCGAAATTTCTAAAGAAGATACCTGAGGTCATAAACAACCGTCTCGCTTTTATCATTATTAATTGCCTTATTGTTATTTTTTTATTGCCTTATTGTAATTCTTATTGTTTCACGAAGATGGTTCCACCACATATCAAGACACACACAAAATACTAAAAAAATACTAAAAAATTATTGGCATAACAAAACACGTCAGGTAAAGTTAACACAATATATGTGTTTAGAATAATTTACCTATTGGTAGTAATAAAATTAGAAATTATTGTAATTGGGTTAAATTTAGTTATGTTTCTCTTCTCTCCGTATAACGAAAACTCTTTTTAACGCAACAAAATGATCGGTCCCTTGAAATTCGTTGTAAAGAGGTTACCACTGTATCTGCGCACGAATGTTATTAACTATAACCATTAACTATAAACCAACTACTAGATTTTTTCAAAAATAAACTGCATTAACCCTCATATTATGTAGAATGAATAAATGTATACTACAACCTTATTCAGAATTTTTATCATTTTCCAATGAAAATATCATTTCTCAAGGACTGAAGCGCTGAGATTTTAAGCCTCTGCTTAGTGCACCCACGTAGTCAGTTTGATCCGTTGCTAGCAGAAAATAAATGGTACTTTTTTAAAATCGCTTGTTGAATTATCTGTTATATTGGCTGACAAACGTGAAAGTAGTGCTTTCTACTGCGCAAAACTTATATTGTTATAAAAATATATAAAATGTTAATTATATAGTATGACTACTATTAATTTCTACACAAATATTTAATCTTCAATTATATGTTCTCCCAAATTATATGTTAATTTATAACAACTTTCAAATTATAGTCCTCCCATGACCATGAACGCTGTAAGCGTCGGGCAATTTAAAATTACATATAAACGTGATAGAATACGTAAATAAATTTGGAAAATCCATATTTAAGTGAACGTCTCATAATTTTATATTATTTATCATTTACTTATTAGTCAATGCCATAAATGAAAATGAAAGAAAATAAATACCTACTTTTGAAATTTCATGCCATTCTTGACGTAGTGCTAAACATAGCTGTTTGTTTACAATAGGCTGTATGGGATTTGTTTCCTTTGCCTGTCTGAATGGACGAACAAAAAAATGTAAACGAACCCAATGTTCATAAGGTATACATACACTAATAACTAAGCAGTTTAGTTTTTAATTAATTGCAATTAAACGACAAAGAATTACCAAGCCATTTTCGAAAGGCAACAGCGTCTTGCCATTATGAAGCTTTTAAAAAAAGAAATATTTTGATACATTAATTATAACGGTCCTGATCGTGCCAGATCCAGAATATATAATCCGTACGTCCTCAAATATTGTTTTTAATCAACTATTTTCTTACTTAAACAAAATAATTGCTTTTTAAAAATATCAAATACGTTTAAATGAATGTTTTTTTCTTGACATATGTATGATAATATTATCTTATAAGTGCAATGTGGAAAAATACAATCATTTTTAGGTTTGAAAAGTTATTGATTTTCATATATCGAGAGTAGAGCAAGACCTCAACTCTTTGCTTATGAGGCGTGCAATAAGGAATGAATATATTATAGGAAATTTCAAAGACAGTGACGAAAAAGTTAAGGAGTGAACGCTTGACGTGATATGGATATGTAATGAGATGGGGTGAATGTTGTGAGATACAAGTATGAATATTAACGGCTTTAGGGGTAAAGGAAGATCCAAGAAAAGATGGACCATATGAAGCATGATATGGATAGAAAGGGATTAACTATAGAGATGAAGTCTGATAGGATTGATTGTATGGAATAAATGGACTTATATCGTTACTCTCAAAGAATTGGGATAAAAGTAATGTGATGATGATGATGAGCGATATCATAGAATGCAAATATTATTAATAATCATTATATTTTTTATAAAACTATAATATTTAAAAATAAACTTTAATCTATTAATATTATAAATGTGAAAGTTTATGAAGATGTTTAAATGTTTGTTACTCAATCACGCGTAAACTGCTGAACAGATTTCGATGAAAATTGGTACACAAACAGACCACACCCTGGATTACCACAAAGGATTTTTTTATCCCGGTAATTCGTTCCCTTGTAATAGTTTAGTGCTCAAAATTTAAATTGTGAATATCACTTACAGACTAGTTACGAAGTCGCGAATAGAAACGAGTTTAAAAAAAATATACGTGTGTACAAAGTACACATATCAGAAGTGAAACAATGGCAAACTAATTTTTAAATCGCTCGCTCTCCCTCTCTCTCTCTCTCTCTTTCTCGTGCTGCGTATCTAGTGTAACGTTTCATCTGTTAAAAAAAATACCATCATGCGCGCAAAGAAGTTTCAATTCAAAATAAATATGGCGCGTAACAAAAAAAATGTGACTTAGAAATAAACATGGCGTGTAACAGAAAAACCTTACAATATAAAATTTCTCCCATACATCCATAATGAAGATTCACTTCAATAAAAAAACATACATAACCCAACACTTAGTGTTATTTAGTTTTATCATTTACTCTGGCCGTTCGGATATAATACTGGTCTTGTTTATTGGTCATGCAAGGCAAGCTTGAACCGAATTTTAAAAGCATCATCCTCTTCTTACTCTTATCCCAAATGATTGGTGTAATATGTCCTCTTCATACATAAAATCCTATCGGATATCTTCTCGGTTTTCATAACCTGACTATCCGTGTTATGCTTTCTAAAATTAATCCATCTTTTCTTTATTTCTTCCTTGACAATCATCATCATCATCATCATTTCAGCCCATCGCCGTCCACTGCTGGACATAGGCCTCCCTCATGGTATGCCACAGAATGCGGTTCTGTGCCGTCTGCATCCATCGACGCCCAGCAATTTTAACTAGATCGTCTGTCCACCTAGTGGGGGGGCGTCCTACACTGCGTCGTCCAGTACGTGGTCGCCACTCTAGAACCTTTTTTCCCCAGCGGTTGTCGGTTCTTCGAGCGATGTGGCCAGCCCATTGCCACTTCAGCGTGTTAATTCTTCGTGCTATGTCGGTTACACCCGTTCTTCTGCGGATTTCCGTATTACGGATTCTATCACGCAGAGAAATCCCGAGCATAGCTCGCTCCATAGCACGCTGAGCGACTTTGAGCTTGGTTATGAGGCCTACATTTAGGGACCACGTTTCCGTGCCGTAAGTCATCACTGGTAACACACACTGGTTGTAGACCTGTGTTTTCAGACACTGAGGTATGTTGGACGAGAAGATCCTCTTAAGTTTCCCGAACGCTGCCCAACCGAGTTGGATTCGTCGGCTGACCTCTTTCTCGAAATTGGATCTACCTAACTGGACTGTTTGTCCAAGGTAAACATAATGATCGACAATTTCGAGAATCGCATTGCCAACTAGGACCGGTACAGGAATGACATGGGCATTTGACATGACTTTCGTCTTGTCCATGTTCATTCGTAACCCCACCAGTTGGGATACCCTGCTGAGATCGTTGAGCATGGTGCCAAGGTCCTCCATGGATTCTGCCATAACGACGATATCGTCTGCAAATCGAAGGTGAGTGATGTATTCGCCGTTAATGTTAATACCTAGTCCGGTCCAGTCTAAGAGCTTGAAGACATCTTCCAGTGCAGTGGTGAACAGTTTCGGAGAGATGACATCTCCCTGTCTCACGCCTTTCTGCAACTGGATCGGTTTCGTACTCTTATCCCGGATACGGACTGACATTGTGGCGTTCCTATACAAACACTTCAGCACTTCTATATAACGATGGTCGATTTGGCACCGCTGAAGGGACTGCAGCACCGCCCAAGTTTCGACTGAATCAAAGGCTTTCTCATAGTCCACAAACGCTATACACAGAGGCCGATTGTACTCCTCGGTCTTCTGGATAATCTGCCGAAGCGTGAGAATATGGTCTATGGTGCTATAGCCTTTTCGGAAGCCAGCTTGTTCGGGCGGCTGGAAGTCATCAAGCTTGCACGTGAGTCGATTGGTAATGACCCTCGAAAACAACTTGTAGACGTGGCTCAAGAGTGAGATGGGTCTGTAGTTCTTTAGAAGAGCTTTGTCGCCCTTCTTGAAGAACAGCACCACCACACTCCCGGTCCACGACTCTGGAACGTCGCCCCCGAGGATAACGGAATTAAATAGCTTTTGAAGGGCTTTTAAGACCGGCTTACCGCCTGCCTTCAGTAGCTCTGCCGTAATTCCGTCATCTCCCGGTGCCTTACCGTTTCGTAGTTGTTCGAGAGCCATTCTGATCTCGCACAAGCTAATGTCCGGGATTTCTTCGGTATAGTGCCGAGTTAGCTTGGATCTGGGATCTTGGACCAAGCCGACAACAGGACTTCGGGATGATTTATATAACTGTCCATAGAACCTTTCGACCTCTCCCAAGATCTCACCCTGGGATGAAATGACAGTGCCGTCATCGGTCTTCAGCTTAGTCAATTGGCTTTGCCCAATAGACAGATCTTGTGCGAACACTTTTGAGCCACGATTCCGCTCTATCGCTTCTTTAACACGGAGCGTACTAAATTGGCGAATATCGCGACGCACAGACCTGGAGATCTGCCTATTAAGCTGCCTGTGTTCGGACCAATCGGCTGAAGACTGTACTGTCATTTCTTTTCTCCGCTCCATGAGCCTGAGAGTCTGGTCAGAAAGTTTTTTAGGTCTATTGGCGCGGTGAGCCTTGAAAAACTTCGACCCAACCGCGTGGACAGTTTCCACGAACCTGTTGTTCATATCGTTAGGAGATTCGCACTCGTCTAGACATTGGAAGCGATTGTGTAGTTCGAGTTGAAAGCTTTCGAGGTTCTGGTATTGGACAGGTGTAGGTCGGAGGGTAGACTTCATCAAGCGTGACCGTTCGACTTTCGTATGGATATTTAATGAGCCTCGTACTATTCGGTGATCGCTCCCAGTTTTAATCCTGCTGATCACTGAGACATCATTAAATATATGTCGTTTGTCCGACAAGATGAAGTCTATCTCGTTTTTTGTTGAACCATCGGGGCTAATCCAGGTCCATTTCCTTTGTGGCTGCTTTCTGAAGAAGGAATTCATCATAAAGAGGCTTTCCTTCTCCAGAAATTCAGCCAGTTTCTGGCCCCTCTGGTTTCTGTGTCCATATCCATGTTTCCCCACTCTCAACTCATCATCACTCCTTTTGCCTAGTTTCGCGTTAAAGTCTCCCATAACCACCGTGAAGTGGGTTTTCGACGCGTGTATGGCTTTCGAGATATCCTCGTAAAAGGCCTCCACCTCGTCGTCGGAGTATGCCGAGGTCGGTGCGTATACCTGTATGACCTTCAACGAATACCGTTTGGTAATTCTGAGTATAAGGTACGCTACCCTTGTCGACACACTCTCGATCCTCTCCACGTTGCCTACAAGAGACTTGCGAACGATAAACCCTATACCGCCTTGGGACGGGTGATCTCCCTCCCGGTAGAAGAGCAAGTTTCCAGACCGGAGGATTATCGTGCCCTCGCCCTCTCTTCGCACTTCTGATAATCCTACAATGTCCCAGCGGATTTTGCTCAATTCCTCTTCCAGCTCGATGACCCTTTCGTCGGTCCTGAGTGTCCGAATGTTGTGTGTTACCAGGGCCAAGGGTCGTTTTGATTGGTAGCCGGATCGCTGCCGGGGATTCTTAGCACCCCCTACTCCATCGCTACCAGGCCCGCTACCACAATGAGCCCGTAGGATAGTGGAGCTGCCGTGACTGGGGGCCGTTTTTTTATTTGTGCTTATCATTAGGGGTTTTGAGCCATAATCGCCACGCTTGGCAGGCGGGTTGGCGATCGCAGTGTGGTGTTATACGTATCCCAGGAGAGAGCTGCTGCCCTCTCTCCTGGTGGACCCTTAGCCGATTTTTACGACTCCCACGGGCAAGCAAGGGGTGGCGACACTTGTATTCTATCCCGTCGCCACACGGGAAACTCCGGGTCCGGGTCCTTGACGGGTCCTTGACAAAATCTTCCAATATCCGTACTTAAAACTTTTCTCACAACAATGCCTTCATCTCGTCTTATCATGGCTATCATCATTTTGTCATCACTTCAACTCGTATATAACTGTTGGGCTCGGTCCTCCTCTATAATAGGAGCGAAATTGACCTACTATACCATGCTGGTGAGACGTGTTGGTATAGGATTTTGTTTCGAGTTTTCCTTCTCCTTTAGTCGTCTCGTACGATCACCCACGGATAAGATAGGGGGTGGTGAATTGTATTTATACTCCGTCACCACTCGGAAAAGTACACAATAGATGTTATATGTATATTGTATCATTTAGACTTTTTTTATGACATCCACGGTGAACTGTATTGATTCTGTCATCACACGGAATAATGCAATCATTATTTTAATTATTTTAGCTTTTAATCTGGCTTTAGGTACGATGGAAAGGTACTCGCGCATCAGCTAGATTCGATTTTTCTTGGTAGTAAACACACACATAATTTTTTCGACAGGCGGTTCGCCGCGTTAAATCAAAACTTTTTTTTGGTGGTGCCACAATCAATTTTGAATATTTATGTGTTTGAATAATGGTATAGGATTGGCTTAGGGTAGGACAACGTTCAGGAATAACTCCTACTAACAATAATAATATTCTACAATTATACCTAGATATTTTACTACAAAAAAAAATATAAAATTTTGAATTGCCTCACTTTTTTAATACTACAACGTTCATGATCACGTTAGGACTGAAATTAGATATCAATAATAAATGCGAATCCGTATGTTTTTTTAAGGAACACCATTAAGGAAATAATCCTTGTTTGCAGAGTACTTTACAAAGGCCACCGAAGACAAAGATCGGGTACCTGTGGCCCGGTCGCAAGGCGAAGAGAGGAGTTTGCATGGTGGGTCTATGAGATCACGCGCAGCCTCTTCCGTCACCCCCGATCGATTTGGCGGGGCGAGACGCATCCATAGCCTACAGCAAAAATAAAAATGGTACTTTACAAAGATATAATTAACGCAGACAAATTACACGCAGACTCACATCGGTTTGCGGATCGCATAAAGCATTGTCCTGCGTAGTAATTAGTAAATTAGTAATCGAACCCATGCCACTGGAAGATTGGTATTTTAACCACTGTGCATTCTAGGAATAGTTTTATTTGAAATATGTAATACTCATGTAAAAATTAGAAATCATTAAAAAAAATGTAAGCTTTTTAATATGACAATCCACGGCGGAAATATCTTAGAAGCAATAACATCTTCATTAAATACAAACATTATGTTGTCCAAATATACCCTTGTTTATTCCGTACGCTGTAGGCAATATATATATATATATATATATATATATATATATATATATATATATATATATATATATATATATATATATATATATATATACTTAAACATATTTTTTGCTGTTGAAAGATTTTATTTTGATTCAACAATCACAGAGAAAATGTAATTATTTATTCGAAATAATCGTCTTTATATTATAACGTCTTATAACGACCTAGGCTAACTCCATCTGATGCCGTTTGGTCAACAATTACATTCCCAAGGAGGGTTGACGTCTGGCAGGCGGCCGGTCATAAAACTATTGCCAATAACTTTTACAATATGTACTATGAAAGAAGAGTACATATTATATCGACCCCAGGTAATTGGGATAAAAGTAGGAGAATGATGAATCGTCTTTATATTAATTTCAAAAATAGCTAAAAAGCTAACCTTTGTAATACATGAGTATTTGACTTTATTTCACCGGCACCTGGCCATAAAATAGCAACTGTCTCCTTAACTTACCAGTTGAGCTGCGGCGTAGAATAATGAAATTTCAAAATAAAACCCTCTATCGAACCGTTTGACCAACGCCTTAAATCAATTTTACTCTCATTATAAATAAATAAATCAATATAATTAAATAATACCTATATTAACAAGATTTTCATCAATATCCTTACTAATATTATAAATGCGAAAGTAACTCTGTCTGTCTGTCGCTCTTTCACGCCAAAATTACTGAACCGATTGAAATTAAATTTGGTACGCAAATAGTCTACAACCTGAGAAAGGACATGGGCTACTTTTATATAAAGAAAGGGTTGTAAAGGGGGATGAAAAGTTGTCAGAAAGTATCATGATTTTTAAAGCCAAAAGCTTGAAACTAATTTTAGGCTATTGATTAGATATAAATAAATATGACATTAAAATTTTGTAAAAAAAATAACTTTAAGGGGTAAAATAAAAATGCAAGCATTAAGAAAGTAACCTTTTACGTGGGCGAAGCCGCGGGCAGAAGTTAGTACAACACATTTCATAACTATGAAAATTTTTAAAACCTGTTAAAATCAAGATTGAAGTTTTATTGAATAAAGCTTCGTTGCTAATCTGTGAAGTGAGTGTGAAATTGATGTGATCGAATCACTTAACACTATCAACGCTTTACATGACCTCGTGTCATGCAGCTAAGTAATATCTTTAGCCACATTACATTTTAGACATAGACATATCATCACGCCATATCCCTTGCAGGGTAGGCAGAGAGAACAGAGTGCCAAAGAACTCTATCCTTGCATACTTCACTCGCTTCTTCAACATTCATAATTCTCTTCATACACGCTCGCCGGTTTCGGAGACTCTTGACTCCACCTTCCTTCAGTACATGACCGATCTGGTCTAGGAAGGTTAGTCTCGGTCTCACCCGGTACCTACATCCTTCCACTTTCGCATTGTATATCTTCTTAACCAGACGTTCGTTCGGCATTCTTTCCACATATCCGAACCATCGGAGCATTCCCTTACGCATCTTTACACCGATACTCTCTTTCATACCTACTCGCTCTCTTACGTCATCGTTACGAATGCGGTCGGTCAGCCTAACTCCACAGATTTTCCGTAGAGATCGCATTTCGACCGCATTAATTTTACTTTCATACTCTTTTCTGCATACCCAACCTCTCGCTTCCATACAGTAATGTTGGGACAAGCACTGCGTTATGTATTGCTACACGTGCCTTCTGGCTGAGGTGGTGGCTACCGAGAAGTTACCCCAACGCTCCATTCACTCTATTTCCCGTATTCACTCTTCGCGCTATATCAGTGGTGTACCTTCCATCTCGCCTAACTCCACATCCAAGATATACAAATTTATCCAAGATATATATAACTTTATCTAGAGTAAATAAAACCAATGTTAGAGTAAATATATTTTGTATCCGATTTTCCCGCCTGTGCAAAATAAAGTCTGATGTAAAAATATAGATTCTTTTTACAAACGCCACCCAACTACAGTAAAGAAATAATTCTTGTATTGCGGAGGACTTCACAAACATACAATTAACGCAGACAAATTACACCCAGACTCAGAACAACACATTGTGGATCGCACAAAGTATTGTCCTGTGTGGAAATCAAACCCTCGACTGGCACAGAAGTTCGGTATCTTAACCACTACGCCATCTGTGCAATCAAGGTCGTTCCACCGTACATAGTTATAGTAATTATATTTATTATATATCATTAAACGAAATAATATTATAAAGTAGGACCAACGTCAGAATAAACTAGCACAATATCCATGCATAAAAAAATACCTATCATTCTAAAATAAATTCTGTTTATATAATATTAGAGCTCATATTCCTAGAATTCTTCATCGACGTCTTCAAGAAAATTATATTGCCCTTTATTTATTAAATTATTTCAGACTTTGTGCAATGCCATCGCATCTATGAACTGCAATTTATACTTTAACGCGTTTAAAATATAAATTGCTGTGCATAGCACTTACTGCTGAGAAAACTTTGATGGATGGAGTCACAGATAAAATATCGAAAAGACTATCTGAGAATACAAAACTTTTTGCGGATTATGATTTCATTTAGTTCATTCTTTAATTTTATAACACCCAAAGTAATTTATGTTAAAAGTTTAATGATTGTGTTTCTTTGTATTTGGGTTTCTAAATAAATGAACTGATTATGATGCGGTTTTCTTCTGTTTGTAAACTGACGTGATCGAGATGGTTAAGCCTAGCTATAACTACCAGGTTTGGGTTCACTGGATTCGTATTAAATATTTCTGTTTTCATTGAAGATTTTTCAGAGATTATTTTAAATTTTCTCCGTGTGGTGACGGAGTAAGAATACAATTCACCACCCCCTATCTTACCCGTGTCACACGAGACGACTAATGGATATAAAACGCATATAATATCTATGTAAGAGAAGGAAAACTCGAAACAAAATCTTATACCAACACGTCTGACCAGCGTGGTATAGTACGTCAATTACCCTCCCATTATGGAGGAGGCTCGAGCCCAACAGTGGGACATATATGAGCTGAGATGATGATGAGATTTTAAATTGTATATTATATACTAATACTTTATGTACATTGCATTAATGACTTTGAAGTTTGTATCTCTTCCACGTGGCTCGTGTAAGCTGATTGTTAATACAAAAGGAAGAAGGTGGAAGCTATAAATGGTTCTATGCTTTTTAACTAAACTAAATTTCTCCAAAATGGTAAGCCGAAAAGAAAGAAGAAAGTTACGTAGCAAGATGACAACAGCTTTATTCTTTTTTTAATAGTAGTAAAAGAAAACTGTCGGAAGGCTGCCGACAGTTTTCTTTTTCGATAAGCAGAAATTTATTACAGGGTAACACTGTGGTAAATTACCTCAGTTTGTCTGAGGTCTCCATCGACAAACTGAAGAAAGAGTTGGAAGCTCATTCCTCAACTTGCGGGAGTCAGCGACTTGGCTGTGCCCCTGATATTACAGAGGTCCAAGAGTGCCAATTAATGTTTATTATAAGTTGAGTTTCGTACTCATCTATCACCATAGACAAAAACCACAAAGCAGTCATGAGGACTGTCGACAGAAGTGAAAAGTTAAACCTATGAAAAAAAAAAATAGAAAATATTAAAAAGCGTGCCACAGGGATTATGTATGGGTGTGACCACACCATAGCCAGCCGTCAAAATTAACTATTGAAAACTATTGAATAATTGATAATAACTAATAATAACAATTATTACATATACATTGAATATAGTAAACACAAGCGACACAAGTACACAAGAGCAGCTGACTACATCTCACTCGCTCGGGTACACTCGGCGGTCCCAAGTTCACCCGATCGAGCATTTCACCTCAGACCGTGACGGATCAGCCTCACTTACAGACTACGAAAATATCTGTGTGCGGCGCGCCACAAAGAAGTTTACATTTCATTAAAACAATCTAGATAATATGTCGGTCGTAAAAACCTACGATAGTAATAAATCTTTTGTATTATAAAAAAATATTTAAATTTTTCATCAACCAATTTTGTATAAAATAGATTAATGTTTCATTATCTCAGTTCATGTATGTCCCATTGTTGGGCTCGAGCCTCCTCCATAATGGGAGTGAAATTGACCTACTATACCTATAACACTGGGCAGACATATTGCTATAGGGCTTTGTTTCGAGTTTCCCTTCTCTTGCATAGATGTTATATGCGTTTTATATCCCTTAGTCGTCTCTTACGATTACCTACGGGCAAGATAGGGTTGTGAATTGTATATATTCTCCGTCACCACACAGAAAAATAGATTAATGCTTCTTATTCATTTATTTACGTACTATTATGATAATGTCTTGTACTTCTTAAGTAGGCGATATAGCAGTCAACTAAACATCTTTTTTTCGCAAATGTTTTCGTCAAATTTCAATGCTCTTCTATAATTAAATTCACTTCAGAAATATGTCTCAATAACATACATACATACCATCACGCCATATCCCTTACAGGGTAGGCAGAGAGAACAGAGTGCCAGAGAACTCTATCCTTGTATACTTCACTCGCTTCCTCAACATTCATAATTCATAATTCAAAAGTCTCCGAAACCGTCGAGCTTGTATGAAGAGCATACAAGCTCGCCGGTTTTGGCGACTTTTGACTCCACCTTCCTTCAGTACATGGCCGATCTGGTCTAGGTAGGTTAGTTTCGGTCTCCCCCGGTACCTACATCCTTTCACTTTCGCATTGTATATCTTCTTAACCAGACGTTCGTTCGGCATTCTTTCCACATATCCGAACCATCGGAGCATTCCCTTTCTCATCTTTACACCGATAGTCTCTTTCATACCTACTCGCTCTCTTACGTCGTCGTTACGAATGCGGTCGGTCAGCCTAACTCCACAGATTTTCCGTAGAGATCGCATTTCGACCGCATTAATTTTACTTTCATACTCTTTTCTGCATACCCAACTCTCGCTTCCATATAGTAATGTTGGGACAAGCACTGCGTTATGTATTGCTACACGTGCCTTCTGGCTGAGGTGGTGGCTACCGAGAAGTTGCCCCAACGCTCCGTTCACTCTATTTTCCGCATTCACTCTTCGCTCTATATCGCTGTTGTACCGTCCATCTCGGCTAAATCCACATCCAAGATATACAAATTAATCCGCATGCTCCAGTACATCATTACCTATTTTTATTACCTATTTTTATTTGTCTCAATAATTTAATGATAATTTCGAATAACGCTAAGTATAGATTTACAAGGATAAACCACAACCACAACTTGGGTGTAATTTATTTTATTACAATCCTTATAAAAAGCAAAAACTCGTATCGTATAAATTATTCGAATTTTCAAATTGAAGTTCTAATCATTATATTACCGTTGAAAAAGCTAAAACTCGTATCGTATAAATTATTTGAATTTTGCGAATGGAAGTTCTTAGCTGCTAACAAATACGTAAATTGAAAACAATTCGAACGGGTAAAATAACTTAGTATCGTGTATATTTCAACTGAAACTAAAGGATTAACTTCAACTAAAGGATCTTTTACATTTAAATATGCGCTACACGGTTTCAAACAGTGGTTTGAAGCAGAAAAAGCAGAAATACGCTTTGCTGGCTACATGGTTCAAAGCTAGTTTGAAACCAACAGTTTTCAGAGAACGTGGCGCGGATAGGACGTCTTTACGCTCGCGTACCGTATATTTACTACAATGATGTCATGGTGCCTTACCTATCAAAAGAACAAAAAAATGGTTACTCAAAATTTTTGTTCAAAGGCTCAAATGGGAGCCAGTCTGATGGTACGACATTCACGGAGACGTCATTTTATAAAATATTTATAAATATTATTTATAAATTATTTTTATTATTATTTTTTTTCATTTTTATTTACTATTTATAAATAAAATATAGATGCTATAGTTGTATTGGAAAGTTGGGTTTTACGCAATTTATTGAAGAAAAAGGCTTGACAATTTTTACTTAGGAAATATTTTTTTTTTTATAAAATCCGATTATGAAATGAAAAATGATTTTGAGGCTTAATATGTGTAAACATTGTCGGGTAGATAGCATACCGTCACCTTAAGACGTAAATACACTACTGGAAAAAATTAAGGGATCAAAAAAAGATCCTTATTTTTGGGCAATTTTTAGCAGGCCATAACTTCGAGAGAAATGGTCGTACAGAAAATCAAAAAAAATAAAATTGTAGCTCCAAGTCTCTAGTTTTTGGATTGGAAGTTTAAAATTTTGTAACCTCCGCGGTTTTTGGGTAATCGTAGAAAAACCAGCAACAAAAAAAAACTGAAAATTTTTGTTTTTTTTTTTCGGTCTACGGGCGTAGAAAAAATTTTTCAACTTAACTACTATATCTATCAGATAACTTGTTTATTCAGCTTGAATTTGCTTTTTCAAAAAGTTCGATATGATCATTTCTCGCTAAGATATCGAACTTTGAATGGAAAAGGATCGTATTGTCTTTAACCATCAAATATATCAGCAACCAATGATCGCACAGAAAGTTAAAGGTGGGTTTGAATAACTTGAATGAATTCTCCTTAACGACTAGCCATTGCTTTTCCGAAAAAAAAGTTTTGAGCAAAAATGTGGCAAAATCTCGGAAAAACAATTATTTTCTCATTTTTAAAAATTATAAGCTTTTCAGAGCAAAAAACGTGATCCTTTAATTTTTTCAACATTTCGACCGTTTGAAACAAAAAACCGGCAGGCTGGATTAATTTGGTTTTTTGTAGGGTTTTTGTGGACATATTGAACTATAAAAGGTACATTTAACATTAGTGGTTTCCTCAATATTTTCGATCTAGCGCTTGATTTTCCAAAAAACCACCAAAAGCCCTTTTTTTGTTGCATTTTCAAATTAAGGTGACAAAAAGAAAATTTTTTTTTTCGGACATGCAACGGCTAGTCGTTAAGGAGAATTCATTCAAGTTATTGAAACCCATCTTTAACTTTCTATGCGATCATTGCTTGCTGAGATATTGATGGTTAAAGACAATTAGATCCTTTTCCATTCAAAGTTTGATATCTCAGCGAGAAATGATCGTATCGAACTTTTTAAAAAGCAAATTCAAGCTGAATAAACAAGTTATCTGATAGATATAGTAGTTAAGTGGAAATTTTTTTTTCTACGCCCGTAGACTGAAAAAAAAATCAAAAAAAAATTTGAATTTTTTTTTGATGCTGGTTTTCTACGATTTCTCAAAAACTGCAGAGGTTACAAAATTTTAAACTTCTAATCCAAAAACTAGACACTTGGAGCTACAATTTCCTTTTTTTTGATTTCCTGTACGACCATTTCTCTCGAAGTTACTGCTTGTTGAAAATTGCCCAAAAATTTGGATTTTTTTTTGATCCCTTAATTTTTTCCAGTAGTTTATAATACGAAGTGAAATTTGCATGTCCTACAATTAGTCGCGGTGGTGTAGTGGCAGCACGATTGGGCCGGAATCCCAATAGGCGCGGGTTCGAATCCCGCTTGCGACATCATTTTTCATTTCGTAATCGGATTTTATAAATAATTAAGCATATTAAATGCTGAATTTCAGTAATTTAAATAACAAGGTTGTGTCATCGTTTAATACAATTCTAACTGTAAAGTTTGAAGTATTAAGTCTATAACAATGTGTAAACATTGTCGGGTAGATAGCGTACCGTCACCTTAAGACGTAAATTTAATACGAAGTGAAATTTGCATGTCCTACAATTAGTCGCGGTGGTGTAGTAGCAGCACGATTGGGCCGGAATCCCAATAAGCGCGGGTTCGAATCCCGCTTGCGACATCATTTTTCATTTCGTAATCGGATTTTATAAATAATTAAGCATATTAAATGCTAAATTTCAGTAATTTAAATTTTTTTTTGTTAAAATATCCCATGCATTTCTTTTTTGTGTAATAGTTTTATAAGCTTTACAATTTAACTCCCAAAGGCAGGGCAACTCTTTGTATAACTCGAGGAGTTGAGTAATAACATCGCGATTGCATTCTGTCTGTTCACGCGCAGAACGTCGTCACGTGCGTCTCCGCTCACCGCTGCAGCGTGACTGTCGTTCATTTGGTTTGAAGCAAGCGGCTAGATGGTTTCAAACAAGATTTAATCGAACTCTTGGCCAGTGGTTTGTAGCGCAAGCCTCGCTACCAAGGGCGTTTAGAGGTCATGCGAAATTTGGCATCAAACATCTGTCTACACTGTTTGAAGCCGTTGCTTCAAACCACTGTTTGAAACCGTGTAGCGCATACTTTAAGTTACAAACAGTGGTTTGAAGCAGTGGTTTCAAACAGTGTAGATTGATGTTTTATGCCATATTTCGTATGACCTCTAAACGTCCTTGGTAGCGAGGCTTGCGCTACAAACCGCTGGCCAAGCGTTCGTCTAAATCTTGTTTGAAACCGTTTAGCCGCTTGTTTCAAACCAAGCGAACGACAGTCACGCTGCAGAGGCGAGAGCAGACGCACGTAACGACGTTTTACGTACAAAATGGCGCGTGAGCAGACAGAATGCGATCGCGATGTTATTACTCAACTTCTCGAGTTATACAAAGACTTGCCCTGTCTTTGGGACTTAAATTGTGAAGCTTATATATATATAAATAAAATATTACACAAAAAAAATGCGTAGAATATTTTAGCAAATGAATTTTTTTTTTATTTTCTCAAAAAATTGTCAAGACTTTTTCCTCAATAAATTGTGTAAAACACAACTTTCCAATACAAATTTACAAGATTTAAATTTAGCGCGAAAACGGGACGCAAGGATGCCGAAAGCGTTGCCAATAATTCTTCTAGTTCTGTATAATCAGTATTTGAATATTCTTTGCTCCCTTGTAATGTTTCGTTCAGGAAATGGTTTCGTTATATGTTTTAAAGTGCAAAAGCACTATTATATACGATGGGACTGGCATGTATATTTGTATAAAAGTCCCTAATAATAAATAAAGAGAAAAAAAGTGCAAAAGTACTATCACCCCAAAAGCTTATGGTACAAATATATTTGTTTCTGGTAGGAGGTAGGATTTAGGTAAATGCAATTCATTGTTCGTAAGCTTTAAATAAAATTATGTCTCCTTGAATGTCGTATCATCAGGTAGGCTCCCATTTGAGCCTTTGAACAAAAATTTGGAATAACCAACTTTTTTGTTGGCGCCATGACGTCGTTGTAGTGAATATACGGTACGCAAGCGTAAAGACGTCCTATCCGCGCCACGTTCTCTTAAACACTGTTTGTTTCAAACTACTCTTAAACCATGTAGCCAGCAAAGCTCATTTCTGCTTTTTCTGCTTCAAACCACTGTTTGAAACCGTGTAGCGCATATTTTAATAATTACGACCTTGGAAGCCGCTTGTAATAAAGAATTTCTATTCAAGAGATAGAATGTTATATTTATGAGTGCAGTAAGCATTCAAATTATGATTTATTTCATTTTAATTCGAGGATGTAAAAAGGAGGTTGAATTCTTTTTTCAGCATTAACGCGGGCAATTATATTACCATATTTTCATTAACACGCTTTTTTGTATGTCCATCCAGGTGGAATTTGTAATTCATTTTAAACTTCCCGATGAGCTAGATACTTGAAAATTGGACTATAGCTGAGAAGTAGATGTTAATGTATGAAATTGAGATAAAAGAAGAAAAATAAAAAAGTATTTAAAATCGTTTCTGACTGCACAGAAGATGCAGTGGTTAAGAATGAAAATAAAAAATTCTTTAAAAAAATCTATAACTTCATTCCCATAACCCTAAAAAGCAGAAAATAATAAAATTAAAAAAAAGTAATGTTCCATGTTTTATAACGGATTAAAAAGTATAAAATATTTTCTCTCAAGATTGGAAATGAGAAAAATAGGACGCATGTAGAAGATAATAATTGAAAATGCGCCTAATGTTTTTCATTTACAATCTTGAGAGAAATTATTTTATTCTTTTAGTCCGTTGTAAAAACATAGTACATTAATCTCTTTTTTTATTTAATACTTATATTTTATATATGTTGGCCTTCTCATCATTCTCCTACTCTTATCCCAATTATTTGGGGTCGATACAATATGTCATGTATTTCATTGTACATATTGTAAAAGTTATTCGCAATATTCTTATGATCGGTCGCCTGTCTAACGTCAATCCTCCTTGGGAATGTAATTGTTGACCAAACGGCATCAGATGGAGTTGACCCAGATCGTTATAAGGCTCTTAGTCGTCTTTTACGACATCCACGAGCAAAGTAAGGGTTGTTAGTATTCCAAGCCGCTACCACACAGAAATATATGTTTGCCCTCTAAATAATATTATTTTTGAATCTATAAAACAATATTCGATGGATTGCCTTCGTAGTAATTTTTGATGTATAAGCGAGTATTACAAATTTGAAATAACACTATTTTAATGGATTCTATCGCGTTTGTATTTGATTTTCAATTGCCCGTCCTTTCGAACACTTTGAAGCGTTCATGGTCTGAGACTGAGCCCTACCGTGACCAAGAAGGACAGAGTCCTCCTCGTTAGTCACGGTAGGACTCTGTCCTCCATGAACACTAAAAAGTGTTACAAACGTGGTGAATTATAAAATCAAATACGAACGCGATAATATCCGTAAAATGAATTTTAATTCAAACTGCCTTTTTTTTGCGGTGGGCTATGGACGTCGCACCCCGCCAAATCGGTCCGGGGTGACGGAAGAGGCGGCGCGCGCAACCCCATTGACCCACCCTGCAAGCACCTCTTCTTCGCCGTGCGAGCGGGCCACCGGTACCCGATCTTTGTCTTCGGTGGCCCGCTCGGCGGTATGCCCTCTCGGGCTCCTCTCCTGTCGACGCCCCGACAGCTTTCGCCGTCGAGGTGTCGTCCTCACGCGGTGGTCTCACGTCGGGTGACCGGACAATTCCCCGGTCCGATCACCCGAAGCCTCGGTTAGGGCGGCATCAGGCGGAAGTATTCGCGCCTGCGCCACCCCGGCCGCGGGCGGCGGCCCGGGTCACGGGCATCCTCCCGGGCCCGTTCCGCCGCCTCCTTCTGCGAGATGACAGCCTCACAGAAGGTGGCGACCACGTCCCAATTCCTGACGCTGTCGACCATCGCCCTCGCGACAGCCGGCAGCGTCAGGTCGGCACTGAAAATAGCGACGAGGTCGCGGCGCTGCCCATCCCAGCCCGAATATTCCTCGAGCGTATGTTGCGCCGTGTCCTCATCACTACTGCAATGATGGCAGCCCGGAGTCCATTCCCTGTACACAACCGTGTGCAGGTATTTCCCGAAGCACCCGTGCCCCGTCAACACCTGCACCAGTCGGAAGGTGAGGACCCAGTGCCACCGCTCCATCCATTCCATCAGTACGGGCCGGAGGGCCTCGACGGTAATGACACCGTGTCTAGGTCTCTCCAGCCGCGTAGCCCAACGGGCGATGACTTCTCGGCGGGCGTCCTCGCGCCAGGTGGCTATCTCGTTGAACGATGGGGAGCCACCCTCTTCGCGCATTGATGTAACCCGCCGGTAGAGGTCGTGGAGTGTCTCTTTTGAAATACCATCAAATCAATTAGTAGGTGTTCTTCGTGAGATACCGTTTTTTTTCCGAATTTAAATAGGAAACGTATCTATATTCGAAAATAAATTCTTCATACTTTCATTAGTTTATAGGTACATTGTGCGTAATGCTCCATATTGAAAATACTTAAAAATGAATCTTGCCGAAAATGTGGTATTACATAAGACACCCATTTATAATTTTAAATAAAAGACTTTCAGTCTAGATCCATAAGTCCAGCACTAAGTAAACGATAAAAAAAAAGACGTTTGACAAATTATTTGGTGATAGCAGTTGTAATTTTCCAGGAAAATTATCAACTCCCAATGCCAGAATTTTAAAACTTCCAAAGTCGGAAGAGATCTCAAATTGTTATTCATCTGCACATCTTTTTCCAACGATGTCATAAAAGATATCCAATGATTCTAAGTAGATAATGTCGCTACAAGCAAATCTTAAAAGCCTATGTCTCCTCGTCTTACCATAATGGAATAGTAGACCATTTATACTCATTGTAAAAAGTCCACGTTTAATAATAAGACAAATCTATTAAAAACTAAAATGAGGTTTCTCAAAATTTTTATTGAGATTATTCGTTGAAACGTTTCGTTATCGTTTAAGTTTTAATAAAAAAATTACACATCATTAATATAAACGTCAAAAACTCTGTGCTGTCACAACTGTCATTCTGATTTTCTAGGTTAAACCGCCATTATGGTTGTGAAAAAAAAATCTTTAAACGTGATTACCTACTGTAAATTTTAGTCTTTAAGGAATATAGGTATAAGTTTTCAAAGCAAAATAATTCTAATTCCATTTATTTATACCATAGCCATACAAAATATAAGAAAAAACTTTGCATCAACGTTTTATCTTAGTTGACATAAAAGAATACCACGAATTATTTTCACATTACAGACGCCACAGTATAATAAAGACGTATCTATTCCTATTACGCATTTGCTTGTGGTTAATATACTTCAAGGACCAATGCCCTGATACTATAATATGTATAAATTTAAACACAAATAGATATAAATGAACTTTGAAGGTAAAATAAAGTTCAAGTCAACAAGCTATTTCCAAACTCACTAAATATATGAAGGTAATTCCTATCGCCTTATTGATTATAAAAGTTTACACTTTATTATACTCCAAGATTATTATTATTTATTAGTGGCAGGAATACACTGTTGATAGGTTTTATCTACAGTTGCGGACTGTTCCGTCTGACGTAGTAGCACACTCTTGCAGAAATACGACGCCTGAGCAATGGCAGTGCGCTGTTGTGCTTCGTTCGGTAAGCGAGAGAGCCAGAAGCCAGACCTTCTGGTTGGGTCTGGGATTTTTATTGGTAGGCCTAGCTATACCCTTAGTATTGCAAAGTTCCATGGGCGGCAGTAACACTTACCATCAGGTGTGCTGCTTGCTCGTTTGCCACCATAAGCAGTAAAAACAAAATAATAGTCTTAATATTATCCATTTATTAGTACAATGTACATAGAAAATAATAAAACTTATAGTCTATAAAATATAGCATGATCTCTGTGACAGTTCTTACTAGTGCCGCACGCTTACGATGCAGTTTGTATTTTTGTCGATATAATTCCTTAGTTTTTAAAGTTATTTGTTACTGCGATTGAGAAACAATGAATGAAAATCTTATTAAATTTCAATCAAATGGATGTATGAATCGATTATAAATTTAAAACAATCTATGAAAATCTTATTAAATTAAAATTAATGGATTTTATTTAATTTCAACTAAATATGTTAATTAAATTAAATTATTTTTATTATTCGAAAAGAATACATCCAAGTTCATTGTCACTATTATCATGATCGCTGGCGCATTCCTGTAGGTTTGATGATATGAGTTCTTGGTCATAGATTATTTCATGAATAATCATGTTTGTTTTATAAAAGAAAATATCTTTTTAATATAAAAGAAATGGTCTTATTAATATTGTAACTGATGTCTGAATATTAAATAAACGCAATTTACTTATTTTATAGATTAACTATGTAGTTTATATAGGTAATGTATTGGTTTTACTTGTTTTATAAATAATTAATAAGAATGTTATCGATTTACGTTTATCGATTGCCCCATCTCTATCTTATTCTCAGTCCAGTAAGACCTTGTACTTGCGTAAGCATCATATTTTTATAAAATGGTTACTAAGTATTTTAAAACATATTAGGTACAAGTTTTGGTATAAATATTCATATTTTTATATTCATAATTCAGTGAGATATAACTGACACGTAAAGCATGAAAATATAGGCGATACAAAATAAAATTGTAAGCATGACGCGTATTCATAATTACTTCATCGGTTTTGTCGCTATCTGTCACAGAGATCAAGCTATATTTTAAGGACTATAATTACGCGCGGAAATGATTATCACATGTGGGATCCGAAACTAAAACTATTGAAAAATCCGTTCTAATCGTCCTACAATTAAGACAACTGTGAGTTGTTGCATGACAATAAAAATTGTGTCTCATATTATTTTGTTGTCTTTATGGGAGACGTGTGAAAAATTATACTATTAAATCGGTGCCATATGTAATAGTTGTCCAGTAAATGGCATACGTCAGAATTACGTTAAAATAATACGAGCCACAATTTTATTATCATACGACAGCTCAGCCTTGTCTATATAATATTAAATGCTAAATCTCACTAATTTAGAAAATTAATGTTAAATATTGACACCCATATATTGGCAATCAGCTACTTATACGAGCTATTGGTGCCAGTGTCAAGTTATAAATATTTTCATGTTTTTAGTCTTTCAAGTTAGTCATTGTCTAAGTCAAATAGTCGCCATTAACAGTGCAATGGCCACACAGTTAATGGTATCTTGTGGGAATTTTGATGGAAAACGAAAACGTTGTAAAGCACTTTTATATGATATTCACTACATCCCAGTAGTTCCGCCGCTTCATATTACATAAAATGCCATTAAAATTATCTAACATAACACGTTAAAATACTAAGATATCGAATATAATACAAGAGCACCACATGACGTTTTCAAATTCCCGTTAAAAGTGCAATATGGCGCTTGCGCATAATGGCGCAGTGTCTCTAGCCCCGTTATAATTTAAAACTCAAATACAATGTAAAAGGTTATGGCGGGACCAGCTCCTACAATGGGCGCCGGATTACGAGTTAACTACTAGAGCGGCCATCACTCCCCCCAACCACCTTGGAGGCAAGGTCCGCTCTCTATGTATTAAAATTAGATACAATATCAATAATTTACTTATGTTGCGTATTTTTTTCGAATGATCTAAATAAAGTACGTCGTTATATTTTTATTGCTTGTCTAATCTATAAAATAGGAAATTGCTTTTAGGTAAAGCATTTTTTCATGGGCAATTGCAAATTAAAGGTCTGATAGTTCATATAGGAGTAATAAGACTTCCATATATCCTTTTCCCCCTTGATTTTATCCCGAATTCCATCCTCTCTTGAGGTGTGTGGTATATTGTTTAACCGTGGGAGATTGGTAGATTGCTCTGACCTTCCCTCCATTTTAAAACAGTAACGGCTTTTTGATCGCTTGATTCATTTAATTGTCTCTATATTATTTTAATTAATAATCTACATTACTATAATATCTCTTTAAAATTAAGCTATTAGTTTTCCTCGTAAAACTGGAACAAACATCCTTAAACAAGTTTTTCAATTATAATATTCGATCGCAATAAGATAATATTATATATTCCTATAAAACTTTACTTTTAAACGCTCAAAATTTTGAGCCAACCCTTAAACAACGGCTTAGTTAAATTTGCTATTGAACATTTTCTATTGCTACTACTTAAAGGTCGAAGCTAAGTATAAACTTAAAATGCTCAATATTATTACAAGCCCGCAAAAGCCTTCTAAGGCTTCATGGCCGACCTCAGTAACACAAAAGCTAATTTCGCTTTTCATGTTAAGGGGCGTTCATAAATTACGTAAGGGATTTTGAAGAAAGATTTAGCCCCCTCTCTGCCCTACCGTAAAACATCATAATATTGCAACTACCTCCTGCCCCTTAAGGGGGCATAGAGCTTTTGTCGCTAAACGATTTTAGGTATTTTGTGCGCTCCGTATATATATGCGTGAGGCACACAAACAAAAGCGACCGACGTGAACCATGCGCCGATCGACTAGCGACGGTGCTGCTGATATTTACAAAATAAAATAACAAAAGTTATTTAAAATACTTTTATTGAAGTTATTTACAGTTAGCAACCGCTTCCAGATTTTACACATATTTTATTTTGTAATTTACTGGCATCAGGTATATTGCATGACAATGCAAAACGAAAATATGTATGTATAGTTAGGTACCTACTGAAATTGAATAATATCTAATATTACTAAAATAGTAAAATGTAACTATACAAAAATAAATACAATAAAGTGAACTCAATAACGTAAATAATAGGACGGCTAAATAGGGTAAAAATCCCAATACCCGTCCGAGTGAAGTTTTCTAATTCAAATGATCCTAATTATAAAATAATTATAAATCAGTGGAATACATGTTGAATGATAACAAGATTATTATAATTACATTAGAACGATATATTAGAGATGGGGCATTCCATGGAAAAGAGGACAACGATAAAAAATTATAAATTCCTCTAATTGCTTTTAATTTAGTACTAACTCATTGTCAAAAGTCTATATTTTATTAATTTGTGGAAAACAAATTTTTTATTCTAAAATAACCGACAGTTTTTCGATAGAAACTTTTGTACTATCGTACTGAATTATCTAGGGGGCGAATGTTACTTAAGTTGGCAATATCATTTTTAGGCATCTAAATGATGTCAGCAAGCTGATGATTACATTTTTCAAAAAGTGTTTAAAGAAAGTAATTAACATATAATTAAATAAAAATATACGTTAGTTTTTGTATATTACATGTCTGAATATTCTCTTTGGTGGTATTGATAAAATAAAGGTGCATAAAACAAACCTAAACAAAAGATGGCAAAACATTAAAACGATTCCACATATACAAAAAACATCATCATTTTAAATGTGAAGAAAATAAATGTATCATTTATGCTTTGACGGCAACATCTCCTGAGTTCAAAAAAGCTTTGATGATTCAGGAACAAAAGTTAATTTATTGAGAAGTATATAATTCCAGTGAAAATGAATAACTAAATTAATAGTTACATATATATATTTTTAATTAGATATCATCGTTTTCATTTATGGTAGTTTAAGACAAAGTTTTATATTTATTTTCGTTATTAACAATTAAATTTTATCTAACTTTTGTTATTAGAGTACGTTTGAAACTCTATTCATGTTCTTTTTATCTCTAAATCCTTATTTATTTTAAATAATAGGGAAAATGATGATTAAAAATATTTATATAGTTTATAAAAACCTCATGACTGATTTAAATAAACAATTAGAATAGTAATTAGTACTTTGTCAGAAAGACATGTCCCACCAGTCACAATTAAAAAAAGTTATTGATTACATGTATTCTATCATTCTAATTACTAATAAAAACTGAAGTATATAGAAGTGAAGTATATAATATAAATTTTACATTAAAAAAAAATTATTCAAAAGTTAAGTGATCGAACTAAAATTTGTATTCAGGTACTCCATGGTAAGAAAGAGTAATTTTTCGGTGTCCCACCAGTCACGTTCAATCTAATAATGATTATAAAGAGCCCAGAAAAACTTTGGTTATTTTTTTAACGGAATATTGTACATCAATTATTCACCTATGTTTTAAAACACATTTTACTATTTTATGAGTTTCGACGAAATAATCATAGCTTATAGTTAGTTTAATTACGAAGTCAAATGTACTACCAGTCACTATGGAATGGCTCAGATGTCTCTTCAGAAATATGTGATGCGGAAATTTATTGTTATACTCATATAACTCATATAAAGTGTTCGACTTTTAAAAGAATGTCTCAACATTCTTTTACAAGTCGAACACTTTTTGGCTTGACAATTTTGATTGGTCCTATTTTTTTTTAATCTATAGGTACTGAACATAAACAAACATATATACAAAGTTTTTGTCCAAAGAACCTTTTCTCGAAAATATGACTATTTCACAATGCTTGTTCAATGTATACAATTCTGTTACATGTTAAATTCATTATTTCTAGTTTTACTGATGTTATCATTACATTTTGTTTATTTGAAAGGTAAGTAATATTAACTTTAAGTCACGTGATTGTTGTACCTTCAATTTGAGTACCTTTAAAATGATAACAATGTAATTGTAAACCACAACTAAATCGATTGAAAAAATTACCATCGTATTCTAGTATATTTTTAGCTACAAGCCTCTTTCAAAAAGATTTACTAGTTACTACCATTACTAGTTTAAGAATAAGAATATAATTTAAAACTGCGCTTCACGCTGCGCGGATAGCGAAAGAAAAATTGTAACGATATCATTAATAGAACCAGAGATAATTAATTTAAAATGTAACTAATTGCATTAAAATTGACAATGTTCGTATTTCCGTAAAAAAAAATATTTCAATAAAACCTCGCTTAGGTTTCTGTTAGTATACATTAAGAACTACGTAAAAAAAATGAGGAGATTTGGAGAGGTAAAATATTTTTTTGGACCAAATCCGTACGAATTGTAAAAAATGTCACATATACAGAAATCATAGTGGTTTTGACAGAGAGCTTGGGACATATACCTAATATAACCATACGTTTTTAATTTCAAATCGGGACATTTGAGTAACAGTCCCGATTTTTGTGTCAGAACCGGACACTTGCAGAAATACATAAAACTATGAAATGAAAAGCTAAAAGAACAAGACTACGTGACAAGTCTTACAGAAATAGGTAAAACTATTGACTGAAATGGAACTGGAACTGAAAACAAGAACGTACAAATGCCAAAGTTGCAGAGGAATGCCGGACCTTCAGGCAACTTATGTATACCATGCTTGGATTACTTCGGAATCAAATCAATGAATGCACCAGAGCTATAGACTATGGAAACAAGACAACGCCGTAAAGCTCAACCCATGATGAAGAACCCATATTGACTCTCTGACAGTCCCGACCCGACTCCTCCTCCTCGACCTCGTCTCGGGACACCCTACTTTTACTATAAGTACACATTCTCTTATATTTGATGTGAAACATCTATAGGCGATGGGTAAACCTGATTGTCGGTGTGAGATACAGGCCGTGGCGAGCGGCCACATTATATGATAGAATATACCTACTGCATAGTAGTGTGTGAGAAGCAGTGACGCGGAGTCGTGCGCAATTTCTCGCCGCGTGTAGTAATTATACTTCATAGTTTTTTTATTTAAATATAAATATTTTATTTTTCTCTATATGCTGATCACTACTTAAGTTTATTTAAAATATTTTTATAATAATAAAGTTGTATATATAAATATTTTTAATTTACAATATTATTGATAATTGTTTATTTATATTTTATTAGTAAATTATATATTTTTATATATATTTCAATTTAATTATTGTCCTTTCTTGTTCTGTGTTTACTTAATAATACCTAGTTATTATTTTACTTTTTTATATGTTATTATATTATACGGTTTATTGTAATACTTTTAATTATGTTACTCATATTTGTCCTGCTAATGTTTAGTACAATCAAAAATGAATAATATAATTAAATTAATATTGAAATAAATTATTATTGTTGTTTTAAAATAATTGTTATTATTTATTAATTGTCTTAATTAATAATTTAGGTTTATGTTATCTAAATGATTTCATTTATATTAATTTTAATTTGTTGTCTAATACTTTTGTAATAAACTTCAGTCATTATCGACCAATTGTCACAGTAATACCGTCAGAGGCAATATCAAATATAACTATTACAGAAGTTACTGATGAGAATAACTGAGATGTCGCGATTTTAAAGGAATTTTTGAATTAAAAATGTTTGTAAATAAAGAAAATAAATGTTTATTAAATAAACTGTCATCATTTTCTAGAGAAAATTCGTAATATTGTATTTTTTCATCATGCCATATTTAGTTTCTGTCATAATCTGTATTTTTATACCTATACTTGTGCACCTATAGTATATAAAGTGTTATAATATAACATTATTATTATTTATATTATAATATTATTTCATGTTTATTTTTATTTCATTATATTATTTATTATATTTTTAATTATATTAATATTAATTTTGATGTTTCACATCTGCTGTTTTTATTATAGCTATAAATATAAGCTGTAAATAAGAACGAGCCGGTTCGGTTAGTAATAATATGCTAGCTCGTGCAAACGATTGGGTGGCGAAATGTAAATATTTCACTTAACTCATAGGCGAATTCTAATTGCCAACAACTGGTACAACTACCCTATATAAATAGAAAAAGTAAATAAATTTGCAATGGGCACCTTTTAGTTTAGATATTGCAAATATATAGGTAGGTAAGTCAACTACGAATCCACAGTACCAAATACCACTCTTGGGCTTCAAAATTTGAGATAGTGGATAGGGACTGAATATACATATATACATACTTACGAAGTAACGGACGACTGCATGTAGCGGAGATGCGAATGTTGAGATGGATGTGTGGTGTGACAAGAATGGATAAAATAAGGAATGAACATATAAGAGGAAGTTTGAAAGTTGCGCCAGTGACGGAAAAATTAAGGAGTGAAAGATTGACATGGTATGGACATGTGATGAGAAGGGATGAAAGTAATGTTGTGAGGAAAGCTTTAAGTATGAATGTTGAAGGCTTAAGGGGTAAGGGAAGACCGAAGAAAAGATGGATGAACTGCGTGAAACATGACGTGGATAGAACAAGGAGTGATCACAGAGATGACGTCTGATAGAGTTGTATGGAAGAAGAAGATATATTGCGTCGACCCCAAATAAATTGGGATAAGAGCAGGTTGATGATGATGACTTACGAAGTAACGGAAGTATACGCTTTGTCATCAAAACTATCTACCTTTCGGTTTCTTGCTCTAGAGAGACAAATTAATTGCTTATAAAATATTCAGTTGAAACAATTTTTTTTAAGACTACACTAAGGAAATAATCCTTATATAGCGGGGAACTTTATAAACATATGTATGTTTGTCGACGGGCGACGGGCACAAATTACACCCAAGCTCAGAATACCTAACAGTTTGTGGATGACACAAAGTATTGTCCCGCACGGAAATCGAACAAGCGACACTTGACGCGGTAGACCGGTACCATACCCACTACGCCATGTGTGCAGTCGTATTAAAAAGATGTTTGAGTTTTATTAGTTCATGTAAGCGTTTAGCTTTGTTTTTTCAGCAATCTCCTCTTTTTGACTTATTCACTTTATTTCCCATTTGGAAAAAAGTAAAACAATGAAAATTATCTTGATACGTTTACAAAATTGTTCGTATGCGCAAGCGATACAAACTCCCCGTCCGATAGCCGAAGCAGCACTAACGCGGATAGGGCGGACAGATGGCGGCTCTAATTAAGGTGGACGATCCGCAGACGAATTTAGGTATTTCCTTCATATTATTAAAACGAATACACATTTAAAAAAAAAAAACATTACAAGTTATAGGAAACACGAAGTTTTATTAATGTTCAACATTTTATAATGTTTTGTGAAGTATTTACGCCGTATTGTGGATTTATTTTTTCATTTAGAGGTAACTTTGGATTTTTTTTCTATCGAGAAAATTACAAGTGATCATGTTTTTAAAACTTAGAATGTATAGAGTCAATTCTTAAATATCTTATATAAGAATTACACAACAAAAGCGTTGGATATAACGAAATAGTAAGGGATCAAACGAACGCAATTTTTTTGTAATTTCCTCGATGCCCCCTTAATAAGATTTTTTGTAAGAAAAGGCCCTATTGATCAAATATAACTCCGTTTATTCTGAAAATATCTTTTATTATTCTTACTACAAGTAGGTATCATTAAATCACTGGAATAACATTAATCTTATTAATCTATCGCAGTTGGACCAAAATTAGTACTTTTCAATTTAATATCTTACGAAATGTCAGGTTCACTACCCCCCTGTCTATAGTAAGAAGTTATAATATTCAGTCAACACCCCTTCCCCCTAAACGCCTTACATAATTTATGAATAACCCCTTATCGGAGAATAACTTGTTGCTCTAATAATGTAAGAACGAGTTTTAATACATTGAAGTTAATTGATTTGTGGTGAAATAACCTTCAAATTTGGCTTCCTATTTTTAGTACATACATACATATCATCACGACATATCCCTTGCAGGGTAGGCAGAGAGAACAGAGTGCCAGCGAACTCTATCCTTGCATACTTCACTCGCTTCCTCAACATTCATAATTCTCTTCATACACGCTCGCCGGTTTCAGAGACTCTTGACTCCACCTTCATTCAGTACATGACCGATCTGGTCTAGGTAGGTTAGTCTCGGTCTTCCCCGGTACCTACATTCTTCCACTTTCGCATTATATATCTTTTAACCAGACGTTCGTTCGGCATTCTTTCCACATGTCCGAACCATCGGGGCATTCCCTTTCGCATCTTTACACCAATGCTCTCTTTCATACCTACTCGCTCTCTTACGTCGTCGTTACGAATGCGGTCGGTCAGCCTTACTCTACAGATTTTCCGCAGAGATCGCATTTCGACCACATTAATGTTACTTTCATACTCTTTTCTGCATACCTAACTCTCGCTTCCATACAGTAATGTTGGGACAAGCACTGCGTTATGTATTGCTACACGTGCCTTCTGGCTGAGGTGGTGACTATCGAGAAGTTGCCCCAACGCTCCATTCACTCTATTTCCCGCATTCACTCTTCTTCTTCTTAGTGGTGTACCTTCCATCTCGGCTAAATTCACATCCAAGATATACAAATTCATCCATTTGCTTTAGTACATCATTACCTATTGTTACTTTTATATCTGTTCTGGCTTCATCTCTTTCAAAGACCATTATTTTGGCTTTGCTCACATTCACGCGTAGACCCCTTTTCTTACAATCTTCTGTCATTGTGTCGACTAGGGTCTGCAGGTCAGTCGCTGACTGTGCCAGCAGGACTGCATAATCTGCATATTACAGAGCAGTGACCACTGAGTCGCCCATCTGGACTCCCACATTCATATCGTTCAACCTTTGGAGACATTTATCCAGATATATGATAAACAGCCTGGCTGACAGAACGCACCCCTGCTTAACGCCGATATTGACGTCAAACCAAGGCGACATTCCATCATCCAGCCGCACACAGGCTCTACAGCCCAGTAACTAGACTGCACAGCCTGTAGCAGTTTACCGTTAATACCATACTCTGGTAAAATGTCCTAAAGTTCCTTTCGTACAACCGTGTTAAATGCTCTCTCCAGATCCACAAAACTGCAGAAAACCCTCTGACCTAGAGCCAGATGCTTCTCCATAATGTTGCGCAGAGAGGACACTTGATCCATGCATCCACTTCCACTCCTGAAACCTCCTTGTGTCTCACACAGTAAACCATCAGATACCATTCTCCTTTCAAAAGAGTTTGGTGTTACCCTCGAAGTGTTTAGTCAGCCTATCTTCTGCACTCATATTTGCTCTATCACGTTTCTCTTTCACTAAGGCCTTGGTGTCATTCTTACATGGCCGATATATTTCTTTCTTCTGTTCAGTCAAACTGTCATTCAGATTTCTTCTTCGCTTTCTTCTTTTGCTCTACGGAAGCTGCCACTTCCGCATCCCACCATGCATCACCATTTGTTTTTCTATGCTTCTTTGAACTTCCACATACTTCTTTAGCTGTATCTACCGTACTCTCTTTCAATATTCTCCAGCATTCTTCAATGTCCGATTGCGGCTAGCTTGCCATCGTCAGCAGTTCTCGGACATCCTCTGCATACTTTTCTCTTACACACTCTTCTTGCAACCTTTCAACCTTTATTCTTTCAAGCCCTCCGAAGTGGACACGCTCTCGCCAGTGCCTCCACTTCCTGAATAGACCACTAAATCTCGCAATAATGAGATAGTGGCCCGTATCGACTGCGGGGCCTCTGTAGGCTCTTGCGTCCAATATTTTGCTTCGGAGGCGACTGTCTACAATAATTAAATATATTATACTTTTCTGTTCATTCCTTCTCCATGTATACATATAGATGTCCTTATGTTGGAAAAATGTGTTTGATACAATAAAGTTTCTCTCCATACAAACATCCGCTATGAGCCTACCTGCGTCGTTCACTCTCTTATCACCAAATAGACCAAGTACGTCCTCATAGTCGGGACGTTTGGTCCTCACCCATCTGTTCAAATCTCCGCATACAATCACGCGTTCACTGGTTTCTGCCATATCCAGAACTTCCCTAACATTATCCCAAAACTTTTCTAGGTCTGATGCCACCGAGGCTCCTACGGGAGCATATACTACAACCATGAATACCTTGGTGACACCTAGTTTTATACGGACCCAAAGAAGTCTGGGATCATACATTCCGTAATCCTTCACACCTGAGGCCAAGTGAGAGGACAACAGCACTCCTACCCCCATGCTGGCTCGATCGCTCTGTGGTACACCAGACCACAGAGCCATCCCGCCACCAGGAAGATAGATCATAGGCATCGCTGCCACTTTACTTGGTCTCTGTTACACAGAGCACGTCTAGCTGTTTGTCCGCAATTTTTAGTGCCGCTATTTTTTGTGTAATGAAATAATTGATTGCCTGTATAGATGGTGGATTGAGTACAACCTAAGTACCAAGCTTTCGTACCAAGGGTCCTTGTATTCGAATCTCACAAACTATTATCCCGTGTCTGAGTTTATTTTACGTCCGTTATTTGTATATTTATGCAGTCGCTCGCAACACAAGGTTTTTAATATAATGTGTTTGTTTTTAAAAAAGTAATTCTATGGTAGGACAGTAACCTTACTCGAGAGGAATCTGTGAGGGTAAACCACCGGGCGGGCCACCAAAGACCTGGTTCCGGTGGCCCGCTCGTACGGCGAAGAGAGGCGCATCACAGGGTGAGTCTATGAAGTCTCCTCCGATGCCCCGGACCGATTTGACGGTGCGTGACCACACCATAGTCAATTACAAAAAAAGACAGTAACTCTTACCTTTAAAGCCCAATCCAGATTACCTCTTTGTTGAAATGTAAACAACTGTGAGGTTCTATGTTCTCGTTCTGTGGGTTTAATATCTTAATGTTTTAACGTATTATATTAAATAATTTTGATGGCATTTTACGTAATGTGATGCGAAGGAACTGCTGGGATGTAGTGAATGTGATAGACTGTCTATATGTCTTCTTTTCCCATAACAAATCTCAGAACATACAACTAACAGTGTGGCCATAGCACTGTTGATGGCGACAATAACTAACATGAAGAGATTAAATACGTGAAGAAAATTATAACTCGATACTGGCAACAATGGCTCGTATAAGTAGATTGTCAATATACAAAAAAAATATTAGGACGATATAGAAAAGTGAACTGATAAAACTCTCTTTCAAAAACAAAACCTTTTAACTTTTAACCCTTTTAACTTTGAATATAGACATCTAACTATCGACTAAAACAAGAGCTTTTTCATTTTGAGTACCTATTCATCAAAGTGAGAGTAATTTATTAATATTCATGTATTTAAAGTGGCGATCGGAAAACTATAGAGTAGCGAGTTAATAAGTTTTTCAATATTGCTTTTGATGTCTAAAATTATTTGTAGATTGTAGGTAGATAGATACATGGGCCACCGAAGACAAAAATCGGGTACCGGTGGCCCGCTCGCACGGCGAAGAAGAGGTGCTTGGAAAGTGGGTCAATGGGGTTGCGCACCGCTTCTTCCGTCACCCCGGACCGACTTGGCGGGGTGCGACGTCCATGACCCACCGCAAAAAAAAAAAAAGGTAGATAGATACATTTTTCAATAATAAATTATTGAGTACAGGATGGATTTCAGAAGTAGAGAATTTTTTGTTCGCAGTAATTTTTTATTTGTCTTTATCTTGTCAAGCAATTATGACGTAGGTGATACCCGAATATGTGAAAATTTCAAAATAGTCTTGAATAATCAAAATATATCACAAAGATTTTGTTTCAAAATAAGATAGAAATAATTCAGGTTAAGCTAATAAAATATTGATGAAACCATTTTTGTTCAATATTAACTAACATTGTCGACTTAAGAGTTGTCTATAATTTATAATAACAAAATGATGGCAAAACAACTCGAATGTCGTAAAAATTCGATAACAACAACATTCGTTGTTTCCCCTTTTGGCACTCTCTACGTTCAATAATATATTATATGTCGGTATATCAACTATATTTTTTCTAATTTACAATCTGGCATTATATTATATAATTTGTAGCGATGTTTTGGCGGGAATTTAAACATCTCATGTGGCTCTATGAAATTGTAAAGTGTTATATTGAATAATTATACTGATATTTTACGCTAAAGTGTACCTAATAAATATGTATGTATGTATGTATGTGTATGTTTTAACAATGGTTTACGTTTATTTTCATGTTCTACCAAAATTGCCATATGAATAATAATTTGCTTACCAGCTCTCAATATTTAATAACGACATACTAACGAACAGTGACTATGAATAAGTAACCCAATACGAAGAAGTGTAATATTGTACTATAAGTTACGAAGCAAATTATTATTCAGTACTTGTGAATTTTCTAATTTGGTCTAATCAGATGGCGCTTATTTTTCTTTTTTCTTTTTTTGGTTAAGGTGTGATTGAATCGTAGTGTGTATTTACTGGAATCAGCACAAGTGTCATAAGATCATATGCATTTAACTGCTAGTAGTTAAGTTACTGAAATTAACCGTAGCGTCTTATAGCAGTATACACTTGGCTGTTGATTTTATCCTATAAAATTTAAAATCTATCTATATTAGATTATCATCGTATAGATAATATTTTATTTCTCTAAAAAAATGGCTACCACTGTTTTCTTATCACAGCCATGGAAGAGTACTTATTACTTCCATGATCACAGCACATTTGTTAATCTGCAGTACGAACGTATTGTTCCTTTTCTTTTTGAAGTTTTGACAGGAGAATGAATGTTGATATTAGTTGCACAGTTCGACAATACAGGCTAGAGTGTCAAAATTCGACTTTGATATATTAATTTATATGGAATTTTGTACAATAAATAATTCTCAACGAATAAACTCTATTATTTGATTGCATAAATTATATCACCCTCCGAATTGGAGACAAGATTCAGAGAATATGAGGTAATTGGAACCTAAAGTTGTCAATTAACACACGTCTCATAAGTGAAGCGTTGATGTGATGCTCTACTCCCGATATGAAAATCAAGGACTTTTCAAAACTAAAAATGACTTAATTTTCTCACACTGCATTTATAGGATAATATATACATATATTATGTAAAAAAAAACAGTCGTTTTTGATATTTTTAAAAAGCAATTATGTTGTTTAAAGTAAGAAAAAAGTTGATTAAAAAATATTCGAGGATGTCCGCATGTCTATTGGTATAGATCTGGCACTCTCATGACCGTCAAAATTAATATGTCGAAGTTTTTCTTTTATTAAAAGCTTCTTAATCGCAACGCGCCGTTTTCTTTCGAAAACAGTTTGGTAATATTTTGTAGTTTAATTGCAATTAATAAAAAACTTAACTGCTTAGCCTTTAGTGTGTGCATACCTTATAAAAATTTACATTTTTTTGGTTCTGTTCGTCCATTCGGACTCGAGCGTTCTGTTTGAAATTCGTAGACTCGAGCGCAGCAGTGTGAATTCTATTTATTTGTATAACTGTATATAAATCTTACGTGATTCATGCAGTGCTTTATGATGACAATTGCGTGGCTGTTCTATGTACCTGAAATAGGAAGATAAATACTAGAAATTGTTTACATACCCCCATCTATTTGAATTAAAATTATTACGTCATTAAAAATAAACGCCCAGCAATATAATTTGCTTGCGTTGATAATCTCAAATAATTATAAAACGGGGGTATTTAAGTTGATTTTTATGTGGTTGTAATAAGAATTAGATGACTATATTCAACTTAAATGGCGGTAGTCGTAATACTATGAATAAAACTTCAAACGAAAAACTTCATGTTTTCACTCAATTATGTATAGTATGCTAGCAGACCCAGCCACGCGTTGCTGTGGCTAAGGTAGCCTCAGTAACACGTGGTGTTTATTACACCAGTACATTTAACATAGCGTCGTCTATTAAATACTTACTCAATCCAGTCAACAGATACCGCCATCTGTTAGAATTGTTTGGAGATAACAGATAATTGTGACTGTCAAATAATAGAAAATAATTTGCAAAAAAATTATACGCGACTATAAATTGAGATGGAAGCTACCCTATCTTTTAAGTTGGATCAAACTACACATGATGTGCAAATTTGATTAAAATCGGTTAAGTACTTTAGAAGTCCATCGCGGACAAACAACGTGACGCGTAATTTATATATATGTGCTAGCAGTCCCGGCCACGCGTTGCTGTGGCTAAAGTAGCCTCAGTAACACGTGGAGGTTATGCTAACAAATTGTAGCTTATATGAAACGTTTGTACATTTGACATAGCACCATCTATTAAATACTTACTCAATTCAGTCAACAGATACCGCCATCTGTTAGAATCATTTGTAGTTAACAGATAATTCTGACCACAGAGCAAATACAAAGATTATGACTGTAAAATTGGTTAAGTGCTTTAGGAGTCCATCGCGGACAATCAACGTGACGCGTAATTTATATATTAAGATATGTATATTATTGTGGAGCTGAACATTCAGACACGGATGATGAATAAGTTAAGGTTATCTAAGCTCTAAGCATTGCTGGAGAAACAAGAAGCAATGCTCAACCCATGGCTATCGTAAAAGACAACTAAGAGCTTTATATCGACCTAGGCCAACTTCACCTCATATCGTTTGATCAACAATAATATTCCCAAAAAGGGTTGACGTCAAGCCGGTGACCGGTAATAAAAGTAGTAATAACTTTTACAATATGTATGAGTACGTATTACATCGAACCAAAGTAATTCAGATAAAAGCAGGTAAATAATGAGTCGTTATAAATATCATCATCATCATCTCAGCTTATGTATGTCCCACTGCTAAACTCGAAGATCCTCCACTTATATGTTATACACTTTTATCCCTTAACCGTCTTTTACGATCACTTACGGCTAAAATAAGAGGTGGTGAATTGTATCGTTACTCCGTGACCATACCGAAATATATTAAATAATTATTAATAGAGTTAATAAAATTAACCACCACCTTTCTGTAATTTTTTTTTGGCAGCGGGCTACGGTACTTCACGCCCCGCTAATCCGTCCAGGGTGAGAGAGAAGCGGCGTACGACTCCGTAATGATCGGGTTTCAGTGGCCCGCTCGCTCGACGAAGAGAGACGCATTGCCAGGTGGGTCTATAGGGTGACGCGCCGCCTCTTCTGTTGGACGGATCTGGCGGCATGTGACCAGACCATAGCCCGCGGCAAAGAAGAAAAAAAAAAGTACCGCCCCACAATATACGTCTCGACGCCGAGCAGGTGGGTCACTAAAACACGGTCTTTTTCTTCAGTGGCACCTTTCTTTGTCTGTAGGTGATACCAAAATACCACTAAGGGATATGATATTCAGATAACATTTAAAAGAAAAAAAACTGTAAATAAAATACCACCCTCTCATCTAATCAGTGTGATATAATTAATGTTTTACTATTTTGGAGTGGAATTGAGCCCAGTTTGTGGGCAATTTATGAGCTGAGATGATGATCTATGAATATTAAAAAATATAGCGCATTCTAAATAAACTACGAACTATAAAGACAATGCTAACGTAAATTGCATTCTCTTTATAACACTTCTACCCGTCGCCGTCGGCTCGGATATAGTGGATGGGAAAAGCACTTAAATCGAATAGCAACTTTATTGAGTCTCTCACTCAATAAAGATTGATTTCACTTTGTTATTCTATAGTTTAAGAAAATTCTTATAGTTTAAATATTACAGTATTTTTCCGTGTGGCGACGGAGTAAGAATACAATTCACCACCCCTTATCTTACCCGTGGGTGATCGTATGAGACGACTAAGGTATATAAAACGCATATAACATCTATGTGAGAGAAGGAAATCTCGAAACAAAACCCTATACCAATACGTCTGACCAGCGTGGTATTGTATGTCAATTACCCTCCCATTATGGAGGAGGTTTGAGCCCAATAGTAGGACATATATGAGCTGATATGATTATGATGTATATAAAGAGTAAAAATATAATTACACCCTTTCTTGCCTGTGGATGATGTGAAAAACTAAGGTATGTGATATACAGATAACATTGATACAGAGGAAGGAAAACTCGAAATGAAAAATTATGCATACACGTCTGACCAGCGTGGTATAATGGCTTCTAATGTTTACGCGATGTTACACATTTAATATAAAACTACTTTTAGGTATTCTATCGCGTTGGAATTTGGTTTTTAATTTCCCGACGTTTCGAACACTTTACAGTGATCATGGTCACGGGAGGACTAAGGTGTCTTACGTCCAATATGTCATTGTTATTACAGAAATTTATATCTACCCTATAAGAGACAGTGGAAGGATGTAGGTACCGAGGGAGACCGAGACTAACCTACCTAGACCAGATCGGTCAGGTACTGAAGGAAGGTGGAGTCAAGAGTCTCCGAAACCGGCGAGCGTGTATGAAGAGAATTATGAATGTTGAGGAAGCGAGTGAAGTATGCAACGATAGAGTTCTCTAGCACTCTGTTCTCTCTGCCTACCCTGCAAGGGATATGGCGTGATGATATGTATGTATGTAAGAGACAGTAATTTTTATTTCAAACAGAGTGGTATAGTAATGCTCTTCTTATTGCGTGGGAGACCTAAACCAAATAGTGCAAAATATATAGGCGGAAACAAAAAACGAAGTAAAAACAAGTAGGTACCGCAATATTTTTATATTATATTCTTATTTATTACCTTCAGAGAATGCCTGAGGCTATAGAAAAGATGAAGAAAACGTCCTAACAAATTTAGTGGCAGGACCACGCTGTTGATAGTTTTCTGTGTACAGCCGCGGGCCGGTCCGTCCGGGATAGTATCACATTCTCGCAGAAGATCGACGTATTAGTAATGGCGATTTGCTATTGCGCCTCTTTCGGTGAGAGAAAGAGCCGGCAGCCCAACTGGGTGAGTTTGGGGTTTATTGGGCTTATTGGGGTTTATACAGGCAGCGGCCTAGCTATACCTTTGGTATTGCAGAGGTCCATGGGCGGCAGTAACACTTATCACCAGATGTGCTGCAAACATTTTCTTGGAACGTGCGCTTTTTTGGATCATCTTACTAATGTGTAAATGAACGACTCATATAACACTAAAATTGAGTAGGTACAATAATCTGTAAATAGCACAAAGAATAATTGTACTTCGTTAGAATCAAACTTTGGATACTTGGCTTGAGGAATCGCTGTTTAAATATCTGGGCTATCCAAGCTATCGAATATACAGTAAATCAATTAATAATTTTACTATTTTCTTTTGCAAAGCTGTCTATTTTTATACTATTTTCCTCTAAAACGATGTACATTTTTTTAATAAGACAACACCCAGCACTAAGGAAATAATTCTTGTATTCTAATATTCCGCAGTCTGAAAACAAAGGTTTATAACCAGTCTGTGTTACCAGCGATGACTTACGGCACTGAAACGTGGTCTATAAATGTCGGCCTCATAAAAAGGCTCAAAGTCGCTCAGCGTGCTATGGAGAGGGCTATGCTCGGTATTTCTCTACGTGATAAAATCCGGAATACGGAAATCCGTACAAGAACGGGTGTAACCGACATAGCCCGAAGAATTAGCACGTTGAAGTGGCAATGGGCAGTCCACATCGCTCGACGAACCGACAACCGTTGGGGAAAAAAGGTTCTCGAGTGGCGACCACGAATTGGACGACGCAGCGTTGGACAACCCCCCACTCGGTGGACTGATGACCTCATCAAGGTCGCAGAAAACCGTTGGATGCACCTGCATGCATAGGACCGTTACAGATGGCATTCTCGTGGGGAGGCCTATGTGGACGTTTACGGGCTGATGGATGGATGATTGCTGGGGGACTCTACAAACATATAATTTGACGGACACAAATCACACCCAGACTAAGAACAATCTGTGGATCCCACAAAGTATTGTCGTACATGGGAATCGAACCCACAACACTGCCACGGTAAGTATCTTAACCACTAAATCATTAATGCAAATAATCAGTAATTGAAGAAGAAATAAATAAAACTTTCATCTTAGCTTATTTACGTAACATGTGCAAGATGGAAAATGAAATTGTCTTACAATACAAAGCTTAAACAACGGGTTGAAATATGTTATCATTTCGAGTTCTCCCCACAAATATCAATTAAATTTTAATCTTACCATTTTAAACTTGTTTCGAACTAAAAGTTTCCAAATCTTTAACTTGCCACTTCTCAGATGTTATGCGGTTTAATTCAGCTGCTTGAACACTTAAAACTTTGTGTTCAACAGAACTGCAGTATTTAATTCATAAACATGATTGTATTTTTCTCACATTGCACTTATAGGATAATATTATTATACACATATCAAGAAAAAATATTCGTCTAAACGTATTTGATATTTTTAAAAAGCAATTAATTTGTTTAAAGTAAGAAAAAAGTTGATTAATAAAAATATTCGAGGCCGTCCGGATGTTACCGTAAAGTATCTGGCATTCTGTCGACCGTAAAAATGAATGTATCGAAGTTTTTCTTTTATTAAAAGCTTCATAATCGCAACACGCTGTTTCCTTTCGAAAATGGCTTGATAATTCTTTGTCGTTTAATTGCAATTAATAAAAAACTAAACTGCTTAGTCATTAGTGTATGTATACTTTATAAAAATTGGGTTCGTTATATTTTTTGTTCGTCCATTCGGACAAGCAAAGGAAATAAATCCCATTCAGCCTATACAGCTATGTTTAGCTCTACGTCGAGAATGGCACAAGATATCTAAAGTATTTTTTTTTCTTTCATTACGTGTATGTACAAGCTTTTATTTAGTTTCACCTGTCCCGTTGTCTGTAATCAAATCTTGCAAGTTAAATTTGATCCCCTTTCTAGTTTTCGATTGAGCTGAAATTTTGCATGCATGTATAAATTAGATGACAATGCAATATTATTGTGACATAGAGCTGACCTGATGATGGACCTGGAAGCTGGCCATAGGAACTCCGTAATTAAACGACGCAACCCGATCGAAATTGGGCTTATTTGATTCGTCTTGACGATTACTTTGATACTATATGGAAACCAGGGTCTGATCATGGACCTGGAAGCTGTCCATAGGAACCCCGTAATTAAGCGACGCAACCTCATCGAGTTTGGGCTCGTTTGATTCGTCTTGACGAGTACTTTGAGACTATATGATAACCAGGGTCTGACGATGGACCTGAAACCTGGCCATAAGAACTCTGTAATTAAACAGCGCAACCCCATCGAGTTTGGGCTCGCTTGATTCGTCTTGACGAGTACTTTGATACTATATGGTAACTAGGTTCTGATGATGGTCCTGCAAGCTGGCCATAGGAACGCCGTAATTAAGTGACGCAACCCCATCGAATTTGGGCTCATTTGATTCGTCTTGACCAGTACTTTGATACTACATGGAAAACAGGGTCTGATCATGGGCCTGGAAGCTATCCATAGGCACTCCGTAATTAAGCGACGCAACCCCATCGAGTTTGGGCTCGTTTGATTCGTCTTGACGAGTACTTTGAGACTATATGGTAACCAGGGTTTGACGATGGACCTGGAACCTAGCCATAAGAACTCCGTAATTAAACAACGCAACCCCATCGAGTTTGGGCTCGCTTGATTCGTCTTGAGGAGTACTTTGATACTATATGGAAACTAGGTTCTGATGATGGACCTGGAAGCTATCCATAGGCACTCCGTAATTAAGCGACGCAACTCCATCGAGTTTGGGCTCGTTTGATTCGTCTTGATGAGTACTTTGAGACTATATGGTAACCAGGGTCTGATGATGGACCTGGAAGCTGGCCATAAGAACTCCGTAATTATATATCCATATCGCTAACGTTGCGCCTCAGAGTACCAGGGCGAACCCTGTTATGCTGAAGCCCTTATCCCTCCACAATGGACCTCTAGGGTGATGAACCCTTTTTGTCCTATATTTGTGGGAACAACACGAATAATAAAAATACTAAAAAGTTAAAAATAAAATTAAAGAAAAATATTTTTTTAAAAACAAGCTTTTATTGTTTGCTATTATAATAAACTAAAAAGTTAAAAATAAATTAACTCTAATCAGACATATAACACTTTATAAGTTCATTGTAACCTTTAACGATATTTTTATTAATCTTCAACAACAAAATAATTCCATATCGTACATAATTATATATTTTTAACACTAAAACTTTACACCATAATTATTAAATTTGCCCGTTTTTATCACAGTCCCAATTTTATAAATAAAAGTGTGTTGCATTTTTTAGCAAATAATAAACAGCTTGCTTTTAAAAACGGATTTTTTTCTTTAATTTTATTTTCATTTCTGGCATTGACTAATAGTAAATGATAAATAATATAAAAATTATGAGGCGTGCACTTTTGGATTTTCCAAATTATTTTCTATTATAATTAAGATAATGATAAAATATCACACTATATTAAGACGCTAACGCGCTTGGTTAGATTTAGATATTAGTATCTGCATGTCTGGCTTTATCACGTTATTTTCAATGTTTTTAGCCTCATTTCAGTCCATAAAGGTGTTTTGATTGGGTCTTCTCCTCGGTAGATCTTCAGTAAATTGTGTTTTTGAGCAATATACATACATACATAACATCACGCCATATCCCTTGCAGGGTAGGCAGAGAGAACAGAGTGCCAGAGAACTCTATCTCTGCATACTTCACTCGCTTCCTCAACGTTCATAATTCTCTTCATACACGCTCGCCGGTTTCGGAGACCCTTGACTCCACCTTCCTTCAGTACCTGACCGATCTGGTCTAGGTAGGTTAGTCTCGGTCTCCCTCGTCCCTACATCCTTCCACTTTCGCATTGTATATCTTCTTAACCAGACGTTCGTTCGGCATTCTTTCCACATGTCCGAACCATCGGAGCATTCCCTTTCGCATCTTTACACCAATACTCTCTTTCATACCTACTCGCTCTCTTACGTCGTCGTTACGAATGCGGTCGGTCAGCCTAACTCCACAGATTTGCCGAAGAGATCGCATTTCGACCGCATTAATTTTACTTTCATACTCTTTTCTGCATACCCAACTCTCGCTTCCATACAGTAATGTTGGGACAAGCACTGCGTTATGTATTGCTACACGTACCTTCTGGCTGAGGTGGTGGCTGCCGAGAAGTTGCCCCAACGCTCCGTTCACTCTATTTCCCGCATTCACTCTTCGCTCTATATCAGTGGTGTACCTTCCATCTCGGCTAAATCCACATCCAAGATATACAAATTCATCCACTTGCTCTAATACATCATTACCTATTGTTACTCTTACATCTGTTCTGGCTTCATCTCTTTCAAAGACCATTATTTTGGTTTCGCTCACATTCATGCGTAGACCCCTTTTCTTACAATCTTCTGTCATTGAGTCGACTAGGGTCTGCAGGTCAGTCGCTGACTGTGCCAGCAGGACTGCATCATCTGCATAAAGCAGAGCAGAGACCACTGAGTCACCCATCTGGACTCCCACATTCATATCGTTCAATCTTTGGAGTCATTTATCCAGATATATGATAAACAGCCTGGCTGACAGAACGGGAAATATATATAGATATAAAAATAAATATTTGACGAATAAAATTAAAAAATGAAATACATACACATTTCTTTTAAATTTTATATTGCGCAATATAAAATTTTATATATAGAATCATTTTCTTTTTGTACTGGCAATGAATTAGTATTAATTTGTATTAAAATGTGGGTCAAAATTTAATATCTTATAGGGTAGATATAAAATTTCTGTAATAACAATGATATTTTGGACGTAAAACACCTTAGTCCTCCCGTGACCATGGTCACTGTAAAGTGTTTGAAACGTCGGGAAATTAGAAATCAAATACAAACGCGATAGAATACGTAAAAGTAGGTAGTTTTATTTCAAATGTGTAACACTTGCGTAAACATCAGAAATTATCATATACATATCATCACGCTATATCCCTTGCAGGGTAGGCAGAGAGGGCAGAGTGCCAGAGAACTCTATCCTTGCATACTTCACTCGCTTCCTCAACATTCATAATTCTCTTCATACACGCTCGCCGGTTTCGGAGACTCTTGACTCCACCTTCCTTCAGTACATGACCAATCTGGTCTAGGTAGGTAGATAAAAAATGAAAAATATTAGAAAAAGTGAAACTTAAGTACCGAAACGGCAAGGTCTAGATTAAACTGTTCGATTGTTCAACTAAACTATTTCTATTCTTGAAGACAGCGCCCAAATTTACTTTCATATTCTAATTCATATACTTTCATTGACTGAAAAAAATACACTTATAAAAAAGGTTGTTTATATATATGACATCGCTAAACTTAGTAACTATTTGACCGATCATTATGAATATTGGTATGTATATGTAATTTTTCACGGAGAAAGTTTATCCCCATTGACGTAGCTCGCCACCAGGCGGCGCTGCGATATTGACTTCTACAAACAAACCAACGGGCTTGTCGATTTATCGCCCCCGAAACCTCTAAAAATAATTTTATTGTATTCATTCAATTGCTCTAAAAAAATCCGATGCATGGATACAATGAACCAGTAATTGGCGTTAAAAATAAATTCCAAAAGCAAACATAAAAAGCCTTTGTGTATTTAAAAAATAAAAATCAAACCTTTGTTCGGCGTGGCGTATTCGAATATTGCACGTATTCTACATGCTGGTGTGAATTGATAGGTTAGGGCTGATGCACACTGGCATGTCTAGTTTTTTTTTAAAAGTTCTTAGTGGTAAACGAGCAGCACAGACCCATCCAGAAAGTGGTTACTAGTGATTACTACTACTACTAGTGATTACTAGGACTAATAGAGCTCTAAGAGAGAGAGAGAGAATAGAGAAACTAAGATGCACCACTCCCGGCATAAGTCTTGGGTGGAGTTAAAGAACTCTTTCTAGCTGGTAACTCAGATCTACGTTCGTTAAACTAGATGATGCACCACTCCCGGCATAAGTCTTGGGTGGTGTTAAAGAACTCTTTCTAGCTGGTGACTCGGATCTACGTTCTTTAAGTTTATACACTCTTAGTGGTGTAGTGTCAACCTATCAGACTTGTTTTGCCTTTTGGGAGACTTCACAGAACCTTTCCTTTTTAGGCTTCCGGCTCTCTCGCTCACCGAATAAAGCACAGCAGCATATTGCCACTGCTCATAAGTCGATATTCTGCGAGAGTATTGTACTATCCCGGACAGACCAGCCCGCGGCTGTAGACAGAGAACTGTCAAGAGTGTGGACCTACCGCTATTGAAGTAAAGATAGCTTACGCAGTATGTACTCCTCTTCCATCGCACATATGGCAAAAGTTATTGGCAAAAGTTTTATGATCGGCCGCTTAGCTGACGTCAACTCTCCTTAGGAATGTAATTGCTGACCAGGCGGCATCAAATGTAATCGGCATAAGTCGATATAATGCTTTTAGCCGACTTTAACAACATTCACGAGCAAAGTAAGGGTTGGTAGTATTCGTAGATACTACACAGCAAAGCAAACCAAGCCTCATCCACAATAACAGAAAATTTACTTACGTCGCTGGTCATGATTTTATTTCGAATTTTTTTCTCTAATACAAACTTTACATGCATATTATTTTTTTTTTTGGAGTTTATGGCTTGGTAACCAAGATCTTTAAGCCAAATCTTTATTTATGAATTAACATCATTTAAAATCATCGTCCATCAGTAAGACAAATCGACGCCTTCAACAGTGCCATGAACAGTGTGTCCATGGCACTTAAAGTTATTTTTTGGCAATTTTAGTGGAAAACCAAAACGTATGTAGAGCACTGTTATATCATATTCACTACACCTCAGTACTTCCTATGCATCAGATCAGATAAAAGGCCTTCAAAATTACTTAATATAACACGTTAAAATACTAAGATATTGAATATAGTACAAGAGCACCATATGACACTTTTCCTTTGTCACTAAAACTCTCCTGCATATTATATCCTGTGCAACAACGACAGATTAAAAACTAACAGCTAGTTGAATTCGTAGTTAAATGTTTAACTTAACAGTTTCAAATAAGTATTTTATTAGTTTAATTTGTACTGGTTTCGTTTTAGATCGTTGCTGGCTTATATTTGAAACAACTTCTAGATTGTTAACAATAGTTCTCGAAGCTTTCATTTGACCTGTTTTCGAATTTCAATCGACGGAATTGTTTAAATTGATAGTGTATTAATTTAAGCTGCATCTGTAACTTTAGCTTTTTTTTTGTTATTGTTATTTTTATTTTATAATCTTCCTAATTATGTACTTCTTTTTTGTATTAGAATTGATTTGATGGCATTCAGCTACAATGCGAAAGTATGTACAATGTGCTTCTCTGTTGATTGGCCATTGTGATTTAGTGTTGCCCTATTTACATTTTAACATTTCTGTGACGCGGACGAAGTCGTGAATATAAAAATATACAAAAATTGCTCGTTTGATGATATTAGATTAGAGGGTAGCCTACTGTGCCGCGAAAAATATCGGTTCCGGACTTAGTGCGAACTTAAAAATATAAATAAGTGATATTTAATATTAAAAACAATTGTAGTAGAACCATTAAACAGTGAATATCGAAATACATTGTGGACAAAAGACAATAACAATGAACAACAAACTAATAAAAGTGCAAAACAGTGAAGAGAAAACTACCTAAAATTGGAACTATTATTGACATTTCCCACACTAAATTGCTATCAGTGATTTACAAATAAGTGAACGAAGTCCGAAACGGTAATAAACATCATTCAAGTACAAAATTTACTAAAAATAACAAAGTCGTTTCATGATTTTTAGTTTTGATCAATAAAAACAGCTCCATCTAAAGAAAATACTTGAAAGTACATGTTCCGTCAAACACCAAACAGTTGTACTGCGCTCTAGTACCAAATCAAACCAACAGGGGGTACCACAAGTAGTAAAACAGTTGTCCCGCGCTTTAGTACCAAGTTGAGTCAAAAGAGGGCACCACAACTACCAAAACAAGACAAAATACTTCCAAAACTATTATCATAAAAATATAACGGATAACCATGGAGGAAATAATGACTATGCTCAAAAATATTCAAAACGAGTTGAATGAACAAAAAGCAACAATTGTAAAGTCAGCTGAGAAAGTTACGGAGCAAGTTACGGAAAAAATAAACCACACATTAGAAGAAAAGTTCAAAACGATAAACGGAAAATACGAAAACCTTAAAGAAAAGCTAGAAATTCAAGAAAAAAGACTATACATTCTAGAAAAACAGTCAAGACAGAGGAATATAGTAATATTTGGTTTAGCGGAAACTGAAACATCTTATACAGATTTAGAAAAAAACTTAATAAATTTCATAAATCAACACTTCTCTGTAGGGTTAGAACCCAGGGACATACAGGAAACTAGAAGAATAGGGAAGAAAGGAGAAAAGCCCCCTCCGATCACCGTAACCTTCACTACACTAGGCATGAAAATAGAGATTTTTAACAAGATGAGAGTTTTAAAAGACAGCACTTACTATATAAAAGAAGACTTTCCACAGCATATTTTACGAAAAAGAAGGGAACTACAAGAGCAAGTAAACATTGAAAAAGAAAAAGGAAACTTTGCTACCATCAAGTACGACAAGCTGATAATACACAATAAAAATACAAATAATTCAAACAACAAATAAAGGGCGCTACCAATATCACCAAACTACAATGATCTTACGCAAGCAGAACAAAAAGCACAAGCTCATAAAATGAACAAAACTCAAACAGGAATACGAAGATCGTCTAGTCTATCAGAGGGACTTATCAAACCTGGAATACTCGGATATCTAACTACCAAAACCCAAACCACTAACAACCTACCAAACGCCCAAGTAAACAACAAAAACAACAAACAATAGCAATTAATACCCTCTCTTGCGAAAAAAGAATTACAAGTAAAAACGAACACCAAACCATATCTTCCAAGACGGCTGGTCCCCGCGGAAGATTACGACCAAAACCCTCCAGAGGAAACAACACCAGCTATGTCAAACACCACAAAAAACAATTAGCACAGCATCTTACATATAGCGACATACAATGTTAAAACTCTATCAACTTATTCACGCCTACTTGAACTAAAAGAATCTTTAAAAAACGTAAAATACGATATTATTGGTCTCTCAGAAGTCAGAAGACGCGGGATCAAAATAGAAAAACACGAAGAGTTTATTTTCTACCACATCGGAAAAACGCCAGGATTATATGGAGTATGCTTTATTGTCAAAAAACATCTAAAGAAATATATAACATCTTTTAAGGGACTGTCAGAAAGAGTAGCGCTGCTAAAGATACATACCAATAATTTGGACTTAAGTATCATTCAAGCTTACGCCCCAACAGAGGCTGCGAAGGATGAAGAACTAGAGCTTTTTTACAGTACTGTCGACAACGCCATACGACTCTCAGGAAATAACATAATAGTTATGGGTGACTTCAATGCCAAAATTGGGCAACCAAAACCAAACGAAACCATCACTGGAAAATACGGTTACGGGAAAAGAAACTGTAGAGGAAACCGACTCATTGATTTTGCACATGAGAACAACCTAACTATTATGAATACTTGTTTCAGAAAGAACAACAAACGGAGGTAGACTTGGAAATCTCCAGATGTATACACCAAAAATGAAATAGACTACATTCTAACAAACCTACCGAAAAACGTAGACAATCTACAGGTCTTAAACATCACTTACCCTTCGGATCACAAACCTGTTAGGGTAGCTTTCAATATATTCCCAAAGTCAAAAAACCGTGGCAAATTTGGTCAATGCCCCAGATCCCAGTTAAAAAATGAGGACGAAGTGCAAAACTATACCAAATTGCTGAACAGTTTCTCTGCAAATCTGTTGGAACACTGGGATGACGCAGATACCGTTCAGAATTGCTACGATAAAATAACAAACGCAATTGATACCAGTTTGAAAAAAACACACGAACTAGCATCTAGAACAAGCTCAGAGAAAAACCAAATACTATCAGCACGTACAAAGGCACTTATCAGCAGAAGACAAGAGGTACATAAGACAAAACCGAAATCAAGGGCTATGAAAAATGAACTAATAGCACTGTATAAGCTCATAAGTAAACGAATCCAACAAGACTATAAGGCACACCGCACACAAACCATTGAAAGATGTCTTCATACCACAGGAAGCGTTAAGAAAGCGTACAAAGAATTGAGAACACATAAATCATGGATTGAAGAGTTAAAAAACAATACTAACAACACACAAAATAGAACGGAAATACTCAAAATAGCAACAGATTTCTACAGAAATCTTTATAGTTCGCCAAACCAACCGGTATATAAATTAAAAAGTAACATCACAGAAGAGGCGAAAGTAACTTTTGACGAGGAGGAAGTGGTAAAAGGAATTAAAGCACTAAAAACAGATAAAAGCCCTGGACCCGATTGGATCACCAATGAAGCTATAAAATTAGGATACATGTACCTAGCCAAACCTCTAACCAGACTGTTCAACATGATACTGAGCTCCAAAAACACTCCACGTCAATGGTCAGATTCGGAAATAATTTTGCTTTATAAAAAGGGAGACCCAAACGACATTAGTAACTATAGACCAATTAGCTTATTACCAATTATTTATTCAATATATAAACTTTTTTCGTCCATAATAGAGAAAAAAATAAAAGAAACTACAGAAAAATTCCAACCTATAGAACAGGCAGGCTTCAGGCGAGGCTTTTCTACAGTTGACCATATACACTCGCTAGAGATGGTGATAGAAAGATTCCAAGAGTTCAATAGACCACTCTATACTGTTTTTATTGATTACCAAAAAGCCTTCGATACTCTACTCCACTCATCGATCTGGGAAGCTCTACTCTCGCAAGAAGTGGCATTGGATTACATACAAGTCCTAAAAAACATCTATGATAATAATACTAGCAGAGTGAAGTTAGAGACTACTGGGCCACTAATACAAATAAAAAGAGGTGTAAGGCAAGGAGACCCAATCTCCCCAACAATCTTTATAGCGGTACTGGAGTGCATCTTCCGAAACCTCAACTGGAATAAAGTCGGCATAAATATAAATGGAAGTTACTTGAGCCATCTCAGGTTTGCTGACGATATAGTTCTGTTATCAGAAAATATAAACCAACTACAATTGATGATAAACTCTCTACATGAAGAGAGTCGTAAAGTAGGGCTGGATATCAACTTAAATAAAACAAATGTCATGACGAACCATACTCAAACACCTATATACCTCGAAAATCTGCCTATAACCTATGTTGATACCTATATTTACCTGGGAAAACAAATTTCATTCAACAAGTACAACAACGAACGGGAAGTAGAGAGAAGAATAAACATCACATGGAAAAAATTCTGGAGTCTCAAAGAAATTCTAAAAAGCGACATGACCATAAAGTTAAAAATTAAAGTTATGAACACCTGCCTACTTCCCTCACTAACATATGCTTGTCAAACCTGGAAAGTAACTAAAAAAATAAAAAACAAGATCATAACAAGTCAAAGAAGTATGGAAAGAAGCATTCTGAAGATTAGAAAGATCCAAAAAATCCGTCATAACGATATAAGACAAAAAACTAAAGTCATCGACGCTCTCAGTTATGCACAAAAACTAAAATGGCGATGGGCAGGCCACGTAGCTAGACTCAATGACAATCGCTGGACCAGAAAAACAACATCATGGCTTGGCCCATCGGGCCAAAGAAAAAGAGGTAGACCAATTACACGCTGGACAGACGATATCATAAGAATAGCAGGTACCCACTGGATGCAAGTCGCAGAAGATAGAAAACATTGGCTAGCTCTGGAGGAGGCCTTTACCTTCCACTGATAGGGGTTCTTGCAATTAAAACATATATATATATATATATATATATATATATATACCATGGTATATATATATATATATATATATATATATACCAGAATTACTCGTTTAAAGATATTAGATTCTCTATAGATTCTCTATTGATGGAGATTACATATTTATGGATTGAATATCTATCTATCTATCAATCTCAGCTCATATATGTTCCACTGTTGGGCCTCCTCCACAAGAGAAGGGAAATTGACCTACTACACCAAGTCAGACGTGTTGGTATAGAGTTTTGTGTCGAGTTTTCCTTCTTTCGCATAGATGTTATATGCATTTTATGTCCCTTAGACGTCTCTTACGATCACCCACGGTTAAGATAAGGGGTGGTGAATTGTATTCATTCTCCGCCACCACACGGACGAATACAACAATATTAAATGTCTTTAAGCTAATAGAGAGATAACGGAGCTGATTTATCTGATACAAAGATAGTTTATTGATGTAAAAATTGTTAAAGTTTATTTTCACATAGGATGTGTGGTTAATGTGATGCCAATCTTACATACCAGTGTCATTATTTATTCCCGCGCAGGATAATACTTTTTGCGATCCACAAATTGTTTTTTCTGAGTCTAAGTGTAATTTGAGTCAATTAATTATATTTGTAAAGTCCTTCACAGGACAAATTTCAATGGTGCATAATGTTGTATTTTAGAAAAAAAATATATGTCACGATAATTTTTTTTAATTCTATATTTATTTACAAAAAGAAGAAAAAAACCTATGCAATCCATACTTTATTTTCTTCAATTCTATATTTAATTATTAATAATGAATCAATAAATATGAAAATGGTTTATCGGTATTTGAATTTGAACACTTTCCATTCAAATATGTTTAACGGTTTACGCATTATTAAGGAACTAACATCTTCACAAACTTTAACATTTATGATATTAATAGCATTAATTACACTCCAGCAGTTGTTTCGCATTATATTATATAAAATGTCATCAAACTTATTTAATACAATACGTTAAAACAATTAATACAATAAAAAACTGTGCTAATAAATGGAGAGCCTGCTTTTTTGTTCGTTTATACTGCAAAAACTACTAAACCGATCGGAATAATACTTATACCATAAGATGCAGCGTGTTTCGGAGAAGGTTTTAGTATATGATATGTTAGTGATTATTTATACGGAACCTATATTTTTTTAACTTAGAATTAATGATTTTTTTTAATTGTATAAGTTGAAAGACGAACCAATTGCGTGTAAAGCTAGTTGAATATAATAGAGACCAGCACATGACGCTTAAAAATTCCCGCCAAAATTCAAAACATTTATTCCCAAGTTGCTGTTGTGTTCATTTGTGTCTCTCTATATATAAGCTTATATTATTACTTTAGATAACATCATTTTGCCACCGAAGACAATTACCGGATCCCGGTGGCCCGCTCGCTCGGTGAATTATAATTGCAATATAACGCAATTAACAATTAATTAATTGTGCTTGCTAAACTTTGCAATGTAATGAATTAATTGTTAGTTGTATGATGCACATTTATAATTACAGTTAACAATTAATAAAAGAAAGAAAGAAAGAAAACATTTACTTTGTTCTCGTTAAAAACTAATAAAAATAAATATAAATAAAGAAAACAACATCTGGTATAAAATGATATTAACGAGAAACAAAAAAGGCTATTGGCTCAGCTTTGGCTATTTTATTTTAAAAAATAGCGCTGATATTCTGTCAACACCTGCTACATTATAAAGAAATTATTAAAAACATGACTATAATAAAAGTGTCAGAGTGTATGTGTGTAACGATGTATGAATAATTTTAACATAAGTATAACAACATTGCATACATATATAATATAAATAAAATTGGCAATATTTAATAAAATATATATTTTTTTAAGAGTATCGAAATTTCGCACTATATAAGACAGTGTAATTGTGCATTAAGTAAATGTTGTTTTAAAGTTTTGTTAAAAGTAAATACAGATTTTAAGGGGAGGTAGATCATTCCAACACTTGGTGGTAGAGAATTTAAAACTACCACGGAATGTTGAAGTGCGATATTTAGGGGTATTTAAAAGGTATAATGAAGCTCGAGCCTTGTATTTATTAAGAGAACTAGACCAGCTAAGTTTATTGTAGAGGTAAATTGGCTTTTGGATAAAATTACACCGAAAAGCAAATTAGCTAAATGGAGTTTTCTGCGTGATTCCATGTTTAAAAACGGCGTAACATGAGAGCGTGATAAATGTCCTAACGAACATCATTATAAAATAGAGAAGGCTAATGTTAAGCATGTGAAGATATTGGCCTTCTCTGTAATGTGTAAGGCTTGAATTTAAGTTAGTACAATACATAAAAGAGCAATACAGTATCAGGCATCTAACTAAAATTAATCTATAATTTCAGCAGTTAACCTACTATACCGCGCTGGTCTGAGAGTTTGCTGGTGCGCTTCGTTCTAAAGTGGTCCTTAATAAAGCCAAAAATTCAATCAGTGAATTGTACATATACGACATCAACTTATATATATATATATATATATATATATATATATATATATATATATATATATATATATATATATATATATATATATATATATATATATATATCCTCCTATCCCAATCCCTATTACTTGGGGTCGACGCAATGTCCTTTTCTTCCACTCAATCCTATCCGATGCCATCTCTGCGGTCACTCCCTTTCTATTCATATCATGCTTCACGCAATCTATCCATCTTTTCTTCAGTCTTCCCTTACCCCTAAAACCTTCACATACTTAAAACATTCATACTTAAAACTCTTCTCCCAACATTACTTTCATCCCGTCTCATCACATGTCCATACCAAGTCAGGCGCTCACTTTTCAACTTTTCCGTCACTGGTGCCACTTTCAAACTATATATATATATATATGACGGCGCCACCGTCAATATTTGATTGAATAAACAAAGTGTGTAACGGACGTGACGTCAACAGTCACCCCACCAAACAGTATAAAAGACTGAGCTCGCGAATCGAATGCGCATTTTTTGTTAGTCGATAGCCGTCCGGTACACACGTTACATCAACGGCCGTGTTTATTATAAAAAAAACGAATAGTTGTGCAAATAGAAATAATATAGTGATTTTAATTACATTAATTAGTTAATTTAATTAACTAAAGCGATTTGAACAAAGTGATTTGAACGAGTGATTTTGATATTTTCTTAAATAATGTCGGCCCTTGATCCTACATATATATATATATATATATATATATATATATATATATATATATATATATATATATATATATATATATTGTATGATATTTAATGCACGATGGTCACTGGGGAATTTTGTAGATGAAAAACGGTCGGCACAGGACCGCACTTTGTGGCGAATTATGAGGGAATTCTACGTCCATCATGAATGGTAAAATGCTGAATGATGAATAACGATTTATCAACAATGAAACGAATATACGGTCAAATTGCTACAAAAAGAAGAAAATATAAATGCAATGGAATAACGTAGAATTAATCCAATACCTAAACTAATAGCAACATTGATACACGCGATATTTATTAAAGCCAGCATTTTATTAAAACTAGCAGACCACTAGGCGTGTATTTCATTTCCAATATGAATATTAATTTCAATTGGAAATATAGTGTTGGTATTTTGATTGAAAGCCCTAGATATAATGTTTAAATAGTTTTAATACTTTATATATTACACGTGTTTCAGTATTTATCAATTTTCAGCATTTACGAGTATACAAATACGAGTTCGCTGTATTGGTATTTTAACTGGTGGTCCAAGTTAAAAGCTTTTGTTTTTTTTAGAATTTATTACAAATAAACTCATTTGCAAAAAAAACGGGCGGTTTTGATTTTCATTCATATTTAAAAAGATACAATACCAAAAAGGTTTCAATCGTTTGTACACGTTACTGGCCGGTTTTAAAAATGCTGTGGTATTTAAAAAAGTACGTTCTAAATTCAATTTTTCATTTGATGTTCATTTTTACAGAAAACCCCTTTTTATCCTACATTTTTGGCGCGAAGTTCCAGAAGTTAACATCGACTTTCATAACTTTTATTCAATTTTTATCGATTAATTTCATATCCTTGACTGTCAAAGCTTTATTTAATGCTGTTTGGCTGTATCAAAAATGGTAGATAAAGTGGTAAAAGCTACCAAAATTATCGCGCTGCTTGAAGAGGGTTGCAGCCAATGTTTCGTGGCTAGGAGGCTAAATGTTAGTCGCTCGACAGTCCAAAGGACCTGGCAGCGATATCAGGAGACTGGTTCCGTCGAGAGAAGGCCTGGTTCTGGAAGAAAACCATGTACCCAACCACGGGATGATCGTTTTCTTGTGAGTCGCGCATTGAGAAATCGCAAATCTTCGTATGTGGATCTTAAGAACAACCTCCAAGAAGTAAGAAATGTGCATATTAGTCTATGGACGGTCAGGAGGAGGCTTCTCGCTGCCAATATACGCAGTCACCGCCCGGCCCGCGGCCTCAAATTACTCCGTGAGCACAGAGTTCACAGGCTTAGGTTCGCTAGAAATTGTGAATCATGGACTCAAGACGATTGGAATAGGGTTTTGTTCTCTGATGAAGCCAGGATATCTCTGTTCGGTGAAGATCGACGTCGGCGAGTGCTAAGAAGACAAGGAGAACGCTTTGCAGAGGCATGTTTCGAAGAAATCACACCTTATGGTGGGGGCTCTGTTATGTTTTGGGCAGGAATAAATTCAATGGATCGTACAGAGTTAGTCTTCATTGAAAACGGCTCACTGACTGGGCATCGATACATAACGGAAGTTCTAATTTCTCATGCACAACCCGCATTGGCCGCTCTAGGTGAAGACTCGATTTTTATGGACGACAATGCTCGCGCCCACCGATCATGCGATGTTAATGCGTATGTGCAAGAGGTCGGCATTCGTCGTTTGGATTGGCCAGCTCGAAGTCCCGACCTCAATCCCATAGAGCATGTCTGGGACGTTCTGAAACGGCGTGTGAGATCAGTACACCCGGCTCCGCAGACCATCAGAGAGCTGAAGAATGTGATTACTGCGGAGTGGGAACGTATTCCGCAAGCAAGTATCCGGGATATACTCGCTAGCATGCCCAGACGAATTCAAGCTGTGATTTTAGCTAGAGGGGGTCACACTCGATACTAAACATTTATCTGCTTTTACTTTATTAAAGAAAAACAAACAAAAAAACTTTTTTATTTTTACTTCATGAGCATATGCACTACTAGCGAATATACACTACTAGCGAGGTTTAGCATTATTTCCCATAAATTGTATCTAAATTTTATGAAATACTGATGAAAACGATTATTTTCTTATTAATTTACCAAATTGTGTGGATAAAACTACCTATAATTATCAAACAAAGAAATATTAACATTTGAAATGGTTCATTGCTTAGGTGCCCGTTTTTTTTGCAAATGAGTGTATATACGGAAAGTGTTTTTTTAAATAAACTTAGCGAATTAGCCTCTCTGATTTCTTTTGGAAGAGTGTTATATATTTGTGCTCCCACATAAGTATTTTTACCATAGTTTGTACGTATTCCTGGCAAAACTAGATGGTCCGCGCGACGAGTTGTATACTTTTTTATTTTATCTTTAGTTGTGAAAGTAATATTTGAGTTAATGAGTCTGTTAATAAATTTATATATAAGTATGCATGTGTTGTATGTATAGAGCTGTTGAATGTTCATGAGTTTGGTTTCTTTATAAATAGTTTTAGAAGATGTTAAGTAGTTATTTATAGCGATATAGAATTTTTATTAGTTTATTTTGTAATATTTGTATGGGTTTTATATTCGTTTTAGCTGCGCTACCCCATATCTCAATTAGGTATAATAAGTGAGGTTTAACTAAAGCACTATAGATAAGCTTACGGACATTTTCTGGGATACATCTGGCCATATTGAGGAGTGCGCCTACTAGAGATGATAGTTTATTTCTTATATACTCTATATGTGATTTGAACATTAAGTGTTTATCCAATAATAATCCTAGGTATTTTTCCTGATTAAGCTTTCGAATGTTATCACCATTAATATTTAAACTGTTATGATGAGGTAGTCTTTTGTTTTTAGCACTAAATATTATATACGAAGTCTTTGAAATATTAATAGTTAGCAAATTGTATTTGAACCACTGATTAAGGACATCTAAATCGTTTTGAGCTTTTTTAATGATTCCATTAAGATTATCCCCGAAGTAAAAGAGCATGTATCATCAGCATATAGGGCAAGTTGTCCATGTAGGTTTAATTTGCAGATGTTATTTACATAGATTAAAAACAATAAAGACCCCAGGATTGAGCCCTGTGGAACACCACATGTTAGAGATTGGCGGCTGCTTTGATAGTTTTGAATCTTAACATCCTGATACCTATCAGTTAAGTATGACATTAACATTATGTATGGTGTGCCCGTAATTCCAATACTCCACAATTTCTTCAGAACTAATTTCTGAGAAACTGTATCGAAGGCTTTTTTTAAGTCAATAAAAACTCCAATTGCCACATGTTTATGATCAATTTTAGTTTTGATAGTAGTTACTAGATCTAAAGTTGCGGCAACTGTGTTGGATTTTGAACGAAATCCATACTGATGTTTATACAAAAAGTTTATTCTTTTTAAGTACTCGTCTATTCTACTATACATAACTTTTTCTAGTACTTTGGATAGTACTGGTAAAACTGAAATAGGACGGTAGTTCCCTGGATCTGATTTTATACCATTTTTGTAGATAGGAGTGATTTTCGCAATTTTTAATATTTCTGGAAAATACCCCTTTGTCAATAAATTATTTATGCAATCTGTTAAATTTTTGATGATTAAGTTCTTTATACATTTTAGAGCTTTGATACTAATGTCATCAATACCAGTACTAGTGTTTGAGTCAAGGCTGTCAATAATTTTAGAGACTTCGTTTGTATCGCAAGGATAAAATTCACTGAGGCTATTGTGTAATGTATTAGTAATTGATTTAGGTAGTGTATATGTATCGTTATTGTGATATTTTAAAGGGATTTTATTAGCCAATTGCGTCCCTACGCTAGCAAAACATTCATTAAATACTTCACATACCTGTGTAGGCTCTGAAATAACTACACCATTTTCGGTTTTGAGGTTAGAGGGAGCACAAGTATTAACAACCTTGTTTGATGAGAGCATATTAATTAACTTCCACATTTTTTTAGTTTTATTTTTACATTTCATAAACTCTCCGTAAAAATATTTGTTCTTCTTATTTCGTATTGTTTTAACTAGATTTGCCCTCACAGCTTGAAAAGTTCTTGCTAATGTATCATCTTCAGGTTTACGTTTTAGTTCAATCCATATACTGTTTCTTTCTTTTATTTCAGTTATTATATCTCTATTTATCCACTCTCTTTGCAGTTCATTAATTATCTTATATTTTTTTACTTTATGCTGTGTAATATTCTTTTTAATGAATTGATCTAATACATTTAAGTCATTATCCTTGTTTTTAATGTCAGTTCATTGTATCTTTTCATACTTTTTTTTTTAAATTTATGACCTCGTAATATATTTTTTGTTTTGGAGGTGGGGGTACTTTTTTTAGTTCATTATAAATATACTTATAATCCGATAAACAAGAGTCTATTATGCCGAAAGGAAATAAATTTTCCTTTAAATTAGTTGAAACATGATCTATTATTGTTTTAGTCGTTGATGTCTCTCGAGTACAGTAAGTTGCATCCACTTTGTTTAATAATTTGAATCCAGACTCCCCTAGCATAGCAATATACTGCTTGGTTTTGCTATCAGATATCAGTAGATCAATATTAGTATCACCAAAGACTATTGATCTTTTCTTCTGCAGCAACTTTGACTCGTAGCTTACAAGGAAATCGCCGAAGTTTGAGTTTCCAGGCTTATATAAAACTACAACCTACAATGCAGGCCTATTGAGATGTATAGATAAATTATTATTTCCACTGATAAACGATGACGAGGACAGTTCATGTTTCAAGTTATTATGGACATAAATAGAAACACCTCCTCCGATTATTTTAGGCCTAATATTGTAGTAGTGTGTATAGTTCGGTAGTTGTAAATATTGTGCCTGTTGCTCTGATCTTATCCACGTTTCTGTTAGTAACACAATAAGTATATATATTGAAAAGGATTGCAGTATACATTTCAGTTCATCAAGTTTGTCAGGTTTACAAACACTTTTGATGTTAGCATAGAAAAAGTTTAAACTTGATTTTCCAGGGTTTAAATTTTGATGGGGTACGATGCCAGAAACCTCCGCGTGGTGTACCCTGGGTGCGGGCGACAGTCCCCCAGATCCCTCTGTTGAATTGTCGCCCGTAGCGAATCTCTGGCGCGAGGGGGGGTTCCCCAGCAATGGGTTGAGCCCCAATTCGCTCCTGACCCTCTAGTTGTAGAGGGTACAGGACGCGAAATCTCGGACGGGCCCGGTCATTCATTAATTTGAGGGCTGGGCAGGATTATGCCACCGCCGACATATCGTAAACCTGATATCTTGCTTCAAGACATATTGTCGTGAGGCGTAGTTTCAGGAGCGAGGGTCTTGGCTTAACCGCCCGGACCGCGAGGAAGACAACCTCTATAAAGAATTCGACATTCGAATTCGGAAATTACCCAGAATCCTAAGTTCTGGCGTGCGGCGAGAGGATGCATGGCAGATGGGGTATTCTGTTCCTAGCACGCTCCAGCCAGGGTACCGGCCGACCCCCTGGTTGGTAAATGTAGGCTTGCCCGGGTACAGGGATCTCTGCCCGGGTCGACCGTTAGTTCTCCCATACTCGTGGGAATCAAATGGATTTGCATAAAAATATTTTACCAGACGGGAATCCAGCGGATTCCCACATCACGGCCTTGTCAAGCCAACGTAAAACTGACAACGACGCCTCGTCCTCAGGACTTGAGGCGTCCGCCGAGGGCCCGGCTCAGACCAAGGAGGCCCCAAAGACGAAGAGGCGTGGGAGGCCCCCGAATAGGGGGAAGTCTTCCGGCGCCAAAAAGCAACAGGCGGAGCGGGAGCAGCGGCGGGCTCTCAGGGAGGCTACCACCGCTGGACCCCAAGATGATGGCGGCGGATCTACTGCAGGGCCGTCAATGGACGAGGGCGACAGTAGTGTCGCAGAGCCGTCCAAGGATGAGGGCAGTGGATCTGCCGAAAAAATGGACGAGGGCGATTCCGCAGAGCCGTCCAAGAAAGTCAGCGGGTCGGTTGAGGAAACCGCCCCCGCCAGGTCATCACCGCATCTTGCAGCGGCGGTCCTGACTGTCAGGGTGGAGGCCCTCCCCTCGAAAATGCGGAAGCGCCCCCTGAGCAAGGAGGGCAGCTCGGGCGCCGATTCCGAGGGGAGCGTGGTGATCATGCCTCCCCCTAAAGTGCCGGCGTCTCGCAGAGGGCGAGGAGCCGCGACGACGGGCAGGACGACCCACTCCCCGGCCGGCGGAATGCATGGAGGGGCGGAGGCTGGTAGGCGGGCCGACAACGAGGCGGCTGCCGCGAGGGTGCTGGGGGTGTTGTCCGGCATCCCTCCCACCGAAGTGGCGGCTGCTGGTGCCCGCACGAGTGCCCCAGCCACGAACATGGAGGCCCTGCAGGCTGAAAACGCCCGCCTTGGTGGCGAGGTGTCGGGCCTGCGGGCCCAGAATCGCCGTTTGGAGTCAGAGTTGGCCGCGGTACGGAGGACCAACCGCCTCCTCACCAAGGACGTGGCCGACCTAAAGGCCCAAATGACGCGGCTCGTGCCGCCTGCGCCACCTGCGCCGCCGGTCAATGCTGGCCGCCGAGGAACCGTCGCCGTCGTCGCCGTCCCGAAGCCGCCCCGAGGTGCTGGCCGTCCATCGGTTGCCGCCGCGCCGAAGACGCCGTCGACCAGCACCAGCCCGCCAAATGTCACCGTCGTGGAGCAGGCCCCGGCAGAGGTCCAGCCGGTAACACCGATCCCACTGCCTGCGGTGGGGGGCGTGTCGGACGAGGCCTTGCGCGCCATTATAGACACCATAGGGAATATGGTCAATGCGCGCTTGGCCGTTCTGGAGGCAAGGCTGCCTCCGGAACCACGAGTTCGGCCGCCTCTCGCCGGGGACAAGCGGCCGTATGCGGCACCAACCCCCGCCCCGCTACCCTGTCAGGGTGGCCGCGTGGGGGGGAGCTACGCCGCAGCCGCGGCTGGACCCAAGCCCAAGGGGCCCGCTCCAAAGAGGAAGACGGCACCGGCTCCTGCCGCAACGAAGTCGTCGCCCGCACCAACACCGCCGGCGACGACTAGCGCGGCCGTGACTACGCCCTCAGCGCCCGGCACGCCCGAACAGGGTTGGCAGGTGGCCGAGCGCGGCAGAAAGAGTCGCGGCCAGAGGAGGAGAGCGGCGGCCAAGCGCGCCGCTGAGGTCGTCGCCCCCCAGGCAGGAGCCGCAGGAGGCGGCACGAAGAAGAAGAGGCCGCGCAAGGGGCTCCGGCCGCCGAAGACAGCCGCAGTGGTGATCACTGTGCTGCCTGAGGCGGCAGAAAGGGGCCTCAGCTATGAGGCCGTTCTGAAGAAAGCCCGGCGGGAGCTCGACGTCTCCGACATAGGAGGCGTCGAAGCCAGGACCCGCAAGGCCCGGACAGGGGCTCGGATCTTAGAGTTCCCTGGGGCCGAGGGCACCAGGACGGCCGATAGCGTGGCGTCGAAGCTGCGAGGTCTGTTCGCCGAGGAGGGTGGCGTCAAAATCGCCAGACCCGTAAAGTGCGCCGAAATGCGCATCGCGGGTTTGGACGACTCCGTGACGGTGGAAGACATCCGGGAGGCCATTGCCTCGAAAACCGGGTGTCCCATGGACACCGTCCGGGTTGGCGCCATCCGGCCCGGTCCGGGCGGCGTAGGTGCTGCCTGGGTGCAGTGCCCAGTGGAGTCGGTCAGGCAACTGGCTGACTCAGGCAGGCTCCTCGTGGGCTGGAGCTCAGCGCGAGTCACCGTGCTGGAGCACCGGCCTGCGAGGTGTTTCAAGTGCATGGCGGTCGGGCACACCCGGCCAACATGCACTAATTGCTTTGACTGCGGCGGACTCTGTTTCCGCTGCGGTCAGACTGGGCATATGGCGGCATCTTGCGCCGCCCCGCCCCACTGCCCCGCGTGTGCGGCGGGCAATAAGCCCGCCAAGCACCGCATGGGCTCTGGGGCATGCAGACCTCCGGCTTCGGCTCCAAAGGGGCGGAGCGGCCCTCCGACTCCGGCCGCTCCCGCTCCTAGCGCGGCCCGATCGCCCACCGCAAGCCAGGAGGTGATGATGGACACAGCCCATTAATGGCTGCTCAGTCCACTCACCTCCTGCAGGCCAACACCAACCACTCCGCCGGTGCGCAGGATCTCCTCCTGCAATCCATGGCGGAGTGGTCGATCGGTGCAGCCGTAGTCGCGGAACCGTACGTCGTGCCTGATCGCCCCAATTGGGTGGTCAGCCGGAACGGAACCGCGGCAATCGTCACCTCCACGCAGCGGCACTTCCCGTCCTTATCCCTCTTGGATAGGGGCGAGGAATTTGTCGCGGCGGATTGGGGAGGGGTCACGCTCTACAGTGTATACCTCTCCCCTAACAGGAGAATGGACGATTTCGGGGCCTCCCTCACCACCTTGGAGGCTTCGATACGGCGACTGGCACCGGGCCTCGTCCTGGTCCTGGGGGACTTCAACGCCAAATCCACGGCGTGGGGGTCCCCGATGACGGACGATCGCGGGCGGGCGATCGTGGAGTGGGCGGCGTCACTGGGCCTCTGTGTCCTAAACAGAGGCTCAGTGAACACGTGTGTGCGACAGCAGGGTGGGTCGATAGTGGACTTGTCGTTCGCTAGCCCCGCTGTCGCACCACGAGTGAGGAACTGGCGTGTCCTGGAGGAGGCGGAGACCCTGTCGGATCACCGATACATCCGGATGGAGGTCTCCCCTCTCCGGGACCCCAGCAGGGGTCACAGGGCGGACCGGGCTCCCGCATTTCCGCGGTGGGCTGTGGGGCGGCTGGATAGGGACCTACTGGCGGAGGCGGCCATCGTGAACACGTGGCTGTCCTTACCACCCCCAGCGGACGGAGTGGACGTTGAGGCTGTCCGCATCCGCAGTGCGCTAACGCAGGTCTGCGATGCGGCCATGCCCAGGGTGCGGCGTCTACCTCCGAGGCAGGGGGTCTACTGGTGGTCCCCAAGACTGGCGGACCTTCGTGCGGCGTGCATTAGTGCCCGAAGGTCCTACACCCGCAGTCGGCGGCGTCGCCGCGATGTTGAGCGGGAGGGCCAGCTTTACGAGGCGTACCGCAGTGCGCGTACCGCCTTTCGGCTGGCCATCCGGTCCGCTAAGGACGCAAGTTGGCAGGAGATGCTGGACGGTCTCGACCGTGACCCCTGGGGTCGCCCGTATCGCGCGTCGCTGAACAAGCTTCGCGCGCAGGGCCCCCCCCTCACCGAGACCCTCCAGCCCGACCTCCTTCGTAGAGTGGTCGAGGAGCTGTTCCCGCAGCAGTCGGAGCACACGCCCCCGGTCATGGCTTCGCCAGATCACGACCGGGAGGCCGTCGAGAGTGTTCCGCCCGTGACGGAGTCGGAAGTGGGGGCAGCCGTGGCGAAGATTCGTTCCGCCACCACGGCCCCCGGCCCGGACGGAGTCCCAGTCCGGGTGTTGACGTTGCTCCTCGAGCATCTCGAACCTCGCCTCAGGCGACTGTTCAACGCTTGTCTGACGTCTGGACAGTTCCCTGAGTGCTGGAAGGAAGGGAGGTTGGTTCTCCTGCCAAAGCCGGGACGGCCCCCGGATTCGCCGTCGGCCTACAGGCCCATTGTGCTTCTGGACGATGTGGGTAAGCTGCTGGAGCGTGTCCTCGCTGCCCGCATCGTCCGGCACCTGGAGGAGGTGGGGCCCGATCTGTCGGACGCTCAATTTGGGTTTCGGAGGGGGCGTTCGACCATCGGGGCCCTGCTACGCCTGAGGCAGACGGCCGCGGAGGTTGTCGCCGGCAAAGGAGTGCTGTTGGCGGTGTCGTTGGACATCGCCAACGCCTTCAATAGTCTGCCATTCAGCTGCATCAGGGAGGCGCTCCGGTTCCATGGAGTGCCCCTGTACCTCAGGCGGCTGGTGGCAGACTATTTGGAGGGGCGCAGTGTTCTCTACGCGAGCCCCGCAGGGGACATTGTGCGGACGCCCATGTCGTGCGGTGTTCCGCAGGGGTCGGTTCTGGGGCCGACTCTGTGGGACATCGGGTACGACTGGGCGTTGAGAGGGAGTCTCCCCCCCGGGCTGAGCGTTATTTGCTATGCTGACGACACGCTCGTCACAGCCCGGGGCAGGACATTCGAAGAGGCGGCGAGCCTGGCCACTCTCGGCACCGAGGAGATGGTCAGGCGAATCGAGGCGCTGGGGCTCAGGGTGGCCCTAAACAAGACGGAGGCCCTGCTATTCCATGGGCCCCGTGTTAGGCTGCCCATTGGCGCCTCGTTAGTCGTCAACTCCATCCACATCAGTATCCAGGCCCATATGAGGTACTTGGGTCTGGTGCTCGACGGGCGATGGTGGTTCCGGGAGCATTTTCGCCAAATTGCTCCCCGGCTGGTCAGCGCGGCGTCCGCCCTTTCTCGGCTCATGCCGAATGTGGGCGGACCCAGTTTCGAGGGCCGACGGCTGTATGCGGGGGTGATCCGCTCAATGGCCATGTACGGCGCACCCGTGTGGGCGAGGGCTCTGAACGCCCAGCTCAGGGCGGTGCTGTGGAGGCCACAGCGAGCCATGGCGGTCAGAGCCATTCGCGGGTACCGCACGGTGTCGACAGAGGCGGCGTGCCTATTGGCCGGGACACCCCCGTGGGACCTAGAGGCGGAGATGCTCTCCGACCTCTACCGGCGGGTTGCCTCAATGCGCGAAGAGGGTGGCTCCCCATCGTTTAACGAGATAGCCACCTGGCGCGAGGACGCCCGCCGAGAAGTCATCGCCCGTTGGGCTACGCGGCTGGAGAGGCCTAGACACGGTGTTTTTACCGTTGAGGCTCTCCGGCCCGTACTGATGGAGTGGATGGAGCGGCGGCACGGAGTCCTCTCTTTCCGGTTGGTGCAGGTCTTGTCGGGGCATGGTTGCTTCGGCAAGTACCTGCACACGGTCGTGCGGAGGGAGTTGACTCCGTCCTGCCACCATTGTAGTAGCGACGAGGACACGGCGCAACATACGCTCGAGGTATGTTCGGGCTGGGACGGGCAGCGCCGTGACCTCGTCGCTGTCATCGGTGCCGACCTGACGCTGCCGGCTGTTGCGCGAGCGATGGTCGACAGCGTCAGGAATTGGGACGCGGTCGCCGCCTTCTGCGAGGCTGTCATCTCGCAGAAGGAGGCGGCGGAACGGGCCCGGGAGGATTCCCGTGACCCGGGCCGCCGCTCGCGGCTGGGGCGGCGCAGGCGCGAGTACCTGCGCCTGATGCCGCCCTAACCGAGGCTTCGGGTGATCGGACCGGGGAATTGTCCGGTCACCCGACGTGAGGCCACCGCGTGAAGACGACGCCTCGACGGCGAAAGCTGTCGGGGCGTCGACGGGAGAGGAGCCCGAGAGGGCATACCGCCGAGCGGGCCACCGAAGACAAAGATCGGGTACCGGTGGCCCGCTCACACGGCGAAGAAGAGGTGCTTGCAGGGTGGGTCAATGGGGTTGCGCGCCGCCTCTTCCGTCACCCCGGGCCGATTTGGCGGGGTGCGACGTCCATAGCCCACCGCAAAAAAAAAAAAAAAAAAAAAAAGGGTTTAAATTTTGATAATCATTGACTACTTGATAGGTTATATTAGAAGGTATATCATACCGGCTTAGTAGTTTTTTGGGTGGATTTTTGCTACAATACATGGTTTACCTTTTATGTACTTTATCGTTATGTTATCCTCGCCATTTTTCATTCTTCTCTCTAATTCCTATTTTATATTCTTTAAATATTTTTTTTTGTGCTGGGGTAATATCGGAGTATATCTTAATGCCTGCTGGGAGCTTATTTTTATTTTGCAATAGCAATTTTGCTATCTGAGGTGATTGAAAGCATATTTTAATTTTTCTATCCATCGTGGAGTTGTATTTGCCTATTCTAAATATCTTGCTTGGCTTAAGACAGTCATCTATCAGTGAATTGATGATGTTAGTTATGTTGGTCCAGTCGGAATCATAACTTTCCTTAGATGTTTTTGCCTTAGACTCCTTTATTCCTACCATAACAATATTTTGAGCTTTAAATGTACGTTCCTGTATTTCTTGTATAACACTTTCATTCATGTAATCATCAAATGTGGTTTTATTAACGGACAAGTCCTTTTTTAGATCAGCCAATCCTGATTCAAGAACTTCCACTTTATTCTCAGTTGCATTACTTCTATTCAATAAATCAGATATTTGAGTCTTTATAGAATTCCGTTAATTAGTTAAATTATTAACAGCTGTTCTTATTTCATTTAATTGATCTTTCATTTCGCTCATATTTTCGCGCATACACTTCAGGGTTTCATCTTGAGTAATTCCAAATTTGTCCAATAAGTTGAGTTAAGTTGAGTTTTGTCCAATAAGTTGAATTAAGTTACGTCTTTGCGAAATCCTTGCATTTCTTGTGCGCAATTGCAACATTGGCATTCATCAATAATTTCTGGCTGTTTTCGTTTTCTGCTAATACTTTGATGTCCCGCTGCCTCTTTTGTTATCGTTGGTAAATTAGTCAACGAGCCGCTTCGTGTGGGGGGCGAATGCTTTACGCTCATGACTCGTACCACACAAAAACTATGGCTACCCGAGTTCTTCTAGCTGTTTACCCGCTTTTCACCGCGTAAATTCTCGATGAGCGGGACAAAAAATATGAGCTATTCTCTTTTACCCGATGGGGTGAAGAGAGCTTCAGCTGCCGTGTTCTGGATCTTACGTCGTTGATTATGTTAATACCACTCTTTACTAAAAAATACTTTAAGAATTAAGAGATATTGTTCAATTTTGTGCAACTTCGTTAATAATATCTTTTAAATAACCGAACACACGTCTACTCAGTATTACTATCGAGCGTAGAAAAAAATATCACTTTAAAAAAATAGCATAATAATTTTAAAAATCATAACACTTTGTTTTAATTTTTAAAAGTATAGTAAGTAAAGATTTTAATTAAATTTTTTCTATTTTAATTCACAAAAGAGTTTTATTAAACAACTAAGCCATTAATTTGATATCGTCTTCACAAAGATATGGCCCAGTCACTCCCACCTCCTCGCCCACTAAAACAATATTGGAGCCGAGTAATGCTAACGTTGTATCCAACAAACAAATTGAGAAAAGCTTCTCTAGAGCTTGGTACATAAACTTCTTTATATTGTTTATTAAAATGTTTCTTGGTAGGGGAAAATCATCACAGTAAAAATTATCTATAATTTCTTTATGCAGCAGACTTTTAGATTTTTTTAAGACTGGTCGACGAACAGTCACGATCGACCTCATATCTTACCTAATGTATTACCTTTTCCAGAAAATTAAGCCACATTCGACTGTCGTTTTGATTGTTAAGCCATTTTAAAGATTATTTTTGAAGTGTGTTTAATAGTGGTAGGACCACGCTGTTGGCAGTTTTCTGTCTACAGCCGCGGGCCGGTCCGTCAGGGGTAGTACCACACTCTCGCAGAAGATCAACGTTTGAGTAATGGCAATGTGCTATTGCGCTTCCTTCGGTGAGCGAGAGAGCCGGAAGCCCAACTGGGTGGGTTTGGGGATTGTAATGGTAGGCAGCGGTCTAGCTATAGCCTTGATTATAGCAAAGGTTCATGGGCAACAGTGACATTTAGCATCAGGTGTGCTGCTAGCTCGTTTGCCACCATAAGCAATAAAAATAAAATATACACAAAATTCTAATGTACATATTCAAGAATTGTAACTAAGAATATAAATATATTTTATAATCAATAAAAGATTTTATTAATAAATAATCATAAATTATCTTACATAATATACATAAAATTTCAGTAATAACCTAAGCTTTTCTCAACTTAGATTAGTTTAAGTTATCACTTCTGTCGGGCGTCCTGAGATGCATATGTCGGTGAGCAAGAGAGTCTATATATATATATATATATATATATATATATATATATAAACTCATTTGCAAAAAAAACGGGCGGTTTTGATTTTCATTCATATTTAAAAAGATACAATACCAAAAAGGTTTCAATCGTTTGTACACGTTACTGGCCGGTTTTAAAAATGCTGTGGTATTTAAAAAAGTACGTTCTAAATTCAATTTTTCATTTGATGTTCATTTTTACAGAAAACCCCTTTTTATCCTACATTTTTGGCGCGAAGTTCCAGAAGTTAACATCGACTTTCATAACTTTTATTCAATTTTTATCGATTAATTTCATATCCTTGACTGTCAAAGCTTTATTTAATGCTGTTTGGCTGTATCAAAAATGGTAGATAAAGTGGTAAAAGCTACCAAAATTATCGCGCTGCTTGAAGAGGGTTGCAGCCAATGTTTCGTGGCTAGGAGGCTAAATGTTAGTCGCTCGACAGTCCAAAGGACCTGGCAGCGATATCAGGAGACTGGTTCCGTCGAGAGAAGGCCTGGTTCTGGAAGAAAACCATGTACCCAACCACAGGATGATCGTTTTCTTGTGAGTCGCGCATTGAGAAATCGCAAATCTTCGTATGTGGATCTTAAGAACAACCTCCAAGAAGTAAGAAATGTGCATATTAGTCTATGGACGGTCAGGAGGAGGCTTCTCGCTGCCAATATACGCAGTCACCGCCCGGCCCGCGGCCCCAAATTACTCCGTGAGCACAGAGTTCACAGGCTTAGGTTCGCTAGAAATTGTGAATCATGGACTCAAGACGATTGGAATAGGGTTTTGTTCTCTGATGAAGCCAGGATATCTCTGTTCGGTGAAGATCGACGTCGGCGAGTGCTAAGAAGACAAGGAGAACGCTTTGCAGAGGCATGTTTCGAAGAAATCACACCTTATGGTGGGGGCTCTGTTATGTTTTGGGCAGGAATAAATTCAATGGATCGTACAGAGTTAGTCTTCATTGAAAACGGCTCACTGACTGGGCATCGATACATAACGGAAGTTCTAATTTCTCATGCACAACCCGCATTGGCCGCTCTAGGTGAAGACTCGATTTTTATGGACGACAATGCTCGCGCCCACCGATCCCGCGATGTTAATGCGTATGTGCAAGAGGTCGGCATTCGTCGTTTGGATTGGCCAGCTCGAAGTCCCGACCTCAATCCCATAGAGCATGTCTGGGACGTTCTGAAACGGCGTGTGAGATCAGTACACCCGGCTCCGCAGACCATCAGAGAGCTGAAGAATGTGATTACTGCGGAGTGGGAACGTATTCCGCAAGCAAGTATCCGGGATATACTCGCTAGCATGCCCAGACGAATTCAAGCTGTGATTTTAGCTAGAGGGGGTCACACTCGATACTAAACATTTATCTGCTTTTACTTTATTAAAGAAAAACAAACAAAAAAACTTTTTTATTTTTACTTCATGAGCATATGCACTACTAGCGAATATACACTACTAGCGAGGTTTAGCATTATTTCCCATAAATTGTATCTAAATTTTATGAAATACTGATGAAAACGATTATTTTCTTATTAATTTACCAAATTGTGTGGATAAAACTACCTATAATTATCAAACAAAGAAATATTAACATTTGAAATGGTTCATTGCTTAGGTGCCCGTTTTTTTTGCAAGTGAGTGTATATATATATATATATATATTATGTATGTCTTTCATTTCTAAATAATTGTTTAAATAACAAGCTGTGTCTATCTTTACAAGTAACAAGTCGTAAGTCAGCTTATAAAATATACAACATGCTTCTTAGCGCTATACTGGGGGGCACAGTTAAAACATTACTTATTTTTACTGATCGTCGCGCCGCCTACAGATTGTATGTACAAACGTAGCTGCCATTTTGTCCTGATTGTCAAAATTTTGACAACTGAGAATTGTTATTTTGTGTTCCTAGCGTATGTACTTATTGTCAATAATCTATTTTCGGTTATTGATGTTCTTTCTGGAAATTATCTCAATTTTCATTGTTAAGTTTATACTATTGTCGTTTCGTTAACGGTTGATATGGTTTTTCTATTATATTTCAGGGTAGGACTCATAGTAAAAAAGAATCCTATATAATTACATACACACATGTCGATACGTAGGTATATATGTATATTACTTCAACTTTAGTTCATCGCCTAAGTTCTAGGTAGCAGCACTTGCCATACATGCATATTTTACCATCGCGTTGCCACTCTTTTTTAGTTGGTATAATTTTACTCTTTGGCGCTATATTTCGTTTCTTTAATAAAATTGTTTGTATTCAGACGTAATATCTTCTAATGTTACGGGTAGTTTATACATTCGAACTCCTACGTGAAAAAATGTTTTTTTTTCTATATTTGGTTTGGTTACAATTCGATCAAAACCCCCTTGAAATCTATTCGACTATTGAAAAACCTAGATAGAAATTAAATAAATAAAAAACACCAAAAACATTTTATACGTTTGAACATTTTATTATTCATTCTATTGAATTAAGAGTGTGACCCTTAAATTAATATAATGATTCCATTATACTATACGGGATAGATATAAATCTCTGATTTATTGGACGTGGGACACCTTAGTCCTCTCGTGACCATTAATGCTATAAAGTGTTCCAAATGCTGCTAAATTAAACATAAAATACAAATGTGATAGAATCCATAAAAATAATGTTCTCGCGAAAACATCAGAAATCATTATATTCTAATACTAGCGGCCCGACCCGGCTTCGCACGGGTGAACATTTATTTATTAAACATTTTGGCATAAACGTACAGTAAATGCAGGACATACCTAAATAGTAATGTATTTAGCAATAGTGTATCGCTGGCTTCCCTTGGGTTGATGTTTGAAAACAAAATGAGTAAACAGAATAAATGACATCAACTGGTAATTTTTAAAAACATTTCACTAAGGTTTAGAGTATAGGTATACTAATAATAATTAGATACATTATATACCTACTATTACTGTATAAGTACTGATTATCACATATTTCATAGAATAAAAAATATAGTACCCCGACTTATGTGCTAAGTTTTTTTTTACATTTATTTTTCCTTTTTGATTTATATTTTTTATTTATTTTAATGTAGTTTCTTTTTTATTTGTGTATCATTTCTTCATTCAAGTATATCTTTTATTATCTTTTATTGAAGATGTATTGACGAGAGGTCATATTAAGAGTATGCGTAATCGTAGAGCATGCATGAAGACTATTATGAGTGTGAATGAAGCGATGGAAGTATGCAAGGATCGTGGTTTGTGGCAATCCGTAGTCTCTGCCTACCCCTCTGGGAAACAGGCGTGAAGCTATGTATGTATGTATGTACATCTTTAATTTTAAAGACTTTTAAATTTTCTTAGATTTTTATTTTAATTTTCCATTTTTACCTTAATGTTTCACTATACACTATGTTAGCAGTGGTATTTGTAGATGCCAATAAAACAAATTGATTTTCAGGAGACCCTACTCGAGAAAGTGCAACATACATATAGTTGGCCATGATAAAAGCACTCTTTTCTTAGATCGATGCCAACCATAGAAAAAGTTTCTCCCTGGGATTTATTTATTGTAAGGGCAAACGATATCTTTACAGGAAACTGTAATCTTTTAAAAGATATAGGACAATCCGTCGGTATCAGCGAATTAATTTTATTTCAATTTTATTAAACTCGTAATATCTTTCGAATGGAATGTCCAATTTTAATAAAATAAAAAGTTATTTACAGGTATTTAAAAAGCCTTGCTTGCGAAATCATTTATTTAGGTAATGATTAAGGCAAAGGTATAAATAACTTGGTCTGATTATGGTCGAAATTTCTATTAAATTTTAAAATGTTAAAAAGTAGTTAGAGTGACATAACTACAATAGTTAGACACATGCTATCGCGACATTTTTTGTAGATATTGATATGTTCTTTAATATTGTGGAACATTTTTGGTTCTATTATCAATAGTTTTCGCAGCACATGCGATGAAAGATATTTTATGGGCGCTTTTTTACACCTTGGGTAACATTATTGTAATTTTAGTAGGGATCCTTATATTTTTCTTACAATTAAAATTGCCTATAATAATCAGTGATAATGTTGCATTCAAATGGTGAAAGAATTATTTAAATCGATCCAGTACTTTTTGAGCCAATTCATTACAAACATACATACAAATCTTTTCTCTTTATAATATTAGTATAGAAGTATAGATAAATGTAATGATTAAAATTTACAAAATAAGTTTAATTATTAAATAAAGTTGTATAAGGCTGACTACTTAATAATAATAATTACAATTTACTGTAATTATGTAAAATCAATTTATTATTAATAAATTCAATATATCTATTTTAGAAATAAAACTACATTTATAGATTCTATTGCGTTTGTATTTAATTTATAATTTCCCGACGTTTCGAACACTTTACAGTGATCATTGTCACGGGAGGACTGAGGTGTCTTACGTCGAATATGTCATTGTTATTACAGAAAATTTATATCCTCCCTATATGATATTAAATTTTGACCCACATTTTTAATACAAATTCAAAAGTACAAAAAGAAAATAATTCTATATATAAAATTTTATATTGTTTATGATCTGTTATTATTAAAGCCTGTTATTATGTCGCCTTGGTTTGCCGTCAATATCAGCGTTAAGCAGGGGTGCGTTCTATCAGCCAGGCTGTTTATCATATATCTGGATAAATGTCTCCAAAGGTTGAACGATATGAATGTGGGAGTCCAGATGGGCGACTCAGTGGTCAGTGCTCTGCTCTATGCAGATGATGCAGTCCTGCTGGCGCAGTCAGCGACTAACCTGCAGACTAGGGTCGACACAATGACAGAAGATTGTAAGAAAAGGGGTCTACACATGAATGTGAGCAAAACCAAAATAATGGTCTGAAAGAGATGAAGCCAGAACAGATGTAAGAGTAACAATAAGTAATGATGTACTAGAACAAGTGGATGAATTTGTATATCTTGAATGTGGATTTAGCCGAGATGGAAGGTACACCACTGATATAGAGACAACTTCTCGGTAGCCACCACCTCAGCCAGAAGGCACGTGTAGCAATACATAACACAATGCTTGTCCCAACATTACTATATGGATGCGAGAGTTGGGTATGCAGAAAAGAGCATGAAAGTAAAATTAATGCTGTAGAAATGCGTGTTTGAAGAGAATGTTGAGGAAGCGACTGAAGTATGCAAGGACAGAGTTCTCTGGCACTCCATCCTCTCTGCCTACCCTGCAAGGGATATGGCGATATGTATATATTATTAAAGCATTTAATTTATGATAATTATTATTGTGTCAATTTACAATTTTAGTAAAACTAACAAAAACTATTCAGCCACCACCGGATCGGAACGCGACCACACTGAGAACGATTATAATAAAGAGAAATCATTATATCTATTTTATATTTTTAATGATATTTAATGCATTAAGTTACATTTAATGCATTAAGTTACATTTAATGCATTAAGTTACATTTAATGCATTAAGTTACATTTAATGCATTAAGTTACACATTAAGATAATTGAATGCATTTAATGTTACTATATATTTAATTTATACATATTATTGATAAATTCGACTGCACAGACGATGTAGTGGTAGATTAAATTTAGGTAGGTACATCATATTCTGTCCAGCAGGGCGTGTTAATAGGTATATATATATAATCATTTAATTATGCGTCACAATTATTTCAATTGTTAACAATACTATATTCAATTAATTATATGTCACAATAATATTATATTCAATTAATAAACTATATTCAGTTATTTAAATGTCACAATGATTTTAACTGTTAGTAATATTAATAATAAATAATAAATTTGACATTGGTTATCTTTATTATCTGCGTCGTTTATATGTTTGTAAAGTCAATAGTCAATATGCAATAGGAGGAATATTTCCTTAGTGTAGGGTACTGTGTAAAAAAATGTAAAATTTATTATCTATACTAATATTATAAAGAGGAAAGGTTTGTATGTATGTTTGTAATGAATTGGCTCAAAAAGTACTGGACCGATTTAAATAATTCTTTCACCATTTGAATGCAACATTATCACTGATTATTATAGGGTATTTTAATTGTAAGATAAATATAAGGATCCCTACTAAAATTACAATAATGTTACCCAAGGTGTAAAAAAACGCCCATAAAATATATTTCATCGCATGTGCTGCGAAAACTATTGATAATAGAACCAAAAATGTTCCACAATATTAAAGAACATATCAATATCTACAAGAATTATCGCGATAGCATATTAGACACACTATTGTAGTTATGTCACTCTAACTACTTTTTAACATTTTAAAATTTAATAGAAATTTCGACCATAATCAGACCAAGTTATTTATACCTTTGCCTTAATCCTTACCTAAATAAATTATTTCTCAAGCAAGGCTGTTTAAATACCTGTGAATAACTTTTTATTTTATTAAAATCGGACACTCCATTCGAAAGATATTACGAGTTTAATAATATTGAAATAAAATTAATTCGCCGCTGTGACGCGCCGGTGCGGCGGGGGCGGAGTGCAGGAGAAGGGCACATCTATGAAATAGGTAGCCGCGCGGCTCGCTCTGAGAAATTTAAGCCCTCCCAATATGTGTAATGGAACAAAACTTTTGGTTATAGAATTGCGAGACAATGTGATTGTAGCTACTATCAACACCGGCCCCGCGGCCGGACAGCTTGCTCACTTGCCGCGGATCCCATTGATACCGACGGATTGTCTTATATCTTTAAAAAGATTACAGTTTCCTATAAAGATATCGTTTGCCCTTACAATAAATAAATCCCAGGGACAAACTTTTTCTATGGTTGGCATCGATCTAAGAAAAGAATGCTTTTCTCATGGCCAACTATATGTTGCACTTTCTCAAGTAGGGTCTCCTGAAAATCAATATGTTTTATTGCCATCTACAAATACCACTGCTAACATAGTGTATAGTGAAGCATTACGGTAAAAATGGAAAATTAAAATAAAATCTAATAAAATTTAAAAGTCTTTAAAATAAAAGATGTACTTGAATAAAGAAATGATACACAAATAAAAAAAAACTACATTAAAATAAATAAAAAATATAAATCAAAAAGGAAAAATAAATGTAAAAAAAAACTTAGCACATAAGTCGGGGTACTATATTTTTTATTCTATGAAATATGTGATAATCAGTACTTATACAGTAATAGTAGGTATATAATGTATCTAATTATTATTAGTATACCTATACTCTAAGCCTCGGTGAAATGTTTTTAAAAATTACCAGTTGATGTCATTTATTCTGTTTACTCATTTTGTTTTCAAACATCAACCCAAGGGAAGCCAGCGATACACTATTGCTAAATACATTATTATTTAGGTATGTCCTGCATTTACTGTACGTTTATGCCAAAATGATTAATAAATAAATGTTCACCCGTGCGAAGCCGGGTCGGGCCGCTAGTTATTAATATTATTAATTATGAGTAATATAAACTATCCACATTTTCCACACCACCCTATTCCGTGTCTTCTCTATGTTTACCTCCTTTCTATCCATAGCATGCTGCACGCAATCCATCCATCTCTACTTCGCTCTTCGTGCACCTCTAAAGCCTTCAACATTCATACTTAAAACTTTACCTGTATTTTTGCGGCGTGCTATGGTCTGGTTACTCCCCGCTAAATCCGTCTGAGGCGACAGATGAAGCGACCCCATAAACCTGCCCTGGAATGTAACTCTCCACGCCATGCGAGTGGGCCATCGGAATCCGGACTTAGCCTTCGATGGCCATACACATAAAAAAAAAACATTACCCAACAACATTACTTTCATTCCCACCACGTAAGGCGTTCAAACTATATCGACAATTTACATAAATTGAGTGTTAATAATTTTAAACCACATATTATTACTGTAATATCGTTGTTAAATTGCTAAGTGTCGGCCAACACAATCTCCTTTAGCTATTTCAACGTAAATAATTTGTCGGTGAGCGTTGGAATTACTGGCATTCCACACTGCACTTCAACGACTATTACAAACTGGCTAACGTAATATACGTTAATTGCGTTGGAAATGTCAATATCAATCAATGTATTTATATTATGATTGGTTTGTAAAGTTTTATAATATTTTATTTGGAATACATTATAGAAATTAAATAATCTATATCTTCCTTAAGGGTAAATTCATTTTTAAGAGTCAATTTTATACGAAATTTTAATTTCATATTTATTTATATTTAATCAATAGCCTAAAAATAAGTTTCAAGCTTCTGGCTTTAAAAATGGCGATAATTCCTTACAACCTTTCATCCTCTGTTACAACCCTTTTTTGCATTAAAAAGTAGCCTATATCCTTTATCAGGCTCTAGACTATCTGTGTACAAAATTTCATTTAGATTGGTTCAGTAGTTTTGGCGTGAAAGAGCGACAGACAGACAGAAAGAGTTACTTTCGCATTTATAATATTAGTAAGGATATTATTACTATGTAGTGGTGGCTACAAGTACGATCAGCTCATACTTTGCTCGTAGATGTCTTAAAAGACGTCTAAAAACTTTATATTATAATGATTTCTGATGTCTACGCGAGTATTACACATTTGAAATAAAACTATTTTTACAATTCTATCGCATTTGTATTTGTTTTTTAATTACCCGATGTTTCGAACACTTAACAACGTTCATGGTCACGGAAGACTTTATATATTTAGGACAACTCCACCTGATGCAGTCTGGTCAACAATTACATTCCCAAGGAAGGTTAACGTCATGCCGGCGGCCGGCCTTAAACCTTCTGCCAATAAATTTTGCTGTATATACGATGGAGGAGGAGTACATATTGCGTCAACCCCAAGTAATTGGGGTTGACGCAATATATAAAATATAATAAATAGCTCAAAATTGTACATTAGCTTTTTGCATTCCCTAAGAAAAATTACCACGGTAGTGTATATTTTTTTTACACCATTAAAAAGAGGACATAACATCGGAAAAAAGTCCCACCAACTTTTTTGAAAAAGTCTAAATTTTCACGTGAGATTTTTCGATTGAAAATTAGGATGACTTTTCGATATTTAGTCAAAATTAGGTGATAAAAATAAATATATAAATTTAAAAAAGTTACCGTACATTTGGAATATAAAAAGGTAAGTTTACACCAAATTTCATGAAAAAAAGAATGTTTATGTAAAAGATAAAATTAAAAAACCATAAACGTGGTTATTTGAATTTTTCACATAAATTTTGAGGTTATGTGAAAAAAGTGTAAATACCAAAGTTGTAGATCTTTTTTATTACCTACAACTTTGCCATTTAACTTTTTTTACATAGGACTTGTAGTTTTGCCAGCAATTCAGTTAAACCGAATTTTACCCTTAAACACTCACCCCCTGCTACTTCCCGAATTCAGATCGCCCGTATTATATTACCCGTATTATTTTTCCTTTAATTTTTATCATATTACGTGCCGTTTCCAATTGGTTTCATTCTACTATAATTTTTTTCTCTTTCAAAAATTATCTACTCTAGACTAATAAAGATTTAAAATAAAAATATTTATGTATATAGATTTTATAGAGTTTAAATTTTCATTTTTAAACCTTTTTTTGAATATTTTGAGCAACCTTCACTAAATAAACTATTAAATAGAAAATCAAATATACACGCAATAAAATCCGTAAAATTAGTTTTAAAATAATTTCACAAAAGGGTTGACGTAAAGGAAACGGTCGATTAACCTCTGCAATATTTACAATGAAAAAAAGAGTACATATGGTACATACCTTTGGTAATGGAAATAAAAGCAACATGATGGTTTATTTTCTACGATTGGTTTACAGTTTATAACATAGGAGAGTACTTTATATTTTCATCAATCACTACAGGCGCGGCTCAAGCACATGTAGCGCCCGGGTGCAATCAATAACATGGCGCCCTCTTGTACCAAAGTGGGTGAACAAAATGGAATAGGTTGATGGTTACAACACGTTCGATTAAACTCCGAACCTCGCTGGAATCCGTTGTTGCGTGCTTAATCTCCCTGTTTTGACACGAAACCAGGTAAACACGATCGGATTACGAAGTTACAGTGATCATGGCGACAAAGTAACCTACCCAAATAACGCACCCGCTACGTTTATAGATGGTTAGGCACTCGCTACGTTCAGTGTGCCCGCTCCGTGCGGAGCATTACAGTGGAGACTCTATGTTGACCGAGCGGCTCTCGGCACCCCCTAACACCCGGCGCCCGGGTGCACCGCACCCTCTGCACTATAGGTAAAACCGGCCCTGAATCACTATGTGGATAAAGGAAAATATAAAACAGCATTAAATTATAAAATGTATACTCTCAATATTTACTGTATTCGTATAATGAAATAAAAATGTTTATTCAAAGATTTACCAACGTGTATTTCGATAGCGACAAATCACCATTCAAATATTTACAATTTGTATTGCTACTGAAATATGTATGTAGAGCCTTCGGGGCATTTTGTTGGCTTAGAATATTAACCAATAACTGACACAACAAATAATTTGCCGCTGTATTTTCATTAAATATGTTTATTATTATCTAGTCTTGATATAAATTAGCTGATTGACTGATTTATGAACGCCGAGCTGAAACTACTGAAACTAGAAATATAAATATTCAGTAGTGGTGGTGGCCACAGTTGACAGTTTTTGTATTCGCGCGCCGGGTCCGTATGGGAATTAATACCACATTCTCGCAGAAGCAAAGCAATGTGCTGTTGCGCTTCGATCGGTGAGTATAAGAACCGGCACCTCCAATTTTTGGGTGGTTAAGCAACGCAAGATCATGGCCATTTGCATTACCAGGGGTACAGAGACTAGCTGGTATTGCAAATGTCCATAAGCATGACTGACCAATTACCATCAGTTTATAAAATTTAACTGTCACGGCATGTTTGATAGATGCGAAAATATTTATATTAGGGGTTATAAAGTATTAAATTGCCGATTCGTACTGATAAATTAAAACCATTTTTTTTTGTTCAATTAACATATTTCTTTAAGTATTTGCCCTCGTTATCTGTACATTTCTACCATCTAATTGGAGGATCATTTAAACATTTGCGATAGAACTCTAGAGTTCTGGACTGCACAAACTGTATGTTAGTATTTTGTACGGCTTCCTCGGGAGAAAACTTTTTTCCGAGCAAAAAAAAATCCAAATCGCGGAAAAATGGTAGTAGGTTGGGGCGAGGTCTGGCGAGTACGGAAGATGACGAATGTTTTCTAACTGCTGGTCTTGTAGTGTTAAAACAGTTTCTCCAGCAGTATGAGGTCTTGCGTTATTATGGAGCAATAAGGGGGAAGATCAATTGACAAGTCGGGGCCGTTTTACTGTGAGTTTCGCCATCATTGCTCGGAATTCTGCACAGTAGACATCTGCGTTTATTGCTTGAGCAGATTTGAGGAAGCTGTAGTGAACTACACCATGAAGTGACCACCAAACAGTTACCATAACCTTTCTATGGGTAAGCTTCGCTTTAGGGCATTGATGTGGCGTTTGACTTGGGGTCAGCCATTGCGTTGTTTGCTTGCGATTATCATAAAGAATCCACTTTTCATCGCACGTCATAATTCGGTCCAAAATCCCTTAATTTCCGGTTTGACAGGATAAGACAAGCTTCAACGCGCGCTACTCTATTCAGATCAGTCAAATTATGAAGCATCCATTTTTCAAGATTTTTAAATAATGGATCAATATTGTGGGTATGCTAACGTCAAACCATGCCGCTAATTCCTTGGTAGTTTGACTCGGATTGGCTTCCACCATCACCTTCAATTCATCGTTATTTACCTTAGTGGCTGGTCTTCCTTGTGGTTCATTCTTCAAGTCCCAGCTTCCACTGCCAAAGCGGTTAAACCAAAAACGCACGGTGCGTTCGTTTGCCGTATCCTCTCCAAACACAGCATTGACATTTCGGGCCGTTTCTGCCGCGTTAGTCCCACGTCGGAACTCATATTCGAATAATACTCTGTATTTTGCCGTATTCATGTTCACTTCAAAAGCTGAATGTAAAAACAATCGAACGTCAAATGATCAAATGTCATACATTCTGTTAAATTTAGAATGTTATAGTTTTCGTTTGAAAACAGTTTCACTTTGATATCTGATACAACATGCTGACGTTTCATTTTAATTTAAAGGGGCGACGTACGTTAAAACGGCTATTTCATATTTAAACCACTATTATTAAAACTAATAATTATTTTAATCCCAATAAAGAAATTAAAATTATAGTAGAGCTATATATTTCATTATGATTATTGAAATTTATATAAGTTAGTCATTATAATTATAAAATAAAAATATTTTTGAAAATTTTAACTTATTATTTAGCATTTCAACTGGCTATGAAATAGTTTTCCGTGCGGCGACGTAGTAAGAATACAATTCATCAACCTTGTTACTTTTCCGTGTGTTTATATATATATATATATATATCATCAACCTGCTCTTATCCCAATTTATATGGGGTCGACGTAATATGTCTTCTCCTTCCATACAACTCTATCAGACGTCATCTCTGTGGTCACTCCTTGTCTATCCATGTCATGTTTCACGCAGTCCATCCATCTTTTCTTCGGTCTTCCCTTACCCCTTAAGCCTTCAACATTCATACTTAAAGCTTTTCTCACAACATAACTTTCATCCCGTCTCATCACATGTCCATGCCATGTCAATCTTTCACTCCTTAATTTTTCCGTCACTGACGCAACTTTCAAACTTCCTCTTATATGTTCATTTCTTATTTTATCCATTCTTGTCACACCACACATCCATCTCAATATTCGCATCTCCGCTACATGCAGTCGTCCCTCATCCGTCGCTTTTGTCGCCCAACATGCTGATCCATACAGTACAGCAGGTCTTATTAGGCTTTTATATATTTGGCCCTTTAATTTAAGGGGTACTTTGGGGTCGCATGTTGTACCGCCGTGACCTGCCGCCATTTCATCCATCCCACATCAATTCTGTGCTTCACCGCACGATCCAGGTCGCCAACGCTTTGGATAAGAGAACCGAGGTATCGAAAGTTCAAGCATACTGGGATAGGTACTCCATCTAGAGTTATGGGTGTAAAATTGGAGAGACCGCCGAAATCGCAGAACATGTATTCTGTTTTTAGTCTGCTGATTTTCAAGCCTACATTCTCCAATTTACAGCGCCACTTTTCCAGCATGCTCTGTACCTCAAGGCCCTCTTTCCCGACGAGAACAATGTCATCAGCGAATAGCATGCACCAGGGTGCCTCTTCCTGTATCTCCGATGTTAATGCATCCATTATCAACAGGAAGAGGTAAGAACTTAACGCCGACCCTTGGTGCAGACCTACTTCGACACTGAACTCGTCGGAGTCTCCAGCCGCTGATTTCACGTACGACCTAGATTGTCGGTACATGGCACAGATTAACCTTTTTTTTTTTTTTTTGACGCTGTGGAAACGCATTTGCGCGCTATCCCCCGCTGGTGACAGACGAGGGGGAGTGTGGGACTCACCGGCCAGCTGGAACCCGACCGGAATACCCACTAAAACCACAGTGGCCCCTTCCGCGCTTTTACGGGGAACCGGAGAGATCGTCTACTGATATTCGATCCCCGGCACCCCCACGCTTGGCCTTCTGGCCACGTCCTATCGTCCCTCAAGGCGGTGGGAGGAGGTGCGCATAACGGCGCCTCCTCCTCCCCGGTCGCCGGCGGTGAAGCGAGTCAGCTGACGCAAGCGCCTCGCGTTCCCGCTCCACGGCCTCCTTCCTTTTCATGATGGCCTCACAAAAGGAGGCCATCGACGACCAGCACCTGTCGCTGTCAAGCATCTTCGAGATGATGGTCGACAACGACAGGTCTCTCCCAACGACCGCTGATAAGACGTAGCGCTGGGACCCCCAGGCAGGGCATACCTCTAGAGTGTGACACGCATCATCTACTGGCGCACCACACTCGTGACATCCTGGGGCCCCTTCTCTTTCAATTCTGTGCAGGTACTTACCAAACACCCAATGCCCGGTAAGCACCTGCACCATCCTAAAGCTTAGGCTGCCGTGCCTTCTATTAATCCAGCGGTGGAGATGTGGCGCAACCGCCTCCACAGTCCCCCGCCCTGCTACGGGGGAATCCAGATCTTCTCTCCACCGCTGAATGACTCCCCTTCGGGCCACTTCCAGTACTCTGCCCAGTCTCCTTACAGAGACTTGCTCGTCGTCGGCCCGCGCCGCGTCGCGGAGCCGGTAGACCTCAGCCAGGGCCTCGGCCACAAGTGGCCAAGGTGGGTCGCCCGCCAGCAACGTCGCTGCGGTCCATGACACCGTACGATAGCCCCTGATAGCCCTCACCGCCATGGCCCTCTGAGGGCGTCGCAGAAGGGCCCTGTTGCGGACGGTGACGGAGTCCGCCCAAATAGGGGCACTATACAGCGCCATGGACCGCACCACTCCGGCGTATAAACGCCGACAGGACGACCCAGGACTGCTTGTGTTTGGCAGAAGCCTACCTAACGCCGCGGCTGTCTTGACGAGCCTCAGAACGAGCTGGGCAAAGTGCGACCCGAAACTCCACCTAGAATCAAGGTGCAGACCCAGATATTTCATCTGAGCCCGCACCGGCACAGCAACCCCAGACACGCTGATGTGTGCTCGTCGGGGGGGACCTCGACCCGGGCCATGAAATAGAAGGGCCTCGGTTTTCTCCACCGAGACCCTCAGGCCCAACATGCTGATCCGGCCCACGACGAGCACAACCCCCTCTTCTGCCAATCGAGCAGCCCCCAGGAAGTCAGGCCTCCTCACCGTGACGAGGATATCATCAGCATAACAGATGACCCCCATCCCGGAGAGAAGCCGACCCCGTAGGAGCCAGTCGAATCCGACGTTCCACAGGATCGGGCCAAGGACCGATCCCTGTGAAACGCCGCACTCTACCCGATGACGATGAATGCGCCCGTCGCCCCCCTCCCAGAGCACGTGCCTTCCCTCGAGGTACGCTTCCAACAGCCTCCAGAGATAAGGAGGCACTCCATGATACCGGAGTGCCTCCCTTAGCGTCTCATGCGGGAGGCTGTTGAAGGCGTTCTTTATGTCCAGCGAAACTGCCAGGAGGACTTCCTTTCTGGCCACGGCATCGGTGGCCAAAGACTTCAGGGCGGCCAGTGCGTCAATAGTTGACCGGCCGCCCCTGAACCCGTATTGGCTCTCTGACAGTCCCGGTCCGACTTCCTCTAGGTGCTGGACGAGACGGTCCGCAAGCACCTTTTCGAACAATTTAGCCGTCTCGTCCAGCAGCAGCAGCGGTCTGTATGCGGAAGGAGAGTCGACTGGGCGACAATCCTTCCGCAGCAAGCACAACCTGCCGCATTTCCATTGCTCCGGGAACTGCCCGGACCTCAGGCACGTATTAAGCAGTTCCCGGAGCTCACCCCTGAGGTATTCCGCGGCGACGCTGAGTACAATTCCCGGGACGCCATCCGGACCAGGCGATTTCCGCTTCCCACTGAGTCGGGAGAGGGCTGTCGCCATTTCTCGGTCGGTGATGAGTGGGATTGAGGTCTCCACCTCTACCACCGACCGAGGAGCCATTCGGGGAGGAACGTGTCCCGCAGAACGCGGGAACGATTCCCCCATTAGCCCCGACAGGAAACCCGGATGCATCGTTTCGATGATGGGGGCGCCACAGGCGCGAATTTTGTTCCGCGCCCGCTGGTATGAGCGCCCCCAAGGATCCCTGTCGAGGCCCGTAAGGAGTTCCTTACGGGCCCTCTCCTTCGCCTGGCTGATGGCCAGCTGCAGAGTTTTCTTCCTTCTTGTATATTCCGTCCGCAGCTGACCCTCAAGGACGTCATCCCAGTTAGCCCGCTGTCGGCATCTAACATAAGCACGCCGCGCCCGATTGGGGCACAGATTAACCTAACATACTTCACAGGCACACCTTTTTCTTTCAGTACCCACCACAAAACTGTTCTCGGTATTCTGTCATAGGCCTTCTTGAAGTCAACGAATACCATGTGCAAGTTTTTATGTGCACCACGATATTTTTCGCACAGTTGGCGCAGTGTAAACATGGCTTCCGTTGCCCCGCGGCCCGACATAAATCCGAACTGGTTTTGGGTGATCTCACTTTCTTCTCTCAATCGTTTCTCTATCACTTTTTTCCACAATTTCATACGGTGTGACATAAGCTTTATTCCTCGATAACTACCGCAAACCTGAACATCCCCTTTATTTTTAAAAATAGGCATTAGCGTACTATTGCAACATTCATTGAGGATTACTTCGTCACGCAGCAGCTTATCGAAGAATAAAATTAACCACATATACCCATCCTCTTCCAAAATCTTCCATACTTCAACTGGTATACCATCGGGCCCTACAGCCTTTCCATTTTTCATACTTCTCACTGCTTCTCTTACCTCATCTATTGTAATTTCTCTTCTTAGGCCGACGTTCTCTGATACATCTTTTAACACTCCACTCCATGAATTCTCTTCGTTCATTAACCTTTCAAAGTACTGCTTCCAACGCTCTTTTATTTCCTCTTCTTTTATCAACACTTTACCTGCTTCATCTTTTATACACCTGACATGCCTAATATCTTTTGCTCTTTCTTCTCGGGCTTTAGTCATGCGGTATAGCATCTTTTGACCTCGAGGCCCATCTATCGATTTAAAAATCATGTCTTCGGCCTGTGCTCTCGCATATATATCGCATATATATATATATATATATATATATATATATATATATATATATGCGATATATATGCGAGAGCATTATATATTATAGCATTATATATATATATATATATATATATATATATATATATATATAAATAATAATAATATGTAGATATAATATAGATACACGGTTGTTATATGGAAGAGATGGCAAATTCGAAATAAAAACCTGTACTAAAACATCTATATAGCGTGGTATAGTAGGTTAATAGTCCTCTTATATTGGGGGAGGCTCAAGCTTAGTGGTTGGACTTATATGAGATGATGATGACTATGATGATATGATGTCAAATATGTTATCGTTATTTCAGAGCTCTTTATTCTACCTATTCATCTCAGCTCATGTGTGTCCCACCGTTGGGCTCGAGACTTCTCTATAATGGGAAGGAAATTGACCTTTTTTTGGGACTAATTCCACCACACATTCCCACCATTGTAACTCCTGTAAGCCAGGATCCACAATGGTCACCATAAATGACACCGAGGTTTGACCCTCAGGCAGTCCCGGGAAATGATTTTAATTGTCTTGGACCCCGCAACAAATTTAATTAGAAAAGTTAAAGAGTAGGAGTTGGATAAGAGTGATTCCACTTCCCACCCAGTCAAAGCGGGAGACAGTAAACAATATTGACTAGTCAGTCAGTAAGTAAAGAGTTGTACAGCTACGATAAGCGCAGCAGTACAGCACCACGGATACGGGATAACTTAACGGGGCCTATATGTGAGCCTCAAGATTGATTGCAGTAGTAGGTATGGCAGAAACGCCTAAACGGGGAAGGGAAATTGACCTACTATACCATGCTGGTCAGACGTGTTGGTATAGTGGTTTTGTTTAGAATTTTTCTTCTCATATATAGATGTTATATATGTTTTATATCCCTTAAACGTTTCTTACAATCACCCACGGGTAAGATGAAGGGTAGTGAATTGTATTCTCAATCTGTCACCGTACGGCCATCTATCTACCAAATAATAAATTAAATTATGCAAAAGATTACTATTTAGTGATTTCAGTGTTTTAGAAGAAAAGTGTTTTCATAAAGAAAATATTCAATAGTCCTCTGATATTTGTACGAACACAGCGACTTATGAGAAAAAGTGTGAAGATCTGCATATAGACTCCGTTTAAAACTAAGCTGTTACAAGTATCTTAGATAAAACTCATTTGCCATCAGGTGCTAATAGAATGATTAAGGTATTCAACAGGTGGTGGTATCTAGACTATATATTATATTATTTAGGAGTTGTAATAATCTAATAAGTACCCTTAGATTCTGTCTTGAAATACTTATAGCATTAACTGTAGTCACCACCTTTCAAGCAAGCTTGGTGATTTATAGTATTCCGCTATATAATCTCCCCTTTTTTAACTGGTCCACGGTGATGAATATCAAGATTAATATTTATTCATAAAACATCAACTATAATTTTTGTTATCTCAGCTGTTTTAATGACAACTATATCTTAGTACTCTCCCACTGAATCTCACTAATAGTTTCTAATATTAACGCGTTCAAAATAACTCTTAATTTCATAATACAATATATGTAATATTGAATAAATTGGCTAGCACACTTGCATACTAAATAATAATATGTACGTCAATTTCTCATTTGATTCGTACGCCATCTGTGATTGGTATGCAGTTTAATTTGTGGTCAGTCACCGTGCGACTTCATTAACCTAACCAGCACCCAGCTCAAAGGGCGAATTGAAATGTAGCAACGAAATACAGAGGTAGAGAAATATATTTGAAACTGTGATACGGTATTTGGTTTGCTTTTAATTTTCAAATATGAAATACAAAAACCGTTACATTTTTTTTTCTTTTATAAACTTAACTTTTAACCGATGTGTCACAAAATACATACATACATATCATCACGCCATATCCCTTGCAGGGTAGGCAGAGAGAACAGAGTACCAGAGAACTCTATCTTTTCATACTTCACTCGCTTCCTCAACATCATCAACTCAACAACAACAGTACATGACCGATCTGGTCTAGGTAGGTTAGTCTCGGTCTCCCTCGGTACCTACATCCTTCCACTTTCGCATTGTATATCTTTTTAACCAGACGTTCGTTCGGCATTCTTTCCACATATCCGAACCCCGAATTCCCTTTCGCATCTTTACACCAATACTGTCTTTCATACCTACTCGCTCTCTTACGTCGTCGTTACGAATGTGTTGTGTGTGAATTGTCAAAAAAAAAAATGTCACAAAATAATTTTATTTTAAATGTAATAAATAAATAAAAAAGCCTTTTATTTCTTGCTACACAATAATGATTGACAATAAAAAAAAAGAGAAAAACAATGCACATCAAATCATTTAGGCAATAGAAATAGTTGACTATTTTAGTATATCTAATTATTATTTACTTAATTTAGTGTTTCAAATAGTTTTTATTAAGTTAAGTTAGGTTAGATATTAAATAAGCTAATAATTTGTAATTAAATATCTTCCAAATATTTCAATTGCAATAACCCCTCTCAGTGGAAGGTAAAGGCCTCCTTCAGAGCTCGCCAATGTTTTCTATCTTCCGCGACTTGCATCCAGTGATATGATATCTTCTATCCAGCGTGTAATTGGTCTACCTCTATTTCTTTGGCCCGATGGGCCAAGCCATGATGTTGTTATTCTGGTCCAGCGATTGTCATTGATTCTAGCTACGTGCCCTGCCCATCGCCATTTTAGTTTTTGTGAGCGTCGATGACTTTAGTTTTTTGTCTTATGTCAGTATGGCGGATTTTTTGGATCTTTCTAATCTTGAGAATGCTTTTTACCATACATCTTTGATTTGTTATGATCTTGTTTTTTATTTTTTTAGTTATTTTCCAGTTTTGACAAGCATATGTTAGTGAGGGAAATAGGCAGGTGTTCATAACTTTGCTTTTTAACTTTATGGTCATGTCGCTTTTTAAAATTTCTATTTTAAATGTAATAATACAAAAATGGTTTTAGGCAACTAAAACAATGCGATACTAAAAACTGTCTATCTGTATATGTATTTTTTTTTCATGTATTATCATCATTCTCTTAGCATCAGTCCCACGATTGGGATAAAGCCTCCTCCATCATGGGAAGGCAATTAACCTACTATACCATTCTGGTCAGACGTGTTGGTATACAGTTATGTTTCAAGATTTCCTTCTCTTGCATAGATGTTATATGCGTTTTTTATCCCCTAGTCATCTCTTACGATCACTCACGGTTAAGATAGGCGGTGGTGAACTGTATTCTTATCCTGTCACCACACGGCAAATATTTGAATGTATATTTATATGTATACAAGAATATAATGATTAGTTATAATATTAGATGTTAATAAATTAGCTGGGTGGTAGCGGCGACTAATACTACCAACCCTTACTTTGCTCGTGGATGTTGTAAAAGACGACTAAGAGCCTTATAACGACCTGGGCCAACTCCATCTGATGCCGTTTGGTCAACAATTACATTCCTAAGGAGGGTTGACGTCTGGCAGACGGCCGGTCCTAAAACTATTGTCAATAACTTTTACAATATGTACTGTGAAAGAAGAGTAAATATTGTATCGACCCCAAGTAATTGGGATAAGAGTAGGAGAATGATGATTAGATGTTAATAAAGTCCCCTTTTTTTGGCGACTGGCTATGGTGTGGTCATATCCCGTTTGATCCGTCCAGGGCAACGGAAGAAACGGCGTGCAACCCCTTAAATCCACACTACAAGCACCACTCATCGCCGTGCAAAGGAACCTGTACCCAATCCTTATCTATGGGGAAAAAAAATAAAGTGCTACAAAAATTTACTAATTGTGTATTTTAGGCCAATATTGTTTTTTGTCGTAAAATTTAATTTTAAATACAATATTTATTTAGTTACTACGAGGTCTCTTTTTTTATTGCTCTCAGAAAGTTGAGCTGCCGGCTTTATCGCTCACCGAACAAAGCACAGCAACACATTGCCATTACTTAGACGTAGATTTTCTGCTCAGTGTGGTACTACTCCGGACGGACCGGCCCGCGGCTGTAGACAGAGAACTGTCAACAGCGTGGTCCTATCTTTATAAACTGTTGCCAACTTCTCGTGGCATATTGTTTTGTAGTATATTATTCTTATGAAGAAAGATAGTATAGATAGTAGTATCGACCTCGGCCAACTCCATCTGATACCGTTTGGTCAACAATTACATTCCCAATACGCGGTTGACGTCTGACAGGCGGCCGGTCATGAAACTATTGCCAATAACTTTTACAATATGTACTATGGAAGAGGAGCACATATTGTATCGACACCAAGTAATTGGGATAAGAGTAGGAGAATGATGATTATATAAATTTAATAAATTACACGTTTAAAGTAATAATTATTTATATATATATATATATATATATATACAGGATGGAAGTGGACCGCTCCCGAAAACAATTCTTTTTTTTCACAAATATTTTTTTCACATTCCATCGTATTAGAACAATGCCATGTAACGATAACTCGATAAAAAAATGCGTAACTATACTCAGATGAGAAAAGACGCAATCTATTCAAAACTCAAGATCATATGTTCAAGAGTTCAACGACGTCGCGTGGTGAAAAATATTTTATTTTTAATCCGAATCGAATTTTTTTCTAGCCTATGATTACAAGTAGGACTAGTAGGGTTACCTGTCTTTGTTTTCGGGAGCGGCCACTTATACCCTGTATGTATATATATTTATATATATATATATACTAGCGACCCGCCCTCGCTTCGCTTCGGTTACGTCAGTTCTGTTGCGTAGTTTACTTTCGCGACATAGAATTCCTTTCGGAGAAGGAGTTTCTTAAAATCCTCCGACCTTTACAGGGCAGAAACAAAGTCCACACCAAATTCCAAGTTTGTTGAAGCGGTATTGGAAAATGTGATTTTTTTGGGTTAACACCTATCCCCTTTAGGGGTGGAGTTTTTAAGAGGCCGTTCTTAGTTTACCTCTGTATAGTAACACAAATATACCTACCGAAATTCAAGTCTGTAGGAGCTATATTTAAAAAATGTGATTTTAACACCCCAGCACACCCCCTTGCGGGTGGAATTTCGTAAAATCCGTTCTTAGCTGACCTTTACTCGTCGAAAGGAATATTCCTACCAAATTTAAAGTCTGTGGGCCTTATGGTTCCAGAGATATCGTGATGAGTCAATATATAGGTGGAAATCTCTTATATATATATATATATATGTATATAAATAATTATTAGTTTAAACGTGTAATTTATTATATATTAAACATCATTACACATTAATTATAGTTGCTAACAAATTTAAAGTTAGAGGGAAGGATCACTTCATACTTCTCTGGGCCAAATTGGAGATTGACAAGAGGTCATTTTAAGTGTGTGCATAATCGTAGAGTATGCGTGTTGACTGTTATGAGTATTAAGGAAGCGTTGGAGGTATGCTAGAATGATAGCTAGTGGCAATCCGAAGTCTTCCTCTAGGAAACAGAGGTGTGGTTATACATAATATAGTATACATGTAACTGTAATTATTCACGGCAAAATAGCGTTTGAGGTGCATAACTGGTGTTATGAATTAACTCATCAAAATATTCGTAAAAAGAAAGCATTTCTAATGATCTAATCGCTATCAAACTATATTCACTGGATACCTCTCTTTCTTTTTTTGTTCACGCTGTGGAAATACATTTACGCACTAGGCCCCGGCCGGTGACAGACGGAGGGGTGTGTGGGACTTGCCGGCCAGCTAATTCCATCGCCATACCCAGTAAAACTAGTCCCCTCCGCGCTTTTACGGGGTGCCAGAGAGATTGTCTATTAACATTCTATCCGCGACACCTGGATTCCTCTCTAGTATAATCATAAGATACCTGGCAAAATTCATTAAAATCGGTCCAGCAGTTTTAGAGTAATATTAAATAAAATAAAAAATTAATTAATTAATATCAACTTTATATAAAATCTTCAATAGTAAGACAATTTCTTTAGAAGCTTTGTTTTTAATTATTTTTTTATTTGGAAAATTTCTATTTCATATAGCTACTTTATTTCGTGTATTTACAAATGAACCTTCATAAAAATTGGTGTGTGTAGAGCGGCTACGAATATTACCAACCCCTTTGCTTGTGGACATCGCAAAAGACGACTAAAAGCTTTATATTGACTTGCAATTACACCTGATGCCGTCCGATCAACAATTATATGCCCAAGAAGAGTTGACGTCAAGCAAGGGGCTGGTCATAAAACTATTACCAAAATTTTTTGCAATATGTACGATGGATTGTCCGTGTGGTGACAGAGTAAGAATACTATTCACCACCCCATACCTTACCTGTGGGTGATCGTACGAGACGACTAAGGGATATAAAACGCATATAACATCTATGCGCGAGAAAGAAAATTCGAAACAAAACCCTATACCAACACGTCTGACCAGCGCGGTATAGTAGGTTAATTTCTCTCCCATTACGGAGGAGGCCCGAGCCCAACAGTGGGACATTTATGGGCTGTGATGATGATGATGATGTACAATGGAAGAGAAGCACATTATGCGTCAATACCAAGTAAATAATCTTAATCTTATCTAAGAGCAGGACAGAATATATATTTCTTTTTACAAAAATTAAAATTTTTAGACATCGTATTTTTTCAACAAGTTTATTATATAAATCGCACAAAAAAAACGTTACCCGTGTGGTGGTGACGGAGTAAGAATACAATTCACCACCTCCTATCTTACCCGTAGGTGATCGTAAGAGACGAATAAGGAATATAAAACGCATATAACAACTATGCAAGAGAAGGAAAACTCGAAACAAAACCCTATACCAACACGTCTGACCAGCGTGGTATAGTAAGTCAATTTCCCTCCCATTACGAAAGAGGCTCGAGCCCAATAGTGGGACATATAAGAGCTGAGATGATGATAATGATAATATATAAATGGATATGTATTTTAAATTAAATTGTACGGTAGCAAACAATATACACAGAAATTTATAAAGACATTTAGCGATAACAACCCATTGGTTCACGGAGATTTATCAAATACCTTCACAGTAAAAGTAATGAACCAAGTACAAAGGAATTTTTTTTTGCTTTTATTGATTGACCTAGTAACAAGTCGGCATTTGACCCAGTCTCGCTCCTTGCCAGTAACGAAAACACTGCACCGATGACGTAGATAGCTACTAGCGTATTGTAACCCGTGTAATTTTTTTTTTACGGGACTGTGTCGCAAATTATAAGTATAAATTTGATGTTACTCGTTTCAGTTGATGAGTTGATTAACCAAGTTCTTTCTTGACTAGCCTATAAAACCTACCAATTAAGGTAGGTAATGTTTTCTTAGTGCCATCTAGTTGAAATTTGAGGTATCAGCATATCAATATCCAACTGCAACAACATGCAAGTGTCTCAAAAGTTTACTAGATGGTGCTATATTAAATTTTTATTTTATGTAGTCTCGTTTACTTAGTCAAGATTAAATAACTTATTAAGAAACTTATTAAATAAATTCTTTATGTAAATATAAAATGAAAATCAATTTATAATATTTCTTTAGGCTAAGATATTTATCATTTTACAAACTATAATGTCCTGCACTATAAAGCATACTACATTAATAGATTATTGCACGCCTCATAAGCGAAGCTTTGAGGTGATACTCTACTCTCGATATATGATTAGAAGTCGGTTAAAAATCAAGGAATTTTCAAAACTAAAAGTGACTGTATTTTTCTCAGTGACTGTATTTTCTCTATATGTCAAGAGAAAATATTCATTAAACGTATTTGATATTTATAAAAATCAATTATTTTGTTTAAAGTAAGAAAAAAGTTAATAAAAAATATATTTGAGGACGTACGGATGTCTGTTCGTATGGATCTAGCACTCTCACGACCGTAAAAATTAATGTATCGAAGTATTTCTTTTTTTTTATATTCAGTAATATGTAATATGGGGTTTCAATTAGTGTAACTATGTACAATAGTTGGTCGTTTTAGAATTGCCTATTGAAAATATGTATTTACCTACTTTTCTCACATGATAGCTCTCTATTATATTTTCACTTTCGACGGCAAGTGGATACCCCGGTCAAAGCGAATACTAGCTACTATTCCTAAACTATTAGTCGGCGGTGGAGCCACGTTGTCATAGCCACGATGGCCTGTGGCCCCCTCGGTGTACGGCAAGTATTTTAGAGAGAGATCCCATCACGTGGAGTCTGTGAATTTATAAATTGTATTTTTGGGTGAAAATATTAAGTTTCAGAGGTAAGTGTTTTGTTTATAACTTCAATATTCGTCTTAGCTCATAATGTCCCACTGTTAGTCTCGAGCCTTCTCCATAATGGGAGAGAAATTGACCTACTATAGCACGCTGGTCAGACGTGTTGGTGTAGGGTTTTGATTCAAGTTTTCCATTTCTTGCATAGATGCTATATACGTTTTCTCAAACATACTTGGAAATTGAAACATTATTTTGACAACCTTCTTTGAGATAAATCGATATTGCTGTACTAAGCGAGCAGCGGCCGGCAAAAAATGTATGAAAATCCATATCTGTCGTGTTTTAGCGGTCAAATAAATATATATGTAAATTCATATCTATTGTGTATTTTAAAAATGGAACGATTTGTTACTTCAAATTCTAGTAACCATATAGGCAACTTATTAGAGTTATATTTAAATTTCGATGTGGCTTGAAAAAGAAAGCTGTTTACTAAAAAAAAAAAACAAATGAACCCTGTAGCACGTGAAAAATGTTGTTCGTTGTTCGTCATGTATACAGTTCTACTTAGTACTACTTAGTTTTAATTGCCGCGCATTATTTGAGAAAAGACTATACAAACCTTGGCCACAACTAGGAATTGATGGACTTTACGTATACGACTTACGTATGTGTGCCTCGGCCACGCCCGGCCCACATTTACATGTTCGTCCATCAATACCTCTTTTGCTGGCCGCTGCAGTAATGTACTATTTATATCCGTTAGTCGTCTCTTACGATCACCCACGGGTAAGATAGGGGGTGGTGAATTGTATTCTTACTCGTCACCACACGAATAGCTATAGCGGATAGATTATAACTACAATAATATTGATGAGAAATTCTTTGTTATGAGTAGTTTTCAACTAACTATAGAGGATCACTTTAGATGCAGAAGTTTCTGAATAACTTGGGATAAGTGAATCGGGCAAGGATACGGTATTCACTTTACCCAATTTTCTTTTTTTTTAAACACTATCTTAGTGCATAAGCACTACTTACTTATGTAAGTAATCCTTGTGTCGTGGAGACTTTACAAACATTAACGCAGACAAATTACACCCAGACTCAAAACAACACTTTGTAGATCGCACAAAGTATTATCCTGCGTAGGAATCAAACCCTTGGCACTGGCACGAAAGGTCAGTATTTTAACCACTTCGCCATAATAATTATATTAGTAGCTTAAGGTGTTTCACTTTGCCCGGGTTTCACCTAACCCTGAATCATCATAGCTGGTTGGATAGTGTATATACACTCTTGCAGAAGCGTCTCTAGCACATGTAGCGTCCGGGTGCAATCAGTAACCTGGCGCCCTCTTGTATCAGAATGCGTGAACAAAATGGAATAGGTTGATACTAACAAGACGTTCGACTAAACTCTGAACCTCGCTGGAATGCATTGTCACATGCTTAGTTTTGATGTTTTGACACGAAACCAAGTAAACGCGATCGGATTATGAAGTTACAGTGAACATGGCGACAAAGAAACCTACCCAAACTTGTCTAATAATGCACTCACTACGTTTATAAATGGTTAGGCACTCGCTGCGTAAGGTGCTCCCGCTCCGTGCAGAGCGTTACAGTGGAGACTCTATGTGTCCCGAGCAGCTCTTGGCGCCCCATAACACCTGACGCCCGGGTGCACCGCACCCTCTGCACTATAGGTAAAGCCGGCCCTGCACTGTTGGGCTCGAGCCTTCTCCATAATGGGAGAGAAATTGATCTACTATACCATGATAGTCAGACGTGTTGGTTTTGTTTATAGATTTCCTTCTCTTGCATAGATGTTATATGCGTTTTATATCCCTTAGTCGTCTCTTACGATCATCCACGGGTAAGATAGGGGTGGTGAATTGTATTCTTACTCCGTCACCACACGGAAAGAATAGAATACTTATATAAGAGAATAAGATATACTTATTACTAAATATTTTTACTAAATATATAGTACTAAATACTAAATTTAGATGGTTGACTTTTATATAACAATAACTTCTGCCTGCGGCTTCGTTCGCTTAATATAAATTAAAATTATTTCACCATCCTATATAATTTGTAGTAGTTTAGTAGTCGCAAAAGACGCATCTGTCCTTATACCAAAATTCATAAACATCGATATTATTTAGGCGTGACAACGTGACAAACTAATTCACTTTAACATTTGTAATATTAATAAAAATAAAGATCAATATTGAATTTACATCATCATCATTCTCCTACTCTTGTCCCAATTACTTGGGATCGATACAATATGTACTATTCTTTCATAGTACATAGGTATTGTAAAAGTTATTGACAATAGTTTTATGACCGGCCGCCTGCCAGACGTCAACACTCCTTGGGTGAACGTAAATATTGACCAAACGGCATCAGATAGAGTTGGCTCAGGTCCTTATAAGGCTCTTATTCGTCTTTTATGACGTCCACGAGCAAAGTAATGGTTGGTAGTATTCGTAGCCGCTACCACACAGCCTAATATTGAATTTACATATTGATCAAAATAAAAAGTAGTCTATATCACTCAAAGATAACCTATCATTTTATTCTGATGCCTGTTGCCACGATACACATCCAAATTTTAAGTAACTCCTAAGTCAATATAAATATTAATCTTACTTATCTTCAAACCGAGACTCACCTACCTAGACCAGATTGGTCACGCACTGAAGGAAGGTGGAGTCAGGAGTCTCCGAAACCGGCGAGCGTGTATGAAGAGAATCATGAATGTTGAGGAAGCGAGTGAAGTATGCAAGGATAGAGTTCTCTGGCACTCTGTTCTCTCTGCCTACCCTGCAAGGGATATGGCGTGATGATATATTAGCGTTATATAGATTGCCTTAGGTGATAACTTAAATTTAGGTGTCGTTGGTGAAAACAGCCATTAATTAAATATCGGACTCCAACTATCCCTCGGCCAGAATATCAACCACTCTATTTGACACTATTTCAAATAAATAAATAGGTAAATCTACTAATGAAAACCCTAATCCTACCCAATAGCCAATGCCTACCAATGAAAACCCCAATGCCTATCAATGAAAACCCCAATGCCTACCAATGAAAACCCTAATGCCTACCAATGAAAAATCCAATTCTACCCAGTAACTCTGCTTGCTCTGTCGCTTACCATACGAAGCGCATCAACATATTGCCATTGCTCAGAAGTAGATTTTCTGCGAGAATATGGTGCTACCCCGGACGGACAGAAAACTGTCAAGAGTTGAAGAGAAGACCCACACAAAAAAAGGGCCACCCCTTTTTTTGTTTGGATAGGCTATGGTCTGGATACAACCCGCCCAAAAGGGCGGCTCGTGACTTCACTGGTATCTACATAAATAGATACACAACTTTGATACCGTCGCGCGTCGTTTTTGTATAAATGACATTCAAATCAAATCATTTAATATGCATTAACATAATGTAGTGACACTTACATATTGTCAATTTTACTTCATTTGAAAAGCTATTGACACAGATTCTGTGAAATATAAAATTAAAATCTCTTTAAATTATCACCGAAATCTAATCGCGTAATAATAAAACAAATGATGAATGCTATTTGTAATAGGTACCTACTATATTGCCAACGTGTTGTCTCTGCAACGATAATTCTCATACCTATTGCATCCCTAATTGATTTTGACGTGCGGTTACAGATAGGGTAGCTAATAGCTTACCGATGATTGCGAGCTGAACGTTGTACTGCCAACGGAAATAGAACATTATTGATAAAATTAAATCCGTGTAGGTGCAGTGTTTTAACGAAGTTTTATTACCATTTACCTGGTATCTACGTATCAACGGTTAATGAAAATTTCCCTGCATGGATCTTGTGGTTTTTTAGCCGTTCCAAGTGCAGTACGATGTAAATTCCGATGGAATACATTACTCTGTGCGTTCCTAAACTGTATTCTACGGTATCTACTTTAATCTGTTATTATTATCTTAAACTATTATGTAAGCTGATAGTAAGATTTCAATAATTAGTATTACGCCCTCTGAGTTTTCTTGCTGGATCTCTTTCTCGGTGTGGCCGCGTTCTAATCCCGTGGTTGGCTTAATAGATTTGTTAGTTTTTTAAACTAGTAAATTGTCATAATATAATAATTACCATATTTTTAATGTTTAATAATAACTGACTATATATTTTTTTTTAATTTTCATCATTTTTCGCTCGTAATCAAGTTTTTATAAATAATCAAGCATGTTAAATGCTAAATTTCAGTAATTTGAATAACAGGGTTGTGTCATCGTTTAATACAATTCTAACTGCAAAATAAGAGTATTAAATATGTATAATGTGTAAACATTGGCGGGTAGATGGCACATGTCTCCTTTAAAAACGAAAATATAATACGAAAAGCGAAAATTGAATGTCATAGTAACATGTCAAGCTGGTGTAGGTTACCACTTAGCACGTTTGAAACGGATTTCCAATAGGCGTGGATTCGAGTCCCATGTGTGACAATCATGTTTCGCTCGTAATCAAGTTTTTGTAAATAATCAAGCATGTTAAATGCTAAATTTCATTAATTTTAATACTGTCTATCTCATCTAATATTACGGCACTAGCGATTTCATTTATAGAAATTTGCGTTTTGTCTGTATTTTCAGCCAATGACAGCTAGTGATGTCAGTATTTTAGAGTGTAAAGGTATATTTGAGCACTGTTATCGAGAATAGACATTGCTCAGTTAGGAAATCGAGCGATCTAATACAGCTCCATTTTAATCTTTGGTTTTCTCATTTGACTACTTTTTACTTTTTTAATTTTAAACGGATTTCAAAAAAGGGGAATCTTCTTAAATCAACTGTATTTTTTTTTTTAATGTTAATTACCTTAGAACTTGTGACTAAGTGAACCGATTTCGATGATTCTTTTTTTTGTTTGAAAGCTGGTGCTTCGCGCGTAGGTCCCTTTTTTTGTTCTGTTCGTCCATTCGGACAGGCAAAGGGGTCAAAGCCCATACAGCCAAGTCTTATTTAATTATTTTTCATATATTGTTCATCATTTCTTCATATTATGTAGCCTTAATAGTCTTGTCTGTCAGTAAGTCAAGTCGTTACCATTAATCGGGCGCTGATAGGTTATCAGCGCCCGATCAATGATTTTCTTTGGGAATTTGGGACAAATATGAAAATACACGTAAACCACTATTTTACCGTATTCACTACACTTCAGCACTTTAACTGTACAATATTGCATAAAATACCAGCAAAATTATTCAATATAACACCACAAAACACTAAAGAAATTAATATAACACAAGAGCGTGACATGACATTTCCACATTCGTGCCAAAACCCGCGTAGGTCCCATTTAGTCCACTGGTTACTAAAAAAGGTAAGTTAGTAAAAAAATTGGTTATTACAAAAAACGAAACTGGACCCAGTCCAATCGTTTCTTTTTTATTAAAATTTTATATACTTGTATGTTTTCATTATTTTATTAATATCTAATAAAATTATAATTTTCTTAAAAATAAAAAGAAAATACCGAGCTAAAGCCACTGATCCAGATATTATTGTAAAACGATTGTGTCATTATAATGTTAGCCAACTAACAACTCAACCTTAGAACAAAAACACAGAATGATAGTTCGGTACTTTAACTGTTTAAAAAAGTGAAGCCAAAATCCTGTTAATGTGCATGCGATTACACGAGTATACACGCACACTACTATAAAATGGAACACAATGACCTTGCACACTACGGAACGGGACAGCGTAGGGTGACATTTCTGACACCAATTTAGTGCCGTCAAATATTGGGCGTAGAATTGGTTTCTATGTATTATATACTAACAACTCAACGAATAGTATTTTAAAAATATTAATTGCTGACCAATATTCTATTTTATTATTGGCCAGTATTGGCGCTACCGAAAATATCATCGTTATCATCATTTCAGCTCATATATGTACCACTGTTGGGCTCGAGCCTCCTTCATAGTGGAACAGAAATTAACCTGTTATACCACGCTGGTCAGACATGTTGGTATAGGGTTTTGTTTAAAGCTTTCCTTTCTCACATAGATGTTATATGCGTTTTATATCCCTTACTCGTATCTTACGATCACCCACGGGTAAGAGAGGAGGTGGTGAATTGTATTCTTTCTCCGTCACCACACGGGTTATTCCAGAGTATATCCTACTAATATTTTTTTCTAAGTCCAGGTATTATTTTAGCCAGTATAGAGTCATGATGATGATGATTCCACTGTTATTAATTCAGAAATCTTATAATTTATATTAATATAATAATATAATCTTATGATTAATATTTATTCATAAAACATCAACTATCATTTTTGTTATCTCAGCTGTTTTAATGACAACTATATCTTAGTACTCTCCCACTGAATCTCACTAATAGTTTCTAATATTAACGCGTTCAAAATAACTCTTAATTTCATAATACAATATATGTAATATTGAATAAATTGGCTAGCACACTTGCATACTAAATAATAATATGTACGTCAATTTCTCATTTGATTCGTACGCCATCTGTGATTGGTATGCAGTTTAATTTGTGGTCAGTCACCGTGCGACTTCATTAACCTAACCAGCACCCAGCTCAAAGGGCGAATTGAAATGTAGCAACGAAATACAGAGGTAGAGAAATATATTTGAAACTGTGATACGGTATTTGGTTTGCTTTTAATTTTCAAATATGAAATACAAAAACCGTTACATTTTTTTTTCTTTTATAAACTTAACTTTTAACCGATGTGTCACAAAATACATACATACATATCATCACGCCATATCCCTTGCAGGGTAGGCAGAGAGAACAGAGTACCAGAGAACTCTATCTTTGCATACTTCACTCGCTTCCTCAACATCATCAACTCAACAACAACAGTACATGACCGATCTGGTCTAGGTAGGTTAGTCTCGGTCTCCCTCGGTACCTACATCCTTCCACTTTCGCATTGTATATCTTTTTAACCAGACGTTCGTTCGGCATTCTTTCCACATATCCGAACCCCGAATTCCCTTTCGCATCTTTACACCAATACTGTCTTTCATACCTACTCGCTCTCTTACGTCGTCGTTACGAATGTGTTGTGTGTGAATTGTCAAAAAAAAAAATGTCACAAAATAATTTTATTTTAAATGTAATAAATAAATAAAAAAGCCTTTTATTTCTTGCTACACAATAAAGATTGACAATAAAAAAAAAGAGAAAAACAATGCACATCAAATCATTTAGGCAATAGAAATAGTTGACTATTTTAGTATATCTAATTATTATTTACTTAATTTAGTGTTTCAAATAGTTTTTATTAAGTTAAGTTAGGTTAGATATTAAATAAGCTAATAATTTGTAATTAAATATCTTCCAAATATTTCAATTGCAATAACCCCTCTCAGTGGAAGGTAAAGGCCTCCTTCAGAGCTCGCCAATGTTTTCTATCTTCCGCGACTTGCATCCAGTGATATGATATCTTCTATCCAGCGTGTAATTGGTCTACCTCTATTTCTTTGGCCCGATGGGCCAAGCCATGATGTTGTTATTCTGGTCCAGCGATTGTCATTGATTCTAGCTACGTGCCCTGCCCATCGCCATTTTAGTTTTTGTGAGCGTCGATGACTTTAGTTTTTTGTCTTATGTCAGTATGGCGGATTTTTTGGATCTTTCTAATCTTGAGAATGCTTTTTACCATACATCTTTGATTTGTTATGATCTTGTTTTTTATTTTTTTAGTTATTTTCCAGTTTTGACAAGCATATGTTAGTGAGGGAAATAGGCAGGTGTTCATAACTTTGCTTTTTAACTTTATGGTCATGTCGCTTTTTAAAATTTCTATTTTAAATGTAATAATACAAAAATGGTTTTAGGCAACTAAAACAATGCGATACTAAAAACTGTCTATCTGTATATGTATTTTTTTTTCATGTATTATCATCATTCTCTTAGCATCAGTCCCACGATTGGGATAAAGCCTCCTCCATCATGGGAAGGCAATTAACCTACTATACCATTCTGGTCAGACGTGTTGGTATACAGTTATGTTTCAAGATTTCCTTCTCTTGCATAGATGTTATATGCGTTTTTTATCCCCTAGTCATCTCTTACGATCACTCACGGTTAAGATAGGCGGTGGTGAACTGTATTCTTATCCTGTCACCACACGGCAAATATTTGAATGTATATTTATATGTATACAAGAATATAATGATTAGTTATAATATTAGATGTTAATAAATTAGCTGGGTGGTAGCGGCGACTAATACTACCAACCCTTACTTTGCTCGTGGATGTTGTAAAAGACGACTAAGAGCCTTATAACGACCTGGGCCAACTCCATCTGATGCCGTTTGGTCAACAATTACATTCCTAAGGAGGGTTGACGTCTGGCAGACGGCCGGTCCTAAAACTATTGTCAATAACTTTTACAATATGTACTGTGAAAGAAGAGTAAATATTGTATCGACCCCAAGTAATTGGGATAAGAGTAGGAGAATGATGATTAGATGTTAATAAAGTCCCCTTTTTTTGGCGACTGGCTATGGTGTGGTCATATCCCGTTTGATCCGTCCAGGGCAACGGAAGAAACGGCGTGCAACCCCTTAAATCCACACTACAAGCACCACTCATCGCCGTGCAAAGGAACCTGTACCCAATCCTTATCTATGGGGAAAAAAAATAAAGTGCTACAAAAATTTACTAATTGTGTATTTTAGGCCAATATTGTTTTTTGTCGTAAAATTTAATTTTAAATACAATATTTATTTAGTTACTACGAGGTCTCTTTTTTTATTGCTCTCAGAAAGTTGAGCTGCCGGCTTTATCGCTCACCGAACAAAGCACAGCAACACATTGCCATTACTTAGACGTAGATTTTCTGCTCAGTGTGGTACTACTCCGGACGGACCGGCCCGCGGCTGTAGACAGAGAACTGTCAACAGCGTGGTCCTATCTTTATAAACTGTTGCCAACTTCTCGTGGCATATTGTTTTGTAGTATATTATTCTTATGAAGAAAGATAGTATAGATAGTAGTATCGACCTCGGCCAACTCCATCTGATACCGTTTGGTCAACAATTACATTCCCAATACGCGGTTGACGTCTGACAGGCGGCCGGTCATGAAACTATTGCCAATAACTTTTACAATATGTACTATGGAAGAGGAGCACATATTGTATCGACACCAAGTAATTGGGATAAGAGTAGGAGAATGATGATTATATAAATTTAATAAATTACACGTTTAAAGTAATAATTATTTATATATATATATATATATATATATACAGGATGGAAGTGGACCGCTCCCGAAAACAATTCTTTTTTTTCACAAATATTTTTTTCACATTCCATCGTATTAGAACAATGCCATGTAACGATAACTCGATAAAAAAATGCGTAACTATACTCAGATGAGAAAAGACGCAATCTATTCAAAACTCAAGATCATATGTTCAAGAGTTCAACGACGTCGCGTGGTGAAAAATATTTTATTTTTAATCCGAATCGAATTTTTTTCTAGCCTATGATTACAAGTAGGACTAGTAGGGTTACCTGTCTTTGTTTTCGGGAGCGGCCACTTATACCCTGTATGTATATATATTTATATATATATATATACTAGCGACCCGCCCTCGCTTCGCTTCGGTTACGTCAGTTCTGTTGCGTAGTTTACTTTCGCGACATAGAATTCCTTTCGGAGAAGGAGTTTCTTAAAATCCTCCGACCTTTACAGGGCAGAAACAAAGTCCACACCAAATTCCAAGTTTGTTGAAGCGGTATTGGAAAATGTGATTTTTTTGGGTTAACACCTATCCCCTTTAGGGGTGGAGTTTTTAAGAGGCCGTTCTTAGTTTACCTCTGTATAGTAACACAAATATACCTACCGAAATTCAAGTCTGTAGGAGCTATATTTAAAAAATGTGATTTTAACACCCCAGCACACCCCCTTGCGGGTGGAATTTCGTAAAATCCGTTCTTAGCTGACCTTTACTCGTCGAAAGGAATATTCCTACCAAATTTAAAGTCTGTGGGCCTTATGGTTCCAGAGATATCGTGATGAGTCAATATATAGGTGGAAATCTCTTATATATATATATATATATGTATATAAATAATTATTAGTTTAAACGTGTAATTTATTATATATTAAACATCATTACACATTAATTATAGTTGCTAACAAATTTAAAGTTAGAGGGAAGGATCACTTCATACTTCTCTGGGCCAAATTGGAGATTGACAAGAGGTCATTTTAAGTGTGTGCATAATCGTAGAGTATGCGTGTTGACTGTTATGAGTATTAAGGAAGCGTTGGAGGTATGCTAGAATGATAGCTAGTGGCAATCCGAAGTCTTCCTCTAGGAAACAGAGGTGTGGTTATACATAATATAGTATACATGTAACTGTAATTATTCACGGCAAAATAGCGTTTGAGGTGCATAACTGGTGTTATGAATTAACTCATCAAAATATTCGTAAAAAGAAAGCATTTCTAATGATCTAATCGCTATCAAACTATATTCACTGGATACCTCTCTTTCTTTTTTTGTTCACGCTGTGGAAATACATTTACGCACTAGGCCCCGGCCGGTGACAGACGGAGGGGTGTGTGGGACTTGCCGGCCAGCTAATTCCATCGCCATACCCAGTAAAACTAGTCCCCTCCGCGCTTTTACGGGGTGCCAGAGAGATTGTCTATTAACATTCTATCCGCGACACCTGGATTCCTCTCTAGTATAATCATAAGATACCTGGCAAAATTCATTAAAATCGGTCCAGCAGTTTTAGAGTAATATTAAATAAAATAAAAAATTAATTAATTAATATCAACTTTATATAAAATCTTCAATAGTAAGACAATTTCTTTAGAAGCTTTGTTTTTAATTATTTTTTTATTTGGAAAATTTCTATTTCATATAGCTACTTTATTTCGTGTATTTACAAATGAACCTTCATAAAAATTGGTGTGTGTAGAGCGGCTACGAATATTACCAACCCCTTTGCTTGTGGACATCGCAAAAGACGACTAAAAGCTTTATATTGACTTGCAATTACACCTGATGCCGTCCGATCAACAATTATATGCCCAAGAAGAGTTGACGTCAAGCAAGGGGCTGGTCATAAAACTATTACCAAAATTTTTTGCAATATGTACGATGGATTGTCCGTGTGGTGACAGAGTAAGAATACTATTCACCACCCCATACCTTACCTGTGGGTGATCGTACGAGACGACTAAGGGATATAAAACGCATATAACATCTATGCGCGAGAAAGAAAATTCGAAACAAAACCCTATACCAACACGTCTGACCAGCGCGGTATAGTAGGTTAATTTCTCTCCCATTACGGAGGAGGCCCGAGCCCAACAGTGGGACATTTATGGGCTGTGATGATGATGATGATGTACAATGGAAGAGAAGCACATTATGCGTCAATACCAAGTAAATAATCTTAATCTTATCTAAGAGCAGGACAGAATATATATTTCTTTTTACAAAAATTAAAATTTTTAGACATCGTATTTTTTCAACAAGTTTATTATATAAATCGCACAAAAAAAACGTTACCCGTGTGGTGGTGACGGAGTAAGAATACAATTCACCACCTCCTATCTTACCCGTAGGTGATCGTAAGAGACGAATAAGGAATATAAAACGCATATAACAACTATGCAAGAGAAGGAAAACTCGAAACAAAACCCTATACCAACACGTCTGACCAGCGTGGTATAGTAAGTCAATTTCCCTCCCATTACGAAAGAGGCTCGAGCCCAATAGTGGGACATATAAGAGCTGAGATGATGATAATGATAATATATAAATGGATATGTATTTTAAATTAAATTGTACGGTAGCAAACAATATACACAGAAATTTATAAAGACATTTAGCGATAACAACCCATTGGTTCACGGAGATTTATCAAATACCTTCACAGTAAAAGTAATGAACCAAGTACAAAGGAATTTTTTTTTGCTTTTATTGATTGACCTAGTAACAAGTCGGCATTTGACCCAGTCTCGCTCCTTGCCAGTAACGAAAACACTGCACCGATGACGTAGATAGCTACTAGCGTATTGTAACCCGTGTAATTTTTTTTTTACGGGACTGTGTCGCAAATTATAAGTATAAATTTGATGTTACTCGTTTCAGTTGATGAGTTGATTAACCAAGTTCTTTCTTGACTAGCCTATAAAACCTACCAATTAAGGTAGGTAATGTTTTCTTAGTGCCATCTAGTTGAAATTTGAGGTATCAGCATATCAATATCCAACTGCAACAACATGCAAGTGTCTCAAAAGTTTACTAGATGGTGCTATATTAAATTTTTATTTTATGTAGTCTCGTTTACTTAGTCAAGATTAAATAACTTATTAAGAAACTTATTAAATAAATTCTTTATGTAAATATAAAATGAAAATCAATTTATAATATTTCTTTAGGCTAAGATATTTATCATTTTACAAACTATAATGTCCTGCACTATAAAGCATACTACATTAATAGATTATTGCACGCCTCATAAGCGAAGCTTTGAGGTGATACTCTACTCTCGATATATGATTAGAAGTCGGTTAAAAATCAAGGAATTTTCAAAACTAAAAGTGACTGTATTTTTCTCAGTGACTGTATTTTCTCTATATGTCAAGAGAAAATATTCATTAAACGTATTTGATATTTATAAAAATCAATTATTTTGTTTAAAGTAAGAAAAAAGTTAATAAAAAATATATTTGAGGACGTACGGATGTCTGTTCGTATGGATCTAGCACTCTCACGACCGTAAAAATTAATGTATCGAAGTATTTCTTTTTTTTTATATTCAGTAATATGTAATATGGGGTTTCAATTAGTGTAACTATGTACAATAGTTGGTCGTTTTAGAATTGCCTATTGAAAATATGTATTTACCTACTTTTCTCACATGATAGCTCTCTATTATATTTTCACTTTCGACGGCAAGTGGATACCCCGGTCAAAGCGAATACTAGCTACTATTCCTAAACTATTAGTCGGCGGTGGAGCCACGTTGTCATAGCCACGATGGCCTGTGGCCCCCTCGGTGTACGGCAAGTATTTTAGAGAGAGATCCCATCACGTGGAGTCTGTGAATTTATAAATTGTATTTTTGGGTGAAAATATTAAGTTTCAGAGGTAAGTGTTTTGTTTATAACTTCAATATTCGTCTTAGCTCATAATGTCCCACTGTTAGTCTCGAGCCTTCTCCATAATGGGAGAGAAATTGACCTACTATAGCACGCTGGTCAGACGTGTTGGTGTAGGGTTTTGATTCAAGTTTTCCATTTCTTGCATAGATGCTATATACGTTTTCTCAAACATACTTGGAAATTGAAACATTATTTTGACAACCTTCTTTGAGATAAATCGATATTGCTGTACTAAGCGAGCAGCGGCCGGCAAAAAATGTATGAAAATCCATATCTGTCGTGTTTTAGCGGTCAAATAAATATATATGTAAATTCATATCTATTGTGTATTTTAAAAATGGAACGATTTGTTACTTCAAATTCTAGTAACCATATAGGCAACTTATTAGAGTTATATTTAAATTTCGATGTGGCTTGAAAAAGAAAGCTGTTTACTAAAAAAAAAAAACAAATGAACCCTGTAGCACGTGAAAAATGTTGTTCGTTGTTCGTCATGTATACAGTTCTACTTAGTACTACTTAGTTTTAATTGCCGCGCATTATTTGAGAAAAGACTATACAAACCTTGGCCACAACTAGGAATTGATGGACTTTACGTATACGACTTACGTATGTGTGCCTCGGCCACGCCCGGCCCACATTTACATGTTCGTCCATCAATACCTCTTTTGCTGGCCGCTGCAGTAATGTACTATTTATATCCGTTAGTCGTCTCTTACGATCACCCACGGGTAAGATAGGGGGTGGTGAATTGTATTCTTACTCGTCACCACACGAATAGCTATAGCGGATAGATTATAACTACAATAATATTGATGAGAAATTCTTTGTTATGAGTAGTTTTCAACTAACTATAGAGGATCACTTTAGATGCAGAAGTTTCTGAATAACTTGGGATAAGTGAATCGGGCAAGGATACGGTATTCACTTTACCCAATTTTCTTTTTTTTTAAACACTATCTTAGTGCATAAGCACTACTTACTTATGTAAGTAATCCTTGTGTCGTGGAGACTTTACAAACATTAACGCAGACAAATTACACCCAGACTCAAAACAACACTTTGTAGATCGCACAAAGTATTATCCTGCGTAGGAATCAAACCCTTGGCACTGGCACGAAAGGTCAGTATTTTAACCACTTCGCCATAATAATTATATTAGTAGCTTAAGGTGTTTCACTTTGCCCGGGTTTCACCTAACCCTGAATCATCATAGCTGGTTGGATAGTGTATATACACTCTTGCAGAAGCGTCTCTAGCACATGTAGCGTCCGGGTGCAATCAGTAACCTGGCGCCCTCTTGTATCAGAATGCGTGAACAAAATGGAATAGGTTGATACTAACAAGACGTTCGACTAAACTCTGAACCTCGCTGGAATGCATTGTCACATGCTTAGTTTTGATGTTTTGACACGAAACCAAGTAAACGCGATCGGATTATGAAGTTACAGTGAACATGGCGACAAAGAAACCTACCCAAACTTGTCTAATAATGCACTCACTACGTTTATAAATGGTTAGGCACTCGCTGCGTAAGGTGCTCCCGCTCCGTGCAGAGCGTTACAGTGGAGACTCTATGTGTCCCGAGCAGCTCTTGGCGCCCCATAACACCTGACGCCCGGGTGCACCGCACCCTCTGCACTATAGGTAAAGCCGGCCCTGCACTGTTGGGCTCGAGCCTTCTCCATAATGGGAGAGAAATTGATCTACTATACCATGATAGTCAGACGTGTTGGTTTTGTTTATAGATTTCCTTCTCTTGCATAGATGTTATATGCGTTTTATATCCCTTAGTCGTCTCTTACGATCATCCACGGGTAAGATAGGGGTGGTGAATTGTATTCTTACTCCGTCACCACACGGAAAGAATAGAATACTTATATAAGAGAATAAGATATACTTATTACTAAATATTTTTACTAAATATATAGTACTAAATACTAAATTTAGATGGTTGACTTTTATATAACAATAACTTCTGCCTGCGGCTTCGTTCGCTTAATATAAATTAAAATTATTTCACCATCCTATATAATTTGTAGTAGTTTAGTAGTCGCAAAAGACGCATCTGTCCTTATACCAAAATTCATAAACATCGATATTATTTAGGCGTGACAACGTGACAAACTAATTCACTTTAACATTTGTAATATTAATAAAAATAAAGATCAATATTGAATTTACATCATCATCATTCTCCTACTCTTGTCCCAATTACTTGGGATCGATACAATATGTACTATTCTTTCATAGTACATAGGTATTGTAAAAGTTATTGACAATAGTTTTATGACCGGCCGCCTGCCAGACGTCAACACTCCTTGGGTGAACGTAAATATTGACCAAACGGCATCAGATAGAGTTGGCTCAGGTCCTTATAAGGCTCTTATTCGTCTTTTATGACGTCCACGAGCAAAGTAATGGTTGGTAGTATTCGTAGCCGCTACCACACAGCCTAATATTGAATTTACATATTGATCAAAATAAAAAGTAGTCTATATCACTCAAAGATAACCTATCATTTTATTCTGATGCCTGTTGCCACGATACACATCCAAATTTTAAGTAACTCCTAAGTCAATATAAATATTAATCTTACTTATCTTCAAACCGAGACTCACCTACCTAGACCAGATTGGTCACGCACTGAAGGAAGGTGGAGTCAGGAGTCTCCGAAACCGGCGAGCGTGTATGAAGAGAATCATGAATGTTGAGGAAGCGAGTGAAGTATGCAAGGATAGAGTTCTCTGGCACTCTGTTCTCTCTGCCTACCCTGCAAGGGATATGGCGTGATGATATATTAGCGTTATATAGATTGCCTTAGGTGATAACTTAAATTTAGGTGTCGTTGGTGAAAACAGCCATTAATTAAATATCGGACTCCAACTATCCCTCGGCCAGAATATCAACCACTCTATTTGACACTATTTCAAATAAATAAATAGGTAAATCTACTAATGAAAACCCTAATCCTACCCAATAGCCAATGCCTACCAATGAAAACCCCAATGCCTATCAATGAAAACCCCAATGCCTACCAATGAAAACCCCAATGCCTACCAATGAAAACCCTAATGCCTACCAATGAAAACCCTAATGCCTACCAATGAAAAATCCAATTCTACCCAGTAACTCTGCTTGCTCTGTCGCTTACCATACGAAGCGCATCAACATATTGCCATTGCTCAGAAGTAGATTTTCTGCGAGAATATGGTGCTACCCCGGACGGACAGAAAACTGTCAAGAGTTGAAGAGAAGACCCACACAAAAAAAGGGCCACCCCTTTTTTTGTTTGGATAGGCTATGGTCTGGATACAACCCGCCCAAAAGGGCGGCTCGTGACTTCACTGGTATCTACATAAATAGATACACAACTTTGATACCGTCGCGCGTCGTTTTTGTATAAATGACATTCAAATCAAATCATTTAATATGCATTAACATAATGTAGTGACACTTACATATTGTCAATTTTACTTCATTTGAAAAGCTATTGACACAGATTCTGTGAAATATAAAATTAAAATCTCTTTAAATTATCACCGAAATCTAATCGCGTAATAATAAAACAAATGATGAATGCTATTTGTAATAGGTACCTACTATATTGCCAACGTGTTGTCTCTGCAACGATAATTCTCATACCTATTGCATCCCTAATTGATTTTGACGTGCGGTTACAGATAGGGTAGCTAATAGCTTACCGATGATTGCGAGCTGAACGTTGTACTGCCAACGGAAATAGAACATTATTGATAAAATTAAATCCGTGTAGGTGCAGTGTTTTAACGAAGTTTTATTACCATTTACCTGGTATCTACGTATCAACGGTTAATGAAAATTTCCCTGCATGGATCTTGTGGTTTTTTAGCCGTTCCAAGTGCAGTACGATGTAAATTCCGATGGAATACATTACTCTGTGCGTTCCTAAACTGTATTCTACGGTATCTACTTTAATCTGTTATTATTATCTTAAACTATTATGTAAGCTGATAGTAAGATTTCAATAATTAGTATTACGCCCTCTGAGTTTTCTTGCTGGATCTCTTTCTCGGTGTGGCCGCGTTCTAATCCCGTGGTTGGCTTAATAGATTTGTTAGTTTTTTAAACTAGTAAATTGTCATAATATAATAATTACCATATTTTTAATGTTTAATAATAACTGACTATATATTTTTTTTTAATTTTCATCATTTTTCGCTCGTAATCAAGTTTTTATAAATAATCAAGCATGTTAAATGCTAAATTTCAGTAATTTGAATAACAGGGTTGTGTCATCGTTTAATACAATTCTAACTGCAAAATAAGAGTATTAAATATGTATAATGTGTAAACATTGGCGGGTAGATGGCACATGTCTCCTTTAAAAACGAAAATATAATACGAAAAGCGAAAATTGAATGTCATAGTAACATGTCAAGCTGGTGTAGGTTACCACTTAGCACGTTTGAAACGGATTTCCAATAGGCGTGGATTCGAGTCCCATGTGTGACAATCATGTTTCGCTCGTAATCAAGTTTTTGTAAATAATCAAGCATGTTAAATGCTAAATTTCATTAATTTTAATACTGTCTATCTCATCTAATATTACGGCACTAGCGATTTCATTTATAGAAATTTGCGTTTTGTCTGTATTTTCAGCCAATGACAGCTAGTGATGTCAGTATTTTAGAGTGTAAAGGTATATTTGAGCACTGTTATCGAGAATAGACATTGCTCAGTTAGGAAATCGAGCGATCTAATACAGCTCCATTTTAATCTTTGGTTTTCTCATTTGACTACTTTTTACTTTTTTAATTTTAAACGGATTTCAAAAAAGGGGAATCTTCTTAAATCAACTGTATTTTTTTTTTTAATGTTAATTACCTTAGAACTTGTGACTAAGTGAACCGATTTCGATGATTCTTTTTTTTGTTTGAAAGCTGGTGCTTCGCGCGTAGGTCCCTTTTTTTGTTCTGTTCGTCCATTCGGACAGGCAAAGGGGTCAAAGCCCATACAGCCAAGTCTTATTTAATTATTTTTCATATATTGTTCATCATTTCTTCATATTATGTAGCCTTAATAGTCTTGTCTGTCAGTAAGTCAAGTCGTTACCATTAATCGGGCGCTGATAGGTTATCAGCGCCCGATCAATGATTTTCTTTGGGAATTTGGGACAAATATGAAAATACACGTAAACCACTATTTTACCGTATTCACTACACTTCAGCACTTTAACTGTACAATATTGCATAAAATACCAGCAAAATTATTCAATATAACACCACAAAACACTAAAGAAATTAATATAACACAAGAGCGTGACATGACATTTCCACATTCGTGCCAAAACCCGCGTAGGTCCCATTTAGTCCACTGGTTACTAAAAAAGGTAAGTTAGTAAAAAAATTGGTTATTACAAAAAACGAAACTGGACCCAGTCCAATCGTTTCTTTTTTATTAAAATTTTATATACTTGTATGTTTTCATTATTTTATTAATATCTAATAAAATTATAATTTTCTTAAAAATAAAAAGAAAATACCGAGCTAAAGCCACTGATCCAGATATTATTGTAAAACGATTGTGTCATTATAATGTTAGCCAACTAACAACTCAACCTTAGAACAAAAACACAGAATGATAGTTCGGTACTTTAACTGTTTAAAAAAGTGAAGCCAAAATCCTGTTAATGTGCATGCGATTACACGAGTATACACGCACACTACTATAAAATGGAACACAATGACCTTGCACACTACGGAACGGGACAGCGTAGGGTGACATTTCTGACACCAATTTAGTGCCGTCAAATATTGGGCGTAGAATTGGTTTCTATGTATTATATACTAACAACTCAACGAATAGTATTTTAAAAATATTAATTGCTGACCAATATTCTATTTTATTATTGGCCAGTATTGGCGCTACCGAAAATATCATCGTTATCATCATTTCAGCTCATATATGTACCACTGTTGGGCTCGAGCCTCCTTCATAGTGGAACAGAAATTAACCTGTTATACCACGCTGGTCAGACATGTTGGTATAGGGTTTTGTTTAAAGCTTTCCTTTCTCACATAGATGTTATATGCGTTTTATATCCCTTACTCGTATCTTACGATCACCCACGGGTAAGAGAGGAGGTGGTGAATTGTATTCTTTCTCCGTCACCACACGGGTTATTCCAGAGTATATCCTACTAATATTTTTTTCTAAGTCCAGGTATTATTTTAGCCAGTATAGAGTCATGATGATGATGATTCCACTGTTATTAATTCAGAAATCTTGATACCATATAGTGATTTATATATATTTTTTGAATTATATATTTCCTACTAATATTATAAAAATAGAAATTTGTTCTGAGACTTGCTCATTCAAAGGTATTCGTCATTATCATCATACGCCTCGCTACTGGCGCTCGAATATTCTCGGTAATGGGAGGGAAATTGATTTACCACGTTAGTCATTGATATAAGATTTTATTTTAAGTATTTCTTCTCTTACAAAGATGATTTCTACATATTGCTTAACCATCTTTAATGACCACTACGACCAAGGCAAAGAATGGTGTATTGTATTTTTACTCGGTCACCGTGATTAATAAAAAAGAATATTATTGATTCAGTTAATGCTTTTCAACATTTATATATACCACTGCTGGAGACGGGACTCCTCTTCAGTAGAAGTTAAACTGATCTACTATACCACGCTGGTAGACTACTAAGTGATATGGGAGCTACGATCAAGAAAGATAGTGAATTTTATTCATATTTCATCACCAAATAGAAATTAAAAATTACCTAGTGTTTATTACATTACTCTGTAATAACTTCGTAAGATGAAGCCAGAACAGATATAATAGTAAAAATAGGTAATGATGTACTAGAGCAAGTGGATGAATTTGTATATCTTGAATGTGGATTTAGCCGAGATGGAAGGTACACCACTGATATAGAGCGAAGAGTGAATGCGGGGAATAGCCAAAAATTAAAAAACAACCTTTGGGCCCCTGTGGCCCGGGGGCCCCGGATAATTGATACGGCGGTAGCTACGCCCCTGCTACAATTGCTACATTTTATCCGCTCCGGGGACACTAGCGCTAATCTGGATAAATTATGAACTATTATTTACTACTTTAACCTGGACACTTTTTTAATTATTGTGTATTATCTTATATAAGATAGTTCTCTTTACCTCTACTTTATTTATACCATATTTCCTATAAAATGGCGACTGCCCGGTTTACTGGGTTTAACGACTACAACGGAAATAAGGGAATCACCCCTTGTATTTTTATTCCTAACTCGTCAGCATACGTGGTAATACAAAAAGCTGATTATTCAGTGCTTTTATTACGATAATTTCAATTTTAACAAAAAAATAAAAGGTATCTGTAATTGTCGAAAATGGCTGATAATTTCTATAATTTATTATTAAAAGCATAAAATTTGAACATATTATTCTACTTTCCCACACTATAAAAAAATATTTTACCTGTAAGACCTATTAAACGAACGCATATAATAATGTAACACTGCAATTCAGTGGCAACGTACAGCGCCATCTATTGGTCGTCGGTTCCATTAAAATAGTTATATTTACTCTACGCTAGATGGATCTGTTCTAAACAGAGAGTTGCACCATCACGTCGTAAAGCCCGAATATATTTTAATCTAAATAGATATAAACAGTCACTTTCATATCATTAAAACACAGATTCTTTTTTTTTCACTTGAAGTTATTGAGTTATATTTTACACTACGAGCTAAGAGCTAACGTTTATTTGCATGTTAAACGGCATTTTGTATCAGGAATCGATTATGAATCTTATTTTTATATATTTAGCAAACAAATTTCTTAGAAATCATTATATACAATGTAAACAAACGGCTGGATGCCGCACTTTCGCGCGGATTAAGTTAGGCTTTAGCATACCACGGCAGACTTCAGAACGGCTTGGCGGACTTTGGCACGTACATATAGACTCGAAAGAAGGTAGAGCGATGCGGGTTAAGAATTGTAGCATATGGTCTCATTACTCTCTACACCTAACAACCATGCGCTTGTCCTCTGCCACAGGCTGTAATTCTTCGACGTAGCAGTGTTTAACTTTAGCGCGCCATCCTATGCTATCCCATCAAGTGAGCGCGAGCCGTAACGCTATCTTTAATAAGTCAAACGATAGCATTTTAAATAATCTCAACGTATTAAAAATACTTGAAACTAATTCAAAAAGTGTATTCATTATCATTCACCTGCTCTTGTCCCAATTACTTGGTGTCGACGCAATACGAGTATGTACCCGTCTTCCTACATATTGCAAAGGTAGTAAGTAGGCAATAGTTTTATGACCGGCGACTGCCTGACATCAACCCTCTTTGGGAATGCAATTGCTGATCAAATGGCATCAGATAGTGTTGGAACAGGACGATATAGAAGGCTCTTAGTCGTCGTTTACGACATCCGCGAGCAAAGTAAGTGTTGGTAGTATTCGTAGCTGCTACGACACAGCAAAAATGTATATTGAATTTATAAAAATTAAGTAACAACAACTTTTTTAAGACATATTATGTAATTCATGTATCTTTGTATCTCATGGGATATTACAAATACACAATTAACAAAATTAAATATGTTAAGAAGATAGGCAATGCGAAAGTGGAAGGATGTAGGTACCGGGGGAGACCGAGACTCACCTACCTAGACCAGATTGCTTACGTACGGAAGGAAGGTGGAGTCAGGAGTCTTCGAAACCGGCGAGCGTGTATGAAGAGAATTATGAATGTTGAGGAAGCGAGTAAAGTATGCAAGGATAGAGCTCGCTGGCACTCTGTTCTCTCTGCCTACCCTGCAAGGGATATGGCGTGATGATATGTATGTATGTAAATATATTAATGAAATATAGCCAATTTAAAACCAATACGTTTCCTTCATTTCAATCCAGTCCATCAGCTTATCAAAATCCTCTAGTTTGTTTTATTACATAAGGTGGCAAACGAGTAAGCAGAACATCTGATAAGTGTTTCTGTCGTTGTTGAGCTTTAGCAAATAAAACAAAGCTAGGCTGCTAATAACCAAGACTTACGGCTCTTTCACTCACCGAATCGCAACAGCACCGGCTGAAGACAGAAAACTATCAACAGTGTTGACCTACCAGTACCACTACACGGTGTTATTTCGAGAATAAAAAAAATCTGCAATATTTGTCGCTATATCTAGCATTTATATCTTTATGGATCAGTCTCCGTATTGTAAAAGCTTAGCTTAGTTAGCTTAGCCCTTAGAGCGCTCAATAAAATGGCATGATATGATTTGAATTTATCAAAGAACTAGCTTCTGCCCGCAGCTTCGCCCGCGTAAAAGGTTACTTTCCTAAAGTTTTTGATCCCCTATTTTTATTTTTGACCGTCGGTAATACAGTGCAACGGTATTACAATACTCTGGGTTGGAACTTCATTACTGGACTGCTAGATGGCGTTGAAGAAGCTAGATTTTGAGATTTTTTGACAAACAATTTTTTTATCTTTCATATAAAAATTTTGATTTTTTTTTTGTAATAAAAAGTATCCTATGTTACTTTTAATACCTCCAAGAATATGTATACAATGTTTCATGATGATCCGTTGAGTAGTTTTAGCGTGAAAGCGTAACAAACAAACTTACATTCACATTTATATATTAGTAAGGAATAAGGATATCATTATTTATAGTTTATACATATGTATAATAAAAAAGTGGCACCAGTGACGGCAAAGATGCAAAGTGAACGCCTGACTTGGTATGGGCATGTGACGAGACGGGATGAAAGTAATGTTGCGAGAAAAGTTTTAAGTATGAATGTTGAAGGTTTTACGGGTAAGAGAAGACCGAAGAAAAGATGGATGGATTGTTGATATGAATAGAAAGGGAGTGAACGCAGAGATGACATTGGATAGGATTGAGTGGAAGAAAAGGACATATTGGGTCGACCCCAAGTAACTAATTGGGATAAAAGCAGTGTAATGATGATGATGTAGGTATAATAAAAACATCCGTGTGGTGACGAAATAAAAATACATTTCATCACCCCCTATCTTACCCGTTGGTGATCGTAAGAGACGACTAAGGGATATAAAACGTAACATCTATACAAGCGAAAGAAAACTCGAAATAAAACCTTATACCAATATGTCTGACCAGCGTGGTATAAGTACCTACGGCCAATTTCCTTCCCATTACGGAGGAGGATAGAGCCCAATAGTGGTACATATATGAGCTGAGATGATGATAATTAAAAATAAAAATCTGGTTACAATTCAAGCTTAGTAAATAATGAAAAATTATCTCTGAATCCTAAACTAGCTTTAAGCCTCTGTATTTTAGAAAAATGTACATAAGTATATACATAATATTTATCACTGTATTTATATTTTTCAGATGCATTTGTTGTGTGATTAGCGGTTAGGAATACTACAAACACTAATTTTGCTCGTAAGAGTCGAATAAGAACGTTTATATACTAGGCCAATGCTGATGCCGTCTTGTCAACAAATTCACTAGGAGTGTTGAGGTTCGGTAAGAGTCGAATGATAAAACTATTGCCAATAACTTCTGGCAATATGTACAATAGAAAATTACATATTGCGTCGATCACAAGTAGTATTGCCGAAATGCAAGACCAAGACTCGCTGCAAGAGTTTCGCAGTGCTCCCTTAGACAGCATTCTACGATTCCTTTGACAAAGAAAGGATTGTCAACATATTGTATTCTTAATACCAGTGCACGGGAAAATAATTTGATGTTATTTTAAACAGTCTCATGATAGATAGGTGTGATTATAGCCCCACTCCCGTTAAGTGGTATGTACATAATTATTGATAGTTGTACAGTTATTGCTACTAGATGAATGGAATTTCATTAATTTAGTTGGATTTTTCATTTTTTTCAAAACAAGTGATACTGTGATATTCTAATAGCGACAGTTGCAAGACTTGTTTGACTAGCTTGACAGGTAATTATGAAATTCATTGCTTTATACAGGTATGTACTAATTATTAAAGAACAAAGTTAAATTAAAAGTTATTTAGATATAATATAACCCCAGTGATGTCTTAGTGATTCGACATACATGTATAGACCTCATATGCTATTTTGGATTCAATGCAATCAAAAATAATTGTTTTAAGTATGAGCGTGATTTGTGTACTTTAAGTGTGTTTAATTTCGTTTATTTGTTATTAGGTTTAGTTGTATTGGATTACACAGATAGCGTAGTGGTTCACATATCGAACTACCGTGCCAATGTCGTGGTTTCGATTCCTACGCAGGCCAATACATCACCCGCAATACAAGGATTATTTACTTACTGCTGGGTGGTGTTTTAAAAAAAAAAAGAAGTCATTGTATCTGTGACTGTATATGAATACATATGACTAATGCCCTTTCTTAGTCGTATAGAAAAGGGCTAAGGGATATGCAGATAGAATTTATGCAAGAGAAGGAAAACTTTAAACATAAAACCTTAAGGATGACTAAAACAGAGGAGCCTCAAGTTCAATAATGGTTACAACTATCATCATCTTGCTCTCATCCCAGGTTTTTGGAGTCGACGCAAAATGCCCTCTAGTTCCATAATGTCTAAATCACACGTCATCTCTGTAGTCACTCCCTGTCTAACTATGTCATGTCCACGCAGTTCATTCATTTTATCTTTGATTTTCCTTCACACCTAAAGCCTTCACTATTCATATTTAAAACTCACAAGAATATGGAGAAAACTAAAAGAATTGGGTGTACGATAAGATCCTTGATACAGAACAATATAATACCACAAAGACAACGGCAAGACAAAAGTGTCCAACAAAGACAAGGATTTGGTAAATAGTGGCCGCACAAATGGTGATTAAAAAGCACTGTAAAGAAATTATGTAATGATAAATCCAGCGGCAAGTGCGACGAAATAGTCGTCATTGCAAAAGAAGGGAAAATTCTAAATGAAATGCTAGGAAAAAAAATGACCAGCTCAGATACAGTATTGTTTCCCCTAATAATAAAATTTCTCACAAGATTTCTTTTTAGTTATTAATATACACAAAAATTAATAAACATTTTAACTTTTAAGTACAAGAACACCTAACGAATTCATTATAGCTCATTTTCATACTTTATATATAGAATAAGCACAGTAAAGTTTATTTCATTAGGGAGCATAACAGGAATAGAAGTCACTGGAAGAACTTTCACATAAAACTTACTTTCAAACTGTTTATACAAAAAAAACTTTCATATTTGTTGCAATATATGTTAATTTGTGATTTGTGATGTATTCTGATAGTTTACACAAGCAATGAAAGCATTTTTACGTATATTTTCGCGTTTATATTTGATTTTTATTTTAAAGTTTTTATTTCTGACTTCTAGCAATAAGGATGACTTATTGGATGTGAAACACATTAGTTCTCATTTAACTATAAACGCTGAAAAATACTTGAAATATTGGATAAGTGAAAAATAAAATGATTATTATCAACATAAAACAAATAATTTAAAATGGCGATTGTAACACATAACGCCCCTTGTATGTGGAACGTACTAAAACACTATCAGGATACACCCTTCAATTAGAAGAGGATGGAACGATGCCTCAATATTCATTGATGCACTGCGTACGCATATTGTAGGCAGTAACGATCCAGTATATAAATATATCTAGACTTCATTGAACAGAAAGAGATGCAGCTAGTTGATAAAGCTAAAAAAGTTAAACTGCTCCACGTGCATCGTTGCAATTTTAATTTTGGAAATAATTTACTTTTTGTTATTGTTTACATTTTATTATTATGTTTTGCAAATATAACAACTCATTGCCTAAAGCTTTATTTCTGATTATTAACATGTTGAAAAATTGTAATGTATTCATAAAAATTCTTTCGAAGCTTGGCTTGGTTAAGGAATTATTTTTACTTAGGAAAGGCATACGTCTAGATTGGACGATGACAGACTTAATGAATAAAAGTTTAAAGTAGTATTTTTTTTTATATTATGCCATTATTTTAATATGGCTTTACGACACACCTTGTACAGTTTGAGATGTGGTGATGGAGTAAAAAGATGATTAGATGATATAATATGCCTGTAACATATACTAAAGACTGAAAGCTCGATATTAAACCCTATACCAACCCTATAAGTACCAGCTTCCTATTGCAGAAGGGACTTAAGCATAACAGTGGGACATATATAAGCTAAGATAATGATAATTATTTTATTGTTTTCTAGTTATAAACCAAAGAGTAAAGTTATTAAACTGAAAAAGAGTGGCAACTCCATGATAAAATATGCATGTATGGAAGGTGCTGCTACCCAGAGTTTACGCGGTGAACTAAAGTTGAAGTGATATATATATATACATATCTACATGTGTATGTGTAATTATATAGAATTTTCTTTTACTATGAAAGCTACCCTGAAATATAAAAAAAACATATCAGCTGATAACGAAGCAATAATAATATCAGCTTAACAATGAAAATTGAGATAATTTTCAGAAAGTACATCAATAACCGTAAATAGATTGATGACAATAAGTACCTACGCTAGGAACAAAAAATAATAATTCTCAGTTGTCAAATGTTTGACATACAGGACAAAATGGCAGCCGTTAAGTTTGTACAAACAATCTGTAGGCGGCGCGACGGTCAGTAAAAATAAGTAATGTTTTAAGTGTGCCCCCCCAGTTATAAACTTAGAGTATTTATAAATTCAACTGCATAAATAATGGAGGTCTTGACTTCGATCCTTACGCGTGATAGTTCTTTGTACTAATACACAAATTATTGTTTCGCGTCTGGATATAATTAGTATTAGTTAATTGTATGTTTAAAAGTTCCACAAAACAGAGTTACACTCCAAGTCATACACGTCAAGTGCGATGCATCGTTTAAAAAAAAATGAACAAATTTCTTAGTGTAACTGCTCTGTACTAAGAACTTGACACTGGCAAATGAGACGATGCCAATTGCAATCCCTATGTCGGATGGAGAAAAGAAAAAAAAACTGCTCCGTAATTTTGAATCATTAATTATATAATTCCAAAGTGCATGCATGGCAAGTATTAAAAAAATAATGGGCTAGTATGAAAAAAAAAAGGTTATATAAGAAGGCGTTTTCTATATATGAAAATTTAGAAAAACATATTCCAAATTATAATCAAATGTTGTACATTTGGAAATCTTTGTACTATTAAATTAATTATAAAAATGCATTAGATAGCACTTAATTATTATTCATATTTCTATTTACAATATAATTTAATAAGAAAGCACTATATTATCATGGATGATTAACGTTATTATTAATTTATTCAAAAAAAAACTACGCACCGATGTTGTCGCGTAAGAAAAAAAATAATTTTATAAATAAATATCCAAGCAACAAAGTTCATTCACCAATTAAAATTATGTTACGAAAGAGATTATTGAACCATCATCTATAAATAATTGTTCGATGGCAACGTAGTACTAGCGTGAAAATGTAAATATTGTCGAATAATTAAACGTGGTATTAAAAGCTTTCCTGAGTAAATATTTTTAATATCTATTACCCCTATTGAAAGGTTATTCGCTGGTAAATATTTACAATAAACATAGAGTAATACAATCGATATTGTCATTCAACTAGTAATATTTTTATAAAAACATTTAGTTTTGTTTTTTAATTCTAAATACGCTAACGTGAATAAAGAATCTGTTTTTTATTGGCATCAAAGTTCTTTTTGTCGTTTTTAGATACGCCGTATAACATTACGTAGCGTTCTTCGAATGCTACGCCTTCTTTACGTAACTGGTTACGATGCCTACGAATTTGGTAACTATCATACGAATGGATTATTATTTGAGTGACAAAATTATTAAAACAAAAGTGAATGGAAATGATGTAGGTAATTTAAAATAGTAACACATATATCTAAATTATGATTTTAGATGATATTAATTTATAATAACTTGGATATAATTAAACAATTTAGAATCTATTTAATTATAATATGTATTTCATATATTATTTAATATGTTAAATTGCCGCCGATTTTTTTTTGTATGTAGAAATGAAAATCCTATTTTCTATGGTTTTAACTTTTTTATATTAGGCAAAACTGCTTCCATGTACTAATTACCATAGTTTCAATTATTCTTGTCTTTATTAATAGAACTAAATGTACGTTGCTATAATATAGCAACGTATTTATGTGAACTAATTGTACTAACATTATGATGTAATAATCGTAATGGAGGTCGCGTTCCAATCCGATGGTATCTTATTACATAGCTAAATAAATGTCACAATCATTATTATATATTTCACATACTTATAAATGATTTGATTTCTATTTTAATTTCAAATATATTACTGATTTTTCTTTTTTGGAGTTTATGGCTTGGTTGCTATATGAAAAATATATTTTTTTTATTACAGAGTAATAATTAATTTGTTATTACAGAGTAACATTGAAATCAAATATTGTTAATCGGATTTAGTCTTTGCTTTTTTGAATGAGTATTATGTTTATTAAATTGTCATATTTAATTTTAATAGATTAAATAATTTAAAATGTACTTTATTTATGATGTATATGAATTGTTACCTAATATTATCGAAGAAATTTGTAACACTGTTGTTCTTAAATGTGTCTTAGAGTGAAAGTGAATGCAGCATATAATATTTTTAAATGTATTTTGATATAGATAATAGTATTACTTACCGCTAGCAACATTTGATTTTAATTTATGAATTTAAAATGGATGAAGACGTTGTAAAATAAATCTTATATCAGAATTGATCTTAAAGATTTATAATATTAATATTTATAAAATGTATGCTTTTCTTTTATATAATTTATATTAATTGTATTTCGTTATTATATAAGCCAACGTCTGCATCCGTATATGCACAGGCACAGGGTGTATAGTGACCTGACAGACCTCGCATTAGCATAAAATTTTTAAACATTCATACATCCCCATTCAAAATGCATCGAAAATCGCCTGGCTTTATTACTTCGCTGGTCCGATAATATTGTGAAGCCCAGCCTTATATCTAAAATGTAGGTATAAATCGATGTTGGGACGTTACCATAGAGAACACGCCTCTCAAGTCTAGATTATTCATGACCTATTTAAAATCTATGACCATTTATATTTAACTTCCTCTGTCTTTTTTTTTTTGAGTATATTTTTATTTCTTTTATTTATTATTTTATGCCGTCAACTGCCGCACCATCTCTCCTATGTTCTTCGTAATATAAAAATAATATTCATTCATGGTTAAACGTGTGGAATTTACGCGAGATGCTCCTGACGTACCTGAGCGTCAATTTGGGGAGGGTCGGCTGTAACGGCAGTGCAGATTTGAGCCCAGTGTTGGTTTTTATTGGCGCAATAATTAGTAGCACATATCTAGCACACGCGGTGAAATGCAATGATGGTTAACACCGGTACACATAGGTGAACCAATATGCGACAATGGCCGACGGCGCTACCGAGGCACGTGAAGCGTTAACTTCTCGGTACCCTGCCGAGCGCGACCGCGCCACCCGCGCTTTTAATTCCACTCGGCTTTGTTTGGTCGATTCTACATCAAAGAATTCCTGCGCATGGCCACATTAGACACGAGTTTAGAACCCTCTTGGCTATAGTACGTACCTATATACATATATATACATTTATATATGTATATACATATAGATATCTATACATATAAACAATTCTACAATTACGCAAAATCAATAATAAGGCGCCTGCGTCGCTGTATGTTGCGTTTCGATCTGTACAATACGATGCGCTTTGCTAAATATGACGTTTCAGTATGACGTCATAGTGACATTTGAGCGAGCGTTCCAAGCGGTCGTTGTGAGCGAACGCTACCGCTTATTCTATTTCTAACGCATTTTATGTGCACTAAGCTTTATAGAGTATTGCAGAATTTTAGCAGAAGGATAACTTCATTGTGCTCTTCAAATTATCGATTGTATTGAATTGTTTAGCTATAGAAATATGTATCTAATTTAACTTTAGATTAGTGTAGAGTCACTAACGATATCTTTTTAATTCATAATACTTATTTGTTCCAACGCCATACGTGTTGTCGCTCCGACGATTAGGCGTGAAGTGCGCCGACGCAGTCTTCGTTCTCATCTAAATATGATCGGCACCTGGAAGTATTTGACATGCTACCTAATATTTGGTATTGGAAATAATAAAATTATTTATTCTTTGACTGTTATTTTATTTCATAAAAGTTAATAATGGTACTGAATATTAATAATATGCAGAGTATTTCTCTGCATAAATAGACATATGTGATAATTTAATTAGAATACAATATGTCACCAATTTCTTACTACAGGAGTCGTAAAAACCGACTAAGGGAGGTAAATGCGCAGATTCATCTCCTCTCAGCTCATATATGCCCCATTGTTGGGCTCGAGTCTCCTCCATAGCTGGAGGTAAATTGACCTACTATACCGCTGGTCAGACTTGTTAGTATAGGGTTTAGTTTCGTTTTCCTTCTCTTGCATATGCAACATCTATATGTTGCATAGGCAAGAGAAGGAAATATGCATAAACATCTATATGTTATATGCGTTTGATATCCCTTAGTCCTCTCTTACAATCACCCACGGGTAAGATAGGAGGTGGTGAATTGTATTCTTACTCCGTCACCACACGGACAGATGATTCATCTTGCAAACTTGAAATTCCTACTGTTATCACCAACCCATCTGTTAAGCCTAATTTTATGCTATCCCTCTTCGAAAGACTTATGTCTATCAGAGGAATTCAATAGGCCGATGGTTGGCAATCGAAAAATATTTATATATTCGTATTCTTTTAAAAGTTTCCAGTAGCAGCATTTAAACTATAAATCTCAAGGTGATTTATCTAAAAATAAAATAGGAACTTTTAAATATATCGCATTCCGAGAACTTGAAGTAAGTTTTTAAAGGATCAATTCTTAAATATATATATATATATATTCGTATATACCATCAGGTCAGCGCATATGCGTCTCACTAATGGGCTAGAATATAAATTTTCATTTTGAGTAAACATCCTCTTGCTTGGGTATTCTAAGCATGTTATATCGCTAAGTCATCTTTTGCGACACCCACGAGCGAAGAAGGGGGGGGGGGGGGCTGTTAATTTTATATTGAATGCTAAACAAATTAAATAATTAAAGTGGAATTAATCTTCTGCATCATATATTAAGAATGACACTTTAGCCAAAGTTGATTGTTTGATTTTTATATTACGAAAATATACTTTTATATTATAATTTGTATGTGGTGGCGGCTACGAATACTACCAACCATTACTTCGCTCGTAGGGAAAGACGAATAAGAGCTTTATATCAACTTGAGCCAATCTGATGACGTCTGGTCAACAATTACATTCCCAGGGAGTGTTGACATCAGGCAGGTGGTTGATCATAAAACTATTAACAAAACTTTTGCAACATAAACAACGCAAGCAGAGTATTGCTTCTATCACAAACAAATTGGAATAATAGCAAGATGATGATGATGATTTTACATTAAAAATGCAATGTGTAAACACAAGAAATTACTTACTTGCAACATATTAATAACATTTTTATAAACAATTAAAAATTCAAGTTAATAAACTTACTTCAACTTCAAATAATGCTTAATAAAAACAACACAAAATGAATTATTTTATTAAAAAAAAATCACAATTTCTCTTCAATCACCAATTATCTCGAAGTAAATATAGTTATTCGATGTATCTAGAATCAACCCAAATGCATTTCTATGAAGCATCTTCTACGTTTTATTTCGAACTAGTTTGTTCTTAAATTATATTGCATGAAGCGTTTAATCATTATAAATTGCTGCCATAAATTTCCATATATCCTGAAGTCTCTTCAATCAGGCTTCGTTTTGCACTATCTTGTATATCACTATCAAAGTTTCCGTTAATTCAGGAACATTTACACTGAATAACTCACGAGTATAATTTTATTTGCACTCCAAAATCAATTCGATTTAACGTTGAAATATAAGTAATTTATTATTCAATTAGTTTAATAATATTAATTTCGTTCACATGACGTTATTATACATGGCATATAATTTTATTTTATATATTAATGACGGCGTCTTTTCTCCACAACAACTTGACTGCAACCTGTCGATTTATAAGTACTGTGCCAGGCACGCTAGAATTTTGTTTACTAGGTATTTGTAGTACCGCGCCATCTAGCGAAATGACGTGAAGCTTTGTGGATTCGTAGCAATGTTGGTTGCATGGAGCACTTTGTATTTGCTCTGTGGTTGTATGTAAGTAAAATAGTAAGAGAACTAAAATTTACGTTATTAAACTAGAAAAGAGATAGGCTTTGGTGATAGATAAAATATTTGAAAAAATATAAAGTAAGAAAAATGAGAAAGAAACATGGGATTTTTTTTTGTTGATTTATCCACTATTAAGTTATTTGATTTTCTATTCTTCAATTTATTTTTAATAAATAAAAATATAATAGAAATATTAAATTTTTCACAGACCGTTAAAAGTTTAAGATGTTTAAAAAAAAACATTTTAATAAATTTAAAAAATAATGATATTAAGGTTTAATTTAAAAAGTTATTCAAAATTAAATTTAAAAAATCTTTTTGTAAAAATATAATATAACATGATGAACTATCTGTGTAATTTTTTTCATTTTCTTAAACATCAAATCAGGTCTTTCCTGTTAAAATTAGTTTCTTCATTCTTCTTCTCTGCAAATGCAATGATTATGTTATATGAATTAATACCTACCTACCTATATATCATATGTACCCACATAGGATGAGGAACAAGTATGGTAACCCTAGAAAATCTCCAAGAAAGATAATTTCATCTAACTAAAAGAACAGGTAACAGACTAACCTACCTAGACCAGATCGGTCATGTACTGAAGGAAGGTGGAGTCAAGAGTCTCCGAAACCGGCGAGCGTGTATGAAGAGAATTATGAATGTTGAGGAAGCGAGTGAAGTATGCAACGATAGAGTTCTCTGGCACTCTGTTCTCTCTGCCTATCCTGCAAGGGATATGGCGTGATGATATGTATGTATGTATGTATGTAGGTATGTAAAAGAATAGGTCACGGGAGATTTTAATTAAAAAACTCGTAAAAGACGATTAAAATACATGATATGCATAAAACATCAATGGGAAAGAAGGAAAACTCGTCATAAAACCCAATGCAATCAATTATGTGGCATAGTAGATTAAACCCCATTTCATTATGCAGGAGACTTGAGCTCAATACTAGAAGGTATACGGGCGGAGCTGATGATGAATGACTTAATAAATAGATTGTGTTACTTGACGGGCCTGGCGATTCGAACACCACCCTCCCGGCCGAACAGGCCCCGTACCTTCGTGGCCATACTATTGACCGCCTTGGCCCCAGGGAACTCGAGGATTCGAGCCCCTGTCTGTTACGGGTCCTAGCGTCGACGCCCCCGATGTCGGAGATGTCTTGTTCCCGCCGGGCGCGATGTAAGACGGCTCATAGCCGAAGCCCTTGTCAGCCTCCTCAGGCAACACAGTGATAACTACTGCTGCTGACTTTGGCGGCCGGAGCCTTCTGCGCGACCTCTTCTCCCTCTTTTCGGCTCCCGCCTGGGGAGCGGCAACCTTCGCGGCGCTTATATTTTCAGCCTTAAATTATTATTTTTGTAATTTTTTTCTATTTAAATTACAGTTTTTCTTTTATTGTATAATATATTTTAATAATCTATACTTACTTTGTTTTATTCATTCATAAACGTACTACTGCCAGGCTCGAGCCTCCTTCGCAATGGGAGGCAGATTAAGCTATGGTACCGCCCTGGTCAGACGTTTAGTTTCGAATTGCTATTTCTTGCGTAGTTATATGCATTTTAAATCCTTTAGTCGTCTCTTACGGACACCCACGGGTAAGATGGATGGTGAATTGTATTCTTACTCCGTCATTAATCAGATTTTTTTAATAGTTTCTGTTATTTAATTTTATTTTATAGGTTTTTAACTTTTTAATGATTAAAAATTTTACGATCAATATCTATCTAATTAACATTTTAAGGTGTTTAAAACATCGCCATTTTGTGATGCTCGCCATATCGGATTTAGAATAACGTCACCTCACTTATCGTATTTCACGCATCAAGCCCTTTCATTTCATTGTCATATCTATGTAGGTAAATTATAAATCGTCGCTTTGTGACGTCCGCCATATTGGATTAACAATGGCTGCCATTTAAATATCGTGCATTATGATGTGAACTGAACATATGTGCCAATTTTCAACCTGATAGTTTCAGTTGAAGTGATTGAAATATTGATTGCAAAATTGTAGGACTTATAAGTGAAGTTAAAGCTTTTATTAAGAAATACTCGCTGTTGTTAATAAGTTCGGTATGTTTGAATATAGATTTGATACTATAGTCCAGGATTCGAATGTGGATCTTTTCGATCAACAGTCGTATGTGCTATTAGACCAATGCTTTCAAAAACATCTGCAACAATTAGAAGATAAGTATAACGTACTGGTTAACCATCCACTACATCAGTAAGACCGGTGCGTTTCAGTGCTGCCTCCGGATATCAAATCCAACCACTAGTCTTAACGGTCGATGATTTGTCATGTTACGCCTCGCCAAAGAGCCAAATTCCTTCGTCACAGCAACAGAAGCCCTGCAAAAAGACATCAAATAAATACTTAGTCTGGCCATAAATACTGTTACAATTAAAAATTAAAAAATATTACATTTGAATTTGGAATCTGTCATTTTTATATGATTGTTCATTGTTTTTTTCTCATTTTGGCGCCAATACATTGTACAATATTTTACGATATTAAAATGGAGTGGGGTGATAAAGAGAACCGAATCGCTGTGATTGCATTAACACAAAGTAGGTATGGAGCCAAATGCAATTTTTAAAATTCTCCATACGCTTGGTATTCATTAAAAGGTTTGTGTAGCGGGCTATTAATAGGTACAATGAGATCTCCTCTGTTTGTGACAGAAAAAGATCTGGCCGTCCACGTAGTGTTCGTACGAGAAAGGTGGTCAAACCAGTACGGGCAAGAATTCCAAGAAATCCTGTCCGAAAACAAAAGATTTTATATCGGGAGATGAAGATAGAACCTAGAACCATGGCGCGTATTTTAAAAGATGACTTAGGACTTACAGCCTATAAGAGACGTAGGTACTGGTCATTTCTTAACTGATAATTTAAAAAAGAATAGGGTGGTAAAATTGAAACAACTACTGAAGCGGTACGCAAAGGGAGTTCACAGAAAAAAAATGTTTCATCATCATCATTATCATTCAGCCCTTTGTCATTCACCCCTTTGTCATTCACGGCTGGACGTAGGCCTCCCTCTTATTTCGCCACAAAGTGCGGTCTTGTGCCACCCGCATCCAACGATTCCCAGCAACCTTCACCAGGTCGTCGGTCCACCTGGTAGGGGAGGCGACCAACACTCGACCACCACACGCACCAATAATAGTATAAATAATAAAAGTACTTTAAATAGCTACAAAATAATGTTTAAATAAAAATTTCCTTCCTCGTGTCTGCTCAGTGAAATACCAAATGGGCTGGTTGTGTGATTGATAAAGATGAAATAAAAAGATAGACGGGGTGTTTTGTAAAAGCACACGTTAGGTTTTTTTTCTATTACAGAGAAACATTTCATCATCAGCTCATACATATATGTCCCACTGTTGCGCTCGAGCCTCCTCCATAATAGGAGAGAAAAATTACCTACTATACCACGCTGTTCAGACGTGTTGGTATATAGGGTTTTGTTTCAAGGTTTGCTTCTCTTGCATATATATTATATACGTTATATATCCCTTAGTTGTCTTTTACGATCATCCACGGGTAAGATAGGGGGTGGTGAATTGTATTCTTAATCCGTCACCACATGGAATAATCCACACGGAGAAACATTTTAATAACTCAAAAATTCACTTATGAATATCACCGGGGACATTTTATATGAAATCGTCTAATTGAAGAAACTGACCCATTTTTATTTTAGTTATTTTTAAGGGACTCTTTTTTAGATTTCGTTCAAACAAATGATTAAAAAAGATTTAAAAAAATAGACCTACTATTTTCGCTGTAAAAATACTAACAGTACCTACAGCATTAAATCCTTACTTAATATTATAAATGCGAAAGTAACTCTGTCTGTCTGTCGGTCTTTCACGCTAAAACTACCGAACCGATCTAAATGAAATTTGGTACACAGATATTCTAGAGCCTGATAAAGGACATAGTCTACTATTTAACGCAAAAAAACGGTGGTAAAGGGGGATGAAAAGTTGTAAGGAAGTATCGTCATATTCAAAGCCAGAAGCTTGAAACTTATTTTAAGGCTATTGATTAGATATAAATAAATATGATATTAACATTTTGTAAAAAAAAATACCCTTAAGGTGTAAAATAAAAATAGGGGATTAAAACTTTAGGAAAGTAACCTTTTAAGCGGGCGAAGCCGCGGGCAGAAGCTAGTATTAAAATAATAATACAAACAATTCAGTTATTTAAAGTTTAAAGTAAGGACCAAAGATTCAGTGAATTTTATATTATTATCATGCAGTCAGCCTTTTTATATCGAAATCTGAATAATAAACTATAATAAAAATTCAAAATTCACAAGCAAACTTCTTTTTAAAGGAATTGGGCTGTTCTTATCTACTTGTATTTCGTTGAGCTGTATTTCATTGTGATATTTCTAATTAATTCCTGAATAATATCAACGCTAGAAAACATAAAGGTATTACTCAAAAATAAACAAATGTGAAAAAAAAAAATTAAAAAAAATAATAATGAATAGAAACCTAATAAACTTAGGATTATTACAAAATATATGTAATACTACCTAACCTAATAAACTTAGGATTATTACAAAATATATGTAATACAAAAAATATATAATGTAGTTATTTATAAAATATGCTGTGTGGTAGTGGCTTCGAATACTACCAACCCTTACTTTGCTCGTGGATGTCGTAAAAGGCGACTAAGAGCCTTATAACGACCTGGGCCAACTTCATTTAATGCCGTTTGATCAACAATTACATTCCCAAGGAGACATCTGGCAGGCGGCCGGTCATAAGACTATTGTCAATAACTTTTACAATATGTACATATTGTATGTTAATATATAATATGTACATATTGTAAAAGTTATTGACAATAGTTTTATGACCGGCCGAATAGTATTATGGAAGAAGAGTACATATTGTATCGACCCCAAGTAATTGGTATAAGAGTAGGAGAATGATGATGATGATGAATGATGTAGGTATTTATAAAATCAGCAATGAAATACAATTACAAAAGTTACGAAATGTATTATACCCAATGCTAATATCATTGAATGTTTTGTCTACCCAAAGTTATTGTACGGTTTTCTAGTATTTTAAAATAAAATTGTCCTATAAACTTTTTACACGTTCCAAAAATATCACCTAGAGACAGCAGGCCACAATAATGTCACGTATCTGAAATAAAAACTATAAAATTCAAAACTTGAATCGTGGAACAGCAAGGCATTTGTTTTTTATTCAGTCGAATATCGCAACCGTAGTAGAAGTTACTGGGATATAAGGTTTAAGTTATTTTATTCAAGTTAAAAATGCGTGAATGCATATCTATACACGGAGGCCAAGCTGGTGTACAAATAGGTAATGCCTGCTGGGAATTGTATTGTCTAGAACATGGAATTCAGCCTGATGGTCAGATGCCATCGGATAAAACCGTTGGAGGTGGTGACGATTCGTTCAACACATTTTTCAGTGAGACTGGCGCTGGTAAGCACGTACCTAGAGCAGTTTTTATTGATCTTGAACCTACGGTTGTGGATGAAGTGCGCACTGGGACATACAGGCAGCTTTTCCATCCTGAACAGCTGATAACGGGAAAGGAGGATGCTGCTAATAATTACGCCCGTGGTCACTATACTATTGGCAAGGAAATAGTCGATTTGGTGCTCGATAGAGTACGAAAATTGGCTGATCAATGTACCGGTCTGCAAGGATTTCTCATATTTCATTCATTTGGTGGCGGTACCGGATCAGGCTTTGCGTCTCTACTTATGGAGCGTCTCTCCGTTGATTATGGCAAGAAGTCAAAGCTAGAGTTTGCCATTTACCCCGCACCACAAATCTCCACTGCCGTGGTTGAGCCATATAACTCTATTTTAACTACACACACAACCCTGGAGCATTCTGATGCAGCTTTTATGGTAGACAATGAAGCTATTTATGACATTTGTAGAAGAAATTTAGACATTGAGAGACCGACATACACAAATCTGAACCGGCTCATCGGGCAAATCGTGTCTTCGATTACGGCTTCGCTGAGATTTGACGGCGCTTTAAACGTAGACTTGACAGAGTTCCAAACGAATTTGGTTCCATACCCTCGCATTCATTTTCCTCTTGTCACTTATGCACCTGTAATTTCCGCTGAAAAGGCGTACCACGAACAGCTGTCTGTTGCCGAGATCACCAACGCATGCTTTGAACCCGCTAATCAAATGGTAAAATGTGATCCACGTCACGGCAAATATATGGCATGCTGTATGTTGTATCGAGGTGATGTCGTACCCAAAGACGTAAACGCTGCTATTGGTACCATTAAGACGAAAAGAACTATTCAGTTCGTGGACTGGTGCCCAACTGGGTTTAAAGTAGGCATCAATTACCAACCACCGACTGTGGTGCCTGGTGGTGACTTAGCTAAGGTTCAGCGAGCGGTATGCATGCTATCAAACACTACTGCCATCGCAGAGGCATGGTCTCGGCTTAACCACAAATTTGATTTAATGTATGCTAAACGTGCTTTTGTTCATTGGTACGTCGGTGAGGGTATGGAAGAAGGAGAGTTCTCCGAAGCTCGTGAGGACCTTGCAGCCCTTGAGAAAGATTACGAGGAAGTTGGAATGGACTCTGGTGAAGGTGAGGGCGAGGGTGGCGAAGAGTATTAATCTTCAAATATTACTTTTAGGTTTTTCTTTTTCAATTAGATCTAAACTAATGTTTCGTTTGGTTAATTTATTAAATATACAAGTGGAATTCAATAATGGTTTTAGTAGCTGTATGGTAGCGGTTACGAATACCAACCTTTACTTTGCTTGTGGATATTGTAAAAAACAACTAAGAGCTTTATGTCGAATTGTGCCATCAACTGATGCCCTCTGGTCAATAATTACATTACCAAAGGAGGATTGACCTCGGGCTTGGTCCTAAAATTCATGCCAATACGATGGAATACATATCCAGCACCCAATTAATTCATTCCGACTTTTGATCATCCTCTGAACGTAGGCCTGTCGTATAGAACGCTACAGAGCGTGGATGTTCCTTGTGAGTTTAAGCATGTTGGCAATTGCAACTATTATACGGTACGTGTTACGCGGGCTCTATTACCACGCAAGACAAATACATATACACATCTCGCTAGTCGGTTCAGTCTGTATGTAATTGGTAGATATTATTGAATATCAGCATCTCCACGAGGACTTTTCCCTTAAATCTGTCTTTTTAATAACAAAAAACATATATATATATATATATATCTCATCACGATATCTCTGGAACCATAAGGCCATGGAAATACAAACCTCAAATTTAGTAGGAATATTTCTTTCGCCGAGTAGAGGTCAGCTAAGAACGGATTTTACAAAATTATATCCCTAAGGGGATGAAAAAGCAGGGCAAAGTTTGTATGGGACAACGTGATTCCTTGGTCCAATCTATTTCAAATTTTGCATAAACATTCTTTAACAGAATTGAGGAAAGATGTGATTCATATTTTATTGAGATTTATCTCCTAACCCAGTTAAAAAGGGGTGGAAAGTTATTTTAGGGGTGATTTGCTTTAAAGTTGACATCAATACTTCTTAGTGATTTTGATTTAAAAGACATTTTATTTTGACAGATGTTTGAAAACTCAATTCGATTATATTCAAAAAACCGGCTAAGAGCGACTCGGAGTTGCGCACGAAGGGTTCCGTACCATTATCTATAAATGGCAAAATAAATATGTTTGTTGTATGGGAGCTTAATTTCTCTACAAATAGAGAAATATATACATATTCACTGAATATTTAGTAATATATTCCCTTTAGAAATAAATAATTAAATTAAAATAAAACAAATTTTATTTTAATTTAATTATTTATTTCTAAAGGGAATATATCACTAAATATTCAGTGAATATTTCAAACGTCTACCTATTTTTGTTATCAATATCGAGCAAAAAGATTACCTTTGTTGTGTGGGAGCCCCCTTAAATATTTATTTTATTGTTTTTTAGTATTTGTCGTTGTAGCGGTAAAAGAAATTCATCATCTGTGAAAATTTCAACTGTCCAACTATCACGGTTAATGAAAGCAACCTGGTGACAGACAGGCAATGCAACGGATGGACAACAGAGTCTTAGTAATAGGGTCCTGTTTTATCTTTTGCGTATGGAACTCTAAAAAGGTTGATGTCACATAAACGTTCTTCTTCTCTTTGTGTATTGACAATCAGCTACTTGTACGAGCTTTGGTGCCAGTGTCGAGTTATAATTATTTTTACGTTTTTAGTCTTTCAGGTTAGTCATTGTCTAAGTCAAATTGTCACCATCAATAACAGTGCTATGGCTACACTGTTAATGGTATCTTGTGGGAATTTTGATGGAAAACGAAAACTTTGTAAAGCACTTTTATATGATATTCACTATATCCCAGTAGTTCCGCCGCATCATCATCACAGTCCATATATCATCCATGCACTCTTAAAGTACATAACCGATTTTAATCAAATCTGCAGAATATGTGTAGTTTGATCCAACTTAAAAGATAGGATAGCTTCCATCTCAATTTATAGTCACAATATTATTTTATTGCAAATTATTTGTCTATTATTTGACAGTCACAATTATCTGTTATCTCCAAACGATTCTAACAGATGGTGGTATCTGTTGACTGGATTGAGTAAGTATTTAATAGATGGCGCTATGTTAAACGTAGAAACATTTCATATAAGCTACAATTTATTATCATAACCACCACGTGTTACTGAGGCTACCTTAGCCACAGCAACGCTTGGCCGGATCTGCTAGTACTATATATAGGTCAAGTAAGTATTATATCAAATCTCAGCTCATGTCCCACTGTTGGACTAGAACCTCCTCTATAATGGAAAGGAAAATTATCTGTGCCACACTAGTCAGACGTGTTGGTATAGGGCTTTCTTTCGAGTGTTCCTTCTCTTGCATAAAACACATAACATATGTGTTTTATATCCGTTAGTCGCCTCTTACGATCACCCGCGGGTAAGATAGCGGGTGGTAAATTGTATTCTTACTCCGTTACCACACATCTATACATATAATAAAAATGTAACGGATCGCTGTCTGTACATGGAAGATATATGAGAAAAAATCTTACTGGGACCTTTATCAACACTAATAAAACCCAAAACGATGATTTTTAAAATTTTTGTCTGTTTGTGTGTTTGTGCACGCTAATCTCAGAAACGGCTTATCTGATTTAGACGCTGTTTTCACTAATATATTGTCGTGGCCTATATTGGTTAGGTTTTCGTTAAGAAGTCGATCTAAATTCATTATCAAGGTCAAGCAGCTTTCTTTTAAATTTCTGTTTGCAAACAATAATTTCAAACCTATAGACTACGTGAATCTGTAAGGAGATAGGGTCCTTGGCTTGCACTACGATTAGTCACAGAGAGTAAATACTATATTTTGGGTATCTCACTTTTTTTGGCGACGGTCTACGGTGCGGTCACGCCCCGCTAATCCATCCGGGGCGACAGGAGAAGCGGTGCATGACCCCGTAGACCCACCCTACAACATACCTCTTGAGCCCGTGCGAGTGGGTCACTGTAATGCTTCTTTTTCTTCAGTGCTCCTTCCGACGGTCTACCCTCGCGGGTATCCTCTCGAGTCGACGCCCCGGCAGTTTTCACCGTCGGGGCGTCGTCTGGGTATTTCCCTAAAAGATGGTTACGTATCAAACGATCACTACATGGGGAACCATAAGGCTCAATACCGTTTCTGCACCATAAAGAAAGCAACTGCTTTACTAGATTTCGCATCTTTTTTGTGGTGGAATATGGTATTACCACTCCCACTCCACTCGATCCGTCCGGAGCCACGAAAGGAACGGCGCGTGACCTCATTAAACCTCCTTCCAGTAGCTCTCATGGTCGTTCGACGCGGGACACCGGTTCCTGGTCTTCGGTGGCCTGCCCGGCCTTTATTGGTATATAAAGACTCGCGTGGTCGCGAGCTATATATTTGAAATTAGAAAAGATAGGCATGTTGCTTTCAACATTAACAATAGATGGAATGGCAAAATGACCTGACGAGAATATGGACAGGTAAATATATTAAATACTGTAAATAAAGTGTCTGTACTATATGGTATATTTATACCAACAATTCTCCTATAATATCTATTCTATATATATTATGTATGTACATATTTATATATATAATTCTTATCTACGTGTGTATGTCACTGAACTCCTAAACGGCTGGACGGATTTTCTTGAATTTTTTTGTGTGAATTCGAGGGGATTCGAGAATGGTTTAGATTCACAATTGGACCCGGTAGGTGGCGCCGTTGTCAGTACGTCAAATGGCTGGACCGATTGATTTATGTATATTCCAATGGTTCCCTGGAAGATTTCAAAATACAATTGGACCCGGTAGGTGGCGTTGATGTTGGAATATCGCTTAAAGCTTTTCCAGGCAGGACAACGTCTACCGGGACAGCTAGTTTCTATATAGATTCTAATCATTCTCCTACTCTCTTTCTACACATGGCAATAGTTTTATGAGCGGCCGCTTGCCTGACGTCAATCCTCCTTAGTAATGTAATTGTTGACCAAATGCCATCAGCTGGTGTTGGCTCAGGTCGATAGCTCTAGGCTCTTAGTCATCTTTTACGACATCCACCGGATCACGTGTAAAGTAAGGGTTAGTAGTATTCGTAGCCAAGTATTCGTAGTACTGTAACAAACGTAATCGTTGATTTATTTAGTTTCTAATTTAAATTTAAGAAAGTATGAGTATGTAGCAGATTATTTATTATTTGCTTGGTACATTTTATTCAATTTCAAAGGAAAAGTGACATTTGAAAACTTTAAATGAATCGACATTTTCCGTTCAAATTTTTGTTATGTGTTCCTACCATCATTACCTACCACCCTTCTGACCAGCTGCTCTATTCTCAGTTACACCCGGTATATTCAGATTTTCATAAAATTTTGTATGCAGGGGGTTTTCAATGCGATAAATCAATCTAGCTAGGTTTCATTCATAGAATATATTGTTTTGTCAATATTTTCAGCTAATAAAATATAATTACGATATTAAGGTGAAATTAGTCCCTAACAAGACTAGAACCATTAGCTAAGTTTGGCAATCAGGCAGTAGCTTAATATACGTAGCCTATGTTCGATCCTTTGTTTTCCCTGTTTTTTTTTAGTATTTGCCATCCAGATATTAGAAGATTAATAATAAAACAGAACTGCTTAATGCAAGTTCAGGTTCTTTTTGTGGTAATTTTCTTCCTTTTTTTTAATTGTTGACTAGACGGCATCAGATGGAGTCAGCCCAGGTCTGTTAATAACTCTATCTATTAAGGAAGTTCTGGAGCTTTGTAATCATCACCGAAGCTACTGGAGATTCAAAATGATATCATCATCATCATTAAGCTTTTTGTCATCCATTGCTGGACGTAGGCCTACCTCTTATTTCGCCACACAGTGAAGTCCTATGCCGCTTGCATCCAACGGCTCCTAACAACCTTCGCCATTTAGCGGGAAGGCGACCAACACTGTGACGTTCGATACGCGGTCGCCATTGAAAATATCTAAAGAGTCTAAACCTAAATCTCTTAAAATGGGATAATGATAATCACCACACTTAGCAATTCCTCTTTTATAATTCTTCAAAAATCCAATATCTCTCAAACCTCTCGTCCTCATCATTCATCATTCTCCTACTCTTATCCTAATTACCTACTTGAGGTCGATATGTACTCTTCTTTCATAGTACATATTGTAAAAGTTATTGGCAATAGTTTTATGATCAGCCGCCTGCCAGACGTCAACCCTCCTTGAGAATGTAATTGTTGACCAAACGGCATCAGATGGAGTTGGCCAAGGTCGTTAAGGCTTTTAGTCGGCTTTTATGACATCCACGAGCAACGTAAGGGTTGGTATTATTTGTAGCCGCTACCACACAGCAAAATCTAATCTATCTAAAACTCTCGTATAATTCAAAATAATTTCATATTCCATCCATCCATCAGCCCGTAAACGTCCACTGTTGGACATAGGCCTCCCCACGAGAATGCCATCTATAACGCTCCTGTACCACCTGCATCCAACGGTTTCCTGCGACCTTGATGAGGTCATCAGTCCACCGAGTGGGGGGTCGTCCTACGCTGCGTCGTCCGATTCGTGGTCGCCACTCGAGAACCTTTTTTCCCCAACGGTTGTCGGTTCGTCGAGCGATGTGGCCTGCCCATTGCCACTTCAACGTGCTAATTCTTCGGGCTATGTCGATTACACCCGATCTTCTACGGATTTCCGTATTTCGGATTTTATCACGTAGAGAAATACCGAGCATAGCCCTCTCCATAGCACGCTGAGCGACTTTGAGCCTTTTTATGAGGCCGACATTTAGAGACCACGTTTCAGTGCCGTAAGTCATCGCTGGTAACACACACTGGTTATAAACCTTTGTTTTCAGACACTGGAATATTAGAATTTCATATTACTGTATCTGAAACTATTATAAAATTATTTTAATATCCGAATCTAGATTCGTAAATTTATATCACCAAAATTCTTAATGTCTATTCTATAATAATAGATGCGAATGTAATAAATGGGAATGTAAGTTTTTTTATTTGTTTCACTTTCACGACTACACTACAAAAACGATTTTGAAAAAGTCTCTCTACAATGGAAAGCTTTTTCATTGCTTATGGTAACAAACAGCTTTACTCATAGAAAGTGTTACAACTGCTCATGGAGATATGCAATACCAGATGTACAACTAGGCCGCTGGCTACCAACCAAAACGCACCTAGAACCAGGCTACCAGCTCTCTCCCTCATCAAACAAAACGCAATAGCACATTGTCACTGCTTAGACATAGATTTTCTGCGAGATTGCGATATTACTCAGACCGGAGTGTTCTGCGTCTCTAAACAGACAACAGTCAACATTGTAGCTCTAACACAAAGGCAACATTATCAGCGAGTAAAATAACCTACATTTTACCCTTTAATTCCTACGAGAACTGAAACTGCGTGGATGATACTTGCTATAGTTCATCTAATCTAAGAAGTGCATTTTGAGGTTTTGCATCTTTTAATACACAATTTGCCTCTTTCTTCTATCTTTTTATACAACCTTGATCAAACGTATACACATGATTGCAAAAGATAAATCTGAAATTTTAAAGATCTATTAAGTTTTTTACATAAATAACGTTGCTTGGTGACTTTCTTGTACAATAATCTAATGTTCAAACTCGTGAAACTAATTTAAAATAATAATAACATGGTAAATAGTAATTGTTATTGACGATCTTACAATGTCACGTTATCACGTTCTATACAGTAGTGCTTGACAACTTCCAGTTCACGAATATCCAAATAATCGGTAAAAAATTTAGAATAATATAATTAATCGAATAGATTTTCTGTGTGGTGACGGAGTAAGAATACAATTCACCACCCCCTGTCTTACCCGTGGGTGATCGTGCGAGATGACTAAGAGATATAAAATCCATATAACATCTATGCAAGAGAAGGAAACCTCGAAACAAACCCTATACCAACACGTTTGACAAGCGTGGTATAGTGACAAGCGTGGTATAGTGACAAGGAGGGTAATTACCCTCCCATTATGAAGGAGGCTCGAGCCCAATAGTGAGACATATATGAGCTGAGATGATGATGATGACGAATCGAATAGAAATTTCGACAGAGATGTACATTTCGACAATTTATTGATAAGGAAATAATTATTAATGTTCTTAATGATGATAATTCAAGTAATAGTAGGGATTCTGAATAAATATTAGCTATTTTCAAATCCATTTTTTATTTTTACTTAACCTAATCCTACTAAATATGATGAATAGATTTTATGCTGAAATAATTAAGTTTGTTTAGTATTAATTTAGCAATTAATTTATTCATCTCCTTCCGAAAAAAAAAAATAAACCGATTATTAATTAAAAAGAATAAATATCGATTTCTCACTAAAATTGAATAATTTCGATAGCGATTCTTTGATTCACATACCTAGACAACTTACTCCGACAGCTGTCAAAGTGCAAAAGTTTTGACCTAAAGGTCCTTGTTACCAGGTCATAAAAACACAAAAAAAAAGCTCTCAAAGTGCACTTTTCAGATTAGATGGACTATAGTTGAATGAAACGACATGACTGCCGACTAAAATATAAATCTATTATAAATTTTTAAACTTATTTTACTTGACATTGGCGAAGTTATGGTTAATCACTCACAGAGGCCATTCATTAAGAAGAAGAAGACTATAGTAGCGGGGGTTTTGACGGGAATTTGAAAACGTTACCTGGTACTCTTGTATTATATTCGATATCTTAGTGTTTTAACGTGTTATATTAGATAATTTTGATGGCATTTTATGTAATGTAATGCCGCGGAACTACTGGGATGTAGTGAATATCATATAAAAGTGCTTTACAACGTTTTCGTTTGCCATCAAAATTCCCACAAGATACCATTAAGTGTGGCCATTGCACTGTTAATGGCGACAATTTGACTTAGACAATGACTAACTTGAAAGACTAAAAACGTGTAAATATTTATAACTTGACACTGGCACCAATAGCTCGTATATGTAGCTGATTGCCAATATATAAGAAGAAGAAGACTATAGTATACAATGACAATTAAACTTTAATCGTCTGTCTAATAAAAAATATTAACAAATTCACAATTTATTTAAACAATATTTGCATTATATATATTACATATAATTTAGAATACTTTGGACATCATATTGGTTTATGCGATGTAGATTGAGAGTAGTCTTTGTGAAGTAGGGGTGCTCTGATAAGGACTGGTGTTTCATTAGTATCCACTCTCATCTTCAGTGACCTGTTTAAAATAAACTATATTTAATCAATACCAATCATTTATATTTACGGCGGGCAATCCCGCTAAATCCATCTGGGGCGACAAAGAAAGCGGCGCGCGACCTCATAGACCCAGTCCGTAATGTTCCTTCTGTACGCAGTGCGTGTGGGCCACAGGAACCCAGTTTTTGTCGTCGATGGCAATCAATATCAAACCAAACATATAACATTAAATCGAATGAGAGTTTAACGGGAAAGTATAAGTGTCCTTTAGTGCTCTTGTATTATATTAAATGTCTTAGTGAAAGTGAAGTGTAGTGAATTCGTACTAATCCTTACTATTCTTATAAATGCGAAAGTAACTCTGTCTGCTTGTCGCTCTTTCACGCCAAAACTACCGAACCGAACTAAATGAAATTTGGGACACAGATAGTCTAGAGCCTGATAAAAGACATAGGCTACTTTTTAATGCAAAACGGGGTTGTAAAGGGGGATGAAAAGATGTAAGGAAGTATCGTTATTTTTATAGCCAGAAGTTTGAAACTTATTTTTAGGCTATTGATTAGATATAAATAAATATGAAATTAAAATTTTGTAAAAAATGTACCCTTAAGGGGTAAAATAAAAAAATAGTGGATTAAAAACTTTAAAAAAGTAACCTTTTACGCGGGCGAAGCCGCGGGCAGAAGCTAGTATGATATAAATGCGTATGCCTTGCATACGTTGTCGTTTTCCATTAAAATTCCCAAAGAAACCTTTAATAGTGTTGCCATGGTACTGTTGAAGGCGACGATCTGACTTACTGACGGATGATGACATTAAATGAAGTTAATTTCTAAACAAAGATTTGGTTTAAAAATCTTAGTAACCAAGCCATAATATCCAAGAAAAAAAAAACCTAACATTAAAATTCTATCTATTTCAACGCAGAAGTTCTATGTGGTGGCAAAGTAACAACATAAATTTAAACCCACTTTCTTGCACATGGGTGTCGTAAAAGACGACTAAAGAAATAAGCAGACAACATATATGAAAGAGAAGGACAACTGAAATAACCGATCCATCAGACCAACGAAGTATTGTCAATTTCCCTCTCCCTGTGAACGTAGCTCGGAGCCAGCAATGGAATATATATGAGCTGAGATGATGATGATGAAAATCAGGCACCATTTAAAAAAAATCATCTTAGCTAACATACGTTCCACTGGTGGGTTCGTAATTCCTCCAGAACAGAAGGAAAATTGGCCTGCTTATAACAAGCTGGTGAAACGAAATGGTATAGGACAGGTGTGGCCAACTTTTGTGCACATAAGATCTACTGATTTGACATAAGATCTACTGTTTATTTTAAAATTATGTAGCGATCGACCTATTTCTTAGGTAAGAAGGGGGACGTTGAGACGAGCCTTGTACTACACTTAGTACAAGACCCGTCTCAACGACCCCCGACCAGAGCATGAATTCGTCCCCTCATGGAACTTGCGAGCGATCGACCAAAACTGGTCGCGCGATCAACCGGTCCATCGCGATCGACTTGTTGGCCACTCCTGGTATAGGGTTTTTGTTTGTATTTATATATACTTTATATTCAGAGCCTCAAAAACGGCTTCACTGATTTTCATGAAATTTTGTATGCATATTTTGATACAAATTCATTGCAAATACAACACAATGAAGGATAAAATTTAATAACTAACAACGTAGTGAATTAATAATGATGACCTTTTGGACGTGAGACACTTCAGTCCTCCCGTGACCATGAACGTGGTACATACATACATACATATCATCACGCCATATCCCTTGCAGGGTAGGCAGAGAGAACAGAGTGCCAGAGAACTCTATCTTTGCATACTTCACTCGCTTCCTCAACATTCATAATTCTCTTTATACACGCTCGCCGGTTTCGGAGACTCTTGACTCCACCTTCCTTCAGTACATGACCGATCTGGTCTAGGTAGGTTAATCTTGGTCTCCCCCGGTACCTACATCCTTCCACTTTCGTATTGTATATCTTCTTAACCAGACGATCGGCATTCTTTCCACATGTCCGAACCATCCTCGCATTCCCTTTCGCATCTTTACACCAATACTCTATTTCATACCTACTCGCTCTCTTACGTCGTCGTTACGAATGCGGTCGGTCAGCCTTACTCCACAGATTTGCCGCAGAGATCGGATTTCGACCGCATTAATTTTTTGGTAAAGTGTTCAAAACGTCAAGATATTAAAAATGAAATACAAACGCGATAGAATCCGTGAAAATAATTTTATTTTAGACATTAGCTCGAGAATGAAGCCTTTGGAATCAGATTATATTCCTTTTTACAAAATATATAATCGTCATTCTCTTACTCTTATCCCAGTTACTGGGACTACATTACTTGGAGTTGATACAATATGTACACTTCTTTCGTATTACATATTGTAAAAGTTATTGGCAATAGTTTTATGACCGGCCGCCTGCCAGACGTCAACACTTCTTGGGAATGTATTTGTCGACCAAACGGCATTGGATGGAGTTGACCCAGGTCGTTATAAGTCTCTTAGTCGTCTTTTACGACATCCACGAACAAAGTAAGGGTTGGTAGTATTCGTAGTCGTTACCACACAACTAATATAATATAATCACAAAATACGGTATATTCTACAGATGACGCAACCGTTAAGATGGCTTAATGGGCTTAGGACACCAAGTTTCACAGGTTCGATTTTTACGCAATACAAAAGAACTATACGATCCTCAAATCGTTGTTCTGAGTCTGATTTTAATTTAAGTCAGTTGTAAAATATGTTTATAAAGTCCCTCCACAATATATTTTTTTAAGGGGCAGCCTTTAAAGAAATACCTATTCTTATAAGGATTTCCGTATGTTCGATTTTAAATTCTTAACATAAAAACGGGAACGAAGATCAGCCCAGTTATAGCGGTAATAATAATTATATTATAAAAACCTGATTACGAGCGAAAAACGATTGTCACAAGTAGGATTCGAACTCATGAAAATCCGTTCCAAAATTGAAATCTGTACAATGTGTAAACAATGTCGGGTAGATGGCATACGTATCCTTAAAGACGAAAATATAATACGATGCAAGAATTGAATGTCCTACAATAGTTAACAGTGGTGTAAGCAGCAGCACGATTGGAACGCACTTCCAATAGGTATGGGTTCGAATCCCATTACTGACAATCATTTTTCGCTCGTAATCGGGTTTTTATAAATAATCAAGCATATAAAATGTTAAATTTCAGTAATTTGAATAACTATATTTGGCTAAAATTGACTTTTATTACATTGTTAGTTACGTTAGTTACAAACGTATCATCATCACAGCCTCGGAGCTCCTCCGTAATGGGAGGGAAATTAACCTACTATACTGCACCGGTCAGACGTGTTGGTATAGGGTTTTGTTTCGAGTTTTCCTTCTCTCGCATTTATGTTATATGCGTTTTATATCCCTAAGTCGTCTCGTACGATCACCCACGGGTAAGATATGGGTTGGTGATTAGTATTCTTACTCCATCACCACACGGAACACAAACGTATCATAAAGACTATTAATACAGTCGAAAATTTTGGTTGTTACATTATCGCCCATCGAAAGATGAGGATTCCAAGAGTGTGCAACATTAGCGCTACGGTTGAGTGGTTTCGTGGCGAAAACGGGTATAAATAGTGGTTACAGACGCGTAGACGGGATTCTGTTGTGATATCTAATACATACATACATATCATCACGCCATATCCCTTGCAGGGTAGGCAGAGAGAACAAAGTGACAGAGAACTCTATCTTTGCATACTTCACTCGCTTCCTCAACATTCATAATTCTCTTCATACACGCTCGCCGGTTTCGGAGACTCTTGACTCCACCTTCCTTCAGTACATGACCGATCTGGTCTAGGTAGGTTAGTCTCGGTCTCCCCCGGTACCTACATCATTCCACTTTCGCATTGTATATAATTGTGATATCTAATCTATGGTAGAAAACCTGTTAATAAGTTATATGTAGTTATGGAGGTTTAAGTGTGTCTATGTCATTTGTTGGGTGCTACTCTTTCAGTTATACGTAGAACCACGCTAGTCTAACTTAATAAAGCAATTGGAACAAATTACCAATAGACGTGGTTTCAAAACCTACGTGTAACAATCATTTCTCGCTGATAAAACTAGTTTTTAAAATATCAATCGTGTAATAATTGGACTTACTTTGTCAACCATTGCGCTAACAGAACAACAAGATGATACACATGCACCATTGTCTTTGTAAAAATAGCAAGAAACACCACGAAATTGGCGATCATGAAACATATCAAGATGATGAGGTCCTTAATCGTACTCCAAAAATAACTGCCATGTTTGCTGTAACCTCTAATAGGGCAATACCTAAAACATTAAACGTCACTTTAATTCACTTACCTTTCTTAAAGAAATCAAGTTATCATATATATGATCAAATGGCGTAGTGGTTAAGACACCGACCTTACGCGCCAGGTGTCGTGAATTTAATTCCCACGCAGGACAACACATACATACATATCATCACGTCATATCCCTTGCAGAGTAGGCAGAGACAACAGAGTGCCAGAGAACTCTATCCTTGACTCCACCTTCTTTCAGTACGTGACCAATCTGGTCTAGGTAGGTGAGTCTCGGTCTCCCCCGGTACCTACATGCTTCCACTTTCGCATATCTTCTTAACCAGATGTTCGTTCGACATTCTTTCCACATGTCCGAACCATCGGAGCATTCCCTTTCGCATCTTTACACCAATACTCTCTTTCATACCTACTCGCTCTCTTACGTCGTCGTTACGAATGCGATCGGTCAGCCTAACTCCACAGATTTTCCGTAGAGTTCGCATTTCGACCGCATTAATTTTACTTTCATGCTCTTTTCTGCATACCCAACTCTCGCTTCCATATAGTAATGTTGGGACAAGCACTGCGTTATGTATTCACGTGCCTTCTGGCAGAGGTGGTGGCTACCGAGAAGTTGTCCCAACGCATTCATTCTATTTCCCGCATTCAATCTTCGCTCTATATCAGTGGTGTACCTTCCATCTCGGCTAAATCCACATCCAAGATATACAAATTCATCCACTTGTTCTAGTACATCATTACCTATTGTTACTCTTACCATACTCACCACCACTCTGCATAGAGCAGAGCAGTGACCACTGAGTCGCCCATCTGGACTCCCACATTCATATCGTTCAACTTTTGGAGACATTTATCCAGATATGTGAAAAACAGCCTGGCTGATAGAACGCACCCCTGGTTAACGCCGATATTGACGTCAAACCAAGGCGACATTCCATCATCCAGCCGCACACAAGCTCTACAGCCCATGTAACTGGACTGCACAGCTTGCAGCAGTTTAACCGTTAATACCATACTCCGGTAAAATGTCCCAAAGTTCCTTTCGTACAACCCTGTCAAATGCTCTCTCCAGATCCACAAAACTGCAGACAGAAAACACTCTGACCTAGAACCAGATCCTTCTCCACAACGTTGCGCAGAGAGAACACTTGATTCATGCATCCCCTTCCACTCCTGAAACCTCCTTGTGCCTCACACAGTAACACCATCCTCATTCTCCTTTCAATAATTTTACCATACACTTATAAAAAAACATCAAACAACAACAAACAACTTACAAATTTTATCGCAGTTGTAATTTTATTATTCCATTTTGTTTTCATTGAGACACGAAAATTTTGTTGTTAGGGGCTCCAGTATGGCCTAAAGCGGCCCTTAAATATAGATTAAACAAATATTACATGATAATAATAGAAAAATTATAACCTCAAATTATATGCAGCACATTTTTCATAGAACGCTTCAATTAATTTGAACATAAAATTGTTTTTACAATACGATTTATTTTCCATAAGTGAGCAAATACTATTGCAATGGGCGAGTGAAGTAAATTTGCCATCAAAATGGTTCCCAGTACCAAGTACCTTGCATCTACATTTATCAATCTTGAAACTAGTACACTTACAGGACATATTATTTTTAATATATTTTCATAATTCTGTGTTGTTTAATTTATTATATACCTTCTATAGTTTGATTTAGTTAAAGCGAAGTTGTAATATTGTTGATTAATGGGATTATTTTTATTTAAAACATATGACATTGAAGATAAATGATTCTGTTACATAATAGTTTGGTCTGTGGTTGATTCAAATATTACTTATTTTTGTACTCTTTAGTTTGTGGTTAACTCAAATATTATTTATTAGTGCTTTGGTCTGTGATTAATCCAAATATTCCTAATTTGAGCTCTTTACTCTGTGGTTGATCCAAATATTACTTATTTTTACTTTTTGGGGTATGGTTGACTAAAATATTATTTATTTGGGCTCTTTACTCTGTGATTGATCCAAATATTATTTATTTATACTATTTTATTTGTGCTTGATTCAAATATTATTTATTCGTGCTCTTTGGTTTATGGTTGATTCTAATATTGTTTATTTGTTCTCTTTGGTCTGTGGTTTATTAACTAATAATAAGAGGTTATTGGACTAGCTTTAGGTGGCAGATGAATAGTACACCTGCCGGCAATTGGTAATAACCTCTTATAAAACTCAACAACCATACGGATGTGTTCCAACTTTTTGTTCACCGCATAAAATCCAGAAATAAATTGCTAATAGCATAATCGGGAATTTTTTGCAACAGTTTAGTACTTTAACGGAGAGCCAAACCATTTCTACCTCACGCAGAAAACTACGAGCGGTGTCCTGCCACTGAAAGTTTCTTTGTTACTTTGTATGCAGTGGAGTAAAACACTGTACCTACTCTTTATTAATTACAAATTATTGCACAATAATATGATTTCATTTTTAACAATTAATTCATTAAATTGTTAAAACGTCTTTTCATAAAAATATATAATGTTAGGATATAGCAACGAGCATTTATTGCTTTAAATTCTTCTTCTTCTTAGTGAATGGCCTCTGTAAGTGATTAACCACAATTTCACCAATGTCAAGTAAAATAAGTTTAAAAAATTATAATAAATTCTAATACCCTTATACCTTTATACATTTTTAATTTCAAATATCTGACATAATTATATATTTTAATCTATGCTTAGGACATTGCATCTATGTTACATGGCAATTCCAATCAATATGTAAATTTAAAGATTCTGGCGGGAACTTTCGAAAGAAGAAGTCAGGTTTTTCGTACAATATTTCAAAAAATACTTTTTTATTAGTAGTTTTCTAATAAAATGGATGGGGAGGAGGACCCAGGTCCTGGTGGGGCCGGTCCACCCCCTGGAAAAAGAAAATTCACCGCTTTGGCTTCTGGGGGCGGTGATACAAGTGGAGGAATTTCGGAGGACCCCTATAGGCCTTTTTTAAAGACTGGATATAAAAGGCTTTACCCTGAAGGTACTCAGTATCAATCTTATCAGGTATTTGTGGAAAGTGTCAACATCAAGGAAAAAATAGGAAATAAAAGTCCAATATATTTAAACCACATATTTTCAGTTGATATAAAAGGAATACAGAGCATGCATAGAATAAACGCCAACAAAATTCTAGTACATTTTAACCAACACAATAATGCAAATAACTTCCTGCTTAATATAAGTTTTTTAGAAAAGTATAATTTAAAGGCATACATCCCAGCAAAAGAGATAGAAAAGACAGGTATCATAAGGTATGTGCCAACTAACATTTCAAACAAAGATCTATATACGAAATTATCATCCAAATTTGATATTATATCCATCAGAAGATTTACCAAGAAAATGGGATCTGAAAGGGTTCCATTACAAACTGTTAGTATTACATTTTTATCCAATGTTTTGCCTGATTCTGTACAATATGATTTATTCTCCTATAGGGTATTTGATTATATTCCTCCTTTGCTACAGTGTTTTAAATGTTTTAAATTTAACCACTCTGCTAAAATATGTAATAGTATCCAAAAGTGTTCAATTTGTGCTGGTGATCATATATATAAAGACTGCGATAATTCTGACTCGTTAAATTGCATTAACTGTGGTGGACCTCACCTTGCTATTTCTCGGGAATGTCCAATTAAAATTAAGAAAATTATTGATAAAAAAAATAAAATTTCCTATGCTGATGTAAGCAAATCTGTAATTAACGAAAAAGAATTTCCAGCCTTAAAAGTTAAGAAAGACAATTTTATACAAAAAAATGTTTCTAATGTAAATAAACCTTATGTAAAGCCACAAAGTTATGTAAATAAAACAAATACTGCATATGTACATGATAACAAAAATGAATTAGAACAAATTACCAATAATGAAATTATTTTAAATGCCATAGTAAAATCACTTGTACAGTTAGCAAATTCTGGGCAGGAACCAATAACTATTAGTAAAATAAAAGATGTTTTTCTTTCTAATTTAACTTAATATGGATAATAATAGTGATCACAATAGTCCTGTAGTCAAGACCTATATAACAATAGCACAGTTTAATATCCAGAGTGTTAACAATAAAAAACCTTTGCTAATTAACTTTCTATTTAACAATAACATAGATATTTGCTTATTAAATGAAACCTGGTTAAAAGAAGGAAGTAACTTTAGTGTTCCAGGATATGATATTACAAAACAGAATGGACCAAATGGCCATGGTGGAGTAGCAATTTTAATAAAAAATACTTTTAAATATAAGGTGGTTAATACCCCTTACTATGATTACCTACAAACTAGTGCAATTATTGTTAAAACAGGCATAGGCAATTTATCTTTGTTATGCGCGTACAGTCCCCCCAGGGGTGGGCGTTTTAAGTTTAGAAAATTAAAGAATATTATTGATAATTTGCCTAAACCAGTTATGCTTTCAGGTGATCTTAATGCACATCATGTTGCCTTTGGGTGTTTGTCAACAAACTCCAGGGGTAGTGATTTATATAACTTGTTAGATGAATGTGATCTATGTATTCTTAATACAGGTTTACCAACAACAGTAGGTACAATTAATCATAATCCTTCTGCTATTGATATCTCATGCATAAGTCCCACAGTAGCTCCTTATTGTGAATGGAAAGTTGATGATGACCCAATGGGCAGTTATCACTTCCCTACCATAACCAATATCCAGACATCCATAGAAAAATATATAGAAGGGCCTCCAGTTGAACGTTTCATATACAAGCAAGCTGACTGGTCCAAATACCATTCTGAAAGTAAAGATGTATTTGATAATTTTAATTTTGATGTAGAATCCTCCATAATAGCTTATAATAATTTCTGTGACATCCTTAACAAACTAAAGCTGGAATGTATACCCAAAATTACAAATAAAACACCACATATGATAAAAAGCCCCGTTCCTTGGTGGGATAATGAATGTTCTGTTGCAGTTAGCAAAAGCAAATTGGCATTAAAATATTATAGACTTTATCCTACAATACAGAACTATATTGAATATAAAAAAGCTGATGCTATAAAAAAGAAATTAATTAAGGAGAAAAAGAAATTAGGTTGGAAACTGTTATGTGAATCATTTAATAGATACACACCTGTTAGCATAATTTGGAACTATATCCGTAGATTCAAACGGATAACACATAGAAAGGCTCCAAAAAATGATGAGTGGATCCCTTCATTTCTTAATAAGTACGCACCAAACTCTCCACCTGAAAAGGAATTAGACAAAAACAAATTAAATCATTTTTTTCATATGCCTGGCAACATTAACAGTTACTTTCTTTCCAATCCATTTACCATGCAGGAATTTACAATAGCACTTAAATCTAGAAAAGATACTTCACCAGGTCTTGATGACATACCATATAAGTTAATAAGTAACCTCCATCCAAAAGCTCAAACTGTTCTGCTTAAAATATATAACCTTCTATGGCTATCAGAAACTATCCCTGAAAGTTGGAAAACTCAATGTATTATTCCCATACTTAAACCAGATAAGCCTGAGAATGACTGTAATTCATACAGACCAATTTCACTGTCATCATGTGTAGGTAAGTTATTTGAATGCATGTTAAAACTCAGATTAGAATACTATAGTGAAAGAAATAATATTTTACCTGTACAACAGTTCGGTTTCCGGAGAGGTAAGAGTGCCAGTGAGAGTTTTACATCTCTTATTGCAGATATAAAACATTGTTTTCATAGTCATTCAAATACAGTGTGTGCTTTTCTAGATGTCAAGGGCGCTTTTGATAATGTAAATCCTCTAGTATTAATTGAGATTCTCAATGATGTTGGAGTACCAGGTAAAGTGTGTAAATGGATATTCACATTTCTTTACGAGAGAACAATGTATATTAAGTTTAATAACACATTACATGGGCCTAGGCTTGTATATAAAGGAACCATGCAAGGGGCGGTGATATCCCCATTATTGTATAATTTGTATACTTCACAAATCAATAGATATTTAATAGATCCCTCTGTTAAGTGTCTATTATTTGCTGATGACATAGTTGTATATACTGTAAATAAAAATGTAAATAATGGCATAAAAACTCTTAACAATGGGCTTAACCAAATCCATAGATTTTATAATTATCTTAGATTAGATATTAATGTAAATAAAAGTGGAGCTATGATTTTTAGTAAAAAAGCAGGTGAATTGGAACACTTTAATCCTATCATATATAACAATAATCCATTGATTTGGTTAACTAATCAAAAATTTCTAGGTATATGTTTAGATACAAAGCTAAAATTTGAAAATCATATCAACTATATTATTAAAAATGCCTCAAAGTCCCTTAATATTTTGCGCTCATTAACTGGAGTCCATTGGGGCTCTGATCCAAAAACATTATCTATGTTATATAAAAGCCTTATTAGGAGTCATTTTGACTATAGCGCTTTAGCCTATATGAACACAAATGTGACTTACCTCAGAAAATTAGACACAATACAAAATAAAGCACTTAGAATTATATCAGGAGCTATGTGCTCTACACCCATAAATGCAATGGAATCAGAAACTAATATAGTGCCCCTGAAAATTAGACGAATACAAATAGCTAACAAGTTCTGTCTTAAATTGTTAGCTACTAATAATACTTTTTTAATAAATAGAATTCTACCTAGTCAAAATCTGCCCACAAATTTGATGAATAATATTAATATTAATGCTTCTCAGTTGATATCTGAACATATCCCAGAAATGTTAGCTATATTGTTAAACATAAAATCACTTTGTAAAAATATGTACTTTTCCAACAGTCTACCTTTTTATAAAATAGATTTTGAATGTATAGCCAAAAAGTTAACTAAAAGTGATACACAGAAGATTGATAATAAAATAGAATTTTTAGAGTATTTAAATAACCAACCATATGTTTACAAAGTGTATACTGATGGATCTAAAGAAATGAATAGGGTTACATCAGCATATTATGATCCACAATCAAACATAACAAAATGTTTTAAGATAGACCCATTATGTAGCATATTTACAGCTGAATGCTATGCAATCTATAGAGCATTATTGTATATACAAACTGTAAATAGTGTCCATTTTTTAATTGTATCAGATAGTTTAAGTTGCTTGCTAGCTTTAGATAACATTTCAATGAGACCAAACTTAAATTACCTTATATTTGATATTATACAAATAATATTAGAACTAAATGTTAGAGGCAAAACAGTTGGATTTAAATGGGTTCCTTCACACAGTGGCATTTCGCCTGGAAACGAAATTGTAGACAAGGCAACTAGAGACACTTACGATGAAGATCACAGCACTTTGCTAAAAATTCCATTCACTGACTATGAAGAGAAATTGAAGAAAGACTTGAATATTTTATGGCACAATTACTGGCAAATTATAAGTAGTAGTAAAGGAAGTTGGTATACTAAAATCCAAGAATCCCCGCCGCCTTCACCTTGGTACAATTCATATAAAAATGCAGGTCATAGAAATTTCATAACCACAATAAATCGATTAAGATTTGGTCACAGTAAAATACCAGCCCATTTAGCTAAATTGAAAATAATCACCAACTCCGAAGCAAAATGTAACCGTTGCATAAATCAGAGTGTCGATATCGAACATGTCGTTATGAGGTGTCAGAAATTTAAAATAGAGCGTTTGCTGTTAGTGTCTGAACTTAACCAAATATGTGATAGTGAAAATAAGGGTATGCCTACGAATGTGCAAGAGATATTAAGGGAACCATTATTTTTCAAAACTTTATTTAATTTTATAAATATTACAATAGGTGAAATATAATTCTGTAAAGTAAAATGTAAATAAGATAGGCTTAAAGGACTTGTATCCATAGCCGTTAATAAATCTAAAAAAAAAAAAATGTAAATTTAAATATATTTTTAAAAAATTTGCAATGACATCCATAATAATATTTCCATCAATAAATTACAGAAATAAAAAGTAATGCTTGATCATTCGTTAATCAATTTAACAGAGAATATTTGATATGCAAGGTAAGTAGAAGATAATATGAAACACTATCTGATCAGCATAGTTACACTCAGTTCTTCTCCTATTATCTGTAATACAACACTCTAGTGTGCTCACTCTTAGCATTGGGATTTTAATGGCCTGAGAGAAAAGTGAATTTTTTATTGCTTGTCGTGTCGAACGAGCATGAGTACAGATCTTAATAAGTGTTATTGCTGTCCATGGACCATTGCTATACGAAGATAGCTGTCTACCCAAGAAAATCCCAACTCCACCCAGAAAGTTGGACTCTCGGCTCTCTCACTCATCGAACGAAGCGCAACATTTCTACTGCTCAGGCGTCGATTTTCTGTGAATGTGGTACTATCCCGGGCGGACCGGCTCGCGGCTGTAGACAGAAAACTATCAACAGTGAGACCCTGCCAAAAATATGTATAAATTAAATATTATATTGTACATACATATCATCACGCCATATCCCTTGCAGGGTAGGCAGAGAGAACAGAGTGCCAGAGAACTCTATCTCTGCATACTTCACTCTACATTATATTGTAATGGTGGATAACTAGTTTAGAGGAGACAAAAGAACTCAACGGAAGATCGAAAGTATAGATGACGCCCTAGTCATGTAGGCACATAAAGTAGGCACTTCTAATCCCATTTTCATCAAACATTTGATTTATGCCCAAGTTAAGAGAATTATAGGCATCCACTGTAGGAAATAAGTTTCCTTAGCGGTATTACTTACCTTGTAAGCAATACTGCAATCGCCACATTTGGTGAGCGGATTCTTATTATGCACAATACCTTGAACTAACTTACAAATGAGCAATTTAATAGACACAATATGTACTCAGAATCAGAACCAAGCCGGGCTGACCAATGAGTCAAGGAAATCATGAAATCACTATCAGGGATCAGTGCAAAGGTGTTGTTAGGAAACTTATACGGTAGATTATCAAGCCGCGCGATGCCCTTTTATTGCGTCAGATAGCGGGGTTTTTTTAGACCATGCCACCGACGATAAAGTCTGGGTTCCCGTGGCCCACTCGCATGGCGTGGAGAGAAACATTGCGGGGCGGGTTTATGTTGTCGCGTGTCGCTTTATCTGTTGCCCCGGATGTATTTAGAGTGATGTGACCAGACCATAGACCGCCGCAAAAAAATATATAAAATACAAACTGCATTGGTGGATCATGCAAAGTATGGTCATGCGTGGGAACAGAACCCCTGTCGCTGGCATTTTAGGTTGGTATTTTAAGTGTCATCTGTGCAATTAATTTTTATTTGTACATACTATCTATATTTTCGTAACGACGACGTAAGAGAGCGAGTAGGTATGAAAGAGAGTATTGGTATAAAGATGTGAAAGGGAATGCTCCGATGGTTCGGTAATGTGGTAAAAATGCCGAACGAACGTCTGGTTAAGAAGATATACAATGCGAAAGTGGAAGGCTGTAGGTACCGGGGGAGACCGAGACTAATCTACCTAGACCAGATTGGTCACAAGGAAGGTGGAGTCAAGAGTCTCCGAAACCGGCGAGCGTGTATGAAGAGAATTATCAATGTTAAGGAAGCGAGTGAAGTATGCAAGGGTAGAGTTCTTTGGCACTCTGTTCTCTCAACCTACCCTGCAAGGGATATGGCGTGATGATATGTATGTATGTCTCTATATTTTTATTGCTTATGGTGGCTAAAATGAGCAAGCAGCATACTTAATGTGTTACTACCGCATAAGGACCTTTGTAATATCAAGAGTACAGCTTGACCAATGCCTATTAACCAAAATTCATCCAGAAATTTAGGCTTCCAGTTCTCTCATTCATCGAACGAAGCACAGCAGAACGTTACTACTGTTCAGAAGTCTGCAAGAGTGTAGTATTACACTTTTTTTTTTTTTTTTTTTTTTTTTTTTTTTTTTTTTTTTTTTTTTTTTTTTTTTGGTAGGCTATGGCCCGGTCACACGTCGCCCGTACCGTCCGGGGCGACGGAAGGGCAGCGCGTGACCCCATAACCCACCGTATTCCCTCCCCATCGCCATTGGGCCGGCCACTGGTACCGCTTCCTTGCCTTCCGTGGCCAGCCCGGCGGGTTACCCTTTCGGGTACCATCCCCCGTCAACGCCCCAGCTAACTGCCGGGGCGTCGCCCTCACGCGGTCAGCCTCTCTGCGGGTGAAGGACTATTCCCCGGTCCAGTCACCCGCGGCCTCGGCTAGGGCGGCATTAGGCGCAGATACTCGCGCCTCCGCCGCCCCAGGCGCCGGCGACGGAGCGTCTCACCGAAGAGGATTTCCTCTCGGAGTCGCCCCGCCGCCTCCTTCCGCGAGACAACTGTCTCGCAGAAGGCGGCGACCGCGTCCCAGTTCCTGACGCTGTCGAGCATCGCCTTAGCGATGGTCGGCAGCGCCAGGTCGGCACCGATGATCGCGACGAGTTCACGGCGCTGCTCTGCCCAGGCCACACAGACCTCGAGCGTGTGCTGCGCCGTGTCCTCGTCGCAATCGCAGTGGTGGCAGGACGGTGTACTCTCCCTCCTCACGACCGTGTGCAGGTACTTGCCGAAGCAACCATGCCCCGTCAAGACCTGCACCAGTCGGAAGGAAAGGACCCCGTGCTGTCGACCCAACCACTCCATCAGCACTGGCCGGAAGGCCTCGATGGTCCGAACACCGAACCGAGGCCTTTCCAGCCGGATTGCCCAACGAGCAATAACGTCACGGCGGGCGTCGCCCCGCCAGGCGGCCATCTCACTAAGCGAGACGGTGCCGCCCCCTGCCCGCGTCGCTGACACCCGCCGGTACAGTCCGGCGAGCATCTCCGCCTCCAAGTCCCACGGAGGTGTTCCGGCCAACAGGCATGCTGCCTCCGTCGCCACCGTGCGGTATCCGCGTATGGCCCTGACCGCCATGGCCCGCTGTGGTCGCCATAGTAGAGCCCTAAGTCGGACGGTCAGGGACCCCGCCCACACGGGTGCGCCGTACAGGGCCATCGACCGGACCACCCCCGCGTACAGCAGTCGGCACGTAGCGCTGGGTCCGCCTACATTCGGCATAAGCCAGGATAGGGCGGACGCCGCGCCGACAAGCCGTGGAGCAAGTCGACGGAAATGCTCCCGGAACCACCATCGCCCGTCGAGCACCAGGCCCAAGTACCTCATATGGGCCCGGATGCTGATGGGAACCGAATTGACGGTGATCGAGGCGTCGGTGGGTGGACTGGTGCGGGGCCCATGGAATAATAAGGCCTCCGTCTTATCCAGGGCCACCCTTAGCCCCAGCGCCTCGATCCGCCTGACAATCTCCTCGGTGCCAAGAGTTGCCAGGCGTGCCGCCTCCTCCAGCGTCCCACCCCGGGCTGTGACGAGTGTATCGTCGGCGTAACAGATTACGCCCAGCCCGGGCGGGAGGCTCCCTCTCAACGCCCAGTCGTAGCCGATGCTCCACAAAGTCGGCCCCAAGACCGACCCCTGCGGAACACCGCACGACATGGGCGTTCGCACAACATCCCCTACTCGGTTCTTATAGAGGACGCTGCGCCCCTCCAAATAGTCTGCCACCAGCCGCCTCAGGTATACAGGCACCCCGTGATACCGGAGTGCCTCCCTGATGCAGCTGAATGGCAGACTATTGAATGCGTTGGCGATGTCTAGAGACACCGCCAACAGCACCCCACCGCCAGTGACAGCCTCCGCGACTACGGCCCTCAGGCGCAGCAAGGCTGCGATCGTCGAACGCCCCTTTCGGAAACCAAATTGGGCGTCCGACAGATCGGGGCCAACCTCGCTAAGGTGCTGGCCGATACGGGCAGCCAGGATCCTCTCCAACAGCTTACCCGCATCGTCCAGCAGCACGATCGGCCTATAGGCCGAGGCCGAGTCCGGAGACCGTCCCGGCTTCGGCAGGAGTACCAGCCTCCCCTCCTTCCAACACCCAGGGAACTGCCCAGACGATAAACACGCGTTGTACAGTCCCCCGAGGCGTGGACCCAGATGCTCGAGGACCAGGGCCAGCACCCGGTCGGGTACCCCGTCTGGCCCAGGAGCGGTGGTCTTGGCACGCATTCGCAAAACCGCCGCCCCCATTTCCGTCTCCGTAACGGGCGGAACACTTTCGTAGTCAGCCTCCCGGTCACTATTCGGCAGTGCCATGACCGGGGGCGTGTGTTCCGTCCGACGTGGGAATAGTTCCTCGACAACTCTGGTGAGGAGGCTGGGCTGGAGAGTCTCGGTGAGGGGGGGGCCCCGCGCGCGGAGCTTACTCAGCGCCGCACGATAGGGGCGACCCCAGGGGTCACGCTCGAGACTGTCCAGCATCTCCTGCCGACTAACGTCCTTGGCTTGACGGATGGCCAGCCTGAAGGCAGACCGCGCACTGCGGTAAGCCTCGTACAGCTGGCCCTCCCGCTCAGCGTCGCGGTGACGCCGCCGACTGCGGGTATAAGATCTCCGAGCACGTATGCACGCAGCTCGGAGCTCTGCCAACTCCCGGGACCACCAGGGAACCGCCTTCTTCGGGGGAAGACACCGCACACGGGGCATAGCCGCATCGCAAATCTGCGTTAACGCACAGCGAATGCGGCCAGCCTCGGCGTCCACCCCGTCCACCGAGGGCGGTGACGGCAGCCACGAATGCACAATGGCTGCCTCCACCAGTAGGTCCCGATCAAGTCGACCCACAGCCCACCGCGGAAAAGCGGGAGCTCCGTCTGCCGTGTGACCCCTGCTGGGCTGGCGGAGGGTCCGGGAGACCTCTATCCGAATGTATCTATGGTCGGATAGGGTCTCAACCTCCTCCTGGACATACCAGCTCCTCACACGTGGTGCGACATCGGGGCTAGCGAACGACAAGTCCACTATCGACCCACCCCGCTGCCGCACGCACGTATGCACTGAACCCCTGTTCAGCAAACAGAGGCCCAGTGACGCCGCCCACTCTTCAACCGCCCGCCCGCGATCGTTCGTCCTGGGGGACCCCCACGCCATAGACTTGGCGTTGAAGTCCCCCATTACGAAGAGCTGGCGCGGTGCCAGTCGCCGTATCGAGGCCTCCAAGTTGGTGAGGGAGGCCCCGAAATCTGCCACACTCCTGTTAGGGGAGAAGTACACGCCGTAAAGCGTTACCTCTCCCCAGTCCGCCGCGACGTATCCATCACCCCTGTCCTTTAGAGACAGAGGCGGGGAAGGCCACGACGTTGAGGCGACGATTGCCACAGAGCCGTCACTGCTACTCAACCAATTAGATCGGTCGGGCACGCAATACGGCTCCGCGGCTACGGCTACACCTATCAACCACTCCGCCATAGCTTGCAGGAAAAGGTCCTGCGCACCGGCGGAGTGGTTGAGGTTGGCTTGCAAGAGGTGGATGGACTCGGTAGCCATTAGTGGGCCGTGTCCATCACCTCCTCCGCGCCGGCGGGCGATTGGGTCGCGCAAGGAGCGGAAGCGGCCGGGGTCGCCGGGCCGCTCCGCCCCTTTGGAGCCGAAGCCGGGGGTCTGCACTGTCCACCCCCCATGCGATGTTTGGAGGGCTTATTGCCCGCCGCACACGCGGGACAGTGGGGTGCGGCAGCACACGATGCCGCCATGTGCCCGGTTTGACCGCAGCGGAAACATAGTCCGCTGCAGTCAAAGCAGTTGGTACACGTTGGCCGGGTATGCCCGACCGCCATGCACCTAAAACACCTCGCAGGCCGGGACTCCAGCAGGGTTACCCGCGCCGAACTCCAGCCTACGAGGATCCTGCCTGAGTCAGCCAATTTCTTGACCGACTCTACCGGACACTGCACCCAGGCAGCACCGACGCCGCCCGGTCCAGGGCGAATGGCGCCAATCCGGACAGTGTCCGAGGCGCATCCGGTTTTCGAGACAATAGTCTCCCTGATGTCCTCCACCGTCACGGAATCGTCCAGACCCGCAATGCGCATCTCTGCGCACTTGACAGGTCTGGCAATTCGAACGCCATCCTCCTGGCCAAACAGCCCCCGCAGCTTCGTGGCCACACTATCGGCCGCCTTAGCACCCTCGGCCCCAGGAAACTCGAGGATTCGAGCCCCTGTCCGGGCCTTGCGGGTCCTAGCTTCGACGCCTCCGATGTCAGAGACGTCTAGCTCCCGCCGGGCGCGACGTAAGACGGCCTCATAGTTGAGGCCCTTCTCAGCCGCCTCAGGCAGCACAGTGATAACCACTGCTGCTGACTTTGGCGACCGGAGCTTCCTGCGCGACCTCTTCCCCCTCTTTTCGGCTCCTGCTTGGGGAGCGGTGGCCTCAGCGGCGCTTTTGACCGCCGCCCTCCGTCTTTGGCCGGGACTTTTCCTGCTTCGCTCAGCCACCTGCCAGCCCTGTTCGAGCATGGCAGCAGCACTGAGCGCAGCAGGCGCAGTCGTGGGCGCGCTAACCGGTACCAGCGACGCAGGTGTGGGCACCGGTTGCGGCGTGGCCTTAGCAGGAGCCGGCGCCGATCTCGGCTTCTTAGCCGAAGCGAGCCCCTTGGACCCAGCCTTGGGCCCAGTCACAGCTGCGGCGAAGCTCACGCGGCCACCCTGGCAGGGTAGCGGGGTGGGTCTCGACGCTATAGTCGGCCGCGTGGTCTTGCTTCCGTCCGCAGCGAGTGGCGGCCGGAGACGTGGCTCCGGAGGCAATCTTGCCTCAAGAACCTCCATGCGCGCATTGACCATGACGCCAACAGACTCCATGATGGCGCGCATGGTTGCCTCCGGCACACCGTCCACCACAGGCAGCGCGGGCAGCGGTACTGCCGCTACTGGCTGGGCTATCGGGGCGCGCCTCGCAGCTCGAGCCGGCGCAATTGAGGCGGCGACAGAGTCGGACCTTGTCGACGGCGTTGTCGGCGTCAAAAGCGCGAATTGGCTCCGCAAGTCGGCCATATCTTTGGCCAGCTTGCGGTTTTCTTTGCGCACCGCCGCTAACTCCGCCTCCAGTCGGTGGTTTTGGTCCCGCAGACCTAATACCTCGCCGCTAAGGCGGGCATTTTCGGCCTGCAGGGCCTCCATCTGAGTGCCTGGGGGGTCGTTGCTCACAGCGCCCTCAGCTGCCGCCGCGCCAGTGGGAGGGATGTTGGACAACACCCTCACCATCCTCGCGGCGACTGCTTCATTTTCGGCACGCATGCGAGCCTCGGCCTCCCTCAATTGGCCGACCGGGGACGAAGCCGCCGATCTTGCCGCCACCGCGGCCCCTCGCCCCCTGCGAGAGGTTGCCACCTTGGGAGGAGGCATAATAATTGCACTCCCCTCGTAGTCGGACCCTGAGCTGCCACCCTTATTTAGGGGGCGCTTCCGCACCTTCGAGGGGAGGGCCTCCTCCCTGAGCGTCAAAGCCGCCGCCATGGTTGCCGCAGAACGCGACGATGATGCAGCGGCAGTCTCGGCAGCCGACATGCTGCCCTCCTCCATCTCCGACGGACCTGCGGCATCGCCGCCCTCGTCCTCTGTCTCCACGACAGATCTGCCGCCCTCGTCGTTGGACGGCTCTGCGACAGAACTGTCGCCCTCGTCCTTCGACGGCTCTGCAGCAGAACTGTCGTCTCCTTCATTGGTTGGAGCGACGGCAGCCTCCCTGAGAGCCCGCCGCTCCTCTCGCTCCTTTTGGCGCCCCTTCGCGACGGAAGCCTTCCCACGAGTAGCCTTGGGTGGTCTTCCACGCCTCTTCGGCTTCGATTGGGCCTCTATGGGTGCCGGGCCCTCGGCGGGTTTGAGCGCCTCTAGTCTAGAGGACGAGGCGTCTTCTGTGCCAGTTTTACGGTAGCATGGCGAGGCTGTAATGTGGGAACCGCTAGGATCCCCGTCTTTGATTGGTAAAGTGTGATCCATCTTGTTCCCACGAGTAAGGGAGAAGTACACCGTCGACCCGGGCAGAGATCCCTGTACCCGGGCAAGCCTACATTTACCAACCAGGGGGTCGGCCGGTACCCTGGCTGGAGCGTGCTAACAACAGAACAACCCATCTGCCATGCATCTTCTCGCCGCACGCCAGAACTTAAGATTCTGGGTGATTTCCGAATTCGAATGTTAATTCGAATTCTTTATAGAGGTTGTCTTCCTCGCGGTCCGGGCGGTTAAGCCAAGACCCTCGCTCCTGAAACTACGCCTCACGACAATATGTCTTGAAGCGAGATATCAGGTTTACGATATGTCGGCGGTGGCATAAGCCTGCCCAGCCCTCAAATTAATGAGTGACCGGGCCCGTCCGAAATTTCGCCTCCTGTACCCTCTACAACTAGAGGGTCAGGAGCGAATTGGGGCTCAACCCATTACTGGGGAACCCCCCCTCGCGCCAGAGATTCGCTACGAGCGACAATTCGACAGAGGGATCTGAGGGACTGTCGCTCGCACCCAGGGTACACCACGTGGAGGTTTCTGGCATCGTACCCCAAGTAGTATTACACTGGAAGGACCACCCTACGGCTGTAGACAGAAAACTGCCAACAGTGTTTTCCTAACACTATTAATTTTTGTTTTAGTACAACTTTTAACTTTATTATATCATGAAGGCGTACGATAAGGCCATAGTTTAGCTAATTTTTTTTTTATATTGCCTAACCTATTTAAACTTTAACAGAATCTGCGCATAGCGATTACGGTAGAGTTAAAGATTCCAGATTGTTCATAAAAAATAATAATTGCATAGAATTTATGAATTTTGATAGTGGTAGGCCCTATATCAATAACTCACGCTCTGTACCAACACGTCTGACTAGTGTGGTATAGTAGGTCAACTTCCCTCCCATTATGTAGAAGGCTCGAGCCCAACAGTGGGACATATATGAGCTGAGATGATGATGAATAGTTGTTTTTTTTTTTTTTTTTTTTTTTTTGGGTCTCTTCGTCCATTCGGACAGGCAAAGGGATCAAAGCCCATACAGCCAAGTCTTATTTAATTATTTTTCATATATTGTTCATCATTTCTTCATATTATGTAGCCTTAATAGTCATTGTCTGTCAGTAAGTCAAGTCATTACCATTAATCGGGCGCTGATAACCTAATCAATGATTTTCTTTGGGAATTTTGGGCAAATATGAAAATACACGTAAACCACTATTATACCATATTCACTACACTTCAGCACTTTAACTGTACCATATTGCATAAAATACCAGCAAAATTATTCAATATAACACCACAAAACACTAAAGAAATGAATATAATACAAGAGCGTGACATGACATTTCCACATTCGCGCCAAAACTCCTTGAATAGTTGTAAAGCCACATTGTTGACAGTTTTCTGTTAACAGCCGCGGGCCGGATCCTGGTTCCTCCATACTCTCACAGAAAATCAACATCTGAACAGTAGCAATGTGGTGTTGCTCTTCATTTAGTGAGCAGGAGAGCCGGCAACCCAGCTTTCTAGGTGGGTTTGGGTTGGTTGATTTTTTTATTAGGCAGCGGCTATTATTTCTAGTCCATGGACTGCAGCAATAAAAATAAAACAAAATAGTGAGTTTTGTTTTCACTTATGGTTGTTATTTTAAAACCTCATACATTCTTTTAATAGCTCTAGAGTTAAGAATATTTCTTGAGAAACAGTAAAAAAGCCTTGCTTTCCTACTTTGAAATTTATAACACCATCTTTTATACACATTCCGCCTATCATGCGTTATAATTATCGCATAATCGTATATTTGGTACGCCTGTATCGAAAATTCAGTATCAATAGACTGATGGATATCCGTGTGGTGACGGAGTAAGAATACGATTCACCACCTGTCTTAACCCTTTTTTTTTTTTTTTTTTTTTTTTTTTTGTGGTGGGCCATGGACGTCGCACCCCGCCAAATCGGTCCGGGGTGACGGAAGAGGCGGCGCGCAACCCCATTGACCCACCCTGCAAGCACCTCTTCTTCGCCATGCGAGCGGGCCACCGGTACCCGATCTTTGTCTTCGGTGGCCCGCTCGGCGGTATGCCCTCTCGGGCTCCTCTCCTGTTGACGCCCCGACAGATTTCGCCGTCGAGGCGTCGTCCTCACGCGGTGGCCTCGCGTCGGGTGACCGGACAATTCACCTGTCTTACCCCTGGGTGAGCGTAAGAGACGACTAACGGATGTTTCAAAAAAGAAACAGCGCGCTGCGATTATGAAGCTATTAAAAAGCAAAATACTTTGATACATCAATTTTTACGGTCGTGACAGTGCCATATCTGTACGGCTAACATCCGAACGTCCTCGAATATTTTCTTAATCAACTTTTTTCTTACATTAAACAAAATTATTGCTTTTAAAAAATATCAAATACGTTTAAACGAATGTTTGTTCTTGATATATGTATAATAAATATTATCCTATAAGTACAATGTCAGAAAAATACAGTCATTATCAGTTTTGAACAGTGCTTGATTTTCATATATCGGGAGTAGAGCATCACCTCAACGCTTCGCTTATGAGGCGTGCAATATCAAAAAGGGTTTTTTACACGCTTATATCAATTCAATTTGTATACAACGGAATCATTGAAGTTGAATTACCTACAACTCTTCTTCTAAATGTCAAATTAATTTGAAAAGTAATAATGTAAACAGTTCATTTCCTTTATCCTTACAGAATTAGCTTTTTTGTTATATCTATCGCTGAGATTTTGGCGTGATGCAAAAGATGACACTATCTCTATTTTGTGCAACATACTTTTTAGTTCGTAGTTCGGTTACGCAGAAAAGTGTGTCTTTAAGTTTTTTAAACTAACTATTTTTTAATCATAGCCTGCTACTAATAATACAATGAGGTTTCAATTTCATTTCATATTAAAATTAATTTTAAAGTCATTGTATTATCTAAAGATGCGAAAGGGAATGCTCCGATGGTTCGGACATGTGGAAAGAATGCCGAACGAACGTCTTGTTAAGAAGATATACTTACAATGCGAAAGTATGTAGGTACCGAGGGAGACCGAGACTAACCTACCTAGACCAGATCGGTCATGTACTGAAGGAAGGTGGGGTCAAGAGTCTCCAAAACCGGCGAGCGTATGTGAAGAGAATTATGAATGTTAAGGAAGCGAGTGAAGTATGCAAGGATAGAGTTCTATGGCACTCTGTACTCTCTGCCTACCCTGCAAGGGATATGCCGTGATGATATGTATGTATGTATGTATGTATGCATCGTACTTTTCGTTCGTAGTTCGGTTATGCACAAAAGCGTGTCTTTCAGTATTTTTAAACTATTTTCTAATTATCGCCAGCTACCAATAAGATTGCCGATGAAGTTTCAATTTCATTTCATTTTAAAGTCATTGTATATCATTAAATCAAATCATTGACATATACCGATGGCACCATACCGAAAGTTACTCTGGAAATTTTGGCAGAAGATAAAAATATATTTCATTATTACCCTGTTCCTATATGTACATTGAGGTATACGCAAAATGTACTCTTCCTCCGTATATTGTAAAAGTATTGGCATAATTTTCTGACTGACTGCCAACCTGATATCTTATCACATTAAGAATATAATTGTTAATAAAATGCTGCATCAGATACAGTTAACCCAGACGTAAGGCTCTCAGTCATCTTTTACAACATCCACGAGCATTGTAATTATTGGTAGTAGGTATTTTCCGTGTGGTGACGGAGTAAGAATACAATTCACTACCCCCTCTCTTGCCCGTGGGTATCGTACAAGACGATTAAGGGATATATAACATACAATTGGCATCTGTGCAAGAGAAGGGAAGGAAAACTCGAAATAAAACCGCATACCTACATCCCTCCCGTTGTGGAGGAGGCCCGAGCCCAACAATGTGACATATATAGGCTGATACGAAGAGGATGTATTCGTAGCTGTCACCACATAGAACGTAAAAAAATATGTTAACCATATTCATATTCATAACACTCTGAGTCCTTTCATATTTACAAAACTTAGCATTATTTAATTTAATTTCAGCAAGATAGTCATAAATGGAAGTTCGTTCATAGGAAACTATCAACAAAGAAGACAAGTATACGAAAAGATAATCAGGCAGATGTTATTGGAGATTTTCAAATGTTGCAATCCAACAAAAATAAATTTGAACCGGAATATATAAGAAATAAGACTGGTGAAACGGTTATGATCATAAATCAATTAAATAGTGATACTGATGTAGAAAATGTGATCAATAAATTATTATCTAACGAAGAGGCTTATCAAGTATCATCACTGTGTGTACTAGTAGTGCCTAAGTCAGATGAAGAAAATCCATTTACAGTGAGAGATCTAAATTCTACTAAATGTGTTCAGTTATCAGAAAATATCAACAGATGGAATACATCAAACGGCGCATATTGTAAGTATATTACAAATTTTCAAGTAACTTATTTAGAATCGAAGATTTATCACCGTGGTGTCGCTCTAAGTGAGAACACAATTCACCACCCCTTTTCTTACACGTGATTGAACGTAAGAGATGACTAATATGTCATCATCATCATCATCATAGCCCATATATGTCCCACTGTTGGGTTCCGGCCTCCTCCATAATAGGAGAGAAGTTAGCTTACTGTACCGCGCTGGTCAAACGTGTTGTTATAGGGTTTTGTTTCGAGATTTCCCTCTCTTGCATAGATGTTATATGCGTTTATACATCCCTTAGTCTTCTCTTAAGATCACTTACGGGTAATATAGGGGTGGTGAATTGTATTCTTACTCAGTCACCGCACGGATAAGATGTGCAATCAGATAACGTTGCTGCAATTGAAGAAATGTTCGAAATAAAATCCTATACCAACTCTTATCAAACGAAAAGCATGGTGATTACCTTCGATCATATTAACTCTCACTGCAGAGAAGGCAGGAATCGAGTAGTGAGATGTATATTATCAGTGACAATTATCATTGCTAAGAATATAAATGTACATACTATCATTCCATCAATTGTCGCAAGATTCGTAAAAAGGATATATAAAAATTATAGAGAAAGCTAGAGGATCATATAAGAATCTTAAAAGAACAAAAAGACGTCATGGAAATTCATAAAGAATCATCTATTAAAATTAATAGATTGATTATCAATATCATTGACGGGAGATAGAACCAATATTCTACTAGTGCAGTATGACCAGATTCTCTGTAGAGTATTTAAGTTATATTCAAATAAATAATATGATACTAGGGTAGTCTAACCGTTGCATTTTTAAATTAACTGCAAGATTTATTATCTTTTGATTAGAATAAAATAACGAAGTTAATTAAAACTTTTACAGATTCGCCACAAACTAAAATAGTCGATTCAAAATGTATGAAAGTATCTACAAATGGAAAATATTTTGTCTTAGAAGGGGTTACTGATAAAGAACTATATTTCAATAGCATAGTGATAACCAGAGATTTATTGAATTATATTAATAGTATTTGTAAACAACCAACAAAGAACAAACTTTGTCAAATAACAACACCTAATGATACTATCAGAATAGATTTAAATAATTTAAAAAATATACCAACACATATGGTAAGCACTGATACTACAGAAGATAGACCTTGTTGTTGCAAAGCTGCTGCTACATTTAGTAAAGATCAACGAGTTCCGCAAATAGACGATGAAAACCAAAATGTCAATAATGTTATATCTCAACTAATGATTCATACACCTAATATTATACAACAAGGTAAATTTAAAATTTGTATTAAATGTATTTGTATTAAGTTAAATATTATGCTGTTTGATGGAGAATACTACTCCGTTTATTGCTTGTAGATATAATAAGAGACGACTTTACGTTGACATGGAAGAACGCCTGATGGAGTTCATCAGATGTCATCTGGTCAATAATTATATTCCTAAAAATTGTTGACGTCAGGCCTGCCCACGGAGCAAATACAAAGAGGAGACGGCCTAAGTAACTGTGCACTGTGATTCTCAAGTAGGCCTTGACGTCATCACGTTAACATCAATAGTAGGCGTGGCCTATTAGTCTTCTGTCGTCGCTGACGGTGTTCGTACGGTGCATAAAATTATATTTTTGGTGTATTTTTATGTTATTACGAAGAAAACCATGAAGTGTTGTGTTTTATCATGTAAAAACTACTCCAATAAACGTACAGATGCTATGGAAAGAATCACATTCCATTTGTAAGTATATTTATTCATAATTTATCAAAATAATTTCTAGAAAGTTCTTTTGACGGTATCATGTTCAGAAATAATTTTACTCAACGTTAGATGGCACCACTTTTCGTAATAGGACATAGAACAATAAAAGCACATACAGTTCAAACTATTAAGATTATTGTAATAACTAATAACCATGAGTATTAAAATGTATACCCAAAGCCTTTTTCCTCAACAAAAATATGAGTTTTATATGTAGTTACAATTATTTTGTAAGCAATACGCCAGCTGTCATTAACTATGAAGAACTATAAAAGTGTCAAAAATCCAGGGTCGTAATTAGAATATAATTATAACATTCGGATATTTCATCAAAGAAAAATATTTTTTAAACTACTTTAAATGAACCTATTACCTATAATTAAACTGTAAATTTTGTATGTTTTAGAATACCGTCCAATGACGATGTTAGAAGCAATGGATTTCAAAAATTAATAGAAAAACTGGACTCCTACGAAATATACAAAGATTTGTTCTTCTCATTTTAACAATGAAGATTTAAAGGACTGTATTGCAGCCAATAGAAACCACTTCGAACAAGCTTTTTATATTTATGTATTAAACTAACACTGTAAAAGTCATAAATATTTTTTGCAATAGAAAAAGGTTTTTCTTTGTCACAGTATTTAGGGCAAGACACGGAGCAAATACAAAGAGGAGACGGCCTAAGTAACTGTGCACTGTGATTCTCAAGTAGGCCGTGACGTCATCACGTTAACATCAATAGTAGGCGTGGCCTATTAGTCTTCTGTCGTCGCTGACGGTGTTCGTACGGTGCATAAAATTATATTTTTGGTGTATTTTTATGTTATTACGAAGAAAACCATGAAGTGTTGTGTTTTATCATGTAAAAACCACTCCAATAAACGTACAGATGCTATGGAAAGAATCACATTCCATTTGTAAGTATATTTATTCATAATTTATCAAAATAATTTCTAGAAAGTTCTTTTGACGGTATCATGTTCAGAAATAATTTTACTCAACGCTAGATGGCACCACTTTTCGTAATAGGATCCAGAACAATAAAAGCACATACAGTTCAAACTATTAAGGTTTTTGTTATAAATAATAACCATGAGTATTAAAATTTATACCCAAAGCCTTTTACCTCAATAAAAATATGAGTTTTATATGTAGTTAATAATTATTTTGTAAGCAATACGCCAGCTGTCGTTAACTATGAAGAACTATAAAAGTGTCAAAAATCCAGGGTCGTAATTAGAATATAATTATAACATTCGGATTTTTCATCAAAGAAAAATATTTTTTACACTACTTTAAATGAACCTATTATAATTAAACTGTAAATTTTGTATGTATTAGAATACCGTCCAATGACGATGTTAGAAGCAATGGATTTCAAAAATTAATAGAAAAACTGGACACCTACGAAATATACAAAGATTTGTTCTTCTCATTTTAACAATGAAGATTTAAAGGACTGTATTGCAGCCAATAGAAACCACTTCGAACAAGCTTTTTATATTTTAAATTGTTTTATATTTATGTATTAAACTAACACTGTAAAAGTCATAAATATTTTTTGCAATAGAAAAAGGTTTTTCTTTGTTACAGTATTTAGGGCAAGACTAGGTATAGCTCAAGAAATATATGATACAAAAGAGTATTTCATTTTTATTATTGGAACCAATGTCACCCTTTCTCCTTTATTTATTAATAATGTAATTGCACTAGATGCAATTTCTTGATAAGATTAACGAGGTTGAGCACGTCACAATAATATTCAAAATGGTGGTGGCGTCGAAGACCGGGTCTTCAAGTTACCTTTGGCATGGCTAAGTTTTAGATGGCCCGTGCGTCAATCAAACGGTTGCTACCAGGGGGGACTGGTCTGCTCACTTGAAATACTCTTTTACATGTCTTGGTCATTGACACCATTGTTGCATTATCAATTGTATAAAGCCTTATTTTAATAGAGTGGTTTGATTCTTTTTTTATACGGAAAAGACAAAAAGGAAAGAAATAATACCGTGTAACTAACATATTTACTAAAAGTCCAACTACATTCATTCGACAATTTGTTAGAAACCCAAACAAATAATTGTATTATTTGGTCGTATAAAAAGGACACAAATATGAAGAAAAAAAAAGGTTTCTAAACTTCTGAGTTTATCAGAATGACAGTAAAGAAAAGATGGATTTTTCATAAAATATTAACATTATGAACAATGCTGACAAGCCTTATAAAGAAATTTTCGGTTAAAAACAGTAGTCATACACCTATTCGCTATGCAGAATTATTTGATTATAAACATTTGTATTTGAATAGAGCAAACAGCTAATAAGATTTGTTTGTATCTTTGAAATAAAAAAAAGTAGCACTCCTTGATATAGGTAAATTCTGAGTACGTCACTGTTACACCATACACTTACTGACATCTAATCCAAGATAGCTCAACTGCATACAATATACGAAATTAGTAGATGTGCTAATAGCCGGTAGATGGACACAAAGGAGGGAGTGAGACAAGTACTATTACTTGTCTCACTTTCTCCATGAGCAGCGTTCCCCTCAACCCCTGTAAATGACACGCATTGTTTCATAGAAAATATTCATTACAACAGCTCCTCTTTGTATTTGCTCCGTGGGCCTGCCTATCTAGCCGGCTCCCTAGCCGGTCTTTAAACGATTGCCAAAACCTTTATAATATGTATCTATGGACGCAGAATATATATTACGTCGACCCCAAGTAATGGGGCTAAAAAAGAATCATTATAATGATGGTTTAAGTAAATAATAAACGTAAATGACGACGTTTAAAGGATACAATATGTCACCAACCTTGACTAACCTTTAGCAGGTGTAAATACCAGTTGAAAAATCACCAAGAGAATGAAATAACTAAAGATCAGATCATCGATCGTCAACCCGAGTAGCTAACAACGAGCATGGGTATTGCGTTATTATTGCCTTTAGAAAACACTAAGCCCAAGAGCATACACGAATTTACTTAAAGGTGGACGTATGGAAAGAGTCAGTTATTTAGAACACAAAATAGACAAAGTAGATATTGCAGAAAATAAAGTCTCTATTTCACTTTCAGGTTTTGTTAGTCATTTTGCTGATTATACAAAAGGACAATCAAAACAAATAAAGAAATTAATAAAGAAAGAAATACGTATGCATGGAAAACAAAAACCAATATCAATTTCGCGATGTCATATTACTCCCTGCAATACACGTAGATGTTGCCAAGCACCACAACAAAAATTGGAACATTCAGGATATCTATCTCGAAAAGAATTCCAAAGTTCTGCGGAACGATCCTGTAATTGTAGCCCAGATGAAATGAGGCAATTGTTTCAGTTAATGGAAGCTAATAGAATGAAGAACATGAAGAGTATTGCATGTGGTGAAGATATAGATGCAAATTCAATTACTAACAGCTCTTCAGAATCTAAACCTGCTCGTAATATTTTTATCACTTCTATCGGTGTAGTTATCTAGTTGCGTGTTGTGTATGAATTTAAAAAGAGAAGTAAAACGCAAAATGCAGCCCTATATTAATCCATTTAACCAGTGTGGTGCAGCTGGTCAATTTCCCTCTTACCGTGGAGGAGGCTCGAGTTCGGCAGTGGATATGACCTGTGATGATGATATACAAATGTATTTTAATCGTCAATACTGGTAGATCCGCCAGAAGTTTACTTGCTGGTAAGTATCGTTCGTGAAACTTAGCAATATCAGAGGCGCATCTCAGGCGCTCCGGTTGAATGATTGGGCGTGACGCAGCAGTAAAAAGTATTACGGTCACTTGCTTGAGTGGATTGTGGCTAAATTTTAGGTCTTTTTTTTGACAGGCTATGGTTTGGACACACCTCACTAATTCAATCCGACGTGACAGAAGGGTGGCGTGCAGCCACAAAACCTACTGTACTCCCGCTCCATCGCCATAGTATCAACCATTGGTACCGATTCCTTGATATCCGTGGCCGTCTTGGCGGGCTACTCTTTCGGGTTTCAACTCCATCGACGCCCCGGCGATAAAGAACTGTGTTGCCGAGGCGTCGTTCTCACACGATCGGCCTGTCTTTATCTTAACAGTCTACTCTTGTCTAAGATATATTGTCCCAGTTCTTAATATATTTACTTTAAAAAAATTTTTGAGTTTTGCTATAGAGACTATGTTACACTTTAAACAGGGTTTTTGTCCATTAACTAGAAAAGAGTTCAACGTCCACAGTATTTAGATAATGGTCTTAAAATATTGTACTCAAAATTAATATGCTGTTTTCTTTCAGATAGAAGAGGATACTTTTGCAAATTTAAAAATAAATATAGCAAGAAAGGAACAGATAGTTTGAAGTATTTGTGTGCTTGTGAAGAACATCATAAACCTATATCAAAACCAAAACTGAAAACTCGTTCTTATGGATGCCAATCAGGTTTAAAAAATGCTTTCATTATAACTGGACCTTCTAGTGAAATGATACCAATATTAGGTCAAACAGCTCCTTCGAGTATAGAAATTAATAGTAGTGCCCTGGCAAACGTTGCTATTCAAGATAATCCCGAGTTTATTAAATATTCATCAGGACAAATATTAGCAGATAATACTGCATATTCAACTACCAACAAACGAATAGTTCCAATGGGTTTTTACGGTTTACACAATCTTCAAAGTGAAATCAGTCTTTCAGAGGTATTACGCCCTTTAGGAGGTTATGCTGCAATAGGATCAGGAGGAAGCTATACTCAAGCAGGTAATAGGCAAATAAGATTCAGCGATGCTGTCGGTCCTGATCAAATAGTCAACCAGATAAGTGTAGAAAATGTGCCAGATACAAAGAATAAAAAGGCCCATATTAGTGTAAAAAATATGCTAAATACAAAGAATAAAAAGGACGACATTAGTGTAGAAAATGTGCCAGACACAAATAATAAAAAGACCCATATTAGTATAAAAAATATGCTAAATACAAAGATTAAAAAGGCCCATATTAGTAAAGAAAATGCGCCAGATACAAAGAATAAAAAGGCCCATATTAGTATAAAAAATATGCTAAATACAAAGATTAAAAAGGCCCATATTAGTAGAGATAATGTGCCAGATACAAAGAATAAAAAGGATAAAACGCGTAAAAAAAATAAGAAAAAATCTAAAGTAACCTGTGAATGTAATGAAGATAATAAATCTCTAGTTACTTCAACGGAAATCGAGTCTGAACCAGAACAGCAGCCAGACGCAAAGAATAACAAGGACCAGATTAGTGTAGAAAATGTGCCCGATACAAAGAATAAAAATGATAAAAGGGGTAAAAAAAATAGGAAAAAATCTAAAGTAACCTGTGAATGTAATGAAGATGATAAATCTCTAGTTACTGCAACGGAAATCGAGTCTGAACCAGAAGACATAGAAATGCTAGAAAATGATTACGAGGATACAGCATGGATGGATCCAAAGCTCTTGGCACAACTTAGATCCGATCTATCTCAGACAACATCGGGATTCAAATTTAATATGAAACCAAAAATACGTGAATCTGTAACTGAAATGGAAGTATCTTTAGAAGATGCAATCAGATATTACGTTAGCTTGCATCCTGAAATATTAGCTGATTTATTGCCGGTTATAAAAGGTGCGAAAAAAACTAACTCTAAAGCAGTTACTATACCACAGCCAACATCTGAACCTCAACCTAATCTAGTAATAGATAACGAAGAGTCTGAAGATGAAAACGAGACTATATTTAGAGGCTTCAGGTTGAGCATGCCCGGTAAAGGGTCTGCTTCAAAAGGCATTAACGCTATTTTAACCCTCAAATAACTGAAAACTAGTGTCATGCTGATATACTGAATGAAATTATTAATAATTACTCTTAGATTTAGACAGATTAGTGTAGTACTTATAACTTTTTCAACCGCAAAGAAATAATCTACTTATGTCCAAATTGTTGTGTCAAATAGGTGAGAGAAATGGCAAGCACTCTTTTCTTTCAAGAGTAGCAGTACCTATACCTATTTATCACAGATTATAGTTTAGTAAATTATGCTATATCATCCATATTTAATCATAATAGTTTAAATGTTAATAATATTTTAAATGTGAATTGTATTATTGTTTCAATGGTTTTGAATGATATTCTAAACAGATGATATTCTAAACAGGTTATATCTCAAATTCATAGATCAGAAAGAAATGCTGTGTATTGTTTATGATTCTAGAATATAACCTGCGCAGATTACTACAAATTGTTTTAATTGACATACCTTTTTTTTTCATTAATAAACCTGCATGACCTTGATACCATATAATCAGTTATAAAAAGAAGTTAAGGAATATTATTTGCATACGTTAAAATCTATGGCTTGCTTCTCTAGTCAATTTCCCTTCCATTGTGTGGAGGATCAGAGTCCAATAATGGCAAAAAAAAAATTTCGAAATTGTATGTACATATGTAATATGTACTACATTCTTCTGATCTTCCCTAAACTAGTTTTTATGTTTCCTACGTTAAGTAAGAGATAATAACATTAACCTCGGGTAGCCACTTCCACATCCCTATCATGCGTAAGTATTATAAAAGACCATTAAGGGGAATAATATGCATATAGTATCTATGAAAGAGAAGGTAAACTTGAAGTAAAACTTTATACCAACCCTGACCAGCATGGTGGGTTTTCAATTTCTCTCCTATTATGGACTTTTCCATAGAGACATTGAGCCTGCTCAGCTCTGCTCGAACCCACTAGCGAGAGGTATTTATCCCCTTAATCTATTAAGCGATGTCAGAGAAATGATGCCATGAAGCTGAGTGCCATATATTTAGGTTGATTCGTAAATTATGCAATCTCTAATAAAGAATTAACAATTTTATGCATTGTTACTACATATTTTTGTAGTGAAAATTTACTTAGCGCCCTTGTGCACTTTTTTGGGATGGGTAATAATTTTTTAAACCCGCGTCAGGACACGACCTGTTCGAAAATTCGTAATACGGAGGGAGAAGGGAAGGGAGGCCCTCTAGTTTCTCATAGTTAATCAATATACTGAACAACAGGAAAGAAAAAGACATACGAAATAGGATCAAAGTAGAATAGGGTACAAAGAAGTCTTACTCCGATTTGATGAGCCTCTAGAACTTCAACTTGCAATTTGCCGCAGAAATTCTAATAATGATTCTGATTCTAATAATGGTTGTGTCATCGTTTAATACAATCCTAACTGCAAAGTTTGAAGTGTTAAGCCTATAACAATGTGTAAACATTGTCGGGTAGATAGCATACCGTCACCTTAAGACGTAAATATGATACGAAACGAAATTTGCATGTCCTACAATAAGTCACGGTGGTGTAGTAGCAGCACGATTGGGCCGGAATCCCAATAGGCGCGGGTTCGAATTCCGCTTGTGACATCATTTTTCGCTTCGTAATCGAGTTTTATAAATAACTACCACTTTTTTTTCTTTGCAAGGTGGACCATGGATGTGGTCGAGTCCCGGCAAATTGGCCCGGGCCGACAGAAGAGGCGGCGCGCAACCCCATAGACCCACCCTGCAAACACCTCTCTTCGCCGTGCGAGCGGGCCACCGGTACCCGATCTTTGTCGTCGGTGAACCAATAAACTACCACTGGATGTACTCGACTGCCACTGAGATTTGCCGGCAAGAACTCAGATGGCTAGACTGGTAGTTTTATTATTTTTACTGACTTATATAAAATTTTACACTGTTTAGTAATTATAAGCGTTATTGTAATGCTCTCTCCCACCACCATAAATATGTACCTATAATGCAAAAGATTACGGCTGGACGAGATCCAGACCAGCAGCAACCGATCACGAGTTAACTACTAAAGCAGCCTTCACTTACCTCAACCACTATGGAGGAAAAGAAGAGCGGAGAGCAATATTTTTTGTATAGATATAAGAATATTTAATACAACATCCTGCACTAAATAAGAAATTTAATTGTCGCAGTAAACTTCACAAGCAAATAATCAACGGACACAACACGAAAAGCAGTCATTTATGAATAGCACAAAAATCTTGTAAGCAATTTAAATGTAAAAACTTTATTTAACCCACTTAAAATTTGATTCTTGATAGGTTAGGATACAATCCATTCGGGGCGACCTGCCTATAGCCAATCTTTCCACATGTCCGAACCATCGGAGCATTCCCTTTCGCATCTTTACACCAATACTCTCTTTCATACCTACTCGCTTTTTTACGTCATCGTTACGAATGCGTTCGGTCAGCCTAACTCCACAGATTCTTTACTTAAGGATTGTATGCACACAACAAACCACGTGCTCATACTTACTGTAAATGTATTGAGAATATTAGACTATCGATGTCTATAGAACATAAACCTCCCCACGGAGGGTGATAATGCCCTGAACGTCCCTTGGTATACGATTTGGCGATCGCAGTGTACCCACTCACTTAACGACTTTTTATGTAAGAAGTTAAAACAATTTTATACCTATAACTGACTCGTGACCAGACAGTAAAACTTTTTTGCTGTCAACAGAAGCTATTCATCAATCATCTCATCATCAGCTCAGCTTACACATGCCCCACTATAAAGCTGAAGCCTCCTCCAAACGGTAAGGATATTAACCTACTACACCACGCTGGTTTCCCGTGTGGTGACGCAGTAAGAATACAATCCACCATCCCCTATCTTATCCGTGGGTGATCGTAAGAGACCATTACTTCCCATCGTTACAAAATTGTTTTTGTCCTTTGCTTTAAAAAAATAGGTAAAGTTATTTTAAGTTTATATAAAGTTGGCCACTGTATATTTAATAAAAAAAAAATATTTTGATATATTTACCAACTCATGCGTCATTAAAAGGGAAGATGGACTTTTGACGGGAATTTGACTTTTGACGGGAATTTGAAAACGTCATGTGGTGCTCTTGTATTATATTCGATATCTTAGTGTTTTAACGTGTTATATTAGATAATTTTGATGGCATTTTATGTAATGTGGTGTGCGGAAATACTGGGATGTAGTGAATATCATATAAAAGTGCTTTACAACGTTTTCGTTTTCCATCAAAATTCCCACAAGATACCATTAACAGTGTGGCCATTGCACTGTTAATGGTGATAATTTGACCTAGACAACGACTGACTTGAAAGACTAAAAACGTGAAAATATTTATAACTTGACACTGGCACCAATAACTCGTATATGTAGCTGATTGCCAATATATAAGAAGAAGAAGAAGAAGGGGTATCTGTCAAAGATTAATGCTAATGCAGTATTAGATGAGAAATTTGATGTAAACAAGTTTTAGGAAGAATAGTGATATTTGTCTAATAATGTGTAGCTACGTTATATTTTATAATAGGTATACCGGCTGACACGTGGCGAGCGTGCGGCCATAATTTTCAGTATTATTTCCATTTTAAATGTACCTACTAGAAAACATCTACGCCATATTTCTATAGAAGTCTATCATGCTAAAACTACTTGAACAGTTAGCCTTTAGATAATATGTTCCCCAATAATACGAGGGTCAGTTTTCAAGTGTAATCTGATTAGTAAGATTATAAAGAACACACCATCGCTACTATAATTATTATAAATAATGTTTTTTTTATATTTCATTCGGTAATAATAATATTAATAAACTAATACCTAATGATAAAAAAATGTATCACAAGATTTACAGGCAAGCCAATAAACCGCAGGACAACTTGTGGTGAGCTGAATGTGAGTGGCGACACTGCGGTCCTGAATACTCCAGAGAGTCCATCAGGGACTCGTCTCCAGCTTGCCTTAATTGGCTAGCTAGAGTAGAAACCGAAGAGTGCCCGAAGGACTCTCAGCTCTAGCTTGCCTTAAACAGCTGGTCAGAGAGGGGTAGCTATATGCTCGGGGGTGGAAGTGTCATTTTCAATGACATAACTACGGGGAAACCATGGCTCTGTTTATTGCAGACTCAATGGTCAAACCGGCGCCGCACCGCTCGACACCCCTAGCCACTTGCACCAATGTTGCTCCCTGTTGCCCGTATGGCTTGTGTGCCTGTGGTGACTGTTTAGGGGGGCCATTCAGTGAGTTGGCGAGTCTACGTCTGCCACCGTTCATCTCTATATATGGGTTTGAAGGCAGACGACAGTTTAAAATTTCATAGATTTAAGATGAACCAGTCTACTAAGCACCCACTTCCATATTCAGATATTAGCTACCATCATCACACAATAGTTTTACACTTACTGCTAGCATTCCACGAATGTTATGTGCAGACGTGGAATGTCATCGGTAGGTGTCCCATCCCAATATTTAGATTAAATTTCTCCAAAGGCCACTGCGTTGGATCCATATCCCCATGTAAGCCTCCCAAAAGACCGGGCATCTTCCATACGGAAGATCCCGTCAATTAAAAGGAGATATTAATTACGTTTAATTTAATTTTTGTTTATAGTATAGTCCAATATTAGTTCTTTTTGTAAGCACGCCATCTATTTGATGCTAAAGTTACTATTTATATCTTTATACTTTTATCACTTATTTTATTTATAATTAAATATTTGTTTATTATGTTACAAAGTTTAACATATATAACTACACAACAAGAAATATGAAAATAATTAAAATAACAAAGAAATAATTAATTTATTTAGAGTCTTAATTAACGAATATTACTTCAAAAATCGAAAATTAATTGTCAATCTTAAAGTGATTTTGGTTAATATTCTATCTACACTCGCAAATATTAATATAATTAGGAACTAGTATTCTTTAGACAGTCACGACCTTATCAATATGTATTTATAAATAGTCTACTTATTATTTTGTTAATTCATTTACCTACTTAAATTTATTTAAAAATATTGCCACTATATAAAATAGCTATTTCTTTTAAATCAATATTGAAATGGTATCATTATTAATAGTCATGAGACACAACATATCGAGATTTTTGGATATATTTAATGAAATGTCGAATATCCAACTTACTTACTGCTCTGAAGTTAGATTGCGCAGGTTATTCAATTCCAGTCTTATGTTTTTTGTTATTACGACACTTATACCAGCAACTTCAGATTGATTAAAAAATTTGGTGATCTGCGGTAGTTTAAAATAGATGATAATAAAAAATAATAAGATTACACTAATTGTATCCATGCATTAATTATTTTTATAATAAAAACTAAAATAATATATTAAAATAGGTATTATATTTTATAATGAATAGTTTTTGTTTTATTTATTTGATTAAATGAAGGTTCTATATTAAACTTTACTCCTGTATTATTGCAAATATTTTTCATATTTATACTTACTTATACACTAATGGTTTGTTTTATAGATATTGATTCAAGTTAATCATTCACTTTCCATTCTATATTCATATTATAAAAAGTGATAATTATATATGATATTATTAAGTTAGCGTTCATATATTTGACATTCTTTTATTTACTATTAGTGTATATATAACTTTATTTAATATTGAACAGTACATTTTAAAAATAATAATTCACTATATCATATTCTCTGTAACTTATTATTTTTATGTCACTAATTTTAACTTATAAGTACATCACTAACTCTAGTATATATAAGTTAGATTCGACGGGAGCTTGTGACAGACATTTTTTTTTATTGTTTTAAAAATATTTCTTTGTAGTTCAATATGAGTAAGTATACTTTGTTACAAATATGTATTTGTAGTGAAAATTTCTGTTATATATTCATGTACGTTGCGAATAAAAAAAGATAAATATGATAACGGCACGTGTCGGTATGTATGTATAACATTTAGTTATGAAGTTACATTAGTATAGTTTACGGCTTAATTTCCTTAAGATAATATCTCTGTTTGTATTATTCATGATTAAATTAAACTGTAAGTTTGCTTTACGTTATGTGGTACATTTTTTTACCGGTTTGCATATTGTTATTATAGTCTGTCATAACGGTATTTTTTTTTACCATGTATCAAAGATGCCAACCTACCTACTTGTCGGGACGCTTTACAGTATGCGTAAGTAAATTGCGAGTACGGCATATTTCGAAATTTTTAATCACGGATGCTATATAAGCTTTTTTTTTGGGTCATCTGAAATACGTGTTTATATTATCACTATTAAAATCACACGATTGCAAAATTTTTTGCCAGACATACCTATTTTGTGAATTTAAGTGACGATCACAAATAGGTATATAGTCATCACGATGGAAACAAAATAGGGTTGACAAACTACTAAAATACAAAAACACTAACTTTGCGATTTTTGAGATCAGTAGGTACTTTATATTTTCCCAACAATCTTCACTTAAAATATTAAATTTTATAAAACATACATTTTTGTAAGGTATTAAGGAATATTCATTTCTCACACCATTTAATTTCCATGAGCTTAATAAAGGACTAAGGGATGTAATCTGATAATATCTCTGCTGAAGGGAGATTTAAAACTCTAAATTGTTTTAACAGTCCGATGTTGCAATCACTATTCCTCCCATTGCGGAGGAAACATATAGGATTAAGAAGAGAAATAAGATGGTGTTTCTATGAAACTACTCATCCTGATGAGTAAACCAGGAGCCCAATATACAAGTTACTATGAATTATGAACCCTTGTTTTGACAGGGAATCACATCAGTAATGGGTTTATTATTATATGTTTAGTATATATTATAGTCTCACTTTTATCACATAAATAAAAAATTAAGGATAATTATGAGTTGGGGTTTGGTTTCAAATTACTATAACATGAATATTTTATTTATTTCATAGATTTGAATTTGCAAATCATCATCAATACTCTTATTCTAATTACTTGATGTTAATACAACTTGTCCTTTTTCATCATCATATCAGCTCATATAAGTCCCACTGTTGGGCTCAAGTCTCCTTTGTATAGGAGGGAAATTGACTTACTATACCATGCTGGTCAGATGTGTTGGTAAGGGCTTTAGTTTTGAATTTTCCTTCTCATAGATGTTATATTTGTTTTATATCCCTTAGTCGTCTCTTGCGATCACCCACAGGTAACATAGGGATTCGTGAATTGTATTCTTACCCCATTACCACACAGAAAGTGTCATGTTCTCTTTGCCCACACATTAATAGATGCAATCTGAGCATTCCATTTCCTTTCTAACCATGTACTTTATTCAATACATATTTTACATTGGTCTTTCCTTGGCTTTAAAGTCAAAGAAAATATTAATTGAAACACAATATATGTTCATACCAGTTCATTTTAGATTTTATAATCTATTTCAATGTTATTATAATTAAAATGTAATAGTAATAACTCATTATTAATTATGTCATAGCTTTTAATTATATCATAAATGTATGGGTTTAGGAATATTCCATATATATATATATATATAATATTCTGTATAGTTAATTACAAATGCTATGTATTCAGAGTGAATCATTCAAATTGATATATTAAGCTAAATATGTTGAAACCTATTTTCCTTGAATTTGATTGATAATGTAAAATATGATATTTGGTAACTTTTGATAGACAAGATGAAAGTTTGTTTTCACAAATAGAAATAAAATAAAATTTAACATGAATTTTGAAAATTCATTCTGTATATTAATTGCTATAATTCGTTTAAATTTATTTTGTTATTCCACTGCTTTAAAGTTTTAAATATATTTTCGAAATCAGTTAGAAGAACATTGTAATACAATTCTCGTGGGGAGGCCTATGTCCACCAGTGGACGTTTACGGGCTGATGGATGGATGTAACACAATAGTTGTACCTATCGTTAACATGCTTTCCCTGAACAAAGGTGTTTGTAACTAGAGTATTACATATACACAATAAAACTAGGTATAAAGCAATGTGCAAGTCTTGCAATATAATCTATGGAGAAAGCAGGGAAGATACATAATTCTAAATCAGCAAATTTATTTGCCTGAGTTTTATAGACTGACGTTTATTTTTAAAGTGATACAAATATAATATACTAGCTTCTGCAGGCGGCTTCGCCCGCGTAAAAGGTTACTTTCCTAAAGCTTTTCATCCACTATTTTTATTTTACCCCTTAAGGGAAAATTTTTTACAAAACATTAATGTCATATTTAATTATATCTAATCAATAGCCTAAAAATAAGTTTCTAGCTTCTGGCTTTAAAAATGACAATACTTCCTTACAACATTTCATCCCTCTTTACAACTTCTTTTTTTGCATTTAAAGTACCTATATAAAAAGTATTTTATGTATTTCTTTTTATTTATACTGTTCATTATGAGAGTGACTAACAACTCTGTCTAAATATATAGTTGGAATATTAAAAAGAACCCAGGCATATAATTATGGTATTATCAACTTTAATAATGGTGGTGGTAATTAAGTACCGAGGTTATAGAACCTCATAGCTTCTGATAATGACCATCAAACTTAAGCTAGTTGCTCGGTTTTCAGTGTAATTTCACTTGGGGATAGGATCTGATATTACAGATGCGGGACTAATGTTCTTTAATGAAGTGATAATCTTAAATATTTGTTAGTAATCCCCTTAAAATCCATTTTGTTATTGAAAATGTTTTATATTATATAATTCACTATAATAGTTTTATAGTCTACCCAGTTAGAATTGGGTTAAGAATTAAGAGAAAAAGACTTATCAATGCTCATTAGAATTGCTTTGTTTAATTTTCTTTATTTTAATTGCATTAATTCATCAATATAAATGTATTTCTTGATTATAAGTGCCTGTGTAAGCCTAAGTAGATTGTTATTTTTTTTTATAAGGCACTGGTAATATTTAAACCTAAACCTAAATGGTTTCATTTAATTTTATGAATATAGGGGGTATTTGGATTAAAATTTGATGTGGTATAGTTTTTCAGGACAAATGGTTAAGAAAAATAATATTTATTGATCATTCTACCAGTATTTAATTTACAACTAGTTCACTTCTTGCTTTAATGGCTATAGTAGCTTAAGTTAGCCATCATTCTGCTAATGTCCGTTGGGTATTACAAATAGTTATTGTGTGATATATTAATGTCAATTTTCAATCAATATGCATTTTTTTACCTGTGGCAATGACTGAGCCTCAATTAAGCTGACTGACTTATGAGTCACAGGAAGCCCTTGGATGAAAGTAAGGGGAAGGAGGCCTATGTTGAACAGTGGACGTTGATGGGCTGATGAATGGCTTGAATGATTTACTTCATTATTGAAATGTTGTAAATTTATGGTTCAGGCTGGCCATTACTGTAACTAAACATTTATGCACCAGATAAGAGTTTTTATGGCTGCATCCTTCTTGTTTGAGCCAGTTGCATTTTTGACTTTTAGATGGCTTACTTTGCCTTAATTAATATTGAATAAAGAAAAATGATTGTTATTAGTTAGGTGTTATGCCAGAAGAGGTTCCGTGCTGGATCTTTCTCAGTATTTCTGAATTCTGATCCTGTGGTAGGATATTAGAATTATAAAATTTAAACAAATAAATTGTGATAATATAATAATTACCTTAAATGCAATTTTTAATAGTAACTGGCCAAAAATAATATAACAAACTTTTTATATAATCATTTTGTTATTCAACTGGCAATGAATTTATATGTAAAATAGTCAACATTTATAAAAATATACTGTAGCGGGTAACTAAAATCTCTGTAATAATGATGACTTAAACACACCACATAAATAACACATTTGAGAAAGAAGAATAACCATAATTTACTCACTCATTATATTTAATAATATTTTATAGATAATTTTGTAATTCACCCTACATATGACCAATAATAAGTTATTTCTTTACACCTCTCTTTATTGGATGTGAGTCTCTAGAGAAGGTAAGACTATACAATTCATTACGTTCATTCATTCTCATATTCACATCCAATTTTGAACATAGGCTCAAGTGAGAATACTAGCATACTTACTCTGCTTGGCATTTGGCTTTGCTATCAAAATAAATTCTCCATGAGAATACTGCTGTCCATTTCCCTGATCCCTCAGATCATTTTTAAGAATATATATAATAAGAAATTGCAACATTTTCTTGTCACTAATTATGAAGATTTCAAACTTTGCAAGTCATATGTATCTCAAGAATATTATGTGGAGTAGGTACCTTATAAGCACCATCTAACCACCCACACTCATGTCTACGAATGTCGTAAAAGATGACCAATAGATTTACATAAACCTGCAGCAACTGCATCTGATGCTGTCTGGTCGACAATTATATTCAAGAATTAGCCCCAGAAAAGTGACTGGTCACAAAACTATTGTCCAAAATTTTTGCAATACGTACACAAGTAGAATAAGAGCAGGATGATGATAAGATTGCTGTATGGTAGCAGCTACGACAGCTGCTTATTTTGCTCGAGGATGTTGTATAAGACTACTAAGAGCTTTATATCGACTTGGACCAATTCCACCTAATGCCCTTTGGTAGTTACATTTCCAAAGAAAGTTGACGTCAGTCAGGCGCCCGCTCATAAAACTATTGCCAAAAACTTTTGCAATATGAAAGAGGAGTACATATTGCATCGACCACAAGTAATTGGGATTAGAACAGGATTTTATCATCATCTGATACGTATACATACGTTTGTATATATGTATGTGACTGAACTTCTAGACGTCTGGATCGATTTTGATATATTTTCTTATTTGTTCTAATAGGTCAAAGTTCCGTTACGACCGATTTAAAAAAAAATTATAATTGTATGGTTGACCGTCTGTTTTGGGTTCAGTTTTATTTAATCCTATTTCTTTTTTCTTTTGTGGTATTCGCTTGTATTAATGACATAGGTACTAGAAACTATCCAATGGAGAATCAGCCTAGGCTTTCAACATATATTATGCTGACTTTGGTTATCTTTTTTGCAGTTATTTTAGTTTTCAGTCAACATTGTTTTTATTTATATTTACAAAGATCTTTAAATGAAAATTCAACTACACACATTGTTAGAATATGTGAGACTTGAAACTTGGCAATACATGTAATATTAGCAATCCATTCCACTGAATCTAGATTTCCAATAGATGTTCAAGTCTCGCCTTTTATTTGGCAATAAATTTTCTTTCGCAAGAGTCTCTAGCATGTTAGATACTAAAGAGTTATTAGCCGACTTATGGCTATTGCAACATTTGGTTTGTAAACAAGCCGGTCTCCCAACCAAGTCCCTGTACAGCATTCGTGTATATTAGAGGCAGTATAAATTTGAATAAGGACCAAAATGCTCATATTTAAAACCCTTGAAAATTAGTGATTCACCACTGCTTCTTCTTACGGTAATGGATTAAAAATACAATGGTCATCATTCATTTCTTTCGCATGGCAATACCAAAAGTGACCGGTTAAGGAATCACCATTGAAATGGTCAGCCATATTCTCTTGGAAAATTATAATTTCAAGCGCGATCGATAATGGGTCAATTATAATTATATTATTATACACTTTTGTCTAAGCTTTATGCCCAAGTAAACGTAGACCGGCTAAGGGATGGGTCATAGATGAAAGTAGACAACCTAATAAGCTGTCATTATTATTTTTAGTTATAGAAACTGTTAGATTTAGAGCACGTCCGGAATACTACCATACTCTCTCAAAAAATCGACATGTGCGTAGTAGTATAATTATTTATCTTAGTTTAGAGAGCTAGGAAGAGTAGGAAGCGACTTAGTTGTGCTTCTGGTACTGAATACGTCCAAAAGCGGCAGTAACCACTTATTATCAGCTCTGTTTTCCAATCTATCAAAGACAATGGAAAGGGTAAAATCGCTTGGTTGTAGAGTAGATTTTGTAATGGGAATATCGATATCTCTCAAACCAGAAATACAAGCTGCGTTCTCACTGACTAGTCTTATGCTGACATCACAAAATCTATGAAGCAGTATAGCTATTTTTAATAACGCAAATATTTATGTATTTCCTTGAAGTTAAACATTCCATTAAAGATAAATCGATATTTTATCTATTACTGCCGTGCCATCCATTGCTGGAAGTAAGCCTCATTCTCTGTTCTAGTATGTCACAAATTCGTATGCAATCCTATGCCCCCTACATTCAACAGCTCACTGCTACTTTGAAATAGTCATTAAGGCCAAATAGAATGCCTATTTTGTGCTCAACCGTAAAAAGTAAAACAATATTAATGTTAACTGCACGAATAGCGTAATAATCCAGTTTGCTAACTCTTATTCTGAGGGTTATTAGTTCCAACCTGTGCAGAACAGTGGTCCACATTTAGGATGTCTTGCCATTACATATCTGTAAAGGCAAGTAAGTCTTTAAAAATATATATTAAATTGAAATGAAATCTAATTAAATTGGAAAATGTAATTGCCGCATTATTATGGATTCTGAGTCGCTGATTTTTTGCTATAAGTATATTGCATCCATATTGAATATTATCGTATGCATGAATAGAATCGATGCTATTCGTTATTAAAACTATTAAACCATTTGTACATAACATAAATGCATTGGGTTTCTTTTAAGAAAACAAAAAACAATAGCAGGGGTGGTAGAATTTATTAAAGTACTACATATATATATTCCAGCTATATTAAACAGGAGTTTGATAATATTATAGTTGTTTACGTCGTCAATATCACGTGTTCTTACATTTTATTGTTTGATATATAATTGTTGATGTTGTTCTGCCAAGATAGACGCCTGTTCCCGTTGCAAATTAATGATGAAAGCTTCCATATAATAATTATAGTAAAAAGTAAGTTTAGGATTTTTTTTTTAATTAGGTACAGGCGGGGCCCATAAATCAGCCAGATGCGGACACGTTGTTAGCATTCTTAAAATTTGCTTTATGCGTCGGCGATTCCTCCTCTGGCATTGTTCAGAGCCGTACACCATCATAACAATGCATACGATTTCGTGCTCCCTCATAATTTGAGAGACCGCTCTGAGGTCTCCTTCTGATATTTCCTCCGACAGCTTGAAGCCTTTATGTCACAGCCAACAAACTGTTGATATCTCTAGCGTTTGAAACACGCTAGACGCTCAACACGGCGCGATGCGTTTAACGACTAGCTACGAATCTAAACGGCGGCACAAAGTATTCAGAATGCACTATCTACATTAGCTATAGTGTACCTAAGTATAGGTCTTACTTGGTGGAGTCTGCGTACTGTGATTTCATCACTGTATTCACATCTCTGTCTAGAAATCAATAGAGCTATTTGAAGTTCTAGATAGGATTAATCTGGGCAGCAGTATGGGATAGTATATTTAAAATGTAAGTACGATTGTGTAAAAATAAATTGTTTGTATAAGTAAGTTTATGTTATTTTATATTGGTGTTCATATTGTAATTGTAAATAATTAAATGTTATTGATAAATAATTTATTAATTATCAAAATATTAAATAAATATCGCGGCAATCAAAGTGGATAATTTATTTCTGTGTGTATAAAAATGTTCGACTGTCAAATATCATAATGAATAGACGTATTAATAAATATATTTTAAATAGGTATCTATTATTTTTTTTTTCAAAGGTAAATATTACCAAAAGAAAATATAAAATAAATACGTTATAAAAAACACTAATTATTGCAGTGAAATTTCATAATTTACGTGAGAATTGGATGCATCGGGCAGTTGACGGAGGGGGAGGTGGGTGATGTGAGGTGGGAGTGCGAATATGAAGGATGCATTTGCGTATATTGTGATCTTACCTGGATGTTATTGATCGAAAACATATATATTTTATCCGAAGAATGCGATGTACGACACCAGCACCCGAAGCGCCCCGCTTGTTGATATCCGTTGCACTTATGTTGTTTGAAAGTTCAAAATCGCTATAACAATAAACAATATCTTTTATTAAATCATTAAATATAATATATATATATATATATATATATATATATATATATATATATATATATATATATATATATAAACAATTATGAAATATATACATACCCATAAATATAAACTTTGATACTTTGTACTATTATAACTTATACTTCAACTAAGTTCAAACAGATTACTTCAAACTTTTTCATATTTAAACCTTCACATTTCTCACTGATTTGATGATATTCTACACAATTTTTGCATATAACGATAATGGTCCTTAAATATTTTCAAGTATGCCCCTAATATTTTGTATTTTGCCAGTGTCGTTACATTGTTTCCGGAGGTTACACGCGGGACGTGTGTCAATGAATTGATGTACACAGTTGCAATATGTACTAGTAGCCTTAGGGGTAGCTATTGCATCGAAAGGGTGAGAGGGGGTGGTTGCGCGGTCATATAAATCTTATTTGATGAGGTGCTTTAGTGCCAATCAATAAATGCAGTTTTGCTCTTTCGCGATCTTTGCTTCCGACGTTTATCAGTACCAATCTAACATTCAATACACTGACGTGAATTGTCATTTAAGTTTCGTTCGTTCATACGTGCACCAAGTTCATACGCGCACCAAGTTCATACGCGCACCAAGTTTATACGTGCATCAATTTCGCGCCGAGCCTGCTCGTATTCGTGACGTTATAATGACAAACGAAATTACTTATACAGCGACTATGTTCTTTGCGGATGTTGCTTTTGTTGAAGAAGTTCAGAGGAAAAAAGAATTGAAGAAGCAACAGGAATATGAAGCGAAATTAGCCGCAGCGGCTGCTGATACTGGAACATCAACAGCATCCAGCACCGCCAATAGTACGTTACAATTGTAAACAAAACGGCCGCAAATACAGAAACGTCTTTACAAAATCATTAAACCTTTTTTTACGCCGGCGATTCGTTAATTTCGGATTCTTGTAATACCAAATAATTCAGACATATATTTTTTTTACGAATAGGTGGTGTTATTTAAAAAAAAATAAGAAATTTGTAAATAAACAAAACGCTGCCAATGTTTTTTTTTCTGTGTGCAAAATATAGGTTATTTAGCAGTTAATTGCAGCCTATATGAGTAGTCATAAAGCTTTACTTCGAGTTGGCCTGCTCTTATTGTGCTGTTATTTATTTACCTTGTTTAATCATCTTTACGAAGACTGTATAAATTATAGTATGGTGACAAGAATATTGGTATTTCGTCAACAACTCCTGAAAATATTTTTACTTTAACACCATGTTTTTGTCAACAGTACCAAGACGCAGTATGACGAAGGACGGTAAACTTCTGTCATATAGACACGTGGCCCCGAGGAATATCCGTGCGGGCAAGAAGAAGCCACGCAAACCAGTTTCGGAGGATGAAGAAAGTGAAGACTCCACGATAGAAGAACCAACTCAAGAAGAACAGAGAAGCCCTTCTCCCATGTTGGAAGAACCCACCGTCAAGTTACCAGAGGTAAGTGGTGTAATTCTTTAAAAAAAAAATATTATTCTTTCATTATATATTTTTGATGTTAACTGTTACAGTTGTGCTGTGTGGTAGCGGCTACGAATACTACCAACCCTTACTTGGCTCGTGGATGTCGTAAAAGACAACTAAGAGCCTTTTAACGACCTGGGCCAACTCCATCTGATGCCGTTTGGTCATCAATTACATTCCTAAGTAACCCTACTTGGAAATGTAATGACGTCTACCGAGCGCCCGGTCATAAAACTATTACCAATAACTTTTATAATATCTACTATGAAAGAAGAGTATATATTGTATCAATCCCAAGTGATTGGGATAAGAGTAGGAGAATGATGATGAGATTATTTTAAGCTAATATACATTCTACTAGGGGACAATGACCTCTCTGTAATGGTTGAGAAACTCACCTTCTTATACTATGGTATTCTAAATAGTTACTATATAATTTTGATTTCCTCATCATGTTTTTTTTTATTATTTATCCCAATTACTTAGGATCGAAGCAATATATTACTCCCCCTCCATCTTTAATAATAAAGCTTTATTTATGGTCCGAGAGCCAGGTGAAAATTTGGTTAATTATTTCTTCTCGAGAGATAATTGGTGATACGCATCAGACAATAGTATCATGAAGCCTTATGACCGTCAGCTGCAGCACGGTGGGGGGGATGAGCAGGTGTAACCTCCCACGCTCGAAGAAAAAAAAATACATTCACTCATTTCCTCTCGGCTAAAAATTTATCAAATTATAGCTAACCCAATATCTCAACAAAAAATAAAAATCAGCTGGCTATAACATAGTGTATTGTACGTCAGCTGATGTCTCGATCATGGAAAAAAAAACTTCACTTTCAGTGATATCCTCTCAAATAAAAATTTACCTGATGATAGCTTATATGTAACTATTGATAAATATATACGTCAGCTGGCTGTATTTCGGTGGAAAAATCGTCAGCTGATAATTTGAAGGTAACGTAGAAGTTAGCCAGAAGCATTTACTGACTATTTAAATGCATCAGCTGACTAAGTTTCCCTCGACTTACTGCTAGCTGATTTTTTTTATTTATCACAGAAACATATTTAAAATCAGCTCGCAAATTTTCATGTGGGAGGAAATGACATCTCTTTAATTATTCGGCATAGCACTCCAATATGAGTGTTGAGGTGAAACAAATATTCCGTATCAATATTTTTTAAACTTATACGTGTATATTCAAATAATTTTAGTTCTATTCCAATATTTAAATAATCTATTTGCTTAGTATAAATTAACTGGTTACTTGATAAAAAATATTTATTATAAAAAAAATATGAAAAATTACAATAAGAAGTCAGTAAATGCAGCAGTCAGTAAATGCTTGCTAGCCAGCTGACGTATATATTTATCAATAGTTACATATAAGCTATCATCAGGTAAATTTTTACTTGAGAGGATATCACTGAAAGTGAAGATTTTTTTTCCATGATCGAGACATCAGCTGACGTACAATACACTATGTTATAGCCAGCTGATTTTTTTTTTGTTGAGATATTGGGTTAGCTATAATTTGATAAATTTTTAGCCGAGAGGAAATGAGTGAATGTTTTTTTTTTCTACTGCTCATCCTCCCCACCGAGCCTTAGCTGACGTTCACGAGACTTTATGGTTCCATTTTCTGATGCATTTTACTAATTATCACTTGAGAGGAACTTGGTCATACATATCTGTTACTGGCTCTTGGACTATTATTTCCATATAAAAAAAGGAAATACAATCGCATAACCTACACACATACATCAATGGTTCTATAAAAAAATTACATTATTTTTGCATGAACCCCGGTAAAAGCCTCCTCTAAGGAACTCCGTCTCTCTTTTACAGTTTAACCAATCTCGTCCTGCCGTTTTTACTATATCGTGTGCCTCCTCCAACTTACATATTGCAAAAGTTATTGGCAATAGTTTTATGACCGGCCGGCTGACTAACGTCAACCCAAATCCCAGTTGGAATGTAATTATTGACCAGACAGCAACAGATGAAGTTGTTAGTCGTCTTTTACGACATCTACGAGCAAAGTAAGAATCGGTAGTATTCGTAGCCGCTACCACACAGCAAGAGTTTTAATTATTTCTGTAGTAATAATGTTCGTTTCATCAAAATCATTCAAACCTTTGGTCAACAGCTGGATGATAGCGTCTCCTTTCTTTATTCAGCGGTTACCGGTTCGTCAAGCGATGTGGCTCGCTCATTGCCACTTCAGCGTGCTAATTCTTCACGTTATAACCATTACAGCAGTTCCTCTACACATTTCAATATTTCGCATCCTATCCCACATAGATACATCGGATATAGCCTGCTCCATAGCACACTGAGATTTTGAGCCTAGTTGTGATGCCGTCATTTAGAGACCACATATTTTTTACATCCCAAAAAACATTTTCGTAATCGCATTTTCGTTTCCGTGTGGTGATGGAGTAAGAATATAATGCACCACCCCCTTATCTTACCCGTGAGTGATCGTAAGAGACTACTAAGGAATATAAAACGCATATAATATCTATGCAAGAGAGAGAAAACTCGAACCAAACCCTATACTAACATGTCTGACCAGCGTGGTATAGTAGGTCAATTTTCTTTCCTATTATGGAGGAGGCTCGAGCCCAACAGTGGGACGTATATGAGCTGAGATGATGATGGTGAGATGACGAATCGCCTTTTAATACCTTTGATACTCCGTTGATGTAGCAGACCAGTTATCCGTCTGGAACTAAAACTGTCAACTGCTGTAGTCAGGCCTAACTTTGAGATCCCCATACTGGTGAAATCAGTGACATCTTCGCTTGGCTTCAAATTATCCAAAGCGAGTATTGCTGCCAGTTTTACTGATGATTCCTCATCTACGATTACGACTTCGACTTACGATACGATTCTCTATGGAAGGTCGTGATACATTGTATCCATCTCCACACTAATAAAGCAGTCACCAATTTTTTTTTTGTAATGTCATTTATGCCTCTGTTGCTAAATTTATGTCAAGCAGATGTACCTCGCCCATATTTCGCTCTGTATTTTATTTTGTCTCTCATGCTCTTGAGAGGTTTTTCAAATCCATTTTATGCATTTGTCCAACCCTAGATACTGTCCTGATAGATATTTTTACTCTGCAACAAGACTGGAGAATTCGCTTAAGGAGGTTTGCCTCAAGAGACGTCATAGCACGTCTATGATATGCTGATTGCAATTTGGACAGCTTTAAAAGCACCTACGTGGTGTAGATTATGAAGAACTCCCCGTGCTATCACTTCTGGTTGTCTTGAGGACATAGCACAGCGCTTGTGGAGTGTTAGAAATGCTTGGACAGAGTAATATCTCTTGTTTCCAACTATTGGTTAAAGTTGGAGAGTGGCCGTGGCGCTTACGCTTTTTGCTAGAAGGCAACTATCTGGAAAGATGGTCATTTGCTCATGCTACAAAAGATGCATAAGGCGTTTAAGGGCATCGAATAATCTCCAATCCTATGAAGGATATTCATAGGGTTCCAGGCACAAACCACTAACTAGGAATAACCCGTAAATGGCCGCACCTTAACGCAATGAACACCTAACTCGTCTAATAAAAGACTTTTTTTTCAGGAAGTACTGAAGACTCTGTACAAAACTCCTGGCGTATTGATGATCGCCGGTCTAGTATCCTGGGATATGACGGCTCGCCGTGATAATAATCCTACTAAGAGGACCCATCCTAATCTTTACACGTTCCACAAGCTGACTGACAGACGGGTGAGTACCTATGTTTAATATGATTCAATATTTCATTCGTCTAATCCACTTAGCTGCGCGTGGTTGATTATAAGATTGATTTGAATATAAAAACTCCAATATTACCATATCATTATTATCATATAATTATTACCGTTCTCCTGCTCTTATCCCAATTATTTGAGGTCCACGAAATATATACGCGTACATATTGCAAAAATGACGACTGACGTAAACACTTGGATTTTTAATTGTTGACCAGATGGCATCAGATGTTGGCACAACAATTAGTAGTATTTTACGACACCCACAACCAAAGTAAGGGTTGGTTGTATTTGTAGCCACATATCACTTTTTATTACATTCAACTGCACATTTTTGGTGGATTACAAATCCGTTCAAGCTAATCGTTAATTTGATTACTTCTACACTAGCGGCCACACTAGCTAAATTATTATAGCGTTTGGAACGGTTTTCTAATAGTTGTTCCCATAGAGACTTCATGTCCCGCATATGGTAATCATTATTAGCTAGCAAATTAGTTTTTACAATTAGCCAAGCATATCAAGTGCTTAATCAACAATAAAGAAATCAATAAAACGTGATTCAAGCTGTTTAAAGTCCTTCTAAAAATTAACATTCTATTAAAAGTATTTTATTTTAATTCAGTAAAGCATATATTATGCTTAGCTTTCCATAATGGGAAGGCTTTTAGTCATGTATGCCACCCTGGGCAGCTTAAGGTTTTGTTTGATTTTGTATTCTCTCGTATGAAGGGATTTATAACTGCTTCCCCACATGGAAAATTTAGAATTGCAGATCCAAATAGGAGTAGTAACTCCTATATAATTTTCTATTTTATCCTGATTTGAAGTACAGAAAAGAGTGTATTCAAATCATAAACGGATTAATAGCTGTTGTTACGAATTTATGTAAATTGAAACGCGTGTTTCTTTTTTGTATTTGATCAGAGAACTTATAAAGTTTAAGAATTCTTGCGTGTATCCTTTTAATCTCTTTAGTGGTAGGTATGTCCTGGTCGCCTGTTTAAATGTAATTTTCTTTTTGTTGGTTGTTATCTGCTAACGTTTTGCTTTTCAAGTTTATCTAAATAATCATCGTCACGGAAAAATACAATTTTGCAAGAAGTCGAGTGAAATTTAGCTTATCAATTTAAACTAAGTAACAATTGAGCTAATTATAGGCTCTTGCTAATATCTACCAGTTTATCAACATCCTCTATATAAAGATCTCTTAAAAGATCTCTTAAGAGGCGGGCGGCCAGTCATAAAACTATTGCCAATAATGATATGAAAGAAGAGTACATATAGTATCGACCCCAAGCAATTGGGATAAGAGTAGGAGAATGATGACTCGTGATATACAGGATGGAAGGGGACCGCTCCCGAAAACAAAGACAGGTAACCCTACTAGTCCTACTTGTAATGATAGGCTAAAAAAAAAATTCATTCGGATGGAAAAAAAATTTTTTTCCACCACGCGACGTCGTTGAACTCTGATCGTGAGTTTTGAATAAATTGCGTCTTTTCTCATCTGAGTAAAGTTACGTATTTTTATAAAATTATCGTTACACGGCACTGTCCTAATACGATGGAATGTGAAAAAAAAAAATTCGTAGAGAGAAAAAAAATATCCGTATCGATTTTTTTTTCTAGCCTATCATTACAAGTAGGACTAGTAGGGTCACCTGTCTTTGTTTTCGGGAGCGGTCCACTTCGACCCTGTATATTTTAATGTGTGATCATTTTCATTTTCTCATTTTTGTTTCTTTTTTGTTAATCACTCATTTAACATGTTTTTTTTATCGTTAATGTTTGTATTAGATTAATTGTGCATTCTGGCATCCTTTTCTCGCTTGATGTTCTTTTTTATTTTATTTTTTATGCTGTTGTGTGTGAAAGAGGCACTGCATTATTGGAAACCGTGCTGACTCCTCATCTATATTCGGTCCTTTTCAATTTATCTTAAATTATATCTGCTAATTCGCGATCTTCATTATCTTCACAAGATCCTTTCATTGTGCTTAATATTATATATAGGTTTTGGTGGCATTAGCATGCGATTGCTGATTGCTCGGGCTCAATACAAGAATGAGGCGAAAGGAATTTCTCTGTAGATAAATATAAAACGGATTTAAGTTACATACCAGAAAAGACATAATGAATTGTATTTTTAACCCACTACACGAGGCTTCCCCGGTCTTTTTACTTTTAAAGTCTGTGAAAAATACAATTCACGTGGGGCAAAACTTTTGAAATCTACCTTGAAAAAAATGTATTAGCAATGGTTTGCGACAATAGTCGTTTACGTATAGAATTATTTTTTATATAACTATTAAATGTTACTTTTATTGTACATTAAGTTTGTGACTTTATTTTATTTAGGTACAATGGAGACTCGATTAGCCGGCCCTCAGTTATACGGATCGATTCGATTATTCGGATTACCAATCGCGATCTTGCACATACAAATCAAATCAATGCAAAGGAACGTGTTGGAACTGGAATTACCCGCCCGCGCTTCGTGTGATTTTTAAGCTTCATGCGATTCGTTATTGCTAACTAATGCATAATGTTACGCAATATATACAAAAACAGCTTTTCTTCGTACTTTCTATTATCCGGATTTTCGATTATCCGAATGCCTAACGACAACGATTAATCCGGTTAATCGAGTTTCCATTGTGTATATATGTGCTTTTGTTCTGGGCGTAAAATTGACAGTGATTTAAATGTTAATATTATTTAGTTGCATCCACATCGAAGTATTTATTTATAGAAAATAAAACAGTATAATATCTATAAAAATCCGATTAAGAGCGAAAAATATTTGTCACAAGTGGGTTTCGAACCCACACCTATTGGAAATCCGTTCCAATCGTGCTGCCACTTACACCACCGTGAACTATTGTAGGACATTCAATTCTCGCATCGTATTATATTTTGTCCCTTGACTTAATACTCAAACTTTGCAGTTACAAAAAACGATGACACAACCCTGTTATTCAAATGAAATTAGCATTTAATATGATTCATTATTTATAAAAACCCGATTACGAGCGAAAAATGATTGTCACAAGTGGGATTCGAACCCACACATTTTTTTCTGCTCGTAATCAGGTTATAAATAATCAAGCATATTAAATGCTGAATTTCAGTAATATGAGTATAATATCTGGTAACTATTAAAGATAGGTAGTTTGTTCTATTTGTTGAATGTAGCTCACTACATCCATATCCAAAGTCCAAAATGTACAATGAAGTTAAAGAATTCTTAACTGTTGCAATATACATGTACCAATAATAGTGTCTATATGTTGAACAATCATCCAAAAACTATCGAACTGTCCAAGAATAACTTACAAGAACTGGGTCAAAACAACTATTCCACATAGAAAACTTATTGACATAGAGCATAGATTGTAAAGAGTCTTTACTTCTATTCTTTGTTACCTTATAATCCAATTTTAAATACAATATTTCGACCTATCCGTAGAATAAAGTTATATCTGCATAATCATTACAATAGAGAAGATCTATTTAAAATTTATCAAACACAAAATCAGCAACATCATTTCTCTTAATTGTTTTGTATATGATTGATTCATTTCCTAATACTATTAAAATCGAATTAAAGAAGAAAAAATAATAAAAAAAATATTTTAAGTAATAGCCTTTCAAAAAATTAAGTCTTAATCTGCTTTTACAACACCCATGAACAAAGTATTGATTATTAATATTCGTGGCTGCCACTATACGGCGTTCAAGAAAATATTATGCCAATAACATTAATTGACTTAGGCTAACTTCTATGTGGATACATCTTTAAGTATTTTTATCCTATTGGGATAGAAATCCTCTTCCCATATCAAGGAAACGGTAATGGTGATCAGCCCAAACTGTGATGGTAATATAATAAGGGAGTTGATGAGACCGCACGCTGTCTTTCCGTTTCGCCGGATGTTTCACGCGATCCGGTTGTCCAGACTATAGCCATATCAAACAAAAAGGATAAAAATCCTATTAGGATCGCGTTTTCTATGTGCATGTAATATGTAAAAATATTATTTTTGATATGTTTTATTGTAAATGGTGTTATTATTTAATGTGTTTAATGTAACTTTTAAGGCATTTAAAAAAAAATCTACACACTTCAGTATTCTTAGAAGACACTGGTTCGTGGAGGACAGTCCTCCCGTGAACATGAACGCTTAAAAGTGATGGCAATTTGACTATGTTAAAAATCAAATATAAACGCGATAAATGCCGTAAAGAAATGTTTTATTTCAAATGTAAAATACTCGCGTAGGAATATCATTAACTTTTAAGGCAAATAGAATGTATTGTGTTATAAAAGTCATGCATGGCCCCCTATATTTTGTCACTAGCTGTGTTTAGGATATTCGATTTATTTACTGTTGTCATTATTATTTCTGTAACATATTATTTATATCATTGTCTGTATATATGTATATATATACATATATCATAAGTAATATTATTTTTATGTTTATATGTATAATATTAGATTTGACAAATCAAAAATAATGCTACCAAAAACTGACACCTAAAATAATTCCCGAAGCAATTGATTGGATATTTGTAAAAATAATTTGTATAAACCTAAATAAGTTTATTAATAATTAAATTATTGTTTTAACAAATTATAAATTAAAAAATAAAAATTATATACAAGCAAAAAATTAAAAAACAATAATATTTATATAAATATTAATCATAATAAATTATTATTTATATAAATAGTATTTTATCGCTTAATATTGAACATTAAAGGTAAAAAAAATTTAGAATGGATTATATTGAAAGTATATTTTCCATATTTGAATAATTTTTCTTTTGCGCTGTAACCCAATTTTTATTAGCTGTAACTTAGGATTGAGTTATTTGCCAGAAGAACCTGGTATCAATTATCTGACAGTAACAATTGAACTGATAATGCGTAGAGTCCAATATGAATAGATATACAAAATGTAAAAAGAACGACTAACATTTTACTTTGTTTTGTATTTTTTCAGTATCGCTTCATAACAAGCCATTGTTCTGCTGGACATTCAATTCTGGTGTCGGAGGAAGGTGAAGCATACGCGTTTGGTTAGTACTTACTACATCCTCTCGCAAATGTTTGCTGCTAAAAAGCAGAACAATCTGCATAGGATTTAGTCTAACTTTGTAATATTAAAAACCTTTCCATGTGGTGATAGAAAGATACAATTCACCACTCCTTATCCTGTCGGTGGGTGTTATAAAAGACGACTGATGTATCCCATATGCAGGGGCGGCTCTAGCACATGTAGCGCCCGGGTGCCATCAATAACCTGGCGCCCTCTTGTATCAAAATGCGTGAACAAATTGGAACAGGTTGATAGTTACAACAAGTTCGACTAAGCTCCAAACCTCGCTAGAATGCGTTCTTCCATGCTTCGTTTCGTTGTTTTGACACGAAACCAGGTAAATACGATCGGATTATGAAGTTACAGTGAGCATGGTGACAAAGCAACCTACCCAAACCTGTTAAATAACGCACCCACTAGGTTTATAAATGATTAAGGCACTCACTGCGTTCGGTGCGCGAGCTCCGTGCGGAACGTTACAGTGGAGGCTCTATGCGTCCCGAGCAGCTCTCAGCGCCCCTTAATACCCGGCGCCCGGGTGCACCGCACCCTCTGCACTATAGGTAAAGCCGCCCCTGCCCATATGCATATAATGCCTATCGAAAGGAAGGAAATCATGCAATAAACCCTATACTAACACTTCTGACCATCTTGGTATATATAGTAGGACAATGTAGGAAAATTGCAAGTAGAAGTACTGTGGAGATGACTTTAGCCTGGTAATGGAACATCATCATCATCATCACTCTACTACTCTTACCCCAATTACTTGGGTTCGATACAATATGTACTGTTCTTTCATAGTACATATTGTAAAAGTCATTGGCAGTAGTTTTATGAACGGCCGCCTGCCAGACGTCAACCCTCCGTGGGAATATAATATATTGTTATAAATAATTGTTGACCAAACGGCATTAGATGGAGTTGGTCCAGGTCGTTATAACTCTTAGTCGTCTTTTATGACATCCACGAGCAAAGTAAGGGTTGGTAGTATTCGTAGCCGCTAACACACAGCCTGGTAATGGGACGTATATGAGTTAATTATGATGTTGATGATTACCTTGAAGAGTATTACATACATACATACATATCATCACGCCATATCCCTTGCAGGGTAGGCAGAGAGAACAGAGTGCCAGAGAACTCTATCCTTGCATACTTCACTCGCTTTTTCAACATTCATAATTCTCTTCGTACACGCTCGCCGGTTTCGGAGACTCTTGACTCCACCTTCTTTCATTACGCGACCAATCTGGTCTAGGTAGGTGAGTCTCGGTCTCCCCCGGTACCTACATCCTTCCACTTTCGCATTGTATATCTTCTTAACCAAGTCAGAACCATCGGAAGAGAGACGATTGAAGAGTATTGATGTCTAGTTATTAAACCTTGTGATCAGGTGCCCTTTGTAAGATTTGAATCAGACGTCTTTGGATGGGATTGGTATATTCTGAACAAAACATTACTAGCCCACAGAGTTTCACTATGGATCTTCTCAGTGAAGACCGCGTTCAATGTCGGTGCTAGATTATTTAATTAATTTCATATAAAAATGTAAATTTGACAATATTTAAGTGCCTTTGCAGGGCTAATATAATAAATGATTTAATTTTTATACGGCAATAATGTAAAATAATAGTTAGGAACCATTGCAACCAAGCTTCAACTATAAAATTTGCTTATATAATTGCTTAACAGAAAATGTCTGCAATGCTTGAACCAAGATTTCAATTCGAAACTTCATAATAGTCGTGCCTCTTATATTAGAACAACAGTTATCATCCATCAATCAGGCTTGCCGCATCCATAGACGTCTAACTTAAAGTGGAATAGTGGTATAAATAATAAAAAGCTTGGGAATTCATCATCTCAGCTCATCTCATATATGTCCCATTGTTGGGCTCGAGCGTCTTCCGTAATGGGAGGGAAATTGACCTACCATACCACGCTGGAAAGACGTGTTGGTATAGGGTTTTGTTTCGAGTTTTCCTTCTCTGACATAAATGTTATATACCTTTAATATCCCTCAGTGGTCTCTTACGATCACCCATAGGTAAGATAGTGGGTGGCGAATTGTATTCTTACTCCGTCAACACACGGATACCCACGAAATTACCCAAGCTTTTTATTCATTTTGAAGACAATCTGATCACACCCCATTTAAATGATCTGGGGCAGCGGAAATAAAGGCATTGTTGACAGACGAGCAAGCGACTCGCCTGATTGCAAGTGGTAACTGCCACTTATGAACCTCTGCACTACTAGAGGCATTTGTTGGATAGTTTACTGCTTCGCCATAAAAAAACTATTGTCTTAACCAATTTAATACTCACGTTGTCTAAATAATTTTTCTGATATAGATTTATTTTCGAGCGCATTTTTTCTTTCTTTTTTTTTATTTTGACGCCACCCTCCACTAAGGAAATAATTCTTGTAATGCGGGGGACTTTATAAACCTATAGTTAAGTTAGTCAATTTACACCCAGATTAAGAACACTTTGTGGATCGCACAAAGTATTGTCCTGCGTAGGAATCGAACCCACAGCGGAATTGAACCCACAGCAATGGCACGGAAGGTCGATATCTTAACCACTACGTTACTGAGGATAGGAGTACGGCAAAAAAATTGAAGACTTAGTACAGTTAGGATTGCTATCAATTTTATTCTATAATTTTTACGACATTGCAATCAATTTGTATTTCACTTCTAGGTCGCAACACATTTGGTCAACTTGGGTTTGGTGATACCATTACTCGCAACATACCGGAGCCTGTACCAGCACTTCGAGGCAAGAATATCATCCACGCAGCCGTTGGACGTCATCACTCGCTCTTTGTTACTGGTAAGTGCCAATATTCGGACTTACGAATTAATATCATCTCATATACAGGGTGTCCCAAAATTCAACGATAAGCTGGCACCAGCAGGTGGACCTACATATGACTACTCGAGAACAGAAAAGAAAAAAATTCTACCTTGATTTTTTTTTTCATTACGACAAAAAAACCAAAATCTTTAAAAATGGACATCCTTTATTATATTATTAAGTGCTATTGCTACAGTTTTACAAGTAATTCTGTGATTTTTTTTGTATTGGCAAGGTAAGTAGCACTACTATCGATCACAACCATTAAAAATTCCAGAATATCTATAGTTTTTACACAAAAATCAATCAAAACTATGTTTTTTTCATAAATTATGTAAGATTTTGACTTTCAGCTCACTTTCACTCATCATAGTGAAAAAAAAAAGTATGGACACTACTGTGGCAAATAGTATTAAAAATTGGCGCAACTAACTACAATTCTAAAATGGTATAACATTCAAGGCAAACTAGCCACAAAAATATACTTAGGTGTACTATTTCAAAATAACAACCATATTTCGAAAATTGTTAGTGTTGATAGTAATCACTTTTACTAAGTAGCCAAAATGTTTTTGTAGCAAGTTCCCAGAATTTGAATGAGACATGTGCGTAGTCCGTAGATCCACAGTCTGAATTATTTTATGGCGAAGCTCGTCCAAGGTTGCAATCGGTTTTGTGCAGACTCTGTCCTTTAGACAACCCCAATAGAAAAAGTCCAGGGGATTTAGATCGGGTGAACGGGGTGGCCACAAGATAGGACCAAGTCGCCCGATCCAACGCCCTGGGTACTCTTGGTCTAAGTACTCTCGCACAGGACGGGCATAGTGAGCTGGGCAACCATCGTTTTGAAACCACATGGTTTGCAAATCACTTAAGGGCACATCTTCTAATAATCCTGGCAACTCATTTTGTAAGAAGTTTAAATAACTATTGCCATCTATGTTTCCTTGTAACTCAAAGGGCCCTATCACTTTGCCATTTATTATGCCAGTCCATAGGTTAACCTTAAATTGGTATTGGGATTGTCTTCTCTCACCAGGTGCAGATTTTCATTGTTCCAGCTATGAAGATTGTGAAGATTTAAATATCCATCTTTCTTGCATGTTGTTTCATCACGACGACGTGACGTTTTAAAATTCTATGTGCAGTACTTTTTGGGATTCCCGTTGCTGCTTGTACAGCACGTACAGAGGTAGTTGAATCGTTTTCTATTTCATTGAGAACTTCTTCATCGTGTTCCGATCTAGGTTTTCCAGCGTTTCGCCTGTCAGATGGTATACGACCCTCCGAAAAAGCTTGATACACGTTAATAAATACGCGATAATCCGGATACCTTTGAAGATTAGGGTACCTTGCTCGATATAATCTGCTAGCAGCGTTGGCATTGCATCGGCATTCTCCATAAATTAGGTGCATATTAGCGTATCCTAACGCTGTGTATGGTAGCGGCATGATGAATGCTAAACACTTGAAAATAAGGCAAAACTTCTTTAAAAAAAACACAAAATCACAGTCTAAAATAATGCCAAGTCAGGTCAATTTCCAGGTCACTTAATTCAATCCAAAAGTCGTCAGTATCAGAGCCACTTTAATTAAAACAGAACGGTGTGCAGTAAACAAAGAAGTAGAGCATACTGACTTGCTGTGCTGCTGAGGACATTAATTACTTCTCCACCTGCATTAATGTTACTAAACAATTAGCATCTATCTATCTCCCTCTAACGTATAATCTCTCTATCTCTGTCTAACTTATTTTATGGATTTATGGACTACGCACATGTCTCATTAAAATTCTGAGAACTTGCTACAAAAACATTTTGGCTACATAGTAAAAGTGATTACTATCAACACTAACAATTTTCGAAATATGGTTGTTATTTTGAAATAGTACACTTAAGTATATTTTTGTGGCTAGTTTGTCTAGAATGTTATACCATTTTAGAATTGTAGTTAGATGCGCCAATTTTTAATACTATTTGCCACAGTAGCGTCCATACTTTTTTTTTTCACTATGATGAGTGAAAGTGAGCTGAAAGTCAAAATCTTACATAATTTATGAAAAAAACATAGTTTTGATTGATTTTTGTGTAAAAACTATAGATATTCTGGAATTTTTAATGGTTGTGATCGATAGTAGTGCTACTTACCTTGCCATTACAAAAAAAATCACAGAATTACTTGTAAAACTGTAGCAATAGCACTTAATAATATAATAAAGGATGTCCATTTTTAAAGATTTTGGTTTTTTTGTCGTAATGAAAAAAAAAATCAAGGTAGAATTTTTTTCTTTTCTGTTCTCGAGTAGTCATATGTAGGTCCACCTGCTGGTGCCAGCTTATCGTTGAATTTTGGGACACCCTGTATGTTCGACTGCTGGGCCAGAGCATCTTCCATAGTCGGAGAAAAATTGACCTACTATACCACGCTGGTCAGATTTGTTGGTTTAGGGTTTTGTTTCGAGTTTACCTTCTCTTACATAGATGTTATATGCATATACCTACCTACCTTTAGTCTTCTGTCATGACACCCACAGTCAAGACAAGGGGTAGTGAATTGTATTCCTACTCTGTCACCACACAGATATGCACGGATGCGCGAGCATATATCCGTGTGTACATGCGAATGTATAGCTTATCATCATCATCTCAACTCATATATGGTATGTCACACTGTTGGGCTCGAGCCTCCTCCATAACGGGAGGGTAATTGACCTTTCTATACCACGCTGGTCAGACGTGTTGGTATAGGGTTTTGTTTCGAGTTTTCCTTCTCTCACATAGATATTATATGTGTTTTACATCCCTTAGTCGTCTTGTACGATCACCCACAGGTAAGATAGGGGGTGGTGAATTGTATTCTTACTCCGTCACCACATGGAAAGTATAGCTTATAGTGGATTTCAATTTTCAATAGGGTGATGGATGGATATATAAATCTTAATAAAAAAATTCTTGTTATTTTCAGATACGGGTGCTGTGTACGCATGTGGTGACAACAAGTGTGGACAGTGTGGTGTTGGGAATACTTCACCACAATTATTGAAGCCAACACGCATACGATACACGTTAGTACAGACAATCGTTTTACAGTGGAATTAATGGGCGAAGACTTGTTATTGTGATGAAGTAGGAATATAACCACCTTTCGTGGCCGTTGATGTGGTAAAAGACGGTTAAGGTCTATAATATGCATATGACATCAAATGAAAAGGAAATATCGACATAAAACTCTGTAGCAATTCATCTGATCAGTGATATAGGTTGCTTTCCATTTAGTTCACACAGAGGGACTCTGCAGTACATTGTGAAACACTGCCAAACACTGTGTAAAAGTTTAAATGAAACAGCTAGCTGTTTCTTTTACACAGTGTTTGGCAGTGTTTCACAATGTACCACAGAGTCCCTCTGTGTTGTAAATGGAAGGCAACCATAGATAGACAGGATAGTTGAGTCAATATCCCTGATATTGTGGAGGAGAACTGATTAGACCAGTGAGTAATATATAGGCTGAAAAGAAGGCGGAGGCTGGTGTGGTGACCAAGTGGGAATATTGTGTGTGACTGCTAAACGAAAGCTGAACCTTGACTGCATATATGGCTTAGTGGTTAAGATACCGAATTTCTTTGCCAGTGCAATGGGTTCGATGCCAAACAATACTCTGTGCTATCCAAAAAATAGTATTCTGAGTCTGGGTGTAATTTGTCGGCGTTCGTTATATGTTTGTAAAAGCCCCCCTAATATAAGGATTATTTCCTTAGTGCAAGGTGGTTATTTATAGAAATAAAAAATGACAAATGGTTCAAATTACTGAAATTTTTAGCATTTAATATGCTTAATTATTTATAAATACCCGATTACGTAACGAAAAATGATGTCACAAGCGGGGTTCGAACCCGCACCTATTGGGAATCTGGCCCAATCGTGCTGCTTTCGAACCCCGCTTGTGACATCATTTTTCGTTTCATAATCGGGTATTTATAAATAAAAGGTTGTGTCGTCGTTTAATACAATTATAACTGTAAAGTTTAAAGTATTAAGCCTATACAATGTGTAAACATTGGCCGGTAGATGGCATACGTCACCTTGAAGACGTAAGATATAATATGAAGCGAAATTTGCATGTCCTAAAATAGTTCACGATGGTGTAAGTGGCAGCACGATTGGGCCGGATTCCCAATAGGTGCGGGTTCGAACCCCGCTTGTGACATCATTTTTCGTTTCGTAATCGGGTATTTATAAATGACAAATGGTGTTTGAGAAGAAAAGTATATCCATTGTGTTCCAATTATAAATAAATCTGTTTGAACGTTTCGACGATTTTCATACTCTAATGGTGTAAATTAAGTTGAGAATGATATTTAACTGGTAACATGTTTTCTACATGGACCAAGGTCCTGGGTGTATTAACATAAATTTATAGTATACTAATTATTTTTTATAGCGGTGCACCAATATTAAAAGTGGGATGCGGCGCGGAATTCTCCATGATCCTTGACTGCAATGGAGCCCTGCACTCCTTCGGGTTACCTGAATATGGACAATTGGGTAACATAATAAATAACATTATATGTTCGATACAAACAGCGTGAAGCATGATATGTATAATCAGGGAGTAACTACAGAGATGGCGTCTGATAGGGTTGTATGGAGAAAGAGGACATATTGCGTCGACCCCCAAGTAGTTGGGTTAAGAGCAAGAGAATGATGATGTTCTATACAAATTATGAAAATAAAACTTTTACATACATATCATCACGCCATATCCCTTGCAGGGTAGGCAGAGGGAACAGAGTGCCAGAGAACTCTATCCTTGCATACTTCACTCGCTTCTTCAACATTCATAATTCTCTTCATACACGCTCGTCGGTTTCGGAGACTCTTGACTCCACCTTCTTTCAGCACGTGACTAATCTGGTCTAGGTAGGTTAGTCTCGGTCTCCCCCTATACCTACATCCTTCCACTTTCTCATTGTATATCTTCTTAACCAGACGTTCGTTCGGCATTCTTTCCACATGTCCGAACCATCGGAGCATTCCTTTCGCATCTTTACACCAATACCCTCCTTCATACCTACTCGCTCTCTTACGTCGTCGTTGCGAATGCGGTCGGTCAGCCTAACTCCACAGATTTTCCGTAGAGATCGCATTTCGACTGCATTAATTTTGCTTTCATAATGTGAACGTAATGATAGGTCGTTACGTGCAACGAAAGCGCGAGTGATGATCAAATTAATAATTTATTAAAAAACATGGCACTAAGGCATGTTTTTTTTGGGAGGCTATGGTCTGGCCACACTTCGTCCGTTCCGTCCGGGGCGACGGAAGGGCAGCTCGTGGCCCTATAACCCACCATATTATCTCCCCATCGGGCCGGCCACTGGTACCGCTTCCTTGACATCCGTGGCCAGCTCGGCGGGTCACTCTTGCTGATAAATTGAAGCCTGTGATCATAAATATACTGGCTCGTAGTAAATCTACATGGTAGTATCACACTTGTAGAAAACAGACTTCTGAGTAGTTTGAACGTGAACTTGTCATCAATGACCGGCCCGACGAAATACCCTCTCCTTGAGCGACGTCTCCCCAGTGTCGGTCACTCCTCGCGCGGTCAGCTTCTCGGCGGGTGACGGACTAATTCCCCGGTCCAGTCACCCGCGGCCTCAGCTAGGGCAGCATCAAGCGCAAATAAAAACCCTATACCAACACGTTTGACCAGCATTGTATAGTAGTTCAATTTCCTTCCTTTTGTGGAGGTGGCTCAAGCCCCGCACCGGTACGCATTATGATAATTAATTCATCAATCTATTGGAGATTCTAATCCACTATTAAACAAAGGCCTCCCAACTGAGACGATATAAACCATAATCGCGGAACTTAGCAGGCAAGCTGGTGCTGATCACCACTGTTAGTGTAATAAATTTAGAAAAGTGCTGCTGTCCAAACTTCTAGTTCATCCTTGACTACTTTTTACGACTTCCACGGTCAAGAAAAGTTGTAGTGAGGCATATTATAGTTAAATCATCACTACAAAGCTTGGTCTTTGCTATTTAGTGACTTCAAAGATAGATACTGTTCAATATAACGACCTATCGAGCCAGATGTTACAAGTTTTATTCCCACGCAGTGCAATACCTTGTGCGATCCACAAATTGTTATTCTAAATCTGGGTGTATTTCGTTTCCGTTAATTACATGTCTGTAAAGTCAGAGATGTGACTTATCTAAGATACAAGTATCTGAAATACAGATACAAAATACGTATTTCCATCTTGTATCTAAGATACTTTTTAAAAATTCATCTTGTATCTTGTATTTAGATACCTTTTGTTTGGTATCTTAGTATTTTATGAATACTTTTTCTGACAAAATACTTTTAGTAATATGTTAGCAGACATTTATAAAATTATTAGTCCAACACCTCATTGATGTCACATTTTTTAACAAACTGTGCTAGGTATTTCATAATTTTTAATGTCTTTCTTTTAAAATCCTTGAGCAACTCAAACCAAATAATATCACCATACAGTTTTACGGGTCACGTGTTTCAAATGCTGTGTTATTGGTCAATTTCATTTTAGAGGACTTTGAAAATAATAATAGTTATTTTAACGGCGTTTGCAACTAATATTATTTTTTAAATTTAATTTATAGCAAATTTTTGTTAGCTACAATAATAAGCATTGACTTATAGCAAATAAAATTTAAAAATCGTTCCTTTGGTACAAAAATGTAAAAATGTATCAAAAATCACTTTAGAGGGTTTTAAAACTATATCTATCATTTCAGCGATTAACACGATTTATTCGTAAATAATATTAATGTCAATTGTCAAAAATAAACTTAAATTCATTAAAATAAAATCTTGTTTTCTTACAAAAGTATTTTCATCTTAAGAAGTATTTAGAAGATACCTATCTTGTATCTAGTATTTCAGATACTATTTTCAAAAGTATTTTGTATCTGGTATCTGAAATACTTAATTTAAAAGTATCCTGCATTTTGTATTTCAGATACTTTGTACAGGGTATTTTGTACATCTCTGTGTAAAGTCCCGTACATACAAGAATTATTGCCTTCAGTACTGGCTCTTCTTAGCACAAAAATACATCATCATCACAATCCATAAATGTCACACTGTTGGACTCGGGCCTTCTCCGTAATAGGAGAGAAATTAACCTACGTGTTGGTATAGGGTTTTGTTTCGAGTTTTCCCTCTTCTCGCACAGATGTTATATGCGTTTTATACCCTTAGTCGTCTCGTACAATCACCCACGGGTAAGATATGGGGTGGTGAATAGTATTCTTACTCCGTCACCACATGGAAAAATACATCTGTTATTCTATTTTTGCCCTTAGGACACAACACTGACGGTAAATACTTCGTGACTTCCACCAAACTGTCGTTCCGCTTCGAAACTGTGCCAAAGCGGGTTGCACACTTCTTTGAGAAATCCAAAGATGGTCATATATCACCAGTGAAGGACGTCGAGGTTGTAGACTTCTCCTGTGGAAATAACCATACGGTAAAAACTCAAAATTATCATGAACATATTTCTCAGATGTTGCTTTTTTAGGTGTGAAAGCGAAATAGACAGACAGATAGTTAAATTTTTCATTTATAATATTAGTAAGGAGTATATATGATAATTCTTCTATATGTTTGTATGACAATAAACTCAAACAGGGACTGTCCGGTAAGTGTTTATGACGAACACATGTGTTTTCGTTTTGTCGACAATTTATTGGACGTTAAATAAGAATTGAGTGATATTATTGGTAGCCTATAATTGTTTGTGTTTATTGTTGTAATTGTTATATTGTGTGTTTAAAGGTTGAGGGTTAAGTTTTATTTATATTTAATATACGTGGGTAATGTGGGACGACCATGGAGGTTGACGATCGACCCCCTGGCCGCCCTCCAGATCCCAATTTATTGGGGAATAATAAAAATCAACAAGCTTGTAGGGATGCTACATTTTTGCCAGTGTTAACAGCACCTTTATCGAATTTTGAGATACTTGTGGCGGCTGTTAATCGTAAGCGCGGTATAGATGTTGTCAATGATGTGAGTTCACCTGTCCCTAAACAACAACGGCATCTCGCCCCCGAACGTTACAGTCGAGGTCGTTATTCAGTAAAAGATGTGGCTCCATTTTTAGTCCATGTATCGCGAATTGAGCAAGATCCAACTTCGGGAACTACCCTCAATTCTATAAAATTCGGTCAATTGCTACTTAAACTTAATATAAAAAATATTCTTCAAGATGGTATTAAGAAACTTGGTCGAAACAGAATTTCGGTTGAATTTAAGTCTCCTGAGGATGCCAACTCCTTCTTAGCTAATACTGAACTAGACAGTAAGGGTTATACAATTACTATTCCGTCTTTTAATATTTCTAGGATGGGTATAGTCAGAGGAGTACCAAGTGACTGGTCAGATGAGGAGGTATTGCAAAGTATAAAAACCCCGATTGGTTGTAGCCCTATCCTCAAAATCAGGAGAATAAACCATAAGAGTATTAATGATGGGATTCCAGAATGGAAGGTCACTTCCTCTGTAGTCCTTACTTTTGATGGTACCCACGACTTTCCCCTACTGTCTCCTACCGGATGACAGTATTCTCTCAACCCAAAACTCATGCCCCTCTTACACCTGGCTACAACCAAAAAGCTTACAGAGAGATGACTAAGAACTATTTTTCTCCCCTTCTACTAATGGTTGTGCTCTGAATGGAAAAGTTTCCACCCCTGATATATCTTCTGATAAAATAGAGTCAATAATTTTATTATTAACCTCTCTTCTCAATCAAATCAATATACCTGACCACGTTGCCCATAACATAGTTGAACTGATTATGACTCACTTTAATAACATTCCAGTTTCTACAGTGGAATGCCAGGAGTATTCTACCCAAAAAGCATGACATCATTTATTTAATCAATATGTATAAACCATTAATATTTGCCATATTTGAGACGTGGCTTTTACCACATCTCAATTTTAGAATTCCACAGTATAGTACATACCGCGATGATCGCAATGATGGTTATGGCGGAGCTGCTATACTGGTGAAGAATAACTATCCTTGCACCCTGCTTACCTTACCTTCTCATGGAGATCGGATAAGTGTCATTGGTATTAATATCCTTGGCATTAATTTTATCTCTATTCCCTCCCCTGACTATACATGTATACAATTTCTTAGAAATTGATGTAATTTTTCCAACCCAATTATATTACTAGGCGATTTTAACTGACACCATTTTTATGGGGGTCTGACCATTCCGACACAGCTGGTGAAGAGCTTGTTCAGTTAATTGATGAAGTGGGTCTCTGCGTTATGAATGATGGGTCGCCTACTAGACTTCCTAGACCAGGTCAACGTAAGAGTTGTCGAGACCTAACTTTATGTACATCAAGTTTAGCCTCATTGATGGGTTGGAGACGTCTCGATTTAACTCATGGTAGTGATCATTATCCTATTTGTTCTACCTTAGTGAATAGATTACTCCCTACTTCTAATAATCACAAAAAGCCTCTTTTAAAGTACCGGACCTCTGATGCCAGATGGGATGTTTACAAACAGGAATTGGAAAATAAAGTCCAATCAATACCACCAATTTCCCACAGTAATTTGGATGCTTGTGTATCGCAGTTCTCTGAAGCAATTTCAGTAGCTGGGGATGCAAGTATTCCTTTAAAGAATGCGGCTTCAGGGAAACTACCATCTCCTCCTTGGTGGGACAATGAATGTACAAATGCCATTAGATTACGAAAACAAAGTGAATTAAAATACATAGCAAATATGACCATGAGTAATTTGCGAGAATTCGGCCAGATTCTTGCTAGATCTAAGCAGTTCCTTAAGAAAAAGAAATATGAGGGTTGGAAGAAGTTTTGTTCTTCGCTTTCTCCTTCATCTCCATCATCACTAGTGTGGCAAAGCCTAAAAAGATACAGACGTGGTTACTTATCCCAAAACTCGTTCAACTTACCTCAAAACATAGCCCTTCAACTAATTAACAAACTGGCCCCTCCTTTTGTACCACTTCTTGAAGAATTTCCTTTTTTGCCAAATAATACATATTTTCTGATGATGTACCTTTAGATCAATTATTTTCCTCTAATGAACTGGATGTTGTACTTAAATATGTTCAGGACTCAACTCCTGGGCTGGATGGCTTTCCCTACTCCTTCTACAAATTCACTGGTCAATACAGTCGCCAGTTTTTATTCAATTTAATCAATTCTTGTTTTAATTTGGGATATATGCCTGACGATTGGAAATCCCAATTAATTATTCTCGTATTAAAAGCTGGCAAATCACCGGAAAATCCTGACCACTATCGACTTATTAGCCTTATCCCCAGTTATAGGCAAAATTCTTGAACATTTAACAAAAAATAGAGTAGAATGGTTCGTAGAGAGTAAAGGTATAATAGCTGAATCGCAGTTTAGATTCCGGAAAGGGTATAGCACTATGGATAGCATTGACACTTTTATAACAGATACGCGAATCGCCTTCCGCTGTTGTATAGTATATACACTTCTGATTTACACAAATCATTAAATAGTGACTGCCAAGTTTTATAATATGCAGATGACTTGGTTATATATGTTTCTAACCCATCCATTGTAGAGGCTACTGAGTCGATGCAAATATCCCTCAATTCTCTAAGTCAATGGCTTTCCTTTCATGGTCTGCATTTGTCAGTCGCTAAAAGCTCTGTAGTAATTTTTACTCGCAAAAGAATTGTACCTAACATATATCTAGAAATTGGCAGTTTTCCTATTAAGATTGAAATGGAAATTTCTAGGAGTCATTTTAGACTCCAAATTATCAGGTGTGCCCCACTTTAACTACATCATTGTAAAATGTGAAATAACCTAAACATGTTGCGAGCACTTGCGAGTGTTTGGTGGGGAGCTCATCCATACTCCCTAAAACTTGTATATAATGCAACAATCAAAAGTTTATTTGACTATGGTTCATTTCTTTTGGAACCATGAATAAGAATTCTTTGTTAAAATTAGATAGATTTCAATGTAAGGCTCTTCGAGTAATGTTAGGATGTATGAAATCCACTCCATCCAACGCTCTGCAAGTAGAGGCTGTTGACCCCCCTCTTCCTCTTCGTAGACAGTATCTCGCTGATAGATATATTTACAAGATCTATTTCCTTAAAAATCATATTTTACTACCCAAGCTCTGTCAATTAGATGGTCTATGTAGACAAGAATATTGGATACATAAGGATCCTACTTTGATGAAAAATTCATGTGATAGAAGGGAGAATATCTATTCATCAATGTACTAAATATCCCCTTTATGACTCACCGTACGAAATATTAAAATTTATCCCAGATTACAACTCTTCTATTCAGGTGGATAAGGAATGCAATAATGTTAATTGCTCAGTTTTCACATATAGTTGAGAATGAGTGGAGAGGATATCATATGTTTTTCTCAGATGCTTCTAAGCTCACTTTAAACGGTAATACTGGTATTGCCGTCTTTTATTCAAATTCCCAAATTATCCTTCAGTTTCAATGCCCTTCAGAGACATCCGTCTTTACTGGGGAGTGTATAGGTATTTTAGAAGCATGTTTATATATAATTTCCCATAACGCTATCAGGAAAGCTATTATTTTCTCAGGCTCCAAAAGCGCCTTAGAGGCAATTGTCAAAAATCCTTTCAAAGATAAGCTCAGAAGTCCTATCATATCTGAAATAAGGTCTTGTTTGTACAATTGCTCTCAGAGAAAAATTGAGATCGTATTGTCTTGGATTCCTGGGCACTCTGGCATCAGAAGAAATGAATTTGCTGATGAAATGGCCAAGGATAAATAATAGTGTTGCTGATCGCAAGCACTTTTCTATACAACTTTATGATTTGCTCCACGCCTCAAAAACAGACCTACTCGCATCATGGCAGACTTTATGGACAGAAACTAGTAAAACTAAGGGAGGTTTTTATGCCTCTATCCAAGGAACTATTCCTCTTAAACCATGGTTTTTTAAATATAAAAAAGTTTCAAAATTAATCACATCAATAATGTGCAGAATACATCTCGGCCATTGCTGCACACCAGTTTTTTTTTGCATAAGATCAGAACACGTGATAGCTCACTGTGTGAATGCGGCCTGGACGAGGGTACTATTGACCACATTTTCCATAACTGTCCCAGGAACAGTGCCTACTCCCTAGATAATATTATAACTAAATTAAAAATTCAGAGACCAGTTAACGTACGGCATCTCTTGTCATTATTCCCCAACCGCCATATCATCAACGCTTTTATTAAATTTATAAATACTAATAAAATAAAACTATAATAAGCTAAGCATTTAGTCTATCAGTATGTTAATATATATATATATTATATGTATTTGTGTTTATGTATCTATGTCTGTGTATGAATGTATGTATACATACATACATATCATCACGCCATATCCCTTGCAGGGTAGGCAGAGAGAACAGAGTGCCAGAGAACTCTATCTCTGCATACTTCACTCGCTTCCTCAACATTCATAATTCTCTTCATACACGTATGTATATATTTATGTGTTCTTTCAGGCTCCTTTAATGTTGTCACAATCTTAATAAATTTAAGTATTTACCCATGTGTAGCCATACATGACGCTGGCAGAAATTGCTGAAAGAATAAGCAGATTGCCCTAAAAAAAAAAAACTCAGCTGGACTAATTTCGATGATTTCTTTTTATGTTAGATGGCATTGAAAAAATAGCTGCGTGGTAGCGGCTACGAATACTACCAACCCTAACATTATTCGTGGATGTCGTAAAAGACGACTTATAACAACCGAGCCAACTCCATCTGATGCTGTTTGGACGTCTGGCAGACGGCCGGTCATAAAACTATTGCCAATGACTTTTACAATATGTACTATGAAAGAAGAGGACATATTGTATCCCCAAGTAATTGGGATCAGAGTAGGAGAATGATGATAGCATTGAAAAAAAAAAATATATTTTTTTAGTTTTGCATAGAACAGCGTCTATTGAGTCAACTAGTTCAGTATGAATGCCTTTATGATCACCACAGGTAGCCATAGATTCAAAGAAGCGCGCATTCAGTTGGGGATTCGGTGGTTTCGGTCGTCTGGGGCACGCTGAACAGAAGGACGAAAGTGTGCCACGCCTCATCAAATACTTTGACTCGCAAGCGCGTGGCGTACGCTCAGTACACTGCGGCGCTACCTTCAGTCTCGCCGTCAACGAATTGGGTAAGCATAACGTCACTCAGGTTACCCCTTATGGGTAAACCAACACTTGCCCCTAGAAATCATAAAAAAATGACTGGGGGAACTCACCTAAATTATGTGACATGTTCTTCAAAATATCACGCTTGATCACAAAGTGAGGGTTAGGTCCTCGTCACATCAAGCTAAATTTATTCATCATCAAGAATTTTTTACATTTGTTTGCATAATAAAATAATTAAAACCATAATAATGACTGAAAATAAAGAGCGGAAGGTCTTGGTGTATATTCATCATTATCGTCATTACAACTCATATATGTACCACTGTAGGGCTCGAGCCCCCTCCATAATGGGAGGGAAATTGACCTACTATTCCACGCTGGCCAGAAGTCTTGTTATATGGTTTTGTTTTGAGTTTTCCTTCTCTCGCATAGATGTCATATGCTTTTTATATCCCTTAGTCGTCTCCTACGATCACCCACGGGTAAGGTGGTGAAGTGTATTCTTACTCCGGCACCACATGGATAATTGTATTCTTACTCCGTCACCACACGGATAATTAGTGGATATAACGAGTAGTTATCTAGGAGGAGGGGTAACAAATGGTTAACGGTGTATGGATTTGTTCCCTAAGGGATGCAAGCAGTAAACATTATTCTAAAACAAGATTAACTCGTAATTAAATCCTATGAGACTACCTGTCTAACCTGAATGTTAAAGTAATTAATTTTCGCTCCCATTGTGTATGCAGCTTAAGGCGCCAGGGGATGTATTTGAGCTGATGAAACACATCAAAGTAAATCACCATCATCATCTAAGCTCATATAAATCACACTGCTGGGCTCTAGTCTCTACCATAATAGGAAGGAAATTGAGTTACTATATAGCTATACCCCTACACCCCTAGTTATGCAAAAGTCCATGGGCGGCAGTATAACTTATCATCAGGTGTGAAATCGGTACAAGCCCTAAACAAAATTATAAACAGCTTACTTACTGTAATGAAATTCCTACACTAAAGATACCGACACCGGCACCGACTTCAAACCTATCAATAGATAGCACATACAAATGATAGTACATATTTTAAGTTATTTTGTAGTTTTCAGTTAGTTTTTTTATTTTTTACTTTTTAGTGTTACAGACACACATAGGTTGTTCTAGTAGTAGCGGGGCTTTAGTTACTCGTTTATTTGACGCACACGTACTTAATGCTAATTTTAGACTTATATGGTTTTGTCATGGATACCATTGTCAGAACTGGACCAAATTGAAATGGGACCACACGGTAAGCAATAGCTTTCAAATAAATATAAAACATTAAAATCGCTTCGCCCAGTCGAAAGTTATGAGCAAAACAAACATAAAAAAAATAAAAAAGAACGTACAGACGAATTGACAACCTCCTCCATTTTTGAAGTCGGTTAAAAATATACTACGTACCTACCTAGTATTAGTATATCTCTTAATATTTAATTTTATATGTATATTTTTTTTGTACAGGAGCGTTATTTATGTTCGGCCAAACGAAACGCACCGGCGAAGCTAATATGTATCCGAAGCCAGTTCAAGATCTAAGTGGTAGGTATTATCAATTTTTTTTAATGTGGAGTCTTACTTTCTATGACTTGACCTAACAGGACTTATATAACCTGTACATTATGAACAATTCCATTCATCCATTCAAACATCAACTTACCAAAATTCATGGTCGGGCAAAGGCTTCCCCACGAAGGGGATATTTTAACCCGTCATTACATGGGGGAAGAGAAATATTTTTGTTATGCTATTGTCCAAACAGAGTAGAATATCGTCATCATCATCTTGGCTCATATACGTTCCACTGTTGGGTTCGAGCCTCCTCCATAATGGGATGGGAATTGACCTACTATACCACGCTGGTCAGACGTGTTGGTATAGGGTTTTGTTCCGAGTTATCATTCTATGGTATAGATGTTATATGCTCTTTATATTCCTTAGTCCTCTCTTACGATCACCCACGGGTAAGATATGGAGTGGTGAATTGTATTCTTACTCCGTCACCACACGGAAGGAGTAGAGTATAGCAGTACACTAATAAAATTTGGATAGAAAATGCAGGCGAAGGAAATCTTGACATGAAACCTTATACAACCCATCGGACGAGCGCATTATAAATAGTATTTCCCTTCTATTGCGAAGGAGGCCCGTGGCCAGCAGTGGGATATATATCAAATTGTTGTTGTTCATAATTGTGATGATACATACACACATCATCGCGCCATATCCCTTGCAGGGTAGGCAGAGAGAACAGAGTGCCAGAGAACTATATCCTTGCATACTTCACTCGCTTCCTCAACATTCATAATTCTCTTCATACACGCTCGCCGGTTTCGGATTTGATGATATGTAATTTTTAATTTGTCATTTTATATAGGTTGGAATATTCGTAGTATTGGAACCAGTAACACATCGATTGTAATAGCGGCAGACGACTCATTAGTCGCGTGGGGAGTATCACCTACTTATGGAGAATTGGTATGTATATATAAATACTACTTTTTGGGGTGATCTATGGGTTGTGGTATGATCTACGCTGTTCGGTCTTCTAGTAAAAAAAGACCTCTTTAGTGATCAATGGTGATATTTCTGGAATTTATTAGATGGGTCGTTGGTCTAATGGAATTATATATCTTGCAGCTATTAATATTATAATTATAAAAACACGTTTTTTCTATGTAACAGTAGAGAGAGAAGTTTTTTTCTTAGCTTTTATTTGTAGATAATCAAAAATTGAGCAGGCAGTACAGATTATCTAGGATTTTTTTGTTTGTAACAGCCATTTTTGGTATTTATTTATATACGTGGCGTGTTTTTTGACGCTCTTTAAATATCAATAGATTCAAATCCGTAACTTTTAAAATGTATTCGTATTTTAATGATGATGATGATCATAATTTCATGACCGATTTCGTGTCGATCGTTCCAGAAATAGGATGACTTTTGATGACGATGTTGAACATGGGTCCAGCCCTTTTGGCTGGGGGTTATCCCCTAGCCTTAATGATGATGATCATCATCATTCTCCTACTCTTATCCCAATTACTTGGGGTCGATACAATATGTACTCTTCCTTAATAGTAGCTAAATATTGTAAAAGCTATTGGCAAGTTTTATGACCGGTCGCCTGCCTGACAACAACAATGTCAACCCTCCTTGGGAATGTAATTGTTGACCAAACGGCATCAGACGGAATTGGCCCAGGTCGTTATAAGGCTCTTAGTCGTCTTTTACGACATCCACGAGCGGAGTAAGGGTTGGTAGTATACGTAGCGGCTATCACACAGCTCAATGACCAGAAATGATTAAGGCGATTTGGTGTATATATTTTTTAATAAAATTTCTAGGGTATGGGCGAGATCAACAAATCGACAGCGAGACCTAAAGAAGTATCGCGCATGGACGGACTGAGCATCACCCAAGTGACAATGGGTTACTCCCATACCCTATTGCTTTGCGACGACTCCGCTGAGGAAGTGAAGGTTAAACTAGCATCCCTCCCCACATTCGCCCCTAAAAGTGGACAAACAACACCAACTGAGGGTAGCACTACCGAATAATACTTAATAAGTAATTAATTGCTCAAATGAGGGGGGCAATGAACCACTTTTGGGCAATTTTATTACATTCTATTTAAAGGTGATTCATTTGGGATTATAATTTATATCACATTAATTTTATTTATAAGTAAAATAAATCATAGGTTTTTGAAAATATTGTTTGATCAATTGCTCAGTTTAATAAAGGTGTAAAAAATATGTGTTAAAATTTGGTTAGCATTTGATATCAATCATTTCGACCTATCCGTAGATTAAAGTTACATCTGCATAATCATTACTTTAGAGAAGAGCTATTTCAAATTTATCAAACACAAAATCAGCAATATCATTTCTCTTAATTGTCTTGTACTTGATTGATTCATTGCCTAATATTGGTACCTTTTATATATATCATCAGTTTAGCTTTATAACTACAATAAAAACGATATGGTATCATAATCATATATAACTTTGTTCTTCATATAGGTTGATATATAATAGCACCCATCTCATATCTTAAAGTTCAATAATTCCATTAGCATTAATAATTTCCTTAAATATTAATCATATTTATTATAATTTGATCATTGTGGTTCATCTTAAATAATTTTATAACTTTAAAATCACATTCATAATATTTCTTAAGTTCAAAAACTTGATCATTGTTGAACATTTGTTTAAGTTGTGTAATTTGATCAGTATTTATACAATTTAAACATTTAAATTATGTCCTAAGTTCAAAAATTTGCTCAATAATTATGAGATTATTGCTTTATTTAATCTGTTTAAGTTCAATCATTTGATCAATATATGATTTAGAAATTAAAATCCCATGAACACCTTTCAGATAATATGTTTTAGCTAACTTATTAAGGTTGGACTTCTCTTCATACCATACATATGCTTGACTAATTTAATTAAATATCAAAGAATTAATTGTTCTATCCTCTAGAACCTTCGAACCCTTAATATTTCACGTACATAAAACATACTTAAAATCAGCGTCTAGCCAGCATATAGCATGCCATTTGTCCAACTTCAGGTTGAGGCTATGAAGTTGAAAATCCTTTATGTTAAACAAATTATTAATCTACTTAAAATGTTGATATTAACAAGCTTTATTACATTAAATTGTAACATCAAGATCTCAGATTTCAAAGATTTTCCAAGCGATATTTTCTATAGTAAATATTTTATCTGTCACTGTATATATAAGATAAAAGGCTTACCACATCTCTTTTTACCTGTACAATACATGTACCGTATCCAGGGTTTAGGAGGTTCAACCCTCAAGTTACCAACCTCGATAGGCAGCTATCAATTATCCAATAGCAGGTCTATTGTTACTAATAAATTAATCATAAATAGACAAGTAGTTTTTAAGAATTCATATTGATATTGTATTAACGGATGCGCCTCGATCTGTCCAAAACTAACATTATTGGTTAAATAGGATTTCAAATTATCCATATTGCCTTCATATTGAAAGTAAATATCTGACCCATTAATAACCAATAATAATAAACAACGATCGAGGTATAATCTGTTTTAGATTGGTGAATGACTCCGAACTTAAGGTTCATTGGGAATCTTTTTAGATAGTACTTAAATTGTTTAAAAATAATCAATAATAAATTAATAATAACATTCTCGAGCAGAAGACGAATTTGAAATAAATCAACGAATTTCTGTATTTTTTTTTTGTATTAGTGAATAATAAGCAAACATTTGTTAGTGGTACTTAATTGGATCTTGTTTTTTTTTTATATATTTTTGATAATAATTTTTCTGTTTGTTCAGTATTCAACTGTTGGGACATTAGTTCTAAGATAATATATATATTTGTTTAATGTTTGGCTTCAACACAGATTTCGTAAGATTGTATGTTTTATTATATATATATCTATTTAGTACATGGGTACATGGATCATTAATATGGGTACATATCTTTATATGTTAAAACTCTACATGCAACCTTGATTGGTTAAAGTTTTCAATAATCTATCTCGAATATATTAATATTGCACAAATATAAACGTATTTATAAAATATGCTTCAGTCATTTATTTATAATTATTATCATGAATTATTTACTATATATTCAAAATTAGACGCATCGATTTACTTTAAAAATATTCTTCATTTTTATTAAGGTTTACAGTGTTCTAATGCAGTTTTACAACAGTATAGACTGAATGAACAATATTATACAGGTTGCCGATTTAATTAGTAGAATCCTTGGAAGGAGATGTATCAGACCATGATACACTATCCAAATCAGTAAACAAATAGTACCTAATTTTTGATTAAATTGCCCTAATGATAAGCAGTCAATACACTTGTACTGTAAAAGTTCGATGTAGGCCTATACTCATGCTTGTGACATTGAACTAGTAGGCCAATAGTCCCGCTCTCGCTGCGCTCACCGCCGCACAGCTAGATCGAAATGTACCTACATGTCAATGTACGCTGGCAAACCTATTGTTTTTATAAGAAACAAATCACTTTATCTCGGGATTGGGCAGAGCTAGGAGTCTGCAACTAACTTTATTGTTTTTTATGACGTCATTCCTACAACTTGTTTAAGTTATTCTAGTAATAAAATTGGCAACCTGTATATTCTTTATTTCTTTTTAACTTTGAATAATTGAAAATACCATCACATAATGTTTTTTTTTTGTTTTCAATAATATTAATATCTCTATTGGACCTAATGAAAATCATTACAAATTTGCAATGCGCTTCCCTAAATGTAAAATGTAATTAATTACTATGTATAACTAAGTTCGCAATTATGTAGGTATTATATTATGTAATATTTAAGCAATCATATATAAACATATCCAATAGATGGCGTAATAAAATGTTGCTATTAAAGAGAAGTGAACGCGAAATTAATCAATAGACGAGATAACCACATTGGCTTAACCAACCAGTAGGCTTATAATTTTTTTAATCACAAATATTTTTTTATATAAGATAGATTATTGAAAACATCTAACAGTTTGTTTGAATGAATAAGTGATATAAACTAATTTAGTGATTAATGTTCTTTATTAATATTAATTATTATAAATAATAGCAGAATATGTTTACAATCAGATGTGTAGATGTGAAGGCCACACATGAATATCTAACTGTAGATCCATCCATGATAGTTCTCGTATGGATAAAATCTTTTACATTCCCTTAAACTCAACCAACTACTACATGACTTTACAGTAGGTCGATGGTTAATAATTCTATAGGCTTCAGTTGTATGATCATTATCATTATTCCAGATCATATACGGGTGGTATATTGTCACATGGGGCTCGGAGTTCCTTCAACAATGTCACGAAAATTGACTTACTATAATCTCAATAGTTAAATGAGGAGTTAGTTTTAGTTTTCTTTCTCTTGCTATCATGTTAACTGCTTACGTACCTTAACTGTCTTTTACGGTTACCTACAGGAAAGGAAGGGGTGGTGGTCATTACAAGAATTATTAATATAGTCATGCTGAAAACATTATTTTTGATGGATTTTTCAAGTACTCTTTTTTCTATTCAAAAATGGGAGTGACAGCATTGTTATCCTGAAATTTAATTCAAAAGAGTTGAAGTATTTAGATTTTCAGTAGTTTGTGATACAAGAAGTTCCTCCAGTATTTTTTTTGGTAGGTTAAATTCTGGTCATGTCCAGTGCAAACCATCCAGGGCGTTGGCAGATTTAGGCTAGTTGACTTAACCTGTGCCCTATTACCATCTACCCACTGATCAGGCCACCGATACACCAATTCCCTGCCAGTTCCCCTAATTAAATTTATTTTTAATGGTGATGATATCTTCAGATTCGCTCCACCATACCTAGTCTTGTATGTGAGCCAGTAGCACTTACCATAAGGTTTAACATTACTTCTGCAAACCAAATCACACCCTAAGCAATAATTATTGGAATGTGATAGATATTAATAGCAATAAAAGTTAATTGTCATGCGAAATCTGTGCGGGTACTTACTGAGAATGTGTACATTGTAATCGCTTTAAAGTAAACATACAAGAGATACTTAACGAAAATATAATGTACTAAAAGTACCGTGCTATAACTTGGCACTGTTTGTAAAGGTTTTATTACATATATAACTAGAACCTTGCAATACTATGCTTATGCATGTTGATGAACATACATTGTTAAAAATCACATGTGAGAACATAGGCTGATTTTTAAATGGATTATTTACTATTCATCATTTGAGAGCTAAACTTTAAAATAACTTATCATAACTTTAAAACTGATGCGTTCTTGTGGGAGATAGGTCGTAATGACAGAAAATTTTTGAATAATCTGCATAAGTTTTTTTTCTATGCTAATGAATTACAAAAATAAATGTCATTTTTTATCACAGTATGTTTAGTGAGTTTTGGACTATAATGGATAAGTACTACAATAAATAGTAGTCTCTAAGTGTGCTAACATATCTAATCAGGCAAAATATGTTAATGGTTCATTACGCAGTTGCCGTTGTCATAACAACTTCTGAGAAAATATATTTAGAAATTGATCATCATCCAATATCATATTAAAAATAGTAAATTTAAACAGTATACTAAATATTTTTAAAATTTAAAATGAAATTTGTATTAATTCTTGTATTATGAATCATATATAGTCATCAAAAAATTGAATGAATATATTTCATATATAATAATATGAAATATATTCATTCAATTTTTTGATGACTGGCCTGTGTTGATGTTGCAAACATTGCCAATGTCAAACGAAAAATTGTACTGTAACAAAATAATAGAAATATCTGTAATTTCATGCAATGAGTCATTCAATTTCATTCAAGCAGTCGGATTCTATTCCAACTCGACCATACAATAAGTCCGTAATTGTTTTTCAAATGCATAAATTATAATTAGCTTAGAATGAGACTACTTGCTGTGTATAGAAGAAAATTTTAACTGAATTGAAAAACATTACGTTTATTCTTGGTTAGTGAATTAGTGTTTTAGTAATATATTTTTAATCAGTCTATAGTACTTTTGTGCGTTTGATCTTGTTGATTGGGCGCAAAATTAGGGCATTTCTTCAATATTGATTTAGTTGATCGCTCTGGACTTTTCAAATACTGATATTTGATGACATTCAAATATTTTTTATTCAAAAGTGATACCTAAATAAGTTTTAGGCATCTCTTTTAAAAAATGTCCATTAATATACCTATAGTAGAAAATTAAAAAAATTTACAGAGAAGGATAGTTGCTGTATTAAACTTATATTTCAGTGCCGTTTGCAGTATCTGGTCCGGTCCATAATATTTTATATTATATTTTCAATCAAAAAAATTAAACTAATATGGATGTATCATCTTGGAGATAAAACAGTTTTTACATTTTTATATTAAATAAATAACTTAAAAGATAAGAAGCTCGCTAAATTTCTTGTCGGATCTCCTTTGGCTGAGTTCCATTTGAATTATTGAATTAATTCCATGTAAATATTGACAATAAGCAATTGCCCATACAAGGTTTAAAATTGAAAAATTAATTAATAAAAACTTTAAAGCGTACTCACATTCTCAGTATTTACCTACGGCTAATAAACGCCCACCTCAATTACATCGTTCTAGTATACGATTAAACTATAAAATAATTAAAAAAAAAAAAACAACATTTTTGAACATGAATATTTTTTACTTTAACATTCTAGTTGTAAGACTTAGATGTAAAAAGACGTACTTATTGTTCTATGTAAGAATGGGAATGCCAATTATCTAGGACTTGATTTGCTATGCCATCGGAAATTTAACGCTGAAAGCACACGCTTATAACTAACGCAAAAAAAAACGAGTTTGTTAAAATATAATGTCATTCCACATAATTAAGCTGATAACATAAAATGGCGCGTAAACTATTTGTATGGCATCAGTGAATAAAGGTATGTCAATTGTCACTTGAAAAATATTTTTAATCACTAAATTTTCACTGTCAAGACGTATCGGTTGATTTTTCTCTGATTTTAATTTAAAAGGTTTACGTCACGACTTGATGAATATCAAGAACCATCGCCATAAATATGAATATTGAAGGAATTGATAACTGAAACCAATATTTAAGTAGTGGAATTAATAGAAACAGTTTCTTTAGTAAATTATATATGTATAAAAGATATTCAGAAATCGTTTGGCTGTAAAGATATTATTTTTATCGTCATTATTGGTATATGGACATATTGGACATTAAAAATTGTGTATTTGTGCCCCATTGTGATCCAAGATCCAAAGTAAGAGAATCTTACTTACCAAATGAAAACCATACTTTATCGAATGTCTCTGAATCTTTTTCAATATGGCTGCCGCATATGTTCATGAATATAGTTAATTAAAATTATATTTATATGATATGAAAAATAGTTTTTTTTATAATAAAAAACTATCTTTTTATATTATTTAATATTGGTGATTATATTTTTTTAATTTTAATTATTTGCATTTTTATTTTTCTTTTTAATTGATTATATTCATTAATATATTATGGCAACCTTGTTGGTTATGTTCAGAGACAAAATTTATTTGACAAACCAACATCAAACAAATTCCCCGCACATTTTTGAGAATAACTAAGCTAATAAGTTCGATGCGTCCACATGCAAATATAGATAGCGACATCTATCGTGTCGCGACAAAAACTGCAACGGATTAAAAAAAACAAGGATAATGGAGTAAATTGATTGGAGTAAATGGAGTAAATTGAAATCATCCCATTGACATCGTTCCCTGATGCAACAGTTTCAAATTCCATGCAAACCAAATTAAAATAAGTGTATAAAAATTTTTAAATAACATTTTATTTCATCAAGTGACAGTGTACATATAAAGATTGCAAACATTCCTATTGTTAAATGAACATAAACGTATAATTTAAGATTTAGATATTATTGTTGTTGTAAGTGTTTTAACATTCCTCCATTCTGGGCCCGGGTTGTGTTTGACCCTGTTTGACTACTGGGCCACAGCTGAATAATAGACTGAATTTTATTCAAACTTATTGTTAATACAAACATTCTATGAACTTCAGACCTGCATTGTATGTAATAATGTCATCAGATATTCATATTACTTGAGTTAGGACCGGGTTTTTACAAAAATCAGCACTCTGTTTATTTTGTATTATTTTAATAATTATTTCAAAAGTTATGGTGTGGTTATTTAATATCTATTTGCTATTATAAACATGCTCTATTCTATTTTAGGCCCTCACGGGGTTATGATCAATTTACTAAATTTTGGGTTACACCGTCAGCCCAATAGAGATGGGTAGGGAGTACGGTGAGTTATGGGGCCGCTCGCCGCACTTCTATCGCCCCGGACGCAATAGATTTCCAGACCACAGCCTATCCAAAACAAAAAAGGTTTAGTCTGACTGAAATAAATTGTACTACAGTCTGGCATATTAGAATTCTAAAACTTGTCTATGACCATCAATTACCCGCTTCCTATTCGGTAGATAGCTTATTCATTAACAACCAAAGTCAATAAAACTTTTGAACGATAATATACATTAATACTACGAAGCATGTTTGGCGTTTATGGAAATTATAATAGCTTCACACAGTTGTAGAGGTTTCTACTTGTATACAGAGTGTTAAAAATATTCTATTTCTATCATTACTTAACTCTCTGGCACGATAGTACTTTTAATTTTAAAAAAATGTTAATTTTTTTTTACATTGAAACATTTTGTCCACTATACCGTTTAATCCTATATATATATATCAGCGACATCTTAGGCAATCTCGGGGTCACCGCTCATGAAAATATTTAGTGCCCGGTAGTAAAATAAATGAGTATAAAAAGGATTTCTTTATATAAATTTTTGATTTATTTGTTATTTTATATTTAAAAAATAAACACATAGTGAATAAAACTGCAGTCATTATCAGGATATGAGGTCTTGGATAGAGTGCCGCGTGCCCTTGCAATGAAAGACTACTGATTATGGTCGTAGTAGCGTGTCAGCGTAGTCTAGGCCAATATGACACATTAAATCAATGTAACTTATCAAAGTTAAAATTTAAATTTTATTTAACTTAATTAACATAGGAAAATGTAATTAAAATCAACGTTGTGTTATTTATATTGCCTCAAGTGTCACTTAAATATTAGGAATCGTTGTTTGTCATACAGATTGTTAACATATCGACGAATATATTTAATCGGTGTCGCTATGTTTCAACCAAATGAAAATAGTATTCGTGTCAGATTTTTTTTCAGTTATAGTATAAAATGGTCTAGTGGACCAACTCCTTAAAAGACATCGCCATTCTTATTAATACCCACGTTTTTTTTTAAATGCAAACCATATCCTGTTTGTTGTATTTATATGTTCATTATTATTGCAAGATACTCTATGGATACAATAGTATAAATCTTTATAACTCTTAAAGCAGTGCTGTTGAATATGTTTTTCTTATATTTAATATGATTTTTATTGTACCACAATATGAGGATAATAATCTCCTTAGCGATCGCCACGGCGATCTTGTTGCAATACAAAACTATTTCTATCAATGTGACCTTGCCAACTGTAATGTTTGATATACAAAACTCTTTTTCATTGTAATAAGTTGTTTTATTTATTTATTTAATAATAGAAAATAGTGTTCCGTGTGGTGACGGAGTAAGAATACAATTCATTACCCCCTATCTTACCCGTGGGTGATCGTAAGTGACGACTAAGGGATATAATAACCCTATAACATCTATGCAAGAGCAGAAAACTCGAAACAAAACCTTCTTTCTACCAACACGTCTGAACAGCGCGGTATAGTAGGTCAATATCTCTTTCATTACTGAGGAGGCTTGAACCCAACAATGGGATAAATATCAACTGAGATGACGTTGAAAAAATATATAACTAGACGTGACGTAAAGATACACTATGAAATTAAACACAGACATTTTAAAAATTGCAGCTATTACAGGTAACATTTTAATTTTTCATCATTGCTTTGGTAGCTACGTATACTACCAATCCTTTGCTCGTGGATGTCGCAAAAGATTACTAAGAATATCGACCTGGGCCAACTCTAATTGATGCCGTAATTACATTCCCATTGGCGAACTATCGTCAATAACTTTGCTTTATGTACTATGGAAGGGTAATAGGAAGTGCGTCGACCCTCAAAAGTAATATTCAAAAAATAAGTAAAAAAGCAAGAGCAGAAGAATGCTGATGGTTTGAATGATTCGTAAATCACTTGCTTAGATTAAGTTTGTGTTTATCACAGCAGTAACACCATCAGGTTTGCTGCCTGCTCGTTACCATTAAAAAAAATATCAGTGCGTACAAAGTACACATCAGAAGTAAAACTTTAGTAAACCAATTTTTAAATCTCGTTTACATACATCAACCAATAGCGTGTATTCTCTGTCTCCCCCTCTCTCTCTCTCTCTCCTTCCCCTCTCTCGCCCCCCTCTTTCTTTCTCCCCCCTCTCTCCCCCTCGCTATTCTCGTGTCACGTCTAGGGATGCGAGGTTACTGGAAAAAAATCGATTAAATAAAAATCGATTTTTTTTTATTTAATATTAATCGATTTTCCAAAAATCGATTATTATCAAAATAAATAATCGATTTTTACGAAAAAATCGATTTTTTTCTATTATTTAAAAATGTATATACTTTTCATATTCCAATAATAAACCTAAGAGATTCATATTCACAATTAATCAGATTAAAATCAAATAAAATTATATGAATAAAAAATCAACCAATTCAAATACAAAATTCATCAATCCTTTAAATTTTCAAGGTAAGGAATAAGGAAACTAAGTGTAATTATTGACACTTTTTTTTTATTATCATAAAAATGAAATGATGAGCGCCCTAACAAAATAACAACCTTATTGTCTCAAAAACTAAAATATAAATCACAACAAAAAAATGCCATAAATGTCCAATACTATTTTACATTTAGGCTTACGTCTAGCAGTGGACGACAATAGCCTGACATGATGATGATTTTTTTTTAGGGAGGCATAGTCCGGAACGTGCACGTCGCGTCCCCTACCAGTCTAGTCAGACTTCAATCAGGCTCATATGCGTACCGCAGTACGGGTTAGGGTGTCCCCCTGAGGCGACGTGGGTCGAGCCAGAATGCTGGAGAATATTGAAAGAGAGTATGGTAGATACAGCGAAAGAAGTTTGTGGAAGCTCAAAGAAGCATAGAAAAACAAATGGTGATCCTTGGTAGGATGAGGAAGAGGCAGCTTCCGTAGAGCAAAAGAAGAAAGTGTGGCTGGACTATGTCTCTTCTTTGAATGACAGTATGACTGAACAGAAGAAGGAAATATATCGGCAGTGTAAAAATGACACCAAGGCCTTAGTGAAAGAGAAACGTGATAGAACAAATATGAGTGCAGAAGATAGGCTGGCTAAAAACTTCGAGGGTAACACCAAACTCTTTTGGAGAGAGGTGGTCTCGGGGTGGTTGGTCAGCCTTCAGAATGAATAAAATAAGGTCTAAAGGTAAGACATTCTTACACAAATATAAGACGTGTTAAGCCGATTGAGGGAATATTTTGGCGACATGTATGCGGATACTCGGGTTGTCTCGATTATCCGTGGTCTAGTAGATCAACATTCGGCACCAGCGTCCTCCGATGGCATCAGTATGGATGAAGTTGAATGGGCGATAAGAAGTTTGAAAAATGGTAAGGCAGCGGGCATTGATATGGTGTCTGCCGAGATGATCAAGCTTGGCGGCACCTGTGTCTGGGAGGCGTTCCTGATGTTCCTCAATTTATGTTGGAGCTCGGGAATAGTTCCCAGGGACGGGAATAGCGCAGTCATCGTGCCTTTGTTTAAAAACAAGGGTTCACGTTATGACTGCGCAAATTACAGAGCCATAAGCTTCACCAGTTTGGCAGCAAAAGTGTATGGTAAAATTATTGAAAGGAGAATGAGGATGGAGTCCGATGGTTTACTGTGTGAGGCATAAGGAGGTTTCAGGAGTGGAAGGGGATGCATGGATCAAGTGTTCTCTCTGCGCAACATTGTGGAGAAGCATCTGGCTCTAGGTCAGAGGGTTTCCTGCAGTTTTGTGGATCTAGAGAGAACATTTGACACGGTTGCACGAAAGGAACTTTGGGACATTTTACTGGAGTATGGTATTAACGGTAAACTGCTGCAGGCTGTGCAGTCCCGTTACATGGGATGTAGAGCTTATGTGCGGCTGGATGATGGAATGTCGCCTTGGTTTGACGTCAATATCGGCGTTAAGCAGGGCTGCGTTCTATCAGCCAGGCTGTTTATCATATATCTGGATAAATGTCTCCAAAGGTTGAACGATATGAATGTGGGAGTCCAGATGGGCGACTCAGTGGTCAGTGCTCTGCTCTATGCAGATGATGCAGTCCTGCTGGCGCAGTCAGTGACTGACCTGCAGACCCTAGTCGACACAATGACAGAAGATTGTAAGAAAAGGGGTCTACGCATGAATGTGAGTAAAACCAAAATAATGGTCTTCGAAAGAGATGAAGCCAGAACAGATGTAAGAGTAATAATAGGTAATGATGTACTAGAACAAGTGGATGAATTTGTATATCTTAGATGTGAATTTAGCCAGAATGGAAGCTACACCACTGATATAGAGCGAAGAGTAAATGCGGGAAATAGAGCGTTGGGACAACTTCTCGGTAGCCACCACCGAAGCCAGAAGACACGTGTAACAATACATAACTTGCTTGTTCCAACATTACTATATGGAAGCGAGAGTTGGGTATGCAGATAAAAGTATTAAAGTAAAATTAATGCGCAATGCGATCTCTACGGAAAATCTGTGGCTGTGTTAGGCTGATCGATCGCATTCGTAACGACGACGTAAGAGAGCGAGTAGGTATGAAAGAGAGCATTGATGTAAAGATGCGAAAGGGAATGCTCCGATGGTTCGGGCAACTGGAAAGAATGTCGAACGAACGTCTGGTTAAGAAGATATACAATACGAAAGTGGAAGGATGTAGGTACTCAGGGAGAGCGAGACTAACCTACTTAGACCAGATCGGTCATGTACTGAAGGAAGGTGGAGTCATGAGTCTCCGAAACCGGCGAGCGTGTATGAAGAGAATTATGAATTTTGAGGAAGCGAGTGAAGTATGAAAGGATAGAGTTCTCTGGCACTTTGTTCTCTCTGCCTACCCTGCAAGGGACATGGCGTGATGGTATGTATGTATGCTGCTTTAAATTTGTAGTATTACTGCAAGTTTTTAGCTCTTTGGAACAGTACTTGCATATTGCTGTATGTTTCTTAATCGTAAAATATTTTCGCCAACCGCTTTTAGATGTTTTACTATTGCAAGATATTTTTATTGTTTACCAACAACTACATATATTATGGCACTCTTAACTTGTAAATAATAATGGATTTACTTCGAGTTTTATTCATCCGTTCCATAGATGGCGCTTTTTATAAAAATAGATTAAAACGCATAATTAATATAATCGATTTTTTAAAAATCGATTAATATTACTATAAAAATCGATTATAAAAAATCGATTTTTTTGAAAAAAATAATCGATTAAAATAAAAATCGATTATTTTTTAACATCCCTAGTCACGTCTCATCTGTAAAAAATTTACTCTCATGCGCGCAGAAGTTTCACAATAGTTCAAGTTTCAAAATAAATATGGCGCGTAACGGAAAAATGTGGTAAATTACCACTGTGTAACCAAATGCAAATTTGTTTGGAACCATGTTGACAAAATGGCCGAAAATCCACTGAATTCCACGAACACGAAATGTTATTGGTATCTTCGGGGAATTTTAGTGGAAATGAAGACGCTGTAAAGCACTTTTGTACCATATTCACCACATCTCAGCAGTTCCTTAGTATCACATTACATAAAATACCATCAAAATTATTCAATATGACTCGTTAAAACACTAAGATGAATATCTAATACAAGACCGCTATGGCACTTTCATATTCCCGCCAAAAGTCCCACTATTATTTTCTCTGTTGCGGTAATTTTTTTCATAAGTAGCCATGATTATGCTGCCTTTAGGAGGCAATTCTCACTCGTAGTAGATCGTGAAATCGAGTTTTAGTTCCGAACTCATTTCTATTTAGTAGTTCTTTATATTTATAGCTCTCGATTATAAGCTTAGATCTCGACTAGCCGGGACCACGCGATAAGTAATCTCATATTCAATTCGTTAAATTTAGGTACCTATATGTTAAAAGTATAATTTTGACTAGGGTAAATCTTCACGTTCACAACCCTCGAGCCACGTAATGAGACGTATAGAAGCTGAGATTATGTTGAAATATGCTTGTAAACATCATAAGCTAATCATCATATCATTTACAACCTCACTTCCTTCACTTTATACGGCTGAATGGTACTGTTCAACTTAGCAGCCCTGTTATTCCAAAGAGCTCAGTCCACCACTGCATCATATTGAAATACCTACTATAGTAGACACTTCTTGTAGCAAAATGAGCTATACAATTAGTTTTGATAAATCATTAAGACTTCTGGCGATTAAATTTGTAATTTAGAATTGAATTATTACTTTCAAATTAAATTTTATTATTAATTTCCTAATAACATTACTACGATAAATCCATCCTTACAATGTGAGATTGGGTTATGTCTGCCTTCATAGTAATAGACATAAATGCTGTATAGAGTTCACAAATATTAAGTCTATAAAATTTCGAAAGCATCTGATCTTTAAAATAATAAACGTTTCTTTTGACAGTCGATTGTACCTACTGCTTTTGTTGAGCCAGCCAGTTCTATTGCCTATATAATAAAAATTAGTACTTTAATAGGATTTTGGCTGTTATCAAAACAGTTGTTTAGGTAATTATCATCTTACCCTCGCCATTCAGCATCATCATCCTGCTCTCATTCCAATTATTTGTGGTCGACGCAATATGTTATCTCCTTCCATGCAACCCTAACAGACGTCATCTCTGCGATCACTACTTGTCTATCCTTATCATGCTTCTCACAGGACATCCATCTTTTCTTTGGTCTTCCCTTAGCTCTAAAGCCTTCATTCACATTTAAAACTTTCCTCTCAATATAACTTACATCTCGTCCTGATTACATGACACACAACCATGTCAAGCGTTCACTCCTTAGCTTATCCGTGACTGGCGCAACTTTTAAATTTCCTCTTAACTTCACCATTATATATCTAAATGTATTACATCTAACTGCGAGTATGAACGAACAATCAGCACATAACATTCTCTGGAAGTGCGCTCTCTGGAATAACGGGTGCGACTTATGTTAGACAGTCTTAAGTCACAGCCGTAGTATATGGATTATGTAGTAACTCAAAAAAATTACCCTGTTTTCAGGCGTTTCTGCCATATTGTAATTAAGCGCCCACGTATCTGTGATGCTGTACCGCTACTTTTAATACAGCTGTATCATTTGTTGGCTCAATAGTCAATTTATCTTCATGCCTAGTCTTACCCAACTTTCTAATTAAAATTGGTGATCCCAAATCAATCATATGGTTTTCCGAGAATGCTTGAGGACTAAATCTAGATGTCATCTAAGCAGGCCGTTGTGGATTTAGGTTTACAGGAGTTACAAGGGTGGAAAGGTATAGAATTAGTCATATTTAAAAAAAATACTATAAAATTTACGCATATAAGTATGTATTGACACTGTGAGCACTTATTGTATAGATTTGACCCACAATAATAGTTAAATTTTAATTTCAGTAAGATAAAGTAGGCCGCCACTCAAAAAAAAAATTCAATAATAAAATTAGTATCATGCCTCCTGAGCTTTCTCGCCGGATCTTTCTCAGAGTGGCCGCGTTCCGATCCGGTAGTAGCTGAATAGTTTTTGTTAGTTTTGTAAAAATTGTAAAATTGCCACAATAATAATTATCATAAATTAAATACCTTAATAATAACAAATCATAAACAACATATTTTTTTTATATATATATAGAATCATTCTCTTTTTTGTACTGGCAATGAATTGTATTAATTTTGTATAGAAATGTGGGTCAAAATTTAATATCTTATAGGGTAGATATAAATAAATTTCTGTAATAACAATGACATATTGGACGTAAGACACCTCAGTCCTCCCGTGACCATGATCACTGTAAAATGTTCGAAACGTCGGGAAATTATAAATCAAATACAAACGCGATAGAATCCGTAAAAGTAGTTTTATTTCAAATGTGTAATACTCGCGTAAATATTAGAAGTCAGTACCTATGTATTGAATTTAAAAAATACACGGTATATCTTCAGAATGATTTTCCAGGGTTCTTCCTGATAGATGATATTACAACACTTCTCTCGATGGCTCAGACAGGGTTCTAATGATAAGAACTATATGTTCGATTGTAACACTAGGTACCTGTCTGCCTTCGAAAGAAGTGCGTTAGAAATTTTCAGCGTTGATCTTGGCATCTTCGGTAGCTAAAGTTAACATATAATTATATGAGGTGTTCGTAAAAGTCTGAAGATACTTATCTGTAGAATTTACCTTAGAATAATCGAAAATATTACTTAAATTTCAATGTCATTACCTGAAATTCTAATAATATTCTTTCGGGAATAGAATAATTCACCATCGTTCTAGCTTCTATCTAATGAAATAAGTTTTACAAATATGGCGCTCTTCACTTTTGATAAAGCAAAATTTAACTGAGCACTTTATTGAATCGTGACAATATTCTGTCCTCAACGAATCTTGGCAATGTGAATCTTAGAAGAAAAGTTATTTAAAACATGAGATGCTTTAGTATTTTGGCATTTTCGGATTATCTTCTTATAGTTGAATGTACTACTACACATCTGTCGATGGCTCAGCCAGGATTGCAGCGACTGAAACTATCCGTTTAACGGAATGTAACGTCCTAACCTGACCGCCTTCGAAAGAAATGGAGCAGCATTATCTGACGTATTATTTGTTTCTTCCTATCTTCAGGTTTGATAAATTAAAGTTCTTCTTATAGTTGAATGCACTACGCAACTTCTTTCAAAGGTTCAACCGGATTCTTTAATAATAATAATAATTGTTCCTCTATCGGAACGCAACCCGCTTGCCTTCGAAACAAGCTGAATAGCAATGCTGCAAAAGTTACAATTTACATGTACTGTACATCTTTAAAGTATTTGGGATTAGAATGACACAAATAAAAATAATAATTTTAGGCATCTTCACAGTAAAAGCGGAATGGTATGAGGCCCTAAAAACCGTTGCCATAGATGGTAGATATCCCGCCATGTCAACCCTTCACTTTCCGTTACTTTCACTAGCAAGTTTTGTGTAAGTAATTTTTGAAGCTTCTTATTGTTATATTAAAATGTCTTCCGATTCTCAAAATTCAACTTCGAACCATTCAAAAGCACTGCCAACGTAATTTAATACTATAGTTCCCAACAAATGCGCTGCTTTTAGAAGTATTTGGTGTGGTAATGCTGAAAAAGTACGGAAATAAATATACATAACATATGAAGCAGGTACTTATTTTAGTTATTATATTTTTCTATTCATTTTACAATTTGCATATGTTTATTACAGTTAATTTAATAAATAAATAACATTATTAGTCTAATGGTTACCGATGTTTACGCGAATCATCATTCTACTCTTATCTCAATTACTTAGGGTCGATACAATATGTACTCTTCTTTCATAGTACATACTGTAGAAGTTATTGGCAATAGTTTTATGACCGGCCGCCTGCCAGACATCAACTCACCTTGGAAATGTAATTGTTGACCGAACAGCATCAGATGGAATTGGCCCTGGTCGTTATAAGGCTCTTAGTAGTCTTTTACGACATCCACGAGCAAGGTAAGGGTTGGTAGTTTTCGTAGCCGCTACCATATAGCGCAACTATAGACCGGGCCGTAGCTATAGACAGAAAACTACAAACAGAATGAGTCTATCACTACTATATGTGTCTCAGTTATGTAATGTATAAGCTAAAAATATGAAACAAAAGATAAAAAAAAACATATTAATATCATTAGTGTCAAAAGGGGCGAACAGACCAGTATGGCGTTAGACTCCATTATTAATTCCGTACCTTTTTTTTTTCGCTGAGGAAACGCATTTACGCTCTATCCCCTGCTGGTGATAATAGACGGGGGAGAGTGTAGGATTCGCCGGTCAGCTGCCCAACCGGAATACCCACTAAAACCACAGCGGCCCCTTCCGCGCTTTTACGGGGCGCCGGAGAGATCGTCTACTGACATTCGATCCCCAGCACCCCAACGCTTGGCCTTCTGGCCACGTCCTGTCAACCCTTAAGGCGGTGGAAGGAGGTGCGCATAAAGGCGCCTCCTCCTCCCTGGTCGCCGGCAGCGGAGTGAGTCAGCGGACGCAAGCGCCTCGCGTTCCCGCTCCGCGGCCTCCTTCCTTTCCATGATGGCCTCACAAAAGGAGGCTATCGACCAGCACCTGTCGCTGTCAAGCATCTTCGAGATGATGGTTGACAGTGACAGGTCTCTCCCAATGACCGCCGTCAGGACGTGGCGCTGGGGACCCCAGGCGGGGCATACCTTCAGAGTGTGACGCGCATCGTCTAATGGCGCGCCACCCTCGTCACATCCTGGGGTCCCTTCTCTTTCAATTCTGCGCTGGTACTTATCGAGGATCCTGTGTCCGGTAAGCACCTTTAATTCCGTACCTTAAGACCTCAAGTGACAGTTGTACAATTATTACAACGCAATATCTTCATTGCCATATAGAAAAAGAAAATATTAAAAAAGAAATATGACAGGTATTTCGTAAAACTTCACTGTTGATGACACACAAATCCACTAGTAGTTGTTGCCAATAATATTTAAAAAAAAACATTACATTCAGAACTATGATCTGGTAACAAACAGTAGGTTGTTCCTGGATGATTAAATACTAATAGGTGATATATTTAAAAAGACACTGAAGTACAGTTTGTGTAGTGGTTGGACCACGCTGTTGACAGTTCTCTGTCTACAGCCGCGGGCCGGCCCGTCCGGGGTAGTACCACACTCTCGTAGAAAATCGACGTCTGAGTAATGATAATTGCTAAATGGCAATTGTCCGTGTGGTGACGGAGTAAGAATACAATTCACCACCCCCTATCTTATCAGTGGGTGATCGTACGAGACGACTATGAGATATAAAACGAATATAACATCTATGCGAGAGAAGAAAAACTCGAAACAAAACCCTATACCAATACGTCTGACCAGCGAGATATAGTAGGTCAATTGCCCTCCTATTATAGAGGAGGCTTGAGCCCAACAGGGACGTGTATGAGCTGAGATGATGAATGATGAAGATGATGTTGCACTTCGGTGTGCGAGAGAGCCGGCAGCCCATCTGGGTAGGTTTGGGATAGGCCTAGCTATACCTAACGTGACCATTTATTCTTTGACCCAAAACGGGACATTTTATTCGGGTAGTCAATTAAAAAACACTTTTTAAAGGTATTCAGAAAAAGTTAGTTAAGGGTGTAGATCGTGAAAATCACCGAAAAGAGTGTTACGATTTTTCATATTTAACCTATTTACATATGATTGATATCAATGATAATTTGTATATATTACAATAAAAGTTACGAATTAAAAAATATACGTGAAATGTTTAGTTACTATATATATCAGAAGAAAAATTTGCTTTAATATAACTGGTGAAGATTTTAAGCGAGAATAAAACCCTTGGCACGTTATTAAATTACTCAAATCCCAACCTTTGAGCGGTTGCCGAAAACGGTACAATCCCAGAGTTCGTTACGGGGACACCGGGACTCGTTATTACAAAAAGGAACAGTCCCGTTCAAAACGTGACGTATGGTCACATAAGCTATACCCCTGGTATTGCAAAGGTCCATGGGCGACACTAACAGGTTTTTCTTTGGGTGGATTTTTTGGATTATCATCGCCCGGGTTCCTATATCGTTGTCATGACTTCGGTGTTGTAACTTTTGTTTATCCATTGAAGTGAAAACTTCTTTAGGCGCGTTGAGCAGATTTGGAGGGGAAAAACTTATAGGTTCGCGTCACCGACATGCTAATGCTAATAGTATATCTATAGCTATGTGAAAACTTCTTTAGGCGCGTTGAGCGTTTTTGGAGGGGAAAAACTTATAGGTTCGCGTCACCGACATGCTAATGCTAATAGTATATCTATAGCTATGAGTAGTCAGACTGGCGCACGCGCAGTGGCCTGTGTACACGTATACACTAATACGTTAAATATCTCTGACTGTATCATGTGCGCGTTGGATGTTTGCATGGGTATAATTTCATGAGTTCACGTCACCAACATGCTATAATAGCAGTACATTTATATTCGTAAGTGGACCGTGCTGTACAAGTAAGGTTAAATTGGCAACGTGGAAAGTTCAGCGTTTTTATTTAAGTGGTTTTATAGTTTGGATGTTATTGTAATCGTTTAATTAAAGGATTACTGTTCAATATAAAAGTGAGTATTGAACATTTTAATGTTTTTATATAAATAAATGAATAATGAAAATAAAGAATTTATTTTCAAATATTTTCAATATTCATATCAATATTTGCATTTAAAAGTATGGCATTATTTATTTTTAATTGTATTTTTAATATTTAACCTTTATGTCATGAAATGAGTATCATTGTGGTTTAAAGGTTATCTTACTAGCGTGGTAAAACCGATTCCTTAATATTTTTTTATTTTTATATAAAAATTAGAAAATTATTATTATTTCAATTAGTCTTAAGTTAATAGTTTTCACTTCTATCGGCAGTCCCCATGACTGCCTGCTGTTTTTTTTTTTGATATATTTAGTATTTTTAGGGTTCCGTACCTCAATAGGAAAAAACGGAACCCTTATAGGATCACTTTGTTGTCCGTCCGTCCGTCTGTCTGTCTGTCTGTCAAGACCCTTTTTCTCAGTAACGCGTGGAGGTATCAAGCTAAGATTTATAACAAATACTCAAGTCTACTGTCCCTTAAGGCTGTAAAAAAAATTAAACTTCTAAGCCAACGCAATCAAAAGATACAGGCGTTTATGCCGCAAATTGCCGTAATTTTTCGACACTCGCAAAGGAATCAAAACCTACAGGGTACTTCCCGGGATACTACTACTATTACTTCCGGGACTTTACGATTTTGGTTGATTTTACGTTTTTATTTATTGCTACAAATCTATTTTCCTAACCTTAGAATAATGACATACAGTTACCATATATACATACATACATATCATCACGCCACATCCCTTGCAGGGTAGGCAGAAAGAACAGAGTGCCAGAGAACTCTATCTTTGCATACTTCACTCGCTTCCTCAACATTAATAATTCTCTTCATACACGCTCGCCGGTTTCGGAGACTCTTGACTCCACCTTCCTTCAGTACATGACCGATCTGGTCTAGGTAGGTTAGTCTAGGTCTCCCTCGGTACCTACATCCTTCCACTTTCGCATTGTATATCTTCTTAACCAAACGTTCGTTCGGTATTCTTTCCACATGTCCGAACCATCGGAGCATTCCCTTTCGCATCTTTACACCAATACTCTCTTTCATACCAACTCGCTCTCTTACGTCGTCGTTACGAATGCGGTCGGTCAGCCTAACTCCACAGATTTGCCGCAGAGATCGCATTTCGACCGCATTAATTTTACTTTCATACTCTTTTCTGCATACCCAAATCTCGCTTCCATACAGTAATGTTGGGACAAGCACTGCGTTATGTATTGCTATATGCTACACGTGCCTTCTGGCTGAGGTGGTGGCTGCCGAGAAGTTGCAACCCAGATGAATGCAATAAATATATTAATGACTCTGAAAATAATATTAAAATATTACATATGAATATTCGAAGTATTAATAAGAACTACAATGATCTACTAGCGTTACTATGCTTAACTAAATCAGATTTTGACATTATCGCATTGACAGAATGTTGGTTGAGTAAAGTTTACACAGTACCAATTCTTAATGGTTACCAGTCGCACTTTACTAAAACTATATCAAATCAGAACGACGGTGTGATTATCTATACAAAAATCGAGCTAAATGTCATGATTTATGAACCAAATATAACAAATGCAAACTGCCTTATTTGCCATGTTGACAATAAATTAGCAGTTGTGACGATTTATCGTTCTCCATCTTATAACACTGCTGATCACTTTGATACTTTTTTTAATGATTTAAATAATATTTTTCTTAACTCATCTGATTTTGCTAATATTGCAGTTGTAGGCGATTTTAACATAGATATCAAGCGAGGTAACAATGATTGCCACAGCATTGATTATCTTATATTAAATGCATCTCATGGCTTATTTCCTACTCATTTTATCCCAACCAGATTAGATAAATGTATCGATCATGTCATTTTAAAATCTAAATTAACCGCCACTACACTTATCCTTGAATCCTCTATCACTGATCATAAGCCCACCGTATTGGTGCTAGAGAATACTAACCTAAAATGTAATTATTATCGTTTAATTCCACGCATAAATCTCGAAGCTATTAACTTGGAATTAGAAAACACAACTTTTGATGAGATATATATGATAAAAGACACTAATATTGCTGTAAACGCTTTTATAACTAAAATAAAAAAAATAATAGATAAACACTCAACTCGCTTTATAAGTACTCCCAGGAAAGAAAGAAATATTAAACCATGGATAACCCCAGGTTTACTAAGATGCATTAAGAATCGTGACAATCTTCATTTGAAAACTAGAAAATCTCCTAATAACTTAATACTAAAACTAACCTATACGCGTTACCGAAATTTCTGTAATATGCTACTTCGTAAATTAAAAAGAACATATGAAATGAATGAAATTGAAAGAAACAAAAATAACCCTAAAGCTCTCTGGAGGACAATTCAAAATATTATTGGTACTCGTAAAGAGTGTTCTAGTCCAACTGAACTTTTAAAAATATGTGATGATCCAGTGTCCTCTATTAACAAAGTTTGTACCACTTTTAGCAGAGTTGGTCAGAATCTGGCTGCAGATATTCTATTACACCAAAACTCATTACAAAATGACCAAATTTATGTGCATAGAAATGGAAATCTTGTTGACTCTTTTGCCCTATTTGAAGTTCATGAACACGAAGTAGAAGCGATTATTTTACAATTACGTAATGACTGTGCTGTGGGTTGGGATGGTATATCTTCATCTCTGCTCAAATACTGTTATCTAACATTAGTAGCTCCGATAACTTATATCTGCAATCTTTGTATTCAATCCGGTGTTTTCCCAGCTGCATTCAAAAAAGCAATAATTCATCCAATTTTCAAAGGGGGGAACAGAGGGCACATAAATGACTACAGACCTATATCAGTCCTTTCTTCCTTATCCAAAATTCTTGAAAAAATTCTTAGCAAAAGTCTTAGGTCCTACTTAGAGAAAAATAAAATTATAGCTGATAATCAATATGGATTTAAGGCTGGGGTATCAACGGAGGATGCTATAATAGACCTTACTCAATTCGTCGCCAAGAAACTAGACTGTAGAACTAAGTGTCTAGGTATATTTATGGACGTAACCAAAGCCTTTGATACCGTTTCTGTTCCTAAGCTAGTTTCTAAATTAGAGTTATTAGGTGTGCGTGGCCTAGCGCTAGAATTATTTAAAGATTACTTGACTAATCGTACTCAAAGAGTAAAAATTGACGTTCATCTTAGTGACGACGAACAAGTGACGTACGGTGTCCCTCAAGGGAGCATATTAGGTCCAACACTCTTCCAGATCTATATTAATGACCTCTGTAATATGACACTTCCAAATTGTAAGATCTATACGTATGCTGACGATACCGCAATCCTTGTATATGGTCCGACTTGGGACGTGGTCAAGACGAAGGCAGAATTCGCACTGTCAAAAGTTATGAGCTGGTTTCATGCTAATCTTTTGACACTTAACTTCTCTAAAACCTGCTATATTCCTTTTAGTATTAGGCATAATAACAAACCACCGCAAAATTTTTCAATTACTGCACATTGGTGCCTTAGTTCATTAACACCATGCTCTTGTTCAAATCTTGTGAGAGTTAATAAAATTAAGTATCTTGGAGTTGAAATAGATGAAGAGTTAAGGTGGGATAAGCAAATAGATTCTATTGCGTGCCGGATAATGAGAATTATCTATATCTTTAAGTCCTTAAGAGAATCAGCGGACTTTGACACCTTGAGAATGGTGTTTTATGCTTTGTGCCAATCAGTTATTGGTTATTGTATAACTGTATGGGGCGGAGCTACTAAAACTCTTTTATTAAAATTAGAAAGAGCTCATAGGGCAGTTTTAAAGGTTATGACCCATAAACCATTCCGATATCCTACAGCTCAACTATACAATGACTGCAAGGTCTTAACCGTTCGACAGTTGTACGTACTCCGTTCAGTGCTTAGAATACATGGTTCTATGCCTCTTGCCGATCCCAACAAACGTAAAAATTATCCGCGAGGTCTTAAACATAAGACATGCTTTGCCAGACATCAGTATTACGTTATATCAATTCATATCTACCAAAAAATTCTCAAAGAACTGCATATACTTAATTTAAACAAACACAACCTAAAAAGTAAAGTAACTGATTGGCTTCTAAAACAGGATTACTCAAATACGGAATCATTACTCACATACACTGTGTAACATAAACATACAACCACTAATCACACAATACACACACACACAGACACACACACACACACACACGCACAGACACACACACACGCACATACCCCGTGCACTCACTATATCTTTATTATTAACTAAATAATCTAAATATAACATTCATATTTTTCTTTTTTATTTTTACTCACTTTTCTTCAGTATACTATTGACTTTTTCCTTTTTAAATATATATTTATTAACCCCGTCTCGTATGATACAGGCTTGACCTAGTTTATGAGACTAAGTTATAATAGTGTTACACATACTGGAAATATCTTAAGTAAATTATTGTAAATTTGTAATGTTTTGACTAAATAAATTATTATTATTATTATTATTATTATCTATTTCAAAGACCATTATTTTGATTTTGCTCACATTCCCTCGTAGACCCCTTTTCTTACAATCTTCTCTCATTGTGTCGACTAGGGTCTGCAGGTCAGTCGCTGACTGTGCCAGCAGGACTGTATACAGGGTGTCCCAAAATTCAACGATAAGCTGGCACCAGCAGGTGGACCTACATATGACTACTCGAGAACAGAAAAGAAAAAAATTCTACCTTGATTTTCTTTTTCATTACGACAAAAATACCAAAATCTTTAAAAATGGACATCCTTTATTATATTATTAAGTGCTATTGCTACAGTTTTACAAGTAATTCTGTGATTTTTTTTGTATTGGCAAGGTAAGTAGCACTACTATCGATCACAACCATTAAAAATTCCAGAATATCTATAGTTTTTACACAAAAATCAATCAAAACTATGTTTTTTTCATAAATTATGTAAGATTTTGACTTTCAGCTCACTTTCACTCATCATAGTGAAAAAAAAAAGTATGGACGCTACTGTGGCAAATAGTATTAAAAATTGGCGCATCTAACTACAATTCTAAAATGGTATAACATTCTAGACAAACTAGCCACAAAAATATACTTAGGTGTACTATTTCAAAATAACAACCATATTTCGAAAATTGTTAGTGTTGATAGTAATCACTTTTACTATGTAGCCAAAATGTTTTTGTAGCAAGTTCTCAGAATTTTAATGAGACATGTGCGTAGTCCATAAGTCCATAAAATAAGTTAGACAGAGATAGAGAGATTATACGTTAGAGGGAGATAGATAGATGCTAATTGTTTAGTAACATTAATGCAGGTGGAGAAGTAATTAATGTCCTCAGCAGCACAGCAAGTCAGTATGCTCTACTTCTTTGTTTACTGCACACCGTTCTGTTTTCATTAAAGTGGCTCTGGTACTGACGACTTTTGGATTGAATTAAGTGACCTGGAAATTGACCTGACTTGGCATTATTTTAGACTGTGATTTTGTGTTTTTTTTAAAGAAGTTTTGCCTTATTTTCAAGTGTTTAGCATTCATCATGCCGCTACCATACACAGCGTTAGAATACGCTAATATGCACCTAATTTATGGAGAATGCCGATGCAATGCCAACGCTGCTAGCAGATTATATCGAGCAAGGTACCCTAATCTTCAAAGGTATCCCGATTATCGCGTATTTATTAACGTGTATCAAGCTTTTTCGGAGGGTCGTATACCATCTGACAGGCGAAACGCTGGAAAACCTAGATCGGAACACGATGAAGAAATTCTCAATGAAATAGAAATCGATTCAACTACCTCTGTACGTGCTGTACAAGCACCAACGGGAATCCCAAAAAGTACTGCACATAGAATTTTAAAACGTCACGTCGTCGTGATGAAACAACCTGCAAGAAAGATGGATATTTAAATCTTCACAATCTTCATAGCTGGAACAATAAAAATCTGCACCTGGTGAGAGAAGACAATCCCAATATCAATTTAAGGTTAACCTATGGACTGGCATAATAAATGGCAAAGTGATAGGGCCCTTTGAGTTACAAGGAAACATAGATGGCAATAGTTATTTAAACTTCTTACAAAATGAGTTGCCAGGATTATTAGAAGATGTGCCCTTAAGTGATTTGCAAACCATGTGGTTTCAAAACGATGGTTGCCCAGCTCACTATGCCCGTCCTGTGCGAGAGTACTTAGACCAAGAGTACCCAGGGCGTTGGATCGGGCGACTTGGTCCTATCTTGTGGCCACCCCGTTCACCCGATCTAAATCCCCTGGACTTTTTCTATTGGGGTTGTCTAAAGGACAGAGTCTGCACAAAACCGATTGCAACCTTGGACGAGCTTCGCCATAAAATAATTCAGACTGTGGATATACGGACTACGCACATGTCTCATTCAAATTCTGGGAACTTGCTACAAAAACATTTTGGCTACTTAGTAAAAGTGATTACTATCAACACTAACAATTTTCGAAATATGGTTGTTATTTTGAAATAGTACACCTAAGTATATTTTTGTGGCTAGTTTGCCTTGAATGTTATACCATTTTAGAATTGTAGTTAGTTGCGCCAATTTTTAATACTATTTGCCACAGTAGTGTCCATACTTTTTTTTTTCACTATGATGAGTGAAAGTGAGCTGAAAGTCAAAATCTTACATAATTTTTGAAAAAAACATAGTTTTGATTGATTTTTGTGTAAAAACTATAGATATTCTGGAATTTTTAATGGTTGTGATCGATAGTAGTGCTACTTACCTTGCCAATACAAAAAAAATCACAGAATTACTTGTAAAACTGTAGCAATAGCACTTAATAATATAATAAAGGATGTCCATTTTTAAAGATTTTGGTTTTTTTGTCGTAATGAAAAAAAAAATCAAGGTAGAATTTTTTTCTTTTCTGTTCTCGAGTAGTCATATGTAGGTCCACCTACTGGTGCCAGCTTATCGTTGAATTTTGGGACACCCTGTATATAGGTTACCATATATAGGTTACCATATATAGGTTACCATATATAGGTTCTAAATAAAATAGATTATAGTATATTAGTAATAAACATGTTTTTTAAACATGAAGTTTTTTTGCCAAGCACTATTTTTGGATGCAAGATATATTGCTATTGGAGATACCATTCTATGGCTACAAGATTTTCAAATGATACTGAACAACCAAATAAAAAGAAACGATGAAGTCGGCAAACTGTCAATAATAATCTAAGGGGAAATAATTCCCCTTAGATTATGGTTATGGGCCTTCGCCCATTGCACTATGGAGTACAGTTTCGCGTTGTGCATTAATCAAAGATACCTTGTTTTGTTGAGCTTTAAATATTTAAATTTTTTATTGTAAGTAATAGAGTATACACTATTACAATAAAAAATATAGCCCTACATCGCCGGACTACTGCACAAAGGCCTATGAAGCTCATTAAATTAGGTTATTTTTTCACATTAAATTAGGTTATTTATTATATATTTTTAATTATTATAAACATTACAATAAATTGAAAGAATTATTACGACGACAATCACGAAATAGTGCTAATTTTCCATGAGAGATATTTTGGTAATCCAATATGAATCGATCAACAATTAAATTTTATAAAATGGTTTAATAACACTCAAGAATCTCCATTTATTTTAACGTAGAAATATTTAGCCACATACTAAATCATCGTTAAAACTAAATATATTAAAGCAATAAATCTGATACATATTAAAACTGAACTCAATTATTTTATAATAAATATATGTTGATTCAAAAACTTATTTAACTTATTAAGTAACGTAGATAATAAAAAACACTATTTAACTTATTAAAACTAATAAACCACAAATAATTAAATCGAAATATGTATGTAGATATTAAAAATGAATTTGATTACTTTACAACAAAAACCATAAAGTAAACTCCTAAAACCTAACCAATTATTAAAAAAAAACTACAAATGAAATAATTAAATCGTAATATATACGTACATATTAAAAAGAAACTTGATGACTATACAACAAACACCCTAACGTTGCTTAAAAATAACTATTTAACTTATTAAAAAAATAAAATGCAAATAACATAATTTGAAAGAAATTCGAACATATTAGAAATAAACTCGACTATACCGAACTGATACCGTAACGTTAATACAAAATGGTAAACAACAAAAAGTTAAACAACTTATTAAAACAAATAAAATATTTAATATAAAAGAAATCCGAACATATTAAAAATAAACTCGATCATTGTACAATTTCCTTTTTATTCAAAAATTTCTAAATATTAAATAACTTATTAAAACGAATAAACTACAAAAAAAAATAAACTGAAAGAAATCTCGATAATATTACAGCAAATATGGTAATGATAACTCAAAAAAACTATTTGTCTTATAGAACGAATTTACTGCAAAAAAAAAAGAAGTAAAGCACTGACCTGAAACGTTATAGAAGACATACACTTGATATGTGCTTATTATAACGGCAAGATAATATCATCCAATTTAATCTTTTTTTCTTCTGATTATTTTTATTTTCATAATTTTCTTTCCATATTCAATCCAAAAACGTCATTCAACCTATTAATTCAACCAAAAAACAATGTTATTAAATGAGAAAACAACTATCTGATTTCTTTTATAAAAGTTAATTATACTTTTATTATAAGTTAAAAGTAAGTTCTGGTAGTCTAAATCGGATAATTATGGAAGAACGCGCTTCAATTCTGAGTGTTTTTGCCCGACTGACTTCGAATACCCTGCTCTGCTCCTCGCGTCTACAGTGAAAGAAATGCGCATGCGTTAAACCTTTTTTATTGCAGGTTCTGAAAGTGTCACTCACCTCATTGCTTTGATCTGATCATACTGCGATTGAATAATGTTGATGATAGCACTCTTATAAATTTTCATAGTCACATTACTTTCATTTTCAAGAATCTTTTCCATTATAAATTTATATGGAAATACATACAACACACATTTGAAATGAAACTATTTTTACGTATGTATTTGATTTTTAATTTCCCGACTATAAACGTTGTAAAATGTTCGAAACGTTGGGCAATTAATAATCAAATACAAACGCGATAGAATCCGTGAAAATAGCATTATCATTCTGCTCATATCCCAATTATTTGGGATCGACACAATCGTACAGATTGTGTCGATCCCTTCTTTTTTTTTATCTTAACTTATTATTTCTTCTATCTTAAATTTCTTCTATCTTAAACATTGTAAAACTTTTTGCAATAGTTTTATGACCGGCCATCTGCCTGACTTCAACGCTTCTTGGGCATATAATTGTCGACCAGACAGGATCAGATGGCAACTCCATCTCTGAGCCTCAATCTATGAGCATTATTAGGGTTAGTAGTATTCGTAGTTACCACTGCACAGCAGCACATATATAAAGCATCGATTTATATTAATAATAATTAAGCAACAACTTTGACGCTGTTAATAAAGAATACGCTACAAGTCAGTGTACAAAAATATGTCAATTTCAGTTACTCTACTCCCCATATGCTTCATGATAACTTTTTCGCCCCTGAAATCGTTCGTGGCGACTGAAAGCATGCGACCTTGCAATAAATAAAATAAAATAAACAAACCAAAAGCCTTTCAATTCTTGCGAGTATCTTTACAAATACTATTAACAATAATTGCATATTTTTCTTGTATCATGAACCCTCTCAGGTACGGCTTCGAAGTCTGCTATCTATTTCGATCGTGGGCTAGCTCTTGCCATTTTGGCTCTACAATTTTCTTTATGTCATCTCAACATAATTACAGTTTTTCTATAGAGCGCGCGCCTAATGGGACTTGCTGAACAGTTTTCGTCCATCTGTGGTCTTTAGGTAAATTATTAGGTCCATCTTCTTTTTAATTTCTGCACATGGCTTAGAGCGTCAATCGTTTGCGTCTTCACTCTTATTTGTGTAGTGCATTTTACATATTTTCTTGAATTTTAACATGCTATATACTACTACTATATACTCAGTGTTTGAAAGCACAAACGTATGATCGCTTCTATTTGACACAGGGTTATAAATTGTAAACTATATAACCTTTTTGGTTAAACAGGCTTCTGATACAATAAGATTCTTTACAATTCAAATAGTACCTGGCACTTTCAAACACAAAAATATGTCAAGTTTATAATAGTATTTCATATGCTAGCCTAAAGCTGTGTGGTAGCGGCTACGAATGCTACAAACCCTGACTTTGCTCGTGGATGTCGTAAAAGGCGAATAAGAGCCTTATAACGACCTGGTACAACACCATCTTATGCCGTTTAATCAACAATTATATTCCCAAGGAGGGCTGACGTCTGGCAGGAGGCCGGTCATAAAACTATTGCAAAATAACTTTTAAAATATGTACCATGAAAGAAGAGTACATATTGTATCGACCCCAAGTAATTGGGATAAAAGTAGGAGAATTAATGATGATGCTAGCGTAAATATCAAAACTGTTATATATTATGGACAGAAGCAACTGTATAAAAATATTAGGCAGCTCAATCAGTCAGCATATAACGCTACAAAGACAACCCAAGGACATACAAAATCAATGAAATAAATAATTAATTAAATAGGGTTGGTTACATCGGGTTACATCTGTTAGATACCACGGTCGACGAGGTTTAATAATGGACATGGACCAATTCAAGGATTTACTTGTACCAATTATTGTCCAACTTATCTTTAAACCTTATTATACGGTATTTCGTATTAAAAATTCATATCTGTTATTTAGTTTGTACACAGATACATTTTAGTAAATAATAAAAAAGCTTTCAATATAATTGTAATTAAATATGAATCAATTGTGGAATACAATACAATTGTGTGGAGTACAGTACAATTAAATACGTCTTTATGAAATATTTTAATGAAATTACAAATAAATACATTATTGTGAATTTACAATTAAATATATCAATTATGAAATATTATTAAATACAAATTTAAACTTTTTCTACATTTATCATCCATTCCTGCTCCTAATCTATTTATTTTCATTATACAAAAATTAAAAATCAATTGTTGTTAATCACTAAAAGTCGAAAACATCTTGCTACGATGTTGTAATGCATCTGTGGAGACTCTCAAACGACCTGAATATCTTTCTTTTCAGATAATTATTTAAATATTTTGAAGTTAAATGATCAGATCTTGAGATCTAACCGCTAGCTCAAAGAGTAAAGTTATTAAACTGAAAAAGAGTGGCAACTCCATGATAAAATATGCATGTATGGAAGGTGCTGCTACCCAGAGTTTACGCGGTGAACTAAAGTTGAAGTGATATATATACATATCTACATGTGTATGTGTAATTATATAAAATTTTCTTTTACTATGAAAGCTACCCTGAAATATAAAAAAACATATCAGCTGATAACGAAGCAATAATAATATCAGCTTAACAATGAAAATTGCGATAATTTTCAGAAAGTACATCAATAACCGTAAATAGATTGATGACAATAAGTACCTACGCTAGGAACAAAAAATAATAATTCTCAGTTGTCAAACGTTTGACATACAGGACAAAATGGCAGCAGTTAAGTTTGTACAAACAATCTGTAGGCGGCGCGACGGTCAGTAAAAATAAGTAATGTTTTAAGTGTGCCTCCCCCAGCGCTAGCTTATCTAGAGATCACGAGACCGTAGATATCGAGGCTGCGATTGATAGCCGAACTTGGATTAGTATAGCAAACCTTCCAAACTATAAAGTAACCAGCATATATTGATTTCCATGCAAACATTTATCCATCTTTGGGTAAACTACGTCAACTGTTTGATATAAACTGCAGTGGCAGGTAATTAATGTCACATTTGACAGACAAAATGGCGATTTTTACAACGGCCACGTTTAAAAATGTGAGGTGGTAAAATATTCTATTCTGTACATTTCATTATGCAAGAAACAATTAATAATAATGAAATATTAATGCAAGTGTCAACACTATAATATCACAGTATATTCTTTAATAAATCAATAAAGTGAAACGTGTTTAAACCTAGCGTACCTACAGTACCTATTTGGGGGAGGAATGCTGCACTCCCGCTCGCCCCCCAACTCTAGACAGACGAAAATATCCCGTCCTCAGGAGGAAGCTTTCCAATCATTGATTGTCATTTTTTCTTTATGATTGCTTTTGATATTATATAAACAAGACCACAGGCCACATTAACAAATCTATATAATAATAAAAATTGAAGAGTTTGTCTGTTTGAACTGTTTATTAAATTTGAAAAATAAACTTGTATGTATCAGTTAAATTATTTATCGAAGAAGATCATGTTAGGAAATCGGGCGAAAACTAACAATAACACATGTAAAACTGGAGAGAGTAGAAATTCTTGTCATGAGAACTGTCGTAATAATATATTCATATTAAATTATAATTCCAATACTATTTTAAAATAATGTATACATTTATTTAAAATGGAATGTGGATGCTTAAAATATTAGTACTATAGAAGCTAGCGTAGAATATTGAAAATATTCTAAGATAGCTTCTATAGTTGCGAGGGCATTCGCAATCACGTAATCATCTCAGCCCATATAAGTCCCACAGTTGATCTCAGGCCTTTTCCATAATGAGAAGGGTAATGGACGTACTATTTCACGCTATTTAGACTTTTTTGTGTTTACTTAGCCGCCGAAGGCTATAATAACAACTTATCTGGACTCAAATCAATCGAAAAAAATCACGTTTGTTGTAGGTATTGGAACCTCCTTAAATATTTATTTTATTCTGTTACATCATCAGTGAAATTTTCAACTATCATGGTTGATTGCATACAGCCCGGTGAAAACAGACGGATGGACAAGCGGACAGCGGAATCTTAGTAATAGGGTCTCGTTTTACCTTTTAGGTATGGGATCCTAAAAAATAAAAATCATCAAAATAAAAAAAGAGATCTTTTCAGCGGTCAATATATTCATGTCTGCCGTGGAACGTCTGGCGTCTTAAGTTAAGTTTGATAAAGTGCTTATGCACGCTTATAAGCATATTAAATGCTAAAAATTTCAGTAATTTGATAAAGTGACTTGATATTTATGATAATACAATTTTGGCGATTTGAAACACTGAAAGAAAATTATTTTATTTCAAATACATTTGTTTTTGGACTAATCCCACCACACATTCCCACCACTGTAACTCGTGTAAGCCAGGATCCACAATGGTCTCCGTATAAGACACCGAGGTTTGACCCTCGGGAAAGTCCTGGGCAACGCTTTTAATTGTCTTCGGACCCGCAACAAATTTAATTAGAATAGTTTTTTTTTGTGTGTTTAGTTGTCAGCCGCAGATGGCTTTGACAACTTTACGTGGACAATGGAAAGTTCTACTTCATCCTATGCAAAGCGGGAGACAGGAAGCAAAAATTGGATAATAGGTCAATAACTAAGAGGATGTACGTGAAGTGCAGCAGTACAGCACCAGGGATATGGCGGTGCTTATAGGTATTTGGTATTTGAAATACATATAACTATAGATTATATTGTATTTTAGTAGTGGCAGGACCACGCTGTTGACAGTTTTCTGTCTACAGCCATGGGCAGAAGATCGACGTCTGAGCAAGGGTAATGTGCTTCGTTCGGTGAGCGAGAAAGCCGGGTGCCCGACTGGGTGGGTTTGGGGTTTTTATTGGCAGGCAGCGGCCTAGCTATACCACTGGTATTGCAAAGGTTCTTGGGCAGCAGTAACACTTACCATCAGGTGTGCCACTTGCTCGCTTGCCACCAAAAGCAATAAAAAAAAAATATATTTGATTTTTACTTTCTCGACCATTCGAACACATTTCAACGTTTATAATCATGGGACTCCTGTGCAAATGCGACAAATCCGTAAAAAATATTTTATTTTTAACTAGCGTCCCGCCCTAGCCTCAAATTTAAATTCATTTATTCAGTTCAGTTGTTTGTTAATGGCGATCCTGCTAACTGCCAATGCCAATGTACTCTTGAGGTGACTTTGCTCAAGGTTGAAATGTGTCAAGAGCTTAGTATGTTTAAAATTACAAGTTGGCTTTGTGAAAGTAAATAGTATATAAATTTAAAAAGATTACAGTATCTGACGTCTGTTGATTTACCTTGAACAAAAGACACACACAATATATAGATATATATTCGTATTAGTAGATTAGTTAAGACAATCACAGTTTTATGTTAGTAGAATTAATAAATTTCATATACAGTTCTACTTAATTAATAAATTTATTTTTACTGAAGATAATTTATACGTAATTTGAAAAGAATCGATAAAGTTTTTTTTCTGCGAACATTTTTTAAATTAACATAACTTTTTTATTTATAAACCAATTGACATAAAATAATAAAGCCTAAATGTTAAGTGAAGCTTACCACAATATATTAGTGAAAACCGCGTCTAAATCGGATAAGCCGTTTCTGAGATTAATTAGCGTGCACAAACGCACAGACAAACAGATAAACAGACAAAAATTTTAAAAGTCATTGTTTTATAAATATTACTGGGACCTTTATCAACACAAATAGAACCCCTATTTGTGTTGATAAAGATCCCAGTAATATTTTTTCTCATATATCTTCTATATACAGACAGAACATCTGTTACATTTTTATTATATGTATAGATAGATATAGATAGTAATATAAATAAAGGATTCAGAATCTTGCCAAGAAATTGAAAGTTATATTTGGCTGAGCAATGCGACCTCTGCATGGCGATTAAATAACAATATCATCGTCGCCATTGAGTTTTAATTACATACCAGCAGCGAGATTTTATATATATTCTACCTGCCTTACTAGACGCTGTTTTGAGTTTCTTTGGTGGGAACGTGAAAGTCTAATGTGGTGATTTTCTTGTGGTTATGTTCAATATATTAGTAGTGGGGCCACGCTGTTGACAGTTTTGTCTTTTTTTTGTGTTTATTGCTAATGGTGGTAAACGAGAAAGCAGCACACCTGATGGTAAGCGCCACTGCCGCCCATAGACCTTTGCAATACTAATAGTACAGCTAGGCCGCTGCCTACCATTATAAATCCCAAACCCACCCAAAGAGATGGGCTGCCGGCTCTCCCGCTCACCGAATGAAGCACGACAGCATTTTGCCTTTGTTCGGTGGTCGATTTTTTGCGAGAATGTGGTACTAACCCGGACGGACCGGCCCGCGGACCGGTATGCAGAGAACTGTCCACAGTATAGTAGTATATCCTATTACAAATAGACACCCGCGGGCTGGTCCGTCCGGAGATCAACGTTTGGGCGATGGCAATGTGCTGCTTCGCTTCATTCGGTAAGCGAGAGAGCTGGAAGCTTAATTTGGGTGGGGTTTGGCTGGTAGGCAGCGTTGGCTGTAAGTACTGCTTATCTGTTTGGACCATAAGCAATAAAAAAGTGTTTAAATGTGTTATATCAAATAATTTTAATTGTATTTTATGTAATTTGATGCGTAGGAAGTGCTGGGGTGTAGTGAATATAATATAACAGTGCTGTACATACTTTCTTCTTTTACACTAAATTCACAGCATATCATTAACAGTATAGTCTGTGGCACTGTTGAAGGCGACGAATTTGACTTACTGACAAAGTCTTTAAACGTAGTGACAATTTATAAATAAAAAATGACATATGGAAACTCAACATTGGCAGCAATGGAGTGGTTGTGGTGTAGTCATCTAGTTCTTTTTTTTGCAACCCTCACTCTATACTCGACTTCGTATTAGTGGCTGACTGCCTAATGTCAGTTAGTAATCTAAAAAGAAGTTGAAGACACTGTTTTGTATGAATCTAAAAAAATAAAAATTTAATTCTTTGAAACCGATCGCAGCACCATCTAGCGTATCCAATTATTAATCTAATCATTCTTGAATCCTGAACACAAAATTCTTTTATCGATTCAAACATTTTAAATTTGATTGAGGTTAAGGATGCTTTACTATATCCATCTCTGTACCGACCTCCCAGTTGCCATGCGACGAGGGCTCCAGACGGGGTGATACACCCCAATATTTATTGATTGTCTGCCATGATAGTCTAGACGAATCCTATATCAACATGTGTATAATTTAAATTATTTATCTTTAAACTTAGCTACAATACAATCCACAACCCCTATCGTACCCGTGGGTGCTCGTATGAGACGACTAAGGGTTATGAAACGCATATAACATATATGCGCGAGATGGAAAACTCGAAACAAAAGCCTATACCAACACATCTGAACCGCGTGGTATAGTAGGTCAATTACCACTTATTATGGAGAAGGCCCGAGCCCGCATTTATGGGCCGACATATATGGACTGAGATGATGATGAGATGAAACTTACCTAGCGGCTCCATATAATTTTGGAAATAAAATGTTAATAGTGGTAGCACCACGCTGTAGTTACACAGTTCTCTGTCTACAGCCGCGGGCCGGTCCGTGCGTGGTAGTACCACACTGAGCAGAAGATCGACGTCTGAGTATTGGCAATATGCTGTTGCGCTTCGTTTGGTGAGCGAGAGAGCCGGAAGCTCAACTGGGTGGGTTTGGGGTTTGTATTGGTAGGCAGCGGTCTGGCTATACCCTTGGTATAGCAAAGATCCATGGCCGGCAATGACACTTATCATCAGGTGTTCTGCTTGTTCATTTGCCATCATAAGAAATAAAAAAAATGATTACCCCCTTATCAGGTCACAGCCTATTGTACCCGCGATTAATGTGTCTTTCTAGAAATAACCACATGATGATGCCGCTTATAGGACAGATCCTACTAAACCTACTGATAGAAGCGCTTATAGGACAGACCCTATCAAAGTTACTGGACTAGAGAGCAAATATAATTTCTTTGCCTTAAATTAAATAAAAAAACCAAAATAAATATATCTTGGTTCGAAGGGTATGCCGTCTTTTCCTTCTGCCCAGCCTATATACGACCTAGTATTGGGTTTGGCATCCTTCAATATGAGAGGGAAATTGACATATTCCATGGTGAACTTATTTTTTTTTATACACAACCCTGCCTTCCTTATGGAAATAATCTATGTATTTGGGGCAGTTTATAAATATATAATTTATAACGCAGACCAATTACACCCAGATTCAGAACAACACTTTCTGGATCGCAGAAAATATTGTTCTGCGGAGGAATCGAACTCATGGTACTGGCACGGAATGTTGGTATATTAACCACTACGCCAACTGCAAATGCTATGAAAGTGCATCAAACGTATTATATCAATATAGCCTGTTTTTTTAATCTCAGAGACCAAATTGACACATAGAAATGTCAAATTTTATAAATAATGCTGCTAGCTTTTTTTGTGATGTGGTGCATCTACGATACCGGCATATCGAAACGTAAGAATTTGTATTTATTAGACGATTAACTTTAAAGTTTTCTATTTCAAAGCGTATCATTAAGAATCACAAAAGTATACATAGCCACTCGAGACGCTATATACCTATTAGTATAACGCGACGTACTCAAATGTTTCAATGTCCTTAAATCAAACAAAAGAATTAATAGACGCCATCAGTGTTCTTTCTGTATACGCTAAAATGCCAATCTAAACCCTCTCTCCTTTTATTTCTCTTAGAAAGCAATGGAACTTTTAAAAATTACGACAATTATTAGAATTTGACAAGATTCACAATTTTAAAACAAATTAATGATATATTACCATATACTACGGCAGTTATTGTGTGTTTTACTGAATAATGCGGCAATTACATATTTTTAAAATATCATCCCTAAATTTTATAGGAACTACACTAGATGGCATTTTCTTTATAATCCGTGCCAATACAAAAATTAATCTAAAATGGTGGTTAGTACATGTAATTAAAAGTTGGACCATCAGCAAAAGTTGGTTGCCTAATAGGTGATATTTCTTGAATGAAGACTTTTTATTTGATAATAAATAGCTAGACATTTAAAAAACCAACATGTAGTAATTGAAATGACAAAAAACGGTAGTTATATTAGTACATTACTGCAGCGGCCAGCAAAAGAGGAATTGATGGACGAACGTATAAAGTTAAGCTAAAGCCGCTAAAGCACGACAGATATGGATTTTCATACATTTTTTGCCAGCCGCTGCTCGCTCAGTACAGCAATTTCGATTTATCCCGAAGAGGGTTGTCAAAATAATGCTCAAATTTCCAAGCATGTTTGAGAAATAGTACATTACTGCAGCGGTCAGCAAAACAGAGATTGATGGACGAACGTGTAAATGTGGGCCGAAGCGTAGCCGAGGCGCATATACGTAAGTCCATCAATTCCTAGTTACGGTCAAGGCTTGTATAGTGCTTTTCTCAAATAATGCGCGGAAATTAAAAGTAAGTAGTATTAAGTAGAACTGTATACATGACGAACAACGAACAACATTTTTCACGTGCTACAGGGTTCATTTGTTTTCTTTTCATTATCAAACAGCTTTCTTTTTCAAGCCAGTTCGAAATTTACATAAAACTTTGATACGTCGTCTCCTCGGTGGCTATTTTTTGAAGTAACAAATCGTTCCATTTTTAAAATACACGACAGATATGAATTTACATATAATTATATATTTATTTGGCCGCTAAAACACGACAGATATGGATTTTCATGCATTTTTTGCCGGCCGCTGTTCGCTTAGTACAGCAATATCGATTCATCTCGAAGAAGGTTGTCAAAGTAATGCTCAAATTTCCAAGTATGTTTGAGAAAATATATATATACACACATATATCGCGAATACGTCGTTTACATAAACTTTCAGTTCCGCATAGATATTTCCATTTATCTTCGCTAAAATTTAGTATTGATACATATTTTTAACCCATCAAAAAAGCCATACATACAAACAAACAAATTTCAACTCTTTACAATATTAATATATTCGCAATTAATCTTAGAGGCGATTAATTAATTTAATAATTCCTCGCAAGTTATTCTACCCCACGGCCTTTGAATATCAATTAACACCTCTTATACCTTACATTTAATCCTATTTTGTATACACTTTAAGAGAATTAATTATTTCAAATTATATGAAAATATAACCTAAATAAATACCTAATACCCCAAAGGAGGCCGTATGTTTGGCAGGCGAATTAGTTATCGCAATTGATTTATTCATCTATTTATAGTGCGCAAAGAAACATACAGTATTATAATACAAAAATAAAATGTTAACACTAAGGAATAAAATTTCTAATAAATATGAGATATCAATGAATAACGTCTAAAAAAAATTAAGTCATTTTATAAAAAAAAGGCCAAATTTTGCCGCAATTATGAAAAGTTGAGATCAGATCTGAAATTAATATTGGTAGGAGTATATCGTTGACAGTTTTTCTGTCTATAGCCGCAAGCTGATCCGTCCGTCCGATTTGGCAGGGCGTTACCACACTATAACCCACAGCAAAAAAAAAGCTGGTCCGTCCGTGGTAATACCATATTCTATATATATCGACGTCTGAGCAGTGACAATATGCTGGTAGCTGGTAGCCCAACTTTCAAGGTAGGTTTGGGATTTACATTGATAGGTAGCAACCTAGCTATACCCCTGATATAGCCTTGGGCGGCAGTAACACTTACCATCAAGTGTGATGCTCAGATAGTTTGACACCAAGATCAATTAAAAAAATTATTGATATTCAGCTCTTATTAGTTGTAGCGTCACTTGATATATCCTATGGCCTTTCTCGATTAATTTCCTATCTAATATTTAAGGATTTTTTTTAATTCGAACTAGTCGTTTCTGAGATTAGCGCGATCAACCAAACAAACTCAACAACTTTATAATAACAGAATAGATTTAAATAATTATATTAGAATAAAATTAACGGTAGTGACATTGTAATAAACTGCAAAAATGGCGTAGTGGTTAAGGGGGCATAGAGCTTTTGTCGCTAAACGATTTTAGGTATTTTTTGCGCTCCGTGTATGTGTGCGTGAGGCACACAAACGAAAGCGAGCGACATGAACCGTGCGCCGATCGACTACCGAGTAGCCCCCTTAAGAAACTGACCTGCCGCGCCAGCGTCATCCATAGTCCACAGCAAAAAAAAATGGAGGTGGCTGATTTCATTAAAAAAAAGCACTTGTATATTCGTATCTGCATAGGTAATTTAAAATTTTCTCTAAGAACTATGAAGATTAAGAAATTTCTTTGTAAATTATGCAGTTACTCGAGTTTATTTTGCCCACCCGCCAGCCTAAAAAAGAATTTCTTTGAAGTGAAATTTCTTTACATTCGAGTAAGAGGTAAATTAATGCATTGAAATGAAAACGCATTACCACGGATGATGTTTAGAAAAAAATACCAGTAGGCAACTGAAGTCAGGTCAATTCATATGTAGCAGCTAGGCTCGTTTTTCTTCTTCGTAATAGGAGGCAAATTGACCTACTATACCATGCTGCTTACATGGGTTGCTATAGCATTTTATTTGAAGCTTTCCTTCTTGCATAGATGTTATATACATATCATATTCCTTAGTCGTATTTTACAACACCCCTAGTTAACATAAGGTATAGTGAATTGTATTCGTACTCCGTCACTCATTACACAGAAAAGCAGGCAGCTATATACTGTCTCCAAACACTTACCAAAATATAGGGCGTGTGACGTTTACACGTATTTTTTTTTAAATTACACACTTTCACTACAGAAATAATCATTGTATTACTGGAGACTTTAGAAACATATAATTAACGCAAAAAATTACGCCCGAGACAAGAAAACCTCGACACGTACAAGTAGCTGATTGTAGATACCATGAAGTATAGATACAAGGAGTCTGAACGGGCTTTTTCATAGTATTCATGGAAACAATAATAAACCCAAATCTTAGCTCTCTTTTCTGCCACTGGCTGCGCTAGAGTTTAGGACGTACCGATGCTATTATTATTATTACACGTAAATAGTAGGGGTGTGCGAATAATTCGAACTTACGAATTATTCGTTCCGAATCGAATATTAATATTCGATTCGAGTTTCGAATTATTCGAAAGTTCCCGAATAATTCGAAAAATTTCGAATAATTCGAAAAATTTCGAATTATTAGAAAAATTTCGAATTATTCGAATAATTTCGAATTTTTCCGAATTATAATATTATTCGCAAATTTTTATTGTATTTTAAATTCGGAGTTTGTTATGTTCGATATTCAAATATGACATTAATAATTAATAAATATTTTATTTAAACCATGAAATATAACTACATGAGAACAATGAGTATGAACATTTGCTACAAATTTTTGTTTAAAAATAATAAATACGATACTGAATCTGGTGATAATGAAGTTCGTTTATCAGATACAATATCACCAGCAGTGGAAAATAATATTTCACTTTCAGCAGAAGTACAAGGTATTCCTAAATATCTTCTCGCCATAAGTAACAATCGGGGATATTTATTATTTTCGAATTATTCGAAATTTTTCGAATTTATCGAAAATTTTCGAATTATTCGAAATTTTTCGAATTATTCGATTTTTTTCGAATTATTCGTCGAATTTCGAATCGAATATTAATATTCGATTCGATTCGATTCGAACGATATTCGCACACCCCTAGTAAATAGGCGTTGGCTCGTGAATGTTGAATTTAATTAATTTAAATATGAAATTCCGGAGCTGTCAATAGCAACAAATCATTCCAGAGCTGTCAATAGACTCCGGCCGCTCCCGCTCCTAGCGCGGCCCGATCGCCCACCGCAAGCCAGGAGGTGATGATGGACACAGCCTATTAATGGCTGCTCAGTCCACTCACCTCCTGCAGGCCAACACCAACCACTCCGCCGGTGCGCAGGATCTCCTCCTGCAATCCATGGCGGAGTGGTCGATCGGTGCAGCCGTAGTCGCGGAACCGTACGTCGTGCCTGATCGCCCCAATTGGGTGGTCAGCCGGAACGGAACCGCGGCAATCGTCACCTCCACGCAGCGGCACTTCCCGTCCTTATCCCTCTTGGATAGGGGCGAGGAATTCGTCGCGGCGGATTGGGGAGGGGTCACGCTCTACAGTGTATACCTCTCCCCTAACAGGAGAATGGACGATTTCGGGGCCGCCCTCACCACCTTGGAGGCTTCGATACGGCGACTGGCACCGGGCCTCGTCCTGGTCCTGGGGGACTTCAACGCCAAATCCACGGCGTGGGGGTCCCCGATGACGGACGATCGCGGGCGGGCGATCGTGGAGTGGGCGGCGTCACTGGGCCTCTGTGTCCTAAACAGAGGCTCAGTGAACACGTGTGTGCGACAGCAGGGTGGGTCGATAGTGGACTTGTCGTTCGCTAGCCCCGCTGTCGCACCACGAGTGAGGAACTGGCGTGTCCTGGAGGAGGCGGAGACCCTGTCGGATCACCGATACATCCGGATGGAGGTCTCCCCTCTCCGGGACCCCAGCAGGGGTCACAGGGCGGACCGGGCTCCCGCATTTCCGCGGTGGGCTGTGGGGCGGCTGGATAGGGACCTACTGGCGGAGGCGGCCATCGTGAACACGTGGCTGTCCTTACCACCCCCAGCGGACGGAGTGGACGTTGAGGCTGTCCGCATCCGCAGTGCGCTAACGCAGGTCTGCGATGCGGCCATGCCCAGGGTGCGGCGTCTACCTCCGAGGCAGGGGGTCTACTGGTGGTCCCCAAGACTGGCGGACCTTCGTGCGGCGTGCATTAGTGCCCGAAGGTCCTACACCCGCAGTCGGCGGCGTCGCCGCGATGTTGAGCGGGAGGGCCAGCTTTACGAGGCGTACCGCAGTGCGCGTACCGCCTTTCGGCTGGCCATCCGGTCCGCTAAGGACGCAAGTTGGCAGGAGATGCTGGACGGTCTCGACCGTGACCCCTGGGGTCGCCCGTATCGCGCGTCGCTGAACAAGCTTCGCGCGCAGGGCCCCCCCCCTCACCGAGACCCTCCAGCCCGACCTCCTTCGTAGAGTGGTCGAGGAGCTGTTCCCGCAGCAGTCGGAGCACACGCCCCCGGTCATGGCTTCGCCAGATCACGACCGGGAGGCCGTCGAGAGTGTTCCGCCCGTGACGGAGTCGGAAGTGGGGGCAGCCGTGGCGAAGATTCGTTCCGCCACCACGGCCCCCGGCCCGGACGGAGTCCCAGTCCGGGTGTTGACGTTGCTCCTCGAGCATCTCGAACCTCGCCTCAGGCGACTGTTCAACGCTTGTCTGACGTCTGGACAGTTCCCTGAGTGCTGGAAGGAAGGGAGGTTGGTTCTCCTGCCAAAGCCGGGACGGCCCCCGGATTCGCCGTCGGCCTACAGGCCCATTGTGCTTCTGGACGATGTGGGTAAGCTGCTGGAGCGTGTCCTCGCTGCCCGCATCGTCCGGCACCTGGAGGAGGTGGGGCCCGATCTGTCGGACGCTCAATTTGGGTTTCGGAGGGGGCGTTCGACCATCGGGGCCCTGCTACGCCTGAGGCAGACGGCCGCGGAGGTTGTCGCCGGCAAAGGAGTGCTGTTGGCGGTGTCGTTGGACATCGCCAACGCCTTCAATAGTCTGCCATTCAGCTGCATCAGGGAGGCGCTCCGGTTCCATGGAGTGCCCCTGTACCTCAGGCGGCTGGTGGCAGACTATTTGGAGGGGCGCAGTGTTCTCTACGCGAGCCCCGCAGGGGACATTGTGCGGACGCCCATGTCGTGCGGTGTTCCGCAGGGGTCGGTTCTGGGGCCGACTCTGTGGGACATCGGGTACGACTGGGCGTTGAGAGGGAGTCTCCCCCCCGGGCTGAGCGTTATTTGCTATGCTGACGACACGCTCGTCACAGCCCGGGGCAGGACATTCGAAGAGGCGGCGAGCCTGGCCACTCTCGGCACCGAGGAGATGGTCAGGCGAATCGAGGCGCTGGGGCTCAGGGTGGCCCTAAACAAGACGGAGGCCCTGCTATTCCATGGGCCCCGTGTTAGGCTGCCCATTGGCGCCTCGTTAGTCGTCAACTCCATCCACATCAGTATCCAGGCCCATATGAGGTACTTGGGTCTGGTGCTCGACGGGCGATGGTGGTTCCGGGAGCATTTTCGCCAAATTGCTCCCCGGCTGGTCGGCGCGGCGTCCGCCCCTTTCTCGGCTCATGCCGAATGTGGGCGGACCCAGTTTCGAGGGCCGACGGCTGTATGCGGGGGTGATCCGCTCAATGGCCATGTACGGCGCACCCGTGTGGGCGAGGGCTCTGAACGCCCAGCTCAGGGCGGTGCTGTGGAGGCCACAGCGAGCCATGGCGGTCAGAGCCATTCGCGGGTACCGCACGGTGTCGACAGAGGCGGCGTGCCTATTGGCCGGGACACCCCCGTGGGACCTAGAGGCGGAGATGCTCTCCGACCTCTACCGGCGGGTTGCCTCAATGCGCGAAGAGGGTGGCTCCCCATCGTTTAACGAGATAGCCACCTGGCGCGAGGACGCCCGCCGAGAAGTCATCGCCCGTTGGGCTACGCGGCTGGAGAGGCCTAGACACGGTGTTTTTACCGTTGAGGCTCTCCGGCCCGTACTGATGGAGTGGATGGAGCGGCGGCACGGAGTCCTCTCTTTCCGGTTGGTGCAGGTCTTGTCGGGGCATGGTTGCTTCGGCAAGTACCTGCACACGGTCGTGCGGAGGGAGTTGACTCCGTCCTGCCACCATTGTAGTAGCGACGAGGACACGGCGCAACATACGCTCGAGGTATGTTCGGGCTGGGACGGGCAGCGCCGTGACCTCGTCGCTGTCATCGGTGCCGACCTGACGCTGCCGGCTGTTGCGCGAGCGATGGTCGACAGCGTCAGGAATTGGGACGCGGTCGCCGCCTTCTGCGAGGCTGTCATCTCGCAGAAGGAGGCGGCGGAACGGGCCCGGGAGGATTCCCGTGACCCGGGCCGCCGCTCGCGGCTGGGGCGGCGCAGGCGCGAGTACCTGCGCCTGATGCCGCCCTAACCGAGGCTTCGGGTGATCGGACCGGGGAATTGTCCGGTCACCCGACGTGAGGCCACCACGTGAAGACGACGCCTCGACGGCGAAAGCTGTCGGGGCGTCGACGGGAGAGGAGCCCGAGAGGGCATACCGCCGAGCGGGCCACCGAAGACAAAGATCGGGTACCGGTGGCCCGCTCACACGGCGAAGAAGAGGTGCTTGCAGGGTGGGTCAATGGGGTTGCGCGCCGCCTCTTCCGTCACCCCGGGCCGATTTGGCGGGGTGCGACGTCCATAGCCCACCGCAAAAAAAAAAAAAAAAAAAAAAAAAAAAGAGCTGTCAATAGCAACAAAACTTCCCACGTAAGATTTTCTTCTTCTTGATGAATGGCTTCTGTTAGCGATTAACCGCAACTTCGCCAATGTCCCGTAAGGCTCGTTCGTAGGCGGTCAAACGAAGGAGATTGTACGGTACGAAATAGTATGTAAAGGGCCGGTGAGTATGACTCTAAGATTACATGAGAAATACGGTGACAAGTAGTATACTGAAACAAAAAACAATTCTAACTAGTCTGAAATATACACATAACTAAAATGAATTCTAACTACTTAACTAATTTACATATCTACAATTTAATTTTATTAACACGTAAGATTTTAAACGAGTACTTCTTGAAAAGTTTTCGCGCTCTACCAGCAAAAATTCTGAACCCTTAATTGAGACAATTTGTTCAACATTATGTTCGGAGTCCTTTTATCTATACTTCGTGATAAATACAAAAAAGAAGTTTCTTTTTTTTAATTTCACGTTTGTAAATACCACGTATTTGGGCAAACTATTTATATGATAAACATGTAAATTATAAAATAAATAGTTTTTAATCATATAAATTATTTAAAAAAAACATTTTATTGTAAAAAAGCGAGGCTTTTTTGCCTATGGTGGCAAACGAGCAAGCAGCACACCTGGTGGTAAGTGTCACTGTAGTTTCACGTTTAGAACAAAAAACATAGAGCTTTCAAACGCAAACCTCTGAGTAAATTGCTATAAAGCCAGCCACTTGAAGTGGTAGGACCACGCTGTTGACAGCGTGCGAGAGCCGGAAGCCCAACAAGTGAGTTTGGGGCTTATATTAGTAGGCAACGGCCTAGCTATACCTTTAGTACTGCAAAGGTCCATGGGGCAGCAGTGACACTTACCATCAGATGTGTTTCTTGCTCGTTTGCCACAAAAAGCAATAAAAAAAATGTTTCGGCTGCCCTGTGCCTCTCATGGCGTTAGAGTTAGCGTAACCTACGCTCAATGCCATCTTACATACAACTATGTCAGCGACTGCATGTAGAGGTAACGCAAACGTTTTATCCCTGATAGAGGGCGCTATATACAGCAAATATAAAACTGTGTACAAATAGGCGTGCGTAGAACTCTCTAAAGTAGCAGTATCACTGTCGTGGCGTTGTTTATATCTATTTGCACCAAGCATAGAAGATAGGCAATCATATTATAGTTATTGTCTTGTGAGCTGTGAATTTAGCATTAAACGCGAAAAGAAAATGTACCATGGACAATGTTGTTTAGGCCCCTAAAAATACTATTATGGATACGTTAACACAAACCTACAATTAGCTAATCCTTGCGCGCACAAGATTAAGCCAATTCAGGAGATCAAATCAATAGACCATACAAAGCGTGGCCAATACGTTTGACTGACAGGTCTATGTAATTGTAAGTGCCCTCGCTGAATTTGAATTTGGATTTTGTCCCTAAGTTGATGCTATTTAACGCTTTGCTATTTTTTTCTTTAGTTTATTGCGAAATCTCGGATTTATATGAATAAAGCAGAATCATTTCCCGAGTACAAGGTCGAGACAAGGTCGAGATTCAAAGCGTTATCAGTACGATACAACAACATTCTTGTCAAAAATTCATCAAATTTCTCATGAAAAGAGTAACGGCATGTTATTCATCATGCCCATTTCCCGGTTATTTAAATGCATATATAATTCGAACATGTATTCTTCATAAATATCACAACCTACTCAGAAAACAGATGTGTTTATTTTTAAACGAAATAGTGCACTCATTGTAACACACGATACTACCTTTTTTTGCGGTGAACTATGCTGTGGTCACCCCCCGCCAAATCGGTCCGGGGCGACGGAAGAGGCGGCGCGCATCCCCATAGACCCACCCTTTGTCTTCGGTGGCCCGCCCGGCGGTTTACCCACGCGGTGGCCTCACTTCGAGTGACCGAACTAGTCCCCGTTCCGATCACCCGATCCCTCGGCTAGGCTATTTTTATGCGCCTACATTGCAAACGCTGGCTAAACGTTAAAAGATATATCAAAGTAATATAGTAGGTACAAGATTGTATACCTTAAACGGATCTACAAAAAATCTGCGATGGTATATTGCGCGCCTCATAAGCGAAGCGTTGAGGTGATGCTCTACTCCTGATATATGAAAATCATGGACTTTTCAAAATTAAAAATGACTGTATTTTTCTCACACTGCACTTATAGGATAATATTATCATACATATGTCAAGAGAAAATATTCGTTTAAACGTATTTGATATTTTTATAAAGCAATTATTTTGTTTAAAGCAAGAAAAAAGTCCATTAAAAAAATATTCGCGGACGTCCGGATGTTTGCTGTATGGATCAGCACTCTCACGCCTGGTAAAATTCATGTATTGAAGTTTTTCTTTTATTAAAAGCTTCATAATTGCAATATTCTTTGCCGTTTAATTGCAATTAATTAAAAACTAAACTACTTAGTCTTGTTTACAATGCTGGCAAGCTGTTTTACGGCTTTACGCTACATTTTTTTTTCTTCTGTTCGTCCATTCAAGGACAGGCAAAGTGAACAAAGTCCTTCCAGACAATTTGCGCTACGTCGAAAATGGCGCAAAATTTCAAGATTTTTCTTTCATTTATGGCATTGACTAGCAGTAAATGATAAATAATAAAAAAATATGAGGCGTGAACTTTTGGATTTTTCAAACTATTTATATAGGTATATATTGTATATAATACTTGCGACCCGCTCTCGCTTCATTTCGTTTTCGGTCGCTCTGACTCCGTATTTAAATTCTCTGATAACTTTTAAGATATTAATAATCTTGTACTAATAAATGGAGAGCCAGATTTGTTGTTCGGTTATACTTTTCTTTGTTTACGCTGTGAAAATGCATTTGCGGACTATCCCCCGCAGCTGATAAAAGGGCGGAGGGGGTTGTTTGGCGTGTTCGGGGGTAGTGTGGTGGTGTACTTGGGTTGTTTCGGGCAGCCGACTTCTCGACCTCGTGGTTTGAGATGTGCGTAACGGCGCCTCCATCTTCCTGGTCGCCGCCTGCTGAGCGAGTCTGCGGAAGCAAATGCCTCGCGTGCCCGCTCCGTGGCCTCCTTCGAAGAAATGATCAACTCGCAGAAGGAGCTGTCGCTGTGAAGCATCTTAGAAATAATGGTCAATAAGGACAGGTCTATTTCTACGACCACCGGACAGATCGTGCCGCTGAGGCCCCTAGGCGGTACATACCTCCAGGGTGTTGTTTGGTTATACTGCGAAACCGAATAATGCTTAGACCATAATATGGAGACCACCGACGACCAAGACCGGATTCCGGTGGTCACTAGCACAGCGTGGAGAGATACATGAGGGGTGGGTCTATGGGGTTGCGCGCCGCTTTATCTGTCGTCCCAGACGGAGTAAGCGGGGTGTGACCAGACAAAAGCCAGCCGCAAAAAAAAAATACCATAAGATGCAGCGTGTTTCGGCGGTTTTAGTATATGATACGTTAGTGATTACTTATCCGGCAAGGACGGAAGCGGGCGAGGACATCTATCCCGACCTACCGTGCCAATGCAATGGTTTCGATTCCTATGCAGGATAATACTTTGCGTGAACCACAAATCGTTATTCTAAAGTTTGAGTGTAATTTGTGTCCGTTAAATTCTGTGTTTGTAAAGTCCTCCGCAATACGAGGATTATTTCCTTAGTGCTGGGTGTTGTATCTACATATAAAAAAAAATACTAAATATATATTAAAAGCACCACGTACTTAATTTATTCTCTTGTATAAGCAATAATACTGCATTCTGGGGGGGCACACTTAAAACATTACTTATTTTTACTGACCGTCGCGCCGCCTACAGATTGGTTGCACAAACTTAATTGCTGCCATTTTGTCCTGCCTGTCAAACGTTTGACAACTGAGAATTGTTATTTTTTGTTCCTAGCGTAGGTACTTATTGTCATCGATCTATTTTCGGTTATTGATATTTTTCTGAAAATTATCTCAAGTTTCAATGTTAGGCTGATATTATTATTGTTTAATTATCAGCTGATATGTTTTTTTTATATTTCAGGGTAGCTTTCATAGTAAAAGAAAATTCTATGTAATTACACATACACATGTAGATATGTATATATGTATATATATATTACTTCAAATTTAGTTCACCGCCTAAACTCTGGGTGGCAGCACTTTCCATACATGCATATTTTATCATCGAGTTGCCACTCTTTTTCAATTTAATAACTTTACTCTTTGACTGCATTGTAGAAAATAGCTTAAGCCTTCATGTTTTTTTTTTAGTAATATATAAAATACAAAAGTGGAATTGTATTAAACGATGACACAACCCTGTTATTCAAATTACTGTTTAGCATTTAATATGTTCGAACAATTATTGTCACAAGTGGGATTCGAACCCACACCTATTGGAAATCCGTTCCAATCGTGCTACCAGTTACACCACCGTGAACTATTGTAGGACATTCAATTCTCACATCGTATTATATTTTCGTCTTTAAGGAGACGTGTGCCATCTACCCGACATTGTTTACACATTGTACAGACTTAATATTCAAACTTTGCAGTTAGAATTGTATTAATAAACACAGCTTTTTGAAGTGAAACTTCTTTAGCGACGTACGAGCGAAAAAAAAATTATAACGTTTTCCCGTTACGCGCCATATTTATTTTGAAATGAAAATTCTTCATGCGCGTAGCATGAGGGTAAAATTTTTACAGATGAAACGCGGCACGAGAGGGAGAGAGAATACGAGAGAGACGCTACTGGTTGATGTATGTAAACGAGATTTAAAAATTAGTTTGCCAAAGTTTCACTTCTGATACGTGTACTTTGTACGCACGCATATTTTTTTTTCTCTAAATATTTTAATTACTAATAATATATTATGAGTATATGATTTTATTTTATTTCGTGAAGTTTAGCGAGCGTTTTAAACGTACGTTTTGTAAACGTATAAACATATGTATTTTACGACATCACAATGAATCTTTATAATTCTCGCATTTTCTCTACTATATAATATACATATAAATCTTGTCCTTGAACCATTCTGTCTATGGATGAAAACCACATTAAAATTCATGGCGTAGTTTAAAACATAGATAGATCTTTTAAACTACACCACAAATTTAAGTCTACAGATAGTTAGAGTGACTTTCTACTAAGTAGAGAAAGAATTCGACTGGTGCAGGTCTTGATAAGACATGATTGCTTCGGTAAGTACCTGCACATGATCCTGAGGAGGGAGAGGACACCGTCCTGCCACCACTGGGACTGCGACGAGGACACGGCGCAGCACACGCTCGAGGTCTATGTGGCCTGGGCAGAACATCACCGTGAACTTGAACAGAACCGTGCTAAGGCGACGCTCTTCAGCGTCAGGAACTGGTACGCGGTCGCCGCCTTCAGCGAAGCAGTCATCTCGCGGAAGGGGGCGGCGGGGCGGTTCTGAGAGGAAATCTTTTTCGGTGACATGCTCCACCGCCAGCGCCTGGAGGGGTGCAGGTGCGTGTACCATGAGCTGGGGCGTCAACGAGGGATGGTACCCGAAAGAGATATCCGCCGGTCTAGCCACGGATGTCAAGAAAGCGGTAGCAGTGACTGGCCCTATGGCGATAGTCAGGGCATACGGTGGGTTATGGAGCCACGCGCCGCTCTTCCGTCGCCTCGGATGGAACGGAGGACGTATGTCCAGACCATAGCCTACCAAAAAAAGTAAAAAGTAGAGAAAGAATAACTTATTTTCCGTCTTTTAACAGGAAATTAATTTTTAAAATGATTAATTTGACATTAAAATTGTTGAAATATTAAGGCAGATTATTTATCATTAAATTTTATTATTATTGTTTATATTTTATTATTTTATTTAAATTATATTATTTTCTCCGGTGCACCACTATACGGCAAACTACACGGGTAATTATTCTATATGATAATCCACAATTACATTTTATACTTCTTCTCCAATAGGTCATACACCTCATGATCGGAGACAGTCCTCCTTCATAATAGATAAGTGACATACTGTCCCACACTACTCAAACGGGTTGGCAGCGTCTTATTGTGTTCGACTTCGAAGCGAACTTCTTCCACCATAGAAGAGAAATTGACCTACTATATCACGTTAATTAAAAGGGGTTGGTTTAGGGTTTTATTACGAGTTATCATTCTCTTGCATAGATATAATCTGAATATCTCGTCACGAAACCCACAGACTGTGGTGAATTGTATTCTTACTCTGTCTACGCACAGACAAAATTATTTATTCAAATTATATTTCGATATATAAATTAATCTTGTATAGAACACGTCTAGACTATCATGGCTACCAATCGATACTCTCTCTACGGGGGTTGATGCACCGTCCGCGCAGGACAGGCCATTAATACTGTACCTTTTTACCTTTTAACATTATCATTTTTAGGAATCCATCTTTTAAATGAAAGAAATAACCAAACCTCGCCATGTTGGACCGGTGATTTTTTTATTTTATTTTTGTTGCAACGGTGTTCGCACAGGAATCAAACGAGTTAATCCTCGTTAAATATGTTTTTTTATTAGTTATATTGCAGGGCGAATTATATCATAGCTAAACTCTACTACATTCTACTTTTTGGGAGGATATATCGTCTGAGGGGCGGATTTTTAAAATATTCGTCTTTGTTCAGTCTCTTCATCAAAAAATTAAGAGCTTAGTACTTAGTTATGCTATTTTTATTTCGTTAATAAAAATTCTAATAATAATTTCATTGCCAAAATTAAAGAGTAACAAATGGTGAAACAAATTCAACAAAAACAATGTTGAAACCTTTACAAATGCTGAATCATGTGTTTAATTAAATTAACTGTAAAGTATTTGTACTTAATTTGAAGCGTACGGGGCCAAACAAACTTTGCTACTAAGTTTCATCAGGTTTAAGTTTTATTTGTTGTTTTCATATTGCTAATTTCAATATTCTCATGTCGGCGTTGATAAATAAATGTCAACGAGCATATATGTATACATATGTGTGTATGTATATATATATATATATATATATATAAAAAACGGGGCAAAAAAAACGGGCACCTAAGCAATGAACCATTTCAAATGTTAATATTTCTTTGTTTGATAATTATAGGTAGTTTTATCCACACAATTTGGTAAATTAATAAGAAAATAATCGTTTTCATCAGTATTTCATAAAATTTAGATACAATTTATGGGAAATAATGCTAAACCTCGCTAGTAGTGTATATTCGCTAGTAGTGCATATGCTCATGAAGTAAAAATAAAAAAGTTTTTTAGTTTGTTTTTCTTTAATAAAGTAAAAGCAGATAAATGTTTAGTATCGAGTGTGACCCCCTCTAGCTAAAATCACAGCTTGAATTCGTCTGGGCATGCTAGCGAGTATATCCCGGATACTTGCTTGCGGAATACGTTCCCACTCCGCAGTAATCACATTCTTCAGCTCTCTGATGGTCTGCGGAGCCGGGTGTACTGATCTCACACGCCGTTTCAGAACGTCCCAGACATGCTCTATGGGATTGAGGTCGGGACTTCGAGCTGGCCAATCCAAACGACGAATGCCGACCTCTTGCACATACGCATTAACATCGCGGGATCGGTGGGCGCGAGCATTGTCGTCCATAAAAATCGAGTCTTCACCTAGAGCGGCCAATGCGGGTTGTGCATGAGAAATTAGAACTTCCGTTATGTATCGATTCCCAGTCAGTGAGCCGTTTTCAATGAAGACTAACTCTGTACGATCCATTGAATTTATTCCTGCCCAAAACATAACAGAGCCCCTACCATAAGGTGTGATTTCTTCGAAACATGCCTCTGCAAAGCGTTCTCCTTGTCTTCTTAGCACTCGCCGACGTCGATCTTCACCGAACAGAGATATCCTGGCTTCATCAGAGAACAAAACCCTATTCCAATCGTCTTGAGTCCATGATTCACAATTTCTAGCGAACCTAAGCCTGTGAACTCTGTGCTCACGGAGTAATTTGGGGCCGCGGGCCGGGCGGTGACTGCGTATATTGGCAGCGAGAAGCCTCCTCCTGACCGTCCATAGACTAATATGCACATTTCTTACTTCTTGGAGGTTGTTCTTAAGATCCACATACGAAGATTTGCGATTTCTCAATGCGCGACTCACAAGAAAACGATCATCCCGTGGTTGGGTACATGGTTTTCTTCCAGAACCAGGCCTTCTCTCGACGGAACCAGTCTCCTGATATCGCTGCCAGGTCCTTTGGACTGTCGAGCGACTAACATTTAGCCTCCTAGCCACGAAACATTGGCTGCAACCCTCTTCAAGCAGCGCGATAATTTTGGTAGCTTTTACCACTTTATCTACCATTTTTGATACAGCCAAATAGCATTAAATAAAGCTTTGACAGTCAAGGATATGAAATTAATCGATAAAAATTGAATAAAAGTTATGAAAGTCGATGTTAACTTCTGGAACTTCGCGCCAAAAATGTAGGATAAAAAGGGGTTTTCTGTAAAAATGAGCATCAAATGAAAAATTGAATTTAGAACGTACTTTTTTAAATACCACAGCATTTTTAAAACCGGCCAGTAACGTGTACAAACGATTGAAACCTTTTTGGTATTGTATCTTTTTAAATATGAATGAAAATCAAAACCGCCCGTTTTTTTTGCAAATGAGTTTATATATATATATATATATATATATATATATATATATATATATATATATATATATATATATATATATATATAAATATATACATATATATATATATATATATACATACATATATATATTGTTATGTTCGTGGCCGTCTATATTGCACATATTACTTTGTACACGCAGTGTGGCTGAATGACCAAACCACTCTAAGAAATGAAGAGTAATAATTATTGAGAGATATCTGATTAGATATAGATAGATAGATAGATGATCCTTACCATTTTAGGTTCTAATGGATTGATCCAGAAGTGGGTGAAATCGACAAAATGTCCTCTAACAGAACGTATTTTAAACACACGGTCTAATGTAAAATTTTCTCCATGAAAGAACAACAAAATCTATCTATGTGGATCAAATTTCAAATAAACCTTTCTATACAGCACACATTATGAAGGGATTTACAGTAGAGCCACAAAAGATGGATGGACTGCGTGAAGCATGATATGGATAGACAGGGAGTGACTACAGAGATGACGTTGGATAGGGCTGAATAGAAAAAGAGGACGTATTGCTTCGACCCCAAGTAGTTGGGATAAGAGTAAGAGAATGACGATGATACAGTAGAGCCACGCTGTCGAGTTTTCTGTTTGAAGCCATGGGTGAATCGGTGCATAGTAATACCACACTTCCACAAAAACGGAATTGACTCTGAATAGTATCAATATGTTACTGTGTACGCATCGTTTGATGATTGAGGTTGCCAGAAGTCTAAATACAATCTTACGACAGGCAACTACTATAGTTCTGGTGTTACAGAATTACATGACAGTTGGTAATTATCATCGGGTGAACTGCTTGTTTGTTAAATAAAAAATTATGCGTGCGTACAACACATCAGAAGTGAAACTTTAGCAAACTAATTTTTAAATCGCGTTTACTTACATCAATAAATAACGTGTATTCCCTGTCGGGTGTAGAGCCCTCAGCGCTCACCCATAGTCCGCGTAAAGCTGTCAAAGCCATCTGCGGCTAACAGCTAATAACGGGCAAAAAAAAAACAAAAAAAAAACGTGTATTCTCTGTCTTTTATTCTTTATGTCTTTTATTTAAAAAAGAGCAGCACGTTCTGAATGGAGCTTTGTTTTCCTTTTTTTTATTGCTTGTGGTGGCAAACGAGCGAGCAGCGCACCTTATGGTAAGCGTTACTGCCATGGAGTGAGGCCCTACCACTAGGAGTTTCAGCTAAACGTTACGATTCTCTCTCTAAAATTAACTTTACTTCGGAGTACAAATATTTTCATCCATCCATCAGACCGTTGAAGTTATAATTATTTGATTGGCATACAATCATAATGGTCCAGTGCCAATTGCATCCAAAAAAAAAAATTATTAACCTTCAAATAAAATTAAAGCAGCTACCATTAAGTTTTGTAAACAATAAAAATAAAATTTATTAAACTGTTACAATATTTATGGCACTATTAGTTTCACCTTGACTATTCATAAGGGTGTATGAAGAGGGATGCACCACCCCCTCTCAGCTGTGTAGGTATACTAGGTACAGATTCATCTCATTGTATTGATTTATGGTGTCTACAATGGATTGGGAAGGGGTTTGACACCACATTTAATATCATGTAGGATGATGTTAAGACATAAATTCAAAGCTTTAATAAACACTTATAAATTAGTACTTACAACGTACGTACGTACTTACAGTATGTATGTGTGTACTTACAAATATTTTTAATCTCTATGATCTCTTAAAATAGGCATCAATATTAATTTATAAAAACCCGATTACGAGCGAAAAATGATTGTTACAAGAGGAATTCGAACCCACACCTATTGGAAATCCGTTCCAATCGTGCTGCGACTTACACCACCATGAACTATTGTAGGACATGCAATTCTCGCACCGTATTATATTTTCGTCTTTTAAGGAAACGTGTGCCATCTACCCGACATGTTTACACATTGTACGATGTAATCAAGCATATTAAATGCTAAATTTTAATAATTTTAATATTAGAAACGGTGTTTGAAGGAATTTTACAATCAATATTGTAAAAAATGTATTGGAAAAATATTTCAATTTGTTCTCTCAATTAAAATTACCATTTAAGAATGAAGTTTATGAAAGTAAGATAAGATTGCAGGCTTTTTTATAATAATAATGATCTTAAGTTTATCTAAGAAATAATTAACGTCAGAACGTAAATATTTCAAAGTAACCTAACGTAATAACATAATTAGTAATTTAAACTAACCGACGCGACGTTGCAAACACTTTTCAGCGTCCATTATCACGGACAGACTAAAGTGTCGCACGTCCAATAAGTCATATTGCAGATGTTTTTAACTATCCGCTACAGTGTTAATTATTAAATTCCTACCCACATTTTATTAAACAAAATTCGTTGTTTGTAGAAAAAGAAAATAATTTTTGATGATCCAAGATCTTGTGTAAAAATTATAATGTTTTTGATCAGTTATTATTAAACGTTTTTATGATAATTATTATATTATGGTAATTTATTAATTAAAACCTGACAAAGCTAATAAGTGACAATATACACACGGTCATACCTAGAAAGACTCGGAAAAAAAATATAATTATTTACTTTCAAACTTACCCGCTACGGCTTACTTATAAAATTAATTGAAAAAATATTTAGCTCTGGATCAAATCTATACAATAAGAGCTTACAGTAGCGGTCTTGTGATGATCTTATTGGTTTTATTTTTTAAATCTAGGCCTACCTATATCTACATATAGTATTCTTTTGTAAGGATTTCAGTACAAGAGTCAAGAGTCTCCAAAACCGGCGAGCGTGTATGAAGAGAATTATGAATGTTGAGTAAGCGAGTGAAGTATGCAAAGATAGAGTTCTCTGGCACTCTGTTCTCTCTGCCTACCCTGCAAGGGATATGGCGTGATGATATGTATGTATGTATGTATTGTAAGGATTTCTGATTAATCAAATCCTATGTGCCGTTTTGAATGTACTCACAGACCGCAAAAACTTAATGTGACGTTGATGCTTCATATCAGCTATGTGTTGTTCTGGTCTAAGTTGTTATGGATCTTTGTTTGGCGAATATAAGATAGGCTGTAGTCCAGTTTATAAAATCTCAAATCTTCTAGAGATATAGGGAACTGGCCAAATGGTATTTCTTATAGAAACATGTTTCAAAATATAATATCTTGTAGAAGGTGATGGTGGGAGACGTTAGACTGTTAGTGATCTAACGAATCCAGGCATTCAACGTCACAATATTTTTTTTATTGCTTTTGGTGACATACGTGCTGGCAGTACACCTGATGGTAAGTGTTACTGCTGCCCATGGACCTTTGCAATACCAGGTGGTATAGCTAGGCCCCTGCCTACCAATACAAACCCCAAACCCAATGCAGTTGGGCTTCCGCCTCCCTCGCACACCGAACGAAGCGCAATAGCACATTGCCATTGTTCAGACGTCCATTTTCTGCGAGAGTGTGGTACTACCCCGGACGGACCAGCCCGCGTAGACAGAAAACTGTCAATAGCGTGGTCCTACCGCTATAAAAAATTCCCTCTAGAAAAAAGAAAACATGAATACACGGGAGCTAATAATAAGGGTAGATGATGAGAACCTCCATTCAAGTATTTGTAACAATGAAAACACTGGCGTGGTGATGGAACCAGGATTATAATAGATATATCAGACTCAATTAATACCGTATTAAATAAAATTAAAAAGTTATTAATAAACACTCCGGCGCATTCAAATTAAGAATATTCATTCGTTATTAGAACTGTCATTAAAAGTTCGCCCAAACTGTATGGATTATTGAAGATATATAAAAAAATGCTTCGTCGCGACCAATAGTGAATCTAGGGACAGGTCCTTCTACAGGATCCCTAGTAGAGGCATCGGGTGACTGAATTGGGGATTAGTCCGGTCGCCCGGAGTGAGACCGCCGCGTGAGGACGATGCGCTTCATTCAGGAGTTACAAACTGGACTATGACTGTGATTCTTCCAACATTGAAGTACAATGCGTAAACATAAGAACTCTTCAATACATGAATGTAATTCTTTGCTCCTACCTATGTCTATGACTTTTAGACAGCTTTTCATGTTTTTTTGTCCGTGTGTGTGTTCAGGTGGATTTAAGAATAGGTTAGAAGGCGCTGTGCTCGATTTCATGGATTCTATTCTTTTTTTATTCATTTGTACAACACAACGTCGATCAGCTAATATATATACTTTTTTTATATTTAGCTCTAAGTTCGGCCATGTTAGATTTACTTGAAATTAGTATAGAAACAATTTAAAGATGACGATTTATTATGCCAAGAGTTCGATTCCTAAGCAATACGATAATTGTGCAATCCACACATTCTTGTTGTAAGTTTGAGCTTAAGGTACAGTGCTCTGATGAGCTGTTTGACCTAGTACTAACATCATCTTTCAACCATTGTCTCCCTCAAAACCACAGTAAGACTATCTTATATTCCCTGAAAACGTCTTCGATTTTATTATTTCAATGTTCATTTATTTCACGCACATGTAAGCTGTGAAATAAACCACCTATTTCTAAACTAAGTAAAAATAAAAATCAGATTGTCAAAAACTTTCCAAACAATTCATCATTTTACAACTGCCAACATCAAACTTAATATTGTTTTAATAATCCTCTAATACAGGCCTCTAATTGCAGGATGACAATCAACCTCTTCGTGACCGTTTGTGTGCAGTATCGCATAATGCAGACCATTGCATTAATGCAGTACATAAAGTAAAGGGAAATGTTAGATCATACACTTCAATGTCCGCCGTGGGGAATATACCACCCTTTGTACTCCCAAAAACAGTAATTTAACGCATGCGCACCACATTAGCGCCGTGAGCGGGGTCCGTCTCCTTCGGGCTCGTGTACAGTTAATCTCGGGGTCCCGGCGTGCAGGTTCACATCATCTGTCTTCACGCCGAGACCCTGGTATTTATAATTTTTATATCGCAAGACAGCAATAAAAATAACATTACTTTTACTGGCTACCATAAAATAATTCAAAGAATATCTTTTTATAATAATAATAACTTGTTTAATTCGTTTTTAGGTTAATAAAGTTTTACAACAAGAATATATGAAATACGAAGTCAATAACTCTTAAAAGTATATAAAATATGGAGAAATTTAGAGCGCAAAGTCTTGCAGTTGTTAATAAATTTGGAATGTAATTCGCTAATGTTTACAAATCATATGGAAGGATTTTTATTACGTGAGTATTAACTATAATTGCTTTTTTAACTATACCGGTCTAAATATTGATAAGTTGTAGTTGCAATAAAATCGCGCACCGTTCACTTTCGACGAATTGAAGGTTTGAGTTATAACTTAGACCATATGTTAGATGACTTATTTGTTTGTATGTTCAAGAAAATGGCGCATTGATTTATTATAATACATTCGATACTAGAAACATTGAGTACATAATATAAAATCATTTATAATTAAATTTTTCGTAGGTAATATGTTGCTAAGTACGTGCTTTTATGTAGACACGTATAGGAGGGTATATTCCACGTATATTATACATAGTTCCGGTTCCATTTCGCTGTGACTATATTTAAATGCTGTATAGATTGTCTCATGTGTCAAACAGGTATTAATATTATGTACTCAACGTTTCAAATACTTATCGAAATTCTAAATTATTTTCTGTCCTTTAATTATTAATGATGGTTTAGCTTAATATTCTAACAACCATAAATTTTGAAGTTAAAAATAATCAAAAATAAAGTCCTAGCGGGATATTGGGCGAACAGTAAATCTGTAAAAATAATTTTGTTTCGTATAATGTAGATATTTCAAGGTCAATCAATGCAACAGATGTGTGTGATGTGTTTCGAAGATACTCTAGGGCTCGAAATTGTATAGGAAATATCGTCAGAGTAATTTACGTTTCTATGAATTCCCAAACGAGGAACATAAAATGTGATTCGAGATGGCCAAGGATATTCTGGATTCGAACAACGAAGGCATACAACGGAAATCGTTAAACACGAACAGCAAAAAATAATACAAGCATTTAATGTCTTTGCTATTGGTTGAGCATTAAATGAATAATATAGTGTGCATATATTTCAAAGAACATTCAAGATGTTATTTTAACCATTACCAGCGAGTTGACGACAGAAGTATTGCTACCCAATTTTTGTAACCGGACTAGAGGTGTTCCGTTGAATGAACAGTTCTAGAAGTTAGAACCCTGTAGTCCATTTACATAATATGAGTAGTATAATCGTCGATAGTCTACGTGGGACAAATCAACATGAGATCCTTCAGAGTTTTATATGAATTTGTGTTTGATATTTTCAGTTTTATTTTTTTATTTTGTCATGTGACTACAGCCAAAACCGTTACTACGACATCGTTTAGAACAACATACCGCTTATAATCACTTCACTTCAGCCCAGTGCCGTTTGCATCCATCGACGCCCAGCAATTTTCACTAGATCGTCTGTCCACCTAGTGGGGGGGCGTCCTACACTGCGTCGTCCGATACGTGGTCGCCACTCTAGAACCTTTTTTCCCCAGCGGTTGCGTGCTAATTCTTCGTGCTATGTCGGTTACACCCGTTCTTCTGCGGATTTCCGTATTACAGATTCTATCACGCAGAGAAATCCCGAGCATAGCTCGCTCCATAGCACGCTGAGCGACTTTGGGCTTGGTTATGAGGCCTACATTTAGGGACCACGTTTCCGTGCCGTAAGTCATCAGTGATAACACACACTGGTTGTAGACCTGTGTTTTCAGACACTGAGGTATGTTGGATGAGAAGATCCTCTTAAGTTGCCCGAACGCTGCCCAACCGAGTTGGATTCGTCGGCTGATCTCTTTCTCTAAATTGGATCTACCTAACTGGACTGCTTGTCCAAGATAAACATAATGATCGATAATTTCGAAAATCGCATTGCCAACTAGGACCGGTACAGTGATTGATGACATTGGCATTTGACATGACTTTCGTCTTGTCCATGTTCATTTGTAACCCCACCAGTTGGGATACCCTGCTGAGATCGTTGAGCATGGTGCCAAGGTCCTCCATGGATTCTGCCATAACGACGATATCGTCTGCAAATCGAAGGTGAGTGATGTATTCGCCGTTAATGTTAATACCGAGTCCGGTCCAGTCTAAGAGCTTGAAGACATCTTCCAGTGCAGTGGTGAACAGTTTCGGTGAGATGACATCTCCCTGTCTCACGCCTTTCTGCAACTGGATCGGTTTCGTACTCTTATCCCGGATACGGACTGACATTGTGGCGTTCCTATACAAACACTTCAGCACTTCGATATAACGATGGTCGATTTAACACCGCTGAAGGGACTGCAGCACCGCCCAAGTTTCGACTGAATCAAAGGTTCTCATAGTCCACAAACGCTATACACAGAGGCCGATTGTACTCCTCGGTCTTCTGGATAATCTGCCGAAGCGTGAGAATATGGTCTATGGTGCTATAGCCTTTTCGGCAGCCCTCTTGTTCGGGCGGCTGAAAGTCATCAAGCTTGCACGTGAGTCGCTTGGTAATGACCCTCGAAAACAACTTGTAGACGTGGCTCAAGAGTGAGATGGGTCTGTAGTTCTTTAGAAGAGCTTTGTCGCCCTTCTTGAAGAACAGCACCACCACACTCCTGGTCCACGACTCTGGAACGTCGCCTCCGAGGATAACGGAATTAAATACTAGGGCTTTTAAGACCGGCTTACCGCCTGCCTTCAGTAGCTCTGCCGTAATTCCGTCATCACCCGGTGCCTTACCGTTTCATAGTTGTTCGAGAGCCATTCTGATCTCGCACAAGCTAATGTCCGGGATTTCTTCGGTATAGTGCCGAGTTAGCTTGGATCTGGGATCTTGGACCAAGCCAACGACAGGACTTCGGGATGATTTATATAACTGTCCGTAGAACCTTTCGACCTCTCCCAAGATCTCACTCTGGGATGAAATGACAGTGCCGTCATCGGTCTTCAGCCTATTCAATTGGCTTTGCCCAATAGACAGATCTTGTGCGAACACTTTTGAGCCACGGTTCCGCTCTATCGCTTCTTTAACACGGAGCGTATTAAATTTGCGAATATCGCGAAGCACAAACTTGGAGATCTGCCTATTTAGCTGCCTGTGTTCGGACCAATCGGCTGAAGACTGTACTGTCATTTCTTTTCTCCGCTCCATGAGCCTGAGAGTTTGGTCAGAAAGTTTTTTAGGTCTATTGGCGCGGTGAGCCTTGAAAAACTTGTACCCAACCGCGTGGACAGTTTCCACGAACCTGTTGTTCATATCGTTCGCAGTTTCACACTCGTCTAGACATTGGAAGCGATTGTATAGTTCGAGTTGAAAGCTTTCGAGGTTCTGGTATTGGATAAGTGCAGGTTGGAGGATAGACTTCATTAAGCGTGACCGTTCGACTTTTGTATGGATATTTAATGTGCCTCGTACTATTCGTTGATCGCTCCCAGTTTTAATCCTGCTGATCACTGAGACATCATTAAATATATGTCGTTTGTCCGACAAGATGAAGTCTATCTCATTTTTTGTTGAACCATCGGGGCTAATCCAGGTACATTTCCTTTGTGGCTGCTTTCTGAAGAAGGAACTCATCATAAAGAGGCTTTCCTTCTCCAGAAATTCAGCCAGTTTCTGGCCCCTCTGGTTTCTTTGTCTATATCCATGTTTCCCCTCTCTCAACTCATCATCACTCCTTTTGCCTAGTTTCGCGTTAAAGTCTCCCATAACCACCGTGAAGTGAGTTTTGGATGCATGTATGGCTTTCGAGATATCCTCATAAAAGGCCTCCACCTCTTCGTCTGAGTATGCCGAGGTCGGTGCGTATACCTGTATAACCTTCAACGAATACCGTTTGGTAATTCTGAGTATAAGGTATGCTACCCTTGTTGACACACTCTCGATTCTCTCCACGTTGCCTACGAGAGACCTGTGAACGATAAACCCTATACCGCCTTGGGATGGGTGATCTCCCTCCCGGTAGAAGAGCAAGTTTCCAGACCGAAGGATTATCGTGTCCTCGCCCTCTCTTCGCACTTCTGATAATCCTATAATGTCCCAGTGGATTTTGCTCAATTCCTCTTCCAGCTCGATGACCTTCTCGTCGGTCCTGAGTGTCCGAATAATGTGTGTTACCAGGGCCAAGGGTCGTTTTGATTGGTAGCCGGATCGCTGCCGGGGATTCTTAGCACCCCCTACTCCATCGCTACCAGGCCCGCTACCACAATGAGCCCGTAGGATAGTGGAGCTGCCGTGACTGGGGGCCGTTTTTTTATTTATGCTTATCATTTAGGGGTTTTGAGCCATAATCGCCGCGCTTGGCAGGCGGGTTGGCGATCGCAGTGTGGTGTTATACGTATCCCAGGAGAGAGCTGCTGCCCTCTCTCCTGGTCCACCAGGATCCCTTAGCCGATTTTTACGACTCCCACGGGCAAGCAAGGGGTGGCGACACTTGTATTCTATCCCGTCGCCACCGGTTATAATAACCCAGAACAAAGGTCCCGGCTGAATGCTATATGACCGCCTTATCAAAACATTGCTTTTTACCACATTGCTAATAACGACATACTACGACCATATTTAACTAATATTTCGGAGAATTATTACTGTTAGAACGACCGGCTATGCTGTATTGTAAACAATTTGAATAGGTATCCACATCTGTCTTCAATGGCTATTAAAATCAGGAAAGAGAACAATAGGATTTAGTTTAGTGTAGGGTCTTTTCTAATTCTTAGAAACAAAACACATGCATGCATGCACTTTTGTGTCGCTCGTTTAAACATCAAAAGTCATTCTGTGAATAGATATTTGACGTTATATAAATAGTTTTATAAATTAATATAATTTTAAAGTATTTGAGAATTGTATTATCAGCGCCGACAACTACTTAACGGATAGCACATTTGGTTTTATTTGTTGCTAGGCGTAATGTATTAATAATATCAATGTGTTTGTATCGTTTAGTAATTTGCTAACCTTCATCGAATCTATTGTAATTCCATACGATTGTTTCTTTGCCCGCGGGTGCTGATAGATAGATGACAAGATAACAAATAACATCATATAAATAAAAGGGAAGTAAATAAACCAAAATATGAAGTAATTAGTAAAAAACGATCTTAGCGATTTTACGATATAAATTTTGAAATGAACTTCAAAAATTTGTATGTTAATTCATACTTTGTCTGCGATACACGTTCTGTACATGAAAATTTGATGGTTAATTGTAGTTATTGAGATATTAGTATGCATAAATTTTATTACGTGGAATATTTTTATATAAATATAATTTTTATGCATAATAAATGTACTTTTAGTCTTGCTTTCAACTGCACGGGTTTAATTGATTTGAGTCCTTACACGGCTTATATAGGTGCCAAGAATTTCGTACGCGGGGGACTTTACACATATACTATTAATATGCATAAATTTTTAGATCGTTTAAAGTACTACGTGGGGATTGAACCACCATAGGAAGTCGCTACTTGGATTTACTTGAGCCATTCCTTCACATTCACAATTGGATTTGGTAGATGGTAGATATCGCTGCCTAGTACTTTTGTTTTTATTTTTGGATTTAAACAGAAAAATGTCTCCTTGATCAGACACTTTAATATATAATAATAATAATACTTCCAATTTATTAATAATATAAATTGAAATTATACGAGTTTACGCCAATAATTCAGTAAGTCCTTTAATACATAGTTCTACAAAGGACTTCGTGGTACAGTATTTGTGTCGCCCTGTCTAGACGACGTTGTCACATGTATTAATTATTCTTACCCTGTGGTTTTACCATACGTACGTGTAACTATGATGTCATAGCAGACTCCTCCTCCCTTCAATGGTGTTCACTTTTTTATTTGTTATCCTTCCCATGATTTCATAGAATTTTATACAGTAAAAATACTATCTATATGGTGTATTATATTTCTAATTATGATTAATTAGCGCTGTATTATCGACTAGGTTGAAGGAAGCTGTATCTGTGAAGATAACAACGATGAATCTGGGATCTGTTATCAACGGATGGGCCCAAAGAAGTTTAAAAAGGTCAGTCCCTTTATTGAAACATTAATAACAGACCAATCTTCAACAACAATACTCATGATATGGCAATTTTACGGTGATAAGTCCACAACAGTCCACTGAAGAAGAACCGTAATAAAAACTTAACTGATTTTTTTTTGTGTAATCACAGAGTAAGAATGTAATAGGCACCCTTTTCTACAACATAACTATTGTAAAATCGATTAAGTTGGCTGAATACATTATTGGCAGAGAAGGAAAACTCAAAATGAAACCGTATGGCAATGAATTTGATCAGTATGCTGTTGAAATCTTATTTCCTTTACCAGGAGAAGGCTAATGCTCAATTATCATTATCGTACTTTTATCCTAATTATCTACTTGTGTTCGCAATGTGTGCTCCTCTTCTATCATACATATTGTAAAAGTGAATGACAGTTAGTGGCATAAAAATATTATGACCGGCCGCCTGCCTGATATCAACCCTCCTTAGCAATGTAATTGTTGACCAAATGGCATCAGGTGGGCTTAGTCCAGATCAATATAAAGCTCTTAGTCATCTTTTACGATATCTAAGATCGAAGTAAGGCCTCCTGATGAACTAACTCTCATGAACGAATTGGTCTTCCATTTTGAAGAAGTATCTCATCGACCAGTGTCTATATGTGGTTTGAAAAGACTGTATTAGGAATAAAACGCTTTCCTCTAGTGTCCAACTTGTATTACATTAATATATTATCAAATAGGTCAATTATCCGGTTTGTCAGAAAAAATACAAAGTTAATTACTGCTTCTTTTCATTGTCATCACCTTCTCACTTCATACACGTACTATACTGGGTCTCAAGCCACTTCAATAGCCACACAATAGGAGAGAAATTGACCTACTATACTACGCTGGTCTACTAAGTTGCTATAAAGTCACTCTTTCATCCTCTCTTTTCTTACTCTTTCTATTATATTCTATCAATTTATACTTTTTTTATATAGATGCTGTGGAAAATTCAATATGACTTCGTACGCAGTATTGCATAATCTAAATACGATTCTAAGCGGATGGTTAAGGCGGACTTCGAGGTATGTCATTTGGTCTCCAAGCTTCGAGTATTTCAAAAACAAAAATCTCGATTATAATCTATATTTTCAGTAACTATATACACCATCAAAACTAATTAAAAATCAATTGTAACGATTTTTATTATATTGAAAATAAATTTCATTCTCACACAAATCATTCATTTTGAAACAAAATCTTTTGCTTTTTTCGATACTAACTAATAAGTTTTTTTTTCCGTTATGCAGTTTAAACTGTTTTGCTATGAATGTGTTTGATCATCACTGTTTCTTTCACGCCTTTTACATGGAAGAAACAGTTATGAAAAGAGTGAACGATATAAAAAGAAATGGAATATAACATGTAATAAACAATATTAAAATTACTTAATTAATGATGGTGTGACTATGGAGTGATTTTCATTTCAAGTCTTAAGTTTATACCTTGTTATATTCTTCATTAATTAATGATAAGTTTAATTATTACCCTTTTAAAACATTTATTAAATGATATTAAATGGTAATAAAGTTTGTAATAACAATTCTTTTCTTTTTTTAATTTTAACTTTTTATGAGTCAAGAATTGAAACGGTAGTTATAAGAAAAGGATTTAATTATTTCCAATTTCTTGACATTACGGTTTCCGTTTTATTTTTTTATTTTTTAACGATGGGTCTAATAAAATATTATGACCTCATCGAAAGTCGTGGGAACGTTTGATATTGTTAAAAAAAAGATGTCTGATGTTGATGTTTTTTTTTGATGCATTACTACACACAAATAAGGAATTTTCATGAATTCCAAACCGATGATGGTCAATTATGGGATGGAAGATTCACAGGTTTCTTGTTCACAGGCGCTTTTGGTATTAATTACACAGAGATGTAATGAAACAACATAAATGCATCAAGAAATTTTTAACAATATATTCGATCTAGCCGTGAATTTAATAATTATTCCGGCACACGACTTTGTTGTTGGAGAGTAGATGCCCAGTGGTGTGGTGTGGTCGAACGACCGTACCACAAATACAGGCGAACGCGTGTACCATGTCTTATGATTATTATAGTTATTATTTTAAGGTACTCCTTTAAAAAAGTTGTATATTTGTGAACGCAAGCTAGTTGTATTGATTTAATTTTTGTAATGTTTAAACTATATAATAACTAAGAAAGAATCTTGACAGATGTTTTTTTTTGTTAATTTTGCTTTTTGTCAAGGACACATTTCATTAAAATTTACATAAATATTATATATTATGCTAACCATAATAATATCAGGAGTAAAATAAATTGCTATTATTAAAATAAAAATTGGTCCAAAACGCCGCGGTTTAAAAACGTTTAAGGTATGCTCTATTCTCGTGTGCCATAAAAAATCATTCATCCTCCTTAGAGGTTAAGATCATGCATGAAAAAAAAACGATTTTCTAAAAAGACTGTTAACAACCGTACCGTTTAGTAAACGATTAATTAATTAATAATGTATATAAAATAACTTAATACTCTAATGGGAAAATTAATGAAACTAAATACTACTTTAGGTACTTTAGGTAACCAGAATTATAATAATGCTGAGTACGATATTTTCACTTACAATTATCTGCGCTGATGCCTTGTCATTATTTTATTAATGGCGTATATTATTTACCTATTTATTGTTGGTTTGAATTGATTAGTGTAACTTATTAGCATATAATTTGCAAGTTTTAACTAGTATTTGCATTTCACTACAACATTAATATTAAATTTAGACGTAATAAGAGATGACGAACAAAACTACGTATTTAATATTTTAATTAAATAATATTTTTACGGTAATTGTAGGCTAAATATAGAACGCTTTCTTGGAAGCCTTTGATAAAGTTATTGTTATTTATGAGCAAAATTAAAACATAATATTCTTCTTCTTCTTCACAGCCCATAAATGTCCCACTGTTGGGCTCGGGCCTCCTCCGTAATGGGAGGGAAATTAACCTACTATACCGCGCTAGTCGCGCTAGACGTGTTGGTATAGGGTTTTGTTTCGAGTTTTCATTCTCTCGCATAGATGTTATATGCGTTTTATATCCCTTAGTCGTCTCGTACGATCACCCACGGGTAAGATATGGGGTGGTGAATAGTAACTATTCTTACTCTGTCACCACTCGGCAACATAATATTAAAAGAAATAAAAGTTTCAAATGAAGTAATAGGTAATCAATATTTTTATGAAGTTTAATTAATTTGTAATAAAACTCTTTTTACGGATTTTATCGCGTCTGTTTTTAATTTTTATTTACCAGACGTTTCGAACACTTTACTGCGTTCATGGTCACGAAAAGACTACGGTGTGTCACTCCAAGAAGGCATCATTATTACACTTGTTGAATGTAAAACAACTTAGTCCTTCTGGGACTATGAACGCTGTAAAGTGTTCGCTCGAATCGTCGAGAAATTTAATATCCAATACAAAGGAGATGAAATCGTAAAAATATTTTTATTTCAAATATAAAATACGAGCGTAGACATCAGAAATCATTATGGTTTAATGAGGCGTGTGATTATCATCTGTAGAATGTTCTATCAGTAAAAAAGTTATATAAGACTAACATACCTACGTGTATTTCGTATACTCCTTCTAAGATACAAGCGTGAGGCGTCAAAAAATAATATAATTAAATTTATTTAATTATTCGATTAAAAAATAAACAAACGTCGCTTTTAAAATTATAAATACTACATTTTTGTTCGTCATCTACTATATTAGGTATTAAGAATTTAATTAAAAGATTAGGATAAAATATCGGAATTTATAATCTCAAATAATTTCTAATTATAACCCGACTCTCATTCCAATTACTTAAAATCAACTTATGTACTTTTCTTCAACACAACTTCATCTTATGTCATCTCTTCGTTCACTCCCTTTCTATTCATGTCATGCTTCACTCAATCCATTCATATTATCTTTAGTCTTGCACCTAAATCATTCAAAATTCATGCTTTCTGTCTCATCACGTGTAACACACCACGTCAAGCGTTGTAGTATTAAGTAATTTTTAATATTAACTATTTAAAAATAACCTAAGAATAGGTATACGATATTTATGATATCAATTAATTCCTAATATAATTAATTTATTAATAGAATATGCATAGAAATATGTATTATAAATACTATTATAAATACTACTATCAAGTAAACTATTTAATTATTAATTAATTATGAACATTACTAGGATCATAGATCTATGATCCTAGTATTAGTTATATGTTCATAATTAATTAATAATTAAATAGTTTACTTGATAGTAGTATTTATAATAGTATTTATAAATTAATAATTAGAAAACTTAATTCATAGATCTATTAATTAAGTTTTGTAATTATTAATTTAACAAGACAAGGCACAAAAAAGGCGCGCGCGATAGATAATCAACCCACTCTATTCAGATTATACTTATACAAAATCAGACGTCTATAAACCACCACATAGGAATAGCGTTAGCTATATTAATTATAACCGTTATTATACAAAATTAAATTGTTACATAATTAATTTAGAAACCCTTGTAATCCATATTAAAAGGAATTGTAACATTATCAAAATTGAATTTACCCGCCAAAATCTGGGACGACGTAAAAACAGCCACAACAGGAATCGATAACGATTAAAAATAGTATATGTAGGTCCATAAATAAGGCAAATTTGATAATAATAAAATGTAAATATTTATATGACTAGATTTAAATAGAATATCGATCCGTAATATTAATGAAAATTCACTCAGTAAGGTATTATAAGTAACACCAAAATAATAATTTAGTGTTAGTGTTTTCTCTTCTTCCTAGTTATTATAGTGTCCATTGTTAGGTTTCGGCCTCCTCTACAATGAAAGTGAAATTCAAGTACCACACTGGTCAAAAGTATTGGTATATGATATCATGTTCAGCTTCCTTTCTCTTATGTCTATGTTATTAACAATTTCTCTTAATAGTCTCAATAGGCCTTGAAAAGGGTATTCACCACACCGTTTTCTATCAGAGGTATTTGGGTAAGTTTCTGTGTTTACTAAGTTATGCCACATCATTCATAGCGTATCTCGGATACCTATTTTTTTCCCAATTTTATAGTATGTATAATAATATTAGAATTATAATAATTAGGTAATATATTTAAATAAAGGACCAAATCATATGACATAATTGATAAATTTTATTTTTGTATGTCATTTTGCTTTAATATAATGTATATACAAAAGTTAAATATACTTATACATTGATATAAATACGAAATAGAGGCTGGATTCAATATAAACTGTAGCCATTTTTCATAACAATAGTGTATAAGGTACTCGCACGCACACTAATACACACACATACACGCATATTTGTTATGCGCACGCATTGATACACATGCAATACGTACGCCTTACACAGACGCGCATACACACACACCCACGCACTGCACGCATGCACTTAAGCACATGTATAAACACGCACGCACGCACAATACGTACCTACTATATAATGTTCCGCATCAGTTACGATTATGTAATTAGTATTCTCTTGTGAACTAACAATAAGGGATTCTGCGGATATAAAGTTATATATTTTTAAAGAATTGTAATAGGAAAATATAAAATAACGATTTAACTTTATTTCTAAGTTAACATACCACAATTCTGCCTACCAAGTATCTTTTACAGGCTCCGCTTCTATTCGAAATTCCGATACTAATTTTTTATCCGATAAGGTTACGGATTTCGGAGCTCCATAACATGCCTACTCACAATAGTGTAGCAATATGAGTGTACAGTAATAAATCCATATTGAATTAATTAGATAATTATTTATTAAAGTATGATAATTGAACGTAAGCACTATGGAAGCTCGTAGTTATGATAGAATCCCTGGAGGACCTTGGCACCATGCTCAATGACCTCAGCAAGGTCACCCAACTAGTAGGGCTGCAAATGAACATGGACAAGACGAAAGTCATGTCTAATGCCCATGTCATTTCTGTACCGGTCCTGGTTGGGAATGCGATTCACGAAGTTGTCGATCACTATGTTTACCTAGGACAAACAGTCCAATTAAGTAGATCAAATTTCGAGAAAGAAGTCAACCGACGAATCCAACTCGGCTGGGCAGCGTTCGGGAAACTTAGGAGGATCTTCTTGTCTAATATTCTGCAATGTCTGAAAACAAAGGTTTATAACCAGTGTGTGTTACCAGCTATGACTTACGGCACAGAAACGTGGTCTCTAAATATCGGCCTCATCATCATCATTCGTCGGCATCATCATCATTTATCGGCCTCATAAAAAGGCTCAAAGTCGCTTAACGTGCCATGGAGAGGGCTATTCTCGGTATTTCTCTACGTGATAGAATCCGGAACACGGCAATCCGTAGAAGAACGGGTGTAATTGACATAGCCCGAAGAATTAGCATGTTGAAGTGGCAATGGGCAGGCCTCATCGGTCGACGAACCGACAACCGTTGGGGAAAAAGGTTCTCGAGTGGCAACCACGAATCGGGCAGCGCAGCGTAGGACGACCCCTCACTAGGTTGACTGATGACATTATCAAGGTCGCAGGAAACCGTTGGATGCAGGTGGCACAGGACCGTTATGTATGGCATTCTCGTGGGGAGACCTATGTCCAACAGTGGACGTTTACGGGCTGATGGATGAATGGGTGGACTATGGAAGGTTATCTAATATCTCACTAAGCCTAAGCTTACAAAAATCCATACCTATTCCATGATTTTGGATTCGCCCGTCTAATTGCTAATAACACGGTACCTACTTAATTACAATTACAAGTGTGATCCTATTTTTAACAACTACGTCTCGATACAAATGAATTGTTCACCAAATCGACTTTAAAGGTTTTTAGGTACTGTTAATTTATTTCTACGGTTGAGTTTATTTACTTTGTTTTGTTTACAAGGTTAATTAAAAATTTACAGGAAATCTTATTCAAGTCAATCTTATTATGAAAGAGATGAAGCCAGAACAGATGTAAGAGTAACAATAGGTAATGATGTACTAGAGCAAGTGGATGAATTTGTATATCTTGGATGTGGATTTTTCTTGGATTGTCGTTACGAATGTGGGCTGACCGACCACATTCGTAACGACGACGTAAGAGAGTGAGTAGGTATGAAAGAGAGTATTGGTGTAAAGATGCGAAAGGGAATGCTCCGATGGTTCGGACATATGGAAAGAATGCCGAACGAACGTCTGGTTAAGAAGATATACAATGCGAAAGTGGAAGGATGTAGGTACCGAGGGAGACCGAGACTAAACCACCTAGACCAGATCGGTCAGGTACTGAAGGGAGGTGGAGTCAAGAGTCTCCGAAACCGGCGAGCGTGTATGAAGAGAATTATGAATGTTGAGGAAGCGAGTGAAGTATGCAGAGATAGAGTTCTCTGGCACTCTGTTCTCTCTGCCTACCCTGCAAGGGATATGGCGTGATGATATGTATGTATGTGTATCTTATTCAAGTACACAGTATCGTAATTAGCCTTTTATGTGTCCGATATAAGATGTTATTGTTTCATTCTGTTTTGGTAAGGTTATATATAAATTGTATAGTTTAGCTTTTAGTTTTGGGAGTGATGACTACATGATTTGTGCTTAGACACCGCACACAGTTCTTTTTACGACCTTGAATATTTAACAGTGTAAGCAATAGTTGTACGGGTTTACTCTTTCACCGCGATTTTTATAACGGCAATTTGAAAGGAACTTTATGCATTTGAATTGGCAATTAAGTCCAACTTACATGAATCATGAATTTCTCATTACAAATAGAAGAACATCCTTATTCTTAGGTATGAAAGAGAGTATTGGTGTAAAGATGCGAAAGGGAATGCTGCGATGGTTCGGACATGTGGATAGAATGCCGAACGAAAGTCTGGTTAAGAAGATATACAATGCGAAAGTGGAAAGATGTAGGTACCGGGGGAGACCGAGACTCACCTACCTAGACCAGATTGGTCACGTACTGAAAGAAGGTGGAGTCAAGAGTCTCCGAAACCGGCGAGCGTGTATGAAGAGAAATATGAATGTTGAAGAAGCGAGTGAAGTATGCAAGTATAGAGTTCTCTGGCACTCTGTTCTCTCTGCCTACCCTGCAAGGGATATGGCGTGATGATATGTATGTATGTAAAAGTAATCAAACTAATTTTAATAAAAATACCTTATAGAAATAACTTATCAATACTAATTTTTAAATATCATTACCATATATACATTACCTATCATTAAAGACGCCACGTCCGTTTCTGTAATGACACTTTTTTTTCACATCGTTGCATCGCTATAGTAAGTCTATACAAGAGTTTCTAATATGATTATATAAATAGTAACATTTATATCAATTTATATAGTATTGCAGACTATGTTATAAAATTAAAAATAAAAAAATATTGTCCATTTACGTAGGTATACCATAAATTTAGGTACTATATTTTTTTTATGTTGTAATGTTTATCGAAAACTGCGGTCACTGACAAATTGGCACAACTAATTTCCAAAATCACATTCATAATAATTATTTCTAGGTAATCACTGCTTTATGAATCAAATAAATTGTAAGACATTCAAGCATGTATAATTGTAGGGATAGTCTTTCATCAGTGTTTGACAACATGCAAACAGACAGACAAGAAGTTCTTTATAATTTATAATACAGTCATATTATAAATACTTATCGCTATATCTTAATAAGTAACTATAACTACTTACATTATTACATTGGTATAACTTCGACGACTCAAGATTTGCCAATAAGGTATTTTATTGTAAATAATTAACAAACAATTTTCTTTGCTAAGTAAGCAAGATTGTTATTTTGTGATAAAATTTCAGATTAACACAAATCTATTTAAGTTATAAAAAATCCGAAGCATTAAATAATTACATTCTGAATAGTACCTATACAAATAAATAAAAGAAATAATAGTTGTCTAAATAAAATATCTAATTGAAATAACTATCCCAAAGTTAATCAAATAATACATTGTCATTGGTTTAACATAAGCATCGAAAATAGTTAAAAAAACATTGATTATGGCTTCGGATGTAATTTATATTAAAATTAAATATAATCAACAAAAATATTAAAACACTTTACTTAATAATTTAAAATATATTGTATTTTTCTCTCAATGATATTTATAAGCACTTACAAACTTCAGCTTGCTTTAATTTTCACGACTACATTTCGATACTTTCTATTTATCACTATTCCACCAAATAATGATTGAATATAATGAAAATGTATTGTCAAATATAATCATTGAAGAGCCCCACCGAATAGTGTTCATGAAAATTTATGCCGTAGTAGATTGACAAACTCGTCATTCATTAACTTAATAATTACAGTGACGCATTTATATTAAACATTTTATATAATTTGCTGTATTTTTTAGGTACTCAATATACTTATATTAACTCATATGACAGTATATTGAATAGTCTTTTACTTAATCTAATCAAAGGAGAGCTAGTAAGTACTCAAAATAAGTACTGTGAATGCAATAGATAGATAGATATATAGCATTTCGAATATTGTAATAATAAGCATAAGTTATAATATAACCCACGTCACAAATGATGCAAAATTTATCGAACATTCTATCTCTGAAATATGAATGTGTACGTCGGTCTTATTTATTTATACTTTGATACACTCGTCTTTATATCGAAGTCTTTAGCAGAGGTTAAAAATATATGTCAACTTTATATTCTAAAGTTTACTAGCGAATAAAAACTATTTATCTTCACTTAATCTTACTTGACTTCAAAATAACTAATAACTTAGGATAAATAAACATTCTATAATAGCGTACGTAATTAGGAATAACAATTTTGACGTATTCCATAGGTATTGTATACCTACTATACAGAGTGGAAGTGGACCGCTCCTGAAAACAAAGTCAAGTGACCCTACTAGTCCTACTTGTAATGATAGGCCAGAAAAAAATCGATTCGGATGAAAAAAAAAATTTTTTTTCACAACGAATTTTAAGTTTTTTTCACATTCCATCGTATTAGGTCAGTGGCATGTAACGATAATTCCATAAAAAATACATAACTTTACCCAGATGAGAAAAGACGCAATTTATTCAAAGCTCACGATCATATGTTCAAGAGTTCAACGACCTCGCGTGGTGAAAAAAAAAATTTTTTCCATACGAGTCGATTTTTTTCTAGCCTATCATTACAAGTAGGACTAGTAGGGTTACCTGTCTTTGTTTTCGGGAGCGGTCCCCTTCCACCCTGTATATAATTCTGTATAGAATTCATTTGAATTTTGATCTATTATACATATACCTACTTAATTAATAATGAGACTTCATCTTGAAGCATTTATTTTATAATTATAAAGTCATATTTGTGTCTATTAAGATATGTAAGCGTTTCTATAGGAATTATTAGGTAAGATATTATCAAATAGGTATTAACCCTTACGTTAAGCAAATATTCGCAAACAATAAATGGTAAGCCATATTTATAACTACGGTAAGGTTTTAGAATATTCTGTAAATCGATGATTATGTGAAATGTTTAGCCGCCAATAAGAATCTTCTAGTTGCCTGGCGAAGGTGATTGGTATTGCCTAGATGGGGTAAGCATAAAATGTAATAAAACTGTTAGCTAATTGTCAGATATTAGGTATAGGTACTCCAAGCTAATCCAAAAATCGTAAATTATTTGATTAAATAAAATCTAAAACTATTTTATACAGGCGCTTTCTATGTCATTATGGAAATAGCGTTGCATTTAATACTAATATTTCATTAAAGGCGTAAGTTTTGAAATCAAATTAATAAAAGTGCTACGTTTCGAATTTGCAGTCACGGTTTAGCATTTAGACCGCTTATAACAGTTTATTCGAGTGATACCAAAATTGTTTATTACAATTCTAAATAATTTGGAGAGTTTGGATAATTGCGCAAGATTTTCAATGCCCGAACAACAGAATCAACTGTCTTCCAAAATATTAAATACTCTTCAAATATGTCGAGTTGTATGCTACAGTATATTTTGTTCGACTACCGAAATAATAATTCTCTGGCTGATATAATAATCCTAACTTAATATTTTACTCGTTCATCATCATTTGCCTGCCCTCTTCCCACGCTAAGTGGGGTCGGCACAACATGTTCTAGCCCTCCATACGATTCTATCAGCCGTCATATCTGCACTTACACCTTTCATACACATATCCTCTTTCAAACAATCCATCCATCTCTTTTTGGGTCTGCCACGATTCTTCCGTCCATCTACAAACATATTGATAATCCTTCTTGTCACAAACCTTTCATCCCTTCTCATTACATGTCCATACCAAGACAATCTCGCGCTCCTAATCTTCTCTATCACTGGTGCCACTTTCAGACTTCCCCTAATATACTCATTTCGTATCTTATCCAATCTTGTCACCCCACACATCCATCTTAACATACGCATCTCAGTAGCATGCAATCTTCTCTCATCCGTCTTTTTCATATTTTACTCGTTACTATAACTTAAATTCAAATAAATACTGTTATAATTATTAATAGAACGGCCATTAAAATTATGATTTCAAAATAAATATCTTACTTTTGAAAATCCCCTGAAAATTTCTTCAAAATTTCAAAGGTAACCTTAATAGGCAACGTTAATCCTATATTAGAACATAGAAACCCTTCAGTATAGTCTATGGACCAGAAGTTTTGGAGCGAATATGGAAATGTCATGTCACGCTCTTGTATTATATTCATTTCTTTTGTGTTTTATAGTGTTATATTGAATAATTTTGCTGGTATTTTATGGAATATGATACAATTAAAAGGCTGAAGAGTAGCGAATATGGTATATAAGTGGTTTACGTGTATTTACATATATTGCCAAAATTTCAAAAAAACCATTGATTTGGTTAACAGCCCCTTATTAATGGTAACGACTTGACTTACCGATGGACAGTGACTATTAGGACTATATAATATGAAGAAGTATTGAATAATATATGAAAAAAAAAATAAGACTTGGCTGTATGGGCTTTGATGCCTTTACCTGTCCGAACAAACTAAGAACGAACACTTAGATTGAAAACGGGTTTCCCAGCCATATTCTGTTTAAAGAGGCTACTTTTGCCCAAATTTGATATTTGAATCAGAGGAAATGTCGAACAAAGAAGTAATGTAGTTACGTGTGTGTCAAAATATGTTTTGTATTTGCTTTTTATGTATAAATCCTAATATAAAATTAATACTGATATTTCCAAGCGGTAAAGTAAAAACTCTGGCGTAAGTTTATAATTAAAGAAAATTTTGTACATTTTTCTTTTTATTTATTTCTTAATTATTATCTCTTCATAAAATTATGACATTTTGCCACAAGTGCCTTATATAATAAGATATATATAGATAGAAGATCCATGGCATTTCCGCTATGGTTCATATATTCTTTAATTCAAGGAATTTTCATAAGATAATAATAGACTTTTATAATTGTTTCATCTCAGAATGCAAAATTTTTGGTGTCAGTCCACATTTCTATTTTCTAAATAATAATACAATTAATAGATATAAATAAGATTTCTTTTTTATTAATTAAAGTTTTGTTAATAAAACATATGTATTTGATGTAATGGATGACCATTTATAGGATCTTCTTGCTTTCAACCAAAAAAAAATATCAAAATTGTTTCATCTAGCAAAAAAAAATTCAATCGAATCAAGAACGTCCTCGACGTCCTCCATTTTTTTAAGTCTATTAGAACATATCGTCGGTGCGCGTGCAATACCGCGGAAGAGCAGTTTGTTAATACCGCGTAACAGCACAAGGAGCAAAATTGAAATATCGCGCCAGTTAATGCTTAAGACGTATTAGTTGATGGTAGATTTAACAGGTTTTAAATTAGTCAATAAGAAACCTTGATTTTGACATTAAAACAATACCGCGGAACAGCTGTTTGTCTAAAGTTGGCAGCAAGACCGCGTATTTACGCGCGTATTGACGTATAGAGGAAGAGCCCACGACGTCCAGACCTTCGTTATTTTATAAAAGCTGAGTTTTTCTGTGCATGTCCCCAATAGAGGTAAGAATGACCAGCCACTATGGAGTTTGGGTTGTGGTTACTTGGGCAGGTATCAGGTAGTAAAGGTGTATAAAATAGTAATAAATTATAAAATAGTACCTTAAATTCGTTTCAATTGACAGTGTGCTTTCACTTTATTAATCTAGACAACCAATATCCACAACTAAGTACCATCATCTACAGGAGCTCAAGAATGTTATACCAAGAGACTCATAAATGTGACAATATCTTAAATATTGTGATGGATTATTGTTTTGAGTTTTAGATTGTTGTTGTCAAAGTTTATTTTTTTTGCAGTATTATAGTTAGTTACCTTGATAAGAATAAGAAGTGCAATGCCAAAAAAGTGATATTGAAAAAGAAGTTCTCAAAAACAAGTATTAAGTTAATATGCTGTAATTTTAAGAGAACCTACAAGACTGTTAATTAATTAATTGCTAATTACACGATTTATCTTTTTAAGTCAAGTAACCAGCAAACAGGCAGACGGGTGCACCTGAAGATTTAATACCATAATTATTTCGTATATTTTAATACTATATTGATTTAACATTCCAAAGATACGATTAACCAGTAAGACGTTGATTTCTAGAGATTTTTATACTTTTATTTTATTTTTACTCACCTCTAACCCTTGCAACCTTGAGACCTCCGTGGAATCACCGTGGAAACTCTACAGACTCACCGTAAATGCACTGTGGAAACACCGTGGATTTGTTCCATTTGTACACGAACAAATCCACCGTGGAAATACCGTGGAAACTGCACAGATTACACGGTGTTTCCACAAACACAGTATTTCCACGGTGGTCTCAAGGTTGCGAGGGTAGAACATAATACTAAAAAAGATTTCTTTAAAATTTGATTAACATTTAAAAATAAGTTGTTCTTGTCTTAATAACTTCATTCCTTCAATAAAAGGTTTTATTTCAATTCCGCTTATATGTTAATATTATATAGTATTTTCTATTATTTGTTGCTTCAAAACCGCGTAAGTGACTTTACACGGCATCTAAACGAGTTCTAGTTTAATTTACGTTAATTTCTTATAAAATAAGTCACTAAAAAGTTACTACAGAGTTCGGTCCTTAAAATATAGTCAAATGACCAAGATATTCAGTTTTTTTCATCTCCTGTAAAATCGTACAAAAGCCGATACGCGGTATTAACAAATTGCTCTTCCGCGGTTTTGCACGCGCAGCGACGATATATGAAATTTCTTCGAGTTATTTCCATTAAAATTACTGTGGACATCTTTTTGCCTTTTTTTGATGAGTTATTTGATATTATAAAATTGATACTATGTTTCATAATTTACCTAAAGAAAACTACATAAAAATACATTCTTCTACATAAAAATACATGTTTCGGGATCTTGTGATTATTAAACGCAAATTTATTGTGTATTAAAATTATAAAATAAAACTACATTATCACATTAGAATTGATTAATTGAATTATTATGTGTTTGAATTGTGTTTGATATTATTATAATGGGCTCGAAGACTTGGCATCGCTCTCTTTTGAACAACAAACTACGAAAGACTGTTCTAGGCAGTCAAGTCATTCGACAATGTTTCAACGTAAAAGATAGACATATACTTTGGATTAATTGCTGATTCAGCTATAATGATGGATTTACATAATACAATATTTATATGCATAAAAAATAAACTATAATAGATATTATATTTATTTAAGCGATTTATAATAATTTGTAAAAGATCGTCTAAATAAATAAAAGTATAAAACCGTAATTAAAACATACACAATACTGTTTCACTAAATACTTAATATTCTCCTAAAACCATATCATAATGTATTAAAGATATGAATTCTAGTTTTCAAGAATTGTTTCACGCATTTTTTATTCATTTTCCCTACCGTATTAACTATTAAAATGCTCAATTCTGTTAACCATAATAGCGGATTATCTCCGTTGCGTTAACTGACATGCAAATTATAAAGTACAAATATTAAACGCGGACCCCAAATTACGACACGAACGTCGGGATTTGGAAGCTTGTAAGATCTAAACCGTTTGTAAACTAGCAACACAAAATATGTTAGATGGCTATTAAAAGATAGTTTGGTGTTCTAAAGCCCTACATTTTAATGTGGTATTTTTGCATGATAATTATTCCTGTAAACGTGATAGCCTTATGTTTTAAAAACTATATATTCAACATCCATATTCTTCACAAGCTCTTTTACTGCAGTTTATAATCACTGGCTGACTGACACCTCATTTGCCATCACTGCAGTTTATACCCACTGGCTGTCACCTCATTTGGCATCACTGCAGTTTATACTCACTGGCTGTCACCTCATTTGGCATCACTGCAGTTTATACTCACTGGCTGTCACCTGATTTGGCATCACTGCAGTTTATACTCACTGGCTGTCACCTCATTTGGCATCACTGCAGTTTATACTCACTGGCTGTCACCTCATTTGGCATCACTGCAGTTTATACTCACTGGCTGTCACCTCATTTGGCATCACTGCAGTTTATACTCACTGGCTGTCACCTCATTTGGCATCACTGCAGTTTATACTCACTGGCTGTCACCTCATTTGGCATCACTGCAGTTTATACTCACTGGCTGTCACCTCATTTGGCATCACTGCAGTTTATACTCACTGGCTGTCACCTCATTTGGCATCACTGCAGTTTATACCCACTGGCTGACACCTCATTTAGCATTACTGCAGTTTATACCCACTGGCTGACACCTCATTTAGCATTACTGCAGTTTATACCCACTGGCTGACACCTCATTTGGCATTACTGCAGTTTATACCCACTGGCTGACACCTCATTTAGCATTACTGCAGTTTATACCCACTGGCTGACACCTCATTTAGCATTACTGCAGTTTATACCCACTGGCTGACACCTCATTTAGCACTACTGCAGTTTATACCCACTGGCTGACACCTCATTTGGCATTACTGCAGTTTATACCCACTGGCTGACACCTCATTTAGCATTAACGTTCCTCGGCCTCGGTATAATAATTACAACTAGAAGATTTGATTTTTAGTAAAATGTTGTTTAGTAAAAGATACATAATACACAGTTTGCAAATATCTTGCATTTTCTTCTGAGAATGAGAAAAGAATATTTATTTCTATGATTTATCTGACTAAACTTTATACAATATTGACTAATGACCCATTGCGATATCATTTATAATTACATTTATATTATGTTTACGCGAGATGTTACGAATATATTCGTATTATACCTATATGCCACCTTTTAAGAGGACGGCTCTTTGACTCGTTAGGGGTTCGAGAAAAAATATCGCTAAATCTTGAATATTAACAACTATAATCTTAATATTAATAATGACGCAGCATTCCTTTATTAGAAACTTATAACTTACCATAAGGATATAAATAATTACGAATAATATAAACATTAAAAAAATCGAATCACAGTAATTTTGACAGAAATAGCAAACAACATATTTAACGCCATTTCCGATCCGTCGTTAGTAATTTACCACCAGAGGGTGAATCAGATTGCCATCGTTCATCTAAATCAATTAAATATTTATATGTTGAAATATATTCATACTACATATATTTTACTCTTCTAGATTTTTTTTTGTGTGTGACTTGGTTGTTAGGCGCAGATGGCTATAACGTCTTTACCCAGACTGTGGGTGACCGCTGAGGGTTCTCAACCCGATACTCTTCGGACTCTGTCCTCAACCTTCTATCTGCGGCAAATATACTGCGTCAATACCATTCAATCTCGAGAACTTCATAAAATAAAAATTGATGCTGTTTTTGTAAGACTAGGTAAGACTAGACTCCTATTAGGGCTATTAGTGTTGGTATTTTGGCACAAAATCATATTATCGGGCATCTCGCAGATGTAGTTTAATAAGTAGCGGCCCTCACCGAAATGCCTTCGTTTATATTATATCTATTTGAACCTAAACATCATTTAGTTTCAGTTTAGGCAAACATTATGGTGTCCGTATTATATCTATTCGACCATCATATATAATATGTCTGTAATTTAATTATATAATAAGATTTATATAAGCTATTTAACCGACTTATATAAGTTAGATATTAAATAAATTTATTTTCATCGTAAGTAAATTTAGAGATATTGTAATCGCTTCGGTAGTTTTTTGAATAAGTTATAGGTACTTGAAACAGGGTTCCCTAATAAGGAATTCGATAGTTTATACGTGTAGGTGTACTATGATAGAATTCCTTTTACACAATAACCATTAGATCTTAAATATTTTAATTAAGTAATATATATAGAATTAGAATATAAATTTCTTACGTATTATAAAAAAAAGTGAAACTTTTTATTACAGTGAAATATTTTAATTATACGTTAAACACTTTTGAAATGAGAACTTTGATATAATAATTATTTGAAAAATAACAAGTTTCACTTCAAAAACATTACAATAATAGAAATGTACAGTACCCAGTAATAAATATTGCACATCGAGAGTGAAAAAGGCAATCGGTTCATTTTGATTTTGTAGAGCGTTTACGGACGTATGTTTAGCTTCACATATTAGCGTCGCCCTTATGACATCTTTCAGTCGTACAAATATGAGATAGTATAATGAGCGTCCATATATAACTCTATAACAACTGTTAAAAACGTAACATTTTAGAAAATAAAACTAATGAAATATGTCTATATTAAATATTAACAACATCTCAATAATTGTTTTAACAGCTCCTAATAGATACTAAACAAAACTATCAGTACTTCGTACAATGTCACATAGGTATAGTGCGACAGGGACAACACTCTACAAAACAAAAAATAATCGGTTATCTCTTTCGAAGCATCGATGGGCAATATTTATTTCTAGGTTCTTTAACGTAACATATGTATATTTAGTACTTAATACTACACTGATTAGAAGTTAAACCCCAAAGTGTTATTTACCATAACTTAGTTTACGAACTTCTGAAAACCTAAATTAAAAAAACTTACTGGATCACATAATCCTTTATTAATTACCTTATTTATTTAACGGTTGGTACTAAATTAGAGTTAATTGTAGATTAAAAGAGAAATAAAAATTAATTGTATTATCTATATATAAGCTATCCACTGTATTGTTTAAACAATTTAATAAAACATTTTGTAAGATTTTAATACTATTTTTTTCAATTCCTTTATCTGCCTTTTTTTCTGTAGGTATTACAAAGACCGAGACTAACCTATCTAGACCGGAGCGGTCATGTACTGAAGGAAGGTGGAGTCAAGAGTCTCCGAAACCGGCGAGCGTGTATGAAGAGAATTACGAATGTTGAGGAAGCGAGTGAAGTATGCAAGGATAGAGTTCTCTGGCACTCTGGTCTCTCTGCCTACCCTGCAAGGGACATGGCGTGATGATATGTATGTATGTATTACATCTTACTGTATTACCACGTTTACTGCGGCCAAATATCACCTGCGAATATCATAGCGGGCGGATCGCTACACGACAATAGTGCGCGGCCGCGCGGCGGTTTTTGAGTAAACAGAAATACCTATTATTATAGAAAAGCCTTTGTTTGAAAACAAAAATGCATAATACTCGCATCTGGAAATTCATAGTCCTTTGTTTTAATTGTGGTACCGTCATAAAAAGATACCGGCGACTCCGGCGTTTTGTGTAACAGCTGCAGCCATAATATTTTTTTGTAACAATTGACCATATGAAACATGGAACATTTTTCAATATATACAATAAGATTCTACAATAAAAACACTATAAAGCACACCGCATTTTTTAGTTACACCTTTTTAGATGTACCTACTAATTATCTTAAAAAATTAAACACAAACGATTATTGCAAATATTTTTTAGAAATAATATAATTGTATATTTCGTTACAATAACATCAATTTCTATTTAAATAAGGTAAGCCGTATCTTATTTAAACTTAAGATCGGTAGATAGTCTTTATTTAACTATCATTACGAATTAAATGACATGTATTAATAATAAATTAATAGCAATAAAATACTTAACTAAAAAATATTAAGTTACGTAAGCACACCCTGCGCGCCGCACTAGTTTAGCGTAAAATAAGTACGCACGGTGTTTGATTTGCCGCGCGATGCAATGAAAACACGACAATGGTGATTTGACGCATCACGCGTTGTCTGCAGGAACGCGACAATTGTGTTTGGCCGCAGTGCACGTGTTACAGTATACACTCAGCCATCTGAGAGAGCAGGTAAGGGCAAGGCAGGTATTGAGAATTATATCGCCACTTATATGTGGAGAAAAAGTACCTACCACGTCACGCAGATGTCTTTGACATGACAGCAGTAAGGTATCAATAACCATATAAAATGTTATGGTCAACGTCCCAGCTCATAATACGGCCAGATCGTCGACAATGGATGGTACTCGAATGGATAACTTGATGGAAACGATAACGAGCTACCGAAGATAAAAACTTCATACCATTGGCCCGTCTAAAGATGATCGAGAAGTAATATACGCTAGGAGGTTGGGCAGGATGTGACCGAATTATAGACCTATGAAAAGCATGTAAAGTGCGTGTCAATTTAAATACTAAAATTTACCGAAGCTCGCGCTGTTATATCTGTGAGGCAATTTCGTTTTGTTCGATATAATCTTTAATTAAATTTCTACGAAAATCGAAATGACGTGTGTATAATGTACCTGACCGTGTAGTGGAGCTTGTACCGAATGTTGCTTAAGGGTTCCTATAAAAGATATAGAAAAAGAAGCAGGTTCGAGTACAACTATTTATTAATATAATTTAGTTATATTTGAACACAAACGGCCAACCAGGTGGTAGGGCACGTTGGTCGTGGGTTCGGGGCCGACACCAATTCCACCAATCCCTCCAGTACCGTACTCTCCTCAGGCTGTCCACCGTAGCAACCGTCGTAAAGGCACAGGTGAGCTTCGAGGCCCGGCGCTTGCGATCCAGTCGGCAATGACCCACTGTAACGGGTACAAGCGACTAGCGTAGACCTTGGACCCCAATGGGGTTGAATATACACTAAATTAAATAACTATATTATAACTAAAGTTCGTATAAAAGTGCAATTACGTCACTGGTATAACTGACGGCAATCATGTACGATAAAATATAATTTAATTTTATAAGGATCGTACTGACATACATTCGCCTTGAGAGCGCTAGGCTGTCTGAAGTTCAGACGGTGGTGGCGCGCGGTGCGCCGGGGCATTGACGAGAACAATGGAAGCGATAAGAGTGCTACTAAAATGACGCTCATTTATTTATACTCGCGTGTTGATTAATTATGAGTATATTTAATTAAGGAAAGTAAACAATTTTTGGTTTTAGTTTATATTTCACAGTTTATGTAACGTATAACGTTACAAGCTTTACAAAATCGTAAATCAAATTCTAAAGATGTCGCGGCATACACTTCTCGAACGCTCGCTGTCAAATTGCTGGGTTTAGACTGGTCGGAACCATGCGAAAAGCAATCTCAAATTAAACTCGAAAAGGTTATATGCATAATTTTGTCTAAATTAAGGTGGTGAAGGGGACTGCAGCCATTAAGCTGCACTATTAGTTAACTCGTGATCGGATGCCGCCTGTGGGATCTGCCCCAGTCACAATTTTTCGCATTATATTTGAATTTTATAGTATATCGTGGTTCAAAGAGCATCTCTGGAGCTAATACTTATCAAGGCGAGCGAAGCGTGTCCTAACTAGGGATGTTAAATAATAATCGATTTTATTTAAATCGATTATTATTTTCTTATAATCGATTTTTTTGAAATCGATTTTTATAGTAATATTAATCGATTTTTAATAAATCGATTATATAAATTACGCGTTAAAATCGATTTTTAAAAACAGCGCTATCTATGCGACGGATGAATAAAACTCGAAGTAAATTATTATTTACATGTTAAGAGTGAGATAATATGGTTGTTGGTAAATTAAAAATGTCTTCTAACCATAAAACACCTAAAAGCAGCTGGCGAAAATATTTTATAAGGAAGAAGGATAATACCACAGCAATATGCATGTACTGTTGGCAAGACTTAAAAACTTGAAGTAATAGGTACTACATATTTAAAACACCACATAGAACGAATACATCCCACTGTCTTACAGGTAACATGAATTACTATATTTTATAATGATTATTGTGATCCTTATGACAGCAAAATACTGGTCTCCGTAAAATTCATTAAAAAAAACTAAAAACGTCTGTCATGCGCAGAGATGTGACTTATCTAAGATACAAGTATCTGAAATACAGATACAAGATACAAAATACGTATTTCGATCTTGTATCTAAGATACTTTTTAAAAATTCATTTTGTATCTTGTATTAACAAAAACAAAAGGTATCTAACCTTTTGTTTGGTATCTTAGTATTTTATAAATACTTTTTCTGACAAAATACTTTTAGTAATATGTTAGCAGACATTTATAAAATTATTAGTCCAACATCTCATTGATGTCATATTTTTTAACAAACTGTGCTAGTTCTTTCATAATTTTAAATGTCTTTCTTTTAAAATCCGCGAGCAACTCAAAACAAATAATATCGCCATACAGTTTTACAAGTCACGTGTTTCAGATACAGTGTTGTTATTGGTCAATTTCACTTTAGGAGACATTGGAAATAATAATAGTTATTTTAGCGGCGTTTGCAACTAACATTATTTTTAGATTGAATTTATGGCAGATTTTAGTGAGTTACATTAATAAGCATTGACTTATTGCAAATAATATTTAAAATCTTTCCTTTGGTACAAAAATGTATCAAAAATCACTTTAGAGGGTTTTGAAACTATACCTTTCATTTTAGCGATAACACTATTTATTCGTAAATAATATTAATGTCAATTATCACAAATAAACTTAAATTCATTAAAATAAAATCTTGTTTTCTTACAAAAGTATTTGTATCTTAAGAAGTATTTAGAAGATTTTTGTATTTAGTATTTCAGATACTATTTTCAAAAGTATTTTGTATCTGGTATCTCATCATCATCAACCTGCTCTTATCCCAATTTATTTGGGGTCGACGCAATATGTCTTCTCCTTCCATACAACTCTATCAGACGTCATCTCTGTGGTCACTCCTTGTCTATCCATGTCATGTTTTACGCAGTTCATCCATCTTTTCTGCGGTCTTCCCTTACCCCTTAAGCCTTCAACATTCATGCTTAAAGCTTTCCTCACAATATTACTTTCATCCCTTCTCATCACATGTCCATACCATGTCAACCTTTCACTCCTTAATTTTTCCGTCACTGGCGCAACTTTCAAACTTCCTCTTATATGTTCATTCCTTATTTTATCCATTCTTGTCACACCACACATCCATCTCAACATTCGCATCTCCGCTACATGCAGTCGTCTCTCATCCGTCGCTTTTATCGCCCAACATGCTGATCCATACAGTACAGCAGGTCTTATTAGGCTTTTATATATTCGGCCCTTTAATTTAAGGGGTACTTTGGGGTCGCATGTTGTACCCGTGACCTGCCGCCATTTCATCCATCCCACATCAATTCTGTGCTTCACCGCACGATCCAGGTCGCCATCGCTTTGAATAAGAGAACCGAGGTATCGAAAGTTCGAGCATACTGGGATAGGTACTCCATCTAGAGTTATGGGTGTAAAATTGGAGAGACCGCCGAAATCGCAGAACATGTATTCTGTTTTTGGTCTGCTGATTTTCAAGCCTACATTCTCCAACTTACAGCGCCACTTTTCCAGCATGCTCTGTACCTCAAGGCCCTCTTTCCCGACGAGAACAAATATCGGCGTTAAGCAGGGGTGCGTTCTGTCAGCCAGGCTGTTTATCATATATTTGTATCTGGTATCTGAAATACTTAATTTAAAAGTATCTTCTTATCTTCTCTCTACATTTTACCGGAGTATGGTATTAGCGGTAAACTGCTACAGGCTGTGCAGTCCAGTTATATGGGCTGTAGAGCCTGTGTGCGGCTGGATGATGGAATGTCGCCTTGGTTTGACGTCAATATCGGCGTTAAGCAGGGGTGCGTTCTGTCAGCCAGGCTGTTTATCATATATCTGGATAAATGTCTCCAAAGGTTGAACGATATGAATGTGGGAGTCCAGATGGGCGACTCAGTGGTCACTGCTCTGCTTTATGCAGATGATGCAGTCCTGCTGGCACAGTCAGCGACTGACCTGCAGACCCTAGTCGACACAATGATAGAAGATTGTAAGAAAAGGGGTCTACGCGTGAATGTGAGCAAAACCAAAATAATGGTCTTTGAAAGAGATAAAACCAGAACAGATGTAAGAGTAACAATAGGTAATGATATACTAGAGCAAGTGGATGAATTTGTATATCTTGGATGTGGATTTAGCCGAGATGGAAGGTACACCACTGATATAGAACGAAGAGTGAATGCGGGAAATAGAGTGAACGGAGCGTTGGGGCAACTTCTCGGCAGCCACCACCTCAGCCAGAAGGCACGTGTAGCAATACATAACGCAGTGCTTGTCCCAACATTACTGTATGGAAGCGAGAGTTGGGTATGCAGAAAAGAGTATGATAGTAAAATTAATGCGGTCGAAATGCGATCTCTGCGGAAAATCTGTGGAGTTAGGCTGACCGACCGCATTCGTAACGACGACGTAAGAGAGCGAGTAGGTATGAAAGAGAGTATTGGTGTAAAGATGCGAAAGGGAATGCTCCGATGGTTCGGACATGTGGAAAGAATGCCGAACGAACGCCTGGTTAAGAAGATATACAATGCGAAAGTGGAAGGATGTAGGTACCGAGGGAGACCGAGACTAACCTACCTAGACCAGATCGGTCATGTACTGAAGGAAGGTGGAGTCAAGAGTCTCCGAAACCAGCGAGCGTGTATGAAGAGAATTATGAATGTTGAGGAAGCGAGTGAAGTATGCAGAGATAGAGTTCTCTGGCACTCTGTTCTCTCTGCCTACCCTGCAAGGGATATGGCGTGATGATATGTATGTATGTATGTAAAAGTATCTTGCATTTTGTATTCCAGATACTTTGTACAGAGTATTTTGTACATCTCTGGTCATGCGAGTCATACGTTTTATAACCTCAACATTTTCAATAAAAAATGTGTTGAAATGGTAAACTCATCGTCAATAGACTTTTACAAACTAATGTTTTATTTTAAAACTAGTCATCAAATTTAAAATCATCATCATTTGACTGCACATATGGCGTAGTGGTTAAGACATCGACCTTCAGTGCCAGTGCTGGGGTTCGATTCCCACGCAGGACAATACTTTGTGCAATCCACAAAGTATTGTTCTCAGTCTGGGTGTGTAATTTGTCTGCGTTAATTGCATGTTTATAAAGTACCTCGCTATACAAACATTGTTGTTTTCTTAGTGCAGGATAGTCTTTTAAAAAATATAATATCGGCCTGTTGCCGTCCACAGCTGAACGTAAGGTATAAATGTAAAATACTACAAATTATGGTAATTTTCTTTTGTTCTGATTTATATTTTATTTTTTGAGACAATAAGGTTTTTATTTTGTTAGGATGCTCATCATTTTTTTTTTACAGTTAAATGTTTAATGGTACTGAAAATTTGTATCAATAATGACATTTATTTTGCTTTCCTTACTTTGAAAATTTAAAGAAACATTCGCTTTGGTTTTTAGTTTTGTAATGACTATTTTTTATTTATATAATTTTATTTGATTTTAATCTGATAAATTATTAATATGAATCTCTTAGATCGATTAATATTGAATAAAGAAAATCTATTTTTATTTAATCGATTCTTTTCCATTAACCTTACATCCCTAGCCCTAACACAATCTGAGCATTTTTATAGTCACACTTTAGTGAAAAATGTGAAAATATAATTTTAAATGTAGAATGAAAAATGTGTATAATTTTAAAAGTATTTTACATACATACATACATATCATCACGCCATATCCCTTGCAGGGTAGGCAGAGAGAACAGAGTGCCAGAGAACTCTATCTCTGCATACTTCACTCGCTTCCTCAACATTCATAATTCTCTTCATACACGCTCGCCGGTTTCGGAGACTCTTGACTCCACCTTCCTTTAGTACACGACCGATCTGGTCTAGGTAGGTTAGTCTCGGTCTCCCTCGGTACCTCCATTCTTCCACTTTCGCATTGTATATCTTCTTAACCAGACGTTCGTTCGGCATTCTTTCCACATGTCCGAACCATCGGAGCATACCCTTTCGCATCTTTACATCAATACTCTCTTTCATACCTACTCGCTCTCTTACGTCGTCGTTACGAATGCGGTCGGTCAGCCTAATGATAAAATAGTTAAATGAAATACAACCAATTATTATACCAATTAAATGTATTTTAAATTATGTTATACAAATATATTATAATAATGACCTGATCTTATAACTTAAGCTTAGTTGGTATGAAACTAAAAATGGTAAATACCTCGAGAGACAATCCATATAAATGCATTGCTTATATCGTTTATTAGCCACTGGAATAGACATAGTTCAAAGTCTGATCATCATCATCATCATTAATAGCTCTCATACATCCCACTGGGCTAAGACCTTCTCCACAATTAAAGGTCAAGGCCTTCTCCAAATTGACCTACTGAAGCAAGTTGATCAGACGGCTAGTTACAGGGTTTTTTATTTAGAGATTTCCTTCTTTTACATAAATGCATGAATATTATAAACCCTTAGCTATCTTTGACACCCACGGGCAAGATAGGTGATGGTGAACTGTATTCTTACACTGTCCCCACACAGGAAGGTCTTATCATGGAGTTGGTGCTTGAAGGACTTAACACGCGCGACGGACCAGCGAATTCAAGGAATCGTTACGGTGGTCAGCTTAATTAACGATGAGAATACGATATACAGTTATGGAATTGCGCGCCACTCATCAGTCACCCCAAATAGTTTGGCGGATCATCATCATCAACTTGCTCTTATCCCTATCTATTTGGGGTCGACGCAATATGTCTTCTCCTTCCATACAACTCTATCAGACGTCATCTCTGTAGTCACTCCTTGTCTATCCATGTCATGTTTTACGCAGTCCATCCATCTTTTCTTAGGTCTTCCCTTACCCCTTAAGCCTTCAACACTCATACTTAAAACTTTCCTCACAACATTACTTTCATCCCGTCTCATCACATGTCAATCTTTCACTCCTTAACTTTTCCGTCACTGACGCAACTTTCAAACTTCCTCTTATATGTTCATTTCTTATTTTATCCAATCTTGTCACACCACACATCCATCTCAACACTCGCATCTCCGCGTCATGCAGTCGTCTTTCATCCGTCGCTTTTGTCGCCCAACATGCTGATCGATACAGTACAGCAGGTCTTATTAGGGTTTTATACATTTGACCCTTTAGTTTAAGGGGTACTTTGGGGTCGCATATTGTAGCCGTGACCTTTTTTTTTTTTTTTTTTTTTTTGCCGTGGGCCATGGACGTCGCACCCCGCCAAGTCGGTCCGGGGTGACGGAAGAGGCGGCGCGCAACCCCATTGACCCACCCTGCAAGCACCTCTTCTTCGCCGTGCAAGCGGGCCACCGGTACCCGATTTTTGTCTTCGGTGGCCCGCTCGGCGGTATGCCCTCTCGGGCTCCTCTCCTGTTGACGCCCCGACAGCTTTCGCCGTCGAGGCGTCGTCCTCACGCGGTGGCCTCACGTCGGGTGACCGGACAATTCCCCGGTCCGATCACCCGAAGCCTCGGTTAGGGCGGCATCAGGCGCAGGTATTCGCGCCTGCGCCGCCCCGGCCGCTGACGGCGGCCCGGGTCACGGGAATCCTCCCGGACTCGTTCCGCCGTCTCCTTCTGCGAGATAACAGCCTCGCAGAAGGCGGCGACCGCGTCCCAGTTCCTGATGCTGTCGACCATCGCCCTCGCGACAGCCGGCAGCGTCAGGTCGGCACCGATTACAGCGACGAGGTCACGGCGCTGCCCGTCCCAACTCGGACACACCTCCAGTGTGTGTCTCGCCGTGTCCTCGTCACTGCTGCAATGGTGGCAGGCCGGAGTCCACTCCCTATACGCGACCGTGTGCAGGTACAGACCGAAACACCCGTGCCCTGACAATACCTGCACCAGCCGAAAGGAGAGGACTCCGTGCCGCCGCTCCATCCATTCCATCAGTACGGGCCGGAGGGCCTCGACGGTAACGACACCGTGTCTTGGCCTCTCCAGCCGCGTAACCCAACGGGCGATGACGTCTCGGCGAGCGTCCTCGCGCCAGGTGGCTATCTCGCTCAACGATGGGGAGCCACCTTCGTCGCGCACTGAGGTAACCCGCCGGTAGAGGTCGGAGAGCATCTCCGCCTCTAGGTCCCACGGGGGGTCGTAGCCGTGACCTGCCGCCATTTTATCCATCCCAGATCAATTATGTGCTTCACCGCACGATCCAGGTCGCCATCGCTTTGGATAAGGGAGGTATCGGAAGTTAGAGCATACTGGGATAGGTACTCCATCTAGAGTTATGGGTGTAAAATTGGAGAGACCGCCGAAATCGCAGAACATGTATTCTCAAACAGTTTGGCGGATATAAAATACATATATGCTGATGATTGATTGTTATTTTCTTGTGTTAACATATATTTTTTATGGTAAAATGTCAAACAGTAATCAAGAACCAGCCAATGAATAGATGATTGGTGATATGAAATTTCAAAGGAATTAACATTTACTAGACTTCAGCCGGGTGAAACGATTTCTTTTCACGCAGAAGAGAAAGATTTATATTGAACGGAAACCATAGAGCGATCGAAAATTTTCTTTTTTTTATTGCTGATGCTGACAAACGAGCAAGCAGCACACGTACGTAAGTGATATTGCCGCTTATGGACCTTTGCAATGCCAGAGATAGACAGCTAGATGCCTACAGTGAAAAAATTGTTCTTAAATCTCCTTTAAAAGACATGTGGCGCTAATGAATCACAGCAGAACAAAATCAACGCCAAAACGTAAATCAGAACTACACTCATAATAAATCAGACAAATTAAAACTAAAAAACAATAAAATTTAACTATTATCCCAAGAGAAAGCCTTACCAAAATTATAATGTGTTTTATATTAAGTTAGATATGGTGACATTTGTTAATAAAGTTCAAAACGATATTTTATATGTTTTAAATAATATTAAAGTCGAATTGCTATCCCAAGGTTGTTTCATTTACTATCCATGTCATTAACTCCTCCTTATTTCGAGCCTCACCTTAATAAAAGGTTCCAATGATGAGTAATTTAGAATGGGCTGTTTACATTTACTTCAGCAAATATAAGAACTTTGATTCGGACTATTTATGTTCAGGACTAAGGTATTCTACCTTTATACCGGTTTCAGATACGATTATGGATATATTATTTCGGGTTATCCGTTAGTTTCAGTTGATAGAGAAATATTAAGCGTGGCGATTGTCGTATTATTTCCCATTGAAGATTCACGTTTCGGCTGTCAGTTTGACTGATTGAATGAAAACCTGTTGTAACGCGTCGCATACAAACATATAAATTTCATGATTCCTAATGTTTACGCGAGTATTAAACATTTGAAATAAAATAATTTTTACGTATTCTATCGCGTCGTATTAAAATCATATACAATATGATTTTAATTGCCCGACGTTTCGAACACTATACAGCGTTCACTGTCACGGGAAGTCTGACTCTCGTCTGACTATCCTCCCGTGACCATGAACGCTGTATAATGTTCGAAACGTCGGGCAATTAAAAATCAAATACAAACGCGATAGAATACGTAAAAATAGTTTTATTTCATACGTTACAGATTTTTTACGGTTTAGAATGTCCATTTCCAAAAAAATATTTAAAATAAATTATATATTCCCATTTCGGATATCCGAAAGTTTTGCAACGGAACTGTCTTAGTTACATCTCTTGTCCACACCACACACTATCACAAAAATGTATACAGCTTATTTGTCACTAAGAGCTAAGTCTCTTCGAGGTATTTACCTTCTTATGTGCTAAAAACTTAAAAAAAAAAAACTACATAAACTATAGTTCATCTAATCTAAGAGGTGCATTTTGACGTTTCGCATTTTTTAATACACAATAACCTTGGTCAAACGTATACACATGATTGCAAACAATAAATTTGAAATTTTAAAGAAGTTGCGAGTGAGTTTCTTGTACAATAATGTAATGTTGAAACTCGTAAAACTAATTTAAAATTAAAATAACATGGTAAATAGTAGATAATTATTATTGACGATCTTACAATATCACGTCATAACATTCTAAAATCTAAACAGTAGTGCTTGATAACTTCCAATTCACGAATATCTAAATAATCGGTAAGAATATTAGATTAATATATTTAATCGAATATAGATTTTGACAGAGATGTACGTTTCGACAATTTTATTGATAAGGAAATAATTATTAATGTTCACGACGATGATAATTCAAGTAATAGTAGTGATTCTGCATAAATAGCTATTTTCAAATCCAGTTTTTGCTTTTACTTAACCTAATCCTACTAAATATGATGCATAGATTTTATGATGAAATAATTAATTTGTTTAGTGTTAATGTAGCACTTAATATTTCATCTCCTTTTTGAAAAATAAAATAATACACCGATTACAAAGAATTAATATCGATTTTTTACCAAAATCGGATATTTTCGATAGCGATTATTTGGTTCACATACCTAGACAACTTACTCCGACAGCTGTCAAAGTGCACTTCTTAGATTAGATCAAAGAGTAAAGTTATTAAATTGAAAAAGAGTGGCAACTCGATGATAAAATATGCATGTATGGAAAGTGCTGCCACAAAGAGTTTAGGCGGTGAACTAAAGTTGAAGTAATATATATACATATCTATATGTGTATGTGTAATTACATAGAATTTTCTTTTACTATGAAAACTACCCTGAAATATAAAAAAAAAACATATCAGCTGATAATTAAACAATAATAATATCAGCCTAACATTGAAACTTGAGATAATTTTCAGAAAAATATCAATAACCGAAAATAGATCGATGACAATAAGTACCTACGCTAGGAACAAAAAATAACAATTGTCAGTTGTCAAACGTTTGACAGGCAGGACAAAATGGCAGCAGTTAAGTTTGTACAACCAATCTGTAGGCGGCGCGACGGTCATTAAAAATAAGTAATGTTTTAAGTGTGCCCCCCCAGGATTAGATCATGGAAGTAATAAGTACTCTGTACAACGAGTACTTATTACTTCCATGGATTAGATAGACTATAAGCCAAACCAAATAAGTTTATTCGTTAATACTAAGTTATACATTAACATTTAATTAACTTAAAGTTTGGCGCCACTTTTATTAATATATACTTATAGCTTTTATTTTTTAATGTCTACCACTATATATGTGGGGCTGGGGAAATAAAGACAGACCTAGTAGTTCACATTATTTAGAAAAACAGAATGCATGAAATCAGGATGCAATCCCTTTGGAATACGAATCTCAGCTTGCAGGGTTGCTAATGACAAAATGACTGCATTCAAAATGCATCTGCGTACTACACAGTTTCGTAATAATATAACCGAATCGAGCACGACAATATCCCTACTAATATATAAATGTGAATGTAAGTTTGTTTGTTACGCTTTCACGCTAAAACTACTCAACCGATCATCATGAAACATTGTACACATATTCTTGGAGGTATTAAAAGTAACATAGGATACTTTTTACTAAAAAAAATCAAAATTTTTATATGAAAAATAAAAAAAAAATGTTTGTCAAAAAATCTCAAAATCTAGCTTCTTCAACGCCATCTAGCAGTCCAGTAATGAAGTTCCAACCCTGAGTATTGTAATACCGTTGCACTGTATTACCGACGGTCAAAAATAAAAATAGGGGATCAAAACTTTAGGAAAGTAACCTTTTACGCGGGCGAAGCCGCGTGCAGAAGCTAGTATACGATAAAGGTTACTATGTCATTAAAATTGGGCGTAGCGGAATAGAAATAAATAATAAAAAAATAAAACCACGATTAAAAAATTATTGCACAAGGTTGCCTGTAAAGTCGGTATACGGGCGAAAGTTTTACGTGACAACGACTTTGAGTGGTAAAATAATTTTAATGTGAATATTCATTCGTATAGTAGGAAGAAGGATGAAATAATAGTAACAATTTAAAACATTTATTTATACAAAGAATTATATTTAAAACATTAATTTATACAAAGAATCTCGCACTGAATTTCATTTTAACAAAATTTTATTTTTACCTTTACACATACATACGTATTTATATACAAATATACATACAATAACTTGCAATACATTAACAACATAACTTTTTATGTCTGTCTCTCTCGCTCTTAGGCGGGCTAACCATGCCCGAGTGGAAGGGACGCGTGCCTCTCACTCGCTCTCATTGTGAGCGCATAACGTGAGCGGAGCGTAACGCAGTTTCTTGAAGTGTCACCCGGCAAACCAATTTATAAGACGTTGTCACGTCAAAAAACCAACTTCAAAAACTGAAAAGTACAAAATAACTTAAAATACTATCATTTGTATGTGTTATATATTGATAGGTTTGAAAAGTTTTCTCATGGGTGCCATTGTCAGAACTGGACCAAATTAAAATGGGACCACACGGGTAGCACCAGCTTACAAATAAAAAAAGAATCATTAAAATCGCTTCGCCCAGTCGAAAGTTATGAGGTAACAAACATAAAAAAAAATACAGACGAATTGAGAACCTCCTCCTTTTTTGAAGTCGGTTAAAAAATACTAACCGATTTGTTGAAGGACCGTGCGTGGGTAGACGACGGTATTGACCTGTAAAGAGACGGTCCAGTAATTAAAATCTTAGACTTAGCAAATTATAATAGTAATAAAAATTGATAGCATGCTATAGATATTGTGAGCTGATAACTTTATTATTACGCCAAAACCTTATATGCATTAGTTTCCCCAGCCATAAGACGATCACACTGTTAAATTAAGCACATTAAAAGCATTTAAGTTATATGAAATAAATTTAGGGTCGCAGCCCACTTATACAACACGGCTCCCACACGGCAAAATACTGTTCATTGAAATGTGAACTTTGAGATCGTTATTTATAAGACACATTTTACATTAACAACATAAATTAGCAAACAGCTCGCTGTAAGTGATCTTACCGTCGTCATATCACCCGATAGCTTACCGCATGCTTGCCACGCCATTCAAACAGACGGTCCGCGCGATGTACGCACGAAGACTACTCTCTTGAAACACGTACTAGCTTGTACGTAACATTCTGTATTTTCCTTAGTGAAGTCATTTTGAATAAACGATGATATGTAGTCAAATCAGTGTTGATCTATATGAAAATATATGAATATTTTTCTTAAGAAATACGAGTCATTTCAATGGAGACAACACAAACGCGCTTGTCGCTAAAAACACTAAACGACTGACAGCTATAAGAGCGTCACAGCTAGCAAGCTGTAAGCGCGTGGATAGCAAGTAGTCTCCTTTTACGGCAGTATTGTGTGGCAGCGGGGCCGTATAAGTGAGGAACGACCCTTACACGTAAAGGGTACCTACTCGGTGGGTGTTGATTCACAATTCTGCGTGCTTTTTCTCTATTGTTCGTTACAACACAGTTAAATATTAAATAGCCATTTATGTTATGTTGTGCGAAGACAGTATTGTAAATTAAAATCTAATTTAAAAGTTACAGGCCAACCTAAACAATCACATTTTTAAAGAAATTTAACTGACAAGTATTCGTCCAATGTACTTTTAGAGTTCGATTTCATAATTATATTTAATAGATAACATATATAATAAATATTTTGATGAAATATTAATTTAAAATAAAAATAACTTTTTTTTAGTTTTCTTTTAATTGACTCACATTTACTACAACACCCTTAGGATCAATATAAACTAATAGCTTACAAAATGATTCGCTTAATATTACAAAGAATCCGTCATGCTAGACTCTTGAATGGATTTGTTTATAAAATATCTTATATTATAAACTTTGATTATTTACTTAAATAATCTAAGGTATAATCAATATCTTAAAGCTTGTACAAACAATACCATGTGCTTAAATAACTTGTTTACGATCGAATAAAGGGAAAATCGGAACAGGGTGTAATCGTTGTCCGATAAATGGCGCATGTTTCTCATAAGGAAGACAGTACAAGTGACATGTGATTGTCATACGTCAACTCATACTGATCTAGTTGATATTACGATTAGAACTGATTTCCAATGGGTGTAATATCGAGTTCCCACGTGTGACAATCGTTTTTCGCTCGTAAACAATGTTAAAATCATAATCAAAAGCAAAAAAAAAATAATACCATGTATCTCTTTAACAAAAGTAACTTAATAATTATTGAGCTTGTATTATTAAAAAAGATAACTAATATCTCATAGGATATAAAAATTAAGTATTTGATAAACTTATTGAAACTTACGTAATTCTAAAGATATTTATTCAGAATATATCTTTATTTAATATTCCGCGAGGTTGATGGTATAAGATACCATTCACCATTTCCCTTTCTTACCCATGGGTGTCGTAAATGAATATACATACATACATACATAGCCTCACGCCTGTTTCCCTGAGGGGTAGGCAGAGACTACGGATTGCCACAAACCACGATCCTGACATACCTCCATCGCTTCATTCACACTCATCACAGTCTTCATGCATGCTCTACGATTACGCGTACTCTTAATCTGACCTTTCACTAACACATCTTCGATTTGATCCAGGAAAGTACGACGTGGTCTTCCCCTTGTAATCGTCCCACTCACACTCGCTTTGTATACTTGTTTAGTCAATCTTTCTTCACTCATTCTTTCCACGTGTCCGAACCGAAGTCCGAACCGTGAATATGATATGCAAATATCATCTATGCAAGAGAATGAAAACTCAAAGGTTCTTTTCTGTCCCATTTCGAAGGAGGCCCGATAGCAGTGGACGTATACGCTCTGAGGAGAACTATCACTCATAATCATCATTAACCCTTGGCATGAGGTCGACATTTAGACTCCAAGTGTCTCGCCTTCAGACACAACAAAGTATATTAAACGAGAATATACACCGAGTAAAACAAATAATCCCAAATTAGGGGCCATTCATAAATTATGTAAGATGTTTAGAGGTGTCGAGTGTTGACTCAATATTATAACTTCTTACTATAGGCAGGAGGTTAGTGAACATTACGTAAGATATTAAATTGAAAATTACAAATTTTGATCAAAACTGTAATAGATTAATGTTATTGCAGTGAGTTAACGATACCTACTTGTTGTAAGAAGATTGTAATAAAAGATATTTTCAGAATAAACGGAGTTATATTTGATCAATAGGGCCTTTTCTTACAAAAAAAATCTTACTAGGTGGCAGGGTGGAGTAGTTGCAATCTTATGATGTCTCATGGTAGGTGGGAAAGGCGGCCAAATCATTCTTCAAAATCCCTTACGTAATTTATGAACGGCCCTTTAGTAGCATTTACTATAATATTAATACAATTCAGTTGTCATTTTTGGTATACAATAATTCTTGACTAAACGTCAAAGTGCAGCATATATTATATGAAATAAAATTATCGCATCTTCTTCGGCATATAAGTTCGTTATATCGACTTGGGCTAGCTCCATCTGATGCCGTTTGCTCAACAATTCCATTCCCAAGTAGTTTTGATAGCAGGCAGATGACTGGTCATATAAAATATTGCTAATAACTTTTGCAATATGTACGAAAGAGTTAAAATTGCGCCGACCTCGAGTGATTAGGAGAATGATGATTGCATTTGCTTGTGAAGTCTCCGTTTATGTACTGCTATCGCCCCCTAGCGGGTATCATCAATAAATACATCATCCAATTCCTATTGATGATATTATACACTAATGATGCAACAAATGCCAGTTATTGCTTCCGCAGTTACAGAAGTTGTCCCGTTTTATAATAAAAATGTGAACAAAACTTCACGACATATGTATATATATATTTTTTGATATGAGAATGAAGTATAATCTACATCATCACTGATGATAAATTCGTCATAATAAATGTCCAATCCATCATCAAGATTATGAAAGTGTAAATATTTCCAAACTACTTTTCCAATAATATAACTTTTATTTAATTTTGAATATTAATTTTATCCGTTATATTTTATAATTACCGTTTCTGGTGCCGTTATGGAATATTTGTTGCATCACTATCATATATATACAGGATGGAAGTGGCCGCTCCCGAAAACAAAGACAGGTGACCCTACTAGTCCTACTTGTAATGATAGGCTAGAAAAAAAATCGATCCGTATGAATTTTTTTTTTTCACATCGAATTTTAGGATTTTGATATTCCATCGTATTAGGAGAGTGCCATATAACGATAATTCCATAAAAAATACGTAACTATACTCAGATGAGAAAAGACGCATCATTCATTTTTTTTTCATCCGAATCGATTTCTTTGTCTAGCCTATCATTACAAGTAGGACTAGTAGGGTTACCTGTATTTGTTTTAGGGAGCGGTCCCCTTCCACCCTGTATACAGGGAACAGTTCAGTGTGACTGTGTGACAGCCTCGTAACAACACTCACGTTATCCATGTATGTGTATTATAATAATTAATTACTTATAACTAACAGTTATTATATCTAGAAACCTATAAAAAAATATTTTTAGTATATTTTACGAACAAAATTTCTATTATAGTAATAAAAATGTTGTTATTCTAAATACACCATTACAATATACCTACCCTAACTAAATAAAACTGCATGAATGACGTAACGGCAGAACTGCACAATGATACACATTTCCTTAACCAAAGCTTTGTGTGCAATGATACATTTGCCTAAGCACATCATTACATAAATGTATCTCGTATGTATAATGTCTATATGGTGATTCTCAGATAGTTGTGATTTTTTATGTCTAGTAGTTTATTTATTATTTAACATATTAAAAAATCATAAATATAATAATTCGTTTCGTTAGAAGGACAATTTGTGTACAGTTCACAGCTGTGTGTTTATTTTTAGACTTAATATTATGATAGAAATAAGTTGTTTTGTTTTGAAAAAGGTAAGTCACAAAATTACTTGTCAGTACCATGGTATTGAAATTTACGCGTATTAATAGTGTTTACATTATTTATACTGAATACATATTTAATTTTACGTGTACAATCGAAATTATTTTGAAAATCATTTTAATTATGTGTAAGAAATTAGTTTAGGTTAATTATAATTTCAAATGTCAGTACCGTGGATGTCAGTACCATGGTAAAAATAACAAAAAAAAAACGTGTGACACTCGGGGACTGCCACGGTAAAGCTATTGCATAGCATTTTTTATCAACTTATGCAATTATAATTATTTATTTATTCTTTATTTATGCAGTATTTTTTTTCTTTGATATTAATTCAAATTGCACTTTTTGAGTGTGGTGACAGATAAAAAAACAGTTTTTTCTTTTATTGAATAAATGAAAAGTTAATATCGTTTATAACGTTTTTATTATTATCTTACAATACATGTAGGTTAATCAAGATTTTTTATCATTGAAATAATATAGGCTTATGGTAACTGAAATAAGAAACATAAGTTTGAGATTGATATCCTCTAAATATCTGGCAAATACCGCGTTGAAGTTGTAGTAGAACTACGTTACAAGCTTAATTCTGAGCATAATAAAGGGCCAATAGTACCCAGAACAATGGTTTTGAACATTTTTAATTTTTCAAAATTTTAAGTCGTAAAAATCACAGTTATCTGAGAATCACCGATATACGTAATAAATTCTGTATTACACTGCCATATATTCGTATGGTTTTCTTTTCTAATATTGCATTACTTTTACTGTTGAGTTATTTGGGCAATTTAAATTATGGTAAGTAAAGTCGCAGTCATATCTAGTACTTAATAAGTTATCAAGTGTTTTAGTTTACAATTTATTGGTCGAATCACTTCAATTATTAAAAAAAGATTGAACCTTTATGTAATATCCAAATCGACAAATATTTTACCTGACCCCTTTCGATTTCGCTAAAAATATTTTATCTTTTTCTACTGAAGGACATTTTCCAGAATTTTGCTAATTTTTCGACTCAAAAAAAGTTATGAATTGCCGAAAAATATATTATTATATAACTTTGTATTATTTTTTTTATTTTGTAATAACTTTATATTATTTTTTTTATTTTGTAATAACTTTGTATTATTTTTTGAAGATAAAATATACTTAAAATTCTAAAATATAATTTAATTTTCAATTTCTTAAATTTTGAGGTTATACGAGGAAATATTAACTACATTTTAAAACAAACATTTAAAAAAAGCGGTTCCAAATGGATTTTTTTTAAAAAAGTTCTAGCATTTAAAAATAGAGTGGATTTTACAAAAATTCATAACATTTTTTGAATAGGAAGATTTTTGAAAATATTCTGGAAAAATGTCTTTTTGGTGGTAGAAAAGCATAGAAAATTTTTAACGAAATCGAAGGACAGGTAAAAAAAATTGTCGATTTGGAATGGAATGACCCATATAAATCTTATCTCACACTCGGTACCATTCCCATGGAGTATACGGATAGTTGCAATAATGCCACAATAAGAAACAAGTTTAAATTTTAAGATATTGTCTTTAAAATATATTCAAAATGCACAAGTAAATGAAAATTAAAGATTTTGATTTTTCTTAAAAAATTTACTTAAAAGATTTTTCTTAAAAAATATTGTCTACATTATGGTAATAATCCTTACATTGCGAGGAGACGAAATCCAATGAATGGATACAAATTTCACCCCAACTCACATGAAGCATCGTTCTGCTTAGAAATTGTGCCCACGACAATTGAATATCTTATTTACTACGTCATCTTAACCACTACGCCATCAATGCAGCTTTATTATCCTAATAACATCAACATTATAACTCTAATATTTATTTTAGATTTGCTTTGAATAAGAATTGATATTGGCAGATATCCGAGATAGAGTTATAAAATATACCAATCAAATTTATAAATAATTAAGCATATTAAATGCTAAATTTCAGTAATTTGAATATACCAATCAAATAGTTTTAAATAATAATTTAACTTAATAATTATTAATCAGTTTTTGTATTGATTTAAATTTACCAATTTAAGCTCTAAATATTTAATATTATTATATTTTTTTTTATTTAGAAATTATCTTTATAATTATAATAAGTAATAAATAGGATGTAAAATGTCCCTCAACACCCAATCTTACGAGTATCATCTTAAGGGAATGTATTCTTGATATTGAGCAAAGAAAAAAATCTGAAGCTGTATGCCACATCACTGAACCAATTTACCATTGGATATCAGTTGTTGAAAAACTTTGAAGCATCAGTCTTTTTAGTGGAAAAAAATATAGTTATGCTATAAACATTACTATATTTTTAAGAAATTTTATGTAGTCTATTTCGAAATATACACTATATTTTTTTTTTATTTATTAGTATATATTATAGTCAAAAAAAAATGGCACTTCTCTTTTGTTTATTCGTATATTGTCGTCTTCTAGTACGTAGACATGGACAACGGAAGCTTCCAATATCTACAAAGCCATCCATTCCCAGATCAGTCCTACGTTGATATACTGCTCTCGTATAAATGAATAAAGTCTGTTTTCATTAACAGCACCTAAATTTTAAGTAATAACTGAGGCAATTTAAACATTAATATTACAAGTTTAACAATCGATAAATCACCGATGTTGTGAATGCATTGCCTTAATAAAAATAAAAAAAAAATAAGTAACCGCCTACATAGAAAATATTATAATGGCCGGAACTAGTTAAGAATATTCCAATGTGACGTAACTTGATGGATTCGTTGATAGGTAATCCAAGAAACCATCATGGTGTTCAAATGTTGAGCTACAGATATGTTTGAAAGTTAATTAAATACTCCATATCCTTCGAAGATCTAACAAAAACAGCTGATGACTATTATATGTAGCTAAGTTTTCGACGCCAAATTTCAAACAAAATAAAACTCATTTTAATCGATCCATACTTTTAGGAGCTACGATGCCGTGGACAGACACACTGACACGTTTTAAAATTGTCTTAGGTGGTTACTTAAAACTTAGGTGTCCACGTTAAAAACGCGTTGAATGTATAGGTTTCATAGATATTCCTTGACTCATAAATCGATAAGAGCTATAATGGTCAGCATTCTATCTCTAGGCTGACAACTTAGACAATATTAGGAGTCCTGATTATAACCGCATCATTAAAATTGGTTTAGTAACATATCAGTCTGTATAATTTATATCTTTGGTTAAATCTTATCGTCTCATTGTCATAAGACGATAAATATATATAAATACAAATATATGTGCGACCTATAGGCCACAAAACTTATGTTTAAACTCATGGGAGTATTTTAATTTACTCCAAAATTTTGATTTTAAGTCAAGGTAAAAGGCGATTATTACAAAATCGTTCCTACGTATTAAATATTGGAACGATTTTATTAAAATCTAAATATATTAGTTATATTTAAAGTACAGTTGATTTAATTAGAAAATCCATCGGAATTCTCAAAATCCTCAATTATTTGAGGGCCGTCTGTGGCGACACGCCTTTTGATATTAACGATAAGTGTTTTCAAATCTTCTGTCCCGAAGATATAATGCATCTCGAGATCAAAAGGAAATAGCATCTTCTTTTTGTTCCTCATCAATTTCAACGTGTGTTCCAGACATAACACTGATTGCTGCCGGATGTTCTTTATCTGAAAGAAAAGCATTATTATTGGTTTATATGCCCGTTTTTTGGGCAGGCTGTGTGGAAACACACCACCCATTCCGTCCGCGGCGACGGAAGGGCGGCGTGCGGCCTCATAACCCACTGTATTCTTTCTCTATTGGACCGAGAACTGATACCGATTCCTTGACACCCATTGCCGACCTATATCACTTCCTAACATGTTCAACTAGTGATTACGATAAATATAGAAAGTTAATGACGTCATAAAAAAAAATTATTTTTTTGTGAAATTACATTTAAAGAGATAAAGGGACAAAATCTAATAATCTAAACAGCCAATTTTAATACAAATCGTTACAATTGTGTCTGTATAGTAGTTTGCTGAGTGCTGGTGGCTGCGAATTCTACCAACCCTTACATTTCTCATCATAATTCATAGTTTTTGCCATCCACAGATGGACGTAGGCCTCTCTCATATTTCACCACAAAGTGCGTTCCTGTGCCGCCTACAACTAACGACTCCCAGCAATCTTCAGTAAGTCGTCAGTCAACCTGGGCATATAATAATTTACACATTTCTAAATAAAACTATATTCACGGATTCTATCGCATTTGTATTTGATTTTTAATTACTCGACGTTTCGAACACTTTACGTCACGGTAGTATTAAGGTATCTCACGTCCAACCAGTCATCATTATTATAGAGATTTATATCTTCCCGCTACAATATCAGTTATAAAATGTTAACTCACACTTATTAATTAATTTTCAATTTCAAATGGTTTTGAAGGGAGATGGTATAGTAGCTGCATAGTTAGGTCACTGTATACCGTAAGGCGTAAGGTGTTGTTTGGGAATCGGTCTTACCTTGGACAAAAAGAGAGTACGACGGCATATTTCACATTCATCCTGTTCTCGTATGTTCCACACCGGTGGCCTGGGTGTCGTACATTTGCCTTTCTTTCCCTTTGATGTTGAAGCTTCATCCTGAAACAAATACACAAGTTAACACTACATACTTTCTTACGTCAATCCCATAGGATCATAATTAGACGTAAGATTCATTCAAAAAGTGAGTGTAATCACTCTTTAATACCACACCGATCAAAGCGATTTGTTGTACAGTAATGTTGTGTCTTAGTTCTCTAGAAGTAATCTAATCTCTTGCATATATGCAAGTACATACAAAAATGCAATATTTTACGAAAGAGTTCATCATTTAAAACTGTTAATTTTAAATTATTTTTCAAATTACACATAGTTGTTAACTCTTTCGCATTCATCTTAGCTTATATATGACCCCTTGCTGGGCTCGAGCCTGCTCCACACTAGAAGGGAAATTGACCTACTACACCACATTCAGTGTTGGTATAGGGTTTTATTTCGAGTTTGCCTTCTCTTGCATTGATGTTATATGCGTTTTATATCTCTTGTTGGTCTCGTACGATCACCCACGGGTAAGATAGGGGTTGGTGAATTGTATTCTTACTCCGTCAGCACATGGACAACTTTTCGAATTATATGAACTTTTTAGCTAATTTACATCATGCTATGGGGTTTAAATTGCCATCATAATGATTTCCTTATCTCGTAATGATGTTATCTGCTTATCTACAGTAACCTGTAATAAATATTGCACATCGATGATTGGAAAGGAGGTAATCGGTTAACTTCGATTTCGTAGAGCGTTGTCTCTGTCGCACACTACCTGTGTAACATTTATCAGTCGTCGTGCAAATGCGAGAGAGTACAGTTGTGTCCAGTCTTAATTTAACTTTTTTATATATGTATATAACATTTCGGACTACCATAGTCATGGCATGTTATAAAATTCTTACCTCTCGAGTCGGTTGTATGATTTTTATTCCGGCAATTTTCAATTTTTTTCTATTGTCCAACTCTTCGATGACTATTTTCGTTAAAACTGGTTCTATTTTCTTCAGTAGTGACATTGAAATAACTTTTTCGTTATCGTCGGCAATAGCTTTCAGTAGCTGTTCTAGAGCGAACATTGTAGGTTCGCATGATTTTCGGATCTCCTGTTTGGAAATAAAATTAATTTGCATTTAACTTTTTTTTTGTAATCAGTATCTCCGCTTATATACACCGTGAAATTTATATCGTCTTACAAAAGAAGTGCCATAAAAGTATCTGACCAAAGAAACATATCTAACATATTTAATTGTTCAATGGTGGTAGTGATAAAAAAATAACAAAATAAAATAAATTAAAGTTAATATTTTGTAACAACCTGTTTATCATGTTTACATTTTAAATAAATGAAGTCTGTGGAATTCCACATGATAATTATTGGCTAACGTAATTACGTTAGCCAATCATAGCTATGAAGTCCACGTGGACTACTATTCCAAAGAGTACCTACGCTGGTAGTATCCTTTGTGATGTCCCTATCAGCTGGCAATTGTTTTAGTCTTTTAGTAATTGCGGGCGTGCGAATGTGAAAGGTCATGCGCATGTATTTACAATTTCCTGACAATTACCTATTTCGCGACATCGTTGTGTCTGTGTGTATTGTTCCAAAATGTCTAATAGACATTATCAATACTCGAGGACGTGCCCCTTGCTTACCTATCAAATCGTTATTGCCAACACGACGGTTCGCGTGCAGTACAAGAGGACTTAAATATGCAATTTGGGGATAGATGAATCGGGAGAAATGGTCCCGTGGTTTGGCCACCTCGCAGCCCGGACTTACCACCGTTAGACTTTTTTTATGGTGGTAAATAAAAGGATTTGCTTATACCAAAGAGGCTCGCAATCGACAATAATTAAAAGAATAAATTATTTCAGCTTTCAATGTGATAAAAAGTGACTAAAGTGATACTAAATAAATTAAGACATAACCAACAAAAACGTGCCCGTTTATGCATAGAAAAAAAAATGATGAACAATTTGAACATTTACTTCAATACCGATAGAACGATCTACTTACATGTACCTACCTATTCTTGTTAATTGTAATTGCAATTATTTGTAAATAGTGTAAATAGCTGATTACTACTTACTAGCTGTGTCGTAGCGGTTACGAATACTACCGACCCTTACTTTGCTTTTGGATGTCGTAAAAAACGACTAAGAGCCTTATAACGAACGACCTGGGCCGAACGAACGATCTGATGCCGTTTGGTCTAAGATTATATTCCCAAGGAGGGTTAAAACGTCTGGCAGGCGACCGATCGTAAAACTATTGCCAATAACTTTTACAATATGTACTATGAAAGACGATTACAGACTAGTAGATAGCAAGTATCTCACTAACACATTACTTAGTTTTTTCTGACGGTCCTAAGTCTGTAGAAGGTTGGAATTGGACTCCGCACTTACTGATTACGTAGTAGTGTTTATGAAAAGGACGTAGGTAGATAATTACAATTTTAACAGTTCACAATCGAACTTTTTAATAACGTATAAGGTAAATGATCGCTGCGGGCAGCGCGGTAAACGGTCGTAGTGCCTACACAGTACGCACGTTATGTCGAATGCCTACACGCTCACTACATACTCTTACTGTTTTAATTAGTAATTATTTATAATAATTTTTAGTAAAAAATATTCCAGTATTTATTTTTTTAAACGTTTTAATTGTAAGAATGAATAGTAGATATGGGATACGTTAACTGAACTACTTTTGTAAGACGACATAAATGTCACCGTGTATATCATACTTCTAAACTCTAACCGCCGCATAGTGAGAATATTTTTTTAAAACCCTGCTCTAAGGAAATAATCCTTGTATTAAGGAGGACTTTACAAACATAATTAACGGACACAGATTACATATAGATTCAGAACAACAATTTATGAATCGCACAAAGATTCATGGAACACAAGTACTCCAGGGTGGGAATCGAACTCACGGCTCTGTGATGGTAGATCGGTATCATAACCACCACACATATACACACTACACAAAATAAATTTAAAAGACACTCACTTGAAATGCATTAATGAGGCCATCTAAAAGACGCTCAGTTGCGAAGTAAACACTTTCGGAAACGGTGAAACCAGTGCTGATGGAGCACGAGTAAGCCCTGGGCATCACAAGGATATATTCTCCGGGATTCTGCTCAACGCGGTATACTTTCACGTTGTGCTGACGCAAAAAATTCGGCGGAATCATTGATATGTCAGAGGATAACCACAAGTCTTTATTTTGGCAAGATGTTGGATTCAATGTTTTTGATGCAGCGCGAAAGTTTGCATCTTCCTTTTCTGGTACGCTGTACCTGTTAAATAAAAGATTTTTCATAATAAATGTGTTCCTTTTGACCATATTGCAGGCGCAGCATCAATGTTCACGTCACAGCCATTAGCGTGGGCCATATAACATATACACAGGCGTGTTCGCTATGTTGCAAATATGGCGACATGATTACTGAAAAACCAGACACTGGATGGACGCTCTTGAATGCCTTCAAAAGCTTGAAGACGCGCAGCTTCGATAGTAGTGTAATAATAACTTACCACTTATGTGTTTCGTTTAGTTCAGATAGTAAAACTGTAATAAGTCGCTTAACTTTACTAATATTTTATCAGTGAGCCCAAGTAACTATAAACTACCCAATATGAAGCTTAACTTGAAAATCCTATAAATTCGAACGGCATATACATACATACATACATAGCCTCACACCTGTTTCCCAGAGGGGTAGGCAGAGACTACGGATTGCCACAAACTACGATCCTGGCATACTTCCATCGCTTCATTCACACTCATAATAGTCTTCATGCATGCTCTACGATTACGCATACTCTTAATAAGACCTCTCGTCAACACATCTCCAACTTGGTGCAGAAAAGTATGACGTGGTCTTCCCCTTGTATTCGTCCCATTCACGCTTGCTTTATATATTTGCTTCGTCAATCTCTCGTTACTCATTCATTCTAAATGTCCAAACAAAAAAAATGCTGAGGTGCAGCATACTCTTTTTGATCTTTGTCACTACTTCTTCATTCACACCACAGCGCTCCCTTATAACACTATTCCTAATTTTATCTTTCAGACTTACACCACACATACTACTACATATACGAAGAGCTCTCATCTCTACAGCATTTATATTATTTTTACGGCATATACATGATGTACGAAAACAATGTACATCCAGACTCAGAATAACAAATTGTACATATATACAAACATATCATCACGCCATATCCCTTACAGGGTAGGCAGAGAGAACAGAGTGCCAGAGAACTCTATCCTTGCATACTTCACTCGCTTCCTCAACATTCATAATTCTCTTCATACACGCTCGCCGGTTTCGGAGACTCTTGACTCCACCTTCCTTCAGTACATGACCGATCTGTACAAATTGTGGATTGAACAAAGTATTGTTCGGCATTGAAAATAGAACCCTTGGCACTGTCGATCGGTTAGGTTTTAGCAAGTTTTCATGTGTATTTTTCTCAATTAATTCTTACTCATATGGTTTTAGTAGGTTTTCTCAATTAATTCTTATTCATATGGTTATAATGGGTTTTCTCATTTATTTTTCTCAATTAATTGTTACTCATATGGTTTTAGTGGGTTTTTCTCAATTAATTCTTGCTCATATGGTTTTAGCGGGTTTTCTCATTTATTTTACTCAATTAATTGTTACTCATACGGTTTTAGTGGGTTTTCTCAATTAATTCTTGCTCATATGGTTTTAACGGGTTTTCTCACTTATTTTTCTCAATTAATTTTAGTTATATGGTTTTTGTGGGTTTTCTTAATTATTTTTCTCAATTAATTCGTGCTACTCCATTTTAGAGGAAGCGCAATTTCTTGTTTAGGATATTGTCCAGCAGGAAAACATGTGCTGAGATAAAATGTCATTCACATATATCGCTCCAATGCGATCCAGATTGGGCTTGATAATCTGTATGACAGAGCAACCTAGTTACCTAGTTCAGCTACCAGTCTCCCACAAATAATGGTTCTAGTATAAGAGACCGTTCATAAATTAAGTAAGGGATTTTTGCGGAATGATTACCGTAAGACATCATAAGATTGCAACTACTCCCACCTGCCCCTTAATAAGAATTTTTGTAAGAAAAGGCCCTATTGATCAAATATAATTCCGTTTATTCTGAAAATATCTTTTATTACAATCTTCTTACTACAAGTAGGTATCATTAACTCACTGCAATAACGTTAATCTTAATAAGATAACTTTGTGTAAAAAGATAATAAAAGCTATAATAATTATTTGTATCTCTTTTCTATTCATGGGGTCTTCCATAGAGAAGATGCCCGGTTCTTTGCAAGCTTATATAGGGGCATGGTTCCAATATTCAGAGTTCTTTGGAGAAATTTAATCTAAAAATTGGGATGAGTCATCTACTATTATTATTATAATGATGGCCTACAATATATAAACAAAAACGAATTAATACAATGACAATGAGTACACTTACCACAATTTGACAGGACCCATGTGGGAAAACTCTATCCATGGAACAGCATGTGGGTCTCGGTGCCAACAACTTGTGGAGAACATCATGCCGAGATGTAGAGTTGGTACGGTCACTCCAAGAACAGGTCCGAGTGCTCTCAATACATTCGCTTTGTTTTGGCTCAGCATCTAAAATGATATTCTCGGCTAATCTAAAGTATAACTAATTCATAAGAAACTTTCTAATTTTGTCTAAGTCTCAATGTATAAACAAGTTAATTTCCTTCCTATTGTGGAGGCAGTTGGAACCCAGCAGAAGTTTATGTATGAGCCATGATAATGATGAACGTAAGCCAGTTTTTCTTAACGGTACCTAAATTCTAGGTAACACCTAGTGATGTAAACCACAAGCAACATTGATGATAGTTATTTTTTTATGTTAATTGATGTTAAATATAAGAATTTTAGGTAAACTTAATGTGAGATAAATTATAAATAAAACTGATGTTGTGTCACTTACATTAAAATAGTTTGTACCTAAAATTTACGTGTCTTTAGTGAAAGTAGACATAGGCCCCATATATAAAGATTTATTAACTCTTACTAATTCTGCCAAATAACATTCTAGACTCATCATTATCACAATCTATATAAGTCCCACTATTGGGCTTGGGCCTCCTCCACAATGGGAGGCGAATTAACCTGCTATTCCCAGCTGGTCAGATGTAATAGCAAAGGGTTTTGTATCTATTTTTCTTCTCTTGCATTTTACCTACAAATAGCCCTTCTTTTTTAATACACTCACGGGCAAGAGAGGTTTCTTCTTACTTCGTTTCCAATGCGATAATACCAAACTCTATTGAGTCTATTGAAATCCCCTGACGAAAAAAAATCTCAATTTCAATTTTTGATTTCCTTAATTTTTGTAAATTCATCATCATCATCATCTCAGCTTATATATGTCCCACTGTTGGGCTCGAGCCTCCTCCATAATGGGAGGGTAATTGATCTACTATACCACGCTGGTCAGACGTGTTGGTATAGGGTTTTTATCACGACTGCTGGTATAAAGACCAGGGAGACAATTTTCGCAAATTTGATCATGTCACGATCGTAAAACAAATTATACAGCCAATTTGGATTTTCTCTCTCAATCTCTAATTAGTTTTGTTCTAAAGTCATATTTCTGTCTAGAATACAAAATGACATGATGAAACTCCAAAAAAAGAAATCGGCCAAGTGCGAGTCGTACTCGCGCACGAAGGGTTCCGTAAAACTAAACAAAAATATGTGATGTAACTAAAAATGTAAGGTTTTCTGAATTTTTCCTTTATATGTGCTATAAAATATTGCTTCATGCCAAATTTCAAGATTTTAGGTCGACTGGCAGTACCCTTTAGGTTTTGATTCCCTTGCAGTTACGAGTTTGAAAATATGCGGCTTAAATTGCTGTTTCTTTTGATTGCGTTGATATAAAAGTTTAATTTTGTGACAACTTAAACGTTTATAGACGGTTTATAGAGTATATGACATGAATTTCAATTTAATACCTCTGCGCGTTCAAGAGGAAAGGGAGTAGTGAGTTTAATATTATTAAAAATAATTTTTATTTATGATGTAATTAAAAATTTACGGTTTTCATAATATTTCCTTTATCTATCCTATAAGACGTTGTTTCGTACCAAATTTCAAGATTCTAAGTTCTCGGGAAGTACCCTGTACGTTTTGATTCCCTTGCGAGTGTCGAAGATTTGCATAAATTTGTGACATAAACGGCTGTATCTTTTGATTGCGTTAGCTTAGAAGTTTGATTTTTTTCACAGCTCCAAAGGAGCTCAGCTTGATACCTCCACGCATTCCTAGAGAAAAAGGGTCTTGACAGACAGACAGACAGACGGACGGACGGACAAGTGATCCTATAAGGGTTTCGTTTTTTCCTTTCGAGGTACAGAACCCTAAAAAAGGTATTTCGAATAGTGAAAAGCAAAACGTAGCGTTACGTAGCGTAGGTTTTCAAGTTAACTGCGATGGAAATACAAGTTAATTACACTCAAATACTTTCCGTGTGGTGACAGAGTAAGAATAAAATTCACCACCCCCTATCTTACCCATGGGTGATCGTAAGACACGACTAAGGGATATAAAACGCAAATTAAATCAATGCGAGAGAAGGTAATCTCGAAACAAAACCTTACCTATACCAACACACCAGCGTGGTATAGTAGGTCAGTTACCTTCCCAATATGGAGGAGGCTGGAGCCCAGCAGTGGGACACATATGAGCTGAGATGACGAGATGATATGAACATAACACTTAAAATATGAGAAACCTCTAATTATATCCCTAACAAAACGAGAATTGGTCTTAATTAATAATTGTGAAAGTTTAGATTCGTATTTTTCTGGATATCATGATTTATTTCTATGAGTGAAAATAGTCCCTCAATTGACAACTAAATAATTGAACTATAACTTAATTATTAATATATGAAGCCTACTTGTAATTAAATAGTTAGAAATACCTTCAGGTTCCATTTATGATGATTATAACCATCGTTACGGGTGGTGGAGAATCCAAGACCTTGTTCCCCAGTGTCAATAGAAGCAGTGTTCACGCATATATGCTCATTACCTACTATGACCATGCGCCAATATTCATTCTCAACTTGAGCTGGATGGGCAGCTTTACTGCGAAAGAACTGGTGTTGAGCATTCTTGGCCACCTAAAATCAAAGCAAAAATATTACTTTTTTTCACTATTGTTCTGCGATGTAGCAATATATATATGGATCATTCCATACCAAATCGACAAACTTTCGATTTCGCTTAAAAATTTCTATCTTTTTCTACCCCCGGAAAGACATTTTACAAAAAATTTTTATTTTTTTTTCGACATAAAAAGTTACGATTTTTTTTAATAAACCGCAGTTTTCCTTTTTTAAATGCTAGTAGTTTTTTAAAATTTGACCGTTGGGATCTAACTTTTTTAAATGTAGTTTTAAAATAAAAACATGAAAAATTTTTCAGAATCCCAGATATATAGGATATATGAAATATTTTTGTGTTTTTTCTAAAAAAACCGTCATTATATAACTTTGCTATGTTTTTTTTATTTCTTCATATAATAACCTCAAAACTTGAAGAATCCTTTTAGAATTTTCAGTGACTATCTTTCAAAAATATTTCTTTTCTTTTCAAAAAAATTAAAATAACTCCTTTCCCTTATTGACGTTATTTTTTCACCCTTATGCACGATATTTTTCTTGTACTGAATTATGAGAACTTCAAAAATGATATGGGCTTAAAAGTTAACTCCAGTTGATGTAACGTAATAGTTCACGAATTGTCGATTATTAGTAAGCAAGGTATCATCTACATTTTATTTCTAAATATGAAGGTTACGTTTTCAGAATGATTTTATTGTAATTGCGTTCATCGTATCATGCAGACTTACTTAATCTTGCTAAATAAAGTGTCTACTATTTGTTAAAAAAGTACTGATAATTTATATTTTATTTACGGGCGATTACAAGTTTTTGATTGATATTGTATATCCAATTAATTTGGAAAAACATAGAAAAATTATCACTGCGAAATATACCGGAGTATTTAGCAATTCGATACAATCTGTCGACTGATGAGCGAATATGTGCATCATGTTATAAAAAAATGCTTCAATCCTACCACTAAAATTTCGTTAATTATTACATTATATCAACTAGAGGTAACTTTTAAAACCATATCATTTTTGAAGTTCTCACATTTCATTACAAGATATAGACCGTTCATAAGGGTGAAAAAATAATGTCAATAAGGGAAAAGACTATTTTTTTACTTATTTAAAAAAAAACGATTTTTTGAAAGATAATTATCACGTATAATTCTAAAATTAAATGTGATTCTTCAACGTTTGAGGTTATACGAGGAAAATTCATAGCAAAGTTATATAAAAGATGATAAAAACGAAAAAAAAAATTACCAACAAAACATTAAGAGCAATTATTGTCACATCTTCAAATTGCCAGGGATCGTTGCAGAATTAGTTGAAGATTTTTAGAGCAAAAAATAAAAAAATAAAAACGGTCGCACTTTGAGAACGGTTTATTCGAAAAAATCAAAATATTTCGTATATCTGGGATTCTGAAATATTTTTCATATTTTAAAACTACATTTATAAACAAACATTTAAAACGAAAGGTCCGAACCGGTCAATTTTTAAAAAAGTTCTATAATTTTAAAAACATGGTGCGGTATTTTTAAAATTCGTAACGTTTTTGTGTCGGGTTTGTCGATTTGGTATGGAATGACCCATAGACAGTAGACCATAACTTTAACTCTTATTTCTGGATATTTTATTTAGCCAAGGTAAGACTGAGCAAAAGTATATCTCAGTCCACATTAATATCTGTCTCTGTCTTATAGACAGTATGGCAAATTTTGTCTCCAATGTTGAATGTCCAAATAATATGTAGGCTAGTTCACTTTTATGCACAGTTCTTCGTTGGTAAATCGTTCTTGGTACTTTAGGCTGTATTGTAATACTTTTAATATGAGGGTACTTTCAAATCATAATACATATTTGTCACTAACACTACTAAACTGGGGTATGCTGTGTTTGATAATAAACCTATTTTTGGATTACCTAGTTGGTTGTACTTCTGATATTGCTGAGGACCATTAGCTACTGTAAACAAATATCATCAGGTGCCAAGATAGGCAAAAAAAAGCTTCCTGAAAGTGAATAATGACATGATCGCCATTCCCGGTAGGCGGATTGATGAACACAATTGGTGTTATATACTGCCTAGGGGAATGCTGCTGTCCAATCGCCTGGTATTTAGTCAGTTATTACGACTATCACGTGAAAGTAATGGTGTAATGACACATTCACATACTGTCCTGACAAACGTATAACACCAGCTGATGCTATACGTTTTTCAGGATAGTATGTGCCAGTCAGCTGACTGCACAAATGGCGTCGTGGTTAAGATTAATCTACCATACCAGTTGTTGATTCGATTCCTACGCGGTACAATGATTTGTGCGATCTAAAAATTGTTGTACTTCATTCTAGGTGTAGTTTGTGTCCGAGAATTGTATATTTGTGGAGTGCCCCGCAATACACGGATTGCTTTAGGGACTAGTAGTTTTATAAAAAAAATCACTGCTATCGCCTGTACGCCTGTCAGGTATGGCGATTGATATAATTCTTAGCCTCTTGAGAACGTTATAATTTAACATTAGTCGTTGATACACTGATTATGATGATGATGATGAATCACACGATGTATCTTACCCTTTTAAATTTGCCCAAAACCATGCTCTGTCCAGGTTCAACGCAATCTTCAGCATCTTTCGTTGGATCGTCGTCGCTTTCATCTGAAGATGTGTCAGATTCACCAAGTAAACGTTTGTAACGGTGCAATGGATTATTGGCATGCTCCAACATTTTGTTATTCCTTTTATTCCAGGCTTTTTCCACTCTCACTAACAAATCTTGACGTTCAGCTGTTAACATAATATTTTACATTTTAATAAAAACAACAACTTTGTGGTCTATTTTGGCAGACTATATATGAAAGCTGGGCGGACACCGGAGGCCGGTGATCTCATAACCCAACGTATTTCCTCCCCATCGCCATTGGCCTAGTCATTGGTACTAATTCCTTGACGTTCATGGTTAGCCCGGTGGATCACTTTTTCGGACATAAACACAACTTTGGACTAAGGAGATACTTATATGCAGGCCATTTTGGAAACAATGTAATTACCAAGAATTATGGCTTTAAATTATTGTTTTTTAATACCACATCCAGCACTAATGAAGTAGTCTTCTATTGCGGGGGACATATAGTTCATCTTATTTTTCGGTTTTCAGTGTTTTAAGTATAGTTTTTGGCTGATCTTATTTTGAAGTCGATATACATTTTTTTTTTAAAACGTTTAATTATTTTTAATTTTTTAGTATAAATAACCGCAGTTAAGTAATTATTTTAAATAGTTCATATAAATTAAATAATTTATGAAATATAGTACTATGAGTAGATCGAGTAAAAATGCACATGGCACGAGGAAGAATAGAAGTAGTGAATCCAAACAAAAAAATAAAGAACATATTTCGTAATTAAAAAAAATGTAAACAGCCAAATAGGTATACTATATCGCATTCAAACCACGCCGCGCTTGTGACTGAAGTGATCTAAACGCGCAAGCGCTTAAGCGATTTAGTCTATACGGGTAGACGTCGTTCACGGTTGTGTCAAATGGTATTAAATTTGTGGCGATATAGTGTTCAGAATACATCTTTTAATTCTTAGTTCCTTTAATAATTTGATTTTATTCATTTTTCACCCTGTGTGTATATCATTAAGCTTATTGTTTTTTTTTAATTTAAGCTTGGCACCGACTTCAAATCGTGTTAGTGGATTTCTAGCATACATTGTCATTATATTTTATAAAATGTAATACATAATTAGAATTAGACAAGAATTAAATAGTTCATCTTATTTATCGGTTTTTAGTGTTTTAAATAAGTACGGTTTTTGGTTGATCTTATTTTGAAGTCGGTTTACATTTTTTTTTAAAGATTAATTATTTTTGAATTTTTAGTATAAATAATCGTAGTTAAGTAATAATTTTAACTAGTTCATATAAATTAAATTATTTATTAAACATAGTACTATGAGTAGATCGACTAAAAATGCACATGGCATGAGGAAGAATAGAAGTAGGGAATCAAAATAAAAAACAAAGAACGTATTTCCAAAAAATAGAAACGAAATACTGTATCTCGTTGCCAATGGTTTAAATATCACTGTTTCAATCAATTCGCGTATACACTATATGTGCTATCGATGCGTCACGTGAGGCTGCAACTTAGGTATGAGATATTACCAACATCCAAGTGATGTAAATAATTGTGACGGTTTGATGCAATTGTTAAAACTAGGTATAGGCTTCAGAGTCATGGTAAGATGCAATATCTCTGTCATTAATGGCTCGGTAAGCGGGCAATAGGGATACTATCCAACTATACTATCCAAACTTGTAGGCTTCCCCTTCGTTGTGACCAAATTGCAACAGGCTAGTTAGCCGATTTGGTTTTTATAAAATTTAATGACGACACTATTGGCACAAAAGTGAAAGACAGTGACGGGTTAGTTGCCATAGCGCCTATGTCAACCATATATCAGGCAACGAAAGGCAGGCAAATCCTCTGTTGGGCGGTTACGGTATATAAACTCTAGGGTACCTTACAAATCCTTAAACAAAGCTTTAGGCAAAAATAAAATTGCCAAGAGACAATTTTTTGCGACTTAGGGTCTATCTAATAAACTACTCAAATCAAAAGACTGTACCAGGAGAAAGCGTAAGCAAAATAATAAGACGGTTCTAAATAGGTACGTATTTAAATTAGAAAATTTTGATACAATTATCCAATACGGCTGGACAGCGTTTAGGAAACTTAAGAGGATCATCTCACCTAATATATCTCAGTGTCTGAAGGCACAAGTCTATGACCAGTCATGATTTATGACATTGAAATGTGGTCCCTAAATGTGGGTCTCGTAAAAAAACTCAAAGTCGCTCAGCGTACTATGGAACGAGGTATGCTCGCTCGTTTCTGTGCGAGATAGGATTCGAAATACGCTAATCCATAGAATAACGCTTGTAATCGACATATCACGAAGAATTAGCACACTAAGAGGTAATGGGCAGGCCACATCGCTCAACGAACTGAAAATTTCTGGAGAATAAAATTTTGGCAATTTGTGGCGAAATATGAGAAGCTTAAGTCCAGATGATGATACATATTTACAACAGTGTGACTTTGAGAAAGGTGAATTGAAAAAGGTCCATCATTCCAGCTTGGTATGTTATTTTCTACCTACGTAACAAAGATCATATATCGGCATATTATGGAGTAGTACTTTACATTATCAACTTACGTGATTAACTTGAAAGAATATAGTTAAAGGTCTATGCGTGCATATAATATTGAATGAATTGTCCTCCAACTCCTAACCGCTAAGGACATGTAACTTCCATCACCAGCTCATCTAAATGAGATTATCGCTGCCAGATGTAAATATTAGAATAGCTTTGAAAAATACATGAGACACGTAATATGTGTCTATAAAATTTAAGGGTTGCCCTCGATTTCCATGACTTCCCATCATCAGATCAAGACTTGGTGACAACGGGACCACCTCGGGAGTATACCCTTTAGAATGAAAAAAGAAATTCGAAAATCGGCCCACAATTGATAAATATCGCTGAACATACATAAAAAAAATATATTCATACAACGAAACATAGAACCTCCTCCTTTTTGAAGTCGGTTAATAAAATATCTACATAGAAATGATAAATCCAACTAAATTAATGAAATTCCATTCATAAAGTGGCACTAACTGTACAACTATCAATAATAAGGTACATACCACTTCAAGTTTCTTCTTCCATAGTTCAGGGGAGTAGGGATATAATCACACCTATCTATCATGAGACTTTAAAATATCATCAAATTATTTCCCCTGTGTCAATACACACATCAATATGTTAAGAATACAAAATGTTGACAATCCTTTCTTTGTCAAAGGAATCGTCAAATGTTGTCAAAAGGAGCACTGCGAGACTCTTGCAGCGAGTCTTGGTCTTGCATTTGGGCAACATTAATATTCATTTATCTACGCTTATACTTACTGAGTGTTAAAGTGTCGTATGGTAAAAGGAAAGTCACATATATTTGATCCAGTTTCCTCTCAGTTGATGGACCTTTGTTGAGATTCATATCGTCCGCCACTTTACCCCATCTATTTTTATTTATTACATTCTCGAGACCACCATAACGTTGCACAAGGTGATATAATTTCGGCAAATTCACCTCAATACCATCAATCTAAAAAAAAATACAATTTAAATTATTATTAAAAAAAAAAGAGTCAAGTAATAATTAATTATAGTGTTATCTCGATAACTGTCCCGGCCAGTAGGCATGCCGCCTCGGTCGATACCGTGCGGTACCCGCGAATGGCTCTGACCGCCATGGCTCTCTGTGGTCTCCACAGAACAGCCCTGAGCTGGGCGTTCAGAGCCTTCGCCCACACGGGTGCGCCGTACATGGCCATCGAACGGATCACCCCCGTATACAGCCGTCGGCTCTCAAAGCTGGGTCCGCCCACGTTCGGCATGAGCCGTGATAGGGCGGACGCCGCGCCGACCAGCCGGGGAGTAATTCGGCGAAAATGCTCCCGGGACCACCATCGCCCGTCGGGTACCAGACCCAAGTACTTCATATGGGCCTGGATACTGACCTGGATGGAGTTGACGACTAACGAGGCGCCGATTGGCAGTCTTACGCGTGGCCCATGGAATAATAGGGCCTCCGTCTTATTTAGGACCACCCTGAGCCCCAGCGCCTCGATTCGCCTGACCATCTCCTCGGTGCCGAGAGTGGCCAGGCTCTTCGCCCCAGAACCGAACCCTGTGGAACGCCGCACGACATAAATACTACCAATCCTTTTTTTTTTTTTTTTTTTTTTTATTGGTGGGCTATGGATGCGTCTCCCCCCGCCGAATCGGTCCGGGGTGACGGAAAAGGCGGCGCGTGACCCCATAGACCCACCGTAAAACCTTCTCTCTTCGCCGTGCGAGCGGACCACCGGTACTCGATTCTAACGTCGGTGGCCCGCCCGGCGGTTTACCCTCGCGGGTTCCTCTCGTCGACGTCCCGACAGATTTCGCCATCGGGGCGTCGCCCTCACGCGGTGGCCTCACGTCGGGTGACCGGACAATTCCCCGGTCCGATCACCCGAGGCCTCGGTTAGGGCGGCATCAGGCGCAGGTATTCGGGCCTGCGCCGCCCCGGCCGCTGACGGCGGCCCGGGTCGCGGGAATCCTCCCGGACTCGTTCCGCCGCCTCCTTCTGCGAGATGGCAGCCTCGCAGAAGGCGGCGACCGCGTCCCAGTTCCTGATGCTGTCGACCATCGCCCTCGCGACAGCCGGCAGCGTCAGGTCGGCACCGATAACAGCGACGAGGTCACGGCGATGCCGGTCAAAGCCCGGACACACCTCCAGCGTGTGTTGCGCCGTGTCCTCGTCACTGCTGCAATGGTGGCAGAACGAAGTCCACTCCCTATACGCGACCGTATGCAGGTACAAGCCGAAGCATCCGTGCCCCGACAACACCTGCACCAGTCGAAAGGAGAGTACTCCGTGCCGCCGCTCCATCCACTCCATCAGTACGGGCCGGAGAGCCTCGACGGTGACGACACCGTGTCTAGGCCTCTCCAGCCGCGTAGCCCAACGGGCGATGACGTCTCGGCGGGCGTCCTCGCGCCAGGTGGCTATCTCGCTCAGCGATGGGGAGCCACCTTCGTCGCGCAGTGAGGTCACCCGCCGGTAGAGGTCGGAGAGCATCTCCGCCTCTAGGTCCCACGGGGATGTCCCGGCCAGTAGGCATGCCGCCTCGGTCGATATCGTGCGGTACCCGCGAATGGCTCTGACCGCCATGACTCTCTGGGGTCTCCACAGAACAGCCCTGAGCTGGGTGTTCAGAGCCCTCGCCCACACGGGTGCGCCGTACATCGCCATCGAACGGATCACCCCCGCATACAGCCGTCGGCCCTCGAAGCTGGGTCCGCCCACGTTCGGCATGAGCCGCGAAAGGGCGGACGCCGCGCCGACCAGCCGGGGAGCAATTCGGCGAAAATGCTCCCGGAACCAAATACTACCAATCCTTGCTTTGTCGTAAAAGACGACTAAAAGCCTTTTACGACATCCACGAGCAAAGTAAGGATACGCTGCGTCGTCCGGTACGTGATAGCCACTCGAGAGCCTTTCTTCCTCAGCAGTTGTCGGTTCGTCGAGCGATGTGGCCTGCCTATTGCCACTTCAGCGTGCTAATTCTTCATGCTATGTCGGTTAAGGGCGTTCTTCTGCGGATTTCCATATTTCGGATTCTATCTCGCAGAGAAATCCCGAGCATAGCTCGCACCATAGCACGCTCAGCGACTTTGAGCTTAGTTATGAGGCCCACATTTAGGGACCACAAAAATCAATATCTATAGTTGCGTAATACTCTTGTAAACATTAAGAATCATTAATAAATTTAAAAAGAAATCAATTACCACGGCTGGTTTAGAAATGTTGACGTTTTGTTCTTTCAGGCATGTCTTTATAGCGCACACTTCCCTGGCTGATGGACCCCATCTATTATAGAGTCGTGATATATATTGATTCGAAACTTGGAACTTGATATCATCTTCAATTTTGCACGTCGGCGCAAAACCATTAGGTGGTACAATTTTGCAGATACCAAATTCCGAAGCTTGTTGCATTATGTTTTCTAAATAAGTGATTGGTTCCTGTATAAAATTATTAATAATAATATCAATATATCAATAAAACATACCTTAAATAAAAAAACATAAGCATATATACTGGGTTCCCAAGGAAAAAATACAAGTTTAGAGGCCAAAAGACTTTTATAATTAATATATTTCTTAAAGAATGTCACGTTGTACTTTTATCCTTCACCGCACGTACGTGTTAGTCATTTGTTGACAAAAAAAAACAGGTTTCGTGGAAAGTTTCCCGGCAGTTTTAAACATTGGTCAATTGATAAATTATAAGTAGTTTTCTCTAATGTTTTACTTAACTATTTTCATCGTTAAATACGAAGGAAGGCGATATTTTTGAAAAAATCTAGTTTTAGGCGCAAATTGTTCAATATAGTGGCACCAGTCTCAAGGATAGAAGGTGGTGGAAGGTGCAAAATTTAAATACTTAAAACCACCTCAAAATCTATTGAATTGTAATACCATCATCATTCAGCCTTTTGTCATCCACTGCTGGACGGAGGCTTGCCTCATATTTTGCCACAAATTGCGGTCCTGTGCCGCCCGTATCCAAAATCTTCCAGCAACCTTCACCAAGTCATCAATCCACCTGTTTTTTGTTGGGGCACCGGGTGAAAGTACTACCAAAATCCCAGAAAACTTTCCAGGTAATACAGTAAAAAGGCAATAAGTGAGCATAATAAAAATCAGTTAAGTTAATCAGTTTAGGTACATACAGCGAATTCCTCATGAGTGGGATAGTATGTAGGTGCGTTTAATATTCTACCCTCATCATTAATACATGAATCATTATCATCGTCGCAATGACCATTGGCATTTGATTTATCATTCCCATTTTGAAGACCAGATGGTCCAGCTATCGGTTCTATTTCAGGCACCATAGCCGATTCTCCTAATGCTTCATCATCATCCATAAGAGATTCCTGTGATGTATCATTTCCTATACCTGCTGTCAATTCCTCAATCAATTTATCAATAACGAATTCGTGTGCTATAAATGAAAATTCACGGCTAACTTCAGCCTTAGACCTGGGTATAAGATATGAATACAGGTTGGATACACTAGCAACCATATTTATAACACATTTGATCATAACATGAGGGTGTCGAGGTATCAAATCCATAAACATAGTTACATCTTTCTCGTGATTAGATACACCACCTCCGTTCACAGCGTTCCAATAAACCTCCCTTTGCATACAAATTGGATTCCAATTATGAGCTTCAGCCTCTGCCCAACTACTATCAACATTCTCATTAATATTGTATTTATTTTTTAACATAGAACAAAAGTTGACATATTTTTGGATTCTTCCACAATGTATGCATTCGCGACATCTCAATTCATAGTCTGCTCTTGATAAATTAATTACATCATCCACTGTATGCCACATGTGCGCTGAACACTCAAATGGCTCTTCATATTCTTCTTTAATTTCATCATCATCAATAACAATTGTTTCTGTTAATGCATCAGTATCGCGGACCTGCGATGATGGTATTCTTTGTCTTGATAAAGACCCGTCCATCCAGCGATGGATGCCTTGCTCACTGTAGTAGTTGACTAGTTTTGAAGCGCAGTTCTTGGTTGATTTCACATTTATAGCTTCCGGTGTCGACGATACTATATTGATTCTAGAATCATGTGGACCTAAAATATGTTCATCATATCAGCTCTTATATGTCCCACTGTTGGATTCGAGCCTACTCCACAATAAGAGGAAAATTGCCCCACTATACCATGCTGGTCGGAAGGTTTGGACTTTATTTGCTGTTTTCCTTCTCTAGCATAGAAGTTATCCTTTAGCCGTCTTCAGCGATCACCCACGGCAGAAAGAGGTGATGAATTGTATTTTTACTTAGTCACCACACGGATATATAATATAGAACAATGTCCTTATGAGACCTGTGACATCTACTAGACAACGATTACACATTGTGCCCATTTAATATTCTAACTTCTCAGTTATAATTGTATTAAACGTTGACACGAATTTATTATTTTTTACTGTTTACCAGAATGATTTTTTGCAGTTTCTACAAACTGGTTAAGCTTGGCAACAGTTACATTGAAATCTGATGTCAATGAATACACTTATTTCTCTCTCTTGCAGAAGGTTCTTTCTTATCCAATGATGACACATATATGGGCTGAGAGTAATGCATGCACTAAGTAAATAATCCTTGTATTGTGGCAGACTTTACAAACATATAATTAAGGCAGACAAACAATAAATTACAATATAAATAAATCACTTTAATAAAAACAATTACTATATCATTTATATGAAGGGTTATCCTTACCTGACAGTAAATCATTTCTTGGTATGACGACAGTGTCGGCCATAGAGCTGAAATTTGATACCGGCCGTTCTAATACATCATTCAAAGTAGTTAATTGTGCAATATTGGAACAAATTTGGCCTGAAAAGAAACATAATCATCATAAAAAAAATAATGACGAAACTCATTTTTTTTTACACACCCTACATACATATCATCACGCCATATCCCTTGCAGGGTAGGCAGAAAGAACAGAGTGCCAGAGAACTCTATCCTTGCATACTTCACTCGCTTCTTCAACATTCATAATTCTCTTCATACACGCTCGCTGGTTTCGGAGACTCTTGACTCCACCTTCTTTCAGTACGTGACCAATCTGGTCTAGGTAGGTGAGTCTCGGTCTCCCCCGGTACCTACATCCTTCCACTTTCGCATTGTATATCTTCTTAACCAGACGTTCGTTCGGCATTCTTTCTACATGTCCGAACCAACGGAGCATTCCCTTTCGCATCTTTACACCAATACTCTCTTTCATACCTACTCGTTCTCTTACGTTGTCGTTGCGAAAGGAAACCCTGCACAAAGGAAATAATCCTTGTATTGCGGGGGACTTTACAAATATTCAATTAATAGCCACAAATTACACCCAGATTTAGTACCACAATTTTTGGTATCAAAGTAGCAATGCAATCACTGCTCAATTCTTGCCAAATTCTATAAGATTTTGATTTGGATGATGTATATCTTACCTAATGGTGATCCAAGTTTTGGTATGACAATAGTCTCGGCCATAGAGCTCACATCAGATGCTGGGCATTTATTTTTATTGAGTAATATGTATGTGGAGGTTGTTTTATTAACCTTATCCCTTCCATTTAACGCAGGCCCTTGCCCAATACTAGTACGTATATTGGCTGCGAAGAAATGTATTCATTAAAAAAAAATAACATAATTTAGTTACATAATTGACTTGACTTTAATAACTACATTAAAGTAAGCAATTTATATAAGGCTATGATTTGGGTGATATTGACTCACCTGATGGTGAATCATTTCTTGGTGTAATCGCAGTATCGCCAATAGAACTTATAATTGAGAGTTCGTCCATCGTATCTGGCGTTATATCTTCATCAGTCCGAATTTGCCGTGATTTTAATTTAGGCAGTTGTAAAGATGTTTGCGGCAGACGATCAGGGTTAGCGAAATATGTTAAAGGACGATTATCATCCAAAGAGAATTCAGATGGAGGTGTTGGGAATCTGGTTGGTATATGCTTCCTTTTCGGTGGTAAAGGTTTATGGAATTCAATAATTTCATTCCGCTGTTTTCTTTGCGATGACATTCTAGTATTTATTATAGATCTAAATGAAGTTCTTGATGTACTTTGTGTGGAAGTTGATGCTCTTGTTATATGAATTCTAGATTGTTTTGATGTACTTGGTCTGCTTGTGGATCTCATTGATCTAGACGTTGCAGATTTAAACGTACGTCTAGATTTAGATAGTTTGGCATTCGCCGATCCTGATTTGTAAGTTCTTTTTAATGAGCTGCGTGATCGTAAACGCATCACATGAATACTTTTGTCCAAATTCTTTGTGCGTGGTCTTGTTGTTAGATCAACTCTATGCTTTATATTAGACGCTAAACAGTCATTCATATTAATGCCATTTACACGTACACCGTTCAAGTGTATATTTGTATCGTTGGGTTCAGGTAGTCTTTGCACTAGAACTATTGGTTGATAATGTGTATGTGAATCTAAAATATAAAAATAAAAAATCGGCCAAGTGCGAGTTGTTCTCGCGCACGAAGGGTTCCGTAAAACTAAAAAAATATTTATGCAGTATTTTTTTTGATATTAAATCAAGTTTTTTTTTGTGCTGTGTGGTAGCGGCTACGTATACTACCAACCCTTACTTTGCTCGTGGATGTCGTAAAAGACGACTAAGAGCTTTTAACGACCTGGGCCAAAAGATGGCGTTCCATCTGATGTCGTTTGGTCAACAATTACATTCCCAAGGAGGGTTGACGTCTGGCAGGGGGCCGGTCATAAAACTATTGCCAATAACTTTTACATTATGTACTATGAAAGAAGAGTACATATTGTATCGATCCCAAGTAATTGGGATAAGAGTAGGAGAATGATGATTATGAATTCAAGTTTCTTTTTTCTTTGATATTAATTCAAGTTACACCTAAATTAGTAGTAAATAAAAATTAGTAGTTTTAATAAATATTAAAACTACTAATTTTTAAAAAATTTAATAAACACGTTTTTAAACAATTTTATTTATAACTAGCAGACCCGGCCAAGCGTTGCTGTGGCTAAGGTAGTCTCAGTAACACGTGGTGGTTATGCTAATAAATTGTAGCTTATATGAAACGTTTCTACGTTTAACATAGCGCCATCTATTAAATACTTACTCAATCCAGTCAACCGATATCACCATCTGTTAGAATCATTTGGAGATAACAGATAATTGTGACTGTCAAATAATAAACAAACAATTTGCAATAAAATAATATTGTGACTGTAAATTGAGATGGAAGCTATCCTAACTTTTAAGTTGGATCAAACTACACATATTATACAAATTTGATTAAAATCGGTTAAGTACTTTAAGAGTGCATGGATGATATATGGGTTGTGATGATAATGCGGCGGAACTACTGGGATGTAGTGAATATCATATAAAAGTGCTTTACAACGTTTCAAAGATACCATTAACAGTGTAGCCATAGCACTGTCGATGGTGACATTTTGACTTAGACAATGACTAACCTGAAAGACTAAAAACGTAAAAATAACTATAACTGGACACTGGCACCAATAGCTCGTATAAGTAGCTGATTGCCAATACACAAAGAGAAGAAGAAGAACGTTTATGTGACATCAATCTTTTTAGAGTTCCATACCCAAAAGATAAAACAGGACCCTATTACTAAGACTCTGCTGTCCATCCATTGCTTAGCCTGTCTGTCACCAGGTTGCTCTCATGAACCGTGATAGTTGGACAGTTGAAATTTTCACAGATGATGAATTTCTTTTGCCGCTACAACGACAAATACTAAAAAACAATAAAATAAATATTTAAGGTGGCTCCCACACAACAAAGGTAAGGTTTTTGCTCGATATTGATAACAAAAATAGGTAGTCGTTTGAAATATTCACAGAATATTTAGTAATATATTCCCTTTAGAAATAAATAATTAAATTAAAATAAAACAAATAGAGAATTTAAGCCCCCATACAACAAACATGATTATTTTGCCATTTATAGATAATGGTGAAGATAATGGTGGAACCCTTCGTGCGCGACTCCGAGTCACTCTTAGCCGGTTTTTTGAATATAATCGAATTGAGTTTTCAAACATGTGTCAAAATAAAATGTCTTTTAAATCAAAATCACTAAGAAGTATTGATATCAATTTTAAAGCAAATCACCCCTAAAATAAGTTTCCACCCCTTTTTAACCCAGTTAGGAGATAAGTCTCAATAAAATATGAATCACATCTTTCATCAATTTTGTTAAAGAATGTTTATGCAAAATTGGAAATAGATTGGACCAAGGAATCACGTTGTCCCATACAAACTTTACCCTGCTTTTTCACCCCCTTAGGGATATAATTTCATAAAATCCGTTCTTAGCTGACCTCTACTCGGCGAAAGAAATATTCCTACCAAATTTGAGGTTTGTAGGCCTTATGGTACCAGAGATATCGTGATGAGTCAATACTAATATATATATATATATATATATATATATATATATATATATATATATATATATAGATATTATATTATTAAGTTATTATAAATTAATTTTGCAAAAATAAATAGTAAAAAGAGCTCGGCGGCGGTGAGATTCGAACTCGTGCCTACGGTGTGTGTTCATATTCAGTGCAAAATTAACTGCTGCTTGTTAACCATACACGTTCAGGTGAAAAGGGGTAGTGAGTTTAAAATGATTAAAAATATTTTTTTTATAATGATGTAATCAAAAATTTACAGTTTTCACAATTTTTCCTTAATCTGTGCTATAAGAGGTTGCTTCGTTCCAAATTTCAAGATTCTGAGTTCACGGGAAGTACCCTGTAGGGTTTTGATTCCCTTGCGAGTGTCGAAAATTTGCAGAAATTTGCGACATAAATAGCTATATCTTTTGATTGCGTTAGCTTAAAAGTTTGATTTTTTCACAGCTCTAAGGGACAGTAGACCTGAGTATTTGATATAAATTTCAGCTTGATACCTCCACGCGTTCCTGAGAAAAAGAGTCTTGACAGACAGACAGACGGACGGACGGACAACAAAGTGATCCTATAAGGGTTCCGGTTTTTCCTTTCGAGGTACGGAACCCTAAAAATGGTTAAACATTAGCCAATTTTTTTTTTTTCGTCTTGCTATCATTTTTACCCGGTTGGTGTTACTTTGTCTACTTTTACAATAGAATATAGAATATTCAAAAAGAAGGTGATAGAAATATATAGCTGTGGGAATCGATAATATAATATAAATAGATTTTCCCATAAAAAACTAAATAGATTTTCCCTAAAAAAAACTAAATAGATTTTCCCTAAAAAATAAAGATAAAGATTTCAACCTGAATCTATTACAAATTGGTTCCAGTTAGATCAGTGTGGTGATTACGCATGATAATCATATGTCTCGCATTGTATGTTAAACGTTAAATCTTAGTAATCAGGGACTTTTCTCAGTTTAACCTACTGCTACATCTTTTCAGGTGCACAAGCTTCCGCTAGATGAGGACGATTTAGCATAATACATTAAAGCTGGCTAGGTGAGTTGGTACCGCTTTTTATTTCGAGAGTTTCGATTGTAGGAAACTCTATGAATTTTATATCAATTACATTTCCTAATAGATTTGTACGGTACCCCCCATTGGCAATTAATAGGTAGTGCCTATTGTATACTTACTCTATCACCGTAGAGAAATACAAAAGTGTAAAACAAAGAATTTGTTGTCGAGAAATTGTCTTAGACATGTGATGAAGAGTGATGAAAGACATACAACAATGAAGGTTATCAAGATGAATGTGAATGGACGTAAGAATCGTGGCGAACCAAAAAAAGTAATAGATGGTTTGTGTGAAAGTGATATGGGTATAAAATGACTAACAGGGGTATATGGAAGGCAAGGACATGTGCCGCCCCACTTAGCATGAAATAGCAAGCTAATGAAGTACAGCGAAAGATTATAATATCATCCATCGTTCTTTCACTCTTCATCCACATCGCCTTAGGGTGCCACAGAGCGCGAATTTGTGCGCCTGAATCCAAAAGCGAATCCTATTGTAAATGTGAGTTTATTTATTTGTTTATGCTTTCACGCCAAAACCACTAGAACGATTTCAATAATTCTTTCACCAATCGATGGATATATTATCAGCGAGTATCATAGGCCGTATTACATCTCCATATTCCCAAAGGAACGGGAACTGCGAGAGTGAAACCGCCGAAGTTTGCTTGTAACCTAATATATAAAAGTAATTAAAACAAAAAAAGCCACTCACTTTGAAAACATACTACATCTAACATGTTTTCTACTGGCATGTCCTTAAGATGCAGGCTACTTCCATCTTGGTTTGTGGAAATAACATCTCGACGTTCCACTGCTACGTTGGCGCATGTAGAAGTGGATGCCGGCGCAGGGACCACGGTAGGTGGAACAAAGGCACCTTGCGCAAACTTACGTTGAGCTGTCAGTCTTCTAGTAGCCCTAAAATTCAAAAAGATAATAAAACTACACAGTCTAAAAAAATACAGCCCTTTAATCATTCATCATCATCATCATCACAGCCCATATATGTCCCACTGTTGGGCTCGTGCCTCCTCATAATTATGGAAATTAACCTACTATACCACGCTGATCAGACGTGTTGGTATAGGGTTTTGTTTCGTGTTTTCCTTCTCTTGCATTGGTGTTATATGCGTTTAATATCCCTTGTTCGTCTCTTAAGGTCACCCACGAGTAAGATAGTGTGGATAATCATTATCATTATCAACTCGATACTGTTGTCTAGATATTTTAAACATAGGAGGACGAAATACTCTGTACTCTGGTTAAATATAAGGTACAGCCACAGACCAAAAGAATATATAGCATATAATATCTGTGGATATCCGTGTGGTGACGGAGTAAGAATACAGTTCACCACCCTTGCTTTCCTGTAGGTACCGTAAAAGACGATTAAGAGATATAATATGCATAAGAGAAGAAAATCTCGAAATAAAACCCTATACCAACACGTCTGACTAGCGCGATGGAGGAGGAGGATGGAGGAGGCCCGAGGCCAACAGTGGGGCATATGTGAGCAGAGATGATGAGATGATGAATACCTGTAGATGCTATTGCGTTTTCTGAGTATTGGATCAGCGTATAACGCGTTGCAAATTTCAAAGATGTTTATATCACAATCATCATTTTCACAGCTTGAGCTGAGAAATCGAGTCAAGTACATACATACGCCATATCCCTTGCAGGGTAGGCAGAGAGAACAGAGTGCCAGAGAACTCTATCTCTGCATACTTCACTCGCTTCCTCAACATTCATAATTCTCTTCATACACGCTCGCCGGTTTCGGAGACTCTTGACTCCACCTTCCTTCAGTACATGACCGATCTGGTCTAGGTAGGTTAGTCTCGGTCTCCCTCGGTACCTACATCCTTCCACTTTCGCATTGTATATCTTCTTAACCAGACGTTCGTTCGGCATTCTTTCCACATGTCCGAACCATCGGAGCATTCCCTTTCGCATCTTTACACCAATACTCTCTTTCATACCTACTCGCTCTCTTACGTCGTCGTTGCGAATGCGGTCGGTCAGCCTAACTCCACAGATTTTCCGAAGAGATCGCATTTCGACCGCATTAATTTTACTTTCATACTCTTTTCTGCATACCCAACTCTCGCTTCCATACAGTAATGTTGGGACAAGCACTGCGTTATGTATTGCTACACGTGCCTTCTGGCTGAGGTGGTGGCTGCCGAGAAGTTGCCCCAACGCTCCGTTCACTCTATTTCCCGCATTCACTCTTCGCTCTATATCAGTGGTGTACCGTCCATCTCGGCTAAATCCACATCCAAGATATACAAATTCATCCACTTGCTCTAGTATATCATTACCTATTGTTACTCTTACATCTGTTCTGGCTTCATCTCTTTCAAAGACCATTATTTTGGTTTTGCTCACATTCACGCGTAGACCCCTTTTCTTACAATCTTCTGTCATTGTGTCGACTAGGGTCTGCAGGTCAGTCGCTGACTGTGCCAGCAGGACTCATCATCATCATCTGCATAAGTTGAGTCAAGTCATTTCTGTAAAAGCACTGATCATATTTTTATTCAATGGACATTGGCTGAATTATGATACACTTAGGGATGACATGATACTACTCTTTCTTCGACACTAAAACTCGATAGTAATATCGAATCAAAGTAATCGATACCACAGTTGATACTATACTAAAGTATCAATACTTTTGAGTACTTATTAATTCTTAATAAAAAAATTAATACATAAACAAGAAGAGAGAGTATTGCCACATAAACGAGAGAGTATTGCCACACTTTAAACAAAAGAGGCGGCATTTTTTATTTTTCTTAAATACTACTGTAGGAGCTTGAGAACTCAAATGTAAACTGTCTATAATGCACTGTAAAACAAATTTTACTCAATGGATGAAACGCCAAAGGACAAGTGACAACCCGTTCTCTCCGCGCTTGCATGATGCGTACTTGTGCCCACAGCCTACTGAGAAATACTTGCTACTAATATACGCTCGTGCCGTGCATCCCGCAGCGGAGTAGCGGAAAGGGCTTCCCGCCCCAATACCATTATAATGCCTCCCTATACGACACCATTGTTTTCATTCGATACCAGTATTCAGTATTAGTGTTATGTACTACAAGTAGTACTCGTAGTATCGATCGGAGAGTATCGATACTATATGAGTACTCGGTAGTATCGATTCATCCCTAAGTACACATAAGCTACTTTAACTATAAAAGCAAGAAATTAGTTCAATATCTTAATGTTTTAATGTGTTATATTAACTAACTAGCTTTCGCCCGCGACTTCATCCACGCAGAAGTCATCTCTGACAGAAAAAATAGAAAAAGCAATGCAAGTGTTGAAAGTTTGTCGCTAGGACAATGATCAACAGCGCCAACTGGGATGCGGTCTCCGCCTTCTGGGAGTTAGTTGTCTAACGGAATTAGGCAATAGGGTAGGTTGGAAAGAAAATACTCAACGTTGACACGCTCTACCGTCGGTGCTATGGGCGGCGCAAGCGTGAGTACCTGTATTGAGGTTCACTACATGAGGGCTTCGACTCGAGATGATACCCGGTTGCGATGGCCCACCCGCACGGCGTAGATGTACGTGTACGGCGCGCAATGGGGTCATGTGTCACCTCGGACGGATTGGGCAGGGTGTGTCTATATACTATAAAAACTGCCGGTCACTAAAGAAAAAGGTTGTTCAAAGTTCTATTCATTCTACAAATTATATTGTCTTTAATATCCTATTTACGGTATAGCCATGGGATAAGAATATAATTATCTCCGCCCTTTATTTAACTGTTTTATTTCACCAGCAGAGTTACGACCTCGTTAGATATGATTTATTATTTGAGTTATAGAGGGAACATTTTTGAAGCTAAACCTAACCTGTATCTTAAACCCTTAGGCAAGAACCTATTGCCGTCTACTATGTACACTACCGTCCAAAAGTTTGGAAGCACACCTGTTTTCAAACAAAACAAATAAATGCCGACTAATAGCGGTAAAAATTAGCAATAATCTTAAGTTTTACAACCTTTTACGACTGTCTACACAAACACAAAAGGATTATTATCCTACATTCATCAAGTTTTATGGAATTCCTTAATATTGACGAAACACGTGTTTTATGACTTAATCCGTCGGCTACTTTATCCTATGCAATGGTGTAGTTTTATTGATAATGTTTGCTGGTTTTAACTTTTTTAGACCTTATTCAGTCGCACTTGAGCATTGGCACGTGAAAGTTGTGATATTAACATTGTCTGTATTCGAAAGATATCGGCTACTACTTTGACCGTATTTTTTCTTCTGAAAATGGCAAAACGCAAGCAAATCACGCTTGAACAGCGAAGCGCTATTTGCACTCTACGCGAGGAAGGATACAGTGAACGTCAAATCGCAGAAAGGCTCGGAATTTCTTGTAAAGGTGTCCACTATACCCTTGCTAGAAAACAAGAAACGGGGAAAAATGAAGATAGAAAGAGATCTGGTAGGCCCAAATCCACAACAAATCAAGAGGACAACTTCATTAGAGTTCTTTCTAAACGGAATCGACGCTTAACTGCACCACAGATCACTGCAGCTCTGAATGATACGCGAGAAACACCCATTTCAACAACTACTGTTAAAAGACGCTTACTGTCTGCGGGATTAAGAGGATGTGTTGCTGCTAAAAAACCCAAACTAACAAATCGACATAAGAAAAATAGACTAGAATGGGCAAAAGCGCATAAAAACTGGACTATAGAACAATGGGAAAATGTCCTTTGGAGTGACGAATCAAAATTTCAGATTTTCGGATCCAATAGACGTGTCTTTGTACGCCGGTCAAAAGAAGAGAGGGCTTCAGAGGCATGTACAGTGCCTACCATCAAACATGGTGGTGGTAATGTCATGGTTTGGGGGTGTTTTGGCAACAGTAAACCCGGCAATCTTGTGAGGATAACCGGAAAATTAAACAAGGAAGGCTATTTAAAAATTCTCCAAGATTCTGCCATACCCAGTGGACTAAGTCTCATTGGTTCTGGATTCATTTTTCAACAGGATAATGATCCTAAGCATTCGTCTAAATTGTGCCAGAACTTTTTAAACAAGAAAAAAGCTGAAAACATTTTAAACATCATGCAATGGCCATCTCAATCCCCTGATCTTTCTCCCATTGAACTTGTTTGGGATGAACTTGACAGGAGGGTGAAAAGTCGTTGTCCTACGAGCTCAGAACATTTGTGGCAGCTATTAGAGAACGAATGGAACAAATTAGATAAAGATTATTTTAAAAAATTGATTAATAGAATGCCCAGAATATGTGAGAAGATTATAAAGGAGAAAGGTGGACACTTTGATGAAGCTAAAATTTAATCTAATTTACCATTGTATATTATTTTTTTATTTTGTTTAAGTTAGTTTCTGTTTGTTCTTTATTTTTTTATCAATACATTTAAATTTAAATGACTTAGTTTGGTTTTATTCGATTTTACCTTGCTGCTTCCAAACTTTTGGACGGTAGTGTATATCGTATGAGCTCTCACGCCGACACTGGTCGCCACGACGGCAGAGTTGATGGAGAGGGGTTTCCCTCACACGTGTTTATTTATTTTTACCTAAGAATATTTGTACGTAATTTGAAAAGAATCGATTAGGATTTTTCTCCCCATACACACTTTGCCCCTCTGTTTCACCCTCTTAGGTGCGGAATTTCGAAAAATCTTTTCCTAGTGGTTTTCTACGTCATAAAAAGAAGCTACTTTCAAAATTTTATGTTTCTAGTTTTAGTAGTTTTCGCTCGGCGGTAATTAGTCGTTCAACCAGATTCGCAGGCCTAGTATACACCCCCAAAGGGTGATAATTGCCAAATGTTGAAACACATGTTTATTTATTTTTACCGAAGAGTATTTGTATATAATTTTAAAAAGAATCGATATAGGGTTATTTCTCCACATACAAACTTTAGCACTCTGTTACAGTTTAAGGGCGGAATTTTGTATAATCCTTTCTTAGTGACTCTACGTCATAAAAAGAAACTACCTCAAAATTTAGTTTTTTTAACTTTAGCAGTTTTAGCTCAGCGGTAATGAACTGTTCAACCAGCTTCCTAGGCTCAACTTATACCTCCAGAGGATGAAATTTGACAAATACTAAATACGTATTTATGTATATTTACCTAATAATATTTGTACGTAATTGAAAAAAAAATGATAAACGTTTTTTTTTCTCCCAATAGACTAAAAACGTGAAAATATTTATAACTTGACACTGGCACCAATAGCTCGTATATGTAGCTGATTGCCAATATATAAGAAGAAGAAGAAGAATACACAAACAAACAAACACATACTTTGCCACTTTGTTCCACCCCCTTAGGGCCAGAATTCATAAAATCCTTTCATATTGAATCTCTATGTCATAAAAAGAAACGTCCGTCAAAATTTAATGTTTTCGGCTTGGCGGTAATGAGTCATTCAACCTGCTTCACAGGCCCAATTTACACAACCGGATAATGTAATAATGCCGGATATTACCTAGAATATTTGATTCAACTTGTAATTTGAAAAGTATCAATAAACATTTTTTACTCCCCATACAAACTTTGCCACTCCATTAGAGGTGTATCGGCTTGGCGCTAATGGGTCGTCCAACTCGCTTCGCAGGGCTAATTTACACCCCCAGAGAGTGAAAATTGACAAATGTTGAAACATGTGTTTATTTATTTTTACTGAAGAATATTTGTACGTATATTGAATAAAATCGATAAAGATTTTTTTCTGCCAGCATTCTTTAAATTGGCATAACTTTTTTATTGATGAATCAATTGACATGAAATAAAATCTAAATGTTAAGTGAATCTTACCACAATATGTTAGCGAAAACCACGCTAAATAGGATAAGTCGTTACTGAGATTAGCGTGCACAAACGAACAACAATTTTAACAATCATTGTTTTGGGTTCTATTTGTGTTGATAAAGGTCCCAGTAATATTTTTTCTCATATGTCTTCCATGTACAGACAGCGATCCGTTACATTTTATTATATGTATAGATTTTGATGGCATTTTATGTAATGTGATGCAGTGGAACTGCTAAGGTGTAGTAAATATGATTTAGTAGTTAAGTGTTTTATAAATATATTCATTTTAGATCAAAATTCCAAGATGATGCTATTAACAATGTGAGCGCTTTTGAAGGCGACGATTTGACTTACTGACGAAGCATGACTAATATGAAGAAACTAAATATATGAAAAATTTGTAAAGAAAATTGTAACTCAACACTGGCAACAATGTGATCATATTAAGCTGATTGCCAATACAAAAAAAAAGAAAAAGTACTCAAGCAATTAATAATAATTGTCATAATTTTGAATACTTAATATACCTATGTTATATATATAAATAAATATCTGAAACACCTTGATGCTGTTCTTATACAGAACATCATAATCATCTTGCTATTATCCCAATTACTTGGAGTTGATGCAATATGTACTATTCTTCCACACAATCCTATCTGATGTCATCTCTGCACTCATTCCCTTTCTATCCATATCATGCTTCACGCAATCCATCCATTTTTTTCATGGTCTTCACTTACTAGGAGTAAATAACCCTTCAACATTCATACTTGAAACTTTTCTCACAACATCACTTTCGTCCTGTCTCATCACTTGTCCAAATATACATATATGAGAGACACTATAAACATATAAGACGTTAAATTAATACAAAAGTATCAGAGACTAATCATTGACAACAACAGACAAGACAGTGTTGGCTCAAATATGAATTTAAGTAGTAATAAAGAAAGAACTTTAATCAATTTCTTATTCGTTTTAATAGCATAGAATGAGGACATAAAAAATTTATACAAAACAGTCTATCTACTAATCCTGACTATAGTATTGCTTATGGTGGTAAAAGGACAAGCAGCACACCTGATGGTAAGTGTTACTGCCACCCATAGACATTTGCAATACCAGGAATACAGCTGGGTCACTACCTACCAATGAAAACCTTAAATCCATCCAGAAAGTTGAGCTAACGGAGCTCAAAGCATATTGCCACTGCTCAGACGTCGATTTTCTGCGAGTGTGGTACTACCCAGGATGAAACGGCTCACAAATGTAAACAGTGTGGCCCTACAATTATCTTCTTAATATATATAAATTACGTGTCACGTTGTTTGTCCGCGATGGACTCATAAAGTACTTAACCGATTTTAATCAAATTTGCACAGCATGTGTAATTTGATCCAACTTAAAAGATAGGATAACTTAAATCTCAATTTATAGTAATATTATTTTATTGCAAATTATTTGTCTAATATTTGACAGTCAAAATCATACGTTATATCCAAAGGATTTTAAAAGATGGCAGAATCTGTTGACTGGATTCAGTAAGTATTTAATAGATGGTGTTATGTTAAATGTACAAACGCTTCATATAAGCTAAAATTTGTTAGAATAAACAAAAAGTGTTACTGAGGCTACCTAAGCCACAGCAACGCGTGGCCTGGTCTGCTAGTTGTAATATAATATTTATCAAGATTGAAATTGTATAATCCTGTGAACATATTTTTCTGGACCTCGCCTTCATCTTTGTTAGAAAGTATATATAATAGACAATCAGGTTTTAGTTTTATCAAAGTAAATATTTTATTTATTTCTTTATTACAAGACACAATTACCTATTGCTTTAAATAATTACGGTATGGAATTGAATAAATTAGAGGATAATTATATTGAAGTAGAAGGAAGATATATAAGAATTAAGAAGACTTGACGCTGAACTTGATGGAATAATTTTCTACAAGGCAAAACAAATTCGATTGTCTTGGATTCGAGATGTTGCATATGTTGACCTCTTTTTACATAACCATTGGCATGCTTAAAGTAACTAAACTCATAATTGACCATTCAATCCAGTAATTTGAAGTCAGATCCAAGATTATAAGTTGAGTAAATAAAAACATATGTATTATAAAAATTATCTTATTGTACCCATGTGATTATAAATTGTTCAAGGGAAACTTTTAATTTATTATGCAACAGCAAGATACATATTGGTGCAAAGTGAACTATAATGAAAATGGACACTTAGGGACTTCCTTAAGTAAGCTTTAATAAGACTGAAACGCAATTAATGAATCCACAAAGTATAATTTGTTTACTGAAAATATATGTTCTTCTCATCTGAAGTACATAAAATGAATAAAAAAAAATAATAATAAAAATCAAAAAATCCGACTCCGTAAAAAGTGAACTAAACTACGTTAATATTAAAAAAAAAAACTAAAAAGAAAAAACAAGCACTTGGATGTCCGGTGGTCTAGAATTCTATAATATATTATTAAATGAATACTCCACTCTTTTGTGTCGCGCAGTTGATATTTTGGATCTGTCATGAAATTAAGGGCTGATACATATTTATATTTGATAGTGATAGATTCTTTCACAAAATTTCTACATATAAAACCAGTGAAGAGTACAAGCTGTGCGTGATTTATGTGTTGGCTGAGTATTTTATACTTGTTGTAACTATATTGTAATAAGTGACCGCGTAAGTTGATATATATGTATATTCAAAAAGCTAAAAGGAATATAAGGTTTAAATTATTATTTATTATATTTATAAATATAATTTAACTTGTGAGTATTGCCGAAAAATACAACTTCCTCTACCATCATCATTCTCCTACTCTTATCCCAATTACTTGTGGTCGATACAATATGTACTCTTCTTTCACAGTACATATTGTAAAAATTATTGGTAATAGGGTCACTACTTCAACCTTACTTGGGAATGTAATTGTTGACCAAACGGCATCAGATGGAGTTGGCCCTGGTCGTTATATGGCTCTTAGTCGTCTTTTACGATATCCACAAGCAAAGTAAGAGTTGGTAGTATTACCATAGAGAAATAACTAAAAACAGCTAAAACTTCCCTTATAATAGTAAGGAACTGGTCCATACTGTACCATGCTAGTCTGAAAGTTACCAACCTGTCCGTTAGGACAGGTTGGTAACACCCCAATAGGGTTTTACAACAAGTTATGGATATTATATCCCTTAGTCAACTATTATGATGTATGGTTACCTATGTAGGGTAGGGAGTGATAAATTGTATTCTAACTCCATCACCTCACAGATAAGACTTTACCATCACCATGATAATAATTCTGTTTGTTTAGTGCATTAGCGCTACCTGGTCTACTTATACATATTTAGCAATTGCAATCCGGTGTCATTTTCAGTCCGGCCGGAAATGACTATCTTTTCACCATTCCGGATCTGGTCGGATTGATCAAATCAGAATGATTTTCTCTTTTAGACTCAAAATGCGCAGTTGGCAAGTTAATCAAGTGCCATTGTACATTGTTAATAAATTTATTATATTATATATATATATATATATATATATATATATATATATATATATATATATATATATATATATATATATATATATATATATATTTATATATATTTATATATATTTATATATATTTATATATATATATATATATATATATATATATAATATTCCGCAGTGTCTGAAAACAAAGGTTTATAACCAGTGTGTGTTACCAGCGATGACTTACGGCACTGAAACGTGGTCTCTAAATGTCGGCCTCGTAAAAAGGCTCAAAGTCGCTCAGCGTGCTATGGAGAGGGCTATGCTCGGTATTTCTCTACGTGATAAAATCCGAAATACGGCAATCTGTAGAAGAACGGGTGTAACCGACATAGCCCGAAGAATTAGCACGTTGAAGTGGCAATGGGCAGGCCACATCGCTCGACAAACCGACAACCGTTGGGGAAAAAAGGTTCTCGAGTGGCGACCACGAATCGGACGACGCAGCGTAGAACGACCCCCCACTCGGTGGACTGATGACCTCATCAAGGTCGCAGGAAACCATTGGATGCAGGTGGCACAGGACCGTTATAGATGGCATTCTCGTGGGGAGGCCTATGTCCAACAGTGGACGTTTACGGGCTGATGGATGGATGGATGGATGGATGGATGGATATAATATATATACAGGGTGTCCCAAAATTCAACGATAAGCCGGCACCAGCAGGTGGACCTACATATGACTACTCGAGAACAAAAAAGAAAAAAATTCTACCTTGATTTTTTTTTTCATTACGACAAAAAAACCGATTTCTTTAAAAATCGTCATCTTTTATTATATTATTAAGTGCCATTGCTACAATTTTACAAGTAATTCTGTGATTTTTTTTGTATTGGCAAGGTAAGTAGCACTACTATCGATCACAACCATTAAAAATTCCAGAATATCTATAGTTATTACACAAAAATCAACCAAAACTATGTTTTTTTCATAAATTATGTAAGATTTTGACTTTCAGCTCACTTTCTCTCATCACAGTGAAAAAAAAAAGTATGGACACTACTGTGGCAAATAGTATTAAAAATTGGCGCAACTAACTACAATTCTAAAATGGTATAACATTCTAGGCAAACTAGCCACAAAAATATACTTAGGTGTACTATTTCAAAATAACAACCATATTTCGAAAATTGTTAGTGTTGATAGTAATCACTTCTACTATGTAGCCAAAATGTTTTTGTTGCAAGTTCTCAGAATTTGAATGAGACATGTGCGTAGTCCATAAGATAACATAAGTTAGACAGAGATAGATATAGAGAGATTAGAATTTACTATATTATTAAAATTACAATAAATGTTCGAATTGTTTGCCATTGGCAGTAATGCAGGCACGACATCGCCTTAAAAATGAACGTTTTATTTTTCTTGCATATCTGATTCTGTTCATGTGATCCACAGCCTGAATTATTTTTTGGCGAAGCTCGTCCAAGGTTGCAATGGGTTTTGAGTAGACTCTGTCCTTTAGACAACCCCAATAGAAAAAGTCCAGGGGATTTAGATCAGGTGAACGGGGTGGCCATAAGATAGGACCAAGTCGCCCGATCCAACGCCCTGGGTACTCTTGGTCTAAGTACTCTCGCACAGGGCGGGCATAGTGAGCTGGGCAACCATCGTTTTGAAACCACATGTTTTGCAAATTACTTAAGGGCACGTCTTCTAATAATCCTGGTAACTCATTTTGTAAGAAGTTCAAATAGCTATTGCCATCTATGTTTCCTTGTAACTCAAAGGGCCCTATCACTTTTCCATTTATTATGCCCGTCCATAGGTTAACCTTAAATTGATATTGGGATTTGTCTTCTCTCACCAGGTGCGGATTTTCATTGTTCCAGCTATGAAGATTGTGAAGATTTAAATAGCCATCTTTCTTGCAGGTTGTTTCATCCGATCATAAAACTTTGTCTAAGAATTGGGGATCTTCCCTGTGTTTTTGCAGCATTACACGGCAAAATGCGACCCGCAGTGGATAGTCCCGCGGTAATAACGCCTGCACGCGCCTGTAATGATATGGATGAAACTGGTGACGTTTTAAAATTCTATGTGCAGTACTTTTTGGAATTCCCGTTGCTACTTATATGGCACGTACAGAGGTAGTTGTATCGCTTTCTATTTCATTGAGAACTTCTTCATCGTGTTCCGATCTAGGTCTTCCAGCGTTTCTCCTGTCAGATGGTATACGACCCTCCGAAAATGCTTGATGCACGTTAATAAATACGCGATAATCCGGATACCTTTGAAGAGTAGGGTACCTTGCTCGATATAATCTGCTAGCAGCGTTGGCATTGCATCGGCATTCTCCATAAATTAGGTGCATATTAGCGTATTCTAACGCTGTATATGGTAGCGGCATAATGAATGCTAAACACTTGAAAATAAGGCAAAACTTCTTTAAAAAAACACAAAATCACAGTCTAAAATAATGCCAAGTCAGGTCAATTTCCAGGTCACTTAATTCAATCCAAAGTCGTTAGTACCAGAGCCACTTTAATTAAAACAGAACGGTGGGCAGTAAACAAAGAAGTAGAGCGTACTGACTTGCTGTGCTGCTGAGGACATTAATTACTTCTCTACCTGCATTAATGTTACTAAACAATTAGCATCTATCTATCTCCCTCTAACGTATAATCTCTCTATCTCTGTCTAACTTATGTTATCTTAAGGACTACGCACATGTATCATTCAAATTCTGAGAACTTGCAACAAAAACATTTGGGCTACATAGTAAAAGTGATTACTATCAACACTAAAAATTTTCGAAATATGGTTGTTATTTTGAAATAGTACACCTAAGTATAATTTGGTGGCTAGTTTGCCTAGAATGTTATACCATTTTAGAATTGTAGTTAGTTGCGCCAATTTTTAATACTATTTGCCACAGTAGTGTCCATACTTTTTTTTTTCACTGTGATGAGTGAAAGTGAGCTGAAAGTCAAAATCTTACATAATTTATGAAAAAAACATAGTTTTGGTTGATTTTTGTGTAAAAACTATAGATATTCTGGAATTTTTAATGGTTGTGATCGATAGTAGTGCTACTTACCTTACCAATACAAAAAAAATCACAGAATTACTTGTAAAATTGTAGCAATGGCACTTAATAATATAATAAAAGATGTCGATTTTTAAAGAAATCGATTTTTTTGTCGTAATGAAAAAAAAAATCAAGGTAGAATTTTTTTCTTTTTTGTTCTCGAGTAGTCATATGTAGGTCCACCTGCTGGTGCCGGCTTATCGTTGAATTTTGGGACACCCTGTATATATATATATATAAAAATAAAACATATAATAGCAATTTTATTTCCAATCCCATGTTAGGATTAGATAAAGATCATCATCATTCTCCTGCTCCCATCCCAATCACTTGTGGACAATGCAATATTTACTCCTCTTCCTACATATTGCATAAGTTATTGGAACAGTTTTATGACCAGCCGGCCGCCTGACGTCAAGATTAGACAAAGAGCAAACAAGTAAAATCTAGTAGTGTAGGTAATTAGTCTTCCTAGATTTTATTTTCACGGGTAGTTAAATTATTTTACATACATATCATCACGCTATATCCCTTGCAGGGTAGGCAGAGAAAACAGAGTGCCAGAGAACTATATCCAAAATTAAATTATTAAAAAAATTAAATTATTATTATTAATTAAATTACTTTAGTAAGTAATTTTATAAACAAGTGGATTATGCAGATATATACAATATAGTCATAGTGGCAGGACCACGCTGACAGTTCTCTGTCTACAGCCACGGGCCGCTCCGTCTGGGGTAGTACCATACTCTCACTGAAGATCGATGTCTGAGTAATGGCAATGTGCTATTGCACTTTGTTCAGTGAGCGAGAGCCGGAAGCCCCACTGGGGTGTGTTTGAGGTTTGTATTGGGTAGGCAGTGGCCTAGCTATATTAGTATTGCAAAGGTCCAACCATCAGGTGTGCTGTCTGCTCGTTTGCTATAAGCAATAAAATAAAAATATATATATACGAATGCGGGACGCGTGTAGCGGCATGATACTCGCAAAACGTAGTGGGTTGGGATGACTCTGCATCCAACAACTCGCACACATGAACATCACGCACAAGCATTCAAAGTGCCTACTTACAGCTCCATTATTTTGCTAAGAATTGCTAACACCAGCCGGATCCAGTATACTGGTACTGGATCTGGTTTCCGGATTGCAATCCCTATACATATTGTATTTATACAGCTTATGTACTATCAAAATAAACTGAAACTGTACTACAAAGTCTATCATGATTATATGAAGGTAGACGAAGAATATCATTTCCCATTTCTACCCCATTTATGTAAACCTCTCATGTGTTTTAATTCCTGTTGATGGACTTATACTTTAACTATTCAATATACCTATACTTAATTTTAAAAAAAGCTTTTCTCACTCTAATAAGACAGTGCAAACAAATTTAATATTTTTTTGTAATGTTGCCAAAATATGTGTGTATTTTGCTTTTCCATTATTTGTGAGAAAAAACATAAATTATTATATATTATAGCTGCAGGGATAGTAAGTCTTAACACTTGGGCAACATGTATAGTACAATGGACTGGCAATTTCAAATAAGTTTTTTTTAATTGTATTGTGTTCTCGTAGAAGCATTTTCACAAATATTCAGGTACCTACTACCAATGTGAGTATTAAGTATCATAACCAACCGAACTGAACTATCAAATAGATTCCACATGTGACTGTCGCTCGTAATTTTGCTCAATGTGCTGTACCTGCAGGTCTAACTTCATATTTTAATAACCAGTCATGCTATAATATGATTAACATTTATATAGTTATAGCTAACTTATTTATTTTTCATACACGGCCTACCCGCGATTTTTATAAATAACCAATTTTGTAATAAGACACCTATACTTTAGACGCTTTAATTTTATTGTACTTATTGCCAATAACCGGTCACAGTTCCAAAAAGCAGTAGTCAGCGTTGATCATATTTCACAATTGTGCAACGTTTGGATTTTTTTTTGATTTGCCCCATCGACAACAAAGACATTTTATATATAAATAAGGAACCGGGTTTATATCCTCCAGAAACATTACTAAATATAAAATATATATACGTTGTCGAATATGTACGAATTGTTTATGTGATAACACTCTCGAAATCTCAAATGATAACTAGTTATTTAAAAATAATAACGTACATAATAATCGAGAAGTATACAAACAAAGGATAAATATAAACAATTATAGCTAAAAATATATAATGATTAAACTCAAAAGTCACTTACGGTCTCATCTTGATGTTAATAAAGCGAATTGATTTTTTTAATAAATATAACAAGGGAGCTAGTTGTTTATTACATTACTATAAATCAATTGCAGCTAAACTTGACATGCGGACACACCACACACGCACTTCAGGCGAAAAGCATTTACTATTTTTTTATCGATTGGTTCCTCCAAATCGACAAAGGGACTAGAGCCTATGCAGCCAAGTCATTTACATTTCTCTCCAAATGATATCACAAAGCTTAGTTTTGTGAGAGCTCGTGTAGTTTTTCTAACGGGTAATAATTTTAAAGTCAGTGTTTTGTAAATTATTATTTTTTATATAGAATTATTGATACAGGCTTCGATAAATAATTCATACGACCAATAAATTGCCAACATTTTTTTATTTATCAAACATCGGTTAGTACTTATATTAATAATCAGAGATGTGACTCATCTAAGATACAAGTATCTGAAATATAGATACAAGATACGTATTCCCATCTTGCATCTAAGATACTTTTAAAAAAATCATTTTATATATTGTAATGACGACGTAATGATTATTAATAAATTATTATTAATAATTCGTAAGGACGACGTAAGAGAGCGAGTAGGTAGGAAAGAGAGTATTGGTGTAAAGATGCGAAAGGGAATGCTCCGAAGGTTCGGACATGTGGAAAGAATGCCGAACGAACGTCTGGTTAAGAAGATATACAATGCGAAAGTGGAAGGATGTAGGTACCGAGGGAGACCGAGACTAACCTACCTAGACCAGATCGGTCATGTACTGAAGGAAGGTGGAGTCAAGAGTCTCCGAAACCGGCGAGCGTGTATGAAGAGAATTATAATATGAATGTTGAGGAAGCGAGTGCAGTATGCAGAGATAGAGTTATCTGGCACTCTGTTCTCTCTCCCTACCCTGCAAGGGATATGGCGTGATGATATGTATGTATGTATGTATGTATATATTGTATTTAGATACCTTTTGTTCTATCCTTAGTATTTTATAAATACTTTTTCTCATAAACTACTTTTAGTAGTATGTTAGCAGACTTTTATAAAATGATTAGTCCAACATCCCATTGATGTCACATTTTTTAACAAATTGTGCTAGGTCTTTCATAATTTTTAATGTCTTTCTTTTAAAATCCGCGAGCAACTCAAAACAAATAATATCGCCATACAGTTTTACAAGTCACGTGTTTCAAATGCAGTGCCGTTATTAGTCAATATCATTTTAGGAAACTTTTAAAATAGTTATATGTTGTTATTTTAGCGGTGTTTGCAACTAACATTATTTTTTAGATTGAATTTATGGCAGATTTTAGTGAGTTACATTAATAAGCATTGACTTATTGCAAATAAATTTTAAAAATCTTTCCTTTGGTACAAAAATGTAAAAACGTCTCAAAACTCACTTTAGAGGGTTTTGAAACTATACCTCTTATTGCAGCGATTAACTCGATTTATGCGTAAATAATGTTAATATCAATTATCAAAAATATACTGAAATTCATTAAAATAAAGTCTCGTTTTCTTACAAAAGTATTTTCATCTTAAAAAGTATTTAGAAGATACCTATTTTGTATCTAGTATTTCAGATACTTTTTTCAAAAGTATTTTGTATCTGGTATCTGAAATACTTCATTTAAAAGTATCTTGCATTTTGTATTTCAGTTACTTCGTACAGGGTATTTTGCACATCTCTGTTAATAATGTAAATACTATGATGTATTTCAGTATTGAGCACGAAATGTAGATACAAGGAGTCCGAATGGTATATGCTTTTCCATAGTATTCATGGACACAACAATAATGAACCCAGAGCTTAGTTCTCTTTTCTCCCACTGGCTGCGCTTGGTTTAGGACATACCGTAATAATAGTATATTATTATTACACGTAAACACTCGTTGGCTTGTGAATGTAAATTTAATTAATTTAAATATAAAATTCCAGAGCAGTCAATAGCAACAAAATATTCTAGTTAATAGCAACAAAACTCCTCCAAGTAAGGATTTAAAGAAGTATTTCTTGAAAAGTGGCGCTCTCTACTGGCAAAAATTCTGTACCCTAAATTGAGACCATTCGTTCAACATTACGTTCGGACCCCTTGTCTACTTCGTGTACACTGTACAACAGTTAAGTTTCATTGATGATGACATTGATATTTATAATTAATGTCAGCTAAGATGTAATCATGGAAGTAATAAGTACTCTTTACAACAGGAATGAGCTCTATCTGTGCATCTTGCAGCAAAAATAAAGAAAATAAAACCTTATGCTAAGGTAGTAAGAGTCTTGTTGCGCGCAAAATAAAAATGAAGCCGAGTGAGAGGGCAACCAGTGAACCCTGTGTCCCGTTCTAACAGTGGACTTAGAATTGCCAGAGTTAAGTTGATTTCAATCCTTTCCTTGTTGGTAGAAAAATATGCAATTGATGTAATGTAATGAAGTAAAAACATTTACTTCTAAAATGTTTTTAAATATAAATAATAATTTATTACCGACATATTAAAGCAATATTATTTGTTGCTAAGTGTAAAACCTTATTAACGCAAACATTTTGCGATTGGAGTATAGGTTTTCTTTTTTATGTATGAAATACGGACACCTGACCTGACAACCCCACATGAAATCGTAAATAATAATAATAACATAATTTGTTAGTGAAGAATTACGGTGACCATGCATGACTATTCAATCCTAGTTCAAGAACAAATAACTTAAATACCTATGTATTTTTTATTTTTTTATGAAAATAACTTTGTTTAGATTTCAAATTTCCTAAAGATCTTAATGTCCCTAACATTAAGTTTTTTAGAAAATTTAGGAACAAAAAGAAAGCTATTGTGGAAGAATGTAATAAAGATCAGTCGACATGATCGACATCAATAGATGATTTGTTAGATCTCGTAGATAACGCTTGTGTTTCATATTTTAAACTGAACATTACTTTTTATATTGCTGGATATATCGTGAATGGGATGATTTACAAAATTTCTTGTTCAAATTATGTGGTGTTATTGGATCACAACACCATAGAACACTGTTTATTACATTATTAAATCAATTGTTAAAAAACGTAAACAAAAATAAAATTATCATGTAGGTATGTCGTCCAAGAATTTTATAGCAAACTACATACATCATTAGAATCAGCACATCCTCCTCAATCTATATTTGTAGATCCACATGATATTCTATTGGTGAAGGCGTTAGCGAATTCATATCTCAATTTACGTTTAACTCAATGCAAAATTAGAATCAATGAAACATATAAGGAATAAGCTGGGTTTGCGGCAGAAACTTCAGAAGACTGTCTTATTTAGCAATGTCTGATTTAGAATTAAATTTAAATGTAAACTTAACTGTTTTTTCTTAATTAAATATACCACACACCAGCTTATCGTAATTTTATCTCAGTCCAGCTGCATGTCGTGTTCCACAAGGACCAGTAGATAAGTACCTACCTATATGACGCGAGTGTGAAAAGCAAGCAAAAACAGGAAATGTATAGTGCCACAAAGGGCAAGTTTATAATTAGCATCTTCGATTAAAATCCATCTGAAGCAATGATCTGCTGACGTCAGATCACAAATATTTTTTATAATTATTGTCCTTAAATCATATTTCAATATGGTCACCATCGCCAGAGAGGGATAAAAGCTACAGTTCTGAGCTCTCGCTCGGCTTCAATTTTGCGACAACAGCTCATTCCTGTTGTACAGAGTACTTATTACTTCCATGGATGTAATAGAATCAGTTATCGGACTTTTGGCGGGAATCTTAAAACGTTATGTAGTGCTTTTGTATTATATACAATATCTTAATGTTTAAACGTGTTATATTAGATAATTTTGATGGTAATTTATGTCATGTGATGTGACAAAACTACTGAGATATTGTGAATATTGTGTAACAGTGATTTACAGCGTTTTCGTTTTCTATTAAAATACCCACAAGACACCATTAACAGTGTGGCCATAGCACTGTTGATACAGCACGATTTGACTTACTGACAGATGACTAACCTGAAGGGACTAGAAACGTGAAGATAATTCAAAAAAAGATAATTAAAAAATTAAAATAACTCGACATTGGCAAAAAGGTCTTGTATAAGTAACTGATTTCCAATACATAAAAAGAAGTAGAAGAAGAATCAGTTATTTATTACTAAAAATAGTTTAATAAACATATTATCTACAAAATACTAAGATACCAAACATAATGTATTTAAATACAATATACAAAATTACTTTTAAAAAAGTTTTACAGATAGGTACAGGATGGAAATACGTATTTTGTATCTTATATTTGTATTTCAGATACTTTTATCTTAGATAAGTTACATCTGTGGTGATTGTGTCGATTGCACAGCATTCGCTTCAGGTGTGCGTGACCTGAGCCGAGTACTGTGAACAGTGCCGCTCTGACGCTGCCGACCAGTGCTAAGATGATACTCTACAAAACCAGAAATTAGGACTCATTAAGCCACCGCCTTCAACAAACCAGTCTTCTCACTCATCTCGCAGAAAGATGTAAAGAGGCTTGTCAGGGAGGATTATTTACGCTGACGCATTTCGCGGCAAGTGTGTACTCTACTGCTAAGGAGTTGAGGTAACGGACGCTCAATTCGGCTTTCGAGGGGAGCGTTCGACCATCGGGGCCCTGCTACGCCTGAGGCAGACGGCCGCGGAGGCTATCGCCGGCAGAGGAGTGCTGTTGGGGGTGTCGTTGGACATCGCCAACGCATTCAATAGTCTGCCATTCAGCTGCATCAGGGAGGCACTCCGATTCAGCCTCAGGTACAAGGGCATTTAATTCATTGAGAACCCTTGTACCTGAGGCGGCTGGTGGCAGACTATTTGGAGGGCCGCAGTGTCCTCTGCGCGAGTCCCACAGGGGACATTGTGCGGACGCCCATGTCGAGCGGTGTTCCGCAGGGGTCGGTATTAGGGCCGACTCTGTGGGACATCGGTTACGACTGGGCGTTGAGAGGGAGTTTCCCCTCCGGGCTGAGCGTGATATGCTATGCTGACGACACGCTCGTCACAGCCCGGGGCAGGACACTCGAAGATGCGGCGAGCCTGGCCACTCTAGGCACCGAGGAGATGGTCAGGCGAATCGAGGCGCTGGGGCTCCGGGTAGCCCTAAACAAGACGGAGGCCCTTCTTTTTCATGGGCCCCGTGTAAGGCTGCCTATCGGCGCCTCGTTAGTCGTCAACTCCATCCACATCAGTATCCAGGCCCATGTGAAGTATTTGGGTCTGGTGTTCGACGGGCGTTGGTGGTTCCGGGAGCATTTCCGCAGGATTATTCCCCAGCTGGTCGGCGTGGCGTCCGCCCTATCGCGGCTCATGCCGAACGTGGGCGGACCCATTTTCGAGGGCCGACGGCTGTGTGCGGGGGTGATCCGCTAAATGGCCATGTACGGCGCACCCGTGTGGGCGAGGGCTCTGAACGCCCAGCTCAGAGCTGTACTGTGGAGGCCACAGCGAGCCATGTCGGTCAGAGCCATTCGCGGGTACCGCACGGTGTCTACCGAGGCGGCATGCCTATTGGCACCGGGACACCCCCGTGGGACCTAGAGGCGGAGATGTTCTCTGACCTCTACCGGCGGGTAACCTCAGTGCGTGACGAGGGTGGCTCCCCATCGTTTAACGAGATAGCCACCTGGCGCGAGGATGCCCGCCGAGACGTCATCGCCCGTTGGGTTACGCGGCTGGAGAGGCCTAGACACGGTGTTGTTACCGTCGAGGCCCTCCGGCCCGTACTGATGGAGTGGATGGAGCGGCGGCACGGAGTCCTCTCCTTTCGGCTGGTGCAGGTATTGTCGAGGCACGGTTGCTTCGGCTTGTACCTGCACACAGTCGCGTATAGGGAGTGGACTCTGTCCTGCCACCATTGCAGTAGTGACGAGGACACGGCGCAACATGCGCTCGAGGTATGTCCGAGCTGGGACGGGCAGCGCCATGACCTCGTCGTTGTTATCGGTGCCGACCTGACGCTGCCGGCTGTCACGAAAGCGATGGTCAACAGTGTCAGGAATTGGGACGTGGTCGCCGCCTTCTGCGAGATGACAGCCTGAGCAGCAGAGGCGGTGGAACGAGTCCGGGAAAATTCCCGTGACCTGGGCCGCCGTCAGCGGCCGGGGCGGCGCAGGCACGAATATCTGCGCCTGATGCCGCCCTAACCGAGGCTTCGGGTGATCGGACCGGGGAATTGTCCGGTCACCCGACGTGAGGCCACCGCGTGAGGGCGACGCCCCGATGGCGACAGCTGTCGGGGCGTCGACACGAGAGGAACCCGTAAGGGTAAATCGTCGGGCGCGCCACCGAAGACAAAGATTGGGTACCGGTGGCCGGCTCGCACGGCGAAAAGAGGTGTTTGCAGGGTGGGTCTATGGGAATGCGCGCCGCCTCTTTTGTTGCCTCGGATGGATTTGTCGGGGCGCGACCACATGCATGGACCACCCTGCGGAAAAAAAAAGCAGTTGAGGTAACAGGTTGACCGGCCGAGTATTAGTGAGTTAGTCGCAGAGTTTTCGAATGTGTAAAGGCGACAATCCAACAATGATGACGATATGAAACGAAGTCAGGCGTTATGCATATATATATATATATATATATATGACGAAGGAGTAACCAATCATGACGCAGGAGAAACCACCATTGTATTTTAAAAGGTGTGACGTCACCATTTCTGACGTCAGTGTTGTTAGTTACGTGGATTACTCATGGTACGGTTTTGATCTTCGAAATAAAACTCCAGAAGTAACTGTTTAAATGTTGTATTCTCAACGAGTAGCGTAACGTCGCCCCAGAGAGCTCCGCACGGTACAAAGACTCGAACACGAATGAATGTATTACGACAGTGTGTCCGTATTTACAGGGCTCGGCGCACGTGCACGCGCACGTGTTTACAATTTAAGTATAGAAATTTCAATGAGAGAGCTAATCACATGTTTGTTAATGTTAATTTAACTTCAAAATAATCTTTAAGTAATCAATTGATGATTTATGAAGTAATTAAACTATTCAATTAATTAATCTAATTATTTATAGTACTATAGGTGTATTGTTGTATTTGCGCCGATATATATATATATATATATATATATATATATATATATATATATATATATATATATATATATATATTAGTGATGTAACGAATGTCATATTTTGGACATTCGCGAATGCAAATGCGGATGCGAATATCTGCTGCCAACATTCGCGGATGCGAATATTTGGTTTTTGTTTAAATTTGGCGCCATTTGTCTATGGCTTTATTTAGTTATACCACCAACGAGTGTCCCCATCGAGAGTAGCGTTTAGTGGCGCTGGACTAATTTATACGCCACATCGAAACAGACTTGAAGGAGACAAGGCATCAAAACTACTATTTTTAAAGTTTAATATTCCCCTACTGAAGTTCAATTATTAATATGAAAAATATATATAATTAACTGTTATTTTATTAAGGTAGAGAAGTATTTTTGTTTGAGAATCTTATTTTTTTTTTGTTAGTTTAGAGTTACACTATTTAATGGTCTACTGTAAAAGAATATAATTTTTGTTTGATTATCTAAATATTAAAAATATATCTAAAGACTGAGAAAAGTTTAATAGAAGAATTTAAATTTATTAGATTCAATTGCATTAAAATTTTATGTCACAAGTTCTAATAACAATTAATTTTTTTAGCTTTATTAAAGTAAAAGACTTCATTTTATCTTTGTTTGCTTAAGGTTTTGACTGTTAACTCTTGTGTAAAATGATTATATCCTTACTAATATTATAAATACGAAAGTAAGTCTGTCTGCCTGTCGGTCTTTCACGCCAAAGCTACTGAGCTGATCTAAATGAAATTTGATACACGGATAGTCTAGAACCTGACAAAGGACATAGGCTAATTTTTAATGCAAAAAAAGTTTTTTACAACTTTTTTTTACTACTAACTAACTATTATTACCCACTTAATAAAATATACGCACAAAAACATTCGCAAGAATTTCGCGAATGTGAATATGCAAAAATATGCGAATATTCGCGAATGCGAATATTCCTTTCATCACTAATATATATATTGTTTTTGTGGGTGTTAGTTAATTCTAGAATCAAATAATAGATGGCGCTTCATTTGGACTTTAGAATTGTGATATTAGTGTTTTGAATTGGGAGTTTAGTGGCATCTCTATTCCCTTCCCTGCCCCAGTAATAGTATTTTGTTTTGCTCTATGGGTGATAGAATAGAATAACTCAAAAAGTTTTTAGTGATGGTCGCGCTACAAGGGGAGGGTTTTTAATGTCTATTATTATTCAGGTCAGTACAGTTCTGATTTATTACGGTTTTTGTAAAAATGTGTATATAACTATACGTGCGCACTATCGTTGATAAGTGTTGTGTTGAATACGTAACGACAATGGACAGTGGATATATATTTATGCCTGGAGATTTTTAGAAACAGTGTCGTATACGATAATTGAATAACTCCTTTGCGATCCTATAATTTAAGGTGAGGAATCTTTTATTTTCTCTGAAAACTGTTATTTCGGCAACTTTATATATTAATGTCATTAGCTCAGTAAGGCTAATTTCACTCTTCTTATATTTTACTAGGTTTTTAGTGTTGTACTACTTTGCGTAATATTTCTTTATCGCTGGCCCATGAATTATTATTTTAGCGATTGTATTAACTAACTTCTTTCTAAGGACATTATAATATAATGAGTAAATTCAGTATGTTATTTGTGCTTTTCAAATGAAATATATAGTACTATAATACATTTATCAAAAAAAACAATAGAAAACCCAGAATAATTATATCAATTATAGCATTATTTCATTCTGGCCCTTAAGTCTAAATGTGACATGTTTCGCAGATTTGAAGAAAATTGAGTTTAATATGTTTTTAATACACTTTTCATTTATACAGGTAACAAATAGTAGATAATAACAACAATATTATAAAAAACGTTAGATTATACAAGATAATAAAGTTACCATTATATTGTTTTCAGATTTTAATGCTTGTATCTTATTTTTATTTTTTGATATTACAAACAGTTGACGATGGTTACAAAACATTGTAAATAAATATAAAAGTGCTAAAAATGCAATGAATTATATAAAAATAGTTTTTATATCATATGTTTAATTGTCATGCGAATATCGGAGATCATTTTGCTATTATTAACTAAAGCAAATAATGGTAAGTGAATATATAAAATTATAATTGTAGTTATGAATTGGCTAAGGAATAAAAGAACAATAATATTATTATGAATAAGAAAGAACCTTATGTTGGATTTAAATGATTTAATATGTGGTCTTCTATAATTACATAGAGATAAGTGCAATATACATACTTAACATTATAATCTCTATAGGAATGTTTGTTGAGAAATTTGCATTAATATTTATTTCTGGCCACTGAAACTGGAAAAATTTGGATTAATTTTTATTTATGGCCCCTGAAACTGGAAAAAATTGCATTAATATATATTTCTGGCCACTGAAACTGGAAAAATAATATGCTCATATGTGTTATGATAATTTGTTTATTACCTAAGTTGAATTTATGTGATTCTTTATTCTTTATTTTTCTTATAGGAAATATTGAGCTTCCCAGTTACTCGATGTACATTAAAACACATTAGTTGTGGGCATGGTGTTTAGTTTCTTTAATTGGCTTTTGGTTTCCTTTCAGACTTTTTTTAATACTTACTTACTCAATACAAATATTTGGTGTGATGACAGAGTAGGAATACAATTCAACTCTCTTATGCTGGGGCCACAGTAGCGGCTAACGTCAATGTCCAATAGCGCGATAATTATTGCGATAATTTTTAACGCGCCTAAGTGGGTGGCTACACTTGAACGGTCAACGTGAATGCTCATCATTGGCGATAAAAACGACGTTAATTTTATTTGAAATGAAGCAACATGGACGTTGACAGAGTTCTGTATTTCATGAGTGTAAATTTTTATTATTTGAATTTATTGAATCATTACCGAATGAAGGAAAAAAGGAAACAATTAAAAAGAAGATGGTGGATGATACAAATGCACACTGACGTAGTGTGGCCGCTGCATTGCATTAATTCTCGCGTTAATATCTTTGATGTATCGCCACTTGAGCTATTGCTTAACGCCAAACTGCAATGTTAATGCCGTTGTCAAATTATCGCGTTAAGTCCTGGCTACACCTACGGTTAACGACGTCCATCATCGCAATAATTAATGGCATTTCTCGTTAGTGTGGCCCCAGCATTATACATTACTTGAGGGAACACCCTCAAGTAACTGACCGTCTTTTCTAACAATAAAAGACGGTCAGTGATTATTATATGTCAATTTATATTTTATTACATGCCTTAATAGTAGTGGTACCACACTGTTGACAGTTATCTGTCTACAGCCACAAGCTGGTCCGTCCAGCGTAATAGTACACTCTCGCAGAAGATCAACATTTGAGCAAAGGCAATGTGTTGTTGTGCTTTTTTTTTGGTGAGCGAGAGAGTAGGAAGCCCAACTGGGTTTGTATTGGCAGGCAGCGGCCTAGCTATACCCTTGGTATTGCAAAGGTCCATGGACGGCAGTGACACTTACCATCAGGTGTGCTGCTTGCTCGTTTGCCACCATAAGCAATAAAAAAAACTAGATGTTCTATACAAGAGATATCTTAACTCAAAACCCAATACCAAACTGTCTGATCAGCATGGTGTAGTAGGTCAGGTTCCTTCCAAATGTTGACGAGGCTTGGTTAACCTATCATTGGGATGTATAAGCCGTGATGATGATTGAAGATTTCAGGCCACAGATTCCAAACTAGATTTTAAGATAGATCTAATAATTTCACATAAGCTAGAGAATAGAGGAGCTAGAGAGTTTTGTGATCTCTCCAACTTTATTAATAATTTCTCTAATATGGCCATTAACCTCTATTTATCCAAAAAACCTGAAGAAAGGAGAAAAAAAGATATTATGATTCACAATTCTATTGACTTTCCATTCAATGATTTTAAACACTTTTAAGGGAAAAGGGTGTCAATATATTGAATTCCTACCCTGTCACCATGGGGGTAACTATGACATTGTATTGTAGCATGTCTTAATTTCCTATGAGAGTGGCAAAAACTTCCAGAGAAGAATGATACTGGGCAAATTAAGACATTAACTGCTATCACCAAATTAATTATCGAGGGATTATTGCATTTTAACTCCCCTTTATGATTTGGTCTATGTTCAATGATGGATGTGATATGCTGATGTGTAATTTATTATGGAATGAAATATCTATAGTCCATTCTATCGCTTCCGATAGACTGGGCGGGGTTTAATTATACCATAGACTGTCCACAATAAAATAAAAGGGTTTGCTGTACAATTTAATAGAGGTTGATCCTCTATAAGCTCCAAAATTAGTTTCGCAGCTCATCTTGTTATAAGTTTCTGGATATTGTATCAAATTCGCCAATATACAGCAACTGGCCATCCACAATGGACTCCTATTGTTATCATTAGCCTATCCATGCCCACTGTTAGAACCCTAAAGGCAATGAAAATGCCATAATCACCACAATCACAACCAGAAAGGTGCTGTTCTCCATTCTCTTGTTATCCCAAGATCCACTCATTCACAGTCAATGTCAGATTCTAAAACTCATTTTTTTTATGTAACATACTGGCACAGTAGTAAGTGATACTTTAAAATATTTCGGGTCTTAAGTTTTAAAATATCAATCTAGAGTTTAAAAGCACTTGTTAGTGTAAAAGTAGACATTTTAATAATTTTATTATATTTTCAATAGGGCTTAGATGCTATTTCATATGCTCAACTATATTAATTATTTTGTCTATTAGTGAAAAATATTGCTCATATAGATACTGTGGCCGAGAATGGTAGGATCATAGAAGGATATATATAGATGGCGTAGTGGTTAAGATATCGACCTTCCGTCGTGCCAGTGCTGTGGCATCGTGAGTCTGGGTGTAATTTGTCTGCGTTAATCGCATGTTTGTAGTCCCCCACAATACAAGACTTATATCCTTAGTGCAAGGTGTTGTCTAAAAAAAAAATCAAGTCCATTATCATCTTTGACCTCGGAATGGATGGTCTGCTGATCATTGTGTTTTTACTCTGTACAGAGATAACGGTCATCTAGGATAAAAATATCACTAAAGAATATCTATGTATGTATTAACGCAAGTAATGAAACGTTGTAAGTGTTATTTCAGTAATATGAATATCATATTGATATATTTATGATATAATACTAGAAGAGGTAAACATATTTTGTTTCTTTCGTTATACGGTTTTAAGTTTCAAGCTGTGTTACTTAACTAAATATAATATAGCTCAAATAGTTCTATATGAAGTGATTATATAGATACAACGAATTGACTCCTATTAGTAGTAGTTTTTTTTTAGTAGCTAGATACATAGATTACATCTGGACGGAGTAAGAGTACAATTTATCACCCCCTATCTTGTGCGTGAGTGATCGTAACAGACGATTAAGGGATTAAATAAGCATATAACATATACAGGGGGAAACCTCAAAATAAACCTATATACTAACACGTTTAGCCACTGTGGTATAAACGGTTAACTGCTCTCCTATTCTAGAGATGGTTCGATCCCAGCTGTGGGATGTATGTAAGCTGAGTTGAAGATCCAAGAATATCTATGTAAGAGACAGAGATTAAACCCTTATACTAACTTCTCAGATCAGCGTGGTATAGTAGGTTAATGACCCTCCTATTATAGACGAGGCTCGAGCCTAGCGGTGGGACGTGTACGAGCTGAAACTATGATGATGATGAGAGGTAGATAAGAAACCTCTGTAATAACCATGATTTGTTGGACGCGAAACACCTTAGTAGAGTGCCCGGTAGTAAATATTGCACGTGGATCTTTGGAAAGAGGTAATCGGTTGTATTCGGCTTTGTAGAGCATTATCTCTGTCGCACACTACCTGTGTGATATTTGTCAGTCGTTGTACAAACGCGAGAGAGTGCAGTTGTGTCCAATCCAAAAAAAAGTATTTAGTAAGAAAAAATCATAATTGTTTTAACAGCTCTTAATAGATATCAAAATTGACAGTGAGTCTAACACTCATATGGTGAGTGATATTGCTAGTAGAATGCTTAGTATCATTACGGAATGAGACAAAGGATATGGTACACTGAGAGATAGACGGTTAGATGACGTGAAAGTCATCGTGAATGGGGTAAACCGATTCGATTTTATATTATCGTTTCAATTTTAAAGTTCTATCTAATCATCAAATTTTATACTATACATAATTAGAACGGAGTCTATTTACACTAATTTGTTTTTTTAATAATAGACTAAATGATTTTATGAGTCACCATATAGCCTTTATCGAATGATATGGGACAGGTGAAGCTAAACAATAACTTGTAAGTCGTTGAAAGTCGTAATCAGGTTAACAATCAAAATGGGCAGTATCAATTTAATACATTTTTTTAAAGACAATAAATACCCTTAGAATTAATCCTTGTTTTGCCGGGGGAATCTAATTAATAAACTCAATTTACACTCAGAGTCATAACAACAATTTGTGTATCTCACAAAGGTTTGTCCTGCTTGAATTGAATCCGCAATATTTTTTCACGGTAGACCAGTATTTTAACGACATTTTTTTTAATATTGCTTATGGTGGCAAACGAGCAAGCAGCACACCTAATGGTAAGTGATACTGCCGCCCATGGACCTTTGCAATACCAAGGGTATAGCTAGGCCGCTGTCTACCAATACAGACCCCAAACCCACACAGTTGGGCTTCCAGCTCTCTCGCTCACTGAACGAAGCGCAACAGCACATTGGCATTGCTCAGACGTCGATCTCTTGCGACAGTGTGGTACTACCCCGGACGGACCGGCCCGCGGCTGTATCCAGAAAACTGTCAATAGCGTGATCCTACTACTCCTTAAGACTATGCCATCTATGCATCAGTCAAACTTCAATTGCGATTGACAGCCTATTGGTTAAGCATGGTGGACACAAATAATATAATTTATCACGTTTTTTTTTAAGGCAACACGCTGCACGCAGCATATAGTCCTTGGGGACTTTACAAATATATAATTAAATAGACACAAATTACATCCAGACTCTCCTGAGTCGCCCGAGTCCTGAGTCAATTTGTGGATTGCACAAACTATTGTCCCGCGTGTGAATCCTTGACCATGTCTTTTTTTCTTATCATACTTTAGTCTATATAAATATTCAATTTCGAGTGGAAAATAATGAAGCGTTTAGTTTTATATATTTACAAAAAAAAAACACATTGGTTTCACTGAAATATTATAGTTAATTAGTTACTCTTCCGTCATATGTAATGAGAGTTGCATGCGTTTTTTTTTTCAATTTCTTACTACAAAATCTGGTAATTAATTAACTATCGACATATGCATTGGAAAGTTCCGTAATGCTCTTTGAAATTAAAAAAGAAATAATCCATTAATTATTAGGTTTTAAATTTCATCATGATTAATCAGTCCTTTCAAAATTCACTGTTAAACGTAGTTGCTTGTCTATAGAATGTACCTCTTTTGGTACGAGAGCTTGTCAGGTGGGTTGGCGTTGAGTTAGTATTCGTTATGTATACCTGCAGGTATTCTTTGACTTTTTCTCTCAGTTTATTATTTCATCTTATTGCTGGCTTTCAGCTTCTTCAAAAAATCGGAAAGGAAGTTGAGAGTTGTTGAAGTTAGATTGGTAATATATGCTGACAAGATGGGTTGATAGTTCCCGAAGACTCATCCAGAACGGACCAATCTCGCCTGAGAAAATTTTGAAATATCAAATCGAAATAAAATTGGAATGACTAGAATTGAAGATCTTCAGAAGTTATTTTTTTACTTTTATTTAAAATTTTATGATTACCAATATTTTGAGTTGAGTTAATTCATGAGACCAGTTCTTCGCTTAGAACGCCATATATCCGAAAATAATTAGTTTATCACTTTTTTACATTTCCTTCTACATACTAACAACATAATATTATAAAAGATACCATGCGAAGCGGGTAGGGACACCTAGTACCATATAATTTCGAATATTCCTTCTCTTGCAGCAATGTTATTTGCTTCCGTTCATTATTCGTCTCCTACGATCATCTACTAGATATGAATGCTTTGTGAAGTAGATTTTCTCCGTCACAAATGTGTGATATAGTAGGTTAATACATCCCTATTGTGGATCTCAACTTCATTCTCCTGTTCTTACCTCAATTACTCGGTTCGATGTAATTTATACTCCTCTTCCATTATACATATTGCAAAAGTTATTGACAATATTTTTATTACCAGCCGCCCGCATGACGTCAATACTTAAGAATATAATTGTTAACCAAACAGCATCAGGTCCCAGGTTCAGTTCGATATATAGCTCTTAATCGTCTTTTACGACATCCACGAACAACTTATTGGTAGTATTAGTAGCAGCTACCGAACACGTTCTGAATCTCACATATGGTGTAATAAAAAAAAAATAGAAAGAGAAATAAAACAAAATAGACACATGCGAAGAGCAATATATAAATTTATAATATATTTAATTATAGATGTTTATATATAGCCCTTTGGCAGATGTGACTTGTACTGTTCCAGTCTAAAAATATTATTCTGTAAACATATCAGCGAGCTTCAAATGCTCATTCTATTAGAAATTATCAAATAAAATGTATTACTCCTTTATTGTTACGGTTTGAGATATTTAATATTTCCTTTTGTTTTTACCAATAAATGGCGTAGTGTTTAATAAAATTTACGATGCCAAACGTCGGAGGTTCCATTCCCACGTATCATAATACTAAGTTATCATTTTCCTACTCTTATACCAATTACTTGGGGTCAATACAATATGTACTCTTCTTTCATAGTACATATTGTAAAAGTTATTGACAATAGTTTTATGACCGACCGGCTGCCAGACGTCAACCCTGCTTGGGAATGTAATTGTTGTCCAAACGGCATCAGATGAAGTTGGCCCAGGTCGTTATAAGGCTCTTAGTCGTCTTTTACGACATCCACGAGCAAATTAAAGGTTGGTAGTATTCGAAGCTGCTACCACACAGCTAGTAGTAGGTAGTATAATACTAAGTGATATACACAAATTGTTCTGATTATATATGTATGTACAAGGTCAAGGATGTCAATACGACAATAAATAAAAACACCGGCAATACTAGTGTATACGAGTATTTTGAAACTATGTAAAAACTCTTCACATGCAAATTTAAAAAAAATATTTTCTAACAAACTTTTTATCATAAATATTGAAACAAAATAGAACACCGTTTGTAAATATTAGTTGACTGACCTGTAATCCGACCGAATAGGTACCCTTTCATTTGCCGCATGCTTTAGGTATTTTTAATTGTCTTATCTAAGTCTGATGACGCAGTTTATATGGATCTTATGGGTCAGGAATAAGTTATAATATGCATTAATTTGTATTGCGTTTGGTGAAGACTTTAAGTGCTAAACTGGAGATATGTAGGTACCTACCTTCATATTTGTTTATACCGATGCGGCGCGAGAGGTCTTTGATCTCTTAGTGATAGCCTAATAATTTTCAGAGTGTAGAAAATGTTAATAATAAAAAGTAATGTGCTGTGGCTAAACTATACGGCATATTGTATTCAAAGTTTGTATTCAGGCTGGTCAAGTCATCAGATACACTTAATTAAAATTATTGTCGTATGGTCGTCTCCACTCTGTATATACAAATATTTATTAGGGATGTTATGCATATGAAGTTTAGGATCCGGATACGGATATTAGAATAAGATTATATCGGTTTTGGTTACGATTTCGGATATATTTTATTTAGATTATCCGAAAGTTTCGGTTACGGTTACAGATCCTTAACATCTAGGGATGTTAATAAGTATATAGTTTAAATAGCCGCAAGCCGTTCCCTCCGTGGTAGTACCTCACTCTCGCAGAAGATCGACGTCTGAGCAGTAGCAATGTGCTGTTACTCTTCGTTCGGTGAGCGAGAGAGCCGGCAGCTCAAATTACTGCGTGGATTTTTATAAAAATAAACTTGAAAATTATGCTAATACTTAAAAACAAAAGCTATATATGTAAATAATATATTTTATTGTTTATAATATAATGAAATTTTCGTGTGGCTTTTTTGTTGTCTACGGTGGCAAACAAACAAGCAGCACACCTGATGGTAAGTGATATTGGCGATCGTGGACCTTAGCAATGCCAGAGTCACTCCCAGGACGCTGCCTACCGTGAAGAAAGTGCTTTCTTTATACTTAATTTAAAGTCATCATGTCATGGCGCGTGAGAAACAGTACCAGGTAATCCATTTCAGGGAGAAAAACTTTATTGAAAACATTTAGCTGAGGAAAAATATTAAAAAGAAACTTGATTTTTTCATATTTGAAAAAATAAAAATTCAATGTGACTTTTTTTTAAATGTATGATTCAATTTATTAAACAGATCAATTATGTAGAATTATAATTCTAGTTTACAGATTAATTCCTTAAAACTGTTTTTAACCGTATGCTATACGACAGTTGTTACGCTCTAAATAAATGACTGATTTAAAACTATGAAACACGGATATTTAAAAAAAAGTGTGTGTGTCAGCTCGGACGCAAGACTGGAATTTACTCCTTAAGTACGATTATCAAAACAGCCGCAAAAAAAGCTCATTTGACTAAAAATAATATATGTATATATATTTTTATTTACATTTATTAAAACTGTTCAGTGAAGTATTATCTCACGTCAGAAAGTGAAAGGTGCGCAGAATAGGTTGCGCACCAAAAACGTAACGAGGTCATTCGATCACTAGATTTTACTCCTCAAATTTTCTCATACCGGGCGCCTTATATGAAAATCGATTCTTAAGGAGTAAACTCCAAAAAAATGAGCAGTCACGTGACTGCTGACAGATGTGAAACATGGAAATTATTTTGTACAAGTAATAGGTACACAGTACAGACTACAGACTGACAGGAACTAAATATAGCATGTAGAAAAAATACAATATTACGAATTTTCTCCAGATTTTCTGATGACAGTTTATTTAATAAACATTTATTTTCTTTCTAAACCTACTAAAAAAAAATCTTTAAAATCGCGACGAATCAATTATTTTCACTATAGTCTATCTAATCTAAGAAGTGCATTTGGACAGCTGTCAGAGTAAGGTGCCTAGTATGTGAACCAAATAATCGCTATCTAAAATATCCGATTTTGATGAGAAATCGATATTAATTATTTGTAATTAATAATCGGTTTATTTTTTTATTTTTCAAAAAGGAGATGAAATATTAAGTGCTAAATTAACACTAAACAAATTTAATTATTTCATCATAAAATCTATTCATCATATTTAGTAGGATTAGGTTAAGTAAAAACAAAAACTGGATTTGAAAATAGCTATTTGTTCAGAATCTATAGTATTACTTGAATTATCACCGTCGCGAACATTAATAATTATATCCTTATCAATAAAATTGTCGAAACGTACATCTCTGTCAAAATCTATATTCGATTAAATATATTAATCTAATATTTTTACCGATTATTTAGATATTCGCGAATTGGAAGTTGTCAAGCACTACTGTTTAGAACGTTATGACGTGAAATTGTAAGATCGTCCATAATAATTATTATTTACAATGTTATTTTAATTTTAAATTAGTTTTACAAGTTTCAACATTACATTATTGTACAAGTAACTCACTCGCAACGTTAATTATGTAAATAACTTAATATTTCTTTAAAATTTCAGATTTATTGTTTGCAATCATGTGTATACGTTTGACCAAAGTTATTGTGTATTAAAAAATGCGAAACGTCCAAATGCACTTCTTAGATTAGATGAACTATAGTGACTTTGGTAATAAGTAGTTATATTCGATGTTGGCTCTGACGGTATGATTGTGACAATTAGTCGATGATAACTGAAGTATGTTACTTATTATTTATTATTAGACAACAGATTAATTAATTAAAATTAATATAAATGATATCACTAAGATAAAATAAAACTTAATTATAAATATTGGGACAATTAAAAAATAATAACACTATTTTAATACAGAAATAATACTTTATTGCAATATTAATTATAATATTATTTATTTCTGATTAGTATTAATCATGAGCAGGACAAATACGAGTAACATATAATAGTATTACTATAAAACGTATAATTATAGTATTATACGTTAAACATATAAAAGAGTAAAATATACGTCTTATTAAGTAATTCCGGCAATGTACAATTATATAATAACATAATTATTAATTATTAAATTAGTTGTACTGTACTCATTTATGAAGAGTAGGAATGTCTCTAAACAGGCACGCCTAGCTGTGCATAAGGCAATATAAGTGCCCACTCTCATGTATGGCAGTGAAAGTTGGATTTGGCAGGGAATATATGAAAGTAGAATAAATGCTGTAGAGATGAGAGCTCTTCGTAGTATGTATGGTGTAAGTATGAAAGATAAAATTAGGAATAGTGTTATAAGAGAGCGCTGTGGTATGAATGAAGAAGTAGTGACAAAGATAAAAAAGGGTATGCTGAGTTGGTTTGGACACGTGGAAAGAATGAGTGAAGAAAGGTTGACTAAACAAGTATACAAAGCGAGTGTAAGTGGGACGATTACAAGGGGAAGACCACGTCATACTTTCCTGGATCAAATTATAGATGTGTTAGCGAAAGGTCAGATTAAGGGTACGCGTAATTCTAGAGCATGCATGAAGACTATTATGAATGTGAATGAAGCGATGGAGGTATGTCAGGATCGTGGTTTGTGGCAATCCGTAGTCTCTGCCTACCCCTCTGGGAAATAGGCGTGAGGCTATGTATGTATTAAATTTGTAGGTATATAAAAAATAACATGTATATAAAATAAATTAATTAAAATCTATAATATATAAATATGTAATTTAATAATATAATATAAATAAATAATTATCAATAATATTTTAATTAGAAATATTCATATAATGTACAACTTTATCATTATAAAAATATTTAAATGAATTAATATAATGACCTTAAAAAAAATTTCACGTAAAACACTACACACACGTATACTATAGGTATGCGAGCTCATTGCGGCGATAGAGGTCAAAGTGGCTGGCGCATAACATCACGTGACCACGTCTCACACACTACTACGTATAGTACATATATTGAATTGTATAGCGCGCTCGCCACGGCCCGCGCACTTACTAAGCCAACAATCAGTTTACCCCTCGCCTATAGATGTTTCACATCAAAAACCTGCCAAGTGCGAGTCGGGCTCGCGCACCAAAGGTCCCGTACCGTTATATATGAAAACGGCAAAATAATAACGTATGTTGTATGGGAGCCTCTTTAAATATTTATTTTATTCTGTTTTTTAATATTCATTGTTTTAGCGGTAACAGAAATACATCATCTGTGAAAATTGCAACTGTCTAACTATCATGGTTCATGAGATAGACAGACGCAACAGACACAGCCTAGTGACAAACAGACGGACGGACAGCGGAGTCTAATTAATAGGATCCCGTTTTACTCTTTGAGTGCGAAACCCTAATAACAAACACAATAATATATTATCTATATGGTAGAATATTTTATTAATATTGTAACAAAACATACCTTTTGTAAAAATAATTAAAACTACTACATTGGTCAAATAGGAGTTTTATATCGAAGGAATGGAAGTGTTAAAATATATTCTTGATCGGTCGACATACAGTTAGACCCATAGTAACACATACGTGTTCCTTTGCGTATTGTATTTAAAAAAAAATAAGAAACTTGTAAATTAAGGACACTCGTGCTTCAAAGTTTATAATTATGTACTACGGTTGCTTGCTACCTTAAATTTCAATTACACTACAAATTGCTTTGACCCATAAGGCTGATTCACGCCTATAGTGACGTAATCATGTTGATTGCAATGACTTGGATAAGTTTAACATTGTTTTTTTTTTTAAATTTAATGAAGGAAAAGGGCCTTGTCCCTCAGCTAGTATTTCGCGTAATATAAACAACTGTATTATTAAGTCTAATTACACGGTAATTATACATTATTTTATTACTTGTCTTAAGTCTAACTTGATAGTGGCAGTCTAGAAATAGAATTATAGTAACCAGAGAGCGAGTAGGTATGAAAGAGAGTATTGGTGTAAAGATGCGAAAGGGAATGCTCCGATGGTTTGGACATGTGGAAAGAATACCGAACGAACGTCTGGTTAAGAAGATATACAATGCGAAAGTGGAAGGATGTAGGTACCGGGGGAGACCGAGACTTACCTACCTAGACCAGATTGGTCACGTACTGAAGGAAGATGGTGTCAAGAGTCTCCGAAATCGGCGAGCGTGTATGAAGAGAATTATGAATGTTGAGGAATCGAGTGAAGTACGTAAGGATAGAGTTCTCTGGCACTCTGTTCTCTCTGCCTACCCTGCAAGGGATATGGCGTGATGATATGTATGTATGTAATGTCTTTTTTTTTAAACAGACGCCCAGCACTATTTAACTAATCCTTGTATTGCGAGGAACTTAAAACACAATCAACGAATACAAATTACACTCTGATTCCGAACAGTAATTTGTGAATTCTACAATGACGTGGCAAATTAATTTGGGTAACTTAGCTCGATGGGGGTCGGTATGTTTATTCTTGGTAATCACGTTCCAAAAAAAAAAAATCATGAGAAGATTAATAATATTCCTGATTTTTTTTTTTTTTTTTTTTTTTTAATCTTTATTTAAAATAAAAAGAGAGCTTTATCTGGATAGATAATGCCGCCCTCATTGGACAGTACAGAGGTATAACTTATTATCTATTCTTAGTTACTACTTTAAATATATTATAGATCAGCTTGGCTTTATCTGATGTAGGATCCGACAAAGTGCTAAGGTATTGACATACATTGTATTTATTGAAATTAAGGTCTACTCTTTGCGCTTCGCTTCGGACACATTCTGTAATGATATGGTGTATATCTTCAAGTATATTACATAGGTCACAATTCGGCGATACAGTTTTTCGCATCATGTAAGCAAATTTGTTTAAGGGAAAATGACCGGAGCGAAGCCTCAAAGCTGTAACTATGGTATGCCGACACATATCGGTGTTAGAAAACCAAAGTGTGTGGGGCAGGTTTGGTTGCATTACCTTATACCAGATGCCTTTAGATAAGGATCGTTCGTCAAAATATTCTGACCATAATTTACGACACTTTGATCTGACTTCACACATTAGGTCTGTAATATAAGGGCCATAGTCTGTCGTCAAACCTGTAGAACTTGCTAATTTTGCAAGTTGGTCTGCTTGCTCGTTGCCAGCTACACCGACATGGGAAGGCAACCATTGAAGGATAATATTGCATTTACATTTTTTAAGTTTCATAATACATTTTAAAACAACATACGCCAATGGAATACCCCTAAAGTTTGCAAAACAACATCGTAACAAATGTTGGAGCGCACTTCGTGAATCTGTAAATATGACAGCGTTGTATAAGTTCAAGCTTTCTACATACGATAATGCTTCTAGTATTGCCACGAGCTCTATATGCATAATTGACATTTTTGGGTCCAAACTAATCTGAACCTTATCTCCCGATTGATGGTCTACAAAAGCTGCACCAGCACCGTCCTCAATTTTTGATCCATCCGTGAATATTTTATAAAAGTATTTATATTCATCATCGATAAACTGCTCGCATAGTGTTCTTACTAATTGCCTATCATATCTATAATATTCTTGATAAAACTGCATTATTATATGAAATGAAAAAAAGCGTTATCCTGCTCTTATGCCAATTCCTTGCGGTTGTAGCAATATGAACTATTCTTCAATCGTATAATATATAAGCAAAAGTTTTGACAGTGGCTTTACGACTGGCCGCCAACTTGACATCAATCCTTCTTGAGAATGTAACTGTTGATCAGACGTCATTAGATAGTTAGCCCAGGTGAATGTAAAACTCTTAGTTGTTTTTTACTACACCCTTGTGCAATATAAGGGTTGGTAGTATTCGTAGTCACCATTACTTAGAAAGATTAAAAAAAGTGTGTATGTCAGCTGCGACGCACGACTGGAGTTTACTCCTTAAGTACGATTATCAAAACAGGCGCAAAAAAAAAGCTCATTTGACTAAAAATAATATATATACTATATATATTTATTTACATTTATTAAAACTGTTCAGTGAAGTATTATCTCACGTCAGAAAGTGTAAGGTGCGCAGAATAGGTTGCGCACCAAAAACGTAACTATAGTTCATCTTATCTAAAAAGTGCATTTTGACGTTTCGTATTTTTTAATACACAATAACCTTGGTCAAACGTATACACATGATTGCAAACAATAATCTGAAATTTTAAAGAACTATTAATTTCTTTTCATAATGAACGTTGCCGGTGAGTTTCTTGTACATTAATGAAATGTGAAAACTTTTAAAACTAATTTAAAATTAAAATAAGATGGTAAATAGTAATTATTATTGACGATCTTACAATATCACGTCATAACGTTCTAAACAGTAGTGCTTGACAACTTACAATTCACGAATATCTAAATAATCGATAAAAATATTAGATTAATATATTTAATCGAATAGAGATTTTGACAGAGATGTACATTTTGGCAATTTTATTGATAAGGAAATAATTATTAATGTTCGCGACGATGATAATTCAAGTAATAGTAGTGATTCTGAATAAATAGCTATTTTCAAATCCAGTTTTTGTTTTTACTTAACCTAATTCTACTAAATATGATGAATAGATTTTATGATGAAATAATTAATTTTGTTTAGTATTAATTTAGCACTTAATATCTCATCTCCTTTTTGAAAAATATAAAAATAAACCGATTATTAATTACAAAGAATTAATATTGATACATACATACATATCATCACGCCATATCCCTTGCAGGGTAGGCAGAGAGAACAGAGTGTCAGAGAACTCTATCTCTGCATACTTCACTCGCTACTCTGCATACTTCACTCGCTTCCTCAACATTCATAATTCTCTTCATACACGCTCGCCGGTTTCGGAGACCTTTGACTCCACCTTCCTTCAGTACATGACCGATCTGGTCTAGGTAGGTTAGTCTCGGTCTCCCTCGGTACCTACATCCTTCCACTTTCGCATTGTATATCTTCTTAACCAGGCGTTCGTTCGGCGTTCGTTTTCATTAATATTGATTTCTCATTAAAATCGGATATTTTCGATAGCAATTATTTGGTTCACATACCTACCTAGACAACTTACACTGACAGCTGTCAAAGTGCACTTCTTAGATTAGATAGACTATAGGTAATTCGATCACTAGATTTTACTCCTCAAATTTTTCTCATACCGGGCGCCTTATATGAAAATCGATATTAGGGAGTAAACTCCAAAAATATGGATGATAATTTGAAATAAAACTACGTGATAGATATATGTAAGGATTGTCCTCCCGTGACCATGATCACTATAAAGTGTTCGAAACGTCGGGCAATTAAAAATCAAATACAAACGCGATAGAATACGTAAGAGTAATTTTATTTCAAATGTGTAATACTCGTCCTAAACATTAGAAATCAATTAGGAATGATAATTTCTCGTGTGGTAACGAAGGCTAAAAGTATAGGTAATGTGTCATCATTTCTTAATTAACCGCGAGTTGCTGTAAATCCAGCCACAGAAGAATCGGCGGATGCAGCAGCGTTTTTTTTTTAATAATGGGTGATTTATTTCATTCAACATCCTCTTTTTTTGAGGATAGATCATAGTATACTCACATCCCGCCTACTTCATCCGGGGCGACGGCAGGGACAGATCGCGACTCTATAACCTGCTGTACACGTACCTCGCTACGCCATGCGGACGGGCCGCCGGCACTTGGGTGTTTGTTATCGGTGGCTGATTAATTATTACGATATTTAGTACGGTTGTCGCTAAAACGCCTACCTAATTTTAGCTAATAAGGCTCACCCTCAGTAGGAAGGCTCAATTTAAATCATTTATTATGTACTAGCTTCTGACCGCGGCTTCGCTTACGTAAATAGTAACTTGCACAAAGTTGATCTATTATTCTAAGAGAATACATTGGTAGGATAAAAAATATCCTATATGTTAATCCAGGAAATAGTATGTCCATATGTTTATGCGTGATTGAGTAACAAACGTCCAAACATCGTCAAAAAGCATCATCATCTCATCATCATCATCATCTCAGCTCATATATGTCCCACTGTCGGTCTCCTCCATAATGGGTGGAAAATTGACCTACTATAACATATAACATGCTGGTCAGACGTGTTGGTATAGGGTTTGGTTTCGAATTTGCCTTCTCTTGCATAGATGTTGTATGCGTTTTATATCCCTTAGTCGTCTTTTACGATCACCCATGGGCAAGATAGGGGTGGTGAATTGTATTCTTACCCCGTCACCACATGGAAACAAAATGGCATCAAATTTGTAATATTAGTAGGATAAAACTGCCGAGGGCACTTAATTATTATCAATTTTACTTTTTTTCTGAAATTACATACAAATATACCGTCACGCCATGTCCCTTGCAGGGTAGGCAGAGAGAACAGAGTGCCAGAGAACTCTATCTCTGCATACTTCACTCGCTTCCTCAACATTCATAATTCTCTTCATACACGCTCGCCGGTTTCGGAGACTCTTGACTCCACCTTACTTCAGTACATGACCGATCTGGTCTAGGTAGGTTAGTCTTGGTCTCCCCCGGTACCTACATCCTTTCACTTTCGCATTGTATATCATTGTTTATCTTTTCTGAAATTAATTTAATTATATCGAAATACGTAATATCCGAAGATACGAATCGGACCGTGGACGCAAGCTGAGAAGGAGCCATCAATGGACTCTACTTTTTTAAGTGATATACTTATTATTTTTACAAAAGAAAAAGTTTTGAAAAAGTTTTTCTTCGCATTCTGTATGAAAATTCAAGACATTTTAAAGTTTATTTAGATTTAATTAAAATATATATGTGCCATTCTGTTCGATGATTCTCTGCCATCTCGTAGATAGTGACGTGATCCCTTTGCTGTAGAAATTTTGGAACTTATGATAAAAAAAATTATAAGCAAAATTAATGCGGTCGAAATGCTATCTCTACGGAAAATCTGTGGAGTTAGGCTGACCGACCGCATTCGCAACGACGACGTAAGAGAGCGAGTAGTTCTCTGGCACTCTGTTCTCTCTGCCTACCCTGCAAGGGATATGGCGTGATGATATGTATGTATGTATGATAAAAAAACAAGTAATTTTTTCAAGCCTCTCTTGATGTTAACCTGATACTGTCTAAAGAATTCTGAAGAGACCGAGCAGGCGGGAATCTGAATGTGCAAGAGAGTTCAGAACTATATGGTGGATGTATTAACACCTCCCAACCAAACTTTCTTAATTTTTACGGAGTGACTGAAGATGTGTGTGGTCTAGCGTTATTGTGATGAAAGATCACACCCTTTCTATTGATTAATTCCGGCCGCTTTCTCTTAATTTCTTGCTTTAATCTCTTCGGTTATTAGCAGTAAAGATCTGAATCGATGTGTTCTGCCCGGTGGTAAAAGCTCATAATGAAAAATACCTTTCCATTCCCACTATACACACAGTATCACCCTATTGCGAACTAGCTCGGGTTTTGCCACATTCTGCGATGCCTGATCGATATTTGACAATGACTTTTTTCGCACGTTCTTATCGTACATGATCTATTTTTATCTCAGTTATCAATCTCTTCAAAAACTAGCTTGGACCGCTACCTACTAATAAAATCCCCAAACCCAACCGGTTGGGCTTCCGGCTCTCTCGCTCACCAAACGAAGCGCAATAGCACATTGCCATTACTCAGATGTCGATCTTCTGCGAAAGGGTGGTACTACTCCGGACGGAATGGCCCGCGGCTGTAGACAGAAAACTGTCAAAAGCGTGGTTCTACCACTACCAGGTCAAAATTGTTTTGTGGTCAATTCCCTGATCTTCAGCTACGTCATAACTACTGACATGCCGATCTTGTCTAACTTTTTCAATAATAGTTTTATATTTTATCAGTGACAGGGCGACCAGAGCGAGGTGCATCTTTGACATCAAAATTCCTGGATTGAAAATGTTTAAACTTTGTGCTACTCTTACTGACATTATGTTCATAAACGTCACAATATTTTTTTCGCAGCTTGCGTTGCATTTAGTTATTTTTTTTTTAATAAGATTTTAAAATCTTGTGTAATGAATTTCTTCATTAGATTTACTCATTTTGACATAACGAAAAACATGAAAAACCGCGGGAACAACATTTTACTGAATTCTTTTTTTGAAGTGTAACATTTTTAATGGTATCAAAATCAGCCAGGTGCAACTAGTACAGCCAAACAGATTTTATTAAATGTTTATAGAGACTATATGTGAAAAAACTTTTCCCCCGACCGGTTAATATTAGGCGATGTCATTACGCTTCAGAGAATCTTAACACCGCGATTCAGATAATGACGTCATTTTACTAACGCCATCAATTTATTATGACCCAAAACATTAAATGTTAGAATGGTTGTTATAATGTTATTATATTTATTTCTATCTATGTTTTCAAATGTACCTATTATTTATTTTTGTTTTTACTTTAAATATAAATTATTTTTATATTATTAATTAAACATTTCAGATTAATCTCCTCTGATGCAAATACAATTTACACCGTGGCATAAATATGACATTCATGATATGATACTTTTTGAATTTTGATTGATATTTTTTTTGTGTTACGAAAACTGTTTCTGGTCCTGATATACTACATGTCTTACCATATACTTAATTATATTTTACATCAGGCTGTCATTATTTGGTCCTGATCTGGTATGCCTCACCATACTTGATGATATTTCACATCAGGCTATCCTTATTTGGTGCTGATCCGGTATGCTTTACCATACTCGATGATATTTCACATCAGGCTATCCTTATTTAGTCCTGATCTGGTCCTGATCCGGTATGCCTTACCATACTTAATGATATTTTACATCAGGCTATCCTTATTTGGTCCTGATCTGGTCCTGATCCGGTATGCCTTACCATACTTGATGATATTTCACGTCAGGCTATCCTTATTTGGTCCTGATCTGGTCCTGGTTCGGTATGCCTTACCATATTTGATGTCATTTCACATTAGGCTCTCCTGATCAGGACCAGACCTGGTCCTGACAGGGTTTGCCGGATCCGGCATGCCTCATTCTATCCTGATCGGGTCCAGATACATGATCTGGTTGAACCATACTTATTTTCTAGTCGGGTACGTCAGTTCAAAACTACACTGCGCGCTCAGGGACGGTCAAAATTGCGCTAATCGAAAGTATATTATCCTCCAGCTCTAACTAAATATCGCCATTTCTGTATACGTCAGGTGCTTTAGTATTCGTTGTTAAGTCTCTCTGTAGACTTAACTCGAAATTTTGTTTTTTTTTTAAAGAAAATAAACAGCGCTAAGGAAATAATCCTTGCGTTGCAGGCGATTTTATAAATTTGTAATTAATGGATACAAAGTGAATTACTTTCGTTCTGATCAAACTATTTTATAATCATCATTCTCCTACTCTTAACCCAATTACTTGGGGTCGGTACAATATGTTCTCTTCATTCATAGCACATATTGTAAAAGTTATTGGCAATAGTTTTATGACCGGCCGCCTGCCTGACGTCAACCCTCCTTGGGAATGTAATTGTTGACCAAACGGCATCAGATGGAGTTGGCCCTGGTCGTTATAAGGCTGTTAATGGTCTTTTACGACATCCACGAGCAAAGTAAGGGTTGGTAGTATTCGTAGCTGCTACCACACAGCATCATTATAGTATAAGTGAAGGAAAAAATATTTTGAGTTCATTCTTAACTTCATATATTACGCTGTAAGCCTCTGTTTATCAATTCAATCCGAAATTAATAGATTACACGGTAAACCCAATAGATTCAACAAGCGGCAACCGATCACGAGTTTACTAGAGCAGCCATCACACATCCAATCGATGCACGAATCTATAGATAAAATAAATGCGCCCACTCGCGTTCATACAGTCCATTTTTGTATTAGTAACATACACCTGTTTGCACGATACGAACAATGAATCGTGATTCCATAATTAGATTTCGTTTTGACGATCTGACTCAGAAGCGCTTCCGGCACAAATCCCACGATATCTTAATATCTATTTTCACATGCACTTAAATCAGTAATCATTAATTATTCATATCATTTCACGTTCCCACTATTGGGGCTCATAACTCTATAATGGAAATGAAATTGATACACCAGACCACGCCGCACAGACAGATTTCCTTCTCTTAGTTATATTATATGCTTGCTTTAGGAAAATCCACGGGAAGAAAAAGGTTGGTGACTACTTTATTTATTATTTAAAAGATAAGATCAGTCTTAATTAAGGAACTAATCCTTGTATTCCGCGGCACTTTACAAACGTATAATTAAACATATTAAACACAACTAGATTCAGAATAATAAATTTATGGATGTGTTCTGGGTGGTAGCGGCTGCGAATACTACCAATCCTTACATTGCTTGTGGATGTTGTAAAAAACGACTAAGAGCTTTATATTGACCTCGACCAACTTCACCTGATGCCGTTTGGTCAACAATCATATACCCAAGGTGGGTTGACGTCAGGTAGGCAGCCGGTCACAAAACTATTGTCAATTACTTTTACAATAAGTACGAATAAATATTGCGTGGAAATCGTTACAAACAAAATAATATACGTAAGCGAAGCTGCAGGCGCATATAGTATTTTAAAAGCAGGACAATAGATACAATGGTCGGACAGTGATGTCTCAGGCATTGTCTGCTTCATTTCTTAGGGTCAATTCAGATTAAGCGGAAATATGGTCAAGCATGTTCGAGCAATTTCTATTTTTAAATTATGTTTGTATGAATCGTGGCATTGAACTGTTATTTATAGAATAAAGACTGGAAATGTTGGATAGTATTATTGTGAGAAGATGTATATAATACATGTACGAGTGAAACCCTATGTGGCTATTACCATAATATACCATTGGGAAGATTTAATAATGTGCGTATAGAAAGATATATTATATCAGGATGGGATTAAAACAGGATGTCGATGATTCACTACTCTAAATAAAACTAGCAATAGTGTGCAGTACGTATTTATTGGAATGCTTATTGTAGATGTTTAAATACTGCACAGATGGCATTTTGTTCTAAGCAACGATCTCTTCTACCGAATCACACAGATTCGATCCTAATAATACGAAATAGGTACAACAATTATTACGCGTCTATAAGTTGCTTTGGAAATTTTTGCTCTAACTTGTCATTTGTATCGTTAAAAATGGTTTCTTAGTCGACCAAGAGCTGGCTTTAATCAGCGCACTTAAATAAGTTTTTATTTCAACGATGTCGTTTTTCGTTCTGTGTATATTGACATAAGGTTGATATTTATTTATTAATTATTTATGCTATTCTATGCGGTGTTTTGTTAACGAAATCTTATCTCGAACAGTGAACAATGAAAAGCTGACAGATTAAACACTAAAACTATTTCTGTCAGGCATGAATTGACCTTTTAATTACCTTTAAAAGATACTTATGAAATGGAGTTAGATCTTTACACTAGTGTCATTTCGTGGACCAATTTAGAATGTTATACAAAATATATATACTACTCGGAGAATTGTCGCATTTATTTACGAAACTTGTGCCAATGTTGGTTTCAAAGTCTGTCTTTTTTTTCCTAATGAACACAGTGCTTCGAAATAAAATACGTATTAATGTTTATTTTTTTTCAGTTATCTATGGTATTCGTACTATTTTCCACTTGATGTCACAGCGGCACAAATATACGATATTGCCTTTCTCCGTATAACTGAAAGATTTGGTTCATAAATTCTTATTAATGCTGATTTTGTTTTCTAAATTCGTGAATTATCAGAGAAAAATATTCAATTATGATTTAATTATCTGCTTTTTTGAAATAAAATTATTTTTACGTATTCTATCGCGTTTGTATATGATTTTTAATTTTCTGACGTTTTGAACACTAAAGCGTTTATGGTCACGGTAGAAATAGGCGTTTCAAGTCTTAACAAGTCATCGTTATTAGTTCTATAACGGGTAGATATAAATCTTTGTAATGACTATGAAGGCTGTAAAATGTCTGAAACGTCGCCAAATTAAAAATCAAGTACAAACATTAACATTTTCCGTGTAGTGACGGAGTAAGAATACAATTCACCACTCCCTATCTTACCCGTGGGTGATCGTACGAGACGACTAAAGGATATAAAAACGCATATTAACATCTATGCGAGAGAAGGAAAAGTCGAAACAAAACCCTATACCAACACGTCTGATCAGCGTGGTATAGTAGGTCAATTACACTTCCAATATGGAGGAGGCCCGAGACCAACAGTGGGACATATATGGGCTGAGATGATGAGATGATGATGATAAACATTATAGAATCTGTAACAATAGTTTTATATCAAATGTGTATAATACTCGCGTAAACATCAGATAATATTTCCTTAATTAGATTTAATAGTACATACATACATATTATCACGCCATATCCCTTGCAGGGTAGGCAGAGAGCTTTGTTTTCGGACAAACAAAAATCGGGTACCGGTGGCCCGCTCGCACGGCGAAGAAGAGGTGCTTGCAGGGTGGGTCAAAGGGGTTGCGCGCCGCCTCTTCCGTCACCCCGGACCGACTTGGCGGGGTGCGACGTCCATGGCCCATCGCAAAAAAAAAAAAAAAAAAGGGTAGGCAGAGAGAACAGAGTGCCAGAGAACTCTATCCTTGCATACTTCACTCGCTTCCTCAACATTCATAATTCTCTTCATACACGCTCGCCGGTTTCGGAGACTCTTGACTCCACCTTCCTTCAGTGCGTGACCAATCTGGTCTAGGTAGGTTAGTCTCACATGTCCAAACCATCGGAGCATTCCCTTTCGCATCTTAACACCAATACTCTCTTTCATACCTGCTTGCTCGCCTTTCCGTCATGGCGGACAAACGGCTATTTAATAGTCCTTACTAAATCTCCGCATGACGATAACGTAACAGTTATTGCCACCCATTTGCCCGTGACCATCGTAATAATCAGTTAAGGGATCACTATAGAATAGGCAGCAGTTTTGGGACTGCATACCAAGTGTCGCCATTGTAGCGATTGCATTATAGTGTTCTATGGCTAAGGCCATGTTCGGTAGTGAATGACGTAAGGCTGAATGATGAACAATGAATACCAAATCACATTTTTCTTTTTAAATTAATCATCGTAATATATTTTATTAAGTTTACTTTAGTTTACATGTGGAAAGAATGCCGAACGAACGTCTGGTTAAGAAGATATACAATGCGAAAGTGGAAGGATGTAGGTACCGGGGGAGACCGAGACTAATCTACCTAGACCAGATTGGTGGAAGGAAGGTGGAGTCAAGAGTCTCCGAAACCGGCGAGCGTGTATGAAGAGAATTATGAATGTTGAGGAAGCGAGTGAAGTACGTAAGTATAGAGTTCTCTGGCACTCTGTTCTCTGTGCCTACCCTGCAAGGGATATGGCGTGATGATATATATGTATGTACTTTAGTATAATTGGGCAATTGGTCTGCCATACTGTATCTTCATAATGGGTAATTACAGTAATTTTCATGAAGCATAATCTACAATTATTTTTATTGTTTAGCAGACAAGCTACAAACATACTTGATGGTAACTGTTACTGCCGCTCATGGACCTTTGCAATACAAGGGGCACAGCTAGGCTGCTACCTACCAACCATAAAGTTGGGTTAACCACCTATAAAATTGGGTTGCCGGCTGTCTCGCTCATCGAACGAAGCGCAACAGCATACTGCTATTGTTTGTTTGATTTTCTGCGAGAGTGTGGTACCACCTCGGATGAACCGGTCCGTAACTGTAGACAGAAAACCTTTAACAGTGTGACACTGCCAATATTAAATAACAATAGTTTAATAATAAGACCTTACTCATCATCATCATTCTCCTACTCTAATGCCAATTACTTGCGGTCGATACAATATGTAGGTACTCTTCTTTCATAGTACATATTGTACAAGTTATTGGCAATAGTTATATGACCGGCCGCCTGCCAGACGTCAATCCTCCTTGGGAAAGTTGGTCCTGGTCATTATGAGGCTCTTAGTCGTCTTTTACGACATCCACGAGCAAAGTAAGGGTTGGTAGTATTCGTAGCCGCTACCTCACACCACATAATAATAAGACCTTGCTATAAGGTAATAAAACTTTTACTGAAAGGGACTTATAAACAATTAACTAATACAAAAAAAAAACAAAACCCAGATTCAGATTATTAAGTTTTCGATCGCACAAAGTAATGTCCTGCGTGGGAATCGAACCACTGCGCCATTTATGTAGTATATACAATCAATAGTACAATGACCTGAAACAGTGTATAAATTATTACGCTATATTCTACGAGAGACAACAGAAAATCATTATAAATATAAATAAACTTTTATGTATTTTTGTACTACTAGTAAATACTCGTTGTTTCTTATCCGTTTGGTGACGGCATAAGAATACAATTCATCCTATCCTACCCGTGGATGATCGTAAGAGTCGACTAAGGCATATAAAATGCATATATATAATATATATGCATGAGAAGGTAAATTCAAAAGAAAACCCTATACCAACACGTAATAGGTCAATTTCACTCCAATTTCACTCAACAGTGGGACATAAGTGAGCTGAGATGATGATGATGAGTGCGCAATCCCGTAGGAATACGGGGATAAAAGTAGCCTATGTAACTCGCTAATAAATGTAGGTTTTTCATCTGACGTGATCAGACGTGTCGGTATAGTTTTATTTCAGTTTTCTCTTGCATAGATGTTATGTGCATATTTTATCCCTTAGTCGTCTTTTATGACGCCCACGGGTAAGATAGGGGGTGGTGATATACTTACTCCGTCACCACACGGACGAAACGAAAGAACACGAATGAAAAAATATAGGTAATGGTGAAAGATTTTTTAAAATCAATTTAGTGGTTTAGCCGTGAGGGCGTAACAAACAGTTATTCGTTTTTTTTTAATATTTAGTTAGGATAACATTATATATCTGATATTAAATACTTTTTATTTTTATCTATATTACGGTTTATAAAGAAACTAGCTTCTGCCCGCGGCTTCGCCTGCGTAAGAGGTTACTATCCTAAAGTTTTTCATCCCTTATTTTTTATTTTACCCCTTAAGGGTAATTATTTTACAAATTGTTAATGCCATTTTTTTTATATCTAATCAATAGCCTTAAAATAAGTTTCAAGCCTGGCTTTAAAAATGACGATACTTCCTTACAACTTTTCATCCCCCTTTACAATCCTATTTTTGCATTAAAAAGTAGCCTATGTCCTTTGTCAGGTTCTAGACTATCTGTGTACCAAATTTCATTTAGATTAGTTCAGTAGTTTTGGCGTGAAAGACCGACAGACAGAGTTACTTTCGCATTTATAATATATAGTAAGGATTTCACGGTCATACAACGAGGTCGAACAATACAAAATCTAGTGGAAACAAATTTATATAACACAACTAAAAATTAGGAAAATCGCTCCAGCCCTTTTTAAAGACACTAATCCTGTACTAAGGCGCTAATTCTTGTACTGCGGGGGACTTTACAGACATATAATTAACGCAGACAAATGACACCCAGACTCAGAACAACACTTTGTGGATCACACAAAGTATTTTCCTGCGTAGGAATCGAACCCACACCACTGTCACGAAAGGTCGATGTCTTAACCACTACGCCATCTGTGCTGTCGATTTATATAATATTAATCGACCCAAAAACATATTACAAAAACGGATTTCATTCCATACGATAGCAGACCCATTCAATTGTTCATCATCATCATCACAGCCCATAAATGCTCCACTGTTGGGCTCGGCCCTCCTCCGTAACGGGAGGGAAATTAACCTATACCGCGCTGGTCAGACGTGTTGGTATAGGGTTTTGTTTCGAGTTTTCATTCTCTTGCATAGACGTTATATGTATTTTACCCACGGTTAAGATAGGGAGTTGTAAATTGTATTCTTACTCCGTCACCACACGGATACAATATTATCATCCTGCTATTATACCAATTACTTATGTTCGACGCATAATGTACTCATCTTCAATCATAGATATTGCAAAAGTTATTGGCAATAGTTTTATGAACGGCCGCTTGCATAACCTCAACACACCTTGGGAATATAAACGTTGACCAAATCAGTATCAGGTGCCAGGTCCAGTTCGATATAAAGCTCTTAGTCGTCTTTTACGACATCCACGAGCAAAGTAAGGGTTGGTAGTATTCGTAGCTGCTACTACACGGTATGAAGAGTTATATTATAAAAGATATTATATCTAGTTAGGCTGACCGATCGCATTCGTAACGACGACGTAAGAGAGCGAGTAGGTATGAAAGAGAGTATTGGTGTAAAGATGCGAAAGGGAATGCTCCGATGGTTCGGACATGTGGAAAGAATGCCGAACGAACGTCTGGTTAAGAAGATATACATAGCGAAAGTGGAAGGATGTAGGTACCGGGGGAGACCGAGACTCACCTACCTAGACCAGATTGGTCACGCACTGAAGGAAGGTGGAGTCAAGAGTTTCCGAAACCGGCGAGCGTGTATGAAGAGAATTATGAATGTTGAGGAAGCGAGTGAAGTATGCAAGGATAGAGTTCTCTGGCACTCTGTTCTCTTTGCCTACCCTGCAAGGGATATGGCGTGATGTATGTATGTATATCTATGTCATATTAATTCAGAATAATATATCGGTTTTAAGCTTACTAGTAAATCATACGCTAAGAGTAGATATATTTTATGAGACTTATTAATAATTTGATGTCCTGTTTTACGATTTGATAATATGTTTTCATAATTAATTTATCTGAATTTATTATTACGTTTTAAATGCAATAAATTTGCATAGTTTTGTGTATTAGTGACAAATTATTTATATTTGTAAACTAATAAACTTATGATTTAATTAATTCAGATGTTTAAGCTTATATATCCGTGTGGTGACGGAGTATGAATACAATTCACAACTCCCTAATCCCTATCTTAACTGTGGGTGATCTCAAGAGACGACTAAGGGATATAAAATGCATATAACATCTATGCGAGAGAGGGAAAACTTGAAACAAAACCCTATACCAACACGTCTGACCAGCGTGGTATAGTAGGTTAATTTCCCCTTTTACTGTGGAGGAAGCTCGAGCCCAACAGTGGGACATATATAAATTGGGATGAGGATGATGTTTAAGCGAGTATTAGGTAACACATTTTGAAATAAAACAATTTTTTAACGGATTCTAGCTATAGAATCCGTTAAATTGTTGCGTTTGTATTTGATTTTTGACTTCCCGACGTTTCGAAAACTTTACCACATTCATGGTTACGGGAGGGCTAAGGTGCCTCATCGGCGGAGGAGTGCTGTTGGCGGTGTCGCTGGACATCGCCAACGCATTCAATAGTCTGACATTCGGCTGCATCAGGGAGGCGCTACGATTTCATGGGGTGCCCTTGTACCTGAGGCGGCTGGTGACGGACTATTTGGAGGGGCGCAGTGTCCTCTGCGCGGGTCCTGCAGGGGACATTGTGCGGACGCCCATGTCGTGCGGTGTTCCACAAGGGTCGGTTCTGGGGCCGACTCTGTGGGACATCGGGTACGACTGGGCGTTGAGAGGGAGTCTTCTTCCCGGGCTGAGCTTGATATGCTATGCTGACGATACGCTCGTCACAGCCCGGGGCAGGACACTCGAAGAGGCGGCGAGCCTGGCCATTCTCGGCACCGAGGAGATGGTCAGGCGAATCGAGGCGCTAGGGCTCAGGGTGGCCTTAAATAAGACGGACGCCCTATTATTCCATGGGCCACGCGTAAGGCTGCCAATCGGCGCCTCGTTAGTCGTCAACTCCATCTAGATCAGTATCCAGGCCCATATGAAATACTTGAGTCTGGTGCTCGACGGGCGATGGTGGTTCCGGGAGCATTTTCGCCGAATTGCTCCCCGGCTGGTCGGCGCGGCGTCCGTTCTATCACGGCTCATGTCGAACGTGGGCGGACCCAGCTTCGAGAGCCGACGGCTGTATGCGGGGGTGATCCGTTCGATGGCCATGTACGGCGCACCCGTGTGGGCGAGGGCTCTGAACGCCCAGCTCAGGGCTGTTCTGTGGAGACCACAGAGAGCCATGGCGGTCAGAGCCATTCGCGGGTACCGCACGGTATCGACCGAGGTGGTATGCCTACTGGCCGGGATACCCCCGTGGGACCTAGCGGCGGAGATGCTCTCCAACCTCTACCGGCGGGTTACCTTAGTGCGCGGCGAAGGTGGCTCCCCATCATTGAGCGAGATAGCCACCTGGTGCGAGGACGCACGCCGAGACGTCATCGCCCGTTGGGTTACGTGGCTGGAGAGGCCTAGACACGGTGTTGTTACCGTTGAGGCCCTCCGGCCCGTACTGATGGAGTGGATGGAGTGGCGGCACGGAGTCCTCTCCTTTCGGCTGGGGCAGGTATTGTCGGGGCACGGTTGCTTCGGCTTGTACCTGCACACGGTCGCGTATAGGGAGTGGACTCCGGCCTGCCACCATTGCAGCAGTGACGAGGACACGGCGCAACATACGCTCGAGGTATGTCCGAGCTGGGACGGGCAGCGCCGTGACTTCGTCGCTGTAATCGGTGCCTACCTGATGCTGCCGGCTGTCGCGAAAGCGGTGGTCGACAGCGTCAGGAACTGGGACGCGGTCGCCGCCTTCTGCGAGGCGGTCATCTCGCGGAAGGAGGCGGTGGAACGAGTCCGGGAGAATTCCCGCGACCCGGGCCGCCGTCAGCGGCTGGGTCGGCGCAGGCGCGAATATCTGCGCCTGATGCCGCCCTAACCGAGGCTTTGGGTGATTGGACTGGGGAATTGTCCGGTCACCCGACGTGAGGCCACCGCGTGAGGGCCCATGCCCCGACGGCGAATGCTGTCGGGGCGTCGACACGAGAGGAACCCGTAAGGGTAAACCGAGCGGGCCACCGAAGACAAAGATCGGGTACCGGTGACCCGCTCGCACGGCCAAGAGAGGTGTTTGCAGGGTGGGTCCATAGTGTTGCGCGCCGCCTCTTCCGTCGCCCCGGGCTGATTTGCCGGGGCGCGACCACATCCTTGTTCCCACCTTGCGGTAAAAAAAAGGGCTAAGGTGCCTCACGTCCAACAAGTCATCGTAATTATAGAGAGATATTTATCTACCCGCTACAATATTAGTTATTAATTAAATTTTGACTCACATTTTTAATACAAATTCATTGCCAATACAAAAATGAAAATGATTGATAAATGACTAATGATTTTGAGTGTTTATATTAGGGATATTATCATACTATGTTACTGTAATCGAAATTAGCGGATATCCGAAATGAAAATATATACGAAACAGCTATAAAAGTTTCGGATAGAGTCGGTTTGTGTATGAAACACGTTACAAGTTATTTCAAGCAGCCAAAATGATAGTCTGAACCTAAGCCTCTCCGAAGTGGTCACCACATTATCCTTTTTTATAATTTTCTAAAAAGCCAATATTTCTAACTGTAATTATAATTCATCTAATCTAAGAAGTGCATTTTGACGTTTTGCATTTTAAATACACAATAACCTTGGTCAAACAACAATAAATCAGAAATTTTAAAGGACTATTAAGTTATTTACACAATTAAAGTTGCTACAACTAACCTTTTTGTACAATAATCTAATGTTGAAACTCGTAAAACTAATTTAAAATAAAAATAACATGGTAAATAGTAATTGTTATTGACGATCTTACAATGTCACGTCATCACGTTCTATACAGTATTGCTTGACAACTTCCAATTCACGAATATCCAAATAATCGGTAAAAATATTAGAATAATATAATTAATCGAATAAAGATTTTGACAGAGATGTACATTTCGAAAAATTTATTGACAAAGAAATATTTATTAATGTACGCGACGGTGATAATTCAAGTAATAGTAGTGATTCTTAATAAATAGCTATTTTCAAATCCAATTTTTGTTTTTACTTAACCTAATCCTATTAAATAGGGTGAATAGATTTTACGCTGAAATAATTTAATTTGTTTAGTATTAATTAAGCACTTATTTATTCATCACCTTTTTGAAAAATAAAAAATAAACCGATTATTAATTAAAAAGAATCAATATCGATTTCTCACTAAAATCGGATATTTTCGATAGCGATTATTTGATTATATCTAAACAACTTACTCCGACAGCTGTCAAAGTGCACTTCTTAGATTAGATAGACTATAGTGTTGCCCAAATGCAAGACTAAGGCTCGCTGCAACTTTAAGAAACTTTAAGCACTTTAAGATTCCTTTGGCAAAGAAAGGATTGTCAACATTTTGTATTCTTAATACCAGTACACGGGGAAATAATTTGATGTTATTTTAAACAGTCTCATGATAGATAGGTGTGATTATATCCCCAATCCCGTTAAGTGGTATGTACCTATTTATTGATAGTTGTACAGTTAGTGCCACTAGATGAATATAATTTCATTAATTTAGTTGGATTTTTCATTTCTATCAAAACAAGTGGCTCTGTGTTATTCTAACACCGTGAGTTGCAAGACTTGCGAGAGTCGCAAGACTTACATTTCGGCAACACTAATCGAAATCATACGAAAATATTGGTCGATCCAAAGTAATTATATATCCTTAATCGTATATGAAACCGGTATAATGATATTTTATTAATCGTGTCAATTGAATAAAGGGAGAGAAAGTAAAATTAAAAATTTCCACGTGGTGACGGAGGAAGAATATAATTGTAATCATCATCATCATCATCACAGACCATAAATGTCCACTGTTGGGCTCGCGCCTCCTCCGTAATGCAAGGGAAATTAACCTACTATACCGCGCTGGTCAGACGTGTTGGTATAGGGTTTTGTTTCGAGTTTCCCTTCTCTCGCTAGATGTTATATGCGTTTTATATTCCTTAGTCGTCTCGTACGATCACCCACGGGTAAGATATGGGGTGGTGAATAGTATTCTTACTCCGTCACCACACGGAAATAATTCTAATATATAATAGAAACTATACTTAATCAAAATAACAGTTAGGATTCAAACGTTCCTATACATACATATTTATTTATCATTATCATTATCCTGCTCTTATCACAATTACTTGGGGTCGACGCAATATGTACTTTTCTTCCACTCAATCCTATCCGTTCACTCCCTTTCTATTCATATCATGCTTCACGCAATCCATCCATCTCTTCTTTCTTCTTTAACATTCATACTTAAAATTTTTCTCCCAACATTACTTTCATCCCGTCTCATCACATGTCCATACCAAGTCAGGCGTTCACTTTTCAACTTTTCCGTTACTGGCAAATAATACATACATATTTATTAAAAAGGACCACGCTGTTGACAGTTCTCTGTATACAGCCGCGGGCCGGTCCGTCCGGGGTAGTACCACACTGAGCAAAAGTTCGACGTCTGAGTAATTGCAATATGCTATTGCGCTTCGTTCGCTGAGCGAGAGAGCCGGCAATCTAACTGGGTGGGTTTGGGGTTTGTATTGGTAGGCAGTGGCCTAGCTATACCCTTGGTATTGCAAACGTCCATGAGCGGCAGTGACACTTACCATCAGGTGTGCTGCATGCTGGTTTGCCACCATAACAATAAAAAAAGTATGTACAAACATATATATTAATAATAAAACGTTATACGACGTTATCATAAGCTTTTCAGCTTATCTGATAAGCTATCTATGATAATATTATTCATCAGTTTTGTTGCGAAAATATACTATCGATCGTGTCGTGCTAACTGCGACGACGTCACAATACACTCATCATTCTCCTACTCTCTTATCCCAATTACTTGAGGTCGATACAATATGTACTATTCTTTCATAGTACATATTGTAGAAGTTATTGGCAATAGTTTTATGACCGGTCGCCTGCCAGACGTTAACCCTCCTTGGAAAGCATCAGATGGAGTTGACCTAGGTCGTTATAAGGCTCTTAGTCGTCTTTTAGGACATCCACGAACAAAGTAAGGGTTGGTAGTATTCGTAGCCGCTACCACACAGCAAAACATCACAATCCTTACTAATATTATAAATGCGAAAGTTACTCTGTCTGTCGCTCTTTTACGCCAAAACTACCGAACCGATCTAAATGAAATTTGGTACACAGATAGTCTAGAGCCTGATAAAAGACATAGGTTACTTTTAATGCATAAAAGGGTTGTAAAGGGGATGAAAAGTTGTAAAGAAGTATCGTTATTTTTAAAGTCAGAAGCTTGTAACTTATTTTTAGGTTAATGATTAGATATAAATAAATATGACATTAACATTTTGTAAAAAAATTACCCTTAAAGGGTAAATAAAAATAAAAACTTTAGGAAAGTAACCTTTTACGCGGGCGAAGCCGCTGGCAGAGGCTAGTACACTATAATTATGAAAACAAAATGAAACGTACCACAATAAGATTTTAATTGCAAATATCGATCTCATGTTTTTCAGCGGTCTATGGATGAAATGTAAACGGCTAGTTCGTTGTGACAATAGATCGGTCTGGTGCGACCGCTGGTGGTAGTTTTCAAACATGATAAAAGGCTGTTCGTTGATTTGTTCTGTCCAGGCTGGTGTTTGATGAAATGATGATAAAAAAGATTATTGGAGAATATAAACCTATCGATATTTCTTTTTGCTCTAATTATGTTATATTGAATTAGCTTTTGACTGTGACTTTGTCCGCGTAGGAATATTGTGCGACAGAGATAAACAGAGAAAGCTCTGCAGGGTGTTCAAGGTAACTTATAATTCATTTTATCCTTTACATATAACTAGCAAACCAGACCGTTGGTTTGTTTGTAGAAGTCGATATATCGCACCGCCACCTGGTGGCGAGTTACATCAATGAGGATAGCATACAAATCTTCTGTGTGAAACCATTTTTAAAAAATACTTACCTATACATACCATATGTCCGTGTGGTGACAGAGTAAGAACGCAATTCACCACCCCCTATCTTACCTGTGGGTGATCGTACGAGACGACTAAGGGATATATGTATAACGCATATAACATCTAGGTACAAGGTAGGTAAAGGTAGGGGTATTATTTATTATTTATTAGGGTATTCTCAAGGTACACCACTGATATAGAGCGAAGAGTGAATGCGGGAAATAGAGTGAACGGAGCGTTGGGGCAACTTCTCGGCAGCCACCACCTCAGCCAGAAGGCACGTGTAGCAATACATAACGCAGTGCTTGTCCCAACATTACTGTATGGAAGCGAGAGTTGGGTATGCAGAAAAGAGTATGAAAGTAAAATTAATGCGGTCGAAACGCGATCTCTGCGGAAAATCTGTGGAGTTAGGCTGACCGACCGCATTCGTAACGACGGCGTAAGAGAGCGAGTAGGTATGAAAGAGAGTATTGGTGTAAAGATGCGAAAGGGAATGCTCCGATGTTTCGGACATGTGGAAAGAATGCCGAACGAACGTCTGGTTAAGAAGATATACAATGCGAATGTGGAAGGATGTAGTTACCGGGGGAGACCGAGACTATGCTACCTAGACCAGATCGGTCATGGACTGAAGGAAGGTGGAGTCAAGAGTCTCCGAAACCGGCGAGCGTGTATGAAGAGAATTATGAATGTTGAGGAAGCGAGTGAAGTATGCAAAGATACAGTTCTCTGGCACTCTGTTCTCTCTGCCTACCCTGCAAAGGATATGGCGTGATGATATGTATGTATGTATATAACATCTATGCGAGAAAAAAAAAAACTTGAAACAAAACCCTATACTAACACGTCTGACCAGCGTGGTATAGTTGGTCAATTGCACTCCCATTATCGAGGAGGCTCGAGCCCAACAGTGGGACGTGTATGAGCTGAGATGATGAGATGATACATAACAATTTTCGTAATGATCGGTCATATATATATATATATGACATCGCAAAACCCAGAAACAATTTTCTGGGTTTTGCGTCATATATACAAGCCTTCTCTTTTATAGATATTGATGTCTCTAGTATATAGAGATTAACGTAAAAATATCAATGCTTTTGGCTCGACTCCATCCCCCCTGAATACCTCACGTAATTAATGGATCCCCTGCGTAGAAATCGAACCCACGACACTGGCACGGAAGGTGGTGTGCAGTCAATAAGTACGAATCTTTGTGTATTACACAGGGCACACAGCATGTTTTGCAAGTTGTATGATTGTATTGCACAATCATCGTCATTACCATCTCGGCTGAAATGCATCCAATTGTTGGACTCGAGTCTCCTCGACAATATTAGGGAAATTGACTTACTGCGCTGGTCAGACGAGTTATATATAGTTAGTTAGTTATTATATATAGTATATAGTTATAGAGTATAGGATTTTATTTGCGAGTTTACCTTCTTTTGCAATGATACTGTATCCCATAGCCCGCCTTTTATGACATCCATGTGTAAGAGAGGATGGTTAATCGTATTCTTTTTCCATCAATACACGGAAAAGTTCTCACTACTGCTACCTATCTTGCGTGTGGTGATAGTGTATGAATACAATTCAAATCAATGGATCTGTTGACTGTCCTACACTTTTGTCAAAAATAGGTTTTAATATACCAGTTAGAGCTACAAGAAATCACATACCCTGTCATCTCCCATTAGTATCAACTAATTACCGGCAGAATGCATTTGTGTGGCGAGCGAGCAATACACTTAATAATAAATATAAAAAGCATAAACTCGATATTTTTAACTCTAAGTTGGATGCGGTAAAACGGACACTTAGTGTTGATTTTTTCAGATTGTATGATATCGATAGGTGAATTTGTTTAGGATAAATTTACTAAAAATTAATAATGTAACCATAATGTATTGTTCTTTTTATTGCTAATTGTAAAGTTTAATAGTGAAGACCTGTTATTGGCTTTATGTATCTTACTTATTGTAACAAAAATTTTATTATTTTAAGCTGTTGGTCTCCCGATAAATAAAAAAATAAATAAAACCCTTATTTTTTGCCCGTGAGTGTCGTAAAATATAATTAAGAGATATAAATATGTGGATGAAATCTATGCAGGAGAAGGAAAACTGTAAAATAAAAATCTATAATAATACTGATGGATTGGTATAAGCTTTTATCTGCTCGTTTTTGGTCTGATGATCAGCGGGTGGTTTTCCATCCCATTGTGGAGGAGGTTCGAACCGATTATGGCGACGTACATGAGCTAAGATGATGATGATGATATATTTCTGTTTTTGTAGAGAATTTGAATAGCTGATATGATTCGCGAAGGATAAAAATGTTCAACAAATAGAACAAATTTTGTTCAAACATATCATCATACTCCGCCTCTTATTCCAATTATTTGTGGTCGACGCATTATAAGTACGTACTGCAAAAGTAATTGGCAATAGTTTTATGATCGGCCTGACGTCAGCCTCCTTGGGCATGTAATTGTTGACCAAACGGCATCAGTTAGAGTTAACCCAGGTCGTTAAGTAAGAGAGCGAGTAGGTATGAAAGAGAGTATTGGTGTAAAGATGCGAAAGGGAATGCTCCGATGGTTCGGACATGTGGAAAGAATGCCGAACGAACGTCTGGTTAAGAAGATATACAATGCGAAAGTGGAAGGATGTAGGTACCGAGGGAGACCGAGACTAACCTACCTAGACCAGATCGGTCAGGTACTGAAGGAAGGTGGAGTCAAGAGTCTCCGAAACCGGCGAGCGTGTATGAAGAGAATTATGAATGTTGAGGAAGCGAGTGAAGTATGCAGAGATAGAGTTCTCTGGCACTCTGTTCTCTCTGCCTACCCTGCAAGGGATATGGCGTGATGATATGTATGTATGTATGTTATGAAGCTCTTAATCGCCTTTAACTACATCCACTAGCAAAATAAGAGTTGGTATTCGTAACCACTACCAAACAGCACAAATAAATACATTAATACGTAAATATAAAATTTATTTATCTATATCTATACATATAATAAAAATGTAACGGCTCGCTGTCTGTACATGGAAGATATATGAAAAAAAAATTTACTGGTACCTTCATAAACACATATAGAACCCAAAACAATAATTTTTAAAATTTTTGTCTGTTTATCTGTTTGCCTGTGCGTTTGTGCACGCTAATCTCAGAAACGGCATATCCAATTTAGACGCGGTTTTCACTAATATATTGTAGTAAGCTTCACTTGACATTTATTTTATGTCAATTGGTTTATAAATAAAGAGTTATGTTAATTTAAAAAATGTGCGGAGAAAAATCTTTTTCGATTCTTTCCAAATTACGTACACATTATCTTCAGTAAAAATAAATAAACACGTGTTTCAGCATTTGTTGATTTTCACCCTCTGGGGGTGTAAATCAGGCCTGCAAAGCGGATTGGACGACTCGTTAAGTCATTAGCGCCAAGCCGATATTATTGAAGCTGGCAACTTGAAATGTTGACAGTGGTTTCTTTCTAGGACGTAGAGATTTACTAAGAAAGGATTTTACGAAATTATACCTCTAAAGACACAACAGAGTGGCAAAGTTTGTATGGGGAGAAAAAAAATCTTTATTGATTCTTTTTAAATTACGAGTCAAATCAAATGTTCTAGGGTTCCGGGATCGGGATCCGGCATTTGTGAATTTACCCCCTTTTGTTGTGTAAATTAGGCCTGTGAAGCGGGTTGAACGACTCATTACCGCCAAGCCGAAACTAATAAAGCTAGAAACATGAAATTTTGAAGCACGTTTCAATTTATGACATAGAAATTCAATATGAAATGATTTTATGAATTCCGCCCCTAAGGGGGTGTAACAAAGCGGTAAAGTGTGTATGGGTAGAAAATATCTTTATCGATTCTTTTCAAATTACGTACAAATACTCTTCGGTAAAAATAAATAAACACGTGTTTCTCTCTCCCTCTCCATCAACCCCGCACCAGTGCCGTTGTGGCGACCAGTTCCGGCGTGAGAGCTCATACGATACACATAGTAGACGGCAATAGGTTCTTGCCTAATTGTTTAAGATGCAGGTTAAGTTTAGCTTCAAATATGTTCACTCTATAACTCAAATAATAAATCATATCTAACGAGGTCGCAACTCTGAAACGAAAAACGGTCGAAACGTTGGTGAAACAAAACAGTCAAATAAAGGGTGGCGATAATTATATTTTTATCCCATGGTCATACCGTAAATAGTATATTAATGGCAATATCATTTGTAGAATGAATAGAACTTTGAACCACCTTTTTCTTTAGTGACCGGCTATGGTATATAGACACACGCGCGCCGTACACGTACATCTACGTTGTGCGGGCGGGCCACCGCAACCGGGTATCATCTCGCGTGGAGGCTCTCATGCAGTGAACCTCAATACAGGTAATCACGCTTGCGCCGCCCAAAGCACCGACGGTAGAGCGTGTCACCGTAGAGTATTTTCTCTCGGACCCACCCTATTGCCTAATTCCGTTAAACAACTAATTGGCAGAAGGCGGCGCCCGCATCCCAGTTTCTGACGCTGTCCTAACGATATACCTTCAACACCTTGCATTATTTTTTTCTATTTAACTCTGTCAGAGATGATTTCTGCGTGGACGAAGTCGCGGGCAAAAGCTAGTATATCTATAAAATAGGATGTTTGTATATATGACATCGCTAAACTCAGAAACTATTTGACTTATCATTATGAAAATTGATATGTATATTTATTTTTTCATGTAGAAGGTTTATATGCCATCACCATTATATATCACTTCTACAAACAAACCAACGGGCTGTGTTGCTAGTATTTTATATACTTTCTTAAAAACTTTTGATAAAAATAGCCAATCTACATGTTGGATTGTATTTGAAAAGAAAAGGAGCAAAAAACCAAATTAACTGAAATAAAACTGTAATATGAATGCCAAGAGCGTATTGCACAAAAATGAGTACGAAGTTTATTATTTATACAAGATATATATATCATTATATATAAGATTCTATTGCATTAAAATTAAAGTGGTTTTTTCGAAAGTTTTATATACATAAGTTTATATATGTCGAGTTTTAACGGTCTATGGACATGATCCGTTTAATTATTGCACGAGACGGTGTTGGGTTTGAATAATTATACTAATTTAAGTATCCAATTTCTCTAGCTTTATACGTATATATTTTAGTGTTAACTGTTATCTTACCGCCTGGTCTGTGATATGGACTAAGGCAACACGAATATCTGATTTTAAACCGTTACTATTTCGATTATAAGAATCAGTGAATGTCAGAGCCACGTCATATTTATTAATAGCTGATAAAATTATTAATTTAAAATAATTGTAGTTGATATTTTTTTTTTATAGTAAATATAATTTTATAGTGTTAGGATCACATTGTTGACAGTTTTGTCTATAGCTGCGTGCCGCACCGTCCAGGGTATTACCACACAACAGAAGCAGTTGACGTCGGCGATTGAGAGAGCTGGAAGCTAACTTTCTGGGTGGGTTTGGAGTTTTCACTGGTAGGCAGCGGCCTACCTATACCCCTGGTATAGCAAAGGTCCATGTATGGTAGTAAAACTTATCACCAGGTGTGCTGCTTGCTAACTGGGGCGTCGGGGATCGAATGTCAGTAGACGATCTGTCCGGCGTCTCGTAAAAGCGCGGAAGTGGGCCGCTGTGGTTTTAGTGAGTATTCCGATAAAAAGATAAGTTATGATAAGATAAAGCTATCGATAAGTAATAACGTTGCAGTGTCCATAAATGTTATTAAATCGAGCAAAACTTGTGCTGTGTTCTGCGTAATAACCGTTGTAACAGCAAATGCTGTTGTTATAGCAAATTGGAATGAAACTGATTATTGTGAATATTTAGAAGGGCGGATTTAGAATATAAAATATTGCCATCCCTCTCATTTGCGCGGAATTTGAAAAACCGATTGAGGTATCACAACGAGAATAAGCAGCTTTGTTTTCTTGAGCTACTTATAATACCAAAAGCGTATCGCCAACGCGTCTGCTAAACGGGGCGATTATCAACTAGGTATGTTATGGAGCTCCATAAGGTCCTTACTATCCGTAACCAAAACTATCGGATATCTGAAATTAAAAATATATCTGAAACCCTAACTGAAACCGATGTAAAAGTTTCGCATAATTTCGTATAATCTTGTTGTGTATGAGATATGTTATGAAAGGTTTTCATTCAAACGCAAATTGTAAGTCTAAACTTAAACCTTTGCAAGGATTGCCCAAAAACCAAATGGAGGATCTCTCGTCAGTTCTCCCGTGACCATGAAAGCTGTAAAGAGTTCGAAACGTCGGGCAATTAAAAATCAAATACAAACGCGATAGAATACGTAAAAGTAGTTTTATTTCAAATGTGTAGATTATATTCGCGTAAACGTCAGAAATAATTAAATTGAGTAAGGTTTAGATACTGAGATTTGTGACTTATTAATTAACAAGATCAGATTGTGACTTTTAATTACGCGAAAAGTAAACGGAGAATACTTATAATAGTAGTTGACATAAGCTTAGAACATTACCTATCCAACCGATATATTTGTTGGAAGAATGTGGTGAGTGGAATGAACGGAATGAGACATGCTAGGAAAGGAAGTATGAGCAATAAACTGTGTGCAAAATGAAGGGCTTTATTAGCAATAGAATGTTGTACAAAAAAATAATAGTTTTGCTGAGTGCTAGCCATTACGAATACTACCAAACCAACCATTATATTGTGTGGATGTCGTAAAATACGATAAAGAGCTTTATATTGATCTATGCTAACACCAGCTGATGGTGTTGGTTAACAATTATATTCATGAGGAGTGTTGACCTCAGACAGGCGGCTGATTGTAAAACCATTGTCGATAACTTTTGCACTATATACGATGGAGGTGGAGTAAAATAGCTTTTTTTTCAATAGTTTTTCTTAATATTCGCGTAAACATCAGATGTAATTATACGAGTTTTGTTAGGCTATGTACCGATCAAACTCCACTCGACCTGTCCGAAGCGACGGAGTGGACACTTTCCAGTCCAATAAAATTTAGTTATTTAGAATACAACACCCTGCACTAAGAACATAATCCCTGTATTACGGTGCGATTTTACAAATATGACAAACTAGCTTCTGCCTGCGTCTTCGTCCGCGTGGAATAGTCGTAAGTTAGCGTTAATCTAAAGTAACTATTCCTCTTACAATATTTCATCCCCCTTTTCAACCCTCTACAACGCTTTTTCCAATTAAAAAGTATGCCTATGTCCATTCTCAGGTTTTAGACTATCTGTGTATCAAAGATGATATACAATGCGAAAGTGGAAGGATGTAGTTACCGAGGTAGACCGAGACTAACCTACCTAGACCAGATCGGTCATGTACTGAAGGAAGGTGGAGTCAAGAGTCTCCGGAACCGGCGAACGTGTATGAAGAGAATTATGAATGTTGAGGAAGCGAGTGAAGTATGCAGAGATAGAGTTCTCTGGCACTCTGTTCTCTCTGCCTACCCTGCAAGGGATATGGCGTGATGATATGTATGTATGTATGTATGTGTATCAAATTTCATTTAAATCGGTTGAGTAGTTTTGCCGTGAAAGCGAGACAGACAGACAGAGTTACTTTCGCATTTATAATATTAGTAAGGATTATATACAGACATAATTATATTAATACAGACTCCGAACAACAATTTGTGATTCGCACAAAGTATTGCCTCACGTGGCATTCCAACCCACAGCACAGATCCGGTAGGTCGGTACTTTAACCGCTACGTCATTTGTGCTGTCTATTGTATTGCACCTTTATGCCCTCATTTGGGTGTTCTGACTGACGAGTAGCATCGGGTACCATTGAAAAATTTAATCGGGGCGATACCTTCGCCCGGTTAGCCTCTACGTGTGACGGACTAAACTTCATTCCAACAACCCGCTATGTAAAACGTCAGCAAATTCTTAACGAAATAATAAATACGTTTGACTTTGTAAAGTTCACAATTTTTAAAAGTACATTGCCGTAGTTGAAACTAATTGTTGCCAATGACTTTGCTGGGTGGACCATCAATTAGGATCGGTAATTTTCTCGTTTGTTCGTACATTATATGACGCCTACTACACGATACAAGTTTGTCACAGGCTCATCAGATTAACAAGTAGTGAGAATAATTCAAGGTAATAAGTGGAAGGATGTGGGTACCAGGGGAGACCGAGACTAACCTACCTACACCAGATAGGTCGCGTACTGAAGGAAGGTGGAGTCAAGAGTCTCCAAAACCGACGAGCGTGTATGAAGAGAATTATGAATATTGAGGAAGCGAGTGAAGTATGCAAGCATAGAGTTCTCTGGCACTCTGTTCTCTCTGCCTACCCTGTAAGGGATATGGCGTGATGTATGTGTATATATGTATGATAATAATTCAGAAAGTACGTTACCATTATTAAATCATTTTGAAAAGTTATCTTAATATATTTACATAAAGAGATCATCCAGATGCACGCCTGCTTCTTTACTTTTTTAAATATTACCCTGGGTTGAGGTAAGAAGATAATTTTCCGTGTGGTTACAGATTAAGAGTACAATTCACCACTCTCTCTCTCACCCGTGGGTGATCGTAAAAGACGACTAAGGGATATAAAACGCATATAACATCTATGTGAGAGAAAGAAAAGTCAAAACAAAAACCCCCATATCAACACGTGTGACTAGCGTGGTATAGTAGGTCAATTTGCCTCCCATTATAGAGGAGGCTCGAGCCCAACAGTGGGACATATGTGGGCTGAGATGAGATTAAGGAATCAATCTTTGTAATGAGTGGGAATTATAATAAACGAATCGAACCATCTTAATGATTTACACCATGTGCACGCAGTTATTTTTCGTCTTTCTGCAGGTATATATAGCCTAAGATAGTAATTTTTAGTCTTATAGACGTTAAAATAGAGTTTTTTGGACATACGTTGCAATTATGCTATAATACAGATTTTCTTTTCATTGTTTATGGTGGTAAACGAGCAAGCAGCACATGTCATGGTAAGTGTTATTGTCGCCCATGGACCTTTGTAATACCAGGGGTACATCAAGGTCGCTGCCTACCAACTAAAACCCACCCAAGTTGGGTTGCCGGCTCTCTTGCTCATCAAACGAAGTCCAACAGTACATTGCTATTGCTCAAACGTTGATTTTCTGCGAGAATGTGGTACTAACCCGGATGGATCGGACCGCGGCTGTAGACACAACTTTCAACAGTATGACCTTTTTTTTGGTGGTTGGCTATGGAATGGACACACTCCGTTAAATTACACGTTCGCAGTCCGTGCCGACAGAAAGAAGGGCGTGCGAACCCATAGACCAGCCCTACAAGTACCTATCTACTCCGTGCGAGTGGGCCACCGGAATAACCTGTTTATAACACGTAACGCTATGAAAAATAAAGGCAGATAGTCTATAAAGTACCTAAGATACTTACATTTTGGATGCCAAAAATAGTCCATTTAATTGTTAAATTTTTTTAGCCTAACCTTGCGCTTTTCAAAGTATGCACTTTATTGTTGAGTTGTGTGCATCTTTTAATATGGTGGCTTTCAATTGCGTACTTTGAAAAACAAAAGGTTCAATGTAACTTTTCAATGGACTAAAATATTATTTTTTTGTTTCATATGTCCTTTCCGTGTGGTGAGAGAGTAAGATTACAATTCACCATTCATGCCCGTGAGTGATCGTAAAAGACGACAAAGGGAAATAAAATGCATATAACATCTGAAAACTTGAAACAAAACCCTGTATCAACAAGTGTGACCAGCGTGGTGTAGTGGGTCAATTTCCCTCCCATTATGGAGGGGGCTCGAGCCCAGCAGTGGGACATATATGAGCTGAGATAATGAGATGATGTCCTTGTCGCGAACTGTTTTATTAAGGCTACAATGCATAACACTGGAACAAATAGAAACGGAGCGGTATGTACTAGCAAATCGATGAAAAAATTATCAACAACGTTAGATCGCGCATCAAGCGTACAGTCTCCGTTATCATGACGACTGCTGAGATAACAGAAATTGTGATTGATGTATTGTGAATGTTATTAATATATTTATGCCTTAGTACGAAGTGGTTTTATAAAGAAATTTATATATATTAAATAGGTAATTAATATACTCGAGCGAGGCTATACAAAGTTACAATTACATTTCAAGTGGTTATTGTTATATATTTTTAAACTATCTGCTAGAGATCTATGGTCATATGACAACAAAGAGTTCTTTGCAACATCTATTTATGGTAAAATATGTCTGAATGTCATACATACATACATGTATATAGATACATATCTATATATCATATTAGTCATATACATACTAAGAAATATATGTTTCTTATTCTTATTGTAGGAAGGATGTAGGTACCGGGGGAGACCAACTAAACTACCTACACCAGATTGGTCACGTACTGAAGGAAAGTGGAGTCAAGAGTCTCCGAAACCGGCGAGCGTGTATGAAGAGAATTATTAATGTTGAGGAAGCGAGTGAAGTATGCAAGGATAGAGTTCTCTGTTCTCTCTGCCTACCCTGCAAGGGATATGGTGTGATGATATGTATGTGTGAGAGGCGTTTTGCAGTGGGTCTGTGGGGTCGCGCACCGTCTCTGTCGCCCCGGACCGACTTGACCACGCCATAGCCCAACGCAAAAAAATCTTATTATGATAGAAAGAAGAAAGAAAGAAATAAATGTGTTGGAAACATATGTTGTCCTTTGTGGTAGTGATTATGTATACTATTAACCTTTACTTTGCTTATGGTGACTAAGACTTAACCGACTGCACAGATGGCGTAGTAGTTAGATAACGGACCTTCCGTGCTAATGCCGGGGATTCGATTGCCATGCAGGACAACACTTCGTGCTATCCACAAAGTGTTGTTCTGTTAGTGTCCTCGCAGGATTCATACATAATAAATGAATTTGAATTGGAACTCGCACATATTGCAAAAGTTATTGGCAATAGTTCTATGACCGGCAGCTTGCCTGACGTCAACACTACTTGGGAATGAAATTGTTGACTAAACAGGAATCAGTTCGAATTGGCCCATGTCCATGCAAAATTCGTTATTTTTTTTAAAGACACAACTCTGTACTACGGAAATAATCCTTGTATTGCGGTGGACTTTACAGGCATGCAATTAAAGCAGACAAATTACACCCAGATTCGGAACAACATTTTGTGAATCGCACAAAGTATTATCCTGCGTGGGAATCGAACCCATGGTAGTGGCACTAAAGGTCCGTAATCTTAACCACTACGCCATTTGTGCAGTCGAGTTATTCCCTCTATATTAATCGTATCTTACGAAACCCATGGAAAATATTAAGCAAGTGAAAGATTCTATTTTCACTCCATTATCACACGGAAATAATAAAAATTATATGCATTATAAACTTTTATTTAAATCAGCTGCCATTATAGTGTTTATTTTATTTATAAAAAGTTATAATTATTATTATTTTTTATTTTCTTTTCTCGACATGCAAACGAGTTCGTTGTACCGTATCTAACAGATAGCTGTTAAGTTGTCTCTCGTATTATAGATAGTTATATTAACTATACGATCCGTAAAGGGAACAAGTACACAGAGCTCTTAGAAGCCATTGTCTCAATTAATGTATCCGTTGTAAGGACGGTATTTTGACCTAAACGGGTCATACTGACTCTACTCTGTCTATATTGTACTATTTTGCTGATTATTAACTTTGTACTTATAATATTTCCGTGTGGTGACGGAGTAAGAATACTATTCACCACCCCATATCTTACCCGTGGGCGATTGTACGAGACGACTAAGGGATACAAAACGCATATAACATCTATGCGAGAGAAGGAAAACTGGAAACAAAACCCTATACCAACACGTCTGACCAGCGAGGTATATATAGTAGGTTAATTTCCCTCCCATTACGGAGGAGGCCCGAGCCCAACAGTGGGACATTTATGGCTGATCTGATGACTTATTATTATTATTTTAATTTATTATTGTTAACGCGATTATTACAGATGTGAAATAAAACTCCACCTCCGTCTCGACTCGACAAAGAACAAAGTTACATATTCGTCTCTTAGCTTCCACAATGTGATATTTTGAAAAATTAAGTTTTAGAGGAGTATTTTTTAAGTTTAAAAAAATGATTGATATACAAATCTATGATTTTAATTATTTCATTATTCTATAATAAAATCATCTATGATTTAAATTAGATTTAGGTACGATAAAAAATATTCGTTGCGAAACAATTAACACATTATTGAAGCAAAGGGACGATATGATTATGATTCCAGATGGTTTTTATTGTAGTTTATAAAGCTAAACTGATCTATATATACATATATATAAGAGATACAATCATATACAAAACAATTAAGAGAAATGATGTTGCTGATTTTGTGTTTGATAAATTTGAAATCATCATTCATTCATCATTTCAGCTCATATATGGCCCACTGTTGGGCTCGAGCCTCCTACATTATGAGAGGTAAATTGACCTACTATACCACGCTGGTCAGACGTGTTGGTATAGGGTTATGTTTCGAATTTTCATACTCTCATATATAGATGTTATATAGATTTTATATCCCTTCGTCGTCTCTTACGATCACCTACGTGTAAGATAGGGGGTGGTGATGTGTATTCTTACTCCATCACCACACGGATATAAATTAATCTATGGCCTATGTAAATATTTATAAATTTAACTACCATTTAATAAATCGCCATTTAATGTGAAGTAATAACTAGTTTAATTTTAACGTGGGCGTGATTTTGCATATTTGGCACGTAAAGTGATTGCTGAAATAGAATGTTTTATTCTTGCACTAGCGATTACGGTCCAGGATCGCTTGACTACTTTTTAATGATAACTTTTACACGGCGATTCTCTAATCAATCTATGAATGAGATTTGAGATTTAGATTTTAAGCATTACGATTCACGTTTAGACAACTTAAATATTAATCAAAATTCCATTTATTTAACAAAAGATGACGCTTAATTTTTAAAACACTGCCACGCACTAAGTAAATAATCCTTGTATTGTCGGCGACTTTACAAACGTATAATTAACGGGGACAAATTACATCCAGACTCAGAACAACACATTAGCTGTGTGGTAGCAGCTATGAATACTACCAACCCTTACTTTGCTCGTGGATGTCGTAAAATACGACTAAGAGATTTATAACGAACTGGACCGACTCCATCTGATGCCGTTTGGTCAACAATTACATTCCCAAGTAAGGTTGACGTCTGGCAGGCGGCCGGTCATAAAACTATTGCCAATAACTTTTGCAATATGTACTATGAAAGAAGAGTACATATTGTATCGACCCCAAGTAATTGGGATAAGAGTAGGAGAATAATGATTCAAAACAACAGTTTGTGGATCGCACAAAGTATTGTCCTACGTAGGAATCGAACCCGCGGCACTGGCACGAAAGGTTAATATCTTAACACGTTAACTGACATAGTCTATTATAACAAAACGTAAAAAAATGCTTTGCAAATTTTTACTCAATATCGAGTTTTAGGCTTGTAATACGCCCGACAACTGAATTATTAGGTATGTTTTGTCGGTCATATAGTCCGACAAGGCATGAATGATACACTCATTTGTCGAACATATAGCCCGACATGGCAGCTAACGTGTTAATCACTACGCCATTTGTGCAGTCAAATGCAATTTTATATGGGTGTAGTTTTTTGTAGTCACGTATGATCTGTGCTTGTATGTTGTATTGCCTCTCTTTTACTAATTAGTGACTGAATCCTTAACCTCCGTGGTCCGCCCGGCAGTATATAAAGGATATTTCGGGTTTCATCCCCTCTATGGCAATAATACGCCGAAACGTGGAAATTGATTTAAATTGGTATAAATACCAAATTATTTTTTACAAGAAAATAATAAATTTCTGATTTTTACACGAGTACAAACATCATACTTCTCTTATCCCAACTATTTGGGGTAGACGTAATATGTACTCTTCTTTCATATAGTAGGTACTATCAGACAAGGAACTATGTATTAAGTTATTTACATAATTAACGTTGCCACGTCACCCACTTTCTTGTACAATAATCTAATCTTGAAACTCGTAAAACTAATTTAAAATAAAAATATTATGGTAAATAGTAATTATTATTGACGATCTTACAATGTCACTTCACAATCAACATCACGTTCTATGCAGTAGTGCCTGACAACTTCCAATTCACGAATATCTAAATAATCGGTAAAAATATTAGAATAATATAATTAATCGATTAGAGATTTTGAAAGAAATGTACGTTTCGACAATTTTATTGATAAGGAAATAATTATCAATTGTTGAGACGATGATAATTCAAGTAATAGTGTTGATTCTGAATAAATAGCTGTTTTCAAATCTAGTTTTTGTTTTTGCTTACCTAATTCTACTAAATATGATGAATAGATTTTATGCTAAAAGAATTAAATTTGTTTAGTATTCATTTAGCACTTAATTTATTCATCTCCTTTTTGAAAAAATAATATTGAAACCGATTATTAATTGACAAGAATCAATATCGATTTCTGCTATCTGCTAGTTGGGTATGCAGAAAAGAGTATGAAAGTAAAATTAATGCGGTCGAAATGCGATCTCTGCGGCAAATCTGTGGAGTTAGGCTGACCGACCGCATTCGTAACGACGACGTAAGAGAGCGAGTAGGTATGAAAGAGAGTATTGGTGTAAAGATGCGAAAGGGAATGTTCCGATGGTTCGGACATGTGGAAAGAATGCCGAACGAACATCTGGTTAAGAAGATATACAATGCGAAAGTGGAAGGATGTAGGTACCGAAGGAGACCGAGACTAACCTACCTAGACCAGATCGGTCATGTACTGAAGGAAGGTGAAGTCAAGAGTCTCCGAAACCGGCGAGCGTGTATGAAGAGAATTATGAATGTTGAGGAAGCGAGTGAAGTATGCAGAGATAGAGTTCTCTGGCACTCTGTTCTCTCTGCCTACTCTGCAAGGGATATGGCGTGATGATATGTATGTATGTATGTAATATTGATTTCTCTCTAAAATCGAATATTTTCGATAGCGATTATTTGGTACACATACCTAGACAACTTACTCTGACAGCTGTCAAAATGCACTTCTTAGATTAGATCAAAGAGTAAAGTTATATTAACAGAAAAAGAGTGGCAACTCAAAACCTAGAGTTTAGGCGATGAACTAAAGTTGTAGTGATATACATATATAGGTACATATCTACATGTGTGTGTAATTATATAGAATTTTCTTTTACTATGAGACCTACCCTGAAATACAAAAGAAACCATATCAACCGTTAACGAAACAACAATAATATAAGCTTAAGAATGAAAATTGAGATAATTTTCAGAAAACACATCAATAACCGAAAATATATTAGCGACAATACATAATTACATACTCTAGGAACAAAAGATAACAATTTTCAGTTGTCAGACTTTTGACAAGCACGGAAAAATGGCAGCTTAGTTTGTACAACTAACCTGTAGGTGGCGCAACAATCAGTAAAAATAAGTAATGTTTTAATTGCGCAACAGGATTAGATAGACTATAAATATTTTCTGACGTTTACGTGAATATTACTACAAGTATGTATATAATTTGCAAATCTATATCTATAAAAGAGGATGTTTGTATGTATGACTTCGCTAAACTCTGAGACTATTTGACCGATCATTATGAAAATTGGTATGTATATGAATATTTTCACGGAGAAGGTTTATATGCCCATAGATATAATATACATACATACATATCATCACGCCATATCCCTTGCAGGGTAGGCAGAGAGAACAGAGTGCCAGAGAACTCTATCTCTGCATACTTCACTCGCTTCCTCAACATTCATAATTCTCTTCATACACGCTCGCCGGTTTCGGAGACTCTTGACTCCACCTTCCTTCAGTACCTGACCGATCTGATCTAGGTAGGTTAGTCTCGGTCTCCCTCGGTACCTACATCCTTCCACTTTCGCATTGTATATCTTCTTAACCAGACGTTCGTTCGGCATTCTTTCCACATGTCCGAACCATCGCATTTCCCTTTCGCATCTTTACACCAATACTCTCTTTCATACCTACTCGCTCTCTTACGTCGTCGTTACGAATGCGGTCGGTCAGCCTAACTCCACAGATTTTCCGAAGAGATCGCATTTCGACCGCATTAATTTTACTTTCATACTCTTTTCTGCATACCCAACTCTCGCTTCCATACAGTAATGTTGGGACAAGCACTGCGTTATGTATTGCTACACGTGCCTTCTGGCTGAGGTGGTGGCTGCCGAGAAGTTGCCCCAACGCTCCGTTCACTCTATTTCCGGCATTCATTCTTCGCTCTATATCAGTGGTGTACCCCAGATATAATATATATAATAAATATACGTTATATATAATAAATATACGTTCTCTCATGGCGTGATGGTATGTATAACTCGCTACCAGGCGGCGCTGCGATGTATCAACTTCTACAAACAAACCAAAGGGCTGGGTTTCGTAGTATGTAAAATAATACATTTCTTTATAAAATACTAATTCTCATTATAGAAAATAATGATTGTATGTAAAATAAAAACTATATTGTTTATGGTAATTATTTATTATTAAACACTAAATTATAGTAATTGTTTTAGTATGGTAATTTGTTTAATTAAAAATATCACAAATACTATTGGATTGGAATGCGGCCACGCTGCGAAAGATCCACTTCGAAGTTGGTTGACTTGTTACCGACTTTTATAATACAGCTTTAATGTATTACATATTTTCTTTTCGAGTTTTCCTTCACTTGTATTGATGCTATCTCTAACGACACTTACAGTGACGAGGACACAGCGCAGCATACGCTCGAGGTCTGTACGAGACTGGGACCGGCAGCGCTGTGACTTCGTCGGTGATCTGTGACGCTGCCAGCTGTCGTGAAAGCGATGGTCGACAGCGTCAGGAACTGGGACGCGGTCGCCGCTTTCTGCGAGGCAGTCATCTCGCAGAAGGAGACGACGGATCGAGCCGGGGACATTTTCCTCGACTCGGGCGGTGCAGTCGCGAATATCTGCGCCTGATGCCGTCCTAGCCGAGGCATCGGGTGATCGGACCGGGACTAGTCCGGTCACCCGAAGTGAGGCCATCGCGTGAGGACGACGCCCCGACGGCGAAAGCTGTTGGGGCATCGACTGGAGAGGAACCCGCGAGGGTAAACCACCGGGCGGGCCACCGAAGACAAAGATCGGGTACCGGTAGCCCGGTGGTAGTAGGAGGAGCTTTGCGTGGTAGGTCAAAAAAAAAAAAAAAAACTAACGACACTTGCAGGAAAAGAAGGGATAATTAATGACTTCTAATGTTTACGCGAGTATTACACATTTGAAATAAAACTACTTTTACGGATTCTATCGCGTTTGTATTTGATTTATAATTTCCCGACGTTTCGAACACTTTACAGTGATCATGGTCACGGGAGGACTGAGGTGTCTTACGTCCAATATGTCATTGTTATTACAAAAATTTATTTATATCTACCCTATAAGATATTAAATTTTGACCCACATTTTTATACAAAATTAATACAATTCATTGCCAGTACAAAAAGAGAATGATTCTATATATAAAATTTATGTTGTTTATGATTTTTTTATTATTAAGGTATTTAATTTATGATAATTATTATTGTGGCAATTTTACAATTTTTACAAAACTAACAAAAACTATTCAGCTACTACCGGATCGGAACGCGGCCACTCTGAGAAAGATCGGGCGAGAAAACTCAGGAGGCATGATACTAATTTTATTATTGAATTTTTGAGTGGCGGCCTACTTTATCTTACTAAAATTAATTAAATTAAAATTTAACTATTATTGTGGGTCAAATCTATACAATAAGTGCTCACAGTGTCTTGCAGTCTTGTGGTGGTTTTCTTAGTTTTATTTTTAATTAAGTGAATGACAGGATCCCAGCTTGATGATAATACCCAGCCATCCTCCCTATTGAAATTTTTATGTTTTTTGATTTCAATAGCCTCGCGAACCATTCTAGGAAGGTATCGGTGTTCTTTTGCGAGGATTTGTGGTTTATCAAACCTGATATAATGGCGGGCGCGGTCCTGACTATGCTCACAGACTGCAGACATAGTGTGACGGCGGTGTTTCACATCAGCTATGTGTTCCTTGATCCGAGTTCTTACAGATCTCTTTGTTTGGCCTATATAAGAGAGACCACAGTCACAGTCTAATTTATAAACTCCTGCATCCTGTAGAGGGATCTGGCACTTGACAGGTGGTAAGAATTGACTAATCCTCTTCAGTGGCTTAAAATAGGTTTTTATAGAAGCATGTTTTAGGATATAGCCAATCTTGTCAGTGACTCCTTTTACATAAGGTAGGACTGCAGGGAGACGTTCAACTGTTGGTGGTTTCACACGGTCTCCGTGACGGGGGCGAGGAACTTGCAGCTTGTTTGCACGTAGAACCTGCTTGACATGCTGCAGCTCCCCAGCCAGGTGTTCATCGTCACAGATTCCTCGTGCTCTCTGTAACAAAGATTTTGAAACGGTAGCTAACTGTGAAGGGGGGTTTAAGTGTAAGTAAGTGTGTAAGGGGGGAAATTATAAATCAAATACAAACGCGATAGAATCCGTAAAAGTAGTTTTATTTCAGAAGGGATAATTGTTTTCTTACTCTGTCAACTCACGGATATCACTATATCTGTATGTACATTAATGACTAAGTGACTGTTGCGAATAATATCTTACATATAATATCGAAGTTAGATGCCGAATGTGTCATGATACACCCCACGCAAGCAACTTCTTTGTGCTGTCCACATATAAATTTATACTGGGCATTATTTGTATCCGATAATCATAAAACTATTGCCAATAATTTTTTACAATATACGATGGAAGGGAAGTTATATATTGCATCGACCACAAATAATTAGAATAAGAGCAGGACAATGATGAATGATAAAAGGCCAAAAAAAAAAAAAAAACCCCGGTGGTTTTTTTTTTTGAAATGCCTTTCTCCACTGCGTTACCAAAAAAAAAAAAAGTATCCAATAATCATCACAGCCCATATATGTCCCAATGTTGGGCTCGGGCCTCCTCGGTAATGGGAGGGAAATCAACCGCGCTGGTCAGACGTGTTGGTATATGGTTGGTATATATATTGTTTCGTGTTTTCCTTTTCTTGCATAGATGCTATATGCTTTTTATATCCCTTAGTCGACTTTTACGATCAACCACGGGTAAGATAGGAGGTGGTGAATTGTATTCTTACTCCATCATAACACACACGTATATTTGTATGTATATTTTGTAAAATACACTGCTACACAAAGATTTATTATTACTTAATACGAGGTGGCCTTTCATCATTCATCCGGTCATCATTCATCATTGTCCTGCTCTTATTCTAATTATTTGTGGTCGATGCAATATATACTTCTTTTCCATCGTATATTGCAAAAGTTATTGGCAATAGTTTTATGATCAGCCGCCTGCCTGACGTTAACACTCCTTGGGATTGCAAAAGTTAGCCCAGATCGATATAAAGCTCTTAGTTATTTTTTACGACAATATAAGGACTGGTAGTATTCGTAGCCCCTACCACACATATTAGCTGGGTGACCTTTATAAATAAGAAAAATATTTTCATATCGTTTAATCTCAGTTTATTTACGTGACAGTACAGGCAGGACAATATAGGGCTCTTTTCTTTCTCCTGCATAAATGTTTAATTCATATTGTATCCTATAGGCGATTTTTTACGTCCTAGAGATAATGGTCAGTAAAAATAAGAATAAAAATTATAACTTTGATTTCGTGACTTCGTAGGGAAATAAAAAATTATGTAGAATAAAAAACAACAATTTGTCTTTGAATTCGTATTTAAAAAGTTAGTAGTAGGTTACGATAATGTGCTGCGGATAGTCTCAGCACCTTGGCGAGATCACACTCTCTATAATTAGTTCCCACTGTTATACTCGTAGTGCAAAGTGCAACATGTTTTGAACCACAATACATTCACATACCGGTCAGTTCTTTTAAATATAAAATCTGATTAACTTTATCTCAACCGTGTGGTGAAGGAGTATAATTACAATTCTCCACTCCCTATCTTACCCGTGGATGATCGTAAGAGACGATTAAGGGATATAAAACGGATATAACATCTATGCAAGAGATTGAAAACTTGAAACAAAATCCTATACCAACACGTCTGACCAGCGTGGTATATTAAGTCATTTTTTTTTCCATTATGTAAGAGGCTCGTGCTCAACAGAATAGTTCTTATATACTTTTTAAAGAAAATACACTGCACTAAGAAAATACTCGTCGTATTGCGAGCTACTTTACAAACTAAAGGATTTATTGAGTACTTTGCAAACTAAACGATTTATAAAAGTTTATAAAAAAATAAAAATTCGTAAGAGAGCGAGTAGGTATGAAAGAGAGTATTGGTGTAAAGATGCGAAAGGGAATGCTCCGATGGTTCGGACATGTGGAAAGAATGCCGAACGAACGCCTGGTTAAGAAGATATACAATGCGAAAGTGGAAGGATGTAGGTACCGAGGGAGACCGAGACTAACCTACCTAGACCAGATCGGTCATGTACTGAAGGAAGGTGGAGTCAAGAGTCTCCGAAACCGGCGAGCGTGTATGAAGAGAATTATGAATGTTGAGGAAGCGAGTGAAGTATGCAGAGATAGAGTTCTCTGGCACTCTGTTCTCTCTGCCTACCCTGCAAGGGATATGGCGTGATGATATGTATGTATGTATGTAAAAATTCGTCATCATCATCATCTCGGCTCATATTCATCTCACTGTTAGGCTCGAGTCTCCCCCATAGTGGAAGGGAAATTGACTTACTATACCACGCTAGACAGACGTGTTACTATTGGGTACTAGAGGGGATGGGGGAGTATTGGTTGATGAATCATATTCTCACTCTTAAAGAACATAAATTACACACAGACTCAGAATAACAATTTCTGGAACACACACTAATGTAGGACGCGTGGGAATTGAACTCGTACACTTGATGCAGTGGGACGGGTGGGCATCTTAACCACTATGCTATTTGTAGGGTCAAGTTATTACCGCGTTATTTATATATTTTTTTATTGTTCACAGCCTCATCAAAATGAATCGAGGACCTCGGGTGGAGCCCACTCCACCGGAGTGTGCATTGGCTGCCGAAATGTTCGATCATTTTTGTTCGGCCGGCACCATGAAACAGATCCTAGCGCTGCATAGAGAGATCTGCAACACTCTCAACCTGAAACCCAACAGGCTGCCCGACTTTTATCCAAAATTGAAGGTGAGACTCTTTGACTACTTTGCAATGAAGCTGTTTTAAAATTATTTGGGACGAATTTTAATTTTATTAATTAGATAGAGACAGAAATACAAACTTTGTGACGTCAACATCGCAATCTCTATACTAATCTGTACCAAAACAAACATCGATGTGCAAGAAAGAGATAGCATATATACTCACTAATAACTTTAAAACCTTAATTAAGAGCTTTGTTTGTAGGTATGTATTTATTAACTACAAGCAAACTTCCTCAAAATGGAAAGTTTCATCTGCGTAGTTGGCAGGCCCAGGTTTTATCCTTACATACTTCACTCACTTCCTCAACATTCATAATTCTCTTCATACACGCTCGCCGGTTTCGGAGACTCTTGACTCCACCTTTCTTCAGTACGTGACCGATCTGGTATAGGTAGGTGAGTCTCGGTCTTGGCCGGTACCTACATACTTTCACTTTCGCATTGTATATCTTCTTAACCAGACGTTCGTTCGGCATTCTTTCCACATGTCCGAACCATCGGAGCATTCCCTTTCGCATCTTTACACCAATACTCTCTTTCATACCTACTCGCTCTCTTACGTCGTCGTTAAGAACTCTCGAAGATACGAACGATAATAACTCATACGATTATCCCTAATTTTAAATGCAACTAGCTCGAAGAACGTTTCACCAAAATTTATATGAACATAAGATTTTCTTAACTGGTTTAGTTAAGTATTTATATAAAAGCTTTATAATATAAATTAAAATTAATCTTATATTATATTTATACTAATCTTTATAATATGTATAATTCTAATGAAATGTGAAAAGTCTTTGTGTGATTTAATTAGTTTACGTAATTTTTTTACCTGAAATTATCATCTTTATAGTTTACTCGGGCGATATTTTGCCTCTAACTAGTAATAGTCAGTCATTTTAGACTACCTGGATTGCGACAAACATTTGATTGAAAAGAAAATATATAATTTGCAAGTTAATTTGCTCCATTATTCTCATCTTATCATCATCTCAGCTCATATATGTCCCACTGTTGAGCTCGAGCCTCCTCCATAATGAGAGGAAAATTGGCCTATTATACCACGCTAGACAGATGTGTTGGTATAGGGTTTTGTTTCGAGTTTTCCATCTCTTGTCAACATCAATATGTTATGTGTATTATATTTCTCTTAGTTGTCCCTTACGATCACCCACGGGTAAGATAGGGGGTGGTAAATTATATTCTTACTCCTTCACCACACGAATATGTCCGTTACTTCTCCTTGTATTATATTAATGAAGCACCTAAGGCTGGGTACGTATTCTTTCTATAGAAACAAGAGAAGAATAAGGTACTTAGTTAGGTAGGTATAGTGTGTATCTTGTAGAATGAGTCATAAAACTGTATGATAAAATCTTCTGCTTGAATTAGAATGGCCAAAAACGGCCATAATTGTTAAAATGCGTTTTCTCTTTGTTTTTTACCGAGAATTGAATTGCTAATTATTAATTAACAAGGAGGCAAGTTTTTAAGATACTTATGGTTATTTTCAAATTTAAGTAATTTATTTTGCTTCTTTGATCATATTTGATAAATAATAGTAATTATAACATTCTAATTTCTGTTTTAATCGTTTAAATTTCGTCATGGTCAATATTAAGTCAATTTTGACACACAATTGGTTCACGTTTTTTTCTCGCTCTTAAAACACACTACTCTATATTAAGGAAATAATCCTTGTATTGCGGGGGACTTTACAAACATGCAATTAACGCATACAAATTGCACCCACACTCAGAATAACACTTTGCGGATCGCTCAAAGTATTAACTTGCGTGACAATTGAACCCACGACGCTGGGACGGTAGGTCGATATCTACTATTACGCCATCTCCGCAGTTTGTGTGTTTACTGCTCAGCTTAATCTAGCACGGCAATAAGTCCACTAGTATCTATCTTGATAAACAATTTAATGCAAAAAATGTGTTTTTAAATTTGACTAGATACCTATGTATAAATTAAAAAAAAAAACAAAATATTAATAAGAACACAATAATTTTTTTGAAATATTTAACTTCCTTTGTGAATACTCGTGCTATAGAATAAGTTCCAATATTGTTAAGCATAGTATTTTTGAAGACATAAGAGCGTTTCCCAAAGAGTCACCCGAACAGGCAAACACGTGAGGGCCGACATCGTGACCGTTTCTTAATGTTGTATAATAAAATGGCTCGAGTTAAAAGAAACTCATATAAACCGAAGAACGGCGAACCGCCGGATTGGTCTGATATATATAAACAAGCGACCCGCCCTCGCTTCGCTTCGGTTACGTCTACTTTCGCTACTTAGAATTCCTCTCGGAGAAGGAATTTCTTAAAATCCTATTTTATCTGACCTTTACAGGGCAGAAAGAAAGTCCTCACTAACCTTTACAGGGCAGAAAGAAAGTCCTCACTAAATTCTAAGTCTGTAGGGGCAGTATTGGAAAATGTAGATTTTTTGGGTTAACACCTACGCAATCCGCTTTAGGGGTGGAATTTTTAAAAATCTATTCTTAGTTAACCTGTGTATTGTAACAAAAATATGCCTACCGAAATTCAAGTCTGTAGGAAATATATTAAAAAAATGTGATTTTTACACCCCAGCAACCCCCTTGCGGGTGAAATTTCGTAAAATCCGTTCTTAGCTGACTTTTAATCAGCGAAAGGAGTATTCCTACCAAATTTAAAACCTGTAGGCCTTGTGGTTCTAGAGATGTTGATTAAAAACTGGCTAAACAGCGAACGAAAATATAGCAGATGATCTGATACTCCCTTCCTAATCATTATAGGGTAAAATAAAAAGTTGCAGTAGATATAATTTTATAAAGCGGTGTTTGTGGTTTTAGTATTGCAATAGCTATATCCTAGCACAATTCAAAAACCAAACAACTACTGAAATAGAGTATTAACCATCGCCGTAGCATGACACAAACAGATATTGTAATACAAACTGTAATGCATCGTATGAGCGATGGATTTCAGTTCTTCGATCAAGGTATTATCATGGCTTTGAATTACGATATTCTGCTTAGAAAATTACCGTCCAATCATTTCAAATTTCAAAGTCTATGTTCATATGAGGCCGTGTCCTAAAAGTACATGACCTCTCTAAAGCTTAGAAACCTATAAACACCGTACTAATATAGTGCGGTGACATTCGAGACATTTCAATTTTAAAAAGTATTTGCATTATACCAAACGTTTATGTGACATCAACCTTTTTAGAGTTCCATACCCAAAAGACAAAACAGGACCCTATTACTAAGACTCCGCTGTCCGTTCGTTGCTTCGCCTGTCTGTCACCAGGTTGCTCTCATGAACCGTGATAGTTGGACAGTTGAAATTTTCACAGATGATGTATTTCTTTTGCCGCTACAACGACAAATACTAACAAACAATAAAATAAATATTTAAGGGGCTCCCACACAACAAAGGTAATCTTTTTGCTGTTTTTTGCTCGATATTGATAATAAAAATAGGTAGACGTTTGAAATATTCACAGAATATTTAGTAATATATTCACTTTAGAAATAAATAATTAAATTAGAATAAAACAAATAGAGAATTTAAGAGGGGATCCCATACAACAAACATAATTATTTTGCCATTTATAGATAATGGTATGGAACTCTTCGTGCATGACTCCGAGTCGCTTTTGGCCGGTTTTTTGAATATAATCGAATTGAGTTTTCAAACATGTCAAAATAAAATGTCTTTTAAATCAAAATCACTAAGAAGTATTGATATCAACTTTAAAGCAAATCATCCCTAAAATAACTTTCCACCCCTTTTTAACCCAGTTAGGAGATAAATCTCAATAAAATATGAATCACGTCTTTCATCAATTCTGATAAAGAATGTTTATGCAAAATTTGAAATAGATTGGACCAAGGAATCACGTTGTCCGATACAAACTTTGCCCTGCTTTTTCACCTCCTTAGGGATATAATTTCGTAAAATCCGTTCTTATCTGACCTCTACTCGGTGAAAGAAATATTCCTACCAAATTTAAGGTTTGTAGGCCTTATGGTTCCAGAGATATCGTGATGAGTCAATACATAGGTGGAAATCTCTCTCTCTCTATATATATATATATATATATATATATATATATATATATATATATATATATATATATATATATATAGATATACAATATTGCCATGCGATGATGCTGTAAGAATACTATTACTACACACTACCCCCTTGCCCGTGGTTTAGGTAAAACTAAGGAAGGTATGCAGTTTTACAAGATATAGTTGGTCAATTTCCTTCCTATTCTGGAGTAGGTTCAAGCCCACCAGTGGTACGCATATGAGCTGGTGATGATGACATTGATTTCAACTGATTCAGGTGGAGTCAGAATGTTCAATTGTATTCAATTTTAAGTATTCATGTTGAGGAAATATACGAACCATACGTTACATGTAAGAAATGTAAGAATGTAGGAATGCGAAAGTGGAAGCATGTAGGTACCGGGGAGACCAAGACTAACCTACCTAGACTATATTGGTCACGTACTGAAGGAAGGTGGAGTCAAGAGTCTCCGAAACCGGCGAGCGTGTATTAAGAGAATTATGAATATTGAGGTAGGGAGTGAAGTATGCAAGGATAGAGTTCTCTGGCACTCGTTCTCTCTGCCTACCCTGCAAGTGATATGGCGTGATGAAATGTATGTATGTAAGTAAATGTAAGAATAATGAAATGGAATCATCATCAGTATTAGCCTGCTTATATCTCGTTTACTCGTGTTCGACGCTATATGTATTTCTCTTCGTACATATTGCTAAAGTTATTGACAATACTTTTATGAACGGCCGCCTGCCTGACGTCAAACCTTCTTGAGAATGTAATTGTTGACCAGACGGCATTATATTCAGTTGGCCCAGGTCAATATAAAACTCTTAGTCGGCTTTTACGACATCCGCGAGCAACGACACATTAGACGTAAATTAGCTAAAGAAGTAGCGAGAATATAACTATATTCTACTAGCAGACCCGGCCACGCGTTGCTGTGGCTAAGGTAGGCTTAGTAACACGTGGTGGTTATACTAATAAATTGTAGCTTATATGAAACGTTTGTACATTTATCATATCGCTATCTATCAAATACTTACTCAATCCAGTCAACAGATACCACCATCTGTTAGAATCGTTTGGATATAACAGATAATTGTGATTGTCAAATAATAGACAAATAATTTGCAATTAAATAATATTGTGACTATAAATTGAGATGGAAGCTATCCTATCTTTTAATTTGGATCAAACTACACATGCTGTGCAAATTTTATTAAAATCGGTTAAGTACTTTAGGAGTCCATCGCGGACAAACAACGTGACGCGTAATTTATATATATTAAATATTAAGATTTATTCATAGTATTTCTTCAGTTTATTTACGTGTCTCTGTTAAGCAGTGAGGCTGCCGGCAGGGATGTTTGCCATTCAGTATTCACCCGCTCTTATCTCAATTAGTTTTGGTCGACACAATATGTACTCCTCTTCCTACACATAACAAAAGTTATTGGCAATAGTTTTATGACCCGCCCCCTGCCTGACGTCAATCCTATTTGAAAATACAATTGTTGACCAAACGGTATCAAGTTGAGATGGTCCGCGTCGTTATAAAGTTCCTAATTGTGTTTAGCTTTTAGCCAAGTAATTGTTGATAGTAACCGCTACCACAGAGAAAGAATAATAAATTGTAATGAATGTACATATATTACTTGAATGGGAACTGTTCATAATTTATTAGGTTTAAAATTCTTTACGCTGTGCCGATGACTCATTATAACATCAGCTACCCGTCAGTGAAAGTCTAGTTAAAGTCGTTCCAACGATTTTAGAGATAAGCTGGAACAAACAAGCAGACTTTATTTTTTCTTTATAAGTATTATGTTGGTAAGTTGTAAGTTGTTGTTGTGTGTTGTTGTGTAAGTTGTTGTGTTGTATGTTAGTAAGTTGTATTGCTGGGCGTCGATGGATGCAGACGGCACAGAACCGCACTCTGTGGCATACCATGAGGGAGGCCTATGTCCAGCAGTGGACGGCGATGGGCTGAAATGATGAAATGATGAAGTATTATGTATATTAGGATTTAAATTCTTTGTATTTTCGTCTCTAAGGAGACGTGTGCCATCTGTTCGACATTGTTTACACATTGTACAGGCTTAATACTCAAACTTTGCAATTAGAATTGTAATAACCGATGACACAACTCTGTTATTCAAATTACTAAAATTAAGCATTTAATATGCTTGATTATTTATAAAAACCCAATTACGAGCGAAGAATGATTGATGATGAGTAAGTGGGATTCGAACCCACACCTATTAGAAATCCGTTCCAATTATGCTACCACTTACACCACCGTGAACTATTGTAGGACATTCAATTCTCGCATCGTATTATATTTTCGTCTTTAAGGAGACGTGTGCCATCTACCCGACATTGTTTACACATAAATTCTTTGTTATTTTGTAATTGAATACTTAGAATTAATTATTTGTAATATATTTTATTGGTTGAACGATTTACTGATTTCGTTAAACATATATAGTTTATAAGGTAATAATAGATACGATATTTCAAGGGAACTTCGCATATTTTAAACTTAAATACATTTTTAAATAAACAAATACGACTTTAATACGTTGTTATATGGTATATTATCATATTGCGTTTATGTGTCGGTACTAATTATCATTTCGACTTGGCACTTTTAAACTTAGAAAGTATTATTTTAATAGACCGAAACGCTTGGTAACCATGCAGGCTAGCTACTTAAATATACTGTATATATACTTATATATCGTATTAGTTTTAATGCCGGACCAAATACATAATGTTATCGTTTATTTTTTTTTTTACTCGTTCTTGTCCGCGGCTTTCCGTGCAGTTTGATTTTTTTTTTCCTTTTGGATATTATATATTTTTTTAATTGATACCTCAGTGGCTTAATTTTGATGTACTCAAGCACTATTAATTGATATTTTATTTTCAATGATCTCTGATTCAAAACAAAACCATATATCAAGTATCACGCATATGAATTAAGTATTTTTTTTTAATCATACGGCGTTTGCATTTGGTTTTTTCTTTTAATTTTAAATTTTCGAATCGTTTCGCGTGTTCGAATTTTAACTTTTGTTTTTAAATGTTAATAATAATGTTGAAAACGATTCGATCGTTGGAACAGTTAAATGTTAAATACAAAAGTTATAAAAGCCGTTGAAATAATTATATTTCATATAATTTATTCGAATAATTAGGATGAGGTGTTACAGTAAATCGGGAGCATTTTCGCCGAACCGGGAGCATTTTCGCCGAACCGGGAGCATTTTCGCCGAACCGGGAGCATTTTCGCCGAATTGCTCCCTGGCTGGTCGGCGCGGCGTGCGCCCCATCACGGCTCATGCCAAACGTGGGCGGACCCAGCTTCAAGGGCCGACGGCTGTATGCGGGGGTGATCCGTTCGATGGCCATGTACGGCGCACCCGTGGGCTCTGAACGCCCAGCTCAGGGCTGTTCTGTGGAGACAACAGAGAGCCATGGCGGTCAGAGCCATTCGCGGGTACCGGACGGTATCGACTGGGGCGGCATGCCTACTCCCCGGGACACCTGACGTGAGGGCGACGCCCCGACGGCGAAAGCTGTCGGGGCATCGACAAGAGAGGAACCCGCAAGGGTATACCGCCGGGCCGGCCACCGAAGACAAAGATCGGGTACCGGTGGCCCGCTCGCACGGCGAAGAGAGGTGTTTGCAGGGTGGGTCCATGGGGTTGCGTGCCGCCTCTTCCGTCTCGGGACGATTTGCCGGGGCGCGACCACATCCATGGTCCCACCTTGCGAAGAAAAAAAAAAGGTTTTACAGTAAATGATGGTCTATTATCTATTCCATGAGAAGATCTAATAGTTATTATATGTCATTTTTTTTCTACCCCCTGACATTGTGTATTCAAAACTTCACGATGATCGCTTGAGTAGTTAAAGCGTGAAAGCGTAACAAAGAAATTCACTGCCGCATAAATAATATTAGTAGCGTACAGGATTTATTATTTTTCCGTGTGGCAACACAGTAATAATACAAATCGGTAATTCCTTTCTTGTCTGTGGTAAAACTTGACAAAGATATAAGTGTAAATTATCTATAAATAAGGAGACAAATTGACATGCTGTATGATAGCGACTACGATTACTATCAACCGTTACTTTGCTCGAGTATGTCGTAAAATACGACTGGCAGCTTTATATCGACCTGGGCCAATTCCACCTGATGCCGTTTCTTAAACAATTACATACCAAGTAGTGTTGACGTTAGACAGACGGTCATAAAACTATTGCCAATGATTTTGCAATATGTATGTTTACATATCTACTGCATCGACCCCAAATAATTGGGGGATAAGAGCAGGAAAATGATGATGAAGAAAATAAATCGACGTAAAACATTATGGACAATCCATTTGAACAGCTTAGGTATAGTAGTTCAATTTCCTTTCTATTATAGAGAAGGTCCAAAAGACGAGGCCTTTAATGAGCTAAGAAGGAAGTACGAGTTCTAAAGTAATATTTCTACGTATGTGGTGACGGAGTAAGAATACAATTCACCACCCCTTAACTTACCCGTGGGTGATCGTAAAAGACGACTAAGGGATATAAATCTATGCGAGAGATGGAAAATTCGAAACAAAACCCTATACCAACACGTCTTACCAGTGTGGTATAATAGGTCACTTTTCCTCCCATTATTGAGGAGGCTCGAGCCCAACAGTGGGACATATATGAGCTGCAATGATGATAATGACGAATGATGAAATACGTTAAGTTAGAGATGAATAATTATCTAATACGAAGTACTTTTTATGTGAAAAGTATATGCATGGACAGACAGATTTTTTAATATATATAAAAAAAAGGGCGATGCGTACATAATTATTTCAAAATTTATGTAATTATTAACTGTCCACCTCCCAATCGCATTGTCACTATATATAAACAAGCTTTTGGTTTACGAAAAGTATTTTTTTTTTAGCCCATTTTCATAACAGAATTTTAGAATTTTCGACATTGAAAACTAACGATATTCGTAACCTCTAAATACAAAAAATAATCACAATTATAAAATGCCGTAAAGTCCGTGAAAGAGTTTAATTAATTTGAGTAAACTTCAGAGATCCTTATCATTCTGAATCTGGGTTGTGTCATTAAATATGTATCGTATTTGGTTGAATCGACATGAATTTATTATTTAGTGGTGGGATATTCGTAATAGAAAAAAAAAACACAATGAAAAATACGTTTTTTCAATTGCTTATAGTGGCATATAAGCCAATTGGTATGTGATACTACCGCTCAAGGACCTTTGCAATATTAGGTGCACAGCTAGACCGCTGCATACCGTAAGAAAGTGCTGAGGCCTCGTTTAAAAGTCCATGTCATAGTGTTCGCGAAACAGCACCTAGTAGCTCAATCGAGATCCTGCATGAGCGTTGAAAACGTATAGTTGAGGACCATAATCTTTGCAACTAAGTTTCGTTAATCTTTATTTCCTTTGGGAGTCATAAAGAACAGCTGATGATTCACCAGACCAGTGAATAGCAGCAACTCATAATACGAACTGCTATCACTAATCCGCCTGCAAAGCATGGCGATTGTAGCACTGTATCTCCTCGTGGACGTCGAGAGGCTGATGGATAATAAACCTTTCTCATCTTCTCCATATCCGTCCACAATACAAGAGAAATTGACATACTTCTTTTTTTTGCATTGATGTTATCATACCCTTATTCGTCTTTCGTGACACCCCTTGAGGGGGTGATGATTTATATTCTTACTTCATCACCACATGACTAAAGCTTTCATCAATATCATCTAAGTTGTATTGACGCGAACCTCCTACATAATGGAAAGGAAATTGACCTGTGCACTATATATACTACGCTGGTCAGCTGTGTTTGCGTTGACTTTTTATCTTGGAGTTTGCCGTCTTTTGCCTAATTATTATTAACAGATTACATCCTTTAACCGTCATATATGACACCCACGGCAAGTGAGGTGGTAATGAATTGTGTTTTTATACCATCACTATAAGGCCTAAACCTTTACCATATATCTTATTCCGAAAATTCGCTGAAAATATGATATTTGATTAAATATTACTATTGAAAAAATGCCATAAGTAAGTGATCAGTGAAAATATTCGTCGTCATCTCAGCTCATACACCTCCCACTGCTGGGGCTGAGCCTCCACCAAATGGAAGGGATATTAACCTACTTCTCCACGCTGGTCAGACGTGTTGATATAAGATAGTTGGTGTCTAGTGTGACTAAGGGATATAAAACACATATAACATCTATATGTTATATGTGTTTTATATCCCTTAGTCATCTTAGACGATTACGATCACCCACGGGTAAGATAGGGGGTAGTGAATTGTATTCTTACTCCGTCACCACACGGACAGTGAAAATATTAAGTTGTAATAAATTATTTTAAACGTACGAACGTACAATAATGCTTCAGTGAAAAATTCAATTCCACGTGGCAAACGGATTTAACACTAAGTACGTAGAATTTTATCTAGAACGTGTGTATGTGGCACTCGGCCAAAATGTATGCAGCTATACCTGATCACGTGGGCCGACAGCTGGAACATCACAGCGTTGTACTGCTATCTACAATTATTAATATATGAATATACATATATATTCCTTTTTATTTAGACCTTATAATATACCCTATAATCAGCATCAGGTAATAAGCATAAGCTGTGTGGTAGCAGCTAAGAATACTACCAACCCTTACTTTGCTTGTGGATGTCATAAAAGACGAATAAGAGCCTTATAACGACCTGGGGTAACTCCATCTGATGCCGTTTGGTCAACAATTGCATTCCCAAGGAGGGTTGCCGTCTGGCAGGCGGCCGGTTATAAAACTATTGCCAATAACTTTTACAGTATGTACTATGAAAGAAGAGTACATATTGTATCGACCCTAATTAATTATGATAAGAGTAAGAGAATTATGAATCAGCATCAGGTCAGTTACTCGCTTACCAATAAATACATATATGGTAGCCTATATTCCACCCTAAATAGTTGAAATGTAGCCTACCATATATTTTGAGGGTTTCACTGTCTCGCCGCAAACAGCTCAATCGTCCCCCAGACGAAAGAGCGGCGGGCGATTTCTACGCACATTAAACTGGCCCCCTGGACAGTTTGTTCGACTTCGATGAACCGGCCAGCGGTATAAATCCCCCCTGGCCAGTTAATAGGCTGATGCAACACTAAGTAATCGTATTAAAAAAGAAGGAAACATTTTGTTTAAAATAAAAATAAATTGAAACTGTACATGTTTAGATTATTGTTTGCGTGGGCTGTAAACAAATCCAACGAACATTAATAAAATTGTATTGGATTAAATTAGTATGCCAAAGACAATGTTCATTACTTTTAGCACTGCTTTATTGGGTTCGATGCCCGCACAGGTTAAATATTTGTCCGATCTGCAAATAGTTTTTGTGATTCTGTGTGGAATGTTTTGTGTCCTCTAATTATTTTTACAATGACTGGATTAATCTCTGCAATTTATATTTTCGGACTTTTTTTGTTCATCAGCCGGCTTACGTCGTCCCGTCTTGGACATAATCCTCCCCACGTGGGTGGATGATCGCTTAATCATTGCGCTCGGTAGACATGCCGCTTATAGCAGTTTACTAGTTTCGCCGAAGAGTGATCCTGTCTGTACTGTTGGTTCGCCCTTAACCAGATTTTACGACTATTATATGGGCAATTAAAGACTGGTGACGTCGTTGTATTTTTACCCCGTCACCACATAGATATTGGAGTGAATTTTATTATTACTATTTAATAAATCCATTAAGAAAAGTATTAACATGTTTTTCTTCGTTCGCGTATATAAAAAATATTTTTCATGCCAATTTTATTTTGATTTGTTTAAGAATGACGACTAACCGTATGTGTTTATGGTCTACATTTAATTGACATCATTCCTTCCTTATGGCAAGGGCAAACATTATCATATGATTTTTAGTTTTTTTTTTATAATTAGGGCTAAACTAACTACATATTGTCATCACTGTAATTCCTGTAAGCCAGGATCCATAAAAATCTCTATAAATGAAACTGGCAACAAATTTAATTAGAAAGAAAGGCATAGAAGTTCTAATGTTTCCCCTCCTAGGCAAAGCGAAAGATGTGAAGCAAAATTGACTAATACAATAATTAAGAGGATATACTGATACGTGAAATGTAGCAGTAGTACAGAATCACAGATATGTCAGAATTTAAGGAGCCTATATGAGCTTATTGAGCCTTAAAATTGATTGCAATAGCAAGTTTTTTTTATTACTTTTAATGCCATATGAGCAAGCTGCACACCTGATGGTAAGTGCTACTACCGCCCATAGATTTTAGAAAATACTAGTGGTACAGAAAGCCGCTGCCTGCCAATGAAAACTTCAAACCCACCTATAAATTTGGGTTGCCAGCTCCTTCGCTCATCGAACGATTTGCTCGGATGTCGATCTTCTTCGAGTGTGGGACTACCCCAGAGGGACCGACCGGCAGTTGTAGATAGAAAACCGTTAAAAGTCTGGCCTTACTATTATATATATTAAGTACGGAAATATTTTCAAGCTACAAGGTTAATTTTTAAAATATTGCAAAATAAAATCAAAATTATTTGCTATCAACATTATTGTAATAGCAGAAGTCTCTACTTTTTGTGGACCGGACACATGCCGTCCGTTTCGTCCGGAGCGACGAAAGGGCAGCGCGTGGCCCCATAATCCACCATATTCCCTCCTCACGCAATTGGGCCGACCACTGGTACCGATTCCTAGACGTCCGTGGCAAACCCACCGCGGCATAATTCCCCTGGTGATTATTTAATTGATTTTTTAGTCTTCCACGTAAAAGGAAGATGGCAAGGTGACATATGCATTCTCGAACCATCAACAAACGCATAATATATCGTGCATTATATTCAAATTAAATTTTTACCATATTAGCACAGTGTTTGAATGCTGATATGTATTATATGAACTTCAAGTCATGACTTGACTATATATGTGTAATATGACGATTACTTGTATCGTGCTACCATTGTTACTGTTTTATAGTGAATTAGGAAACCCAGCGCGTTTGGTTTGTTTGTAGAAGTCGATATACCACAGCGCCGCCTGGTGGCGAGTTACATCAATGAGGATATAAACCTTCTCCATGAAAAAATACATATATATGTACATACCAATTTTCATAATAATCGGTCAAATAGTTTCTTAGTTTAGCGATGTCATATATACAAACATCCTCTTTTGTAGATATAAATAGATATCTAAATGACTTACTTTATTTAGTTCGGTATTTTCTTTTTAGTGTTTTTTTTTTGGAAAATATATTTTAATATTAAAACAATAAAAATTATAAAAAGGAAAACCAATGATCGTATTGGATCTGTCTGAATTATACTGCACGATTTCCCAACTAAACTATGCTTATCCTCAATGATAGCTGCCAAACTTGTTATTATATTCTAATAGATTTTAGTCGAAGGAAAAATTATATTTTGTTTTCGTTTGCTGAAAATATTTTATACAATACTACATTTTATATAAATGAAACCTATCTAGATCAAATTATCACCCCTAGAAACCTCCTGAATGGTAAATGTCATTGAAATCGCTGGTGCCGTTGCTGTGTTTCTGAAAATGTAGTAATATAAAAATATACAAGAATTGTTCGTTTAAAGATATTAGATTTAATTTACATCACCATTGGCGATCAAAATTATTTTTTTAACATTCTTTTATTAAGTATAGATACTATGCTAATAATATTATATTATGTGACTATGCTTTTATTGAAATATTATGCGAAATTTCTTTATGTGCTGAGTATAGGGTCTTGTATTCGTTCATTGCTTTATGAACCAATATGCTATTTTAAACTGTTATAACAATATGTAACTAGCAATATTTGATTCTCATTTAATACTTTATGCGAACCATAATTATTGTTCTAAGTCTGTGTGCAATGTGTCTGGGAACATAATGATTTCTTAAATTTACGCGAGTATTAAACGTTTGAAATAAAACTAATTTTACGGATACTATCGCGTTCTTGGCTCGGGAGGACTGTCCTCCCGTAGCCATGAATGCGATAGAATCCGTAAAAATAGTTTTATTTCAAATTGTGGCCGTTAATTGTGTCTTTGTAAAGTCACATGCAATGCAACGATTATTTCCTTTGTCTCTTGTTATAAAACATTGTATACGACTTCTGTGTTGTATTCCTCTTTTAACGCAGGTGGTGGAAGAACATATATCTATTATGTTCAGCTGAACATAATAGATATATTGTTTGATTGTTCTGAATTATATTAAAGTTTAACAAACAGTTTGATCAGGGCTCGTGTCCAATATTGGGACGGAATGTTATTTGAAATGAAAAAAAAAAAAAAGAAATTATTGATATTTATTATAACATTATTGTCCGTGATGGTCGTTACAGAAGAACATGTGATAGATAGTTAAAGAAAATGTCCAAAACAATTTTTTTTTGTCAATTGACTTTATTTATTAAAAGCTCTTACTAACAACTCCGTATTATGGTGATGAGTTTGGAATTCAATGTGCCTTAATTTTCCATTAAGGAGTCGTAACTAAGGGCTTACCAGAAGAGCGAGCGGCACCACATGTTTGAATAAATTAGAACATCAATTGAGATAGATAATTTACCCAAGCGTGGTGATTGTGACGCTAACGCTAACCTCATGTTTGCCAGTGGACGAGAATACACTTGAATGGATGGATGAATGAATGAATTGAATTTAATATATGATACTAAATTCAATATTAACTAAGATCTTATTGAATGCTATATAATATTATATGCTTTACCAGTATACGATATATAGAATTTGAATAATGAAAAAGTTACATGCTACTTTCCTCATGGCGACTGAGTAAGAATGCAATCCACCACTCCTATCTTCCCTGTGAATGTAGTAGAAGACGATGAAGCGACACAATTTGTATGTAACATCTATGCAAATGTAGGAGAACTCAAAATAAAACCTTGTATCAACCAGTCAATTTCCCTTCTATAGATTGATGAGGCTCGAAGCAGTAGGTCTTTAATGAGCTGAGATGATGATAATGTTGACATTATGTATATTGTCTTTATATATTAATTGCAATGCATAACACAAATCCATTAGCGAATTCTTCGAGAAAAACTTTATATATTGATAATTATGTACATTTATAATTGATAGGCAATCAATTAGATAAGGTATTTGCGCGGATTAATTATGCGAAAGAATTTTTTGTTATTGTAAGATATACCGCGAAATTTATGGACTCATTATAAAAGTAGCTATTTAACATAGAAACGATTAAAAAAAAGCATTTTAAAAAAAACATCCGCTGAGCTCCAGGCTTGTTCAGACTGTAGGTCGAAAATTAACTATAGCACGTTGATCAGGCGAGCTGGTATAGGTATTTGTTTCAAGTTTTTCAACTCTTGAATAGATGCACTATCTCATAATATATTCCTTAATAGGCAAGACAGGGGGATAGTGAACTGTATTCTTCTTCTGTCACAATACAGAAGGAATGGAATAGCTGAATCAATCACTAGGAAAATGAGCAGTGGCTCTCTTTCTTCTGGACATTTTAGAGAAACGTTTATGTATAACATTTTTCTTACTAAAATTAGGCCGGTATCCAAAGTTATATATTAATCATCATCTTTCCCCTACTCTTATCCCAATTACTTGGGGTCTATACAATATGTACTCTTCTTTCATTGTACATATTGTTAAAGTTATTGACAATCGTTTTATGACCGGCCACCTGCCAGACGTCAACCCTCCTTGAGAATGTAATCGTCGACCAAACGGCATCAGATAGAGTTGGCCCAAGTCGTTACAAGGCTCTTAGTCGTCTTTTACGTCATCCACGAGCAAAGTAAGGGTTGGTATTATTCGTAGCCGCTACCACACAGCTATTTATATATTAATCATATAATATTTATATGTAAATTAGTACATACATACATATGTATGTAACATATCATCACGCCCTTGCAGGGTAGGCAGAGAGAACAGAGTGCCAGAGAACTCTATCCTTGCATACTTCACTCACTTCCTCAATATTCATAATTCTCTTCATACACGCTCGCCGGTTTCGGAGACTCTTGACTCCACCTTCCTTCAGTACATGACCGATCTGGTCTAGGTAGGTTAGTCTCGGTCTCCCCCGGTACCTACATCCTTTCACTTTCGCATTGTATATCTTCTTAACCAGACGTTATGTATTGCTACACGTGCCTTCTGGCTGAGGTGGTGGCTACCGAGAAGTTGTCCCAACGCTCCGTTCACTCTATTTCCTGCATTCACTCTTCGCTCTATATCAGTGGTGTACCTTCCATCTCGGCTAAATCCACATCCAAGATATACAAACTCATCCACTTGCTCTAGTACATCATTACATTAGTTCTTTTTATAAACCTTAATAGTAACAGTTTATAATTTATACGCTTATAACAAACGCATTACGTATGTTATAGTAACATATAAACGCATTGTTTACGATTGGAACACGAGCGAAATCGTTTTACAATAGCAAATATATTTTTAAAGAATATTTGTATTGGGGATTTGATGCTAATATTGGCAACATATTCATAGCAACGAGAGCTCTGTTGGCGGGTTTATTTACAAAAGAAAAAGATATATTATATACAGGGTGTCCCAAAATTCAACGATAAGCCGGCACCAGCAGATGGACCTACATATGACTACTCGAGAACAAAAAAGAAAAAAATTCTACCTTGATTTTTTTTTTCATTACGACAAAAAAACCGATTTCTTTAAAAATCGTCATCTTTTATTATATTATTAAGTGCCATTGCTACAATTTTACAAGTAATTCTATGATTTTTTTTGTATTGGCAAGGTAAGTAGTACTACTATCGATCACAACCATTAAAAATTCCAGAATATCTATAGTTTTTACACAAAAATCAACCAAAACTATGTTTTTTTCATAAATTATGTAAGATTTTGACTTTCAGCTCACTTTCACTCATCACAGTGAAAAAAAAAAGTATGAACACTACTGTGGCAAATAGTATTAAAAATTGGCGCAACTAACTACAATTCTAAAATGGTATAACATTCTAGGCAAACTAGCCACAAAAATATACTTAGGTGTACTATTTCAAAATAACAACCATATTACGAAAATTGTTAGTATTGATAGTAATCACTTCTACTATGTAGCCAAAATGTTTTTGTTGCAAGTTCTCAGAATTTGAATGAGACATGTGCGTAGTCCATAAGATAACATAAGTTAGACAGAGATAGATATAGAGAGATTAGAATTTACTATATTATTAAAATTACAATAAATGTTCGAATTGTTTGCCATTGGCAGTAATGCAGGCACGACATCGCCTTAAAAATGAACGTTTTATTTTTCTTGCATATCTGATTCTGTTCATGTGATCCACAGCCTGAATTATTTTTTGGCGAAGCTCGTCCAAGGTTGCAATGGGTTTTGAGTAGACTCTGTCCTTTAGACAACCCCAATAGAAAAAGTCCAGGGGATTTAGATCGGGTGAACGGGGTGGCCATAAGATAGGACCAAGTCGCCCGATCCAACGCCCTGGGTACTCTTGGTCTAAGTACTCTCGCACAGGGCGGGCATAGTGAGCTGGGCAACCATCGTTTTGAAACCACATGTTTTGCAAATCACTTAAGGGCACGTCTTCTAATAATCCTGGTAACTCATTTTGTAAGAAGTTCAAATAGCTATTGCCATCTATGTTTCCCTGTAACTCAAAGGGCACTATCACTTTTCCATTTATTATGCCCGTCCATAGGTTAACCTTAAATTGATATTGGGATTTGTCTTCTCTCACCAGGTGCGGATTTTCATTGTTCCAGCTATGAAGATTGTGAAGATTTAAATAGCCATCTTTCTTGCAGGTTGTTTCATCCGACCATAAAACTTTGTCTAAGAATTGGGGATCTTCCCTGTGTTTTTGCAGCATTACACGGCAAAATGCGACCCGCAGTGGATAGTCCCGCGGTAATAACGCCTGCACACGCCTGTAATGATATGGATGAAACTGGTGACGTTTTAAAATTCTATGTGCAGTACTTTTTGGAATTCCCGTTGCTACTTGTATGGCACGTACAGAGGTAGTTGTATCGCTTTCTATTTCATTGAGAACTTCTTCATCGTGTTCCGATCTAGGTCTTCCAGCGTTTCTCCTGTCAGATGGTATACGACCCTCCGAAAATGCTTGATGCACGTTAATAAATACGCGATAATCCGGATACCTTTGAAGAGTAGGGTACCTTGCTCGATATAATCTGCTAGCAGCGTTGGCATTGCATCGGCATTCTCCATAAATTAGGTGCATATTAGCGTATTCTAACGCTGTATATGGTAGCGGCATAATGAATGCTAAACACTTGAAAATAAGGCAAAACTTCTTTAAAAAAACACAAAATCACAGTCTAAAATAATGCCAAGTCAGGTCAATTTCCAGGTCACTTAATTCAATCCAAAGTCGTTAGTACCAGAGCCACTTTAATTAAAACAGAACGGTGTGCAGTAAACAAAGAAGTAGAGCGTACTGACTTGCTGTGCTGCTGAGGACATTAATTACTTCTCTACCTGCATTAATGTTACTAAACAATTAGCATCTATCTATCTCCCTCTAACGTATAATCTCTCTATCTCTGTCTAACTTATGTTATCTTATGGACTACGCACATGTCTCATTCAAATTCTGAGAACTTGCAACAAAAACATTTGGGCTACATAGTAAAAGTGATTACTATCAACACTAACAATTTTCGAAATATGGTTGTTATTTTGAAATAGTACACCTAAGTATATTTTGGTGGCTAGTTTGCCTAGAATGTTATACCATTTTAGAATTGTAGTTAGTTGCGCCAATTTTTAATACTATTTGCCACAGTAGTGTCCATACTTTTTTTTTTCACTGTGATGAGTGAAAGTGAGCTGAAAGTCAAAATCTTACATAATTTATGAAAAAAACATAGTTTTGGTTGATTTTTGTGTAAAAACTATAGATATTCTGGAATTTTTAATGGTTGTGATCGATAGTAGTGCTACTTACCTTACGAATACAAAAAAAATCACAGAATTACTTGTAAAATTGTAGCAATGGCACTTAATAATATAATAAAAGATGTCGATTTTTAAAGAAATCGGTTTTTTTGTCGTAATGAAAAAAAAAATCAAGGTAGAATTTTTTTCTTTTTTGTTCTCGAGTAGTCATATGTAGGTCCACCTGCTGGTGCCGGCTTATCGTTGAATTTTGGGACACCCTGTATAAACATCTGAACTTATAATGCCCCTCTACCTTAAGTGGAGTGGTTTAAAAAATATAAATAGTACCACACAATGTATTTTTTTATTGTTACAAAAACGATAACGGCACGTTGACTTTTGTTAATTTTATCAAATTATTAAGGAAATAGGATGTCCTTAATTAGCTGAGCGTGTTATAATAACTTATACAGATAGTACAGCGGTTTAATTAGTTATTTAACCGATAGCCTGGGTTCGTGTCGCAAACTGTAAATAAAATATTGATCCGATCTTTTTTTTATTTAAATTTCATTTGATGGCTAACGAGCACGTGATAGTAAGTCCTAATATGTCATTAATGGACCTCTGAAATACCAGGAGTACAGTAAGATTTAGACCCCCGGCAAGCAAATTGCTACTGCTTAAACGTCGAGTTCCTGCCAGTGTGTGGTACACACCTAACGAGCCATTAAGGGATGTCGACAGAAATTTGTCAGCAGTTTGACTCTACCACTAGACCTATATATAGTCTGCCTTAAATAAATATAACATAGCTGATTACGCATTTGTGTTCCCCTATCTTACCTATTTTGTTTGCATAACACGCTGAGCCGGAAATAATGCATCATTTACAATTTTTGTTATTCCAACAGTTGCTATGATAACGCTGAATATAGAACGCTTCATCGCCATTATGTCAGATTTATTAACATTTAAAGATATTGCTGCGCACTATACGTCGCAGGCTAATGTATTGTTGCCTATAACCTTTCTCGTTAAACAGGCTATCTGATAAATTTTAAATCCTACTTCATCATCATCATTCTCCTACTCTTATCCCAATTACTTGGCGTCGATACAGTATGTCTTATTTCATAGTACATATTGTAAAAGTTACCGGCAATAGTTTTATGACTGGCCGCCTGCCAGACGTCAACCCTCCTTGGGAATGTAATTGTTGACCAATCGACATCAGATGGAGTTGGCCCAGGTCGTTGTAAGGCTCTTAGTCGTCTTTTACGACATCCACGAGCAAAGTAAGAGTTGGTAGTATTCGTAGCCGCTACCACACAGCTTTTAAATCCTACTTATAGATATTAATATTAGCCAGCGGCAAAAAATAAGTAAAGTTTTATCATTTAAAGTATAATTCCATAAAGTGTTAAGTTTACGAAGATTTTAATATTAAAATTGAGTAGTTGCCTAATTAGTTAATATTAAATAAACTAACAGTATATTACCCTAACAACCTAGTAAAGATTGATTAAAATTCCTCGAATACTACCAGTCTGGATAAGAATATAATAGCCTCTGTCATTAACATTCATATATATACAAAAAAAACCGATTTAAGGGTGAAAAATAACATATTTTTTTGACACTAGAATGTACATTAAAAATGTAGTGATTAACTTCATTCTTTTAAATCGTTCTTAAAGTATTTTTCACGTCTTGCGTAGTTTTTTCAAATATAAATCAAATGTCATTGATTTCAAACTAGCTTCTGCCTGCGACTTCGCCCTGGTGGTAAATTGATAAAAAGGTAATCTATGTCTTTATATAGGCTTCAGTCACGCATTAGGTCTTTTTTTTTTTGGGCGGACTATGGATTGGTTACACCCCGCTTATCCGTCCGGGGCGACAAGAAGCGGCGCACGACCCCGTAGATCCGCCCAGCAACGTACCTATCAACGCTGTGCGAGGGTCACCGGAACCCGGTCTTTGTCTTCGGTGGCCCGCCCGGTGGATACCTTCGCGGATATCCTCTCGACTCGACGCCCTGGCAGCTTTCGCCGTCGGAGCGCTGTCCTCACGCGGAGGCCTCACCATCGTAATATACTGGGCGAATTACTTTTTTTTATAAATTATAGCCTTTAGATATGTTATTCTAACATATAATCTATGTTACTGTAAAGTTTTATCAAAATTCGTCTAGTACTTTTTGCGTGAAAGAGTAATAAACATCCAAACAAGTTTTCGTATTTATAATATTAGTTATTAAAAGCATCACTGAGTTACAATTTTGTTGATTCTATGTTTACTTAAAACAATAGTTGTATAATGTTATGCTAACTAATTTTTTAGTTATTTAATGTAACGTAATATGTTGAAGGTTATTTTGAGAAGGTTATATATTTATGTTTCCTACACACTTTGGGCAACAGTGTTACATATATATATATATATATATATATATATATATATACAGGGTGTCCCAAAATTCAACGATAAGCCGGCACCAGCAGGTGGACCTACATATGACTACTCGAGAACAAAAAGAAAAAAATTCTACCTCGATTTTTTTTTTCATTACGACAAAAAAATCGATTTCTTTAAAAATCGACATCTTTTATTATATTATTAAGTGCCATTGCTACAATTTTACAAGTAATTCTGTGATTTTTTTGTATTGGTAAGGTAAGTAGCACTACTATCGATCACAACCATTAAAAATTCCAGAATATCTATAGTTTTTACACAAAAATCAACCAAAACTATGTTTTTTTCATAAATTATGTAAGATTTTGACTTTCAGCTCACTTTCACTCATCACAGTGAAAAAAAAAAGTATGGACACTACTGTGGCAAATAGTATTAAAAATTGGCGCAACTAACTACAATTCTAAAATGGTATAACATTCTAGGCAAACTAGCCACCAAAATATACTTAGGTGTACTATTTCAAAATAACAACCATATTTCGAAAATTTTTAGTGTTGATAGTAATCACTTTTACTATGTAGCCCAAATGTTTTTGTTGCAAGTTCTCAGAATTTGAATGAGACATGTGCGTAGTCCATAAGATAACATAAGTTAGACAGAGATAGAGAGATTATACGTTAGAGGGAGATAGATAGATGCTAATTGTTTAGTAACATTAATGCAGGTAGAGAAGTAATTAATGTCCTCAGCAGCACAGCAAGTCAGTACGCTCTACTTCTTTGTTTACTGCACACCGTTCTGTTTTAATTAAAGTGGCTCTGGTACTAACGACTTTGGATTGAATTAAGTGACCTGGAAATTGACCTGACTTGGCATTATTTTAGACTGTGATTTTGTGTTTTTTAAAGAAGTTTTGCCTTATTTTCAAGTGTTTATCATTCATTATGCCGCTACCATATACAGCGTTAGAATACGCAAATATGCACCTAATTTATGGAGAATGCCGATGCAATGCCAACGCTGCTAGCAGATTATATCGAGCAAGGTACCCTACTCTTCAAAGGTATCCGGATTATCGCGTATTTATTAACGTGCATCAAGCATTTTCGGAGGGTCGTATACCATCTGACAGGAGAAACGCTGGAAGACCTAGATCGGAACACGATGAAGAAGTTCTCAATGAAATAGAAAGCGATACAACTACCTCTGTACGTGCCATATAAGTAGCAACGGGAATTCCAAAAAGTACTGCACATAGAATTTTAAAACGTCACCAGTTTCATCCATATCATTACAGGCGCGTGCAGGCGTTATTACCGCGGGACTATCCACTGCGGGTCGCATTTTGCCGTGTAATGCTGCAAAAACACAGGGAAGATCCCCAATTCTTAGACAAAGTTTTATGGTCGGATGAAACCACCTGCAATAAAGATGGCTATTTAAATCTTCACAATCTTCATAGCTGGAACAATGAAAATCCGCACCTGGTGAGAGAAGACAAATCCCAATATCAATTTAAGGTTAAGGTTGAACTTCTTACAAAATGAGTTACCAGGATTATTAGAAGACGTGCCCTTAAGTAATTTGCAAAACATGTGGTTTCAAAACGATGGTTGCCCAGCTCACTATGCCCGCCCTGTGCGAGAGTACTTAGACCAAGAGTACCCAGGGCGTTGGATCGGGCGACTTGGTCCTATCTTATGGCCACCCCGTTCACCTGATCTAAATCCCCTGGACTTTTTCTATTGGGGTTGTCTAAAGGACAGAGTCTACTCAAAACCCATTGCAACCTTGGACGAGCTTCGCCAAAAAATAATTCAAGCTGTGGATCACATGAACAGAATCAGATATGCAAGAAAAATAAAACGTTCATTTTTAAGGCGATGTCGTGCCTGCATTACTGCCAATGGCAAACAATTCGAACATTTATTGTAATTTTAATAATATAGTAAATTCTAATCTCTCTATATCTATCTCTGTCTAACTTATGTTATCTTATGGACTACGCACATGTCTCATTCAAATTCTGAGAACTTGCAACAAAAACATTTTGGCTACATAGTAGAAGTGATTACTATCAACACTAACAATTTTCGAAATATGGTTGTTATTTTGAAATAGTACACCTAAGTATATTTTTGTGGCTAGTTTGCCTAGAATGTTATACCATTTTAGAATTGTAGTTAGTTGCGCCAATTTTTAATACTATTTGCCACAGTAGTGTCCATACTTTTTTTTTTCACTGTGATGAGTGAAAGTGAGCTGAAAGTCAAAATCTTACATAATTTATGAAAAAAACATAGTTTTGGTTGATTTTTGTGTAAAAACTATAGATATTGTGGAATTTTTAATGGTTGTGATCGATAGTAGTGCTACTTACCTTGCCAATACAAAAAAAATCACAGAATTACTTGTAAAATTGTAGCAATGGCACTTAATAATATAATAAAAGATGACGATTTTTAAAGAAATCGGTTTTTTTGTCGTAATGAAAAAAAAAATCAAGGTAGAATTTTTTTCTTTTTTGTTCTCGAGTAGTCATATGTAGGTCCACCTGCTGGTGCCGGCTTATCGTTGAATTTTGGGACACCCTGTATATATATATATATATATATATATATATATATATATTTTTAATAAGGATTGACTTTCACTAAAACATAAATGTATATATAATTAATTTTAATTCATTTGAATTTTTTTTTAATGCTCTTGGTCGCAAACGAGCAAGCGGCACACCTGATGATAAGTGTTACTGCCCCCCATGGACCTTTGTAATTTAAGCAGGGGTATAGCTAGGCCGCTGTCTAACCCACCGAAAACAAAGATTGGTTACCGGTGGCCCGCTCGCACGGCAAAGAGAGGCGCTTTCAGGGTGGGTCTATGGGGTCGCACGTCGCCTCTTCCATAGCTCCGGACCGATTTGGTCCACCGTAAAAAAAAGACCGCTGCCTAACGAATGTTAATCCCAAACCTACCCAAAAAGTTGGGTTGCCGACTCTCTCGCTTACCGAACTAAGCACAGCAGTAAGTAGCCCAGGCGTCGATTTTCTGCAAGAGTGTGGTATTATCCCGGATGAACAAGTCCTCGGCTGTAGACAACAAACTCAACAGCGTGGTCCTACCAGAACATACTATTTAAGTTTAAATTTAAAAACAAATACAAACTTGATCAAATCCTTAAAAATAATTTTTATTTTAAAAGTGTACTTAATACTCGCGTACACATTATACATCATTAATTTTGTTTAGCGACAGAAATTATACCATAGAAAATTTAGTACTGGTTGCTCACCGGAGATAAAAAGGGTAGTGTATGCCTATAGACTATAGCTTATCTCAAAAAGGATACAAATTATATTACGATATTTCCAAATCTATAGATACAATGACAGAATGACTTGGATTCATTCAGCTTTAACAATAAACCCGTAGACATTTACCACTGATACAAATATTTGCATCACCATTTACGTTTATAGAAATATTATAATATCACATCATATTTGTCCCTTTGTTGGGTTATAGTCTACTCCAAAATAGAAGGAGTATTGACCCACTATACCACGCCGGAGATCTGGTGGCATTTTTTTTTGCTGCGAGCTATGGTATGCTCACGCCCTGCTTGATCCGTCCGGGGTGATAGAACGAACGGCACATGACCTCAACGCGATTTTCAACGTCGTGCTAATGGGCTATCGGTACTCGGTCCTTAGGTGACCCAGACGTTATTTTTTGCGACTTAGTTTTTAGCCGCAGACAGCTATGACAAGTTTACCCGGATTGTGGGTGAACGCTGAGGGCTCTCAACTCGAAGTGGCCGAGACACGTTGGCATAAAGTTTTATTTGGAATTTTCTTTATCTTATTATATGTACGACTGTACGTATCCTTCAGTAGTATTTATTTTTATTTTTGAAAATATCCACGGACAAGATACAGTGATTGAGTGTGAGCATAATGTTATATATGAATTGTTTTGATAGATTTATTACCTCCGGCCGACTTATTTATATTCAAGCAATGTTCTATTATTGCAATTTATCATATGTACGATACTGTCTTATCTTGTGGCCGATGTGATATGAACAAAAATACTATATATAATCGATTTGTATTGCACTTCACACACATAACTGCTGATAATTTATATATACACATATATTATTTATTCGTAATATAGCCTATGCATTGGATATAGTTTGTGTAGAGTTCGTTGATGGACTGACAAATGTATGCATTTCTTTTATGACTTTCGTCACTGCCGGTGGTGGCAAACGTGCAAGGAGCATACCTGATGGTAAGTGATACTGCCGCTCATGGATCTTTGCAATACCAGGGCGTAGCTAGACCTACCGCGAAAAAGTGCTCTTTTCAAACCTTCTTTAAAAAAGGATGTCATAGCGCTAGGGAAACACAGCAGCAGGTAGCTCGTTCCAGATCCTGCACAGACGTGGGATAAATGAACGCTGAAAACTTATAGTTGATGACCGTATTGTTTTTAGGTGAAATGGATAAATCCTGCTACGATTTCGAGTGGTATGGTAGTAAAACGGTGACAGTGGTACCAAGTCAAACAGTTCCTCGGAGTACTCCTCGCCAACGAGCCTGTAAACTACACAGAGTGTCCCAAAGTCTTTCCGCCTCTCCAACGCTCCAGCTTTTTTTTTTTGGTGTCGATAATATGTCCTCTCCATCCATACAAATCTATCAGACGTCGTCTCTGTCATCACTCCTTGTCTATCCATGTCATGCTTCGCGCAGTCAATCCATCTTTTCATTGTTCTGTTCTTATCCTTTTAACATTAATATTTAAAACTTTCCTCACAACATTACTTTCATCAGTAGTACAATTCATTCAGTTCCACAATTAGGTTCTATGAAGAGAGGTAAAATTGACCTGGTATACCACCCTGGTCAGAAGGGTTGACTCCTATGTTTTTATCTCGATTTTTTCTACTACTTTGTATAGATGTAATCGTGTCACTTAGTGGCCTAAAGAACACCGAACAGGGTGGAAAGTGAATGGTATTTTTTTTTATTCTTACTACAAAGAGTTGTTATATAGTTTTATGAAAGTTATTCACGTAATGCTATGAAAATTAATGGCTGAATTAAACATTGTTTTAGTTTGAATTTTATTGAACACCATTGAATAAAATGCTAATTTACCGCACGCGTAATTCCTTTCATAGACTAAGATAAGATATACGGAGCGCATCGTGCTAACGTTTGAAATATCAAAATTGATATACATATAATAGTAAGGGAATGCGATTTAGAGACACTCTTTATAGGTAGTACATACGTATAAGTACATTAAAAATAATTCAAAATTTTAACATGGAAATAAAAAGGACTTCAAAGCAAAGTTCGCATTATTGGGGTAACACAAAAACTGCTTGTCAGATTTTGATGAAATTCAAATGGAACATTAGAAGCTATCCGTTCGGTGACGGAGTTAGAATACAATTCACTACCGCCCTATCTTACCCGTGGGTGTTCGTAAGAGGCGACTAAGGGATATAAAACACATATAACATCTATACAAGAGAGGGAAGGCTCGAAACAAAACCCTATACCAACACGTCTGACCGACGTGGTATAGTAGGTTAATTTCCCTCCCATTATGTAGGAGGCTCGGGCCCAGCAGTTGGACGTGTATGAGCTGATATGATGATGATGATGAGAAGCATCACAGCTTTCAATAAAAAATAATTATCAGAATCTATTCACCTAGCAAAAGGCTCTGAGTTAACACATAAAATTGTCTAGTTGAAGATCTTCTTTTTCTGAGGACTTTCAATAAATAAACCTATGCAGTATTTGTGTACAATCATCATCCTGCTCTTCATTTCCACTCTCCTGCTCTTGTCCCAATTACTTGTGGTTGATACAATATGTACTCCTCTTCCATTGTACATATTGCAAAAGTTATTGACAATCGTTTTATAACGCGCCGCATGTATTACGTCAACAATTTTTAGGAATGTAATTGTTGAGTAAACGGCATCAGATGGAGTTGGCTCAGGTCGATGTTTTACTTTTAGTCGTCTTTTACGACACCCATGAACAATGTAAGGGTTGATAATATTTGTAGCCACCACCATACAGCAAGTACGTTGAGAAATAAATGAAACTTTATAGTACTAAATTAGTAAATTTGAAATAAAACTATTTTCACTGACCGGTCCTTTTTTGAACTTGAACGGTGTAAAGTGTTCGATACGTCGGCTAATCGGCAAACTGGAGCTAATATGGACTAAACATGTGTTCAATAATATTTAAGAGAACATATAATTTAAAAAAAAAAATGACGAGCTAGGTGTTTCTTCCCGGATCTTCTCAGTTTGTGGCGGCTTGCCGATCCGGTGGTAGATTAATTTTAAAAAATATGTAAAATTGACAATATGTAAGTGCCCTTATAGGGCTTATGCATAATATAGTAAATGATTTGATTTGATTGAAAATTAAATACAAACGGCATAGAATCCATATAAATAGTTTTATTTCAAATGTTTAATACTCGCGAAACATCAGAAATCATTATAAATATATTAGTAAATTAAATCCCTTAACGATACTGGGCCAGAGAAGAATATTTTTTAGCTTTAAATAATTTGCGGTCACTGCTCGATACTCCTATTTATTACAGAATTATGTTTCATTGCCTATAATAACTTTTCTTGGTAATTACACTATATAACATATTCTTTTTCTTTTAAAAATATCAACTACTTTCCATAATAAGTGCGTTTAAAGAGTCATATTTTTTATAATAATGCATAGGGTTTTATATATTACTAGCAAACCCAGCCTGTTGGTTTATTTGTAGAAGTCGATATATCGCAGCGCCGCCTGGTGGCGAGTTACATCGATAGAGACATATAAACCTTGTCCATGAAAAAATACATACAGATAACTATTTTCATAATGATCAGTCAAATAGTTCTTGCGTTTTACGATGTCATATATACAAATATCCTCTTTTATAGATATAGATAGAAGAAGAAGATGATCAGATTTAAATCAATGATTTCGTATTTTTGTATGTTACAGGCGAAACTGGCGAGTTCATGGAAAGCGCAGGCCCTGTTCAAGAAGTTCGACGCTCGTGCGAACCATAAGGTCTATGGTAAGGGTAGAGTGAGTGCTTCAGGCAAAGTTCTCATCATTGGAGCTGGACCTTGCGGTGTGAGGGCAGCGATTGAGTGTCAATTACTCGGTGCTAAAGTTGTAAGTTTTAGTTTATAAAAAGTACTTCTTCTTTTCAACTCACTCCTACTGTTGATCTCTCCTGCCTACATAATAGCAGGTCAATTGGCTTGTTATACCTACGCTGGTCAGATGGATTGTCATAATTTTTATATCAAGTTTTCATTCTCTTAAGTTGGTGTACTTTACGATTTTTTTACTGTAACCGCGAGCAAGAGATGATTCATGAATTGACGTGAGGCAATTTTTATTTTATCTTTCCGTGTGGTGACGGAGTAAGAATACTATTCACCACCGCATATCTTACCCGTGGGTGATCGTACGAGACGACTAAGGGTTATAAAACGCATATAACATCTATGCGAGAGAAGGAAAACTCGAAACAAAACCCTATACCAACACGTCTGACCAGCGCGGAATAGTAGGTTAATTTCCCTCCCAATACGGAGGAGGCCCGAGCCCAACAGTGGGACATTTATGGTTTGTGATGATGATGATGATGAATTTTTATTTTAATAGAACGGAAACATGAAATGAAACCCTATATCAACATGTCTGACTTGCATATCCTAGTCAATTTTACTTTATATTGTGGAGGAAGCTTGACTTTAGTAGTGGGTCGTATAAGAGCCGAATGATGATGAATTTGTACTATTGCCAACTAAATTACTACATATTGATATGCCGTTTGCTTTTCAAGCTATGGCCTAGACTCAAGCCGCCCGCACTGTCCAACATCAACTGCAATCGCTACATCTCCTGCTAAGTGGCGGTTTGGGTATATTGCCCAGTTGTACTATACCCATGTTTAACAGTGGACGTTGATAAGCCAATGATGACGATGTGCGTGTCCTTATTGATCTAGCTTCTATATTATACATTTTTGTTTACTTTTATACGTGTGAACTATAAACAACTGGACCGATTTTGATGTTTTTTTTTTGTTTTTTCAAGTGGATTCAAGTATTTATTGCTGTGTGGTAGCGGCGAAGAATACTACCATCCTTTACTCGTGGATATCGTAAAAAACGACGAAGAGTTTTATATCCACCTGGACCAACTTCACCTAATGCAGACATGACAACAATTACATTCCCATGGAGGGTTGACGTTGGCCTGGCCTGGTTATAAAATTATTGCTAATAACTTTTGCAATGTGTATGGTAGTACATATTGTATTGACGCCATGTAATTGGGGTGTGAGTAAGATAATGATGAAGTGGATTCAAGTATTAACAATCAGACGCAATTAGGGGACACTGCGATCGTTTTAAAAGCAATTCATATTATAGATTTGTATAGAACATCGTCTTTTGGTTCAGTTATTAGTAGTATTTAATTTTCAATATTTCCTCTATATTATACTAGCAAACCCAACCCGTTGGTTTGTTTGTAGAAGTCAATATATCGCAGCGCCACCTGGTGGCGATTTACGTTAATGGAAATAGCATATAAATTTTCTCCGTGTAAAATTACATATACACACAAATTTTCATAATGATCGGTCAATTAGTTTCTGAGTTTAGCGATGTCATATATACGAACATCCTCTTTTATAGATATAGTTTTTTTTTAAATATTTATAGATTTAAAATTGTCATGTTAGGTTGTGATCGAGAAACGTGATCGAATGTCGAGGAATAACGTGTTGCACTTATGGCCGTTCGTTATACAAGATCTGAGAGCACTTGGCGCCAAAAAGTTCTTCGGCAAATTCTGCGCTGGATCCATCGACCACATCAGCATTAGGCAGCTGCAGTGTATATTGCTAAAAGTAAGTTATTTACATCAACTATTGAGATGAAAATCCTTTGAGGCTAGTTTTTTTTTTTTCATTATTTATGATGCAACTAGCAGGCAACGTACGTGATAGTAAGTGTTACTACGGCTTATGAACTTTTGCGATACCAGGGGTACAGCCAGGTCGCCGTCTCCCAACCAAAACCCACCAAGAAAGTTAGACTTCCGCTCTCTGGCTCATCGAACGAAGCACAATAGCACATTGTCACTACTCAGAAGACAATTTTCTATGAGTGTGGCACTACCCCAGACGGACCGGCTCACGGCTGTAAACAGAGAATTGTGGACAGTGTCCCCTACTACAACTAAATACGAGATTCATTATGTATAATAATGAGGTGTAGTCATTTTCAATGCCTTACTCGTGGATATTGTAAAAGACATATGAAATAATAATAATACAAGGGATATGGCGTGATGATATGTATGTATATATATATATATACATATGAAATTTATGCTAGAAAGGGCCAACTCGAAATAAAATCCTATGGCCAGCCATGAAGACCATATAAACCAGCGTTGTATAATAGATTAATTTGCCTATTATGGAGGGATTCTTCCGTGTGGTGACGGAGTAAGAATACAATTCACCACCCCCTATCTTACCCGTCGGTAATCGTAAGAGATATAAAACTAAGGAATATAAAACGCATATAATATATATACAAGACAAGGAAAAGTCGAAACAAAACCCTATACCAACACGTCTGACCAGCGTGGTATAGTGGGTTAATTTCCCTCCCATTACGGAGGAGGCCCGAGCCCAACAGCGGGACATGTATGGTCTGTGATGATGATGATATGGAGGGATTGCAGAAATGGGAAATCCAAATTCTATTCAGCGTGGTATAATACATTAATTTTCAAGGAGTGGGGCAAATGCAATTGTAACCAAATAAACATTGAAAAGACAAGTAGAAAGACTGGTATGGTGTTTGAATCATATACTGAACACAAACGGTTTGGATATTGAGTACCATTTTTTATTTATTTCTCTTGTCTGAATAGTTTCGTGTGGTGACGGAATTAGAAATACAATTCGCTACCACCTACCTCGCCCATGGGGTAGAAAAGACTGCTGTGAGACATAATATGCATGATATACTATTTATGTAAGAAGAAGAAAACTCGTAATAAAATACTATTACGATACGTCCGGTATAGTAGGTCAATTTATCTTTGTTGTAAATGAGGTTCTAGCTCAGCAGTGGGTCGTATAATAGTTGAAAGAATGACTAATAATCTCTAAATAGTCAGAAATATATTTTAACGTTATATCTGACGGTCAGAGTTGTATAGTAGCGGCTACGAATATTACCAACCCTTACGTTGCTCGTGGATGTCGTAAATGATGATTAAGAGTTTCTATGTCGACCTAAGCCAATTCCACCTGATGCTGTTGGGTTAACAATTAAATTTCCAAGCAAGATTGACGTCCGGCAGGCGGCCGATCAAAACTAATGCCACCTTTTTTTTGCCATATGTACGAAGAGGAATCATATTGCGTCGATCACAAGTAATTGGGATATGAGGAGGGGAATATAGTTCTGATTCAGAAAAACTACAATATATTTATAATACTAAAAGTTGGAGGTATCTTAAACATACAACTTTTAGTCGGGTGAGAGACTATAATTGCATATCGAGCATAGTCCCAATGTAACTTTCCAAGTGGACTGAGGACTCTGTGAAGGTCGCAGAAAACCGTTGGATGCAGGTCGCACAGGACCGTTTTGATTGGTATTCTCGTGGGGAGCCTACAGGTCCAACACTGGACGTTTACAGGCTGATAGATGGAGAGTGACTTCATTACTTCTGGGGCTTTTCGCATCGAAAGCTTTTACAATAGGATAATACTAGCCAAAATAAACGATTAATGTACTGTGTAAAATGTAAAATTAATAAGAAATGAATTAAATGAATAAAAACTGGGATGACTTGATATAGAATTGTGTAAAGGTCAACATTTGCGTTGATGAATACAAGTGCTTCTGTGTAAGGTCGTTGTAAGAATACAATTCATCACCTCACCCTCCTGGTTCATAAGTCATCACATTAGTGCTAGTACTTGCTAAACCCGTTATACACATATAATTTTCTTATGATAATGATGACATTTGTGTTTTAGGTGGCATTGTTACTTGGCGTGGAGTTTCATGAAGGTGTTAGCTTTGAAGAATTATTGGAACCGTCAGTTAGCGAAAATTCAGAAAGTATGTAATATATATATAGTATATGAATTGTGTGGTGATGTAGTAAGAATACAATTCACCATTCCCTATTTTACCTGTGGGTAATCGTAAAAGACGACTAAGGGATATAAAACACATAAAACATCTATACAAGAGAAGAAAATTTCGAAATATTTCTCTATACTCGTACCAACACGTCTGACCAACGTGGTGTAGTAGGTAAATTTTCGCTCCCATTATGGAGGAGGCTCGAACCTAATAGTGGGACATATATGAGCTGAGATGATGAGATGATGATAGTATATGAAACACTTTCACATTATCTGTAACCAATCATGCTCAATCATTGTGTTCGTTGATATATGTTATTCTAAGATCATATTCGTACCCGAGACTCACCTACCTAGACCAGATTGGTCACGCGCTGAAAGAAGGTGGAGTCAAGAGTCTTCGAAACCGGCGAGCGTATATGAAGAGAATTATGAATGTTGAAGAAGCGAGTGAAGTATGCAAGGATAGAGTTCTCTGGCACTCTGTTCTCTCTGCCTACCCTGCAAGGGATATGGCGTGATGATATGTATGTATGTATGTATTCGTACCCGCTGTAACAAAATTCCTGCATAACATGAGCGAATTCAGAACCAACAAGTTAAAATCAATTGACAGAATGAATTAGAAAATATTTCACTAAACATAATAAATGATCAACCTTAGCAGCTGGTCGCTTATACTCCAATTATCTGTCGGACTGTACTTACTTAAAATCCATTACAATATCTTAACTAATCATGTAACTAATAATTGGCTACATGGCTGGACTTCCAACAGAAGACCAGTCAAAACGCGGTAAAATACAATTATTAAACAAGCTAACTTCGCAAAATATATTATAATTTTCCAATTGATGTATCCAATCGTAACGTCGTAAAATACTTTCCATGAAATAGATTCATAACCTAAGTTTGACTGCGTGCGAATGGCGTAGTGGTTAAGATACCGACCTTCCGTGCCAGTGCCGTGGGTTCGATTCCTACATAGGACAATACTTTTTGCAATCCACAAAGTGTTGTTCTGAGTCTGGGTGTAATTTGTCTGTGTTAATTGCATGTTTATATAGTCCCCCGCAATACGAGGATTATTTCCTTAGTGCAGGGTGGTGTTTTAAAAGAAGAAAGAAGCAAAAAAAGTCATAATCTCGTAAATTTGTATCTCTTAAAGTTGCTTGCATTTATTTATTTAAATTGCGTTTTCAGCTTTAGGTTGGCGAGCGCGGGTGAGTCCCGTGGATCATCCGGTGGCCCAGTATGAGTTTGATGCTCTAGTCGGCGCTGATGGGAAGAGAAATACACTCCGTGGATTTAAAAGGAAAGAATTCAGAGGGAAGTTGGCAATGGCAATTACTGCTAACTTCATCAATAGGCATTCTGAACAGGAAGCATCAGTGAGTATGCCTATTATGATTTTTAATTTTCAACCCATGGACCTTTGCAATATCAGTGGTACAGCTAGGCCCCTGTTTGCCAATTAAAACCCCAAAACCCACCCAGACATTTGGGTTGCCGGCTCACTCGCGCAGTGAACGAAGCGTAACATGACATTGCCATTCCTCAGACGTCGATTTTTTGTGAGAGTGTGCTACTACCCCGAATGGATTGGTTGGCTGAAGACAGAAAACTGTCAAGAGAGTGGGCCTACCACAACTTAAATACTTATCTAAGCGAGAAAAGGAAAACTGAAAATAAAACATTTGATCAGCGTAGTATATTACCAATATTGGGGAGGATATTGGGGAGGATATATAGGAGGCTTGATATCAGCTATTGTTGGTATATATGAGTTGAAATGGGATGATGAATTTAATCTAAAACATTTAATTCAAGCGCCTTTTCTTTTTTGGAGATTATTGTGAAAATTTGGAGACCGAGACTAACCTACCTAGACCAGATCGGTCATGTACTAAAGGAAGGTGGAGTCAAGAGTCTCCGAAACCGGCGAGCGTGTATGAAGAGAATTATGAATGTTGAGGAAGCGAGTGAAGTATGCAGAGATAGAGTTCTCTGGCACTCTGTTCTCTCTGCCTACCCTGCAAGGGATATGGCGTGATGATGTGTATGTATGTATGTGTATTGTGAAACTCATTCAGTAATGATTACTCTTTAATCGGCAGGTGCCAGAAATAAGCGGTGTGGCGTTTATATTCAATCAGAAATTCTTCAAGGAGTTAAATGAAGTGACCGGCATTGACCTTGAGAATATTGTCTATTATAAAGATGATACACACTACTTTGTAATGACCGCCAAGAAACACAGTCTACTTGATAAAGGCGTTTTACTTAATGTAAGTATCTTCATATATTTCAGTTTATATAATTCACTGCCACCAATAACAAGGACTGGGTACCAGTAGACCGCCAAAATGGCGATTAGACATATAATACTAATAGGTTATGGCGCTATACGCCGTATCTTACACTACTTCAAAAGTTTTGTATGACTACTCCAAAAGTTTTGTAGATTTTGATTAGTGTAATTTGTGTCTGTTTAAGGCTTATAAAGTCCCTCGCAATACGAGAAATAACTTTTGTATTGTCGCTAATCTCTTTCTGATTTTCCTTAGAGCAGGGTGTTGTCTCTAAAAATTAAAGAAAAAAGAGGAATGAACATTAGCTATGCTAATGTTTATTCCTCTTTTTTCTTTAATTTGACACATGAGTTGAATATGCAAAAGGCCAAAATTTGATGTTCATTTCAATTTATAATGCAGTAAGCACGATACTACATAATTATGTTCTGACGGGCTTTTAAAAATAAAGTAAGGGCACAAATACTTAATCGCCCAATATTTACTATTATTTTTAATTCCTTCGTATGACCATCCGTAGTATACGACCAAGACCCAATTTTGACCAATCATGGCATTTTTGAAGACCTCATCCCTCTCTAAACCTGTCACGTATGTGTAAGTTCCCTTAGTGATGATATGTCTGTATACTCCGCAGGACTTTGCAGAAGTATCAAGACTGTTGAGCGTGGAGAATGTAGATCGAGCAGCATTGATGAGATATGCTCAAGAAGCGGCTCGATTCTCAACAGAAGGTCGTCTGCCCTTACGGGACTTTGCATTGAATCATTATGGTGAGCCGGACGTTGCGCTGTTCGACTTTACATCCATGTATGCTGCTGAGAATGCCAGCATGGTGAGTGACTTTCCTTTTATATATGCTTGGTGATCTTTGAGACTGGCTGATGAATCTTTTTCATTTTAATGGCTTTTGGTGGCAAACAGCCTACCTGATGGTAAGTAGGTCACTTACTATCATTACCTCAGCAATACTACAGCACAGTCTACGGCCTACCATGAGAAAAGATGTTTTCTTAAAAATAGACTCTCTTTTAAGAGTGGTAAGATGTGACAGTTGTTCCACAATGTTGACAGTTTTCTGTCTACAGCCGTGAGTCGTCCCCTCCGGGGTAGTACCACACTCTTGAAAAAATCAAATAACAAACAAAATAAAATAAGTAGCAGTGTTCTATGGGAAATTTAGAACAGCAATATCGATCGGTAAACCGCCTGCGTGGTAATTGATTGATGTTATTAGATCCCTTTCATGTCTGCAGTGCACTGGATTTATTTAAATTAACAGTCGGAAGCTGTATAGCTGCTGCTGCTGTGCTCTATATACTTCTACTTATCTCCCTTCCAGCTTATATCCAGCTTCCATCCATCAGCCCGTAAACGTCCACTGTTGGATATAGGCCTCCCCACGAGAATGCCATTCGCAATGGTCCTGTGCCACCTGCATCCAGCGATATCCTGCGACATATCCAGCTTAAACGTCGAGTTTTTAAAAAAATACATATATTACAGGTTTTAGAACGTCATGGACGACGTCTTCTCTGCCAACTTGTTGGTGATAGTCTCCTCGAGCCGTTTTGGCCAACTGGTTCCGGGTGCGCCAGAGGATTTCTGTCCGCTCTAGACGCCGCCTGGGCGGTCAGATCGTGGGGACAGAATCCCACGCCTCATCCATTAGAAGTTATTGCGGAAAGGGAATCTATTTATAGACTTTTAGGTAAGTATTTTTATATTCATGTCAAATTGTACTACATAGATAGCACAGGCAAGTTCGTATCTAGCCGAGGAACCGGGTGACCGGACCGGGGATTAGTTGGTCGTCCGGAGCGAGGCCTCACCGCGTGAGTACGATACCCTGATGGCGAAAACTGTCGGGCATCGACTCGAGAGGATACCCGTGAGTGTAAACCGCCGTGTGGGCCATCGAAGAAAAAGACCGGATTCTGGTGGCCCGCTCGCACGGCGTTGATAGGCACGTTATTAGGTGGATCTACGAGGTCGCGCGACGCTGCAAAAAAAAAAAACAAGAAAAGGCAAGTTCGTATGCTCAGAATAATACTTCTTTGATCCACAATAGATTGTTCGGAGGTGTGCATTTATTTTTTAAAGTCACTGTACCCTGTTCTTATCCTTATGGTGACGTAATAACAAAACAATTCATCAACTACTTCTTCGTTAAAGATGATTTTTTTTTCAATTAATCATTCGTCTTTAAGTAAATAAACCTTGTATTGTGGAGGACTATCATCATCACAGTCCATATATGTCCCACTGTTGGGCTCGGGCCTCCTCCATAAAGGAAAATTAACTTATTATACCACGCTAGTCAGAAGTGCTGGTATAGGGTTTTCTTTCGAATTTTGCATCTCTTACATATATGTTATATGCGTTTTGTATCCCTTACTCGTCATTTACGATCACCCACGGGTAAGATATACGAGATATTAGGTCCTTACATATGAATTCCAATGTGAAGGCCTACGATTGTAACTACTAGAGCAATCATCACTCTATTGTATTGAATAAAACACGAAACCATTCCGTTTTTATTACTAATAATTTCTATATTTTTCAGCTCAAACAACACCAGAGAATCTCCATCGTGATTTTGGTGCCTATACATTAGATCCGGGCACTCGGTACCCTAATCTTAACCGGACTGCGGTCAGCCCTCACCGTGTGACGTCATTCTATGATTCTGACGAGCCATTGCCTTTAGACGCTACGCCCACATTGAGGAAACGACGTAGAGGTACGTACAAAATTATTAATTGTTGATGGACTCCACGCCTTCATCCATCCATGGCTTTAGTGGATTTATTGCAACTTGGATTTAAATATATGAGTGGTGCTTATACTACAGAAGCGGAAGTATCCGAGGAAGCATTGGTGTCGTGGGTGGCTTGGTCAGAGCCTGGCATCAGAGCGGCCGCTAGTCCGGCAGCTCTGACAGAACTCCTCAAGAGATATCGCCCGGACCTGTTGACTTCCTCAACACCATCACGCACCGTCTATCACATTTTGCAACAGGAGTTCGGTGAGGAACACCTTTTATTTGTATATTACATATTATTTATTTTATGGTTACGAATACTACTAACCCTTACATTGCTGGTGGGTGTTTTAAAAGACGACTTGGAGCTTTCAATCGACCTGGCCTATCACCATCCTTATCTTACTTAGTGACATATATGAGCTGAGATGATGATGATGGTTGGATCTTAAAAGTTTTGAAATCCTTAAGTATGTCTCATGATTTAGTGCGTCTTTTGTATTCTCTCTTAGTACTGCTCACATTTTCCGCTTTGTTATAGCTTATTTACATCACACTGCTGGGCCAGAACTTCTTCCACAATAAGAGGGAAGTAAATTATGTTATCAGGCTGGTCAGAATGATGAGTTTTCCTTCTCATACGTAGATGATATACACATAATATTCCTTAGTTTTTATAGTGATAGGGCCACGCTGTTGACAGTTCTCTGTCTACAGCCGCGGGCCGGTCCGTCCGAGGTAGTACCACACTGAGCAGAAGATCGACGCCTGAATAATTGCAATGTGGTATTGCGCTTCCTTCTGTGAGCGAGAGAGCCGGAAGCCCAACTGACGGAAGGGGTGGGTTTGGGGTTTGTATTAGTAGGCAGTAGCCTAATTATACCCTTGGTATTGTAAAAGTCCATGGGCGGCAGTGACACTTACCATCAGGTGTGCTGCCTGCCCGTTTTCAACCATAAGCAGTAAAAAAAATAGTCGTCTTTTACGACACCTACGAGGACTATAAAATTAATAAGAGAATGGATCCACTACCAGTCTAATATCTGAATATATTCTGCTTGTGTTCGATAATAGTTTGCAGACGGTTTGGAACGTAAAAGTTTCCAAATTTTTATGTGCGTCTCACCTCTCTCAATTTAATAATACTTATAATTCTCGTCTATAGCCACCTTATAATGTTTCACTTGAATAAAATAAATATGTTGACAGGTATTGCGCCATTCTCGTCTGGTGGTACGTTGCGTGATGTGCCTGACGCGAAACTACGTTCATACCTGAGTCGTGTATACAACGCTTTCAAAGGAGAAGTGCCCCATATACATCATGAGACTGATGTTTTTGATCAGGTAATTATTACCTATTTATATTATATATGTATGCAATGTTGTTATACTTATGTTAAAATTATTCATAAATCGTTACACACACACACTCTGACACTTTTATATTAGTCATGTTTTTAATAATTTATTTAAAATGTACCAGGTGTTGATGACTTACGGCACGGAAACGTGGTCCCTAAATGTAGGCCTCATAACCAAGCTCAAAGTCACTCAGCGTGCTATGTAGCGAGCTATGCTCGGGTTTTCTCTGCGTGATAGAATCCGTAATATGGAAATCCGCAGAAGAACGGGTGTAACCGACATAGCACGAAGAATTAGCACGCTGAAGTGGCAATGGGCAGGCCACATCGCTCGAAGAACCGACAACCGCTGGGTAAAAAAGGTTCTAGAGTGGTGACCACGTACCGGACGACGCAGTGTGGGACGCCCCCCCACTAGGTGGACAGACGACCTGGTGAGAGTTGCTGGGCGTCGATGGATGCAGATGGCACGGGACCGCACTCTGTGGCGTACCATGAGGGAGGCCTACGTCCAGCAGTGGACGGTGATGGGCTAAAATGATGATGATGATGATGTACCAGGTGTTGGCAGAATATCAGCGCTATTTTATAAAATAAAATAGCCAAAGCTGAGCCAATAGCCTTTTTTGTTTCTCGTTAATATCATTTTATACCAGAAGTTGTTTTCCTTAGTTCTGTTTATTTTCATTAGTTTTTAACGAGAACAAAATAAATGCTCTTCTTTCTTTTTTTCTTTCTTTATATCAGATGTTTACGTATTACATATTTGAAATGAAACTATTTTTATAGATTTTATCGCGTTTATATTTATTTTCTTTTTGCTCATCGATTTTCGTTTGCAGTGTTCATGAATACGTTAGTGCTACTTGTGACAATGACTATGAACTCCTATAGTAGTCATTGTGAATTAACTCTGTATTTTTTTTAAAACATCGGGAAATTAAAAATCAAATAGAAATTTTATTGTATCCGTAAGAATAGTTTTATTTCAAATCAGCTTTAATATATTATATCAAATATTCGTTGTATAGTTTAACATGAGATGATTTCTGTAGAAGTATTTTCTACTTCAAAAACCGGCTAAGGAAACAAAGGACGGTGGGCAGTTATAATCTCCTGGGTAAATCATAGCAGCATCTGTATTCACCAGCCTGCTAAGTATAACGAATAGGGCATTATTGGGGGATAAATTTAGACACTAATGTTACATGTTTAAGATTTTTTGTATCTATCATATATATTGCCTTAGACGTTGCCTAATTTTTTTTAAATCGTTCCGTGTGTTGACGTAGTCAGAATACAATTCACCACCCCCTATCTTACCTGTGGATGATCATAAGAAACGACTAAGGCGTATAAAACGTAAAACGCAAACAAAACCCTATACCAACAAGTGTGACCAGCGAGGTATATTAGGTCATTTTCTCACCCATTATGGAGAAGACTCGAGCCCGACAGTCTGATATATATGAGCTGAAATCTTAACTAAAATGTAGGTGTTGTTTTCTCAGTGGTGGGACACAAGGTAAACTTTGTGTTGGCGAAGAAAGAATGCAGTTCAATATGCCCATTCCCCGTGGAGTAAAAGACGAGCAAAGGAGGCAAATGATTATTTTATTATATCATATATCATCACAAGGAAAAGTTAACTTTTCCTTGTGATGACGGAAGTAAGAATACAATTTCACCACCACCTATCTTACTCCTGGGTGTCGTAGAAGACGACTATGGGATATAATATATAAATAACATTCATCCAAATGATAGAAACACGTAAATAAAACTCGATATAAAAAATATAACATTTTTGACAGATAAAAGAAAGTATGAAAAAAGAGAAGCACGCACGTACATCAGATATAGAACATCCTGTGTCGGTTTATTCAAGTGAGTAACACTTTGTATTTACATGTTAATATTTTTATTTATATATATGATTCAGCTAAAGTTGAAGAGGCAAGATGCTTCTTTTATACAAATAAAAAATATTAATATGGATTTCCTTGAAATTAAGCTCGAGGCCTATATCTGAATTATATCCTATAGTGGTAGGGACATACATGACAGTTTTCTGTCTACAGCCGCGGGCCGGTCCGCCCGGGGTACCACACTCTCACAAATTCTCTCGAAAATTGATATCTGAGCAGCGACAGTGTGCTGTTGCGCTTCGTTCGGGGAGCCCAACTTTCTGGGTGGGTTTGAAGGCCTAAATGTACCCCTGGTATTGCAAAGGTCCATGGGTGGCAGTAACACTTGCGATCAAGTGTGCTGCTTGCTTGTTTGCCACCATAAGCAATAAAAGAAACATACATACATATCATCACGCCATATCCCTTGCAGGGTAGGCAGAGAGAACAGAGTGCCAGAGAACTCCTTGCATACTTCACTCGCTTCCTCAACATTCATAATTTTCTTCATACACGCTTGCCGGTTTCGGAGACTCTTGACTCCACCTTCCTTCAGTACGTGACCAATCTGGTCTAGGTAGGTTAGTCTCGGTCTCCCCCCGGCACTTACATCCTTCCACTTTCGCATTTTATATCTTCTTAACCAGACGTTCGTTCGGCATTCTTTCCACATGTCCGAACCATCGGAGCATTCCCTTTCGCATCTTTAAAAAAACATAAATAAGATAAAACACCTTTTTAATATATGAAACTTTTTAGATGCGGCGGACACAGAAAAATCACATTCGAGCTACAAAAAGAAACGACGCTCTGTTCGTGCGTCACAAGTAAGTAATGATCCAGCCGATTATATAAGAAAAAGGATTGGTAAACTTGATCTTAATGATATTACACAATTAGCACGCCTTATCGAGGGTCACGATGCTATAGATGACGTTAGGCAAATGGACAAACAAAATGATCTTCAGGAGCAAATACTTGCATTACTGGACCCCGATGAGTCACCAGATCCGAAAGTTCTAAGGCAATCTTTAGCGCAACTGCTTCAAGGTTCTACAAGGACTAAGGTAAAAGAACCACTTAAACTCGGACATTTCTTTCAGCAAAGTAGTCAAAAACCAGTTAAACCTCCCAGGAAATTGAAAGGACTTGATGTGAATACTATTAAAGTACCGGATTTTTCCGATATCTTTGACGAATCTGCTGACACTGATGCCACTTTAGTGGTTAAAATGAATAGGAGGTCTTTAAGTAGATCACCTTCTTTAGAAGCGAAGAAGGTACTTCCAAGGTCTTCTTCGATTGACAGTTCAAATAAATTTATTAGATCTTCCGAAAGTCCACTGCCTAACAAAGGGAGGAGACTGTCTGAGGTAATAGACAGCCAAAGATTGAGGCACTCTCAAAGTCCAGAAATTACATTACCATTTAAAAGATCTAATTCTATTGGGGCAACTGAGGTTGCAAATACAAAACGTATAGCGCAGCTATTCGAAGGGCACAAACGTAGGCATACACCAAGTCCGGAGTCACGCTCGGTACTATCAGGCTCGGCTACAAATCCAGAGATGGTTTTACGAATGCAGCGTATGGCTGAGATCATCGAGGGCAAAAGACGAGACACACCTAGCCCCGATAGATCCAAACGAGAGATTATTGGTAACCCAGAGATGGCTCTACGACGCCAAAAGGTTGTAGAATTGATCAAACAAGGGCAAGGTTTAGGTCAAGAGAAGTATATGAGACAGCAAGAGATTCCCCAAAGAAGAAACAGCGAGGAGATGTCGTTTAGAATGCAAAGGATGTCTGATTTAGTACAAAGAAAAGCAACTGAATCTAAACGACCGAAAGGCGGTCGCAGGAAGGCCGCTAGGGAGATTATGAAACAGAGATTTGAGAAGAGTCTTCAGATGTTGGCCGCAGAGCCGAGACTTGACTTTCAACCTTCGGCCGATTTGGAGAATGATTACGGATTACAACAGTACCGAGCATCGGCACCTGACTTCGATGAACGCGTGAAGAAACTGGAGAAAAAACTGCAGCACTATGTGAGAGACTGGCTGTGTGTCGCATGGAATGATCAGTTTTGTTTGTTGGGGAATTTATCTTTAAAGTTTCTTGTGAGTAACTGAGAAGGTACTTCTATATATTAATTATTACATATATATTGAAGTGGCATTTTTTAAAATAAAATATACCAGAAATATATTTGTAAATATTAGAGTGCCTTCTGAATTACTCCCATCTATAATTGTTAAAGATTTAATAAAGCACGTTTTGAAACCATCGATGAAGATGATTATAACATATGTTTCAGTGAGCGTTTTGTGTGTGCATGATGCTATTAATGTAATACCACTTGTGTTTCTTATATTTGACACAGTTTTCAAACTAACCATTTACCGATTTAAATATACCATTTTTTATACGTAGATATAAACATTATTGCCTATGGTCGCCGAAACAGTGGCTTTTAAGTGATGGCTATTGAAAGTAAAAGCTACTATTTTATAAATCTCAATAATGATTCACTTTCATGATTCCTTATTACGATGTGGAGATAGTTATGATGATTCAACTTTGGTCGATTTTGGATTTTGTCGCTACAATCTTATGAATAAAAGTTCTGTTATACTTATGTTTTAAAATGCTATAGAAAGAAATACAAAATGTCGCCTCTCTTTTAATGTTACTGTAATGTGGTCTTAAGACATACCCATCCTTAGCTCTATTAAAAATAAGTGTCTTAGTAAAGCTAAAATTGATGGTAGTATATATCAAATGTCTATAATTAATATTCTCTATAGGAGGAAGGTCGTATCGTTGGAGGTGGCGGTAGAACGGCCGGTGGTGGTGCCCGTGTCGCCCGCCTGGCTGCGGAGCTAAGCGGAACAACGACCAATTCATCCCCCATTCGACCGTCTAAACCTAAAGACCTCATGAGGTCCGTGGGCAAGATTGAGAGGGACGATTGGAATATGAAAGAAATCGAACGAAAAATAATGGAGAACAGGCTCGGCCGGCCCGAACCTAGGACTGCCGAACGTGTGCCGAAATGGGACCGGGAACAGGTCAGTCTAATTAATCATTACTATAATTGTAAAATTTTATCCTCTATTTCACTCCCTATTTTTTTTTTTGCATTGTGGGACCATGAATGCGGTCGCGCCCCGCCAAATTGGCCCGGGGCGACGGAAGAGGCGGCGCGCAACCCCATGGACCCACCCTGCACACACCTCTCTTCGCCGTGCGAGCGGGCCACCGGTACCCGATCTTTGTCTTCGTTGGCCCGCACGGCGGTTTAACCTTACGGGTTCCTCTCGTGCTGACGCCCTCAAGCGGTGGCCTTACGTCGGGTGACCGGACAATTCCCCGGTCCGATCAACCGAAGCCTCGGTTAGGGCCGCATCAGGCGCAGATATTCGCGCCTGCGCCGCCCCGGCCGCTGACAGCAGCCCGGGTCACGGGAATCCTCCCGGACTCGTTCCGCCGCCTCCTTCCGCGAGATGACAGCCTCGCAGAAGGCGGCGACCGCGTCCCAGTTCCTGACGCTGTCGACCATCGCTTTCGCGACAGCCGGTGGCGTCAGGTCGGCACCGATAACAGCGACGAGGTACCATACATGGCCATCGAACGGATCACCCCCACATACAGCCGTCGGCCCTCGAAGCTGGGTCTGCCCACGTTTGCCAAGAGCCGTGATGGGCCGGACGCCGCGCCGACCAGCCGGGGAGCAATTCGGCGAAAATGCTCCCGGAACCACCATCGCCCGTCGAGTACCAGACCCAAGTACTTCATATGGGCCTGGATACTGATCTGGATGGAGTTGATGCCTAACGAGGCGCCGATTGGCAGCCTTACGCGTGGCCCAAGGAATAATAGGGACTCCGTCTTATTTAAGGCCACCCTGAGGCCCAGCGCCTCGATTCACCTGACCATGTCCTCGGTGCCGAGAGTGGCCAGGCTCGTCGCCTCTTCGAGTGCCCTGCCCCGGACTGTGACGATCGTATCGTCAGCATATCATATCAAGCTCAGGCCAGGGGGGAGACTCCCTCTCAACGCCCAGTCGTACCCGATGTCCCACAGAGTCGGCCCTAGAACCAACCTCTGTGGAACACCACACGACATGGGCGTCCGCACAATGTCCCCTGCGGGACCCGCGCAGAGGACACTGCGCCCCTCCAAATAGTCCGCCACCAGCCGCCTCAGGTACAAGTGCACCCCATGAAATCGGAGCGCCTCCCTGATGCAGCTGAATGGCAGACTATTGAATGCGTTGGCGCCACACGACAATTTTTATGCCATAATGATTACTTCGAGTTTGAATGTAATTTGTGTTAATTCACTGTTAATTTGTCCCTCACATCACAAGGTAATCTTTCTAAATGAGGGAGTGTTGTTTAAAAAAAATACATCAATAACTATTATATTTCTTTTTTAGTTTTTGGGCCGTCAAAGAAAATTGAAAGAAGGCGAAGGCAACGAGGAGAAGTGGGTCGAAATCGATGAAACATTACAGAAACTCGACCAGAAACTCAAGGACTCCGGTAGACCGGATCAGGGTACTAGAAAGGTATACATTTATATTTGTTCATCACTTGGATTCGTCGATAACAAAAAATATAAAAAAAGAAAAAAACAATAGCAAAGATTTCTAACGCTTCCGCGAGTATTACATACATATTTGAAATGGAGGACTGAAGGAGTCCTGAGAACCGGAGAACTGTTGCGGGTAGTCCTCGCGTGACTATGAACTCTGTACTGTTCGAAACATTACGAAATTAAAAATCAAATACAAATGCCGTATCAGCTACAAAAATAGTTTTATTTCATAAATGATAATAAAGATACAATTTTCCTCCAAAACATTCCTCTAGTGATGACAAGATAAAAATACAATATGTCACCATCACCATCATAGCAGTTGTAAGAACCAGATAGTCATCAGGAAAGAAGGCAACAGCACTTTTCTGAGAAACTTGTAAAACCAAATGCATTCATCGAACTGCCTGCTCATTGTTCACCTTTGTCATAGGCTTTATTAACAATGGACATTTATAGCCCGATGATGATGATGATAATGAAACGCTATATTAAAGAGTAAGCAACGAATATAATGTCATTGCTGGACGAGCATTCTCTACAATAGGAGAAAAATTGGCCTACTCTGCCACGCTAGTAATACGGGTTGATATATAAAATCTTATATCGAGTTTTCCTTCTCTTGCATAGATTTTATTTGCATAGATGTTGTATGCATACCATATCCCTTAATCATACATACATACATATCATCACGCCATATCCCTTGCAGGGTAGGCAGAGAGAACAGAGTGCCAGAGAACTCTATCTCTGCATACTTCACTCGCTTCCTCAACATTCATAATTCTCTTCATACACGCTCGCCGGTTTCGGAGACTCTTGACTCCACCTTCCTTTAGTATATGACCGATCTGGTCTAGGTAGGTTAGTCTCGGTCTCCCTCGGTACCTACATCCTTCCACTTTCGCATTGTATATCTTCTTAACAAGACGTTCGTTCGGCATTCTTTCCACATATCCGAACCATCGGAGCATTCCCTTTCGCATCTTTACACCAATACTCTCTTTCATACCTACTCGCTCTCTTACGTCGTCGTTACGAATGCGGTCGGTCAGCCTAACTCCACAGATTTTCCGCAGAGATCGCATTTCGACCGCATTAATTTTACTTTCATACTCTTTTCTGCATACCCAACTCTCGCTTCCATACAGTAATGTTGGGACAAGCACTGCGTTATGTATTGCTACACGTGCTTTCTGGCTGAGGTGGTGGTTGCCGAGAAGTTGCCCCAACGCTCCGTTCACTCTATTTCCCGCATTCACTCTTCGCTCTATATCAGTGGTGTACCATTTCCATCTCGGCTAAATCCACATCCAAGATATACAAATTCATCCACTTGCTCTAGTACATCATTACCTATTGTTTTCTTACATCTGTTTCTTATCCCTTAATCATCTTGTTTTTAAATATTTTTTCCGTGTGGTGACGGATGAAGAATACAATTCACTATCTCTATATTACCTGTGGGTGATTGTAAAAGATGACTAAGGAATAAAATATGCATTTAACATCTATGCAAGAGAAAGAAATCTCAATATAAACCATATTCCAGCACGTCTGACAAGCGTGGTTATAGTAGGACAATTTCCTTCCTAACGCCGGAGGAGGCCCGAGCCCAGCAGTAAGACATAATATGAGCTGAAATACTGAATCGTTTAAGACATCCACAGGCAAGACAGAGAATATACAATTGTATTTTTTACTCAGTCACCACACATATAATTGTACACATTTAATTTATTAATATTATATTACAAATTTTCTCAGGTTGCAAGTTTGGCAAATAAGTTTGTTAAACAAGATGCCGAACCAACGAAAGTGTCCAAGGAGGTTAAAGAGATCAAAGATGAGGTAGGTAATATATTTGTCACAGAAGATAAGGGACTCAGTAACAGTGGACCGCACAAATAGCTATAAAAAGACTTAAAATAGTTTGCTATGGAGTTATACACCGCTTTACTTTCCGTGTCGTACGGTTTAGGCTGAGTATAACAGAACCCATAGCAGGGACGTTTTGAGAGACCCAAAAATATCTTAGCTTATATACGTTCCACTCTCGGGCACGAACCATATTTCTATATAGGATATTTTGCTTTAAACTATATATATTAAATAAGACATATCACAGCAAATAGATTTTAACTTATATTCAGCCTTTTATATACTCCGCTTAATTTGAACCAACATAAAAAATAATACATTAAACATTTTCTTATTTACGTGTATATCACATATCTCCACCCTAAATGGCGGAACCGATTTTGATGAAATTTTTACATGTGTTCAGGTGAATTAAAGAATGTTTTAGATTAATCATTAGACCTAGCAGATGGTGCTGCGATTAGTTCAATGACTTTTTTTTATTTGTAAAGAATAGCCTCTTTATTAATATATAAGCAGTGTGATGATATATGTATAAACTATGTATGTGTGTTGGTTTAGACTAAGAAGCCAACGTGGCGTGGTCCATCGTTCACTGGTATGCAGTGTGCAGCATGTGGCACCAGGGTGTTCGCCGCCGAGGGTGTCACAGCCGACGGGCTGCATCTACACCGTGCATGCTTCCGATGTGCCGTATGCAAGGCTGTACTACGACCTGGGTGAGTCACATAGCTCTGTACAACGTGTTTACAAAGATAGTAGAGTGATGGCTACTCTAGTAGTTAACTCGTGATCGGGTGTCGAACATATTTTTTTGTATTTTATTTGAGATTTATAGTGTGCTGTATGGTATTTTCTGTGTGGTGACGGAGTAAGAATACAATTCACCAACTCCTATCTTGCTCGTGGGTTATCGTAAGAGATGACTAAGGGGTATAACGCATATAACATCTATGCAAGAGAAGGAAAACTCGAAGCAAAACCCTATATAAACACGTCTGACCAGCGCGGTATAGTAGATTAATTTCCCTCCCATTACGGAGGAGGCCCGAGCACAACAGTGGGACATTTATGGGCTGTGATGATGATGATGATGATGTATGGTACTACCAACTTTTCCTTTGCTCGTGGATGTTGTAAAAGATGGCTTAGAGCTCTATAAGACCTGGGTCATTTCCACCTTATCAAATGGTATCCCATTTGGTCAACAATGCCCAAATTGGTTTAACGTCAGGTAAGCGGCCGGTCATAAAAATATTGCCAATAACCAATATTGTTGTTGATGATGAGAATGATGATGAAAATGATGTTGTTGATGGTGATTAGGATTACGACGATAATGTTGTTGTTGGTGATGATGAAGATAATGTTGATGGTGATGATGAGATGATGATATATGTTTATAGTAACTACACAATGGAGCGTTACGGTAGCCGCCTTGTGTGTCTACGTCACTCGGGCGTGAGTGTACCGGATGCCATCGGTCTTGCATCACAGCCGCCAACCACACCTGAACGTATCAGCCTCGAGTTATCAGACAGCGGTGCCAGGGAGATAGATGAAGACGAATGGACTGATCGCAACTTCCTTGCATCGGAGACATCTGGAGCCGGTGGACTTAGGTATCACTAATTTTATTCGCTACTGCGCGTTAAATTTTTTGAAGTGAAAACTTCTTTAGGCGCGTTGAGCGTTTTTGGAGGGGAAAAACTTATAGGTTCGCGTCACCGACATGCTAATGCTAATAGTATATCTATAGCTATGTGAAAACTTCTTTAGGCGTGTTGAGCGTTTTTGGAGGGGAAAAACTTATAGGTTCGCGTCACCGACATGCTAATGCTAATAATATATCTATAGCTATATGAAAACTTCTTTAGGCACGTTGAGCGTTTTTGGAGGGGGAAAACTTATAGGTTTTTATTTTTATATAAAAATTAGAAAATTATTATTATTTCAATTAGTCTTAAGTTAATAGTTTTCACTTCTATAGGCAGTCCCCATAACTGCCTGTTGTTTTTTTTTTATTATGTTGTTAACTATCATTTTCATTATTTTGTAATGAAGAATAAAAAAGCGTGGCTGGACTATGTCTCTTCTTTGAATCTGAATGACAGTATGACTGAACAGAAGAAAGAAATATATCGGCAATGTAAGAATGACACCAAGGCCTTAGTGAAAGAGAAACGTGATAGAGCAAGTATGAGTGCAGAAGATAGGCTGACTAAAAACTTCGAGGGTAACACCAAACTCTTTTGGAGGGAGGTGAAGAAGTCGCGGAGTGGTTGGTCAGCCTTCAGAATGAATAAAATAAGGTCTAAAGGTGGAGACATTCTTACACAAACACAAGACGTGTTAAGCCGATGGAGTGAATATTTTGGCGATATGTATGCGGATGCTACGGTTGGCGCCGGTGTCGCATGTGGTCTAGTAGATCAGCATTCGGCGACGGCGTCCTCCGATGGCATCAGTATGGATGAAGTTGAATGGGCGATAAGAAGTTTGAGAAATGGTAAGGCAGCGGGCATTGATATGGTGTCTGCCGAGATGATCAAGCTTGGTGGCTCCTGTGTCCGGGAGGCGTTCCTGTTGCTCCTCAATTTATGTTGGAGCTCGGGAATGGTTCCCGGGGACTGGAATAGCGCAGTCATCGTGCCTTTGTTTAAAAACAAGGGTTCACGTTATGACTGCGCAAATTACAGAGCCATAAGCTTGACCAGTTTGGCAGCAAAAGTGTATGGTAAAATTATTGAAAGGAGAATGAGGATGGTGTCCGATGGTTTACTGTGTGAGACACAAGGAGGTTTCAGGAGTGGAAGGGGATGCATGGATCAAGTGTTCTCTCTGCGCAACATTGTGGAGAAGCATCTGGCCCTAGGTCAGAGGGTTTTCTGCAGTTTTGTGGATCTGGAGAGAGCATTTGACACGGTTGTACGAAAGGAACTTTGGGGCATTTTACCGGAGTATGGTATTAACGGTAAACTGCTGCAGGCTGTGCAATCCAGTTACATGGGCTGTAGAGCCTGTGTGCGGCTGGATGGTGGAATGTCGCCTTAGTTTGACGTCAATATCGGCGTTAAGCAGGGCTGCGTTCTATCAGCCAGGCTGTTTATCATATATCTGGATAAATGTCTCCAAAGGTTGAACGATATGAATGTGGGAGTCCAGATGGGTGACTCAGTGGTCTCTGCTCTGCTTTATGCAGATGATGCAGTCCTGCTGGCACAGTCAGCGACTGACCTGCAGACCCTAGTCGACACAATGACAGAAGATTGTAAGAAAAGGGGTCTACGCGTGAATGTGAGCAAAACCAAAATAATGGTCTTTGAAAGAGATGAAGCTAGAACAGATGTAAGAGTAACAATAGGTAATGATGTACTAGAGCAAGTGGATGAATTTGTATATCTTGGATATGGATTTAGCCGAGATGGACGGTACACCACTGATATAGAGCGAAGAGTGAATGCGGGGAATAGAGTGAACGGAGCGTTGGGGCAACTTCTCGGCAGCCACCACCTCAGCCAGAAGGCACGTGTAGCAATACATAACGCAGTGCTTGTCCCAACATTACTGTATGGAAGCGAGAGTTGGATATGCAGAAAAGAGTATGAAAGTAAAATTAATGCGGTCGAAATGCGATCTTTTCGGAAAATCTGTGGAGTTAGGCTGACCGACCGCATTCGTAACGACGATGTAAGAGAGCGAGTAGGTATGAAAGAGAGTATTGGTGTAAAGATGCGAAAGGGAATGCTCCGATGGTTCGGACATGTGGAAAGAATGCCGAACGAACGTCTGGTTAAGAAGATATACAATGCGAAAGTGGAAGGATGTAGGTACCGAGGGAGACCGAGACTAACCTACCTAAACCAGATCGGTCAGGTACTGAAGGAAGGTGGAGTCAAGAGTCTCCGAAACCGGCGAGCGTGTATGAAGAGAATTATGAATGTTGAGGAAGCGAGTGAAGTATGCAGAGATAGAGTTCTCTGGCACTCTGTTCCCTCTGCCTACCCTGCAAGGGATATGCCGTGATGATATGTATGTATGTATGTATGTAAGAATAAAAAAAAAATTATATAATAAACTTAGTTTACTGTGTGGTGACGGAGTAAGAATACAATTCACCAACTCCTATCTTGCTCGTGGGTTATCGTAAGAGATGACTAAGGGGTATAACGCATATAACATCCATGCAAGAGATGGCAAACTCGAAACAAAACCCTATACCAACACGTCTGACCAGCGTGGTATAGTCGGTCAATTACCCTCCCATTACGGAGGAGGCTTGAGCTCAACAGGAACATATATGAGCTGATATAATAGCTTATGTAAATCGTTCAAATATTGAAAAATGTATTTATCTATTTTTACTGAAGAGTATTTGTACTTATTTGAAGATATTGAATAAAGTTTTGACTGGCACAGATGGGGTAGTGGTTAAGGTACCGATGTTACGTCTCAGTCGCTTAGTTCGATACTGCGCAGGACAATACTTTGTGCTAGGGTTGTCTACTTTGAAAAAACATCGATGTTTTTTTCGATTCGATAAATCGAAACTGTACATCGATGTCTTTCGATGTATCGGATGAAAACATCGATGTCTTTCGATGTATCGGATGAAAACATCGATGTTTTTAAACATCGAGTACTTTTTCTAAAGTCATATCAAAAGTGTTACTTCTAAAATAAAAAAGGTCTTTTTTGTGGCATTTATACCTATTCCAATCCCTTATAAAACTGACTTCTAAAAAAAAGGTCCTTTTTGTGGCATTTATACCTATTCCACAGTCCCTTATCAAAGAGATTTCTAAAAAAAAAGGTCTTTTTTGTGGCATTTACTGGTTATCATCGTTTCGATGTTTTATGAAAAAACATCGATACGTCGAGTATTTGGATAGCTCTTCAAAACATCGGATCGATTCGATGTATCGCATTGTAAACATCGATGTTTTCGATGGATCGATGTATATCGAATATCCCTACTTTGTGCGATCCACAAACTGTTATTCTGAGTCTGGACGTAATTTCGTGCAGTCCCCCGCAGTACAAGGATTATTTCCTTTGTACAGGATGCTGTTTTTTTTAATACGATTTTCTTTCTATACAACCTTGACTGTTGCGTTTCTCCGCTTTGAAATTGTAATTCATAATAGTCTTTTCTTGAGTCATGTCTCTACGTCATAAATTGAAAATTCTGACTGAAAGTTCTTCGTTCTTTCTGGCTGAAAGTTGAAGCAACTTCGGCTTGACGTTGATTATATTCGACCAGTCTCTTTACATACAATGCTTTATTCGTTTCTTTCTATTTATCCATGTAATATTGAAGAAGAGAATTCCTTTCAATTTAAGAAATGAAACGTTTAAGATATAAACCTTTAAGATAAGAATAAAAATGTCGATGCTCCTTACTAGTTCGTGGCAACGCAGCAGCTCTGTGGAAATACATAAACACGTCGCTGCTATCGCCAACCCGCTCGTTAAGCGTGGCGATTATGTCAACATACACTCATTTAGAACTACGTTTTGAACTGGATGATGATTATGAAGCATATAACAGTACTTGAAGTTCAACTCATAAGTTGTTATGAGTTATCATCATCATTTCGGCTCATATATGTCCCATATGTCCCAATACTGGACTCGAGCCTTCTCCATAATGAAGGGGAATGGACCTACTATACCACGCTGATCAGACGTGTTGATATAGAGTTTTATTTCGAGTTTTCTTTCGCTTGCATAGACGTTATATGCGTTTTATATCTCTTTTACCATCACGCGTAGGATAGGGGGTGGTCAATTGTATTCTTACTCCGTAAACACAGGGATAAAGATTGTTACATAATAAACGTTGATATTTCAGTGACGAGGAGGAGTCCAGCTCTGAAGAATACACAGATGCGGCGGACAGCGACAACGAGGCGGTCGCGTCCCCAGCGCCGCTGGAGTCCGCCGCACGGCCCGATCATAACGCATACGCATCGGACGATTCCGTCGTATACATATCAGATGATTCGTTCGGATACGACGACTATTCGGACGATGGTAAGACTTTTGTTTATTGAAGTGAATGCTTCTTTTGACGCGCCCCACACAGATTTTTTCGTAGGTTGTGAGGCTGACCCGTCACGCTCTGAGGTGAAAGGCTCGATCGGGTGAACTCGGGATCGCCGAGTGTACCCGAGCGAGAATGATACAGTCAGCTATTCTTCACGGTTGTGTCGCTGTGTTTACTATATTTTTATTTATATGTAATAATTATTATTATTAATTACTATTAATTATTCAATAGTTATTTTTTGACGGCTAGCTATGGTATGGTCACACCCATACATACTCCGTGTGGCACACTTTTTATTTTTTGCTTTTGTTTTTTGGAGTTTACTCCTTGAGAATCAATTTTCATATATGGCGCCCGGTATGAGAAAAATTTGAGGAGTAAAATCTAGTGATCGAATGACCTCGTTACGTTTTTGGTGCGCAACCTATTCTGCGCACCTTTCACTTTCTGACGTGAGATAATACTTCACTGAACAGTTTTAATAAATGTAAATAAATATATATATATATATATATATATATATATATATATATATATATATATATATATATATATATATATATATATATATATTTATGTTATTTTTAGTCAAATGAGCTTTTCTTGCGCCTGTTTTGATAATCGTACTTAAGGAGTAAACTCCAGTCGTGCGTCGGAGCTGACACACACACTTTTTTTATATACACACACTTCTCTCGACAGTCCTCATGTCTGCTTTGTGTTTTTTTTTATAAGTCAACAAACCTCGCTAAGGAAGAGTTATTTATTCTTGGCTTTTCAAGCATACATTTACAGACTCGAAGCAACAATTTGTGAATCGCACAAACTATTTTACTACTTAGGTTAGGTCAGGTCGGTATATGCTCGGCCTAACTCGCAGTCCATTTTGACTACACAGCTAGCGTAGCTAAGTACCTACCCATGTATAATGTTGTGTGACCTGTTCTAAATCTCCAAACAGTTCTCAAATTATCGTTCTCAGTCTGGGATATTATTTATGAATCGATTGACCTACTAGACCACACTGACCAGACCTGTTGGTATAGGATTTCCTTTTGAGTTTTCTTTCTCTTGCATAGATGTTATATACATTTTATTTTCCTTAGTCGTCTCTTACGACTAAGATAGGAGGTGGTGAATTGTATTCTTACTCCGTAACCACACGGATATATCATAACCTGCCACAAAGAAAGTGGATTCATATATAACTTAAAATTAGAGATAATAATAACGCTAATAAAATGATGTAGGTGCTGAATCATCGGGAAATGAATCCTGTTCACGTATGCGTGCTGCCCGCGAGGCGAGACGCCGTGAAGTACCGGCAGATGCGCGACCTCCGACCGACAGCAGCGAGGTACCGCGCTGCTGTGTCGCCTAGTCGACAGTTCGCGCAACAAGTTGCGCGACATGTCGTGCAACACGTAGGGAGGTGCGACCCACGCCGCGCCCGCATACACCGCCGCCCAAACGTGCTATAATATCCGCCCCCTCCTCTAAACAAACATTTACAGCTAGATTAATATATACAATATAATAACAAAAAAATAACGAATGCGTTTTAACATTTTATACTACATTATTGTTATAGATATAAATATATATGCTGACTGAACCACAAAAACGTTCTTCTGTACAAATCTAAAACAAAAATAAAATACATTACTTGGAAATCGAACCAAACGCCAAGTATCGGATCCATATGTTAATTTAAACCAATCTTGAATCAACCTATACGGTTATTGGTTAGGACATAAAATATTTTATCAAAATGTATCTAGCCTTTTAGCAAGAATTAAGTCACATATAAACGTACATATAATTATATATATCTACAAAGATCCAGATATCAACGTATAATTGGTCAGCATATTATCATATATTAATTGGCATTGCATAGAGAAAAAACTCAAATACTCGTATTCTAATCACTTCCAATATCTAATATTTTGATATATTTTATTGATTATTTTATCGATATGATAGGATATTCTTAGTTCTTATACTTTATTTGTACGGGCATAATTGAAAGTTATATATTGTGGGATTGGCAAAAAAGTATTCTTGTTTCAACAGGTTTTACCTAATTTAAATTTCGTTAGGATAGAAAAAAACTTATACATGAAAGACAATTATAATACATTTCAATGTTTATAACTAGAACGTTTGTATGCATGTGTGTGTGTAGCCACGCTAGCATAACAAAATGGGCGGTGGCGAGGCGCGGCAAGTGTGTAGTTTGCCCACACTAACTTACGTCAGCAGCTTACTGTTTTATTTCAATAATAAATATTATATATATATATAATATCAATCATAACATCTCGAATTAATTTATATATAATAGTCTTAAATCTAGATGAGGTTATTAAATTCACTATATAGAGACTGATCGTTAATTGAGAGTGACGGTAGGTAAGTTTGACAGGTACAATCGTAATAAAAATATTTATAATCTATAATTTATATATAATTGTTGTCATTATTATATTTAAATCATTATACTGCGCCAATATTATCGATTTATACGCCATTTTGAAAATTAGTTTTCATTTTAATGACGAAAAATAAGTATATCATTCTTTTATGTTTTCGTTGAATGATTCACAGTTTAAAATTTAGTATTTCAAAAGGCTTTCACTTTGTATTTATTACGTCTAAAAATTTAAATGACCTGTTGTTTGTTTGTGTATTATCATATTTGTATATCAGTTGATATACTTCGGAAACGATTTATGGTAAAACTCCACAGATAGGTGAATTTGACACGTCTCTTCAAATTGTTAAGTCAAGTTGATAGCTTTCGGACATCTATCATCTGTCCAAATTAAGATCGCTTATAATAGGCTTTAAATGTCATTTGCTTTATTAAGTATATAAAAATTGCTTATAATTCTAAACAATTTGTTGATTTTTCAATTTGTTACTTCACTTCAATTTCGATCGAATTTATACGTACATGTCAGTGATTTTCAATTGATCGGTTTATAATTAGGTATTTGGCTATTAACAAAATATTAAATTATTTATATTATTTTTCTTATATTACGTTAAAGATAAAGTTGAAATTTAATCAATAAATCCACGTAAGCAAATAAGTTACAAGCTCTTGAAGTTATTAGTGGGAGCATATGCTATCTCTGTCTTGCACATCGATATTTGTTTTGAGTATATAAAGATTAGTACGAAGATTGCGATATTTACGTCACAATGTTTGAATAGCTAACACTGTCTATTTAAAAAAAAATGCTTGTAACTAGATCATTATGAAAAGAAGAAAGAAAGAAAGAAGAACTAATATTGGTTTCACAAATCGATGTAGTTTTTAGGCTTATATACCATAAAAAGTGGTCAATATTCCAATATAATTTATTTTATCATCATTTTAATGGTATGTATGTATGTGGTTACGTTACGAAGTTCCAAACCCTATACATATAAAGTCGGCAAAGTTATTCACTCTCGAGTGTGAACTATCATTATAACAATATTTAACTAAAAGAGCCTAGCCGTTTACTATTAGTATTATACATACTATACTAGTATTATACATACACAGAGTATTGCATTTATAGTATGTATGTATGTATTATTAAATGTTAGAACATGACGTGATCATATTTTAAATGAATTAGAACTGAAATGAAATATGTGGCAGTGGAGGAGTAATATTGAATCCTAGGTGTCGTAAAAGTCGATTAAAAACTCCACCGCTGTACGTGGTAACTCCAATCAGGTGCCATCTTATCAATGGTTACATTTGCAACAAGTATTGATATTGCGCAAACTTACGGTCTTATAAATTAGCCAAATTTTTCAAAATTATATTCGCCACTCTTTTGTACTTTATTTACTGCCGTATAAGTGACTAAGAGAATGAGATCTTGACTATGAGGATCTTGACTATATAGTCAAGATCCTGTGTTATACTTGATGAAAGATTTCGAACATGGATTAGATAAAACGAGTTATGCAAATTACGCATATCGTGTTCATATATAATGCTTATGTGTAATCCTAAACGCATTTCTATGTTACTGTGTAATCCGAATCTATATTTCATTAATATCAGCTAGTAAAATTTTTTAAATTAAAATTCGCAATACCAGCTACTCCCATTGATACTCACTTGCCCGTGAAATGAGCTATTTATTCCCTATTTGCTACCCTGGTTAATGAAAAATGCTACCAAATTTCTTTATGGTCAAACCGATACATGTATATTTTTTTATTTAATAGAAATTTTGGTAATGTAACTATCGGTTTAAACCTAATTACAAACTTCACAAGTCTTGTACAATAATTTTCTTAATATTATTCATTTCTTCATATCAAATAGCTTATTCTTGGTTTTTGGCAATCAGTAAGTCAAGTCGTTAGCATTGTTAGGGCGCTGACAACCAAACTACAATTTCTCTCGAAATTTTGTACAATATGAAAATGCACTTAGGCCACTGTTACTTTATATTCATACAGTTTAGCGTTTTCCCTGTATAATAACATGTAAAATTATTCAGTATAACTCTATATAATAATCAAATATTGAATAAAGTTTAAAAGTGCCACATGGCATTTTCGCATGCCCGCCTAAATTCTAAGACGGGTTGTCCGTCAAGGCAGCCTACCGTTGTTTGAGATTCCTTTCGTTGCAGTCATAATTATCTAATCACAGGTGTAATAACACCTGCAGGAAAGAAAGAGGCAGTAAGTGGTGATATTATTTGACCATGATTTGGCTAGATCTTAAGACCGTTCGTGACGGCAGTGCGTTAGTTCAGTTCAAATTAACTAAACTTGTTACTTTGAAGTAGGAAGTATTAGTTTTGAATATATGAAGGAAATTATTTTTATCAAATGCAATAGGTGTTTTTTTAGTCTGTCAACATTTATTTATATACAAACAAATATGAAATTATAAATATTTTAAATATAGACACGTCTGGAATCCATTTGAAGGATAATTTTGGTAATTCATATTATCGTATTCATATATTATACATTCGTATACTTGGTAATACCATTCGTAAAATCTATAATAATTCGAGAATTTAATTGTCTATGTACATACGTCATTATTAACTCTAGGTTGTTATAAGGTTGGGTTTCTTTTGTTAGAAAATAGCGTGTCAATTATTTAGGTTTATATAAGTAGGTTAAAATAGGCCAAGTGAATCGATAGCCTAATTAATTTCATTCAAAAACAACTTTTCAATTCAATGACAAAAAATACTGCGGTATTTTAATTATTGTACGAAATCTTGCATCAAAATTATTATATTAATATTTAAAAAAAAAATATGTAAAATAAAACAGTAAGTTAACACAATCGATGGCGCTTTTAAATGTCTTTTTTTAGTTATTTTTTTTTACTCTTATGTATGAATAAAATATAATACGAATAATTTATATTACGTGTTTATTTAACTTGCTTTTAACATGAATTTAATTATGTATGATAGAGCTACATATATGTACATATATATATTTATATATGTAAATAATGTTTTAGTTGAATTTGTATTATTTATTATATATTATTTTGTTGATCGTTTGAAGTATGGCGTCTTACATTCATTATGTATATATAAATATAACATGTAATTGCACAGATGGCGTAACTACCGTTCAAGTGTCGTGATTTCGATACCTCGGTACAATATTTTGTGCGATTCTTATATTGTTGTTTTGAGTTTGAGTATACGTGGAATGTTATTATAACTTATTCTTTGTATTAATGCAGAGAGCCACATGGCTATCTATAGCAGATAATTTCACTATAAGCGTGTTTATATAGTAGCTATCTGAGGCTTAAAATTACAAGAATTTATACTATTGTTCTAACAGATGTTGTTCTAAAGTACTAATCTAACAAAATACAACTCCTTTTAATTAATCAAAGTGATCGAGTTGTTATTTTTGTTTTTCTTTTTATTGCTTATGGTATCAAACGAGCAAACAGCACACTTGATGGTAAGTTTCACTGCCGCCCATGGACCTTTGCAATAGCTAGACCGCTGCTTACCAATGCAAACCCCAAACCCACCTCAGTTGGGCTTCCGGCTCTCTCGCTCACCGAACAAAGCGCAATAGCAAACAGCCATTACTCAGACGTAGATCTTCTCCGAGAGTGTGGACGGACTGGCCCGCGGCTGTACACAGAGAACTGTCCACAGCGTGGTCCTCCTCCTCCTCCACTATTAATAATTTAAATCATTTGTGGATTTACCTAAACATATATAAACTTTTCATCAAAATGAGTGCAGCCGTTTAGGATAAGCTCAGTCTCATATGCACGTGTAGAATTATATAAAGATATTATATATGACCAGGTCAGTCAAAGGCTTTTTTAATTACATACTACGTTACGGATTAATTATTTGTATCGCGAAGGAATATACAAACATAACGCAAATACCACTCAAATCAGAACAATAATTTGTTAGCTTTGCGCTAGATGTCGCTACTTGGACATTTACTCGATCTGTGCGGTTTTAAACGTATTTATAATACACATTATATTTAAACTGTCACATTTGCACAATGTATGTATATTTAATATATTATTATATATTTCAAACGATCTATTTGTATATAATTATGTATAGCAATGGGCAACGCCATCATACGGTAAGTTAGTGTGGTTGCTGCTTATCGCACCTTTCTATACAACCTTGCACCACACGCTTTGTGGTCGAGGTACGGGCTTTCTACCCTCACACAATGATGTATGTACACATTTGTATATAACTAAGCTTTAATACAGGTGGAATCTGAGGAGGAGAGCGACTCCAGCGATGAGGTAGTACAAGTTTCATCGGCGACTGAAGTGTCGACGGACAGCGAGTTTGCTGAGGAGGTCTTACCGGCGCCCCCGCCACCTGCCATCCTCGTTACAGAGGCCACGCCTCCCGCCCCACCGCCTCCTCAAGACTACCCTCTCAGTCGTACACGCTCAGCCGGAGGATTGGCTACTAAACGCGCTCTAGAACTCAAGCGACGATACTTACTAGGCGAACCATCACCACCAGCGGTCAGAAGGTCAGACTCCACCTCCCAAATCGACACCAAATTCGAAGCTTTCAGATCAACTATAACAGAATTTCAAAAGATGTTACATCCAGCTGTAACCACGAGCTCACAAATACAACCAAATAACCCTGTAGTCTCATTTCAGTTAGCCAATGATCAAAAGAAAGCGCCTCCAAAACCTATGCCTGATATCATCATCAACTTATGTGAAGATGCGCCCGTAGACTTACTGACTAAAGTTGATGCACCACTCTGTAAAGATCGGAGAATAGAACCTACTGAGGAAGTAAAAGAACCAGATTTAGAATCATACTCTCTATCAGATGATTCTTCTCACACTGAGACAGCACCGAATCAACCAGTACCAAGAGTGGAAGTCCACGACGAGGGTGGAGAACTTATACAGTTAGATAGTTTAATGTTAATTAACAGTACCGAAGAAGAAAAAGCGTCCGGTTCTGCTACTGGTACCACAGTGGTTTGTGCTGATTCAGATTCTTCCGAATCATGTAGAGAAGCTACAACCTTAGCATTGACAGAAACTGAACTATCTGATTGGGCGGCTGAAAGTGCTGTATTGGACGATTGCGCTTTCGAAGACAGGGATGAGAAAAAACGTAGTAAGAACCCTCGAACTTTGAGTGGTCCCAAATTAGTGCATGATGCTAAAAATATTTCTGCAGTCCCTTCTCACGTTTGCGGTCGAATTAGTCCAGTGGAAAACATTGTCTATTCGAATGCTCTTGAACATTTCGAGTTCGCTGATGAAGGTGATCAGGACCCTTCGTTGGAAACACCCGTCACACCTAAAAACGAGGGTTATATGGAGCTCGTGGAGAACGATTACGATCCTTACTCTTTAAACAATGATCGCTCAATGAATTTTATTGAGAGGAGTTTTTCAGAGACGACCTTTAAACCTATTAATCAGGAGATTAGCATCAATCAGAACTTAAACTTTTTGGATTCTATTGAACTAATAGACTCAGATTTAGAACACTGTGATCTTAAATCGCCGAAATTATTAAAATCGATCGGAAACGATGCTATTAGTGAAAATAAATTAACGATGGAATGCATTACGAAGAACGATATCAAACAGAACGAAAATCGTTTGCTTGATGAAGTTATTGTAACAAAAATTGAAAATCAAACTGATTCATTAAGTTTATCGGAGATGTCACCGCCTTTAGAGAAAGAGAAACTTGTTGAGGCTGAAAACTCTGAAGTTTCACCACCATTAATTGCAGATACTATTAACCCTAAATTGGTTACATCGACACCACGTAGTGGAGCCTCAAGTATTAGATTATATTCACCTGCTATATGTAGATCGGCCAGTGAAACATTCAATAGATCCATATCACGCAGCATTGACTCACCGACTAGAAGTTTTGACGTACCCATAAATCTAAGTTCCAGCTCTTTATCGCCCTTGAACTCCTTACAATCAAACACAACTGATAAAGTGCAAGAAATAAAGCGAAAAAGGGAAGAGCAGACAGAAGTGGTTCGAAGATTAGTTTTGGAAAGGTTAGGAAATGGTCCTCGACCCGGCAGGAAGGCAGCGCGGAAGTCGAGATTATCTCCGTGCCCCCATACAGTTCCACCGCCTGTTCCCCCACCACCAAGCTTACCGGAGCCGCCTGTGCCGCCGCGACCCGCGCCTCCCCTCTCCTCTCTGCCTGTCACACCGTCTTTCTCAGACCCTGAGCTTGCAACTGAAAGGAGAAGCAAGAGTATCATCAAAAGTATATCTAATTATCTCAACAGGCGATTGGGACCTAAGCATAAGGTAAGAGATTCATAATTTATTTTTATTATTTTGTGACCAAAGATATCGCGACTTTTATTTAATAACTACAAAATCTTGATGCTTTTTTAAATAAAAAACAATATTTTGCGTTTTTGTGGAAAATAAAATAAAAAGCAGTGGGAGTTATTATAGTCAAACGTTAAATCTGTTTAGGCCGGATGAGATTTCCAATTTATGTTATGAACTAATATGAAGAAGTAATTATTTATTATTATTAATTTTACAAAATTACAGTGGTAACAAAGTATTTTTTAATTCACCTTTATAAATTTAATCCGTCACAAAATTAAATGTTTTTGACGTATAAACTCTTAATAAATTCAAGTGAAAAACTGTATTCTTACATAACAGTCTTATCGTATTGAGGTATTTTTGAAAATATATTTTGGTTATGGCGTCGTAACAATTTTCTAACTAAATCGTTTCACACATCTTAACTTAAACACGTAAGGAATTTAGTTACAAAATATTATAAACATACAAATGCCTACATCATGTAATTTGTTATATCAGTATGTATTGTGTTATGTGAATGAAGAATTTATTAAGCACAAAGCACGTTCATAATATTATATTATTCATTGATATAATTTTTCAATTATCCTCTTAAGTTATAAAAAAATATTTATATTTTATACATAAATGATGGCGTGACTTATTAATTTTTATATATTTAATCTGATCCATATAACTTATATCGGATTTTTGAAACTGCATTAATTGTATTAACTCAACATTAATTGATTTTAACTGGATTATTACAGATATAAAGAATTGTCTGTGGGTTCAATTCCTACCGGTGGAATACAAAGCTGTAAGTTTGCAAACATATATGGTATAACTACCTAGTGTGTGCAAAGTCGTGAGTTCGATTCTCATGCAGGACAATTATTTGTGTGTTCCACAAAATCATTCATCAAGTATATTTTCAAGTATGTATCTGTAAAATACCGTACAATTCACGACATTAATCCGTTAGTTGTTTGCCTTCAAAATACATCTTTTAAAATGCATACCTTTTGGGAGAGGTGTTTATGCGAGAATGGACCAATGGATGTTGAAAGAACAATAAAATTGTATTAAAACCTCTAATCTCATATAGAATTATTATTAATTATCTACATTATAATTAACAGCATTTCTAACAGTTAAAATCATTTAATGTTAATTTTATATTTATTATAATACTAATAGTTATAATATATTGAAATAATTGATTCACTTTACCGATCGCAAGTGTGTGTAAATTGTAAAAAGGGAATAGTAGACTATTAATAGGGGGTTGGTTTTAGCGTTAGAGGGTGTCCATGATTTGGCAATATAATTTTAAGGATGTGGATTTAACTTTATCCGACTCTAAGATCGAAATAAGTGGTGTGCTATAATAACTTAACGTAATTCTAAAAGTTATACAATAGATTTCCCAGAATACTATCTGAATGAACTATATCATATATCAGTTGGTTCATTAAATATGTAGGAAACATGAATATGTAATGAAGTATCTCAACTCATATATGTCCCACTACTGGACTCGAGCCTCCTCCATAATAGGAGGTAAATTGACCTATTAAACCACGCTGGTCAGACTTATTGGTATAGGTTTGTTTTTCGAGTTTTCCATCTCTTGTTATATGCCTTTTATAACCCTTAGTCGTCTCTTACGATCACCCACGGGTAAGAAAGGCCGTGGTAAATTGTATTCTTAATCCGTCACCACACGGAAGAAATAAATCAGATCATATCATAATCATTACACTGCTAGGTTCTACTGGGTCTGTTAAAATAACACAGTCCTTGTTTTGGTAGAACTGAAAAATTCAACGACGTTAATGAAGCTCCATTCATCTAGTGGCACTAATTGTACAATTATCAATAATTAGATACATACCACTTCACGGGAGTGGGGCTATAATCACACCTATCTATCATGAGAAATCTAAAATAACATCAAATTATTTCCCCGTGTATTAAGAATATAATTACCCCGTATTAAGAACACAAAATGTTGATAATCCTTTCTTTGCCAAAGGAATCGTAAATTATCACCGACGGGAATAACAATTTTAGAAAATAGTTTCCTTCTATAATATATATATTTTTTTGTAAAACTTCGTAAACGTTTAGTATATATGACCATATCAAAATTATTCACAACAGATACCACTTATTTCGATATTAGGATCGTGAAACTTAGATAGTCAAAATTTCTAGTGTTGGGCACCTGCGTAGATTAACACTAGTTGTGATTTCAGTGGGTATCGGCGCCGGCCCTGCAGTGGCAAGTAAGCATAAAGTAATTGTATGATGTCGTGCTAGTGAGTGGCATGTTTCATTTTTGTGCACAACGAATACTGTGTATGTTATAGCTATATGTGTTTGTGTCTATGGCTCAGGGTATAAAGCTTTGGCGTTACTTGTTATATCATTGCTCCATACATTTAATAAATTATAGTTTAAACATAATTATATGATAGATTTTAATAATAATGGGAATTTAAAAGTGACTAAAATATAGTTTAAACATAATTATATGATAGGTTTTAATAATAATGGGAATTTAAAAGTCACTAAAATATAGTTTGAACATAATTATATGATAAGTTTTAATAATAATGGGAATTTAAAACTGGCTAAAATATAGTTTAAACATAATTATATGATAGGTTTTAATAATAATGGCAATTTAAAACTGGCTAAAATACAGTTTAAACATAATTATATGATAGGTCTTAATAATAACGTAAATTTAAAAGTCTCTAAAATATAGTTTTAACATAATTATATCATAAGTTTTCATAATAATGGGAATTTAAAAGTGACTAAAATACCGACCTACTTTGACAAATGTTAGATTCCTAACGCAATAAAATACATTGTGCATCTGGGTGAAATTAGTCGCCATTAATTGTATGTTTTTAAAGTTTCCTACAATACAAGGAAGGAAGTATAGTAGCCTAGGTTGTTGTATATTTAAAAAAAAGCTATTAGAAAACAAAAGAAAATAAAAACGCGGGGCAAGGGTCAAAAATCAACAAAAGCTTATTATATAAATATGGTCATTTCAAAAATCAATAAATATACGAGTAACTTCTTCATAGAAACTAGTTGGCTGGCTCATCATCACCGAGCTGAAGCTATCGATCGTTTCGTCTGTATTTTCGAATCAAAGTCGTTCTGCCAGTTATAATTAACTAATAATAAACTATTACATACATACATACATATCATCACGCCATATCCCTTGCAGGGTAGGCAGAGAGAACAGAGTGCCAGAGAACTCTATCTCTGCATACTTCACTCGCTTCCTCAACATTCATAATTCTCTTCATACACGCTCGCCGGTTTCGGAGACTCTTGACTCCACCTTCCTTCAGTACATGACCGATCTGGTCTAGGTAGGTTAGTCTCGGTCTCCCTCGGTACCTACATCCTTCCACTTTCGCATTGTATATCTTCTTAACCAGGCGTTCGTTCGGCATTCTTTCCATATGTCCGAACCATCGGAGCATTCCCTTTCGCATCTTTACACCAATACTCTCTTTCATACCTACTCGCTCTCTTACGTCGTCGTTACGAATGCGGTCGGTCAGCCTAGCTCCACAGATTTTCCGCAGAGATCGCATTTCGACCGCATTAATTTTACTATCATACTCTTTTCTGCATACCCAACTCTCGCTTCCATACAGTAATGTTGGGACAAGCACTGCGTTATGTATTGCTACACGTGCCTTCTGGCTGAGGTGGTGGCTGCCGAGAAGTTGCCCCAACGCTCCGTTCACTCTATTTCCCGCATTCACTCTTCGCTCTATATCAGTGGTGTACCTTCCATCTCGGCTAAATCCACATCCAAGATATACAAATTCATCCACTTGCTCTAGTACATCATTACCTATTGTTACTCTTACATCTGTTCTGGTTTTATCTCTTTCAAAGACCATTATTTTGGTTTTGCTCACATTCACGCGTAGACCCCTTTTCTTACAATCTTCTGTCATTGTGTCGACTAGGGTCTGCAGGTCAATCGCTGACTGTGCCAGCAGGACTGCATCATCTGCATAAAGCAGAGCAGTGACCACTGAGTCGCCCATCTGGACTCCCACATTCATATCGTTCAACCTTTGGAGACATTTATCCAGATATATGATAAACAGCCTGGCTGACAGAACGCACCCCTGCTTAACGCCGATATTGACGTCAAACCAAGGCGACATTCCATCATCCAGCCGCACACAGGCTCTACAGCCCATGTAACTGGACTGCACAGCCTGTAGCAGTTTACCGTTAATACCATACTCCGGTAAAATGTCCCAAAGTTCCTTTCGTACAACCGTGTCAAATGCTCTCTTCAGATCCACAAAACTGCAGAAAACCCTCTGACCTAGAGCCAGATGCTTCTCCACAATGTTGCGCAGAGAGAACACTTGATCCATGCATCCCCTTCCACTCCTGAAACCTCCTTGTGTCTCACACAGTAAACCATCGGACACCATCCTCATTCTCCTTTCAATAATTTTTCCATACACTTTTGCTGCCAAACTGGTCAAGCCTATGGCTCTGTAATTTGCGCAGTCATAACGTGAACCCTTGTTTTTAAACAAAGGCACGATGACTGCGCTATTCCAGTCCCTGGGAACCATTCCCGAGCTCCAACATAAATTGAGGAGCAACAGGAACGCCTACCAGACACAAGAGCCACCAAGCTTGATCATCTCGGCAGACACCATATCAATGCCCGCTGCCTTACCATTTTTCAATCTTCTTATCGCCCATTCAACTTCATCCATACTGATGCCATCGGAGGACGCCGTTGTCGAATGTTGATCTACTAAACCACATCCAACACCGGCGCCAACCGTAGCATCCGCATACATATCGCCAAAATATTCACTCCATCGGCTTAACACGTCTTGTGTTTGTGTAAGAATGTCTCCACCTTTAGACCTTATTTTATTCATTCTGAAGGCTGACCAACCACCCCGAGACTTCTTCACCTCCCTCCAAAAGAGTTTGGTGTTACCCTCGAAGTTTTTAGTCAGCCTATCTTCTGCACTCATACTTGCTCTATCACGTTTCTCTTTCACTAAGGCCTTGGTGTCATTCTTACATTGCCGATATATTTCTTTCTTCTGTTCAGTCATACTGTCATTCAGATTCAAAGAAGAGACATAGTCCAGCCACGCTTTCTTCTTTTGCTCTACGGAAGCTGCCACTTCCGCATCCCACCATGCATCACCATTTGTTTTTCTATGCTTTATAAACTATTCGTTATCATATTTTAAGACCCCCTACTGAATTAACACTTGATCAACATGTTCTTGTAATTATTTCAGAGACTCGCTCACTTCAACTTCTTCACAAATCGAATTAAATGATTCTTTAATCTTCTACTTGTTTTTAAAAAATATTGATATTTTCGAATGACCGACTCCAAATTTGCAAGAGATGAGTATGTATCACGGTCTTCTAGTCTGAATATAATTGCATCTTTACCTTAAAATCATAAAAATGACATTACAATATCGGTCAATATAACCGGCCTTGTTTTTTTCAAAAATAGGTCACAATAAACGAAATGTCAATAAAAGCGAGGTTGTCCGTTTTTCTTATAAGGATTTCATATGAAAACCAAACTGGGCTGAGAATAACGTCATATTAAGCGGTTGGACAATATAAGCGACGTCATAATAAACGGATTCTACTGTATTAATGAAAATAATATTTGAAAATGAGGATGACGTAACATTATAGTATGTACCCTGTTTCATAGCACAAATAATTAGGATTGTTCTTGTATGTATACTTGTATACCAATTGGCGTTGGATCTCTTCTTCTTGTATATAATAAAAAGACTTAAAAACAGTAAAAGTTTCTTCGTGTTGTTCTGTATCTCTTTTATTTTGTATTTTGATTATGTAAACTCATCCTGTCACTCTAGGTTAGTGATTAATCGCCTTTAATATAAAAAAGGCCGGACCCAAATACTGTTTAATGAGATTCCATTATAAACATCATATAAAAAATATTGATCTCTAAACCGATTTAACTCAAATTATTGTACTCAACTATTTCAATGGCTTACCAAGACGAGCGTAGGAAAGTCGAATCCTCACGTAGAACTCTGTGTGATCCACGATTAATTATTCTAAGTCTGTGTGTAATTTGTGTTCGTTAATTGTGTGATATTGTAGTATAGCTTCACAAGAGCTAATTCTTTAGTGTGGATTGTTCTCTTGAAAAGAATTACTAAAATAACCTCGCATATAATTATTCGATCAGGTAATATTGACGCGTATTATCTGTAGTGTCGCATATATGATTAAATTGATTTAAAATATAAGTGGAATTTATAATTATATAACCTCAGCGTATACTGAAAGTCTGAAAAGCAGTAAAAAATTAAAATCAGAATGCGATAATACTTCGTTTCGTTACTTTTGTTAAAGGTTACAACCATTATTGAAGAAAAACTTACTCAGAGAATTCTAATTAACACTTTTTGACTTTACAAAAAGAATCACACATAGACTCGGTAAAATTATCTGTGGTTCGCACAAAGAATTGCTTTGTCTGGAACCGGAGTTAGAACACTATGGTTCCAAGCAGGGCAGGTAAAACTCTTTTTGAATAGGGTAAACTTTTAATTACATTCTGTTTATCACAATCTTTTAAGGATATAACAAACTAATCGTTGATATGTTCAATAGGAATATTGCCGCTTCAATGTTTAAAAGGTTACATATATTCGATCCAACGTCATAAATTCGTCTTGTGTATTATCTGTCTGGTCTTTGTATATCCGTTGTCTATGGGCTTCCTAATCTCTGCTATACACCGCAGGTTATAATACGCATGATATTGCAATGATCAGACCAATATTAATTAAATATATGTCATACCAGCTGTTTTTAGAAATATATATATATATATTAATGTGTCATTATATATCTCTTTATTAATGTGTCATTATATATCGATTAATATATCACTCATTAAAACCATGTTCGACTAAGAGACAAAATTTATCTGAAATAAATAATATAATATGTTTTACTAACCTTTTATTAGGTTATGGTATTATGCTTCATATATTTTGATAATTAGATACTGGATATATTTGTCAAGGGTTATACTGTAGTAGCGGCAACGAATACTACCAACTCTTACTTTGCTCGTAGATGTCGTAAAAGACGACTAAGAGCTTTATAGACCTGTGCTATCTCCATCTGATGTCGTCTGGTCAACAATTACATTCCCAATAATGGTTGAAGTCAAATAGGCAGGTCATAAAACTACCATAGCCTGTCGCCAAAAAAACTCATAAAGCTACTACCAATAATTTTGCAATATGTACGATGTAAAAGTATTTATTTCGTCAAACTCAAGTAATTAAGACAAGAGCAGGGCAATGATTGTTCAAGGGTTGAATTGGTCTGGAAAATTACAATAACCAACTGTAATCACCAATCTGCCTCGATGCATGGTGATTATAGTACTATAATTTATTCATGACGTTGATAAGCTGATAGCTGGCTGGTTGATTGCGCCAAGATATATATAATCATCAAGGTATATATAATAAGCGCAGTGGTGGGACGTATAACGTTCCACCACTGCGCTCGAATCTCTTTCACGGTGGATGAAATTTGACTTCACGCTAGTTAGAGAGGTTGATTTAGATTTCGTTTGACTTTATTTTCTTTTGAAATTATATTAAATGCTTGGGTTCTTTAGTCGACAATATGTACAACTGTGGGAATGGAAGGCTTATACTGTTATTGTATCTGTAATGCTAAAATATCAGTAATTAAAAATTATAAAGTTTCTATTCATGAACTAATATTTTTTTAATGTTAATAATGCCATTAATCTATAAAACATTTTTTTTACTGGTATTTTTATATGTTCCTAAATTAACATTACTCACCAACAGCTTTAGATATAGTCAAACATGTTTTAATATTGAGATATAAATTTAAATACATAATTAAAAACATCTGGTCATTGCGACATGCTTACTTACGCTTACAATTATTTGAGGCGAATGTAAATAAAGCTATTTATGTAAATGTAATTGCATGACGACGCATTGAAAAGTATGGAGTATCACAAGGACCCGCCTTATCCCCTAGCCTTTGATTGTCGTGGTGTTAAGCGAAAATTCGATTCGTTCTTTCAAATCCGCAAAGGCTGATTACCAAGTACTATAAGTATGCCTTTGTGTCAGATAAATGGCATACTAGGCATTTTTCTACAATTCAAAGAACTAACCTGAATGTCTATCTAAAAGATAATATGTTTAGGAATCTTTTTTTCAGTATACGATCGTCTGAAATGGAATATAAGCATAATATTAAATCACAAAATATCAGATGGTCGACGTAGTGATTTGAATAAACCATTGTTTTCGATCCCCTGCAATTTTGTTAATGATAACTCTGCCAAGAGTCGTCACTTATGATTCTTTAATAAGAGATTTTTTTATGAAATTTTGATATAATATTATGCTCTAATATTATACGTATTCAAGCGAATGAATACGATCTGTTTATTATTTTTGAATCTTACATTGAATACAATTCTGAAATTCAATCTAAACCGCTTGTTTTTCGATATTGCCAATAAATTTAATTACAACTAAGTTCGAATGATGTTTGAATACTATGTACAAATGTAAATATTGAAAACATTTCTAATTTAAAAGGTTTCTAAGTTAAAATTTAACATTAAAATAAAATTAATAGCTTAAATTTTAAACGATAACATGAAAATGGTTTTATTATGCAATAATCATTTTTTCATAGGTTTTAACAAGTGTCTAGTAATGTGACTGCTTCTAAGGGCAGCTAATATTTTCCTAATAAATACACGTTTATTAATTTCTTAATTTAATCATTTATAGATCTCTCAATATAAAGTTTAGTGTTGTATGACTATTATTTCAATAATGGAGAGATTTTTTAATATCCTCTTGTATTCATTCAGTATTTTCCTATTTCAACAATCGCTAGATTATATAAATATTATAAAATATTACAATAAACATTTGTAAAGATGTAGATAAATTGCGAATACGCTTTGCCACCCCAATGCTTTCACCGCGCTGAGTAAAACGATCACTTGACAGGAGCCACAGCAGACATTATCTAATGCGCACAAGTCGACTGGAGCCTTACAAGAGGCACCGCCAATACCGCCTCCACCAGCTACATACAGCCCACCAGTGGAACATCCATCACAGCGGAGAACACCAGGTCGGTGAATTGTTGAAATGTTTTATCACACTTTCATACTGTATGCTAATAAATTGCACATCTTTATTAAAAACTACACTATTATAAGCCTTTTAACTAATTTATAAAAATGTCATAACAGCATATTCGTCCTTTACATTATTGACAAATATTTTAAAATTTTATGTAATAAAATGCCATGATATGTCTGAACCAAGTATCTAAATTACTGAGAATTAGTATTTAACAAGTCAGATTGTATATAGAAACTTGTTTTGCGAACATAAAACTGTTGTCACACGGGGTCCTTAAACCCGCACCTCTTGGAAATCCGTTCCAATCGTCTCACCCACGAAGTATAGATACAAGGAGTCCAAATGTAATGTTGAACCCGCTGAGTTTCTTGCCGGATCTCCTCAGTAGCGGTCTCATTCCGATCCAGTGGTAGTTTACTAGATTAAATTTAAATGTTAAAAAAAATTACAATATGTAAGTGCCCTCGCAGGAAGTATTTGTGCCTGGTGCTCGACGGGCGTTGGTGGTTCCGGGAGCATTTCCGCAGGATTGCTCCCCGGCTGGTCGGCGCGGCGTCCGCCCTCGTTGCTGTCATCGGTGCCGACCTGACGCTGCCGGCTGTCGTGAAAGCGATGGTCGACAGCGTCAGAAACTGGGACGCGGTCGCCGCCTTCTGCGAGGCTGTCATCTTGCAGGAGGAGGCGGAGCGAGTCCGGGAGGATTTCATCCATGCGGACTCGATCCGCCTCGGGCGGCGCAGGCGCGAATGTCTGTGCCTGATGCCGCCCTAACCGAGGCTTCGGGTGATCGGACCGAGGAATAGTCCGGTCACCTAATGTGAGGCCACCGCGTGAGGACGACGCGAAGGCGAAAGCTGTCGGGGCGTTGTAACGAGAGGAACCCGCGAGGGTAAACCGCCGGGCGGGCCACCAATTACAAAGATCGGGTACCGGTGGCCCGCTCGCACGGCGAAGAGAGGTGTTTGCAGGGTGGGTCTATAGGGTTGCGCGCTGCCTCTTCCGTCGCCCTGGACCGATTTGGCGGCAAGCGAAACGGGTTTATGCATAATAAATTAAATTGAATTTGAACAAATACTCTCAATTTAGAGGACGGAATTTATGCCTCTAGAGTGCGCTACTTTTCAAGAAGTACTCGTTGAAATCCTTACGCGGGAAGTTTTGTTGCTATTGACAGCTCTGGAATTTTATATTTAAATTAATTAAATTCAAAATTCGTGTTTACGTGTAATAATAATAATAGCATCGGTACATCCTAAACTCTAGCGCAGCCAGTGGCAGAAAAGAGAACTAAGATCTGTTTTCATTATTGTGTCCATGAATACTGTGGAAAAGCCTATACCGTTCGGAGTCCTTGTATCTATACTTCGTGGTCTCACCAACTAGACGAGACATTACACATGATAAACAAGTTATCACTCGTATTATCGCCTTTACGAAAAAAAATCACACGCCATCTATAAGTTTCATTTAGAATCGTACTAAACGATGACACGACCCAATTATATTGCTGTGATTTAACGTGCTTGGTTATTTATAAAAAAATCGCTCGTAAAACAAGTCTTTATATTAGCCAATCGTTAATTATCTTTCGTTATTATGTCACAAACTCATTTTTAATAAACCATACATGTAGTGTTCGCTCGAAAAGTTATAACTTATGATATCATTGAGAAGTAAACAACATTAAGACGACTGCTACAATTATTTAACATGCTGTGTTTAACAGATATCATAATCACTACATTTCTAATTGTTGCTTCTTATGTAATAATAAAATATTTTTAACGGGTTTTAAAATATATGTATTTGATTTTTACTTGTCGGACGTCAGTTATAAATTTAGGCGCATTCGCAACGACGACGTAAGAGAGTGAGTAGGTATGAAAGAGAGTATTGGTGTAAAGATGCGAAATGGAATGTTCCGATGATTCGGACATGTGGAAAGAATGCCAAACGAACGTCTGGTTAAGAAGATATACAATGCGAAAGTGGAAGGATGTAGGTACCGGGGGAGACCGAGACTCACCTACCTAGACCAGATTGGTCACGTACTGAAGGATGGTGTAGTCAAGAGTCTCCGAAACTGGCGAACGTGTATGAAGAGAATTATGAATGTTGAGGAAGCGAGTGAAGTATGCAATGATAGAGTTCTCTGGCACTCTGTTCTCTCTGCCTACCCTGCAAGGGATATGGCGTGATGATATGTATGTAAATAAAAATAAAAAAAAATATCTGGATAAATGTCTCCAAAGGTTGAACGATATGAATGTGGGGGTCCAGATGGGCGACTCAGTGGTCACTGCTCTGCTTTATGCAGATGATGCAGTCCTGCTGGCACAGTCAGCGAGTGACCTGCAGACCCTAGTCGACACAATGACAGAAGATTGTAAGAAAAGGGGTCTACGCGTGAATGTGAACAAAACCAAAATAATGGTCTTTGAAAGAGATGAAGCCAGAACAGATGTAAGAGTAACAATGGGTAATGATGTACTAGAGCAAGTGGATGAATTTGTATATCTTGGATGTGGATTTAGCCGAGATGGAAGGTACACCACTGATATAGAGCGAAGACTGAATGCGGGAAATAGAGTGAACGGAGCGTTGGGGCAACTTCTCGGTAGCCACCACCTCAGCCAGAAGGCACGTGTAGCAATACATAACGCAGTGCTTGTCCCAACATTACTGTATGGAAGCGAGAGTTGGGTATGCAGAAAAGAGTATGAAAGTAAGATTAATGCGGTCGAAATGCGATCTCTGCGGCAAATCTGTGGAGTAAGGCTGACCGACTGCATTCATAACGATGACGTAAGAGAGCGAGTAGGTATGAAAGAGAGTATTGGTGTAAAGATGCGAAAGGGAATGCTCCGATGGTTCGGACATGTGGAAAGAATGCCGGACGAACGTCTGGTTATGAAGATATACAATGCGAAAGTGGAAGGATGTAGGAACCGGGGGAGACCGATACTAACCTACCTAGACCAGATCGGTCATGTACTGAAGGAAGGTGTAGTCAAGAGTCTCCGAAACCGGCGAGCATGTATGAAGAGAATTATGAATGTTGAGGAAGCGAGTGAAGTATCCAAAGATAGAGTTCTCTGGCACTCTGTTCTCTCTGCCTACCCTGCAAGGGATATGGCGTGATGATATGTATGTATATGTATGTATGTATGTTAACGAAAATTTTTTTGGGTACCAATTTGTAAATTTTGTATTTGTATGTAATTACATGATTAATCATTTTAACAAAAGAATTTTACTATTTTGTTATCTTAAGATTGTAAAAGAAGCAAAAAGTTTGGTCTTACAGTTATAAAAAAAAATGATTGCAAATTTGCAACGCTTATAAAATTTTGGCGCCTCGAAAAATATGGCCCAGGCCTCGCAGTTCTATACCGGAATCCGTCACTGCTCGACATCTCGAATACTTTTCAGCGTACGTGACCACCGGATACGCCTTAGATGTTTCACGTACAATAAGTCATTGTTATTAGACAAGTTTTTAGCTCATTTTGTTTAACGTCTATAATATAGTCGGGAAAAATCAAATGCAAACCTAAGAAAATCCGTAAAAATTGTTTCATTTTGATTTGTGTAACACTCGCGCAAACATCTTGATGTATGATATTGATGATTGATTGACGATCACTTTGTTGCTCCTTCACAATTTTTAATATCACATATTCGAACACTATACGTATAAATTAATATTAAAGAGATTATTAAATTAATACTAGAGAGATTATTATCATTTTACGTAAACGTCTCAATCAATCTCTCAGTATATACATCTAAGTACCAAATAATGAACTAAACTTCAAAATTCATATCCTAACTGTTATCATCATCGCCACTCGCTACTAACATCAGGTTCAAGTTCCGGCGGTGATGTCGACGAAAGGGATGCTATGCAGCTGTGGTTCGAAGCCCGCTGGGCGAGGCTCGTCGCACAGAGGCGTGCTAGAGAAGAGTCGAGGGACGAGCCGACTGCGAGGCGTCTAGCGAGGCTGGAACGACGACTATCGAGGCCTCTCTCTGGTAATATAGAAGGTTCAAGTAAATACATAGAAACTGTTACGATGCAGTGTGAATAGAATTCGTAATTGCAGTATTGACTGCTTATCTGCTCATCATCATCATCATCTAGGCTCATATTATACCCACTACTAATGCTGGAGCTTTCTTCACAGTGGGTGAGAAATTTACTCACGATTTTATTTCGGTAATTCTAGGCATCATCCAACCTTTTATATTTTAATTTTGGGCCCCTTTCATTATAATCAATATAAAACCAATCAAGCATAATCCACAAGATCCACAATGGTTTGCCATCGATGTTATGGCGATGGTGAAAACTTCGGCAATATTTAAGACGTCCTCCTTTATAATCTTAAAACTTATTTATTTAAAAATAGCATTATTGACTGTTATATTTTTGACAGACACTTGAAACATTCACATGCGGTTATTTTGCCTACGTGAGTACGTAGGGAAATGTGAGTTAGGAGTATGTTAAAAACTCACATGTTATCAGATGGAATGGATTGTTCAACGACATATCCGATCGATGTAAACAATTATTTTGTTATTAAAGTATAGTATTTAATTATATATATATTATTTGTTTCAGCTGAACAGCAAGCAGCGACCGTTGCTGAAATAGTACAAGTTACAGCTCGTAGGGACGCGCACCAGGCTCTCATGACGGCCAAAAGGTTTGATTATCTTAAATAATAATAGTACACAGTATTATCTAAGCCCGTTCTCACTAACGACGCACATCGTAAGGCAATCTTATTCGTGTGGTGACAGAGTAAAAATACAATTCACCACTCCCTATCTTAACCGTGGGTGATCGTAGGAGACGCCTAGTGGTTATAAATAGTGGTTATAAACCTATACCAACACGTCTGATCAGTCGTAAAGGAGGTAATTTTCTCTCCTATTATGGAGGAGGCTCGAGGCCAACAGTGGGACATATATGAGCTGAGACGATGACAATCTATATGACGCTCAGCATCAATGATTAATTAATGTTATGTGTCACCCACGTCATTCCGTAACGTTAATAGTAATATCAACATTAATAACATAATATACCAATCACTATATATTTGTTATTTCAGCAGTTGTAATGACAACAATGACTCCACAGAACTTTTTTGTTAGAGACAATGGCCCATTCTGTACCTTTATAAGCTAGAAACTCGGTTTAATGAGAAAGCTCTATAAGCGAGTAATAGAACTCGCACTTATTCAGATTCAATTGTATATATAATTCTACACGAGTATAATTGATCGAATTTATTCTAAAGATTCATGAATGGATTCAAGAATGGTTTACCGTTACGATCCATTTAAAGAATATTGTTTTTTTTTTCTGATTGTATAAGAACTCGCCTTTTGTCTCAGGTGGTTGTAATAAAGACAAGTATTTATTATATTACGTATTATAATGCATATATTTATTAATTACAGGAGGCGCAGTGCTGGCGGCAGTGTTGGCGATTAAACAAACTCTATGGACAATAACTTCGTGTTTAACTCACGTCATAGTCAATAATAACTTTACAATCTGCTGAAATTCGCACCACAAAAAAATCCTAAACTTTTTAAAGGCGTAAGATGCTTTCAAAAAAATTTTTGGCGTATTCCCTATGCTAATATTTCAACACGCATATTATGGTTATAGGAACCTATTTTTTTTTACAAAAGTACATGCGGTTCAAGGTTCATTATATTAAGGACAATTTTATTATTAAGGTTAAACTCTGCTAAAGGTTCGGTTTTAAAAGTATTTTAATCGTAGACATGTTAAAAAAATCCTGAATATAAAGTATACATGCACTAACAGGTAGACATGTCTTTGTGAATGTGAAATGAAAATTGGTTACTACACGTAAATGTCACATCTATTACTTTGTATTAAAAATAGTATTTAAAACGGATTTACAATAGACGTGGGTTTAAACTTTGCCTGTGGCAATCATCCTTGTACTGATGAGGTCTCTCATGAATGAGTTATATAAACAACATAGAACGACACATACTAATTCAACAAATATTAATCGTTAATTTAGATAGGTGCCTTTTTTAAATTAATAATTAATTTTGGTAGGTACCTGGTTTGAATTAACAATTTATTTTAGTAGGTATCTGTTTTAAATTAACAATTAATTTTAGTAGGTACCTGTTTTAAATTAACAATTAATTTAGGTAGGTACCTGTTTTAAATTAACAATTAATTTTATTAGGTACCTGTTTTAAATTAACAATTAATTTTATTAGGTACCTGTTTTAAATCAACAATTAATTTTATTAGGTATCTGTTTTAAATCAACAATTAATTTAGGTAGGTACCTGTTTTAAAATATACAGTCGCATTTAGGCGTAGTGACTAATTTGTAATCGCATCGCATTATATGTGATAAAAATCATCATGTTTTATAGATTTTATTGATAATATTAATTTTAACAATGACGTTCATTAATTTATTATTAACAAGTTATTGTTGCTGCAGTATTGTATAAATTATAAATACACGTTCATAAACTCATGAATCTTGTAGATCTCAAGAGTCATAATGCATAAGAAGTATTTTTTTTAATGTAACCTAGGAATATTACAATTTATTCATATGAAATAAAACTATGAGGTCAGGATTCCTCTCGTGATGATGAAGGAGAAAGTTTTTCGTAACTCCGGGACAGCAAAAACAAAATTATAATGCGATTAAATCTATTACAATATTTTTATTTATATGTATTTACTTAAACATCAGAGATCATTACAATTAATTATTAACATAAAAATGAAAGATATGCAATAATAGAACTGTAACACATTTATTTTGTACATTTTGTAATTTTACTATAACGATGGTGTCACAAAATCTTTAACGGACTAAGTACATTTAATCAGATTCAAGCATTTATTGCCTACAAAAACGATTACGCATCACAAAAGAAAATTATAGTAAAATATAAATATATTGAAAATACAAATTATATGAAACGTATTTTCTATGTGGTGAGTGAGAAATAATACATTTCATCCCTTAAATGTTGTAAAAAAGATATAATATGCATATTGAAATATATGCAAGAGGCTCAAAATAAAGACCTATAGTGACACGTCCGACCAGAGTGGGTAGATTAATAGGTAAGTTTTTTAGACGATCAGTTACCCTCCTATTATGGGTGAGACTTGAACTGTATTATATACAAAGATTATGTTTTTGCTATGAGTAAATATGTTAAAAAATATTTTTGTATATATAAAAAGTTGATTGAATGTATTTAGTCTGAGAAAAAATAATCTTTTATATTTTATTATAACTTGATTGCTTATTTTGTATATATGTAGTTTCACAAAAAAAGTTAATAAAATTGATTTGATAGTTAATAAGTTAATACAAGTTGTTGGTTTTAGTTTGAAATTAATTTTTATCAACATGTACTATTACATTTTTTAATGGTTAATGATGGGCGAATTTTTATATTTCAACTTGCATATATTTTAAGACAGAATTTCACTGACAAGATATCGCTACTATTTATTGGAATAAAACTTATAATGCTTAGTTTTCATGAGTAATAACTTTAATTACGTATATTATCTGTAACTATAATTATTTACCGATATTACCGTGTTGGTATATCTAAATATTCGTATTTTTATAAAATACATTCGCGGACCGATCAATCTACAAGACTAGGCATAAACCGATTAATCTACAAGAAAAGGCCTAAACTGATTTAGGCCTCGGCTTATTAAAATTATTCATAGCTGTATCATTATATGATCTAATTCATCTAAGATTTTGTGACTAGTGTTCACACGTTCTGAAGGACCCAATTGGATTTTTAATGTGTGCTAGATATGCCAAATGAGTTATGGAGATATTTTTTTATTGTATAGTTATTAAATTTAAGAATAGTTAATGCATTTATAAACGCTATTTCACATTTGTAATGAAAGAAAAAAACTTACTTGTATAGGCGTTATAATTCGTTAAAAAATATATCTTAATCTCTACGTTAATAAGATGCGTTTGTAAACGAATTAGTCATGTTGGTTGTTGGCGCGCTTTTCGCTTGCTTGTCAAAGTGACGCGCGGTGTCAACTTGACATATTTGACAGATGTCAAGACGGTAATAAATTCGCACGCTTGTAGTTGCAACATTTATATGTGTTTAGTAGTTTTAATCGGGTTTAATACGTATTATATAACGTTGATCGTCCTTAGCTGGCTCGGTGAGAGTAATTATAATCATTAGAATGGTTATATCACTGATTCAGTGTTTAGCGCTTGTCAATTTACTCGAAAAGTTTAGTTAGTTTACATGTTGTCCATAAACAATCCTAATTATCTACGTCCAGTGTTAAACAATGCAAAATTCTATATACCTATTTCTTGGTTAAATAATGTGTAAAATAATTTTACAACAATAGAAATTTAACTTTTTTAAGAGACAGAGAAGTCGTTGACGGACTTATTTATTTGATTATATTATTTAGAAAACATAATATTCTATATATTTTATATAATAGCTTAATAAAAAAAGCATACTCATCATCCTACTCTTATCCAATTCCTTGTTGTGTCGACGCGAAATCTACTCTTAAATCGTACATATGGCAAATGGTGTTGGCAATTTTTTTATGATCGATCCTTGCCTGACGTCAACCCTACTTTTGAATTTAATTGTTGACCAGATAGCATTAGATGAAATTGATTCAGGTCGATGTAAACCTCTTAGTCGTATTTTACTACGCTTATAAGTAATGTCAGGGTTGATAGTATTCGTAGCTGTCACCACACACCAAAAGTACACTACCATTTTAAAAGTTTACACACATTTTCACTGGAATATTTAAAACTATTAATATTATTTGATGTTCTACTATCTACTATTAGATAATTGGTGCATTTGAGGGTAGAACAATAGATTTCACCTTTACCATCTGGAAAGATATGGTCATTAATTGGGTCTCTGGTCATCAATTATATATATACATTTTCACCATTTACTTTCACATCATACATGTTGGCTCTGGAATAAACTACCAGTTTAAAAGTCTTATTTTAATTATGCTTTAAGGGCAGAAGCATTATAGCGTATGAACCCTGATATTGCTGAGGTCACCGAACAGCGGTTACTACTTGTACTGCTTACTTGTCAGCTACCATAGGTTATAAACAACAAACGCTAACTAATAAAACTATAAATTTATATAATACTAGCCAACCCAACAGATGTTTTATACAAATTGAAAATTAGAAATAGAGCTTTTTATAATAGATTGCCCTCCTTATCCTCTACTGGGTTTAAATATTAATCTAAACCATTCTAGAATTCATTATCTGTGTAATATCTACAAATCCAAAGGCAAAGGGTTGCTAGGATTTGTAGCAGACATTGCTTTTTGTCGGCAAAGATGACATCAGAATTTTACATCAACTTGGACCAACTCCATTTGAATGAAAAAGAATGTTGACATCAAGCTGGCTGCCGGTCGCAAAACTATTGCCAAAATTTCTGTAAATATACTCTAATATTTTATTGTGCCTAAGTGAATTCGGATAACAGTGAGATAATGACACACACATTTGTATATATATATATATATATATATATATATATATTATAGTGATCTTTCTGTAACACAAATACATTGATGGCAGTTGGTATCGTTACATTATATCTGTATCAAGTATGGTAACGTTTTTATCCTGTGTGATAGATTAAGAATACAATGTATTACAATCCCTTACTCTTTCGTGGCTATCCTAAGAAATGACTAAAGAAAATAAGACGTGAACTCATCAAAGTTAGAAACAAAACTATGACAAACCATCTTAATTGTATGATTCTATATCATACAATTAAGATGGTTTGTCATAGTTTTGTTTTGCGTTTCTTTATTTTGAGATCAGGTTGTGGCAGTGGAAGATACGATTCGTAAAAGTACATTTAGGTAGCGGATAACAATATTAGAAATAATATGACACGCTTCACCCATCCCAGATAATATCTTTTAAATATATTTTGTTTTTATAAATATGATATTAATTTATTTTATTTATTTATATTATGTATAATATTATATTAATATATTATATTGGACAGTTTTAAAATATTTTAATAAAATAATAATTGATTCTCTGTTGATTTTAAAAGTTACAAGATAGCTTATTTTATCAGCTATTTATATTTGCACGCAGATCTAGATTAACTTATTTGAAAATTATATAATAAAGTAAGCTGTAAAGTTTCATTACTGATTGTAATTTTGGCTATAGAGCCTAAAATATTTTCAATTTTACATAATTCTGATCGTGCATGTTTTTACGATTTCATTTCGAATTTAATTAAACATGGAGGATATTAATTTAATATTCTCTGTTCTGTCTGTCTCTGTTCTCTCGTGGCATTAGGTGAAACCCAAGCAGCTAATTTAATTAAACATATGAGCCTATAGAGGCCTATTTCATAGCCATTATAGCTTGTAATAAAATGTAGTAAACTTTTTGTTTAAAATCAAGTTAGGTGTTTCACCAATTGACAGTCGATATTTTAATTATAGGTGACATTTGTAAATTTATATATTTTTGTATGCGGAGTGTATTTTGTAAGTCGTGATGTCGACTTGGTCGGTTAGAAAAATATGATAGTAATTTATAACTTACTTGCATTCATTCAGAGATATAGTAATCAAATTGAACGGTTTTTAAAATATATGTATCAATAAAACATTTTAATTTTACACTTAACTTATATCTATACCTTAATAAATTAGTAATGTTTTTGTATTGTATTTTTTTTTATTTGGAGTATATGTGTGTATTTTTTTTTCAAAAAAAAATGTTTACTTATTGAACAATGAGTCTTCCGGAAAGTATTAATGTTTTATTTAGGATAGTTGAAATGATAATACCGAGTCGACGTGTTGGGTATATTACATATAAAATTTTATATTATTATACAACAAAACCAACCGTTTTGTTGTATAATAATATCCAGATTAGAGAAGTTGTAACATTTACCTGTCAAAGAATATATTTTAAACCGAGTATAAAGTTTATGGCTAATTAAATATTTCTAATAATTTTTATCATACATTTTTAAAATTATCTAATAAATTTATAACGTAGGTTGGTAATAAATACGAGAATAAATAACAATTAATAAAATATCAAAGGTCTACAGTTGACAATATAGCAAAATACTAAATCATCAATGCTTTTCTTTACATACTACACTTTTAATAGTTGCCAATTGAGTGTTGGCCTCACTATTCATACTTGGAGCGTCAGCCTTATTAGATTTTTATAATCAGGCATTGCATAGTTTTTGATAATTCAACTTAAAAGAAAAAACAAATACATTTTATGTTTTTAAGCGTGCTTTCAGCATACATTGGTGCAGCTTATTTTATTTTAATATGTTTTATAGTTATTTCGTACTGTAAATATATACTCTGAAACATCATTATACACATTTTACTAAAAATAAAGTGTACCATTATTTTAAATGCATCTTAAATTATTAGCTAGTGCATAGACATTATGACGTGCATATCAATAGATAATTTAATAAAAGGTTTAAATTATTACAACATAAACGAAGTCTGCGTAACAAAAGAGTTTTTCATTAAAAATACATTACGCATGAATACATTTCTAATTATTTTTGTCAGGAAAAAAGATTTTAAAGGAAATGATATACAGACCTACATTTTTCTCCTTATATATCGATATAAGTCACGATACAATTCTATTTTCAATACAAATGTTAATAAAGAGATTTACGTATCACAAATGGCCGGCGTAATTAATGTTTTTTTCTCACAGGCATAATTTTATCGTTGTTCAGTTTTAAATTTTTTTCTTAATATTATCCCAAATCTATCCAAACTTCTGCTCTCGCACTTTAAGTTTTTGTATTTTTACGTTCGTAATATATTGGTAGCAATGTATTCATGTGAATTGTGTTCTTTATTTTATAAAGGTCGCTTCATTAGAGTGTTGGTTTTATGCACAGTCTATAATTGATAATAATCTTTAATGCGAATTATTTTTTATTATTTTATATTTATTTTTATAGAAAATTGTATAACAACCATGTATATTGTGAGCTGTGTTCGCTAATACTAAGCTTTAATTTCTACTGTATAGTTCCACCTGAATTGTATTTTGTCTGATATACGCTACAATTTTTTTTTTATTCTAAAACTTATTAGATATTTACACTCCTTTTCCTTATCTACGCATTATTAGGACTATCTTTTTAAGCTTGATAGCATGATTAGAACAATCTTTTTAAGCTCTCTCGTTAAATTTCTCAAAGTTTCTCACGTTGTTACCCTTTGTGACCTATGACTGACCCACATTATATTAAAAAATGAGAAGTCAAAAAAACCTCATAGCTATATTTTTTAGAGATCTAACTTTAATTAAATAATTATAATAAAGTAATCAACATCAGCAGGTGGTTATAATATTATCATTTGAGGCTTTAAATAAAAATTGATAGCAATAGAAATTGACTTGAAAACAGATATATGGTATTATAGTTACGCTCCTGAATCTTACCGTAGGCTTGGTGACCAATACTAAAGATATGCGACCGACTTGAGTCACATTCAATTTTGTTTTGTTTACATTATGTAATTCGGTACATATATTGCTATGACCATCATTGTTGTCTTACCCAGCCTACGTTCAGATAATAATTTATAGTTATATATATCTACAGATTGTTATTTAGAAGTTGAGATTATGTCCGATGTAATGGTTGAATATATTGCAAGCGATGTACCTCCTTTTGTATGCGTAGTTAATTTGAAAAACTAATAAAAAGATAATATATCAACGTATTGTTTTATTTACACAATAGTTGTTGTGTAGTGGCTACGAATACTACCAATCCTTTTATTGCTAGTAGTTGTCGCAAAAGGCTACAAAGAGCTTCGATTTGGGCCTTCATCTGTTGCCGTCTAGTCAATAATGGTCATTAAACAGCCGGTCATAAAACTCACCAATTTTGTTTGAAATATGTGCCATTGGAGATGAGTACATATTGCGTCGACAAGTAATTGGGAAAAGAGCAAAATGATTACATTAGAAAATTTTAATCATTATTAACCCCCAACGCGTAAATGGGTGGTTTGACGTGTTTGTGGCATCGTAACTCCTAAACAAGTGGGACAATTATGATGCAGTTTTTTTTTGGTTGATGCTTGATAACTTTGAGATGGTACTTAGCTGTATTTTATGAAACTCCGCTCAGGCGTTTCAAGGTTATCAGCTCTTTTTAGTTGCTGTAGGGGTTTTAGACTCGGTGGGTATTTACTTTCAAACATATGCTATTTAATATTTGAAACACTATACACAAGTATTCGGATTGGTGGTTGCAGTTGATATATATTTATGGTAAATAATTAAAATATATCAGTCCCTCAGTTTAAGACAGCTCTATACATAGTCTGTTCAAAAAGTATCGCGAATTTGAAATATTTTCAAAAAGTTACTATTTATTCATGAATATCTATTTTGTGCCCTTGAAAGTAATCCTCCTCGTATATAATACACTTGTGCCAAGGTTTTTTCCAATCCTCGAAGCACTTAAAAAAAAACATTTTTCGTGATCTTGTTTAGTTCCTCCGTCGATGACGTCTTTATCTCCTCAATCGTGGCGTAGCTTCGTCCTTTCATGGGCCTCTTCAGTTTTGGGAACAGAAAATAGTCATAGGGGGCCAGGTCTGGGGAATACGTTGGCTCCGGCACCACTAGTGTTGTTTTTAGCCAAATATTCGGGCACAAGCAACGATATGTGTGCAGGGGCGTTATCGTGGTGCAAAAGCCAGTTTTTGTTCTTCTGTAAAGGAATACTAAAATGCTAAGGGAGCACTGTGAGACTCTTGCCGCGAGTCTTGGTCTTGCATTTGGGCAATTTGTAAGATGTGTTGGCAACATCGATATTATATACCTACATATTACATCCCTTAGTTATCAATTACGATACCCACTGACAAGAGAGAGGACTAATTACATTCTTAATCCAACATTATACGGAGCAGATGCAACTAAGTCATTATAAAACAAAATAAATTTCGATAAACATGTACCTAGGTATGTCGTAAGATCATTAATTAAAATAATACACATTATCATCACAAAAGTTTAATGCTAATACTTGAATCATTACATTTTATTTAAATATATTTAATCATTATATTATTTAACAAATTCGTAATTATTTAATTATATAATTCACAATGTTTCATACCTTTGAGCAGTTATCCTCTCAATGCTGTAAATACATTGAGCAATAAGTTACAGTTAACATTTAACATTCATACAATCAGATAATATTTACATAAATTATAATTAATTAATTATTTTATTATAATAAATGAAAACATTTATAAACTGATCATTTTGCTCATGTTTGCCCATGTGGATGGCACATTAGATTTTGCGTTCAGCACCCGTCGGTAACGACTTGTACTCATTTTAGCGTCCACTTTTTTAAATTATTTTGTACCATACATAGTAGATTTTTGTATTAAAAAGATTTATGAACATAAAAACGGATCGTTAACAAAATGTTTAGCAATAAAACATATGTTTAATATATTTATAAAGCGTATTTTATAATTAACAAATTAATAAGGCTGTTATTTGTTATCGATTATACTCGCTTTAAATACAAACAGTCCGTTATAATGATTTTAGAATTTAAACCTTCACTACCTATGGATATAAATTTCTAGCTGAATAATTAAATAATTTATTAACAAAATTAATTTAAAAAAACCAGAGAGGAAAGTTAGAGCAGTACAATGATTATCTTCAATCTAATCTTAAATGTGTACTTATCTAATTATAAATTATTTACAATTCTTTATAACTGCTTATAAAACTAATCTATCAAACGGAAAATACGAAATATAATAATATGTATAATAATAATAATAAGAAAAGATCAAGGTAATCATAGTTCAAGCTGTAAAGTATAATATATTTAAAATACTGTTTAGCATTATTAGTTGGTAATAGACAATTAGGTTATGTGTTAAAATATATTTTGTTGGTAGAGACACAATCTCCATAGACTTGATTCACATTAGCGATGTCTATTTAACTTTATACTCGAAATTAACTAATTCTTGATTTGATTAAAAGTGTACGTATAATTTTGAATAGTTAAACTCACTGGTTATATGAAAACCTATATTAAGGTTCAATCACTGATAATTAATTCCATTCCTTTGTCGTATATAATATCGCAAAATTATTTAGTTTAGATAAGTTAAACATCTAGAACTTAAACAGAAACTTGAAGTTTGTCTAGTCGTCCAGTAATTTATTATAGAACGATGATGGTGGAATTAGTGTTAGTATTTTATATTCGTTCCAAAAACTTAAGTGGATCTTCTCATTCAGTATATATGTGTCTGAAAACTCAAGTCTATGATCGGAATGTGTTATCAGTGTTGTCTTACGGCACGGAAATGAGGTCTCTAAATGTAGGCTTCATAACCAAGCTCAAAGTCACTCAGCGTCCTATGCTCTGGATTTTTCTGCGGGGTAGAATCCGTAATACGAAAATGTGCAGGAGGACGGGTGTAACCGACAGCACGAAGAATTAGTATGCTTGAAGTGGAAATAGGAAGACCACATTGCTCGACGAACCGGTAACCAATGGGGCAGAAAGGCTCACGAGTGGCGACCGTGTATCGGACAACGCAGTGTTAGACGCCTAGAATTCATTGGATATGGTTGGCACAGGACTGGAATTTTAAATATAAAGGAGGCCTACGTCCAGCAGTGAACGGCGAAAGACTGAATGATGAAGATGATGATGATAATGATTCATACTAATATAATTCTTCGTAATAAGATAAAATAAAGTTGTCGGCATCCCTTTCTTGCTTGAAGGAGTTGTAATAATTAAGTGAGATATTACCAGGAGAATTTGCAAAAAGTTCTCCTTGGAATCATATATGTAGATACCTAACACCTCACTATAATTGTCTACCCGCTTGCTAAACATGGCGATTATGATTAGCTTCAATCAAAGATTTTTATTATGAGCTGAATGAAGATAATGATAATTCTGATGATGAAAATATTTCGGACAAAATTATTTCAGATATTTGCGCGAGTATTGAAATAAAACTATTTTTAAGCATTCTATCGCATTTGTATTTGATTTTTTTTTTACCTGACGTTTCGAGCACTTTACATCGTTCATGTCTTATGTAATAACAATGTACTCTACAATAACCAACGATAATAACGATAACTTGATGGACGTGAGACACTTAAATCCTTCCGTAACGATGAAAGTTGTAAAGTCTTTGAAACGGGCAATTAAAAATCAAATACAAACGCGATAGAATCTGTAAAAATAGTTTCATTTCAAATATTTAACGGCGTATGTACTGTGTGAATGAAGAAGTAGTGACAAAGATCAAAAAGAGTATGCTGGGGTGGTTTGGACACTTAGAAAGAATGAGTGAAGAGAGGTTGACGAAGAAAATATATAAAGCAAGCGTGAGTGGGACGAATACAAGGGGAAGACCTCGTCATAATTTTCTGGATCAAATTAGCGATGTATTGACGAGAGGTCATATTAAGAGTATGCGTAATCGTAGAGTATGCATGAAGACTGTTATGAGTGTGAATGAAGCGATGGAAGTATGCCAGGATCGTGGTTTGTGGCAATCCGTAGTCTCTGCCTACCCATCTGGGAAACAGGCGTGAAGCTGAATGTATGTATGTATGTATATACCGGCATTAAAAAAAATCCATGATGACTATAGCTTCTATTGGAGTGTTAAAAAAATACGCGAATAAGTTATTAATAAACATCGCCAATGTGTATCAAATATTTCTAAACATATCAAATATAAATTATATTATAAATATTTTATATAAACGTTTGTTATTTGGTACTTTTTCATTTTAACATCCACTGCTTTAAAATTATACATTATTTAAACAATGCCTAATAAAATGCTAAATTTATATGTAATAACTAATTATTAATTATATGTCAACATTTAATAAGTCTTCGTCATTTAAAACATTCGATAAACTTCTCTATCACTGAGACAAAAGTTTATCAAAAATTTTTGTTGCAAACATTATTTTTTTTAATATCTAGGCTTATGATTATGGTGGGGACGATTGGGGGCGTGCCAGTCGGCGTGCCTGGGCTCACGGTGATGATGGTGGTGGTGATGACGTCGCTTGTCTCTCGAATGTGGGGCTGGGTATACGTCTGATACTACAAGCTCGGAGCCGTCTTTAGGAGCTTCCCTATCGTGACGTCTATGACCATGTTTAGCGCCTGCTGCTTCATGAAGCTCTTCCCATGCTTGACGGTAATATCTGTTGAGACCACTCCTAGATTCTGATGAGGATGAGTCCAAGGAGCCAACTGTGTTGCAGTCAGGAGACACGTGGTGTCTGTACCGTTTGCCGTCATTATGTTTCCTGCTGAAGTAAAACAATATTAATTAGTATTAGAATAGTAACGCTATGCTTTTAATATTACCACCTTTGAAAAAAATACGGTATTTTCGAAACATTTACATTTTTCTATTAGATCGACTTTATTAAATTTAGTAGAATATTCTATATAGAATATTATATACCAACATATACTTTTATCTGTAAAAAATTAACAATATTAACATAAAAAACTGATTAAATTGAATGTAATGCCAATTTTAAGAATAAGTGATTGCTTTTTTATTTGTTATATCTCTGTAGTAGCGTATAGGTGTCTGAAATTAGCTTACTGTTATATTTTATCGTTTTATTTTATAAACATATACTAACTAAAAAGATGGCGATTTATTTACGTATTGGCAATAATTTGGAATGATGATATTGCCGCCCTACTGTAAAATAAAATAATTGAATTCTTTGACTAAAATGAGAGTAAGATCTTATAGTCTATACTTAAAATAAATCATAATTATTCATTAAAATATTTTTTAATATCGTTGAATTCTGCTAATCTTGAATTTGGTAAGTAGTAATGTTTTATTAAGAAATATTATAACATGATTACAAATACCATAATTTCAAGTCTTTACCAATTGTAAGGTACTGATTGTCCGTTAGTAAGTCAAATCGTGAGCTTTAACAGTGCCACATTTAGGTTTAGAAATTATGGTTGAATACAAAACATATGTAAAGCACTGTTATATAATATTTACAACACTTTAGCATTTTCTTTGCGAGAAATTATATAAAATAAGATTAATTTTTTTTTAATATAATACGTTAAAACTTTAAAATATTGAATATATTTATAACTAAAATTTATTTTAGTTTAAATACTCATGTATTGTTTTAATAATAGATAACTATTTCACGATTCCGCTAATAACTGACAGATTATAAATTATTTACATAGCAGAGAGTACTCTCATAATTTAAATATATAGTGATATGTGAGATATAGAGCAAATAACTTGCAGTGCATACCTATTGCTTATAATGATCCCCTTAGCGTGATTTTGTGAGCATGAACATTGCATGAATATCAATTACTGATATTTGATATATTATACAAGGCCACAATACAATTAAATATTGTACACGGCTAAAGCTTGCTAAATCTTTAATTGCAGGTGAATTTTTTTTTATTATATAAAGCACAATTCTGTGATGGCTGTATTAGCGCGTGCGGTCCTGTTACCTGTGCGTATAGCGATGACATGGTGGTTGTAAAAATATAAGTACATAAATATATTAAAGCTTATATTTGCTATTTAATAAAAATATTGAATCTAAATGAGAAAATTTTATACATTTTAAAAATACGTCAATAAAACAATGGCGCGTTCAGATCACTGAAAATATTTAATGTATGACGTAATTTCAAATCTGATTATTTGTTATCTTCGGGTGGTCAACCACCATGTCAGCGTAGTACCTTAAAATGAACGCACTGGTTATAATGGGTTGGAGAAGTGGCCCGCACGATGCGCAAGACGATGGGCCCTGGCGAACTCGCGCCTGCCGACTTGCTGGTCAGGGAATGGTAGCGCCAAGAGGGTGTACCACCGCGATGGCAGCTCGCGGACTGTTGGGGGTGGCCGCTTTGGACCCCCGCTGGTTTATTAAGCGACTTTAAAATGCCTGTTCTCCGTCTATCCGTTATTACTTCGATAGTCGATATTAAAATATTGCAAATCGTTTTTAATTAAATTACTTCTATTGATTTTATTTATTTGTCATCTGATTAAAAAAAAAAATATAAATATAAACACTTCAATACAATTTATTTATGATGAGAGAAAAATAGTTTTAGGTGCAATTCTCAAGTCAATACAAAATAAATTGACCTTGAGAGGACGTACCTAACTACCTAGTCTTCTAAATACTATATTTGATATCAGCTCTGCTAGCAACTATTTCCATATGAAATTTATATCTACATATTCCTATTCTTTCCACAAAGATCGGGTTTCCCTTCGTAAAGTCGTATTATTTTTTTTAATTTTACCATTGTTCATTTAAATATATTGTTATTTTACTCTTAACTAATCGAATTGCATCGGAACGCGGCATCCATTAAGAAAAGCCAACCATAAACTCGGCGGGCTTGTCATATTTTTTTTTAAATTACTTTTTTATATGTAATATAATACTATGGAACAGATTTTGATTTTTCAAAATATCATGTACAAGATATCATGTACAAAAAGGGTCAGCCATATGGCTGACCCTTTTTGGATCCTTTTTGATTTGTTAGGTTAGGTCATTTATATTTTACTTGACTTCGTTAAAGCTGTATCTTCTTTGATACATAAATCTACCTATATCAAAGTTATTTATTTATAAGTTTTTAACACATAAAGATTAAATTCAAGATAAACATCAAATTAAAAGGCAAAATTATATTATACGAATCGATTTTTGATACCTAAGCTATTATAATTTACGCTATTTTACATTATATTATATAGCTTAAAATAAATAAATACGGAAAGCTATTTTTTATACATGAAAGTATATAGGTAAGCATCATTATATAGAAGTATATATTTGACATTTAGGATTTACAGATTCTTATTTTTTAATCGCAATTATACAAATTATATATATCTAAGTAATTAAGCATTAAATGTAATAGTAAAAACGAGAAACTAATCCTCAATATTGGTGAAATTATTTCTCCGTATGTTGACAAAGTAAAAATACTATTCATTTGCTTTTACTTCCATAGGCGTATGAAAGAAACTCGAAACATTACCCCACGAAGTATAGATATAAGGAGTCCGAACGCTATAGGCTTTTCCATAGTATTCATGGACACAATAATAAACCCCGATCTTAGTTCTCTTTTCTGCCACTGGCTGCGTTAGAGTTTAGGACGTACCGATGCTATCATTAATATTATACGTAAACATACGTTGGCTCGCGAATGTTGAATTTAATTAATTAAAATATAAAATTTCAGAGCAGTCAATAACAACAAAACATTCCAGAGCTCTCAACAGCAACAAAACATTCCAGAGCTGTCAATAGCAACAAAACTTCCCGCGTAAGGTTTTAAACAAGTACTTCTTGAAAAGTGGCGCGCTTTACCGGCAAAAATTCTGTCCACTAGATTGAGACCATTCGTTCAACATTACGTTCGGACTCCTTGTATCTATACTTCGTGCATTACCCTGTGACAAACCGTTTCATTAGCGCGCTATAGTAAGTCATCACATTATGAAAACGACCTTGTGGTCGTACTGTCTATTGTAACGAATTGAAGAAGAAAAGGAAGATAGATTTTAACAATACAAGTGAAGTGTGTAGATTATATAAAAAAAATATTTTAAGGTACCACTTGATTGAGAATCAATTCAATAATATTGATTTTAATATTAATATTTATGATACCAAATATTATAAATTAAATATTTATTAATTAATGGTAATAGGATGATACTATATTCATTATCTATTTATTTTATTTATTAAATAATACAATATAAAGAAAGCTCAATATTTAATGTATCTGTATTTATATACAAATTTAATGAATATGATTAGCATTGGATATATAAAAAAAGTATAAACATCGATAGAATTCCTAATTAATTTGGTCTGATTAAGAAAAAGCTTAAAAAAAAAACTAAAACACACGAATTTATAGACGAATGTAACTATAAATTATAACTGCACAGATAGTTTATTATTACTAATGATCTACTATTCTGGATGTCGTGGGTACAAAACAATTTTTTCATGTTGTGATGAAGTGATAACATAATTCCCCATTCCCTATCTTACCCATGCACGTCATTAATGATGACCAAGATATAATGTACATATAAAATATATGCAAGAGAAAGAAAACTCTACCATCACTTATTTCCATCGAGTCAATTTCTCTCTTGTTGTGGAAGAGACTATTCACCAGTGGGATGGATATCCACGATACAAAGAGTTATTTCACAGTGCTTGATTTTTTTTTTAAATATTCGCCGTTTAATCACTTTTTTTTTGGCAGCGCGCGACCCCATAGACCTGTCCTACATGTACCTCTCTACTCCGAGCGAGTGAGCCAGCGCAATCCGGTCTTTGTCTTCGGTGGCCCACCCGGCGCCGTTTAATCTCTATAGTTTGTTGAAGTTATAATACAAATGCAATTGAAAATTGTTATATTACCTTTCTGATGTGGTCGGATAATAATTTATGACTCACCTCCTGACAAGTATTACAATAGTAGTGACAATTGCGATGAGGAATACGAGAGCACCGAAGGCACCTAAAGCAACCACAGCGCCTATGTTCAAACGTGCACCGACCGGCTCTCTCCTTTCACCATCCACTGACTGAGGTATGTTCACACGCGGTGTTTGTTCAGCTCGTATATTGTTGCCACTGCTGAGGATCTGCGTATATTTTAACTTTATAAATCAACTTCCCAATAAACATACCTCGCTAATATCATAGAAGTATGTCTCCACGATAAAAGGGTATTAGCTGTTGTCGTGGCATAAAAACCAGTTAAGAAATATATAGCAGAAGAGCCTGCTATTACATATACTATATAATACGATGAATAATTCTTGAATCGATGCTTTGGATGTTCGAGGACCGGGTACTCCATCCGTGCTAAGCGTGAATGACATTACAATTACACGAGAACGTTATACAATATGAATAGATATACAAAAATAGTAAATCATATATTTTGAGATGATTTCCGTGTGGTGACGGAGTAAGAATACTATATTCATCACCCCATATCTTTCCCGTGGGTGATCGTACGAGACGACTAAGGGATATAAAACGCATATAAAATCTATGCGAGAGAAGAAAAACTTGAAACAAAACCCTATACCAACATGTCTGACCAGCGCGGTGTAGTAGATTAATTTCCCTCCCCCGAGCCCAACAGTGGGATATTTATGGGCTGTGATGATGATGATGATGATGATATTTTGAGAACTTATAAACTTACTACAAGCGAGAAATGATCTTGTTAATATTTCGCCCTTATAGAGACGTGTGGAATGTCTCCATAAGAGCGAAAATAGCGGGCGAAAATTTTGCTTTTTTTTTTCATCAGTGAGACCACATTCATTAAAGTTCATAGAACGATTGGAAAGAATTCCAAGTAGATGTTCAGGGTTCAAATCTCACGTGAAGTAATATTTTTTCAATTTTAAAACAAAATTTTATAGTATAGATTTGGTTTATTATTTATTTATTTATATAAAACTAGCATATGCCCGCGGCTTCGCCCGCGTAAAAAATTACTTGCCTAAAGTTTTTCATCCCCTATTTTTATTTTACCCTTTAAGGGTAATTTTTTTACACAATTTTAATGTCATATTTATTTATATCTAATCAATAGCCTAAAAAGAAGTTTCAAGCTTCTGGCTTTAAAAATGACGATACTTCCTTACAAACTTTCATCTCCCTTTACAAACCCTTTTTTGCATTAAAAACCTATGTCCTTTATCAGGCTCTAGACTATCTGTGTACTAAATTTCATTTAGATCGGTTCAGTAGTTTTGGCGTGAAAGAGCGACAGACAAACAGAGTTACTTTCGCATTTATAATATTAGTAAGGATTGTATTCAAACCTATCAGTATGTCCCCTTCCTTAAAGCTATATATTTTTTTATTTTCACGTTTCTGACTACACTAGAAAAGATGAGAATGACACTAGGCTTTTTACGATTTCAATTTCAAATCGATTGACACTTGTTACAGAATTTTTTTTTTGTATTGCTTTTGTTGGTAGACGAGTAAGCAGTTCTCTTGATGGTAAATGGTGACCTGGCAACACCAGGGACACAGTTATCATGCTGCCAACTGCAAGGTGGACTTTGAATCTCCAGTTTTCAAGCGATAGTACCAGATTGTTACAACTCAGAAGGTGATTTTCGGCGAGAGTGTGGTACTACCGACTTAAAATGATAAGCAACGTGGTCCTACCACTAGGATAAAGAATAATTTGCTTACCTGGTTCTCTCTGGGATGACTGGCAACAATAATATGAGGGATGTGACTCGTGGGTGATTCGTGATTATCAGCCACCGTCACCTTTCTTTCTGGTGGTCTTTCGTAAACCCTGGTGGTAGGACGCTCTGTGGTCGTTTTCAATTTTAGCCTGCGCGTCGGTTCAGCCGTTACAAATGGTGTTGGTGATGATAGAGGTCGAGGGGAGGTGCGCAGCTTCGGTGGGCCGGCGAGTATCAGACGTGGTGTGGACGTTGGCACGTATATAGGAGTGGTGGATGGCGTCGAAGTGGTGGTAGATACAGTCGTTGTAGTGGTGAGACGCTCTTCTGCTGTTAAAGAAGATTTTATTAATGGCACTATGTATGTGGGTGTCCATTAGTGGCAGGGTGTGCATGATCGAAGAAATACCAGCGACACAAGTCAAAGAACTTTAACGTTATATATATGTATTGCTACACGCGTAACATGTCAACTGAAATGATTAATTAATTAACTATCGAGGTCGGAAGTCGTGTCGCGTTCAAATCCTAAACGTGGGAGAACCCACTTTGCCAGCGATCCCCCGAGCCGAGGTCCGTACCCCACAGGGGTGCCCTCGGGAACGGTCGCTTAACTTTTACGGGTTGAGAGCCCTCAGCGCTCACCCACAGTCCGGGTAAAGTTGTCATAACCATCTGAGGCTAACAACTAAGACACACAAAAAAAAAATTTATAGAAATGAAAAATCCACATAGAAATCCAACTAAATTAATGAAATTTCATTCATCTATTGGCACTAATTGTACAACTATCAATAATTAGGTACATACCAGTTAACGGGATTGGGCCTATAATCACACCTATCTATCATGAGACTATTTAAAATAACATCAAATTATTTCCCTGTATATTAAGTATAGGTACAAAATGTTGACAATCCTTTCTTTGTCAAGGGAATCGTAAAGTGCTGTCTAAGTAAGCACTACGAGAATATTGTAGCGAGTCTTGGTCTTGCATTTGGGACACTACTTATTATGGTACCAGATCGTTTTTATTGTAGTTATAAAGCTAAACTGATCTAAATATATGAGGTACTTATGGTATATATATTAGGAAATGAATCAATCGTATATAATACAATTAACAAAAACGATACTGCTGATTTTGTGTTTGACAGATTTCAAATAGCTCTCCTTTAAAGTAATGATTATGCGGATGGACCGAACTTGAAAGGTTATTCACCATCATCATCATCATCATCTCAGCCCATATATTACCCACTGTTGGGCTCGGGCCTCCTCCATAATGGGAGGTTAATTGACCTACTATACCTCGCTGGTCAGACGTGTTGGTATAGGGTTTTGTTTCGAGTTTTCTTTCTCTCGCATAGATGTTATATGCGTTTTTATATCCCTTAGTAGTCGTCTCGTACGATCACCCACGGATAAGATAGGGGGTGGTGAATTGTATTCTTACTCCGTCACCACACGGAATATATAATTAACGCAGACAAATTACGCCCAGACTCAGAACAACACTTTGCGGATCGCACAAAGTGTTGTACCTTAGGAATCGAACCCATGGCACTAGCACGGAAGGTCGGTACCTTAACCACTAAGCCATCTATACAGTCAATTTAAGTTTATAATCATTCAAATTGTTTTAAGCCACTTTCTTTTATAAATTAAATTACGTTTATTATAAAAAAATAATCGTAACTGATATGTATATCTATATAAAACGCATATAACATCCATGCGAGAAAAGGAAAACTGAAAACAAAACTCTATACCAACACGTCTGACTAGCGTGTGGTATAGTAGGTCAATTTCTTTTCCACTATGGAGGAGGCTCGAGCCCAACAGTGGGACATATTATGTAGGCTGAGATGATGATGATGATATCTATATTGTTGCAATCAAAACATTACGTAAGACAATTGTTGAGTTTTCGATCTGAAATGTTCACTTTGGATTTTCATAGTAGAGATACAGCAGACATGTGTAAGTAATGCGAGTGATGTATCACACGTAATATTACCCGACCGTGTACTGAGCCATTACACATTACGCGACTAAACATCACATCACATTAAACATGACGCGAACACCCGTGTACTGTTCTGCATTTCTGCAATGTTCGGTGTTTGCAATTCAATATTTATTTTCAGCTTTATTTTCAGAACTTCAAAGCTGAAGTGATGGTTAAATGTAATATTACTCGGCACGAAATGTAATGCCATATCACATCACTTCGCGAAGTACTGTTTTGCGCATGTCTAAGATACAGGCCTACGGAGTCGCCGACGTAACTGTAGTCAGAAGAGAACCTGGCGCCCTCTTGGATCGGAATGCATGAACAAAATGGAATATGTTGATACTAGCAAAACGTTCGACTAAACTCTGAATCTCGCTGGAATGCATTGTCGCATCGGATTATGAAGGTACAGTGAATATGTCGACAAAGCAACCTACCCAAACTTGTCAAATAATGCGCCCACTACGTTTATAAATGGTTAGGCACTCGCTGCGTAAGGTGTTCCCGCTCAGCAGTTCTCAGCGCCCCTAACACCCGGTGCCCGGGTGCACCGTACCCTCTGCACTATAAGTAAAGCCGCCCCTGACTGTAGTCACTATGATTTCTCACTTACGTTGACACGTGGGCGCTGGCAGATCCCAAAGCCCAGTTGACAGACAGGCTATCTTCTTAGCTCCATGCATCTCGTATCCCCTCAGGCAAGAGTATTCAGCCACTGAGCCGAATACTGAGGCGTTATGAGTCAAGATAACCCGCGCGTTATTCACTTGAGGTGGGTCTTCGCACTGAATCACTGTAAATAGATTTATAATATACTTACCGTATCACTGTATTAATCATCTCAGCTCATATATATCCCATTGTTGGGTTCGAGCCTCCTCCATAGTGGGAGGGGAATTGACATACTATACCAAGTTGGTCAGGCGTGTTGGTATAGGGAATTTTTTCGAGCTTTCCTTCTCTTGAATAAATGTGATATGCGTTTTATATCCCCTAGTCGTCATTTACTACAACTCACGGGTATAGGGGGTGGTGAATTGTATTCTTACTTCATATATATTTTTTAATATGTAAATAAATTTTAATATAGACAAAAGCTGTGTGGTAGCTACAAATACTACCAACCCTTACTTTGCTCGTGGATGTCGTAAAAGACGACTAAGAGTTTTATAACGACCTGGACCAACTACATATGATGTCGTTGGTCATCAATTATATTCCCAAGGAGGGTTGACGTCTGGCAGGCGGCCGGTCATAAAACTAATGCCAATAACTTTTACAGTATGTACTATGAAAGAAGAGTACATATTGTATCGACCCCAAGTAATTGGGATAAGAGTAGGAGAATGATGATATATAAACGACAACAAAATAATGCTTCCATCCATCCATCAGCCCATAAACGTCCACGTTGGACATAGGCCTCCCCACGAGTATGCCATTCGCAACGTTCTTTTGCCACCTGCATCCAACGGTTTCCTGCGACCTTGACAATGTTATCAGTCCACCGAGTGTGGGGTCGTACTACGCTGCGTCGTCCGATTCGTGGTCGCCACTTGAGAACCTTTCTTCACCATCGGATGTCGGTTCGTCGAGCGATGTGGCCTGCCCATTACCACTTCAACGTGCTAATTCTTCGGGCTACGTCGGTTACATCCGTTCTTCTACGGATTTCCGTATTCTGGATTTTATCACGTAGAGAAATACCGAGCATAGCCCTCTCCATAGCACGCTGAGTGACTTTGAACCTTTATATGAGACCGACATTTAGAGACCACGTTTCAGTGCCGTAAGTCATCGCTGGTAACACACACTGGTTATAAACCTTTATTTTCAGACACTGCGGAATATTAGACGAGAAGATCCTCTTAAGTTTCCCGAACGCTGCCCAGCCGAGTTAGATCCGTCGGCTGATCTCTTTCTCGAAATTGGATCTACCTAATTGGACTGTTTGTCCTAGGTAAATGATGCTTATTTCAATTTAATTAAGAACATTTAGGCACGTTCATAAATTTCAGAATTGCCCATAGAACTTGGCATCCATTTAGATCTCAAAAGTTTGATGTCGACAACCACGCAATATATTTTATTAGCATATTTGTGCATACCGTCACATCTCGGCGGTGGTCCGTTCCATCTCTCGTCTATGTCGCACACCAGCCGCGATCGTCCCACCATCTCGTATCCTGCTTCGCACGAATACTGAACGTGCGACAGGTAAGACACAGATCCGTTGATCAGCTTATACGAGCCATGCGATATTTCTGCTGGAAAACCGCATTCAATGCCTGGAAAATGTGATTTATCATATTGAAAAGTCATTTACCATATTGATAAAGTCATTTATCATATCGAAAAAGTCATTTACCATATTGAAAAAGTCATTTATCATATTAAAAAGGTCATTTATCATCTTGAAAAAGTTATTCAACTTTTACAACCAAATTAATTTTTTCACTGTGTCTACTAAAAATATACAAAACTAATTGACCAAATACTATTTTTCAAAATTCAACGTTTTATACAAAAAAAACTTGAAATCGGCCGCAGCGGTACCGAACGGGCCAATAGTTAATTTAAACCATTCTTGACTCAACTTGAACACATTAAAAAAAATCATCCAAATCAGTTCAGCCATTTAGAAGGAGTTCAGTCACATATACACATACAGATGAATTATATTTATTAATATTGGAGTCAAATTGAGCAAAGTTTTTGACACTTCATAATGTAAACATAAGCATTATTCCTCTGTCGTATTCTGCAATTGATGGGTCACCGGGCATGATTTCTTAAATCACCATCGAGGGTTGGTAGACTAATGCCTGGAGTGCATTTGTTCTTAATATTTGTATATAAATATCAGACATATAAAACTATACGTACGTTTACAAACTGGTGGGAATTCATCGTAGAAACCGGTGTCAAGACATGTCCTAACTGTGGGCCCAACTAACAGGTGACCATCGTCGCACGAGTACTCCACAGATGCACCAACATCGAACCTGTCGGCTATCATGGTGGAGTTAGGTGGCTGCTCTGGTCGACCGCAAGCCTTCGGCTCTGAAACAATGAAAAACCTTCATATAGATGGATCTATCACAAATAAAATATGCATTCGCATTTATTTTGCCCTAGGACATCATTTCAATTAGTTTTAGAATATAGAAGCTTCAATTAATAATTTTAATTGCCTGTGATCGCAGTCATCCCAACGAACGGTTCATTAAATGGTGAAAATCTAACCTAACCTGAGTTAAATGATTGATTTTTATGACACCTAAAATTTTAATGACACCTAAAATTTTAATGACACGTTTCGGTGGCCTGCTCGCTCGGCGAAGTACGTGTAGGGCGGGTCTGTGGGGTCACGCACCGCTTCTTCTGTCGCCCCGGACGGATTTAGCGGTGTGCGATTACTCCATAGCCGGCCGCCAAAAAAAAAAGCTATTCTTTCAAAACTTGAGAAATAATCCAATATGTCTGCCATTTTCGTAAATTAAATTTAACAGAATTTAAAATAAATTTAACCGACTTAAAAAGATACAATATAAACAGCATGTCGCTGCATATTTCGTTCGGGTTGAGAGCCCTCAGCGCTCACCCACAGTCCGGGTAAAGTTGTCATAGCCATCTGAGGCTAACAACTAAGACACAAAAAAAAAAAAAAAAGAACATATTTCGTAAAAATATGATCTTAAAATATTTTATTACCAGCAACTAGTATCGACAAATTTCCACGCGTTATACGTGTTAATATTCTACGGTCTAAAGTCTCTGATTTTTATATTTATAGACAATAAAACTATAATACAAACTGATATTGTATCTATAATGCCCCGTAACGATTTATAATGACTCTTACAAAATTTAAAATTTCTCATCTCGTCTATTTAACTAAATCATTAAGACATTTGTTCTATTTCCTTTTTGTTTTCTTGTGCTAGCAAACGAGCAAGCACAGTTGATGGTAAGTGTTATTGATGTTCATGGATTTTTGCAATATCAGGGGTATAGCTAAGGCGCTACCTCCCAGCTACTCGTAGAATCCACCGAGAAAGTTGAGCTGTCAATTCTCTCGCTCACCGAACGAAATGCTACAGCATATTACCATTATTCATACGTTTTCTGCGAGTGTAGTACTACCCCGGAATGACCGGCCTGTGACTGCAGACAGAAACACTACTAAAATGGCACAAATTTCTGCAATGGACAATTGTACGTTTATTAAGTCCACTGTAATATAAACATTAGTTCTTTAGTGCTGGGTGTTGTCTTTAAACAATTCCTATTTAACTTATCAAAATACCTTTTTAACTTGTTAAAAATACCTATTTAACTTGTTATATAAGCACATATTTAACTTGTTAAAATACCTATTTAACGTGTTAAAGAAGTACATATTTAACTTGTTAAAATATCTATTTAAATTGTTAAAAACCTAGTTAACGTGTTAAACATGTACATTTTTAACTTGTTAAAATACCTATTTAATTTGTTAAAATACCTATTTAATTTGTTAAAAATACCTATTTAACTTGTGTTGCTACGTTATACCTATATAATCAGGTGAAATTTTTAGTTTTACGCCAATAATAATTACGCATTCAATATGAAATCGCATTTGCATAGTATTTGGAAGCAATTCGCAGATATAATAGATCATACACTGGCAGAGGCAGTAAATAAAAAATTAACTTACGATGCTGACAAATATAGTTCATTCTCGAGTGGCAGTCTGTGTCCGCCCACAGCCAACCCTTGCTGCCATCAAAACGTGCGCAACCCTCGTTACCTCCAGGTGCGTTCCAGAACGAGACTGTGACGTCGTTCCCATTAACCCACTTCCAGTTAGTTGGGTCCTGAGGATCACGGACGGCTCCCATCCAATACTGGCTGCTACTGTCGCTCCTGTTAAAAACAATAAACGTCAAGAATAACACAATTTAAGTTTTCGTAGAATTAATTCTTGTATCAAGTAATTTACGTTCAAGTGAGTTATAAAAATCAATTTCGTGAATAAACAAATAAAAACGAGAGCAAAAATCTCGTTCACTATAATTTATTAATGATTTTTTTTTATTCAAAATACGGTAACTACTAAAATCTGCATGTCATGTTTTTTTTGTAAATTAACCAATTAAATTCAAAACTTAATTGTAAAACTGATGTAATAAATAATGTTATCTTATATAAATACAAATTAATTGCTGAAATGTATGTACGCGCATAACTTCTGAACGAGTTCACCAAATTAGATAATTCTTATTTTTTATAGTGTTCGTTACTGTCAGTACAAGGTTTGCATAATTAAAAATTTAAAAAAATCTACGGGATCTTTTGTAAAAGTCTCATTACGAGTGATTGAATGAAACGAAAAGCTGTGAAAGATCTTCAGTAATATTGACAAAACGTAGATGAAGTTGCCCGGGTCAGTAAGTTTTTTACAAAGGGCTTAATAAAGCCCAAAAATATAATAATAATACTTAATAATAATAGTTTTTTACAAAGGGCTTAATGAAGCCCAGAAATATAATATAATAATACTTATTTTATTATTATTTTTGATATATACACGTCTGATTATATATTTTTTTAAGAGAACCTCACTAGAGTCTTTATATTTAAGACCCAGCTAAATCAATAGGTATGTTTAACGTGTTGTTTTGCCGTGTGGTAACGAAGTAAGAATACCATTCAGGGCCGCCTTTCCTGCAAATGGGTGTAGTAATAATCGATTAAGGGATACCCATAATATGCAAAGAAATCTAGGCATAAAAACCGGTCAAGTGCGAGTCGGACGCCCGCATGAAGGGTTCTTTACAAATATCTATAAAATCTGCAAAAAAAATATGTCTGTTGTATGGGAGTCCCATATAAATATCTACATATTTGTTTTATTTTAATTTCATTATTTATTTCTAAAGTTAATATATAGGTAACCGGCGAGCGTGTATGAAGAGAATTATGAATGTTGAGTAAGCGAGTGAAGTATGCAAAGATAGAGTTCTCTGGCACTCTGTTCTCTCTGCCTACCCTGCAAGGGATATGGCGTGATGATATGTATGTATATAAAACCGCCAACGGAAATATATTATTCGAGAAATTTAGGTAATTATAAATATTATTACTAATGTATATTAATAATTTATTTCTATTATTTAATTTTATAAAATAACTCTATTTAATTAGTATCTATTTCACATTATCGTATCTACAAATTGCGTAAAATATTACGATTGTCATGTTTAATATTTAAGCAATATGTTTATTTAACTCAAAAATATTCGCTCAGCATTTTCATAAAATAAATACAAAATAAGGCTATATGAAATAAGCAATATATTATAACAATAAGAAAATTCGCAATTGTTTCGCAAAAAAATACTCCTAATGAACTTTTTTAACAATAAACATCCAACCACGGTGCAAAAAATCATTAGATTTTTAGTTATTTAATTTCTTAATCTTTAATTTCAGATACGATTACGGGTGTCAAATATAAAAGGGAAATTTAATTACAGTACCTACTTTTCCCCTTTGTATTGCTATTCCTATATGTACAATATTATTTCCCCATATATTTAACTTATATATGGATTTCAATATTTATTATAAAGCAAATCAAAGTTCTCTTGCAATGTGAAGTGATCAATACTCCTTTTGATTGACATATAAATAAATTTAGTACACTTTACTTAATTTTTTTAGTTGTATTAAAAAGTGATACACTACGGATTTGTGGTATGTTGAATAGCGGTTTAAAACGAAGTCTTAAAACGGCTCGGATCCCGTATGTAACTGAGTTGTTAGGTACGATCATAGCAAACGGTGATGGCGGTCTGTTGAACGGTGATACAGTTTACTTTATTTATGGACAATTTGATACAACGGTATATCCGTTGCAAACTTGCAATTGCGTTTCATACGAAGTATTTTAAAATATCAGTATTGTACGTAGTTTTTTGGCGGGAATATAAAAGTGTCATCTGGTGGCCTTTTGTTTGGAATGTGATGCGAAGGAACTACTGGGATGTAGGGAATACGTTATAAAAGTGCTTTACAACGTTTTCGTTTTGCCACTAAAATTCCCAATGTGGTTTTAGCACTGTTGATGACAAGGATTTAACTTACTGACGGACAATGACTAACATGAAGAAGAAAATTGTAACTCGACACTGGTAACAATGGCTCGTTTAAGTAGCTGATTACCAATACACAAATAGAAGAAGAAAAAATAGGTATACAATACATGTCAAGTGTATTTTTACAGATTAATTACAATTTGTCAAATGAAAATGTTATTTCCACATAGTAGTTTTGCAACAACATTCTTTTTAACTGGCGGGACTTTGTCAATGTCATGTTACGCTCTTGAATTATATTCATTTCCTTAATGTTTTATAGTATTCTATTATACAGATAAAGTACTGGAGGGTATTATATGATATATTAGTAGTTTTGGTGTATTTTCATGTTCTACCAAAATTCCCAGACAAGTCGAATAACTTAAGTAACTGCACGTTGAAAATAAATCAAATATTTTCAGCGATTTGCCTAACTGAAGGACAGTGACTATTAATGAGTAAAAAAAGGAAATAGGAACACATATATTTTGGTTTTGTTCCTCCGTTCGGATGGGCAAAGGAAACAACGTTATTCAGTCTTATACAATTTTCTTCACAAATTATTCGTTTCTTCCCATCTTGATGGATTAACTACTGCTTTAAACTTTTATCCATCCACCAACCCGTAAAATTTCACTGTTAGACATAGGCCTCCCAATCTACTGCTTTATGCTAAGTCTTTATTTACATAGTTGTCCGTACGATAAATCAGCGCCTTCAATAATGCTATGATAACACTATTGGTAGTATCTTTCAGGAATTGGTGACAAAAAAAAAGTATGTCAAGCACTATTTTATCACATTCACTATACCCTAGCACTTCCTCCGCATTACATCATATATAGTGCAGAAAAAAAATATTAATTATAACACGTTAAAACACCAAGATAGTGAATATAATATAATACAAGAACACCACATGACACTTTCAGGTCCCCCTGATACCCCAAACACCAAACGTTGGAAACAACGCTAATTGGTATTACCAACCCGCCTATCAAATGTATCGTTTATGGTATTATTGCTACTTAACAGAAAGTCATACTGGACGACTGACGCTGATGGATTGATTGATGGATAGTGTATATACATATTTATCACAACAAAACAAAGTAAATATCCCACCACAAAAATGGTAATCTATTAAGAAAAGATTCATATAAAAAAAAATGGTTAAAATCTTTACGAAATTTAAATGCGACTATTTTGGCATAAACCTCATTTAAAAAAAGAATTTCCCGCTATCTATATAAAAAAAAATATGCCCGCTAAATAGAAATAAATCAGAAAAGATTTATTTATTTTTGAAGACGATTAATAAGTAGAAATTAATACAAATACTACCTCTTCATATTTTTAAACGCCATTTACATAGCGATACTTATTCATGTATAAATTATTAACATTACGTTATACGCTACACTTGTACAAATATAAAATGTATTATTTAAAGTATGCTTTATTAAAACAATTTTGTTTTAGCATAACAGGTTACAATAAAAATATTATTTTTTAAAACTTAATGCTAGTATAAAATATTCGCAAGCAAAAGTAATATAGACCGACCTGTGTCGTCGCCACAGCTCCCAGCTGATAAATCCTTGAAGTGCCGGGTTGCTCTCGTCTACAAGAGTGCCTCCTCTTGATCGACAGAAACCGAGAGCATCCCTAAAGGAGGTTGGCTGCCGGTCGTAGAAGATATAACATTTTCCGTTGTAAGTAGCTGTACTGCCTGGTGGTTGATCTCTGAATTGTGGACATCTTTCGATAGGTAAAGCTTGATCCGTGTAGACAAATGCTTCACAAATAGACAGTTGACTCGGTGCGGAAGCTTCGAGGTGGACACTGACAAACGCTCCAGGCATTGGTGGGTTACATGGCAAGAAGAGTGGTTGTCCTTCCTCTAAGTAACCAGTGAAGCGGTTGCAAATTGGATTGGTGCCAAGATCTGGCCGATTGTTCCCAACACGCACCACTATTACCGCTGGCTTGTTAGTGCCTAAAAAAAATAAAAAAGGTATTTATCTCAGGGAACATAAATGGCTATTTATTTTAAAATTGAATACAGGATGTACGCTACTGAGTATCGTAAAAAAATGGCTGAGATATCAACTTCAGAATTTGGCATGGGCCCATAACCTATTATACATACAAACGCCATGTCCCTTGCAGGGTAGGCAGAGAGAACAGTGTGCCAGAGAACTCTATCCTTGCATACTTCACTCGCTTCCTCAACATTCATAATTCTCTTCATACACGCTCGCCGGTTTCAGAGACTCTTGACTCCACCTTCCTTCAGTACATGACCGATCTGGTCTAGGTACTCGCTCTCTTACGTCGTCGTTACGAATGTGATCGATCAGCCTAACTCCATAGATTTTCCGTAGAGATCGCATTTCGACCGCATTAATTTTACTTTCATCCTCTTTTCTGCATACCCAACTCTCGCTTCCATACAGTAATGTTGGGACAAGCACTGCATTATGTATTGCTACACGTGCCTTCTGGCTGAGGTGGTGGCTACCGAGAAGTTGCCTCAACGCTCCGTTCACTCTATTTCCTGCCTTCACTCTTCGCTCTATATCAGTGGTGTACCTTCCATCTCGGTTAAATCCACATTCAAGATATACAAATTCATCCACTTGCCTCAGTACATCATTACCTATTGTTACTCTTACATCTGTTCTGGCTTTATCTCTTTCAAAGACCATTATTTTGGTTTTGCTCACATTCACGCGTAGACCCTCCATTTTCCCGTCGTTAGTGGCGCTTTAGAGGCAACATGACCCTCTTGCACCTTGCATTTTCTTATGTCTAACAGTGGACGAGGATTACAATGCATTAGATAGGTTACAGACAATTCTTCACATTACGTGATTCATTGGTCAATGAATAGAATTGACATTGATTTTTTTATCGATAGTATAATTCGACAATGCTGTTGTAACTAAAAGGTCGTCATGCTTAAATAGATGGAGACGCATTTTGCATTGCATTGCAACTGCTATCATTTTGTTGTGCACGTCTTATTGCCTGTGTGGTGCACATTTCTTGATAATTTTGTATAGTCAACCTGCATGCAAGTTGGTGTTAGGAGAATCGATAGTTCAAATATGTTTGAAGCTAATTTTAAATCACTGCTGTGGGTCAACCTAAGTGGATCAAATTTCAGTGAATTGACAAATTTTGCAAGGATTTGCGGCACACATGTAAGAAATATACGTAAGATGTGGTCTTAATGTAATCGTTTAGACAAAATACGATAATTTTTGACTAATTGTATTGTGTTAACTTAGTTATAGATAGGTTCTGTGAGCCAGAGTAAAGATACCTAACCAAGTCATAAGTTCTGTCACATTTTAATTTAAATTTCGAACACTGACTGAAAATATTTAGAATGATTTTGAAAAATGAACGTTCGAGCCATTTAAATATAAAAAGAAATTAGTTTTGTTGTATTAAAACAAATGGATTGTTTCCAAAAAAAAAGGGAAGAGCCACGGCTATCGTGCTCAAATTTATTATCAAACTCTTACAGAATTTGAGAATTTATCGTACTAATAAGTGATTTTATGTAGATTGGTGCATCAAAAATGTGAAAGGATTGGTTGAAAATGCAAGGTTAGAACATCAACGATCATCAATGCAATATGGGCGCGATTTTAACGAAATCCTGACAGCAAACATAAAATATTAGTCTTGTAGTCGAATAGTAAAATTACAAACAAAATAGTTACTAAAGATCTACGTCTCAAAGTATGTCGTTTAAAAACAGAACATCATCAAAATTAATTAAATTGCCATTCAAAGTTCACAAATAGTTTTAAAATAGTATTTTAAATTCACAGTATATATTTAAAAGTACGTAGTGAATAATAATATATTGTGTAAATACATTATGTGATTAAATACGTATAAATATTCACGAAGCATCTTATAGTATTGCGTCATTTATCAGTTAAATTATAATGTAGGTTAGAATGGTTTTTTTTAACTCGGCTTTTAGAAATAAATTCTTGTATTGGGAGTGATTAATATCACTCCCAATCCGAAAAAAAATAATGTAAAAAGACTTGGTGTACATAAAAGTAGTTCTTTTTTTTAATACAATATTAATTTGAATCTGTACTGGCTATTAGAATTATATGAAAAATATGAATGAAAATAAATAGCGGATCGATAAAAAAGCACTTTAATAATGACACCTTGTTGGACGTCATATGTCGTATGCCTCTATTACCATAATAATAATCATCTCAGCTCGTATATGTCCCACTATTGGGCTCAAGCCTCCTCCATAGTGGGAGGGAAATTGACTTACTATACTACACTGGTCAGTTGTGTTACTTCCATAATCGTAGGGTAATTGACTTACTATACTACGTTGGACAGTTGTGTTAGTATAAGATTTTGTTCCGAGTTTTCCTTCTCTTACACAGATATTATATGCCTTAGTCATATCTTACGATCACTCAAGAGTAAGATAGGGTCTGCTGAATTGTATTTTTACTCCGTCACCACACGAAAATTACAATGAATGCCCACAATTATCAGTAATATTGTCATAGTAAATTACGACAATATTTTGAGGTAATTTTGCTTCAGGTTAAGATATGTTAAGAGCTTAATATGATTATATTTACAATACGGCTAGCAGTAGTACTAATTTGTATATTATTTCAATTAAAAACTTCCAAAGAAATTCTCGCAAATATAACGCGCTACCTAAAAGCGAAATATCTTTTGTTGTGAAGAAAGACGGCTTCTTTCTTTTAAAAATTTGCTAAGTCACAAATATAAAACAGTCGTTTACTTTTTTTTTTTATTAAATTTCTAGTTTGCATAACTTTATATTTCATCCGCTCCAGATCAATTTGCCATATCCCGTTTAGTAAATATTTTTTATAAAAAAAAAAAAGATTATGTGATGTCGCGAACTTTCTCACAATTTGACGAGGGCACTTTCACTGGCAACTAGCTATTTGCACGCGGCGATGCTTAACGTTGTCAAACCGAGGTAATGACAACATCAGGTGTAAATATTAAATTATTGTTAGAAAGTTTTATAAACTGCTTATAATACAGTACTTAGAGGTATTGTTAGTTTATATTAGTTTATTGACCTTAGGTTGCTTAGTGACTCAAGACAAGACTCACTTTGACTCTTAGTTACCAACATTCTCCTGATCTTATTCTAATTATTTGGGTTCGACGTAACCGCCTGTCTGTCGTCAACACTTCTTGAGAATATAATTGTTGACCAACGGCATCGGGTGGAGCTGGCCCAGGTCGAAATAAATGTCTTAGTCATCTTTTACGACATCCACAAGCAAAGTAATGTTTGGTAGTATTTGTAGCCGCTATCATATAGATTTTCTTTTAAATAAATCTAGGTAGCTAACTTTAATTATGATTTCAATTTCAATAATAAATTCAAGAAACCATTAAAATAATTATTGTATTGAAACAATATGTTTCCCATTTCTCACGGAACTATGGCTTAATCAACGAAGGACGTACTGATGTTATCGTATATTATAAACAAGATTATGCTTAGATTAAAACGTATTCACCAAAGATAAAGACCGGGTTCCGGTGGCCCGCACGCACAGCGAAGAGAGCTACATGTAGGGCTACACATGTGATCATGCGCCGTACTTTCTGCCGCTTCGGACGAGAGAAAAAAAGATTGCCACGTATAAAACTTTGAAATTTACTAAAGATTTTGTTTATTTTAGTACTTTCTTCTAAGGAACTGACAGATTACAAAAATCTCATTTTATTAGGGAGTCTTGTTTATCGAGAAATATTTATCCTACTTTAATGATTTCTAATGTTTACGCTAGTATTACACATTTGAAATAAAACTACTTTTACGGATTCTATCGCGTTTGTATTTGATTTTTAATTACCCAACATTCCGAATATTTCAAAGCGTTCATGGTCACGAGAGGATCAGAGACCAGGACTATATATATCTATATAGCACATATCATAGATTATAAATGGTTTCTCATCCTGCTTGGGATTCGTATCAATGATACTTTAGGTCAGTCGCTTAATAATCATGTCATGTATGCAGTCAAATTGACAGAGCTGTGTGGTAGCGGTTACAAATATGTACTATCAACCTTTACTTTGCTCGCGGATGACGTAAAAGACGACTCAGAGTTTTATAACGACCTGGGCCAACTCCATCTGATGCCGTTATTTTACAACAACAATTACATTCCCAAGGAGGTTTGACGTCTGGTAGGCAGCCGGTCATAAAACTATTGTTAATAACTTTTACATTATGTACTATGGGAGAAGAGTACATATTGTATCGACCCCAAGCAATTGGGATAAGAGTAGGAGAATGATGATATGCAATCAAATTTGATTTATACTGTGGCAATACATATATCGACCTGTCCGTAGAATAAAGTTACATCTACATAATCATTACTTTAGAGAAGAGCTATTTTAAATTTATCAAACACAAAATCAGCAACATCATTTCTCTTAATTGTTTTGTATACGAATGATTCATTTCCTAATATTAGTTCCTCTTATATACAGGGTGGAAGTGGCCGCTCCCGAAAACAAAGACAGGGGACCCTACTAGTCCTACTTGTAATGATGAGACTAGAAAACAAATCGATGCGGATGAACAAAATTTTTTTTTCCACCGCGCGAGTTCGTTGAACTCTTGAACATATGATCGTGAGTTTTGAATAGATTGCGTCTTTTCTCATCTGATTAAAGTTACGTATTTTTTATGGAATTATCGTTACATGGCACTGTCCTAATACGATGGAATGTGAAGAAAACTTAAAATACTTTGTGGAAAATATTTTATTTTTCATCCGAATCGTTTTTTTTTCTAGCCTATCATTACAAGTAAGACTAGTAGGGTCACCTGTCTTTGTTTTCTGGAGCGGTCCACTTCCCCCCTGTATAGATAGATCAGTTAAGCTTATAAACTACAATAAAAACGATCTAATATCATAATCATATGTAACTTTGTTCGTCGTATAGTACGATATTATAGTATTTAAGTATAACTGCGTTGTATTATTATATATTTAGCACCTCAGTACGGTGAAGCAGTTAATGGGGTCGAACACCTTCATAAATATATGCGTTTGTATCGCATTCAAACAAATGTTAAAGCGAATTTTATAACATCTAATATCTTTGAACAAGTAATATAATATTTATATTTATATATTTCTTTATTTTTAGAAACTTAGCAATGGCAACAACCATTTCCATCCAATTTAGTATGCAAGAGGTTTTATTCATAGAAAATATCTTATTGCGTATGGTGATAGAATAAGAATACAATATAACACCCCCTAGCTTATACGTGGGTGATCGTAAGCGACGACTAAGTATTATAAAATGCATATAACATGTATGCAAGAGAATGAAAACTCGAAACAAAACCTTATACCAACACGTCTGACCAGCATAGTACAGTAGGTCAATTTCCTTCGAGCTAAAATGATGATGATAATGATCTTATTGCCAGTGTTTTAAGCTAATGAAACAATTTAATTTTTTTGTAGCACTGAAAACTATTATTAGAATGTGAAGGTAAATTTTGATACTGTCATTGAGAATAGAGGCATAATTTTTTTTTTTTTTTATTTTTTTATTGGTGGGCTATGGGTGCGTCTCGCCCCGCTGAATCGGTCCGGGGTAACGGAAAGGCGGCGCGTGACCCCATAGACCCACCGTAAAACCTTCTCTCTTCGCCGTGCGAGCGGACCACCGGTACTCGATTTTAACTTCGGTGGCCCGCCCTGAATAGAGGCTTAACTCAGGATATTAAGCAGTGTAATCGGGGCAGCTCCGGTTCGACCCTTTTTAATTTTTTATTAATATATTTTTAAGTTACTGAAATTTTTAGCATTTAATATGCTTAATTATTTATAAATACCCGATTACGAAACGAAAAATACATATTAAATGCTAAAAATTTCAGTAATTTGAATAACAAGGTTGTGTCATCGTTTAATACAATTCTAACTGTAAAGTTCGAAGTATTAAGCCTATCCAATGTGTAAACATTTTGCGCTAGATGGCATACGTCACCTTGAAGACATAAGATGTAATATGCCGGATTCCCAATAGGTGCGGGTTTGAACCCCGCTTGTGACATCATTTTTCGTTTCGTAATCGAGTATTTGTAAATATTTTTAAATTTTTATTAATTATGTTTTCGGCGAAGGAAGATCCCCTCAACTTACATGGATTGACGACATCATGAAGGTCACAGGAATTAGATGTTAGTTAGATGCAGGTGCCACAAAGCCGTTTTGAATGGCATTCTCATGGGGACGCCGACATCCAACAGTGGTCGTCTATGGGCTGTTGGATGGATGGATGGATGATGTTTTTAATATCCAAAATATATTTGGCAAAAAGTACTAAAAAGGAAATACTGAACTAAACCCGATCATCCAGATGTATATATTTTCTATTTCTTTCTATAAAAACTTATTTGAGAACGAAAAATTATTACCACACGTGGAACTTGAACCTATTCGCATCCTTCCATTGGTCTTTCATCAAATCCACATTTTATCTATTAAAAATCCGTTCCAACCTACCAATTATACCACTTTTTTTTTTTTTTTTTTTTTTTTTTTGGGCGTGGGTTGCGTTCGGCACACTCCTCGCACCACTCCGTCCGGTGTGACAGAGGGGCGTAAGCATGCACACCCGTAACCCACCCGTGACGTCGCCTTCGTCGTTGGGCCAACCACCGGAGCAGAGTGACTTGACGTCAGTGGTTGGCCCGACGGAATACCCCTGAGGAGTACCTTCTCCTCGACCGACGTCCCCCCCTCGGGTAGGATGTCGGTCTTTCCTCACGCGGTCGGCCTCTCGGCGGGTGACGGACTAAATCCCCGATCCAGTCACCCGCGGCCTCGGCTAGGGCGGCATCAGGCGCAGGTAATCGCGCCTGCGCCGCCCCAGTCGCCGGCGGCGGCTCGCGTCGTCGAGGAGACGCTCCTCGCGCACGCGCTCCGCCGCCTCCTTCCGCGAGACTACTGCCTCGCAGAAGGATGCGACCGCGTCCCAGTTCCTGACGCTGTCGAGCATCGCCCTGGCGATGGTCGGCAGCGTCAGGTCAGCACCGATGATTGTGACGAGTTCACGACGCTGCTCTGCCCAAGCGGCACAAACCTCGAGCGTATGCTGCGCCGTGTCCTCGTCGCAATCGCAGTGGTGGCAGGACGGTGTACTCTCCCTCCTTACGACCGTGTGCAGGTATTTAGCGAAGCATCCATGCCACCAATTATACCACTGAGGGTAGGTAAGTACGTATGATAATGAACCCATGACTTGCATTACCGTTTTCAAAGGAAACTTTCTATACGCCATTTTATCATAGAATGTTTTCACATTGTTTCCATCTATAATATCTATAAATCTTTCAGTTAAAATTTTATTAACGATGATACGAACCAATTGTCTAAATTACTGAAATTTAGCATTTTACATGAAAAGCTATTTACAAAACCTCTTTGCGAGCGGAAAATAATTACCGTATTTGGCACTTAAGCCCACATCTATTGAAGTTCCGTTTTAATCGTCTTGCCAATTAGGCCAGTGTGGGTCAGTTAAAGATATACTGTGTTCAATCCATATTGAAATAAAATAAAAGCAGAAAGTTAATAAATTATTCTTACCACAACATGGCTTTCCAAAATCCAATCTGACTAGCTGCACCATGTATGGTTCCAGGAGATTCACGTACCACCAAGGAATTCGCTCCGATTTGGTCAAAGTGCATGTATCAGCGCTATAAGTGGCGGCAGTACTGCCATCCAAGGCTCGTTGGGGTACTCCTCCATCGTCTGTAGATGCCTGCATGGGAGCCTTACCAGCGGCTACGTTGAGAACTGCGAAAAGAAAAAAAAACAATTATTGATATAAAAAAATATAGTAATAAAACGTGTTGATTGCGAATTTTATGTAATTAATAATGGAATCGACTCACAGATGGCGTTGTGTTAAGATACCAACATACCATACCAGTGTCGTGAGTTTGATTCTTATATTGAACAATACTTTGTTTAATCTACTAATTGATATTTTAAGCCTGAATGTCGGCCATCGAAGACAAAAAACGGGTACCGGTGGCCCGATCGCACGGCGAAGAGAAGAGTTGCACGGTGGGTCTATGGGGTCACGCGCCGCCTTTTCCGTCACGTCACGTCCGTCACCGATTTGGCAGGGCGAGACGCATCCATAGTTCACCGTTATAAAGAAGCCTGAATGTAATTCGTGAACATTTAATTATATGTTTGTGCAGATCGCCGTAATAGTATGGTCATTTTCTTGTAATGTCTTTATAAAACAAAAAAAACAAAGCAGTCATGAGAACTGCCGCCAGTAGTGAAAACTTAAACTTATGAAAACGAAACGAATACAAAAAAATAAAAAAGCGTGCCCCAGCCAGTATGTATGGGTGTGAGTGACCACACCATAGCCACCATTCAAAAAATAACTATTAAAAACTATTGAATAATTGATAATAATTAATGTAACAATTAATTATTACATATAAATTGAATATAGTAAACACTATCTTTCTCGCTCGGGTGCAGTCGGCGGTCCCGAGTTCACCCGATCGAGCCTTTCACTTCAAATCGTGACGGATCAGCTTCACTTACAGCCTACGAAAAAAAACTGTGTGCGGTGTGCCAAATTTTCACTTCAAAAAACATTCGTCTGTGATCTGTGAATCTACTCTCTATATATGAAAACCTAAATAACCATATTTCTAAGGTAGTTATGTTCAATTATCACGTCTTCATGTGACTGAACTTGGTGCTCACCGTTCGAAATGTTAATTGATACAGTATTCTATTATTTTTATGCGTATATAATAACGAAGCTATTAAATATCTATGGTGTTGTTGACATCATAAATCGCTACTATATTTAGATATATATATATATATATATATATATATATATATATATATATATATATATATATATATATATACAATCTGGCATTTTTATATTGCTTATAGCAATCGGTTCACCCAGGAAAAAGCTTTGAGATAACGTAAAGAAATACAAATGAATTGAAAAGATCTTCCTTTTTTTGTGACGGTTAATAAAAAATTCCATTATATTGTGGGAGAGTCACGAGCCCAACAGTGGGAAATATAAGAGCTGATAAATTGAAAACGCATAATGGCGAAATTCACAACAAGTTCTTAAAGTGCTTTAAATCATTTCTTATAATAATAATACTATCCTACAAGACCATTTGTGTCATAAAATAACTTATTTTTTTTATTGGCCTTGGCGGCAAACGAGCACACCGGATGAAAGGTGTGCTCGTATGCCGCCCATGGACCTTTGCAATACCAAGGGTACAGCTAGGCCGTTGCCTACCAATAATCCCAAACTCATCCAGAAAGATGGGCTTCCGTCTCTCCCGCTCACCGGATCCGATTCGATCGATTTTCTGTGAGAGTGTGGTACCTACTACCCTGGACGGACCGGCCCGCGGCTGTAAATAGAGAACAGTCAATAGTGTGGGCCTACTACTATTTATAAAAAAAAATACTAAAACTAACGGTTATAAGGATTACAAAAATAATTAACATATTTGATTTATCTATGATTATTGATAACTGTTTCAATTCGACACTCACGGATTGATAACTGTTAGAAGTAATTGCGAATATTAAAAGTTTTCTACATATTAATTACATTAACCGTTATTATATTCAAATTGAAGCATTAACAACACGCTGCTGATAGCTTTGCTTTCAGCCATAAATGTCTCGTCATGTCCGAGATAATATGACACTCTAGCTACGAATCGAAATTTGAACGAAGGAATTAGCGCTTCATTCTGTGAACTAGAGAGTTGGAGTCGCAGAGGGCTCGCAATCCAAAATATTACAACTACACTATTACAACGGGGCCCAAGAGCACCCTCTGTGCGGTACGAACCTCGGCTTAGGGTGTTGCTGAGAGCAATGTGGGAGTTCCCACGTTATGTGAAATTATTTTTACGCGGCACGGTTTCGCACCTCGACGGCAAAATCGGTCTTTTTTTTGTTAGGCCTCGCGGGCCGTGTATGCCGTTGTCTGTGTCTCGTCGTCGGGCTCGTCGAGAATAAATCTCGGCCGTGGGCACTTTTAAGATCCCGGACTGGGTGCAGTTGGTCGCGGCGACCACTAAGGGGTTGCAGTGTGTCGTGGCAGAATCAAAGTATCTACGGGTGCACTGTTTCATATACTGTCTGATGGTCAACATCCTGAGACTAAGACAGAATTTTAAGAGTACGATACAAATGACGGTCGGTTAGAGGAAAATTAAATGGAATAATCTAACATAAACGATATATAGAATAAAACGATATCATAATAAAATATAGAATAATCTAACATAAAAATAGTATAAACTAACAAATGGAGAGCCGGTTTTTTTGTTCGGTTCTATTGCAAAAAATGTACCGATCGGAATAACATCTACTTATACCATAAAATGCAGCGTTTGACGGAGAAGCTTTTAGTATATGATATTAAAGTGATTACTTATCCGGTAAGGAGGGAAGCAGGTGGGGGGATAGCCGATCTAGTTTATACATTATTGTAAATTAATAACTTTAAAATTATGTTTAACTTATAGATACACATAGAACAAAAAACAATTGTTTTTTTTCTTATTATTAACCTTGCCTTTATTAGTTTATTATATACCTTTTTTAATGTATTAGCGTTCACGGGCATTCACCAAAAAATTCATTTAAATTAACAGTTTTAGGAATGAGCAACCAAAACTCAGAAGTTGAACGAGTTAAAATTTGGTGTTCATTTTAAAAATTACCACTGGATAAATTGGTTTCTTGTTTTCCAGCGATAATAAATGACAGTGGAGTATTAACCCGTATTGTAACGGCTTAAGAGTAAAATGTGTTTTCAGCGTCTACTAGACCACGAGTGTAGGTGAAATAACCAATGAGTTTATTGGAATTATTAGCAACAACATTCTAGGCCAATATAATTCAATCTGTGACCGTAAAACCGCTTGTCAAACGTGAAGATGCATGCTCCCACTTGTAAAGAGACCTATGCTTAAAGAATCACAAACGGCCGATAAATCATGAATTAATTATATGTATTATATGTATCTGTATGGTTGGTTTGCTTGCCGTGTGATGACGGAGTAAGAATACAATTCACCACCCCTCTATCTTACCCGTGGGTGATTGTAAGAGTCAACTAAGCGATATAAAACGCATATAACATCTATGCAAAAGAAGGCAAACTTGAAAGAAAAGCCTATACCAACATGTCACCAACGTGGTATAGTAGGTCAATTACCCTCCTATTATGGAGGAGGCTCGAGCCCAACAGTGGGACATGTATGAGCTGAAATGATGAGATCAGATGTATGGATGGTTTACCAATACATATTTAATACAATTATTTTGTTGTATTTGGTAGCAGATGAAAAAGCAGCTAAACTCATTGTAAGTATGCAGGTAAATATGCAAAGACGGCTTAGTGGTTAAGATATTAATCCATCAAGTTAAGTGTCACGGAATCGATTCTCACGCAAGATATTTCTTTATGCCATCCAAAAATATTTGTGCTTGTTAATTGGTGGGTTATAAGTGTATGTAGTTAAGTCGCCAACAATTTAAGGGTTAATTCCTTAATCTAGGGTTTTATGATTAAGCCACCGAAGACAAAGATCGGGTACCAGTGGCCCGCTCGCACGGCGAAGAGAGAAGAGTAGCATGGTAGGACTATGGGGTCACGCGCCACCTTTTCCGTCACACCAGACCGATTTGGCTGGGCGAGACCACGTCCATAGTACACCGCAATAAAAAAAACAGGGTTGTATGATTAAAATAAAAGAAATTATTAAGTATTGCTAATGGAACTCTGCTCTCTCTCTCTTGTTTGGAAGGAGGCCGTTACCTAAAATGGAGTTCTTGAAGAAGAGAATGAAGAAGTTTAAAAATTGATCAACTAACAATTATTATTAAAACTATAATTTGAAATAAAATAAACTATAAATATTTTGTATAAACTTACTAGTACATAATAACTAATCTATTAGCATCCACATATTATTTTTTTATTTAGTCTAACTACTAGCGAGTTACTTTGTTGTTCGTTTTAATTGTCTTTTTTCAAGAAAGAAAAGGCTTTTTTTATTTTAGTTTTAATAGAACTCTACAGTAAGATTGTAGCCAGATATCTCTACCAATAATAATCGAAAAGTATAAGCAAAATAAGTTTAACAAATACGAGTCAGACTCGCGCACGTAGGGTGCTGTACCGTTACATACGCGTATCAATACAACAAAAAAAAAAAATGTCTATTGTATGGTAGCCACAAGTAAATATTTATGTATTTGTTTTATTTTAATTTACCTATTTATTTTTAAAGTAAATATATAAGAAAATATTCTGTAATGATGAGATGGATGGACTGCGTGAAACGTGACATGGATAGACAAGGCGTGACCACAGAGATGACGTCTGATAGAGTTGTATGGAAGGAGAAGATATATTGCGTCGACCCCAAATAAATTGGGATAAGAGCAAGTAGGTGATGATATAACAAAATATTCTATAAATATTTCAAACATCTACTTGTCCTTATTAAAATCGAACAAAACGAGCAAAAACAATCACGTCTATTGTATGGGAGCACCCTTAAATATTTATTTTATTCTTTTTTTTAGTATTTTTTATTACAGTGGCAGCAGAAATACATCATCTGAGAAAATTTCAACTATCTAACTATTACGGTTCATGAGATACAACTGTTTTATTCTTTGGGTAAGGCACCTTAAATAATCTAGTTCACTAGGCAATGTTCTACACGATGGATCACAGAAGTTATGAATGAAATCTATAGGCAATTTCATGTTCAACGAATTTAGTTACTAATATTTTTAACGTAGCATCAATCGTTAAATATATGTTTAGCAAACCATGTTGATGTTTGCAGAGTTATAAATAAAAATGTATGCATGATACAGAAAAACGTTTGAAATAATAGCATGACCACACTGTTAAATGTTTTCTCGCTACAGCCGCGGGACCGTCCATCTGGGGTAGTAAGTAAGTGGCAATATGTAGTTGTACTTCGTTCGAAGAGCGAGAGAGCCAGCTGCCCAACTTTCTGGGTGGATTGGTGTTTTACTCCTAGTATAGACTCCTAGAAAAAAGTCCATGGGCGGCAGTAACACTTACTATCAGGTGTGCTGCTTGCTCGTTTGCCACCATAAGCAATAAAAAAAAAGAATAATTGTCAGGAAATATGGTAATACCATAATCTTTTTTTTTTGTCGTGGGATACCAGGTTAATAAGATATTTGATGAAACACGTTTTCCAAGATGGCGGCTGAGGCTCGCGCCTCCGCGTCCCGCCAATTTTGATTTGTATCTGGGGGTCACTTCTGAACCTTTTAGAAAAAATACTCTTCAAAATAGTAGAAAGTACCCGGTAATAGTAAAAAGTACCCGGTTCTTTGTCAATAAAGAGAGGATTGGGCATCATCATCATTATAACCTTCGCTTACCAAATCTATTGTCAAGTTGCTACAGCTCAGATGTCATATTTCTGGGTGGATGTAGTACCTATTGCAATCTCATGACTGTTGGCCCATGCCAACGAGTTTATGGTTGCAGATAGATAACTGTCAAGATTGTGGCGTTACAATTAGATAAAAACACATTTTAGTACGATATGTTCTTCTAAAAAATAAATACGAAGCTAAAACGTATGATCTTTGAACCATATAATTTATGACAATAAAAATATCTATTACGGAAATTATATAACATGAAAAAAAAATTGTTATAATATATTATACTCAATACTTCAACAGCCCTACTAATAAAATCATCTCTAGCGTGAAAAATTTAGTTGAAATATGTTTAATAAAATGTATGTATATTTATTTAAATATCATTATAACAACAGCACATTCGAACGGTATTCAAAACAGTAATCATGAGTCCAAAAAGTAGGTAAATTAATAATTAAAACATTGAAGCCTGTTTATTTGCAACTGTGAATCTATTCGCGAATAATACTAAAACGACAGGCATACTTATACACATGTAGCTAAGTATAAAATTACTTTCAAACAAGTTATCATGACCATTCACGTTGTAATAACGATGTAAGATTACATATTTATCATCATGTCCTTTTCGATTAATCTCTCTAAAGACTATTCGTAAACGGATTAATGTTATTGTAAGAAATGTTCAAAATAAAACCCCATGAAAACGTCTGTATTAAGGTATAGGGCCAATGACTATTACAGAGACATAAATGGGTGTTGAAAAAAAAAAGTTATGACAGAACTCATAAATATTTTTAATGTTTTTTTATATCTTAAATAACGGTGAAAGACTAATTAGCTGCCACGGAAAAGTCGTACTATATGTTTTAGATATACATAATATAACTAATTACCGCTTGCTTTTTATTAGTAACAAAAGAACAATTTAAAAAATCTACAATTTTTCTATCTGGTATCCATTATCAAGCTGATATCCTGTCATTCATAGGGCACTATGACCTTCAAAGAGATTTTATTGACGATGTATCTGTCAAAACTATTTGTTTTTTTTTTTCAAGGAAACATTGCACTATGGTACTAATCCTTGTATTTCGGTGAGTTTTTACAAATATACAATTAAAAGATTCAAGGGTTTTGGCACGAATATAGAAATGTCATGTCACGCTCTGTCACGTATTAAATTAATTTCTTTAGTGTTTGCCAGTGTTATATTGAATAATTTTCATGGTATTTTATGGAATATGATACAGTTAAAGTGCTGAAATATAGTGAATATACATATAATCCAGCGGATTAAAATCGGATCTAGACGACGGCCAGTCTTCGGTCTGATGATGTCCGAAACGTTCGTTTCCAACCAATACTGCGGAGACCGATCTTTATGATCCGGCGCCGAGTCTTGCTGAAAGGACCATTCTTGGTTATTGAACATGGTGTTGTTAAGGGCCTTCACTACCGTCTCAACAATGGCGTCTTGAAACACTTGTGCCTATGTTTTGATACCTTTTTCACAAAAGTATAGTTCAGTCACACTTTCATAGCTAATACCCCACCAAACCATCACTGAAATCGGATAATGCCCACGTTACACTCTGTCGATTAATTGGGAAGCTTACTTAGAGCTTTGGTAATAAATACGGTCACTTTGTTTCATAAAATGTTACTCAATTGTAAAAATTGTCTCATCCGTAAACAAAAATTTTCGGTGACCACCCTTTGCGTACCGCTTCAGTATTTGTTTCGATTTTACTACCTTATTCTTTTTTAAATTATCAGTTAAGAAATGACCAGTACGTCTCTTATAGGCTACAAGTCCTAAGTCATCTTTTAAAATACGCGACATGGTTCTAGGTGCTATCTTCATCTCCCGAGACAAAATCTTTTGCTTTCGGACAGGATTTCTTTGAGTTCTTTCCCTTACTGCTTTGACCACCCTTTCTCGTACGAACACTACGTGGACGGCCAGATCTTTTTCTGTCACAAATAGAGGAGGTCTCATTGTACCTATTAATAGCCCGGTACAAAAATATTTTACTAATACCAAGCGTATGAAGAGTTTTAAAAATTGTATTTGGCTCCATACCTACTTTGTAAAATGCAATCACAGCGATTCGTTTCTCTTTATCACGCCACTCCATTTTAATATGGCAAAATATTGTAGAATGTATTGGCGCCAAAATGTTTTTTTTTGGAGTTTATGGCTTGGTTACTTAGACCTTTAAGCCAAGTCTTCATAATTTAGACACTTCGTGCCTTGTCTTCCGTATTATTGTTACCACTTCATCAAATTGTAATTAGTCCTTGATAGTCATAGTCCGTCAGTAAATCAAGTCATTACTATCAATTTGGCGCTGATAACCAAATTCAGAGTTTCGTTGGGAATTTTGGGTGAACACGAAAATACACGAAAACCATTATTATATCATATTCACTACACTTCAGCACTTTAACTGTATCATATTCCATAAAATACCAGCAAAATTATTCAATATAACACGACAAAACACTAAAGAAATGAATATAATACAAGAGCGTGACATGACATTTCAATATTCGCGACAAAACTCGCTCCAAAATGAGAAAAGACAATGAACAATCATATAAAAATTACAGATTCCAAATTCAAATGTATTATTTTGTTTATTTTTTATTGTAACAGTATTTATGGCCAGACTAAGTATAGCTTTTAGTCTTTTAAGATACTCACGAGCAAGATAGACGTCGGTGAATTGTATTTTTAATATGTCACCACACCGAACATTTTAAATCAATCAATCGTTTTTCTAGGAGGTCCACACTGTTGACAGTTTTCTGTCTACAGCCGCGAACCGGTCCGTTCGGAGTAGTACCATAATCTCGCAGAAAATCTACGCCTGAGCGGGTGGGTCTGTATAAGGTACGTTACGATAAATTTTCTATCAACCAGCCAACCGCTCGAGGCTTCTCCACTATTGGCCGAAAATTGACCTACTATGCCACGCTGATCAGATACATTGATGATATTTCTAAAGATACGATTTATTTAATTAATATTTTTTGTCTTTTATTTTTTTATATAAAACTATACTTTCTTTACATAATGTCTAACGTACATAAGTATTCATCAGTATACATCTTTTTATATGTAAACGCAACCAAACAAATAAGTTTGTATTGTAACAAGTTATCTCAAAGTTTTTTACTGCTCGTTCCGGGCCGCTGAACACTTTCCATCTCGGATACGCCGGGACCTGTGTTTTTTGCCCTACTGCCATACATCGTTATAAGAAAATAAAATGAAATAGTGTAAAGCTTTTAAAATTATTAGTTTCTCAAAGAATTTAAAGCATTAGTAGCGTAGTATTTTATATGTATAAACGATTATATTTACGTTATTGCCTATAGTGGCATCAGAATAAGTAATTCACCTGATAGTGAGTGATAGTTATTGTTTATAGACCTCAGCAAAACCAGGTAAATCGCTCCCTACCGTGAGAAAAGAACTCTTCTTAAATATTTTTTAAATAAGGACATAACTCTGGGAAATCTCAGTGACACGTTGTTTATTTTCGTTAGTTATATAGAACACATTTAACTGGATGGTTTTAAATCATTATAGAATTGCTATCATTTTGTTATATTCACTTGTTATCTGTGCGCTGCTTACTCCTTTGTCTATTAACCGAACTGATTGATATAGGGGATCAAAAGTAACGATTGTTCAAATTGGAAGTGATTTTAGCCATTTCCAGTTAACTTAATCGAAATACTAACTCTTAGCAAATCAAACATTTAGAAGAATAGAAACCTAGAAAAACAAAAAAATATACAACTTGCGTATAACAAAATATGGTGATAAATAGTACATTTATTAAATGTATACAGTTTATTTCCTTATGTAAAAACTGGTCAAGTCAAACTTTTAAAATTTAATAAATCGTAAGTTCCATAGTCCCAAACTGAGTGTGTTTTTGTTGATAGACTGCCAATCTAGCTGTACGCCTTATTTTTTTGTGGTGGGCTATGCACTTGGTCGCGCCCCGCCAAATCGGTCCAGGGCGAAGAAAGAGGCGGCGCGCAACCCCATATAACCACCCTGAAAGCACCTCTCTTCGCCGTGCGGGCCACCGGTACTCGATCTTTGTCTTCGGTGGCCCGCCCAGCCTAGCTGTACCCTTGGCATTGCAAGGCTTTGCAATATTAAATGGATGGACCATAGAGCTTTGCAATACCATTGCAGTGATGTCAACACCAGGTGTACTGCTTGCTCGTTTGCCATCATAATTAATGAAAAAAAAACACTACTGCATGCAGATTTGTCTCATCATTATACAGCTTAATACCAGTGTCTATTAAGAAACTATCTGACGTATTAAGATTCCTTGGCATCTAATTTTTATTACCTAAGATTAGCATTTTTATTAACTCAGTGTCTGAAAATACAGGTCCATGACCAGTATGTGTTAGGTACTAGTGCTAATTTAAAGTGCTAACTGAAAGTCACTCAGCATGCTATGGAGCAAGCTTTGTTCGAGATTTCTCTGTAAGATTGGATGTGCTTCAGCCGCGCCTAGTGGAAACCACGTACTGTACGACGCAATGTAGGATACCCATCCACAAAGTAATACGAGTTGTTGAATGTTACAGATAGTCGTTGAATGCGAGTGGCACAGAAACACACTATTTGTGGTTGTATGAAGGAACCTTATATCCAGCAGTGAAGAGCAAATGCTTGAATTAATAAATAAAGATTAGCGTGTTGTAATAAACAAAATCTTCTACACAGTTTTAATTTTAGTAGTGGTAAGATCACGCTGTTGATAGTTTTCTGTGTACAGCCTCGGGCCGGTCCATCCGGTGTAGTATCACACTCTCGCAAAAAATCGACGTCTCAGTAGTGGCTATGTGCTGTTTTGCTTCGTTCCGTGAGCGAGAGAGCCGGAAGCTCAACTTTCAGGGTGGGTAGCGGCCTAGCTATACTCCTGGTATTGCAAAGGTCCATGGGCGGCAGTATCACTTACCATCAAGTAGTCTGCTCGTTTGCCACCACAAACAATTAAAAAAAAAAAACAAAAATAGTATTGTAATTTCTAGTTAAATATAAGTAAGGAAAATATCGCGTTTCATAATATTTCTCACAGTAAATGCTTGACTCGACGATATTAAAGTTTGAAATACTTAATTATATATTCCTACATAAAGTAATACGAGTAATATATCAACTGACCATATTTATAGTTAAAACGCTAAGTATTGTATTTCATAATGACAACGTGTCAATATAATTTGATATTTGATTCAACCGTCGTTCTTACTTAGAATTACTTAAAGCAAAACTTACATAAGTATTTATTATATTACACTTCATCATATCAGCTCGTATATGTCCCACTGTTGGGCTCGAGCCTCCTCCATAATGAGAGGGAAATTGAGCTACTATACCACGCTGGTCAGATGTGTTAATATAGGGTTTTGTTACGAGTTTTACAGCTCTTGCATAGATGTTATGAGCGTTTTATATATCCCTTAGTCGTCTCGTAGGATCACCCACGGGTAAGATATGGGGTGGTGAATTGTATTCTTACTCCGTCACGACACGGCAATACACTATTATATTACTCTTGTGTATATAATTAAAAGTAAATTATTATTAACTAATATAATAAATGATAATGTTAGATTTTTTGTTGCATATGATTTTATCCGTATAGTAACAGAGTAAAGAGCACAATTCAGTACTTCTTTCCTCTTGCCTGTGAAAGTCATAAAAGACGACTATATGATACAATGTAAATATAAGATCTATAATACAATATAACAATACATCTACGTAAGAGATGGAAAACTCGAAATAAAATCAGTTTCAGTTTCCGTCCAATTGTTGAGGAGTCGAAAGATCGAAATGCGAACTCTACGGAAAATCTGTGAAGTTAGGCTGACCGATCGCATTCGTAACGACGACGTAAGAGAGCGAGTAGGTATGAAAGAGAGTATTGGTGTAATGGTTCAGACATATGGAAAGAATGCCGAACGAACGTCTGGTTAAAAAAATATACAATGCGAAAGTGGAAGGATGTAGGTACCGGGGCAGACCGAGATTAACCTACCTAGACCAGATTGGTCACGTACTGGAGGAAGGTGGAGTCAAGTATCTCCGAACCCGGCGAGCGTGTATGAAGAGAATTTTGAATGTTGAGGAATCGAGTGAAGTATGCAAGGATAGAGTTCTCTGGCACTCTGTTCTCTCTGCCTACCCTGCAAAGGATATGGCGTGATGATATGTATGTATGTATATATATGCAAGACAAGGAACATTCGAATCAAAATCCTGTACCAATATGTCTAATTAGCTTGGTATATTAGGTCAATTTCCCTCTCATTATGGAGGAGACCCGAGCCCAATGGTGGGACATATACGAGCTGTGATGACGATGATGATGAAATGACGAGAATCTAGTATTATAGTAGAAAAACGTTAGCAAGTGTAGGTATGATGTAAAGTAGAACAAGAGCTCTCATTGACAACACCGTTCGTAGTAAATACTCGGGCTGACGTACAACGCGTAGGGTTGCTATAATAATTCATTTATTATATTATTTATTTTATACGTTATTTATATAATTTATTATTTTTTAGTAAAAATAAACATAGTTACTGCAGATTATTGTTAAAAGATATTTATATATATGTATATATATATATATATATATATATATGTGCTGTGTGGTAGCGGCTACTAATGCTACCAATCCTGGCTTTGCTCGTGGATGTCGTAAAAGACGACTAAGAGCCTTATAACGATCTGGGCCAACTCCATCTGACGCCGGTTGGTCAACAATTCAAATATTCCCAAGGAGGGTTGACGTCTGGCAGGCGGCCGCTCATAAAACTATTGCCAATAACTTTTACAGTATGTACTACATCGTGGATTTCTGGTAGAGTACATTATTTTTAATTTTACTAATTTATCCAGCGTTTACAATGTAAAAAATGTACATTAATATTATTTTTACGAAATAAGATTCTAAAATATTATAATTTTCGGATTTTCGCTAATGTAACATGTATTATATATATAAACCTTACTCTTGAATCAGTCTGACCATTAATGAAAACAGCATCAAAATTTGTTGCGTAATTTAAAAGATCTAAGCGCACAGACAGTGGAAGAGACTGCTTTATACTACGTAAAGAGGATATTTAGTAAGTCCGATGCGACAACCCTACATATAACGGCCCATAGAAGTATGTCGTCGCTTGTCGCTAACGGCGCACGCGCTTCACTCCACTATACCGGCTACCTTATATGCTAATTAACTCGGCAAACTTAGAAAAAAACATAATCCAATATTTATATAAATGGTGCAGCGAACTTAATAATGAAGTCTTGTGTTAAATGATATTCGATTCTTATGTAGGACAACTGTCTTCTTTTCAGTTTATATTTGGCCACTAGTATAGGCTTTGACATTTGGCTTTTTTTGGCGTCGGGCTATGATGTGGCCACATACTATTAAATTCCATCAGGAAAGGCAGAAAGAACGACGCGCGACCCTATAGACCAGACGCGCCTGTTTTATGTTGTATTTCTCATCTCTTACTTTGATGTTATAAGGATACTATCCGCTACTCGTCTTTTAGAATACGCACGGAAGAGAAAGCAGGTGGTAAATTGTATTCTTATTCCGTCAACACACGGCTAATACAATTATGGGTCTAGTGACGCAGTTCTATATATTTGTGAAATGTATACTAATACATAAATGGAGGTGTTTTTGTTCGATTATACAGCGAAAACTACTGAACCGATCTGATTAATACTTGACTTATTAAGTAAAATTAATGTTTGATGCATTATATTATGTTGTTCAAAACAACAGCACGTAATAATGACATCATAAAGATCAAATTGGATAATAAAGAAATAGGATTAGTAAAAGAGGTTAAATTTTTGGGAGTACACATTGATGATATGTTAAATTGGAAACCTGAATTAAAGGCAATAGATTCCTCTGTATCATCAGCGTGTTACGCATTGAGGGTATTAAGAGATGATATTGATGTGGAGAAATTGAGGATGGTTTACTATGCGCTGGTGGAGTCAAGGTTCAGATATAGCATACAATTTTGGGGTCAAAGCTACAGCTATAACCATCAAAGGGCATTTGTACTGCAAAAACGAGCCATTAGGACCATCATGCGTATACCACAAAGAGAGAGTTGTCAACAGTATTTTAAAACTTTGAATATCCTTACTATTCCAAGTCTATATATCCTCGTAGTTTTAACAAATTTCTCTAAATACATAAATAATTTTGAAACAAGTGAAGAGAGACAAGTGACAGATGAAACTCGTAGAAAAGATTTTAAAACAAAAATGAATCCCAAGTATGATGTTGTCAGACACGGCCCGCATTATCAAGCTGTACAGTTATTTAACAAGTTGCCTAAAGATTCAAAAAATGCTGTTTATACAAATAAGTTTAAGATAAAATTAAAGGAGTACCTATTAAATAGATGTCTATATAGTGTAAATGATTTGTGATGATGCAAAAATTTAATTTATTTATTGACTAATATATTCTAATGACTATTATATTACTATGCACTATTGTATTAATATCTATCACATTTTCAACACAATTAAATATTGTTCAGAAAAAAATAAAAAAAAAATAAAAACATATATACAGCACAGATGCAGCGTGTTTCAGAGAACGTTTTAGTATATATAGTACATATAATATGTTGGTGATTACTAAACCGGAAAATAAAATTTTGACTTAGAAATAATGAATTTTTATTCTAACTAAATTTATTCAATTCGATTGTCACTTCTTCATTCTTTACACATTTATAATATTGGTAGGTTTTTAAGATATTTTATATTATTATTATTAACTTAATCAAATAAAATAACACTAAATCGAAACGTGACCTTTTCTAAAAATATTCGGCAAGAAACTAAACGGATTTGTCTATTAAATTAATAGACAAATCCAAGATACAAAACAAGATTTATTATTACAAATACAAGACAAGATTTATTTTTCTTGAACAAGTATCAGATTCACTAACACAGTGAACTGCTCGTTGAACCACGATGCAATAACTTTATTGCATGGTTTTGTACTTTAATTGGGAATACTATCAGTCACTCCCATTGTAAAGTAATGCGCGATGGTATACTATGTTCTTAATCCCTCACAATATGGGGTCTTATTATTTTCAGTTAGATCATCATTCTCCTAGTCGTATCCCAATTACTTGAGGTCGATACAATATGTACTCTTCTTTTATAGTACATATAGTAAAAGTTATTGGCAAAGAAAAGATGGATGGACTGCGTGAGGTATGACATGGATAGACAGGGAGTGACTGCAGAGATGACGTCTGATAGGACTGTGTGGAGGAAGATGACATATTGCGTCGACACCAAGTAATTGGAATAAGAGCAAGATGATGATGATTGTAAAAGTTATTGGCAATAGTTTTATGACCGGCCGCCTGCCAGACGTCAACCCTCCTTGGGAATGTAATTGTTGACCAAACGGCATCAGATGAAGTTGGCCCAGGTCATTATAACGCTCTTAGTTGTAATTATTAATCTCAGTTAGATATTGAATAATAATTTGCTTTATATATTTTTTTTAACAAAACTATTTTCACAAAAATATTTTTCGACACTCATATTAATGGGTTGCATAAAAAAAAATAACTGTCATCCAATTTTAGACATCTCTCTATTTGTTTTAAAATGACGTCACATGTCCAAATCACGCATTGTAATTCAATCGAAACGTCGATTTTTTTATAACTTGACACTGGCACCAATAGATCGTATATGTAGCTGATTGCCAATATATAAGAAGAAGAAGAATCGAAACGTCAAAACTTGCAGCTGAAACGATGTTTATATTAGGACTTTTGACGGGAATTTGAAAACGTTATGTGGTGCTCTTGTATTATATTCGATATCTTAGTGTTTTAACGTGTTATATTAGATAATTCTGATGGCATTTTATGTAATATGAAGCGACGGAACTATTGGGATGTAGTGTCAAAGTCATATAAAAGGGCTTTACAACGTTTTCGTTTTCCATCAAAATTCCCACAAGATACCATTAACAGTGTGGCCATTGCACTGTTAATGGTGACAATTTGACTTAGACAATGACTAACTTGAAAGACTAAAAACGTGTAAATATTTATAACTTGACACTGGCACCAATAGCTCGTATATGTAGCTGATTGCCAATATATAAGAAGAAGATGTTTATATTTTATATTGTATAATGTTATAGTTCATCTAATCTAAGAAGTGCATTTAGACGTTTCGCATTTTTTAATACACAATAACTTTGGTCAAACGTATACACATGATTGCAAACAATAAATCTGAAATTTTAAAGAAATATTAAGTTATTTACATAATTAACGTTGCGAGTGAGTTACTTGTACAATAATGTAATGTTGAAACTTGTAAAACTAATTTAAAATTAAAATAACATTGTAAATAATAATTATTATGGACGATCTTACAATTTCACGTCATAACGTTCTAAACAGTAGTGCTTGACAACTTCCAATTCGCGAATATCTAAATAATCGGTAAAAATATTAGATTAATATATGGCACTGGCGTCATGTATACGGTGCTGTGAAGATGACAATATGAGCCACAATTTGGTTATCATACGTAAGACCCACATTAGTCTAATTGGTAAACGATTAGAACGGATTTTATTAATAGATGTGGGTTCCAATCTCATGTATGGTAATCATTTTCGATTCGTAAATAAGTTTTAATTCTAGCCAATCAAATCATAATTCAAACTCGATAATTTAAAATATTCAATCCGTGATATATGCAATTATCTTGTTTTTTTAAAGGTAGGAAACCTTTGTATTGTATTGATGGAGACTTTATAATCATGAAATTAACACAGACAAATTATACCCAGACTCTGAATAACACTTTGTGGATCGCAAAAAGTACTGTCCTGCGTGGGAATTGAACCCATGGCACAAAGTCGATATCTTAACCACTACGCCATTTATGCAGTCAGTATTATATCTCTTAGTCATCTTTTACGACACCCACGGACGATTGATAGTTGAAATGTACACTTATTCAGTGATAGGACGAACCGGAAGTGAGAGATTAACATTTTAAATAACATCATTACGCACGTCAATTCGCAAATGTGCCTACACAAACATTTCACTATTACGTATTGCGTTTTAAAGTAACGATCGTCACCCGGAACAATAAGACATTCAAAGACCAACTCGTATTCAATTCACTTTACAATGTCATTCAATGTTAATGGCTTGCCTTATAGTGTGGAGGATGTCTTTTGTATAGCGCTACAAATTGAATAGCTTTGTGTTGATGAAAATATGTATATATGTATAAATGCGAAAGTTTCTATGTACGTTATGATAAATGTATTTGCATGGTTAAGGGCTACGGTGACTTTTGATGAGAGGTAGACAAAAATCTACCTAGACCAGATTGGTCAAGTACTGAAGGAAGGTGGAGTAAAGAGTCTCCAAAACCGGCGAGCGTGTATGAAGAGAATTATGAATGTTGAAGAAGCGAGTGAAGTATGCAAGGATAGAGTTCTCCGGCACTCTGTACTCTCTGCCTACCCTGCAAGGAACATGGCGTGATGATATGTATGTATGTAGACAAAAATCCGTTTATTATGCATATTATTAGTTATGTTACGCTGTGTGGTAGTGGCTACGAATACTACGAACCCTTAGGTTTAGATGTCGTAAAAGATGACTGCGAGCTTTATATCGACCTGGGACAATTTGGAATGATGCCATTTAGTCAATATTTTTTACACACATTTCCAAGGATGGTTGACGTCAGGCAGACGTTCGATTATAAAACTATTGCCGATAACTTTTACAATATGTACGATGGAAGAGTAAGTACATACTGCGTCTGCCATAAAGAATGATGATTGTCAATTTTAATATTTTAAAATAATCTAATAAATTATCATCGAATCGGAAGGTGACCGCTATTGAGAACCCAGCAGCGGAATGTATATGAGCCAACTTACACACGCGGCAACGTGTCAAGCCAAGTTCAAGCTAAAAAAAAACTGGCTAGCCAGCGCCGAGTGTTATTACACGAACCACTTGGTGCCACTTTTGACCCTTCTATAACTCAAAACCTCTTTAACGTAAACACATGAAACTACGTGTGTTTAATTATAATAATAAATATGAATATTTATTAACTGTAAAACAATTGTTTTGCTTCTTTTTACCTTTTAAAATCTTAAATATAAAAAGATTTAAAAGGTATTCTTTTGTTGAATTGATAATCATGTAAGTACTAAAAATGCGATCTCTGCGGAAAATCTGTGGAGTTAGGCTGACCGACCGCCTTCGTAACGACGACGTAAGAGAGCGAGTAGGTATGAAAGAGAGTATTGGTGTAAAGATGCGAAAGGGCATGCTCCGATGGTTCGGACATGTGGAATGAATGCCGAACGAACGTCTGGTTAAGAAGATATACAATGCGAAAGTGGAAGGATGTAGGTACCGAAGGAGACCGAGACTAACCTACCTAGACCAGATCGGTCATGTACTAAAGGAAGGTGGAGTCAAGAGTCTCCGAAACCGGCGAGCGTGTATGAAGAGAATTATGAATGTTGAGGAAGCGAGTGAAGTATGCAGAGATAGAGTTCTCTGGCACTCTGTTCTCTCTGCCTACCCTGCAAGGGATATGGCGTGATGATATGTATGTACTAAAAATTATAATATCTAACAAGTTGGTACAAAAAAGGTTTCGTTAAATTTTATATATAGGAGCGAAAGGTATTTTATTTATGTTAACTCGGGCCTGTGGGTACCATCGAACCTAAATTCATGCCTGGTTTTAATTTTAATTAAGCACCTATTATACTATTGTTGATACCTACTAACTGTATAAAACATCTCAGTATATATACGTCCCACTGTTGGGCTCAAGTCTCCACCAAAGTGGGAAAGAAATTGACCCAATATACCACATTCTATCGATTATTATAGTGTTTTATGTCGAATTTTCTTTTGCAGTGATGTTACCTCATCATCATCATCACAGCCCATAAATGTCCCAAGGTTGGGCTCGGGCCTCTTCCGTAATGGGGGGTTCTTCTGCTTCACTCGCATAGATGTTATATGCGTTTTATATCCCTTAGTCGTCTCGTATGATCACCCACGAGTAAGATGTGGGGTAGTGAATAGTATTCTTACTCCGTCACCAGGCGGTAAATGTTACCTATTAGCGTTCGTTTTCACAATCTTCATCAACGACACTTAAGATTTAGATGACACCTAAAGCAGTCTATATGACATGAATCATAACATCAATGATTAATGGTGTACGGTAATATTCGACACATAACATTGATGTTATAAACTGCATTTAGCCATCATATACAGTCTAGGCGTAATTGATCACACGTTCGTTGCTTCCTGTGAAGCAGTTGTCTCTTAGGAATTGATAATATTGGTCGGGATTATGGCGATGGAAGGGAAATATGATCGATTATGAAGCCACACTTCGACTCTCCGTCGTTCCGGATGGAATAGATGCGTTCAGACCATAGCCAACCCAAAAAAAACAAAAAGCGTAGTTAGTGAAAATATTAGCCGTCTTTTGTGTTCATACAGATGAAAGTAAAAGTTTTAGGATTATTGTTTTTTAACTTCATTACATTACGGATCAAACAATGCATCGCAGCTAAATATATTCATTAAAAATCTATCGAACTGTTCTAATTAGTATTATCGATTATTTGTATTCAGTCCGCATGGATGACTCACTTGTGACCTCATCACCCTGTTACGTTTGTGTGTCAAACACCTTGTTTGACACACAAACGTACATACCCATTATAATTATTAAGGTGTGGTGACACAAATATACATATTGGATAGTATTTAATGTATTATTCGCTGTATTGTATATTGTGTATAGATTAATTAATATTGAAAATTATTTTTAGAAAAAATACAGATTAATAACGCACAAAAATTATTTAAAAAAACGTGTTTTTCACTTTTGGCGGGAATCTCACAACGTTATGTGGTGCTCTTGTATTTTATTCGATATCTTAATGTTTTAACGTGTTATATTAGATAATTTTGATTTTATGTAATGTGATGCGATGGAACTGCTGGGATGTGGTGAATATTATATGAAAGTGCTTTGCAACTTTTTCGTTTTCCACCAAAATACCCAAAATTTAACAGTGTGGCCATAGCACTGTTTATGGTGACGATTTGACTTACTGATGGACAATGACCTACAAAAGGAAAAATGACAAAAATGGCTCGTAAAGTACCCGATTGCCAATACGAAAAAAAGAAAAAGAAGTAGAAACGTGTTTTTTTAAAGGCTATAAGACTGGTCAAGCTATATCTGAACGCTCCGGGCGATGGAGAGCGTATAGTCCCATAACCTGGCATACTGAACCTCTCTACCGCCATTTGCAGACCTTGCCTACGGGGAGGATTTATCTTCGATGGTTAAACAACATCCTACGCTAAGAAATAAATCCTTGCATTGTGAAACTTTCTATCCATGAAACTTTCACTGGCCATAGAACGTCAAATAACGCGATCTTATGTCGTTGTGTCGTTGTGTCATGGATACATCCAACGGCTCTCTATGACTTAGTATAGTTAGTCCACCCTGTTTTATTATATGTAGCCGCATACACTGCAATAGTTCTTCCCTTCGTCCATTGAACCAGACATTGCAACTGACTATTTGATTTAGAATACTTAATGAACGTCTAAAACTTTAATTTAAATCTAACTGGACAGGCGTTTCAACCCAACCCAAATCAAAACTTCTCATTCAATAACATATTCGATAAGTCGAAATTAGAAATATGATGGGCAATGGATACCCATTGTCCCTTGTTATCGCTCTGAATATATCATATCTTAGTCGGACCAAAAAGTTTATAATCATACACATGCAAGAAGGCTTAAAATTTAACTCTACTGTCCTGTATATAACTTAGAACTTCATAAAAAGCACAACTAGAAAATGGTTATAATATTTTTAGGACAATATAAATTATTATATATGGCATCCAGCGGTAGATATACTTAATAAATATGAAATATACAGGACGTAAATAGACGCCCAGCCATTTTACAAGCATACAAACACAAATAAAGACCATTTTATAAGCATATCAATATTACAGCTCATATATGTCTCAGTGTTGGGCTCGAGCGTTCTCTATAATAGGAGGGAAATTAACCTCCTATATCACGCTGGTCAGAAGTTTCCCCTCTCTTGCATAGAGGTTTTATGCATTTTATATCCCTTAGTCGTCTCTTACGATCACCCACGGCTAAGATACGGGGTGGTAAATTGTATACTTACTCCGTCACCAAACGGAAAATATTATAAGCATATATGTATTTAAAATATTTGTTTCAATGCCCTACGGTATAAATTTTCGTGATGAAAAGAATACAAGAAATAAATAAAATATTAGATGAATTTATGTCGGCTAACTAACGTTTATATAATGCGGATATGCATACGTATATAAATAATTCGTTATAATTAATTAATATGAGTATGAATTATAACAGCAACCGTTTTGCACTTCCACACTATTAAAAACGGTTTTAATTGATTTGTTGACGCTTCAGGCTCTCTGTAATCCACTGAGTGTAATAAAATTGAATTGAGCGAATAAGTTGCTGTTTTTTTTTCTTATTGAGGAAAAGTAACTGTTAAATGGTAGGGCTACCTATGTCGATAAATTTAAGAACCTAGCCCTGAGCTAAGGTACATCCTTATATCTATAATCCACTTTGTACCAAATATTATATTAGATACAGCGCGCTAATGAAATAGTTGAGGCCAGTTTTTAGAGAAATTAAATCATATATAATTAAATAAATACAATGCGTATGTAATACTTACATATAAAATGATAATGTAGTTTACTTTTTTTAAATTTAGTGAGGTGTTTTTACATATTTTTTTTAATACGCATTACCGTGCAATGTAATCCATTTGTCGCTGTGTTTATACATACGCTTCCTCATTGCCGCCTTTTTGAACCGTAATCTTTTTTTTTTGTTGGACACTGGATGTTAATCATCCTTATACAAGAATAGACATACATACATATTGAAAAAGAAAAACAAAAAAATATATTATATTATTTGTCGCTCGTAGATAAATTTAAATAATATACGAATAGATTCAAGTAAAAGAAACTAAATAAATTAATATCATCATCGTCATCATCACAGCCCATATAAGTTTCACTGTTGGGCTCGGGCCTCCTCCATAATGGGAGGGAAATTTACCTGCTATACCACGCTGGTCAAACGTGTTGGTATAGGGTTTAGTTTCGAGTTTTCTTTATCTTGCATAGAAGTTATATGCGCTTTATATCCCTTAGTCGCCTCCTACTATCACCCACGGGTAAGATAAGAGGTGGTGAATTGTAAGTAATAGCAATCTGCTATTGCGCTTCGTTTGCTCAGCGAGAGCCTAATGACCAACTGGGTGGGTTTAGGGTTTATATTGGTAGGCAGCGGTCTGGCTATTGCAAAGGTCCATGGAGCGGCAGTGACACTTACCATCAGTTGCGCTGCTTGCTCGTTTGCCACCATAAGCAAAAAATAACTACCTATGGATCGGAACTCGATCGTTACTAAGAAACTCCGGCAAGAAATTCAGCGAATGTGTATATTATTTTTTATTGATTTTTTTTATACACTATCGTATAAAATATTATCATATTCCAGTGAAATGGACCAGAATATAATCATCATTCTCCTACTATCTTATCCCAATTGCTTGGGTTGATACAATATATAGTACAATATTGTAAAAAATATTGGCAATAGTTTTATGAACGGCCGCCTGCCAGACGACAATTATCCTTGGGGAATGTAATTGTTTACCAAACGGCATCAGATAGAGTTGGCCCAGGTCGATATAAGCATTATCGAACCAGAATATAATATAAAATTTAAATATAATGCAATAGAATATGGCTGAATTAAATTTTAAAGTCTACCCAATCTAAAAAGGAATTATCCATTTGATTGCAATCTAATCAATACTTACCGTATACTCTATAATAATATATAATAATGAAATTTTGCATGAAGCTAAGACTTATATCAGAGTTTAGGAAAAATACAAAAACTATAAAATTGTAATTACGACATATATTAAAAGTTTATAAATGCGATAAACTTGATGTCAAATGTTTTTTTTTTTCGAATTTTTTGGTTTATATCGAAACGGGTGAATTCTGCAATGTGCCAGGCGGACTCATATTTGGTGATTTTATTGACTTGTATCCTGTTATTAACAACCTAGATACATTCAGTTTGCGGATTAATTGTAGGAAAGTTAGCAAAATAATATAATATATATTATTTTGTAGCATGCAGTTTAGACAAATTGAATGATAGCTTTTAAATTGCCTGCAGTATTGATATTCATTTAGGTTCTCGTTAGTAAGGAACACTTAAAATAAAATCCTATTTATTGACCAAATCACCAAGAAAAATTATAGATAATACCGTTATCGCCACGCTTTTAAAGCGGATTCGTGATGGCTGGTCTATTAACTAACCTATTTTCGAATGCATTCTTGGAATATGGTCCAATCATATTTTTCTTTATATTATACATTGCAAAAAACGAGAAATATCCTAGTTCTAAAGGCATCCCATAGTTAATACTAAGTAAAAACAGTGTACACTTTATAGTGATCACGGTCACGGGAGGAGCCCTCCCGTCCCTCCGAGTGTTCGAAACATTGAGAAAATAAAAATCAAATACAAACGCAATAGAATCCATAAAATAAGTTTTATTTCAAATGTAATACACGCGTGAACATCAGAAGCCCAAAAACATTGTATACCATTTTATTTAAAAGAAATAACTTTAAAAAAATAAGAAACCGCTGAGTTTCTTGCCGGATCACAGCTTACGGAGGCGGTCCGGTGATGAATTATTATTGAATTTATTTCATACAAAATATAAAAATGACCATACATTACTGCCGTTTCAGTTTCTTATGCTTAATAAATGAATATGATTTAATTGCAGTTGCAGGCGTAAATAAGTTTATTAAAAATATTAATGCTTACACACTAAGAGGTCCTACAGCCGGTTTATACAATTTCCCACTAGGATATAATATAAAATTGAATACTTAACAAGTCAACTACACGGAAATAAATAATAAATACAATAAACAATACAAATGCGACAACCTTAGCGTCGTTGACCTACTTTTACTTTCTTCGTGAAACCGCTTCACACGTAAGCGTTTGTTGAATACCTCTGGTATCTAAAAAGCGGTAGAGTGCCGGTGACGCTGAGTTCCCACAACTCTCACCACGAAAGTGCACCCTTTTGTGAATGACTACCATTCCGATATACCACGCTGTATACCACGATTTGAATATACACTTGACATGCTATTGTTTTAAACGAGCCTAGTCGCTGGCTGTATATACATATTATGGCGCTTTTTTTCGGTTGTTTATTAACTTACCGTACAATTTTTTTAATATATTATCTCTTTATCTACTATATATTTCATATAAATACATAATTGGCAATTAATATGTTATATATTTAAAAGAGCAATTCAAAATATGCAAATATTACTATATTTTCAGCAACAACAGCTGCGATTTTTATGAAATTTAGTGAGCGAGAGGTTTCGGGGGTGATAAATCGATCTAGTTTTATTTATAGAAAATATTGTTTTTTTTTGTTAGTGTTCTCAGTCAACCAATAAATTGTCTATTTGTTGTCTTAAAACTATTATGAAGGCAAATTTGATCGCTGCCATTGTGAATAGACAAAGCTTTATAAAATCTAGTCTAAATCCAAACATCTAGGGTTCGATCGTCGGCTTTTTACCCGACTGCGTGATGCAAAGGAGTGGTATTGTGTTTAACAGTCTATGTATGTATGTATGTATGTTTGTATGTTCCTTTGAAGCACTATATAGACCAAACGCCTGGGCCGATTTTTATGATTCGCACGTCAATCGATTCCTCTTAATCCGGCGAGTGTCACTAAAGATATGACGTTAATGAAAATTCAATATGGCGACTACTGGACGCCATATTGTGAAAATTAAAAAAAATAAAGTCAACAAACTATATAGAGTGGGGTATTGTTGAATAGGTATTTAAAAATCATTAGTTTTCTCTCAACATTTTTCGATTTGACTGGCCCTTTAGGATCTATATTGATTTAAAGTTTCGTAAGAACCTTTCTCACATATAGGTTTTTTAAACAGTAGAAATTTACGATGAAAAGACGAAAAATTCATATAACTGGATGTGAAATGACATATACTGAAGTATCTAGTAGGTATATTGACCAATATACCATAGGTAGTCCTACCTAAAGTATCTAATGTCTTACGCGGTCGCCCATCTCCAATTTCTAACGATTTAGTACTCAACTTCAGTCGAAAAACTATATATAGTTAGGTACTTACCTACTTATTAATAAATAAGATAACTATAGCTACCTAGGTACTCATAACTAAAAAGTATAAAATAAAAAAATAAAAAATCAAAAAACCCGACTGCGTAAAAAGTAACCAAAACCACTGAAAAATTAGATTTGTTGTCGAATAATGGATCCCGACTGTTCAGTTGTCATGTTCTATTATTAAAATATATTTTATTTTCTGCAATAGTATTTATTCAATAATATATTATGGAATTTTAGACCACCGGACATCTAACATCTAAGTGCTTGTTTTTTTCTTTTCAGTCTTTTTATTATGTACGTAGTTTTGGTTACTTTTTACGCAGTCGGGTATTTTGATTTTATTTTTATTTCTTTTTTTTTTGTTTTAATTTTTTTCTAAGTTTTACATATATTTTTCGTTGAAATATTTTTTTTTAATGGATTCCATCGCGTTTGTATTTAATTTTAAATTGCCCGACTTTTCGAACGTTGTTAATGTGGATCAAACTTTAATAACTGATACTTCTATGTATAATTCTACGTCCTATGCAATACAAAGATATATTTCCTAGTGCCTGGCGTTATTATTTAAAAAAAAATATAAAATATATATTTAAATGATTTTGAATTATTTTGGATAAATGACATGATAATAGGGGTGTGCGAATATCGTTCGAATCGAATCGAATCTAATATTAATTAATAATAATTCGAATTTCGAATCGAATAATTCGAATTTTCGAATTATTCGAAATTCGACGAATAATTCGAAAAAAATCGAATAATTCGAAAAATTTCGAATAATTCGAAAAATTTCTAAAAATTTCGAATAATTTGAACAATTTGCGAATTATCGAAATATCATTGGATTTTCTATTGTTCCCACAATTTGAATGTCATATTTGAATATCGAACATAACAAACTCCGAATTTAAAATACAATAAAAATTTGCGAATATTATAATTCGGAAAAAATCGAAATTATTCGAATAATTCGAAATTTTTCGAATAATTCGAAATTATTCGAATAATTCGATTTTTTTCGAATTATTCGAAATTTTTCGAATTATTCGGGAACTTTCGAATAATTCGAAATTTCGAATTATTCGATTCGAGTTTCGAATTAATAAGTAATACTTAATAATTTAATAATACTCTGTCTGTTGCTTGTATTGTTATGGGATAAGAATACTATGTCACCACCCCTTACTTTTAAGTGAAATGTCGTAAAAAGTGTATAACTGGTTATCACCATCATACAGTCCATACACGTCACTTTGCTGGACTCAAGCCTTCTTTACAATAGAAGGGAAATTGACCTACTATACCACCTTGGTCAAACGGGTTAATATAGGGTTGTGCTTCACATTTCTCTCATCCTTCTCTTAGAAATATATGCATATTATATCCCATAGTCGACCTTTGCGACATCCACGTAATATGTGTTTTACTTCGTCACCATATAGAAACTAACGACAGAACTAAGACTGCATGCCAGCGAGCTATTCCTCTAGATTCTTTTAGGAAAATTTATAGCATCAGTTGTGTTCGCTAATCCACCTGCCGTGAATGGCGATTATGACCACGCCTCTGGGTAAGCTTATGCCCAATAGCGGACTCTGATACCCTGATAAATACATCAACAACAACCCTTTCATTACGAAGAATACTCGTAGCCAATTTGTTGTTATGATAGGCTGAAAATTAAGAATACAACGTACATACATATATTTGACACAGGTTATCTACTTACCACAGAAGGGGATCCCGTCCGGCGTCCATCTGCCATTATCACCGCAAACTCGTCTGGTGGGACCTAACAGTTCAAATCCTCTCTCACATTCGTAAGTGGCCACTGTGCCTTCTGTCATATTGTCGTCTGAGAAATACACCTTCGAGTGTGCTGGTGCTCCAGGGAAACCGCATTTCGCTGACGCTGATAAACCTGCAGACAAGTAAAGTAGAGATAAAATAAACTATTTATTTGCTAATGAAGTTATTGACTTCGAGATGAATAGAATGACATTGAGGTGATTGTTGACGAATCCCACAACTTTCCTATATCAGTCGTAAAAATTGGCTGAATTGGTGGCTTGAACAGGCAATAGTGACCAAGATAGGTTACAAAATATATAGATATTCATGGAAATGATATATTTTTGCATATCTTTTTTACAATATAATAAATATTTTAAACAATTTTGATTAATTCCATCCATCTATTCATCCATTAGCCCGTAAACGTCCACTGTTGGACATAGGCGTCTCCACTAGAATGTCATTTGCACCGGTCCTGTGCCACCTGCATCCAACGGTTTCCTGCGACCTTGATAATGTCATCAGTCCAATCAGTGGGGGTGGATTAATTATTTTTTTTAATAATTCTCCTGCTCTTATTCTCAATTATTTGCGATCGACGCAATATGTTCTTGTATATATTGCAAAGGTTATTGGCAATAGTTTTATGATCGGCCATCTATCTGACGTCAACCCTCCTTGAACATGTCATAGTCAAACAAATGACATCAAGTGGAGTTGGCCCAGGTCGATAAAAAGCTACCGATGGCCCGCTCGCACGGCGAAGAGATGTATTTGCAGGGTGGGTCTATGGGGCTGCGCGCCGCCTCTTCCGTCGCCTCGGATCGATTTGGCGGGGCGCGACCACCTCCATAGGCCACCGCAAAAAAAATTATCGATATAAAGCTCTTAGTCATATTTTACGACATACACAAGCCAAGTAAGGGTTGGTAGTATTCGTAGCTGCTACTATATCATCATTCTCCTACTCTTATCCCAGTTACTTGGGGTCGATACAATATGTACTCTTCTTTCATAGTACATATTGAAAAAGTTATTGGCAATAGTTTTATGACCGGCCGCCTGCCAGACGTCAACCCTCCTTGGGAATGTAATTGTTGACCAAACGGCATCACATGGAGTTGGCCCAGGTCGTTAGAAGGCTCTTAGTCGTCTTTTACGACATCCTCGAGCAAAGTAAGGGTTGGTAGTATTCGTAGCCGCTACCATAATTATTTTATAATTCTCATTTAATAATAGAAATTAATATATTTATTATTAAAAGCTGCAAACATTAAAAGATACGTTCAGAAATGTATTTTATTTGACGAAATATGATTATAAGCAAGATGGGTAGATTAAATTACGAATTGTAAATTATTTAGTTATTAACGCTGCAAAAACAGATCAAAACCCTCAGAATCATTATATGCAAGCAATTCATGTCTAATTGTATTCTCGTTAATTATTTGGTTGAAATTATATATATTGTATATTCCATCTAAATATATTAAAGACAAAGCAATTAAATTACAAAAAAAAACTCTTTAATTCAATTACACTAATTATATAAATTTGTAAATGCGTACTGTATTATTTTATTACTATAAAGCTTAAGAGTTTGTTTGTTTGTTTGAAAGTCTTAATCTGAAGCACTTAGAAAAGCTAGGTAACCTATTTCTTTATCGCAAGACAACAAATGTGCAACAAACAATACCGTACACCATTTGTTGGTAATGGGATATCACTCAAGCGTTCTGTTCAATCGCCGTTCTCATGAAAACTGCTGTGATAACAAAAAATTAAGATTGATATATTGTGGATATTGTTAATGTTGATATTATTAATAATAACGAGTGAGTGTTCGAATGATAATTAAATATTTAAGTGTTCATACATACATACATACCATCACGCCATGTCCTTTGCAGGATAGTCAGACAGAACAGAGTGCCAGAGAACTCTATCATTGCATACTTCACTCGCTTCCTCAACATTCATAATTCTCTTCATACACGCTCGCCGGTTTCGGTGACTCTTGACTCCACTTTCCTTCAGTATATGACCGATCTGGTCTAGGTAGGTGAGTCTCGGTCTCCCACGGTACCTACATCCTTCCACTTTCGCTATGTATATCTTCTTAACCAGACGTTCGTTCGGCATTCTTTCCACATGTCCGAACCATCGGAGCATTCCCTTTCGCATCTTTACACCAATACTCTCTTTCATACCTACTCGCTCTCTTACGTCGTCGTTACGAATGCGATCGATCAGCCTAACTTCACAGATTTCCGTAGAAAGATATTTAAGTGTAATTATCAATATGTTACTATTGGTTGTGACTTTGTGTCTGGTAACGGTAAAAATACTGGTCACCACCCCCTATTTTACCCGTGGGTGATCGTATGAGACGACTAAGCAATATAAAATGCATATAACATCTAAGCAAGAGAAAGAAACCTCGAAACAAAAGCTTATAGCAATACGTCTGACCAGCGTGATATAGTAGGTCAATTTCCCTCCCATCATTGAAGATGCTCGAGCCGTGGGACATATATCAGCTGAGATAATTAGTTGTGAGTCAGAAAAAAACGAATAAAGCATATATGCAGATAAAATCAACGCGAGATAAGAAAAATACGACATAAAATTATATACTGAAACGGCTAACAAGTGTGACATATCAACTTCTCTCCCCAAGGAGAGCCCTATCATAACAGTGGGACGTATATAATCTCAGCTCATATATGTCCCACTGTTGGGCTCGAGCCTCCTCCATAATTGAAGAGAAATTGGCCTACTATTTACCATGGTGGTATAGGGTTTTGTTTCGAATTTTCCTTCTCTCGCATAGATGTTATATGCGTTTTATATCCCTTAGTCGTCTCGTACGATCACCCACGGTCAAGATATGGGGCGGTGAATTGCATTTTTTATCCGTCACTACACGGAAAGGAGGCAAGACATATAAGCTAAGATGATAATGGAAAAAATATTGTAAGTTATTCATACAAATGAAACTGTTGGCACAAACTAGTTTGTAATAAAATAATACAGTTATTTTTAAAACTGTGACGTATTAACTTGTAACTGTATATATATATATATATATATATATATATATATATTAATTCGAAACGAACGTCCATAAATGCTAACGTAATATTTTATCTACATATGTTTACCAAAATGGCGCTAGTGATGGAAAACTTATTGCCCGCATTTTGAACGGGTGAATACCCACGTTTCTGGCCTCTTTGAATGGTATTTTGTATTAGATCCATGGGATCGAAAGGAATTACCTCGGTTATGATAATTGCGGTGTTCAGTACCAGGCACTTGAGCAGGGTAAGAGAGAACGCTCTTAGTCGTCTTTTACGACATCCACGAGCAAAGTAAGGGTTGGTAGTATTCGACGCCGCTACCACACAGCTACGTGTATCAGAACACCGTGGTATCGATTACTATAATCTATAAATAAATGAATTCCTGTTTTCACGCTGTGTTGGTCAGGCTAGAACTAGAACTTTACCGATTACATGCATATATTATGGCTTTTTAACATTTTGTTGTACGTTTTTAGGGTTCCGTACCTCAAAAGGAAAAAACGGAACCCTTATAGGAGCACTTTGTTGTCCGTCCGTCCGTCTGTCAAGACCCTTTTTCTCAGGAACGCGTGAAGGTATCAAGCTAAAATTTATAATAAATACTCAAGTCTACTGTCCCTTAAGGCTGTAAAAAAATTAAACTTCTAAGCCAACGCAATCAAAAGATACAGGCGTTTATGCCGCAAATTGCCGCAAATTTTCGACACTCGCAAAGGAATCAAAACCTACAGTGTACTTGCCGTGAACTCAGAATCTTGAAATTTGGTACAAAGCAACGTGTTATAGCACCGATAAAGGAAAAATTGCGAAAATAGTAAATTTTTAATTACATCATATAATAAAAATATTTTTAATAATTTTAAACTTACCACTGGTTATTTTTTTCACATTAAAGGTTATCAGATTATACGGTTTTGTTTAGAACATCAACCAAATTATTATCAAAAATGAAGTTTTCAATTACCATGTCCCCCTTTATAATATAAAGTCATAATAACGCCAGATATAATATGCTAAACAATTAAAAAGATGTTTTACGTTTATTATTTACAGTTTGCCGACTTGGACGTTTTTATTTGGTTGTTCAGTATCATTTAAAAATCTTGTAGCCATAGAATGGTATCTCCAATAGCAATATATCTGGCATCCAAAAATATTGTTTGGCAAAAAAACTTAATGTTTAAAATACATGTATATGACTAATATACTTTAATCTATTTTATTTAGAACGTATATATGGTAACTGTATGTCATTATTCTAGATTAAGAAAATAGATTTGAAGCAATAAATAAAAACGCAAAACCAACCCAGACCCTAAAATCGATTAATACAGTTTTAAATTACTTGCAACTATGCACAATATATTTAAAAAAAAAAAAAAAAAAAAGTTTTGGCGCGAATGTGGAAATGTCATGTCACGCTCTTGTATTATAGTCATTTCTTTAGTGTTTTGTGGTGTTATATTGAATAATTTTGCTGGTATTTTATGCAATATGGTACAGTTAAAGTGCTGAAGTGTAGTGAATATGGTATAATAGTGGTTTACATGTATTTTCATATTTGCCCAAAATTCCCAAAGAAAATCATTGATTAGGTTATCAGCGCCCGATTAATGGTAACGACTTGACTTACTGACAGACAATGACTATTAAGGCTACATATTATGAAGAAATGATGAACAATATATGAAAAATAATTAAATAAGACTTGGCTGTATGGGCTTTGATCCCTTTGCCTGTCCGAATGGACGGAACAGAAACAAAAACAAAAAAAAAATAAAACCGGAGGTGTCAAGGGACACCCGGATGGAACGAAGTTCTATTTTAATTATATAATTTTTTTCTGCCTTAAGCGATTTTTATCGTTATATTTTAGCCAATTTGCAAAATATCTTTATAAATTATAGCCTATGTGTTATTCTGATGTGTATATTACTATAAATTTCATCAAAATCCATTCAGTAGTTTTTACGTGAAAGAGCAACAAACATGTTCACATCCATACATTATTACAAAATTTCACGTTTATAATATTAATAATAGGATATACAATTCCACTAGACTACCAAAACTTTTCGGCCCCGAGCTCGAACGCGAGTCGGCCACGCGGCCCGGTCACGGGCGAAAATAATTTCGTTCCGCATTATTTTGATTTTGCTATATCTCTTAAGGTATTGATTTAATTTGCATGGTCTGAAGGAAAAAAAATATCTTCATGAAATGCTCAAGACAACTAATGTATTTAAAATGATAAGGATTAATACAGTATTTGTTTAAATAGCTTTTCAATTACCGTTTTATAATAGAACATTTTTTAAAGTATTAAAATGGATATAGTATGTTATCCTTAAGAGATAGATATATACCATCGCGGACATTTTTGTAGGCCTTTTTAAGCTGTATAATACTGTAGTACTTTATTTTGATCTATTTCGTAGGGTTCAGCCAGCGTTTGCAATGTAAGCGCAAAATAATGTGTTTATTTACGACATCACATTAGAAACCTCTAAAATTATCAGTGTTTCTCTAGTACATTATGCATATATTATACATATAAACCTTCCTCTTGAATCACTCTATCTATAAAAAAAATCGTCGCGACACCACACTGTTCAATGCGAAATAGAAATGAAAATATCTGGCTTGCTTTCTATAAGAGAGCCGACGAGCGACGCCGCACAGCTTACAATAGCTTACTATAGCAAAAAGTGTCGTGACAACTTTTCGTAAGAATTTTTTCCGTCTAGCCCCCTTTCACAACGCGCGATAAGGAACTTCGTTCCAATATATTAAAAAATGGCGCAAACGTAAATCCTTTTTATTTGTTTAGCATATTATATCCGGCGTTATTATGACTTCATATTGTAAAGGGGGATATGATAATTGAAAACTTGATTTTTGATAATAATTTGGTTGTAATTGGTTGTTGTACTAAACGAAACCATAAATGGGCATACCCATTTGATCGCAGTATTTTGTGTAAAAAACCGATAGATGACCTAAAAGCGGCTTTTTCATTAGACAAACAAAACGTCAACAGTTGTCACTGACGTTGATTCGTACGCTTTGATTGAAAATGTATAATTTTTCTGTTTTATTTTAATTAAATGTTTAACCAATGTCTCCGCATACTGCATATATATATATATATATATATATATCTCATATCTATCTACCTCCACAAGATTTTTGAAATAAATAGTGGCTGCATTAATTATTTGATTTGTGTGTGTGCGCGTCTGTATAAATGTATGTATATTTCAGTGCATATTCTCTATCCATTATCTTATAGAGCCTTCTCAATAATACAAATCCGCAGGACTAACTTTTCTGCAGTTACTGCCATCTGATGTCGAATAATCTTGAGTTGTATTGACAGAAAAATTCACAACACTATAATTTCTTACAGTGCAGTCAATCATACTGTACGTTATCAATGTTCATAGCAGGCATTAACCTTTTGCTGAAGAACGGGGTTCTTTTTTTTATTATCTATTAATTTATGGGGGTTTTTGACCACATGGACATGTCAACCCCATTGTATCAAGGCACATTTATAACATATAAACTACCATAAAAATCAAGGCTAAAAGCCTAAAAATAGGACAGCAGCATTTTAAGGGTACAATAAAGTTAATAGGCTGCACAAATGTTTTGCCTGTTCGGACTTAGGTTGAGATAATATTGTTTGGACCAAACCAACATCAAGTATGTTCAGGTTAAATCTCCTGAGGAATAACATTCTTTCGCTGCGGTTCCTTGCACAATCCATCAGCAAACGTTGCACGTCTTCTAGATAATTACATACTGTGCAATATGGTGTGTCAGTTTTCTTCATCAAGAATGCAAACTTTGCTGATGGAAAGTGACCAGATCGTGCTCTTAGGGCTAACTTAATATACTTTCTGCTTAGTTTACAATCATCAAACCAAGGGGAACGGGGTTCAAATATAATTACATTCTTTCTTTTCAATTCTTATAGTACTACTGTTGATTACGGACTTTTTTAATGAAGGAACTAGTCTAATCCACTTCGCGGGCCAAACTGATTGGCATAGCGTAATATAAGATTTCTTCTCTTGCTTAAGTTTTCTACATATGTACATTGTATGTTTTCTACATATGTATGTAAGCAAATATGCTTACATCCTTTTTACTTAATTGCTTTATATAAACCTATGGTAATAACATATACCTAATATTGTCAAAAAACAGTTTTGCTGTATAATTGGTTACTTAACATGCTTCTTTGCCTGTCTAATATACAATTAATAGTAGTGAATATTTACTAATAGATACAAATATGATTTTAGCTGTGATTGCATACTGTTGACTTATCATTAGATTTAAATCTTTGCCTTCTATTGAAAAGGCTTCAGAAACCACTGTTATTGCTTTAGCATGCTCATGTCTGCCTCAATATTTATCATGAATCACTAAAGGTACTATGAAATTTAAAAAAAATCACCAGTTTGGTTAGAAATATGCAGTGGTCCATTATTCCGTCATAAAGAAAACAAATACACAGATGGATACAATATGGTAAGAGTTGAATGAATTTTAAATTTAATACTTTTGGTTGATAATGTTAATTAATTATATGATTGTTATATTAGTAACTTAAATTTTTAATTTTAAATTAAAATACCATTGTAATAAAATATTTAGTTTATTTTAATTTTTGGGCCCATATATAATCTTTGTAAAGTTATTTTATATGTTTATCATGCTTCAGGAAAGGCATCATTTTCTACCCTTTGAACTCTTTCTACTCTTTGGAATATTATTTTACGATGGATATGTGATTTAAATATTATAAATTTATTTACAATAACTTGCATTTGCGGGATATTTTGAAGAGCTTGATATAAGTGGCTGTAAATATTTCACCAAAATTGCATCATTATTGATTTCATCATTATTTTATACAAATATCAGTAGTGTTAAGATATTATAATATCCCTATACAACAATAAAATATAGAGGCAACATTCAAAATATTCAATATATATTACAATTGTTAACATTTCCTACTTTGTGGTAATGTACATATATGTCTGTTCAACCTATAACCTATAACTTGCAAACAAGTAATATATTATATTTTTGTAGTATGGGATTTTCTTCTATCAAGATCATTGCATCCAGACTTGGAGCAACGATTTATGGTTTACACAAATATTTTCCTGCATAGGAAACCAGAACAAAATAATTACACTACTACACTAGCTTAGGTCTTCTGTGTGATCATATAAATAAAAACAAAGTTATATTAATAAAAAATTAATTAAGCATAATCAGTGTTATTTCATATATATTTACCGGAGTTTTAAAATTTTTTTACTTAGCCAATATTTTATTACTTAAATATATTCATTCGAGGCATATCATGTTAATGATAAGAAGACAAACACTAATAAGTTACAAAGAAAGTAAGAGTGCAATCTACCACGTCTAGTTTGTGTTATTGTAGATTCTGTAATTAATAGATTCAAGCAGAGATGCATGAAAGATTAAAGGGCAGATATATTGCTGTTATAATGGTCTTTGAAAGTGATGAAGGCAGAACAGATGTAAGCGTAACAATAGGTAATGATGTACTAGAGCAAGTGGACGAATTTGTATATCTTGGATGTGAATTTAGCCGAGATGGAAGGTACACCACTGATATAGAGTGAAGAGTGAATGTGGGAGATAGAGTGAACGGAATGTTGGGGCAACTTCTCGGTAGCCACCACCTCAGCCAGAAGGCACGTGTAGCAATACATAACGCAGTGCCTGTCCCAACATTACTGTATGGAAGCGAGAGTTGGGTATGCAGAAAAGAATATGTAAGTAAAATTAATGCGGCCGAAATGCGGTCTCTACGGAAAATCTGTGGAGTTAGGCTGATCGATCGCATTCGTAACGACGATGTAAGAGAGCGAGTAGGTATGAAAGAGAATATCGGTGTAAAGATGTGAAAGGAAATGCTCAGATGGCTCGGACATCTGGAAAGTATGCCGAACGAGCGTCTGGTTAAGAAGATATACAATGAGAAAGTGGAAGGATGTAGTTACCGGGAGAGACCGAGACTAACCTATCTAGACCAGATCGGTCATGTACTGAAGGAAGGTGGAGTCAAGAGTCTCCGAAACCGGCGAGCGTGTATGAAGAGAATTATGAATGTTGAGGAAACGAGTGAAGTATGCAAGAATAGAGTTCTCTGGAACTCCGTTCTCTCCGCCTACCCTGCAAAGGACATGTCGTGATGGTATGTAAGTGTATATTGCTGTTAAAGAAACCAAAACATCATTGTAATTTGGTTTATTCAATTTCGCAATGTAGGTATGTATCAAAGAATTCAAAATCTCAACAATTACATATATTAACAACAAGCATTGTTTTTTAATATCTAAGAAACAAGAAATAAATATTCCTTTGTTTCTATATATATTAAAAATGTGTCATTTCCAATAGCGATCCTTAAATTATTTTTTCATAGTAATAATTATTTACTTATTGGAATAAGGGGTTAATTGTACGTTACTAGATATATCGAGAATTTCTTGTAATTTGTTTTGTCTTCGATTGTTTTATCATTTATATTGTTACGTGTTCTAAAGGCTCAAAAGATTTTGGACTTATTTCATATAAATAAATAATACTAATTTACAGGAGAAAGTATTAAAGTATTTAATTGCCACTAGAGGTCGCTTTAAGAAAAACAGTGCTATCTATTGAATACTTTGTGATCGTGGCATCTTTATACTATTATTAAATACAGCACCATCTTTAGAACCCAGTACTCAATTAACTAAATTAAAACCTTAATTGCACATCTATCTTAATTTATAATATTCGCACGAGCGCCCAGTTGCTGTTCGCACGTGTACCGAAATAGGTAAAATTTGCGACAATTTCTCTTTGATTTTGTTTATTTCTAAATCGTTTTTCAATTCCAAAGATATAATTATGGCTGTAATTGCATTAATTGTCAACGAAAATACAATTTTACATAATATAATACCTATGCCTCCCGATGGAAGTTGTTTATTTCATGCAATAGCGAAAGCAGCGTGTTGAAAACAGCGGTTAATTTTGCATGTACTATTCACAGGCAGCGTGACCGAGTGTTCTAAGGCGTTGGTTTTAAGCATCGTATCCGTGGATTCGGTTCTCACCGCCGTTAAACTCTTTTAGCAATATTTATTTATAATAATTTAATAATATTATAAATAAAACAGTTTAAAAACGTGTACTTTAAATGTTTTAATAAATTAGTAGTTTTAATAAATATGTGTAACTTGAATTAATATCAAAGAAAAAAACTTGATTAATATAAATAAATACTGCATAAATAAATAATTATAATTGCTTCCGTGTGGTGACGGAGTAAGAATACTGTTCACCACCCCATATCTTACCCGTGGGTGATCGTACGAGACGACTAAGGGATATAAAACGCATATAACATCTATGCGAGAGAAGGAAAACTTGAAACAAAACCCTATACCAACACGTCTGACCAGCGCGGTATAGTAGGTTAATTTCCCTCCCATTACGGAGAAGGCCCGAGCCCAACAGTGGTACATTTATGTACTGTGATGATGATGAATTATAATTGCATAAGTTGATTAAAAATGCTATGCGATAGCTTTTTTTTAGTTTTACGGAACCCTTCGTGCGCGAGTACAACTCGCACTTGGCCGATTCTTTTTATGTTGCCGGCGGGCTATGGTGTGATCACAACCCGCTAATGCGTCCGGGGCGACGGAAGAAACGGTACGCGACCCACATAGACCCGACCCACAACGTAACTTTCGACGCCGTGCGAGTGGACCACCGGAACCCGGTCTTTGTCGTCGGTGGCCACTTTGTTATACCATACGGAAATAATTTAAAAAAAACATAATTTTCGTAGAAATTTGGAAAACTGCAAAAATTTAATGACTATTTTTCAACTATCCGCGCGATTAACGATTTATGCATTTGATAAATTTGATAACTGCTTTTAATTTAATTTTTGTATAAAAGATTTGAAAATTTCCATGCACCGCTCACGAACTTACTCTATTGAGAGGAAGATTAATTGATGGATCAACATGTGGCATAGTAAATTGGTTAGTTATTTCGAGTTTTAATTCACTTGCAGTGATCACCTGTCTGCGTCTGTTGGTTTTTCTTACGGTCAATGATGAAAATATTCTCCAACTTGAGATTTTTTTGGTGTTCTTTTTCTTGCGAAAATTTTATTTTCTTACATTTTTCTTTATGATACATAAAGGAAAGGTAGTGATTGTGAAATGTGTATTTACGTCAGTGTACGGACACAATTAGGAAGTATAAAATAAATAGTGCAATAGTGGCAGACATAACGATTAGTTAGATTAAGAAAGCATGACTTGTCACTATAAGTGCAGCCAGATAATTACATAAATTTGTCTGAAAACGTGTAACGCAGATAACTATTTGACACGTCGACGTGTTCGGCACGCTATATATATATATATATATATATATATATGTATATAAAATAGATTTATTTATTTTTATTTATTATATAAATATATTGAGATATTTTTCAAATCTGAATACCCAACATTTTGGCACTTCAAGTTCAAGGTTTGGCACTTCTCAATACACGATAATTAGGTCACTCATTTTTACGTATTATGCTACAATAAGTACGTGATGAAAAACGTTTTCAACTCTTAATAAGTATTTTAAAGCTATATTTTTTTAGAAGCATCGATTAATCCCTGACTTATAAATTTCCTTTCATAATTTCTTAGCTATTACACATTTGAAATAAAACTATTTTATAGTGTACATCGTGTTTATATTTTATTATACATTTCTTGATATTTCGAACATTTTACGATATGATAAATCGAGAATGATAGAAAATCGAAACGTCAGGTAATTAAAAATCAAATAACAACGCGATAAAATTCGTATTTAAATTGAAATAATATAATGGTGATTCTTTATGGTTTCAAGTTGAATATATTATTGGAAATTCTGTAGTTTTCTATCCATATTACGGCCCAATGTTGGGATCGGGCCTCCTCCAGATAAGAGAAATTAGCTTACTACACCACATCGCAGTGCCGTCCAGGTAACTGTACGCCTTATTTGCAAAGAATTAGAGAAATAATATATTAATTGTATTAGAAACACAAGAAAACAACAATCCTTAGATCAACACAGATGAGATAATATAATTTGTAAATGAAGAACAAATTATTTATACAAGTTCAGAGTCCTTGAACGATGCATAAAACATTTCTTTTCAATCTGTCCATGACCTTCACTTTTTACTATAAAATTTCACTTCAATAAAACACATTCAATATATTAAATAAAACGCAAAAATCGTGATATTTTACTACAGATAAAATACAGCACGTACCACGAGGGAATATCATCTAATAGTATGACTCACAGGGTCGTTGACACTACCTGTGAAATGACCCAGTGACTTTTTTGTACGCCGGTGGCGGGCCTGAGGGTAGAAAGTTTTGAGAAAGGCACCGCGACCTTGGCTTGGTACTTGTATCGCAGAAAACGTGTATGAGGAATGTTGATTGAGACCAGGCACAGGTGTTTGTAACTCTAGCTCTCTATCTAATAGATTACATATTGTAAGTACTTATACATTATACCTACAGTTGGTAATTAATTAAAATGTTTTATCCATTTTTATTATTCCTATTTATTATATATGTAATAATGGATTTGGGTTTATTTCTATTTATTAAATTGTCGTAAAAATGGATTAGAAATTATTTCTGTTTATTAAATTGTCGTAAAAATGGATTAGAAATTATTTCTGTTTATTAAATTGTCGTAAAAATGCGTTAATAAGATTTTCAATTTAAGAATAAGTTTATTAAACTACACTCATTTGCAAAAAAAACGGGCACCTAAGCAATGAACCATTTCAAATGTTAATATTTCTTTGTTTGATAATTATAGGTAGTTTTATCCACACAATTTGGTAAATTAATAAGAAAATAATCGTTTTCATCAGTATTTCATAAAATTTAGATACAATTTATGGGAAATAATGCTAAACCTCGCTAGTAGTGTATATTCGCTAGTAGTGCATATGCTCATGAAGTAAAAATAAAAAAGTTTTTTTGTTTGTTTTTCTTTAATAAAGTAAAAGCAGATAAATGTTTAGTATCGAGTGTGACCCCCTCTAGCTAAAATCACAGCTTGAATTCGTCTGGGCATGCTAGCGAGTATATCCCGGATACTTGCTTGCGGAATACGTTCCCACTCCGCAGTAATCACATTCTTCAGCTCTCTGATGGTCTGCGGAGCCGGGTGTACTGATCTCACACGCCGTTTCAGAACGTCCCAGACATGCTCTATGGGATTGAGGTCGGGACTTACGCATTAACATCGCGGGATCGGTGGGCGCGAGCATTGTCGTCCATAAAAATCGAGTCTTCACCTAGAGCGGCCAATGCGGGTTGTGCATGAGAAATTAGAACTTCCGTTATGTATCGATGCCCAGTCAGTGAGCCGTTTTCAATGAAGACTAACTCTGTACGATCCATTGAATTTATTCCTGCCCAAAACATAACAGAGCCCCCACCATAAGGTGTGATTTCTTCGAAACATGCCTCTGCAAAGCGTTCTCCTTGTCTTCTTAGCACTCGCCGACATCGATCTTCACCGAACAGAGATATCCTGGCTTCATCAGAGAACAAAACCCTATTCCAATCGTCTTGAGTCCATGATTCACAATTTCTAGCGAACCTAAGCCTGTGAACTCTGTGCTCACGGAGTAATTTGGGGCCGCGGGCCGGGCGGTGACTGCGTATATTGGCAGCGAGAAGCCTCCTCCTGACCGTCCATAGACTAATATGCACATTTCTTACTTCTTGGAGGTTGTTCTTAAGATCCACATACGAAGATTTGCGATTTCTCAATGCGCGACTCACAAGAAAACGATCATCCCGTGGTTGGGTACATGGTTTTCTTCCAGAACCAGGCCTTCTCTCGACGGAACCAGTCTCCTGATATCGCTGCCAGGTCCTTTGGACTGTCGAGCGACTAACATTTAGCCTCCTAGCCACGAAACATTGGCTGCAACCCTCTTCAAGCAGCGCGATAATTTTGGTAGCTTTTACCACTTTATCTACCATTTTTGATACAGCCAAACAGCATTAAATAAAGCTTTGACAGTCAAGGATATGAAATTAATCGATAAAAATTGAATAAAAGTTATGAAAGTCGATGTTAACTTCTGGAACTTCGCGCCAAAAATGTAGGATAAAAAGGGGTTTTCTGTAAAAATGAACATCAAATGAAAAATTGAATTTAGAACGTACTTTTTTAAATACCACAGCATTTTTAAAACCGGCCAGTAACGTGTACAAACGATTGAAACCTTTTTGGTATTGTATCTTTTTAAATATGAATGAAAATCAAAACCGCCCGTTTTTTTTGCAAATGAGTGTATAAGCAGGTCATCTTTGTTCATATTAAATTTATTTTTTATAATCTGTGATATGATATACGTTTATGATATTTTTGCAATTTAATATCATACAAAAAATGTTTATGCATGTGTACAAATTAAAATTCAATAAACGTATTTTTAAATAATGCATATTTGAGTTAGAATAGTGAAATATTATACTTATTTTGTTTGCGAAATCACTCGTTCAATTAATCTCTATATTATTTGAAAGATATAATTAAAATTGAAAATGTAATCCCGTTACATTTTTATAAAATATATATTACATCTGTGCAGTACATCTGTGTGGGTTTTATAATAAAATGCATCCTTATTGTCGTAAAACCAGCTAATCAATCGGAGAATAAGCCAGGAAAACTTTTCGGAGAAATTTGTAATAATATCTGCGATCGCCAGCCTACCTACTAACTCTGGTGACAATGACTCTTTATCCATTAGGAAATTCCAATGGCCAAGAATGGATTGATGTATGAACTTATTTGTATAAGCATATAAATTATAATTTTATTTTATTTTTATGTTTAGCGTTAAATAATAATAAATTATTGGCATACAAAGTATGGCTATGGCAGTATATTTATAAATACTTAAGTTTATATTTTTTTAGGATCTATGGCAACACTGCCTGCCCTAAAAGTTATGGTACTTCTACATGGCTTATAAGCTTTTTATATGAGATATAAAACAACTAAGAAATATTACTACACCATAAAAGGTGAATGACTGATTTGAACCCAAGCTCCCTGCTTGTATACACTGTGATAATTTTGAGCGGTATTTAAAAAAAAAAGAAATATTCACTGCTTAAATGAATATTTATTAGGGGTGTGCGAATATCGTTCGAATCGAATCGAATCGAATATTAATATTCGATTCGAAATTCGAATCGAATAATTCGAATTTTCGAATTATTCGAAATTCGACGAATAATTCGAAAAAAATCGAATAATTCGAAAAATTTCGAATAATTCGAAAAATTTCTAAAACTTTCGAATAATTTGAACAATTTGCGAATTATCGAAATATCATTGGATTTTCTATTGTTCCCACAATTTGAATGTCATATTTGAATATCGAACATAACAAACTCCGAATTTAAAATACAATAAAAATTTGCGAATATTATAATTCGGAAAAAATCGAAATTATTCGAATAATTCGAAATTTTTCGAATAATTCGAAATAATTCGAATAATTCGAAATTTTTCGAATTATTCGAAATTTTTCGAACTATTCGGGAACTTTCGAATAATTCGAAATTTCGAATTATTCGATTCGAGTTTCGAATCGAATATTAATATTCGATTCGGAATGAATAATTCGTAAGTTCGAATTATTCGCACACCCCTAATATTTATGAAGGCATAGATGACTGAGTGGTACCGACTTCGTAAGCAAAGCTCGGGTTCGATACCCACGTAAGAGATTCTGTATATATTTACTGTAAATTTGTTCCAATCGTTTTTCCAATTAAACTAGCGTGGTTCCACGTATATTAAAACAGATTAACACGACTTGAATGTTATATAATATCCTATTCCAATAAGTTTGACCAGTGTGATGTAAAAGATTAATTTCTCTCCTATTAGGGAGGAGGAGCGAGCCCAATAGGGGGGACTGATATTCGTTGAGATTATATTGTATATTTAAATAAATTTTCCGTAAGACCATATTGGGGTAATAGATTTATATTAAAATTTATGGAATGTTTGTCAATTATTTATAATAAAAATACCACCGAGTGGGTCACTAGGTTATTAGAAAATTCAATATTGGAAATACCAATGCTTACCACAATATTCTTAGACATCTATAGTTGTCTATGAAATGAACTCAAACGTTGGTTAGTTTTAAAGCTATTCTCAAATAGTATTATTTACCTAAATAGTTTAGCGTAGCGTTTTATACGCTTTTCATTTCTTTTACAATCATAAAATTATTAAAGTCTGTGGTTTTTCGGTTGCTTCGGCTTATACCTGCACATGGTCGCGTGGAGGGAGTGGACTCTGTCCTGCCACCATTGCAGTAGTTACGAGGACACGGCGCAACATACGCTCGAGGTATGTCCGAGCTGGGACGGGCAGCGCCGTGACCTCGTCGCTGTCATCGGTGCCGACCTGACTCTGCCCGCTGTCGCAAAAGCGATGGTCGACAGCGTCAGGAATTGGGACGCGGTCGCCGCCTTCTGCGAGGCTGTCATCTCGCAGAAGGAGGCGGCGGAACGAGTCCGGGAGGATTCCCGTGACCCGGGCCGCCGGCTTCGGGTGATCGGACGCGGGGAATTGTCCGGTTACCCGAAGTGAGGCCACCGCGTGAAGGCGACGGCCCGACGGCAAAAGCTGTCGGGGCGTCGACATGAAAGGAACCCGCGAGGGTAAACCGCCGGGCGGTCCACCGAAGATAAAGATCGGGTACCGATGGCCTGCTCGCACGAGAGATGCTTGCAAGGTGGGTCTATGGGATTGCGCGCCGCCTCCTTCGTCGCCCCGGACCCATTTGGCGGGGCGCGACCACGTCCATAGCCCACTGCAAAAAAAAAAGGGTAGACCGCCGGGCGGGCCTCCGCAGACAAAGACCGGGTTCCGGTGGACCACTCACTTGGCGAAGACATGTAGGGCGGGTCTATGGGGTCGCGCGCCGCTGCTTCTGTCGCCCCGGAATGATTTAGTGAGGTGTGACCACACAACACCACTACCCCGCCGCCAAAAAAAAAATATGTGCGTATACAAATGTTTGATAAATATTATCTCCAATGAGATGCCCTTTGAGCAACGATACATTTATTAAATGTGTAGTACAAAATTAAAACGAAAAATATATATCACAAGAAAATGGCTGAACCAGATCTCACAAGCGTCACCCGGTCACGAGTTGACTAAGGCAGCCATCACTCTCCCCAACCACATTCGAGAGAAGGGAACGAACAAAAACTAATCTTTATATTGCGGGGATTTTAAAAACACATAACTAATAGATATAAAGTACAACTAGCTCTATTTGTTTCGCACAAAGTATTGTACTACACGGGAATCGAACCGATAACACTTTGCATGGTAAGCCGGTACAATAACCAGAGAGCTATCAATGCAAATTTAATTCAAATTATGACTAAAGAACTACAAAAGACACTGGCACATGAGACGATACCAATTAGAATCCTATTAGAAGCTCAGAAAAGATTCGTAAAAGTTTCACGCTATCTGTTGGATAAACCCAATAAACATTATTGGCTAACGTCAAAAATAAAAGAAAAATCATTTTATAAGTAGTGCTATAATAAGTATAATATAAGTAGTAGCACGGCTTTTTTATTAATCTTTAATATCCTTTCATAATGTTAAGTTTAATAAGGACTTGGTTTACTTGGTTATCGTTAACAATAATCATTAGCAGAGTTTGCATATCTAAGCAGCATTTCTCCGAGGTTACGACCCTACTTAAAGAGCTGGTACCAACCGGTCTCTGACCGGGATAACTACATGACAGATTAATATCTCTTTAGGTTATTCCGTCTGTGATAATTAAAAAGAGCTTCATTAAAATTAATCATGATATTAATCAACGATACAGCGTTAGTCTTAACGAAGTTTTATATCATGAAATGGCTTACTCATATCTTGATCAGAGATAAAGTATGAAAACTAGCTCGTTAAACGTTTTATATATGAGGCGATTTACTATGAAGTTGCCGATGTTAATTCTATTCTGGTTAATAAATGTCTCCTTCTTATTTTATATATTAAATCATTTCAACAAATGTAGCTGTACATGTGTGGTAGCGGCTACGAATACTACCAACCCTTACTTTGCTTCTGGATATCGTAAAAGACGACTAAGAGCCTTATAACGGCCTAGGCTAACACCAATTGATGCCGTTTGGTCAACAATTACATTCACAAGGAGTGTTGACGTCTGGCAGGCGGCCGGTCATAAAACTATTGCCAATAACTTTTACAATATGTGCTATGAAAGAGGAGTACATATTGAATCGACCTCAAGTAATTGGGATAAGAGTAGGAGAATGATGAATTTCGACAAATGATTACTCTAAATTTGACATATCTTAGATTACAAAAGGATTTATGCCTTAGCGAGGGTTGGTGATAAAGATGTGGGTATGTGTTAAGAGTTCAATATGTATTTTCACCTGGGCGTCGTAAAAGCTGGTTAAGAAGGTAACTGGGTAATGACCAGTAGCACTCTGCTGAGAAATTTTTAACACCAAGTACAACCACCAAAGGCGAGGCGATAATGACATTATTGTTTTTTTTTTCGTCTTGAGACTTGCCTATGTCCAACATTGGACTTCGTAGATGTCGTAAAATACGAATAAGGGATGTATTAAGCTGAGGAAATATATGCAACAGAAGAAAGCTTTTTTTTGTATTGCTTATAGTGGCAAAGGAGAAAGCAGCACACCTGATGGTAAGTTTCGCTGTCGCCCATGGACTTTTGCAATACCAAGGGTATAGCTACCATTACAATCCCAAAACCCACCAGTTAGTCTTCCAGCTCTCTCGCTCACCGAACGAAGCGCAATAGCACATTGCCATTACTCAGACGTCGATCTTCTGCGAGAGTGTGGTACTACCCCGGACGGACCAGCCCGCGGCTGTAGACAGAGAACTATCAACAGCGTGGTCCTACCACTTAAAGAAAACTCGAAATATCTAAGCCTATACCAACTAGTCTCAGCGTGGTATAGGACAATTTCCGTCCTGTTGTGGACTCGAACCCAACAGTAGGATATATATGAGCTATGATGATGATGAGAACAAAAAAAAAAGAATTTTATTATTGATGATAGCAGATAAACAATTCAATTGAAAGTAAATGGTAATTAAAGAAAATAAAAGTAAATATGAAAGGGTGGCTTATAATAAATGCCATTTAGAATCAAGTACTTGCATGATACACGATCGAAGCTGGGCCACAACACTAGTATATGCAACAATTAAAATCTCTAATAATATATACAAACAACCTTAAACAATTACTATTATATATATAGACGGGCAATTTTGACCGAAGCGATTTCATTGGGAAAATCTTGGCGTAACTATGAAGAAATTGTGCGAATATAAACCTTGTCATTATGAATATAAGGTTGTTGATATGACACTATATCATTAAGCTTTCACATTTCTCGAGGGGATTGCATCAAGATTATCTTACTCATAGGATGAAAGTTTTCTTTGAATACAGGCGGAAGTAGACCATATTTTATAGACTTGCTGTGCCAAAGACCCGACTTACGCGCACAAGAATTTAAAACTCTATTAGTTATTATACTTCATGAAATATTTTTAAGTAATTGTATGGCATGGTTACACAGACTTTTATTGCAAATTTTTATCAATCAAAAGTCATCATTTCTAGTATTTTCCATCAGTAAGTTAAATGTTCGCTTTCAATAACGCAATGCTAAGTATCTTTTGAGAATTTTTGTGAAATGCGAAATTATATGTAGAGCACTGTTATATCATATTCACTGCACTTTATCACTTTCTCTTCATTACATAAAAAGCCATCAAAATTATTTAATGTAATATATTAAAACACTTGAAAACACTGACACGTTAAAATGTTATTGAATATTATATATAAGATCGACGCAACAATTTCACATTCCCGCCAAATTTTCCAGTTTTTCTAACTTCTGTCTACCAGAAGAGCTTCTACCAGCTTAAAAAAATCAATACCAGAACATTTTGTTCTAATTTCAAAATAATATCGCTCACTTTCATTCAAATTCAATGACAGCTATATAGCACTATCACAAAAAAAAACTTTGATGCGTGGCAAATATCATCCGTGACGTCATTAAAATCTCTCCACGAATGATCCAAGTCAGGTTATTTCTAACTTGCAATATGTTAATATCGATGTTATTTATAACGAGCAGTAATCTAATCTATGTTATTTTTACGAATATATTGTACAATCCTACATCATACATGTACGAGTAAATGTACTCGTACATGTATGAGTACATTTTCTTGTGGTGTTCCTACGGAGCCGTCCGTTAATTATGTGAATTGTTTTAAGATTTGAATTAAAATCCTCCCCTCCCTGTAGAAATATCATGTGATTTGTCTCCAACCCCTGCCATTAGATGCACGGATTGTGTGAATGAGGATAACGCCCCCACCTTGGAACCTCACATAACACGATCGGTAAATTATAAGAAATTTGCTATAATGTGGGCATTCAAATGTTCTCATTACCCAGACTCAAAACAATTAGATTTAGGCAACGAATCAACGACACCTGTGAGAAAAGTGCTCTTCTAATACCTCGTTTGAAAGGCAATGAAGGACATTTCAAAAATTTGAAAGACATGTTACAGCGCTCGGAAAGCACCGCAGCAAGTAATTCATATCAGAACCTACATGTGCGTGGGAGAAATGAGAGCTTACAACGTACGTTCTTGGAAGATATCGTTTTGAAATAATCTGCATGATCCCATGGTCATACTATTTCGAACAGGATACCCAACAGTGAGAGCTAATAATGATTCATTAAAATCGCCATCTTGTTAAAGTGAAAACAGGAACTAAACAAATGTTTTAAATTATAAAGAAATAGTTTTTTTTTATTTGTTTATCCGTTCATAAAGGAAGTTATGAGTCATTTGTAGTGAAAACTAAAAGAACACAATATGTCATAAACGCGTGCAATAACTACGTAAATAGAGAATAATAAAATATAAACTATGAAATCTACTGTTCACAAGAAAAGAGGACGTATTTATGCAAATAAGCAAAGGAGTAAGAAAGATCACACAAAAATTTTACCTTTCTATCTACGTATGCATTTTCGAATGGTATAGGAATTGTTTTTTTTTGACAATCTATTTTCTAATAAATTATTAATTTGGTTTACAGCACCGAATTAATCGTAATGACGAATAGTGGTCATGAATAAGCTATTCAATATAGACAATTGTTAATAATATGTTTAAAAAAAATATATAAGATTAGGCTGTATGGCCCTTGCAACCTTTGCCTGTATGAACAGACGAACAGAACCAAAAAAAGAGAAAGTCTATGGTCTGGCTTTATTCTACCGGAACTTTCCGGGGTAACAGAAGAACGGTGTACAATCTTCTAACGCTGGTTGTTGCTATATGTAAAGAAAGAGAAATGAAAGAAAAATATATTCATTGTTGCCTTAACAATTTACCACACGGAAGTTATTCATATTCAAATATATTATTATGTATAAATCTTGCGAGGGCACTGACTTATTGTCATTTTGTATGAAATTGATCTAAAAATCTAACACCGGATCGGAACGCGGACGCAACTGAAAACATACGGCCACTCAACTCATTTATATATTATATTTTTTAATTATTTACCACATATTTTCGGCGACGAATACTACCAATCCTTACTTCGCTCGTGGATGTCGTAAAATGACGACTAAGAGCTTCACCGACCTGTGCCAATTTCACCTGATGCCGTCAATAATTACATTCCAAGCAGGGTTGACGTCGTATGTATATATATATATATATATATATATATATACCTATATATAATTAATCATCATAATCATATTGCTCTTATCCCAATTAATTGGGGTCGACGCAATATGTCATCTTTTTCCATACGATCCTATCAGACGTCATCTCTGCCGTCACTCCTAGACTATCCATGTCATGCCTCACGCAGCCCATCCATCTTTTCTTTGGTCCTCCTTTACCCCTTAAGCCTTCAACATTCATATCTAAAACTTTTCTCACAACATTACTTTCATCCCGCCTCTTCACATGTCTATACCATGTCAGCCGTTCACTCCTTAACTTTTCCGTTACTGGCGCAACTTTCAAACTTCCTCTAATGTATTAATTTTTTACTGCTCTATATATTGTATATATATATATATATATATATATATATATATATATATATATATATATATATATATATATATTATATATATATATATATATATATATATATATATATATATATATATATATATATATATATATATATATATATATATATATATATACACTTCTCACCAAAATTAAGGGAGCAGGAAAGAATCCAAATTTCTGGGGGATTTTCAACAGGCTGTAACTTATACAAAAATGGTAGTACAGCAAAAAAAAAAAAAGCAAATTGAAATATTTTCAAAAATTCAAAAAGCGGAAAAAAAAATCGGTTGGCTGGATTAAATTGAAACTTCGTAGGGTTTTTGTGGGTATATTGAACAGTAAAAGGCACACTTAACATTAGTGGTTTCCGCAATATTTTAGATTGGGCGTTTGATTTTCCAAAAAACCACAAAAAGCCCATTTTTGGTTGCTTTTTCAAATTCATGTAATGACTGAAAAAAAAATTTTTTTTTTTTTTTGAAAAATAAATAGCGAATCCTTGTAGAGTATTTATTCAAGTTTTTAAAAACAACCTTAAAATTTCTGTGCGATCATTGGTTGAGATATTGGTAATCAAAGACAAAATGATCTTTTTCCATTCAAACACCGATATATCAGTGAGAAATGCTCGTATTGAGATTTTTAAAATACCAAATTAAAGCTGAATAACTGATGAGCTATCCAGTCCATCTGTAGGTTAAGTCAAAAAATTTTTTTCCACGTCCGTAGATTAAAAAAAAACCAAAAAAATTACGAATTTTTTTTTTTCGGTTTTTTTCTTAAGATTACTCGAAAACAATTTTCAAAAAAAAAAACTCAAACCCAGATCCAAAAACTAGACACTTAGAGCTACAATTTGCTTTTTTTTATATACATATATATATACACTCATTTGCAAAAAAAACGGGCACCTAAGCAATGAACCATTTCAAATGTTAATATTTCTTTGTTTGATAATTATAGGTAGTTTTATCCACACAATTTGGTAAATTAATAAGAAAATAATCGTTTTCATCAGTATTTCATAAAATTTAGATACAATTTATGGGAAATAATGCTAAACCTCGCTAGTAGTGTATATTCGCTAGTAGTGCATATGCTCATGAAGTAAAAATAAAAAAGTTTTTTTGTTTGTTTTTCTTTAATAAAGTAAAAGCAGATAAATGTTTAGTATCGAGTGTGACCCCCTCTAGCTAAAATCACAGCTTGAATTCGTCTGGGCATGCTAGCGAGTATATCCCGGATACTTGCTTGCGGAATACGTTCCCACTCCGCAGTAATCACATTCTTCAGCTCTCTGATGGTCTGCGGAGCCGGGTGTACTGATCTCACACGCCGTTTCAGAACGTCCCAGACATGCTCTATGGGATTGAGGTCGGGACTTCGAGCTGGCCAATCCAAACGACGAATGCCGACCTCTTGCACATACGCATTAACATCGCGGGATCGGTGGGCGCGAGCATTGTCGTCCATAAAAATCGAGTCTTCACCTAGAGCGGCCAATGCGGGTTGTGCATGAGAAATTAGAACTTCCGTTATGTATCGATGCCCAGTCAGTGAGCCGTTTTCAATGAAGACTAACTCTGTACGATCCATTGAATTTATTCCTGCCCAAAACATAACAGAGCCCCCACCATAAGGTGTGATTTCTTCGAAACATGCCTCTGCAAAGCGTTCTCCTTGTCTTCTTAGCACTCGCCGACGTCGATCTTCACCGAACAGAGATATCCTGGCTTCATCAGAGAACAAAACCCTATTCCAATCGTCTTGAGTCCATGATTCACAATTTCTAGCGAACCTAAGCCTGTGAACTCTGTGCTCACGGAGTAATTTGGGGCCGCGGGCCGGGCGGTGACTGCGTATATTGGCAGCGAGAAGCCTCCTCCTGACCGTCCATAGACTAATATGCACATTTCTTACTTCTTGGAGGTTGTTCTTAAGATCCACATACGAAGATTTGCGATTTCTCAATGCGCGACTCACAAGAAAACGATCATCCCGTGGTTGGGTACATGGTTTTCTTCCAGAACCAGGCCTTCTCTCGACGGAACCAGTCTCCTGATATCGCTGCCAGGTCCTTTGGACTGTCGAGCGACTAACATTTAGCCTCCTAGCCACGAAACATTGGCTGCAACCCTCTTCAAGCAGCGCGATAATTTTGGTAGCTTTTACCACTTTATCTACTATTTTTGATACAGCCAAACAGCATTAAATAAAGCTTTGACAGTCAAGGATATGAAATTAATCGATAAAAATTGAATAAAAGTTATGAAAGTCGATGTTAACTTCTGGAACTTCGCGCCAAAAATGTAGGATAAAAAGGGGTTTTCTGTAAAAATGAACATCAAATGAAAAATTGAATTTAGAACGTACTTTTTTAAATACCACAGCATTTTTAAAACCGGCCAGTAACGTGTACAAACGATTGAAACCTTTTTGGTATTGTATCTTTTTAAATATGAATGAAAATCAAAACCGCCCGTTTTTTTTGCAAATGAGTTTATATATATATATATATATATATTTATATGTATTTCTATTTTTTAAATAAAATTGAGGTATATTCATAGATATAAATATAATATAATATATAAACTACAACAGTTCGCTCTCAAATTCATTGCTTACTTAGTATAGTAAGCCTTTGGATATCACAACCAGCAACTCAAGAGTTAAAGATTAGAATAGTCGTATATATTAAGGCGAAGACATACATATGTCCGCTTCTTGTAGCTTACAGCAAGTAGATACCAATTATAATGTTCAAATCCCTTGACAAACACTTGCGTTCCGGTATCCTGTAATGCGAACGTATCGAATATTTAATCTACATAGGCGCGTGAACACGTCTTGACCCGATTACACGTTAAATAACTGCGCATTGCACTCGGTAACGGTACAAGAATGCGACCCCACGCTCCAACCAACATTATACGGAATTTGGAATTTATTAAAATTAACACGGAATGTTAGGCTCGTCTTAATACCGTTAAAAAAAAATGTTTTAAATTACTGAGATTTGAAGCAGTCAACGACTAGATTATTTATAAAAACTTATTTGCGAATCGAATATTGATTACCATTTGAGATTTGGACTTTCATCTATTGGAATTTCGTTTCAATAGCCTTACAAATTGGGTTAGAGTAATAAATTGGAACAATGTATAAACATTTACTGATGGATGCCGTGAAAAAAGACGATGATGCGAGTCACAATTTGGTTCTTATACATAATATTCATACTGGTCTATTTGATTAAGCGATTGGAACTGATTTCCAATAGATTTGGACTTAAATCCCACGTGTAATAATCATTTTTTGCTCGCAAATAGGTTTTTAAGATTTTTGTCAAGGATACGAATTTCTTTCAGCTTTAGACGATTTTGTATATTTTAATTGCAGCGTGCCTGTTTTGCTAGTGGGTAAAAAAATAGTTTTAATACATGTTCTCATATCTTAAAACCCTTATCTCAAATATATTCGTACGCTAGGCAAAGAAACCTATCCTATCTCGCTCGATCCCGCTCGGTTATACTGACGATTGCCTAATTGAAAGTTAAGGTCCGGAGACACAATTAAAGAACAAACTTGCAATGGTATCTGATATTTACGCAAGTATTACACATTTGAAATAAAACTATTTTTATTGATTCTATCGTGTTTGTATTTCACAACGTTTTGACACGACACTACAACAGACTCTACAACGTTTATAGTCATTAGTGGACGTCAAATCGAATATAAACGCGAAAACTCATTATCACTTTTATTAGAATCGATGGATGGAGAAATATTGCAATTACCTTAACTTACGAACATTCAGAAAGAATGTGTTGAAGTAGATTTAATGCAAGGAATGAATGAAGAAAATTCTAATAAGAGAGACATTGTCAATAGTTACATTGCCGAGAAACAGGCTGGAATCTAGTTTCTTTTTTTAATTTAATAAATCCTTTTTTAAAGTATTTGATATTGTTTAGGACTTCTCTAATTAAATGCGTGATATTTTTTTTTAATTTTTCTTTTTGCGCAATACAATAGGAGTCGAAATATTTGAGTTAAACAATGAGTTTCTCATAACAGCGCTAGATGGCGTCACGAGAATTACAAAATAATAGATAACGAAGCTTAATTAGCTGGTACTTTCACTCTATGACTAAAAAAAAATACTTTTACTTAGCGGAAGGCGTTGTCGTGTTGTGAGAAACATATTTTTGAAGTACTCTTAATGTGAAAAATTTAATGACACAGATGAGGACAAAGCGGATATGAATCTATCTTTCCGTGTGATGACCGAGTAAGAATACAAATCACCACTTCCTTTCTTACCCACAAGTGTCGTAAAAAACGAATATATGCATATAACATCTATGAAAAAGAAGGAAAACTCGAAATAAAACCCTATATCGACCTGTTTGACCAGCGTGATATATTCAATCATTTCGATAGAGACTGCTGGGCTCGCAGTGAGACATAAATGGAGTAAAATGATGAGTATTTACTACTAATGGCAGGCTATGATCTGAAACGCCCCTTCTTGTTCCATCGGGGGCTATGGCAGCGTGCTGCCGATCACTGGTAATGAGAAGCAATTTACTGCTGCGCTTTATTTGAGAGCGTCAGCGGGCCAATACCACAGATAATCTCTAGTACTTATTTTCACATAACTGTTAAATTTATATAAATCCTGTATGAAACATTTCGTCATATTATGAGACGTAACACAGGATCCTTACAAGTAGTCAGGCACGCAACATTACCTTGCTCAAGTGATGTTATCGTTAATTATTACAATTTCATCATTGAACCGTTTTCTAAGGGAAGTTGCTTAAGGTATTTGAACGCCTGACATTTGATTATTTGTTGATTGTCTTCACGCTCTTATTAATAGAATGTAAGTATACTTTGAACATTTAAATAAAACCTATATATCCATCCATCCATCTGTATTGACAATGAAGATATGTTTTTTTTTTAAAGACCACTCTGCATTTAGGAAATAATCCTTGTATAGCCGGAGAATTTCCAAACATGCAATTAACGCAGACAAATTACACTCAGACTCAGAACGACACTTTGTAGATCGCACAAAATATTGTCTTGCGTGGGAAACTACACCCATGGCACTGTCACGGCAGATCGGTATCTTAACCATTACGCCATCTGTGCAATCTTTTCCATTGCTTTTTCTCTTAGTGAACTCTCATATGGTTTTTACGACTTCCGCGCGCAAGTTATTCTTAACTCGTTACTCATCATCAACTCATAAATGTCTCATTACTAAGGCCAAGTCTCCTCCGCATGAGGAGGGGAAATTGACTTACTATAACTGGTCAGATGCATGGATATAGGATTTTATTTAGAATTTACTTTCTTAGTTGCACATACATATATATATCCATACACATACATACACATACATACACTTTCCTTCAGTACCTGACCGATCTGGTCTAGGTAGGTTAGTCTCGGTCTCCCTCGGTACCTACATCCTTCCACTTTCGCATTGTATATCTTCTTAACCAGACGTTCGTTCGGCATTCTTTCCACATGTCCGAACCATCGGAGCATTCCCTTTCGCATCTTTACACCAATACTCTCTTTCATACCTACTCGCTCTCTTACGTCGTCGTTACGATACTATATATATAAAACTCATCACTACACGGAGCATAAAATATATATTTTTTTAAATTATTAAATATTTTTAGTGGTGGGGCCACATTGTTGACACTGTTCTGTCTACAGCTGCAGGCCAGTCCGTTTGTCACTGCCGAATAAAATCGACGTCTGCGCAGTAGCAATATGCTATTACGCTTCTTTCAGTGAGCGAGAGAGCTATAAGTCCAACTTTCTTGGTGGGTTTTCATTGATATGCAGCGGCCTAGTCTCCACCACCGGTATTACAGAGGTCCCACGGGGCGGTAAACTTACTATCAAGTATGATGGTTGCTCGTTTGCCACCATCAGCAATAAAAAATTAACGCTAAACACATACCTAATTGAAATAAAAAAAAATATTACTATGTAATTCCATCACGTTTGTTTTTGTAAATATGTATAAAAACACAGAAAACACATAATTATAATATATTTAAATATAACGGACAATACTTGGTCAAAGAAACATGGCTCCTAAATGTAGGCCACATGACTAAGCTCAAAGTCGCTCAGCGTGCTGTGGAGTGGGTTATGCTCTGGATTTCTCTGCGAGATAGAATCCGCAACATGAAAATCTGCAGTTGAACAGGTGTAACCGATATATCAGGGAGAGTTAGCACGCTCAAGTGGCAATGGGCAGGCCACATTGCTCAACGAACTGTTAACTGCTGGGGAATAAAGGTTCTCGAGTTGGATCGAAGACTTGGTGGAGGACTTAGTAAAAAGGAAATACATTTTTTAATATCTTTCAAAGCAAATCCAAAGGAAAAAATACACAAATTATTTTTATTATGTATCAAAAAAGGTATATTTAAAATATTGTTCATTATACACTCATTTGCAAAAAAAACGGGCACCTAAGCAATGAACCATTTCAAATGTTAATATTTCTTTGTTTGATAATTATAGGTAGTTTTATCCACACAATTTGGTAAATTAATAAGAAAATAATCGTTTTCATCAGTATTTCATAAAATTTAGATACAATTTATGGGAAATAATGCTAAACCTCGCTAGTAGTGTATATTCGCTAGTAGTGCATATGCTCATGAAGTAAAAATAAAAAAGTTTTTTTGTTTGTTTTTCTTTAATAAAGTAAAAGCAGATAAATGTTTAGTATCGAGTGTGACCCCCTCTAGCTAAAATCACAGCTTGAATTCGTCTGGGCATGCTAGCGAGTATATCCCGGATACTTGCTTGCGGAATACGTTCCCACTCCGCAGTAATCACATTCTTCAGCTCTCTGATGGTCTGCGGAGCCGGGTGTACTGATCTCACACGCCGTTTCAGAACGTCCCAGACATGCTCTATGGGATTGAGGTCGGGACTTCGAGCTGGCCAATCCAAACGACGAATGCCGACCTCTTGCACATACGCATTAACATCGCGGGATCGGTGGGCGCGAGCATTGTCGTCCATAAAAATCGAGTCTTCACCTAGAGCGGCCAATGCGGGTTGTGCATGAGAAATTAGAACTTCCGTTATGTATCGATGCCCAGTCAGTGAGCCGTTTTCAATGAAGACTAACTCTGTACGATCCATTGAATTTATTCCTGCCCAAAACATAACAGAGCCCCCACCATAAGGTGTGATTTCTTCGAAACATGCCTCTGCAAAGCGTTCTCCTTGTCTTCTTAGCACTCGCCGACGTCGATCTTCACCGAACAGAGATATCCTGGCTTCATCAGAGAACAAAACCCTATTCCAATCGTCTTGAGTCCATGATTCACAATTTCTAGCGAACCTAAGCCTGTGAACTCTGTGCTCACGGAGTAATTTGGGGCCGCGGGCCGGGCGGTGACTGCGTATATTGGCAGCGAGAAGCCTCCTCCTGACCGTCCATAGACTAATATGCACATTTCTTACTTCTTGGAGGTTGTTCTTAAGATCCACATACGAAGATTTGCGATTTCTCAATGCGCGACTCACAAGAAAACGATCATCCCGTGGTTGGGTACATGGTTTTCTTCCAGAACCAGGCCTTCTCTCGACGGAACCAGTCTCCTGATATCGCTGCCAGGTCCTTTGGACTGTCGAGCGACTAACATTTAGCCTCCTAGCCACGAAACATTGGCTGCAACCTTCTTCAAGCAGCGCGATAATTTTGGTAGCTTTTACCACTTTATCTACCATTTTTGATACAGCCAAACAGCATTAAATACAGCTTTGACAGTCAAGGATATGAAATTAATCGATAAAAATTGAATAAAAGTTATGAAAGTCGATGTTAACTTCTGGAACTTCGCGCCAAAAATGTAGGATAAAAAGGGGTTTTCTGTAAAAATGAACATCAAATGAAAAATTGAATTTAGAACGTACTTTTTTAAATACCACAGCATTTTTAAAACCGGCCAGTAACGTGTACAAACGATTGAAACCTTTTTGGTATTGTATCTTTTTAAATATGAATGAAAATCAAAACCGCCCGTTTTTTTTGCAAATGAGTTTATATTAAAAAAAAAGGAAACAGCTTCGCAAATATATATTTCATTATACTTCAAACCCAATCCAAAAGAATACACAAATGATATTTTTTATGGTTTTAAAACAAATAAAAAAAAATAGATTTAAATATTTATTTTTCATTTTATATTTAAAAAAACGAAAAACTACGTAACGTATTTTTTTTATTAATATGTTTCAAAGTAAATCCAAAATAAAATACATAATTGATTTTTTTAATATGTTTCAAACGAAATCTCTCATCTTATCAAGTCTCTCATTTTATCAAGGACAAGTCTTTAATTTGTTGCAAACTTTCTTGTTTACATTGATTTTATAAATATTTATTCATGAAGTATATACATATATTTGTGTATTTTTTTACAAAGCGTGTTGAGATACATCCAGTTAAAGTTATAATTTCGCGTTTAATTTCAAAAAATATTTTAACTAATTTAATGCGATTTACCATTTGACATAATGGTCTGTCTATAAAAACGTTTACCGTAAAGACGATAATGCATATCACAATTTGGTTATCGTACCCATACTGGTCTAATTGTTAAGACAGGTGAAAGAAGATGTTTCCAATAGATGCAGATTGAAGTCCCGCATGTGAGAATATTCTTTGGTCTACAATAAAATCTATACGAGATATATAAAAGATTTAAAAGACGTTTTATATAAAAGTGCTATAATGTTTAGTAAATGTAATCAATAAGTGGATTTTGAAGCTTTTAGTATATTTTTAATTAATATAATCTGAGGATTATATTAACTAAAAATAATTAATATTTATATTGAAAGTTTGTCCGTCTTTCGATTGCCAAGCTCAGATTAGTAAACTAATATAAATAATGTCTAATTTTGGAACATAGAATACTTTTCTAGATTCAATTGAAAAGTAGTTATGTAGTGCGAATATTTAATGGTAACAACACAGGTGCATCAAGGAATGACGAAATGACGTTAAACACTGTTAGAGAAAAAAAAAATTGTTTCTGACCATCGTGGTGTACTTGGTTAATACTGTGGAAGAGGCTCAAGCTCAACATGGCTTTTCTCGATATCAATATCTAATATAAAAGAGGATGTTTGTATATATGACATCGCTAAACTCAGAAACTATTTGACTGATCATTATGAATATTGGTATGTACATGTATTTTTTCAAGGAGAACGTTTATACGCCCATCTAAGTAACTCGCCACCAGGCGGCGCTGCGACATATCGACTTCTATAAACAAAATAAAGGGGCTTGGTTTGCTAGTACAATATATATTTAAACAAAAATGGCTCGTTTAAAAGTGGTTCATCTCAGATCATATATTTCTCACCTTTGGGCTCGATAATAGCATTGCGTAGATGTTATCATCATTCGCCTACTCTTATCCCAATTACTTGGGCTCGATACAATATGTACTCTTATTGCATAGTACATATTGTAGAAGTTACCAGCAATAGTTTTATGACCGGCCGCCTGCCAGACGCCAACTCTCCTTGGGAATGTAATTGTTGACCAAACGGCATCAGATGAAGTTGGCCCAAGTCGTTATAAGGCTCTTAGTCGTCTTTTACGACATCCACGAGCGGAGTAAGGGTTGGTAGTATTCGAAGCCGCTATCACACAGCGATGCATACATCATGATGTTATATGCATTTTACATCCTTTAGTCATCTCAGTCGCCAGCATCTTCGAGAAATAGAAGTAAGTCAGAAATAATAATAATACTTAAAACAAGTCAAATTGATTAAGTTGGTAATAAAATGTAGAGGAAATATAATATACATTTTAACATCTACAATCATTAGATTCTAGATGCTTTACATTTTATTTATTGAAATACAATAATTCTCTTTTTCTTTTTTAGTTATTGCACTCAGCTACTATATATAGTAAGCCCGGGAGTTTTAGCGAGAAGGGAAAAGTATCTTATGGTGCTCTTGTATAATATTTTAGTGTTTTAACGTGTTATATGAAGTAATTTTTTGTAATCTAATGTGCAGGAAGTACTGAGGTGTAGTGAATATGATATAACCATGACCTAGATACGTTTTCGTTGTCCACTAAAATACCCAAAAGCTATCTTTAACTGTGTGGCCATGGCATTGTTGAAGGCGAAGATCTGACTTACTGAAAGATGTTACATACATATCATCACGCCATATCCCTTGCAGGGTAGGCAGAGAGAACAGAGTGCCAGAGAACTCTATCTCTGCATACTTCACTCGCTTCCTCAACATTCATAATTCTCTTCATACACGCTCGCCGGTTTCGGAGACTCTCGACTCCACCTTCCTTCAGTACATGACCGATCTGGTCTAGGTAGGTTAGTCTCGGTCTCCCCCGGTACCTACATCCTTCCACTTTCGCATTGTATATCTTCTTAACCAGACGTTCGTTCGGCATTCTTTCCACATGTCCAAACCATCGGAGCATGCCCTTTCGCATTTCATATGAAAGATGTTGACTTGAAATAAAGATTTGGAGGTGTAACCAAGCGATAAACTATAAGAAAAAAAAGATTTTTTTTTTTTTTTTATAAAACCGCTAAATTTCAGTAATTTAAATAACAAGGTTGTGTCATCGTTTAATACAATTCTAGCTGTAAAGTTTTAAGTATTAAGCCTATAACAATGTGTAAACATTGTCGGGTAGATAGCATACCGTCACCTTAAGACGTAAATATGATACGAAAGTGAAATTTGCATGTCCTACAATTAGTCACGGTGGTGTAGTGGCAGCACGATTGGGCCGGAATCCCAATAGGCGCGGGTTCGAATCCCGCATGTGACATCAATTTTCACTTTGTAATCGGTTTTATAAATAATTAAGCATATTAAATGCTAAATTTCAGTAATTTAAATACTTTTTTTTTATTGCTTATGGTGGCAAACGAGCAAGCAGGACACCTGATAGTAAGTGTCACTGCTGCCCATGGATCTTTGCTACACCAAAGGTATAGCTAGGCCACTGCCTACCATTACAAACCCCAAACCCACCCAGTTGGGCTGCCGGCTCTCTCGCTCACCAAACAAAGCGCAATAGCAGGTTGCCATTACTCAGACGACGATCTTCTGCGAGAGTGTGGCACTAACCCGGACGAACCGGCCCGCGGCTGTAGACAGAGAACTGTCAACAGTGTAGACCTACCACTATTAAAGCTTATTATTACTACCCAATAGCTGATTTTATTTTTAAATTTTAAGTTTCACGTTTCCTAAGTTGTTGCTTAGTTTTGAAACTGTCCATTAGTAAGTTACTTGGTCGTTAACTAGGTATCCAATGAAAAGTTGAGCTCAGTATTTTGGCGAAACGTGAATATATACATAAAGCACCGTTATATGATATTCATAACATTTCAGCATTTCCTTTGCATTATATTACATAAAATACATTATTTATTTAATATAACAAGATAACATACTAAGAAGTTAAATATATCACACAATAGCAATCCCGTTTCCAAAAATAGCGTGTATTATTTGCACAGAAAGTTTTATCATATTTATGGTCATGAAATGCTTATAGCATTTCATGACCATAAATTATATTATAAAAAATAAATGATGTGCAATTTCTTTTTAAAAATACTAGATGGTTATATTTCTATAATAATTAATAATATTTCTAGGTTTCTGGTTGAACAACGGGATAGGAATGGAGTCCATAAAAGAACGAGTTTCTGTTTCAATGTGTCGACAGATCAAGAATGTAATTCTATAATATTTCAAGGTTTCTGGTTGAACAACGGGATAGGAATGGAGTCCATAAAAGAACGAGTTTCTGTTTCAATGTGTCGACAGATCAAGAATGTAATTCTATAATATTTCTAAATTTCTGGTTGAACAACGGGATAGGAATGGAATCCATAAAAGAACGAGTTTCTGTTTCAATGTGTCGACAGATTAAGATTGTAATTCTATAATATTTCTAGGTTTCTGGTTTAAACAACGGGATAGGAATGGAATCCATAAAAGAACGAGTTTATGTTTCAATGTGTCGACAGATTAAGAATGTAATTCTATAATATTTCTAGGTTTCTGGTTGAACAACGGGATAGGAATGGAGTCCATAAAAGAACGAGTTTCTGTTTCAATGTGTCGACAGATCAAGAACCGAATTGTATAATATTTCCAGGTTTCTGGTTGAACAACGGGATAGGAAAGCAATCCATAAAAGAACGAGTTTCTGTTTCAATGTGTCGACAGATTAAGAATGTAATTCTATAATATTTCTAGGTTTCTGGTTGAACAACGGGATAGGAATGGAGTCCATAAAAGAAAGAGTTTCTGTTTCAATGTGTCGACAGATTAAGAATGTAATTCTATAATATTTCTAGGTTTCTGGTTGAACAACGGGATAGGAATGGAGTCCATAAAAGAACGAGTTTCTGTTTCAATGTGTCGACAGATCAAGAACCGAATTGTATAATATTTCCAGGTTTCTGGTTGAACAACAGGATAGGAAAGCAATCCATAAAAGAACGAGTTTCTGTTTCAATGTGTCGAAAGATTAAGAATGTAATTCATTACCTCTACCTGTCTCGCGGGTACTATAAAAGTAGAAGGGATATACGCAAATAATATAATTACCAAGAGAAGAATAAATAACACGAAACAAAACTCTATTAGAATCTGTGCTACCAGCGTGTGATAGTAGGCAACTTTCTCTCCTATTGTATAGAATACTCGTGCCCAATAGACGTCCCACAATTGGGCTCAGCTATAAGGGCTGAAGATAAAGATAAGAATGAGATCAATAAACTCTAACAAAATTATCTATATACGATACTTTACCTTAAAGAAAGAAAAAAATAATAAAAATTGCCAGTAGGTTATAATTTTGACAACTATGACAGTTGCGTCATAACTATCAAAACATCTTTTGCGTAATTATTCTAGATAATATTTATAGTTTAGTTTTAAAGAATAAATTAACATATAAAAAAAGAACAACTAACGTGAATGTTTTAACTAGTCTAACGTTGTAGAGCTCATGTTACTAGTTCCTCAAACTACGCATTTAAATTAGGTGTTGCGAAAGCCTATGAATGCCATTAAATATATACATATATAAAATAAATTGTATTAAATATATCATTCATTTTATTTCCATCATGGTGGTAAAATGCTGTTTTATTTACTTTTTTTTTTAAGTATAAAGTTTATTAGGCAGGCAACCCTAAGTGAAGTCTAACTTTCACTAGTTTCGGTAGAGCTACGTGTGAACTCAACTGAGGTCACTGCCATCTATATCATGTTTTTCTCACAAATAAAATGTATGAACCAACAGTAAATAGACATTTAATGTTATCTCCATGAATGAGCAGTGATATAAAAAAAAGTAATTTAAACAACAACTTTTAATGACATATGTCTTGAGATAAAATTTCTACGACACGGTAATTTTAGGAACGTTGTTTTTTTTATAACAATATAACTCCGTGAGAATATTAGCTTAATTATCGAGTGATATTTGCGATTTTTTTTTGTAAGAAGAATAATAAGACGTAAATTTATAAATTTCTTTTTATAATTTTTATTTCATAAGTTATTTTATAATTCAGTTAAGACACCATAAAATGATTTGTAATATCGAATATTACCTAAAACTTGTTATATATTAGTTATATTTGTGTCAATTTCGGCATACACTAATTATATTACACACAAACTTCTAATACCTATATAATATTTGAGCGTGATTATTGAAAGATATTTTATTTAATAATTTCTGATATTTACTCGTGTATTACACTTTTGAAATATAACTATTTTTATCGATTCATTTAATTGACATATCCACACGGTAATCAGAACAAGTCAAATTATTTACTGACAATTATCAGCTCTCTGCCAGGCCGGTATATAGGCCGGTATATAGGCCGGTTGGCTTGGTAAATAGTACCATACCATCACAAACATGTGCGTCCAAGTTGTAAGAATTTGCTATTACATTTCATTTGGTGAGTGAGACAGAACAAAACTTGTACAAGATGAATTTTGGGTATTAGCAATACCCAAAATTCATCTTGTAGAAGTTACAAGTTCATCATCATCATCATCACAGCCCATAAATGTCCCACTGTTGGGCTCGGGCCTCCTCCGTAATTGGAAAGAAATTAACCTACTATACCGCGCTGGTCAGACGTGTTGGTATAGGGTTATGTTTCGAGTTTTTTGGTTCTCTCGCATAGATGTTTTTTTGTGTTAGTCGCCTTGTAGGATCACCCACGGGTAAGATATGGGGTGGTGAATAGTATTCTTATTCCGTCACCACACGGAAAAGGTAGTTACAAGTTACCATCAGATTATTACATTTCATTTTTTATTCTATTACCTCAACTCATATACGTCCCACTACTGGGTTTCTTCATATGGGGGCGATAGGAGGGAAATTCACCTACTATATATCACGCTAATCAGACGGGTTGGTATAGGGTTTCTTTTTCTTTTCTTAAATAGATGATATGTGCATGTTATATACCTCGGACGTCTTTTAGAATACCTACAGCCAAGGTGTGGTGAAATGTATTCTTACGTCACCACACGTAAAACAAGCGTCACATATTATAGACAATAAAAAAATTCGTTTTTATTAAACCTAATATTTACTGTCTTCTCGTACCGACTTGTCCGTGGGTTTAATTCCCATGCAATTCTTTATGTGACCTACATATGATTTATCTGAATCTGTGTGTACTTTATATTTACTCCTTAGATTTGTTTACTTTAAAAAAAGATTAAAAATATTAGCTATATGAAAAGCCATACGATAGCTCTATACTCATTTGCTTCGAGTAATTTTTTTTTCAACGTTTGTGGCAACTGTCGTCTTCCCCGTTTTTTTTTTGTCTCCGTCAACCGGAAGCACACGAAACCCCTCGCTTCCGGCAGGTAATGACCCGTTACGCAAGCTGGGTTCGAAATCATATCGTATACAGTGGTTACAAACTATAAAAAATATTTCTTGATATAAATTTCTTATTGTTTTATGATTTTTTCAGAATATCTCTAGTAATTATAGAATAAATTTTAGAATAAAATAAGTATCGCATATATTTATGAAGTTCATTAATTAAAAAATAATAAATTAAAATTTGTATAAAAAAATAATAATTATAAGGTAATAAATACATACATATCATCACGCCATATCCCTTGCAGTGTAGGCAGAGAGAACAGAGTGCCAGAGAACTCTGTCCTTGCATAATTTACCCGCTTTCTCAACATTCATAATTCTCTTCATACACGCTCGCCGGTTTCGGAGACTCTTGGCTCCACCTTCCTTCAGTACGTGACCAATCTGGCCTAGGTAGGTTAGTCTCGGTCTCCCCCGGTACCTACATCCTTCCACTTTCGCATTGTATATCTTCTTAACCAGACGTTCGTTCGGCATTCTTTCCACATGTCTGAACCATTGGAGCATTCCCTTTCGCAACTTTAAATCAATACTCTATTTCATACCTACTCGCTCTCTTACGACGTCATTACGTCATGAGGTAATATTTTTTAAACTAACTTCATTAACAGCATTCTGCTTTTATCTCAAATACATGTTGTTCGACGAAATATGCACTCCTCTATCATACATATTGCAAATGTTATTAGCAATAGTTTTATGACCGGCCGTCTACCTGACATAAACTTATCTTAGAAATACAATTGTTAGCCATACAGCATAAGAAATAGTTGGCTCAAGTGTATTTAAAGCTCTTAGATTTCTTTTACTACGTCTACAAGCAATGTAATAGTTGGTAGTATTCGTGGCCGCTGCCTTAGTACGATGTAAAAATATGTATTTTAGTGCTGGTACTGCACTTTTGAAAGAAATAGAAGCAAATTCAAAATATTAATATTTACAGAAAATAACATGACTTTTTATACAGTAATCTTTTTTAAACTAAATTATACGGCTAAGTGCCAATTTATTCGTGGTATTATTACCACATATTTTCCGTGTGGTGACGGAGCAAGAATATAATTCACCACCCCATATCTTACATGTGGATAATTGTAAGAGACGACTAAAAGATATAAAACGTATATAACAGCTATGCAAGAGAAGGAAAACTCGAAAGAAAATCCTATACCAACACGTTTTGCCAAGTACCGTACAGTGGACAATGTAATGTGATGAGAGTGTTAAACCTATATTCACAGAAATTGTGATGATTATAATGGATGAAAGTAATGTTGTGAGAAAAGTTTTAAGTATGAATGTTGAAGGCTTTAGGGGTAAGAGAAAACCTAAGAAAAGATGTATGGATTGCATGAAGCTTGATATGAATAGAATGGGAGTGAACCCAGAGATGATATCGGATAGGATTGAGTGGAGGAAAAGGACATATTGCGTCGACCCCAAGTAATTGGATAAGAGCAGGATAATGATGATGATATGTTGATTATAATTAAAGTGCAATAATGAAAAATCTAAGAATTAGAAATTTAGTTCATCATACTCTTATCCTAATTGCTTGGGGTCTAAACAATATGTACTCTTCTTTCATAGTACATATTGTAAAAGTAATTAGGAAATATAATATAAAAAATAAATAATAATAATAATCCTTAAAATTAATCCAAGCAATAGTTTTATGACCGGCTGCCTGCCAGACGTCAACCCTCCTGGGGAATGTAAATGTTGACCAAACGACATCAGATGGAGTTGGCCCAGGTCGTTGTAAGGCTCTTAGTCGTCTTTTACGATATCCACGAGCAAAGTAAGGGTTGGTGGTATTCGTAGCCGCTACCACACAGCATTAAGAAAAAAGTAGTTAGCTATCTAATTAAACAGTTCTCCATATAAGAAATGCTTTTTGACGTTTTTGAAGAATATTGTCAGCGTCTCACTAGTTTCTTTTAAGTAAGTTATAAATTGTAAAGGCGTGAGCAAGACCGACACGCATGTCACCCATTTCTACGGCCATTCATCAACCTAGTGAATGTTAGACATATGTTTCTAAGAGAGGATATTAAGCTGTAAGCTGTGTTTAGTAAACGGATTGACAAGCACTGCTAATATAATACCTCTTCCCTAAGATTAGGATGCTGTATATTGTCCTGGTAATTCCGCAGCCATTCTTACGAGTCCCACGGTATTTTTTTTTAACCCTACACTAATAATCCTTGTCTTGCGATAAGACTTTACAAATAAATAATTAAACAGACACAAATCATAAACTCCAACTCCACTCCCAAACTCAGGACAACAATATGTGGATAGCTCAAAGTATTCATCATCATCATCATCATCATCTCAGCTCATAATATGTCCCACTGTTGAGCTCGAGCTTCCTCTGTAATGGGAGGGAAATTAACCTAATATACCACGCTGGTCAGACGTGTTGGTATAGATTTATTTTTCGAGTTTTCCTTCTCTAGCATAGATGTTATATGCCTTTTGATTCCCTTAGTCGTCTCTTACGATCACTCACGGATAAGATAAGGGGTGGTGATTTGTATACTTACTCCGTCACCACACGGATAAGTATTGCCCCACTCGAATGAAACCCACGGCACTGGCATGGTAGGTCGGTACCTTAACCACTACGCCATTTCTGCAGTAATTAAAAATTTAAGATGTGATGACAAATTTTATTCGTTTTTATTAGTTTTTTTTTATTATCACTACATTAACTCAAATGACGCACGCCAGAAAAATGTTACCCAAACGCACAAAAACTGTTCTAACTTGATGAAACCCTTACAAATTACGTCGTGACCCTTCAAAGGATCGATTATGGTGGGCCGGCCTCCAGGAATGCATTTTTTATCGTTGTTCCCGAATACCATTCTTTGTTATAATAATAAAAAAATATATATACTTTTGAATATTATGTTTTATACATATTCATAATCTATAAATATTATAAATATTGAGGAATTATTATCTATAGCTATAGAAGAGGATGTTTGTATATATGACATCGCTAAACTCAGAAACTATTTGATCGATCATTATGAAAATTGGTATGTATATGTATTTTTTGACAGAGAAGATTTATATCTCCATTGATGTAACTCCCCACCAGGTGACGCTGCGATGTATTTATTGACTTCTACAAACAAACAAACATGCTGGGTTTGCTAGTATAATATATTAAATAATTGCAACGATTCGGATAAAATTTTCTATTTAGATAAAGCGTCACTTTTAAATTAACTTATATAAGCGTCTTTTCGTCCTTTACAACATTAAAAAGATCTCATCCTAGAGAAATTAGAGACGCCAAAGACTAATCGTTACGGATAAAAAAAAATGTGTTATTTTTGAGCTGGTAATACAACAATGGAGTTATTGACTAATAATAATAATCTTGGAGGACTTTTGGCGGGAATCTAAAACGTCATGTGGTGCTCTTGTATTATATTCGATATCTTAGTGTTTTAACGTGTTATATTAGATAATTTTTATGGTGTTTTATGTAATATGATGTGACAGAACAGCTGGGATGTAGTGAATATCATATAAAAGTGCTTTACAACGTTTTCGTTTTCCATCAAAATTCCTACAACATACCATTAACAGTGTCACCATAGCAGTGTTGATGGCGACAATTCGACTGACTGACAGACAATGACTAACTTGAAGAGATTAAGAACGTGAAGATAATTATAACTCGACACTGGCAAAAATGGCTCGTATAAGTAGCTGATTGCCAATACATAAAAAGAAGAAGAAGAAGAAGCTGCAACTTAACTTTGACATTGGCTTAAGTATAAACAGAGCCACAACAACAAAAAAAAAAAAATAATAATAATCTTTATTAATAAAGATTATTATTATTATTCGCTCGATTCGATGATTATAATTATTTAGCTGTGTGGTAGCGGCTACGAATACTACCAAACCTTACTTTGCTCATGGATGTCGTAAAAGACGACTAAGAGCCTTATAACAACGTGGGCCAGCTCCATTTGATGCCGTTTGGTCAACAATTACATTGCCAAAGAGAATTGAAGTCGTGCAGGCGGCCGGTCATAAAACTATTGCCAATAACTTTTACAATATGTAGGAAGAAGAGTACATAGCGTCGACCTAAGTAATTGGGATAAGAGCAGGAGAATGATGATAACGATAGATTAAAAACACAATATGAAGAAATCTCTTTCTTTTATGCAAACGTTATTAGAGCATTTGGGGACGTAATCAAAGAATATAACTGCAATAAAAGGAAAAGTTGAAAAAAAACCAGCATTATTGACTGCCTGGTTGTTTTATGATGATTAATGGAAACCGCTACCGCTAATCTATTTATGTTCAATTTACTTATTGAAAATCTCTACACATATTCAAAGGTAAGCAGGTCGTTCATCATAATTCTCCTACTCTTATCCCAATTACTTGGAATCGATACAATATGTACTCTTCTTTCATAGCACATATTGTAAAAGTTATTGGCAAAAGTTTTATGACCGGCCGCCTGCCAGATATCAACCCTTCTTGGGCATGTAATTGTAGACCAAACGGCATTAGATGAAGTTAGCCCAGGTTGTTATAACACTGTTAGTCGCCTTTTATGATATCCACGAGCAAAGTTGGTAGTATTCGTAGCCGCTACCACACAGCTTAAACCGTCATCGTTATACTCTAATAATTTTGTATTTTCCATATTTATTCCTTTCTCCATATAGTGACGGTGTAGGAATAAAATTCACCGTCACTATATTGCGTAGGTGTCATAAAAGATGACTAAGGTATATAGTATGCATATAATCATCTATGCGATTGTTGAAGAACTCGAAATATGTAAAACCAATCCGTTTGACTAACGTAGTATAGTAGTAATTTTTCGTTTACTACAAAGGAGCTTTGAGTCCAGCAGTGGGACTTGTATGATATTACTTTTATGTCTGAAATAGCGCTTTCTTTCCTGTATGTCTCGGAAGTGATTAGAAACGCAAATGACATCATCGCAAGAAAATTCAAAACTTGAAATATAAACGTATGCTAACCATTTTATTACTAATACTTAGGCACTTATTGTATTTGCACTACCTAACCACACGTAAAACAATCAAATATATCTGCATTATAGTCAATGGTTAGGTATCGCACAGCAGTAAGCTATCACATCAAGATTGACAAGGCCTATATGTGATTCTATAAAAATATATTTACCTTGAACACGTTGTCTTTCTTTGTCTTAAATTAATACAAGATTCCATGATAACACAAACGTTCTATCACAGTTTAATTAAAATGCCATTGTTTTACAATAACCTTCGCTAAAGTTCATCATAGGAATGGAATTAAAAAAACAAGACTCATAACTGACTCGATCTTTCATGCCAAATATCGCTCGATTCTCACACAGGATAATACTTGGTGCGATCCACAAAAAATTTAACTATGTAGTAGTAGATGGCGTAATGGTAAAGACACCAATCTACTGTGCCAATGTTTTAGGTTCGATTCCTACGTATAAAACTTTGTGCGATCCACAAATTGGTAATCGGGTTGAGAGCCCTAAGCGCTCACCCATAGTCCGCGTTAAGCTGTCAAAAAAACAAAACAAAACCAAAAATTGTTGTTCATAGTCTGGATGTGATTTCTATTACTAGGATTTTATCCTTAATGCGGGTTGTGTTGTCTTAAAAAAAAATGCAAGCCTGGAAGTAATTTATGTCCGTTAATTTTTACATTTGTGAAGTCACCAGACATACAATGAGTAATTTCTTTTGCGTCGTCTTTAAAAAAAATGAAACATTAGATTAATGAAGCCGTTTATTATAAGGTAAGGTCAAGTATATATGTAGGTCATTTACATCATTGGGAAATATCTTACGGCTAAATTTTATAACTGTCCGAACGATTAGCATAATTTCAGCTATTAAATATTCCACTGCTGAGGTAAAGCTTGAAGAGGACTTCAACAGGGAGGAAATTGATCTACTACCACGCTGGTTAGATGGGTTGCTATAATTTTTTTATTTAGAACTTTTCATCTCTTGCACAGATGACTATAATAAAGGAATAGGAATTGTATTCTTACTCAGTCGTCACATGCAAAATAATTAAATTTGTCAAAGTCTATTCTTTACTAGTTTATTAATGTATATTATTGGCCACAGGACAATTTAAGGGGAAATAATAATATACTAGCAGAAACTTAATAGCAAGTATGTAGGTCTTCCTTCGGGGCAAGTATCAACAAGTTCAAACAAAAATAAGAAGTAATTGTAGTATTTCCAACCACTACATACACACGCAGGAACACACACACACACACACAATACAATAGATTCACGGGGATGGCTGAAAATCAACGCTGTTCTTGTGACAACAGAAGCTGAGCCAATTCCTTTTGTCCACTAGATTTAATTTTGTTTTATTATAATTGTTAGTTTTTAGTTTAAGTTCTGAAAAGGCACTAAATTATTATTGTTATTACATTCTATTTTATGTTTCCAATATTCTTAAGATTTATTAGATTTGATATATAATAACACTTAGATTTCATAATTAATATATAAAAGTGACAAGGTGTCAGAAATATTGTGAGGTAACGGTCACTAATACTACCCTCAAAATACTCGTGAGTGTTGTAAATGACTTTGCATGGATCTGGGTCAACTGATGATGCCTTTGGGTCAACCATTACATTTTCAAGGAGTGAACCATATCAGGTCATAAAACTATTACCCAAAAAAATTGCAATATATGCCATGTGCACAAGCAATTGGGATAAGAGCAGGATGACGGTGATGATGAGTGCAAATAAGGCACTCATATTAAATGGCCAGTCATGTAACTCGGATATATCAGAGACTCAGCCAGATCGACCACTGCAAGGTGGGTTGGCGCTCACTGAATGTAAATAGAAGCAAATTATTATTAGTCAGATGCCCATTTCCAGCGATAGTACGGTATTATCTCGGACAAACTGAACAATTTACGGTTACAAATAAAAAAATGCCAGCCATGGAATATTATAATCAGAAGAAAATGAGATTGTAATACTTATGAATGAAAAGTAATCGTGTATATTTATCAAAACGTCTCGTTGTTAGGTTCACACTAGGTTTCATCTGTTCTCTGTCACAAAAGTATCACAAAACTTACATGTAAGGAAGTATAAGATATAAAATTCGAATTTATATATTAATATTTTTGTTGAAAGACACGAATGAATATTTGACCTACATTTAACGAAACGAAAGATTGAAGAAAGCTAAACAAAACGCATCGATACAATCGCGGCAAATTTCTTATTTTCTGCTTTCATTTAAACTATTTCAACAAAAAATATTTTAGTGACGAAATATATATTAAAATGTATTTATTTAATTACTATATATATATAATATGTTATACAAATATAGTTACACATACATAAATAATTTAATAAAATAAACGAAAAATTTAAGTTGTTTTAATCACTTTTTAGATATTAGTTAAAAACGAGTAATTTTAATATACTTGTAAATATTATTATTACTTATAAACAACGATACGTTTATCATAAACTAAAGCTAGAATTTCACACAAGTATATTTTAATATGTTGAAGGTAAATTAAAATATATCCACCCCTGTTAGAGTTTATTTCTTATATGAAAAAAATAATTCACGTATTCTATGGGTGAGAATTATTGACACACATTAGAGTTACAGTAAGCAAATACTATACGAAAACCCGAGCCTATCGAGTACCGTAACAGTCGAGACTCGTGTCCCATGACGTTTGTACCGGAGACAGTCACCTGTGTCTGGGTATCATCGTGGCCTCGATAACCATAGGAAATTACCCCACATACACAATCGAGCGAACAGCAAATCACACAAAAATGAAACTTATTATTATAGATATATAAATTATAAAACTATTTTAGTTTAATTTAATAGTAAAATTGACCGACCTTGAATCAGGCTGAGGACAATAAAAATATATAAAACATCCATTTTTGATTTCACACTGTAATAATTGTATACACTCGCGGCGATTTCGTAGGGCGCTCGATCATGGCTTGCACATTACACGCGGCAGTCAGGCAGCGACTGCCCGAACGGATCGCTCGGCAGGTGCGCGTGCACAGGTACTTTCTTCCAATCCCCCTCCCCCCGCTTCCTCTACACTACCTTCCCAGGAGCTTTCGCGAGCTGAATAACCAATTTACAATCGCTCCAGGGTACCAGTACGTGTTCTGAAATGTAAAATTATTAGGTCAGTAGGTGTGCGATTGTATTATAATTACATACATACTTATTGGTTATGTTTGTTTCGATTTTAGAGGACGATGGCTCATATTTTAGCTCGTCTCATCATTGCTAATTTAAATAACTGTAATTTTAACATTGAAATTGTAACAAATTTATGTTTGTTTGAATCACATAACAGTAGTTATGAATAGAGCTTTAGAAATTATGGTTTTACTCATTAATTTTAGTCATATACGTAAGTCTCTCTTATTTTAAAATTACTGAGGGTTCTTAGACGACCGTCAAAATTAAGTTATTACTAGTTCTAATGCATAAAAAAATATCTCGAACTTTAATATGATCTAAGCGAACTTATTTATGAATATCAATAGTTAACATTATCATTTCGCTGTGTCATTATGTGCAGTGAAATATTGCCAAACTTAGGTGTTTACTTTCTTAGGTACCTCTTCAGAATATGTGAAAGCAAGAAAACTAGAATTAACCAGCCTAGGCGACTAAGCACTTGTAACGAACCATGTAATAACGTTCTGTGTTCAGTCATTTGGTACCACTGAATGAGGCTAGCTAGCATTAAGTATCTTGGATAGGTAGCTAGCTAAGTAGGATTGTAGTAAATCTATATGTACAGATATATATATTCAAAGAAACAGGTTGAATTTCACATCATTGCCGAGCCGAAACTATTGAAACAAGAAAACACGGAATTTTCATGAGTTTATTTTTGTAATATAGAGACTCACTCCGAAAGACTCTCATACTCTAAGAGTTTCAGAATTATTATCATTATTTTTCTGCTCTTATAACAATTATGGGGCGATCCAATTTTTACTTTTCTTTCATACATTCCAATAGTTATTGCCAATAGTTTTATGACCGGTCCTCTATCTGACTTCAACCCTCGTTCGAAGTGTAATCTTTGACCAAATGGCATCAGGTGTAGCCGGCCCTGGTCGATATAAACCCCTTTATCGTCTATTACGATGTGCACGAGTAAAGTAAGGTTCGGTAGTTCTCGTAGCAGCTACACCACACAGTAAATTCTTAAGACTATCTTAATTAATATTGAAGTAAAATCATCATTCATCATTCTCCTACTCTTATCCCAACTACTTTTTTTTTTTTTTTTGGAGGACTATGGATGCGTCTCGCCCAGCCAAATCGGTCCGGGGTGACGGAAAGGCGGCGCGTGACCCCATAGACCCACCGTAAAACTCCTCTTTTCGCAGTGCGAGTGGGCCACCGGTACCCGATCTTTGACTTCGGTGGCCCGCCCGGCGGTTTACCCTCGCGGGTACTCTTATCCCAATTACTTGGGGTCGATACAATATGTACTCTTCTTTCATAGTACCGTAATTTGGTCCTACTTTGCTCCAATATTTGCTCCAAATTTTGAAAATTATGAATATTTTTAAAACAATGAACTATACAATTTACTTGATGAATTATTATAAAGAAATAAAGCTTCTTTGACATGTATTTATAGGAAAATGGATATTATGAAGTATATTATTAATTTATTTTTGAAAAAAAAATAAGGAGTAAAATTACCCGTGTTGTTGGATATCTTTGCTCCTAGAAATAGTTTTTACGCAATCTCCATTGTTAAAGCTCTTGGAGTAAGTTAATACTTCCCTAACTCAAACTCTGCTCCAGTTATGATACGTTCTGTGAGTATTGATGATATAAATTGATGCGATATAGGTAAAAGTAATAAAATAAAGTATTTTTCGCATTTCATTTAATTGCATATCTGATTACATAAATAGTCACGTTAAAACATATTTACGATAATCCGCTGTGCTATTTTCAATCAAGATGGAAGTGACTTTTTCGGAACCAAAAAAATATAAAATTTTGACCTCTCACGAAAGTTGTTTCTGTCATTAAAAAGAAATGGCGTATGAAAAGTTTGATAATTGAGAGTTGTTACTTAAACGTTAAATGTTACGGATGCGTTTACAATTCAATGAATTTTTGCAAAATTTTCACGTAGAATAGGCGAAACCATTTTACAAAATTGGAGCATAATTACCCATACAGGAGCAAAGTAGGACTAAATTACGGTACATATTGTAAAAGTTATTGGCATTAGTTTTATGACCGGCCGCCTGCCAGACGTCAACCCTCCTCGGGAATGTAATTGTTGACCAAACGGCATTAGATGAAATTGGCCCAGGTCGTTATAAGGCTCTTATTCGTCTTTTACGACATCCACGAGCAAAGTAAGGGTTGGTAGTATTCATAACCGCTACCACACAGCTACGATAATGATTAATTAAGACAATATATGCATTTTATGGTACGTGGAATAAAAATACAATTCATCACCTGACGTCATCATCATCTTGCGCTTGAATGGAGTAAATGACAACTAAGGGATATAATATACAAGAGGCAAACCTAAAATATAATAACTGTATACCAAAATATCTGACCAACGTGTTGTGGTAGGCCAATTACCTTCCTATAAAGTAGGTGACTCGAGCCCAGCAGTGGGACATATCGCTTGCCCAGAAGAATAGTGTCACAATTCAAAAAAATTAAATTTTTCAAGAGGGGTAAATTAAGTATTTCCTTTTTTTCAGTTCAGTTCAGCAGCGATTCCAAATGCACGAACATCAGCATAATATCCTTAAGAATGACGAGAAGAGTTGTTAGGGTGAACTTATAATATTAACACCCCTACACCTTTAAAAATTGCAATATAATAAAAATTGTATTTTTTATAGATGTGACACTATTTTTCCAGGCAAGCGATATATGTAATGAGATGATAATGACGATGATATTAAAAAAATAAGCGTATACATTATCAAACAAGATGTAATCATTATATAGATTAAAGACTTGATTTTATTTATTAAACTTTCTCTTTTATTCATATCACATCGCTGTTAATGTAAGGAATATTTTAGAGCTTAATAACATTTTAATATTTTTTACATTACCGTTTGTAGAGAGTACTAATGGACGGATAGTCCTTTAGTAAATCACTAGCTTCGTGCCATATAAAAGATAAAGATACTAGCTAGTTAGTCCCGGCAGATGTCGTCTTGTCCCGAAAAACTTTAAGCGATATGCCGACATCAGCGCCACCTACCAGGTCCAATTGTGTTTTGAAATCATCTAAGGACTCATTGGAATATACATAGAAAATTTCACCCCAATCGGTTTAGCCGTTTGATATACCGACAACGGCGCCACCTACCGGGTCCAATTGCGAATCTAAACCATTCTCAAATCCACTAGAACCCACACAAAAAAAATTAAGAGAAGCCGTCGAAAAGGAGGAGTTCACTGTCAACACATGTACAAAAGAATTATATATAATTATAAAGATTTTGTGAAAGAAGTTGTATATCTAAGAAATAAATGTTTTATTTTTTGCTATTCAAGTCGTTCGCACCAACATTGGCCGTCGAATCGTTTAAACTAAATATTTTCTATAAATTCTCAACCAGTTTCTTGAATAGTATCAAACACAGCTGATTAACCCAATATTGTAGTATCGAAATTTCTTTAAAATAGAAACCAATTTTATAGCGAGATTGTTATTAATTAACTTTCTAAGCACAATTGATTCGATAGAGTTATATAAGTGGAGAATGTTGATCGTTTTGAACGAACGCGAGCAAAACTAAATGTCGTATCATCACGCTAAAGCCCTTGAGGTAGTCGCCAGCAGCCAATTGGGTATTTGACTATTATTAAAATAATTAATATTTTAATAATATTATATATGTATGATGTTTTGCTGTGTGGTAGCGGTTAGGAATACTACCAACCCTTACTTTGCTCGTGGATGTCGTAAAAGACGACTACCTTAACCCGTTGGTCAACAATTACATTCCCAAGGAGCGTCAGGCAGGCGGCCGGTTATAAAACTATTGCCAATAACTTTTGCTATATGTAGGAAGAGGAGTACAAATTGTGTCGACCCCAAGTAATTGGGATAAAAGCAGAAGAATGATGATGATGATGATGTATATTTTAAAAAAATGTATATAGTTAAGGAAGTTACCAGCTTTTGAAATGATTACCGGAGAGGCGGAGAGTATGTTATCTCTCTCGCACAACGCTGTTTGTTTAGGTTAGACGCAAATTAATATGGAGATTGCGACGTTGACATCATACTATTTGTATTGTTCTCTCTGTCTAATTATAAAAATTGTAATGTTTTTAACTGGCTTAATATAAAATAAATGTTATGTTGTTTAAAAAGATTTATTTAGTTTTTAATATAATTATCGTTGTCCTTTTTATTATACACAATGACTTTGATTTAAGTAATATTTTTTTTTATATTACGGAGGCTTTTATAAACTATATGTTTATAAAACTAACGGATGTAAATTGTTTCTAGACTCAATTATTTGTGACTTGGCTTTAACTACACGGGTACTTATATACAATAAGTCATAATAAATCCCTCCCCTAATTTATCCGTGGATGACATAAAATAAAAACTAATGTGTGAAGTGGCAAGGCAATAGGCAGTAGCTGAGAATTTTACAATTTCAATTATGATCTCAAAATCTGGCAATTATGTCTGCCAAGAGTGGTAATTATTGTAATGTCCACTTTGAGTAAGTGTGTTACTGTCCATGGAGAACATTAGGCTAATGGATGGATAAAGTTGCGTTGTTTTCTGTTGATGTGGACAAACTTAAGGTAAAAATAAACAGATTTAATAAACTAGAATTATGTTTCAGTGTGGTCACTAAGTAAGAATATAATTCACCAACCAGTTTCTTGTAAGTGAGTATCGTAAAATATCAATGCAAGAGGTAAACTAAATTAAAAAAACTCTTATACCAACTTATCTGACCAACGTGGTACAGTAGGTCAATTCCCCTCCCATACTGTAGAGACTTCCTGTAGAATGGTAAGCTACACATCTACTTCTCCGTCTCTTATCTTGTGGACCTGACCATGTGGTTATCCTAATGTCTTCTATAATGGCAGGCAAATTGACCTACAATACTTCGCAGACGTGTTGGTATAAGATTTTGTTTCGCGTTTGTTGTCCACTTGCCTGGATGTCATATGAGTGTTATATCACTTAGTCATCTTTTACGATCACACACGGTTAAGATAGGGAGTGGTGAATTGTATTCTTACTCCGTCACTACACAGTAAGTTATACCTAAGTATCTCAAGAAATGGTCTTATAAGTATCTTAGGAATTTGCTGCTACCCATTCTCCTACTGATTACCACGCAATGATAGAATTAGATGCGATAGAGGCCTAGATCCATAATTTGACAAATTATTATAGGAATATGATGATAACTTTTTGATGATAGCTTTACGTGCCCTTATATACCTACTATATCATGCTGGTGAGATGTGTTAATATAATATTTTGTATCAAATACTCCAGCATAGATTTTAGTTTTTTTTTTGCAATGAGCAGTCTCACCACACATTCTCACCACTGTAACTCCTGTAACTTGGGATCCACAATAGTATCCGTAAAAGACACCGAAGCTTGATTCTGAAGAATTCCCGACTAACATTTTTTTAGATTGTCTGGGAACTCGTAAGAAATTTAATTAGAAAATAAAAACAGGAAGAGTTGAATTGATTTGGATTTCACTTCGCTGCCATGCAACAGGTGAGACTTGAAGCCCAAATTGGATAGGCTAATAGATAAAAGGATGTACTAATACGTGAAGTGCAGCAGTAGAGCACCATGGATATGACAGCAGTTATAACAGTGTATGTATGGTCTGTATGCCTTAAGATTGATTACAATAGTACGTGTGGCAGTAACCCCTGAACGCATGGCAATTTTCTCGAGTTGCGACAATATCACTGTAGTATACGATCCCCGACGTGACTTGTGTACTCTGTAAGTTAAGATCATGCTTATTACGCCAAAGACTGCATTCATACAGGATATAGTGAGTTGTTTGTTCAAAATGTGGTAAATTGATAAAATGGTAAAGCTTGTGAAATGTAGTAAATTCATCACTCAGAAGAAAGCAAGGGATTGTTTGTCATATTAAATCCTAAAATCATGGTAGTTTCCACGGGCAAGAAAAGACGACAAATGTTGTCTGTTTCACATTTGTCGTCTTTTCTCGAGTTTTTTTTTTAATTATTATTATTTGAATATTTAAATTACAACAGTGTATTAGAAATCAAAAAAATAATAATAATTCATATACAAATATACTCGTTGTACTTTGGCATCCAATCGATAAGTGCTTAAACCGGTTTCATCAGATAAGCACTAAGGCAAAGATGTTTTTAAACCACTAAAATAATGTATTAAGACCCGGTAGATGTAGCTGCGATCGATTTTAAGTAATTCTAACTTTATTTTTTTTTACTTTACTAAACAGCATCTGTTGGGTCAGCAGTTATGTCATAAATTTGAAAGTAGTCCACAGTACTAATGTGCTTATATAATGTAGTACCTTGAAACCAGCGATTCTTGTATACTTCTTATTACATATTCAAAATGTCAGCAACGGCTCCAGCTATTGCCATGAGTTTTAGTATGCAGGAGGTGCCTAAGGCGATAGATCTATCATTTTTATTTATAGAAACCCTTTTTCTATCGATATTTTCAAGAAAATAAATTATGCGTGCGTACAAAGTACAATATCAGAAGTGAAACTTTGGCAAACTATTTTTTAAATCTCGTTTACATACATCAACAAATAGCGTGCTCTCTCTCTCTCTCTCTCTCTCTCTCTCTCTCTCTCTCTCTCTCTTTCTCTCAAGCGTGGCGACTTCCTCGTGTGGGTTTCATCTGTAAAAAAATAATCTACCCTCATTTGCGCAAAAAAGTTTCCCTTCAAAACAAGATGGCGCGTAACGGAAAAATGTGACGGTAATTTTATTTCCAACGCCGATAAAGAAGTTGCACTTCAAAAATGTTATTATTGAATGAATGTGAACTTAGTCACTGCTGTCAATAATAAAAATAGCTCTGATATCGAGCATTTCTGTAAATCAGACAGCTTTAGTTCAATTATTGGCTGTCTGTTTTTTTTTTATCAATTACTTATATTTAATTTTTCATTATTTCATGAATGATTTTTTATTTAAACAACCAGCCATCATATCCTTATAAGGTCGATAAGATATAAAAAACATATCTAATATTAAATATTTTTTCCTCCGTATGGTGACGAAGTAAGAATACAATTCACCACCCCCTTTTGTGGGCGATCTTATAAAACAAATTACCGGTAAAATATGCATATATTATCTATGCAAAAGAGAGACGAAGATAGAACCGTATACCAACATCTGACCAGCGTGGTGTAGTAGGTCAATGTCCTTCCTAATGTGGAGGAGGCTCGAGCCCGGCTGTGCGACATATATGAATGTTTGTTTACACATCTATAACTCTTAAATTACAAATTAATCTTCATTTTTGTTTCTGTATCACATATTATATATATATATATATATATATACATATATATATATATATATATATATATATATATATATATATATATATATATATATCTATAAAAAAATGGATATTGATGGATGTATTTAAAATTGGATTGTAATGAAATTTGTATAGACATCTAGTTATTAGGTACGACTTAACGGAGATTAGCCGCGTAAACGTTATATATCTTACAATTGCACTTTCTATACTCATAATCCGATATAATCAGAGATAGACAGATTTACATGGTCTCGGAAACACGACTAGTTACTACTTTACAACTTATAATTAGGGGTGTGCGAATATCGTTCGAATCGAATCGAATCGAATGTTAATATTCGATTCGAAATTCGAATCGAATTATTCGAATTTTCGAATTATTCGAAATTCGACGAATAATTCGAAAAAAATCGAATAATTCGAAAAATTTCGAATATTTCGAAAAAAATAAATATCCCCGATTGTTACTTATGGCGAGAAGATATTTAGGAATACCTTGTACTTCTGCTGAAAGTGAAAGATTATTTTCCACTGCTGGTGATATTGTATCTGATAAACGAACTTCATTATCACCAGATTCAGTATCGTATTTATTATTTTTAAACAAAAATTTGTAGCAAATGTTCATACTCATTGTTCTCATGTTATATTTCATGGTTTAAATGAAATATTTATTAATTATTAATGTCATATTTGAATATCGAACATAACAAACTCCGAATTTAAAATACAATAAAAATTTGCGAATAATATTATAATTAGGAAAAATTCGAAATTATTCAAATAATTCGAAATTTTTCGAATAATTCGAAATTATTCGAATAATTCAAAATTTTTCGAATTATTCGAAATTTTTCGAATTATTCGGGAACTCTCGAATAATTCGAAATTTCGAATTATTCGATTCGAGTTTCGAATCGAATATTAATATTCGATTCGGAACGAATAATTCGTAAGTTCGAATTATTCGCACACCCCTACTTATAATTTCTATTTTACTAACAAACAGTCCTCACTTCTTTTCGGATTGGTAATAATTTTTAGTATTTATATCCAAAAACTTATACAACACTTCTGATCAGTCATTCAGTTGGATATAGTATGGTCAATGGTAGTAAATTACTACTAGTAATACATAGTAGGCCATTGACCATACTATATCTACATATATATATATATATATGTGGAGGAAACTTGAGAAAAACAGTGTGATAAATATGAGCTGAGGGGATGATGATAATGATGATGTTTAAAGAATACTATTTATCATCAGCTATTCTCTTCTGCATGAGTCTTAATAGTGGTAGGACCATGCTGTTGACAGTTCTGTGTCTACAAACAACAAAAGCCGTGGGCCGGACCGTTCGGGGTAGTACCACACTCTCGCAGAAGATCGACGTCTTAGTAATGGCAATGTGCTATTGCGCTTCGTTCGGTGAGTGAGAGAGCTGGATGCCCAACTTGGTGGGTTTGTAATGGTAGGCAGCGGTCTAACTATAGCCTTGGTTATAGCAAAGGTCCATGGGCGGTAGAGACACTTGCCATCAAGTGTGCTGCTAGCTCGTTTGCCACCGTAAGCAATAAAAAAATGTCTAAAAACCCGGTTAAACGATTATCAGAAAAATGTACAGTTGTACTTTCCCAGTTTTATAACACCATTTGAGATCCTCAATCCATCAGTTAATTGCGGCGATTATGATATCCTCCTCTCTGGTGGACAGGTCTGCGTCGATAGATTAATACAATACTCCGCAAAATAAGATCACACGTCGTACCTTCGAAAGAGAGGTTCGACTAAAATTTAGTCTTCTTCTTCTTCTTGATGAATGGCTTCTGTTAGCGATTAACCGCAACTTCGCCAATGTCCCGTAAGACTCGTTCGTAGGCCGTCAAACGAAGGAGATTGTACGGTACGAAATAGTATGTAAAGGGCCGGTGAGTATGACTCTAAGATTACATGAGAAATACGGTGACAAGTAGTATACTGAAACAAAAAACAATTCTAACTAATCTGAAATATACACATACCTAAAATGAATTCTAACTACTTAACTAATTTACATATCTACAATATAATTTTATTAACTAAAATTTAGTCACTATAGTCCATAAAATATAGCTTGATCTCTGTGACAGTTGTCACTAGTGCTGCACGCTCACGATACGCACGCACGCACGGTACGCACGATGTAGTCCGTATATTTGTCGATAAAATTCCTTATTTTTCAAAGTTATTTGCGATTGCAATTGAAAAACAATGTATGAAAATCTTATTCAATTACAATCAAATGGATGGGTGAATCGATTATAATTGTGTATGAAAATCTTATTTTATGAAAATCTTATTGAATTTAAATCAATGGATTTTTATTAATGTTAACTAACGCTGTTAATTAATTATTTAAAAAACCGATTACGAATTGAACGAAACGATTGTTAATTAATTCTTTTTATTATTTGGAAGGAGTACATCCAAGTTCATCGTCACTATTATCTGATGATCGCTGGAGCATTCCTGTAGGTTGATGATGAGTTCTTGGTCATAGAATATTTCATAAATAATCATGTTTATTTTATACAAGAAATTATCTTTTTAATATAAAAGAAATGTTCTTATTAATATTATAACTGAGGTCTGAATACTAAATTAACATAATTTATTATTTATAGAGTAACCATGTGAAGTTGTAATGGTTTTATTTGTTTTATAAATAATTAATAAGGATGTTATCGATTTACGTTTATCGATTGTCCCATCTCTATCTTATTCCCAGTCCAGTATAACCTTGCACTTGCGTAAGCATCATATTTTTATAAAATGATTACTCAGTATTTTTAAATATATGAGGTACAAGTTTTGGTGTAAACATTCATATTTTTATATTCATAATTCAGTTGAGATATACCTATAACAACTGGCACATAACGAATGAAAATATAGGCGATACAAAATAAAATTGTAAACATGACGCGTATTCAAAATTACTTCATCGGTTTTGTAGCTATCTGTCACAGAGATCAAGCTATATTTTAAGGACTATAAATTCAATTTCGTAGTGCTGTCTCTGTCGTACATTGCGTCTGTGACTTTAATCAGTTGTGCGAGCAAGCTCCTAATACATTACAAACCAGTGCTTCGTGGAAACTCAGATAGGTAGTGTGCGACAGGGACAACGAAGCCGAAATTAGTCGAACATGTTTTTGCATCGGTCGATGTGTAATTTTATAGCTGGGTATTGTAGATAGGTCGGTTTTCTCGTCCACTTATGTTTAAGCTCAAAGAAATAGTGAAAGTACGCGTCATCATTCAAGATTACGTAAATCACTATGAATCAGTCAAGCTTTGACTTTAAAAAAAAATAATAAAAAAATACACAGAGACTACTTTCTTCTGGGATTATTACACATTCAAAGTAGTGACATCATCTTGGCTAACATACAAGGAAAGCTGTTGGCAATTTTAACTGGACGTTACCCAAGAATTTCTTTGAGTTACTTCGTATCGTTTGAATCATTTCTTACAGTGATATGACAGTATTCACCTTTCACGGACCCGGACATTGCTAACTAGAGATGAGTCAACTCGATACTCCGAACCTGAATAACTCGATTTATGTTGTTTATTTGATTCGATTCTAAATATCACTAACTGAAACTATACTGATCTCTGATTTTTACTCAAGTATTACATATTTGAAGTAACACAATTATTACGGATTCTATCGTGTTTGTATCTGATTTTTTAATTTCTCGGCGTTTCGAACACTTTACAGCATTCATGGGGGAGGACTAGTCCTGTCGTGCCCATCATAGCGCGATAGAATCGCTTAAATTAGTTTTATTTCAAATAAAGCTCTACTTATGTTAGTCTGTGGTGACGAAGTAAGAATACAGTTCACCACCCCTCATCTTACCCGTGGGTGATCGTACGAGACGACTAAGGGATATAAAACGTATATAACATATAGATGTTTTCCATCTCTTGCCTATGCAAGAGATGGAAAACTTGGAACAAAACCCTATATCAACACGTCTGACCAGCGTGGTATAGTAGGTCAATTACCCTCACATTATGGAGGAGGCTCCAGAACTAGAGTGGGACATATATGAGCTGAGATGATATGTTAGTCGATTCGATTCCATTTATTACTAACTCGAGTTGTCTTTATTTTTACATGAAATTTCCTTGTCTTTCATATATATTATCTACAAATTTATATCTCGTAGCCTTTCACGGCATAGGTGACAAAGGTGGGAATGGCGGCCTGCTTCCATCGAATATATTACCTACAACAATTTTGCTAATAGCTTTATGATCAGCAGCCTGCCTGACGTCAATCCGCTATGGAGATGTATTTTTTTTATTTTTAGAATACACCCTACCCTACCGTACCCATACCCTCAGAGCATACTCCTTATATTGCGGAGGACTTTAAAAACGTGCAATTAACGTAGACAAATTACACCCAAACTCAGAACAACACTTTGTGTATCGCACAAAGTATTGTCCTGTGTGGGAATCGAACCCACGGCACTAGCACGGAAGGTCGGTATCTTAACCACTACGCCATCTGTGCAGTCTATTGTCGAGCAAACGTAGATGGAGTTAGTACAAGTCATTATAAAACTTTTAGTCGATTCGTAACCACTATAGAGTATTCTGTCTTTCGAAATATTACGCTTGTTCAAATTACTGAAATTTAGTATTTAATATGCTTGATTATTTATAAAAATCCGATTACGAGCGCAAAATGATCGTCACAAGTGGGATTCGAACGTACATATCCGTTCCAAACACGATTGGGTTTGAATCCCACTTGAGACAATCATTTTTCGCTCTTAATCGGGTTTTTATATATCACGGTTGTTTTAATTTATTACTGATTAGACTAGTTATATTGACTTAATCTCTTACGTGTGCCTATTCAACATATCTAGCATATCTATTCATGTTATTGCATAATACATATCAATGTTTAAAATATTAATAAAGCTTGATAAAAAGACCCATATTCAAACTGGTTATATTTATGAGCCATTTCTCTATTTTTAAATATATATTTTCGTGATATAGATAAACGTCCGCTTTAATTATTTTTTACGATTATTTTTTTTCAATCTTATACATTTATGATTAATTTTTATAATCTAAATGAGATATATATATGTTATAAATAATTATCATGTGTCATCCTGTTCTCATCCGAATTAAAAAGTTAACTCAGTACTTTTTTTCCGTGGCACATATTGCAAAAGATTTCGCAATAGTTTTATGATCGGTCTAAGAACGTAATTGTTGATCAAACGCCACGAGATGGAGTCGGCCTAGGTCGATATTACTCTTATTGGGTACCAGTGGCCCGCTCGCACGGCGAAGAGAGACGGCGGCTTTGCAGGCTGGGTCTATGGGGTCGCGTGCCGCCACTTTCGTCGCCCCGGACTGATTTGGCGGGACGTGACCACAGCATAGTCCACTGCAAATAAAAAACAAAAAGATCGATATTACTCTTAACTGTCATTTACAACATTCACGTGCAACGTAAGGGATGGACTTTTGACGGGAATTGGAAAACTTCATGTGGTGCTCTTGAATTATATTCGATATCTTAGTGTTTTATTGTATTATATTAAATCATTTTGATGGCATTTTATGTAATGTGATGCGGCGGAACTACTGGGATGTAGTGAATATCATATAAAAGTGCTTTACAATGTTTTCTTTTTCCATCAAAATTCCCGCAAGATACCATTAACAGTGTGGCCATAGCACTGTTGACGGTGACAATTCGACTTAGACAATGACTAACTTGAAAGACTAAAAATGTGAAGATATTTATAACTCGACACTGGCACCAATAGCTCGTATAAGTAGCTGATTGCCAATACATAAGAAGAAGAAGAAGAACGTAAGGGATATTACTATTCGTAGCCAGCGCACTATTAATATTAATTTAATATGTTTCAATCATTCTTCCGTATTATGATATCTATATCTGTAATATTTCACTCGTACATTAATTATCCATTTATCAAATGGTCATCAGATAAAATTTTGTTTCTTATTAATTATATAGTTTCTAAAAATCGTTAGAGGAAGTGATTATATAAAAATAATAATAGATACAACATGCGTAATCCTTACTAATATAATAAATGTGAAAGTAACTTTGTCTGTCTGTCGCTCTTTCACGCCAAAACTACTGAACCGATCGACATGAAATTTGGTACACAGATAGTTTAGAGCCTGATAAAGTACATAGGCTACTTTTTAATGCAAAAAAGGGGAGTGAAAAGTTGTAAGGAATTATCATCATTTTTAAAGCCAGAAGCTTGAAACTTATTTTAGGTTATTGATTAGATATAAATAAATATGACATTAAAATTTCGTAAAAAAATTGCCCTTAACGGGTAAAATAAAAATAGAGTCTGAATGAAATGGAACTTTAGGAAAGTTACCTTATACGCGGGCGAAGCCGCGGTCAGAAGCTAGTAATATATAAATTATAAATTTATATTTGATTAGGTAACTGGAGATGTTGTTGGGCTGTGGTTAGCGGCTACGAAAACCATCAACCCTTACTTTACTCATAATTCGTAAGAGACGACTATATCGACTTGGGACAACCGCACTTAGTACCGTCTGGTCAATAATTATCTTCCAAAGTAGTGTTAACGTCAAATAAGCGGTTGGTGGTCATAAAATTATTGCCATTTTACAATATGTACGATAGTATAGGAATACATATTGAGTCGACCACGAGTAATTGGGATAAGAACAGGCGAATAATTGCATACATACATACATATCATCACGCCATATCCCTTGCAGGGTAGGCAGAGAGAACAGAGTGCCAGAGAACTCTACCTCTGCATACTTCACTCGCTTCCCCAACATTCATAATTCTCTTCATACACGCTCGCCGGTTTCGGAGACTCTTGACTCCACCTTCCTTCAGTACATGACCGATCTGGTCTAGGTAGGTTAGTCTCGGTCTCCCTCGGTACCTACATTCTTCCACTTTCGCATTGTATATCTTCTTAACCAGACGTTCGTTCGGCATTCTTTCCACATGTCCGAACCATCGGAGCATGCCCTTTCGCATCTTTACACCAATACTCTCTTCATACCTACTCGCTCTCTTACGTCGTCGTTACGAATGCGGTCGGTCAGCCTATCTCCACAGATTTGCCGCAGAGATCGCATTTCGACCGCATTAATTTTACTTTCATACTCTTTTCTGCATACCCAACTCTCGCTTCCATACAGTAATGTTGGGACAAGCACTGTGTTATGTATTGCTACACGTGCCTTCTGGCTGAAGTGGTGGCTGCCGAGAAGTTGCCCCAACGCTCCGTTCACTCTATTTCCCGCATTCACTCTTCGCTCTATATCAGTGGTGTACCTTCCATCTCGGCTAAATCCACATCCAAGATATACAAATTCATCCACTTGCTCTAGTATATCATTACCTATTGTTACTCTTATATCTGTTCTGGCTTCGTCTCTTTCAAAGACCATAATTTTGGTTTTGCTCACATTCACCCGTAGACCCCTTTTCTTACAATCTTCTGTGATTGTGTCGACTAGGGTCTGCAGGTCAGTCGCTGACTGTGCCAGCAGGACTGCATCATCTGCATAAAGCAGAGCAGTGACCACTGAGTCGCCCATCTGGACTCCCACATTCATATCGTTCAACCTTTGGAGACATTTATCCAGATATATGATAAACAGCCTGGCTGACAGAACGCACCCCTGCTTAACGCCGATATTGACGTCAAACCAAGGCGACATTCCATCATCCAGCCGCATACAGGCTCTACAGCCCATGTAACTGGACTGAACAGCCTGTAGCAGTTTACCGTTAATACCATACTCCAGTAAAATGTCCCAAAGTACCTTTCGTACAACCGTGTCAAATGCTCTCTCCAGATCCACAAAACTGCAGAAAACCCTCTGACCTAGAGCCAGATGCTTCTCCACAATGTTGCGCAGAGAGAACACTTGATCCATGCATCTCCTTCCACTCCTGAAACCTCCTTGTGTCTCACACAGTAAACCATCGGACACCATCCTCATTCTCCTTTCAATAATTTTACCATACACTTTTGCTGCCAAACTGGTCAAGCTTATGGCTCTGTAATTTGCGCAGTTATAACGTGAACCCTTGTTTTTAAACAAAGGCACGATGACTGCGCTATTCCAGTCCCCGGGAACCATTCCCGAGCTCCAACATAAATTGCGGAGCAACAGGAACGCCTCCCAGACACAGGAGCCACCAAGCTTGATCATCTCGACAGACACCATATCAAAGGCCCGCTGCCTTACCATTTTTCAAACTTCTTATCGCCCATTCAACTTCATCCATACTGATGCCATCGGAGGACGCCGCTGTCGAATGTTGTTCTACTAAACCACATGCGACACCGGTGTCAACCGTAGCATCCGCATACATATCACCAAAATATTCACTCCATCGGCTTAACACGTCTTGTGTTTGTGTAAGAATGTCTCCACCTTTAGACCTTATTTTATTCATTCTGAAGGCTGGCCAACCACCCCGAGACTTCTTCACCTCCCTCCAAAAGAGTTTGGTGTTACTCTCGAAGTGTTGGCCGGGACTCCCCCGTGGGACCTGGAGGCGGAAATGCTCGCCGATTTGTATCGGCGGGTGTCAGGGGTGCGAGCGGAGGGCGGTGTGGAGTCACTGAGGGAGCTCACCGCCTGGCGCGTCGACGCCCGCCGAGACGTCATTGCTCGTTGGGCAGTCCGTCTGGAGAGCCCTCGGTTCGGTGTGCAGACCGTGGAGGCCTTCTGGCCGGTGCTGATGCAGTGGTTGGAACGGCGGCACGGGGTGCTCTCCTACCGACTGGTGCAGGTTTTGACAGGGCATGGATGTTTCGCCAAATACCTGTACACGGTCGTCAGGAGGAAGAGTACGCCGTCCTGCCACCACTGCGATTGCGACGAGGATGCGGCGCAGCATACGCTCGAGGCTTGTGCCGCTTGGGCAGAGCAGCGTCGTGAACTCGTCGCAATCATCGGTGCCGACCTGACGCTGCCGACCTGACGCTGCCGACCATCGCCAGGGCGATGCTCGACAGCGTCAGGAACTGGGACGCGGTCGCAGCCTTCTGCAAGGCAGTAGTCTCGCAGAAGGAGGCGGTGGAGCGCGTGCGCGAGGAGCGTCTCCTCGGCGACGCGAACCGTCGCCAGCGACTGGGGTGGCGTAGGCGCGATTACCTGCGCCTGATGCCGCCCTAGCTGAGGCCGCGGGTGACTGGACCGGGGAATTAGTCCGTCACCCGCCGAGAGGCTGACCACGCGAGGAGGGACCGACGTCCGCCCTTTTTCCGTCGCCCAAGGAGAGGGTACCCCTCAGGGAGTATTCTGACGGGCCGGCCACTGACGATAAGTTCACGCTGCTCCAGTGGCCGGTCCAACGACGTAGGCGAGGTTCATGGGTGGGTTGCGGATATGCGTGCGTACGCCCCTCTGTCGCCCAGGACGGAGTGGTGCGAGAAGAGCGCCGACCATAACCCACCCATAAAAAAAAAAAAAAAGTTATAGGATTTACTATCCATAAACAGGATTTTTCCCGTGTGGTGACGGAGTAAGAATACAACTCACCACCCCCTATCTTACCCGTGGGTGATCGTAAGAGACGACTAGGGGATATAAAACGCATATAACATCTATACAAGGGAAGTTAAACTTTAAACAAAATCCTATACCAACACGTTTGACCAGGATGGTTTAGTGGGTCAATTTGTCTCCTATTATGAAGGAGGCTCGAGTCCAACAGTGGGACATATATGAGCTGAAATTATTAAACAGGATTTTTAATTACCAAGTCAACAATAATAACTTTAGATTTTTTTAAGCGAATATAATTCAGTAAATAAAAAGAATTAAAATGATATTTATAAAGCTATTTTATTAGTAAAATATTCGTTCGTTTTTCAGTTGTCTTATCCTATGAACATATACTGAAATGAATTCGTAATGTCGAGAAATATTAAAAACAAAATTGTAACAATAATTTACAATAGTGCAAAGTATAAGAAATATAATGGAATATGTGATTAATAATTAAAATATCATTAATACCCATTTCTTATCCTAGCCAGTAAAGCATAGCAACAAGTTATCTTACTGTAAATAATCGCGGTTTATGAATATAAAGCAAGGCCCTTCAGCCGTCATCATTCTCCTACTCTTATCCCAATTACTTGGGGTCGATACAACATGTACTCGTCTTTCATAGTGCATATTGTAAAAGTTATTGGCAATAGTTTTATGACCAGCCGCCTGACAGACGTCAACCCTCCTTGGGAATGTTATTGTTGAGCAAACGGCATCAGATGGAGTTGGCCCAGGTCGTTATAAGGCTCGCAGTCGTCTTTTACGACATCCACGAGCAAAGTAAGGGTTGGTAGTATTCGTAGCCGCTACCACACAGCTTCAAGGCACTTCAGTCGTATAGCTGACTTAAACTTTATTTGCTAATCAAAATCTATACAATGTTATCTAAATTTATTTTATAATATTATTTAAAGAAAACTACGCTCACAATTAAAATGTTTGCATCAAAATAAAATTTGTCCCTTGATCGTGGTATACAAATACAAATAAATATAAATAATACTTATATTTAGAACAATTGTTTTTAGATAACACAAAGAGTTATTATCCGTTTGATGATGAAATAAGAATATAATGATCACAATGCCTTCTATTCCCGTGAGTAATAGTAAAAGACGATAAAGTGACGCAAGTAACATCATCTTAAAAAAAAGATCCAAAAACGTTTTCTTAGTAGTAGGACCACGCTGTTGCCAATTCTCTGTCTACAGCCGCGAGCCGGTCCGTCCGGGCTAGTACCCCACTCTCGTAGAAGATCGACCTCTGCGTAATGGTAATGTGCTTCATTCGGTGAGTGAGAGAGCCGGATGCCCAACTGAGTGGGTTTGGGGATTGTAATTGTAGGCATCGACCTAACTATACCCTTGGTATAGCAAGGGTGGCCACCGAAGTCAAAAATCGGGTACCGGTGGCCCGCTATCACGGCGAAGAGAGTGGATTTTACGGTGGGTCTATGGGGTCACGCGCCGCCTTTCCGTCACTCCGGACCGATTTGACGGGGCGAGACGCATCCATAGCCCACCAATAAAAAAAAAAAAATGGTATAGCAAGGGTCCATGGGCGGCAATGACATTTAGCATCAGGTGGGCTGCTTGCTCGTCTGCCACCATAAGCAATAAAAAAAGCAGAAACATTTTACCAACCTGTCTGACCAGCGTGATTTAGTAGGCCAATATTCGTCATTTTTTTTGTGTGTTTTTAGCTGTTAGCCGCAGATGGCTTTGACAACTTTACGCGGACCATAACCAATATTCGTCATATTATGTAAGCTATCAGCTGAGCAGTGGATCGTATATGAGCTGATAAAAAACTGTCCTACGAAGGTATTAAACCACCAACAATCGGAATATACATTAGCTAGTTAAACCACAACGCAATTTGTGTAGTTATTTCCTTGCATACCATAAACATCGGCTATTGATTACTCATTAAAGTTCTAGTTCATTTAACAGCTGACTACAAATCAAAGTGAGACGATTAAAATTCCGTCACGTAGACCATTTATACAAGTTCACCTAATGGGTTTGCGATACCAAAATAGTTGAAGCAAAAGTGCCTGATATGTGGCTAATGTGGCTAAAAGGTTTTAGAAATGTTTACACCATATACTAATGTGGTAAAAGATGCTTAGAGAAAGAAATGTTTATGTATATATTATATATACAGTGGTGGATATATAATTAGAAACAACTACTTTCACATAGTAGTTCATAACGTACCTATAAACAATATTCCTACTGCAATTTATCAGGGATCAACCATTAATGTTACTTCACAATTTAACTGCGACAATCTAATTTTCAAACAAACAATAATATTCCAATGAAAATTATAACTATTAAAAAAACATGACATTAAAAACTACTACTTCGACTTCAGCAGGTACTGGCACAATTGACAACTAATTAGAAACAGTAAGGTTCGCATGTTCTATATTTAGAATTAAAAAAAACAACATACCCCTCTTTAGGGTTCCGTACCTCGAAAGGAAAAAACGGAACCCTTATAGGATCACTTTGTTGTCCGTCTGTCTGTCTGTCAAGACTCTTTTTCTCAAGATCGTGTGGAGGTATCAAGCTGAAATTTATATCAAATCCTCAGGTCTACTGCCCCTTGAAGCTGTGAAAAAATCAAACTCTTAAGCTAACGCAATCAAAATATACAGCTGTTTATGTCGCAAATTTCTGCAAATTTTCGACACTCGCAAGGGAATCAAAACCTACAGGGTACTTCCCGTGAGCTCAGAATCTTGAAATTTGGTACGAAGCAACGTCTTATAGCACAGATTAAGGAAAAATTGTGAAAACTGTAAATTTTTGATTACAACATATATAAAAAATATTTTTAATAATTTTAAACTCACTACTGAGACAGACAACGTGACCGAGTCTAAGGCGCTGGTTTTAGACACCGTACGCGTGGGTTCGAATCTCACTGCCGCACCGCCGAACTCTTTTTGCTATTGATTTTTGCAAAATTTGTTTATAATAATTTAATAATATTATAAATAAAACAGTTTAAAAACGTGTACTTTAAATGTTTTAATAAATTAGTAGTTTTAATAAATATGTGTAACTTGAATTAAAAGGGGTCTACGCGCGAATGTGAGCAAAATCAAAATAATAGTCTTTGAAAGAGATGAAGCCAGAACAGATGTAAGAGTAGAAATAGGTAATGATGTACTAGAGCAAGTGGATGAATTTGTATATCTTGGATGTGGTTTTAGCCGAGATGGAAGGTACACCACTGATATAGAGCGAAGAGTGAATGCGGGAAATAGAGTGAACGGAGCGTTGGGACAACTTCTCGGTAGCCACCACCTCAGCCAGAAGGCACGTATAGCAATACATAAAGCAGTGCTTATCCCAACATTACTATATGGAAGCGAGAGTTGGGTATGCAGAAAAGAGCATGAAAGCAGAATTAATGCGGTCGAAATGCGATCTCTACGGAAAATCTGTGGAGTCAGGCTGACCGACCGCATTCGCAATGACAACGTAAGAGAGCGAGTAGATATGAAAGAGATATTGGTGTAAAGATGCAAAAGGGAATGCTCCGTTGGTTCGGACATGTGGAAAGAATGCCGAACGAACGTCTGGTTAAGAAGATATACAATGCGAAAGTGGAAGGATGTAGGTACCGGGGGAGACCGAGGCTCACCTACCTAGACCAGATTGGTCACGTACTGAAAAAAGGTGGAGTCAAGAGTCTCCGAAACCGGCGAGCGTGTATGAAGAGCATTATGAATGTTGAAGAAGCGAGTGAAGTATGCAAGGATAGAGTTCTCTGGCACTCTGTTCTCTCTGCCTACCCTGCAAGGGATATGACGTAATGATATGTATGTATGTAACTTGAATTAATATCAAAGAAAAAAAAACTTGAATTCATCATCATCATTCTCCTACACTTATCCCAATTACTTGGGGTCGATACAGTATATCTCTTCTTTCATAGTACATAATGTAAAATTTATTGGCAATAGTTTTATGACTGGCAGCCTGCCAGACGTCAACCCTCCTTGCGAATGTAATTGTTGACGAAACGGTATGTATCAGATGGAGTTGGCCCAGGTCGTTAAAAGCTCTTAGTCGTCTTTTACGACATCCACGAGCAAAGTAAGGGTTGGTAGTATTCGTAGCCGTTACCACACAGGACAAGAAAAAAAAATCTTGAATTAATATCTAAAAAAAACTACTGCATAAATATTTTTTTAGTTTTACCCTTCGTGCGCGAGTACAACTCGCACTTGGCCGGTTTTTTTTTATTTTGTATACTTGCCCGCTATTTTCTAAAGTTTTGATTATTTCTGTTTATCTTTATTGTTAAAAATGGGTAAAAATAAAACTTATGAGGCATCGATAAGAACAATTATCGTAAATCGGTATTTCTATCAAAATTGGAGCTACCGGAATATTGCAAATCATGTAGAAAGTTTCGTGAACAAGGTGTATAACACTATAGCATATTTTAAACAACACAGGACAAAAGATGCGGGGCTCCCTCCACTTGATCCTAAAAGTCCTTTAGTACTTAAAAAACAATAATAATCACCCCACGCGGCAACGTGATGAAGAGTGGGAAGGGTAAAAACTCAGCTTATTATTATGACCAACTTTGGCTTGCTATTATCAATAATATCCGTATCCCGCCCGTCCATCCGTAATATGCTCCGTCACAGAACGAGGTGGTGGAACGTCAGCCGATTGAGAAGGAAGTTAAAATATTTCTGTATATATGAAGTTTAATCTCATCCATAACTTCCCTACTAATATATAAATGTGAATGTAAGTTTGTTTGTTACGCTTTCACGCTAAAACTACTCAACCGATCATCATGAAACATTGTACACATATTCTTGGAGGTATTAAAAGTAACATAGGATACTTTTTATTAAAAAAAAATCAAAATTTTTAAATAAAAAATAAAAAAATTGTTTGTCAAAAAATCGCAAAATCTAGCTTCTTCAACGCCATCTAGCAGTCCAGTAATGAAGTTCCAACCCTGAGTATTGTAATACCGTTGCACTGTATTACCGACGGTCAAAAATAAAAATAGGGGATCAAAAACTTTAGGAAAGTAACCTTTTACGCGGGCGAAGCCGCGGGCAGAAGCTAGTATTATATAACATGCGATCCAATTTTTTTCTTATGGATGATATAAAAGACTAAGGGATTTATAATGCAATAAAATTGACTGCACAGATGGCTTAGTGGTTAAGATACCGACCTTCCGTGCTAGTTCTATGGGTTCGATTCCCACGTAGGACAACACTTTGTGCGATACACAAAGTGTTGTTCTGAGTCTGGGTGTAATTTGTCTGCGTTAATTGCATGTTTGTAAAGTCCCTCGCAATACAAGGATTATTTCTGTAGTAAAGGATGGTCTTTTAATAAAATGCAGATAACAATAATAATAATGTCTTTATTGTATTAAAAATAGAATACAAAAATACATTATGTAAACAATTATATTTATTTATATTGATGTTTCAAATAATTAAAAAAGAAAAGAGAAACTGCAAACTTGTCGAGTATGTATGTATACGGATGAACCCTAACTCCTAACTAGGTCACCCTGTGTTTAGAATATCAGGTCCCTCTTGACCTCACTGAAAAATGCATTTATAAAGCGACAGAATCGCTAACATTTTTTTTTAAAAACTAACTGCGCTAAGGAAATAATTCTTGTATAACGGGGGACACTGGCTTGGAAGGTTGGTATTTTAAACACTATGCCATCTGTGCAGTCGAAAATTAGGCATATACAAGTAATTTGGCATTTCTATACAAACCTCTCCATGTAAAGTTCTCCAAGTAAAATAAATACATAACTATACTAAATACTCTATACCTTTCTTACCTGTGGATGATCGTGAGAGACGATTAAGGGATATAAACCACATATAACATCTATGCGAGAGATGGAAAGCTCGAAACAAAACCCTATACCAACACGTCTGACCAGCGTGGTATAGTAGATCATTTCCGTCCCATTACGGAGGAGGCTTAAGCCCAACAGTGGGACATACATATATGATGATGATGACTAAAACTAAGTTCGGTTTAAATGACATTATTTATTAAATAGAACCAAATCTATAGAGATTTGTATAGACAAACCGAACTATTCGCCATGATATACAAGATAAATGTCCCTCTTATTTTGTGAGACCTACGTGCCCAGTATTGGGACGCATATCAGCTGATATAATGAGAAGTTTAAACAGCCAAACAGTATCATCATCATCATCACAGCCCATATAAGTCCCACTGTTGGTCTCGGGCCTCCATCGTTATGAGAGCGAAATTAACCTACAATACCATGCTTTGTCAGACGTGTTGGTATAGGATTTTGTTTCGAGTTTTACTTCTCTCGCATATCTATGCGTTATACGCGTTTTATATCCCTTAGTCGTCTCTTACGATCACCCACAGGTAAGATGGTGAATTATATTAATTGTATTCTTACTCTGTCACCACACAGATTATAGCCAAATAATATATAAAATACTTATACTTTATAAGGTTGAAATCACTTAAAAGCCAAAGAAATTACGCGGATGAGCGAACGACTATTTAAAAGTCACAAGATTTAATATTAATTAACATAACAATAAAAATTAAATTGTTGATTTGACAGTGTCCTATCGCTAGTGGAATGCAAACAAATACTTTCTATTATCCTTGTAACAATCACGTCCTTGATTTTCGTTAACTATAGAAGGATTAGTAGGCAGTTAGAAATCTATCAAATCCTATATGGCGTTGACCTTTCTTGTATATACGAGCAATTGTCCAGGTACCATAACTACTGTCATCAATTTTTAATAATAGGTAGACACTTTCTTTTAATGGGCGACGGAGTAAGAATATAATTGTTAAAAAAAAACAAGTAGAAAACCACTATACGTGGGAGTGGGACTTGAACGTATATCTGTTGGCAATCCATTCCAACTGTCTTACTAATTAAACCAGCGTGGGTGCTAGGTATTCTAACCAAGATGTGACACACAATTGTCGTCTTTATAGAAGGCGTTCCATACGCCATCTATCGAAAAATGTATATACATTGTTCCAATTTAATACTCTAACTTTTCAGTTAGAATTGTATTAAGTGACACGGGGGTCGTGGATATTTATTATCCAACATTAATATCCTCCGTGTGGTGACGGAGTCAGAATACAATTCACCAGCCCCTATCTTACTGGTAGGTGATCGTAAAAGACGACTAAGGGGTAAAATATGCATATAACATCTATGCAAAAGAAAGATAGCTCGAAATAAACCCCTGACTAACGTGGTATAGTAAGTCAATTTCCCTTCTAGTGTGGAGGAGGCTCGAGCCCAGCTGTAGGAGTTAGATGAGCTGAGATGATGAAGCTAATCCCACCACACATTCCCACCATTGTAACTCCTGTAAGCCAGGATCCACAATGGTCACTATAAATGACACCAAGGTTTGACCCTCAGGCAGTCCCGGGATATGATTTTAATTGTCTTGGAACCCCCAACAAATTTAATTAGAAAAGGTTAAAGACTCCTCCAGTTGGAAAGAGTGATTCCACTTCCCTCCTAGGCAAAGCGGGAGACAGGAAAACAAAATGACTAGTCAGCCAATAATTAAAGAGGTGTACGGCTACGATAAGCGCAGCCGTACGGCACCACGGATACGGAAGAGCTTAACGGGGCCTATATGTGAGCGTTAAGATTGATTGCTACAGTAGGTATGGCAGAAACGCATGAACGCACGGAAATTTTCTCGAGTTGCCACAAGGTCCGTATAGTATACTACTCCACAGGTAACTTGCAAACTGTTTAACATAAGGTTACGCGAGATGATGAAGCTGATGAACATTTAGCATTTGATATACTAGACTATTTATTAAAACCCATTTGCGAGTCAAAAATTATTACCATACGTGACAATACAACCCACATCATATTGTAGCGTATGAAATGTCTACCATAATGACGACAATGCGAGCCATAATTTGGTTACCATACGTAACACCCACACTCGTCTAATTAAGAGTAAGAGAGTTGGATTGGTATAAAAAGGCTGGCATGTCAAATGATAAAATTTAACCCATACCCATTTCTTCTTTGTCTTTGGTATCAAATAGCAGCTCACATAATAACAAGTAATAATTGCCGATCAACCTCTGTAATACGTAATGTGTGGTTTGTGCCTTCGGTTCTATTGCTCATCGAAGGAAGTGCAGTAAATTGCTATTACTCAGAAGTCGCTTTAAACTGTGAGAGTTCAGTACTACTGCGGACGAGACCAACCATTTATGGCTACGGACATAAAATAAATCAACAACGTGACACTAATACTAGAAAGTTTTCTACAATTCCTACATGGACACAACAACACTCTATTTTCTTAATACGTCATGGGAGTTTTAGAGGGAACGTGATTGTCATGTGGTGTGTGATCTTGCGTTGTATTCAATATTTTTGTGTTTTAATTTGTATATTAAATAATTTTAGTGGTATTTTATGTATTGTCATGCGGAGGAAGTGCTGGGGTGAAACTTACAATAAATGTCATAAATATTTTCAACAGGTGAGGATTTCACATATAAGTCTTTTTCTTGATATCTTTCTTTTGATGATAATGTAATACACAGGTAATTTGGAGAAATGATAGGCGTATGCGTGGGTATTAAACTCGTGATTTCTGTGTATCATTTTACTATACATTAAACTACGCTAAGAATGTTATAACAAACGAAACTTATCAATTAAAGTAAATAAATAAAAAATAAGAAATACAGAATATGCTGAACTTTATTTACTATATAAAAAAATCGCTCGCTCAAAATCTAAAAACTGACATAAATTAGTGTACCTACTGTGAAGATATTAGTCCAGTATGTAGACGGGTTTAGAATACAATACTTCACTATCCCTCAGTAGGGCGAGTCAGGTCCGAAGTATCATAGGAGAGTCATAAAAGCTAGGCAAGCTGGCACAAGTCCACTATAATAGTATTTCACAGTATGGATAACATGAAACGCGATCACAAGTCCGCCTGCCAAGCGTGGCGATTATGGAATTATAATATGGTCCTTATAGCCAAGTTTATGTCTAACAGTGAACACTACAACAACTAAAATGCAAGTGATTAGAAGAATAAATGCTGGTGAACCTCAATCTCAATAAAGCGCATAAGGAAAACACAAATTACATTAGATATGTATCTTCTTAATTAAAAGGCACAAAATTGTCGTCAGATTAAGTTACAAAGTAACAAACGTGCATCAAATGGAACGTCATTACGGAATCAATAGCAAACTGGAAAAAAGGCGGGAAGACTTTACGAGAGGAAGGCGCGATTTCACTTAACAATATACAAAAAAGTACAATTACAAGCTGTTATTACATTATTTCGTTAGAAATCATCACAAACAACTTAGAAAAACAGTTGCTGTGGAAAACTTACAACTTCCCCATTAAAAAATGGGGAAGTCGAAAAAACGAAAAATACCTACTGGAAATGAAGCCGATGCAAATCCTTCTACAGAGTCCTCTGACTCCGAACCAGATACTGAGCAAGATAAATATACAAATTTTAAAGTACCAGGATATACACGCAAATACCAGGAAGGCTGTCAAAAGAAGGAGTATATAGTATTCCTTAGTCACAACGATGGAACTAAACCTTTCTCCGACCGAGACAGACTAGAAATATCGAAAGGACTACGTAAGCACTGCATTTCTGGAATACTACATTTAAAAGCTATCAACAAGTTTAAGGTCGGTATAATTTTCGACCTATACAATAACGCCAACGTATTTATACAAAATAAAAAACTACTTAGTGAACTAAATCTTTCGGCGTCGATACCAGCATCCGATACAGAAGTAACTGGAGTATTAACTTCTGTACCAATAGAGCTATCTAATAAAAAAATTTTTACTCTAATTGGTAGTAGTAGAAATGTAATACAGGTCCGCAGATTCATGCGTCGCGTTCGCAGTGATAGCGGTGTTGTCTCATATCATCCAACGCAAACTGTAGCAGTAACATTCGCCTCGACACAACTCCCAGAATATGTATATCTTGATCATTGGCGCCACGAGGTAAGCACTTATATACCTCCAGTAAAGCAATGTCTACGTTGTTTGAAATTTGGCCATATTGCTAAATTTTGCAAAAATGCTGAGGTCTGCTCAATATGCTCCAAGTCTCATAATTTCAAAAATTGTACTGTTGAAACTGTTCATGCTATATGTGCCAACTGTAATGGCAACCATGTAGCTATATCTTCACATTGTCCTCTTAAAAAGCAGAAAATTGAAGAAAATAAGATTAAGTCACGGTCTGTTAAGTATGCAGACATGTTTAATGAGAAAAGTTTTCCACAAATAAATACAAAGTCAATTTACAACCATTTAAACAATCTAACCAAATCTGATATTTTCATGAATTTAATTGTAGAAACAATATTGAAGGCAATTTCTAATAAAAGTAATGTGCCCATTAATACTACTACAATTAAAGAACTGCTACATTCCACCTTATGTAAACAATCATCCTCTTCCTCTTAATGGATACTTTGAATATTCTCCAATGGAATGCTCAGAGTATTATTAGTAACAGGCACATACTTACAAAGTTTTTATATGATAATGATATACACATAGCAATAATATCTGAAACCTGGTTAAAAGAAAATCAAGTCTTTCACATAGCAAGATATAACATTATAAAAAACAATTGTGGTAACAATCACAATGGTGTTGCTATTTTGATTCATAATCACATTTCTTACTCCGAAATACCAACATATTTTGATAATGCCTTACAAAACATTTGTGTACGTATCAAACTACATAATAGGGAAATTAGTATAATTAGTTTTTATAGTCCAACCAACTGCAATCCTACATTTGATAAGAATAAACTTAGTTCTATAATTAGGTCTGTTCCTGGCCCTTTAATACTGGCAGGGGACTTTAACGCCCACCATACTTCCTGGGGATGTTGTTCCAATACTCCTCGAGGTAATGATATTCTAGATGTTATAGATGACAATAATTTGGTATTACTCAATAATGGACAGGTCACAACTCTAGGTACTTTGTCATGGCGTCCAAATGCCCTAGATTTAACAATGGTATCACCTTTACTGGCTCTTTCTTGCGAATGGTCTGTGCATAAGTTTCCTTTGGGAACTAGCTATCATTTACCTGTAATGATAAAAATATCAATCAATAATTGCAATAAAATGAACAACAATTGTAACAATCGGCACTTACCAATACATCCAAACTATAGTCAAGTGGATTGGGAAACATACAAAGAACATGTACAGTCACTATTGGCAGATTTAAATTTATGTCAACAGCCAGCTATAGAGGCATATATAACATATTGCAACACGTTGCATAAAGCAGTGCATTTGTCCACTATTGGCTCTAGTCCCTCTGCAAATATACAAGGCAATGGTAATTATTGTCCTAATAATAGAACACAGAGTAAAAAACCCTTCCTAGTATGGTGGAACCAAAAATGTAGTGTATCAGTTTTAAATGCCAAACAGGCTTACTTAAAATTTAAGCATAACCCCACAGAAGAAAATTACTTAGAGTTCAAAAGACTACGAGCATTAAAAAAAATTACCATAAAAACAGAAAGAAAAAATAGTTGGGTCAAACTATGTAGTTCTTTTAACCGTTGTACACCACATGCTGTAATTTGGAAACACATGCGCAAATTCAATAAAACATACACATCTAATAATTTTAATGATGACAGTTGGGTTCTAGACTTTCTGCAAAAATATACCCCTGATTTTGCACAAGAAGACAATCACTCATTTGCCAATAATATAAATTCTAATAACAGTTTCTTTCTAGAACCCTTTACCTTACAAGAATTAAATTCAGCCTTATATTCTAGAAGAGATACTGCCTTCGGACTCGATGGTTTGCCCTATATAATGTTTAAAAAAATCCATGAAAGCAGCCTGATTCTTTTTTTAAAAATACTAAATCGTCTCTGGCAGGATAACGTGATACCTGAAGACTGGAAAACTGACTGTTTAATACCAATTTTAAAACCTAATAAACAAAACTTACATCCAGATTCTTATCGACCAATAACACTCACCTCTTGTGTTGGCAAGATCTTTGAACAACTTTTAAAGCAGCGCCTGGAATTTTATGTGGAGAAACACTGCTTATTATCCAATAATCAATTTGGTTTTCGGAAGGGTCGTTCCTCACGTGAGAGTATTTGTCATTTTCATCATGATGTTCAAAGCAATTTATCAAAGTCTCGAGTTCTCTTGTCAGTGTTCTTTGATGTTTCGGCAGCATTTAACAATGTAAATTTTAGTGTTCTTGATAATGAATTGCTATCATTAGGTATTCCTGTCAAAATTATATTGTGGCTACATAGGTTTTTATTAAACAGGCAACTATTTGTTAAGTACAATAATCATCTTTATGGTCCTAGATTTTCTTCCATAGGCGTGTGCCAAGGAGGAATACTCTCTCCATTATTGTTTATTTTGTATATTCGTCGCTTGAATTTAATTTTAGGTCCAAATATTAAAAATTTACAGTTTGCAGACGATCTAGTAGTGTATGCTTCTGGTACTGACTTGATAGAGGTCTCTGAAAATATCACAAGGGCATTAAGTAAACTACATCAATATTTTAATTATCTCAATCTCGAAGTTAACCCCTCCAAGTCAAAGGTCTTAATTTTTGGTAAAAAAAGTACAACACAGGTCCCAGATATTCTCTATGATGGCAAATGTCTGCCAATTTCATTAGATATAAAATTTCTTGGTGTAACATTCACCCATAATCTTTCATGGAAAGCTTATATAGACAGAATTATAGAAAGAGCCAATAAAGCGACTAATATCCTAAAATGTTTAACAGCTACATATTGGGGTGCAGATCCTAAAATACTCTTAATGCTTTACAAGTCTTTAGTACGCAGTCATTTTGAATATGGTTTTATGTGTTTTGCCCATGATAAAAAAATTACTGAACGTCTAAACAAAATACAAAATAAGTGCATGCGCCTCATAACTGGTGCCCTTTTAACAAGCCCCATCGGGGCACTACAAATTGAATGTAATCTGCCTCCATTAAACATCAGATTTGGCTATTTAAAAGAAAGATTTATTCTCAAACTGTACAGCAGTAGTAACAACTATTTATTTAAAGAACTATCCAATAGTACAGTGAACCCAAGATCACTTTACACACTTGAAAATTTTGCTCAACTTTCACATTATTTACAGACATTCAACATTCATAAAACTAGTTATACATTTCCCTGCTTTGAGGGTCCTTATATTAGCAAATATCCTGCAATCAATATAATAATTGATCACAAGTTACGTAACAAAGAAGAAGTTTATAGAAAAATGTCACAATGGAAAGACTATAAATTTATTTATACCGATGGATCTAAGAATTCCAGTTCAGTCTCATTCGCAATATTTGAACCGAATCTAAATACATGTCTAGGTTATAAATTGAATAATAACTTTAGTATCTTTTCAGCGGAGGCAGTAGCAATTGTCTGTGCTCTAAAACACATAAAGGAACGTAATCAGGGATTCTTAAATTGGGTTGTAGCTAGTGACAGCATGAGTGTTTTGAAAAACATAGAAAACAACCAGACTAAAGCTGATACTAATTACCTTGTCTATGCTATAAAACAGCTATGGATTGAACTTATTAATTCGGGAATTCGAGTTGATTTTTTGTGGGTCCCGTCCCATGTAGGAGTTGTTGGAAATGAAAGGGCAGATACTTTGGCCAAAACTATAGTTAAATTTTCGGATCTAAATGTAATACCCGAGAGTAAATGTTTTGATGTCTCTCTACCTTATACAGATGTTATGTCTAAAATAAAACAACGATTTTTCGATGAATGGAAAAAGCATTGGCACAATTACACGCAAATTGAAAATAAAGGTCGCTGGTTTGCTACATTAGACGTAAAAGTCAATAGCCAACCATGGTTTTCGAAAAATACTAATTTCGTTTCTAGGAAATTTTACTCTATAATCAATCGCCTACGTCTGGGTCATGTCAGACTGAATTCTCATCTTAACCGTATGAAAATTGTTGATACAGCTTTGTGTAATTATTGTTCCGATCAAGAGATACAAACATTGGATCATATAATATTTAAATGCCCATCCTTTGGCATCCAGCGCCTTGTGCTAATGGATGAGCTCATTGAAACTTATGGACAATCAAATTTGATCCCGCGTTCAACTTTAAATTTACTAAAGAATCCTATGACATATCTTTCTTTATATAAATTTATTATTAATACAATTACCGAATTATAAACAATTTTCTTTCAGAAATATATAAACAATTCTCTTTCAGGAAAATATGCAACTTACATATTTATTCAATTTTCTCTAAATAAAACTACGTTTATGTTACTAGACGCTGTTACTTTCTATTGAAATATAAGGCAGGTCTTTAATATTGGGGAAGGGAACCTTATCATGACAAAGAAGCCAAAAACTGGAAACGGTAAAATTATTAAGAATGTTCACTGATCAAAAAATGTATATTTATATACCTACTCTACTGAAGACAAACAAGTGAACATAAGATTTCCATTAATGTAACTATTATGAAGAATGAAGATGCCAATACGACTACAGACGAGGCAGTATGGCTCCCAAGCTTTAGCCTGTCCTATAAAACGGACGAAGATTTAAAAAAAAAAAAATCAATAGCAAACTGTCACAATGATTTGACAACTGTTATTGTTTGTTGTTTTTGTAGGTTGTAGTTATTTTCAAACAGTTTTAAATAATATGTCTCTTTTAATTTAAATAATATAATTTTAATTAATTTATAATGTTTTCAATTTTATTTCTATTTATATGTGATTTATTTCGCAATTAAATAACTAAATCAGCAATAACCTAATTTTAAGTGTTCATTGGCGAATATTAGAATAAGTTAAAATGAATAGTATAGATTTGCCAGAAGACTGCGCTAAACAATGGGAGATATTATTACTCCTAATATCCTCAGAAGAAAAGAAAATAGATAGGACAAGCGAAACTGAGATAGATACTATGTCTTATTTTTTTAATAATGAAGGCGTCAAGTAAGTTTTAACTTGGAAGTATTACATTAATAAGATAACCCGCCTTTGGTAATATATCACATAAACAACTTTAACAGAATGCTCCTTTTAAAATGATCACAGAAAAATATTTTTGACATCTTGTCAAATAAAGTATGAGTACTTTACATTCTGTGAAATTTTAGTTGAAAAAGGATAATAGCCACATAGTTTTCCTGTACCAGAGTTAAATCTAGTGTATATAAAATTTTAATCTTGTTATTAAGTTATAAAAGAAGAAATACTAAACCTCTTGACTAATATGGTTTTGTAGGTCAATATCTCTCTCATTTAACTCCAGCCTTGGGACTTGGGCTAAGAGGAACAAATAGAGAAAGATTCACGGTTTGTTAATAATGTTATGTCTAAAATGGGTATAAGCATATTAGGCAGAGTGAAATAGAATCATATTGTTTCTCTATACAAAAACAGTCATTATATAGATGCTATAATAATAATGATGTATAATTCTAATACTACAAAATTTTGTACCGGTACCGGGGGAGACCGAGACTCACCTACCTAGACCAGATTGGTCATGTACTGAAGGAAGGTGGAGTCAAGAGTCTCCGAAACCGGCGAGCGTGTATGAAGAGAATTATGAATGTTGAGGAAGCGAGTGAAGTATGCAAGGATAGAGTTCTCTGGCACTCTGTTCTCTCTGCCTACCCTGCAAGGGATATGGCGTGATGATATGTACCTATGTGTATGTACAAAATTTTGACATTTACATAATATAAGTTACATCATCATCACAACCCATAAACGTCCCACTGTTAGGCTCGGGCCTCCTCCATAATGGGAGGGAAATTAACCTACTATACCGCGCTGGTCAGACGTGTTGGTATAGGGTTTTGTTTCGAGTTTTCCTTCTCTAGATGTTTATGCGGTTTATATCCCTTAGTCGTCTTGTATGATCACCTACGGGTAAGATATGGGATGATGAATAGTATTCTTACTCTGTCACCATTGTTGGTATACATTATATAAATAGTATTCTTACTCTGTCATCAGTTTCTTCCTCTTAATAAAGATTTAAATGAGGGAAAAGGTAGATTATGGTGGGAATGTTTGTTGGGGTGAATAAATTTCTATTTGATGAGGTTTTTTCTAAGATAAATGCAATTAAAATTCCTCCTATATCTTGCAGAACAGCAATGCTAGACCAAAATGTCTTCAGAATAGTAACAATAATTTTAAAAAACTGCCCAGAAATGTTTTAGACACTGGTGTCGTTTTTATTACTGCATTTTAGAAATTAGTATATACACATCCTTAATTAACATGACTTATTATTTTTTTAAATGATGATATGATAATTATAATCAGTTAATGGCCAATAGAAATAAATACATTAATATTGTATGCTCAAAGTATCAAGGTCCTAGAGCCTGGGTTCCTAACCTGGGGGTAATTAGCCCTGTGGGGGTAAAACTTCTATTTCGGGGGGGTAACAATTGTTATTATCTCTCTGTTTGCCTTAAACTTTTAGCTCATGATGTAGAATCATTCTTAAGTCATTTTATTTTAGTTATTATATTGACTTAAACATTGAGTTAAACTTAGTATATAAATGTAATTAGAGTAAAAATATCTAAATTTTTCATTATTGTGATCATCGTTGGGAGGAGGGGTAAAATCAGTGACCCTAGGTAGGTCATAAGGGTAATGGATCTAAAAAGGTTAAGAACCACTGACCTAGAGATTCTTACTTGATAATGTATAATTTCATATTTACTTAAGCCAATAAATAAATTTGAATAAAATATCATTAAAACAAAAAAATAATAATACTCATAAAAAATGTTAATTATTTTCTTTTATAACCTTAAATTAAATTTTATTGGGAATTCATTTTCAGATCTATTGACCACAAACCTCCTTCACAATAAAAATAATGTGGCTATTCTATTCTGGTTAGATAGACTGGCATTAGTTTTTGTTTTGAGTTTTCTTCGCATGCTATCACATTATCTACATACTTTCCTTATGCTCCTGTCATAAATTTTTCAAAATGGGAGAAAAATTTTCATAACACCACCCTCGATAATAAATTGGTTCTCGGCTATATACTATGTGGGACATAAGTTAAAAAAGAGTCACATAATATCAGTGTGGTGACGGAGTAAGAATACAATTCACCACCACCTATCTTACCCTTGGACAATCGTAAAATACGACTAAGGGATATAAAACGCATATAACATCTGTGCAAGAGAAGGAAAACTCAAAACAAAACCCTATACCAACATGTTCGACTAGCGTGGTATAGTAGGTTAATTTCCCTCCCGAGCCCAACAGTGGAAAATATATGGGCTGTGATAATGATGATGATAATGTGTCACATTATATATGTATATTCCCGTCTTATGGAGGCCATACACGCTAGGTTATGCATGATGGTTTTAACTGTGCATGCATAACCGACAGGCAAGCCCTAGCGTGTGTGTGATAAAACTGTACAGTTATCTTTGCATGTACATGCAACCGAGTAAATATCAAAATTGATATTTTTGCCGCTCGGTTATGTTTGCGCGCGAGCATAACCGAGCGTGTGTGGTGGTCCGCCGAGCTTGCCTGACACAGTTCTCTGTTTTTAATTGTCGTACTACGTAGTTCAACTGTGAAGTAGGCATCCTACACATACCGTCACGTAGCTCAACTGAGATTTAATGGCAAAACTGTGCATGCAAACCCTAACGTGTATGTGTAATATGAAACTCGGTTATGCCTGTCGGTTATGCATGCACAGTTAAAACCATCATGTAAAACCTAGTGTGTATGGCCTCCATTATACAGTAGCTACTGGAATGCTAGATGTTGCGAATTGTATACTTTACATTGTCACTAACAAGTGTATATGTAGTCACTTCATTAACATTTAATTTTGTTGCCAACAGTCGAATACTACTCCAGTGGTTGAATCAAATGCAGTTAGCCTATGCAAGAAAAACAAGTGAATCGGACACAGCTCTCAAGTGCGATGATGTGTCACTACTTTGGAGACAACTCGGCAATGACAAATTCCGTGTCAATTTATTTGAAGAAAGTTACAAGTGCTACTCACGTAGTGTCATGTATGCACATCAAGGTGGAGCTATGTATCCTCTTGCATTAGCGAATAGATCTGCGGCTTTGTTGAAGTTGAAACGATTTGAAGTGAGTGTTTTATTCATTAATTAATAATTATCTATATGAGCAGTATTGCTTCCATATCTATTTAATATTTTTGTTTTATATATGTATATATATATATATATATATATATATATATATATATATATATATATATATATATATATATATATATATATATATCTATATATATATATATATATAAATATATATATATATATATATATATATATATATATATATATATATATATATATATATATATATATATATATATATATATATATTACGATTTATTGCTATTTACATATTTATTTACTACACATGAGAAAAAAATTAAATAAATATAATAATATATATATATATATATATCTCCAGACTATCCTATTGCATTAACAGAAACATCTACAATACATTAATCACCATTTTTGTTATCCTAGCAGTCACTATAACAAATGCGATTACGCAGAACCGTCATTAGTTGAATCCATTAGCTAAGTAGTATTCACTATTGAACATAGAATTCTAAATGGGGTTGTCTCATCGGTCCCACTCGTATTTAACATTATAAGATTCCCGGGAAAGGGCTGCTATTCATTTTTCTGGTGCCTCCCATGAGACAGTAAGGGTTATGGTATCCGTGACTTGCTATCATAGTTCAAAACCTACACGTTAAAATTAACTAAAGTCACCTTTATAGTCAAATAACCCATGAAATAATCATTTATAGATAGCATAATGATATAAGTACTGAAATCCTGTGCCTAGTGTTATGGGTCCAATTTATTTCTCCATATACTAATAATTTTCTGTTATACGGCGTCAAAAAACGTCTACCATAATATAAATGCTTGAATGAGAACAATAAAATTGTTTACTATAATCATCGCCCACGCTAGCTTAATTGATAAAGTAGTTGAAACGCATTTCCAATATATATTACGTTTTCATGTGGTATGGGTGAATTATACTGTCAATTGATACAATGATAGAAGGGAAACATTAGTACCAAGTAAACTCTCCTCAGTCAGAGCACATCGCAATAAAGATTCGAAGGATCATGGAGAGACCCGAAATCTCTCCGCCACTCCAAAGCGTCTGTAAGTCCTTGCAGATCGGCTATTGCTTATAGGGATGATAAATGTGTGTTTATGAATAGTCATACAACAATTAATTTCATAGCTAAGCACAGTAAACCCCATTATGACACAGTACTCTTAACGCATTTTCGTATTACACGATTTCAGTACTTATATTATATACTATACGTATACATATATATATATATATATATATATACACAGCTATTTTCCCATATAACGCATAACATTCCCCACATACGTTCATCATTCTCCCATTCTTATCCCAATAAACATGGAGTCGATACAATATGTACTCTTCTTTCAAAGTACATATTGTAAAAGTTATTGACAATAGTTTTTGACCGGCCACGTGCCAGACGCATCAGATGGAGTTGGACCAGGTTTTTATAAGGCTCTTAGTCGTCTTTTACGATCCACGAGCAAGGTTGGTAGTATTCGAAGCCGCTACCACACAGTTAAAGCATCCCTCACACATGTTATATGTACATATTTCGTTCATAACATAGATTTTTTCTTAATATTTGATTTAAATCCCCTTTAACAAAAAAAGTTAAACGTTAATTATTTGTACATAACGCGTTATATGGGGTCATACAACCGCGTTATACGAGAATACTCTTACAACGCGGCACCAAATTACCGTGTTATAGGGGGGATAACTTTAGTTCCTTTCTTTTAACCTTTATGTTTGGAGAGTTAAAAAAAAAAATCTTTATTTTTTTTAAATCATTGCCACATTATAAATGATTAATTAATTATACAGGAATGTATGGCAGATATTTCGTTAGCGATTGCACAAGGATATCCAGTGGAACAACAACACAAGTTATTATTACGTAGAGCCGATTGTCATATAGAGCTGGGTGATAAAGTAGAGGCAAACGATGCGGTATCTGCTGCCAAGCAACATGCCGCCAAACTTAGATTGTCATCAGCACATTGCAGTGAGTGTTAGAATATTAATATTTTATTAATAATTATATTTTTTGGATGCAATAATTATATCAATAATATCATCTACAAATGGATTGCACCTTTTCTATAATAGTCATCACTTTGTATTTCTATCTTATTTACTTGCCATTGTATGTGGGTGGCATAGAACCGTTCTGAGTTGCGATTCTTCTGCGAAGGCTCACATCTACTAGTGGATATTTATGAGCTGATGGATTTGTACTTAGCTAACATTATTTCTAATAATGTTGACCTTTAGTTAAATATAATATTATTTTTGTTTTAATGAAATAATAATTTAATATTAAAGCTGCGATTAAGAATACTACCAACCCTTACTTTGCTCGTGGATGTCGTAAAAGATGACTAAGAGCCTTATAACTATCTGGGCCAACTACATCTGATGCCGATTGCTCAACAATTACACTCCCAAGGAGGGTTGACGTCTAGCAGGCGGCCGGTCATAAAACTATTGCTAATAACTTTTACAATATGTACTATGAAAGAATAGTATTTGTATCGACCCCAAGTAATTGGGATAAGAGTAGGAGAATGATGAATAATATAATATTAAAAGATAATTATTAAACAGAATTCTTGCCTTCGAGCTTTCTGTTTTGTATATTATATGTATTAATGTCAAAATTTAAAGATTAACCTTAAAAATTGTTTCATAAAGTTTCTTTTAATAGTTTAAATCTAAAATAAATCAATATCTTTTTCTTGTGAATGCATTTATATCTTAATATTTTATTTCAAGTTGTATCATTGTTCTATAGTTGTGTATTTATCTTCAATTGATTTTAAGTACTTTAGTAAATGTATATTATTGCAAAGAAATTTGTTAAAAATGTTGCGTTTTTTTTTCGAACTTGCAGCCTCTCGGATAGGGTATTCCATTGAGTAGGGCGTGGTATTTTACCAGTCCCGGTACCCTATATTTAGGCCGCTGTTTTGATTTGAAAAACCTTCTGATGGCTAGTGTTTTAAACTTTATAAATCGTGTTCTGACGATATGTTGGATCGGTAACGCCATAACTGACGTGACACAACACTTGCACACTAATCTGAGATATATTCTCGGAAGAAGTCATACATCAAAAGTAATCACAGCAAATAGCGCATCACTATTGAATGTTTAAGGAATTTTATAATACTACATGTCTGAACCAGATACCATACCGATACGTCAATATCATTTTCAGGCGAGTTTGAAAGAAATCTAAAGATACTACAACAAAAACTGGATACAATAATTACGAGGCCTAAGCGTGATAAGGATGTAATTCCGGAATGCTATAAGGGACTAAACGAGGATTTCAATGCAGCATCAAGTGTTCTTGAACTAAGGTTGACATTAATATTATCATACTACCTTACCTATAACAATAATTAAGAATATTTATCACATCATTAAGTATAATAAGAATATTCATCATAGTTTAGAACTGAATATCATTAAATAAAAATATTCATTATAGTTTAGAACTGAATATCATTAAATAAGAATATTCATCATAGTTTAGAACTGAATATCATTAAATAAAAATATTCATCATAGTTTAGAACTGAATATTATTAAATAAGAATATTCATCGTAGTTTAGCACCGAATATGATTAATTACGAGTATAATAGGAATATTCAGGGCCGGCTTTACCTATAGTGCAGAGGGTGCGGTGCACCCGGGCGCCGGGTGTTAGGGGGCGCCGAGAGCCGCTTGTAACCATCAACCTTTTCCATTTTGTTCACCCACTTTGGTACAAGAAGGCGCCAGGTTATTGATTGCACCCGGGCGCTACATGTGCTTGAGCCGCGCCTGGGAATATTCATCATAGTTTAGAACTGAATATCATTAAATAAGAATATTCATCATAGTTTAGAACAATATCATTAAGTTAAATAAGAACTAAACTCAGTTCTCTCTGCCTACCCTGCAAGGGATATGGCGTGATGATATGTATGTAAATAAGAATATTCACCATAACTTCGGACCACATATCATTAAGTATATTCATCATAGTTTAGAACCCAATATTGTCTTCTTTTTTTTACTGCGGTTAGACGAAGTGACACGGTTGGTCGCTATGTGGCCGTGAAGGAACCGACACGACGCGGCGATGTAGTGTTCTCTGAGGAGCCTTACGCATGGGTTACGTTGCCCAACGAGGAACCTGCTTGTGAGGGTTGCTGCCGCGGTCAGATTAATGCAGTGCCGTAAGTATTATTACTTGAGAATATTGTCATCCATCTATTTTGTCGATCGCAATTGGTGTTCATGTAACAGGAAAGTACCGATTCCTATTCTACTGATGATAGCTTAACTAGATTTTATGAATCCCAGGAAGATTTATTTATATATATATATATATATATATATATATATATATATATATATATATATATATATATATATATATATATATATATATATTATCCCACTAGTCTTATAAATGTGAATGTTTGTGAAAATTTTAGATGTTTATTACTCAAACACTACGCGTGTTACCGTAACGTGTTACGTAACCGTTAAACAGAATTGGATGGAAATGTACAAATAGATAGACCATTTCCTGGATTGCCCCACAGAATACTTTTTTATCCCGTTAAAGTGTTGTGTGTGCCTTGGGATAATAGTTAAATTTTGAGAAAGCCACTTTTACACGAACTAAGTCTCACGCATTCTTCAGCTACTTCATAATGACACCTAAATTTAAGATAACACTTAATTCAATTTAAACATCAATGTTACAAATTTGAGTGACACATAACATCAAATAATCATTGTTTTTGAATTAACTTGAATAAGCACATACAATTTCATAAAAAATCGGTTTAGCCATTTAGGAAGAGTATTGAAGTATTATATACGAAATATACAATGTGTTTTTCTATTCTATTTTATCTTTATCTATAATAGTTGTAGCGAGTGTTCGCGCAGCGGTTATTGTGGTGAGGAGTGTCGCTCCAAGTCCTACGACACCTTCCATCGGTGGGAGTGCGTCGGATCAAGGGCTGATCTCTTCCCCACCATCGGCATCGCGCATCTAGCGTTAAGGTATCAATAAACATATCTACCAGCTTCATAATTATATGGTACTGTATTAAAACGCCAACACTAACAGTATTTCTGTATATTTTTGAAGTGAAAATTTTATTAGCGGCGCTGTGCACTTTTTTGGGATGGGTAAAAAATGTTAAACACGCGTCCGGACACGTGACTTGATCGAAAATTCGTAAGACGCAGGGAAAGTAGACCACTGGAAAAGGAAATAATGACATATGTCATATGTGTATAATATAATATAATTAAAGTGTATTTATTGTATGGTCACACCTATACATATTGCCTGGCGCACGCTTTTTTTTTTTTTTCATAGAATTAAGTTTTCTTCTATCGGCAGTCCTCGTGACTGTTATGTGTTTTTTTTTTGTTATTTATGGTGGCAAATGATCAAGCTACGCACCTGATGGTAAGTGTTATTGCCGTCCATGTAATACCACGAGCACACGCCTGCAGAAAATAAAAGTTTAAATAGTGACAATGTGTTGTTGAGCTTCGTTCGGTGAGTGAGAGAGCCGGCAGCTCAACTTGGATGAGTTTTGGTTAGTAGGCAACAGCTTAACTATATCTGGTCTTTGCAAAGGTCCATGGACTGCAATAAAACTTACCATCAGGTGTCCTCTGTGCTCGTTTACTGATAAACAATAAAAAAGCAACATTTATTAACTTGCTATTTGCAAAAATGATCAAGAACTATAGTTCTTTATATATATCATATTTCGGTATATAATGGATTACTAAATAAAAACTAGAGGAGAAGGGGAATTTTGGCGTATAATACGGGTGGTCACCAAGGGGAGGGATACAAAAATTTATTACAGTATGTGTACATTCCCTAACGTGTCTCTTTCAGACTTCGCCTCTGTTCAAAATTATTTGTAACTTTTCTATCCGATGATTACGGAAATCCTTAATATTCCCTAATATAATTGCATTTGGACTGCATAAATGGCGTAGTAATTAATATACCGACCTTCCGTGCTAGTATCATGGGTTTGATGCCCACACAGAACAACACTTTGTGCGATTCATAAAGTGTTGTTCTGAGGCTGGTTGTCTGCGGCAATTGTATATTTGTAAAAGATACGCAATAGAAGGATTATTTTTAATGGAGGGTGGTGTCTTTTAAAAAAATGTTACACATGTCTTTTTTTTTTATTTTTTCAGAGTATTATTAATAAGTGCTCACAAAGGGTTCCCGAAGGTTCCCGAGCGAGAAGCGAACCCATCCACGGCGTCCGCTCTCTTCATGTGTTACACAAAAGTCGACGATATACATATATATAAGAGGGAAACACCACCATTCTACAGAATGTTCAATCTAATCACAAATTTTGATAAAATGAATAATACGGACTATATACAATATGCTGTGGTAAATATATCTATATACTAGAATAGAATAGAATGAGATTTATTGGCAACATAAGAACAGGTTACAGTTACTATCATCATCATCATCATCACAGCCCATGAATGTCCCACTGTTGGGCTCGGGCCTCCTCCGCAATGGGAGGGAAATTAACCTACTATACCGCGCTGGTCAGACGTGTTGGTATAGGGTTTTGTTTCGAGTTTTCCTTCTCTCGCATAGATGTTATATGCATTTTATATCCCTTAGTCTTCTCGTACGATCACCCACGGGTAAGATAGGGGGTGGTGAACAGTATTCTTACTCCGTCACCACACGGAAATGTATATTATTTATATTATTATTACTCTTATTTTAAAACTCGAAACATAACCCTATATCAACACGTCTGTCTGACCAGCGTGGTATAGTAGATAGATAATTTTCCCTCCCATTACGGAGGAGGCCCAAGCCCAACAGTGGGACATATATGAGCTGAAATGGTGACGATATGCCATTTCGCAAGTGGGCCTTTTTTATCTACATACATATCATCACGCCATATCCCTTGCAGGGTAGGCAGAGAGAACAGAGTGCCAGAGAACTCTATCTCTGCATACTTCACTCGCTTCCTCACCATTCATAATTCTCTTCATACACGATCGCCGGTTTCGGAGACTCTTGACTCCACCTTCCTTCAGTACATGAACGATCTGGTCTAGGTAGGTTACTCTCGGTCGACCCCGGTACCTACATCCTTCCACTTTCGCATTGATCCCTTCTTAACCAGACGTTCGTTCGGCATTCTTTCCACATGTCCGAAACATCGGAGCATTCCCTTTCGCATCTTTACACCAATACTCTCTTTCATACCTACTCGCTCTTACGTCGTCGTTACGAATGCGATCCATCTGCCTAACTCCACAGATTTTCCGTAGAGATTGAATTTCGACCGCATTAATTTTACTTTCATACTCTTTTCTGCATACCCAACTCTGGCTTCCATACAGTAATGTTGGGACAAGCACTGCGTTATGTATTGCTACACGTGCCTTCTGGCTAAGGTGGTGGCTACCGAGAAGCTGCCCCAACGCTTCATTCACTCTATTTCCCGCATTTACTCTTCGCTCTATATCAGTGGTGTAACTTCTATCTCGGCTAAATCTACATCCAAGATATACAAATTCATCCACTTGCTCTAGTACATCATTACCTATTGTTACTCTTACATCTGTTCTGGCTTCATCTCTTTCAAAGACCATTATTTTGATTTTGCTTACATTCACCTTTTTTATCTTATTTATTAATTATTATAATGAAATATATTTTAAATTGATATGTATAAAAATCTTTATATTTTCAGACTGCGACAATGTTAACTTTATACTTGGAAAACTTCACAACGTTCTTCGATTATCTACCGAGTAGAGTACCGTATTCCCTACCAGCTACACAGCTGCGTCTATTCGCTGGTGCCGTCATCCTCAGAAGTCTTGGACAACTAGTATGCAATGGTCACGCAACACTCAGCCTTTGTACCATAGAAGAGAAAGGTTAGTACCACTTTCTATCACGGTGACGGTTACAACAGAGAAGACCACGACCTACTTTTCTAGCTCAAATTGAAGATTTGTTGGTGAAAGATCAGATTAAGAGTACGCGTAACCGTAGAGCATGCACGAAAACTGTGATGAGTGTGAATGAAACGATGGAGGTATATCATGATCGTGGTTTGTGGCAATCCGTAGTCTCTGCCTACCCCTCTGGGCAACAGGCGTGAGGCTATGTATGTATATCTGTATTATTCTGTCTGATGACGCACTAGGCGTGTCTCATTGCTTGAGTGTGTACCAAGCTGATCAGACGTGTTCGTATAGGGTTTTGTTTTCTAAGTCTTTCTTATACGTAGATATTAACTACATATGACAACCCTTACTCGTCTCTTACACCCACGGGTAAGCCAAGGGTTGGTGAATTGTACTCTTACTTTGTCACCACAACATAAGCCTTAATAGGTATTCTCAAATAAAAACAAAAGTTGTTTAAGTTATATCTTAAAATTTTATCTACACATGAAAATTCCGTCAAACTATTTTACACATACATACATATCATCACGCCATATCCCTTGCAGGGTAGGCAGAGAGAACAGAGTGCCAGAGAACTCTATCTCTGCATACTTCACTCGCTTCCTCAACATTCATAATTCTCTTCATACACGCTCGTCGGTGTCGGAGACTCTTGACTCCACCTTCCTTCAGTACATGACCGATCTGGTCTAGGTAGGTTAGTCTCGGTCTCCCCCGGTACCTACATCCTTCCATTTTCGCATTGTATATCTTCTTAACCAGACGTTTGTTCGGCATTCTTTCCACATGTCCGAACCATCGGAGCATTCCCTTTCGCATCTTTACACCAATACTCTCTTTCATACCTACTCGCTCTCTTACGTCGTCGTTACGAATGCGGTCAGTCAGCCTAACTCCACAGATTTTCCGAAGAGATCGCATTTTGACCGCACCGAAACTATTTTAATATTACTTAAACTATTGTATAATAACCGCCATTTGGGCTGATCACCATTATAGATTCGTGGTTATTAATTATATGTTTATTATACTATTGAGAAATTTCGGCTGTATGGTAGCAGTTACAATTACTACCAACCCTTGCTTTGCTCGTGGATGTCGTAAAAAACGACTAAGAGCCTTATAACGACCTGGACCAACTCCGTCTGATACCGTTTGGTCAACAATTACATTCCCAAGGAGGGTTGGCGTCTGGCAGGCGGCCGGACATAAAACTATTGCCAATAACTTTTACAATATGTACCATGAAAGAAGAGTACATATTGTATCGACCCCAAGTAATTGGGATAAGAGTAGGAGAATGATTGATATACTATTGAGAAATTTATTGGGTTTAATAATTTTTGATATTTCGTCGAGTATTACACACACTTTCAGTGGTGAGATCACACTTTTGACACCTCTGTCTACGGCCGCGGGGCGGTCCTTCCGGGTTAGTACCACACTCTCGCAGAAGTATCGACGTCTAGGCAATGTCAATGTGCTGTTGCACTTCTTTCGGTGAGTGAGAGAGCCGGAAGCCCAATTGGGTGGGTTGGTATTGTTAGGCGGCCTAGCTATACCCTTGCTATTACAAAGAGCCATGGCCAGCAGTAACGCTTACGATCAGGTGTGCTGCTTGCTCATTTGCGATCAAAACTATTTTAACTGATTATATCGCGTTTGTATTTGATTTTTAATTACGAAAACTTTTCAGTGTTCACGATCATAGAATTGTCACAATCATTATCATTATCCTGCTTACATCCCAATTACTTATAATTGTCGCAATATGTATTGTATCATACTCTTAAACAATGTAATTGTTAGACGACATCAGATGTAGTTAGCCACTAACAATGTAAGGTTCGGTGTTATTTGTAACCACACAGCTCATATACTCAGTCCTTCCGTGACCCAAAAACATTTTTAAAATATTATATATTATTACCAGGTCGTATTTGCACTGAGCGTGAGAGAAGAAGGGCGACAGCTATATATCCATCAGCCGCTATGATGAATCACTCCTGCGAACCAAATATTATTAACACGTGAGTATTCAAATTACTGAAATTTACCATTTAACATACTTGATTATACACTCATTTGCAAAAAAAACGGGCACCTAAGCAATGAACCATTTCAAATGTTAATATTTCTTTGTTTGATAATTATAGGTAGTTTTATCTACACAATTTGGTAAATTAATAAGAAAATAATCGTTTTCATCAGTATTTCATAAAATTTAGATACAATTTATGGGAAATAATGCTAAACCTCGCTAGTAGTGTATATTCGCTAGTAGTGCATATGCTCATGAAGTAAAAATAAAAAAGTTTTTTTGTTTGTTTTTCTTTAATAAAGTAAAAGCAGATAAATGTTTAGTATCGAGTGTGACCCCCTCTAGCTAAAATCACAGCTTGAATTCGTCTGGGCATGCTAGCGAGTATATCCCGGATACTTGCTTGCGGAATACGTTCCCACTCCGCAGTAATCACATTCTTCAGCTCTCTGATGGTCTGCGGAGCCGGGTGTACTGATCTCACACGCCGTTTCAGAACGTCCCAGACATGCTCTATGGGATTGAGGTCGGGACTTCGAGCTGGCCAATCCAAACGACGAATGCCGACCTCTTGCACATACGCATTAACATCGCGGGATCGGTGGGCGCGAGCATTGTCGTCCATAAAAATCGAGTCTTCACCTAGAGCGGCCAATGCGGGTTGTGCATGAGAAATTAGAACTTCCGTTATGTATCGATGCCCAGTCAGTGAGCCGTTTTCAATGAAGACTAACTCTGTATGATCCATTGAATTTATTCCTGCCCAAAACATAACAGAGCCCCCACCATAAGGTGTGATTTCTTCGAAACATGCCTCTGCAAAGCGTTCTCCTTGTCTTCTTAGCACTCGCCGACGTCGATCTTCACCGAACAGAGATATCCTGGCTTCATCAGAGAACAAAACCCTATTCCAATCGTCTTGAGTCCATGATTCACAATTTCTAGCGAACCTAAGCCTGTGAACTCTGTGCTCACGGAGTAATTTGGGGCCGCGGGCCGGGCGGTGACTGCGTATATTGGCAGCGAGAAGCCTCCTCCTGACCGTCCATAGACTAATATGCACATTTCTTACTTCTTGGAGGTTGTTCTTAAGATCCACATACGAAGATTTGCGATTTCTCAATGCGCGACTCACAAGAAAACGATCATCCCGTGGTTGGGTACATGGTTTTCTTCCAGAACCAGGCCTTCTCTCGACGGAACCAGTCTCCTGATATCGCTGCCAGGTCCTTTGGACTGTCGAGCGACTAACATTTAGCCTCCTAGCCACGAAACATTGGCTGCAACCCTCTTCAAGCAGCGCGATAATTTTGGTAGCTTTTACCACTTTATCTACCATTTTTGATACAGCCAAACAGCATTAAATAAAGCTTGACAGTCAAGGATATGAAATTAATCGATAAAAATTGAATAAAAGTTATGAAAGTCGATGTTAACTTCTGGAACTTCGCGCCAAAAATGTAGGATAAAAAGGGGTTTTCTGTAAAAATGAACATCAAATGAAAAATTGAATTTAGAACGTACTTTTTTAAATACCACAGCATTTTTAAAACCGGCCAGTAACGTGTACAAACGATTGAAACCTTTTTGGTATTGTATCTTTTTAAATATGAATGAAAATCAAAACCGCCCGTTTTTTTTGCAAATGAGTTTATATAAAAACTTGATTACGAGTGAAAAATGATTGTCACACATGGGACTCGAACCCACGCCTATTGGACATCCGTTCCAATTGTGCCAGCGTGAGCTGTCGTATGACATTCAATTTCCAGCTCGTATTGTATTGTCGTATTTAAAGGACACGTGTACCATCTACCCGACAATGTTTACACATTATACATATATATATATATATATATATATATATATATATATATATATATATATATATATATAATACTCACGTGTTTATATATATATATATATATATATATATATATATATATATATATATATATATATATATATATATATATATATATATAAACACGTGAGTATTATCATTATATCATCATCATCTTAATTGCTATAGGCCACATTACGGGGATTCTGCACTTGTGTAATAGAAAGAAAATTAACTAAGTATACCAAACTAGTCCAGATGTGTTGGTTATAGAATTTTAATTTTGAGTTTTCCTTCTCTCACATAGATGTTTTTGAAAAATTATGTCCTTTGTTTTTAACAACATCCAACGGTAATGACTTCTAATGTTTACGCGAGTATTACACATTTGAAATAAAACTACTTTTACGGATTCTATCGCGTTTGTATTTGATTTATAATTTCCCGACGTTTCGAACACTTTACAGTGATCATGGTCACGGGAGGACTGAGGTGTCTTACGTCCAATATGTCATTGTTATTACAGAAATTTATTTATATCTACCCTATAAGATATTAAATTTTGACCCACATTTTTATACAAAATTAATACAATTCATTGCCAGTACAAAAAGAGAATGATTCTATATATAAAATTTATGTTGTTTATGATTTTTTATTATTAAGGTATAATTTATGATAATTATTATTGTGGCAATTTTACAATTTTTACAAAACTAACAAAAACTATTCAGCTACTACCGGATCGGAACGCGGCCACTCTGAGAAAGATCCGGCGAGAAAACTCAGGAGGCATGATACTAATTTTATTATTGAATTTTTGAGTGGCGGCCTACTTTATCTTACTAAAATTAATTAAATTAAAATTTAACTATTATTGTGGGTCAAATCTATACAATAAGTGCTCACAGTGTCTTGCAGTCTTGTGGTGGTTTTCTTAGTTTTATTTTTAATTAAGTGAATGACAGGATCCCAGCTTGATGATAATACCCAGCCATCCTCCCTATTGAAATTTTTATGTTTTTTGATTTCAATAGCCTCGCGAACCATTCTAGGAAGGTATCGGTGTTCTTTTGCGAGGATTTGTGGTTTATCAAACCTGATATAATGGCGGGCGCGGTCCTGACTATGCTCACAGACTGCAGACTTAGTGTGACGGCGGTGTTTCACATCAGCTATGTGTTCCTTGATCCGAGTTCTTACAGATCTCTTTGTTTGGCCTATATAAGAGAGACCACAGTCACAGTCTAATTTATAAACTCCTGCATCCTGTAGAGGGATCTGGCACTTGACAGGTGGTAAGAACTGACTAATCCTCTTCAGTGGCTTAAAATAGGTTTTTATAGAAGCATGTTTTAGGATATAGCCAATCTTGTCAGTGACTCCTTTTACATAAGGTAGGACTGCAGGGAGACGTTCAACTGTTGGTGGTTTCACACGGTCTCCGTGACGGGGGCGAGGAACTTGCAGCTTGTTTGCACGTAGAACCTGCTTGACATGCTGCAGCTCCCCAGCCAGGTGTTCATCGTCACAGATTCCTCGTGCTCTCTGTAACAAAGATTTTGAAACGGTAGCTAACTGTGAAGGGGGGTGGTGAGAATCACCATTCAAGTATTTGTCTGTATGGGTTGCTTTGCGATACACTGTATGACTCAAGGTGTTATTGGGTTTACGGATAACCAAAATATCTAAGAAAGCTAAAGAGTTATTTGACTCCAGTTCCATAGTGAATTGAATTTTTGGATTAATGGAGTTAAGATGGTTTTCTCTTTTTGTACTGGCAATGAATTGTATTAATTTTGTATAAAAATGTGGGTCAAAATTTAATATCTTATAGGGTAGATATAAATAAATTTCTGTAATAACAATGACATATTGGACGTAAGACACCTCAGTCCTCCCGTGACCATGATCACTGTAAAGTGTTCGAAACGTCGGGAAATTATAAATCAAATACAAACGCGATAGAATCCGTAAAAGTAGTTTTATTTCAAAAACATCCAACGGGTAAGATAAGGCGTGGTGAATTCTATTCTTACTCGATGACCACACGAGCTGATCTTTTTTCTTAGTCGTCTGTTATGAAATCCATTAACAAGAGCAGTTACGCACGCTTAACTTGTGGAGTAAGCTGGAGAATTCGTTACGAGAGCATTACGAAAAGTGTGATTGCTGATTGAGTGGCGAACGTAAGTTGAGAGGGAGATATAAGTTACTAAAGAATGAAAGAGTGAGAGACTTACGTTTCGTATATTACTGTAGGGGAAAGAGAGAGACGTGCGAGCACACATTTTCATTCTCTCTTTCTCTCATAGCCAGTTACGTACCATATACATATAAATGGATCTAAAGAAATTTTACTTTAGTCGCGTACTCTAAAGCACACTAATTTTACTTTTTTTTTATATTTTAACAGGTTTTATAATAATCGTCTAATAGTTCGTTGTTCGCGCGAGATGGACGCTGGTGCCGAACTGTTCAACTGTTACGGTCCGCAGCGTGCCCGCGAGCCGACACAGCATCGCCGCTCACAGCTCAGAGCCCAGTATATGTTCACATGCAATTGTACAGCTTGCAGCGACCACGACAGGGGCGATTTCGTTGTAAGTATTTACTATTTTATTAACCTCGCCACTATTGAACGACAGTCCAAATCTTTTATGCTTGCAACAAAAAACCGACCAAACCGTCCAAGGGGGCGTGCGACCCTATACATGAGGGTATCCGCAATAAGTGATTTTTTTTTCGATGATTATTTGTAGATCATTCAAGATCCCCTCTCTCCCCCTCTAGTTTTCACATAGTAAATCATTAAATAACTATTTTGCAAATAGGAAATTAAACAAATTATATTTAGTTCAAATCTGTCTTTATTAATCTGTCATATGACATTTGACTTCAAGAGTACAGGTATACTAATTATTACAATGAAATAAGTTAGCTCATGGTTTTATCTGTCTTTTAGCTGCTAGCCGCAGATGGCTGTCACAGCTTAACCCGGACTATGGTTGAGCGTTGAGGGCTCTCAACCCGGTAAAAATTTTAAGCGACAACGCCCAAGAGCTCGCCCTGTGGAGATCTCGGCTAGGGGCGTCGCTGATAGCAAAGTGGGCGTGCTCACGTTTGAATTATTGACTATTACGTGTCGTGTCTTTCGTCCCCGGCAGCGGGGGCGGATGCGCGGATATTTATGTGTTATGGCCACGCGAGCCGTGTAGGCTCTTTCTTAAGCGATTGTAATAGCATCGTCAGCGTCGGTCAGTGCATGTCGAGTAGGTCGAATCGCGGACTGTTAGCTCATGTCTCGGACATTACCTTTATATACATCAACGTAACACCTGCGAGTTTAAACAGCACTAATCCTGTTTGAATTTAGCTTGATTATGGTTGAATTTAGCTTAATCGTGAATAAATTAAGCTTGAATGTGTATGAATTTGTCTTAACTATGTGACGAAAATTTAACGCTCTCTACCAAGCATCTATTTTTGTGACGATAGTTTGCAAAAAAAAAAAAGAAAGAAAAGAGTTAATTTGTGATACTTGGAAAAAACTTGTGGTTACTAGACGAGCCATACTTTTGCCATTATTTGAAAATTATAATGCGGTTCGAAATGCAGAACACTGGTGCTTACTAAATTTACTCAACATGTTTTATTCAATTTTATGTAAAAGGAAGTTTTTAAAAAAAATACATGTAATAGAAATCCGGGGATATTCCTTTCGGTTCTTCGTAGTAACAATCTCGCGTCGATCCGATGGTAGTGGTAGTTATTGGATTAATTAAAAGTAAAATGTTAAAATCGACATGTAAGGGTGCTCACTAAGTTTATAAATAATAAATGGACCAGGTCGTTATAAGTTATCTCCTAATTATCTTTTACGATGTCCACAAGCTGCACATATATATACAGCTATCGCTTGATCTAAACCTCTCTTATGTGAATGTAAAAGGAAGGCTGTTTACTATTCCCATGGGAAAGTAAGAAGTTACATATTGTATTCATAATTCAACTATGTGAAGTTAATACCTAAATTTGAAAAAAAAAACATCATCATCTCAGCTCATATATGTCCCACTGTTGGGCTCGAGCCTCCTCCATAATGGGAGGGAAATAGATCTACTATACCACGCTGATCAGGTGTGTTAGTATTGGGTTTTGTTTCGAGTTTTCCTTCTCTCGCATAGATGTTATATGCGTTTTATATCCCTTAGTCGTCTCGTACGATCACCCATGGGCATGATTTTAGGGGTGATGAATTGTATTCTTACTCCGTTCACCAAACGGAAAAAAATAATAATAAGATAAAATTTTAAGAAATTTATATCTTACATATTCGTTATCAGAATCGTATTCTGTATACGCGGCTTCAATATGTTCACTTTTATCATTCATATTGTTGTATTTTCAGTTGTTGTTTAGCGCGTACGCTTGTCGATCTTGCAAAGGTCCAGTTCTGAGGACAGGGAAAAGGGCCCAATGCCAACAGTGCCACGCAGACTTCTGCGTACAAAAGGCCCTGGCCGCTATCGACAGAGCTGATGAGCTACTCCATCAAGGTAACGTACACTGTGGCTCTTTTGTATAAATGAAATTTCTTCTTATACATTTTGAAAAGAAGAAAAAGATATTTTCTTCTTCTTTTTTATTTTCTTTTGTAATTTAATTACCCTTTTGGCAACCATTTTGGTTATTGTAGAGAAGGTTTAGCGGTTAGATTTACTCATTGGGTCTGTATGTTATAAAAAGGAGAAAAGAAATAAATATACCAGTTATCGTATTTATAAAAAAAAGTTAATTCCATCACTTTATAATTATTTGGACGTTCATAAGACCACCCCATTTTGGTCTGTGGTGGTGGTTGGTGGTCATTGGTCACACATTGTGGTCTTGAGCCAAATTTGTAATTAAATAAATCTATTTAATTTGTTATTAATGAAATTACAGATGAATCATCATCAAAATTTCAGCCCACATATGTCCCAATATTGGACTCAGACCTCCTCCGCAAATGGGAGTGCAAATTAACCTACTGTACCACGCTAGTCAGACGTGTTGGTATAGTGTTTTATTTCGAGATTTCCATCTCTTGTACAGTTGCGATATGCTTATTATGTCCTTTAGTCGTCTTTTACGATCACCCGCAGGTAAAGTAGGGGGTGGTGAACTGTATTCTTGCTCCATCACCGTATGGATGAATACGATATTTTAATTTTCTTTTTATCTTTTCTCTTACATTATTATTTCTGGACGGTCAACAACTGGTCGTGCGAGTGTGGTATGCTGATAAACGACCGTGTCGGATAAAATTTATATCCTCGCTGCACAGTTATGAGAACTTAATACTAAGTAAGATGAATGTCAACTAAATGTTGTGTAAAGCATCTGATGTATATGTTAGTATATATTCTATGAGCTATTGATGTGTTATTATAATGAGAATATATAGATAGATAATCATCTCATGGCTTATATAAAGTCGTATTTTCTGGAAACAATACTTACCAAATCGACAAACGCTGTTGTGTAGACGACTAGAAGCACTAGATGGCGCTTCTAGTCAAGTTCAATTAATCTATACTATACTTGAATACACCTGAATATCATCATTCTCCTACTCTTATCCCAATTACTTGGGGTCGATACAATATGTACTCTTCTTTCATAGTATATATTGTAAAAGTTATTGGCAATAATTTTATGACCGGCCGCCTGCCAGACGTCAACCCTCCTTGTGAATGTAATTGTTGACCAAATGGCATCAGATGCAGATGGCCCAGGTCGTTATAAGGCTCTTAGTCGTCTTTACGACATCCACGAGCAAAGTAAGGGTTGGTAGTATTCGTAGCCACTATCACACAGCTTGAATTGAATACACATGAACACAAACACAAAATTTTATCAAAATCGTTTCAGCTGTTTAGTTGAAATTCATTCACATATACACGTACAGAATTATATATATATTAAAATATATAAATCGCTTTATTGTTGTTTACTAGATTACATAGATGGCGCTGTAATTATGTTTTGGCAGCAACGTCTATTACACAAATATTATTTATATTGCATATCATATCATCTCAGCAATGGACAAGGGTTGTTGCATCACGGGCGGGTGCGACGTAAGAAGCGAGCCCTTTGTATGAAAGAGATCAGAATGAGGTATGCAAGTTGGAATGTTGGAACAATGACTGGAAGAGGAAGGGAGTTGGCGGATTTGCTAAAAAGAAGAAGAATAAATGTTGCATGTCTGCAAGAAACGAAATGGAAGGGCACTAGAGCTAGAGAAATTGGTGAAGGATACAAGTTTTATTATAGTGGCAGCGATGGTAAAAGGAATGGTGTAGGAATAGTGTTAGATAGATGTTTGAAGGAATGTGTGACGAGCGTAACAAGGGTGAATGATCGGTTAATAGTGGTGAAAGTAGTTTTGGAAAATGTGATACTCAATGTTATTAGCGCGTATGCACCCCAAGCCGGATGTAAGGATGAAGTGAAAGAAAGGTTCTGGCAGGATTTCGATGAAGTTATGATTGGTATTCCAGAAAGTGAGGAGATATGTATAGGAGGCGATTTTAATGGACACATTGGAGCAGCAAATGATAGTTATGAAAGAGTGCATGGAGGATGGGGGTATGGAAAGCGGAATGTTGGTGGTGAGACGCTGCTTCAAGTAGCCTCGTCGTTTCACCTGGCTATCGTAAACACGTGGTTCCAGAAAAGCGAGGAGCACCTTATTACCTACAAAAGTAGTAACCACTGTACGCAAATTGACTACTTTCTTGTCAAAAGAAGTAAACTCAGTTCTGTAAAGGATTGTAAGGTGCTGCCAGGTGAGGCTCTAGTATCACAACACAGGCTTCTGATACTAGATATCAAAATAAAAACATGCGCTATTAAACGCAAAAACCGACCCCCTCCTAAGGTAAGATGGAGTATGCTGGAAAGAAAAGAGTATGCAAGTCGATTTCAACAAAGTATGATTGGTAAAATGAATGAAATGAAAGATATGAAGGATAAATCTGTGAATGAAAGTTGGAATGATATAGCTAGTTGTATTAGGAGTACGGCTAAAGTAATACTAGGAGAAACGAAAGGGAAGGGTATAATTGATAGAGATACATGGTGGTGGAATGAAGATGTACAAAAGATTCTGAAAGAAAAGAAGGAAAAGTTTAAAGCGTGGCAGAAAGAAGATAATGAAAGGTCGAAGAAAGCGAAAAATATTGAATACAAGGAATGTAAGAAAAAAGCTAAACGGGCAATAGCTACAGCGAGAACCCAGGCCCAAGACAGAATTTATAATTCGTTAGATGGGCCTCGAGGACAAAAGGCGCTGTACCGTATTACGAAAGCCCGAGAGGAACGAGCGAGAGATATTAGGCATGTCAAGTGCATGAAAGATGGAGATGGTAAAGTTTTAATAAAAGACGAGGAAATAAGGCAGCGTTGGAAGGAATATTTTGAAAGATTAATGAATGAAGAGAATTTATGGAGTGGAGAGTTAAAAGATGTACCTGAGAACGTCGGTCTAGTAAAAGAAATTACAATAGATGAGGTAAGAAAGGCAGTGATAAGTATGAAAAACGGAAAGTCTGTAGGGCCGGACGGTATACCAGTGGAAGTATGGAAAGTTTTGGGTGAGGATGGATATATGTGGCTGACTTTGTTCCTCAATAAGTTGCTGCAGGATGAAGTAATTCCCAATGAATGGTGCAGTAGTGCGCTAGTGCCCATTTTTAAAAACAAGGGTGATGTTCAGGACTGCGGCAGTTATCGGGGAATAAAGCTCATGTCACATAGTATGAAAGTGTGGGAAAAAGTGGTTGAGAAGCGATTGCGAGAAGAAAGCAAGATCACCCAAAACCAGTTCGGTTTTATGCCGGGCCGCGGGACAACGGATGCCATATTTGCACTGCGCCAACTGTGCGAAAAATATCGTGGTGCACATAAAAACTTGCATATGGTATACGTTGACCTCGAGAAGGCCTACGACAGAATACCGAGAACAGTTTTGTGATGGGCACTGAAAGAGAAAAGTGTGCCTGTGAAGTATACTAGGTTAATCTGTGCTATGTACCAACGATCTAGGTCGTACGTAAAATCAGCGGCTGGAGACTCCGACGAGTTCAGTGTGCAGGGTGGGTTTGCACCAAGGGTCGGCGTTAAGTCCTTACCTCTTCCTGTTGATAATGGATGCGTTAACATCGGAGATACAGGAAGAGGCACCCTGGTGCATGCTATTCGCTGATGACATTGTTCTCGTTGGAGAAGAAGGACTTGAGGTACAGAGCATGCTGGAGAAGTGGCGCTGTAAATTGGAGAATGTTGGCTTGAAAATCAGCAGACCTAAAACAGAGTACATGTTCTGCGATTTCGGCGGTCTCTCCAATTTTACACCCATATCTCTAGATGGAGTACCTATACCAGTATGCTCGGATTTTCGATACCTCGGTTCTCTTATCCAAAGCGATGGCGACCTGGATCGTGCGGTGAAACACAGAATGGATGAAATGGCGGCAGGTCACGGGTACAACATGCGACCCCAAAGTACCCCCTAAATTAAAGGGTAAAATATATAAAACCCTAATAAGACCTGCTGTACTGTATGGATCAGCATGTTGGGCGATAAAAGCGACGGATGAGAGACGACTGCATGTAGCGGAGATGCGAATGTTGTGATGGACGTGTGGTGTGACGAGATTAGATAAAATAAGAAATGAGCATATAAGAGGAAGTTTGAAAGTTGCGCCAGTGACGGCAAAGTTAAGGAGTGAAAGGTTAACATGGTATGGACATGTGATGAGACGGGATGAAAGAAATGTTGTGAGGAAAGTTTTAAATATGAATGTTGAAGGCTTTAGGGGTAAAGGAAGACCAAAGAAAAGATGGATGGACTGCGTGAGGTATGACATGGATAAACAGGGAGTGGCTGCAGAGATGACGTCTGATAGGACTGTATGGAGGAAGATGACATATTGCGTCGACCCCAAGTAATTGGGATAAGAGCAAGATGATGATGATGATCATCTCAGCTCATATACCTTCCACTGCTGGGCTCGAGTCTCCTCCATAATAGGAGGGAAATTGAAATTAACCTTGCTGATCAGACGTGTTGGTATAGGATTTCATTTATTTTTCTTCTGTTGCATGGATGTTATTCGCATATCCTAATCAAATGGCAGGCAAAAAAGTGGGTGGTGAATTGTATTCTTACTCCGTCACTACACGAAAAATGTTTGAAAAATAAAAATTACCTCCCAGCAAATGCATTTCCAAGAAGAAATAAGTTTAATAAAAATTAAATCGAACAGGCGACAGTTTGTAAAATTTACTCCATATCTGCAGCATATCCTCGTGTTCTTCTATTCATGTTAGAGGTAGAAGTTAAATTTCGATAAGGTCAAAATAATCATAATGGCAATCTGACGTAATTTTTAGCTGATGAATTGCCGTCATTGGAAGAACGCTGCGAGAAAACCTTCGCATCATATCGTTTGAAACAGAAAGTATTGCATCGGCATCATACATCGTTGAGGATAGCTGCAGACAGACTAGCACAGTTATATGCTGAGGCTGGTAAGTATACATACGGTAGCCATTAAAATAATTATGAGTTCCATGCTGTTTATATCGTATGCTTGCATCAACCTGATTTTATTTTTTGACTTAGTTGTTAGTCGCAGATGGCTATGAAAAATTTACCCGGAATGTGAATGAACGCTGAGGGCTCTCAACGTAATCATCGACCGTATCGGCTTGCAGTGATAGAGAATATTAGGAACGAGATATTGTCTTGGTATGAACATGTTATAAGGAGGGATAAAAACCATATGGCAAAGAGGGCAATCAATATGATTGTGGATGGACGTAAGAATCGTGGGAGACGCAAAGAAAAGAACAGGATGGATTGGCTGAATATGAGCGTACATGATGGTTGATAGGTGTCTATGGAAGGAAAGAACATGTGCCAACCCCACCTAGTGTGGGTTAACGACAGGCTAATGATAAAATGTATTTGAAACCGGCATAATGGCAATCTAATAACCTTTATCCAGACCCGAAAAGTCATTTTTTTTATTGCTTATGGTGGGAAACGAGCAAGCAGCACACTTGATGGTAAGTGTCAATGCTGCTCATGGCAATGCTAGACCGCTACCTACCATTACAATCTCCAAATCCATCCAGTTGGGCTGTCGGCGATCTCGCTCACCGAACGAAGCGCAATACCACATTGCCATTACTCAGACGTCGGTCTTCTGCTCGGTGTGGTACTACCCCGGACGGACCGGACCGCGGCTGTAGACAGAGAATTGTCAACAGCGTGATCCCATCACTAATAATAATCATATCCGCATACTTATCACATGCCATGTGGTATTTTTTTCTTATATTATGTTTTTGCTGTACAGGTGAATTCAGCAAGAGTGTGGAGTTGATAAAACAGAATGTACAGAGTTTAGAATATCAGTTCGGCTCGTTCAGCGTCGAGGTAACGTATATTAGTTATTATATAAAGCGCCATAACCCTAACCAAAACTATTATCATCATCACCATAAGGATTTTTGATGTTTAAGCAAATATAAACTTATATATTTGAAATAAAGCTATTTTTTACGAATTCTATCGCGTTTGTATTTAATTTTTATTTGCCCGACGTTTCGAACATTATACAGCGTTCATGGTCACGGGAGAACTCGTCATCATCATCTCAGCTCATATATGTCCCGCTGTTGGTCTCGAGCCTTTTTCATATTGGAAGGGAAATGGATCACATACCACGCTGGTTAGACGTTTGCTTGTTCCGAGTTTTCTTTCTCTTGCATAGATGTTGTATTCATATTTGTATCCTTTCATCGTATTTTCCGACATCCACGGGTAAAATAGGAGGTAGTGAATTATACCCTTACTTCGTCACTATAAGTAAAATAGTTTACGAATAGTATCAGGGTTTGTGTACGTGTCTAATACGACAGGTTTTCTTTCAACAGGCTGAACGGACAACCTAAGCTTCCCCAAATAGGAGTAATAAAATAATCACCATGATAAGCATTTGCCTTTTACAATTTTATGTCTAACTGAAACTATCGGATTATTAAACATTTTCCGTGCGGTGACCTTGACCTTGAATCGGAAAACGGACATATAGTGTCACGGTCACCACACGGCAAATGTTTATTCTATCAATTTACGTATTTACAGGTTGCTCACGAATTGCGCAAGCTGTCAGATGTGATGCTTGAGAGGATTTTAAGATCGCCGCAGAACCCTGATTATAGGTAAGTGACATTAACTATACACCTTATGTAAGTGACTCTTAAGGTATTGGTTTCTGACACGGTGGGAGGGAAGCTTGGTCAGCTACACACCCACGCCATAGATTTGGCGTTGAACTACACAAACAAATTACACAGGCCAACAAATAAAGTTTTGTGTGCTGGATTATGATTTTCTATAGTTCATCTAATGTAAGAAGTGCATTTCGACGTTGCCCTATTTTTAATACACAATAACCTTGATCAAACGTATACACATGATTGTAAACAATAAATCTGAAATTTTAAAGAACTATTAAGTTATTTTCATAATTAACGTTGCGACAATTTGACTTACGACAATGACTAATCTGAAGACACTAAAAACTTAAAGATAATTATAACTCGACACTGACTACAATGGCTCATTTAAGTAGCTGATTGCCAATACATAAAAATAAGAAGAAGAAGAAGCTGTCAAAGTGCACTTTTCAGATTAGATAGACTATAGTATATTTTCTCTCGCTGAACACAAATCTTAAGTGTGGGTCTCAAATTTGTGGGTTAAACTATAAAAAATTGAAGTGGGGAATAAATCGAGAAAAAGAAAAACCTAATAAAATCACGATCTAATAATTATTTCTTTATGAAATTCTTATAGGTTACGTTACCATTATAGTTATTGAAGTTATACCTCTTTAGGCGCGTTCATCACTATAACACAAAAGTAACAGTAAAAAGTTGGCTGCAAATAAGAGGCGCGTGCATCACTGTAACATAAAAGTTAAACAGGTTGAAGTTAAACCAAAAAACCGCTTATTAATTCTCGATAAAAAAGCTACCATCAAAATAGAAGTAAAACCAAGCGGTTTTATTTCTATTTTGTTGGTAGCTTTTTTTAATAGTTTCTACATTCACAACACGTGTTTTAGTTTCATAAATGTGCTAATAAATTATATTCAGTAGTGATTTAAATTGAATGTTTTGATTAATATTATTAACTATTCGTAAATATTAGTGAAATAAATTATCCTCTCTTTTTTCAGTCCTTTTATTATTTTATTGTAATTAATTATTCGCATGCAATTAAAAACTAATTTTTAATGATGCCAAAGTAGTATAACTTGTCACGCGCGTACATAAATACACGCATCCATTTTTTTTGTTTTTAATTATAAAATTCTAACAATTTTACTACAATATATGTACCTTTCAAGCTGTGTGGTAGCAGCTTCGAATACTACCAACCCTTGCTTTGCTCGTGCATGTCGTAAAAGACGACTAAGAGCGTTATAATGACCTGGGCCAACTCCATCTGATGCCGTTTGGTCAACGATTACATTCCCAAAGAGCGTTGACGTCAGGCAGGCGGCCGGTCATAAAACTATTGCCAATAACTTTCACAATATGTAATATGAAAAAAGAGTACATATTGTATCTACCCCAAGTAATTGGGATAAGAGTAGGAGAATGATGATGTATCTTTTCAGGGACTGGTGCCTGGAAGCGTATAAGATAATAAAAAAGACGGTTCAATTAATGGATCTGAATTATGGCTCCTGGGAGGATTTGGTGAAGCGTTTGCGGGAACAGGAGGTGTTCGTGGCATCGCTGGTGGCTGACAGTCAGGCCCAGGACAACACCGATAACGTACATCGTAATTTACATTATAATCTGAAGATTTGAGCCCGGCTTTTGTACACACATAGAGTGATCAGGAGTGTTTTAAAAAGTTTCGGATGTGTTGGGTTATTATATGTGTGTTGCAAGCCTCAAGACGAAAATATTTAAACTGTATTAATATTTTATTAATATTTATACTGTCTTATCGTATATTTTTAAAATAACTGACCTCTCCAATCCAATTTAATTTTTATCATTTAATTTAATTCAATTTTTATTTTAATGTAATTTATTGTTTTAATATTTTAACATTTTTATTGTGTCGATAATTTGTATTTATAATTTTTATGATTTTATTTTTAATACATTGACAATTTTATTATTTCGATTATGTTTTTATTTCAATTACGAAATAGTGGAAATGATTTCTATTTCTGTCTAGTAAATATCCTTACGGCTGATCTTGAAGTACGGACTTTGGGTCAGTAATCACTCGAAAAATAAAACATTGCGAGATATTGATATTTTACACCTGTGCTGAAACCCTTTGGGCAAAAAGTGTGAAAATTAAATAAAATAATAATTACGAAGCCTTGCACAAAATATTACAATAAATTTACATTCCCCTTTCCCTGCGTTGTTACAAGTGAAACAAACGTATAAACTTACTTTCACAGTTAATAATATTAATAATAATGTTTAGCAAAAATAAAATATTATATTATTATTTGTTGTGTTATGTAATACAAATGAATAGTAGTTTTACGAAGTTAATATATCCATATACAGGGTGGAAGTGGACCGCTCCCGAAAACAAAGACAGGGAAACCTACTAGGCCTACTTGTAATGATAGGTTAGAAAAAAAAATCGATTCGGATGGAAAAAATATTTTTTCACCACATGAGGTCGTTGAACTGTTGAACATATGATCGTGAGTTTTGAATAGATTGCGTCTTATTTCATCTGAGTAAAGTGACGTAGTTTTTATGGAATTATCGTTACATGGCACTGTCCTAATACGATGGAATGTGAAAAAAACTTAAAATTAGTTGTGAATAAAAAAAAAAAATTTCATCCGAATCGATTTTTTCCTAGCCTATCATTACAAGTAGGACTAGTAGGGTCACCTGGCTTTGTTTTCGGGAGCGGTCCACTTCCATCCTGTATATAAAATCAATGAATAAAATTTATTAAAACTTCAAGATGGCCGATGGTACCATGTTTTCTTAACACGCGTCTAAATTCGCATTCGGTAAGGTCCAGCAATATATAATAACGCAGTATGTAGTGTGTACTGTATTATAATTAATTGAATAATGCATAATACACACTGTGTTATTGAAAATTTCTAACATATTTCGATAAAACGGCTATAGTTATAGTTAGAGCAACTATAAATATTTTTGCATGAGAATAGCTGATTAAACTTGTCCCGTATCCTAAGAAATACGATCAGCACAATAGTTTGAAGAGTTCATATCATAAGATTCACGATTATATATATTAAAATGTATTACAAGAGTTGTTAATATAAAGATTTCTCCATAAACCAAACTATTTTTGGATTACGCTATCGCTTAACTGGCGCTACGGTAAATAAGAAAGCACTTTTAAGGTACGGCCAAACCTGCGCGACCAAAGCGACTGCGAAACGGGAGCGTTAGCCCCGCGACAAACGCTACCCGTGATATCTTATGGCGCCATGCACACCTAAGCGTCCACGACGCGACACTTATTTTTTCTCGCTACTCTTGTCTATAGCTGTTATAATTAAACAGTACTTCTACATTAAGGGATAATTTAAAATATACCCGTAGCTTTCTTTAATCTTATTCTATGCAAAATTCTAACGTGCGAAATCTAAATGTTTATATTTTTAATAAAAACATAAAGGAAATGCTTATCTCGTTACAAATGAATTCCCGTCCCAATACTTTTATTAATAAAAGGATGTACTTGATAATAAATTAGTTAAATTTCTTATTGTGATATGTGTCTTTCTAATATGTTAATACAACTAGTGAATATATCACTTTTTTACCTTACATAATCTTCTAAATAGAGGAAATGCCTCTATACGCCAAGTCAATCTCTTGCTTTCTTTTCTTCTCTCTCTATCTCTCTTTCTCTCTCTCTCTATCACATATTCGTTTAATATCTAACATATGAAATTATTATAATTTAAAATACAATACCAATTGTAAATGTTGCATGTCGAACCTTAGAAAGAGACAATCGACTAGTTTCGACTTCGTAGAGTGCTGTCTCTTTCGCAGACTGTGTGACGTTGTACGAGGCACTAACAGTCTAGTCAGATATCTATTCAAGCAATTATGATTTTTGTTATTAAATAAATGACACCTTATTTATAAGCTTATCTTCTAAATGTTTGGGGATTTAACAACTTGATTTTTTCCGAACTGAATACAACTGCTCTGTGCTATAGCACAACCTAGCTGAGGCCGCGGGTAACTGGACTGGGAATTAGTCTGTCACCCGAGTAAAGGCCGACCGTGTGTGGGCGGTTGGCGCCGTCGACACGTCGACTCAAGACGATACCCGAAAGGATAACCCGCCGAACGTGACACCAATGACAATCACCAAGTTCCGGTGGCACGTCCGCGCGGCATAGAGAAGTACATTTGCGTTATGAGATCGCAGGGCGGATTTTTCCATCGCCTGTACCAAAAAAAAAAGCACTTATACAGGGACTGGCGAACGTCTCGCACAAGCGACAGAAACAACGCTTTACGAAGCCGAAATTAGTCGATTCTGTTTCCAAGAGCCGATGTGCAAACTATTGCCACCTGTTTATGTTCAGATATGATGTCTCGTTTGAGATTATTATCAACATTAATTTAACGAAAGTATGAGGTGTAGTCAATAGTCAATAATATAATTGCAGCAAATAAAAGCATTTAACGATGTTTTTTTATAACGTCAATTGTAATTTTTCACTTTTAATTAGGTACTGGTGAATGAAACTATCAGCGTTCACGAACATAATATCAAATCCAGTTTGAATAAAAGATGTAGTTTGAAAATATATTGTGTTATGAAATTTTATCATATTTTTGAAATTATACCTCTTTAGGCCCGTTATGAAAAAAATATGAGAGTGAAATTTTAAGATGCGCGCGCATAACTGTAACACGAAAGTAACAGGTTGAAGTTGGCCGCAAAACCGTTCATTAAGTCTCGGCAAAAGCTACCAACAAAATAGAAATCGCACTTCTTTCTACAATCACAACACGTGTTTTAGTTTCATACAATTACGAATTATAAATGTGCTAATAAATTATATTCAGTAGTGATTTAAATTGAATATTTTGATTAATATTATTTATTATTCGTAAATATTAGTGAAAAAAAATATCCTATTTTTTTTACAGTCATTTTATTATTTTATTATAATTATTTATTTGCATGCAATTAAAAACTATTTTTTAAAGAATGCAAAGAAGTATAACTTCTCAGGCGCGTATTTCATTTTATATTTTGCATATAATATACTCACGAGCAATAAATTATCTTTTATTTTTATTATATATGATTAAATAAAATAATAAAATCTTAAGCAATAATTAATGAAATCTTAGTGCTATTATCCACTAGTTTTATTTTATTTAACTATATTTACAAAGATTACTTAGTGTTAGTGATTACTAGATGTGTCAAGAACGGATATGTCGATTCTACTCGACGTCTTTTCGTATTCTTATCAATAAACGTTTTCTCTTATTGAAATTTTTTCATTGTCTATAAATTATAAAATTAGATAAGAATTTTCCAATTTCTTAAAAATTTTCTATCCTTATATTAAAGTAGTTATTAAGAATATTTGTTTATTGAATATATTGATTTAAAAAATATATATTAAAGGCTTGAAATACGCATTTGTACACATCTAAATAAATCTGTTGGGCCTAATTTTAACTTTCATAGATGTTTGTGGAAATTTAATTAACAAATACAAGTATTCGTTAAAGTTATTATAACTTTAAAGGTAAAGAGACAAAACTATAAATTATTTGATGAATGGCCAGCGCTGGTGTACTGCCGTGCCATGAAGGTTGGTATCACCATTATCCGACATACTGTTTATCAAACAACCAATATTACTTTGATTGAATTATAAAGGCGATACATGGCAGAAATCCATTATTATCTTAAAATGGAGGAAAGGTGGGTCTGCCTTCCTTTCCTCCATTTTAAGACAAAATTACTTTGTAAATTCACAACTGTGCCATCATATTATATAGTAATCCCCCCTATATAACACTGTAGATTGGTGCCGCGTTATAAGAAACGCGTTGTAAGAGTATTCTCGTATAACACGATTGTATGACTCCATATAACGTGTTATGTATAAATGATTCACTTTTAACTTTTCTGGTTAAAGGGGATTTAAATAGAATATTAAGTAAACAATCTAGGCTATGAACGAAATATATACATACAATGTGTGGTATCCCCGTGTTATACGAGGGACTAAAATCGTATAATATGAAAATGCGTTATAAGAGTGCCGTGTTATAAGGTGGTTTACTGTATATTCATAATAATAATTTATATTTCTATAATTATATTTTCGATTTGTTAATTTATACATATCTGCCACAATATCTCCTCTAACTAGATCTATTTGCAGATTAAGTTGGGGCGCCGTTAGAGTGGTGCTCATTTTTGACATATTGCCGATTTTAATTCTATAAGACTCATTTCTCCATTTTTAATTACTACATGTTTAAGTTAAATAAAAATATAAAAGTTATTAAAATCTCCACTGTGATGCTTTCTGAGTAAGATATGTCATAGGAAAATATGAAGTTGTCTTGCTAGACCAGGAAAAGCTAAAAGCGGCATTTGATTACCAGTATAATTATTATTCTTGTCGTTGTTGCTTATTGCATAAAAATAACCATTCAGTTCAAATCAAAACCTCAAAAGCTATTGATTTTATTTTATAATCTTAATATATATAAATTACGCGTCACGTTGTTTGTCCGCGATGGACTCCTAAAGTACTTAACCGATTTTAATCAAATTTGCACAGCATGTGTAGTTTGATCTAACTTAAAAGATAGAATAGCTTCGATCTCAATTTATAGTAGCAATATTATTATATTGCAAATTATTTGTCTATTATTTGACAGTCACAATTATCTGTTATCTCCAAACGATTCTAACAGATGGTGGTATCTGTTGACTGGATTGAGTACGTATTTAATAGATAGCGCTGTATTAAATGTACAAACGTTTCATATAAACTACAATTTATTAGCATAACCACCACGTCTTACTGAGGCTACCTTGGCCACGGCCGAGTCTGCTAGTTAATATATATATATATATATATATATATATATATATATATATATATCTTATTTTACAATTAAAATATTTTATTTTACAATTATAATATTTTATTTTACATACATACATATCATCACGCCATATCTCTTGCAGGGTAGGCAGAGAGAACAGAGTGTCAGAGAACTCTATCCTTGCATACTTCACTCGCTTCCTCAACATTCATAATTCTCTTCATACACGCTCGCCGGTTTCGGAGACTCTTGACTCCACCTGCCTTCAGTACATGATCGATCTGGTCTAGGTAGGTAAGTCTCGGTCTCCCCCGGTACCTACATCCTTCCACTTTCGCATTGTATATCTTCTTAATCAGACGTTCGTTCGGCATTCTTTCCACATGTCCGAACTATCGGAGCATTCCCTTTCGCATCTTTACACCAATACTCTCTTTCATACCTATTCGGTCTCTAAAATATTATAATTGTAAAATAAACGATTTTACAATTATAATATTTTAGTTTACAATTACAATATTTTATTTCATAATTAAAATATATAAAAATCTGAATCGATCAAGCCAAAATATTACATCTTTATAACAAATCAATTTAAAGTTTTGTCTCTCACACACACACTCTGTCTTACTTCCTCCTTCACCGTTATCACGAATATTGTTATGCTATAAGTAATATTACTGAAAAGTAGTGAGAGTTAATTAAGTTTAGTGTATAAGATAAACTTAACCAACATTTTTAATAGAAATTCCTTTAGTGCATTATACTATAAGAATAGAATATTAGCTTTTTGTCGAGTGAATAAATATATTGATTGTTTAGATCGAATCTATGAATTGGCAACGAAATAGCTTACACACACACACACACACACACACACACACATATATATATATATATATATATATATATATATAGCAGGGCAAATTGAAACTGTCGTCAATTATGCCCAAAATGTCTCCTGTATGTCCATGCTCATGATTTGAAAAGTCGCAATAAAAAAACAAAATTAAAAACGTTATAAAATCATTTTAAATAGTTTATTTTATTCTCAAAATTATATTTGAAAATGAAATATTTTATAAGAAATTATATAAGACTTGGGTGTATGGGTTTTGTTTCCTTTGCCTGTCTGAGCAGGCGGACAGAACAAAAAATATGTTATTGATCTAATAATTAAAAACAACCATAAGTTGAAATTAGTGGCCCTCTTTTGTCATTTCCGAATTTTATTATGTTTCAATAATCTTTACATATGTTATTAATTAACAACGGTTTATATTACATGTTCAATTGTTGACATTGGGATATAGGTATTAAAAAAAATATTACTCGTTGCCAGTTCAAATTCGTTATGATAATTGACCATTTTCAGCTCAAAATTTGAATAAATACGTATATAAACTAACCAATACACACCAAATGATAGTGAGGTTTTTAGTAAATTTTACATATTATAAAATATTATAAGATAAATATTATACTATAGTTGAAATTATCACAGTGCAACGCCTGTTTTGTGAATTTGTAATTCTATTTTAACGTTACTTATAATAAAATGTTAATATATATTATATATATAACTTTTATATATAAAACAAATACATTGAATCTAACATAAATATTTGACAATAGAATACTGTCTTGATAGAATAACCATGCGCATTTGCATATATATAAATATAAAATATAAATTACGCATGGTTATGTGAAACTTATGTTTTATATCATTATATACAAAAATAAAATAATTGGCTGTTAAAATATATGATTCGTTTTTGTGTAAGCCTAATTAATTATATATGTTTAATAGCATTTCAAATTTAATAAAAAAAAAGAAATAATATATATTTTATTGGTATTTTATGAAATGTTTGTATATTATGGCACTATACACCTTTGCACACCATTTTGCTATGAAATACACTATTAAATACATCCATTTAATACTATCAAGGAGTTGTTGACGTCACCGAATAATGTTCATTCGTTTCTACAGTACATACTTTTATTTTCTTTTCATTTATTTGATATATTTTTAGTAAAAAATACTAAATACATAACATAATTACTAGAATTGTTTATAGTTTGATACAGTTCATTGTTTTTTCAAAGTTTCATTTATTTATTAAAACACTAATTTTCATAAAAAAATATACTAATTTTCATTATTATATTATAGAAATATCATTCAATTATTATACTTATACGAACTTTAATTAGTGTAATACGTTATACAATTATAGTACACGTAAACAAACCTTGCAGTCCACAAAATAAGTTTGTTGTGTTCGATGACCACACATAATAATCCTTTACTTTGACCCACAAATAAAGTATAATATTTTAGTTGCGACGTGTTCTCATTAAAATACAACGAAAATAATAAAATTATTTATAATCATATCATCAGGAACAAGGCGGTTAAGTAAGAATTTAATTGACATAGTAGAATAATCGGAAGGCTTCCTAACCTACCCTATGTACGACGCGAATAGACTTATTGTGGCATTACGCTAAGACAATGAAATATTATCCATGGAGTCACGGAGTAAGAATACACTTGATTCATAGCTTCGTGACCTATGTGTATTTTAAAAATAATATCGACCTGTGCAAACCCCGTCTGATGTCGTTTGGTCAACAATTGTATTCTCAAAGAAGGTTGACGTCAGGCAGGTTACAAATAGCGTCGCCAAGTAATTGGGATGGAAGTAGGACGATGTTGGTAACAAAGTAAGATTCAAGTATAAAACAACTCTCGCATGCGAAGGACAACTCGAAATAAAAATTATAATCCTTCTGGCTAACGTTGTATAATAGGCTACTTACTTTTATCATTTGGTTGTTCAACGTTGATGAAAATATTTTAACACAAAGCTAATTACAAGTTCTATTACCTGCAGCATCTCTGTTTTTCATCAAATAATCCATCGCTCTATTATGAAATTCGAATGAATAGGGATTCAATAACAGATCATTTATTTCGACAATTAAGATTTTGCACATATTGGTTTCGGCGTCCGTTTGAAAGATTAATAAATATAATTCATACGAATTGAGGTGCATTATAACTTATAACGCCTTGCTGATAGATAGTTAGATATTTTTTGGCAGATTATGGAATCTTAAATTCTTCTAACTCTAAAACTTTTGGTCTGCATTTTGCCTAATGTCTACAATCATGACCAACATTTAAGGTGCTATACCTTCCGCTATTGGGTACAATCCACAATTAGAGGAAAATTGACCTGCCATGTGGCATGGATCATCTGGACATCTGCTATCCGTTCCTTCTGGGGCGACGGAAGGGCTGCGCGTGGCCTTATAATCCACCGTATTCCCTCCCCATCGTCATTGGGCCGGCCACTATTACCGAATCCTTCACCTCCGTAGCCAGCCCGCCAGCTATTTAGACGAAGAGATTGCTTCGTTCCGAAACATTCACTTTCAAATTTGGCGGTAAAGCTTTCAATAAAATATTCTCAAATCATCCGGCTCTTATCCCAATTATTTGTGGCTGACGCAATATGTACTCCCCTTCCATCGGTACATATTGTATCATCATTTGCTTGACGTTAAACTACAACCAGCATCAGGAGGAGTTCTCTCAGGTCGATTTAAATCTCTTATTCGTCTTTTGCTACACCCACAATAATGAAGCTTAGTAGTAATAATAGCCACTATCGCACACCAAAAAATGCTTAAATACAAATCATTACACAAATGGAAACTGTTGAAGTTTAAAGCTTAAACATATCTCTGATTTAATTCACGTGCAAACACATCTCAGTTAAGCAACGACGTTAATTGGCAAATAAATAATATTTAAATGTATAACCATTAATAAATAATTATATATTAATAACACAGCGGCCTTATAAAGTTTACTTTATAATTAAAATATAATAACCGCCTTACGATCAATACCCCTGCAATAATTTTTTTAAATAATTAAAATCTACCATTTATAATTAAGCGATTAGATTTTAACAAATAGAAATATAAATCGTTTTTATTGATTACAAAATATAGTTTGCATGGAAAACTTTGTGTCCGCCATGACACATCATTCGTTCAGATAAATATAACCGGAGAACGTTTCGAGTCATATTGCCTTCTTCTAAAATTAAATGCTCTGTTAATTTTTTCTATGACGGTCGTTTTCAATAGCACTTCTATATAATGTATGTAATTATTATACACTCATTTGCAAAAAAAACGGGCACCTAAGCAATGAACCATTTCAAATGTTAATATTTCTTTGTTTGATAATTATAGGTAGTTTTATCCACACAATTTGGTAAATTAATAAGAAAATAATCGTTTTCATCAGTATTTCATAAAATTTAGATACAATTTATGGGAAATAATGCTAAACCTCGCTAGTAGTGTATATTCGCTAGTAGTGCATATGCTCATGAAGTAAAAATAAAAAAGTTTTTTTGTTTGTTTTTCTTTAATAAAGTAAAAGCAGATAAATGTTTAGTATCGAGTGTGACCCCCTCTAGCTAAAATCACAGCTTGAATTCGTCTGGGCATGCTAGCGAGTATATCCCGGATACTTGCTTGCGGAATACGTTCCCACTCCGCAGTAATCACATTCTTCAGCTCTCTGATGGTCTGCGGAGCCGGGTGTACTGATCTCACACGCCGTTTCAGAACGTCCCAGACATGCTCTATGGGATTGAGGTCGGGACTTCGAGCTGGCCAATCCAAACGACGAATGCCGACCTCTTGCACATACGCATTAACATCGCGGGATCGGTGGGCGCGAGCATTGTCGTCCATAAAAATCGAGTCTTCACCTAGAGCGGCCAATGCGGGTTGTGCATGAGAAATTAGAACTTCCGTTATGTATCGATGCCCAGTCAGTGAGCCGTTTTCAATGAAGACTAACTCTGTACGATCCATTGAATTTATTCCTGCCCAAAACATAACAGAGCCCCCACCATAAGGTGTGATTTTTTCGAAACATGCCTCTGCAAAGCGTTCTCCTTGTCTTCTTAGCACTCGCCGACGTCGATCTTCACCGAACAGAGATATCCTGGCTTCATCAGAGAACAAAACCCTATTCCAATCGTCTTGAGTCCATGATTCACAATTTCTAGCGAACCTAAGCCTGTGAACTCTGTGCTCACGGAGTAATTTGGGGCCGCGGGCCGGGCGGTGACTGCGTATATTGGCAGCGAGAAGCCTCCTCCTGACCGTCCATAGACTAATATGCACATTTCTTACTTCTTGGAGGTTGTTCTTAAGATCCACATACGAAGATTTGCGATTTCTCAATGCGCGACTCACAAGAAAACGATCATCCCGTGGTTGGGTACATGGTTTTCTTCCAGAACCAGGCCTTCTCTCGACGGAACCAGTCTCCTGATATCGCTGCCAGATCCTTTGGACTGTCGAGCGACTAACATTTAGCCTCCTAGCCACGAAACATTGGCTGCAACCCTCTTCAAGCAGCGCGATAATTTTGGTAGCTTTTACCACTTTATCTACCATTTTTGATACAGCCAAACAGCATTAAATAAAGCTTTGACAGTCAAGGATATGAAATTAATCGATAAAAATTGAATAAAAGTTATGAAAGTCGATGTTAACTTCTGGAACTTCGCGCCAAAAATGTAGGATAAAAAGGGGTTTTCTGTAAAAATGAACATCAAATGAAAAATTGAATTTAGAACGTACTTTTTTAAATACCACAGCATTTTTAAAACCGGCCAGTAACGTGTACAAACGATTGAAACCTTTTTGGTATTGTATCTTTTTAAATATGAATGAAAATCAAAACCGCCCGTTTTTTTTGCAAATGAGTTTATATAAATGTCGCCAAATTATTTTTCATATAGCATCACTATTTAATAATGAATGAATAATTATATTGACACTTCCGTTACTGTATTCGTTTCTGATATTTACATACCTGTTTCCGTTTCTCTTATTACATTTCCGTTGCTTTATTAATCTTATATACTTGTCTAAATAGTAATTCGTGATTGTAAAATGATGTGTTTGTTTGATATAAAATATGTATTATATATCCGCTGTGTGTAATTTATCCAAATATTGAGAACGGCCGTCAGCTAGCTTTGTCAACTTAGTGAATTTAGATTATAGTGGCTTTCTATTTTGATGCGGTGTTCCAAATGTAACTGATCCTCGCGCCAAAGTTATTGTGACATATAATCTAATAGCCTGTTTGCCGGATTGATGACTGTACTTGGGTAAATATATGCATCGGTCCAGAGATCCCGTAAAACAATTTGCCTTCAACACATAAATCGCCTTACAATTTATGAACTTCCCACAAATTGTTATACCATCGTCGTTTTTACAGTTAATAATAGTGTGCCCAATTAATTAAATTCATAAAAGTACAATGAATTCAATTACGTATGTGAGATTTACATAGCTAATTTTTATACAATAATTTACTAGTTTTAAGTATATTGTAATTCAAATATTTCGTAATATAATTATTTAACCCCACAATAAATACTGTTTCGAATAATGTCGTTTGATTTTATCGTTACCTTTTTATGAACCATTAAACAATTTTTACACATTTTATTTTGTTTTTTTTTTATTTTGATCGTCGCAGGAGGACTAAGGTGCCTCACGTCCAACAAGCCATCGTTATTACAGAGATTTATATCTACCCAGTATAATTATAATTGCATACAGTTATAATTATACAGCATACAGTAGAATTTGTACCAAAAAATATCGGTCAAAGTTTTATAAACTATTATGAATATATAAATTTAATTTTGACCCATATTTTTTGATACAAATTCATTGCCAGTACAAAATGAAAATGATTTTATATATTTTTTTTTTATTGTTTATGATAAGTTATTATTATTATTTTATTACTTATGTTGGCAAACGAGCAAGCAGCACACCTGGTGGTAACTGTTACTGCCACCCATGGACCTTTGCAATAACAATATAACCCAACCTAAACATACACAGAAAGTTGGTCTGCCAGTTCTCTCGCTCGCCGAACGAAGCACGCCAGCACAATCCCACTTATCAGTCGTTAATTTTCTGTGAGAGTGCGATACTACACCAAACGGACCGGCCCCCGATTGTGGACAGATAACTGTCAACAATGTAACCGTACTACTACTTACAGTGCCTATTAAACATTAAATTTATGGTAATTATTATATTATGACAATTTACTAGTTTATTTATTAAGATAAAATAAGGTGCCTCTTATAAATCCATAATTAGTATTAGGTACGCCCTGGTAAGTATGCCTGCCGGAACCTTCTCACTGTGACGTGTACCGCATTTCAATTCGGTGGTAGCTTGATAGATTTGTTAGTTTTTAAACTAGTAACATAGCACTAGACGTGCCTACATTGAAACGCGAATGGTATTACGCTTAGTCCACCGACAGATATTAACTTGAATTCGTTATCTACTTCATATCGCTTATATCCGTACGTGTTTACCTAGATCACCAAATCGAACCTGAGCGATATATACCCATGGTTATTGCTTTCGTTGAATGTGCCTGTGCTATTGAATAAACCATTCTCCAAAATTCCAATCGTATTTCTTTTCATACGAGATAGCTCTCGTATCTTCATATGATTATATATTGCATATAATTTATAAATATTATGGCCGGACCAAATCTCATGCGGCATTCGGTCACGAGTTAACCACTAGAGCAGCCATCACTCACCTCAACTAAATTACCAAGAAAGAAGAGTACCAGCGTAAGACTTTTCAGTGATCATGATCAAACCATACTCTCGCCGCCCTCCACAACAGTAGGGAAATTAATCTAATATTCAACGTTGGTCAAAAGTGTTAGTATAGTCTTTTATGACAAGTTTTCCTTCTCTTGACCAGACCGTTGCACAGTATCCATGCTTTTTGATACCTGCATCGTGTTCAGCATAAATTTATTTCCGATTTTATAGATGGACAGATATGATTCTTATCATTAATTAAAATTAAAATAAAATTCATTATTCAAACAAAAACTTTATTTCTAGAGTATAATAAAATAGAAAAACAAACAATGCATTTTAAATTTACAATTCTTACTTGCAATCGTGATGTCATTTCAGTGGTTCTACATGTGCATTATGAAGCCAATTTTATTTATAGTCGTTCTATTATTCATAAAATAAAAAGTCGCTGAACGCTCTATGGAAGGGAAAACTTTTACGCATCTTGTGTAACTAATACATTTTTTAAAATAAATCGACTTTTGGCGGGAACTTGAAGGCGTCATGACATGTGGTGTTATGTCATGTCTTACCGTTTAACGTGTCATATTAATCTGAATGGTATTTATGTAATATAATGTAATGAAAATACTAAAGCGTAGTGTATATGATATAAAAGTGCTTTAAAATATTTGTTTCGCACCAAAATTCTGAGAAGATATTAATAACAGTGGGCCCATAGCACTATTGAAGACGTTGTGTTGTGACATGTGACTTACTGAAAGTTATTTAAGTTGAAAATCGATAAAGATATGTCCTCGCACCTTTGCCAAACGCGTTAGAAAAGTAAACACTAGTTATTGGCAAATTTATAGTAAAACTATCGCCAAGGCGCTGGCCAATTGCGGTGTATATAAAATTGTCTAACTTTTGGAGTCGACGTGTGTATTGATCACTTTCTGATTATTTTATTAGTCTCTATTAGTTTATTAATATATGATGTTACCTATCACGAAATAAACAATTTAATTCTCTTCCTTAATAACGCGTTGGCTGTCAATATAATAAATATTAAATATTTGTACTTTTTTTTTAACTCGGCGTTAAAATGCTTCGGTTTTTAAATATTTAGAACATACACTAACATTAGACGTTATCATGTAGAACCATTTAAAAACAAATACTTAAAACACTTGATTATATAATAATGCTTAAGTTATACAAAGAAATAAAATAATAAATGACCCTTGATATCTCGTAGAAACAGTGAACTTCATACTTGAACAGTAGAGGTACAGAAAACTGTTTTAAATCAATCAAATCGGTAATCTTGTATAGAAAGAATATAATCACCACTGTAGCTCAATAAACATATACATCTATTTATTTAATTAATATTACCATTTAAAAGTATAAAGCGATTTCATAGGTCAAATGAGTCTTATAAAATCAAAACCTGCAAATAAACATTGAACAAATAAACTAGATTTATACGTAAAAAAAATATTGTCAGAATTTGATGCTGGATAGTTACTTTGACTAGATTTTTGATAACATATCATCGACTCTGACATTAAAGAGGAAATGCAGTAGAGTTATATTATATATAAATTCCTTAAGTGACCCTGATCATAATTTCATTTCTGTGAACTGGTTTTGACTCTATACAACTCAGATGATAATTCGTTACGAAGCCCGTTCGCTTACAGTTCGATAATATGACATTTATTTACGTAAAATAATGAATAATAAACAATATCTGTATAGAAATTGCATTTAGTTGCGATTGATTTCTAGTTTAGTATTGTTTTAAACTATTTCCCAAACAATAGCAAAGCATCTGTCTTGTAACAAATATGAAATCCTAAAAAAATCGAATAAAAATACTGTAATGGTAACCTAGTGGGAATACAATTCAGGACCTTTTTTGCCCGTAGGTGACGTAAAAGACGACTATGGGAGAAAAATATGTAACATCGATGAAAAAGTAGAAAAACTTGACACAAGAGCCTACAAATCATCCGATAAAGCAAGTAAATTTCCCCGCCAATTGTAAGGAGACCCACACCTAATAGTGGAACGGTAATTAGACTAACTTTAATAAAAGAACAAACACGTGTAGATGAAGTAGATTATCCATGACACAAAAATATCGCACGTAAATAAATTAGATTGCATTCTATTATAGCATTACTTATTATTCTTATTTTTCGTAGGCCATTTTAAATATACATATTATGTATACATTAGTCTATAATTAAAACTAAAATTTATTTTTGATACAGTTATACTATATAAACATTTGTATTAAAAAAAAAACATCATAGGAACTTCTCGGATGCGTACAAATTATTTAAATTACATGTAACAATAGCAAATTAAAATAGATTTAATTTTTCAATTATTCATCTCAGCTCATATATGTCCCACTGTTGGGCTCGGGCTTTCTCCATAATGGGCAGGAAGTTGACCTACTATATCACGCTGATCTGACGTGTTGGTTATTAGATTTAATACTATTACGTAGATCAAATAGTAACCTTTACGTGATAAATTATGATTTGTGTAAATAACATTCAAAGGCAAATGCAGTAAGATTCGTAAATAAAACGAATCTATTTCATACGTACAATACTTAACAAAATAAAGTTAATTTTTAATTAGATATTTATTTATTACTTCAGATTTCTTTAGTTTTATGTTCTAACTATTATGAAACATTACTTGTGCTAGTAATTATTTCGCATCCGAGTAAACAATATAAAACATATCTATAGTTATTCATCTATGTAAATACATACATAATAATACAATAATAGTCTTATCAAAAATTTTGTTAATTTTTATTGGAATGTTAAGTTCATATTATATAATTTAAAATGGAATTAAGGTATCTTAAATATATAGGTATATTTTTAAACGAATTTGGATAATTATAGACAAAGATTTAAAAAATCACAGGTATGATTTGATGAATTTTTAAGTAGATGATGATGTTTTTTTTAAATTAGTAATATACAAATCGCTAAACAGCCAAATTTGGATAATAATAACATGAAATAATTTAAATAATAGTTAAGATAGAGCATATAAAATGATAAATAAAAGAACTAACACTGATAATTGATAATATTTTTCTGATTTTTATACACTTTATAAAACTACATATTCATTTACAATTCTGAACACGACAACTATCTATGGAGTTTGTATTTTTCAAATCATAATTGATCGGGCAAAAGATCCATTTATTATTTTAAAAATGATTTAAAAGAGAGGCCGCGGGCACGTGAAAACATTAAGTTAGTATACAAATAATTTTTCACAAGATTAAGTCAAACTTTGTGCAATCAAAATTTTATTTTTTGCTTTGATGTTATACTTTTTTGAAAATTGCGCCAGTGACGGAAAGTTAAGGAGCGAACGGTTGACATGTGATGAGACGGAATGAAAGTAATGTTGTGAGGAAAGTTTTAAGTATGAATGTTGAAGGTTTTAGGGGTAAAGGGAGACCAAAGAAAATATGGATGGATTGCGTGAGGCATGATATGGATAGACAGGGAGTGACTACAGAGATGACGTCTGATAGAACTGTATGGAAGCAGATAACATATTAGAAATTGGAATAAGAGCAAAATGATGATACTTAGCCTTTACACTCGAAGGGGTAATTAGAAGTGAGACATTTCTATACTTTAATTTTTGCTCTTTGATAGAAATATAATATTTTTGTCAATAAACCAATGAAAGAGTGCATTTTAATGTCAAGTATAACATATTTTTGACAGATTAAAAACAAAATTGTAACAGTATTATTTGAGCACAGCTTGATGCTAATGCTTTAGACTGATATTACAAAAGCTAATTATTAATTAAACTTACATTTAAAAAAGTTAATTAAAAACTTTAATGACAGGTATATATCCGCTTGGAAGTATGCGTATAAGCGCCATAAACGTATACGCCATTATAAATGCATACTAATCGTGAACTAATTACGTAAATACTAATCACGTTTGCCAAATTCTTTTCTCGAAGCCTAACATATAGGAACACCTTAATTTTGTCGCGATATAATCCTTTCTCGACTATCAATTGCTTTTAGGCTTACCTAAGTCTCTTAAGACGTCTCAAGAGTGTCTCTTGAGACACTCAAGAAATTTAAATCAGTCTAAAATTGACAACTTTACGCGCTTGACCCGCTACGGTAGTGAGCAGTACAGTAGCTTTTATACACCCGTCTCAATGGTGGTGCGAACATTTATTTGGGCCGGCTATCATTAAGTCTCATAATTTAGCGATGTCTTCATCCCTCCAGGATCTGCGTCCTGCCCTATATACGAATCTAGTAGCATGTGTGTACCGCCCTATTTACGATTCTAGTAGCGCGAGAAAGCGAAGTCATATTGCCTACTCGTTTATTCGCGTTACAATAGCGCCCTAGCCTCGCATAACCTATATAAGAATAAAGATGAATAAGGAACTGTAGTGGACATGTTAGTATCCAGTTTTATTTATTTTATTGCTATTCGTTATGAGTTTGCGATCAATGTAAGTCGCACACCATAAGGCACATGCGAATACCAGGCGTGTTCAACGTGTGCGTGCGTCCATGCAAGTTGTTTAACTTAAGTCTTAAACTTGATAAAACTGTTTATATGTTATAAATAACTAATATAAATTCTAATTCGTTTATAATTTACCACTAAAAGGACAAGTTTTATGTAGGTATTATAATTAAACAATTAATATAATTTTGTATATAACATTTTTTTCTTTGTTGAAATAAGACTAGTATTCCACTAGTCTAGTAGTAGTACGCGACGGTAAGTAAGGAAAAAAATATATTATTCTGTATATAACATTTTTTTTTTGTTGAATTAGACTAGTCGAATGCAAGGTAGAATCAAGAAGCAGAATAATGTACTTTTAATCTGTTTATTTTATAAAAAAATACTGATAATGGTTATAATTATAATTTTATTATTACTGTAAGTTTATTTTTCTTATTTCAATGAATGAGTAGTAACAATAAACCATTCAAGGTCAGCAATCTAAATATCAGTCCAAGGGCAAGATGTCATTCACGATCACAATATACCATACCCCATATCAATTTATATATTTTATATGAAATTCTCAAGTAATAAAACGTAATATTATACAACTGAATAATTATTTGCTATTCATTTAATTTGCTATAGTTTATCAAAAACCAAACCTATTGAGTATTTTTTTTTTTTTTTTTTTTTTTTTTTGAATTGATTGATAATATAAGAATAATTACGACCATCCTTTCAATCACAGTAGCTTACATAAGATATGACTAAGCGATCGTGTGAATTGTCTAACCACCAGTGGGCTAAATTTTGGATAAACTGGAATTTAGATGAATGGATTTTTAACAATCAAATTGGAGCATTACAAGACCCCTGCTAAACGGTCTATAAATCAATCCAATAATTGACTTTAGTATAAAGGTGACATCTAAGATATTTAAAAGATATAGAATTATACAGCATCGTGCAATTGAACCAATAGAAGCTGAAATCGAAGAAATTTTAAATTTAATTAAGAGCAAAATTGGGGGTGCTTTTCTCAATAATTTCAATGTTATACAAGACTAGACCTCTTTCCAATTAAAAAAAGCAATATAGATTTTTAATGTGGAATACTTTAAGAGATGGTGGAAATTTATTTTGATTTATTGCTAATAGCTAAAATATTGTTAAGTCCTTATAAAAATTAAATATAAAATTGTTTATATTATAATACATACAAATAGTGTAACGGATAATAGATCTTGGAAGATTATGTGTGGAAATATACAACTATAAAATGAAGCCAGTTTTACGGTGTAACGATTTGCTATTTAATTTAGCTCATTTGATAAATTTTCATACAGTTCATCTTTTAGGTATTTTTACATAAATAGTTTTGGTATATTACATATATATTTTAAAGTAATATAGATATTTCTATGTGTAATGAAGTTGTAAGTGTTTTAAATGAAATAAGCACTCGAATAGCTAACTCTGACGGCAAAGTAGGAGGTAATACCCTCAAATGAATAAATTAAACTTCTAAAGATAACAAAAGCAAAAAAAAAACATAACATTAATTAACAAATATAATGTGATTTTATTTAATATAACATGTTATTTAAAAAACTCTGTATTTTATTTAAAAATTATTATATTAAGTATAAAATATTAATATATTAAAAATATTGCTCTCATAGAAATATCTTCATATCCTCGAGAGTTTCATATGATTTGAATACTTAGTTAAGTGGACTATAAATGTCATTTCTTTTGAAATGTTTAAATTAATTAATTATTATTCACGTTTAATCATTTTTTATTGTGATAATATAATAATACATAGTACTATTTCATGTTACAATTACAGTAAATTACGACTAGACTAGTCTAATTTAAAAAGACAGCTGTGTATAATATATACAGTATTTCTTTTTGCTATCGTATTAAATATAATTGTAGAAAAAAACCGAGAACTATAAATAAAATTGTGTACAAGTTATTATAAATTTATTATTTTTTATATATTATAGTAATATTTTTGACTATATCGCTACTTTGCGGCAATAATGTTACAAACAATTAATTAATTAGCGATGTGCTCACCATAAATTAATTAAGAGTGAATCCAAAATATTATTATATTAGCTGAAATTATGAATGATTTTCAATTAATTAAGACTGGTTTCTCTTTCACCTCTTTAACAGTGCCAATTGCAAATAGATATAATACGTATGCATTAATCACTACTAAAAATGTTAAATGGAATCTATATAACTCGAACCTCTTAGTCTAAATTAAGTTGTAATCATTACTAAGTTGAAAAGAAATGCCCTACCAAGGAAATGCACTAGCTGCCGTTACTAGTACACTTATATGTATCTCGAGTTATTTAGACTTTGTAACTCGAACAAAATGTTATTTCTTTACGAGGTATTGATAGTACATATTATTACTTTATAACTCAAATTTCAAAAAACAAGCGCCGTACATCGTAGATAATAAAATATAATGATATCATACATAGCAATAAAATATAAAACGAATGTTCTGTGTTTCTAATATATTATTTGTATTTGGTCCACGTGCAGTCGAAAAACATATTCATTAAACTTTCTAATCAACTTATATATCCATATACCTCGCTAAGTCCAATTTCAGCATTTACATCCTCTCTATGTCAAGTTGAATACTAATTAACTCGAATATTTTGTACATTTCCGTTGTCATTCGAGTTATCGAGATTTCACTGTGTATATTATATATAGTCTATATTTATCTCGTTCGCTGTTCCGTTTATATATTCAAAACAACAATATATTAAGGCATTTTATTCAATTCCTTCAATTGTATCGTGACAACTATAACTTTTAATGTAACTAATGTACATATTTAAAACTATTTCATGTCTACATTCATGGTGCGGCAGCACGGAGTCTTCTCTTTCCAGCTGGTGCAGGTCTTGTCGGGGCATGTTTGCTTCGGCAAGTACCTGTACACGATCGCAAGGAGGGAGTTGACTCCATCCTGCCAACACTGCGGCGGTGACGAGGACACGGCGCAGCATACTCTCAAGGTTTGTACGACCTGGGCTCAGCAGCGTAGTGGCCTCGTCGTGCTATTGGTGCCGATCGCTGAGCGGCCGTCGTGAAAGCGATGGTCGACAGCGAGAGGAACTGGGACGCGGTCGCCGCCTTCTGCAAGACCGTTATCTCGTAGAAGGAAGCGGCGGAGCGAGTCCAGGAGAATTGCCTTCATGAGAACTCGCGCTGCCGCCGGCGCCTGGGGCGGCGTAGGGGTGAGTAACTGCAACTCATGCCGCCCAAGCCGAGGCAGGGGACGACCGGACCAGGGATTAATTTGGTCGCCTCGGAGTGAGGCCACCGCGTGAGGACGACGCCCCGACATCGAGACTTATTGGTCGAGATGACGGGGCGTCGACTCGAGAGTATACCCGCGAGGGTAGACCGCCGGGTGAGCCACTGAAAAAAAAGACCGTGTTCCGGTGACCCATCCGCACGGCGTCGAGAGGTACGCTGTAGGGCGGGTCTATGAAGTCACACGCCGCTTCTTTCGTCACCCCGGACGGGCGGCGGAGTGTGAACACTCCATAGTCCGCAGCCCAGAAAAAAAAAGGCTACATTCATATGAATCCGTAATAATAACATACATGGCTTCCAGACATCACATCGGAACCATTCAAATTGCAACAGCAATTTGATAAACTTCGAATTTAGAAGAATGTATATTAATTTATTTTAAATTATTCACACAAGAATTTTTTTTTTCATAAAAATCATGAAGTTGTGAAAGTAATACAATTATTTTATTAATAAACTATAAATTTAAATTTTGTGATAAATATATTCACGGGCGCCATATATCAGTTGCCCGTTACGAAGTCAGAACCGTTGTATTTAGTTATTTATAATTAATTACCTAACAATACTATAATGATCTATATTTAATCTCACTTCAGTTACAATGTTTGCATTAAAAACTACATACAGTTAAATATATGGACATAATTCGTATGCTTTATTTATTTTTTATTATATTAATAATTTATGTTGGCATTAAAATATAACAAAACATATGTTACATGGGAGATTTTGGAGGAGGAGGGGGTATACAATGGCTTTAAATTAGCGAATCTGAATTACCCTGTTGTCAAAACCTTTTTTTTTAAATTCCTCTCATAAGTTTCTTTTTTAATTAAATGTATTGTGGGGTCAAAAGGCTATTGAAAAATCCTTCCAAGCTCTCTTCAAACTCAAACTTTGGAGTTATACATGGGAAGTTAACACAATAATAGTGGAACTAAACCAGTTAAAATAGATTTTCTTTAAAATAGAAATCAAACATTAATTCTTGCTTTAAATATTTTAAATAAAAAATATTAATATGTATATTATTATAATTTTGGGCGTAAAATAATTGTATATTATTTTAATTTATCTATTCTATGCTTGAGAGGTTATATATCGACTATAAGATAAATACCCACAAACATTGTACACGCAAAAATAGCTGCGTTTCATTTTATCTTAAGTATAAAATCAATTGCGTGCAATTATAAACAGTGGTAACGCTCACAATACGTTAAAATACAATAATTTTGAATACCAAGTGGTGACTGTTGCACATTATAATGAACAATTTTAAGCTGCAAATAATTTGATCAATTAAATTATATTTTTATTTCATCAAAATAATTTTTAGATTTTCTTCTTATTATAACATTATATTATTATGTATATAAAGCGATTTCTAAACACTACAAATTATTAAATTGATCGAGAAATATAAATATAATTCAAAAATGTGCGTTCATTTTTTGTTATCTATAAGATTAATGTGTAGTAAGGGAATATGTAGATTATCTATAAAATACGTATATACGCGAGTGAAAGCCAAAAGCTACGTTATAGAAGACTTGAAAATTTTAAAGATATATATATATATACACACATATGTACGTATGTTTGTATATATACATACATACATACATACATGTATACATATACCTAACGTTTATTACAAAACCAAAATCAGCATCTCCCAATGCTATCGTTTTCATTTACAATCATCGAAAGCAAACGATTTTCTTCAATCAATAAATATTATTTTAATTTCACAATTAAATAAGTCTTACATAATTTAAAATTTAACTAATATACATACATATATCTTTATATACAACACAATTCTTTTGTACGTCTGTATGTGACTGAACAGATTCTAAACGGCTAGATACATTTGATGTATTTTTACGTGCGCTCAGGTGGATTCAATTTACCTATACCATATGGCAGCGCCATGCTGCGATCGATTTCCACAAATTTTACTTCATTTTTTTTAGGTTTGAACAACGTCTTTTGGGCCACTAATTTGGCCCTTATAGTTTTTATGATGTTGGATCTGTTGGTATATAATTACAAAGCATAATCCGATAAATTAAAATTGGTAATAGCGACCATAGCGTAACAGAGCACAAATAAAAAAATAAAAATGCTAACTTTGTATCTACCTAGCATCACGGCGTTTCAATACTTCGAACAAAACATTACTATCTACATCACTTTCCTCGCTAGCCGGCCAATTCTGTTCATCTAATAAAGGCTTATCGTAATCATCTTTGGTTTTACACTTGGATCTGATCTCGAAGTCATTGTTGTCGATAATGCTGACAGTGCCAGCGACTGACCTGATGAAGAGAACTTTGTGTATGATGTGACCGATGATGCCGAGTAGACAGACGGCTAGGCCGACCACGTTTATGGGTGATAGGACATCACCGCTAACCTCCACGGCAAGGACTAGTATGCACATTTCCTGCAACAATTGAATTAATAATTACAAAAAGCTCGTTCATGGCATATCTGTACGGTAACGGAGTAAGTATACAATTCATCACACCCTATCTCACCCGAACTTCTACGTGATAAAATGGCATCAGATAGAAGTATATTCATGGTCAAAAGAAGAGTAAGGAACTTTGTATTGTACGCCCATTCATCGATCAGCTCGTTTACGTACGCTATTCTATCTGTCCAAGAGAGAGATAATATAACAACCTCAAAAATTGAGAAGCGAATTAATTGCATTCATTCTTGCCGGTGGCGATAACGTTGTCACCGTAGATTCGCCGAGTAGCGCGGCAGCTTCACAATATTCCATTGTCATCCAGACAAGAGATACAGTGCAAAAACTACACAACAGTATCCAACATGCCATGGTTGCCATCTCCAGGCATATCTAGTATGCCTGGAGATGGCACCTGCACCTACTACACAGACACCCGTGAAGATGCCATCTGGAAACTCATGAGGAAGTCTATAGATCAGGACCCTACTATACTGGAATACATTAAAAAGATGGCAATAAAACATAGAGACCAAAGGGTAATACAAGAGCTCGGATTGACATCACAATAAAAACCAACAATTCATACATGAAGTATACAAAGACCTCATCAATCACAAGTTCACAATAAATTAATAACGCAGAATCTCTTTAAAAATACATATAAACCATCATAAATGTACAATATCAAAGCCACTTCAAGAAAAATTGAATTATATAACTTCGACTTCAACATAACGACTAAAATATACAACATAAAAAAGGCACGGACAAAAGTCTGTGGACCAATAATTTATCTAATAAAAAAAAAATATTCCATTTAACAATGCAATATACAACACGACAGAATTTTATTATTGAGGTTCCAAATGTTCCCTTAATGCCCTACCAAGGATTAAACAGGTCTTTAGCTCTCTACTATACTGTTAACAATGCTAGCTGAATGTAAATTGTGAAAATTTTTATCTACGTTGAAATAGTCACTGTATTTGGAAAAAGTTATTAATGAAATTTCGGCAACGGAGCCAGTTCAGTTTAAACCAAACAGTAAAAAGTCACAAGTCTTTTTATCGTAACTAACAGAAGTAAAGTCAGTAGTGAAGTCGTTGCCTTTAATTGGGCGCAGAGAGACAAACTAATAGTTCCTCTGGGAATATTGGCAGAACATGAAAATACATGTCAAGCACTGGTATATCATATTTAATACACTTTAGCATTTTCTCTGTATAACATTTTATAAAATATCAGCTAATTTAATCAATACAATACTATAAAACATTAAAATATTGATTAAAATTTAAGAGCGCCGCATGAAATTTCCACATTCCCGCCGAAATGCCTCATAGTTATCCAAATTATGGAGTTTGCACTTACCCACCATATACCTTGCAATAACAAACATATTTTTTTTAATCCAATTGCCATAGGAACGCAATAAGAGAATATACATCTCACCTTAATAATTCCAGATATGGAAAGCGTAAGACTAGATGTATATGTGACTACGAGGAATTCACTGATTTCCATCGCAAAAGCAATTGTCGCTCCGACTGTCACCTTCAAGATTGTGGGCATCAACACCTCAGGACTTAACTTCTGCAGATATTCGAAACATGTCAATCCTGTAAATAAACAAAGTGCTTTTTTAATTCGTTTTTTATTTTTTTTTAATTTTCGGGGCTATTACGCTAGCTAATAAAAATATTTTGCTGGGTTTCTAGAAAACTTTTTGATCCGTCCTGGGTGGTACCACTCCCTCGCAGATAATAGACGCCTGAGCAGTGGCAGTGTGCTGCTGCGAGAGAGCCGGCAGCCCAACTTTCTGGGTGGGTTTGGGATTTTTATTAGTAGGCAGCAGCCCGGGTGTTGCAAGGATCCATGGGCGGCAGTGACACCATGACCATTAGGTATGCATCTTGTACGTCTACCACCAAAAGCAATAAAAAATCTCATCTATAATCTATAAAAGTATTTTCCTCTCAGCTCAAATATGTTCCATTGCTGAAATAGAGCATCCACAGCAGTTTCAAATTGACTTACTGTATTACGCTGGCCAGACAACTTGGTATAGTTCCACTGCCAGAGAAGGCAAACTCCTTCTCTGGCAGTGATGTTATCCATTGGCGTTCTTTATTTGTATTTTACGATCACCACCAACCCAACAGGAATGTAAGATGTCGTGACAATTGTATTCTTACTTCGTCACTATATGATACTTGAAATATGAATAACAGCAAAGCAAATAAGATATGATAAGGGAATGAATTAATTAACAAATTCATGTATTAATTATGTTAATTGGTGACGTAGTGACTGTTGTATTTAGAATTTGAAGTTTGTAACCATTTGTTGTATCATGGATTTGGAAAATCCATTAAGAAATCTAGGAACATAGTCTATTGATTATACTAGCAATTCCTGTCCCTTTTTTGGCAGCGGCCTGTGGTATGATCACACGCTGCTCGATTCGTCCGGGACAATAAAAAGAACGGCGAGCGAGCCCATAACCCAAGTACCTATCAAAGCCGTGCAAGGATAGAGTTCTTCGGCACTCTGTTCTCTCTGCCTACCCTGCAAGGGACATGGCGTGATGGTATGTATGTATGCTAAATCTCAGTAAATTAAATGTAACATTGACGATATGTACAATACACTCGTAGGATTTGTACATAATCCCGGTATCAAGGAATCAATACCGGTGGGGAGTCCGAATCGTGACGGCGAGGCAATACGGCAGATTATAGAGTATGCTACCCTTCCGTCGCCCCACACGATTAGGAGCGAGTATGACCAGACCATAGTCTGTCAAAAACAAAAACATAGTCGATAAAAAAAGACTAGCCTGTAAAAAAGGATTTACACAACATCATCATCATCATCGACGTCGTCATCATCATTCATCATTCACCTACTCTTAGCCTAATTACTTGTGGTCGACGCAACATGTACTCCTGTTCCATCACACATATTTCAATAGTTGTTGGCAGTAGTTTTATGACTGGCCGCCTAGCTGACGTCAACCCTCCATGGGAATGTAATTGTTGGGCATCAGGTGGAGTTGGCCCAGGTCTATATAAAGCTCTTAGTCGTCTTTTAGGACATCCACGAGCAAAGTAAGGGTTGGTAGTATTCGTAACCGCTATCACATAGCAAAAAGGGTTTATACATATCAGATTATTTGAATTTGTCCCTTATACTTCCAAGTCTAAGGGCAGTTACAATTAAAAAACTAAAATTATTTACCTTCAAAAATACTCGTAAACAGTAGCAAGGACACGAACATGAAGGGTTGGACGTGGAAGACCATATCCACGGGGTTGTGCAGCCCCAACTTGTATTTCTGCATCAGCAATTGTGCGAAGGTCCACCGCAAGCCAGCGGCGAAGGATGCGATGAGTAGGAAACCGAATCCCAGCGGGTCGAATTGAGTAGCTTTGTATGTGAACATGATAAGTCCCACTGCGATCATAAACACGATGCCCACTAGTGACCAAGACTGAAATGGAAGGTAATAAGAATAAGGGCACTTACATATTGTCACAATTACATTTTGCTTCAAGTTAGTCTAATAATTTACCAAATCGGAACGAGGCCTCAAAACTGAGAAGAGCCGGTCAAAAACCCGCTAAAAAAAGTCAAAAGCCCGCTGAGGCTTACATTTTAACATACATTAGAATCAAATATTAACTCAAATGTCCTTCGAACCAAGATACTATTTTTTTAAACATATAATACAAGAAAAATACAAAAAATATATGTAAAACGAATAACGTTAACTACTAGAGCAGCCATCACTCCCCTCAAACACATTACAGGCAAGGCAAAGATCCGATATTAATATTTAAATAATTAATACTAGTGTTGCACTTTTTTTTGTGTGTGTGATATAGTAGTTAGCCGCAGATGGCTATGACAACTTTACCCGGACGGTGGGTGAGCGCTGAGGGCCCTCAACCCAATTTCTGTAATATGATAAAGGTATTATGTAATAGGAAAAAGTACTAAAGCGTAGTGAATATGATATAAAAGTGTTTTACATCCGATTTAATTTTGCACCAAAAGGCCCAGAAACGTTGTGGCCATGGTACTGTAGAAGGTGATGATTTAATCAAACAATGTCGGGTAGATGGCACACATCTCCTTAAAGACGAAAATGTAATACGATGCGAAAATTGAATGTCATACAATAGTTCACGGTGGTGTAAGTGGTAGCACGATTGGAACGGATTTCCAATAGGTGTGGGCTCGAATCCCACTTGCGACAATCATTTATCGCTCGTAATCGGGTTTTTATAAATAACCAAGCATCGTAAATGCTAAATTTCAGTGATTTGATGATTTAACTTTATGATGCACAATGACTTTAATAAAAAGATCATTAATAAATAAGGTCGTGACAGCAGCTATACTGAAAACTTGGTAAAAGTTGCTAGGAAGCGTTAGCCGTGGGAGGCGTAGAACTGTTCTTCGTGGAGATCCATGAGAGAGGTTTACGTCCAGCAATGGATGGCAAAAGGCTAAATGATGGTGATGATTAACATAACATAATCCTCCTACTCTATTTCCATTTACATGTGGTTGACGCAATATGTACTCCTCATGCATCGGACTTGTTGCAAAATTTATTGACAATAGTTTTAAGCCTGACCATCTGCCTGTTTTCAACCACCCTTAGAAATGTAATTATTGACAAGACGTTATCAGATGGAATTAGTTCAGATTGATGCAAAGCTAGCCAGTCATTCTTTACGACCACCACCAGCAACATAAGGGTTGGTGATATTCGTTGACGCTATCACACAGCACAAAAAACACACAATTATAATTTTTAAAACTATTGAATTGTTAACGAATGGGCAGTATGAAAATTACGAGGTAATGGTAAGGAAATTTTTGGGATATCGTCCGCCGCTAATATTTAATTTCTTTGAACATTAATTTTATCAATCCATTCAATTCCTAATTAATAAATATCCACGTCATTTGTCAAAGGAGATCGACAATAAAATAATAAATAGATATATGGGACATTCTTTTACAAATCGTACGGATTTGAACCCAAAAAAATTGCCACCTCTCCAAACCTCCTCAAATTTCTTTTACGAAGTTCTTATTGTATATTAACAGACACGTATACGAGGTTTTAGTTTAAAAAAAAATTTTCTCAAAAATATGACCATTGTGAATTTCAGTGCTTCATCCAATTCTGTTACATGTAAAATTCATTATCTCTGGTTCTACTAATGATATCGTTGATTTTTTTTTTTCATTTAAAAGGTAATAATATCAGCTTTCAGTCACGTGAATAATTGTACTTCTCCAACTTGAGTACCTTGGTAATAATAATAATTTAATTGTTTAAATAATATTATCATAATATTAGCCACAACAAAATCAATTGAAAAAAATACTGTCGTATTCGTAATTTTTTTAGCTACAAAAGCCTTCTTTCAGAAAGATGGGGCCGTTACTAGTTTCAGAGTGAGAAAATAATTTCAACTGCGCTTCACGTTGCGCGGGCATCGCGCGACGAGTTGAAACGTGCTGGAGCGTGTATGAATATTCAGTCTCGAACTGCTCACGCAGTTCACTTTGGCAAAAGAGTAGTACGGGTACACATCTTCCCTCGCATCTTCCTTTTCAGCCTTTTTATTTCTAAAAGTGAGTAAGAAAAATCAAGTTAGGGAAATTTACACGAGAGAAACTGTCAGTACCACCACTATCATCGTTACTACAAAAAAATCGAAAGGATAGATGTTTTAATCCTTTTGATTTATCTCCTACATACATACATACATATCATCACGCCATATCCCTTGCAGGGTAGGCAGAGAGAACAGAGTGCCAGAGAACTCTATCCTTGCATACTTCACTCGCTTCTTCAACATTCATAATTCTCTTCATACACGCTCGCCGGTTTCGGAGACTCTTGACTCCACCTTCTTTCAGCACGTGACCAGATGGTCTAGGTAGGTGAGTCTCGGTCTCGCCCGGTACCTACATCCTTCCACTTTCGCATTGTATATCTTCTTAACCAGTATATTTATCTCTTCATCCGAAAATAAAAAACATCAAAAGTCTCAGGAAAGTACGGAGCGAATATTTATTAGCATTAAATAAGCCCGTAACGGAAGAGTCTCTTGAGCAAAGAATTTGTGATACGTGCCGTAAGAAATTATTCCAGTGGGCAACTGGAGCTCTTCCTAATATTTCATTAGAATTTGTCGAAAGTAAAGAGTATGACGAAGAAGAAAAGAAATTACAAACAAGATTTCAAAAAGCTGTAACAGTAAAAGGAACGTTGTCATACCATTGCGTCATACCTATCACACAAAAAAAAGCAAAAGAAAAACATTTTTCTTCACACGCATATTTCACTGAAGTGGCAATCATAAAATAATTATGTACTATTGTACAATGTACATTCTGTCAAGTATTACATGAACGTATAGTATTCTTGTACAACATTCTAGCGAAAGAAGGAACTTATAACGTTGTGTGACTGTATCGTAATTTAAATCGTTTCTTCAATAATCTTTCGGTCTTTAAATTCAAATTGCACTATTGAATTTTCAATCAGTAGAGTCTTATTATTATATATAGTTTTAGAAATAAGTTATCTCTCGATACAGGATTTATTCGCCTAGATTTCATTGAATTTATATTAATAGTGTGCACTTCGTTTGTATAAAATACTATTGTATAGGCATGAAACAGTGGAATGAACGTATACGTTTTGAAGTTAGCCTTTTTACGTTTTCAGGTTGAATCAAACGTTCAGTAAAATTTAAACAATTGCTGAACACATGTTTATACCCAACACATATACTTGAGTAAGTTTTTATATTAGTTAAAACACAAATAAATCATAATTTCGAAAGACAAAATTTACGCCAACGTGACAGTCACTCTAATAAAACTTTATGTGCTCAGTACTTGAGCGCGCAACGTGAAGCGCAGAAATTATTTTCTCACTCTTAAACTAGTAACGGCCCCATCTTTCTGAAAGAAGGCTTTTGTAGCTAATAAAATTACGAATACGATAGTATTTTTTTGAATTGATTTCGTTGTGGTTAACATTATGATAATATTATTTAAACAATTAAATTATTATTATTACCAAGGTACTCAAGTTGGAGAAGTACAAATATTTACGTGACTGAAAGCTGATATTACTACCTATTAAATGAAAAAAAAAATCAACGATATCATTAGTAGAACCAGAGATAATAAATTTTATATGTAACAGAATTGGATGAAGCACTGAAATTCACAATGGTCATATTTTCGAGAAAAAATTTTTTGAACAAAATCCTCGTATACGTGTCTGCTTATTTTCAGTATAGACTCTAAAAAAAAATTTTGGGACCAATCCAAATTATCAAGTCAAAAAGGTGTACGATTTGTAAAAGAATGTTCCATATATAAAAAACCTGTTATTTAAATTTGAAGAGAATGTCATTTGGGTCAGCTAGTTCATTATAGCGATATTATTTATAGAGGAAATGATGATATATTGTAAAAACTAATAGTTGATAAACAGTGATAATAAATAGGTATTTCATTAAGTTTTTTGATTATTATAATTGGTAATAAACATTTCAGTACGTAAACAAACACAGAGTCAGTAATAGAAAAAAGAAACATTTGTGCCCATTAAAAAAGTGAAGAACATTTGAAAAATACACCATTTGCTTTCAGAAACTTTGATAAATAAATACTAGTATATACGCTAGTATATACTACTAGAGTACTCGACTATTACTCGACTACTAGAGTAAGAATACAATTCACCACCCCCTATCTTACCCGTGGGTGATCGTACGAGACGACTAAGAGATATAAAACGCATTAATATTTATGTGAGAGAAGGAAAACTTGAAACAAAACCCTATACCAACACGTCTAACCAGCGTGGTATAGTAGGTCAATTACCCTTCCATTGTGGAGGAGGCTCGAGCGCAACAGTGGGACATATATAAGCTGAGATGATAATGATAACTGCCGGCTGCGGTTTTGTTAATAAAAAGGTAACCTATGTCCTTCTCCAGGCTTCAGACAAGTACTCGGTCATGGCGTGTCATTGCCTAGACCACCCCTTGCCTGCCCACCACCGACTCACATATAGCAAATAATGACAGTTCACTCAAGTTAATTTAATCGTAATATTTTTAAATGTATTGCTCATAATTTGGTATACATAGGGGTCCAAATAAAATGTAGATATAACGATTTTTTTTGATGTTTAGATGAGTACCTATTACACATTTGATATAAAATAATTTATACGGATATCACGTTTGTATTTGATAGTTAATTTCCCGAGCTTTCGAACCCTTCGTTCACGGTCACGGGAAGACCCAAAGATCTAACAGTCCTACCGTGACCATGATCACTGTAAAGTGTTCGAAACGACGGTAAATAAAATATCAAATACAAACGCGATAGAATCCGTAAAAATAATTTTATTTTTAAATTTAGGTACGAGTATATATAGTGCAAGAGCCAGTAACAGATATATATGACCAAGTTCCTCACAAGTGATAATTAGAAATGCATCAGAAAATGGAACCATAAAGTCTCGTGAACGTCAGCTAAGACTCGGTGGGGGGGATGAGCAGGGGTACGATGCCAGAAACCTCCGCGTGGTGTACCCTGGGTGCGGGCGACAGTCCCCCAGATCCCTCTGTTGAATTGTCGCCCGTAGCGAATCTCTGGCGCGAGGGGGGGTTCCCCAGCAATGGGTTGAGCCCCAATTCGCTCCTGACCCTCTAGTTGTAGAGGGTACAGGACGCGAAATCTCGGACGGGCCCGGTCATTCATTAATTTGAGGGCTGGGCAGGATTATGCCACCGCCGACATATCGTAAACCTGATATCTTGCTTCAAGACATATTGTCGTGAGGCGTAGTTTCAGGAGCGAGGGTCTTGGCTTAACCGCCCGGACCGCGAGGAAGACAACCTCTATAAAGAATTCGACATTCGAATTCGGAAATTACCCAGAATCCTAAGTTCTGGCGTGCGGCGAGAGGATGCATGGCAGATGGGGTATTCTGTTCCTAGCACGCTCCAGCCAGGGTACCGGCCGACCCCCTGGTTGGTAAATGTAGGCTTGCCCGGGTACAGGGATCTCTGCCCGGGTCGACCGTTAGTTCTCCCATACTCGTGGGAATCAAATGGATTTGCATAAAAATATTTTACCAGACGGGAATCCAGCGGATTCCCACATCACGGCCTTGTCAAGCCAACGTAAAACTGACAACGACGCCTCGTCCTCAGGACTTGAGGCGTCCGCCGAGGGCCCGGCTCAGACCAAGGAGGCCCCAAAGACGAAGAGGCATGGGAGGCCCCCCAATAGGGGGAAGTCTTCCGGCGCCAAAAAGCAACAGGCGGAGCGGGAGCAGCGGCGGGCTCTCAGGGAGGCTACCACCGCTGGACCCCAAGATGATGGCGGCGGATCTACTGCAGGGCCGTCAATGGACGAGGGCGACAGTAGTGTCGCAGAGCCGTCCAAGGATGAGGGCAGTGGATCTGCCGAAAAAATGGACGAGGGCGATTCCGCAGAGCCGTCCAAGAAAGTCAGCGGGTCGGTTGAGGAAACCGCCCCCGCCAGGTCATCACCGCATCTTGCAGCGGCGGTCCTGACTGTCAGGGTGGAGGCCCTCCCCTCGAAAATGCGGAAGCGCCCCCTGAGCAAGGAGGGCAGCTCGGGCGCCGATTCCGAGGGGAGCGTGGTGATCATGCCTCCCCCTAAAGTGCCGGCGTCTCGCAGAGGGCGAGGAGCCGCGACGACGGGCAGGACGACCCACTCCCCGGCCGGCGGAATGCATGGAGGGGCGGAGGCTGGTAGGCGGGCCGACAACGAGGCGGCTGCCGCGAGGGTGCTGGGGGTGTTGTCCGGCATCCCTCCCACCGAAGTGGCGGCTGCTGGTGCCCGCACGAGTGCCCCAGCCACGAACATGGAGGCCCTGCAGGCCGAAAACGCCCGCCTTGGTGGCGAGGTGTCGGGCCTGCGGGCCCAGAATCGCCGTTTGGAGTCAGAGTTGGCCGCGGTACGGAGGACTAACCGCCTCCTCACCAAGGACGTGGCCGACCTAAAGGCCCAAATGACGCGGCTCGTGCCGCCTGCGCCACCTGCGCCGCCGGTCAATGCTGGCCGCCGAGGAACCGTCGCCGTCGTCGCCGTCCCGAAGCCGCCCCGAGGTGCTGGCCGTCCATCGGTTGCCGCCGCGCCGAAGACGCCGTCGACCAGCACCAGCCCGCCAAATGTCACCGTCGTGGAGCAGGCCCCGGCAGAGGTCCAGCCGGTAACACCGATCCCACTGCCTGCGGTGGGGGGCGTGTCGGACGAGGCCTTGCGCGCCATTATAGACACCATAGGGAATATGGTCAATGCGCGCTTGGCCGTTCTGGAGGCAAGACTGCCTCCGGAACCACGAGTTCGGCCGCCTCTCGCCGGGGACAAGCGGCCGTATGCGGCACCAACCCCCGCCCCACTACCCTGTCAGGGTGGCCGCGTGGGGGGGAGCTACGCCGCAGCCGCGGCTGGACCCAAGCCCAAGGGGCCCGCTCCAAAGAGGAAGACGGCACCGGCTCCTGCCGCAACGAAGTCGTCGCCCGCACCAACACCGCCGGCGACGACTAGCGCGGCCGTGACTACGCCCTCAGCGCCCGGCACGCCCGCTACGCCCGAACAAGGTTGGCAGGTGGCCGAGCGCGGCAGAAAGAGTCGCGGCCAGAGGAGGAGAGCGGCGGCCAAGCGCGCCGCTGAGGTCGTCGCCCCCCAGGCAGGAGCCGCAGGAGGCGGCACGAAGAAGAAGAGGCCGCGCAAGGGGCTCCGGCCGCCGAAGACAGCCGCAGTGGTGATCACTGTGCTGCCTGAGGCGGCAGAAAGGGGCCTCAGCTATGAGGCCGTTCTGAAGAAAGCCCGGCGGGAGCTCGACGTCTCCGACATAGGAGGCGTCGAAGCCAGGACCCGCAAGGCCCGGACAGGGGCTCGGATCTTAGAGTTCCCTGGGGCCGAGGGCACCAGGACGGCCGATAGCGTGGCGTCGAAGCTGCGAGGTCTGTTCGCCGAGGAGGGTGGCGTCAAAATCGCCAGACCCGTAAAGTGCGCCGAAATGCGCATCGCGGGTTTGGACGACTCCGTGACGGTGGAAGACATCCGGGAGGCCATTGCCTCGAAAACCGGGTGTCCCATGGACACCGTCCGGGTTGGCGCCATCCGGCCCGGTCCGGGCGGCGTAGGTGCTGCCTGGGTGCAGTGCCCAGTGGAGTCGGTCAGGCAACTGGCCGACTCAGGCAGGCTCCTCGTGGGCTGGAGCTCAGCGCGAGTCACCGTGCTGGAGCACCGGCCTGCGAGGTGTTTCAAGTGCATGGCGGTCGGGCACACCCGGCCAACATGCACTAATTGCTTTGACTGCGGCGGACTCTGTTTCCGCTGCGGTCAGACTGGGCATATGGCGGCATCTTGCGCCGCCCCGCCCTACTGCCCCGCGTGTGCGGCGGGCAATAAGCCCGCCAAGCACCGCATGGGCTCTGGGGCATGCAGACCTCCGGCTTCGGCTCCAAAGGGGCGGAGCGGCCCTTCGACTCCGGCCGCTCCCGCTCCTAGCGCGGCCCGATCGCCCACCGCAAGCCAGGAGGTGATGATGGACACAGCCCATTAATGGCTGCTCAGTCCACTCACCTCCTGCAGGCCAACACCAACCACTCCGCCGGTGCGCAGGATCTCCTCCTGCAATCCATGGCGGAGTGGTCGATCGGTGCAGCCGTAGTCGCGGAACCGTACGTCGTGCCTGATCGCCCCAATTGGGTGGTTAGCCGGAACGGAACCGCGGCAATCGTCACCTCCACGCAGCGGCGCATCCCGTCCTTATCCCTCTTGGATAGGGGCGAGGAATTTGTCGCGGCGGACTGGGGAGGGGTCACGCTCTACAGTGTATACCTCTCCCCTAATAGGAGGATGGACGATTTCGGGGCCTCCCTCACCACCTTGGAGGCTTCGATACGGCGACTGGCACCGGGCCTCGTCCTGGTCCTGGGGGACTTCAACGCCAAATCCACGGCGTGGGGGTCCCCGATGACGGACGATCGCGGGCGGGCGATCGTGGAGTGGGCGGCGTCACTGGGCCTCTGTGTCCTAAACAAAGGCTCAGTGAACACGTGTGTGCGACAGCAGGGTGGGTCGATAGTGGACTTGTCGTTCGCTAGCCCCGCTGTCGCACCACGAGTGAGGAACTGGCGTGTCCTGGAGGAGGCGGAGACCCTGTCGGATCACCGATACATCCGGATGGAGGTCTCCCCTCTCCGGGACCCCAGCAGGGGTCACAGGGCGGACCGGGCTCCCGCATTTCCGCGGTGGGCTGTGGGGCGGCTGGATAGGGACCTACTGGCGGAGGCGGCCATCGTGAACACGTGGCTGTCCTCACCACCCCCAGCGGACGGAGTGGACGTTGAGGCTGTCCGCATCCGCAGTGCGCTAACGCAGGTCTGCGATGCGGCCATGCCCAGGGTGCGGCGTCTACCTCCGAGGCAGGGGGTCTACTGGTGGTCCCCAAGACTGGCGGACCTTCGTGCGGCGTGCATTAGTGCCCGAAGGTCCTACACCCGCAGTCGGCGGCGTCGCCGCGATGTTGAGCGGGAGGGCCAGCTGTACGAGGCGTACCGCAGTGCGCGTACCGCCTTTCGGCTGGCCATCCGGTCCGCCAAGGACGCAAGTTGGCAGGAGATGCTGGACGGTCTCGACCGTGACCCCTGGGGTCGCCCGTATCGCGCGTCGCTGAACAAGCTTCACGCGCAGGGCCCCCCCCTCACCGAGACCCTCCAGCCCGACCTCCTTCGTAGAGTGGTCGAGGAGCTGTTCCCGCAGCAGTCGGAGCACACGCCCCCGGTCATGGCTTCGCCAGATCACGACCGGGAGGCCGTCGAGAGTGTTCCGCCCGTGACGGAGTCGGAAGTGGGGGCAGCCGTGGCGAAGATTCGTTCCGCCACCACGGCCCCCGGCCCGGACGGAGTCCCAGTCCGGGTGTTGACGTTGCTCCTCGAGCATCTCGAACCTCGCCTCAGGCGACTGTTCAACGCCTGTCTGACGTCTGGACAGTTCCCTGAGTGCTGGAAGGAAGGGAGGTTGGTTCTCCTGCCAAAGCCGGGACGGCCCCCGGATTCGCCGTCGGCCTACAGGCCCATTGTGCTTCTGGACGATGTGGGTAAACTGCTGGAGCGTGTCCTCGCTGCCCGCATCGTCCGGCACCTGGAGGAGGTGGGGCCCGATCTGTCGGACGCTCAATTTGGGTTTCGGAGGGGGCGTTCGACCATCGGGGCCCTGCTACGCCTGAGGCAGACGGCCGCGGAGGTTGTCGCCGGCAAAGGAGTGCTGTTGGCGGTGTCGTTGGACATCGCCAACGCCTTCAATAGTCTGCCATTCAGCTGCATCAGGGAGGCGCTCCGGTTCCATGGAGTGCCCCTGTACCTCAGGCGGCTGGTGGCAGACTATTTGGAGGGGCGCAGTGTTCTCTACGCGAGCCCCGCAGGGGACATTGTGCGGACGCCCATGTCGTGCGGTGTTCCGCAGGGGTCGGTTCTGGGGCCGACTCTGTGGGACATCGGGTACGACTGGGCGTTGAGAGGGAGTCTCCCCCCCGGGCTGAGCGTTATTTGCTATGCTGACGACACGCTCGTCACAGCCCGGGGCAGGACATTCGAAGAGGCGGCGAGCCTGGCCACTCTCGGCACCGAGGAGATGGTCAGGCGAATCGAGGCGCTGGGGCTCAGGGTGGCCCTAAACAAGACGGAGGCCCTGCTATTCCATGGGCCCCGTGTTAGGCTGCCCATTGGCGCCTCGTTAGTCGTCAACTCCATCCACATCAGTATCCAGGCCCATATGAGGTACTTGGGTCTGGTGCTCGACGGGCGATGGTGGTTCCGGGAGCATTTTCGCCAAATTGCTCCCCGGCTGGTCGGCGCGGCGTCCGCCCTTTCTCGGCTCATGCCGAATGTGGGCGGACCCAGTTTCGAGGGCCGACGGCTGTATGCGGGGGTGATCCGCTCAATGGCCATGTACGGCGCACCCGTGTGGGCGAGGGCTCTGAACGCCCAGCTCAGGGCGGTGCTGTGGAGGCCACAGCGAGCCATGGCGGTCAGAGCCATTCGCGGGTACCGCACGGTGTCGACAGAGGCGGCGTGCCTATTGGCCGGGACACCCCCGTGGGACCTAGAGGCGGAGATGCTCTCCGACCTCTACCGGCGGGTTGCCTCAATGCGCGAAGAGGGTGGCTCCCCATCGTTTAACGAGATAGCCACCTGGCGCGAGGACGCCCGCCGAGAAGTCATCGCCCGTTGGGCTACGCGGCTGGAGAGGCCTAGACACGGTGTTTTTACCGTTGAGGCTCTCCGGCCCGTACTGATGGAGTGGATGGAGCGGCGGCACGGAGTCCTCTCTTTCCGGTTGGTGCAGGTCTTGTCGGGGCATGGTTGCTTCGGCAAGTACCTGCACACGGTCGTGCGGAGGGAGTTGACTCCGTCCTGCCACCATTGTAGTAGCGACGAGGACACGGCGCAACATACGCTCGAGGTATGTTCGGGCTGGGACGGGCAGCGCCGTGACCTCGTCGCTGTCATCGGTGCCGACCTGACGCTGCCGGCTGTTGCGCGAGCGATGGTCGACAGCGTCAGGAATTGGGACGCGGTCGCCGCCTTCTGCGAGGCTGTCATCTCGCAGAAGGAGGCGGCGGAACGGGCCCGGGAGGATTCCCGTGACCCGGGCCGCCGCTCGCGGCCGGGGCGGCGCAGGCGCGAGTACCTGCGCCTGATGCCGCCCTAACCGAGGCTTCGGGTGATCGGACCGGGGAATTGTCCGGTCACCCGACGTGAGGCCACCGCGTGAAGACGACGCCTCGACGGCGAAAGCTGTCGGGGCGTCGACAGGAGAGGAGCCCGAGAGGGCATACCGCCGAGCGGGCCACCGAAGACAAAGATCGGGTACCGGTGGCCCGCTCACACGGCGAAGAAGAGGTGCTTGCAGGGTGGGTCAATGGGGTTGCGCGCCGCCTCTTCCGTCACCCCGGGCCGATTTGGCGGGGTGCGACGTCCATAGCCCACCACAAAAAAAAAAAAAAAAAAAAAAAAAAAAAAAAAAAAAAAAAAAAAAAAAAGGGGGGGATGAGCAGTAGAAAAAAAAAACATTCACTCATTTCCTCTCGGCTAAAAATTTATCAAATTATAGCTAACCCAATATCTCAACAAAAAAAAAAATCAGCTGGCTATAACATAGTGTATTGTACGTCAGCTGATGTCTCGATCATGGAAAAAAAATCTTCACTTTCAGTGATATCCTCTCAAATAAAAATTTACCTGATGATAGCTTATATGTAACTATTGATAAATATATACGTCAGCTGGCTGTATCTCGGTGGAAAAATCGTCAGCTGATAATTTGAAGGTAACGTAGAAGTTAGCCAGAAGCATTTACTGACTATTTAAATGCATCAGCTGACTAAGTTTCCCTCGACTTACTGCTAGCTGATTTTTTTTATTTATCACAGAAACATATTTAAAATCAGCTCACAAATTTTCATGTGGGAGAAAATGACATCTTTTTAATTATTCGGCATAGCACTCCAATATGAGTGTTGAGGTGAAACAAATATTCCGTATCAATATTTTTTAAACTTATACGTGTCCAGATAGTAGGGATGCTACGAAGAGTCGCACAAAGAGGAGACCGAGAACATCATTCTCTCGCCGGCTGAATCCTATACATTTATGTGTTTATGTCTCTATGGACTTATTTTTTCGTTTCATCGAGTTTGAAATCACAACGATTCTAAAGAAGTTTCACTTCAAAAAAAAATAGTTGCAATCATTGCTCAGACGTCGAGTTTCTGCGAGAATGTGGTACTACTCTGGACGGACCGGTCCGCGGCTGTAGATAGAAAAGCTGTCAACAGTTTGGCTCTACCCCTACTAACAGTGTGGGCCCTACCACTACTAACAGTGTGGGCCCTACCACTACTAACAGTGTGGGTCCTACCCCTACTAACAGTGTGGGCCCTACCACTACTAACAGTGTGGGCCCTACCACTACTAACAGTGTGGGCCCTACCACTACTAACAGTGTGGGCCCTACCACTACTAACAGTGTGGGTCCTACCCCTACTAACAGTGTGGGCCCTACCACTACTAACAATGTGGGCCCTACCACTACTAGCAGTTTGGGACCTACCACTACTAACAGTGTGGGCCCTACTACTACTAAAGGTGTGGGCCCTACCACAACTATATTTACATAATCTCGAAAATTAACTTTTTATTTGAGAATGTTTAAACTAACAGGATTATAAGGTAATAATGATATTTAGATAAACTTCACGATTATAAAAATGTCTTAATAACGATAAGACAATAAACGCTTTGTCTTATATTGTATAGGATAATAATAATCATAGTATATCATTGGTAGATTATATCACTAATCTATTATCCATAACGATAGGTAGCACTTAAACAATTTATATGATACATGATATCATGTTATGTATCAATACTTAATGTAGTGATATTTTTAAATTGACTTAGGTGTTTTTTTTTAAATTTAAGTGTCGCTGTTAATAGGCCTTGTAAAACTGTTATTACTGAATTTAAGAATAAAGCTATTATTTGTGAATCGAAAAATATTCTTATACTACTTTAATGGACACAATTATTATGCTTGGACAGATGGTGCTGTTACACGATAAAATAACCCTTCATTCCTGAATAGTTTTAGTGTATGGAGGATATTGGGCCCTTCTGATTGGCTTTACCTATAGTGCAGAGGGTGCGGTGCATCCGGGCGCCCGGGTTGTTAGGGGGCGTCGAGAGTCGCCCGGAACACATAGAGCCTCCACTGTAGGGGTGTGCGAATAATTCGAACATTTTTTTTTTTTTTTTTTTTTTTTTTAATGGGACTAATCCCACCGCACATTCCCACCATTGTAACTCCTGTAAGCCAGGATCCACAATGGTCACTATAAATGACACCGAGGTTTGACCCTCAGGCAGTCCCGGGAAATGATTTTAATTGTCTTGGAACCCGCAACAAATTTAATTAGAAAAGTTAAAGAGGAGGAGTTGGAAAAGAGTGATTCCACTTCCCTCCCAGGCAAAGCGGGAGACAGAAAGCAATATTGACTAGTCAGCCAATAAGTAAAGGGTTGTACAGCTACGATAAGCGCAGCAGTACGGCACCACGGATATGGGATAACTTAACGGGGCCTATATGTGAGCCTTAAGATTGGTTGCAGTAGTAGGTATGGCAGAAACGCCTAAACGCACGGAAATTTTCTCGAGTTGCTACAAGATCCGTGTAGTATACTACTCCAGATGTTACTTGCAAACTGTCTAACATAAGGTCGCGCTCGTTACGCCAGAGATCGCACTCCCAGAGAATGTGATGTGCTGATTGTTCATACTCGCGGTTATTTGTAGAACATTGACATAGTGGTGAAGGTACGAGTTTAAAAGAAAATAATTTACTTTTAAAGTTGCCATGTCCAGTTAGAAATTGAGCTACAAAATGGTCAACCTCCAGCTACACTCTCTCTAGGCGCTCGCGGACGCATGGGAAAAATAGATAGAGGTGACGGCCCTTCGATGATGAATCCCATCTTTCTTGCCATTCAATTAAAAGTTTTTCATAGACAACGGACTGCGGTGCAAACAATCGAGCGATTTTATTACGGTCGCGCGGTAGAAGGAAATCTGTGTTCATATTTTCCCTTGTCGTGTAATACATTGATGCCCGTCTCTGAATCTCCAAATCAACCGGAAGTACACCCGCGAGTACCGGCAAAGCCTCGGTACTGACCGTCCTGTAGGCTTTACACAAGAATATTAAGGCCAATCGTTGGCTTTGTAATAATTTAAGGCGAGCTGCCCCTATGGTAGCCCTATCAGCCCAAACGGGTGCAGCGTAACAAATACACCCCAAATATGTGGCCATATATATAGTTTTCAGTGTATTAAAACGAAGGCCCCAGGTAGACGTTGATATTCTAGTAAGCGCATAGAAATTTCGTTTCGCTTTTTCACCTACAGTTTTAATATGCTCGACAAATGAAAAATTTTTTTCTAAGAGTAGACCAAGATAGCAAACTGAATCTTTCTTTTTGACTGTCATATTATTGAATTTTATACGCGGCAACGATTGTAAATTTCCTTTTAATAAAAGGTGATACGTTTTTTGTGGGGCAAATGTAAGCCGATTTCGTGTGCCCCATTCGAGTATATTATTGAGACAAATTTCTGCTAATTTCTCTAAACCGTCTCTAGTGTTGGATTCTACGAGTAGAAGACCGTCGTCGGCATAGCCGATCAATTGACAGTGTTTCGGCAGAGGTAATTCGAGGAAATCGTCAAAACCTAAATTCCATAGATATGGACTTAGCACCGAACCTTGGGGGCAGCCCATCGTCAGTGGCTTCGACACAGCATGGTGACCAAGTTTCAGTTTAGTCGAGCTTTGTGAAAAGTATGACTGTATAATTAGGTAGATGTTCCTATAGCACCCACGAGTCTTTAATTTAAGAAGTAGCATTGGCCACCAGGCGTTGTCGAAGGCGCCTGAGATATCCAGGAAAACGCCTAGCACGTATTTAAAAGCGGATGTATTAATAACTTTTCTCACCGCAATGGCTGCGTCGATAGTTGATTTACCGCGAGTGAAACCGAATTGTTTATGGTTGAATGTTGGTCCACCCGGCAATAAACGAGGAACAATTAGCCGTTCTAAGAGTTTGCCTAGTGAGGGCAATAAGGTGATTGGTCGATATGATTTCGGGTCATCTGGTGGCTTATCACCGCCTTTAGGAATTATCCGTATATATCCGCGACGCCATGACCGAGGAAAAATACCTTCAGATATACAACGATTAAAAACCATTAACATTGAGCTGCCCGATGCTCGACTAGCTTCTTTGATCATTTTATTTGATATTTTATCTTCACCAGCAGCTTTGTTGAGGGGAAGAGCTCTAACGGTATTCATAAACTCGGCAAAAGACGGAAGGTCAGACATAGGCGAGAGAGGTGGGTCAGCGGCCCACGCGCGTATTTGTTTATGGTGTTCGCTGTCGACTGATATGTTATCGTCTGGAATTAACGTATTTAATAAAATTTCCGTGGTCTCCTCAATACCCGTAGTGTGTTTATCATTCACTTTGATATTTTGTACGTAAGCTAGGTCGATTGAGCGATTTGCTTTAAACTCATGATATAGTGGAGACCACGGACCTTCACTTTCTAATTTTTCAACAATCCTATTTAATAAAGCGTCTTTCGACTTTTCCACCGCAGTTCGGTAGCAAGACCGGGCAGCTTTCAGTAAAGATAGAGATTCATCAAAGGCCGCTCCCATCCTGCATGTCTTTTTGAGTTTATTATGTTTCCTGCGCGCCTTTCGGAAGCGTTTGCGGAGCTCTACTAAGTGATTATTCCACCAATCACACCTCTTAGTGTTAGGCAGGGATGTTCGACCCAAAGCTATATCAGCACAGTATATTAGAGAGTTTGACATTATTTCAGCACTTTCTTCTGCGGTTAATTGACTGCGAGTGAAATCCCTAGCACATGAGGAAAAGAGCGAGCTGAAAAAATCCCAGTTAGCTCCTTTAGATTTATATCTAAAATTGTAGCTCTGTCTAGTAGGAGGATCCTGCGACAGACTCGATCCAAATTCGTACACGATCAGACGGTGATCACTACACGACGCGTCAGGGAGAACGCGCCATCTATTTAAGCGGACGTCTGCGCTTGAAAGCGTGACGTCAATAGAAGATTCACCCATAGGGCTGCAAAATGTTGGTGGTGCATCGGGTGTATTGTGGATGGACAGATTCATCTCAGCGATGAAATCTTCTATCGCACACCGCCGATCAGTGTCGGTGTATCTAAACTTGCCATACCAGAGAGTAGATGACGCATTCACGTCAGCACCTATTATAATTTTACGGCCCGTGAGAGACCGCAAAACATGGCGAAGATGGTGTAAATGTGGATTTACGGGGTCTGAATATTGAAAATAATAGCTCACAACGTAAACCCTACAGGATGAGGATGTAATCTCAGCGACAGCACAGTGTGACGTCATAAGATTTTGTAGTGACGTAACCGTAAATTTGGCACTTGCAACATAGATGCCGGCTCGTGCTTTGTTGTCCAATTGTACAACCCTATTACGTAAGCGAGTACTATGGTATTGTTCTTGTATAAGTACGATATCTAGATTATATTCCATAACTAGACGGTCTAGCTCTGATGTCACTACCCTATCATTATGGAGATTTAATTGCCCTATATTTAAACTATCCATTTTTTTTTTTTTAATAATTTGTATTGAGTACTAATTGTTCTAACTTTAACTTGTAGGTGGGGCAGTCCGATGCGCCACATAGATGATCATAAGGTTTTTTAAAACGTTTACACGACGCACATTTTGGTTTAAAATCTGATTTGTCTTTATATGGGCAGGACTTCGTGATATGTCCTTCGGTACAGTGACCACACGTAGGTGTTTTTTCTGTACAGTACTTCGCGACATGACCGTGAACCTGGCAGTTTGAGCAACGTACTACTTCTAAATCATCGTAGAAGCGGCAGTTGGCCCAGTCTATAAATAGTTTTTCTTTTGTGGTTAACAGATGGACGCGCACTTCGCGATCAAGTTCGATGCCGATCCACTTCCGCCCATTCTGTAATTTTCTATTACGGATAATTTTCGTAGATTTAATGAATTCGTCCTCTTTAAGTGACATTTCGTCTTTAATATTTTGACGGTACAGTGCGACAAGGAACGCGTCGTCTTCCATAGAAATCGGCACGTCTTTAATTATTAAACGAGGACGTCTACCTTTCGGTTTTTCTAAACGTAGGCCAGCGGCCTTTATAGCGTCGACTGATTCCAGTTTTTTAATCTGTCTCTCATTAGTAACGCGAAGGACGACACCCGATTTCGCGGCTTTTTTGACGCCTACTATTTGGAAACCGTCATCGATAGGTTTGATTGCCTTCAGTAACGCTTGTTTGGTAGCTGAAGATGACGCGTAATCAGCTGTACGTTCGGCCGTGGGATATGCAATTACACAGGGAGCGCGCGACGAGCGAACCTCGAACTGTGGCACCACATTTGACAGTTTTAATTTTTCGGCGTAAGATGGTTTTTTAATATCGTTTATAGGGAGCTTAGTTTGAACTTGGCTTAATTCTCGTTCGACGTTGGCCAGTTTAGTCTCATTACAAGATGATTTTAATGCTAAAATCGATACAATGGCCGTAATGCGTTGGGTGTAATCCATAATGGCAGTTTTATTTGCGTTATTCATACGTGAACCCTGATCATTTACGAGCTCATTTATTTTTGACAAAAAAGTTGACGCCTCGGAAACCAGCTCGCAATAATCGGCTTTTCCCGTGTCACTAACACTAAGTGGAGACGAGTTATTCGCGATATGTACCGGTATGGATTTCGTCTCGGGTGTAACGTATGCCGGAGACGGCTCATTGTAAAGGGCACGTCTGCTGTTACCGGCTGGTGGTGAGCGAGGTGTTAACTGACTCAAACGAAATACGTCGGCGCCACGATCAGGCGGTTCGCTATCATTATAACATTTAGGCATTCTAAGTACAACGATATAAATTAAACGAAGAAAATAAAATTAAATCCCAATGTTAATAATAATATAAACCTACCCACTACTTAAGAAAAATAAAAACTTACCGATTTTAACACTATTAAAGCATAAACAAGAACAAATACTTATCGTAATACACGTAATCGCGAACAAAACACTACAAATCACAATTGGAAACACTGCACAAGCCGATAGAATATCCTTAAAAGGACAAAACTATTTTTATTCTACGCGCGAATCAACTTCGCACTGTACTAGGCTAAGGCGGGAGGGGAATGATGATGAAATAATTCGAACTTACGAATTATTCGTTCCGAATCGAATATTAATATTCGATTCGAAACTCGAATCGAATAATTCGAAATTTCGAATTATTCGAAAGTTCCCGAATAATTCGAAATTTCGAATTATTCGATTCGAGTTTCGAATCGAATATTAATATTCGATTCGGAACGAATAATTCGTAAGTTCGAATTATTCGCACACCCCTACAGTGGAGGCTCTATGTGTTCCGGGCGACTCTCGACGCCCCCTAACAACCCGGGCGCCCGGATGCACCGCACCCTCTGCACTATAGGTAAAGCCAATCAGAAGGGCCCAATATCCTCCATACACTAAAACTATTCAGGAATGAAGGGTTATTTTATCGTGTAACAGCACCATCTGTCCAAGCATAATAATTGTGTCCATTAAAGTAGTATAAGAATATTTTTCGATTCACAAATAATAGCTTTATTCTTAAATTCAGTAATAACAGTTTTACAAGGCCTATTAACAGCGACACTTAAATTTAAAAAAAAACACCTAAGTCAATTTAAAAATATCACTACATTAAGTATTGATACATAACATGATATCATGTATCATATAAATTGTTTAAGTGCTACCTATCGTTATGGATAATAGATTAGTGATATAATCTACCAATGATATACTATGATTATTATTATCCTATACAATATAAGACAAAGCGTTTATTGTCTTATCGTTATTAATACATTTTTATAATCGTGAAGTTTATCTAAATATCATTATTACCTTATAATCCTGTGAGTTTAAACATTCTCAAATAAAAAGTTAATTTTCGAGATTATGTAAATATAGTTGTGGTAGGGCCCACACCTTTAGTAGTAGTAGGGCCCACACTGTTAGTAGTGGTAGGTCCCAAACTGCTAGTAGTGGTAGGGCCCACATTGTTAGTAGTGGTAGGGCCCACACTGTTAGTAGGGGTAGGGCCCACACTGTTAGTAGTGGTAGGGCCCACACTGTTAGTAGTGGTAGGGCCCACACTGTTAGTAGGGGTAGAGCCAAACTGTTGACAGCTTTTCTATCTACAGCCGCGGACCGGTCCGTCCAGAGTAGTACCACATTCTCGCAGAAACTCGACGTATGAGCAATGATTGCAACTATTTTTTTTTGAAGTGAAACTTCTTTAGAATCGTTGTGATTTCAAACTCGATGAAACGAAAAAATAAGTCCATAGAGACATAAACACATAAATGTATAGGATTCAGCCGGCGAGAGAATGATGTTCTCGGTCTCCTCTTTGTGCGACTCTTCGTAGCATCCCTACTATCTGGACACGTATAAGTTTAAAAAATATTGATACGGAATATTTGTTTCACCTCAACACTCATATTGGAGTGCTATGCCGAATAATTAAAAAGATGTCATTTCCTCCCACATGAAAATTTGTGAGCTGATTTTAAATATGTTTCTGTGATAAATAAAAAAAAATCAGCTAGCAGTAAGTCGAGGGAAACTTAGTCAGCTGATGCATTTAAATAGTCAGTAAATGCTTCTGGCTAACTTCTACGTTACCTTCAAATTATCAGCTGACGATTTTTCCACCGAGATACAGCCAGCTGACGTATATATTTATCAATAGTTACATATAAGCTATCATCAGGTAAATTTTTATTTGAGAGGATATCACTGAAAGTGAAGATTTTTTTTCCATGATCGAGACATCAGCTGACGTACAATACACTATGTTATAGCCAGCTGATTTTTTTTTTGTTGAGATATTGGGTTAGCTATAATTTGATAAATTTTTAGCCGAGAGGAAATGAGTGAATGTTTTTTTTTTCTACTGCTCATCCCCCCCACCGAGTCTTAGCTGACGTTCACGAGACTTTATGGTTCCATTTTCTGATGCATTTTACTAATTATCACTTGTGAGGAACTTGGTCATATATATCTGTTACTGGCTCTTGGACTATATATACTCGTGCAGAGGGTGCGGTGCATCCGGGCGCCCGGGTTGTTAGGGGGCGTCGAGAGTCGCCCGGAACACATAGAGCCTCCACTGTAGGGGTGTGCGAATAATTCGAACTTACGAATTATTCGTTCCGAATCGAATATTAATATTCGATTCGAAACTCGAATCGAATAATTCGAAATTTCGAATTATTCGAAAGTTCCCGAATAATTCGAAAAATTTCGAATAATTCGAAAAATTTCGAATTATTCGAATAATTTCGAATTATTCGAAAAATTTCTATTTTTTTTTTTAATTTAAGGTTAAACATACAAACGTCTCCGTAGATTTTACTCCTAATTTTCATCATTAGTATAATTATTTTACAATTATTATCAATATTATCACTATTTAAAATAATTAATATGTATTTTATAATTACCTTTTATTGAACACTTAGACTGAATAATTAATCACTTAAATGCTTGTTTCTACTTGTGCTTCTCAGCTGATCACTGAAGACTACCGTAAATAGCGGACTTCCGAAGTAAAGTACTGTTAAGAGTAGGAAGAAACCTGAAGATAGGTTCAATTCAAATACGATCGAGTGCGGGTTCATGCTAGCTGTCGTTCTTTCTACAGCTTTGTTGCAAGATAAATTGCAAATTGTAAAGATATGATAGAAGTAAATGACTAAGTTGATTATTAATTTTCATCGATAAAAAAATAAGAATATGTATTAAAAAACTTGGAGTAATTGATTTCGAGAATTTTGAAACATTGCGTCTGTAACTTTTTTCTTTTAGATTTTTTTTAAACGGAAATTAATTATTATAATGGAGTTCAAATTGTGGGAACAATAGAAAATCCAATGATATTTCGATAATTCGCAAATTGTTCAAATTATTCGAAATTTTTAGAAATTTTTCGAATTATTCGAAATTTTTCGAATTATTCGAAATTTTTCGAATTATTCGATTTTTTTCGAATTATTCGTCGAATTTCGAATAATTCGAAAATTCGAATTATTCGAAAATTCGAATTATTCGATTCGAATTTCGAATCGAATATTAATATTCGATTCGATTCGATTCGAACGATATTCGCACACCCCTACTCCACTGTAATGTGCTTCCGGAGCGAGTGCCTAACCATTTATAAACGTAGTGGGTGCATTATTTGACAAGTTTAGGTAGGTTGCTTTGTCGACATGTTCACTGTAACTTAATAATGCAATCTGATCGCGTTTACTTGGTTTCGTGTCAAAACAACATGAGTATGTATGCGACAACGCATTCCAGCGAGGTTCGGAGTTTAGTCGAACGTCTTGTTAGTATCAACCTATTCCATTTTGTCCATGCATTCTGATACAAGAGGGCGCCAGGTTGTTGATTGCATCCGGGCGCTGCATGTGCTAGAGCCACTTCTGTGTTTGGCTAAACAAGAATGTATTTGAATCAGACCCATAAGTAAGAATCAAGCAAGAGAAGTTAAGGGTCAGATTCTGCTTAACATTAATATAACAAATGCGAAAGTTAGTCAATACTGACTTAATGTTTATTACTCTTTCACGCAAAAGTTACAGAACGGATTTCAATGAAACTTTCCAGTAATATAGATTCATATCTTTCTCCTACTCTTATACCAATTACTTGGGGTCAATACAAGATGTACTCCTTTCATAGTACATATTGTAAAAGTTATTGGCAATAGTTTTGACGTGAACCCTCATTGGGAATGTAATTGTTGACCAAACGGCATCAGCAGTTGGCCCAGGTCGTTATAAGACTCCTAGTCGTCTTTTACGACATCCACGAGCAAAGTAAGGGTTAGTAGTATTCGTAGCCGCTACCACACAGCCCTTCTAGTAATATAGATTATACATCAGAATAATACATACGTTACAATTTATAAAGATTTTATGCTAATTGTCCACTTAATTACAATAAGTGTTAATTAAGTCGGAAAATACCTATGCCTAGTGCTATCTTGACGTGTGCTACTTAAATCGTTTGAGTTAGATAAAGTTAATTAATGTATTGTGGGATTGGTTGTCTTAAATAGTTTTAAATAATAGACTACAACAGTATTGGTCCGAGAGCCAGGTGAAAATTTGGTTAATTATTTCTTCTCGAGAGATAATTGGTGATACGCATCAGATAATAGTATCATGAAGCCTTATGACCGTCAGCTGCAGCACGGTGGGGGGGATGAGCAGTTGTAACCTCCCACGCTCGAAGAAAAAAAAAATACATTCACTCATTTCCTCTCGGCTAAAAATTTATCAAATTATAGCTAACCCAATATCTCCACAAAAAAAAAAATCAGCTGGCTATAACATAGTGTATTGTACGTCAGCTGATGTCTCGATCATGGAAAAAAAATCTTCACTTTCAGTGATATCCTCTCAGATAAAAAATTACCTAATAAATTCAATACGCTAATAAATTCAACAACTTGTAAATTGTACATACATACATACATATCATCACGCCATATCCCTTGCAGGGTAGGCAGAGAGAATAGAGTGCCAGAGAACTCTATCCTCGCATACTTCACTCGCTTCCTCAACATTCATAATTCTCTTCATACACGCTCGCCGGTTTCGGAGACTCTTGACTCCACCTTCCTTCAGTACATGACCGATCTGGTCTAGGTAGGTTAGTCTCGGTCTCCCTCGGTACCTACATCCTTCCACTTTCGCATTGTATATCTTCTTAACCAGACGTTCGTTCGGCATTCTTTTCACATGTCCGAACCATCGGAGCATTCCCTTTCGCATCTTTACACCAATACTCTCTTTCATACCTACTCGCTCTCTTACGTCGTCGTTACGAATGCAGTCGGTCAGCCTAACTCCACAGATTTTCCGCAGAGATCGCATTTCGACCGCATTAATTTTACTTTCATACTCTTTTCTGCATACCCAACTCTCGCTTCCATATAGTAATGTTGGGACAAGCACTGCGTTATGTATTGCTACACGTGCCTTCTGGCTGAGGTGGTGGCTGCCGAGAAGTTGCCCCAACGCTCCGTTCACTCTATTTCCCGCATTCACTCTTCGCTCTATATCAGTGGTGTACCGTCCATCTCGGCTAAATCCACATCCAAGATATACAAATTCATCCACTTGCTCTAGTACATCATTACCTATTGTTACTCTTACATCTGTTCTGGTTTCATCTCTTTCAAAGATCATTATTTTGGTTTTGCTCACATTCACGCGTAGACCCCTTTTCTTACAATCTTCTGTCATTGTGTCGACTAGGGTCTGCAGGTCAGTCGCTGACTGTGCCAGCAGGACTACATCATCTGCATAAAGCAGAGCAGTGACCACTGAGTCGCCCATCTGGACTCCCACATTCATATCGTTCAACCTTTGGAGACATTTATCCAGATATATGATAAACAGCCTGGCTGACAGAACGCACCCCTGCTTAACGCCGATATTGACGTCAAACCAAGGCGACATTCCATCATCCAGCCGCATACAGGTTCTACAGCCCATGTAACTGGACTGCACAGCCTGTAGCAGTTTACCGTTAATACCATACTCCGGTAAAATGTCCCAAAGTTCCTTTCGTACAACCGTGTCAAATGCTCTCTCCAGATCCACAAAACTGCAGAAAACCCTCTGACCTAGAGCCAGATGCTTCTCCACAATGTTGCGCAGAGAGAATACTTGATCCATGCATCCCCTTCCACTCCTGAAACCTCCTTGTGTCTCACACAGTAAACCATGGGACATCATCCTCATTCTCCTTTCAATAATTTTACCATACACTTTTGCTGCCAAACTGGTCAAGGTTATGGCTCTGTAATTTGCGCAGTCATAACGTGAACCCTTGTTTTTAAACAAAGGCACGATGACTGCGCTATTCCAGTCCCCGGGAACCATTCCCGAGCTCCAACACAAATTGAGGAGCAACAGGAACGCCTCCCAGACACAGGAGCCACCAAATGTAATGTAAATTGTAGGTGTAAATAAATATCCGGTGGTCCGCTCGCACGGCGAAGAGAGAGGATTTTACGGTGGGTCTATGGGGTCACGCGCCGCCTTCTCCGTCACCCCGGACCGATTTGGCGGGGCGAGACGCACCCATAGCCCACCAATAAAAATAAAAAAAAAATAAAAAAAAAAGGTGTAAATAAATATTTCAATTTTTATTTCTTAAATTTATATGAAACGTCATATCCTCAAAATCCCTATTATAAATATGCGCGGCATCGGTGTGAATAATATTCGCTATGAAAACAGTTTGATTTCGCATTTAACTTGACAATGTTATGATATTACGAGTTAATGGAGTGGAATGTCCGCTGGCATTGAGAGTCAAGGCCAAGGACATGGAAGCATAAAATGTACCATTAAAGTCATAGTATAATGAACATGAATAAATCTCACTAGAGATAAAGATAAAAAAAAATGACTACAAAACCGCTACTTCCTTCCTAAAATGACCTTTAGAATACACGAAAACCACTTCCGCTACTGTCAGTGTAACTCAATAGGTCAAATTTGAAGATCTATATTAAATTAGTTCATTTAAAAGATTATGAGCAAGGGTAATACAGAGTATCCTCTGTCACTCTTAACTTTAGATCGGTCCAGTAGTTCTGGCGTGAAAGAGCGACAGACAGACACGAGTTACTTTCGCATTTATAATATTAGTAAGGAAGTAAGGATTAATTGGTACCCATGACTGTATCTATTTAATTATTTTTTAGCTTTCAGTACATTTATCTGCAAAATTACCATGACTGTTTACAATAAAACCGTATAACGTAAAAAAAAATCACCTTTTTATATATAAAACAAAAGAAAAATAGAAGAATAATCTCAGTGTTATGAATTATAATAAATCATAGAATTTTGGCATTCAATTGTCAATTTTCGCTAACTATAAGTGTCGCAGTGTCAAGAACGGATACAATATTATATATAAAACTCAGCACAGAAATACAATCATCGCCAGCAGAAAAAGGAACAAAAAAAAATAAATCACCTGCCATCAAATGAGAAAGAAAATTGTATAGGGTTTTCTTTTAAATAGGTATAGGGTTATATTTCCAATTTTGCTTCTCTTGTATATTATATTTACTAATGGCCTTTTACAATCCCACAGGAAAAATAGGGAGTGATGAATTGTATTCTTTAAAGTTATCACACAAAAAAGTGAAAATGAAATAGCTTAATATTCATAGTGAATGTGCCTGTGAGTATGTAAAGCAGTTACCCTTAATAACACTGAAAATCAAATTAATATTTTTTTCAGGAATTAAAGCAAAATATATAAAATAAATATTATGTTAGATTTAATAATAAACCCATTAAATGATTTTTTTTTACAAAGACAACATCTTGTACAAAAAAAAATATATTTGTATTGATGTCACACAAATCACACCCGAGACCCTAAACAATAAAGTTTTGATTGCACAACCATTTCCCTACATGGGTATCAAACTCACTTGGTACAGTGAGTTGGTATTTTAACCACTATGCCATCAATTTAATCCATAGTAATTGCATAAAGACAACCTATTGAAATTGGATGCACATGAGATTTAGATAAAAGTCCAAAGTGGAAAATAAGAACCCAGCCATCCTAAGTAATATTATAAATGAAAATATGACACTGTGTTTTGCTTATACACATTAACTACTGAACCAATTGTCATGAAATTACACACAATGACACATACAGGAAAAGCACTAAAGCTATCTATACCATGTTTCCTTTAGAAGAAAAAATTGGTTGATAAAAATCTCTATTATGGGCTAACCGTGCCACTTATCCTAATTCAATTATAATAAAAAGATAGGAGTGATAAACCTATCCATAAATGTATTTTTTTATTCATAAGAAATAAAAATAACTAGTTTTACCTATGATAATATACCAGCAGTAAATTTAATGTCTTACCTTCTTCTCCAATCCCAAAATAATTGCAAATCCCAATATGAAAATGATGGTGGTAGACTTTGTCATTGTGTACAGCGATATTGTGACTAGCTCGAGTCCCCAGTTGGAGAAACCCACATCTATACCACTAGCCAGGCCCGTGGGTCCCACAGACCTTAGGCATGTGAGCCAGGGCAGCACAAGTTGAGGTGTTCCCGTTGCAAGGTAAAGTATTGTTCTCACAAAGACGGAGAGTAACCATTTCACTATCAAGTGATACATAACCACTGTGAGTGGAAACTTGAAGTCCTGTAAATATCATATAAGTTAGTTTCAGCTGATAGGAGTCAATCCATCAAACCACTGAGTCCACCGTTGGACATAACCATGCTCATGGACAATTGGAACAACTTGGAACAGATTAGCTATAATATGAGTTGACTGGAGTAGAGAGTGATGTTCAGTGCAATGAATGCTGGAATATCTGCTGCTGTGACCACACAGAGGAGTATAAGCAGTAATGCTGTTTTAATAATATCCTTTCATACAGTTTAGATAACTATACGGTACTAACTGAACCAATCTATGATGGTTTTAATGTATAAAGATATAAATGTACAAAAAGAATTAAATTTTAATTTCTTTTTCTTAATTCTATTTTACAGCTAAGAAACTACACTGCCTCGTCTTTGATCAAATTAAAATTTTAATTGCCATAATATACATTTGTTTATCTTCAACAGTTTAATCAGTAGAAAACTTTCCATTGTTTGTTTGTCTTCAGAAGAATATTAAGAGGTAAATCTCTTCATTAAAGGTTATTAAGGGATTTCCCTTTAAATTTTTCCATTCCTTAGTCATAGGGTACCAACAATACAAATGAAAGCAAATATTAGTTTGTTGATATCTTACTGTATCTTCTACTTCTGTTCAAATATAAAAAACTATCTAATTGTTTAAAAATATTTGTAATAGTTTGCCTGTCAAAAACAATATTCAGACAAAGATATACAGATTTCTCTTTCCAACTCATATATGTATGTCCCACTGTTGGACTCAAGACACCTCTATAAAGGCAGGAAAATTGACTTACTATACTATATAGGGTTTTATTTCAAGTTTTCTTATGATAATTTCTCTTACGATCATCCACAGGTAGACACGTAAGTACACAGTAAGACGCGGGGTGGAGAATTGTATTCTTAGTCTGTCTCCACATGGAAAAAATATATAGAAAATTAAATTATAAAACACTAGCCACTATAGCAGGGATGGCCAACCAAACAATAGAGAATGATCATAGCTGTTAGTTTCGTCGATCACTTCGCAAGACAAACAATATAAAGAACTGACTACACAAATTAATCACTAACTAGATAGATGTATTATCTTGTGAAATTTATCAATTGCCATTTTATAATAGTTATTGGTAATCCTGTTCCTCCTTAGCTTTCCTTTCTCTGTCCAGTAGTTATTTGTTTATTAATTTCTTTTAGTTTGTAGTAGGTAGATCACACAGTGTTTCATAAGCCAAGTAGATCTAAGATCTTATTAAGTTTAAGACTATATTGTATGGGACCACCCATACAATATAGTAACTAAATTATTTTAACCCCAAACTTCAGAGATGGAAACAAAACATCTGTACACACATTAAAAAAAAGAAGAAAAGAAACTATTGTGTATACAGTTGTGTAAGGTAGCCATCAATTTCCTGTCGGTAACTAATTTGACCCTAGTCAGTACAGCATATGGTTATTAGCCATATGTAATAGAGAAAGAAAGTCTGTCAAATGCCTGATAGAAGCCTCATTAGGGATTGAACTGTGGAGCAAATGGCAATAGGTGGATTTGACCCAGTTATGTAGGTTAGGCAATTAATACCTATAGCCGTAAACAGGTATAAAGTTTGGTAAATAAATGAGTAATGTACAGACTCACCGTGAGTAGCCATCTCTGGTAGAAGGTGAGGCCAATTGATAATGAGAAGTAAAGAAGTATCAGGCCCAATGACAAGAGGTTCTTTTGAATATATTCCTCAGACGGTTTCGGTTTTGTTGTTAAAACATCTTCGTCGGCGTCAGACTTCAATGACAGCTGTTCATATTTTGCGTCTGGCATGGCTAGCGCAAGACGAGCAAACTACTTTTAAAATTTCACTATGTCGCATATCAGCTGAGATTACACTTCATTTAAATTTAAATTAACATTTAACTTGTAAATTCAACTTCAAGTTCTTGTTATGGCTTCAGCGGTGTAGGGTTGCCACGAATTTACCAATGACGTGTGGAATTAGGGTTAAAGTGAGAGAGACACCTTGATAGGTATTCAAAGGTACATTTATTATATAGATAAAACATTATAGTCTGTTACTATTTCTAAAAGTAGTATTACCCAGTATAAATTTTGAGACAGTAGTAAAATATCTTCATAAATTATGACAAGATTTTATTAAATGGGTTGAAAATTAATAATAGTAGAAACGTGAATTTGAAAAGTGGGGAATATTAGAAGAAACATAGGTAGAAATGCGATTATGAACATGAAAACTGAATATGAAATAATATAAAACTTTAGTCAAAATAACATTCACATAAAAAATTATCACTTATTTTAATTTATACAGAAGACACTTATTTTAATTTATAAGAAGAAGAAGGCAAGCAACTTTGACACTACCTTTTAATTAATATATCTTTACTCTTTGACTCTACCGAAAGCGGCAGATGGAACAGGTGATACATATTTTTATTTTCTAAAATCCATGGTTTTTATGGAATATCCGATTGGAGTTTGTCAATTAAACTCCTATTGTAGTATAGGCTTTAATTCATAATGTGTTACCTGTGGTAAGACTCAGAATAAATCTAAGTGTTAGAGGTAAATTAAAAAAAACGTTGAACACACAAAAGTATATTTGAGCTGTTTTTTTTGTGAACACTTAAGGTTTTAAAAAAAGAGACAGTTATATAAAATCAAACACGCTCTCGTTTTGTCACTGTACTCTTTTTGCAATTCATGGACCATATATAGAATTAAAAATAATGTACCGAGAATATCGAATCGATAAAAAATCATTTTCACTGTTGATTTCAAATTTTTAATCATGTCACATAATTGTAATAGTATTAAGAATTAATCGTAAAATAGAAAATAACTTTAATAGAATTTAAAGTACCTACTATGACCTACCTATATGATGAATATTATGGATATACCATAATATTCATCATAATATCATTCTCGAATACTATCATATTTATGTTTTAACAATAATAATTGAACAAAAACAAAAATTAAGTTTAGTTTCTTAATAAATACCTCAGAGGACGTACCTGATAGAGTATGGCGTACCTATAGAGGACAGAAGTACACCTAAAGTGGTGGGAATATTGCTCGAAATCACATATTGGAACTTACAGGTGCGTTTTGATCGATTTCAGCAGACTGACGTATAGGTACACATGTTTAAAAATTAACTAATGTAACATTTATTTTATTTTTATTTAATTTATTTATTCATTTTTAGGATAGCTAGTAATTGATACATTGTAGATATTAAAATATAAATATAACACAAAATTAAACTAAATGCTCAATTCTTAAGCTATCACAGAATGCACAAAAATGGCAACAAATTACAGAAACAAACTATAAAAAAAGAAAGAAACAAAATAAATCCTAATTCTTCATTATAAAAAAAGAAAAAAGAAGAAAGAAAAAAAAAGTTGAAATGATTAATATAATTTAATAACATAATCCTTGGTGCAACGATAAACACAGTAGTAGAGCAATTGACAGTAGTTTGGTTTGAACCTATCGTATTGCTAAATTTCATGAGAGGCAAAAGTGACTATGCTATAGACCTACATCTGAGAGAAAACCAGCTGCCTAATAGCAAAAACAAAATATACAGCTTCTTTACTTTCACTATTAATTTAACTTTTTTTTTTAAACTTTGTAACATTGGATTATATATTACATACCGCATTTAAACAATTAATAAAATTCACCAGTTTGTTGCTTTTGCTACTTATAAACACTATTTTTTAACAGTGTTTATAAGTAGCAAAAGCAACAAACTGTATATTATAACCATAGAGTTATATGTATAGAGAAGCTATCCCGAATAAATATTTTGTTCCATTTTGCTAACAGTTAAACTAAAGTCCGCTGCAGCGCTAAAAGAAAAAATAGGTAATCTAACGCGAACATTGAAGCACACAGCGCTAGATCGCTTTATAGTTGTAATTTTCTCGCGACCAAAACGTCGTAAGATGTAGTCTTCTTCTTCTTCTTTTTATGTATTGGCAATCAGCTACTTATACGAGCCATTTTTGCCAGTGTCGAGTTATAATTATCTTCACGTTCTTAATCTCTTCAGGTTAGTCATTGTCTGTCAGTCAGTCGAATTGTCGCCATCAACAGTGCTATGGTGACACTGTTAATGGTATGTTGTAGGAGTTTTGATGGAAAACGAAAACGTTGTAAAGCACTTTTATATGATATTCACTACATCCCAGCTGTTCTGTCACATCATATTACATAAAATACCATAAAAATTATCTAATATAACACGATAAAACACTAAGTTATCGAATATAATACAAGAGCACCACATGACGTTTTAGATTCCCGCCAAAAGTCCCTAAGATGTAGTCATTTCATGCGTACTTACGCGTTTCGTTCAACGTTATGTAACAAAGGTTAGTTACTATAGATTTTACACCGCAGAAGTGACACAGTTTTTGTACCTACAAACATTCATTAGAACTCATACAGCATACTCTATTTCAAAGTGTATTGTTAAGTATTTAAATAAATAAAAATAATAGTAAATTATAAAAGAAAATGAACTATTATATGTTTATATAAACTTTGCTTTTACATACGACAATATATAGTTTTGAATATCCGTGTGATGACGGAATAAGAATACCATTCATCATTACCTGTCCTGGTCGTGGATATCGTAAAAGGCGACTAAATGATATAATATGCATATAACATCTATCAAGAGAAGGAAAACTTGAAACAGAACCCTATACCAACCTGTTTGATCAGCATGGTATAGTAGGTAAATTTCCTTCCTACTATAAAGAAGGCTTGAGCCCAGATGCATTACGTATATGAGCTGAGATGATGATGGTGATGAATAGTTTGAAATCAAATTAAATAAAAATCAAATATTTTTTATTCGGTAAAATATAATAAATAAAGTTCCCTTCTAATATTTTTCATAACAATATTTGCTGACTTCTTAAGAAATTGCTTTACAGCTTTAGTTGTATAAACATCAGTAGCTTGAAAGTGTGTAGAACAGATAAACGAATATTTTGTAGGAAGACACGTGTATTCACTTGAAGATTTTCTATTTTCTGATCTTTGACAAATAAGTATTAACTGATAATATATACTAAAGGAAAAGGAATATAAATAATCAAAATACTTTCTAGACACTACGTCAAGTCTGTGTTTCGTCACACATTTTTACCTCCAACCAGTGTAATTGAACATCTGCGGGCTTTAGTCTATTATCAAAGATGGTGTGACATTTAAATGTAGAATATTTTTGTTTATTGTGCTAATTCGATATTATTACCTATTTGTACACTTTAACAACAAAACATTTTACTTGGTTAAATAAAGAATTTTTATTCACATCCACATGTGCAAGTTTTGATTGGTATTATTCGAATTATCGTATTAACAACACTGCTCTGTATACATCTACAGCAGTGTTGCATAAAAATCGATAGTTTGACTATCGATAGTTAACCTCCAAAAATATTCATACTATCGATAGGACTATCGATAGTATCGTACATATCAATACTATCGAGACTATCGATAGTATCGATAGCTCTCCACGAGCAATACTATTAATAACGGCGATACTATCGATACTATCGATAGTGATTCATTCGATAGTATCAATACTATCGATAGTATCGTTAATACCATTAGTTTTAGCGTAAAACTATCGATACTATCGATAGTATCGACTATTTCGGGCTATCGATTGCCAGAAAATTTTCAATAGTATTGCTTAAAAATATAAATAACGTAATTGTGTCCCTGTTGCTTGTTTTCAGTGAATTTTGTGGTGACTTTTCTAGCAGTAACGTGCATTTGCGTTCTTACTTTGAAGCCCAAGTTAGCTAATAATGGTTAAGATCAATAGCCATTGAAAGTTGAGTAAAATTATAATGCTGCGAGACTTCTGGACAATTGGGTCGGAATGTGTGAATGAATGTAAGTGGTACCTTGTACTTGTACCACCCTGTTGACAGTTTTCTGTCTACAGCCGCGGGCCGGTGGTTCCGGGGTAGTACCACACTTTCGGCGAAGATCGGCGTCTGAGTAATGGCAATGTGCTATTGCGCTTCGTTCGGTGAGCGAAAAAGCTGGCAGTTCAACTGGGTGGGTTTGGGGATTTTATTAGTAGGCAGTGGCCTAAGCTATAACCTTAGTATTGCCAAGCTCCATGGGCGACTGTGACACTTACCATCAGGTGTGCTGCTTGCTCGTTCGCCACCATAAGCAATAAAATGAAAAAAAATGGTTTGTTCCAGTATACTAATGAAACTCAGAATGTCTATTACTATAAAATTTTAGTGTAATTATTAGCTTTGAAAGTTTCGGTTAAACAAAATTATGAAAAACATAATCAAGAATTCTGAGTTACAATTCTACACAGAATTATGGCCGTAATTAGTCATTAGATTTGTTGTATTTTTAGCGATATTAATCTAGTGAAGTAAATTTAACAGGGTCCGAAAAACATAAGTTCTCTGTATGCTCGATTGCAATGTGATCCATCTAGAAGGCTCTATTAAAAATATGCTTACATATATGTAACTTAACATTATAGGGATATAGATATATATATCTAACTGAATCCAGAATATTTTTTTAATTGTATATTATATACAATTGAAAATGAAATGAGCGAGATGCAACGTTGACATCAAAATTCCCGAATTGAAAACATTTAAACCATTGTGTTACTCTCTCTGACACCACATTAGGTCCATAAACGTCACAATTTGTTCACAGCTTGCGTTGCATGTATCTTTTTTGTAATAAAGTTTTAAAATATGTCGAATTTCTTCATAGGATTGACCCATTTTAACAAAAAGAAAAAAAAATGTGTGCGTGTAACCTTTACGCGCGATTGAAGTAAAACTTCTTTGGCGTTGACATATATCACTGAAATGATTAAATATTAACTTAAATAAATAAATATTATATTATAATTATATCTATTATTCATGTGCTTTACAATGATTATTAAAATGTTATATTAATATTGTTCATTCGAAACAGGTAATTGAAGCAAATATAGTAGTTCATTATAAATTTTAATATATATAGTTAAAATTTGCAAAAATTTCTATAGCGCGATTTAGACTCTAATACATATCCTCTTAGAATCCATTAACTTTGTTACAGCGCCATCTAGTAATAAATTATGATCCTATTTAAAAAAATCTGAGTTACTCCCTAGTCGCGCCTAAAGAAGTTTTACTTCAAAAAGAAAATAAATAAATGAAATAATCCAAGAATATGACATAATACTTCCACATTCCCACCGAAACTCAAGAAATATTGACAGCAGCAAGTATTGCTATTATAATTGTTTCACTTTGTTAGTATCACAAATTTAATGTTATTCACCTGACTAAAATTTGTTCTATTCTTCTTCTTCTTCTTATGTATTGGCAATCAGCTACATATACGAGCTATTGGTGCCAGTGTCAAGTTATAAATATTTTCACGTTTTTATTCTTTCAAGTCAGTCGTTGTCTAAGTCAAACTGTACATTAACAGTGCAATGGCCACACTGTTAATGGTATCTTGTGGGAATTTTGATGGAAAATGAAAACGTTGTAAAGCACTTTTATATGATATTCACTACATCCTAGTATCGCCGCACATCACATTACATAAAATGCCATCAAAATTATCTAATATAACACGTTAAAACACTACGATATTGAATATAATACAAGAGCACCACATGACGTTTTCAAATTCCCGTCAAAAGTCGTCTTGTTCTACTCTATGATGACACAAATTTAAATAAATTTCTTTAATAATAATGTCAGTACTTGGTTTACCACATAACATAACTTTACACAACAATACTATCGAATAGTTGCTGGCTATCGATAGTCCAAAATAGTCGATACTATCGATAGTATCGATAGTTTTGAGTTAAAACTAATGGTATTAGCGATACTATCGATAGTATTGATACTATCGAATGAATCACTATCGATAGTATCGTTGTTATTGATAGTATTGCTCGTAGAGAGCTATCGATACTATCGATAGTATCGATAGTATTGACGTATTACAATACAATCGATATACTATTGATACTATTGCTTATACGTAAACTATCGATAGACAATTGATTGTCTATCGATAGTAGACTATCGATATGCAACACTAATCTACAGTCCATGATGGTTGCAGTCACACTAAAGTGAGGTGTACGGATTGCAGTACAGTTTAGTCGAACAAAGCAAGTGTTCGGAACACGAAATTTAGTACGTAGTACATATATATCGATGATTATAACAAATATATTTTTATATGATTCAAAAGTAGGTACTTTGAATGTATGGGACTATGTTGCGTCCAATATGTATGCTCTCGGTACTTGAAACAATTTTTCTTTTGTTATATCTTCTGTAGGCAACTTAAGGAAAAGACTTTCATTTTATTAGAGGCTCGAAAGAAACGTTTAACAACGAGCCTGAAATCTTATGTAACTACTCTCGAAAATTATTTCTAGGAATTAATAGGAACGTAGAGTTTGAAATGTGAAATTATTGGACATCAATTTTCTATGCGGAATATTATAATTGAGAGCCATGTTTACAGATTGCATCGCATAACTGAAATCCATCGCTCATACGATGCATTACAATTTTACAATACTAATAATAATAAAAATTATGCGTGCGTCCAAAGTACACATATCAAAAGTGAAACTTTGGCAAACTATCTCTCTCTCTCTCTTTCTCTCTCTCTCTCTATCTCTCTCTCTCTAGGGATGCTACCAGGGGCGGCTTTACCTATAGTGCAGAGAGTGCGGTGCACCCGGGCGCCGCACAGTGGGCTGAAAATCGCGTTTCATAGACATAGAAACTTGAGTTATAATGTATAATTTTTTTGTGTGGAAATGGGTTCTCCTGATCATTACTATACTATATAATGTTATAGGAGATAATTTGGTTAACAATTGAACGAGTTATAATTTTTTTTAGAAAAAAATGTATGGAGCTGACTTGAAAAATGGGGATAACTCTGAAATCGCAAGGTTGGCCGTTATATCCTCGCAGATGTATATAGTAATAATTATTTATGGTTTTTTGACATACTTTATATTACGGCAGCACTTGCGATATTTTTTTTAAAAATCGTCAAAGTTTTTAAATTTTTGTATTTTTTCTAACTATTTTACTCTTTGATAACTACTTTTACTTGTACTTTTATTTAATAATAACGTTCAATTTCTTCAAATATGCATGTGTTAAGATCTAGATTACAAACAAAGAAGTGTAAGATATCACGTTAGTCCGTTGTACATAAACGCTCAATAAAACTACGTGGTAATAATGAATTATCTTTTGAATGTGAGTTATGTGAGCTAGTCATCTCTAATTCTTAAATACTGTAGTATTACTAAATGACTTCGCAGAATTGAATCACTTCCAATATCACTATTTAAGTACCTTCATTATACATAGGGAATTGCTTGGTAAAAGAATAAAAGTACAAATATAAAGGAATAAAAGAGTGTTGTTAATTGTGCAATTAGTACAGATAATTAGGTAATGTTGTGAACACCATGTATTTAAGAAAAGTATTATATTTGCCTAATTACCCTCTAAAACATCAAATACTCAATAGCAATAAACAGTCAACATTGAGATCGTAATCTTAGTTCATTTTGAGTATTTCTACCGCTAACATTTTTTAATATTCTTGTAAGTTGTGATTGTGAATAATGGAAAGTTTAATTACAAACTTGGACTTGTTTGTGATACTGAGTAGTCATAGACACTATTTCCTTTGATAACGAAGTATTGTTCAATTCACCAGTGGTTCGATTATGTTCTAGCGTTTCTGAGTAAGACAGTTACATTCAAGGAATTTTGTGGAAGATTCACACGAGCTGTTCAAAAGAGGTGGTTGAGATCCAAACGCTATCCTGTGAAAATTTAGACGATACTACACTAATTGGCTTTAGACAAGTATTGACTGGCCAAGCTGCGTGCAAACTAATTTACTCACCCTACAGGCTTTCAAAGAAAACATGAGTAACCTTTACTATCAACGTCAACGATGATATCGGTTTCAACAATGACAAAAATCTTGGAAGCCCTTTCAAGATCTAGGCAATAAGCAAAAGAAAAGAATGTCTAACAAACATGAAGGCGAAAAATCTATTGATTTAGCATATTCAGCTGCAGCACTATTGACAGAAGATGGTCGTAAAGATATTGCATACGTTATTGAGTATATATATGCTCAAAGACCCACAAGCAGCAGCAAAATTTAAGGAAATAATGAAGAAACCAGATTTTCCATCATTATTTTCTGCAGAAAAGCACCCGGATTGCTATTTTCATTAAAACTCTTGAAATGGCAATAACTACACCAATTTGAGGGAAACTTCAATTCGAGAAGGTTCTGAAGTTGTATTTCCGTCTCACTATAAAGTACAAAAGGCTAAGCTGCAGTGTTACTCTCCAAAGAACTTCCGACTGAAACGGAATCTTCAGCTAAAATTGCATTTCAAGGAATTCTGGATTTAATGGTAAACTGGATTCTAGAAAATCTTCTTGGTATCCTTATAGCATAGAAGGCCAGAAATTTATTTTAATATCAATGTAGGGATTTGACGTTGCATCTAACCAAAGTCGATATAAACAGGTAATGGACAGTGAGCAAAATGATTCAGCAGCATATTCATGACCTCTTTGTTTCCACTAAAATTGACAGCTGGAGGTGAAACAATATGGAAAAATTCAAAACCCTCCTCATCTACATATTGGCGTCCAATGCAGTTCAGAAAAAACTAAAATTGATAACGAGATCAAAGCACTGAAGGAAAGTGGAGTCAAGAGTCTCCGAAACCGGCGAGCGTGTATGAAGAGAATTATGAATGTTGAGGAAGCCAGTGAAGTATGCAAGGATAGAGTTCTCTGGCACTCTGTTCTCCCTGCCTACCCTGCAAGGGACACGGCGTGATGGTATGTATCAAATGAGGTCAGTCACCAATTATTGATGACAATGATAGACGGTAAAATTTAAACATATTTATCCGATGCCATATCAAGTGCTACTTGCTACCTGTGTTTGACTAAGCCTACAGAAATTAATATTATAACTAGCGTTACGTCAAAGACAGTGTTTTTTGGTGTATATGAATTTGGATTATCATCATTACATGCCCGCATGAATGTGATAGAATGTCTTCTACATTATAGCCTAGCGTCTTGATTTTAAAAAGTGGTCTGCGAAAGAAGAATATCGCAAACGGTTGTTAAAGTTAATGAAAAAAACTTATCCAAGATCATTTTAACAATGAACTAAATCTTTTAGTCGACATCGTTAAGCAAGGATCTGGCATGACTAATGACGGTAATACTGCGAGAAGGTTTTTTGAGTTGCCTGACAAAACGGGTGCAATCACTGGACTAGGCAAAAACTTAATTCGTAGGTTTGCTGTGATTCTGCAGGCAATCACTTCTGGTGAGATTATAGATGTTTCGAAATTTAAAGAATACGCCAAAATAACAGCAAAGAAATATGTAGAACTATATAATTGGTATTACATGTCATTGACAGTCCACAAGTTGTTCATCCATAGAGATGACATAATCGCAGATAATGCTATTGTACCAATTGGTAGTCTTTCAGAAGAAGCTCCAGAAAGCGCGCAACAAAGATGAGAGGTTTAGAGAACACCATTCTAGGCAAAGAGCAGGCAAACCTCTAATTAGAATATTTTCAATACGCTTATCCTCTCATCTGATCCCCATTTTACAGTAATAAGACAAAAGCTGGAAGCTTATAAGAAACAAGCATACTCTAGTGAAACATTAGACCTACTTAACTGCAGGAACCTTCTATGAAGTCTTTGGGTGTAATGGAAAACATAGAGTCCGATTCTGAAGTGCATTCGGATGGTGATGAAGACTATTACATGCATATTTGAAGAATTAAAACGTTATTATTAAATAAAAGTACAATTAAAAGTAGCTATCTAAAAATACAATAATTTGAGACCATTGACGATTTTTAAAAAAATATCGCAAGTGCTGCCGTAATATGAAGTATGTCAAAAAATTACAAATAATTATTACTATATACATCTGCGAGGATATAACGGCCAACCTTACGATTTCAGAGATATCACAATTTTTCATGTCAGCTCCATACATTTATTTCTAAAAAAATTATAACTCGTTCAATTGTTAACCAAATTATCTCATATAACATTATATAGTATAGTAATGATCAGGAGAACCCATTTCTACACAAAAAAATTATACATTATAACTCATGTTTCTATGTCTATGAAACGCGATTTTCGATTGATGCAATTGTTAAAAGTAGACATAGGCTCCAGAGTCATGATAAGATGCAATATCTCTGTCATTAAGGGCTTGGTAAGCGGGCAATAGGGATAATATCCAAACTTGTAGGCTTCCCCTTCATTGTGACCAAATTGAAACAGGCTAGTTACCTGATTTGGTTTCTATAAAATTAAATGACGACACTATTGGCACAAAAGTGAAAGACAACGACGGGGTAATTGCCATAGCGCCTGTGTCAACCATATATCAGGCAACGAAAGGTTACGGGATAATGAACGGAAAATGCTTTCGCTAATCCTCTGTTGGGCGGTTACAGTATATAAACACCAGGGTGCTTTACAAAACCTTAGACAAAGCTGTCATTGATTTAGGCAAAAATAAAACTGTCAATAATCAGTTTTATTTTGCACTGAGTTGTGTAAAGACTCTAAGGGAACAGCTTTTTGCGACTTAGGGTCTAATAAACTATTCAAAAGACTACCAGGAGAAAGCGTAAACCAAAGAATAAGACAGTTCTCAATAGGTACGTATTTAAATTAGAAAATTTCGATGCAATTAGCCAATACGGCTGGACCACGTTTAGGAAACTTAAGAAGATCATCTCACCTAATATATCTCAGTGTCTGAAGGCACAAGTCTATGAACAGTGATTATTTACGACATGAAAATGTGTTCCCTAAATGTGGGTCTCGTAACAAAACTCAAAGCCGCTCAGCGTACTATGGAACGGGGTATTCTCGCTTGATTCTGTGCGAGATAGGATTCGAAATACGCTAATCCATAGAATAACGGGTGTAATCGACTTATCACGAAGAATTAGCACACTAAGAGGCAGTGGGCTTGCCACATCGCTCGATGAACTGATAATTGCTAGAGAATAAAAGTTTGGCATTTTGTGGCGAAGTATGAGAGAAGCTTAAGTCCAGATGATGATACATATTTACAACAGTTCGACTTTGAGAAAGGTGAATTGAAAAAGGTCTATCTTTCCAGCTTGGTATGTTATATTCTACCTACGTAACAAAGATTACTATATCGGCAACATAAATAATTTCCTAACTTCTAATCGTTATGGAGTAGTACCTTACATTATCAGCTTACGTGATTAACTTGAAAGAATACAGTTAAAGGTCTATGCGTGCATATGATATTGAAAGAATTGTCCTCCAACTCCTAACCGCTAAGGAGATGTACCTTCCATCACCAGCTCACCTAAATGAAATTTTCACTGCCAGATGCAAATATCTAAATAGCTTTGAAAAATACATGAGACACGTAATATGTGCCTATAAAATTTAAGGGTTGCCCTCGATTTCCAAGGATTCCCATCATCAGATCATGATTTGGTGACAATTGGACCACATCGACAGTTAACTTGAAAGAATACAGCTAAAATTAATGCGGTCGAAATGCGATCTCTGCGGAAAATCTGTGGAGTAAGGCTGACCGACCGCATTCGTAACGACGACGTAAGAGAGCGATTAGGTATGAAAGAGAGTATTGGTGTAAAGATGCGAAAGGGAATGCTCCGATGGTTCGGACATGTGGGAAGAATGCCGAACGAACGTCTGGTTAAGAAGATATACAATGCGAAAGTGGAAGGATGTAGGTACCGGGGGAGACCGAGACTAACCTACCTAGACCAGATCGGTCATGTACTGAAGAAGGAAGGTGGAGTCAAGAGTCTCCGAAATCAGCGAGCGTGTAAGAAGAGAATTATGAATGTTGTGGAAGCGAGTGAAGTATGCAATGATAGTGTTCTCTGGCACTCTGTTCCCTCTGCCTACCCTGCAAGGGATATGGCGTGATGATATGTATGTATGTATGTAAAAGTCAATGCGTACGTATGATATTGAAAGAATTATCCTCCAACTCCTAACCGTTAAGGAGATGTACCTTACATCATCAGCTCACCTAAATGAGTTTATCACTGTCAGATGCAAATATTTGAAGAGCTTTTGAAAATATATGAGACACGTAATATGTGCCTATAAAATTTGAGGGTTGCCCTCGATTTCTATGACTTTCCATCATCAGATCATGACTTGGTGACAATGGGACCACCTCGGGAGTATAGGTACACTTTAGAATGAAAAATGAATTTTGAAAATCGGCCCACAATTGACAAAAATATCGCTAAACATACATAAATAAAAAAAATACATACAATGGAACATAGAACCTCTTCCTTTTTGAAGTCGGTTAAAAATTGAGACTTGGCGCGCCAGTCATATTGCTGCAATATAAATCCACCAAAATTATACAATGCCACCAGTAAAGTCAAAAAACTATAATGTAATCGGGGCAATTATACTGACCGGTTAATCTCGAGCATAGCCTGCATTTATTCCTAGGATTCTCCTAATGCCATCAAATTACTCGTTCAAATTCCAGAGAGTGCAGTTTGCCATCAAAGTCTGCTTCGCAATTACCATAAACAAATCTCAAGATCAAATTCTCAAGGTAGTGGGAGTAGACTTGAGAAAAAGTTGCCTCTCTCATGGGCAGTTGTATGTGATATGCTCCAGAGTAAGCTCACAGTGTAGCCTGGTAATTCTAGCATCCGAAAGTAAAACAAAAAAAATATTATTTACAAAGAAATACTGCAGTTGGTGTAGTATCGTAGGTGGATGGGCCGGGTATTAATCTGCCGCCTCGTCATCACAGTTGTTTGTTGCCGTGGCATCGATGGTGATGATACCCAAAAGAATAACCCGCTAGGCTGGCCACGGATGTCAACGAAGCGGTCTCAGTGGTCGGCCTATTGTCGATGGAGAACACGGTGGGCTATAAATCCGCACACCACCCTTCCGTCACCTCGGTCCGAATGGGCAGGGTACGGTCAAATCACAGTCTGCTAAGGAAAAAGCTTCGTATTCATAAAATATAACAAAATTTTATTAAATTTTCGTGTTTATTAAACCTTTAAATCCTACGCTATAATAAATATTGTTAAATTTTATAAGTATACAAACATTTAAACATAATAATTTATATATTATTTATAAATACCCGAATACGAAACGAAAAATTATGTCACAAGCGGGGTTTCAATTTGTATGGTTTTTTACGGTATTAATTTTGTTATAATAATTTATATATTATAACAAAATTAATACCGTAAAAAACCATACAAATATCCTATTAGAAATATTTTCGACTTCTACACGAACGAAGTCCTGGTCAAATGTTATTTAACAAGTACAGTTTGATTGCCTATGCTGCAAAGTTCTTAAAGTTATCTTTATACTAACTTACACAGCCATTACAATTGATCTACTATATAACGATGGCCGAACGGGTTGACATAGAAATAAGAACTGGAATGAAGAACTTACGAGCTATAAATACAATTGTAACTTATGTCGTGAATAGACCTATGTTAGGTCTGATTTATGGCATTATTAAAAATCTTTTTTTTTTTTATTTACACAATAATTATATTACAATTTTTCATTATATTTTTTTCATTATTTTGCTAACAGTTAAAAATAAATCATAAATACCAATAAAATATATAATTATAAGATTATTATTTTCATTGATAACTTTTCCTTTGCCCACCTTTATTTTCAACCAGGGCTACATTATTATTTATATGATCCCATTGCAAAATTTAAAACTATTATATAAAATTGTCAATTTTCTGTTACGTGTACACTTGATAATAATATATTATAGATAAGTATATGATAATTATATAAATACGTAATAACTCTGAGTAAATTGGAGTAACTCTAGCTGTGGTTGCAAAGACTTCGAAAAGCAGTTTCACCCCCTTTGCCAATATTTTGAGCTTCCACGTCATAGAACGACATCATGAAACTGAAACATAAAATGTGTATAGTTATTCGTCCATCCTACCGTCAAGTTATTCGGTTAAAATCTGTAATTGTTGACAAATAAAATTATATTTTTAATGTTACCTATTGCGTTTGTATCTGTTTTTTTTTTCTTTTCGACATTTAAAATACTTTCTGCGTTTATTAATTTGGTCTTCTCTTTTAAATTCATTTGGACTCTGCCCTCCGTTTACCAAATACAAATGCGAAAAAATCGATGTGTACCGTGGTACAGACAGCCTGAATACGGGATTGTCCCATCAAGATTGGGACTTATGGTCACATTACAGGTCACGTTGTTTTGCGCAGTCGCTGTTGCATGGCAACTGCTTAGATAACAAAAATGGTGGTTGGAATAGGTATTGTAGATGCATAATATTTATATTATTATTAATAGTGGTGGTACACAGGATTGTGTGGGTGTTCAAACTATAATAATAGCAATAAATATGTAGATAATTAATACACATAACCGAAACTATACTGGCAAAGACAGTCATTAAATGTTTTTAGAATAAAATTCTAATGTAAATTTCTAAAACAGGCAAAGAAACATATTCATGAAAAATATTTTCTCTTTTGACAGCCGCCATCTTGGATTTTAAAATGTCATATAGGTACCCTATAACCAGTGGACAATTAAAACGCCTCAAACGATACCTCATTTTGTCTTATGATAAGTTAGAAGTTGAGAAAAGAGATGAACATTTAAACATAGATGCATATACCTACTATCAAAAATATAACCCTAATTTCTCGTAGTCGACTAAAAAGCGCTTGGTTGAATTAAAAAAAAAATCATCCTCAAAAGTTGCAATCTTATAATCGGTTGTTTGAGAAAAATAATTTGGTTATAGCAAGAGTTCTCATTTTATCTTTGCACCGCCTTTTTGATTAGAATACATCTTTTCTGCAAGCTGTTGGCATTTTTTTGCTGGCTCATTAATGGAATTATGATGGACTAATTATTATGAAATCCACTTCCACCTTTCAAGTGATAAGTATATTCACGCCTAGTAAATAAAGTGCGTTGGTATTTTTTAAATACAACCTTTTTATAAATGTGAATGTTATTACACACTGGCTAGAGCGATATTGATGAGATTTTTTGTGCATGAAAGCCCGCTGAATCTACATTCAAAACTGAGTCTGTTAGTGATGCGGCGACCAAGTACGTACATGTATGAGGCAGTCGTTAAGATCGGCTAAGGGAACAAAGAAACTAAGGTAGTGGCATTATCTGTCAATTGGGGCCAACGATGGCTAAGATAATGTGTTTAATCTAAGAAATTTCGAAGTATTTTCTTTTTGCAGTCTACTAAAATAGTTACTTTAATCTATTCTTACGATACCCACGCGAGAGATGTTGGCCATGATATTTTTCTCTGTCACCACAGATGGTTACGTAATATTAAATAAATTTCTCACTTTTCCGGTGCAATTCCAAGTTCAGTTTGAACAAAATCTGTGACTTCTTTTATAATCGTCTTGTTCTCTTGAGAACCAAGGTTCCCTATTGACTCCAAGGTAGCAACTGCGCCAGGTCCTTTTGCATTTTCGCCACCAATAGACACTGCGCAATCAGGAGCTACCATAACGAAAAATTTCTGAAAAAATAAATAATAAGAAGTAATGAGATAATTATTTTAAGCGATTCTGACAATTAATAAATACTTAAAAGAAAATATTTTATTACAGGGTAACATTTTAATAATGAATCAATCACCTTTAATTAATTTAGGTTTAAAATATGTGGATGAACGAGCTTTGCTCGGTATTTTCTTTTTAGTGTGTCTTGGAAGATGTAAGATGTATAAATAATAAAAAAAAATGCAAAATATTTATAATAAAAGAGAGAAATTAAGGATCTGAACCGAAGCTTTTTGGATTAGACTGCTCAATTTTCTGACTGATTTATGTCTATTCTTAATAGTAAAATTAATGCGATCGAAATGCGATCTCTGCGGCAAATCTGTGGAGTTAGGCTGACCGACCGCATTCGTAACGACGACGTAAGAGAGCGAGTAGGTATGAAAGAGAGTATTGGTGTAAAGATGCGAAAGGGAATGCTCTGATGGTTCGGACATGTGGAAAGAATGCCGAACGAACGCCTGGTTAAGAAGATATACAATGCGAAAGTGGAAGGATGTAGGTACCGAGGGAGACCGAGACTAACCTATCTAGACCAGATCGGTCATGTACTGAAGGAAGGTGGAGTCAAGAGTCTCCGAAACCGGCGAGCGTGTATGAAGAGAATTATGAATGTTGAGGAAGCGAGTGAAGTATGCAGAGATAGAGTTCTCTGGCACTATGTTCTCTCTGCCTACCCTGCAAGGGATATGGCGTGATGATATGTATGTATGTATTCTATAAACTCTTAATTTTAATTTTTTTCTTTTTTTTTTAATTTTAAGTACCTAACACCTAAAGCAAAATAAATGACTTATGATATTGCGATTAGTGTACGTATATAAGTATTTCTATTTTAATTGATATAAAATAATACTATAACTTTATGTAGGTATACACTTAAAATGAAATAAATGACATACAAAATCAATGTTACGTGACTATTTGTACTGGCCTAGGTGTTACCTAAACTTTATGGGTGGAAATGGGCATTAAACGCAATATATCTATTTGCATTTCGTCAACTAACAAGGCGATTGATATCTATAGTTCATAGGTCATAGTTCCTTTTCGTGTTATTATTTAGAATTATTTATCAAAACAACCCATCATGACGTATTTCCACTAAAGCAAGAGTCTTACTTTTGACTATAAGATCGACAATATCGTGCTTGGCTTACCTTGGGACCTTCGCCATTTGACTTTTGGATAATCCGAAATAATTCCATATCCATAATCTTACGGTTGATAATGGAATTATTTTAATTGATATAAAAGTACAATTATTTGTTTAATGTCAAATACTAAAACTTGTACGCCTTTAAAAGGTAACCATAAAGAGCAACAATACTGATGGGATAACTGGAGTGTTTTGGACGAGGACAGTGCAACGGAAATGCAAATCGGTAATGGCGTAGACAATATATAACATCCGCCTTTTTATTGAAGTAAAACTTCTTTAGTATTAATAAAACCATTTCTTTTATATTAAAAAGATAATTTATTTTATAAAATAAACATGAGTATCCATGAAATAATCTGTGACCAAGAACTCATCATCAACCTACAGGAATGCGCCAGCGATGATGATAATAGTGACGATGAACTTAGATGTATTCTTTTCGAATAATAAAAATTAATTAACAGTTTTAGTTGAAATTAAATAAAATCCATCAATTATCTATATGTCATAGTATCTTCTTAACCAGGCGTTTGTTCGGCATTCTTTCCACATGTCCGAACCATCGGAGCATTCCCTTTCGCATCTTTACACCAATACTCTCTTTCATACCTACTCGCTCTCTTACGTCGTCGTTACGAATGCGGTCGGTCATCCTAACTCCACAGATTTTCCGCAGAGATCGAATTTCGACCGCATTAATTTTACTATCATACTCTTTTCTGCATACCCAACTCTCGCTTCCATACAGTAATGTTGGGACAAGCACTGCGTTATGTATTGCTACACGTGCCTTCTAGCTGAGGTGGTGGCTGCCGAGAAGTTGCCCCAACGCTCCGTTCACTCTATTTCCCGCATTCACTCTTCGCTCTATATCAGTGGTGTACCTTCCATCTCGGCTAAATCGACATCCAAGATATACAAATTCATCCACTTGCTCTAATACATCATTACCTATTGTTACTCTTACATCTGTTCTGGTTTTATCTCTTTCAAAGACCATTATTTTGGTTTATTTGGACCATTAAGATTTTCATAGATTGTTTTAAATTTACAATCGATTCATCCATCCATTTGATTGAAATTCAATAAGATTTTTATACATTGTTTTTCAATTGCAGTAGCAAATAACTTATAAGGAATTATATCGACAAAAATACGCACTGCATCGTAAGCGTGCGGCACTAGTGAGAACTGTCACAGAGATCATGCTATATTTTATAGACTATAAGTACCTACGTAACGCAGAAAAACTATTTGCTAGACTGTATATAATAATAACAAAAAAACTTCAGATATCTGCTATATTTTATCTACCGATATAAACCAGAAAATACAATTATGATACGACACTTAGACAGATACAAGAACAAAAAGAAATAAACAAATAATTTATCTATATAATTAAAATGATATGAATATATCTCGATCGCTGTACAGTCGCTATTTGGATAATTTATTGAATAATTCGTTTGTGAATATACCATTGATATTCCATGATTATGTAAAGAAAATTGAATTAGGTTGACTCATCCCAATATTCCGTTTACAGAAAAAAAAAATTGAATAAGATCGGTCTTAAAAAAAGAAATTATGATCGAAAAAGAAATATATATTCATACGAGTTTTGAAAATTTTATCAAATTAATACTCACACATTCTGGCTTGCGAACTACTTTAGACAGTAATGGCACTATCCTGTGAGCAAAATTTTCTGGTATTTTATCTTTTGCAAGGCTCGTAAATATTTTTAAACAAGGCATTTTTACACAACTCTTGCGTGAGTCTTGTTGCGTTAAATAACTAGTAGGTACTGATAACCAAAAATTAAGTTATCACTTTATTGAGAGTCGCCAATCTAATATTATCAATAATGTTTTAAACTTTGTAAACATATAGATGACCTTCATTTGTTATGTTACGTAATAACTAAACGCGTATAATAATACGCGATTATTTGAAATAATAAGTACATTATGACATATGAAAATAACTATCTCCGTTGTGTGCATTTTTTTTATTAAAAAAAAAATAATTCGCGAAATGACAAATTATTGGGGCATGTCCATAGAGACCTATTAAAAATTAGTTCAAACCGCTATTAAATTTAGCTGATATGCATTTATACGTGTAATAACTTTATAGTCGCCGTGTCGCACAGTGAGAAAATCGCGTATGTTTCGTCTCAAATCTCCGTATCTCAGTTGTTTTAAAACTAAATGAACTGTAATTTTGCACACAAATACTTGATTTTTTTAAAGTTTCAATGAAATAACTTTGATTTTAAAAATTGCGTTTATAAATTAATTAAAAAAAATAAAATTCAAAAATACATGCATTATATACGAAAAAAATACAAAATATGCTTGTTTAATTTACGTATAATGGTAGAACATAGTACCAGACTCACAATTCAGCAAGCTCCTACAGATTTTCATTGACAGCAAGAAGGGCCTTGGCTTCATCTAAAAGTTCTTTCGATATTGTTTCTGGAGTATTTCTCAAACTTGATATATATAGATCAGAAGTGTACAATAAGGTATGGAACACGTCTTCATTGGTAGCCTTGAACACTTTCTAGAATGATGCAGTCTAAACTTTTTGTAATCCTTATTTCGGGATTCTTGCGCGTCTTCGAATAATTGACCGATAGGTAAAATAGCATAGTAGGGAGAACAGGGTAATGGGCGCCTACTAAGGGAAATTTTTGATTAAAACCACATTTTTCGATATTCTTATATTTTTTAATTAGAACCTCTTACTTCGACTATTTAAGTATAATTTTAATCACAATTATAATGAATCGCAGTCATAAAATAAGGTGAATTAACGATTTTATAAAAATAAAAAAGGCGCTCTCATAACCCGACTTATGCGTGCAATGAGAGCTCATTTCACGCTCATATTGTCCAAATTGTTTCCGTGGCATCTAAATAAATAAACAATGTATCTAAAATGACTAAAACAAGATGGGGTATGGGAAGCTATGTTGGGTAGTGAGAGTCATACTAGGCTACCATTACCCACTGACTATCATTTTGAAAAGTAATAACATAGATATGTAATTCTACTTTCAATCAAAATTTAACCTATTGGTCTTGTTAGTGAATGAATCTAGGAATATAATAAGCACAAACATAAGAATATAAGAATATAGTTTCATATTTACCTTGGCATTGGCAATCAGCAATTTTTTATAAGCGCAAAGCGAAAATCACACTATCGTTCCTCCTGAGTTAATGCGTGGCACTAACCACTCGTGTTCATCAGGCGAAGTTTCTCGATGGTTGACGGAAAAGACCCAGTGTTTACAATCGTGCAAACGTGCCTACTTTCTGTTCAATCACTATGGCTCCCTTTATCCGACCGCTCTCAATACCCCGCGCTCCCCTACTCAATGATTTTTTTTCTCCGTGAATAAGCATTTTATGCACGGAAGAAGGCTACCACCACATACCACTTACAATTATTTACGTATAGTTGGGCTGTACTATATGCGTATTTACCGAACTTTTTTGAATCAATAGCCATTCCAGATGACATAGTAAGTAGTTATGTACATTCGTTTTATAAGTTCTACGTCTACACCTGTAATGTCTGCAGAGCACGAGTAATTCTGAAAAAATGTCCGAGCTTTGTTTCCGTCATTACTATTTTCACCCATTTTTACCCGACTGCGCAACGCAAAGGAGTGGTATTGTGTTTAACAGTCTATGTATGTATGTTTGTATGTTCCTTTGAAGCACTATACAGACCAAACGCCGGGGTCGATTTTTATGATTCGCACGTCAATCGATTCCTTTTAATCCGGCGAGTGTCACTAAAGATATGACGTTAATGAAAATTCAATATGGCGACTACTGGACGCCATATTGTGAAAATTAAAAAAAATAAAGTCAACAAACTATGTCGAGTGGGATATCGTTGAATATTTAAAAATCATTATTAGTTTTCTCTCAACATTTTTAACTAAAAAGACGACTATTGATAATTAAAAAGTATAAAATAAAAAAAAAAAAAATTAAAAAAATACCAAGGCCAGGCCGCTGCCTACCAATACAAATCCCAATCCCACCCCAGTTGGGCTTCCGACTTTTTCGCTCACCGAATGAAGCGCAATCGCAAATTGCCTTTACTCAGATGTTGATCTTCTGCTCAGTGTGGTACTACCCCGGACGGACCGGCCCGCGGCTGTACACAGAGAACTGTCAACAGCGTGGTCCTACCACTTTTAAATTTTAAATTTTTAGAATGTATAATAAATTTATGCTTTAAATTTTTAGACTGGACAATATTAACGAAGAACACATCACCCTTCACTTTGCATCTGATATTGTCCTTGTGGCAGAATCCATGGAAGACCCGGACATCATGCTTAACAATCTCATCAGTTTCTCTGGTAGTGAGTCTACGAATGTACATGAAGAAGACGAAAATTATGTCAATTGTTCACATCATTCCAGTACATACCTGTGCTAGTTAACCGTTGATATTTTTTTACCTTAGACATAATTAGATTGAATTTTGAGATAAGGGTCAACCATGTATCCAACTTGGCAGTGTTCTGTTTGTTTTATGTGTAATGAACGTAGCACGAAGAAATGTCACGATGTGCATATCCAGGTGGGAGGCTTACGTCCAGCCAGGGCCGGACCGTGAGTTTAGGGGGCCCTGGGCTAATACTACTTAGGAGCCCACCTAATTACTCAAAGTATAAGAAAAAAATAAGACAATAAAATATTTATAAAAACCCGATAACTAAACGAAATATGATGTCACAAGCGGGATTCGAACCCGCGCCTATTGGGATTCCGGCCCAATCGTGCTGCCACTACACCACCGTGAACTATTGTAGGACATGCAAATTTTGCTTCGTATCATATTTACGTCTTAAGGTGACAGTATATCATCTACCCGACAATGTTTACACATTATTATAGGCTTAATACTTCAACCTTTGCAGTTAGAATTGTATTAAACGATGACACAACTTTGTTATTTAAATTACTGAAAATTTAGTATTTAATATGCTTAATTATTTATAAAAACCCGATTACGAAGCGAAAAATACCAACATCCTTTCATTTTCGCATTGTATATCTTCTTAACCAGACGTTCGTTCGGCATTCTTTCCACATGACCGAACCATCGGAGCATTCCCTTTCGCATCTTTACACCAATACTCTCTTTCATATCCTACTAGTTATAAATAATTAAAAATACTAAATAAAAATGATAAATAATGGTACTTATAAATAATTCTAGCAAGATAGAAAGAGACAGAGTCTGAGAAGGAAACAGCGGAGCACGATCGAGATCGAATGAATGTGTAATGGCAGCCGAACATTTTAACTGTCAGTTCGAAGTACCAACACCTGAACGTAGACTTGAATTAAATGAATTAAATAGGTTTGATTAATCGCAGGATTCGCAGGGCTGCAAACTTTACGATCTGTATAATTTTATAAAATTATGGAATTTTTCGCATTATCGTCTATTTTTAACTATGACTGGACTTAGTTGGGGGCCCCTTGAATCCATGGAGCCCTGGGCTGAAGCCCAAAAAGCCATATGGTAGATCTGGCCCTGCGTCCAGCAGTGTACGGCAAAAGGCCAAATGATGTGGGAAGCTACTGGAATTGTTATCTTGTGACTTTATTGAAGCAAATAGTTATGTCAACTACTATTACTAAAGTAATTCCTTCCGAACCCAACCAGCCTTCGTCGATCAAAAAGTAACAAATAATTTGGAAAATCCAAAAATGCACGCCTCATAATTTTTATATTATTTATCATTTACTATTAATCAATGCCAGAAATGAAAATAAAATTAAAGAAAAAAATCCTTTTTTAAAAGCAAGCTGTTTATTATTTGATGAAAATGCAACACTCTTTTATTTATAAAATTGGGACTGTGATAAAAACGGGAAGATTTAATAATTATGGTGTAAAGTTTTAGTGTTAAAAATATATAATTATGTACGATATGGAATTATTTTTTTGTTGAAGATTAATCAAAATATCGTTAAAGGTTACAATGAACTTATAAAGTGTTATATGTCTGATTAGAGTTAATTTTATTTTTAACTTTTTAGTATTTTATTATTCGTGTTGTTCCCACAAATATAGGACAAAAACGGTACATCACCCCAGAGGTCCATTGTGGAGGGATAAGGGCTTCAGTATAACAGGGTTCGCCCTGGTACTCTGAGGCGCAACGTTAGCTATATGAAATGTTTATACACCCTCATGCCATTTAGCCCTCGGCACGTGCTTACTTTGGCATTAGGTCATCCATCTAATCAATCAGACATAATCCACATTCATAATAAGCGGAACGAACTTTTTCCTCAATTTGTTGGAGTTGAATATTCACGCCAACGAAGATACTCGTCAAGACGAATCAAACGAGCCGAAACTCGGTGGGGTTGCATGTTTTAATTACGGAGTTCCTATGACCAGCTTCCAGGTCCATCATCAGAACCTGGTTACCATATAGTCTCAAAGTACTCGTCAAGACGAATCAAACGAGCCCAAACTCGATGGGGTTGCGTCGCTTAATTACGGAGTTCCTATGGACAGCTTCCAGGTCCATGATCAGACCCTGGTTTTCATATAGTATCAAAGTTCTCGTCAAGACGAATCAAATAAGCTTGGTTTCGATGGGGTTGCGTCGTTTAATTATGAAGTTCCTATGGCCAGCTTCCAGGTCCATCATCAGGTCAGCTCTATGTCACAATAATATTGCATTGTCATCTAATTTATACATGCATGCAAAATTTCGGCTCAATCGGCAATTGGGAACCCCTTCCCATCAAATTTAACTTGCAAGATTTGATTACAGACAACGAGACAGGTGAAACTAAATAAAAGCTTGTACATACTCGTAATGAAAGAAAAATAAATTCTTTTGAAATTTCGTGCCATTCTCGACGTAGAGCTAAACATAGCTGTATAGGCTGAATGGGATTTATTTCATTTACCTGTCCGAATGGACAAACAAAAAATATAACGAACCCAATTTTCATAAAGTATACATACACTAATGACTAAGCAGTTTAGTTTTTTTATGAATTGCAATTAAACGACAAGGAATTACCAAGCCATTTTCGAAAGGAAACAGCGCGTTGCGATTATGAAGCTTTTAATAAAAGAAAAACTTCGATACATTCATTTTTACGGTCGTGGGAATGCCAGATACTTTACGGCTTTCCGGACGTCCTCGAATATTTTTTTAATCAACTTTTTTCTTACTTTAAACAAAATAATTGCTTTTTAAAAATATCATTATTTAATGATATTGATGATATGGTCTTTGAAAGAGATGAAACCAGAACAGATGTAAGAGTAACAATAGGTAATGATGTACTAGAGCAAGTGGATGAATTTGTATATCTTGGATGTGGATTTAGCCGAGATGGAAGGTACACCACTGATATAGAGCAAAGAGTGAATGCGGGAAATAGAGTGAACGAAGCGTTGGGGCAACTTCTCGGCAGCCACCACCTCAGCCAGAAGGCACGTGTAGCAATACATAACACAGTGCTTATCCCAACATTACTGTATGGAAGCGAGAGTTGGGTATGCAGAAAAGAGTATGAAAGTAAAATTAATGCGGTCGAAATGCGATCTCTGCGGCAAATCTGTGGAGTTAGGCTGACCGACCGCATTCGTAACGACGACGTAAGAGAGCGAGTAGGTATGAAAGAGAGTATTGGTGTAAAGATGCGAAAGGGAATGCTCCGATGGGTCGGACATGTGGAAAGAATGCCGAACGAACGTCTGGTTAAGAAGCTATACAATGCGAAAGTGGAAGGATGTAGGTACCGAGGGAGACCGAGACTAACCTACCTAGACCAGATCGGTCATGTAGTGAAGGAAGGTGGAGTCAAGAGTCTCCGAAACCGGCGAGCGTGTATGAAGAGAATTATGAATGTTGAGGAAGCGAGTGAAGTATGCAGAGATAGAGTTCTCTGGCACTCTGTTCTCTCTGCCTACCCTGCAAGGGATATGGCGTGATGATATGTATGTAAAAATATCAAATACGTTTAGATGAATGTTTTTTCTTGAAATATGTATAATAATTAGTCATGCGCAATATGTATCACTGCGCTGAAAAGAATGATACATATCTTTTCACTGTAAAGATACATATCACTAATTTAGCTCATTTAGCTCACTTTGCTCAAAGTCAACCACATTATTAAATCACTCCTCTAGCTCACTTTCAAAGATCACTCACTTTAAATCTATCGCTCACTTTAAATCTATCGCTCACTTTAAATCTATCACTCACTTTAAATCTATCGCTATTTTTTCCATGATGGGCTTCGCTTTTTATTGAAATTACGCATTGTCGATAATAGAATTTCATAATACTTTATCGCTCTAGTATTATAATATCAAAAAATCCACTTTATTTGGTTATAATAAAACAAATACAAATCTATTTTCTAATAATAAATTTTAATTATTATACTTTATTTCTAAAGAAATAGAGTGTATTCTTCTATGACAACTTAATTACATCGATACAAAAACAGTGTGAATCGTAAAACAGTGTACATAATCGTATCGTCGGCGGGCCACGCAGCGCACCTATCTCGCTCATTTTTCGTACCTTGTGAGAGTGAAACATTCTGCGATGCGAAGTGAGCGATGAGCTAGTGAGCTACTGATATATTCGGCGCTCAAGTGAGCGAGTGATAGGTTGTGTTTATGTGAGTGATATAGCTCTTTTATATCACTCGATCAGGAGCTACACAACTTTAATAATAATATTATCCTATAAGTGCAATGTGAGAAAAATACAATCATTTTTGGGTTTGAAAAGTGCTTGATTTTCATATGTCGAGAGTAGAGCAAGTCTTCTTCGCTTATGAGGCGTGCAAAACCAAGTTCTAATACATTTTACAATTGATGACGATGTAATGGTACGTTACATGTGTTTTTTTTTGTTTTCTACTAAAATATACCGCTAACAGTGGCTATGACACTGTAGTAGGCGACAATCTGATTGACTGACGGACAATTAGTAGGTACAATGACTAATATGAAGAAATTGGTTTTTGATGGGAATATGAAAACGTCATGTGGTGCTCTTATATTATATTCGATATCTTAGTGATTTAACGTGTAATATTAAATAATTTTGATGGCATTTTATGTAATATGAAGCGGCGCAACTACTGGGATGTAGTGAATATCATATAAAAGTGCTTTACAACGTTTTCGTTTTCCATCAAAATTCCCACAAGATACCATTAACAGTGTATCCATTGCACTGTTAATGGCGACAATTTGGCTTATTGTTAGACAATGACTAACTTGTAAGACTAAAATCGTGAAAATATTTATAACTTAACAGTGGCACCAATAGCTCGTATATGTAGCTGATTGCCCATATATAAGAAGAAGAAGAAAAATGAAGAAATCGGTAATTCGTAAAAAAAGTTTTGTAACTCGGCTCTGACAACAAAATGGCCTTATAATAAAAATATTTTTTAATTCAAACCAGTAGGTCCTGAGATACGTAAAAATTCTTTTATGGACTATATTCTATCCCTTTGCCTGTCCGAACAGACGAATAGAACCAAAAAAGGACTGTTTTAAAATTTAAATGATGTGTGATTGGTTATCTATATTGAGTGCACTTTTTTAAAATTGCGGATTTATGGTCTAATAAAATATCGATTAATATCTATCGACATTGTCTTAGTTCCTAATTTTTTGCTATCTAAGTCTTGCTCTGAACTTGAGAGAACTATTTCTCTTTATGGTTTGCAGATATCACATACCTACATAGAATAAATTAATGTATTACTTACATAGAATAAAATGACGCACAATAGTAGAGTAAGTGTCACAACAGATGATTGTCGCGCTAACTTAACTCATAAAGCACGAGACATCAGGCTAACAATCTTACACTCATCTCGCGTTTGGTTAAATTACATTAATAAATCCAAGGATGTGTATATGTACTACCTAAAATGTTAAGGATAGGATATATCCTACATAGAGCTAACGAGAATAGTATAACTAAGTCATACAACTGCTTTATATTCCGCTAGACCTGCTAATCTAGTGGTACCTCTAGTTCAAATTATTTTAATCGCATGTCTACTATGGATAGATTTGTGCAAAGATTATAAGCTGTCCTTTACCTATTTTTTCTTTGGTAATAGTTATTATAAAGGTACATAATGATGATTCGCAAAGTAGGTACGCTACGGGTATATTATTTTATTTCGTAAGTTCTGGTGGGAACGTAAAAATGTCATGTCTTTTTTATTAATTAAATTATATTCAACATTGTAGTGTTATTCTACATGGGTGTTTCTCTGTTATTTGTAAAGTCGCCCATACAAGGCTGTCCTAAGCAAATTTTGTTAAATGTTGAAAATATTTCTTAATAAAAAAAAGACAATATTAAATTAAATAGATCTCTTTAAAACCCCCATATATTTTCGTCCTGGTTTTTGAGTTATAGACGATTTTATCTAAAATCGTGACAGGGGACTGTTGTAAACGTACAGGGGACTGTTGTAAATGAACAGGGGACTGTTTTTGTCAATAAAAACACGTATTTCAGTATGAAAATAATCAAATGTTATATTTAAGTCTCACATATTTATAAATAATTATTTTTGAAAGAAATCGACAGTATTAAATGAAATTTCACGTATTATTTAATTATTTAAAATATTCTTAACATTTGTATCAAACTCGATAAAATCATTTTTAGAATAACAGTATTTTTAAGATACAAATTGTATGACACTAAAATCAGTCTTTATAATGATTTAAAAATAAATAAGAATGAAGAGATAGAACCTCTGCTAACTAATTATCACAATCAAAATTCTAAGTACGTAGTCAAAACATATTTTGAAACATTTATACTCTTAACGTAATTTAAGTGTATTGATTTCAGAAATTCAGGCTTAACATTGCACTTCAGAAAAAATCTTAAATATGACTTATTTCTCAAAAACAGACACGGATATTGAAAAATAATAAAATAATCTTCTTCCGTTTAGCGTAAGATCTGGTTGTGGTAACTTCTCCAGTATTTGGCCATAACTATCATTAGAAATATCATCTTCATCCATTCTGAACATGTGAACCTTCATCATCACAATTTTTCTGGTACTAACTAAAGTGTTCTATTAGTCATCTATTTTATTAATAACAACAGCGTAACGATATTCCATATTTCTGACGTTGAGCCTATCTAAAACATAATCATTATTGCTGTTGGCTGTTTGTACTTGGGCCCTGCATTATTCTTAAAATTAGTATTAAAATTGTCACATTGTCGTGAAATATTTGTTTCTGTAATAATATTATTATGCGGGCAGATATTGGCTAGCCTGGTTTCGTTTTGATAGACTGTGTAAACGTCCTCGACGCGCAGTTTTGTCAGTTGATAATTCATAATACCTCGGTTAAAATATAGGCATCCTTCTGTACAAGAACACTTTAATCTTTTCATTATAAGTTTATCAGTGTCTTGCGGTATTCCCAAAGGGCATCTTGATATTTTAGCCTTAATCTAATATATTTAATCTTTCAATTTTTTGGCGTCTTATTGCATCCTCGTCTATCCTAAAGGTGTTGTACGTTCCACCACGAGGTTATCCGAATCAGGTGTATTTTTCGGTTTTCCCTGATAAATAATATTTGTAATTTTTTTCAAAGCTTTTGTTCTTTACGCGATACTTAGTACAATGCTCTTTAATTTTTTTACCGCTCTAAGCTCGCGACGACTCATATCCTAAACCAACTTCCTATTTATTTTGGTATTTTTGTCTTTCGTTTTCTTTCATTAGTGCTGATATCTTAAACATGCAGCTATACGTTTTTGTTCTGATATTTCTTCTCTTGTTTTGGCTGGCTTCTTTTTGGGTGGCATTTCGAGATACTTCCTAAGAAAGAGACGATATTGTTAATGATTTTGATCATAGATGCGCAAATAGTATGTTCAACTTGACAAAGCCTAATGAATGCTTTCATTACACCCATGTGTTATGAAACAGTCTCGTGTGCTATGAAATGACAGGAGACTGTTATTTTTACATGTAAATTCTATAAAATTAAATCATTTAAGCTTATTACATTAACGAAACAAATGTGGCTGCATACTTAATAATTAATACAAATATTCAATAATATATTTATATATAATAATACAATTATTAAATACAAATATTTATAATTTAAACTCTTAAAATAGTAAAAAAAATGGCTTACCAGTGAACTGTTTTATCTAACGGTTGAAACACGTGGTTTAATTACAGACTCAGTGGTAAGCTGGTGGCATTAAGAAATTTCTAATTTATAGTATACTAGCTTCTACCCGCGGCTTCGTCCGCGTAAAAGGTTACTTTCCTAAAGTTTTATCTTCTATTTTTATTTTACTCCTTAAGGGTAAACTTTTACAAAATGTTATTGCCATTGCAAAATGATATAAATAAATATTTATATCTAACCAATAGCCTAAAAATAGATTTCTAGTTTCTGGCTTTAAAAATGACGATATTTCAAATTACTGAAATTTTTAGCATTTAATATGCTTAATTATTTATAAATACCCGAATACGAAACGAAAAATTATGTCACAAGCGGGGTTCGAACCCGCACCTATTGGGAATCCGGCCCAACCGTGCTGCCACTTACACCATAGTGAACTATTTTAGGACATGCAGATTTCGCTTCATATTATATCTTACGTCTTCAAGGTGACGTATGCCATCTATCGGACAATGTTTACACATTGTATAGACTTAATACTTCAAACTTTACAGTTAGAATTGTATTAAACGATGACACAACCTTGTTATTCAAATTACTGAAATTTTTAGCATTTAACATGCTTAATTATTTATAAATACCCGAATACGAAACGAAAAATTATGTCACAAGCGGGGTTCGAACCCGCACCTATTGGGAATCCGGCCCAACCGTGCTGCCACTTACACCATAGTGAACTATTTTAGGACATGCAGATTTCGCTTCATATTATATCTTACGTCTTCAAGGTGACGTATGCCATCTATCGGACAATGTTTACACATTGTATAGACTTAATACTTCAAACTTTACAGTTAGAATTGTATTAAACGATGACACAACCTTGTTATTCAAATTACTGAAATTTTTAGCATTTAATATGCTTAATTATTTATAAATACCCGAATACGAAACGAAAAATTATGTCACAAGCGGGGTTCGAACCCGCACCTATTGGGAATCCGGCCCAACCGTGCTGCCACTTACACCATAGTGAACTATTTTAGGACATGCAGATTTCGCTTCATATTATATCTTACGTCTTCAAGGTGACGTATGCCATCTATCGGACAATGTTTACACATTGTATAGACTTAATACTTCAAACTTTACAGTTAGAATTGTATTAAACGATGACACAACCTTGTTATTCAAATTACTGAAATTTTTAGCATTTAATATGCTTAATTATTTATAAATACCCGAATACGAAACGAAAAATTATGTCACAAGTGGGGTTCGAACCCGTACCTATTGGGAATCCGGCCCAACCGTGCTGCCACTTACACCATAGTGAACTATTTTAGGACATGCAGATTCGAAAGTTTGTTTTTCATGTCTCTCTGTTTTTGTTTCAACAAATATGACATCCCTTGCCTTATACAGTTTGTGCGTTTTAATATCAATAAGTCTGTAACCTTTAGAATATTCGCAATATCCAACTAAGGTTAACTCCATACTCTTCGCATCTAACTTCTTCCTTTTTTGGTCTGGAATGTGCATAAACGCCTTGCTGCCAAAAACTCTAACAAAACTGAGATCAACTTTCTTGCCTGTCCATGCCTCCTCCGGCGTCTTTCCTTTCACGGCAATGGTCGGCGATCTGTTCTTCAAGAAAACCGATGTCTGAACTGCTTCTGCCCAATAAGCGTTCGGTAAATTTCTATCTTCGAGCATGGTTCTTACCTTTTCGATAATAGTCCTATTTGCTCTCTCGGCCACTCCATTTTGCTCTGGTGTATAGTCTATCGTGACTTGATGTTGGATTCCATTCTTCCTCAGAAAATCATCCATCTGTTTATTGACGAACTCGGTTCCGTTATCAGTGCGCAGGATCTTAATTTTCTTGCCGCATTGATTCCCTGCAAACGCTTTAAAATTTGTAAATTTTTCAAAAACTTCACTCTTCAGTTTCAAAAAATATACAAATGTCTTACGTGTAAAATCGTCAATAAATGTCAAAAAATAACTATACCCGCTAATGGAATCACTATGCATAGGTCCGCATACATCCGAGTGTACTAAACCTAATGGTTCCGTAGCTCTCGTCGAGTTGCGAACGCAAATAGCCTGTTATACTGGTATATATGGTGACGGGGCCCATAACCTGTTAGTGGGGTAACTCTTTAACACCCACCAACTCGCAGAGTTACTCTTAGTATCAGAGTCAGGTTTATATGTGAAGGTGAAGGTACGGTTGAATACGAGTCAGTGCCATTGACAATCAACAATGTTACGTATGTACCTAAGTTAGCTTCTAATTTGTTAAGTGTGAATGCGATTGCGAGAAATGGTCACCTGATTGTGTTTACAGAGAATGGCTGCGACATCTACAAGAAGAATGAATGTGAGGTGCGTGGTAAAACAGTTGTGAAAGGTGTGGCAGAACGGGGCATTTATAACATTAAGTGCTGTTCAAGGGTTTCTGCGCTCACTACAACGGATTGCGATCAGCAGAGGCTGTGGCATCGGAGGATGGGGCACCTTGGCATAAACAAACTCAAACTTCTTTTACACGTAAGACATTTGTATATTTTTTGAAACTGAAGAGTGAAGTTTTTGAAAAATTTACAAATTTTAAAGCGTTTGCAGAGAATCAATGCGGCAAGAAAATTAAGATCCTGCGCACTGATAACGGAACCGAGTTCGTCAATAAACAGATGGATAATTTTCTGAGGAAGAATAGAATCCAACATCAAGTCACGATAGACTATACACCAGAACAAAATGGAGTGGCCGAGAGAGCAAATAGGACTATTATCGAAAAGGTAAGAACCATGCTCGAAGATAGAAATTTACCGAAAGCTTATTGGCAGAAGCAGTTCAGACATCGTTTTTCTTGAAGAACAGATCGCCGACCATTGCCGTGAAAGGAAAGACGCCGGAGGAGGCATGGACAGGCAAGAAAGTTGATCTCAGTTTTGTTAGAGTTTTTGGCAGCAAAGCGTTTATGCACATTCCAGACCAAAAAAGGAAGAAGTTAGATGCGAAGAGTATGGAGTTAACCTTAGTTGGATATTGCAAATATTCTAAAGCTTACAGACTTATTGATATTAAAACGCATAAACTGTATAAGGCAAGGGATGTCATATTTGTTGAAACAAAAACAGAGAGAGATGAAAAACAAGAAGGGAAGGAGAAACAGCAGCCTGAGGTTTTGATGTTAGAGATGCAGGAACAAAGCCATACTCCGGCAGAAGTAGTTATTGAGGAACAACAGGTTGTAGGTTTTGAGCCTGATATGATCATGGATGTTCAGACTTCAGAAGTGGAACAAGCTGACACTCTAGGAGAATCGAGTACTCCTCTAGTCCCTGAACTTGAGTCAACGGTGGATGATCAACCTCAAGAAGAGTTTTTAGACTGTGAATCAGACACAACTGTCAATGATCAACCTCAGGCGGTGGAGCGGAGATATCCACTTAGAGTGAGAAAAAAGAAGGAGTTTCCGGACTATATGCTCTATCAAGCTGCAGAGTCGGAAGACCCTATTACAGTCCAAGATGCACTATCAAGACCTGACAGTAGCAAATGGCGAGCAGCAATTCAGGTGGAGATTGATGCGTTGAAGAAGAACAACACCTGGATCTTGGTAAAACCGGAACAAGCGAGCAACGTCGTAGATTCTAAATGGTTATTTAAAATCAAAGAAGAGGCGGGAAATAGACGCAGATACAAAGCTCGACTTGTGGCCAGAGGGTTTAGCCAGAGATGGGGCATCGATTATGATGAGACGTTTTCCCCGGTTGTAAGGCACAGTTCTTTGAGAGTTCTCCTCGCAATTGCAGCACAGAGAGGGTTACATATTGACCAGATGGACGTCAAAACCGCGTTTCTGAATGGAGATTTAGGTGAAGAAGTCTATATGAGACAACCTGAGGGTTTTCATGAGAAGGGAAAAGAAGACTACGTGTGTCTACTTAAGCGATCGCTTTACGGTTAAAGCAAGCCCCTAGAGCATGGAACCACAAACTGAACAATGAGCTGTTACAGTTGAAGTTTAAACGGAGTAAAAACGAGCCGTGCGTATACACGAGATCCCAGGGTAACAAGATCATCATTCTAGCGGTCTACGTTGATGACATGCTCTTATTTTGGAATGACGCGGAAGAGCTGCGTAAAAATAAAACTTGTAGGAAAAAAGATCTTATATTACAATAAACACTCTTTTATTCCAACACTCCTCCTCAATTTCAGAACCCTGTACACCATCAACGCACGAAGGACATAGATGTGCGACACCATTTTATTAGAGAAGCAGTCGAGCATGGGCATATTGTGCTCGAGTATATAGAGACAGCTCGTATGGTTGCAGATGCTCTGACGAAACCTTTGTTGAAAGGGAAGTATAAGTGGTGTGCACTGAATATGGGTGTGGTGTGAGTGTGTGTGTGTGTGTGATGGATGAAAGTAAAGAAATGAAATTGAGGAGGAGTGTTGGAATAAAAGAGTGTTTATTGTAATATAAGATCTTTTTTCCTACAAGTTTTATTTTTCTACTTTGAATATTGTATTTGATTTTGGAATGCTCTATTGTTTTCTTGATGGAAAAACGTGTGATGTGTGTTAGTACATGAATAAAATTATCTGAGGAAGTTTCATCAAACTTTTATTTATTCACATATAAACCTGACTCTGATACTAAGAGTAACTAACTCTGCGAGTTGGTGGGTGTTAAAGAGTTACCCCACTAATGGTATATATGGTGCCTGGGCCCATAACCTGTTAGTGGGGTAACTCTTTAACACCCACCAACTCGCAAAGTTACTCTTAGTATCAGAGTCAGGTTTATATGTGAATAAATAAAAGTTTGATGAAACTTCCTCAGATAATTTTATTCATGTACTGACACACATCACACGTTTTACTAAACAAGAAAACAATAGAGCATTCCAAAATCAAATACAATATACAAAGTAGAAAAATAAAACTTGTAGGAAAAAAGATCTTATATTACAATAAACACTCTTTTACTCCAACAAAAGGACATGCCAGAGGACTGTGTTTTGAGGTTGATTTAAACAAATATTACATTATTGAATTGCCAAATAAGCTATGGCGTGTCAAGAATATCTAATACTATGTCATTATTCATAGCAAAAATTGAGAAATATTGAAATTTATTATATAAAATTTGCTTAGGACAACGATTTTCCATTTAGTAGAGAAACACCTTAAAGTTGGTATTATCAGAGATGTGCAAAATACCCTGTACAAAGTATCTGGAATACAAAATGCAAGATACTTTTAAATTAAGTATTTCAGATACCAGATACAAAATACATTTGAAAATAGTATCTGAAATACTAGATACAAAATAGGTATCTTCTAAATACTTCTTAAGATGAAAATACTTTTGTAAGAAAACAAGATTTTATTTTAATGAACCTAAGTTTATTTTTGATAATTGTCATTAATATTATTTACGAATAAATCGTGTTAATCACTGAAATGAAAGGTACTATACCTTTCATTTCAGTGAAAAACCTTAAGTGATTTTTGATGCATTTTTACATTTTGGTAACATGGCAAAGATTTTTAAATTTTACATACATACATACATAACATCATGCCATATCCCTTGCAGGGTAGGCAGAGAGAACAGAGTGCCAGAGAACTCTATCCTTGCATACTTCACTCGCTTCTTCAACATTCATAATTCTCTTCATACACGTTCGCCGGTTTCGGAGACTCTTGACTCCACCTTCTTTCAGCACGTGACCAATCTGGTCTAGGTAGGCGAGTCTCGCTCTCCCCCGGTACTTACATCCTTCCACTTTCGCATTGTATATCTTCTTAACCAGACATTCGTTCGGCATTCTTTCCACATGTCCGAAACATCGGAGCATTCCCTTTCGCTTCTTTACAGCAATACTCTCTTTCATACCTACTCGCTCTCTTACGTCGTCGTTGCGAATGCGGTCGGTCAGCCTAACTCCACAGATTTCCCTTAGAGATCGCATTTCAACCGCATTAACTTTGCTTTCATGCTCTTTTCTGCATACCTAACTCTCGCTTCCATATAGTAATGTTGGGACAAGCACTGCGTTATGTACTGCTACAAGTGACTGCTGGCTGAGGTGGTGGCTACTGAGAAGTTGTCCCAACGCTCCGTTCACTCTATTTGCCACATTCACTTCTCTCTCTCACTCTTCACTCTATATCAATGGTGTACCTTCCATCTCGGCTAAAACCACATCCAAGATATACAAATTCATCCACTTGCTCTAGTACATCATTACCTATTTTTACTCTTACATCTGTTCTGGCTTCATCTCTTTGAAAGACCATTATTTTGGTTTTGCTCACATTCACGCGTAGACCCCTTTTCTTACAATCATCTGTCATTGTGTCGACTAGGGTCTGCAGGTCAGTCGCTGACTGTGCCAACAGGACTGCATCATCTGCATAGAACAGAGCAGTGACCACTGAGTCGCTCATCTCGATTCCCACATTCATATCGTTCAACCTTTGGAGACATTTATCCAGATATATGATAAACAGCCTGGCTGACAGAACGCACCCCTGCTTAACGCCGATATTGATGTCAAACCAAGACGACATTCCATCATCCAGCCGCACACAGGCTCAGCCAGCACAGGCACAGCCCATGTAACTGGACTGCACAGCCTGTAGCAGTTTACCGTTAATACCATACTCCGGTAAAATGTCCCAAAGTTCCTTTCGTACAACCGTGTCAAATGCTCTCTCCAGATCCACAAAACTGCAGAAAACCCTCTGACCTAGAGCCAGATGCTTCTCCACAATGTTGCGCAGAGAGAACACTTGATCCATGCATCTCCTTCCACTCCTGAAACCTCCTTGTGTCTCACACATCAAACCATCGGACACCATCCTCATTCTCCTTTCAATAATTTTACCGTAAACTTTTGCTGCCAAACTGGTCAAGCTTATGGCTCTGTAATTTGCGCAGTCATAACGTGAACCCTTGTTTTTAAACAAAGGCACGATGACTGCGCTATTCCAGTCCCTGGGAACCATTCCCGAACTCCAACATAAATTGAGAGGCAACAGGAACGCCTCCCAGACACAGGATCCATCATCCTTGATCATCTCGGCAGACACCATATCAATGCCCGCTGCCTTACCATTTTTCAAACTTCTTATCGTCCATTCAACTTCAACCATACTGATGCCATCGGAGGACGCCCGTGCCGAATGTTGATCTATTAAACCATATGCGACACCAGCGCCAACTCGAGCATCTGCATACATATCGCCAAAATATTCACTCCATCGGATTAACAAATTTTTATTGGCTGTTTAATTATTAATTGCTTATAGACTTATAGTCAATGGTTATTAACATAACTCACTAAAATTTGCCATAAATTCGATCTAAAAATAAGGTTAGTTGCAAACGCCGCTAAAAACCTATAATTATTTTCAAAGTTCCCTAAAATAAAATTAAGAATGCTCAAAAAATGTTCACGTGATTAATGGTGTCCCCTTAGATACAAGATGGAAATACGTATTTTGTATCTTGTGTCTGTACTTCAGATAAGTCACATCTCTGGGTATTATACAAATATACATAGTATAATGAATAACGTGAAATAAATTCTTCGTCTTACATGGCAATGGCATGGCAATGGCAATTCGTCATACATGGCGCTTTTTACCGATGATGTTGCATCCAACTCACTTGTTGCATCATTTATACGGACGCACGATTGCCTAGCTCTCAAATTCAGCCAGAGGCAGCCAAATGGTTGATACAACGCATGGGTGAAATATTGGCGTGGACTCCATTTTGTCACTGGGGTGATTTTTGCCGTATTTTTTAGTTCTGCACTATACCGCGCAAGTTCACTATTTTGGTCACAGACATTATGTCAATAATGTTGCTTCTGTATATAAATTAAAAAGTTTTTATCGATTTTAATTAGTAGTTTAATTGCGTCACACAAAATGGCATCGTGCAAAGGGCATCGCGGGGATTACAGGAGTGAGGGGGCGGAGTTATCAAAAAAAATTCAATACTGCGTGATTGTCGTTATTTGCTTTTTTTAATTTTTTTATGGTCTATATTAATAAGCGTATATTCGATGTTTTTTTTTACATAGATCATGTCGATAATGTTGCTTCTGTATAGAAATTAATAAGTTTTTATCAATTTTAATTAGTGATTTAACTGCGACACACAAAATACTAATGCAGGAATAAACATGATGTCATCTATTGATCCAGCGATACAGATGTGGGCCAACAGCCTCCACTGTTTGTCTTCCTGTTACGGAGGATTCTATCTACCTTTCATCGCTGGATCAAGGTTCCCCAGGCCGTCACCATCACTCTGTCCAGTTCTCTGTCAGAGATCTGCGCACTCTAGGCTCGCGCCGTGGCACGAAGCCGGTAGGCTTCTACCTGGATCTCCGCTTCAAGCTCCCAGAGCGGGTCACCTGGTGGTGGCCTGCGAGCCCTATTTTGTTCCTCACTCACCCAATTGGGTGGGGGACAATAACGAAGATGTGGCTGTTCTGTCCAGAGGATGTTCCGGCCCTCCCCTCTCTGCACTGGAGAGGGCAATGGTTATGTTGTGGTAGGGTGGCGAGACTTCGCTATCATCGGTATCTATTTCTCTGGCCATTGGTCAACTCGACCTGGAAATGGCTCGGTCTGCCATAGCACAGCGTTGGGGCAGGACGGGACAGTTATTCACAGATATAGAGGGGCTTGCACGTCAAATGAGAAGTGCCCTTGAGGCAATCTGCGATACGGCGACGCCAAGGGCTCGGTGGAGGCCGCTGCGCCGTCAGATGTACTGGTGGTCACCTGAGATTGCGAATCTTCGGTGGCTTCTAACCGGGCGCGGCGTGCCTACGTTCGATATCGTCAGAGAGTTGACCGGGACGACGTCCTTGAGGGTCAGCTGCGAGAAGAATACAAGACGAGGAAGAAGACTTTGCAGCTGGCCATCAGCCAGGCGAAGGAGAGGGCTCGTGAGGAGCTACGTGCAGGCCTCGACCGGGACCTGTGGGGGCGCCCATATCAACGGGCGCGGAACAAACTGCGTGCCTGTGGCGCTCCCATCATCGAATTTGATGGACTCGGGTTTCCTGTCGGGGATAATGGGGGAGTTGTTCTCGCGTTCTATGGGACATGTTCCCCCTCGAATGGTTCCTCGGTCGGTGATGGAGGTGGAGACCACAATTCCACCCATCACCGACCGAGAAATGGAAGTGGCCCTTTCGCAACTTCACGGGAAAAGGCAAGCGCCTGGCCCGGACGGCGTCCCGGGGCTTGTGCTCGGTATCGCCGCAGAATACCTCAAGAGTGAACTCCGGGAACTGCTCAACATGTGTTTGAGGTCCGGGCAGTTCCCGAAGCAATGGAAGGCTGGCAGATTGTGCTTGCTGCGGAAGGAGGGTCGCGCAGTTGACTCCCCTTCTGCGTACAGACCACTGGTGCTGCTGGACGAGACGGCTAAATTTTTCGAGAAGATGCTTGTGGACCGTCTCGTACAGCACCTCGAGAAAGTCGGGTCAGGACTGTCCGGATGTCAATACGGCCAGGGGCGTCCGGTCAACAATCGATGCATTGGCCGCCCTGAAGCCTCTGGCCACCGAAGCGGTGGCTCAAAAGGAGGTACTTCTGGCGGTCTCGCTCGACATCAAGAACGCCTTCAACAATCTTTCATACGAAACATTGAAGGAGGCATTTCGGTGGCATGGAGTGCCTCCGTATCTCCGAAGGCTGTTAGAGGCGTACCTCGAGGAAAGGCACGTGCTCTCTTTGCATACGTCGCCATCGGGTGGAGTGCGGCGTCCCACAGGGCTCGGTCCTCGGTCCGGCTCTGTGGAACGTCGGATTCGACTGGCTCCTACGGGGTCGGCTTTTCCCCGGGATGGAGTTCATCTACTATGCGGATGATACCCTCGTCACGGCGAGGAGGCCCGACTTCCGGGGAGCTGTCCGATTGGCAGAGGAGTGAGTTGCGCTCGTCGTGGGCCGGATCGGCATGTTGGGCCTGAGGGTCTCAGCGGAGAAAACCGAGGCCCTCCTATTTCATGGCCCGAATCGAGGTCCTCCCCGAGGAGCACACATCGGTGTCTGGGGTTGCCGTGCCAGTGCGGGCTCAGATGTGCTATCTGGGCCTGCACCTTGATGTAGCCTTGATGTGTCTAGATGGAATTTCGGGCCACACTTTGCCCAGCTCGTCCCAAGGCTCGTCAAGACGGCCGCGCTGTTGGGTAGGCTTCTGCCAAACACTAGCGGTCCCGGGTCGTCCTGCCGGCGTTTATACGCCAGAGTCGTGGGCTCCATGGCGCTGTACGGAGCCCCTATTTGGGCTGATTCCCTCACCACCCGCAACAGAGCCCTTTTGCGAAGACCGCAGAGAGTCATGGCGGTGAGAGCTATTAGGGGCTACCGTACGGTTTCCTGGACCGCGGCGACGTTGTTAGCGGACGACCCACCTTAATAGTTAGTGGCTGAGGCTCTGGCGGAGGCTTACCGAATCCGCGTTGCGACGCGGGCAAGACCTTTATGCCACGTCTTTACTTATCTTGAGATTAGCTTAATCAAATCAACATTTATCAGTAAACTAAATCGTCACATTCAATAGTGCGATGACCATACCATTAAATATTTCTTCTAGGTAATTTTGTGATTATTTCTTCTGACATTAATTTTATATCCTAGTTTTATTGTTGTTAACATAAACTGGAAGAGTTTGTTTGTTTTAAGCACTGATATCAAGAAGGATAAACTGCATTAAATTATATAAAATAAATTAGTTTTGGTGTGCACTACCAAAGTGGCGTATACGAGATCTGTTTAAAAAGTATCACAAATTATATAATGTACTAGCTTTTGCCCGCGACTTCGTCCACGCAGAAGTCATCTCTGGCAGAGTTAAATAGAAAAAGCAATGCAAGGTGTTGAAGGTTTATCGCTAGGATAATAATCAACAGCGTCAGAAACTGGGATGCGTTGAGGTGTTGATTCTGCGAGTTAGTTGTCTAACGGAATTAGGCAATAGGGTGGGTCCGAGAGAAAATACTCTACGTTGACACGCTCTACAGTCGGTGCTTTGGGCGGCGCAAGCATGAGTACCTGTATTTAGGTTCACTGCATGAGGGCTTTGACTCGAGATGATACCCGGTTGCGGTGGCCCGCCCGCACTACGTAGATGTACGTGTACGGCGCGCGTGTGCCTATATACCATAGCCGGTCACTAAAGAAAAAGGTGGTTCAAAGTTCTATTAATTCTACAAATTATATTGCCATTAATATACTATTTACGGTATGACCATGGGATAAAAATATAATTATCGCCACCCTTTATTTGACTGTTTTGTTTCACCAGCAGAGTTGCGACCTCGTTAGATATGATTTATTATTTGAGTTATAGAGTGAACATTTTTGAAGCTAAACTTAACCTGTATCTTAAACTATTAGGCAAGAACCTATTGTCGTCTACTATGTGTATCGTGTGAGCTCTCACGCCGGAACTGGTCGCCACAACGGCACTGGTGCGGGGTTGATGGAGACGGAGAGAGAAACACGTGTTTATTTATTTTTACCGAAGAATATTTGTACGTAATTTGAAAAGAATCGATAAAGAAATTTTCTCCCTATACACACTTTGCCGCTTTGTTACACCCCCTTAGGGGCGGAGTTCATAAAATCCTTTCATATTGAATCTCTATGTCATAAATAAAAAAGTGCTTCAAAATTTAATGTTTCTAGCTTTAATAGTTTCGGCTTGGGTACCGCCAAACGTTTGAACGACTCATTACCATGAGTCGTTCAACCCGCTTCACAGGACTAATTTACACAACCAGAGGGTGAAAATTGACAAATGCCGGATATTACCCTAGAATATTTGATTCGACTCGTAATTTGAAAAGAATCAATAAAGATTTTTTCTCTTCATACAAACTTTGCCACTCTGTTCCACCCCCTTAGGGGTATAATTTCGTAAAATCCTTTCTCAGTAAATCTCTACGTCATAGAAAGAAACCACTGTCAAAATTTCAAGTTGCCAGCTTCAATAATATCGGCTTGGCGCTAATGATTTAATGAGTCGTCTAACCCGCTTTGCAGGCCCAAATTACACCCCCAGAGGGTGAAAATCAACAAATGCTGAAACATGTGTTTATTTATTTTTACTGAAGATAATTTGTAAGTAATTTTTAAAAAATCAATAAAGATTCTTTTCTCTCACCCTTTTTTTAAATTGACATAACTTTTTTTATAAACCAATTGACATAAATTAAAGCCTAAATGTTAAGTGAAGTTTACCACAATATATTAGTGAAAACCGCGTCTAAATCGGATAAGCCGTTTCTGAGATTAGCGTGCACAAACACACAGACAAACAGATAAACAGACAAAAATTTTAAAAAATATTGTTTTGTGTTCTATTAGCGTTGATAAATGTCCCAGTAATATTTTTTTTCATATATCTTCCATGTACAGACAGCGACCCGTTACATTTTTATTATATGTATAGATAATATACGGAAGCGATATACCCATATATTTAGATGGATTTAGGAAAATCGAAGAAATGTATTGATAACTAAGAAATATACAAAGTGTCGGATGATTTCCATCATGAACGGACACCACAAACCAGCGAGAATTATTCCAAATTGAATATTTTAATTTCGTGTTTAAATAAAATTTTTTGTCGACAATGGAATTCATATGACAGCAATGTAACAATATTCGCACGATTAACTATTGGAATCCCATTGACAATGGGGGACGCTACAGGATTCGACTTTGAAAAGACGCAACAACACTTCAGCGATTTAAATATATATATATATATATATATATATATATATATATATATATATATATATATAAATATATATATAACTAGCACACCCGGCCACGCGTTGCTGTGGCTCAGTAACTCGTGGTGGTTATGCTAATAAATTGCAGCTTATATAAAACGTTTGTATGTTTAACATAGCGCCATCTATTAAATACTTACTCAATCCAGTCAACAGATACCGCCATCTGTTAGAATCGTTTGGAGATAACAGATAATTGTGACTTTCAAATAATAAACAAATAATTTCCATTAAAATAATATTACTATAAATTGAGATGAAAGCTATCCTATCTTTTAAGTTGGATCAAAGTACACATGCTGTGGAAATTTGATTAAAATCAGTTGAGTACTTTAGGAGTCCATCGCGGACAAACAACGTGACACGTAATTTATATATATTAAGATATAGTGAATATGACTTAGTGTTTTCTATGTTATTTATTCATGCTGTCGAAACTCTTTTTTTGTGTGTCTTTTAGCTGTTAAACGCATACGGCTGTCACAGCTTAACCCGAGCTATGGGTGAGCACTGAGAGCTCCCAACCCGGAATAAGCTTAAAGCGACATCGCTCAAGGGCTGCCCCTGTAGGGAACGGACTTCGGCTTGGGGCGTCGTAAATAACACAGTGGGCGTGCCCACGTTTGAGTTTAAAGACTTTTACGCGCTGCGACCTCCGACCCGGCGGGGACGGAAGTGTTGAGTGCGGATATTTATGTCTTATGGGCGTTATGGCCGCACGATCCGTGTATGCTCTTTCTTGAGCGATCGTAATTAAATTGTCAGTCTCCATTAGTAAATGTCGCAGACGTTGGATCAGCTGTCAAAATTCTTAGAAATAAAATTCAATTTAACGTAACGACTTCCCTTATTGACAGAAAGCTTTTTACACCTTCTGCAATATGAAGAAACTGAAATACTAGTTTATATTATTTGAACGTAATAAATTGTATAAGATTGACCTGTATGATCTTTGTTCCCTTTGCCTACACAAAGGGATCTAAAAAATTTATTTCGTAAACAAAAAAAACTTGTATTTCTGTGGCAGTTCTTTGGAAAACAATTCTATAGGTATATATTTAAATAAGTTGCGCTGGTGTTTGCTGCAAACTTAGGTAGTTAGCTTATATGGTTTATGCAAAATAAGCAAATTTTTCGCCTGCTCAGAAATGACAAGGATCGTATGATTCTTTTGAGCATTTCATTCTCACAGTTCGTTCGTGGATAAAGTACGTATTTTACAAATTCTTATTAACTATCTATTTACTTTAAAAATATACTATACTATGTTATACCTACATATATTATTTGCTATATCATTGCATTTCAAATAACATTGCATTAAGTATTTAATTTCACCTTGAAACTTAATAATTACACCATTTTATTATTGAAAGAATACGTGAAAAAATTATTGATTTTTATGCTCATTCAATTTATAAAACTATTTATTTCGTAATATGATATGTAAGTTATATTAAAAGGTTCAATAGTTTTCAAAATTATTAGGTACTAGATAAAATTGCAGTTAGTCATATTATTAAAATCAATTGTTATAGGGTAGTAATTGAAGCTCTCAGAATGGAAGACTCAAGTTCTTTTTCGTCGTTATTTGCTCTGGTAGATAGCCATCTCTCCAGATCAAATCTACAGCAAGATTCTCAGCCAAGTACAAGTGGATTAGGGTCAATTAGGCTGCCTCCATTCAGCATAAATAGAGGTTCCTCAGATACTAGGCTTCCCTCACCTTCTATGAGGTTTCCCATGCCCAGTACAAGTACAAGTGAGCATCCTATCAATGACGTGCTCTCTAGTCAACTCGGCAATATGTTTCGCATCAATGAGCCAGGGCCTGCAAATCTCCAAAGGGCTGAGTCAATGAGTGATTGCCCTATTAATGATGTCTTAGCAATGCAAATAAGCAATATGTTTAAAGCTAAACAAGCAAAAGAAGAAGAGAAGAGGAAGTTGGAACAGCAAAAAGCTGAAGAGGATCTACGGGCGAGTTGTATGATTGATCTGATGCCGGCCATACAACATCCGATTAAAAATGAAACACAGAATATTGAGACACCTAGTACTAACAGCTCTATGGAATCTTTGGTTATTCCCGATATAACAGAGAATATTCCGGATAAACCACAAGAAGTACCAGATCTAGCTGTGCCAGGACCTTCAAGAGCTACATCACCTTTGCAACCTGTTATGACAGATATGAGTTATATACTCAAGCATAAAATAGCAAGGTGTTCGCACTTTGGTAAGGTTTTGTGTGCTCGCTACCGACCCGTGGCAGCTCCGTACTTGAGAGTGCATATTCCTAATAAAAAGATCAAGGTGTTTGACTTTTCTACACCATCACCAGACGATATTGTCAAGGAGAGATTGCGCAGACCAAACTACTACAATAACAGTAATAATACTCTGTCAATATTTGATTAGCTGATGCAGTCTATTCCCGATGATGAAAGTAAGTAAGCCGAATGCTATTTACTTTTACATGTCAGGAATAGATTAAATTTTGTTATATAAATCAAATTTCTAATGTTAACAAAATGGCGGCTGTTGTCTAATATGTAATTTGATATATCAATGTCGCTTATAAATTTATGTTAAATGTAGCTTACAGTATTGTAATGTTTGTAAATTTTTTCAACATAATATATAAATTTATTTTCAGGCCACAAATATTCTTACTCGATTCTAAAATACATATCATTATTGTCTAAATAGCTTGGTTGATATCTAGATTTAATGATTGTAAAATTTGAGTTGTCCTTTTGTAAAATTTTATTTAATCATAGAGATTAATATATTAATATCTTCTATAAAAATAAATAATATGTTATTCTGTCAACTTGCATTTGTCACAAATTATTTGAAATATGAGATAGCTTTATATAATGTGATTAATATTGATGCATAAATTTAACTTCCAACCTGCTATTATAAAATTGAAATCCTATTTCGTATTTTCAATGTCTATATTAATCGTATTTGAAGAAAATTATATAAATTTATAAACTGATAGTCATTTTTAATAAGTTTTAATAAGTTTATAATTTGTCTTATGATCTAAATAATAAAAAATATAATAATTTTGAAATAGACATTATTGTATTCATTAATGGTCATTGGCAGAAAGGTGACATTTGAATTTGTATCTTATTTCGTGTTTTAGTCATTCAGTCTAAATAAATTATAATTTTCAATATTTTATTCAGATATCGAAAATAACAATTATATTATCTATTAATAATAATTAAAGAATCATCATGTCTAGATTGGAGACAGGTGTATTTCTTTTTCTATATGATAATGTTTTGAATATAGTATGTGCATGCTTCAAAACCTCAAGTTATGTATTGTTAATTTCATTGTAGTATTCATGAAATAAAATTGATTTCACATAAGATGCCGCAAATATGTTTTTATGTCACATTACTATTTATGTCGATCTTTGCCAACGGCGCCTAAATTTTAGTTAATACCTGTTTTTTTTTGGGTAGGCTATGGCCTGGACACACGTCGCCCGTACTATCCGGGGCGACGCGTCTGGCTTCCTCCGTAATGGGAGGGAAATTGACCCACTATACCGCGCTGGTTAGATGTGTTGGTAAAGGGTTTTGTTTCCAGTTTCCCTTCTCTTGCATAGATGTTACATGCGTTTTATATCCCTTAGTCGTCTAGTACGGTCACCCACCGGTAAGATAGGAGGTGGTGAATTGTATTCTTACTCCGTCACCACATGGATAATACTTTATACAAAATAACTATTTAATATATGGATATGGATACACACTGGTGGAGATAGCAATGCACTGAAAATAATCAAATAATATTTTAAGATACTAGTACTTAAATTAATCTAAGTATTTCTTTTTTAATTATTAGTTTTTTATTTGTAATAGAATTTCTTTTGTTGTTTTTGTTTATTTTTTATAATTATTATAATTTATAAAAAGATTTTTTCTTATATTTCCTTTTTGAATAAAAATAATTGAGATTTGTCTAGAGTTTTTTTTTTGTATTTTATTTATTAATTTCATCTAGTGACACTAAGTTTATCTTAATATTATAATTTTATCATATAATCTCGCAAATTACATTCAATTTTATTTCATCATCATTAAGTTATCTATGCCGTTTCATGCGGCATGCGTTTCGGCAGGCATGTCTATAAATTTTAACTCTTACTGCACTTAGGATGTTTGAGGCAGGCACAGCAGTACAATTTTCCAGCGCCTACAATTCTAATAAATGGCCTACAAATCTAATATATATTATTGATTATTATAAATACTTAATTCATGTTACAATATTTTAGATAACAATATTTGTGTTAAACGAGACTTAATCTCGGCTTCACTTTCATCATTGCCTTTTGCTCTGTCGCCATTATTAGTGCGCAATATTTTTTGTTTCTTTATTGCCTTTAATTAATAATATACATGTAGGCCCTATAATAATTTACATCTCCATGGTATATTGAATAATTTACATCTCCTATACATAGTTATTGTTTTTACGTCGTCTGTTTCCACATTTAAATATACCTACATTACCCAAATTTGCCAACTGTCACGCCTATTCTTTGTTAAATATACTCGTGCATGCATTATTGTTTTTTCAAACGACAGCGGCCAAATTTTTGTGTATTTGCATGTGTAGTTTATTTTTATTAATAAAATATGGTTGTATATGTCTTAGGCTGTAAGGTAGACTGTTGACTAAAAAACGCACAGCGTTTCTGTTAACTGCTACATAATATTTAAAAAAATATATTAAAAACTATTTGTTGTAAAATGATTGTCAGATTCTATGTTGAAGTAATCAAAGTTTAATGTTTAAACTAAGTCTATCTTTCTTTATGGGAGTTGATGATTTTTGTAAATAGTAAATTAAATCTAGTATACCAAATGATATCAAAATTGATTAAACACTAAGTAGTTGTACGTAATAAATGTATAAGATGGATAAATATATAGTTGTTTTTGTATACCTATTAAATTTTGAAGTTCGAATCGAACTTGGAAAATATTATTCGATTATGTCTTATACCTAACTGTAAGATTTAAAATTCAAATAAACCTAGTAGAATGTATATTTGTATCTTTTATCTTAATTTTCTTCTTGACAGTTTTATTTAATAAATGATTTTCTTCTCTTGCTGTGATAGATATATCTATTATACTAAGTTTGTCTTAGAACAAGCGCGGCAAAGGAAACGGTGATGATGTATTAAATAAATTAATTAAATTATTTATATATAATTAAATATCATTAAAATTCAATTAATGTGCGATAGTTTAGATTAATTAAAATATAATTAAATGTATATACCTATATGTAATGAGATAAGATTACATGCTACTGAGATGCGTATGTTAAAGATGGATGTGAGGGGTGACAACATTATATAAGATACGAAATGTATATATTAGGAGAAGTCTGAAAGTGGCACCAGTGGTAGAGAATATTATAAGTGCGAGATTGTCTTCGTAAGGACATGAGAGGAGGGATTAAAGGCATGTGACAAGGAGGGTTATCAAAATGCTTGTGGATGGGCGTAAGAATCGTGGGAGACCCAAAAAGAGATGGATGGATTGTGTAAACGAGGATATCTGTATGAAAGTTGTGAATGCAGATATGACGGCTGATCGAAGTTTGTGGAAGGCAGGATGAGGCCAGTCAAATGATGATGACCTATATGTAATGTGTATCTATAACGTTAAATCTTGTTGTTGTCTTCATATTGTAATTATGTGTGGTTTGTGGGATTAAATGTACATAATAAACAATATTTTAATATACTGAATGTAATGGTTTGAATATTATAAATGATACCTACAGTACCTAAGTTATTGTGTAATTTCGATATTAAGAATGATGTATAGAATGTAAGTTTTAAACTAGGGGTAGTAGGTAGGTATACATAATCAATGTGTACATTTTTTAAATTTTTAGGTCACGACTTCAGAAAGATTTGAAGATGTTTATTTTCAGCTTAAAAGAAAACCATTATAGAATTTAATTATTAAATTTCTCTATTGTAGTAAGCTAATCATATAATGACATACTTTCTGTGTCATTAAGATGTACCGTTTAATATTCTATCTATTAATGAAAAAATATCATCTCTAATGTGAATCCAAATAATGTCCATGGTATTTTTGGAATCATTTTTTAATAGATTTGACATTTTTTTCGTAAATTACTCTTTGAGAATCGATTATCATATAAACAGTCTTTAATTTTATGAGGAATGGATGCATCTTAATTTCAGGATTCAAGTGAAAAACGTTTATTTTTGGTTTTTTACTAGGCGTAGGTATACAAATGACGATGACGTTTACCGGGTGTCCGGGTAAGGTACGAAGGCCTGTAGCCTTTTTTTTTTTTTTCCTCCAGGGTGGACCATGGATGTGGTCGCGCCCCGACAAATCGATCTGGGGCGACAAAAGAGGCGGCGGCTTTGTTTTCGGTGGCCCACCCGGCGGTTTACCCTTACGGATTCCTTCCGTGTCGACGCCCCGACAGTTTTCGCCGTCAGGGCGTCGTCCTCACGCGCCGGCCTCACGTCGGGTGACCGGACAGTTACCCGGTCCGATCACCCGAAGCCTCGGTTAGGGCGACATCAGGCGCAGATATTCGCGCCTGCGCCGCCCCGGCCGCTGGCGGTGGCCCGGGTCACGGGAATCCTCCCGGACTCGTTCCGCCGCCTCCTGCGAGATGACAGCCTCGCAGAAGGCGGCGACCGCGTCTCAGTTCCTGACGCTGTCGCGAATCCGGGGGCCGTCCCGGCCTTGGCAGGAGAACCAACCTCCCTTCCTTCCAGCACTCAGGGAACTGTCCAGACGCCAGACAGGCGTTGTACAGTCGCCTGAGGCGAGGTTCGAGGTGCTCGAGGAGCAACGTCAACACCCGGACTGGTATTCCTTCCGGGCCGGGGGCCGTGGTGGCGGAACGAATCTTCGCCACAGCCGCTCCCACTTCTGATTCCGTCACGGGCGGAATACTCTCGTCGGCCTCCCGGTCGTGATCTGGCGAAGCCATGACCGGGGGCGTGTGCTCCGACTGCCGTGGGAACAGCTCCTCGACCAACCTACGAAGGAGGTCGGGCTGGAGGGTCTCGGTATCTTGCGCGCGAAGCTTATTCATTCACGCGCGATACGGGTGACCCCAGGGGTCACGGTCGAGACCGTCCAGCATCTCCTGCCAACTCGCGTCCTTGGCGGACCGGATGGCCAGCCGAAAGGCAGTCCGCGCACTGTGGTGCGCCTCATACAGCTAGCCCTCCCGCTCAGAATCGCGGCGACGCTGCCGGCTGCGGGTGTAGGACCTTCGGGCACTAATGCACGCCGCACGAAGGTCCGCCAGTCTTGGGGACCACCAGTAGACCCCCTGCCTCGGAGGCAGACGCCGTACCCTGGGCATGGCCGCATCGCATATCTGCGTTAACGCATCGCGAATGCGGCCAGCCAGTGTCCACTCCGTCCGCTGGGGGTGGTGAGGACAGCCACGTGTTCACGATGGCCGCCTCCGCCAGTAGGTCCCTATCTAGACGCCCCACAGCCCACCGTGGAAACGCGGGAGCTCGGTCCGCCCTGTGACCCCTGCTGGGGTCCCGGAGGGGGGAGACCTCCATCCGAATATACCGGTGGTCTGACAGGGTCTCCGCCTCCTCCAGGACACGCCATTTCCTCACTCGTGGTGCGACAGCGGGGCTAGCGAACGACAAGTCCACTATCGACCCACCCTGCTGTCGCATACACGTGTTCACTGAGCCTCTGTTTAGGACATAGAGGCCCAGTGACGCCGCCCACTCCACGATCGCCCGCCCGCGATCGTCCGTCGTAGGCCTGTAGCCTGTACGGACGTATGAATGAATGGAATTAGCGGCAGATTGTACGATGACAGTAATACCTGGAATATTAACTATTATTAATAATTGCCGTACTTAAGGAGTAAACTTAAGTTGCGCGTTGGAGCTAACACACAATATTAGTTTTTTTTTTTATCCTCACGTACTTTCGTTTTAAAAAAAATATTCCCATTTTCTTCAATTATTAATTCATATCATGTTACATTTAAATTGCCTCAGGTACTTGGTATTTTAATTTAAGGCATATTTGAAAACGGCCATTAGTCGCGACGATTGTGACAAAACAAAAACTGTGTAAAGTGAAGCTGATTTTATCAGCGTCACTTTACATATTTATCAGAATGGTATTTTTTGTAAAGTGATAAGACTATTATATAGTGTTAGGGCATTAGGTGCCATATATATGTACTAAATACCTATATAGATAAAACGATAAAGTTGAAGAGTTTGTTTGATTGTCTGAACTTTACTAATCTCAAGTACTATCATATGGATTAAAAAAAATATTTTGTAAAATAGCCCATTTCTCATAAAATATTTTTTTTTGGGGCTATGGTACATAACTCTACAATAATTAGGAGCGGAATATTTTCTATAAATTATAACAAATCGGCCATAAATTAATAAATATTGGACATTACATGACAACTGCTGTACTAACAAAAATGTTGAATTGATGTATTACGGATTTTATTAATGTTGATATTATTATTAATTTCGCGGTACTATTTCGACGTACAAACATAATATAAATAGGTATCTACGCAAGCGAAGCTGCTGGCAAAGCTAGTATTATTACCTATATTCAGAATAAATTTATGATATTATAAATGTATTGTCGTCTATAGCCGTATATATTTTGTGTTACTGATATAAATATTAAAGTATTAAAGAAACAACGTTGTTTTGATTACGTTTTAGGTGATGTCGACATTGTACTTTTAGATGTTTTTGGTCTATGGTTTTGATGTCCAATGTGTCCAATAATGACCAACAGTTAATCCTTTCTTTAAAGCCTGGGTTGAGAGTCCTCAGCGCTCGTTTATGGGCGAGCCTGGGTTAGGCTGTGAAAGACATCTATGGCTAACAGCTAAACACACACAAAAACGCGCACCTACTAAGCTCGCTGGATGTAGGTATAATACCATCCATCCATCCGTCAGACCGTAAACGTCCACTGTTGGACATAGGCCTCCCCACGAGAATGCCATCTATAATGGTCCTGTGCCACCTGCATCCAATGGTTTCCTGCGACCTTGATGAGGTCATCAGTCCACCGAGTGGGGGTCGTCCTACGCTGCGTCGTCCGATTCGTGGTCGCCACTCGAGAACCTTTTTTCCCCAACGGTTTGTCGAGCGATGTGGCCTGCCCATTGCCACTTCAATGTGCTAATTCTTCGGGCTATGTCGGTTACACCCGTTCTTCTACGGATTTCCATATTTCGGATTTTATCACGTAGAGAAATACCGAGCATAGCCCTCTCCATAGCACGCTGAGCGACTTTGAGCCTTTTTATGAGGCCGACATTTAGGTATAATACATAGATTCAAATTTCTTTGAGCTTTTACTATAGTGTTTATGACTGTAAAATACAATTTTAAATACACTATAGGTTTAGGGGGCGTTCAAGTATTACATAACGCAATTTTTGAAATTTTTTTATACTCTCCCTCCCCATATAACGCGCCGTAACTTTTCTCTGTACCCCCTTCCCCCTCTAAACGTTACGTAACACCCAAGTGACCGTTTTTAAACGAATTTGCGGCAATAATAAATAAAAAAAGAGCTTCCAAACTCGCAATACATGTGTAGGTAGGTATATTGTTTATTCATCATCTAAAAAATAAAATTTGCTTGGCAATTTAGGAACTTTTAATTCCCTAGTTTCTTATTTAATAAAATAACAATGTTACGTAACGCGTTGTTTGAACCCCCCTCCCGGCTATGTAACGCATTGTAACATTTTACAAGACCCCCTCCCCCCTAAATTGCGTTACGTACGTACGTATACTTGAACGCCCCCTTATCTGGTATATATGTTATGTTTTATAGACGCACAATTGAAAATCAATAACTAATCTAAAAGTTAAAGAGGTCCAAACATTCATATTTTCATGAATTTTAACAATAGATCGAGCTTAAATGATACAATACATACACACCAAATCTATGAAATTTTTAAAAGGAATCCTGATCACTTATATTTAAGATGTAAATATATATTGAATAAATTATTACATACATACATATCATCACGCCATATCCCTTGCAGGGTAGGCAGAGAGAACAGAGTGCCAGAGAACTATCTCTGCATACTTCACTCGCTTCCTCAACATTCATAATTCTCTTCATACACGCTCGCCGGTTTCGGAGACTCTTGACTCCACCTTCCTTCAGTACATGACCGATCTGGTCTAGGTAGGTTAGTCTCGGTCTCCCTCGGTACCTACATCCTTCCACTTTCGCATTGTATATCTTCTTAACCAGACGTTCTTTCGGCATTCTTTCCACATCGGAGCATTCCCTTTCGCATCTTTACACCAATACTCTCTTTCATACCTACTCGCTCTCTTACGTCGTCGTTACGAATGCGGTCGGTCAGCCTAACTCCACAGATTTGCCGCAGAGATTGCATTTCGACCGCATTAATTTTACTTTCATACTCTTTTCTGCATACCCAACTCTCGCTTCCATACAATAATGTTGGGACAAGCACTGCGTTATGTATTGCTACACGTGCCTTCTGGCTGAGGTGGTGGCTGCCGAGAAGTTGCCCCAACGCTCCGTTCACTCTATTTCCCGCATTCACTCTTCGCTCTATATCAGTGGTGTACCTTCCATCTCGGCTAAATCCACATCCAAGATATACAAATTCATCTACTTGCTCTAGTATATCATTACCTATTGTTACTTTTACATCTGTTCTGGCTTCGTCTCTTTCAAAGACCATTATTTTGGTTTTGCTCACATTCACGCGTAGACCCCTTTTCCTACAATCTTCTGTCATTGTGTCGACTAGGGTCTGCAGGTCAGTCGCTGACTGTGCCAGCAGCACTGCATCATCTGCATATAGCAGAGCAGTGACCACTGAGTCGCCCATCTGGATTCCCACATTCATATCGTTCAACCTTTGGAGACATTTATCCAGATATATGATAAACAGCCTGGCTGACAGAACGCACCCCTGCTTAACGCCGATATTGATGTCAAACCAAGACGACATTCCATCATCCAGCCGCACACAGGCTCTACAGCCCATGTAACTGGACTGCACAGCCTGTAGCAGTTTACCGTTAATACCATACTCCGGTAAAATGTCCCAAAGTTCCTTTCGTACAACTGTGTCAAATGCTCTCTCCAGATCCACAAAACTGCAGAAAACCCTCTGACCTAGAGCCAGATGCTTCTCCACAATGTTGCGCAGAGAGAACACTTGATCCATGCATCCCCTTCCACTCCTGAAACCTCCTTGTGTCTCACACAGTAAACCATCGGACACCATCCTCATTCTCCTTTCAATAATTTTACCATACACTTTTGCTGCCAAACTGGTCAAGCTTATGGCTCTGTAATTTGCGCAGTCATAACGTGAACCCTTGTTTTTAAACAAAGGCACGATGACTGCGCCATTCCAGTCCTTGGGAACCATTCCCGAGCTCCAACATAAATATGTTGATAGCGTGGTCAGTAAGTCAATTTCTGTCTTATTGTGAAGGAAGCTCGAGCCCAGCAACGGGTCGCTTATTACGTCGATAAAATATAAAAATATTCAAATTTCATCAGTAATTATGTAATTTATAACTGACTATATTTTCTAAAAACAATTTACCAAAAAAAAACCAGCTAAACTAGGTGATCCTGATATGAAATGATCTCTCAGCTCCTATATGTCCCATGTTGAGCTCGAGCCTCGTCGATAATGGGAGGGCAATTGACCTAATATACCACCTTAGCCAGACGGGTTGATATAGTTTTGTTTCGAGTTTTCCTTCTCTTGCAGAGATCTTATATCCCTTAGTCTTACGATCACCCACGGGTAATATAGAGGGTGGTGAATTGTATTCTTACTGTCACTACACGGATATGAAATGATACACTGTAACTGAAATGTTATGATGATAGGATCCTCGAATATTAGTCTGTGAAATGCTCTTATAAATTTCATAGTGAACCTTGACCTATTGAAATCATATCACTCCATCAATAAAATTGATTATGAAACGAGTATTGTATGTGTGCAATAATAAGCTACGTATAACTCCAATAATTAAGAATATACACTTGTCGCCAACACTTGCCAGTTGCATTGTAAAAATCGTCAATCATTACGAAAGAGTTCATCTGGGAAACGTACCACCTTATTCAGATCACTAATGGCGATACTACCAAGCAGTGGACGACGAAAAGCTAAATTATAATAATTATAACACATAGCAGTAATACCAGCAATAATTAGTGAGTATTGATGTATCACTGGATACAGGCGGCAGAGGATTAATTTATGAAGAAGTCATAACAGCGAAACGTTGATAGAAGAAAGTTAAACAACAGTTACATTTTTCAAGTATCATTTTTATTTACACTGATTTCACAAAACTCACAGTTATACTACATAAGATCTATAGGTAATTAGTTGCCCACAATGTTTCATATCAGAACCTCAATGGCAAGTTATACATTTTGACGAGACAATAACTTACATAGTAGCAGTATTCTTACATTATAATATAATATAGACAACAAGATATTTACATTAATAATACATATTAGCAATATAAATGGACATTTTTGTTTTCTGTATTTTAATTAACAAGACAATGATATCGTATGCCGCCTTTAAGTTCTCCATTTTCAGTTAATTATTTAATAACGATAAGATTTTTTAATATATTAGGACAATTTTGTCATAACTAGCTGGTATATTAGGACAATTTTGTCATAAGACTGCAAATTGTAATCGCCTAAGGTGAGTGGGCGATAGTTATCTCCTGGGAAAAGTATGACAACTCACTGTGAGCGCTAACCACCCTATCCAACGTCATGATTACAGAATAATCTCCTCAAATTAATGATTAACGCAGACGTCACAAGATCTCGGTTTGTGGCGATTTTTTGTGAGAAGCCTACGAACTACGACGTGGGTACGAAAAGTCGATAATAGATAAGAAATGTTAAACAGAAACATTTATATCATATTTAGATATTTCGTGTAAAAGTTGGCAAATGCAAGTACCTATAACTTATTAGGAATAAAATATTTTTTATGAATTTAATTGCGATTTTACTTTGATGAAGATTTGAATGTTTTAAAGTTTTAATTTTATTTCATCCTACTAAATTATTTGTTCGAAGTCAAACCAAAGTCTATTCTTATTAAGGACGCTTTATAAATCTATACCTAAGTTTTCCAGCTACGATTTTGTAGAATGTCGGACCATATTCTAGGAGCATTGGAAGAACTGGATTAAGGTACAAGTTTGTTCAATCACGCTTGTTCAAGCACAATATAATATCGCCCTAGTGCTAGGTATTATGTCACCTGTATTATCATGATATCTATATTAAGTTCGCGTATTATAATGAAGAACTGATGAAGAATAAGAGATGATAAAAAATATAAAAATTTTCAGTGGAAAAAAGAATTTTAGCATTGACAATAGAATTAGGGATAGTAACGAAAACGAAATTAACAGATATCCCAAATATATTTTCATTTCCAAAATCGTAACCGTATGCGATATAAGTTTCGAATAAAGGCGAAGTCTGAAAGAGAACCACTGCATATAGTATATACCTACCACTTGTTAAGCTAGGAATAAAGTCAAAAGGTTACTTTGTACATTTGATAATTCTCAAAAAATTTAAAAATATTCGCTAGTGTAACTATCGGATAATCTGAAATAATTTCATATCAGCAATTATATCTGAAAATTGATTAATCGTATCCATATTCAAATTCGAACCGTCATACTCAACATCTCTAAATAGATTAAATTTTGTATTTACATACAAAATATAGGTATTTAATACGATGACAATTTTAGAAAAGAATTGTTATTAGTATTACATTCGCAAACACATTAGATATCTGATATAAAAGATGACTCGACTAATTATATATGACTTAGGTAATAGGAATTTATAATGTTGGTACGTGATTTTATGCGATTTTATAACAAAGAACTGCAAACACTCGTGTAATAATCACATACCGAAAGCAAAATTAACAAACATATTTCAAAGATATATAAATAACTTATGTACCTATAATCTGTATTACCATAATAAATTTATTAAAATTAAGTTTTTTTTTCCAGTAATGTAATCTCAGGAACAAACAGCCTCCATTTTAAATTAATCTTGTATATTACATAGCATAATAATCTCTAAAGAACAAAAATAACACGCTCTATAATCTATTATATAGTGAAATAATATGGCGATTTAAAACAGTTAAACGATACTAATCACGGCAGTACTCATGAGCTAATCTATAGACCCTAGGGTATTTGTCTGACCCAATACACAAGTAATTAGCTCCGCTTTATATTATTCCAATTACAACAAATTCGGTTAAATAAAGATTAAAATTAGTTATATTTCTATGATATTTTTATGCGACTAATCTGAATACACATTCTCGACACTGTAACCCCAGTCACCCACAATGGTGTCGAGGTTTGGTACTCAGGTAGTCACGGGAAACGTTTCTAAATGTCTTGAGTACCGCAACAGATTTGAAACGCATAACTGTAAGTTTAATTATAAATGATGCAATAATTATTATTACAACAATCATTACTACGTTGTGAATACGTAGATGAAATATGAGACTTTAGAATTAAACTGTGCAGTACACAAAATTTTATTTGTTTAAGTCTTTAGCGCACTTGATTAATAATAGAAGATTAAATAATTCTCAATGAAGTTTAATATAAAATTACAATAACATGGATGACTTCATTCATGTTAAATTGCTGCAGGAGACTCCTAATAATCGAACTGAATCATAAATATTTAAAGTTAATTAGTTAGTTGTTAGTTTTTGTTTGTTAATACATTATAACAAAAAAGCGCTCGCTATGTGGTAGCGGCTACGAATACTACCAACCCTTACTTTGCTCGTGGATGGCGTAAAAGACTACTAAAGCCTTATAATGACCTGGGCCAGTACTACCTGATGCTATTTGGTCAGCAATTGCATTGCCAAGGAGGGTTGATGTCAGGCAGGCGGCCGGTCATAAAACTATTGCCAATAACAAGGTTATTTATTACCTTTGCAATATGTAGGAAGAGGGGTACATATTGTGTCGACCCCAAGTAATTGGGACAAGAGCAGGAGGGTGATGATGACTTTATAACAAAAAAGAATGAGAATACTTTCATTAATAATAATTAAATTTAATGTTAAAATTTTTTAACTGGAAGAGTGTTATAAGATAAATCTCTTAATTTTTATATATATATATAACGTGTACCCAAATCTTAAAGATGGAAGATTCATAAAAAGTGTTCACATTATAAAAATAGAAATTGTATATTTACAGACAAAAGTTATTGTAAATTTATTACAAATATATCTAGAAATTTCGATAATAAAGCGAAGAAATTTTTTTGGCACATCGTTATTTACAAATTTGCGATGATACCACTTATTTTAAACCCTTTTTTAGATTGGGTATGGTTCGATTGCACCTTGCTCAAATCGCCCGAGACGGCAGTAGGGATAGCGCCCAACCCCTCTTTCTTTGGCCGACTATGGTCTGGACCACTGGTACCGATTTCTTGACTTCGGTAGTCAGACCAGCAGGTTACCCTTGGGGGTACCGATCCCGTCAATGCCCCAGCAATAAACAATAGTATTGCCGGGGTGTCATCCACACCCGGTTGACCTTTATGCGAGTGGCGGACTGATGCGCGTACAATCATTTAATGTACCGTAATGTACCTTGCTATCGCCATTTAGGCTGTAATAGGTACCAAGTTCTTGTTTTGGCACTTATTTTAAACGTTTTGTTGGATAGATCTGACATGATAGTCTAGTTACAAGCACTTATATATATTACTGTAATATACATATGACATAATTGGGTAACTGATTATTATCAAAAGTTTCACAAAAAGTAGTATAGTAATTTTAAATGAGGAAATAGATATAAAAAGTAAAAAAGAAATATAACAGTGTGAAATATTGGTATGGGTGCCGGGTAACCATCTTCTTGTGTTAGCGATAATCTTAAAAAATATTGTGATATATTTTTACTAAGAGACGGATTAAAGTAGTAACACAGTAAATTAAAAATATAATATTGATATTTTATATATAAAGCTCATTTGTGAATCGAGGAAAAAAATTAAGAGACCAGGGCTTACACTTAATCTGTTGGTAATCCACTACAATTATTTAAGAGCATGTGCAGTAATTAATTTTACGTACACATTATGTGTTTTACTAGGCCATCTTTTGTTGAACAAGTAAGTCGTGGTTCAAACTGTGGTACCCTTTTTTCGCTTTACAACTGAGTTTTACATAAATTAAATTCATTCCATAAGCATAGCTGCCTTAAGAATCTATATGTTATTTAAATATGAGATTATTCACTGTAAAAGTGCAAACCATAATAATTTATAGCAATTGAAGTTATTGGAGATTAGAACTATGCTAGACATTTCATAAATAACCAGTAAACGACTAGGATGGATTACGTTTACTGGGCAAGCGTAGTTAAAAATAGATTTTATGGAAAACGAGCGTTCATTCGATATAGTTAGATCTATCAGCCCAAATACAAGTTCTTATGTCTATCTGGATTCTGGATCTGCAAGATTTGGTTCGGTTCAGTCTATCGGGGAATTATACACCATCCCCAGGAAAGTTTTCTGATTATAGAACATCTTCAAGAATAAATCAGGACCAATGCTGATCAAATACTCGTAGATGATGCTAATACTCGACTCGCTATGATATTTAGCGTTAAATATCTTCAAAATCCAATAAGATCTTTTCGGTATATTTTTATTGTGGCAGAATATGGTCTGGAGCTACGTAACGGCGGCATGGGACTCTAGAAACTGCACGTACCTCTCCAATGCTAGGTGAACAAGCCACCGGCAACATGGACAGTGGCTTGACGGACGCGTTACCCTATCAGGTGTCATCTCGTAGCGATGTCCAGTAATATTGTTTGCTGTCAGGGCGTGGCCCTCGAGCAGACGTTGTCGATTCGAAGTTCATTTACCAATCATTTATTCCTATCTTTACAAATAAATTACTTACAATTAAATTAGTACGTTTAGTATTACTTAACAAATACCAATAGACACATCGATTTAATATACATATATATAATTATAAAATATATTATATTCTACGAGTTATATCTATAAATGTATCTCTATAAAATTAATAACAATAAAACAAAAATATTATTCAAAACCGCGAATGTGTTTAATTTACGGTAGAGACTAAAACGAATGATATCGCCAACAAATCTTTCCATTATTGTGTGTGCACATCAGCTAGAGGACATAAGGCTTTCTAAGTCCATGACCGCTAAAGAGATGATTATCCTTTACATCAATCTTGCTGATAATATGTGAATATTACAATAGAAATTAATGCATTTTTAGTATTCTAACAAAACATATTTAAGATTAACTTAGACTGTCATATATTTTGAATTAATATTACTATTTAAATAACCTGTCGTTAAAAGTATTAGCGTTTTATTTGCATTATCTATTCCTATAATTGTAAATAATTCTGTCAAAATGCGATAATGAGTACGTGTTGAGTCTGTAGGATGGTTGTTAATGATTAATTAGGCATGTAACATTCGCGGAATTGAATATCAAAGAGACGATATTATTTTATGGACACTACTCGACAAGAATAGACATCTTCTCGAGCCTGAGTAGAGGTTAGGGTTGATAGTGACGTCCCAGGTATTGTGACTCGTGAGGTTTGCGGGTTGCTTGATAAACATCGCGCTCCTTGTCAGGATACTTGGTTGGAAGATTCGGCGAATGCAGGTTCAATTTTGCTGCGTATCTACATAAGTCAATGAAAAAATTAAAATAAATTTTAATATTTGGGTTGCAGTGCTCAAAACACCAATTACGACCGCCAGCCCGCTTACCAAGCATGGCGTTTATGACATTATCCCAAATACAAGGAGACCTATGTATGTAGAATGATAGCCGTTAATAGGCCGAAAGATTAATACATTGTCATTGTTATCATCTCATCCTCTAAAACAGGAGATTAATTGACCTACTGGGCAAGAATTTAATTTACAACCCCTATGCCCTCGTAAAAGTCGACCCAGGGTTATAATATGCACACAACATCTGTGCAAGAGAAGGCAAGCTCGAAGTTTAGTCGATTATATTAATTATATATAGTCTTCTTTAAGTGACGGCCTCAAAAAAAGGCTCGAAGTTGCTCAGCGTGCAATGGAGAGGTCTATGTGCGGTATTTTTGTACGTGCTAAAATTAGGTACACGGAAATCGGTAGAAGAATGGATTTACACCATTCTTCGCGCGAAGAAAAACGTCGACGGCCTAATTGATGGATGGATGAATTGAAAATCAAGAGATTTCAAAACCCATGTCTGGTTATTATTTTTCGCTCACATATGAGATTTTTATAAATAAACTAACTATCGTATGTAAAAAAGAAAATTAATCAACTAAAAATAAATAATAATATAATATATGTTAGTTTACCTAATACCGGCAATATCAATCTCATATTGTCCACCAAGAACATAATCAGTTGTAATTGGCTGGGGGACTCCGTTCGCATCCAAATTCTCCACGAATCCGAGGCACACCTGTAAATTATTTATTTATAAATAGTAGGGGTGTGCGAATAATTCGAACTTACGAATTATTCGTTCCGAATCGAATATTAATATTCGATTCGAAACTCGAATCGAATAATTCGAAATTTCGAATTATTCGAAATTTTTCGAATTATTCGAATAATTTAGAATTTTTCCGAATTATAATATTATTCGCAAATTTTTATTGTATTTTAAATTCGGAGTTTGTTATGTTCGATATTCAAATATGACATTAATAATTAATAAATATTTTATTTAAACCATGAAATATAACTACATGAATAGAACAATGAGTATGAACATTTGCTACAAATTTTTGTTTAAAAATAATAAATACGATACTGAATCTGGTGATAATGAAGTTCGTTTATCAGATACAATATCACCAGCAGTGGAAAATAATCTTTCACTTTCAGCAGAAGTACAAGGTATTCCTAAATATCTTCTCGCCATAAGTGACAATCGGGGATATTTATTTTTTTCGAATTATTCGAAATTTTTCGAATTATTCGAAATTTTTCGAATTACTCGAAATAGTTCGAATTATTCGATTTTTTTCGAAATATTCGTCGAATTTCGAATAATTCGAAAATTCGAATTATTCGATTCGAATTTCGAATAGAATATTAATATTCGATTCGATTCGAACGATATTCGCACACCCCTAATAAATAGCTGATATTCGCAACAGTGTTTCCACTATCAGATTTTAGTTTTACCCTAGATTTTTCTATTAATTGCCCTAAATACCTTAATTATTCTCCGAAAATCCTTGATTTAGGGCGCAAAATTTAAATGAGTTTAAAATGAAACATAACTTGATGATTTAAATATTTATTGTAATTTTCGTCTATTAATCAGAGGTAGTAAACAATCAATCACAAGAAAAAAGCATTTTGGAAGAAGTAGATAGTGAACAATGTGATGCTGATGCTGAAGCTGAAGCACGGGGCTTAAGTTTTTGAGCTGCATTCAATATTTCTCTGTTGGGTTCTAAAATCGAGTCTGTCATACCTAGTTTAGTATGTAACAAACCGTTGAGGGTTTCATTGTGAAGCCTATTTCTTTTAAAAGTTTTACATTTTTCAGTACACTGAATAATCTTTCCACCTCAATATTAGATGATGGCAGTGCTAATTGAAGTTAAATCACAACTTCGAGGTTTTGGTATTTGTAAGTTCCAAAATAATCTTTCAAGCTCAACACTTTTATTCCAGTATACTACGGCTGGTATCTTATTTTCTGACCTCTTTTTCATTTTTACCTTGAAATAATTCACTTCAATAAGGGCTTGTTGATGCCATTAATTATCTGCTTTTTGTATATTACATTTATTACTTAAAAAACTAAAATAGCTGAACACATCCTTTAAAGAACGATTTTCCAACTGTCATGCAATTTGTGGATCTACATATTTTATCAAATAGAAAATATTTTCAAAGTCAAATCTGAATTCATCATCATCATCATTTCAGCCTATCGCCGTCCACTGCTGGACGTGGGCCTCTCTCATGTTACGCCATAGAGTGCGGGTCTGTGCCGCCTGCATCCAATGATGCCCAGCGATTTTCACCAGGTCATTTTACCCCAAATTACCCTAATTCCCTAAAAATATTAAATAGCCCTAAGTCATATTTTAAATTAGTAGTTTCGCCCTGAAATAGGGCGAAATCCCTAAAAGTGGAAACACTGATTCGCAAGTCCCGTATATGTTCCGTAGGATGTCAAGCTGTTCACACTTCTGCACTGTTTGCTTAAACGGTCACATAAACTAACCCTAACTAATTTGCATGTCCTGTTTTGTGACGGCGGTGTCGCATTACTCGTGGGTGTAAAAGACGACTTTAAAAGCGAGCTTTACATTGATCTAGGACAACTACATTTAATGCCATCTGATCAGTAATTATGTCTCTTTTCTTTTTTTTTGCGGTGGACTACGGTCGACGCACTCCTCGCACCACTCCGTCCGGAGCGACAGACGCGCGTAAGCATGCACACCCGTAACCCACCCGTGAACCTCGCCTTCGTTGTTGGACCGGCCACTGGAGCAGCGTGAGCTTGACGTCAGTGGCCGGCTCGACGGAGTAATTATATCCCTAAGAAGTGTTCACGTCAGGCAGTCGGCCGGTCATAAAACTATTGCCATATGTACGATGTCAGAATAGTACCTATCTATTGCGTCCACCACACACCATAATCATATTTTATTTAGCTTTTTTCATGTTTTCCGTTGGTAGTCACAAGTCCTGTCGCTTGTGGCATCACACACTAGCAGAAACACGTTTCGGTAGCAGTAATTTGGCTACTGAACTTAGTTCGGTGAGCAAGAGTTATTACTATAATTACGATACAGGGGTGGTCACCTTTTATATATTTATATCATTGGATTTGTGGTAAATTACATTTCTCCATGTGATAATTTAGTAAGAATACAATTTTTCCACTCCCTATTTCGCTCGTGGGTGTCGTAGAGATATAATATGTATATAGCCTTTATGTAAGAAAACTCAAAATAAAACTATACCAGCTCGTCAGACCAGCGCGTAGTATAGTAATATTCCTCCTATTGTGGTGAAGGCTTCAAGCCAGTAGTGGAATATACAGGAGCCATCATGATGATGATGTAAGCTATAAGTGATTATTTTGTTACTTATATTTTTGCACGTTATAATCAAAATTATTAATAATATTAATTACATCTCATTAAATTTTACATTTCGTACTATCCTTACTATATATTATAAATGCGAAAGTAACTCTGTCTGTCTGTCTGTCGCTCCTTCACGCCAAAACTACTGAACCGATCTAAATGAAATGTGGTACACAGGTAGTCTAGAGCCTGACAAAGGACACAGGCTACTTTTTAAAAGCAAAAAAGGGTTGTAAAGGGGGAAGACAAGTTGTAAGGAAGTATCGTCATTTTTAAAGCCTCAAAGATTATTATTTATTTATTACTAGCTTCAAACTTATTTTTAGGCTGTTGATTAGATGTACATAAATATTAAAATTTTGTAAAAAAATTATCCTTAAGGGGTAAAATAAAAATAGGGGACGAAAAGCTTAAGGAAAGTAACCTTTTACGCGGGCGAAGCCGCGGGCAGAAGCTACTAATAAATAAATAATAATCTTTATTTACTAAATACTGTTACAAGGAAATTAATTAAATTGTTATTTATATTACCTGTTTCTTAAATGTGAAACCATAGCTGGTGGTAGTAGTTTGGCCGCAGAAGTTACCGTCCCTGTATATTGGTTCACCACCCCACGACCACAGGTCGAGTTCGTGATCGTGGTCCGTCAGCAGTAGCTGTACATATTGACGTCGAATGCCTTCTGAACGCTGACGGAGTAATGCATCGCGCCCAATAAACGGGATGTCTTTCTGTATGAAAATTCAATTTAAGATCAAAAATTTATTTGAATATACTAAAAATAATAATTGTTTGTTGTTTGTTTGTGAAAACGTATAACCATGAAGTTTTACTTTTTCACTTCTGTCGGCAGTCCTCATGATTTTTTTAGTGCATTACTTTTAAATCGTTTTTTTTTCCATATGATTGTTCTAACTCTGATAGTTATTTTTGGCTATTAATTGTATGTTTGTAAAATACCTCAGGACAAAGATTACTTCTATAGTGTGGGGTTGAAGAACTTAAAAATAAAAAAGCGTAACTAACCTGAAATTTAACTCGCCAAGCACGTCCACATTCTAAAGGTGTGGTTGTTGTATCCAAATCTTGTCCCCAGAACGCGAAGAACCTCTCAACTCTTAGCGCCCGGGAGACATAGTAGCCGACGTGGGTGATGCCATACTTCGCACCTATCTCCATTACACGATTGTACACGTGCAACGCGAACTGTTATCAAACAATTTTGATCAAACATTTGATGTAAAATATGGTTCAATGTATGGGGTCAGTTGTCTCGAAGGAAACCAGTTTAAGCCAAGCTGGTCTGAGTTGGCCATCATTCAGATGTACCTGCCTTATAGGCAGTGTAAAATAAGCTGTGTCAATGTCTGTGTATGGGCGATATGGCGATTGAACTGTTGAGTAGATATCTCCACGAGAAATAATACTATAATCACCAAGTTTGGCAGACATATTAGCGATTTTAGCTATTATAAGTTTTCCAAGAGAACTCAGTTTCGGACTAAGTGTGGGGTGGTAGCATCAGTGTGTCCCAAGCTTTTGCTATACGTGGATGTCAAAAAAGCGAAATATGCGTTAGGATTTGTAACCCTTTAAGAGCCGGACTATTGGTGCCTATCCAAAACATGATCATGCCATTTACATTGTTTTTCTCTGTACGATATGAGACGCCTATTTAACGTTACCATCATAGACTTTCAAAGAGTTTAGTCCACAACTGCTGTAGATACTCTATTCTTTTGGTAATCGCTCAGGGTTTTATTATTTACTCCCATGGTATTTGTTCATGGTTATTACTCTCATGAATAAATACCATTTGTTTTCTCAACCCATACACGATAAATAAAGCTGAGTCAATTACTTTTAAGTTATAATATTATTAATTTGTAATTAGATAGTAAGATAAGATGAAAGACAATAAAACTGTTATTACATATTTTAGTCAACAGAATTAAAAGTTAAATAGTAGATGGCTTAGCTATGAAAGATTTGAGACTCTCGGCTAATTAGTATGGGATTTGAACCCGATATTTAACGCATACTTACGCCATAGGGTTGTAGGTAGTTTAGAAATAAGATATTCACTTAAAATTACCCTTACAATTATGATTTCTAATTAATAATTAATTGGTCCTCCTGTGGGCAGTTAAAAAAACATACTTAAAACAATAGTTAATCTAACAGTGTAAGTATAAATTTAAAAAAAAAAGATTTATTGACATCGATCGCAGCGCCATCTACCGTGTCCTAATGCATTGTATTAGTGATCTAATAGCATTCTTGCCTTTATGATAAAACTAGTTTGAAGCACATCGGATGGTTTCAGAGTTTATAACGGATACAAAAACATTTTTTTTTGTATTTTTTATATATTCAAATAAAATTATTTTTAAGGATTTCATTGCATTTTAATTTAGAAAATTCCAGCATGATGATACACTATCATGCCCTGAGTTTGAAAAATGATCAATAATTTGAGTTATAAAAAACAAAATTAAAACCTTATAAAATCCATAATAATAATTTTATAACATTATGTGTAATACTCGAGTAAAATTTCAGCAATAATTATATTCTTATTTATTAAAAATACATAAATAAATTTTGTAATATTTCCAATAGTATTTGTATTTGTTCAGTTTTCTTATAATTATGCCTTATATAAATACTTGATCAACACCGCCATTTTCAACACCAAATGCTTCTTGTAAGGAGACATTCGAACGAAGATGTTTAAATTCAATTCGGAGAGTCCGATTGCCCGAATTAAGGATTTTACATACAACCAAATTCGCGTCATCAAACTTGCCGAATGAACTAATTCACGCTGTCAAACAAACAATAATAAAGGCAAATATAAGATTATATTTTAATAACCATAATATTTGTTTATAAATCTACTAAATTATTAAAATATACATTTAAAATAATATTTGAATTTAATTTTTTACACAATTTAGAGCTTAAATACCTATTAGGAATAAAAATGCCAGTTTCTTTGGCATATTTTCACGACTTAAAAAGTGAATAATACCTCAAATTTTTCCTTTAAAATTATAACCCTATTTAATACCTACTTTCATAACCTACTTTCATAAAGAAAAAAGTAGTATGCCGGAGAGATAAGAAAATTGATTGCCTAAATTTTGATTACGCGGCCATATTTTTTTTAACCCAAAAAATATTTCTTGTATTGTGGGGGACTTTACAATCATACAATTAATGGCCATAAATTACATCCAGACTTAGAGCAAGAATTTGGGGATCGCACAAAGAGACAATACTTTCTGCATGGGAATCGAACCCCTTGCACTGTAGATTAGTATCGTAATCACTAGGTTTAAATAAAATATTATAATGTAATATTTTGTACAAAACCTTGAACTATAAGATTGCAACTGATTTAACGAAATACTAGAAATCGTAAAATCTCGGTGATTTTCTAAGTCTCGCTGACTCGGACGGTTCGAGCCTCCCCCACGATGATATTAAAATTACACAACTCAAACTTATTCAATAGATGTTTTTTTTTTCTTTACGTAAATGATCGAATCATTTAATGGAATTTAAAATGGCATATTTAAAAATAAAAACAAGAAATTGTTTTAATTTCACTTAAAAATATAATATACTTCTTATAAGCAAATTTATCTCAAGTCGATAAATTCGACACAATAATAATCATAATTTTGAATCTGGCTCACATATTCAAATGCATATTTTTGACGTGATATAATTATTATAATAATATATATATATATACTAGCAGACCTGGCCACGCGTTGCTGTGGCTAAGGTAGCCTCAGTAACATGTGGTGGTTATGCTAATAAATTCAATTAAATACTTACTTCAATCCAGTCAACAGATACCGCCATCTGTTAGAATCGTTTGGAGATAACAGATAATTGTGACTGTTAAATAATTTGCAATAAAATAATATCGCGACTATACATTGAGATGGAAGCTATCCTATCTTTTAAGTTGGATCAAACTACACATGCTGTACAAATTTGATAAAAATCGGTTAAGTACTTTAGAAGTCCATCAAGGACAAACAACGTGACACGTAATTTATATATATTAAGTTTATATATTATAATAATAATTATATCAATACTTATTATACAAACTACAGCCATATTTATAAAAACCTTTTTACGGGCGAAAAATGTGTAAACATTGTCCGGTAGATGGCGCACGTCTCCTATAAAGATGACAAAATAATACGAGCCGCAAGTTGAATGTCATACGACAGCTTACACTTGGTTAAGTGGTGATACGATTGGAACCGATTTGCAATATTTGTGCATTCGAGTCCCACGAGCGAAAAATGAATGTCACAAATTCATTTTTCGCTCGTAAACAAATTTTTATAAATAACATGGTTAAATGGTAAATTTCAGTAACTTGTACAGCCATATCGTTATATAAATTACAACCTATTTGAATACTATATAATATAATATTATTTTTTGGGTATAAATAAATTGCATATCGAAACTCAGTCACATTTTTAAAGTAAAAAGAAAAATTAAAAACATCAATTAAAAATAAATAAAAATTAAATTATTGAACTAACCTCATTTGGTATATATAAAACATATCCCAATTCGCCGGTGTGCGTCAGATTCATTGCTCTGATACCATTTGCAAGACCCACGTCTATCTCTTTGAAAGTGAAGAACGGGAAGTTGGTTGGCGATAGATCAGTGTCGGTTAGTTCGCTGAGTAATGACCTGGTGAATGGTCCCACAACACATATGGCGGTGTACAGCGAAGTGACATCGGATAGAGTCACTGAACCATTTTGCGGTAAATGTCTTTTCATCCAGACCTTGCAACGAGTCTGTTGGATCGTTGGCGCTATCATCATGTAGCTGTGAAATTAAAATGTATATGTAAAAATTTTGGATATTATAAAAATATTAAAGCTGTACATATCTATATATATATGATTGATTTTATAACGCTACCTAAAGGCTTCATTTTTAATATAAACTATTACTTAAATACACTTACAATTACAATAAACTAAAATAAACCTACAAAAATTTTGTCAAAATCAGTCTAGCCATTTGGGAGTTTAGCCACAAAAACACGTATAGAAAATTTTATACATATATTATACATACTTAAAGTAAAGGACATAATTAACTTTATAACTATAACTCGGCAAAAGTATATCTACACGTTTTACTAAATATGTGTTCTTCGAATATGAGTTGGATACACGTAATTGAATAAAACGCCACCAGATGGCGTAAAAAAAATATAAGATGGCGTTTGTATTTTAAATATACATAGATCATGTTGCCATTATCATCATCTCAGCTCATATATGTCCCCACTACTGGGCCTCCTCCAAAATAAGAGGGCAATTGACCTACTATACAACGCTGATCAGGTGGGTTACTTTAATTTTTCATGTAGTCGCCTTTTACGACACCCACGGATGTAGAGGATGGTGAATTGTATTCTAATTCCGTCACCACACGGAAAACCACTTAATTAATATATTTTATCTTATAATAAATAGCGAAAAATTGTATGTGTTAAACTCACTGATAGTCGGATATCCTTGCGAGGCTGCAATCATTCTCGTAACCTCCTCGTTCGTTCTGCATACCAGTGTGTATGATGCTGCCCACCGGAACATCAACATCGTTCGAACACAAATATTGGAGGAAATCCACCACATCACGACCTTGGGACTAGAAGAAATAAGGATCTTGGTACTCTCAGTAATCCGTACATTTTAGAGTCTTATCTAATCCAGTCAAGAAAATTCTATGAAGCTTCTCTCGTATAGACTTAATATATATTTATTCCTTACATTTTTAATTGAAATTTTTGATGAGTTATTTCAAAATTATGCGCTTATGATACTTAAATTTAATATGAATTGTTATTACAAGCTTTTAGATAGTAATATGGATGATGCGGATACGAAGATCAGATTCAGATCCGGACATGGATTTTAGAATAATACTACACCTGATTCAATTACAGTAATAGGTACACAATATTGGCGATCAGAATTTCATAAATGTTATGCTTTACCTGTATATCAATCTTGGTGAATGATGAGTAGTCAGCGATGCCAACTTGTTCCCTGCACGCCCAATACTCCTTCTGAACGTGGTCGAACCAGCGAGGTTTTCCAAAAGACTGCGTATATGCTATCTTGAAAGGTCGAGGTTTTGTTGGTGATTCTACATGATCTGTATATTATAAATGAAAATATATAATACTACAGTTCATCTAATCTAAGAAGTGCATTTTGACGTTTCGCATGTTTTAATACACAATAAACTTGGTCAAACGTATACACATGATTGCAAACAATAAATCTGAAATTTTAAAGAACTATTAAGTTATTTACATAATTAACGTTGCGGGCGACTTCCTTGTACAATAATGTAATGTTGACACTCGTAAATGTAATTTAAAATAAAAATAACATGGTAAATAGTAATTATTATTAACGATCTTACAATGTCATGTCATCACGTTCTATACAGTAGTGCTTGACAACTTCCAATTCACGAATATCCAAATAATCGGTAAAAATATTAGATTTATATATTTAATCGAATAGTGATTTAGACAGAGGTGTACGTTTCGACAGTGTTATTGATAAGGAAATAATGATTAATGTTCGCGATGATGATAATTCAAGTAATAGTAGTGATTCTGAATAAATAGCTGTTTTCAAATCCAGTTCTTGTTTTTACTTAACCTAATCCTACTAATTATGATGAACAGATTTTATGATGAGATAATTAAATTTGTTTACTATTAATTTAGCATTTAATATTTCATCTCCTTTTTGAAAAATAAAAAAATAAACCGATTATTAATTACAAGGAATCATTATCGATTTCTCACTAAAATCGGATATTCTCGATCGCGATTATTTGGTTCACATACCTAGACAACTTACTCCGTCAGCTGTCAAAGTGCACTTCTTAGATTAGATAGACTATAATACGTGTGGTGACTGAGTAAGAATACAATTCACCACATGTTATCTCACTCATAGGTGTAGTAAAACTCATCATCGTCCTGCTCTTAATGAATTACTTATGGTCGACGCAATATGTACTCGTATTCCATCGTACAATATTGTAAATGTTATTGGCAATAGTTTTATGATCGGTCGCCTGTCTGGCGTGAAACCTCATTGGGAATGTAATTGTTGAGCAAACGGCGTTAGAGTTGACCTATGTCGTTATAAAGTTCTTTGTCGTATTCTAGGACATCCAAGAGTAATGTAAGTATTGGTAGTATTCGTAGCCGCCACCACACAGCACTAATTAAATAATATAATATGCATAGATTCTTTAGTTTAAATGGATGTTACTCAGGAAAACAAATACTCGAAATAAAACCCTATATACCTCACATACCTCACATAATGATGTAACCCTCGAGCACAATTTTAGTACATATATGAGTTGATCATCATCATCATCATCTTGCTCTTATCCCAATTACTTGGGGTCGACGCAATATGTCATGTTCCTCCATACAGTCCTATCAGACGTCATCTCTGCAGTCACTCCCTGCCTATTCATGTCATACCTCACGCAGTCTATCCATCTTTTCTTTGGTCTTCCTTTACCCCTAAAGCCTTCAACATTCATATTTAAAACTTTCCTCACAACATTACTTTCATCCCGTCTCATCACATGTCCATACCATGTTAACCTTTCACTCCTTAACTTTTCCGTCACTGACGCTACTTTCAAACTTCCTCTTATATGCTCATTTCTTATTTTATCCAGTCTCGTCACACCACACATCCATCTCAACATTCGCATCTCCGCTACATGCAGTCGTCTCTCATCCGTCGCTTTTGTCGCCCAACATGCTGATCCATACAGTACAGCAGGTCTTATTAGGGTTTTATATATTTTACCCTTTAATTGAGTTGATATGGTGACGGTAATGATGATGAAATGGAAATATCATTTCTTTTTATTTACACCCTGCAAATAATCCTTGTATTGTGACATTTACAACTTTATAATAATAATTGACGGACACAAATTACAACCAGACTCAGAACAACTTTTTTTATACAGTTCTGCGAATTGTTCTCGAATCCACGACACTAGCACGGAAGGTCTGTATCTTAACCACTTATGCAGTCAATTATATACCTATATATAATTTCAAGAGATCGTCATTTGCCATCTAATCAAAGAATTTTCATGAATGAGCAATATTTTAAGCTTCATATGTGACGAGTTCAGACTAATAATATAACCCCCCCTCCACTTCTGACACTTCGTGTTGACTTTGAGTGACGCTCAAATATTCGTAAGCATTAAGCAGGCTATTCTTGTTGTATTGTAAAGTGTCATATACAAACCCAAGAAGTTTAAGTGACACTATATTTAATTTTTTATTACGTATGTTTTTATTTGTATGGTAATTAAATTAAAAAAAATACATTTTTGATTCATATTTTAACCGGAAAATCTAAACTAGAGAGATATAAATACAAAATTATAATTCTAACAGAATTCTTACCTACAGTCTCGAACCAGGTCGGTCTCTCGTATCCCATAACTTGTCCAAACACCGCACCATTGTCACGCAACGTAGGATAAATCGGCGACAACCTCAAATTCCGCCCAGTTTCAAACTCACGAAATGGATATGGCAGACCGTAATGAACTCCTGATGAAACAAACTTATTCAAGTCAAACTTAAAAATAGTTTTTCATGATCCGAGGGAAGTTCTTATACGTGTGGTGAAGATTAGCCGGGTGTGTCGTAAAAGACGACTAGAGGATATAAGCAGATAACATCAATGTAAAAGGTGTAAAACTACTTTTTTATTACTTATGGTGGTAAACGAGCATACAACACACCTGATGGTAATTGTGACTGCCGCTCATGGAACACTACAAAGCTAGTCAGTTGCCTGCCAACTAAAACCCACCCAGAAACTTGGACTGGCGGCTCTCTTGCTCATCAAACGAAGTGCAACGGCACATCGTCACTGCTCAGACGTCAATTTTGTGCGAGAGTGTGGTACTACCCCGGGCGGACCGGGCTAAACCTATTGACAGAAAACTGTCAATTGTGTGGCCCCCAACACTAGTAGCAGTAAGTACTTACGGAGTAAGAATAAAATTTACCATCTTCTTTCTTGTCCGTGGATGTTGTAAATGACGACTGAGATACACCCTGATAACATATGTACACGAGAAGGATAACTCAAAATAAAGCTATCTAGCAATTGGTCTGATCAGCGTGATATTTTAAGTCTAATTGGCTGCCTTTTTGGAGGAGGCCCGCGCCCAGCAATGAGTGAGATAACTTTCGATCCTTACCTGGTACTTCCTTAACGCGATCCCTCAGGAATCTTTTATTGTTATGAAGACCAAGAAACCTATTGACGCCTAGCTCGTACATGTCAAACTTGGTATGACCGTCGATAATCTCGTCAGCTGTCGCCTCCCCGACACCGCCAGCCGCTGATATCCCTACTGTCTTCATACCGGCAGCTACATGGTAGTTGAAGATCTGGGGGCAACATCGCGACGTCAGCATCCATCATCATCGGTATAACCGCTCAGGGAACACTCATTACTACAAGAGAAGGATAATTTGAAATTAAACTCTATAGCATCACATCTGGGCTGATTAGTAGGAAAATCTACTCTTCGGAAAATCTTCCAGACCAACGGTGGAACTTCTCTTCTATATACTTTTAATAATGAGGATCGCCATATTGTACATATCTCGTACTTTAATAACAACTAGTGTAAAATTGACAGTTTCTTTTGCTTGCATGGCTACGGAACATGCAACAAAGACGAGTCTGTAAATAAAAAATAATTGCCAAGCATTAATTTATAAGCGGTCCTTCTAGGGGGCGTTCAAGTATTACGTAACGCAATTTGGGGGGAGGCGGGTCTTGTAAAATATTACAATGCGTTACATAGCCGGGAGGGGGGTTCAAACAACGCGTTACGTAACATTTTTATTTTATTAAATAAAAAAACTAGGAAATTAAAATTTCCCAAGTTGCCAAGCAAATTTATGTATTGCGAGTTTGGAAGCTCTTTTTTATTTATTATTGCCGCAAATACGTTTAAAAACGGTCACTTGGGTGTTACGTAACGTTCAGGACGGGGGGTACAGAGAAACGTTACGGCGCGTTACATGAGGGGAGGGAGAATCAAAAATCTTCAAACATTGCGTTACGTAATACTTGAACGCCCCCCATATGTAGAAAAATTTCATTATAATTTATGCGCTTACCTGAATCGGTGTGATTAAGAAAAAGAAAAAAGGAAATTGCTTTAAAAAATCAAAAGGAAGCATCGAGAAAACAGCACGAGCAAAATACAATATATTCTGATTACTTAAATGAAGAGTTAAAATAAAATATATTTCAGTTATTACGTACTTCAACGGATCATTTATTAATTCATAAGTTATATATCCTATATAGGCACATCCTATATAGTCAAGTAGTATCATAGTATTTCAAGTACATACATACGTAATGTACCTGATAGTAGGTGTTAGTGCCACCCATAGACCTTTACAATACTAGTAGTACAGCTACGTCGTTGCCTACCAATGAGAATCCCAAACCCACCTAGAAAATTGGGCTTCCAGCTCTCTCGTATATCAAATGAAGCACAGCAGCACTTTGTCATTACTCAGACGTCAATTTTTTGCGAGTGTGGTACAACCCCGAACGGACCAGCTTGCAGCAGTAGACATAAAACTCTCAACAGCAGATCCTACTACAACTAGTATTAAACAATATTTTATCAATTTTGTATCTAATTCTGACATCTGGCAACCCTGTTCAATTGAGTGTTTAGATGGAGTTTTGGCGCGAATATGGAAATATCATGTCACGCTCTTGTAATATTCATTTCTTTAGTGTTTTGTGGTGTTATATTGAATAATTTTGCTGGCATTTTATGCAATATGGTACAGTTAAAGTGCTGAAGTGTAGTGAATATGGTATAATAGTGGTTTACGTGTATTTTCATATTTGTCCCAAATTCCCAAAGAAAATCATTGATTAGGTTATCAGCACCCGATTAATGGTAACGACTTGACTTACTGACAGACAATGACTATTAGTATTAAGGCTACATAATATGAAGAAATTATGAACAATGTATGAAAAATAATGAAATAAGACTTGGCTGTATGGGCTTTGATCCCTTTGCCTGTCCGAATGGACGAACAGAACCAAAAAAAAAAAAAAGAGTGTTTAGATTATTCTTAGTCTTGCTGGTTCTAGTTTCGTAGCACGTCTTAAATACAGAAAATTACTATATAAATATAAACTTACACTTGCAGTCTTCATTATGTCGTTCTTGATAAAACAGCTGACATAGTTCTCTTGAACCGTTCGATGACACGAATTTAGCTCATACATTTACTGCTTAATTCATGCAATCAAACGATACAAGAGGACTGTCTTCTTCCTCCGAAGTAATGATCGCCTTAAATTTGATTGGTGTGAAAATTTCACAGTTCATTTCTCCCATGTAGGTGTAGGCTCTAGGGTGAATTGCTTGCTGTGGTGGTTTTCATGCTTATAATGCATGAAAATGCCACTGGACAACAAAAAATTTAATCACAAGTCTTCATTTACGTGGGAGAAGAGACCATTGAAAATCTATTGGTCGCTGTATAGTCCAAGGATTTATAATATGCGTTCCAGCTGTTATTCAAAACTACATTAAATCACACTTTTCGCGGTGAGAAGTACGTACATATATAAACCAACAAACTGACAGAGGGGCATTAATACATACCCGTCGTTAGAATTGTATTAGGCAATATTATTTGTTTGTATAACATAAAATGCTGTATTAGAAACGAAGTCTTGAAGAGCAATAATATAACTTGTCGTACTGTAACTTACTGCCGCCATATGCACTCATCGCTGGTCCTGAGTCCTTGTTTTTGGTGACTTTCCCGGCGTGTTACCCTTTTGGTCAAAAACCCACGGAGCCACCAGGGTCAAAAGACTTACATCCCATTCCAGGACGAAAGAGTCTCCTTCACAATAGGAGAGTAATTGACCTACTACACCACGCTGTCGTCTTTTACGACACCTACAGTCAAGATAGGTTGTGAATTGTATTTTAACTCCGTTATCAAACGGAAAGCCACCTTTATTTTGTATGTGCTTAATAAATGTTTCTTAACTTTAACGAACCATACCTCTGGTGCTTCACCAACTATCCACTTGCAGTCCGGCGAGAACGCTTCGAGACAGTTGCATAATTTGTGCAGTACAGCCTGACTCAGTGATGGTACACGCTTCAAGGCCTGCTGCAGCAGTACGTGGAAGTGATCCCAATCCTCCGGTAGAGAACGCTGCGCTATCGTTTTAACTGTAAAAAACGCGGTAATTTTACATCTTACTTTACAGAGTTGTTAAGCCTGGCTGAGGGCTCATCAGGATGATGGATTCTCGTAGGAAACTTATAACACCAACTGCGTTTGTTAACCGACTTGCCAAATGTGGCAATTATGAGAATGTACCCCTTTGAAGAGGAATAGTCCAACTGTGGATATGTATAGGTCGATGCATTATCATCCTAAACGGTGTCACATATATATTTATATATTTTATGGATTTTGAATATATCCAGCAGCATCAGCAGTGCTGTCCAAGGCAGGCGGACAGAGCAAGGCAGCAGAGGGAGGTCCAGTCGCACTCCGGCACTTTCCACTTTAAAATGGGCTATTTCCAGTCTATCCATTGAAAAACCAAAGGTCATAATATCAGCTTATTTTATCGTCAATAGATAGAGTGATTCAAGACGAAGGTTTATATGTAATATGTATAATATGTATAATATATATATATATATATATATTAGAGAAGAAAATAATGAGAATTTTACATATATTAAAATTAATATCCTAGAAATTATCATGAAGCCAGAACAGATGTAAGAGTAAAAATAGGTAATGATTACTAGAGCAAGTGGATGAATTTGTATATCTTGGATGTGGATTTAGCCGAGATGGAAGGTACACCACTGATATAGAGCGAAGAGTGAATGCGGGAAATAGAGCATTGGGCCAACTTCTCGGTAGCCACCACCTCAGCCAGAAGCCACATGCATAACGCTGTGCTTGTCCCAGCATTACTGTATGGAAGCGAGTTGGGTATACAGAGCATGAAAGCAAAATTAATGCGGTCGAAATGCGATCTCTACGGAAAATCTGTGGAGTTAGGCTGACCGACCGCATTCGCAACGACGACGTAAGAGAGCGAGTAGGTATGAAAGAGAGTATTGGTGTAAAGATGCGAAAGGGAATGCTCCGATGGTTCGGACATGTGGAAAGAATGCCGAACGAACGTCTGGTTAAGAAGATATACAATGCGAAAGTGGAAGGATGTAGGTACCGGGGAAGACGGAGACTAACCTACCTCGACCAGATTGGTCATTTGCTGAAGAAGTAAGGTGGAGTCAAGAGTCTCCGAAACCGGCGAGCGTGTATGAAGAGAATTATGAATGTTGAGGAAGCGAGTGAAGTATGCAAGGATAGAGTTCTCTGGCACTCTGTTCTCTCTGCCTACCCTGCAAGGGATATGGCGTGATGATATGTATGTATGTATGTAGAAATTATCATATATTTAAAATGCGGGGGAAGAACGTCTAAATACCTAAACGAAGCGAAGGCCTGGTCGATTTGAGTTTTAAATAAATAAATGAATATTAAGCACATTAGATGCTGTACAAAACTAATTGGTCAACAATATTTTTTTTTTAAATCTCCCAGCAGCCTTGTATTGCGTGCAGACTTTATGAACATGCAATTAACGCAGAAAAATTACACCCAGCCTCAAAACAACACTTTGTGAATCGCACAAAGTATTGTCCTGTGTGAGAATCGTACCCACAGCACTGGCATGGAAGGTCTGTATATTAACCACTACACCATCTGTGCAACAAATTACTAAATTTATTTACCCTGTAATACAAGTTTTATTTTTATCTTATGTTTGCACGACACATATTAGGTTTTTTTTTGGCAGGCTATGTCCTGGATACACGCCGTCAGTTTCGTCCGGGGCGACAGAAGGGCGGCGCGTGGCTCTATAACCCCCCGTATTCCCTCCCCATCGCTATTGGGCCGGCCACTCGTACCGCTCCTTGACATCCATGGCCAGCCCGGCACACATACTATGCTAGATATTTTTTTTATTATCTAACTTTATAATAAAACTTACTTTCTTCTTCGTAGACAGGCTTCGCTACCGGTTCGAAACCTCCAACTATAAGGCACCCATCTCTTTCTCTTAGATATATATAACCGTCTGGATCACGTATCACTATAAAACATAAATACATTATTTATTAATCACACGACGATGTTTTACGACCAGTTTTCATCACCATTTAGGTACTTGTACTTAGAAGACGCCTGTATCGATTGAAATATCACCAGGAGAATAGAGATAATAGTTATACTAGGAAACATATAATAACATCAATCTGCCAACTAAACATGGCGTTTCGAACTATTCCCTTATTTATAGGGAGATCTACATGCAGCACTGGACAGGGAAAGTTTAAATAATGATGAAATTATTTAAAAGCACTACAGATAGGATAGAGCCTCTGTCTACTCTGCTGGTGAGACATATCTAGTCTACATGACCTGTTCATGTTCTTCAAATAAACCACACTAAAAAATTGGGTTTTAGTAGTATACTAGCGATGATCTAGTCTTTAAAATTAAAAAAAAAATACTTTATATCAAATCAAATCATTTATTTTGCATAAGCCCCTAGGGGCACTTACATATTGTCAATTTTACATTGTTTTTTTTTTTAATTAAATTTAATTAATCTACCACCGGATCGGAAAGCAGCCACATACTGAGAAGATCCGGCAAGAAACTCAGTGGGCTCGTCATTTTTTTTTATAATATTTTTTCACAAAAGAGTTTGGTTACATGTTTAATTTATGTTAGCTCCAGTGATATGCCCTTCGAGTAAAGATTCATTTTTAAAATTTTATATATAAAACTTATCCTTGTAGTGACGGAGGAAGAATACAATTCACCACCCCCTATCTTACCTGTGGGTGATCGTACGAGACGACTAAGGGATATAAAACGCATATAACATCAATGCCGCCGTTTCCCGTGTGGCGACGGGATAGAATACATGTGTCGCCACCCCTTGCTTGCCCGTGGGAGTCGTAAAAATCGACTAAGGGTTCACCAGGAGAGTGGGCAGCAGCTCTCTCCTGGGAAACGTATTACACCACACTGCGATCGCCAACCCGCCTGCCAAGCGTGGCGATTACGGCTTTAACCCCTTATGAGCAATACAAATAGAGAAACGGCCCCCAGTCACGGCAGCTCCGCTATCCTACAGGCTCATCGTGGTAGCGGGCCTGGTAGCGATGGAGTAGGGGGTGCGAAGAATCTCCGGCAGCGATCCGGCTACCAATCAAAACGACCTTTGGCCCTGGTAACACACAACATTCGGGCACTCAGGACCGATGAGAAGGTCATCGAGCTGGAAAAGGAATTGAGCAAAATCCGCTGGGACATTGTAGGATTATCAGAAGTGCGAAGAGAGGGCGAGGGCACGATAATCCTACGTTCTGGAAACTTGCTCTTCTACCGGGAGGGAGATCACCCGTCCCAAGGTGGTATAGGGTTTATCGTTCACAGGTCTCTCGTAGGCAACGTGGAGAGGATCGAGTGTGTCGGCAAGGGTAGCATACCTTATACTCAGAATTACCAAACGGTATTCGTTGAAGGTCATACAGGTATACGCACCGACCTCGGCATACTCCGACGACGAGGTGGAGGTCTTTTACGAGGATATTTAGAAAGCCATACACGCGTCCAAGACCCACTTCACGGTGGTTATGGGAGACTTTAACGCGCAACTAGGCAAAGGGAGTGATGATGAGTTGAGAGTGGGGAAACATGGATATGGACAGAGAAACTAGAGGGGCCAGAAACTGGCTGAATTTCTGGAGAAGGAAAGCCTCTTTATGATGAATTCCTTCTTCAGAAAGCAGCCACAAAGAAAATGGACCTGGATTAGCCCCGATGGTTCAACAAAAAACGAGATAGTCTTCATCTTGTCGGACAAACGACATATATTTAATGATGTCTCAGTGATCAGCCGGATTAAAACTGGGAGCGATCACCGAATAGTACGAGGCACATTAAATATCCACACAAAAGTCGAACGGTCACGCTTGATGAAGTCTACCCTCCGACCTACACCTGTCCAATACCAGAACCTCGAAAACTTTCAACTCGAACTACACAATCGCTTCGAATGTCTAGACGAGTGCGAATCTCCGAACGATATAAACAACAGGTTCGTGGAAACTGTCCACGCGGTTGGGTCGAAATTTTTCAAGGCTCACCGCGCTAATAGACCCAAAAAACTTTCTGACCAGACTCTCAAGCTCATGGAGCGGAGAAAAGAAATGACAGTACAGTCTTCAGCCGATTGGTCCGAACACAGGCTAAATAGGCAGATCTCCAGGTCTGTGCGTCGCGATATTCGCTAATTTAATACGCTCCGTATTAAAGAAGCGATAGAGCGGAATCGTGGCTCAAAAGTGTTCGCACAAGATCTGTCTATCGGGCAAAGCCAAATGACTAAGCTGAAGACCGATGACGGCACTGTCATTTCATCCCAAAGTGAGATCTTGGACCGGACTCGGCATCAACATCAATGGCGAATACATCACTCACCTTCGATTCGCAGACGATATTGTCGTCATGGCAGAATCCATGGAGGACCTGGGCACCATGCTCAACGATCTCAGTAAACCCACTAGTTGGGATACCCTGTGTCCCAACTAGTGGGTTTACGAATGAACATGGACAAGACGAAAGTCATGTCAAATGCCCATGTCATTCCTGTACCGGTCCTAGTTGGCAATGCGATTCTCGAAATTGTCGATCATTATGTTTACCTTGGACAAACAGTCCAGTTAGGTAGATCCAATTTCGAGAAAGAGGTCAGCCGACGAATCCAACTCGGTTGGGCAGCGTTCGGGAAACTTAAGAAGATCTTCTCATCCAACATACCTCAGTGTTTGAAAACACAGGTCTATGACCAGTGTGTGTTACCAGTGATGACTTACGGCACGGAAACGTGGTCCCTAAATGTAGGCCTCATAACCAGGCTCAAAGTCACTCAGCGTGCTATAAAGCGGGCTATGCTCGGGATTTCTCTGCGAGATAGAATCCGAAATACGGAAATCCGCAGACGAACGGGTGTAACCGACATAGCACGAAGAATTAGCACGCTGAAGTGGCAATGGGCAGGCCACATCGCTCGAAGAACCGACAACCGCTGGGGAAGAAAGGTTCTAGAGTGGCGACCACGTACCGGACGACGCAGTGTGGGACGCCCCCCCACTAGGTGGACAGACGACCTAGTGAGGGTTGCTGGGCGTCGTTGGATACAGGCGGCACAGGACCGCACTCTGTGGCGTAAAATAAGGGAGGCCTACGTTCAGCAGTGGACGGCAATAGGCTGAAATGATGATGATGATGATAACATCAATGCAAAAGAAGGAAAACTCGACGGGTTGAGAGGCCTCAGCGCTCAATCACAGTCCGGGTAAAGTTGTCATAGCATTCTGAGGCTAACAACTAAGTCACAAAAAAAAAAAGGAAAACTCAAAAGAAAACCCTATACCAACACGTCTGATCAGCGTGGTATAGTAGGTTAACTCCCTTCCATTACGGAGGAGGCCCGAGCTCAACAGTGGGACACATATGGGCTGTGATGATGATGACAATGATGATATTCTGATTCAGTCACCACATGGCTACGATGTAACCAACTTAGTAAATCAGTACTTACCTGGAGTCATAGGATGTAAATTTTCAATACGTTTCGTATGTAAATAGTAATGTTCACAGGGCAGCAATGGTACCTTCACTTGCGGGCGTGCTAATTGACCAACCTAAAAATATGTATGTATGTTTAATAGTGATAGGACCACGCTGTTGACCGAGCCGGTCCATACAGGGTAGTATAACACTGAGCAGAAGATCGACGTCTGAGTAATGGCAATGTGCTATTGCGTTTCGTTCGGTGAGCGAGAGAGCCGGAAGTCCAACTGCGTGGGTTTGGGGATTTTATTGGTGGGCAGCGGCCTAAGCTATACCCTTGGTATTGCAAAGATCCATGAGCAGCAGTGACACTTACCATCAGTTGTGGTGTTTGCTCGTTTGCCAACATAAGCAATAAAAAAAAATATGCACGAGATTTAGAACACAGAGTACGGTATATCACGGGTTGGTTGGGTTGGGTTAGGTTAGGTTAAGTTCTGGAGGGTGCTCATCACATGAGTAAGCTTTCCTTATATCCTATTCCACCTTCATCCCTTCCCGTATTCCTTCCTTTCTTGAGGTGTGCGGTATATTGATTAAACGTCCGAAAGTGGTGGGGCTTCTTTCCTTTCTTCCATTTGAAAATAATAATGGATTTCCGCCACGTGTCGCCTGATTCAATCAATTATAAACATACATACATATCATCACGCCATATCCCTTGCAGGGTAGGCAGAGAGAACAGAGTGCCAGAGAACTCTATCCTGGCATACTACACTCGCTTCATCAACATTCATAATTCTCTTCATACACGCTTATATATCAATACATCAATTATATCAATAAAATAATTACCTGTCTCGCCCAAAATCCAGCACAGTTGACAAAGAATTGACACTGTATATCACCTTTGGTGGTCTCCACACCAGAAACTTTATCCTCCTTGGACAATACAGCTGTTACTGCACAGTCTTCCATCACACCCACACCTGTCACCCCAAGTTAAAATTAATTACAAAACGATTTCTCTTATAATCTTAATATCATAAATGTGTAGTCCAACATTAGCCGATAAAAGAATTATATATATTTCACCCTCAATTATATTTAAGATAAGGATTGATTAAGGGTTATGGGTCATTCAAAGGATAACAACGATATTTAAATTGAATTCAGTTTGAGCTAAAATTGATGCGTCATTGGTGAAAACAGGCATAATTGTCACAGTAGCATCGCTAAAGCACCCCATATTGTTAAGGTCCACAAGTGCTTCAGTTACCATCAGGATGGCTAAATGTTTTGTCTATCACCAGAAGCGACAGAGAAATACAAACATTTTTGTTACAAATACGATTAATATGAATACTGCTTAAGATTGTACTAATATCTAAAAACGTTAAGATTAATTTAAAAAATTTCCCACCTTTTGCGACAGCTTCTCTAATTAACGACATGCAGAGCAAATGAGGATCAGCCACCCCATCGTCGGGTATCCATAACCCACCGAGAATATCAGTTACATTCAACATCGGCCATAACTCTTGGCACTTCTTCGGTGTAACCAAATCACATCGGATGCCCCAAGCACTATAAAATAAAAACAAACAAACATAACAAACATATCATCACGCCATATCCCTTGCAGGGTAGGCAGAGAGAACAGAGTGCCAGAGAACTCTATCTTTGCGTACTTCACTCGCTTCCTCAACATTCATAATTCTCTTCATACACGAAAAAAATTAATTCATAAAATAAAAACGTCGTTAGATTAAACGTATATTAAATAAAAACTGAACATTCATAAAACATAGTAAATATGATAATACATACACCGATTGACTTTTCATACGCCTATACACCGTCATCCTGTCTCTGGTCCTCGCCAAAAGAAGAGATCCACATTGCTTCCAACCGGTTGGATGACCTCTCGCTTCCAGTTCTTCCAGCAGCTTCACTGATGACTGCGTCAGCCGGACTTGAGACAAAGTAGGTTTGAAGGAACCCACAAGTCCTGAAGAGTTCCACCGGCTGCCGCCTCCAACCCTAGGTGAAAGAATTGCCAGTATGAAATATCTTAAACCATATTTATCTAAACATATAAAGTAGCTGATCGACTGACTCATCAAAGCCGAACCATAACTACTGAAACTAGAAACAGATTTTTGTGAGACAGAGACCTAATATGAAATTCCATGCCTAAAAATGTAAAACGTAGTGGCCAATTTAGTATGAGAAGAAAAAGAAACTGCATTGTCTTTAAATTCAGCAAAATACTATTCACTGCTATTAAAAAACAACACGTATTTAAGTAATTTGTAATTCAAGTAGAATCAAAAATGGAGAACTAAATTTTGAAATGATATTTTTAATTTAGTTCAAAGTATATGTAATATAAATACACACTAAAAAGAAACATGTCGCAAATCCGACTCTAAGAAGATATATTCTTCCCTAAGGATATAAATCAAGATGTGAATTCTGCTTTGATATCTTTATCTTAAAATACAGATAATATAAATGATATTTAACGTGGATGTCGCCCATGACATCTATGGGGACAAAGTGGTTCTAGTAATATTACAAAAACAAAGTTATTCATGTGATCCATATGGAAATAGAAACACCGTCTACTCATAATTCTCTCTCTCGTTTCGTCGTCCAAAATTCGTCATATCGTGTAAGACTAGTAATAATATTTGTATCACCTCTACGAATTACCCCTCACACAAAAGTAGCGGTCATGGTATTCCATAGTAAAATTCACCACCCATATCTTGATTGTAATTATCGTAAAATAGGACTAAGGGATATGATAAGTAGATAATATCAGTGCAAGAGAAAGAAAGCATGAAATTAATAAAACTCTATGCCAATACATCTGATCAATGTGATATAATAGGTATATTGCCATTTTATTATGGAGGACTTGTATGAGCAGAAGATTCTTCCTCCGACACCGAACGGTAGTCATTCATCTTACTGGAAGAAACTCATATTTTATTCAATATATCTCTGAATATATACCAAATTAAATATATATGAATATAAATTATTACCTTTATATAAAATATTATTGTATAATATATAAATAACCGAGTAAGAATGCAATTCACCAATCTCCAATTTTTCCCCGTGGGTGATCTTAAGAGACGAAGGGATATAAAACGCAATATAACATCTTTGCAAGAACGAAAAATTTGAAACAAAATCATATAGCAACACGTCTGACCAGCCTGATATAATACGTCAATTTCCCTCCCTTTACGGAGGAGCCTCGTACCCAAAAGTGTGACAAATACGAGCTGAGATGATGATATAAAACACTGTTTTATTTTTTAAATTACTGAAATTTAGCATTTAATATGCTTAATTATTTATAAAAACCGATTACGAAATAAAAAATAACCTATAACAATGTGTAAACATTGTCGGGTAGATAGCATACCGTCACCTTAAGACGTAAATATGATACGAAGTGAAATTTGCATGTCCTACAATTAGTCACGGTGGTGTACTGGCAGCACGATTGGGCCGGAATCCCAATAGGCGCGGGTTCGAATCCCGCTTGTGACATCATTTTCACTGTTTTATTTTAAAACAAATAATATTTTCCTTAATAAATCCTCATCATCATTCAGCCTGCTATAATAGGCACGCTTGACAGGCGGTTGGGCGGTCGCACTGAGGTATTATTCATTGCCAAGGAAAAAGCTATTTCCTGTTGAGCCCAGTTTCCTGGTGAGTTTCTAAGGCAAATTTACGACGCTCACGGATAAATAAGAGGTGGCGACAATTGTATTCTTATCTCGTCGCCACAAGAGGAACATATCCCAAAAGGGTTGCCAACAAATATGTTTATGGCTATTATTAAATAATATTTTAAAAAGTTATAATATAACAAAATAGTAATGGCATTTTTTATTATAATTAATAAAAACAGTGTCAGGTTTAGACACAAACCGCGTGAATCATCCGGGGTGACAGAAGAACGGCAGTGGCTCGCTCCAATGCATATCTATCTCTTGTGTTAAAGATAAATCTACAAATATAACCTCAAATTCCAATGTGGATTCCGCACAGATAGCGCAGTGGTTAAGATATCAAACCTACAGTGCCAAGTATCGCTTCCCATACAAGACAATACTAAGTGCGATCCATAAATTGTTATTCTGATTCTGGTTATTGTATATTTGTAAAATCCCCCGCAATACAAGGAATTAGTAAGAATGTTGTCATATAAAAAAAATCTATAATGAGATTCTTTTTTAAACGATAAGCTAATGACATCATAAATACTCGTATATAATTTGTATTTGCGATATTTGGAAACGTTTTAACTTTGTTGCTTTTAGTTCGTATGCGTCTCTATGGTATCTCTAAGTACGAGCCTCTTTTACTATGGGTTGGAAACTACTTACCTACAATATCTCGATGGCTAGGTAGTAGGTGGATAACACAGTTTTGTTTCATGGTTTTATTTAGTGATTGTTAAAAATATTATTATTATAAAGCCTTAGGAGGTCAGCCCCTGAACCATGGCCGGAACGACCACTTTTCCTGAGCAGGGTCATAATCTGGCAACGTTCTGCGAATTACACATCTCGCGTAAGAAGTCGCCGGACACATCTGAGAGAAGATACACGTAATACTGCAAATATTATCGCTTTAAGTTATTAATAAATATATTTTTATATATATTAAATACAATTAAATAATAAATTTATAATTGGAGTATAAACCCAGGCAAAAGTGAAATATTCCATTGTTAGACGCCTACATTTTATGAAGTATGACGGAAAGTTTTATTTCTTGTCTTTGGTTGACATTTAAACCAGGAGCACAGCCAGGTAGCTACTTGCCGTGTGGAAGGTTGGGGTTACGGCTTTCCCGCGCACGGACAAAGCACAATAGGAAATGGTATAACTCATACGTCGATTTACTGAGTGTGGTAATATTGCACGAGCCGCCCCATTTATCACTGCAGGCAGAAAACTGTTAGCAGCAAGGCTCTACCACCAATAAAAACGTTTAATGAGGTACGTAAAATTTTTATATAGTAAATATAAAATAATCTTCTGAATTTTTATTTTCCCCAAACCATCCTCCCTCACCACACGGAAAATCATATAGTTTTCCGTGTGGTGATGAAGAAAATATATCATTCACCACCCCCTTTCCTGCCCGTGGGTGTTTTAGAAGATGACTGAGGGATATAATATACTATACCACCCCCAATGTTACTAGTGGTTGATCGTAAAAAACGACTAAGGGATATAAAAGGCAAGGCAAAGGCAAAGCAAAGGCAAAGGCACATCTATGCAAGAGAAGGAAAATTCGAAACAAAACTCTATATCAACACGTCTGACCAGTGCGGTATAAGTAGGTCACTTTTCCTCCCATTACGGAGGAGGCTCGAGGCCAACAGCGGAACATATATGAGCTGAGATGAGATGATAACTTGAAAGAGAAGGAAAACTGGTTATGAAACCCTACACCAAATCGTTTGACCAGCTTTGTTTTTATTGCTTAGATGGCAAACTAGCAAGCAGCACATGTAATGGTAAGTGTCAATGCCGCCCATGGACCTTTGCAATACCAAAGGTAGTAGTAGCTTAGGCCGCTGCCTACCAAATCAACCCTGTTGGGCTTCCGGCTCTCTCGCTCACCGAACGAAGCACAATAACACGTTGCCATTACTCAGACGTCGATCTTCTGCAAGAGAGTGGTCCTACCCCGAACGGACCGGCCCGTGGGTTTTCGGATTGTATATAAGCTATGATGAAGATGATCGAGATGAATATAGCTGGTTGGGTTTTTTGTATTTTTTCACGTAATATCTGCTATTTGACCTCCGAAGCCTAAAAGAATTATTGTAATAATTTAGAATTATACTATATGTAAGGATATTTAAAAGTGGTATCTCTTGATATCAAATATGATAAATATTCATGGTATGGTAATCAAAAACGACCTGACATGCTCTCCATGGCATTTTATAAATCTACGAGAATACTTTCTTTTTAATATTGGTGGCAGACAGGCCAGGATAGTGAGCACTTGTGCAATATTAAAAACATTCAAAACGCTTTGAGCTTTGGTTAGTTGCGGTCATTGAGCAAACGACTATCCAAAAATGCAAGCCTGTAAAACACGGCTATCATCAAAAGCGATAAATATTATATGTATGTAAAGGCTGCTATTTATTATATTACTATTTACTTACCAAACAAAACACCCAACTGATCGTAACAGCAGCACCGTACAATTTAATGCGATGCAGTATAATGTAAATCTTTCTTGATTGATAATAGGTCAATGCGTAGTATAAAATGCATTTTGTATGAAATCACTTAAAGATAACTGCAGCACTTCAATATTTACCGAGGGGCACGCACAATGGAGATTTCCGTTACCACCCAAGCATACAGGAAATATCACATTTGCTAACTGAACTGTGACTATTAACTATACTTAGTTGCATCATAGGTTCTGTCACATGTTAAATTAAAATTTTGAGCATTTGCCAGAAAAGGGAAAGAAAAAAGCGACAAGAAAAGACTTCATCAGATACGACAAATTGCCCTCCTCCAGTCCAAACTTGGAACCGTTGGACTATATGGTAATACTTATAGACAAAAGCTTATTAAAAAAACCTCACTAGAATTTTAAGTCTTTCAAAGCATCTTTGATTAAAGTAATGTAAGTAAAATGTTGGCCGTACTATCATCATTTTAATAACTTTAATAAAATTATAATCTACGTTTAATAACTAACAAAAGTAAATAATTAATTACCTTTTGTTTTCAGGTATTTTATTACACAAACTTCGGCAGTAATATTTATTTGATAAAGTCTATGTGACAGCTTACGAGCCAACTCAGTATAGATAATAAAACTATCAAATTTAATTATTTGTACGTGTACAACAAAGGAATAACACGAAATTTCAATATCGGGGAAGGAATATACTAGGGTTAATAGTATAGTGGCAATACAAGACCAATGAGAATGCTCTAACGAATGTTTCAAATGGGGCTTTATTCTTTATTTGCATCTGAAATGTCCACTGCAGTACTTACTACATTTTTATCTCTTCGTGTTGCTTCTAGAGAGATTACCCAATCAATATAATTATCACTCTATTATTGGATATCATTTTTGTGTAGTTCAAAACGTGCATTAATTTGATATTTGCACACATAACAAATAATGACGGCAATACAATAATTTAAAAAGTTCATGCCATTATCTTCATGAAGAGTTTTATGATTCTGATTTTTGAAAATTAATAAATTTAAGAAATTTGTCCGCCGGCAGATTATAATAAAAATAATAAGAATCGCGCCCTTATTTTGATCTGGAGACATGTCGTCCATTCCGTCGGCGGCGCGTGGCACCATAATCAATCGTATTCCCTCCGCATCGCCATTAGGCCGGCCACTAGTACCACTTTCTTAACCTCCGTAGCCAGTCCGGCGAGTTACCTTTTCTGATACCGGTGCGTCGCCCTCACGCGGTCAGCGTCTTTGCGGGTGTCGGACTATTCCCTGATCCAGTGAAGAATCCTGCCTTAACGATTATTCGAACTAAAAAGAATTAAAATACTTTATGATTGAGCACTTTTCTTTATTTTGTTTTGGCAGGTTGTGATCTGGGTACACCCAGCCCATTTCGTCCAGGATAACGATCAGCCGGTGTGTGGCCCACCATATTCCCTCCCTAGCGCCATTGGAGCAACCACTCATACCGGTTCCTTGATGTTCAAGGCCGGCCCGGCATCATCAAAATCCCTACGCTCCTTACAATAAATTGATTGTTTTATTTTTCACTGCATTTTCTAATCTTCAAGTCATTAACTATTAATTTATAGTTTTTTTTTTTCATTATTTTATAAATTATTTTTATTATATTTAAATATATCTTCTGTAGTGTATGCGTATAATATTATAATTACACGTTTAACTCCCACAATTCTTACACGACCGTTCACCACGACCCGCAACGCACAAGTGTCTCGCGACAAGTCTCTATCACGCTTTTATACCCACATATTATTCGATCTACCCAGGTTCCAAATTATATTGACTATACATGCACTACATCTCCCCCTTGTTATTTTTTTTTTTTAGTCAAATTCTTAATTAACGAACAAATAGACATACTGCTTAAACACATTACTTTGTTACTTAGAATCTACCTTTACTTTCAAACTTTAAATTTAAATCGATATGCCATTCAATATTTAATTTGCTGAGAAAAAAACTGATTAATCTTCTCCGATGGTTGCAACGGTAGTTGCGATGGTTGTTGTTTCTGATGGCACCTGTCTTTACTATGCTTAATAGATTGATTGATAATAGTATCAGTAGGAAATGGATCTTTAGAATTACAACGTTCCACGTAATGTAAAGACGTATGATGCCTGCCTTGGTTCACTAGCCTCCATTTTACTAAGTGTCCTTTTCCTTATTAGTTTACAATTAGAAGTCTGCGTGAGAGATACGTACCACATCTGTTATACATACCACATTCTCTCTTGGACCACATAATGAACCATCACTCGTAGAAACCGAATCCAGGACACCAGACTGCACTACAGCGTCGTGAAATATGTCTCGGTCACATAATTAGATGCACAAAATCTATATATATAAAACAAAATCGCTCCAGTCTCACCACCCAAAACCAACCTAAGAATATCTCCATTCCCGGTCTTGCCCTCGTTGGGAACAGGACAACATATGTTAAAATATGATAAGAAAAACACAAAATTTCTCATCAAGATCAGAGAAAATCATCAATTAAAACATCAGTCTAACGTTCTCTTCCTCATAGAACACACATATCCAACAAAACGCAACCGACAGCCCGCGCAATGATGTCCATCTTATTTTGTTCTGAAAATACCATAAAACTTTGAAACCAAATTCGACCCATCGATGTTTTTCGAATGCGAGCTCCAAGCGCATCATTACAACGAATCTTACTGCGTGGAAACCATTATCAACAAAGCCCTGACCAAGAAGATCCACTCCTTCCCGACAAAGCCGCAACGCAATTAAGACTCGTAACATCGCGAATGAAAACACAGAAGAAGAAGGCGGAGACACTGCATGGGAAGAGCGCCGCGCCAGTAAAGCCAGAGTCTGTGCCTCTGAATCCAAAAGTAAAATGAGGCTGCCCCTGAAACGGCTCGGCTAATAATACGAGCAAGCAGCATCATACAAGCAGATCCTACAGATCAAGAACTAGATAATTTCCGACGTGCAAAAAGAAACGTTTCTGCGTCTGATAACAAAAGAAAAAATGAGCATATATCAAGGCGCCTCTTCGTCTCGTTAGCACGTTACTAAACCACTTGATTTTCCAAATTTCTATATGTTTTATATTTATTATCATAAGAACCACCCTTACAATCTCGAATCTATCTAAATCCGACCATTCACCGACTGCTAGGTGGAACGAAGCTTGCCGAATCGCTAATAGATAATATAAGATCCTTAACCTATTACTTTCAATCGAATGAAGTCCAATACTCCAATTGAATGGATTCTCAATACTTCCAATCGAATGAAGTCCAATACTCCAATTGAATGGATTCTCAATATCTCCAATTGAATGGATGTCTTTCACCTCCAATTGAATGGATGTCTTTCACCTGCAATTGAATGGATGTCTTTCACCTGCAATTGAATGGATGTCTTTCACCTCCAATTGAATGGATGTCTTTCACCTCCAATTGAATGGATGTCTTTCACCTCCAATTGAATGGATGTCTTTCACCTCCAATTGAATGGACGTCTTTCACCTCCAATTGAATGGACGGCTCTCACCTCCAATTTAATGGACGGCTCTCACCTCCAATTTAATGGACGGCTCTCACCTCCAATTTAATGGACGGCTCTCACCTCCAATTTAATGGACGGCTCTCACCTCCAATTTAATTAATGGACGGCTCTCACCTCCAATTTAATGGACGGCTCTCACCTCCAATTTAATGGACGGCTCTCACCTCCAATTTAATGGACGGCTCTCACCTCCAATTTAATGGACGTCTACCATTTCCAACTTAATGGAGATGGATTTTTTTTATCATGTTTAAGTTATTCATTATATTAAATTTCTACGTACTTGTAACTTTATAGTCAAATATTATGGTATTCATATATAAGAATTGTCCTTATATTACAAATGACTATGTTGACTTCATAAACACACTAGGCAATCTGAAGTTAAATACAACAGATAATTTAAGAGTATAATATCACTGTAATTGGATGTATAAATGAACAATACTTGATACATTTGTCATTTATTTAAATGCATGAATATTATTTAATGTATGTGCATTTTATAAGACAGGTAATCAGTAAACGTATATATTTTTTTTGTACTACTAATAACATGATATACTAGTTTAGGTCCTTATTAAAATATTATAGACGTAAATTCCATTTACTGCATCATTAGCATTGTACTGCTCAAAATAAGTTTGCTTCTATGAATATAAGTACCTCTATAACGAAAGTATTGTAAATCAGTTTTTAACTAGTTATGTCCAGGTTATCCTTGACATAGAACTTAATTTCAAACTCCTAATCCAAGTGTATTTTATGATAATCTAAATGGTAGCTTTGAACACAAAATGTATTGTTCCCTTATCCATTCCGATAGGTTATATTTAAAGCTATCACTCACTTATAAAGATGGTAGGTAGGTGTAGATACTATTTATAAATTACGTCACCTTTCACTGGTTTACCATTTAATTTCTTGTATTTCTATTTTCTTAGAAATATTCACTCTTATTGCCTTAAATACTTTTACCTTTACAATTATTTTAATGGTTTTATAGTTGTTTTGAAAGAAAAATTGTAAGTTACCTATCTTCTTATCTTTCTTATTTTCTTTTTTTTTCTCTCCTCCTCCTCTCTTTAGCTCAACCTTTACAGTTTAAATAAATTGATGTTTGTAACTATCCATAAACAGATATGTTTGTTTTGTAGATAGCGTTCTAGTTTTTTATAGAACTACCCATTTTTATATGTACGGTCCTGATTATTACCGGACTACAATTTTGTCTTGGTTTTAATTTTGTTCTAGAAGGTCATTCAGGTAATATTTGGTGAGCCAAAATTTAATTTTCAGCAATGCCCATGCAGCAATTCCTCAATGGTTGCCAAAATAATAGAAGTTTAATATTTTTACGCTGTTTAAACTATGTCACCTTTTTATTTTGAATACATTTATATTCAAATCGTAGGTATTTATTTATTTATTCATTTATTCAATCAATTTTCTTATTGCTAACCGCGTAGCAATAAGACAAATAGCGTATTAGCTTACGACCTAATTTTAAGCTTGTTGAACTTAATAGTAAGTAAACATGAATGATTGTGAGAATTATATTCGCGTCCAGACGAAATTGAATTATTTAAACCATCCTTATCTAAAGACGCGTTTAATAATAGAATAATAAAGATGACATTAAAATGAAACTTAAAATGTAGGTACTCAAAATGTCTACTATAGATAACATATTACGTTGGTTAAACTTTTAACTTCTTTTGGTTAGTTATACAACCATAGTTTTACGTGGCCTTATTTTTTTGATACAGTGCATGGCCCTTAATAAGAAAGGATAGAAGTAAGAATTTGCTTGTCGGGAACAATTGTTTACGTATCATCTCGGGTCATAAGTTATTTGTAACCAATTGTATAATGAGTATACATCAACTTTAAATCAATTGTTATATTTTATTATAATACTACAATTTCTAATACGCTATTAGAAACGTGACTATACGTAAACCAGACAGGCAATAATTACCTATTCCTTCCTTAATTTTAATATTTTTGAGCGTGTACTCACGTTTATCCTCGTCGCCATTTGTAGTGTATGCATATAATATTATAATTACACGTTTAACTCCCACAATTCTTACACGACCGTTCACCACGACCCGCAACGCACGAGTGTCTCGCGACAAGTCTCTATCACGCTTTTATACCCACATATTATTCGATCTACCCACGTTCCAAATTATATTGACTATACATACACTACATCTTCCAAAACATACTAAAACGAAAATACCGAGCGAAAGCTCGGTCATCCAGATATTAGTTTTTAAATGCTTATTTATTTAAAGCAGTTATAAGAGGATTTCTATTTAAAACACAGTACTGTGCTGTTAACAGCATAGATTATTGTGTACCTATTTAACAATAGAAATTAAGGGGCGGGCTCCCTCCCTGTTTAAGAATAACCCATAATATAACTCCTACTTCAAAATAGGCAATGACTAATGAGCCGCAATCAGCAAGATAATTATGATTAAATCAAATACAAACTTTACCTACTCTATAAAACCATTAACCCATGGAGCCATCCATTTTAGCTACAAATCTTAACTAACATCGTAAATGTATTTGTGAGTTACGATTTCACGATTTAATTACTGAACCGATAGTCTTAATATTTCACAAATACACACTTTCAAAAATATAGAAAATTCTATAGGTTATCTTCCATACCAGGGAGAAATTCTCATCATTATACTGCTCTTATCCCAGTTACTTGAGGTCGACGCAATAATACTTCTCCATCGTAAATATTGCAAAAGTTATTGGCAATAATTTTATTACCGGTCACCTGCCTGGTGTCAACCCTCTTTGGGCATGTAATTTTTGACGACGCGGCATCTGTTGAAGTGACCCAGGTTGATATAAATAGGGGAAAAGTACTGTAGCTGAGTAAAAATAATAATTGATTGATAAAATCTACATTAACAGAAGCAAAGCCACATTCAAAGCTTTCAGACTAATAATAGCAATAAAGTTTATTATTTATTTACGACGATTGAATATTAAATTAGCCTATTTCATTGTAATCAATATTATTTACATTGTTGCTACAATATGAGTGATATTATACAAGTATATATCTCTTATCTATTTGTATCTGTACCACACAATGAGTTAATAGAAAATATTCATAATAAATCTAATTAAAAAATAAAATTACATAATCGGATTCCTTTAAGGTTTTCAATCATAATATACATTTTTGAAATTTTTATAGCGGGGCATTGAAATTATGATGCGTAAAATATTTGTTTGACGAAAAGTTTTGCGAGTAAATACTGCGTCGGGTAAAGTTGGAAAAGTGTCTCGCTCGAATATTTATTAAAATAAATTAATGATAAATAAAATATTTATAAATACCCGATACGAAACGAAAAATGATGTCACAAGCGTGTTTCGAACCCGCACCTATTGGGTATCCGGCCCAACCGTGCTGCCACTTACACCATCGTGAACTATTTTTAGGACATGCAAATTTCGATTCATATTATATCTTACGTCTTCAAGGTGACGTATGCCATCTATCGGACAATGTTTTTTTCGATTCGTATCGGGTATTTATAAATAATTAAGCATATTAAATGCTAAAAATTTCAGTAATTTGAATAAATAAAATAATTAAAATGTTGTTGTAAAATAGTATCATTTCTATTGTGTGTTTAATGATACATGATGATATCCAGCACTGAGTAATAAATTCTTGTCGCAGAGGATCTCACAAAAATATAAGAGTCAGAATAATTATTTGCGAATTCCAACAACGGTAATGCATGAATATCAAACTCAAATCAGACACGAGAGAAAGTTGGTTAACCTATACGCCATCTGTACGAATTCAAATCATGCATTATATTTTTCTAGTTAATATTATAGTTAATGACAATTTTATTTTACAAGCTTTTATCATCATCATCTCAGCTCGTATACGTCCCACTGCTGGGCCCGAGTCTCCTTCACATAGAAAAGAAATGGATTTACTATATCACATGGTCAGACGAGTTGGTTTTAGGTTTTATTTAGAATTTTCCATCTCTTAATTTCAAATATCACACAGTTACAAGTCACATCAACTTTCTCATTTCCTGCTAATGCCGTAAGAGGTAAAATGAAAATTCTACATACCTTAAACCCAATTGCTATCTCGCTAGTGGGATATGGAAAGCTAATTTCCTTTTTATAATGGAGGCGCGCTCGTATATCTTGAGATATATGTTAGAATTATTGATTTTGAAGAACTGTATATATATTGGTGAATAAATCTTAGAAATACTAGAATTTTAGATTAATAGGAACATTATTACTTTTCATGTAGTAAACAATAAGAACACATTACTGAAATTTAGCATTTAATATACTTGACTATTTATAAAAACCCGATTACGAGCGAAAAATGATTGTCACAAGTGGGATTCGAACCCACACCTATTGGAAATCCGTTCGAATCATGCTGCCACTTACACCGCCGTGAACTATTGTAGGACATTCAATTCTCGCATCCTCGTCTTGAAGGAGACGTGTGCCATCTACCCGACAATGTACATATTGTACATGGCGCACGTCTCCTTAAAACGAAAATATAATACGTTGCGAAAATCCCACTTGTGATAGTCATTTTTCGCTCGTAATCGGGTTTTTAATAAGAACACAATTCACCACCCTTTCTTTCTTGTCGGCGATTTTAACAGACTACTAACGGATGCAAGTAAACAACATCACTGCAAGACATTGATAACTCGATATAAAATCTATAGGTACTAACACGACTAACCGGCGTGGTATAGTTGAATTTCCCTTCTATTATTGAGAATGCTCGAGCACAGCACTGGGACGTATATGAGCTGAGATCAAGAACACTATAACTTAAGGCATATATGTGAGCCTTAAGATTAATTGCATTACCAGGTATTTCAGAATCGGCTGAACGCATGAAATTTAAGTCCGTATAGTACACTATTCCAGACTGGCTAACATAATGTCGCGTAGGCTACGTCAGGAACTATATTCTCAAAGGATATGGTAAGCGATTTGTTCAAAATTGCAGTTAGATATTGTAGATGGACAAAATGGTGAATAGTTTAAAATAAAATAGTTTATTTCTAAAACTGGTGAAAGCATGGCCAGTGAGAAATTGGGACTCGTAGTGGTCACTCCCCAGCCATATTTACCGTAAGCGTAAACGAAGTGAAAAAAATACATGTAGATGACGGGACTGTCCTGTCATGTGATCAGGATTTCTTTGTACACAACTCATTATATGAACAAATAGTCAAATGCCTAGGTTCAATAGATTATACAAATAATTCATATAAATAATTCAGCCATGAGAATTTAGTCATCTGTATGTAGGTAATAGCTTTGTCCTGAATAATTGACTGATTGATGAAACAATGCATGCACAGCCTATATGCTGAATGTAGAAACCTGTAACTTCGGGGTATGTTCTTTTTATGACGTAGGCATCCGATATGAAAGACTTTATCGAAATTCTACTGCTAAGGGATGAAATAGGAAAGCAAGGTTTGTATGAGACAATATGATTCCTTGGTCAAATTACTTGAAATGTTGCATAAATATTCTTTAACAGAATTAAGGGAAGACGAGTTTCGTGTTTTATTGAAATTCATCATCTAACGGGGTTAAAAAGGGATAGAAACTTATTTCGGGGCTGATTTGTTTCAAGTTATATAATATATAATACTACTTAGTGTTTTTGATTTAAATTAAATTTTACTTGGCACTTGTTTAAAAATTCAATCCGATTTTATAAAAAAAAGGTTTGAACTCACGTAAAAGCTTGGTGCATTAATCTTTTCCTATTTTTATCTTTTTTTTATCATTCACACTTCTCAATTGAACATGAGTTGAAGAAGTGTCATGTGAACCTGAAAGTTGCACTTTTAACCATAACGACAAACAAGATTATGATACATTGAAAGGCAGTGTTACCGATCACCATACTTTGCTAAAGAAAGCTATTTGAACACCGAAGTCTTCTTTGAGCCACTTTTACCTGGACATTGGCGATATTGCGACACCGTATTATATATAGTACAGCATTTGAAAGTTTCTGAGCTTTAGAGACGTATATGTTATAAAAAAATAACACAAAAAAAATTAAAATCCTATTAAAACCAATTTCGACTTTTATGCAGACAAAAGCTAATTCTTACTAATATTATAAATGCGAAAGTAACTCTGTCTGTCTGTCGCTCTTTCACGCCAAAACTATTGAACCGATCTAAATGAAATTTGGTACACACATAGTCTAGACTCTAGAGCCTGATAAAGGACATAGCTTTTAATACAAAAAAAAAGGTTATAAAGGGGGATGAAAAGTTGTAAGGAAGTATTGTCATTTTTAAAGCCAGAAGCTTGAAACCTATTTTCAGGCTATTAATTTGATATAAATAAATTTGACATTAAAATTTTGTAAAACACCAACCTTAAGGGGCAAAATAAAAATAAGGAATGAAAACCTTTAGGAAAGTAACCTTTTACGCGGGCGAAGCCGCGGGCAGAAGCTAGTAATAAATAAAAAGCAAATAATTTTTGTAGTAGTAAAATAATCTAAAAACATAGGTTTTTCAAATTACTTAATAACATTAAGTTCTAATAGATAAACTTCAGGATTGTCTTACAGATCTCCGCACTTATTTAGATTTTAAAATTTTTGTCAATAAAGTCAGCCACACAAAAATTATTGAACTTGGCTCTAAATTTTACCTAATAAAATCTATTGTATGAAACTTTGTTAAATCTTATAAATTCACTGCATTCAGACTTTTTTTTGTACACACACAATGACTTAGCTGAATGACAAATTTGAATTTCCTAGATCATCTGGAAGTGGATTAGGTTTGTGATCAATATGTCAGACAGTCAGTCATAAAAATAAAGATTTTTGGGAATTAATATATATATGTATATATATATAAGCTGTTTAAGCTGTGTTTATAACATTTGGTATACAGTTTTATCTAAGGGGTCATCATTCTCATACTCTTATCACAATTACTTGGGGTCGATACAATATGTACTCTTCTTTCATAGTACATACTGTAAAGTTATTGGCAATAGTTTTATGGCCGGCTGCCTGCCAAAAGTCAAACTGCCAACAACTTCCTTGGGAATGTAACTATTGACTAAACGGCATTAGATGGAGTTGGCCCAGGTCATTATAAGGCTCTTAGTCATCTCTGCCGACATCCACGAGCAAAGTAAGGGTTGGTAGTATTCGAAGCCGCTACCACAGCATTGTTTTATCTAAGGGGTATTTATGTCATATATATCAAAGTTGATGTAGTTATGTTAATTTTAAGATATGAAGGGGTCAAAAGTGGCTCAAAACAGAATGTGTAGACTCATTCACTCTGTGGCTTGTCAGTTTTTTGCTTGAAGTTGGCTTGACAAGCTACTACTTGATAAAAGGAATAAAGACCTGAAAACACTTTGCTATATTTGCAATACTTATAATACTAGTACTTACTTGCAGCTCACAAAATATATATGAGTAAATATTTTCATTATACACTAATATATCTATTTTTGTTGGCATAAAAGAGTTTTTACATACATACATATCATCACGCCATGTCCTTTGCAGGGTAGGCAGAGACAACAGAGTGCTAGAGAACTCTATCCTTGCATACTTCACTCGCTTCCTCAACATTCATAATTCTCTTCACACACGCTCGCCGGTTTCGGAGACTCTTGACTCCACCTTCTTTCAGTACATGACCGATGTGGTCTATATAGGTTAGTCTCGGTCTCCCTCGGTACCTACATCCTTCCACTTTCACATTGTATTTCTTCTTAACCAAACGTTCGTTCGGCATTCTTTCCACATGTCCGAACCATCGGAGCATTCCCTTTCGCATCTTTATACCAATACTCTCTTTCATACCAACTCGCTCTCTTACGTCGTCGTTACGAATGCGATCGATCAGTCTAATTCCACAGATTCTCCGTAGAGATCGCATTTCGACCGCATTAATTTTACTTTCATACTCTTTTCTGCATACCCAACTCTCGCTTCCATACAGTAATGTTGGGACAAGCACGGCGTTATGTATTGCTACACGTGCCTTCTGGCTGAGGTGGTGGCTACCGAGAAGTTGCCCCAACGCTCCGTTCACTCTATTTCCCGCATACACTCTTCGCTCTATATCAGTGGTGTACCTTCCATCTCGGCTAAATCCACATCCAAGATATACAAATTCATCCACTTGCTCTAGTACATCATTAACTATTGTTACTCTTACATCTGTTCTGGCTTCATCTCTTTCAAAGACCATTATTTTGGTTTTGCTCACATTCACGCGTAGACCCCTTTTCTTACAATCTTATGTCATTGTGTCAACTAGGGTCTGCAGGTCAGTCGCTGACTGTGCCAGCAAGACTGCATCATCTGCATATAGCAGAGCAGTGACCACTGAGTCGCCCATCTGGACTCCCACATTCGTATCGTTCAACCTTTGGAGACATTTATCCAGATATATGATAAACAGTCTGGCTAACAGAAGGCACCCCTGCTTAACGCCGATATTGACGTCAAACCAAGGCGACATTCCATCATCCAGCCGCACACAGGCTATACAGCCCATGTAACTGGACTGCACAGCCTGCAGCAGTTTACCGTTAATAGCATACTCCGGTAAAATGTCCCAAAGTTCCTTTCGTACACCGTGTCAAATGCTCTCTCCAGATCCACAAAACTGCAGAAAACCCTCTGACCTAGATCCAGATGCTTCACCAAAATGTTGCGCAGAGAGAACACTTGATCCATGCGTCCCCTTCCACTCCTGAAACCTCCTTGTGTCTCACACAGTAAACCATAGGACACCATCCTCATTCTCCTTTCAATAATTTTACCATACACATTTGCTGCCAAACTGGTCAAGCTTATGGCTCTGTAATTCGAGCAGTCATAATGTGAACCCTTGTTTTTACAAAGGCACGATGACCGCGCTATTCCAGTCCCTGGGAACCATTCCCGAGCTCCAACATAAATTGAGGAGCAACAGGAACGCCTCCCAGACACAGGAGCCGCCAAGCTTGATCATCTCGGCAGACACCATATCAATGCCAGCTGCCTTACCATTTTTCAAACTTCTTATCGCCCATTCAACTTCATCCATACTGATGCCATCGGAGGACGCCGGTGCCGAATGTTGATCTACTAAACCACATGCGACACCGGCGCCAGTGCCGAGTATCCGCATACATATCGCCAAAATATTCACTCCATCGGCTTAACACGTCCTGTGTTTGTGTAAGAATGTCTCCACCTTTAGACCTTTCTTTATTCATTCTGAAGACTGACCAACCACCCCGAGACTTCTTCACCTCCCTCCAAAAGAGTTTGGTGTTACCCTCGAAGTTTTTAGTCAGCCTATCTTCTGCACTCATATTCGCTCTATCACGTTTCTCTTTCACTAAGGCCTTGGTGCCATTCTTACATTACCGATATATTTCTTTCTTCTGTTCAGTCATTCAGTCATACTGTCATTCAGATTCAAAGAAGAGACATAGTCCAGCCACGCTTTCTTCTTTTGCTCTACGGAAGTTGCCACTCTCGCATCCCACCATGCATCACCATTTGTTTTTCTATGCATCTTTGAACTTCCACATACTTCTTTCGCTGTATCTACCATACTCACTTTCAATACTCTCCAGCATTCTTCAATGTCCGATTGCGGCTGGCTTGCCATCGTCAGCCGTGCTCGGACACCCTCTGCATACTTTTCTCTTACACACTCTTCTTGCAACCTTTCAACCTTTATTCTTTCAAGCCCTACGATGTGGACACGCTCTCGCCAGTGCCTCCACTTTCTGAACAGACCACTAAATCTCGCAATAACGAGATAGTGGTCCGTATCCACTGTGGGGCCCCTATAGGCTCTTGCGTCCAATATTTTGCTTCGGAGGCGACTGTCTACCAAAATTAAATCTATTATACTTTTCTGTTCATTCCTTCGCCATGTATATATATGGATATGTGATGTGAAAAAATGTGTTTGACACAATAAGGTTTCTCTCCATGCAAACATCCGCTATGAGTCTACCTGCATCGTTCACTCTCCTATCACCAAATGGACCAAGTACGTCCTCATTGTCGGGACGCTTGGTCCCCACCCATCTTGTCAAATCTACGCATACAATCACGCGCTCACTAGTTTCTGCCATATCCAGAACTTCCCTAACATTATCCCAAAACTTCTCTAGGTCTGATGCCACCGAGGATCCTATGGAAGCATATGCTACAACCATAAATACCTTGGTGACACCTAGTTTTATACGGACCCAAAGAAGTCTGGGATCATACATTCCGTAATCCTTCACACCTGAGGCTAAGCGAGAGGACAACAGCACTCCTACCCCCATGCTGGCTCGATCGCTCTGTGGTACACCAGACCACAGAGCCATCCCGCCACCAGGAAGATCGCAGGCGTCGCTGACCCTTCGCTTGGTCTCTGTTACACAGAGCATGTCAAGCTGTATGTCAGCGATGGCGGTTATCAGCTCGTGCAAGTTACCTTCCACACAACCTCTTACATTCCACGTGCCCACCTGGCACTCTGCTCTCCTCGACTCGCCTGACTGGGCAAGGCGTGATGGGTGGCGGCCCCCATCGCCGCATCTGCCAAAGTTCGTACCGACGGGGGCGGGTCGGTACGCGTCACCTCCGGGGATGCCCTAAACCGCACTGCGGTTCGCATATCGAGCCGGATTAGCAGTCTAACTAGACTGGCAGGGGACGCGACGAGCACGCTTCAGACTATAGACCCCTTAAGAGTTTTTATTTTTATATTAGATTTTTTTTATTTATATTTTTTCCTTAAAATTTTATTTTTCTACTTTGTATTTTGATTTTGGAATGTTCTTTTATCTGTTACTTTTGAAAATGTGTTAAGCGTTTCACCGCATGAACAAAATTATGTTAAAAAGTTTTATCAAACTTGTATTTATATACATACATACATACTTATCATCACGCCATATCCCTTGCAGGGTAGGCAGAGAGAACAGAGTGCCAGAGAACTCTATCTCTGCATACTTCACTCGCTTCCTCAACATTCATAATTCTCTTCAACTTCTTTAACTACTTCTCTTTAACTTGTATTTATTCGCATAAAATCAAATTTCTCATACTATGAGTAAAGTCTGGGAGTTGGTGAGTTCAAAAGAGTCACCCCACTAAAATTACCTATGTAATTAAAAATATGTTATAGGTATTCTGGATATACTAAACAAATTTATACAATATCTTTTTACAATGTAGCATTTAATTTTCATTTATCTTTTGTTAATAATAATTTAATTCAATTCATTACATTTAAACATTCAAAAAAAAAAAGAAACAAAGATTTTCTTCATGTTCTTTGTTAGAGAACAAATAATAACTAATAGCAGGTTGAACTAGCAACTAGCCACTGTTATAAAAATTGATGAATTAAACAGTTATGTTAAAGAACTTTTCAATACAAATTTTACTATTGTTCTTCCAGACCATGACCACACCCCTTCAGAATAATTTAAAATCCTTTATCTGTATAGGAAATACCCATCTATTAATATTCATTAATAAAGTTAGCAATTTTCCACTTTTCCTAATGAAAGATAAAACTTATCTAAATTTGCCAGACTTTGTATAAAAACAAATATCAATCACTTGGTAAAGTAAATCTAAATAGTCTTTCAATACGAGCTAGTACGCGGCCGACATGACTGCAAAAATCAATAAATCGCAGATTGCACTAGATGCAATCCCAAAATGGACGTAAGAATGTAGGTACTTACTTTTCTCTTTCTATAATGACTGTTCTGTCTCCCCAGCCGCGCTCTGCTAAATGATAGGCCACAGCGGCCCCCATAATTCCACCACCGCATATTACCACTTTGGCGTCCGCAGGTAGAGTGGATAAACGCTCTTCCAGTCTCTCCTCGTGATCTAATGCGTCTAGCTTACTAGAGAGATGCCGCGATACTACACCTATACACTTATAGGAACTTATCTTTTGATACAGCCGAAATCGTTTTAATAACATTGTAAAAGCTTAGTAAAATATTATAGAAATAAAATGTATAGAAGTAATTCTCACATACATGTATACTTAAAGCAAAGAAAATACTCAAAAATAAATCTAAAAATAATAACGGATTACGAGAAACGTTGTTTTGACAATTCATTTAGACAGATATCGATTTGACGGATCTAGAGTGACCAAAGTAAAAAAAATAACATTGCGGGTTTATGTTAAAAAAAATCTACATATTTATGTACATTACAACAAAACGTGAGGGATTTTCCTTTTATTCTTATTAGTTACGGGTTGAGAGCCCTCAGTGCTCACCCACAGTCCGGGTAAAGTTGTCATAGCCATCTGAGGCTAACAACTAAGACACACAAAAAAAAAAAAAAAAAATAGAAACCCTTTTATTCTTATTAGTGATTTCTGAATAACATAATTTTTTGAAATATTAATTGAATCTTGTTGTCTTATACAATATTTCGGTAGTCCTTGCATACTTCACTCGCTTCCTCATTCATAATTCTCTTCATACACGCTCGCCGGTTTCGGAGACTCTTGACTCCACCTTCCTTCAGTACGTGACTAATCTAGTCTAGGTAAGTTAGTCTTGGTCTCCCCCGGTACCCAGGTACCGGGACCTAGACCGAGACTTATAAAATATTCATACTTAATTTTTAATAATTATTTTAATACGAGCCATCACCGCAGCTATTGAGTGAATTTACTTATCAAATTCATTTTGCTCTTGAGGGAGACACAAAATGTGATATTACATCTACTGTTGACACTACATCTGTCTGGTAACACCCATGAATGTCAACAGTAAAACTTTTGGGTGATAATAGGATCTAATATCTGACTATGGAGTTGAGAATTCGATGAACTAATTTATCGTAAAACTATTAACTTCAAACTGTCGTTGCCCTTCAATACCACTATGCTTTGTACTTGGCAGATTCATTATTATTTGTATCTCCCTTCTTTTCACGAGCTCTTCCAGTAAGGAAGATACCCGGTCCTTAAGATGACTTATAATAGGTATATCGGTCTTTGCCATCTTGATTTATTATAGGTCAAACAGGCAGGGCGTTTGGATAAATTCAATTTAGATGAGACGGGATATCTATTGATGGCACACACATCTGCACATAACACTTGTAGATTGTCAAAGTTAAGTGTAAAACAAACTATTCTTTAATAATAGTATATCTGATATTCAACTCTGATGTTGAAAGTTAGGTAGTTTAGTTTATCTTAAAATTTGGGAACAGAGAGCTTAAAAATGTCGTCTGTCATAACACTATTCACTATTATATCTCTCCTTCTTCTTCTTAATGAATGGCCTCTGTGAGTGATTAACCACAACTTCGCCAATGTCAAGTAAAATAAGTTTAAAAAATTATAATAGATTTATATTTTAGTCGTCAGTCATGTCGGTTCATTGTCTAAGTCCAGTCCCTATTATTCTTCTTCTTATATATTGGCAATCAGCTACTTATACGAGCTATTGGTGCCAGTGTCAAGTTATAAATATTTTCACGTTTTTAGTCTTTCAGGTCAGTCATCGTCTAAGTCAAAGTGTTGCCATTAACAGTGCAATGGCCACACTGTGAATGGTATGTTGTGGGAATTTTGATGGAAAACGAAAACGCTGTAAAGCACTTTTATATGATATTCACTATATTCCAGTAGTTCCACCACATCACATTACATGAAATGCCATTAAAATTATCTAATATAACACGTTAAAACACTAATATATGGAATATAATACAAGAGCACCACATGACGTTTACAAATTCCCGACAAAAGTCCCGTCCCTATTACATCTCGAACTTTGCCAAATGGTGACATGCAAACACACTGAATGGGCCCATAACTGATCGACATAGACATACAAGTCACACAGGCAACTAACAAAATAGGTTTTAGTAACGATGTGAGCCAAGAGATGAGTTTCTTTTTAATAAACCCCGTTCACCGCCTCATTCAACAACAAACAACAACAACACGTATCACAAGTATCCCACTTGTCTCGCAGAAGAACAACAAGTATCCCACTTGTCTCGCAGAAGGAGGTGGCGGCGGGGCAGGCAAAGCGGCAACCACGTTCCAGTGCCTAACTTTGTCGAGCGTCGTCTTAGTGATTGTCGTCAGCGTCAGGTTGGCCTCGATGCAATGAGCTCACAACACTGCTCTGACCAGGCAGGACGGTATACTCCTCCTCCTCACGACCGTTACTTGCCATAGCAACCTGCACCAGTTGGAACGAAAAGACCTAATACCAATTTGATTTCTCGTTGATCCAATCACTCTATCAACACCGCCCAGCGAGTATCACCACCTCCAAGTGAGACACACTGCCTGTTTCACCACCGTGCTATATCCACGTACGGCCCTGACCCCCTTAGGCCTCTGCGGTTGCCACAGGAGAGCCCTGAGATGAATGGTCAGGAAGTCTACCCACAAAGCTGCACCTTACAGGGCAGAGGCGACTCTAGCAAATGTAGCGCCCGGGTGCAATCAATAATCTGGCGCCCTCTTGTATCAAAATACGTGAACAAAATGGAATAAGTTGATAGTTACAACACGTTCGACTAAACTCCGAACCTCGCATGCTTAGTCTCGTTTTGATACGGAACCAGGTAAATGCGATCAGATGATGAAGTTATAGCGAGCATGGTGACAAAGCAAACTACCCAAACCTGTCAGATAACGCACCCACTACGTTTAAAGATGGTTAGACACTCGCTGCGTAGGATGTACCCGCTCCGTGCGGAGCGTTACAGTGGAGACTCTATGTGTCCCGAGCGGCTCTCAGCGCCCTCTAACACCCGGCGCCCGGGTGCACTGCACCCTCTGCACTATAGGTAAAGCCGCCCTTGTTACAGGGCGATCGACCTAAGCAGCTCCGCTTACAACCGTCGGCACGTAGTCCTAAGTTTGCCCACTTTTCAAGAAGAAGTTGGTGACAATGCTCACGGAACCATTATCGCCCGTCGAGTAGCAGATGCAGAGATTTCATTTGGATCCGAATGCGTTCCAAGTTGCTCTGCGGTTTATTACTTTTACTATAAAGCTTGTTGCGTTAGTCTACTGGTAGGATAACAACTGACCAGGAGGGTTTTATACATACATACATATCATCACGCCATATCCCTTGCAGGGTAGGTAGAGAGAACAGAGTGCCAGAGAACTCTATCCTTGCATACTTCACTCGCTTCTTCAACATTCATAATTCTCTTCAAACACGCTCGCCGGTTTCGGAGACTCTTGACTCCACCTTCTTTCAGCACGTGACCAATCTGGTCTAGGTAGGTGAGTCTCGGTCTCCCCCGGTACCTACATCCTTCCATTTTCGCATTGTATATCTTCTTAACCAGACGTTCGTTCGGCATTCTTTCCACATGTCCGAACCATCGCATTCCCTTTCGCATCACACCACGCACCAATACTCTCTTCCATACCTACTCGCTCTCTTACGTCGTCGTTGCGAATGCGGTCGGTCAGCCTAACTCCACAGATTTTTCGTAGAGATCGCATTTTGACCGCATTAATTTTGCGCTTTTTTTCTGCATACCCAACTCTCGCTTCCATATGGAAGCACTATATACATTACTATTAGTATACTATATAGTAATGTTGGGACAAGCACTGCGTTATGTTGTGGCTGAGGTGGTGGCTACCGAGAAGTTGTCCCAACGCTCCGTTCACTCTATTTCCCGCATTCACTCTTCGCTCTATATCAGTGGTGTACCTTGTATCTCGGCTAAAACCACATCCAAGATATACAAATTCATCCACTTGCTCTAGTACATCATTACCTATTTCTACTCTTACATCTGTTCTGGCTTCATCTCTTTCAAAAACCATTATTTTGGGTTTGCTCACATTCACGCGTAGACCCCTTTTCTTACAATCTTCTGTCATAATAGGGGTTTATAATTATTATTAATCTATGAGGGTTTTATAATTATTATTAATCTATCATCAGATCAGAACATGGCTGCAAACTGACAAGAGCCGGCAAGGAACTCAGTAAGCTCGGCATTGCTTTCTGAGTCATTTCTTTTAAATAAAATGGTATGCTCATTTAGTAAATATTCTCTTCAGTGTTATGTTTTAAGACCCATGATATATTTCTTTTTTTTTTTAACATAATCCAACAAAATGACTGAATTAGGTTTCACCAATGCCATCTAATCGGATATTAAATACTGTCTCAGCCATTACTCCTCTCAACCACATTATAGGACAACGCGAGAACCGCTCAACGTATCTGGACATACTATAATACACCCATCCACTTATCCTATTTACTTCACCAAGATATAGGTGTGAGTCAACGTTTATATACGTCTTGACTCGCACCTATATCTTTCTCGCACATATATTGTAGAATATTTTCAAATGGAGAAAAAGAAAGGAGACCCACTACTTTTTCATAATCAATCAATATTTTTTTTTTTTTTTTTTTGGGACTAATCCCACCACACATTCCCACCATTGTAACTCCTGTAAGCCAGGATCCACAATGGTCACTATAAATGACACCGAGGTTTGACCCTCAGGCAGTCCCGGGAAATGATTTTAATTGTCTTGGAACCCGCAACAAATTTAATTAGAAAAGTTAAAGAGGAGGAGTTGGAAAAGAGTGATTCCACTTCCCTCCCAGGCAAAGCGGGAGACAGAAAGCAATATTGACTAGTCAGCCAATAAGTAAAGGGTTGTACAGCTACGATAAGCGCAGCAGTACGGCACCACGGATACGGGATAACTTAACGGGGCCTATATGTGAGCCTTAAGATTGGTTGCAGTAGTAGGTATGGCAGAAACGCCTAAACGCACGGAAATTTTCTCGAGTTGCTACAAGATCCGTGTAGTATACTACTCCAGATGTTACTTGCAAACTGTCTAACATAAGGTCGCGCTCGTTACGCCAGAGATCGCACTCCCAGAGAATGTGATGTGCTGATTGTTCATACTCGCGGTTATTTGTAGAACATTGACATAGTGGTGAAGGTACGAGTTTAAAAGAAAATAATTTACTTTTAAAGTTGCCATGTCCAGTTAGAAATTGAGCTACAAAATGGTCAACCTCCAGCCACACTCTCTCTAGGCGCTCGCGGACGCATGGGAAAAATAGATAGAGGTGACGGCCCTTCGATGATGAATCCCATCTTTCTTGCCATTCAATTAAAAGTTTTTCATAGACAACGGACTGCGGTGCAAACAATCGAGCGATTTTATTACGATCGCGCGGTAGAAGGAAATCTGTGTTCATATTTTCCCTTGTCGTGTAATACATTGATGCCCGTCTCTGAATCTCCAAGTCAACCGGAAGTACACCCGCGAGTACCGGCAAAGCCTCGGTACTGACCGTCCTGTAGGCTTTACACAAGAATATTAGGGCCAATCGTTGGCTTTGTAATAATTTAAGGCGAGCTGCCCCTATGGTAGCCCTATCAGCCCAAACGGGTGCAGCGTAACAAATACACCCCAAATATGTGGCCATATATATAGTTTTCAGTGTATTAAAACGAAGGCCCCAGGTAGACGTTGATATTCTAGTAAGCGCATAGAAATTTCGTTTCGCTTTTTCACCCACAGTTTTAATATGCTCGACAAATGAAAAATTTTTTTCTAAGAGTAGTCCAAGATAGCAAACTGAATCTTTCTTTTTGACTGTCATATTATTGAATTTTATACTAAATAATAAATCAATATGCCTAAAACCTCAAGAAAAGAAAGTAATGATTACCTACGGTTCAAAATCAAATGCGCTACGCCAGTACCCATTTAATGTGGGTCCCTCGTTTAGAGTTGAAACGTGTTGAATTATCATTCGAATTCCTCCGTAAATTAAAGTAAAGTTCTGGAAGCATTTCATCACAGAAGTAAGATTTCCTTATATCATATGCTGCATTTTTTCCTTTCTTGAGATGTGCGGCACTTATGTATATTGATTAACCATTGGAAAGAGACCCACTACTCTTTTTATTTCATTCACTTTAAAATAATAATATATCGATTTTAGGCTTTCTTGTTTTGCTTGATTAAACATTCAGAGACATACTCGTATTTAAGACTTTTTGGAAAGTGCGTAATGAATGTATTTATTTCAATATGCAATAGACGGCGCTGTTCAAAAATTAATTGTAATAGTATAGTTTCTATGACGACGACCGATATCGTGGGTTTTCTTTATATTTATTATTCATCTCTTTGATTATTATTTTAATTTCATATTGTTAATAAATATGTCAATTGTTGAAATTGTAGAACATAACGAAGTTATTTATACAATACTTGATAAACCACCGCCAGAACCACCGAAAACACCCAGGTAAGTTGTTTTATTTTTAATAAGTTATAGTATCTCTATACCTTGTCTTTTTCTAAAACATATCTAAGGACGTAGGTCTTCTTAATAATCTAAATTATAGTGGTAGGGCCATGCTGCTTACTAAGCATGGATCTAAGTTTGCATGGTCTCAGGGGGAAGGGGGGTTTATGTTACAAAGTCGTTTTATCTATGATAGGGTCCAATTCCATTACAATAATAATTCTAATTAAATATGAAGTATTTTATTGCTGTACGTCAACAAATATTTAATTAAATAATAAAATTATATTTTTTTAATTAGGGGTCTATATAGACACAGCCGCAAGGCTCAAAGTCACTCAGTGTGCTATGGAGAGGGCTATGCTCGGTATTTCTCTACGTGACAAAAACCGGAATACGGAAATCCGTAGACGAACGGGTGTAACCGACATAGCCCGAAGAATTAGCACGTTGAAGTGGCAATGGGCAGGCCACATCGCTCGACGAACTGGCAACCTTTGGGGAAGAAAGGTTCTCGAATGGCATCCGCGAATCGGGCGAGGCAGCGTAAGACGACCCCCCTACTAGGTGGATGGATGACATTACCAAGGTCGCAGGAAAACGATGCAGGTGGCACAGGATTTGCGAATGACATTCTCGTGGGGAGGTCTATGCCCAAGAGTGGACATTTACGGTCTGATGGATGGATGATAGACCCAGCCAAGGAGAGGTTATAACTTCCAAGACCCCCTCAGAAAACACCCTTATTGCTAACACTTTCTACCTTCAATCACAATTGGGCTGGCTCGTCCGGAGTGGTACCCACACCCTCGCACAAAATCGACAATTGATTAGCAAATGGGTTCATCTAGCGAGCGACAATGCGAGAGCCTCAAATCCCATCTTACGCTAAGTAGAGTTCTGGCAATGTCTCTAGTATTACTTCTATACACTAGCGGCAACTTACACTGACCATTAGGTGGACCGCTGGTCTGCTAACCAATAAAAAAGTTTACTTACAGTTTTTGCGTGTTTTGATGCCGGAATAAAAATATTATTATACCTCTCCTAGACTCGGGTGTCGCAAAAGACGACTAAGGTAGACATTTAGATAATATAAATATTAATGCATGTGAAGGTAATCTCGACATAAAACCATATAGAAGATATTTAACTTGCATGGTATAGCAGGTCCATTTCTCTCCTATAGTGCACGAGGCTCGAGCCTAGCATTCGTATATTAGCTGGCATGATGACGAACTACAGGTAGGTACCTGCTAAACACAAAAGTACAGAAAGAGAAATCAGGGCCAATTAAAGAAACAATAAAAAAATATATTTATTAAGTTCTCGTTTTACAACTTAATAATTAATTTGTTTGTAAAGAAAAGTAATTAAAAACAAATTAAACTAAATAAAATAATTTGCGACATAACGTAAAGTGAAACAAAAATGCTGTTTTGACTCAAGTTGAGCTACTCCGCTGTGATGAAATATCGCTGATATTTTCCGAACTCTCTAGCGTATAATAAATATATGCCTACTACGACGTAGGCCTGCTGATTTGTATTAGGGATTTGTATAGGGTATATATTATATATATATATATATATATATATATATATATACATTAGGGTGGGCCAAAAAAAACTTTTAATTTTTTTTTAGCTGCCACGAAATTATCGTCCAAGATGACGAAAAAAAAATTCTGATAAAATTTGAGCTCTTAATATTAATTTTCAGATGTCCCATCGTGATTTTTGATTTCCCATTTAAATTACACGGGATTTTTTTTTTTCGATTTTTTATGTATCTCAACGAGTTATTCTGTGGTAAAAGTAAATACGTAATTTTGCAGAAAATTGAACGGCCTACAAAAAAGGTCTGATATAATTTTTCGCTAAGTCAACTCGGTTAAAAGTTATTCGCAGTTAAAGTTCAACCTAAAATAATATATGATGACTTTCACAATCTTTTATAGTTTTTTTACAAAAAAATGCCTTAAAGACATAAAACAACATATTGTTCGTGAATTTTATCATTTTTACTTCCCAAATTTATTGAGAAAATCTTATATTATGTAGCACGATTCGAATGAAAGCGTTGAAAACTGATTTCAATGTAGTCGGAAGTACTGTAAATATTTTTGTTGTGATTATTATTTTTTAATTTGTTATCAGAAATCAAGTTTTACCGCTAAAATCACTATAGATGGTGATTCAAGCGCCACCTTTTCTGCATTATTTACATGTAAATACTGCCTTAAGCGCTGTTCATCATCAACTTTGTTTACCGTGCAAAATCTTGTGTAGTTTGTTTTCTTTTTAATTTTCTTCTTCGAGTACGGAGAAGTTTATTGTTTTAATTTTTCAATTTCAACTCTTCAATTGTTGCAAAGTTACGCTATTATTTAAAAACGAGCTACCAACCTATTTATTTAATTGGTAATACCCAACCCGAACGTTTTTGGTCGTAAATTACTAGGTAATTTAACGGTAGGCCGTTAAAGAGGTTATGGCAGTGTTTTTCCATCATCATATTTTATTGAAAGAGACAATCAAAGTGCAATGAACACCATGATCAAAGTTGAAAAACAATGGCTTTCTACGGGAATATCTACTTGTGGAAGACAAAACGGTGTCAAAAAATGATAAAAATCACGAACAATATGTTGTTTTATGTCTTTAAGGCATTTTTTTGTAAAAAAAACTATAAAAGATTGTGAAAGTCATCATATATTATTTTAGGTTGAACTTTAACTGCGAATAACTTTTAACCGAGTTGACTTAACGAAAAATTATATCAGACCTTTTTTGTAGGCCGTTCAATTTCCTACAAAATTATGTATTTACTTTTACCACAAAATAACTCGTTGAGATACATCAAAATTCGAAAGAAAAAATAAAAAAAAATCCCGTGTAATTTAAATGGGAAATCGAAAATCACGATGCGACACCTCTGAAAATTAATATTAAGAGCTCAAACTTTATCAGAATTTTTTTTCGTCATCTTGGACGATAATTTCGTGGTAGCTAAAAAAAAATAATATTTTTTTTGGCCCACCCTAGTATACATACACATACATACATACATATCACAACGACATGTCCTTTGCAGGTTAGGCAGAGAGAACAGAGTGCCAGAGAACTCTATCCTTGCATACCCTTGCATACTTCACTCGCTTCCTCAACATTCATAATTCTCTTCATACACGCTCGCCGGTTTCGGAGACTCTTGACTCCACCTTCCTTCAGTACATGACCGATCTGGTCTAGATAGGTTAGTCTCGGTCTCCCCCGGTACCTACATCCTTCCATATACAGGGTGTCCCAAAATTCAACGATAAGCTGGCACCAGCAGGTGGACCTACATATGACTACTCGAGAACAGAAAAGAAAAAAATTCTACCTTGATTTTTCTTTTCATTACGACAAAAAAACCAAAATCTTTAAAAATGGACATCCTTTATTATATCATTAAGTGCTATTGCTACAGTTTTACAAGTAATTCTGTGATTTTTTTTGTATTGGCAAGGTAAGTAGCACTACTATCGATCACAACCATTAAAAATTCCAGAATATCTATAGTTTTTACACAAAAATCAATCAAAACTATGTTTTTTTCATAAATTATGTAAGATTTTGACTTTCAGCTCACTTTCACTCATCATAGTGAAAAAAAAAAGTATGGACACTACTGTGGCAAATAGTATTAAAAATTGGCGCATCTAACTACAATTCTAAAATGGTATAACATTCTAGACAAACTAGCCACAAAAATATACTTAGGTGTACTATTTCAAAATAACAACCATATTTCGAAAATTGTTAGTGTTGATAGTAATCACTTTTACTATGTAGCCAAAATGTTTTTGTAGCAAGTTCTCAGAATTTTAATGAGACATGTGCGTAGTCCATAAGATAAAATAAGTTAGACAGAGACAGAGAGATTATACGTTAGAGGGAGATAGATAGATGCTAATTGTTTATAATTATTATAGTAACATTAATGCAGGTGGAGAAGTAATTAATGTCCTCAGCAGCACAGCAAGTCAGTATGCTCTACTTCTTTGTTTACTGCACACCGTTCTGTTTTAATTAAAGTGGCTCTGGTACTGACGACTTTTGGATTGAATTAAGTGACCTGGAAATTGACCTGACTTGGCATTATTTTAGACTGTGATTTTGTGTTTTTTTTTAAAGAAGTTTTGCCTTATTTTCAAGTGTTTAGCATTCATCATGCCGCTACCATACACAGCGTTAGAATACGCTAATATGCACCTAATTTAAGGAGAATGCCGATGCAATGCCAACGCTGCTAGCAGATTATATCGAGCAAGGTACCCTAATCTTCAAAGGTATCCGGATTATCGCGTATTTATTAACGTGTATCAAGCTTTTTCGGAGGATCGTATACCATCTGACAGGCGAAACGCTGGAAAACCTAGATCGGAACACGATGAAGAAGTTCTCACTGAAATAGAAAACGATTCAACTACCTCTGTACGTGCTGTACAAGCAGCAACGGGAATCCCAAAAAGTACTGCACATAGAATTTTAAAACGTCACGTCGTCGTGATGAAACAACCTGCAAGAAAGATGGATATTTAAATCTTCACAATCTTCATAGCTGGAACAATGAAAATCTGCACCTGGTGAGAGAAGACAATCCCAATACCAATTTAAGGTTAACCTATGGACTGGCATAATAAATGGCAAAGTGATAGGGCCCTTTGAGTTACAAGGAAACATAGATGGCAATAGTTATTTAAACTTCTTACAAAATGAGTTGCCAGGATTATTAGAAGATGTGCCCTTAAGTGATTTGCAAACCATGTGGTTTCAAAACGATGGTTGCCCAGCTCACTATGCCCGTCCTGTGCGAGAGTACTTAGACCAAGAGTACCCAGGGCGTTGGATCGGTCGACTTGGTCCTATCTTGTGGCCACCCCGTTCACCCGATCTAAATCCCCTGGACTTTTTCTATTGGGGTTGTCTAAAGGACAGAGTCTACACAAAACCGATTGCAAACTTGGACGAGCTTCGCCATAAAATAATTCAGACTGTGGATCTACGGACTACGCACATGTCTCATTCAAATTCTGGGAACTTGCTACAAAAACATTTTGGCTACTTACTAAAAGTGATTACTATCAACACTAACAATTTTCGAAATATGGTTGTTATTTTGAAATAGTACACCTAAGTATATTTTTGTAGCTAGTTTGCCTTGAATGTTATACCATTTTAGAATTGTAGTTAGTTGCGCCAATTTTTAATACTATTTGCCACAGTAGTGTCCATACTTTTTTTTTTCACTATGATGAGTGAAAGTGAGCTGAAAGTCAAAATCTTACATAATTTATGAAAAAAACATAGTTTTGATTGATTTTTGTGTAAAAACTATAGATATTCTGGAATTTTTAATGGCTGTGATCGATAGTAGTGCTACTTACCTTGCCAATACAAAAAAAATCACAGAATTACTTGTAAAACTGTAGCAATAGCACTTAATAATATAATAAAAGATGTCCATTTTTAAAGATTTTGGTTTTTTTGTCGTAATGAAAAAAAAAATCAAGGTAGAATTTTTTTCTTTTCTGTTCTCGAGTAGTCATATGTAGGTCCACCTGCTGGTGCCAGCTTATCGTTGAATTTTGGGACACCCTGTATATATATATACTTAATTATTATAAAAATTCTTTTACTCAGAAGACTATATGCGTCCATTGTAGTACAGATTCGCCGTAATAAGATACCATAATAATCGCCAATAGCAAATAAGTTCACGATTGGATTTTATTTGCACTAAGAAAATATCGGCACCTGATCAGGATACAAGCAGTTAAGTGAGTGGTGAATTGATTTCTTGCTACATCACCACATGAAAAACACTATTAATATCAAAGTATATTGGCGCCCTTCACCAATAAATAGTTATTTCAACAAGAAGCGTAACGTAACGTAATATTTGGTCTGAGTTATTGTAGGTTAAAACTCAGTTTTGATGAATAATTTCTCTATAGTCTTTACGGCTTTTTTAGGCTCAGCTTTATAGTGTAATCAGTTTTCAGGTTTACGTAGAGGACGATTATCGTCCTCTACGTAAACCTAACCTACTAACCTTCCTAACCGTACTAACCTACCTAACCGTTGCTTAAAATCTAAGGGCGGGTGGCAACACTGTAACGCAATTTATCTATATTATAAAATGTGCATGTGAAAATGGAAATTATTTTCTTTTTTTTAATTTCTTATGGTGGGACCAAACAAGCAGCACACCAGATAGAAAGTGCTATTGCCGCCAATGGACCTTCGCAATACCAAGAGCTAGGTCGCCGTCTATCACCAAAACCTATCCAAGTTGAGCTTCCAGCTCTCTCGCTGACTTAACGAAATCCAACAGAATATTGCCATGGCTCAAACGTCGATTTTCTGCGAGAGTGTGGTACTACCTCGGCCGGACCGGCCCGCGGCTCTAAACAGAAAACTATCTATAGTATGGCCCTACTATACTTAAGTAATTGTTGTGTATGTAGGTAGGTTGGTGATGCGTGGCTGCGATCACCGATATACGTATTTGCTACTTACAAATAAATCAGTGAGCATTCTGGAAGCAGTTGTTTCACTTGTGTCCACCTATTACTCACAGACTGAACATTGGCGACGAGAACTTACCCACAAAAATTCGAAAACAAAAAATGTCTGTCAACAATTTGGTATCTTATCAATTTTCGATCACAATGTACATGCCTGGAACGTTTTCTATAAGAGTCGGCTGACACAGTGGTTTATAGCAAACGACATTACGCCAGTCTGTGACGTCATCGGATCGAAGAGACGAGCGATACTGCTGAGCGCACTCGCGGATGGTACTTACAAACTCGCTGCGGACCTCGCTTTACCAAAGGAGTTGCAAGAAGTGCCATATGAAGACATTTTACAATTGCTGGATAACCATTTTACACCGAAACGTTGTGGATTTGATGAGCGAAGCAATTTTTACGCGGCAACGCAACATGCAGGGGAAACACCAACGCAATGGGCGGCAAGGCTGCGCGGGCTAATCGCTCACTGTGGCTTCAGCAACGTGGAAGAAGCACTGCGCGATCGATTTGTAATGGCGATGTTACCAGGTCGGGAGCGAGACAAGCTATTCGCACAGGATTTGTCTAAGCTGACATTGGCCAAGGCGATCGAGCTCGCCGAGACGTTACGGAGCGCACGCGCCGGGGCCTCGGGCTCCGCGTACCCTACGAGCCAACAGGAGCAACCACCGCAGCTGTACAAGATCATTCACGCGGAAACGAAAAGTCCAATATCGATAGAAAAGTGTACCGTGTGCGGTCGTTCTAATCACGTATCGTCCAAGTGTCGTTTCGCAAAGTACAAGTGCAGAAAATGCAACTTAACGGGTCATCTTCAAAGAATGTGTAAAAAAGTTAATTACATGGCCACAAAAGACGTGGATGAAGATGATGATGGTAAGCTCTTTAAAATCTCTTGTACCAGTGGTGAACCTATGACTGAGACCGTGACAATTCAGGAGGTCAATTTGAAATTCGAAGTCGATAGTGGATCGGCGGTTACCGTAATTTCTAATACTACCTACAATAATTATTTCTCGTGCATGCCATTGTCGCCGACTATAGTTCATCTAATCTAAGAAGTGCATTTGGACGTTTCGCATTTTTTAATACACAATTACTTTGGTCAAACGTATACACATGATTGCAAACAATAAATCTGAAATTTTAAAAAAATATTAAGTTATTTACATAATTAACGTTGCGAGTGAGTTACTTGTACAATAATGTAATGTTGAAACTTGTAAAACTAATTTAAAATTAAAATAACATTGTAAATAATAATTATTATGGACGATCTTACAATTTCACGTCATAACGTTCTAAACAGTAGTGCTTGACAACATCCAATTCGCGAATATCTAAATAATCGGTAAAAATATTAGAATAATACAATTAATCGAATAGAGATTTTGACAGACATGTACGTTTCGACAATTTTATTGATAAAGATATAATTATTAATGTTCGTGACGGTGATAATTCAAGTAATACTATAGATTCTGAACAAATAGCTATTTTCAAATCCAGCTTTTGTTTTTACTTAACCTAATCCTACTAAATATGATGAATAGATTTTATGATGAAATAATTAAATTTGTTTAGTGTTAATTTAGCACTTAATATTTCATCTCCTTTTTGAAAAATAAAAAAATAAACCGATTATTAATTACAAAGAATTAATATCGATTTCTCATCAAAATCGGATATTTTCGATAGCGATTATTTGGTTCACATACCTAGACACCTTACTCTGACAGCTGTCCAAATGCACTTCTTAGATTAGATAGACTATAGGAAGTAGTTATGTACATACACCGGTAATAAAATAAAGTGTAGCGGCGTTGTACGTCTGCTTGTTACATATTCGGGACAAACTCATGAGCTCGATGTTTACGTGGTGAACAACGGCACTGGACCGTCGCTCCTTGGTCGCGATTTCATTTCGCGTTTTAAATTAGAATTGTTACCTTGTCATTTCGTAAATAATATAGATAAAGTATATGAACAACTTAAAAATCAGTTTCCTAACGTTTTTTCTAATAGATTAGGCGCGTTTAACAAGTATAAAATAAAACTGTAAGTTAAGCCAGGTTCTCAACCCGTTTTTTTTAAAGCGCGTCCATTAGCTTTCGCTCTCAAAGACAAGATTAACGATGAAATAGATCGCTTGGTTACGTTAGGAGTGTTAAAGCCGATTGACCATGCAGAGTATGCGTCACCGATAGTGCCGGTGTTAAAGCGTAACGGCACGGGGAGGCTGTGCGTCGACTATTCCGTTAGTATAAATAAGCAGCTGGTCGTGGAACACTATCCACTGCCCACTGTTCACGAGTTGTTTAGTAGTCTTTACGGTGGACAACAATTCTCTAAAATTGATTTATCAATGGCATATAATCAATTTTTGTTGGATGAAGAGTCCCAAAAATATACTTGTATAAATACACATCGCGGATTGTATAAATATACTCGTATGGTATTCGGCTTGTCAAGCGCACCATCCATTTTTCAAAAAGCGATGGAAGGTATCCTTTCCGACATGGAGGGAGTTCTAGGCCTGTTAGATGATGTCCTCATAACAGGTCCTACAAGGGCGATACATTTACAGCGACTTAAGGCAGTATTAGGGAGATTGCAAGTGGCGGGTTTGGTTTTACAACAAGAAAAGTGTGAATTCTTTAGAAACGAGATAAAATATTTAGGTTATAGAATAGATAAACATGGTCTCAAGAAGTCTCATGAAAAGGTAAGTGCCATAATCAAAGCACCGACGCCCACTAATGTAGGTAGCTAAATTACAATCATTTTTGGGTTTGGTAAATTATTATAGGAATTTTGTAAAAAACGCGTCTAGTATACTAAGTCCGTTGTACGAGTTACTAAAGAAAGGCGTAAAATGATACTGGAATCAAATACATAGTCATACCGTTAATAAAAAAAAAAATATTAGCGTCAGATCAAGTCTTAACGCATTTTAATCACAGCGCACAATTAATTCTTACCGTGGATGCGTCGCCCACGGGGCTAGGAGCGGTAATATCACAAATAGAAACGGACGGCTCCGAACGCCCCATATCTTTCGCGTCTCGCACACTTAATGCCGCGCGCCGCGGAGAAAAACTATGCTCAAATACAGAAAGAAGCTACTGCTATTATTTTTGGAATACGTCGATTCCATCAGTATTTATATGCTAGATCAGTTCCATTTATTTTAAGAACGGACCATAAGCCTTCAATTTCAATTTTTGGGCCATATAAAGGCATACCCGATGTATCTGCAAATAGATTACAGAGATACGCTTTATTTCTTAGTGGTTATAATTATATAATTGAATATGTACGGAGCGATAAGAATTGTGTGGATTATTTGTCGCGAGCGAGCCTACCCGAGGCCCACCGAGCTGGGCCGGCGGCGGGGGGGGTCGCCGCGCGCGGGAATGAACCAGCGATGTTTACTGAGCGAGCCGCTTATGTTAACTTCGTAACTAAGACGGGAGTCTGCCGGTTACGCTAGACGTGTTGCACGACGAAACTAGTAAGGATACTATTTTAACAACAGTCATTAAATATATTATGTCGGGATGGCCCAAAAGAACTACGGAAATTAGTCTTAAACCATATTTTTCGTGTAGGTTACAATTAAGTTACGAAAATGGGTGTTTAATGAGAGGTCATAAAGTAATTATACCAGAAAGCTTAAAGCATAGAATTATTTCATAATTGCATGATTCTCATTTAGGTATAGTGAAAACGAAAGTGGCAGCGAGGGCACGTATTTGGTTCCCGGGTATCGATGAGGCATTGAAAAAATGATAGGATCGTGCCACGTGTATACGCAACTACGACCGTCCCCGCCTCGCGCCGCTCGCACCATGGGAGTACCCACCAAATCCCTTTTATAGAATACATATAGATTTTCTTGGATCTATTCAAGGGCACGTATATCTTGTGGTTGTAGATGCCTACTCCAAATGGGTGGAGGTTTATGACATGGCAACCACGGCGACGTCCAGTGCGGTTATTGATAGATTATACGACTTTATGTCCAGATTCGGTTTACCGAATACTGTAGTTAGTGACAATGGTCTCTGGGAGCGAGGCCACCGTGTGAGGACGACGCCCCGACGGTGCAAACTGTCCGGGCGTCGACATCAGCGAGGATACCCGTGAGGGTAGACCGCCGGGTGGGCCACTGAAGAAAAAGACTGCGTACCAGTGACCCACCCGCACGGCGCCGAGAGGTATATTGTAGGGCGGGTCTACGGGGTCTTGCGCCGCTTTTCCTGTCGCCCCGGACGGAATAGCGGGGTTTGACGTACCGTAGGCCGATGCCAAAAAAAAAGGTGACAATGGTACAGCTGTCGTTTCACAAGAATTTGAAAAGTTTTGCATATCTAACGGTATATCACACGTTACATCACCCAGCTATCATCCATGTAGTAACGGGCAGGCCGAATGTTACGTTAAAATTGTAAAAAAGGGAATTAAAACGTGTATTTTGTCCGACGGAAATGTCAGACAGAATAAATTAAAACTATTAAAATACTTGTTCGATTACAGAAACTCTATTCACAGTACAACGGGATTGTCACCTGCTCAGTTAATATATGGTAGAAATCTTAGATCACGGTTAGATCTGTTCAACCCTAAACAAATTATTCATTCATCATCTTCACAAAACGTATCCGAGGTCGTGAAAAATAAACAGTGTTCGCAGATTGAGTCATATGGAGGTAAAAACAAACCAACATTTTCTGTTGGTGACAACGTTCTATATAAAAAATTTGTTACGAATAAGTGTGTGTGGAATAAGGGGTACTATTGTAAAAAGAATAGGGAAAGTAATGTATATAGTTAAAGATATTCATTCTCTCTTAAATGTTAGAAAACACAAAAATCAATTAGTGTTAACAAGGGTATGGTACCTAATTAGCGATGATGCATTTTGGGATTGCGACAACGATTTACCGTCGTCATCACGCCTAGGGTACAATACACCAACCACCTCAACAGGAGTTGCGCCGTCGCTGAGAGGGGGAGATGGAAGTGTGTCACTGTCGGAACAACAACAGTCAACTACACAGGACAGTAGAAGTACAGTCCACGACGATGGACTGGCCCCAATTGCCGAGACTGTTGAAAAGTGTGCAGAGGTGGACACTTGTAATAATGACACAGATGAGTTTCACGAGGCTTCCTCAGACGACAACAGTGATGTGGCGCCAAGTAGTGGAGGACAACTCCGTACAATGTATAACCCTTCTTCACACGTAACGTTGCGCAATATCCCTAGAGTTGATTATAAGAAGTTTTTATAAAAGTAGATAAATGCACTTCATATTCCCACTATTTTTATTGATATTATTACCTTAGGATACGGGGAGGAATGTTGTGTATGTAGGTAGGTTGTTTAGGCGTGGCTGCGACCACCGATATATGTATTTGCTACTTACAAATAAATCAGTGTGCATTCTGCAAGCAGTTGTTTCACTTGTGTCCACCTATTACTCACAGACTGAACAGTAATCAAATGATATCTTTAATAATAATTTTATTAAAATAATACAAATCATGCAGTCTCTAATTTTGCCACAACCTGAACCTAGCTCGGTAATATGTTGGTTATAAATAAACAACGCCGATCTTCCATTAGCACTGACGTTTGACATATTTATGTACATATTAAGTGTAGTGCGTAACACTAAATACACCCTTTAGAGTCTTAAAGACCGGCTAAAGTATCACCTAAAAATTGGCAGCACTCTTTTATTGAAAGTCGTAACACCAAGTCACCAACTCACATATGACGCCTGGTTATTTGTGTGTGTTAGCTGTTAGCGGCAGATAGCTTTGACAGGTTGGCCCGGACTATGAGTGAGAGGTGAGGGCTCTCAACCCGGTTGCCAAGTGTGATGTTTTTGACATTATTTTTTCTAGAGGAAGACTATATTCAGTAGCAATTTAACCTTAGTTACTAATTTAATGACTGGATTAAAGAGTGGACTTAGAAATGTTGATATAAATACTAGTTACTTTTCAGTTATCCATTGGTCTTGAAATTATATTTGATATCTGATGTTTACCCGACTAGAAAACAAGTATGGTTCAACCAGATCATGTATCTGGACCCGATCAGGATAGAATGAGGCATGCCGGATCCGGCAAACCCGATCAGGACCAGATCTGGTCCTGATCAGGATAGCCTGATGTGAAATATCATTAAGTATGGTAAGGCATACCGGATCAGGACCAGATCAGGACCAAATAAGGATAGCCTGATGTGAAATATCATCAAGTATATAGTAAGGCTTACCGGATCAGGACCAGGTCAGGACTAAATAAGGATAGCCTGATGTCTAATATCATCAAGTATGGTAAGGCATACCGGATCAGGACCCGATCAGGATAGAATGAGGCATGCCGGATCCGGCAAACCCTATCAGGACCAGGTCTGGTCCTGATCAGGATAGCCTGGTGTGAAATAACATCAAGTATGGTAAGGCATACCGGATCAGGACCAGATCAGGACCAAATAAGGATAGCCTGATGTGAAATATCATTAAGTATGGTAAGGCATACCGGATCAGGACCAGATCAGGACCAAATAAGGATAGCCTGATGTGAAATATCATCAAGTATATAGTAAGGCTTGTAGTATATCAGAACCAGAAACAGTTTTCGTAACACAAAAAAAAAAAAAAAATGCCACGGCGAAATTGTATTTGCATCAGATGAGATTAATCTGAAATCTTTAATTAATCATATGTATTTAATAATAATAATAATGTTTAATTAATAATATAAAAATAATTTATATTTAAAGTAAAAAACAAAAATAATATATATATATATATACAGGGTTTTTTTTCTAAGAGTATCCAAATTTTTTTATGATGTTCTACATATAAATAATGTTATATTAAAAATGTCAAATATTTAAAATCACTAGTAATTACCTAATTATTTTCATTTGAAAATATCTAAAAATATTCCTGATTTATAGACAACCTAATCTTGTTACGCGCGGCCATTGATCAAGAAACTATCACCCTAACGCACACAAGTACATGTTAGATCGACACCACACTACTGTTACACTTCTACACACACACACACACATGTAAAATAGTAAATAAGTTTAAGATTCCAATTTTCTTTCATACTTTTAACGGGCTTAGCACCGTCACGCATCATTATAAACAGATAATTAAAATACCAGTTTATTATTTTAAAACCACATACTAATGTTCGTATTTATTAAGGCGTATTTAAAAAGTGGAATTAACTATTTACAACAATTAAACTTACCTATTCATTTAGTCCCAGGAAAAACACTATCACTGATATTTTAACAATTGTTCGAAATGAAGTCCATTTCTTTCAACATAAAGCTGAGCACGCCTTCTGAAATTGTTTTTTAACATTATCTGTGTCCGAGCACTTTTCACTTCATCAAATGCAGTAATGATTTTACTACGAAGGTCCTCATAACTTTGCGCTTCTTCAACGTAAACACGTCTCTTAATTTCACCCCACAAATAAAAGCCTAATGGTGTAAGGTCCGGTGACCTTGGAGGCCACGGTATCGGGCCCCCGCCACCTATCCACCTATTCCCATATTCAGTGTTTAAATACTCACGCACAGCACTCGAATAATGGGGTGGAGCACCGTCATGTTGGAAGTATAGATTATTTAACAGTATTAGAGGTACGTCCTCTAGTAAATCGGAAATCACACTTCGCAACATATCCAGATAATTACGGCCAGTCAATCGGTCTTCAATAAAGTACGGACCCTTTGCGCACCACGTAAAGTTTCACCACTTAATATGTAGCACCGTACCATCTCATAATACTCGCGATTAGAATATCTTGTTTGATATGCCATTGTGGGAGATAAACAATAAAACAATTAACACGTGCTGCTAATTAGGTCACGGCCAAAATATCACTGGCGAATTAGCGCTGCGGACACGCAGGTCGGTCTACGAGGGGAAAGTGTTGCAAGGGGAGGCGGGAAGACGATTACGATTTCGACGACATAAGCCGATCCGTACCGACAAAGGAATCAAAGTTAGGTATCTAATTTTGTTTTATCGTGAGCGCTTAGATTTTTGTTTGTGTGTGCGTGTTTATAAAATGAATGACTTACATATTAGCAACAAATTTAGTGCCATATAGGAATTCACCGAATAAGAAAAAATATTTTTTTGTTAAAAAAAACATATGTTTTTATTTCAATAATCAATTATACTATCGAATCTGAACCTCCTGTGAAATTTTGGGTACCCTTAGAAAAATAACCCGGTATAAATGTACCTAACATAAAACGTAGATAGATAGAAATATTATATTGTAACAACCATTCTAACATTTAATGTTTTGAGCCATAATAAATAGATGGCGTTAGTAAAATGACGTCATTATTTGAATCGCGGTGGTTCTCCGAAGCGTAATGACATGGCCTAATATTAAATTAGTTGTTATCGAATCAGATCTATAAAGAGCTAGTGCCTTCGCACACAGCCTTCTGGCAGATTTCCCGCTCTCTCAAAAAGGATATAGTGTCCACACTTCCCCCTCTCAACCGACCCAACCAACCGCCGGCATTCATGGACGACGACAAGTCGGAATGTCTGGCCGACAGTCTGGAGCTTCAATGTACGCCGAGTACACTATACGACCAAGACGCGGTACACCACCACCACATCAACACCGAAGTGGTCCGTCGTACCACTTTTTCGCGATCGCAAATAAACGACAGTCACGATCAACCTATTCCAGCAGTGTCCACCGACGAGGTCGAGTCGCTAGTCAAGGGCTTACAAGCTAGGAAAGCCCCAGGTTCGGACGGATTAACAAATAGAGTCATTAAATTATTCCCCGCCCACCTAATATTAATACTGTGTAGTATTTTTAACGCAGCCCTCACTTATAACATCTTTCCTTCACAGTGGAAAGAGGCCGTGGTAATCGGAATCCACAAACCCGGCAAGAAACGTACCGAACCTAGTAGTTATCGCCCTATCAGCCTACTAAGCAGCTTAGGTAAACTATACGAACGTATAGTACTCAGTAGGTTACGCACCTTCGCCGAGGCCAACAACCTCGTGCCTAACACACAATTCGGTTTTCGTACGCAGCACAGCTGTGTACAACAGGTATATAGATTAGTTGAATACACAAGTGGTCAGTTCGTAAGGGGCAGATACACTGGTGTATTATTCCTAGACGTAGCGAAAGCGTTCGACAAAGTATGGCATGAGGGCCTAATTTACAAATTAAATACTTTAAAAATCCCTGAATATTTAATTCTAATAATACATGACTATCTGAGTCATCGCAGCTTTCGCTACAGGGTGGAAGGGGCGTTGTCGACCTCCCACCCTCTCAAGGCCGGCGTCCCTCAGGGATCGGTCCTCTCTCCGTACCTCTTCACGCTATACACTAGCGATTTACCCGTATTCACTCGCGTACACACGGCTCTCTACGCCGATGATACCGCACTCTTCTGTGCAGGTAATACCCCGACAACCGTAGTTAAGACACTCCAGAAAGCGGTTACCGCCCTTGCCAATTGGTATAGGAAATGGAGAATAGAAATCAATCCCGAGAAGAGTCAGGCGGTCATGTTCACTAAACGATCTGCCCGCATCTGCTCTCCGGAAGACATCCCTCGCCTCAGATTATTTAATAAGCCTGTCACTTGGTGCAGGCAAGCTAAATACCTAGGAGTGACCCTAGACAATCGGCTCACCTTCATACCACACATAAGGCAAGTTCGCGCGCGTGCCGCCTTTGTGATGGGCCGCCTTCATTGCTTATTAAACGCTAAATCCAAAATGTCCTTGAAGAACAAGGTCAGATTATACACTGCCTGCATACGGCCTATTATGACCTATGCCAGCGTAGTGTTCGCACACGTTAATCCACCAAGGATCCGCAGGTTACAAACACTACAAAACCGGTTCATGCGTCGAGCCACGGGGGCACCGTGGTTCATTCGAAACGTCGACCTTCACATCGACCTCGAATTGCCGACCATCAGGCAATACATGAAGCGGTGCTCCCAGAGGTTCATTGACTCTGCCATGACACACCCCAACCAATTAGTGGTTGGGGCGGCTAACTATGTCCCATCAAAAATATCCGTGATCAGACGTCCTCGACATGTACTGACCGACTCTGACGATTCAATTACAATCGCTCAAGAAAGAGCCTACACGGCCCGCGCGGCCACAACACATAAATATCCGCGCTTCCGACCTCGCCGCCGAGGTCGTAAGTTGCGACGCGTAAAAGTCCTAAACTCAAACGTGGGCACGCCCACTTTGCTATCAGCGACGCCCCGAGCCGAGGTCCGTTCACCACAGGGTGAGCCCTCGGGCGTTGTCGCTTAAAATTTTACCGGGTTGAGAGCCCTCAGCGCTCACCCATAGTCCGGGTTAAGCTGTAACAGCCATCTGCGGCTAACAGCTAAAAGACAGACACAAAAAAAAAAAAAAAAAAAAAAAAAAATCAGATCTATAGTCCGGTTAAGCTGTCAAAGCCCTCTCGGCTAACAGCGTTCGCAGTGGAAAGAGTTTAGTGGGTATTCTAGTCACGGGGCTAGCGAGTCCCACACTCCTCGTCTGTTTTTCCGACAGGCGGGGGTTAGTGCGCAAATAGCATTCTTGAACCATTGCGTTAACAAAAAAAAAAAACAAAAAAAAAAAAAAAAATCGAATCAGTTTAAAACTGATCGATCAGGTCATGAATAAGAAATTCAGGCGACAGTTGCAGTCGTTAGCATCTGGTGGTTGCGCCATAGTCGGAACGGCTCACAGGGACTCTCTATGATAAGAATATAGCACTGCATTCGGTGTCTACGTCATATATTAATTTATATTTTTACCTATTAAACATGTTCTTTAAGATATTCATGTTTTTTAAAAGGACCGGACTGGGCATACTCGTTTTGGATCAGGCAAGATATATAACGCAGATGATTGATTTGGTTCCGATCAGTAAAATTTCATCTGGACCCGATCAGGAACGCCTGATCTGGACCCGATCAGGAATGCCTGATCTGGACCCGATAAGGTTTTCCTGATCGGGTCCAGATATATCTTCTGCGTTACATACCTTATCTGGTCCAGATCGGGCATGCCCGGTCCTGTCCTGCTAAGGAAGACGAAAAAATTTCTAGTCGGGTATACGAGTAAACATATGAAGAAAAGCTATTTTTAGAGATTCTGTCACGTTTTTATTTGATATTTACTTTCTCGATGTTTTGAATAATTCTCAGGGTTCATCCGTGATCAGGAACGGCGTAAAATCCTTAAAAATAGTTTTATTTCATATATTAAAATATTAAATAAGATCGATTAATTAAGACTAAAAGCATTATTTTCTTTAGATATGAATCTGAACTGGAGAAGCAATTAAAAGAAGAAGTCTTGAAAAGACCACAACTTCGTCGAACGTTTGGATACGCCGAGGTACCTGTTAAGCCTCCAGATCAGTTTCTTAAAAAGGGTGACGGTATAAAACAGCCTATAAAGAAATCCGACCATAAATGTGTTGAATCTGTAAATCTGCCACCAGTTCCAAGGCGTCCACCTCCAGGCAAACATGTTGAGAAGCCAAAAGTAAACTTTAGAGTTTTAAATATAAAAAAGGCTATCAAAACGAAAGGAAAACCTGTAGAACCTAGGTACGATGAAGATTATTTTGTACATACATACATATCATCACGCCATATCCCTTGCAGGGTAGGCCGAGTGCCAGAGAACTCTATCCTTGCATACTTCACTCGCTTTCTCAACATTCATAATTCTCTTCATTCACGTTCGCCGGTTTCGAAGACTCTTGACTCCACCTTCCTTCAGACTATTTTGTTTCATAAATATATCCGTTTTGTTATAGACTAGCAAATTTCTGTGGTTTCACCCACATAGTTCACGTTCCTGTGGGAATACGGCAATATAGTCTATGTTACTGCCTGATAATATTGCTTTTCATTGGTGAAAATCGATTTTCCAAATCAGCGTGTGGTGACGTATTAAGAATACAATTCGCCGCTCCCATTTCTTAGCTGTGGGTGATCGTAATAGACGACTAAGGGACGCAAGCAGATGACATAGTTGCAAGGGAAGAAAACACGAAATAAAAACCTAAACCAATCCATCTGACCACTTTGGTATAGTAGGTCCACTTTCCTCCAATTTTGGAGTAAGCTTTAGTTCAGCAGTAGGACGTAAGTGAGCTGAGATGAAAGATGAGTTTAGCCGCGAAAGCGTAACAAACAAATTCACATTTGTGTTTATAATATTAGTTGGCTAGCTTCTGTTTGCGGCTTCGCCCAGGTAAATAGTAAATTTCCCAAAAGTGATCTATTATCCCAATGGAACACATTACTGGGATAAAATTATCTTATATATTAATTCAGGGTTTTTTTCTATCTATGTGCCAATTTTCATCTATATCTGTTTGTATGAATAGATTACACGTAATTGAGTAACAAATAACCAAAGATCTTCAAAAACTTTCAAATTTATAATATTAGCAAGATAATAAGCTTAGAATACAATTTGTCAACACTTTTTCAACGATAATAGATATATTATCCAAATGAATGTGATGTGCAGAGTCGTATTATCATATATGTCATCATTATCGTCATCATCTCAGCTCTCAATGCGCACATTGTTCCCAGTTTTAAGCTTGAGACTCCTCCACAGTAGAAATCGTATAGATTTTCCTTCTAGCAACCTTAATTATGCTACTAAAATAACTAAAATTGTTTTTACGTATATCTATTACAGACTTTGAAAGCGTCTCACCGATGTACCCCAAACTAGGGATATTACAGAGCTCTTGTAACCAACTATCGGATATTCAATACCGATATCCATCCATCAGCCCGTAGACATCCACAGTTGGACATAGGTCCACGAGAATGCCAATTAAAACGGTCCTGTGCCACCTGCATCCAACGGTTTCCGGCGACCTTTATAATGTCGTTAGTCCACGTAGTGGGGTGAAATCGATATAATAGTTTTGAATAATTTCGGATAGACTATGTTGGTGTATGAGATATGTTACGACAAATTTTCTTTCCATTAGCCAAACTGACAGGGTAAACATGAGCTTCTTTAAAGAGCTATAGTACCTTCGATAATCACCACACTTAGTATTTCCCTTTTATAATTCCTTAACAATTATCTCTAATGTTATTTACGCAAGTATTACACATTTACCGGTGACTAGACCGGGGAATAGCCCGTCACTCGCAGAGAGGCTGACCGCGTGAGGGCGACGCCTCGGCAGTTAGCCAAGGCACCGAACGAGGATGGTACCCGAAAGGGTAACACACCAGGCTGGCCACGGATGTTAAGGAAGCGGTGCCAGTGGCCGGTCTAATGGTGATGGGGAGGGAAAACGGTGGGTTATGGGGCCACGCGCTGCTCTTCCATCGCCCCGGACGGGAATAGGCGGCGTGTGTCCGAACTATAGCCTTCCAAAAAAATAAGTATTACACATTTGAAATAAAACTATTTTTATGGATTCTATAGCGTTTGTATTTGATTTTTAATTTTCCAAAAACACATCACACGAAACATCTGTACACGCTGTAAGTAGCATTCATAGTCACGGAAGGTCGTCCCATGATTATGATTCCCATGACGCGATAGAATCTGTAAAAATAGTTTTATTTCAAAACTAGCTTCTGCCCGCGGCTTCGCCCGCGTAAGAGGTTACTTTCCTAAAGTTTTTCATGCCCTATTTTTATTTTACCCCTTAAGGATAAATTTTTACAACATGTTAATGTCATATTTATTTATATCTAATCAAAGCCTAAAAATAAGTTTCAAGCTTCTTCTGGCTTTAAAAATGACAATACTGCCTTACAATTTTCATCGCCCTTTACAATCCTTTTTTGCATTAAAAAGTAGCCTATGTCCTTTATCAGGCTCTAAACTATCTGTGCTCCAAATTTCATTTAGATTGGTTCAGTAGTTTTGGCGTGAAAGAGTGACACACAGACAGAGTTACTTTCGCATTTATAATATTAGTAAGGATTTAATGTCACACTTATATTACACAGTTACCGCTGTCATACGCGCGCACACACAAATGAATAGAGAATAGCGGCGTAGTATCACGGCATCACATTTGCCTTAGTACCTACCTAACCCAATCTATCATTTCCAGTAGTCGACATAATTTTACTGCCAAGGCGCGCAAAAAGATGTTTCATATCACAAACTTTCAATACCTATCTATTATATACAGGTATAGTACGTTATTAACAAATCGATAGTACTGTCACAAATACAACAATAATCAACGATGACTGCTCTCACGACTTTACTTGTGTTCGGGTCACCCAATCGGCGATCATAGATTTCTTGCCATATTTCTGTAGTGCGCCTGACCACAGCACTGCGCACTCTTATCGTTCTAACTTTTGAAATATTGTACCAAACGACACGCGGTAAAAGGCAAAAAATATGTACTTTAAATATCGAAAGCAATAAAAACATTTGTTTGCATAAGAATCAATTTGTTACTATAAAATGTGCATCGGCAATAAATACCAAATTATTTGGAATTTTTAATTTATTATTTTAACGATAAATGCTTCAATATTAAAAATAGATATATGCTGTCGCGGACTTTTTTGTAGAACTATTTAAGAGGTACAATTCCACAATACATAACATTTGTCTAACTTTCAAGATCTTTGCAGCGTATGCAAAAATAACTCGCAGATGGGCGATTTTTTCTGTCTTAAGCGATTTTTATCGTTATATTTTAGCCAATTTACAAAATATCTTTGTAAATTATAGCCTATGTGTTATTCTGATGTGTAAGCTATATTACTATAAAGTTTCATCAAAATCAATTCAGTAGTTTTTGCGTGAAAGAGCAACATAGATGTTCACATCCATACATTATTACAAACTTTCACGTTTATAATATTAGTAGGATAGGATAGCTGCCGCCAGTAAAATAATGTATTAGACACATTAGGTCCATTCATGAAGTTGAATTTCGTATTTTATGCTATATTTATCTTTTTACTTAAGTTTAAAAATCTTACTAATCCGAAGCAAACAGAGTCCGAAGCGATACCCGGACGCTAGTTGATAGGTCAACTAGTGTAATTGATAGTCAACATGGTATAGTAGGCTATACCATACTATTGTAATTTCTGCATCTTAAATAACACTGAGGTTTGATCGTCAGGCAGTCTTGGGAGCTACTTTTGTTTTGGGACTGGCAACAAATATAATTAGAAATGTTAAAGAGTAGGAGTCAGTAAGAATGATTCCACTTTATTATTAGCCAGACATTTCAAGTTTTCCTGCTCTAGAATAAATATTATCTTCATATTATATCTCCTTAATCGGCTTTTACGACACCCATAGGCAAGAAAGAATGTGGTGAATTGTTATTACTTCGTTACTACACAGATAAGTTTCTTAATCAATAAGCACTTAACTAGTGGTCTTTACTATGGTATTCTGGTCTGATACGTGAGCGGAATCTAAAACAGAACTTATTACTTATTGGACTCAGATGTAGCGTTCTCAAGATGCCTATATCCAATGGTTGATGGAATAAATCCACTATTTACCTTATAGGATCTCCTTACCATAACGTGTTGCCACTTGCACGATGTTGAAATATGCTTTAATTAGTATTTGGTTAAAACAACGGTAGAAGAAGGTTCTATAAACCGTATTATACCTACCTTCTGATAGAGCATTATTTTATTTCTACTTACAGGCTGGTAGACACTAGAGATGGGCATATAAAAAAAATTAAAGGATCCGGCGAGGTGCCCGAGTATTGTCTCCGACCAGATTTCGGTCAAATGCCCGCGTACCTTGTAAGAAGAAATAGAAAGATACAAAAGGCTCTTGAAAAGATCAGGCTGGCAGAAGAAACTAAAGAAAGTTTGTGTAAGCTTATCAACGAGGAGGATCGACGTAAATTATTAAATGTGAGTGATTGCCTTCATTCTAACTAATATTTAGTGATGTCTGTTCTTAACATATGAGTATTACGCATATGAAATAAAACTATTTTAACAGATATTGTCGCTTTGCTATTTTATATTTAGTTTCACTACGTTTGGACTACTTTTAAGCATTCATACTTGTGGGAAAACCGCCGTCGTCAGTCCCCCATGTCATCCCTCCGTGATCATTAACGCGCAAAATATATCGAAAAGACATCGAAACCTTGGCGAAATAAACATTTGGGACCCACTTTGCCAGTTATACAGAATAGTCTACCTATGAAAGGTACAAGAGTACTTTTCATTCAGGAAAAAGTACTATATTCAAGGTATATAAAACTGATTGACAAGCCTTATTATAATCATTAGAAGTTGTTTAATTATATGTCAACTTACGTCTGATTACAGCAACGCTATGAATTAATTACCTTTGCGTCTTAAACATTTAAGTGGATTAAATTCCACATCGAAATAATATTTGTGAGATCCAGAAAACGGTTACGTTGAGATGAAACACGTGATTTGAAACAGTGAATTTTCATTGTGGCTAAGTATTTTAACTAAATATCGTTGCGGTACTGTTATAGATGTTGTAATCAAGCTTTTTTTCATTGCTTGTGGTGGCAAACGAGCAAGCAGCTCACCTAATGGTTAATGTCACTGCCGCCCATGGACCTTTATAAATATTACCAAGGGTATAGCTAGGCCACTGCCTACTAATACAGACCCCAAACCCACCCAGTTGGGCTTCCGGCTCTCTCGCTCACCGAACGAATACCACATTGCCGTTACTCAGACGTCGATCTTCTGCGAGAGTGTGGACTACTATCCCGGACGGACCGGCCCGCGGCTGCAGACAGAGGACTGTCAACAGCGTGGTCCTACCACTATAACTTGTTTGGTTTAGCAGCTAGATGGAGTTAAAAGATATTTTAATTTTATATACGTTCTTACAGGATTTGAAGCATAACTGGGAGATAATGCAAAAAGCGTTTCTTCAGTTACCGATGCTCACGGATACAATACCCAAGATACTTCGCAAAGCAAAAATGGAACAGGAACTAAAACAACTGGAGAAAGACATTGATTTAGTGGAAAGTAATCCATACATATATATTTATGAGTGACCGTTTTATCTTCTATTATATATTAATGAATGTATGTGTAATGCGTGTTTCGCTTGACTTTTAATACAATAGTTTTTTTTTATAAAACTTTTTTTAACACCTTTATGTCTTGACCACAAACGCGTTTCATTAAAGGCTTTTAACCGATTAATTTATTGATAACGACACCATTGGTGACATATGGTTATAAGCCGTTGGACAAAAAAAAATCTTTAGTGGAGAGATTAACCCTTAACTGGTATCGTAAAATTGACTAACGTAACTGGTATTGTGGGGGTCGCGCGGCCTCCTTTACAAATTAGAGATAAAGATACATTTATTTTCTTATTCTTAATACAATAAACTTTGAAATTTAAAAGAAACAAACCTCTAAATCAATGTTTAGAAAAAATCAACACAAATATAATCCTATGGACTCATGAACATTACAAGTGAACTAAGTTCAATCTTGACAATTAGTATATAGTATTTTTGTGCTACTATGCAACTTGCAAATGGAATACTTGCAATTGTTATACATATTTTGTAGAAAATTTCTCGTGTATTTTACTGTTGCAATAAGTGACAGCGCCCTCGCACATTCTATATTATATCGCTTATTCCATCGTTGTCATTGATATCTTCTTCTGGATAGCTTTCAACACAGATTCGGCGTCAGAATCCGCGTCTATCTCTTCTATCGCCTGATCACTTAAAAGTCTCGCCATCGTGACAAAATAACTGTAATACATGCTAATATATGAAATAAAGTATTTACTAAAATCTTACGTAACTGGTATTGTGGGGCCCCAGCGGCCCCCATAACGCACCTACCTCCACTCTGGTAAAAGCTGCAGCACCGAAAATCCGGCCACCACCGCGAGGCGCGACGTAATGAGATTACTTAAAATGGCGACCGCGCACGATCCATAGTTTTAAAGGAATTCAAAAAAATATCATGCGTGGGGGCCGCCCTACCCCCACGAAACCAGTTAAGGGTTAACCAGGAGAGATTAAAGTGTTCGAAACGTCGGGTTTTTTTTTTATATAAAAAAATTGAAGTTGGCAGCCAAGATGTTCGTCGCAGCAAAATGTGGCAAGTTAGAGACATATCCTAATTCAGAGCATAGAGGGACGTATCACTAGCGCGCATGGTGTATGTACTCACAAAGAAAAAAATGTTGACCTACAAATAAGGGGACGTCCATTAATCACGTGATCGTTTTTTTAGCATTTATTAATCCCCCCACCCCTTGGTGATACATGGTGAAGTTTAAGACTATGAAGGTTTAGGACTTCGTGATTTTTGTCAAACCTCTCCCCTCCCTTTCAAACCTCACGTGATTAATGGACGGCCCCTAAGGGCTGAATGATGATGATGGCATCATCATCATTCAGCCCTTTGCCATCCACAGCTGGGCGTAGGCCTCCCTCATATTTCGCCAGTAAGGGCCGATGCTGTGCCGCCCGCGTCCAACGACTTCTGGCAACCTATATCAAGTCGTTGGTCTATCATTGCGTCATCCGACTTGCGGTCGCCACTCAAGAACCTTACTTCCCCATCATATTTTTAATACTTATAAAGACTAATATAGATTTTTTTATTGCCTTTGGTAACAAAAGAGTAAGCATCACATTTGATAGTAAGGTTACTACCGCTCATTACATTTGAAATACCAATGGTACAGCTAGACTGTTGCCTACCAACCCAAACCCATCCAGAAATTTGGGATTCTGGCTCTCTCACTCACCGAACGAAGCGTAACAAGACTTTGCCATTGCTCAGACATCGATTTTCTGCGAGAGTGTGGTTACTATCCTATACTGACCGAAATGTAGACAGAAATCTCAATATATACCTACTTTTGATCGACGCAATATATACCTACTTTTGATCGACGCAATATATACCTACTTTTGATCGACGCAATATATACCTACTTTTCTTACATCGTACATATTACAAAAGTAATTGGCTTTATAACCATCGTCAGACCGTTGTGAATGTAATTATTCACCAGACTGGTTCAGAAAATTGTCCCACTTGTATGAGAAACCGTTTCTTGGTGACACCCACAAACAATGCTTGTAGTATTCGTAGCCACCACCGAACAGGCATATGTGTAAGAATAAAGTCAAATTAGTATTATCATAAGCGTAACTACGCTTTTTTTTGACGGGCTATGGAATGGTCACACACGGCTAAATCCGCCAGGGGCGACAGAAGAAGCGGCGCGCGACCCTATAGACCCGCCCTATATGTAGGTACATCTCTTCGCCGAGTGAGCGGGCCACCGGAACCCGTTCTTTGTCTTCAGTGGCCCGCCCGGGCCTCGGCAGCTTTCGCCGTCAGGGCATCGTTCTCACGTGGAAGCGTAATTATATTTTATTTGACTAAATAAATATATTTAATATGTGTACAAGTTTTATCAGTATTCTCTCCGTATAAAAATACTGTGGCCCAATCCCATTTTTCCAGTGGTAGTTATAAAAACTGACTGACTGAGGAAACATCATGGGAATGGGTACCACACTTATGAAATTGATAACATCAACTGGGATCACCAAACCGCCTGTTAAGAGTGCCGATTGTAACGTTCTCCCACCTTCGTAGGGAAGCTATATCCAACAGTTGACATTAATGAGCTGGTGGAATATGTTGCCAGTCATACATTGACATACTTACATTAATTTTAAATATCACAAAGTTATGAAAACTTTAGTTTTTGAATATAATTTTTAAGATTCATCTGATATGTTCTTATATTATAATAAGCTTGTATAATTATTTCACTTCATCGATCTGCTGTGAGTTTATTCAAAATATCTTTCCAAATTATATATGTGAATTTTGTACTCAATTACATACTTCAATAGATTTGAACGCACTATATTTCCGGTAATAGGTTTCCGGATAACAAGTCAATATTATTGTAATTGGCTTTTAATTTTGCGGAATTATTTGTACCCACTTTCTCACTAGATGGTGTTGGCGTCGATTTAGATGGCGTAGTAGTTTTGTGATCGTAATTCAAGGTCAAAATTTCATCTTGAAAACATTATTTTGCTGGCGTAGTTACAAGCAGAAGCTTTAGAAGAGTATCATTCAGCCTTTCGCCGCCTATTATTGGGCGAAAGTCTCACCTGTAAATAAGGGAATGCTGTGTAATCCCCACGCTTGTTAGGTGGATTGGCTATTGCAATGAACTAATGAAGTGTTTACGTTTGCCAGAATAGTTCTGCGGACCATTCCCCAGGTGAAAACTTTAGCTTATTTTTATGACTGCCACAGACAAGACTAAGATGGCAATAACTGTATTTTATCATGTCCTACATGCAGAAAAATATCTTTGGTTTTGTGTAAACTTCTTCATATAAAACTCAAAATCATCCGTGTACAATATTTTTACTTGGATACTTTATCCAAGTATTCGCACCACAAGGTGGGCTGGCAATTTAAAATTTGCACGAGCTACCGTTGAATGTAGGTGGCACAGCACCGTTCTGAGTGGTATTCTAATGGAGACGGTGGACTACAATATACCGATGGAGGAACAATCACAAAATTGGCTTACCATATTAATATTGTCTGCACAGGTGGCGTAGTGATTAAGATACCAACTTACTCGTACCACACCAGAGACGTGGGTTCAGTTCCTACGTAGAACAACGTGTGTGTAAACTTGTTTTCATTAATTATATGTTTGTAAAGTCATTCGTGATACAAGAATTATTGCCTTAGTTATGGATAACTTTTAAAAAAAAATATTGTTTGAACCACCGAAAACAAGGCCTTGGCACCCGCAGTCCAACCAAATGGCGATAGAGATACAACACGGTAGGTTATGGGGTACCGACTATGATGCATTCCTGCCGCGCTCAAAAGGCGGCAGTGTGTATTTAGTGCGGCGCAGGCACGCACCATAGTCAGTCCATATATGAAATAAAACATGACTTGACCAAAACTAACGAATTTATTCGGATCAATGTTCACAAAAATAATATATAATAGCTACAATAACTAATTAAATCCTAATTGACTAGATACTAGACTAGGAGACTTGAGCCTCGAACAGATATGACTAGTGTTCATAATGTCACTAACGTTAAACTACAGTAACTGGCATAAATATTGCACATAAACCATTGGTAAGAGACGAACGACTAACTCTCGCTTCGTAGACCTCTGTCCCTGTCGCACTTTACCTTTGTGACATTACACGAAGTACTGACAGTTTGGTATATATTAGGAGCTGCTAAAACAATTATGACTCTTAGTTATTAAATAAAATAAACATATTCTACAACGTTCTTTTTTTAAATTGTTGCGAGTAACAGTTTTGACTGGATACAACTGCACTCTCTCACATTTGAACAACGACTGGCAAATGTCACACAGGTAGTGTGCGACAGAGACAACGGTCGCCGAGGCCGAAATGAACCGATTGTCTCTTTCAAACGATCGACGTGCAATATTTGTTGCTGGATAATGTACGTTAATCTTATGAAAATATATACGGACATTTTCACTAAAAGAAAATACTAGAAATTGAATCACTACATATACCTCTTATCTAACGGTTGGATTATTACAAAAATATTAATAATTTATATAAAATGGTTATATCTCATAGCAATTCGAAAACAACGTATGGTAGCTCTATCATGGCAGGCAACAAGAGCACCTTGATAAGATTTTCTTGATTACTTTACCAACAATCTTTTTGTTTCTAGTGGCAGGGCAAATATCAACAACCCTTCTAGCATGGAGGTACGATCTGCCATTATTTACGAGTATAAACGAATCAGAGGATACTCGCAGCAGTTGTTTTAAAATAATTAGCTTCATTACTATACTTCATTACGTACTATTTTAGACATCGTCCTTTTAAGTATCAATAATTTATAAAAATCATGAGCCTTTTTTGTCATTTAACGCTGCTGCTATGCGTTTCTATGGCTTACTTTAAAGGCAGGTTGCCCATAGTAGGTAGGAATGTTAGACAAGACTGTCGTGTATAGTGACATGATTAGGTTAAGAGTAATTGAAAATTTTAAAAGCTAGAAGAAAGCGGAATGATATAACAAAATAATGGTAAATTATGCTTCAATGGCATAAATTCCCTCATCTATACTTATTATAATTTAGATATATGTAATTACGATTACTACACAAAAATAATACTGTACTTATATTCTAAGCCTTTTTGGCAACAATATAGCATTTAACAAAACAATACAAGAATAATGTATACAAAAATAATTTTCTTATAAATTAAATACAAAATTAGACTTCGATGATTAATTTGTGTTGGATGATATTGCCAACGATAAATGTTGCAATTTATGTGATAACCAACGTCATCGTTATTACATTTTAATCAGAACTCAACAGAGGACGGTTTCAATTTGAAATGTCTTCCAGTTTAAATTTGGAATGTCTTCATTTTGTAATAAAAATAAGAAGAAATATTTTCTAACATAATCCTACATTTTAGTTTAATGAATAGCTAATAGGGCTATTCAGATGGCAAACGGGTACAAACCATACTATGTGTGGTGAAGTAGTAGGAGTACGTTCCCAAACATGTATATAGTGACGATGGAGTTTATAAAATTACAAATATAAATGCAGTTTAATTAATTATACAAGTATTTTTAAAATATAAACCAAGGTATGGTTAGCAGACCCAATACCGTGGCGTTTGAATCGAATTCTCGAAAAGTAAACCTCGGGCGCTTCATTATACGGTGCAGATATTGTGACACAGTTGGTTTTTTCAACAGAGTGATAGAATATCTTAATATATATATATAAATTACGCGTCACGTTATTTGTTCGCGATGGACTCCTAAAGTACATAACAGATTTTAATCAAATTTGCACAGCATGTGTAGTTTGATCCAACTTAAAAGATAGGATAGCTTCCATCTCAATTTACAGTCGCAATATTATTTTATTGCAAATTATTTGTTTATTATTTGACAGTCACAATTATCTGTTATCTCCAAACGATCCTAACAGATGGCGGTATCTGTTGACTGGATTGACCACCACGTGTTACTGAGGCTACCTTAGCCACAGCAACGCGTGGCCAAGTCTGCTAGTTTTATATAATTTAATGTATTACATGTAATTTTAGCCGCAAAACTGTAAACTGACTACATATCAATTCTATATATCAACTCGACGAGTAAGCAATTTTAACAACAATACGACAAAGAGAAATAATAAATAAAATAGATAAATGCTAGTTTTTCGGTGCATAATAAATATCGCAATTAACGATATATTTTCGAACAATTTGAGCTATCAAAGAGTTACTAACTCCCTAACGCAATGATATCAGTCGAATCCATGGTTGTTCGATTGTAATTTGTATTAGTAACATGTATATTTGTGAAATCCTCCATAACAAATTGGGATATTTTTAATACTCACTAAAAAGGGACAAGTATTTTTCTAATATTCTAATAATACACTTTTCTATTTGTGCTTTTTAATTATTTGGCTCGATAATACAACGTCTATATCTAAGTTCACTTAAAATATTCTGGAAGTTTTGGTACACAACACAAGTTCAACATTACTATTCACTAATAAATATAATACGTGGAAGTCAATATTAATGGCAGTGAAAAATGGAAGTTCATTACAAATATATAAACTATTATAATACCATGTTATGCTAGAGTTGTTCATATTCTATTGCTTTGTTTGTAAACATTGACGTTAGCTAGCCAAGTTTGCCCAAGCTAACTTTATGGCTGAATACTCAATATTTACTTGAAATAACAAGTGGGTATTGAGTTTCTAAGACTAATGAAGGCAGAACCAAACGGAGTTATATATGAATCGCAAAAATAGAAGACTTGTGGTGTTCCTAAATATGGATATGAATATAAGCAAAGACAAAGAATCACCAAACAAATGAACGCACTTTAAACGCAACAATGCTATTTCTACATAACCGGGACAATGAATAAAAACATCATTGTAAACTGACCCTTTTTCCACGATGGAAAGGAGGCGTTTCCCTCCATAATCCGACATGTTCTTCGTATATTGATCGAACCATCTGTACCCGTCGGTGACTTAGAGAAATATCTTTCTTTCTAGATATATAGATTGCCTTAGGTGTTACTTAAATTTTAAGTGTCATTATTGAAATAAGGGACTAAATATCTACATTATATAAATATTGGCGAGTGGATAGTAATAAAGAAAGTGGAAGAATTGTTCAGACTACTTCTGGATATGGTGACGTTAAGAAAGCTTACTCCAGTAGGTGGCTGGTGGATGATGATGTATAAATACAGGTCCTAGCCGATTCTGAAACAAAACATAACCATAATAAGAAATGAAAAAATGTTTCTTGTTTATAAACGTATATCTCTATATTAATTATATATAAACTTACATTTTAGCAGATTTTTTGTTAAGCTTTTGATAAAGCGAGCCTTTGGCGAGCCCGGCAGGGCCTTTAGCCAAGCCTGATGGACCACGGGCCATTGAGAATGGTCTACTTCGATGCTCAGGACCTTCTGGTTTCACGGACTGCCCGTTGCGCAGTTCAGGATTGGGACCCGACCAAGGCATATAGTCCTCACTATAAATATAAATGTAATCATAATAGGGCACATAAAAAAACGAAAAATAAAAAGAGAACCCACAGAGTAATGAAAATAATATGATTTTTGTATAATTAGTTTTATATAAGTGGTCTGCGGCAAATTAGAAAATGGCTACCAGTTTCATCTAATGTTTTATAAATATCCTTTTCGTTACTGCTCATGTCCACAAGCAGATCTAATACGGACTGAGTAGTATAAGTATATTCTCAAGACTCAAAACGTGTGTTAAGACTAATAATAACACTTGCTAAGATATCTAAAGGCAATCTTTGTAAATCAATAGCAAGTGAGTTGTTATAAAATATATAAATCCATTACCGACGTCCACTATTGAACTATGGACCTACTCAAATGCAATGTGGGGATGCTATAAGCGCCACGCTTGGCAAGCGAGCTGGCGTTAGCAACTGGTGTTGTAAGTTTCCCAGAAAAGTGCTGTGATTCTCCTGATGATGTCTTAGTCAATTTTTGCAATTCCCATGGCAATGTAAGGGAGGTTAGTGACACCTTATATAATGTAACTTGTCCCCGTACGTGCCATTATAAATTTAAAACTGTCAAATTTTGTTATTGCCCCTCGAATATATAACCGGCTAGGCATAAAAACGGTTCTTTACTCTTAGAAAAAGTTCAATTATTTCCACGTGGAATAAGATTAAAAATAAAATTTACAAATTTGCCGCAACTGATGTAAAACACTATTAAGAGATGGAATCATATTATTTGACTACAAGAGAAGGAAAACTTGAAAAATGCAAGTTCCTTTGTATTATGAGGTCAAAGCTCAAGAAAGCACAATATGAAACTATTTGTGTTCATGATACGATTTCACACTTTAACTACTGAAATTGTATATTTAGCGTAATTTTATAGTTCTCGTTGTACAAAGAAGTAACTCAGGGATAGTCTGAAATAACGTCGCGGTCTGCTATGTTTAAACATTGCAACATTAATGCCAGAATTAAAAATAAACGGAAATAAGGATATTCCTTTATATAGGCAGAAAATGGATAACGCAAGAAAATTCGGCGTGAGAACTAGAAAAACACAAACCAATAACCTTGGTCAAACGTATACACATGATTGCAAACAATAAATCTGAAATTTTAAAAACCATTAAGTTTTTTACATAATTAACGTTGCGGATGACTTTCTTGTATAATAATCTAATGTTGAAACTCGTAAAACTAATTTAAAATAAAAATAACATGGTAAATAGTAATTATTATTGACGATCTTACAATATCACCTCATCACGTTTTATACAGTAGTGCTTGACAACTTCCAATTTACGAATACCCAAATAATCGGTAAAAATATTAGAATAAGATAATTAATCGAATATAGATTTCGACAATTTCATTGATAAGGAAATAATAATTAATGTTCGGAACGATGATAATTCAAGTAATAGTAGTGATTCTGAATAAATAGCTATGTTCAAATCCAGTTTTTGTTTTTACTTAACCTAATCCTACTAAATATGATGAATAGATTTTATGCTGAAATAATTAAATTTGTTTAGTGTTAATTTGGCACATAATCTATTCATTTCTTAATTAATAATATTATTATAGATTATTAATTAAAGAGAATCAATATCGAATTCTCACTAAAATCGGATATTTTCGATAGCGATTATTTGGTTCATATACCTAGACGTCTTACTCCGACAGCTGTCAAAGTGCACTTCTTAGATTAGATAGACTATAGTGAACAATATTTCATTGCATAGGCGTAGGAAGCGGTGAGTTTAAGTATGACCTTAATGTCAACTGGTTGGATCACCACGTAGGACAAATATTTGTGCGATCCGCAAACTATTGTTCAGAGTCTGGCTGTACTTTAAACCGTCAACTATGTGCTTGTAAATTTGCTCCTAAACGAATAAGATAATGTTAACGAACGGTTATACTCACAGTAACAAACTATCTTTGGGGCCCTGACGTAGCGATGTATTGACACCTTCAGTTGGCACACTATACTGAGACTTGAATTTCGTATCCGCTGTACTGCTTGACTTCAAAATAGGCCTGCGATATTGCAACCGAAAACATCTCAAATAAAAGAAATATTAGTTGAAACCATTGTTCTAGTAAAATTTCCACAATAACAAGCATGCAATACTAATGTTAATAAAATAAAAATTAACAGAAATAATCACCTAAAAATTGTGCTAACATTATTGAGTTATTTGTATGACCACTAAGGACGCTAAATAATAAAAAGATGGTCATGAATGTGATGATATCTTACTATCGGCAGATAATGATAAATCTATTTAATATTTATGGTATTGATTTTTGTCATAAATTCTAACATTTCTAAACCAATGTTTATATATACTAATCATTATTTCTAACAAATCTGTTAAACTATTGAAACAACTATAGTTTTTGAATGAAATAAATATACAATAAGTAATTTATTTTTATTTTACAACACTTACTATTAAAAAATAACACAACCATAAATCATAGAAACCACACACAGACACTCATATATATATATATATATATACAAATAATATAATTATATTACATATATTGAAACACATACATACATAATGATAATTAATTTACAAGGTAAAAAACAGAATATTAATGCATACATATAAAATCACTAGTCGTTAAAACGAATAAAATATATTTATTGGTAAGCATGACGGTTTAAATCGACGCGGAACTAAGCTGAGTTACAATTATGTAGATAACTATTTCGTATCTAATCATAGATAAAAATACTATATTCATTTTATCGGTGACATGAACATGATTCCCTTTCAGATAGAATTATAAATCAATAGCAGACAACACGACAGTCTGCTGGAAACAAAGTTGGCAAATATATATATATATATATATATATATATATAATATCCAACTGAAGTACCGCTATTGTCCACAAGTCAATTAGTTTAAATATTTTTGTTGTCTACATCTTTTCTGTCCTTAAGAGATTAATAGTTATATTTTAACAAATATATATATATATTATTATATAAAATGAAGATAGATCAAGAATAAAGAGATTTTATTTAATTTCGCTAGCTTTGAGCCCTGTTTTACTTCATAAACGCAAAAGTGAATACGACATATAAACGGCATAATGATAATAACGACTTTGTTTATGCAGATTCTAAAAAAAATCAACATTATGGCGAAAATTTGTAATTTTTCATAAAATGAAAAACTAAGAAAGACAACTAGCTTTTTCAACCGTGTATATGTATTTTATTTTCAATTAAGTCCGAAATTAAGAGAAAAGAAGAAAAATATATTCGAGACAGATAAGATTTTAATCATGTATAGGCGTTCTCAATTGTCTCCTGGCTTCCTATCCTTCCAATAAATAAATTGTTACTGCGGTGTTAATTATATACAATTTGTATATTTACAAATATTAAATTATTATATTTAAGCTTTCAACTAACTAAGGATATACCATGCGTATCTATATTATATAATTAAACTCATACACTAATTAAAAAAATAAATTAATTAGAAAAACACCATATCATTGAGACATTTCACCACAAACAATATATAATATGTGATTATCACAGTTAGGTTATAAGGCAGGAATGTATGCTGGGTACTATCTGTATTATCTATATAAAAAGTTTATTAATCTTAATATTTAACAAAGACGAATAATAAAATAAAAGCTCATATTAAATTAATATAATAACTTTTTAATATATCAATATACACATTTTATAAAACTATATCGAATCACGTGTCCAAGTTTCTATTAAAAAAAAATTTATCTTGTTAATTTTACATTTGAGGTCTCAGCTAAAAATCTTCAGATAATTTAATTGTTCAATAAACATTAAAAATATAAAACCGTCTCCCTTATTTTAGAAACAACTACATAAATTTTCCGTTTCCTCTGGGAAGACTTAACAAATTTGTGATGACATTTTAATTACATAGATTCAAATACAAATTATTATTCCATGTTGAGCTAATTTGCGTTAGTTATTTGTTTATTTGTAAAGTCCTCCGTGGCTGAAGATTTATTCAGTAATGTATAACTTAGTAATGATTAATAAAAAAATGCAGCCTGAACAGTCTTATTAAATAAGACACAATAATGATAAAAACAGAAATTCATTAGTGCTAAGTCAGCACTAACAAATAATTGTGCCGAGTCTGATTACACTTTGTGACCGTTTACTGTATATTTGTAAAGTCTTCACAACAAAACTTTTTACTAAAATGTGAATATTTGTGTTCTATATTTCGTAAATCGTCTCGTTAAGAATAAATTTCTTAGCACGAGTTGTGGATAATTTAGGAGTCAGCTTTATTCATAAAAGACAATTGTATGCCTGTAAGAGCATACGAAATAAATTCAGATATCAAATTGAGATTCTAATTCAAAATGTAATCTTATCTATGATTACTATGTATATTGTTTCAATTTCACTAATCTCCATTAAGTTTCTAATTAAGTTACAGAGTCATGTCATTATTTTTAAATAAAAATATTTAGTAAACACAATAGTACCCAGCATGTGTACATGCAAACATGAACATACTTCAAGTGCTCAGTCCAAGTCTTGAGGCGACGGGATGTTGGCGGCACGGGCGGCGGGGAGGGTGCTCGCTCCGATTGGACACTGCCCGATACGAATTATATGCCGGTATTTATGAATATATTTGTTTATAATTATAATCACACGAAATTTATATTGGAAAAAGTTTTGTTTTCTCAAAATACTAGCTCAAATCTTTGTGGTGACGAAGTAAGAGTAAAAAGCCTCTTTCTTACACGCGGGTATGGTAAAAGACTAAAGAAATAATATGCAGATGGCACTTTATACTAACCAATCTGACCCACGTAGTATAGTAGGTCAAATGCTCTCCTACTGTGGAGGAGGCTGTAACGCGATAAATTGGATATGCCAACTTACCAGCAGCAGTGAGACGATTGTGCTGATTTACCTTAATATGTTTCGCTTTATCGCTCTCATATTTAGTAATTTTAAGTCAATGAATGTCGTTAAGCATAAAATTAAAACTACTACATGACAATATCAAGCACTGGCTATTACATCCATACCAAAATGATGAAGAGAAAAAAGGACGAAAAATTCGCTTATAAATCCAAAGTGATAAAACACTATTTTTAGTAAATCGGTAAGGTGGTCTCGCGAAAATATACTCTAGACTGCTGGTATTCTTTTACTAAACGTCACTGCCACGACGAATTACTGTTGCAAAGCATTGAGTTAAACTGAAGTCACATTAAAGAAGTTTTTACTTCAAAAACCTTGATAATTTTATAGTCTAACCTAATACCATGCATCATCATTCTCCTACTCTTATCCCAATTACTTGGGGTCGATACAATATGTACTCTTCTTCCATAGTACATATTGTAAAAGTTATTGGCAATAGTTTTATGACCGGCCACCTGACAGACGTCAACCCTCCTTGGGCATGTAATTGTTAACCAAAGCCATCAGATGGAATTGGCCCAGGTCGTTATAACGCTCTTAATCGTCTTTTACGACATCCACGAGCAAAGTAAGGGTTGGTAGTATTCGAAGCCTAGCTAAAACACAGACAACCAGGATATCATGAATAATGGAAGCGAAATTGACATACTATGTCATACTCATCAGATGCCATAGTATACGATATCATTTAGAATTCAGTCTAAGGCAGTGGCATCATCTACTTACACAACATTTGTCTTACGTGTTTTAGAAATATATAGACGTGGTGAATTGTATACTTTTTCTATCGTTACACAGAAAATACAAGCATTACAGTGCCCTAAAGGAAAAATACTATACAATCTTTTTCGTTAATCAAAACCTTTTTATTATTATTATTGTAAATTAACATACAAAATGCGATAAGACTCATCTTTTCAATATATTAATAAATATGACATGGAAATTTGAGCAGGCATTTTGAGAAATTCGTATAATATCAGTCGTATAGATGCTGAATGCAATATATACCTACCTACATTCATACATTTAGGAATACAAACATTCATGTTATCGGCCAATACCATATGTTAGGAAAAACTAGTTTTGCCAAAGACTAAACCAGTCAGTTTTAGTTCCTTCCATTTTGTCCTTATTACTATGAAAACTATACTATTACAATTTATAATGGATATTCGAAACGCTAGAAAACGTAACCATAAGGTTTCCATAGTTTTATTATAAAGTTATGAAATAAAACTATTTTTTTCTTCTGATTTTAGAGGGGATTTATCTACTGAAGATATATGAAAAATATGAGTAAATATTAATAATTGATTAAGTAAAATATTACTGGGGAATAAGTTCGATCTCCACTCATTGGCTTAACAAACAAAACGAAACATATTTCATCAAATAAAATATCTTTTAACTATATAGTTGTGGAGAAAAATATATCCATGGCTATAAATAAATTAATTAATATAAAATAAATATTATTTACCTATATTAAAAAATAATGAAAACTATTTTTTATATGTTTTATTTTTTTATTATAAGTAGATTGGTGACAGTCAAAGTCAAGACTTCGGATCTTACACTGTAGTGTGTAGATATGTAACCTCTGTATTCGAAATGTCATTATTATATTATAAAAAACAACACTTTATTTCATAATTAAACTAATATTGGTTTAATATATAAAACTAGGTTTAATATATAAAACTAGGGGGGCATAGTTCGGAGCGTGCTCGTCGCGTCCCCTGCCAGTCTAGTTATACTGCTAATCCGGCTTAAATAATGTGTACCGCAGTGCGGGTTAGGGCGTCCCCCGGAGGCGACGCGTACCGACCCGCCCACGTCGGTACGAATATCGGCAGATGCGGCGATGGGGGCCGCCACCCATCACACCTTGCCCAGTCAGGCGAGTCGAGGAGAGCAGAGTGCCGGGTGGGCACGTGGAATGTAAGAGGATGTGTGCAAGGTAAGTTGCACGAGCTGATAACCGTCATGGCGAACAAACAGCTAAACGTGCTCTGTGTAACAGAGACCAAGCGAAGGGGCAGCGACGTCTGCGATCTTCCTGGTGGCGGGATGGCTCTGTGGTCTGGTGTACCACAGAGCGATCGAGCCAGCATGGGGGTAGGAGTGCTGTTGTCCTCTCGCTTGGCCTCAGGTGTGAAGGATTACGGAATGTATGATCCCAGACTTCTTTGGGTCCGTATAAAACTAGGTATCACCAAGGTATTCATGGTTGTAGCATATGCTCCCGTGGGATCCTCGGTGGCATCAGACCTAGAGAAGTTTTGGGATAATGTTAGGGAGGTTCTGGATATGGCAGAAACCAGTGAACGCGTGATTGTATGCGGAGATTTGAACGGATGGGTGGGGACCAAGCGTCCCGACTATGAGGACGTACTTGGTCCATTTGGTGATAAGAGAGTGTATGACGCAGGTAGGCTCATAGCGGATGTATGCATGGAGAGAAACCTTATCGTGTCAAACACATTTTTCCAACATAAGGACATCCATATGTATACATGGAGAAGGAATGAACAGAAAAGTATAATAGATTTAATTTTGGTAGACAGTCGCCTCCGAAGCAAAATATTGGACGCAAGAGCCTACAGGGGCCCCACAGTCGATACGGACCACTATCTCGTTATTGCGAGATTTAGTGGTCTGTTCAGAAAGTGGAGGCACTGGCGAGAGCGTGTCCACTTTGGAGGGCTTGAAAGAATAAAGGTTGAAAGGTTGCAAGAAGAGTGTGTAAAAGAACGGCTGACGATGGCCAGCCAGCCGCAATCGGACATTGAAGAATGCTGGAGAATATTGAAAGAGAGTATGGTAGATACAGCGAAAGAAGTATGTGGAAGTTCAAAGAAGCATAGAAAAACAAATGGTGATGCATGGTGGGATGCGGAAGTGGCAGCTTCCATAGAGCAAAAGGAGAAAGCGTGGCTGGACTATGTCTCTTCTTTGAATCTGAATGACAGTATGACTGAACAGAAGAAAGAAATATATCGGCAATGTAAGAATGACACCAAGGCCTTAGTGAAAGAGAAACGTGATGGAGCAAATATGAGTGCAGAAAATAGGCTGACTAAAAACTTCGAGGGTAACACCAAACTGTTTTGGAGGGAGTTTGGCAGCAAAAGTGTACGGTAAAATTATTGAAAGAAGAATGAGGATGGTGTCCGATGGTTTGGTGTGTGAGACACAAGGAGGTTTCAGGAGTGGAAGGGGATGCATGGATCAAGTGTTTTCTCTGCGCAACACTGTGGAGAAGCATCTGGCTCTAGGTCAGAGGGTTTTCTGCAGTTTTGTGGATCTGGAGAGAGCATTTGACACGGTTGTACGAAAGGAACTTTGGGACATTATACCGGAGTATGGTATTAACGGTAAACTGCTACAGGCTGTGCAGTCCAGTTACATGGGCTGTAGAGCCTGTGGGCGGCTGGATGATGGAATGTCGTCTTGGTTTGACGTTAATATCGGCGTTAAGCAGGGGTGCGTTCTGTCAGTACATACATACATACATATCATCACGCCATATCCCTTGCAGGGTAGGCAGAGAGAACAGAGTGCCAGAGAACTCTATCTCTGCATACTTCACTCGCTTCCTCAACATTCATAATTCTCTTCATACACGCTCGCCGGTTTCGGAGACTCTTGACTCCACCTTCCTTCAGTACATGACCGATCTGGTCTAGGTAGGTTAGTCTCGGTCTCCCTCGGTACCTACATCCTTCCACTTTCGCATTGTATATCTTCTTAACCAGGCGTTCGTTCGGCATTCTTTCCACATGTCCAAACCATCGGAGCATTCCCTTTCGCATCTTTACACCAATACTCTCTTTCATACCTACTCGCTCTCTTACGTCGTCGTTACGAATGCGGTCGGTCAGCCTAACTCCACAGATTTTCCGCAGAGATCGCATTTCGACCGCATTAATTTTACTATCATACTCTTTTCTGCATACCCAACTCTCGCTTCCATACAGTAATGTTGGGACAAGCACTGCGTTATGTATTGCTACACGTGCCTTCTGGCTGAGGTGGTGGCTGCCGAGAAGTTGCCCCAACGCTCCGTTCACTCTATTTCCCGCATTCACTCTTCGCTCTATATCAGTGGTGTACCTTCCATCTCGGCTAAATCCACATCCAAGATATACAAATTCATCCACTTGCTCTAGTACATCATTACCTATTGTTACTCTTACATCTGTTCTGGTTTTATCTCTTTCAAAGACCATTATTTTGGTTTTGCTCACATTCACACGTAGACCCCTTTTCTTACAATCTTCTGTCATTGTGTCGACTAGGGTCTGCAGGTCAGTCGCTGACTGTGCCAGCAGGACTGCATCATCTGCATAAAGCAGAGCAGTGACCACTGAGTCGCCCATCTGGACTCCCACATTCATATCGTTCAACCTTTGGAGACATTTATCCAGATATATGATAAACAGCCTGGCTGACAGAACGCACCCCTGCTTAACGCCGATATTGACGTCAAACCAAGGCGACATTCCATCATCCAGCCGCACACAGGCTCTACAGCCCATGTAACTGGACTGCACAGCCTGTAGCAGTTTACCGTTAATACCATACTCCGGTAAAATGTCCCAAAGTTCCTTTCGTACAACCGTGTCAAATGCTCTCTCCAGATCCACAAAACTGCAGAAAACCCTCTGACCTAGAGCCAGATGCTTCTCCACAATGTTGCGCAGAGAGAACACTTGATCCATGCATCCCCTTCCACTCCTGAAACCTCCTTGTGTCTCACACAGTAAACCATCGGACACCATCCTCATTCTCCTTTCAATAATTTTTCCATACACTTTTGCTGCCAAACTGGTCAAGCTTATGGCTCTGTAATTTGCGCAGTCATAACGTGAACCCTTGTTTTTAAACAAAGGCACGATGACTGCGCTATTCCAGTCCCCGGGAACCATTCCCGAGCTCCAACATAAATTGAGGAGCAACAGGAACGCCTCCCAGACACAAGAGCCACCGAGCTTGATCATCTCGGCAGACACCATATCAATGCCCGCTGCCTTACCATTTTTCAAACTTCTTATCGCCCATTCAACTTCATCCATACTGATGCCATCGGAGGACGCCGTTGTCGAATGTTGATCTACTAAACCACATCCAACACCGGCGCCAACCGTAGCATCCGCATACATATCGCCAAAATATTCACTCCATCGGCTTAACACGTCTTGTGTTTGTGTAAGAATGTCTCCACCTTTAGACCTTATTTTATTCATTCTGAAGGCTGACCAACCACCCCGAGACTTCTTCACCTCCCTCCAAAAGAGTTTGGTGTTACCCTCGAAGTTTTTAGTCAGCCTATCTTCTGCACTCATACTTGCTCTATCACGTTTCTCTTTCACTAAGGCCTTGGTGTCATTCTTACATTGCCGATATATTTCTTTCTTCTGTTCAGTCATACTGTCATTCAGATTCAAAGAAGAGACATAGTCCAGCCACGCTTTCTTCTTTTGCTCTACGGAAGCTGCCACTTCCGCATCCCACCATGCATCACCATTTGTTTTCCTATGCTTCTTTGAACTTCCACATACTTCTTTCGCTGTATCTACCATACTCTCTTTCAATACTCTCCAGCATTCTTCAATTATTCAATAATTCTTCTTCTGTCAGCCTGGCTGTTTATCATATATCTGGATAAACGTATCTAAAGGTTGAACGATATGAATGTGGGAGTCCAGATGGGCGATGCAGACCCTAGTCAACACAATGGCAGAAGATTGTAAGAAAAGGGGTCAACGCGTGAATGTGAGCAAAACCAAAATAATGGTCTTTGAAAGAAATGAAGCCAGAACAGATGTAAGAGTTAAAATAGGTAATGATATACTAGAGCAAGTGGATGAACTTGTATATCTTGGATGTGGATTTAGCCGAGATGGAAGGTACACCACTGATATAGAGCGAAGAGTGAATGCGGGAAATAGAGTGAACGGAGCGTTGGGGCAACTTCTCGGCTGCCACCACCTCAGCCAGAAGGCACGTGTAGCAATACATAACGCAGTGCTTGTCCCAACATTACTGTATGGAAGCGAGAGTTGGGTATGCAGAAAAGAGTATGAAAGTAAAATTAATGCGGTCGAAATGCGATCTCTGCGGCAAATCTGTGGAGTTAGGCTGACCGACCGCATTCGTAACGACGACGTAAGAGAGCGAGTAGGTATGAAAGAGAGTATTGGTGTAAAGATGCGAAAGGCCATGCTCCGATGGTTCGGACATGTGGAAAGAATGCCGAACGAACGTCTGGTTAAGAAGATATACAATGCGAAAGTGGAAGGATGTAGGTACCGAGGGACACCGAGACTAACCTACCTAGACCAGATCGGTCATGTACTAAAGGAAGGTGGAGTCAAGAGTCTCCGAAACCGGCGAGCGTGTATGAAGAGAATTATGAATGTTGAGGAAGCGAGTGAAGTATGCAGAGATAGAGTTCTCTGGCACTCTGTTCTCTCTGCCTACCCTGCAAGGGATATGGCGTGATGATATGTATGTATGTATATAAAACTGGACATAAAATTACAAAGAGATTTGGTGAAAAAAATAAGGTACGGCCGAAAACATAAATTATAAAACACATATGTCTATAGGTACAATATTTCACGATAAAATTAACATAAACAATGAAACACAAATAAACTGCATCCATCAAACACAAATAAATTATGTATATGTATACAATGTTGCCAAAATATCACTAAATAACAATACACCGATATATTTAAAGCGATTATATTATTGTATTATATAATGTTATGTATGTAGTGATTTTGAAATCATCAATTTTGATTAATATGTGGCATAATAAGTTTATGAAATAGATAAACTCACCGTGAAAGCTATATAAAGTTATCTTAATATTTCTATCTGACAAGATAGATGAAAACTCATAGAAGAACGGTGTAATCGACATAAAAAGATTATCAAGTGACAATAGGCCGGTAACATCGGCCGTTCAAGCGACTATGATTTCAGGAAGTTTTTCGAGAATAGAGCAATAGCCACTTAGAACGCTCATGTGCAAGGCATGCAAACGTTCCATACTATTTACGTTTATAGTAATTTTTTTATGCTACCGTTGCTTTACAAATAGTAATTTTTAATCAAAGTTAACGTCGGCTCTATTAGGTAGTTGTAAATAAGTTATCATATTTTTTTTTTGTGCTCATTTCAATTCATCTCAGCTAATATATGCCCCTACTGTGCTTAAGCTTACTCCACTATAGAAGGGAAATTGAAGTAGAACAGCACGCCGGCCAGATGTGTTAATATAGCGATTCATTTCAAATTCTTTGTCTCTTATATCCATTATATCCCTTAGTTGTATTTCACGATACCGACGTACGAGAAATGGGTGTGAATTGTATTCTTACTCTGTGACCGCAAAGAAAACGTCTTCTTCTATATGAGAGAAATTGACGGTAGGTCAATTTCTCTTGCACTCGTACTGTACGATTTGTTTTATATAGGATTTTAATTAGAATTTTCTTTCTATTTTAGTGACTTTATTTGTTGGCATATCAACAGATAACATAATAGTTTTTAATATACTCTATACTTATACATAGTTATGATGTGTGGTAGTGGCTACGAATATTACAAACCCTTAATTTGCTCGTGGATGCCGTAAAAGACGACTAAGAGCCTTGTAACGACCTGGGCCAACTCCATCTGATGCCGTTTGGTCAACAATTACATTCCTAAGGAGGGTTGACGTCTGACAGGTGGCCGGTCATAAAACTATTGCCAATAACTTTTATAATATGTACTATGAATGAAGAGTACATATTGTATCGACCCCAAGTAATTGGGATAAAAGTAGGAGAATGGTGATGATGAGTTTTTAATAAAACTGTACAATTTCTCTTATTCCAGTGATCACCCAGAAAGTACATCAATTCATATCACCCTATAGACCTCAACTGTTCATTATTGACATTCTCGATGGATATAATCACCACAATACTTGATGATCATAGTTTATGTAATAAGTTTGACAAGAGAATTCTGCTATCATCTTTACTAGTGATACCTCAGTCGAATTTACGACTCCCAATGGCTCTATAAGAGGTCTGAAACATTATCTCCTTAATCTCTTTCAATAATACGTTATACGATAATTTATAAGAATTCAAAACCAACTACATGGATATTGTGTTATTTATAATTTCATATAAATATGTATTTATGTGTAAATATGGTATATATATAAATGTACAGAAATGATTAATGTTGATATTCAAGCAACACCAGTGTGAGAAGCTAAGAAGCGTAAGGTCTCAGGTTCGACGTGTGTTTGTGTGATTCGAAATATTTTCAATAGATCCTACTGTAGATTGTAAATTTAACAGAATTTATACATTCAATTATAAGTGAGATGGCATATATATAAACGCGAAAATCAATTAAATGAAGTTATTTGATCGATATTTTAGTTGAATTATTCTTTTTTGGTTTAGTTTAAAAATAGCTTACAAGGAGACCATCAAACGTGTGGGTCGGGGATTGCCATGATTTTTGGTAGGGTGGTAGAGGGGCCCGAGGGTATCACAACTACCAGATCTAATATAATTATGATCTTGTAATATTTTTTAAGTTATGTTGAGTGATATACGTGAAATGCAATATACATATGTGATTGTATTGGAGGATACTGTCTTACCGTGATACAGTTTTCACTAGTACGGAGGACAGTGCGAATCTAGTGTCGCCAAGTATTTTGTATCACACAAACTATGCAAATCATGTGAGTAAATGTTTATTTTGTTATCGCTAAGGTATGTAATGAATTGTAATATGTTGAATAAATAAATAAATAAAAATATCTGATAGTTGTGTTAACTGGGCCGCCCTCTGTAAAAAGATATTAGGGGTCAAAGTTGGATGGCTATATTTGTGTAATAGAGAAATTCTCACTCGAATCGCTAGCTGGCGGTAGCCTCGTGGTAGCGTGCTCGCCTGCGGAATCTATGGTCTTGGGTTCGAGACCCGACGACTTTTTTTTTTTAATTAATCACAATATTGTGTAAAATTTGCTTTTCTTTTTCATAATTTTACGCAGAATTATATATTATTTTGCTTTTTTTCATGATCTCCTGAGGGTCTCCTTGTTAGTGGTTAAAAGTAAACTAAACAAAAAATGAATACACTGTGCCTGAGTAGCTAATTTTTGAAATGAAACTTTTCATGCTTTGACTTTGAAATTCTAATATGCCTTTTTGTGTAACAAATACGCGTCAGATAGCGATTTTTTGTTCTAAAGCAGGTTAAATATTATGAGATAAATTAAAATAATATACTATAAAACTGTATATCTGTATTTTAGAGGTAATCCGAGATTTAAAATGCGGCACAGTGCAACTGAAACCTAAGCGAGGATGGATCACTAGTTTTTTGTCACTAGTTTAAATATATTTTATTTTTCTACTGCCTGTGGTGGCAAACGAGCAAGCAGCACACCTGATGCATTTCCCTGCAATACTAGAGTTTCACTATCTTTAAGATATATTTTTAATTGTTTTATAAAACGACATTTAATAGATTTTCGCATTAAAACCATCAATAATATAAATATACTATTTTAGATCTGATGATATATATTAGCATCTTGGCTGATGTATGAGCATGATGGAGTGGAGGAAGTGTTGAGAAGTGTTTCAGTACACCATAACAGCACTGAAGTGGTAAGAAACACAACATGCTGGACAGGATGTGTCCTCCTTTATAGTCCATTATACATCGTACTATACAGGGTGGAAGTGGACCACTCCCGATATCAAAGACAGGTGACCGTACTAGTCCTGCTTGTAATGATAGGCTAGAAAAAAAATCGAATCAGAAGAACAAAAATTTATTTTTCATCGGATTCGATTTTTTTGTTAGCCTATCATTACAAGCAGGACTAGTACGGTCACCTGTCTTTATTTTCGGGAGCGGTCCACTTCCACCCTGTATAGAATGTTTGATATATTAAAATACAACTGTCATTACTGTCATCAAACGATTAAGACAGACAACATTCCTGCAACAGACCAATACGTCTGGTCAGATTAATTGCTCTCATGTATATAGGACTCAAAAGAAGAAGATATGCATAAGAATATAAACTAATAGTTTTGCCATGTTTAAAGTTCTTGTTATATATAATAGTCAAGACAGATAGCCAATCTGTCTGTTCACCCAAGATATATGGATTGAGAAGAAAATTATTCAGATCCTGAGTCCAGTATTAATAAACTCAATATTGCAGTAAATGTTACGCTATATGTTTATTTAAGATCGTACTCAAGATTGATATTCTATTAGTACCGTCATGAGTAGGTGATTATAATTGAGCATGCATCTCACCCCTTTTTCAGTTCAACAATCGGTCGTCGTGTTTCCTTAACTTCAACCTTTGTAATTTTGGGTGTTGATTCTTCTTGCAGTACAGCATTCAGCATCTGAGCCGCACGATCTTCATTAAAGTCAACACTCTCGAGAGCAATTGAGATAACCCGTTCCGCTATTGAGCTATATTTTTTCTGTAGCATCTCTTTTACTGAAAATATAGGATAAAACTATTTTTAAGGGTTTCATTGTGTTTTATTTGATTTTGACATCTTGAATACAGTGTTCATAGTCAAAGTGGGATGGTCAGCTAGTTCTAATAGCAACGTGTAATATTCTTGTAAAAATTAGAAAACAATGTCGAAGTTAACAATAGATCAGAAGTTGACTAATTAATTTAAAAGGGCATAAATAGTATACATTTTAAATAATATAAATAAATAGTATACATATAGGCTGTTGACAGTTCTCTGTCTACAGCCGCGGGCTGGTCCGTCCGGAGTAGTACCACACTGAGCAGAAGATCGACGTCTGAGTAATAGCAATGTGGTATTGCGCTTCGTTCGGTGAGCGAGAGAGCCGGAAGCCCAACTGAGTGGGTTTGGGGTTTGTATTGGTAGGCGGCGGCCTAGCCTAGCCCAAGGGCTAAGCTAGACCGCCTTTGCAATATCAAGGTATGGCAAAGGTCCAGGGTTAGCATTGTCACTTACCACCACGTGTACTGCATTTTTCTATGGGACTAATCCCACCACACATTCCCACCATTGTAACTCCTGTAAGCCAGGATCCACAATGGTCACTATAAATGACAACAAGGTTTGACCCTCAGGCAGTCCCGGGATAGGATTTTAATTGTCTTGGGACCCGCAACAAATTTAATTAGAAAAGGTTAAAGAGGAGGAGTTGGCAAGAGTGATTCCACTTCCCTCCTAGGCAAAGCGGGAGGCAGGAAAACAAAATGACTGGCCAATAATTAAAGAGGTGTACACGGCTACGATAAGCGCAGCCGTACGGCACCAAGGATACGGAAGAGCTTAACGGGGCCTATATGTGAGCGTTAAGATTGATTGCTACAGTAGGTCGTGTACTGCATGTTCGTTTGCCACCATAAGCAATTTAAAAGAAGTTGTAATCATCATCATCATCACCAGCTCACATATATCCCACTGTTGGGCTTGGACCTCCTTCATAAGGGAAGTGAAATTGACCTACTATATAACATGCTGGTCAGAAGTGTTGGTATATAGTTTTATTTTGAGTTTTCCTTCGATTGCACAGATGCTATATGTATATTATATCCCTTAACCGTCTTTTACGATACCTACGAGTAAGATAGGGGTTGGTAAATTGAATTCTTACTTCGTGAACAGACGGAAAATTTAATACAAAAATAATAGAAAAATAACAAGAAATATATGTTCTAAATTTATTTAAGAATGTTATATGTATAAATAACTATTGTTTATATAATACTTGCGACTCATTTAGATATCAAATCTTTTATTCATGGAGATCGATAACCACGCAATAATTATTATAACATTGAACTTGATTCACATTTATGTATTCAGTGAGATACTAAGAAAATTTTTCGGTGTAGTGACGACGTAAAAATACAATACACCACACCCTATCTTACCCTTGGGTGATCGTAAATGACGACTAAGGAATATAAAACGCATATAACACCTATTCAAGAGAAGGGAAACTCGAAACAAAATCATATACCAACACATCTGATCAGCGTGATATAGCAGGTCAATTGCCTTCCCTTTATGGAGGAGGGATTTTGTAAATAGATTTATTATTATTCAAAACTGATCCATATTAAATTTAGTGTGATGTCACTAATAATAGTTTTTTTTTAAAGACATTTTACTTGATATTCATATTATGGGGGTTTAAAGGTAAAATGTAACCCATCATCTTGAAACGGTGACCATATTGATATTATTATGATATTAAGTTTTGAATAGCCAGAAGGCACGTGTAGCAATACATGACGCAGTGCTTGTCCCAACATTACTATATGGAAGCGAGAGTTGGGTATGCAGAAAAGAGCATGAAAGTAAAATTAATGCGGTCGAAATGCGATCTCTACGGAAAATCTGTGGAGTTAGGCTGATCGGTCGCATTCGTAACGACAACGTAAGAGACCGAGTAGGTATGAAAGAGAGTATTGGTGTAAAGATGCGAAAGGGAATGCTCCGATGGTTCAGACATGTGGAAAGAATGCCGAACGAACATCTGGTTAAGAAGATATACAATACGAAAGTGGAAGGATTGTAGTTACCGGGGGAGACCGAGACTCACCTACCTAGACCAGATTGGTCACGTACTGAAGGAAGGTGGAGTCCAGAGTCTCCAAAACCGGCGAGCGTATATGAAGAGAATTATGAATGTTGAGGAAGCGAGTGAAGTATGCAAGGATAGAGTTCTCTGACACTCTGTTCTCTCTGCCTACCCTGCAAGGGATATGGCGTGATGATATGTATGTATGTAAGTTTTGAATATTGTATTGTCATCAGATCTAAAGGTGTATATATAATTTTAGCTCAATAGGACTTCGGAAAGTGTATCAAATTTAACATGCCAGATTTAATTACAGACAGACAGTTGAAACTAAATAAAAACTTGTAAAAGAAGCGGGAGCATATCCTCAGGAAACATAACAACTAGTGTAATCGCCAATTGCCTGCCAAGCTTTTACCACGCTATATAGCAATATTCCCTCTTATCAAAGCCTAAATCTAACGTTGTCACGTGGATAGGCTGATAGAGGATGAATAGAAAATTAAATAATTCAATACTGACACTCATTTTTCTCGGCTAATGTCTTCATGATGGTGACGACTTTCTTCTGCGGTTGCGGTGTAAGCTCCTTCTTTTGTGTTACGAGCGTCTCCTTCTTGCTGAAGCCCATAGTGAGCAGTTCCTCGCTCGCCTTCTGGACATTATTATCTTTATTCGCGAGCACATCCAATATCAAAGTCTCCTCAGCTTTTGGAAATATAGACTTGAGATACCTGGAAAAACAAATTAATGACAATATTTGCACATCATTTATTGATGGTAGCTTTTAATTATGTGATGACAGATATGAATGCAATATACCAAGTTAATCTACGTTAAGTTAGGAGTATTAGCTTATTTTTATTTTATTTTGTGTGATCACAGAGTGAGAATATGATTCACCACCTTCCATCTTGTCTCTAGGTGACATAAAATACTGTTAAAGGATTAAACATGCGTATAATACGTATGCGTACAGCGGGTCGTGCCTGCCCTCCAAGGTTTGTGATGGCTGCTTTAGTAGATAGTAAATGATTAAGTGCCGCTAACGAGTTAACTACTAAAGCGGACGCGATGGGTATTGCCTACAAATAAGTAACAGTTTTAAGCTTACTTCAATTTCATCTTAGGAGATTGGTGTCTTGTTGTGTTAGTATCGATAGACCTGGCACCATAATAACTTGAAGCACCTGACGCGGGCCGCAACAAGGAAGGAGAACCTGAAAAATATGTATTTGACTTTTATAATTAAATTGTTTACTCTTCATACATACTGCTTGCAAATATTGTATAATGTAGTGGTCGAACTATTGACTTCCAGTGCCTAGTTAGTGAGTTATATACCATGATAGGATAATTCATTATGTGATTTATAAATTACTGTTTCGAGTGTGGGTGTTTTGTTCGTTAATTGTAAGTTCATGAAGTCACCCCGTGATATAAAGGATTGCTTCCGCAGTAGAATAAAATGCGCCCGTCTGGCAGCTCAACAGAATTGCTGCAAGGCAATTCTGCAGCTCAACAGTATTGCCGCAAATTCTGCCTTGCAGAAATTCTGTTGAGCGAATTCAATTCGGTCCGATTATGCGTGTGACTCGGCACACAACTCATTTTACATCGCCGTGTGGCGCGAACTGGACTTTTGTTATGAAACCGAATGCAGCAGTAATTACGCGACCGAAATTATGCGACTGAACACTCACAAAATTACGCTCGTTTGGCCTCAGCCTTAAAACTAGATTTACAGCATAGGTGGTATTTTATTCCAATTTTATTAAAAAGTATATATATCCCACAGTTGAGAAGAAGAATTCGGTCAATTTTGTCACGTTAGACAGACTGACGTAATCCAATATCATTTGCTGCATTTAAATCCTACAGAGACATTAAAATAATGACATTTTTAACATTTTTAAATCAATCCAAAAAGCTAACGCCGTGAACGGCAGACACGCAGCAAGTTTTTTACTTTTTTAATAAACTTATTTTTATATAAAATTTTATCCAACATGTTTAGTAAATGTACTATGAGCCACAATTTAATTTTCAAATATAACGCAATAGATTGTGGCTCGACTAGATCCCACAATTGGCACTCGATCATATGTTATCTACTAGAGCAGCCATCACTCACATTGGTAAATCCATTGTATTCTTATAACATCACTATATTGGGTCTTAATAAATATTAAATTGAATACCATGAGGGGGATTAGTAGCATTTTTACTTTTTGTGTGGTGATAGAGTAAAAATAGAATTTACTTCTACCTTATCCTTAAGTTTCGTTAAAGATTACTAAAGGATATGTCATACATATAACATCTATGCAAGACAAGGTAAACTCGAAATATAACCCTATAACAAACTATCTGATCAGCGTGGTATAGTAAGTCATTTTCGCTCCCGTTTTTAGAGAAGGCGCAAGCAGAGCAATAAGGCATGCATGAGTTGAAATAATGATAATACCGTGAGGTGACCCAGTCATTGGTGTGAAATGACTGGAGCCTTGTATAGAACCGCACTTGGCCAGCTGTAGAGCGGAGTGAACGCCGCTCTTCTGTAATCTCGCAGTTGATGGCGACATTGTTAAGGGACCTGGAGTGGTTATAGGATGCTTCTCTACTTGCAGCGCGCTGATAACCACCGCTTCACGATTATAATATCTGGAATATTAACATAATTACAACTAGATTTGTTATTATCGGCCAATATTGAAAATATTTTTTTTAATAGATATACACTCATTTGCAAAAAAAACGGGCACCTAAGCAATGAACCATTTCAAATGTTAATATTTCTTTGTTTGATAATTATAGGTAGTTTTATCCACACAATTTGGTAAATTAATAAGAAAATAATCGTTTTCATCAGTATTTCATAAAATTTAGATACAATTTATGGGAAATAATGCTAAACCTCGCTAGTAGTGTATATTCGCTAGTAGTGCATATGCTCATGAAGTAAAAATAAAAAAGTTTTTTTGTTTGTTTTTCTTTAATAAAGTAAAAGCAGATAAATGTTTAGTATCGAGTGTGACCCCCTCTAGCTAAAATCACAGCTTGAATTCGTCTGGGCATGCTAGCGAGTATATCCCGGATACTTGCTTGCGGAATACGTTCCCACTCCGCAGTAATCACATTCTTCAGCTCTCTGATGGTCTGCGGAGCCGGGTGTACTGATCTCACACGCCGTTTCAGAACGTCCCAGACATGCTCTATGGGATTGAGGTCGGGACTTCGAGCTGGCCAATCCAAACGACGAATGCCGACCTCTTGCACATACGCATTAACATCGCGGGATCGGTGGGCGCGAGCATTGTCGTCCATAAAAATCGAGTCTTCACCTAGAGCGGCCAATGCGGGTTGTGCATGAGAAATTAGAACTTCCGTTATGTATCGATGCCCAGTCAGTGAGCCGTTTTCAATGAAGACTAACTCTGTACGATCCATTGAATTTATTCCTGCCCAAAACATAACAGAGCCCCCACCATAAGGTGTGATTTCTTCGAAACATGCCTCTGCAAAGCGTTCTCCTTGTCTTCTTAGCACTCGCCGACGTCGATCTTCACCGAACAGAGATATCCTGGCTTCATCAGAGAACAAAACCCTATTCCAATCGTCTTGAGTCCATGATTCACAATTTCTAGCGAACCTAAGCCTGTGAACTCTGTGCTCACGGAGTAATTTGGGGCCGCGGGCCGGGCGGTGACTGCGTATATTGGCAGCGAGAAGCCTCCTCCTGACCGTCCATAGACTAATATGCACATTTCTTACTTCTTGGAGGTTGTTCTTAAGATCCACATACGAAGATTTGCGATTTCTCAATGCGCGACTCACAAGAAAACGATCATCCCGTGGTTGGGTACATGGTTTTCTTCCAGAACCAGGCCTTCTCTCGACGGAACCAGTCTCCTGATATCGCTGCCAGGTCCTTTGGACTGTCGAGCGACTAACATTTAGCCTCCTAGCCACGAAACATTGGCTGCAACCCTCTTCAAGCAGCGCGATAATTTTGGTAGCTTTTACCACTTTATCTACCATTTTTGATACAGCCAAACAGCATTAAATAAAGCTTTGACAGTCAAGGATATGAAATTAATCGATAAAAATTGAATAAAAGTTATGAAAGTCGATGTTAACTTCTGGAACTTCGCGCCAAAAATGTAGGATAAAAAGGGGGTTTTCTGTAAAAATGAACATCAAATGAAAAATTGAATTTAGAACGTACTTTTTTAAATACCACAGCATTTTTAAAACCGGCCAGTAACGTGTACAAACGATTGAAACCTTTTTGGTATTGTATCTTTTTAAATATGAATGAAAATCAAAACCGCCCGTTTTTTTTGCAAATGAGTTTATTTTGTATCAATAGACATAATTAATAACAAATTAATAACTTTTTATTTTTTCCGTGTGTGACGGAGTAAGAATACAATTCACCCCGAATCTCACCCGTGGGTAATCGTACGAGACGACTAAGGGATATAAAACGCATATAACATCTATGCAAGAGAAGGCAACTCGAAAGAAAACCCTATACCAACACGTCTGACCAGCGTGGTATAGTAGGTCAATTTCCCTCCCACTATGGAGAAGGCTCAAAGCCCAACAGTGGGACATATGCGGGCACCATTGATGATGATGATAATAACTTTATGACAAAAAAAAAAAAAAAATTGACCTTACTTCTTCAGTAATATCTTGATGTGTGTCTCGCTGACTGTTGGGAACATGGCACTAATTTTCGCAACCAGAGCATCAGTATCCGACGTCAGAGTCAGCGAATCTTGAAACTTCTCGTTGAGATGGGACACCCTACCTGGTACGGGACTGCCTCGCGGCGTGAGGCAAAGAGCCCTGCCCAGGATTGGGCTCTCATTTGGAGTACCATAGCCGCGCGCATCCTAAAAGTTAAGCATTAATTTATAAGTAAAAAAGTAAAATAATTATTTAGGTAAATAACTTCAGGCGCATTAAAAAGCTAACAAACCTTAAATCCGATAAGGGCACTTAATCATGAGGGTAAAGTGAAATGAGAGTGAAAAACTAAAAATACTACGGTGAATGTACTTTAACTTTGAATAAACATACCTATATAGTCTTTTGGCTAGAAGCAAGAAGCTTAAGATTACTGTTTACTTTCTTAAGGCGTATTATAAGTGTAGAGGGTTTGTCGTGAACTCCACTAAAAAAATAAATTACTAATGGCCGTATACTGAAAGGCTACTCAAATGCTTCAATCAACCGAGGGCCTCTTAAATGTAAGCATCATTTAAATTTAAATTGTCGTTAGATGGTAATTGACATAATATTTTTTTAATAATTAGTTTATTAAATATGGGATTATAACATCTATTCAATCATAAGTCTATATCTCTTTGAATTTCTGATGTTTACACGAAAATTACAGATTTGAAATGAAACTATTTTAACAGATTTTATAGCATTTATACTTAATTTTTAATTACAAATTTCTATTTCATTTATTTATTGTCACCACAAGAACCAGCAACTCACTTTATAGCACTAGCATAGCCAAGCTACTGAAATACTGTTAATAGCTACAATAACCTTCTTAAATATCTCTATGTGAAACTTTTTATATAATTGGCTTTGAAATTGATTCGACGATTTGCTTCGGGTAGAGAATAGGAACAGTGTCTCACCTTTGTGTATCGAAGAAAAGTAGACATATGCTCTTCTTACCGTCATAATTTTATATTAATAAATGAATAATAAACACAATCTATACTATTCTAAATGATGGGTGAATGATTAAAATGTTCCCATGTAATACAGAAGTTATATTTTTACCGTGTGTCTTTACGACAAACTCTGTTGTGTTTTTTATAGAAGAAAATGTTAAAAGCTTACGTAAAGATAACACAAATTAAACGATAATAGAATAAATATGTACTGCTATCATTTATTTTTGTGATTTGATAAGCAGTGTAATATTTTATGCTATACATATTCCTACAACGCAAGTTAGTCTTATTCTATAATTTACATAATACACAGTTGGTATTATCGTAATTGTACCTAATAATATAGCGAATCTATAATTAGCATTTTCTATATCTACAAAAGCTCGCGGGTTGGTTGTAGGTGATATACGTACGAGTACGTAGAGGTACTTCATTTTTTGCGACTGAAAATAATATTCACGTTAGAGATATTTCTTATTATATTTATATATTATAATAATAGATAAGATGGTACTCGATTACATTTGGTGGGTGTTACAATTGTAGTATTCTTTCTCGATCATTTGATGATTAAGTTGTTTCTAAATTGTAATTTGACAAATGGAGAAATTTTATTCTGTATACTAAGCTCGGTACAAGACTAATCAGGCTACTATGCCATCTACACTGTCTTTTAAAGGCAATTATATTAAAATAATGAACTCAATATGTGTCAAATTCAAATTCATTTATTATGCAAAGACCCTTACATATTGTCAGTTTAAACTACCACCAGATCGGAAGTAGACCACTACTGAGAAGATCCGGCAAGGAACTCAGCGGGTTAGTCTATTATTGTTATTTATTTATTTATTCCAATTTTTTTTTATTAAAAGAATTGGTACAACATGTTTAATAACATGTTGTACCATATTTCATTGCATGCACAATAGAAACGAGAAATGAACTAAATGAAATGCCACACATCTAGCTGCACTATCTATGATAAGGTACGAGGAAGGCAATAATCACACCTATCTATAATGATAACATACATACATACATATCGTCACGCCATATCCCTTGCAGGGTAGGCAGAGAGAACAGAGTGCCAGAGAACTCTATCCTTGCATACTTTACACCTTCCTTCAGTACGTGACGAATCTGGTAGTAGTCTAGGTAAGTTAGTCTCGGTCTCCCCGGTACCTACATCCTTCCACTTTCGCATTGTATATCTTTTTAACCAGACGTTCGTTTGGCATTCTTTCCGAACCATCGGAGCATTCCCTTTCGTATCTTTACACCAATACTCTCTTTCATACCTCGAGTAGGTATGAAAGAGAGTATTGACGTAAGAGTAGACGTCGTAACGACGACGTAAGAGTAGACTCTCTTACGTCGTCGTTACGAATGCGATCGGTCAGCCTAACTTCACAGATTTTCCGTAGAGATCGCATTAATTTTACTTTCATGCTCTTTTCTGCATACCCAACTCTCGCTTCCATACAGTAATGTTGGAACATGCACTGCGTTATGTATTGCTACACGTGCCTTCTGGCTGAGATAGTGGCTACCGAGAAGTTGTCCCAACGCTCCGTTCACTCTATTTCCCGCATTCACTCTTCACTCTATATCAGTGGTGTACCTCCCATCTCGGCTAAATCCACATCCAAGATATACAAATATATATATAATGAGAATGTTTAAAATAACATTAGATTGTTCCCCCATATGTACTGGTATTAAGAATACAATGTGTTGACAATCCTTCTAACGACATCTACAAATACCAACTGTATTGTACAGTTTATAAGAGAGGACATCTTTCTGCTTCATAAGTTTCTATAGTCGAAACGGTTTCACAAGCTCACAACCACTGTAACTCTCAAACTCTCTATGGCAATATAACAAATATTCTATCTAAAAATACCTGAAACCTACAAGTGAATCTGGTAAAAAGTCTCGACTATTAAGAAGCAGCCAAAGTCACTCATGCCATTAAATGATAGAAATTTTACATTTGATGTTATTATTAGTTAGTTGTACCGACCTAGGAGTATCTATCATTTCTTCATCAAGTGCACTTAGCAGGGGAGGTCTTAAAAAAATCAATTATATTAATCCTGCGCCACACGCATCCAAAGGTAATGTAGATGCTGGGACATGGGGGCCTTCGTTTTAACACGCTTATAATTACACATGCACATATCTGAGGTGTATATAATATTATAGTATGCCAACCTCCTTCGATAGAGCTACAAAAGGCGCGGGAAGGCGTAAGTTACTGAAGTAGTACTATACTGGAACTTGTAACAACTCGAGAAAACTTTAGTGCATTCAGGTGTTACTGCCACACCTACTATTGAAATCAATCTAAAGGTTATTTGGCAGACATAGACCCCTATAAGCACTGTCACATCCATGGTGCTGTACAGCTGCGATTCACATCCTCTTATCTATTGGCTTATTAGTCAATTTTTGCGTCATGCCATCTGCTTTCATATGAAGGCAGTGGGAAAAACTCCTATTTTTCTTTTTTTTGTGTGTGCCTTGTTTGTTAGCCTCGGATATCTATGACAACTTTACCCGGACTGTGGGTGAGCGCTGAGGGCTCTCAATCCGATGCCCCTATTTGTCTTTTCTAATTAAATTTATTGCAGGTCCTGAGACAATCAAAAGAATATTCCATGATTTCTAAGGGTCAAACTTCGGTGTCTGTTCCATAAACAGAGATGTACAAAATGGTTTTAAAAAAGCATTTAAACACAAAATGCAAAATACTTTTCAGATTTACTATTTCAAATGCAAAATACCAAATAGTTTTGCGTTTTGTATTTCAAATGCTAAATGCAAAATAGGTATTTTCAAAATACTTTTTCAAAATAAAATACCTTTTGACCAAATCTCAGAAATTTTTATTTATTTTAGGTATTTATCATTATGCTAGGGCCGCACCTGCGTGTATCGTCACGATGCTTCGTGCAATGTGACGATAGACGCAGATGTGACCGGTCATTATTGGCTATCGTCGCGAACATTCGGGCTTCGTGTGCAGTATCGCTTGGGTGGCGATAAGTCAAAGGGTTTTAGCGCGCTAATATATCGCGCTCTGTGGTTAGACTAGCGTTTTTCATTTCGGGGGAAATTTTCGTTGTGTTTAGACGCGTTCGAGGATCTCCAGTTAATCAATAAATATGGAGTGGGGAGATAAAATGGTGTTAGAATTTACACACCATTATGAAGCGGAACCCATGAAGGGATCCAAAAATATAATTATGTAATTATTAGCATAATATAGCTGTAATAGTAAAGCAATTCGTCATCCATAGTTAAACGCATGAAAATGATTTCGGCCATCTTTAATTATTGCACGATACTTCGTGTAAAATATCGAAGTCGCTAATGTGACCACAGTTTTATCGCGATAATTTTCTAGTGTACCAAACGTACGAAGCTTCGCCACAAATTACTTCGGGACGATATACGCAGGTGCGGCCCTAGCATTAGAAATAGAGACACAATGCCGAGCCAAACAAAAACGTCTAATAACATGGCACCTTATGAACATTTTGGTCATATTTATCAGTACGCATATCAAAGAATTCTGTTATATTATTAATAATAATAATACTCACTTAAAATAATGTAAAAAAACTAGACTAACGAAACGAGAGCCATAGCTCCATTTTGTGAATTGTGTGGCCATTTATTTCGGTTCACTTTTCTTTTCTCTTATCTTGTTGTAGTACAGTACATAGCCGTTTCAGTATTGTAGGGATAACAACAACACTTCAATATCATAAAAGTAGGTAATCAAATCAAATAAAAAAGGACGCGCATGGCTAGCAGATGTCTCTATCTGTCAAATTCGGCAATACAAGCGTCATTCGTTCATTTCATTTTGTTTGACTGGTAATGTTGGCTAAACTTAATCACAAAGTATTTTGCATTTTGAAATGAACATTAAAAATGCTAAATACATCTCGAAAGGTATTTCAAATAAAATACAAAATGCTTTTTACTAAAAGGCATTTAAATGCAAAATACAAAATAGGTATTTTGCATTTTGTATTTGCATTTTAAATAGAAGTATTTCAAATAAATCGCATCTCTGTCCATAAATCATTGTAGATCCTGACATATAGTGTGCATGTATGGTGGGATTAGTCCCAATTAAAAATATGTTGGAAAACCTTAAAGTACTGCATTGTCCATTTCATGGTTATCAATAAAATAAAATCTTAATTTTATATTTAATGCTATTTTAGTGTTTTTATTATTTTATTTATTGTTTTTATTATACTGTTTAGCATCTAAGAAAGTACGAATGGCACACAACATTAACGTCAAAAAATTAAATTAAATATGTAAGATATTATGTCATTTATATTGAATTAGGTATCATTTAAAATTTAGAACTTGCATATAAAATTTGAATTTAGATTGTTGTAACATAAAAAACAAACTATTACTTTGTATATACATCTGGTTTGGTACTTACAAGTTGTGGTTTGAGTCCCTTAGGATGAAACATCTTAGGGCTGTGCTGGACGCTCTGGAAAGCATGCTGAAGTCGAACTGGAGATGGATAAGGATGCACATGATATGGTGAGCCATGTGTTGGCTATTCCAGTATCCAAGAGTACAGACATGTGACAAACGGATGCTGTGAAAAATCAGGTGAAATAAATGAACTTGGTGCTACCTTATATTGACCCCTTTCACTGTGTGTATATATATGTATATACAGGGTGCCGATTTTATTACTAGAATAACTTAAACTAGGTGTAGGAATGACATCATAAAAAACATTAAAGTTAGTTGCAGACTCCTAGCTCTGCCCAATCCCGAGATATGGTGACTTGTTTCTTATCAAAACAGTAGGTTTGTTAGCGTACACTGCCCTGTAGGTACATTTTGACTAGCTGTGCGGCGGTGAGCGCAGCGAGAACGGGACTATTTGCCTACTAGTTCAGTGTCACACGCATTAGTATATGCCTACATCGAATTTTTATAGTACAAGTGTATTGACCGCTTATCAGTATGGCAATTTAATCAAAACTTAGGTACTATATTTTTTTACTGATTTGGATAGTACATCATGGTCTGATACAAACCCTTCAAGGATTCTACTAATTAAATCGGCAACCTGTAATATATATATATATATATATACATATATGTATATATATATATATATATTATAATATTTCTTTTAAATATGTTAAATTTAATGTATATAATTAATGTATGTAGAGTGGTGTAACTCTAAATAGATTATTTGTCAGGTCTCATACTTATAATTCAACTTTTCCTTCTGTTGCAATGGTGTTATCTACTAATATCACTGAATAGATTTTTACAACAGCCATGGGAAGTAATAGTGGTGACCAATATATTATTAATCTATAACCATACAGATATATACACTAGAAGGCATAAATATATCCGAAAAATTAACAAAAACAATTATAAAAGCCTGGTTCTGAAGTTGTTGTTTTGGATAATATCTTAAAATGGCAAATTTAGATTCACTCAAATAAAAGGTTTTTTTTAAGCCTAGTTTACAATTTTAATATTACAGGTTATTTGTGCTTTCGCCTTTCTAGCATTAATATGTACTTATCAAGACTGACGAACTTATTTAGCACATGAACAGATTTCAAAACAGAATTTCAGTACAGATGCGACAACACTGGTCAATGTATTCTGGTATACATTATGTCATCATCAAACTGCTGTTATGCCAATTATTTGGGGTCGACACAATATGTGACCTCTTAGCATACAAATCTATTTTCATCCTGTCTCATCACATGCCCTTGAACTTTTTATAATTTTGATTGTAAGAGGAATGCAAGTTTATATTATTTTTTATGGACATAGCCAAAATTAATTGATATAAATATCTATTTTAAATTATAAGATTCATTTCTATAATTTAATTTTTCAATAGCATCTGTATTTATATAGAAAACAATTTTATTATATTTAGAAACAAATTGTCAAGTTTATATATTTTTTGATGGATGCTGTTTCTATAAAAGTTATTTATATTATGTAAAACCATTTTACACCATGTGAAGTCATTCGCAACTGTGGAAATCAACTGAGCCAAGTATAATGCCGCCAAAGGGTTAACTTCAACATAATTTGTTGATATTGTTTTCAAGAAATACGAAAATAGTTAAAAATGCATGGAGTACACGACTTGTATGCCAGGATGGTTATCAAAGCAATAGTTATAATATAAAATTTAATTTAAAACTTGTTTTCACATCGAATACAAACCAAGACAATCTGACATACTGCATAAATATTGAAGAATAAAGGGTTGACGAAGCAAAGCGCCTAATCCTCTCCTTGGACAAATCAAGTTCGCCCTATTAATTACTATCATAACAAAAACGTTTAGGCATATTAATCGATTGGCAAAACTCTATACTTAATAATTATTTCATTTATATAACTGTGTTATTATCGATCACTAAAACCATAATGTTAGCATAATTCTCCAGTTAGTTTCTGACGTTATTATTTATTATACCTGAGGATGTATACACTCGAAAGCCATGTGGTGAGCAGTGTTCTGAATGGTTTTGTGTTTGCATTTTGTTTCATCCATTTTAAATAAAATTTAGGATTGTATTATTTGGCCGCAGCTAACAAACAACTCCGAAAACACTTAATAATATAAATATTTTGTTCGCATTTCGTCACTGAGAAGTTTTTATATCAGCCTGGGATTACAATATGAAATTTAAATGTAACCATTTTATGTATTTTATATCTTCGTGGCGAAAATGGAAAAGCAAACAAACAATTTTATGCAATTTTAAATCAAAAACTAATCTATGTTGAGGATATGACGAACATTGACGGTTTATCATAGACTAAGTAGTGATGCTACGCTTCCTCGCGTTACACAACATAACACAACAAAAAGTTCACAGGTGGCGCCGTCAACACACCAATGATATAAAATCAATAAATAGCTACCTACCAACTTTCATCACTGGATGATGTTAACTATAATTATAGTGTCTAATATATCTTAATACCTTTCTCTATGGTGTATCTGTAGTATTCTATTTTTTACGATAATGTAAAAATGACTTTAGACTTTCTTAAACTAAATTGAATTATGGCTTAAAGTGTTATGTCAATTGATTGCGTAGCCATTTTAGAAGATGAGAAAGTGCTAAAGTGAATAGTACGGTACATGATTTAATTTTTTTTCCTATGTTCCGCCAAAAGTTTCTCAGCTCCTATCAATAGGGTACCTAACATGAGTTCTAACATAGTTTTTTAATTTGTTAAAAATATATATACGATTTGGACTACTCATTGTTGCCAGCGTCAAATAAACTTGTTTCTCAGGTTGATTTTTCGAGATATTGCAAAAGCACTCGTAGGAAAGTCTAAGACGCGCGATCCTCTACAAAACCACCTTAGACATATAATGACATTATCGATAAAGTCTATTCCCAATATTTCATGTTTCCCAACGCATTATGTGTGTATGCATTAGTGGATCTGTGTTAGAGTTATTATTCTCATATTCGTCGTTTACTTCATCATCGTATTTTATATATGTGGTACTAATGAGGTTGACTGGATGAATGGTTCCTAACTCTATCTAGTTGATAGCACATAGGAATCTTTTTCCCCGGTAATGTGTTCTCTTGGAATAATAGTTCAATTTTGGGCAATTTGCTTTTTACATGGGCAGAAGCTAGTATTTAATGTTTCCTAACGTGTTAGTTATTTGTTTTAATGCTATGTACCATCAATCAATTATTTAAATTTACAAATACGTATACTCAATTTTAAATCTGGGGGTTTATAAGATGCATATAAAGTATTTTCAAGGAGAGCTGATAAAACTCATTAACCAAAGGTGGTTAATGTTTAATTTTAAAGTTTAATAATTGAAGCAGCTTTCTAATAGGGACTTGAATACAACTTATTCTAATAAGCTTATTTTATGTTTAAGCGAAACTTATGAGCAATTCAAATTACAATATTATACAAATTCTGAGCAATGGTAAACTGACATTTAATGATAACCCTGAGGGCTTCTCGTGTAAACCAAAGAGTAAAGTTATATTAACTGAAAATGGTGTAAACTATAAACTTTAGAATGAAGTTGTTGAATGCAGATAACTAATCTGCAATATAAAGCATATTCATCAGTCAAAATATACCATTTTGTAGAGGTAAAATATAAATATATCTCATTTGAAATAAAACTACTTTTACGGATTCTATCGCGTTTATATTTGATTTTTAATTGCCCGACGTTATGTATTAAAATGTGGGTCAAAATTTTATATATTATAGGGTGGATATAAATTTCTGTAATAACAATGACATATTGGACGCAAGACACCTCAGTCCTCCAGTGACCATGATCACTGTAAAGTGTTCGAAACGTCGGGAAATTAAAAATCAAATATAAACGTGATAGAATCCGTAACAGTAGTTTTATTTCAAATATATCTCAATAAATATATCAACTGTGTGGTAGCGACTACGAATACTACCAACCCTGACTTTGCTCGTGGATGTCGTAAAAGACGACTAGAGCCTTATAACGACCTGGGCCAACTCCATCTCACGCCGTTTGGTCAACAATTACTTTCCCAATGACGTCAACTCTTAACCTCTGGCAGGCGGCCGGTTATAAAACTACTGCCAATAACTTTTATAATATGTAGGTACTATGAAGGAAGAGTACATATTATATCGACCTCAAGTAATTAGGATAAAAGTGGGAGAATAATGATGAATAAATATGTCAACTTAAGAAAAATATCCACCTAACCTAATATATATTTACATATTTACTCAATCAATAGTACCATTTCAAGGATTAAAGCAATTTTATAAATCGTTTGACATTTTGTTATGAAGCCTATTTGATTACATGGTATGTGGCTGATCATTATAAGTATTTGCTAATTCTATGGTTTGTTAAAATTCACATTTCACTCTTCGTTCCAGTACCTATACTATTTTACTCTATGGTCTTCGACATTCAAACATTATTCATTCAGTATGACAAGAAACATCTTATAGACTGGTTTAGGGGTATGCAGTTAAAAATATATCGATATTTACATTCGATAGAAAATATTGGATCCTAGCATCGATGTCTATCGATATATCGCTAGAAAACATCGATATTTTTTCACTATCAAATACTTTCCACAAAAGTTTAATATTTGATTTTGCCCATAGGGATCGCGAAAAGTGTGTGATCCTTGATTTTATATGTGTGAATGAATCAGATACCAGAGTAACATAACTAAACTAGTAGTGGAATAATAGTAATTTTCTATAAGTGTTACTTGAATATAATTGTACTACTAAGATAGTGGTAAGATGACTACAATAAGTTATACCTGTATTTGTAAGTAAATAAAAACGACAAATTAATAGAGATATTTTATTACATGGGTAGACTTCAAAACAGTAAAAGAAAAAAGACATATATCTACTGAGGCTAGTATCTAGGTAACTGTAAAAATTTACATTCACTTTACTTATTTAAGACCAATGCTTTTTAGACAAATGTTGCAAAAAAATACGTTTACTTAATCTTTTACCTTTTTTTTTTATTTATTTGTTGATTAACTATTTGAGCAGCCTTTGTAAAAGAAACTTTAAAAAAAAAAACTTTAGAATGGAAAATAAGGGTTCGGATGGACAGGAACATGATTTAACTTATAACACACATATATATATATATAACATAACATACCTTTTCAAATTTGAACTAGTAATCAGATAATGAGTCAACTCAGTTGTTTTATAGTAATTAAAAGTAGTAGCAAGTAAAAGTCATACATAAACTTGTCTTAGATAAACAGTCAAAACAATGATTTAATTACATTACCGTCAACCAAACAGCAGAAGACGACGCAAAAAGAGTGACAAAGAGTGAAAGTAAATATCATAAACCCATAGAATCCGCAAACCTCGAAAAAAAATCGATCGAAGATTCATACATTGAGAGTGAATCTTCGATCGATTTGTTAGCATAGGCCACTATCTTAATGAACCTTATTTAAAATAAAATTGAAGTCACCAAATAGTGTAAATAATATTTAGTTTTTTAATAGATACGACAAAAATATAAAAAAGCAAATATTCGATGTGTCTGTTAATAAATATATCGATATATCGAATACAATAAATATTTGTCAAAACATCGAATCGATTCGACATTATCGTATGGAAAACATTGAACAAATTCGATATATCGACATTAAGTGAATATCTCTAGACTTGCTTAGGGGTGCTCACTTTGAAAAGAAATTGATGTTTTTATCGATTCGATAAATCGAAACTGTACATCGATGTCTTTCGGTGTATCGTATGAAAACATTGATATTTTGTAAACATCGACTACTTTTTCTAAAATATATTACAAAGTCATGTCAAAAGTCAAAAGATACCTCTCAAAACAGGTATCTATTTAGAGCGAAAACTTTGTATTTGAAGGTTATGAAAAAAGCTAAATCCATTATTTTATTACAGTTTAAGTAATTCATAGACAACTCATTGACTCTTTCTTGCTTGCGTAGTGCTGCCAATATCATCAGTGCTTCGAACTGCCAACATCATTTCTATATTAGCCAAACCGGCATGCGGCATGCCCAGATTTTTTAAATTAAATTATAAAGAAAAAAAAAATTTTTAGGGTACTTGTGGCATTTATACTCATTCCAATCCCTTATAAAACTGTTATTTATTATTAAAAAAAATATTTATATTACTTTGAATTATCATTGAAACATTTATTAAAACATAAACTTGAGTGGGTCTTTTGATGGGAATTTGAAAATGTCATGTGGTGCTCTTGTATTATATTCGATATCTTAGTGTTTTAATGTGTTATATTATATAATTTTAATGGCATTTTATGTAATATAAAGCGGCGGAACTACTGGGATGTAGTGAATATTATATAAAAGTGCCTTACAACGTTTTCGTTTTCCATCAAAATTCCCACAAGATACCATTAACAGTGTGGCCATTGCACTGTTAATGGCGACAATTTGACTTAGACAATGACTAACTTCAAAGACGAAAAACGTGAAAATATTTATAACTTGACACTGGCACCAATAGCTCGTATATGTAGCTGATTGCCAATATATAAGAAGAAGAAGAAGAATAAACTTGAGTTTTGTGACATTAACTGGTTATCATCGATGCGATGTTTTATGAAAAAACATCGATACATCGAGTATATCGATAGCTTTTCAAAACATCGGATCGATTCGATGTATCGCATTGTAAACATCAATGTTTTCAATGCATCAATGTATATCGAATATCTCTTGACTTGTTAGTTGTTATTAGTATTCTGTTGTGGTTCCAGGCAGTAGGACATATAGACGATTGTACTATTAAATTATCAATTTTTAATGTCTGGCGTTAATGTGAAAACGTGAAATTTGTGATGAAATTAAAGTATGCCGAACAAGACTCTTAAATTTTGGTGAGCCTTTTGGATAATTTATAGGTTTAATTAAAGAACTGTAACTTTTCCCTAAATTTTCTGCGATTGCGCAAATTCCACATTGACACCAGTTGATTCGCAATAATATTGTTTACTAAGTGCTTTCCTTTATTTCTTAAATTTTCATTGTATATTTTAATTAAGCTAAAATGTTACATCCTTTATTCTCTGAGGACGGTATTATATTTCGGCAAGTTCTATAATTGTTTAAGAGGATATACTCCTAATAATTTTCGAAGTACCCAAAGAAAACTCTTCGTACAATGAGTGTTTCAACCTGCCAGATTCCCCCAATTTTATATAGAATTAAATAAATAAGGAAGCTATTTATTACAATATTAATAATGATTTTTTATAAATAATATTTAGTATACTATTAGAGGATAGTATATGAACTAAGTGCAGGCACCTAGCTATTACAAAAATTAATATAATTTTGCAAATATTCGTAATTTTGCAAATATATAAATAATATTAACAATAATTTATTTAGTGTAGTTTCTTTGTTCCCACTTTATTCCTCAGAGAGAATAGACTTCCCCATGTGGCAATAAGATAAGAATACAATTGTCTCTAGAATGGTTCAGAAAAATATATGTATGAGAGAATACATCTATTCTGTAAGCTATGAACTTCAAAGGGATTTGTTAAATTATTATCTAAGTTTTTGCACAATTGTGCTATCAGACGACCATGCTAGACATTTAAATTTTTATTTTTAATATTATATCTTGCAATCTCAAGTAGATTGCAAGACGAGGGAGCTGCTACCCCACTGACTATATTTCCTCTGGTTAAAATTAAGACGAGAGAAAACAAGATATACAAATTCATCCACTTGCTCTAGTACATTATTACCTATTGTTACTCTTACATCTGTTCTGGCTTCATCTCTTTCGAAGACCATTATTTTGGTTTTGCTCACATTCACGCGTAAACCCCTTTTCTTACACTCTTCTGTCATTGTGTCGACTAGGGTCTGCAGGTCAGTCGCTGATTGCGCCAGCAGGACTGCATCACCTGCATAGAGCAGAGTACTGACCACTGAGTCGCCCATCTGGACTCCCACATTCATATCGTTCAACCTTTGGAGACATTTATCCAGATATATGATAAACAGCCTGGCTGATAGAACGCACCCCTGCTTAATGCCAATATTGACGTCAAACCACGGCGACATTCCATCATCCAGCCGCACACAGGCTCTACAGCCCATGTAACTGGACAAGCTTGCAGCAGTTTACCGTTAATACCATACTCCGGTAAAATGTCCCAAAGTTCCTTTCGTATAACCGTGTCAAATGCTCTCTCCAGGTCCACAAAACTGCAGAAAACCCTCTGACCTAGAGCCAGATGCTTTTCCATAATGTTGCGCAGAGAGAACACTTGATCCGTGCATCCCCTTCCACTCCTGAAACCTCCTTGTGCCTCACACAGAAAAAGAAAATGATTCTATAAATATATGTATATATATACTAGCTTTTGCCCGCGACTTCGTCCACGCAGAAGTTATCTCTGACAGAGTTAAATAGAAAAAGAAATGCAAGGTGTTGAAGGTTTGTCGCTAGGACGATAATCAACAGCGTCAGAAACTGGGATGCGGTCGCCGCCTTCTGCGAGTTAGTTGTCTAACGGAATTAGGCAATAGGGTGGGTCCAAGAGAAAATACTCTACGTTGACACGCTCTACCGTCGGTGCTTTGGGCGGCGTAAGCGTGAGTACCGGTATTGAGGTTCACTGCATGAGGGCTTTGACTCGAGATGATACCCGGTTGCGGTGGCCCGCCCGCACAACGTAGATGTACGTGTACGGCGCGCGTGTGTCTATATACCATAGCTGGTCACTAAAGAAAAAGGTTGTTCAAAGTTCTATTCATTCTACAAATTATATTGCCAATTAACTATTTACGGTATGACCATGGGATAAAAATATAATTATCGCCACCCTTTATTTGACTGTTTTGTTTCACCAACAGAGTTGCGACCTCGTTAGATATAATTTATTATTTGAGTTATAGAGCGAACATTTTTGAAGCTAAACTTAACCTGTATCTTAAACCATTAGGCAAGATCCTATTGCCGTCTACTATGTGTATCGTGTGAGCTCTCACGCCGGTACTGGTCGCCACAACGGCACTGATGCAGGGTTGATGGAGAGGGAGAGAGAAACACGTGTTTATTTATTTTTACCGAAGAATATTTGTACGTAATTTGAAAAGAATCGATAAAGAAATTTTCGCCCCATACACACTTTGCTAATTTGTTATACCCCCTTAGGGATAGAATTCATCATCAATAAATCCTATCATATTGAATCTCTATGTCATAAAAAGAAACGTGCGTCAAAATTTAATGTTTATAGCTTTAATAGTTTCGGTATGGCGGTAATGAGTCGTTCAACCCGCTTCACAGGCCTAATTTACACAACCACAGGGTGAAAATTGACAAATGCCAGATATTACCATAGAATGTTTGATTCAACTCGTAATTTGAAAAGAATCAATAAAGATTTTATCTCCCAATACAAACTTTGCCACACTGTTCCACCCCCTTAGGGGTGTAATTTCGTAATATCTTTTCTTAGTGAATCTCTACGTCATATAAAGAAACCACTGTCAACATTTCAAGTTGCCAGCTTAAATAATATCGGCTGGGCGCTAATGACTTAATGAGTCGTCCAACCCGCTTTGCAGGCCTAATTTACACCCCCAGAGGGTGAAAATCAACAAATGCTGAAACACGTATTTATTTATTTTTACTGAAGAATATTTGTACATAATTTGAAAAAAATCGATAAAGATTTTTTTCTCCGAACATTTTTTAACTTGACATAACTTTTTTTTTATAAACCAACTGACATAAAATAAAGCCTAAATGTTAAGTGAAGCTTACCACAATATATTAGTGAAAACCGCGTCTAAATCGGATAAGCCGTTTCTGAGATTAGCGTGTAGCAGTAATATTTTTTTTCATATATCTTCCATGTACAGACAGCGACCCGTTACATTTTTATTATATGTATAGATATATATATATATATATATATATATATATATACAGATGGATTACAAGGAGGTTTCAGGATTGGAAGGGGATGCATGGATCAAGTGCTCTCTCTGCGCAACATTGTGGAGAAGCATCTGGCTCTAGGTCAGAGGGTTTTCTGCAGTTTTGTGGATCTGGAGAGAGCATTTGACACGGTTGTACGAAAGGAACTTTGGGACATTTTACCGGAGTATGGTATTAACGGTAAACTGCTACAGGCTGTGCAGTCCAGTTACATGGGCTGTAGAGCCTGGGTGCGGCTGGATGTTGGAATGTCGCCTTGGTTTGACGTCAATATCGGCGTTAAGCAGGGGTGCGTTCTGTCAGCCAGGCTGTTTATCATATATCTGGATAAATGTCTCCAAAGGTTGAACGATATGAATGTGGGAGTCCAGATGGGCGACTCAGTGGTCACTGCTCTGCTTTATGCAGATGATGCAGTCCTGCTGGCACAGTCAGAGACTGACCTGCAGACCCTAGTCGACACAATGACAGAAGATTGTAAGAAAAGGGGTCTACGCGTGATTGTGAGCAAAACCAAAATAATGGTCTTTGAAAGAGATGAAACCAGAACAGATGTAAGAGTAACAATAGGTAATGATGTACTAGAGCAAGTGGATGAATTTGTATATCTTGGATGGGGATTTAGCCGAGATGGAAGGTACACCACTGATATAGAGCGAAGAGTGAATGCGGGCAATAGAGTGAACGGAGCGTTGGGGCAACTTCTCGGCAGCCACCACCTCAGCCAGAAGGCACGTGTAGCAATACATAACGCAGTGCTTGTCCCAGCATTACTGTATGGAAGCGAGAGTTGGGTATGTAGAAAAGAGTATGAAAGTAAAATTAATGCGGTCGAAATGCGATCTCTGCCGCAAATCTGTGGAGTTAGGCTGACCGACCGCATTCGTAATGACGACGTAAGAGAGCGAGTAGGTATGAAAGAGAGTATTGGTGTAAAGATGCGAAAGGGAATGCTCCGATGGTTCGGACATGTGGAAAGAATGCCGAACGAACGTCTGGTTAAGAAGATATACAATGCGAAAGTGGAAGGATAGGATGTAGGTACCGAGGGAGACCGAGACTAACCTACCTAGACCAGATCGGTCATGTACTGAAGGAAGGCGGAGTCAAGAGTCTCCGAAACCGGCAAGCGTGTATGAAGAGAATTATGAATGTTGAGGAAGCGAGTGAAGTATGCAGAGATAGAGTTCTCTGGCACTCTGCTCTCTCTGCCTACCCTGCAAGGGATATGGCGTGATAATATGTATGTATGTGTGTGTGTGTATATATACAGATGGCGTAGTGGTTAAGATACCGACTTTCTATGCCAGTGCAGGACAATAATTTTTGCGATCTACAAACTGTTGTTCTGAGTCTGAGTGTAATTTGTCTACGTTAATTGCATGTCTGTAAAGTCCCCCGCAACACAATAATTATATCCTTAGTGCAGAGTGTGTAGAAAAAAAATTACAATTAAATACATAAAACAAAGCACGAAATTCAGTGCTAATTTGGTAATTAGTATTAACTGAATGTTGACCGAAACAATTAGTTTAAGTATGTTTTCGTGCTAATTCGTTCGTGGATGACAGTGTCTCCTGTGTTAGTTCACGTACGTATATAAAACTATTTGCACACTTCAATTATCTACTGTTGTAACAACTGCATTAGAATTCACCACCGTCCCGACTAGAAATTTTTTCGTCTTCCTTAGCAGGACCGGACCGGGCATGCCCGATCTGGACCAGATAAGGTATGTAACGCAGAAGATATATCTGGACCCGATCAGGAAAGCCTTATCGGGTCCAGATCAGGCATTCCTGATCGGGTCCAGATCAGGCGTTCCTGATCGGGTCCGGATGAAATTTTACTGATCGGAACCAAATCAATCATCTGCGTTATATTATATATCTTGCCTGATCCAAAACGAGTATGCCCAGTCCGGTCCTTTTAAAAAACATGAATATCTTAAAGAACATGTTTACTAGGTAAAAATATAAATTAATATATGACGTAAGCACCGAATGCAGTGCTATATTCTTATCATAGAGTCCCAGTTAGCCGTTCCGATTATGGAACAACCACCACTGCAACTGTCGCCTGAATTTCTCATTCATAACCTGATCGATTTGTTTTAATCTGATTCGATAACAACTAATTTAATATTAGGCCATGTCATTACGCTTCAGAGAATCTTAACACCGCGATTCAAATAATGACGTCATTTTACTAAAGCCATCTATTTATTATGACCCAAAACATTAAATGTTAGAATGGTTGTTACAATATAATATTTCTATCTATGTTTTCTAGTGTTAGGTACATTTATATATATATATATATATATATATATATATATATATATATTATTTATTTTTGTTTTTTACTTTAAATATAAATTATTTTTATATTATTAATTAAATATTATTATTATTATTAAATACATATGATTAATAAAAGATTTCAGATTAATCTCCTATGATGCAAATACAATTTCGCCGTGGCATAATGCATAAATACGACAATCATGTCACTTTTTTGAATTTTGATTGATATTTTTTTTGTGTTACGAAAACTGTTTCTGGTTCTGATATACTACAAGCCTTACTATATACTTGATGATATTTCACGTCAGGCTATCCTTATTTGGTCCTGATCTGGTCCTGATCCGGTATGCCTTACCATACTTGATGTTATTTCACATCAGGCTATCCTGATCAGGACCAGACCTGGTCCTGATCGGGTTTGCCGGATCCGGCATGCCTCATTCTGTCCTGATCGGGTCCTGATCCGGTATGCCTTACCATACTTGATGATATTACACATCAGGCTATCCTTATTTGGTCCTGATCCGGTATGCCTTACCATACTTAATGATATTTCACATCAGGCTATCCTTATTTGGTCCTGATCCGGTATGCCTTACCATACTTAATGATATTTCACATTAGGCTATCCTTATTTGGTCCTGATCTGGTCCTGATCCGGTATGCCTTACCATACTTAATGATATTTCACATCAGGCTATCCTTATTTGGTCCTGACCTGGTCCTGATCCGGTATGCCTTACCATACTTAATGATATTTCACATCAGGCTATCCTTATTTGGTCCTGATCTGGTCCTGATCCGGTATGCCTTACCATACTTAATGATATTTCACATCAGGCTATCCTTATTTGGTCCTGATCTGGTCCTGATCCGGTATGCCTTACCATACTTGATGTTATTTCACATCAGGCTATCCTGATCAGGACCAGACCTGGTCCTGATCGGGTTTGCCGGATCCGGCATGCCTCATTCTATCCTGATCGGGTCCAGATACATGATCTGGTTGAACCATACTTGTTTTCTAGTCGGGGTGCCCGAGGGTGATCGTAAGAGGCGGCTAAGGGATACAAAATGCATATAACATCTATGCAAGAGAAGAAAACCTCAAAACAAAACCCTATAGGCCTATACCAACACGTCTGATCAACGTGGTATAGTTGATCAATTTCCCTCCCATTATGGAGGAGGCTCGAGCCCAACAGTGGGACATATATGAGCTGAGATGGTGATTTTTTTTTAAGTAAATCAGTGCATCTTATTTTGTATACATAAGTATTTATTCTATAACTGTTGTCTGTCAACTTATTCGAATAAACAGAAAGCTCTCTCTTAAACGACGTTGAAAAACAAAAATATTAAGAATCTATAATACCTATTTGTATGAGAAGCTTACAAGGAAAACAATATGGTAAATATCGCTATAAAGTTCGAAATATGTGTAATTTTTAACAATTCACATGTGACCCGCCTCGCACGGCGAAAAGAGGTATTTGTAGGGTGGGTCCATGCGGTTGCGTGTCGCCTCTTCTGTCGCCCCGGACCGATTTGTCGGGGTACGTTAAAAAAAAAAAGACTAGCCTAACATCTATATAACGAGCTTGGCTAACGATACGTCCCACAGCTGGGATTTAAGCCTTCTCCATAACAGAAGGGAAATTGACTTACATCGCGCTAGTTAGACGTGTTGATACAAGATTTTATTTCAACATTTACACCTGTTGCATAGATATTATTTAGACGTTTACGACTCACGCTGGGACATTTTGCTCTGTTACCACATGGGAATTAAAAAAAAATACATTCGAACCATTTCCAGCCACTTTTGACCATTCATTCATAACTCAAAAAGTATTGAATATAAGTGCACCATTTGTATATACTATACACATATCCTCTCTTTGCATCAATAATGTGATATCTTGAAAAATGAAATTTTAAAAGAGTGTTTTCAAGTTTAAAAAAGTAATTGTGATATATAAATCTATGATTTTAATTATTTTGTTATTCTATAATTAAATCATCTATGATTTAAATCAGATTTACGATAAAAAAATATTCGTTGCAAAACAATTATTTTAAGAAATTTGCAAAAGCTCCTCTAAAATTTAATTTTTCAATTTATCACATTATAGAAAAAAAATAAAAAAAAATTACTCTGTTCTCTCTGCCTACCCTGCAAGGGATATGGCGTGATGATATGCATGTATGTACATTATAGAAGCAAAGAGGCGATATATCTTATCTTAATTCACCAAATTTTATAAGTAGAGCTTAAACGGTTAATTAAATATTAACGTCCAAAAATCGTCATTATTATGATTGACTGACTGACATATCAATTAAAAACCTAACCCACTTCCAGATGACATAGAAAGTTCAAAGGTCTCTTAGGATCTACTTAGGTAATTGTGCATATACAATACAAAAAATTCGAAAAGAGTGAGTTTGAAAGACTGAGAAAATTTCAAGTAACCTATTTTATTAGGTAGTACTTAGCGGCTTGCATAATTATAAAAGCAAACAGTTGTATCTTGTTCACTCCTGGGAACCTACTCTTCTGAGTAGGTTCCACCATGCCATGTTTCTTCGTCGTTTTTATAGCTACTTTAAATACCAATCTGTATATTACCCATCTATACATAAGGTATTTCCTGTTTTCGGTAACATAAGAACTGTTGTGCACGCATTGGTACCATTGACGTAGCATATGCCCTTAGAGCAATTACAACGGCATATACCTACTCGTCAAATAAGATCGTAAAATCCTTGAATATTTACACATACACCGACGCCATATATATTATACCACTAGACCTTCCTGAGACGCTATACCTGTCACACAACCAGGCAGAGAAAGAGAGCCTCAAAGAAAAAGGATACAGCCGGTGAGGGCTCCGAACTACGAACAATCCACGAAGCACAGGGACTCGGCGCACCAAACGTCATCATCATCCAGACAGAGATTCAGTGCAAAAATTACACAACGGCATGGATCAAGCCGTGGTCACCATCTACGGACACACTAGATCCTGTGCCTACTACACAGATACCCCTGAAGATGCCATTTGGAAACTTATGAGGAAGTCCATAGATCAGAATTTTAGCACCATACTGGAATACATCAAAAAGATGGCAATAAAACATAGAGACGAAAGGGTAATGAAGGAGCTCAGACTATCATCTCGATAAAAAACAAGTGAACATGTGCATGGAGTTAATCACAACCAACACGCAACCCGACTAGAAATTTTTTCATCTTCCTTAGCAGGACCGGACCGGGCATGCCCGATCTGGACCAGATAAGGTATGTAACGCAGAAGATATATCTGGACCCGATCAGGAAAACCTTATCGGGTCCAGATCAGGCATTCCAGATCGGGTCCACATCAGGCGTTCCTGATCGGGTCCGGATGAAATTTTATTGATCGGAACCAAATCAATCTGCGTTATATATCTTGCCTGATCTAAAACGAGTATGCCCAGTCCAGTCCTTTTAAAAAACATGAATATCTTAAAGAACATGTTTAATAGGTAAAAATACAAATTAATATTTGACGTAGGCAGCGAATGCAGCACTATATTCTTATCATAGAGTCCCAGACTCCCAGTGAGCCGTTCCGATTATGGCGCAACCACCAGATGCTAACGACTGCAAGTCTGCAACTGTCGCCTGAATTTCTCATTCATGACCTGATAGATCTGTTTTAATCTGATTCGATAACTACTAATTTAATATTAGGCCATGTCATTACGCTTCGTAGAATCTTAACACCTCGATTCAAATAATGACGTCATTTTACTAACGCCATCTATTTATTATGACCCAAAACATTAAATGTTAGAATGGTTGTTACAATATAATATTTCTATCTATCTATGTTTTAAAATGTTAGGTACATTTATATATATATATTATTTATTTTTGTTTTTTACTTTAAATATAAATTATTTTTGTATTATTAATTAAACATTATTATTATTATTAAATACATATGATTAATTAAAGATTTCAGATTAATCGCCTCTGATGCAAATACAATTTCGCCGTGGCATAAATATGACAATCATGTCACTTTTTTGAATTTTGATTGATATTTTTTTCGTGTTACGAAAACTGTTTCTGGTTCTGATATACTACAAGCCTTACTATATACTTGATGATATTTCACATCAGGCTATCCTTATTTGGTCCTGATCTGGTCCTGATCCGGTATACCTTACCATACTTGATGTTATTTCACATCAGGCTATACTGATCAGGACCAGACCTGGTCCTGATAGGATCCGGCATGCCTCATTCTGTCCTGATCGGGTCCTGATCCGGTATGCCTTACCATACTTGATGATATTACACATCAGGCTATCCTTATTTGGTCCTGACCTGGTCCTGATCCGGTATGCCTTACCATACTTAATGATATTTCACATCAGGCTATCCTTATTTGGTCCTGATCCGGTGTGCCTTACCATACTTGATGTTATTTCACATCAGACTATCCTGATCAGGACCAGGCCTGGTCCTGATAGGGTTTGCCGGATCCGGCATGCCTCATTCTGTCCTGATCGGGTCCTCATCCGGTATGCCTTACCATACTTGATGATATTACACATCAGGCTATCCTTATTTGGTCCTGACCTGGTCCTGATCCGGTATGCCTTACCATACTTGATGATATTTCACATCAGGATATCCTTATTTGGTCCTGATCCGGTATGCCTTACCATACTTAATGATATTTCACATCAGGCTGTCCTTATTTGGTCCTGATCCGGTATGCCTTACCATACTTGATGTTATTTCACATCAGGCTATCCTGATCAGGACCAGACCTGGTCCTGATCGGGTTTGCCGAATCCGTCATGCCTCATTCTATCCTGATCGGGTCCAGATACATGATCTGGTTGAACCATACTTTTTTTCTAGTCGGGAATATCCATAAAACAACTGCCAACATTATCAACAATTTTATAAACAACCCAATCAGAAACCTTAGAAGGACAGACAATATCAAGGACACATACGCACGCGACAATACATATAAACCATCATAAATGTACAACAAGAACTTCAAGAAACCTCGAATTATGTAACATTAATATAAATATCTGGATGACCGAGCTTTCGCTCGGTATTTTCTTATTAGTGTGTTATGGAAGATATATTTAAATATAATTAAAATAATGAAAAAATAAATTAAAAAGGCAAAAGTACAAAAATAGAAAATAAAAAAATGTATCGAGCAAAAAGGAGCTAAAATCACGTTTGTATGGGAGTACCACTTAAAAATTTATTTTATTTTGTTTCACACAATACTGTATTAACACGGCATTTGACAGTTTCTAAGCTATAAAGAGGTCACTTTTAGGACACGGCGTCTTAGGAACGTAGAGTTTGAAATTTTAAATGGTTGAACAGCAATTTTCTAAGCCGAATATTGTAATTGAGAGCCATGAGAACACATTGCATCGTATAACTGAAATCCATTGCTCCTAAGATGTATTACCTGTTTTAATTTTACTCTGGCGAGGGTATTTGAACCGCATAATGATTAGGAAAGAGAGATGCTAATTTTCTAAATTTTTTTTCGCTATTTAGTCAGGACTTAATCAACATATTTGTAAAAATCAAGACGGAAAGGTTGAGTTATATTAGGAACAATCAGTAAGATACAACAGGGAGACAGGATGTTAATGGTGATCAGATTGGTCGCAAGACGCCATGACCTACCTATGTGCGCTACTACAGTCGTTTCGGTTTCTTTATACTATTTACTTGCAAATATTTTAAATCATTCGAAGGGGTCGAATATTAACATAAATCCTTCGAATAAATGATAAACCTCGAGTCTGACAACCGGTCGAGTACCTGAATACTCTAAAGTCTCCCGGTCTCCCAACACACATCTTAAAATTGAGAGCTGGCGCGCCAAAATTATGCAATGCCACCAGTTTGCGAGAAAAAACATTAAATTGCATTGTAATCGGGTCAACTATACTGACCAGTTGTTCTCGAGCAGAGTCTGTATTTATTCCTAGGATTCTCCAAATACCATCAAATTACTCCTTCGAATTTCAGAGACTGCTGTTTGCCATTAAAGTCTGCTTCGCAATAACCATAAACAAAGCTCGTGGTCATATTCTTAAGGTAGCGGGAGTAGATTTGAGAGAAAGCTGCTTCGCCCGTGGGCAGTTGTATGTGACATGTTTCAGAGTAAGCTCACAGAGCAGCCTGGTAATTCTAGCATTCGAAAGAAAAACAAAAGATATTCTTTACAAAGAAATACTGTAATAGGTGTGGTATCGCGGGTGGATGTCAAAGAAGTGGTACCAATGGTCGGCTTAATTTCGATGGAAAAGACGGTAGGTTATGGAGCCGTACACTACCCTTCCGTTGCCTCGGTCACAATGAGCGCGTTATGTTAAAAACATGGCCTGCGAAGAAAAAGCCTGGTGTCCATAACATATTTATAATAAAATTTCATTTGATTTTTATGTTTATTAAACCTTTCCTACACTATAAGAAAGATTGTTATCATCATCATCATCACAGCCCATATACGTCCGACTGTTGGGCTCGGGCCTCCTCCATAATATGAGGGAAGTTAACCTACTATACCTTGCTGGTCAGACGTGTTGGTATAGGGTTATGTTTCGAGTTCTCCTTCTCTCGCATAGATATTATATGCATTTTATGTCCCTTAGTCGTCTCTTACGATCACCCACGGGTAAGATAGGGGGTGATGAATTGTATTCTTACTCCGTAACCACATGGATAAGATTGTTATACTATATAAGAATACAAACACTTATACATAATTATCTATAAATAACAATAAAAATAATAACGTAAAAACAAACAAAAATCCTATTAAAACATTATTGACTTCTACGCAGACAAGGATGCCGGCAAATGATAATAATTAATAAAATAATAAATAGTAAATAAGAAAAAGTAAGGATCCGAACCAAGCTCCAACTGAGCTAAATGTCTATTCTTAATGACAGCGTCAAAATTTGAAAACCTTCATATTCTAATAGTTTTAGTGCAACGAAATATTATATTTTTGTTGCCGAAATATACTGGCAAAATAATATTTTCTATAAATGAAACCTAGCTAGATCGATTAACGCTATCGGTGCCGACCTCTCGCTGCCGGCCGTCGTGAAAGCGATGGTCGACAGCGAGAGGAATTGGGACGCGGTCGCCTCCTTCTGCGAGGACGTCATCTCGCAGAAGGAAGCGGCGGGGCGAATCCGAGAGGAACTTCTCTTCGAGGATTCGCGCCGCCACCGGCGACTGGGGCGGCGGAGGCGTGAATACCTCCGCCTCATGCCGCCCTAGCCGAGGCAGCGGGTGACCGGACCGGGGATTAGTCTGGTCGCCCTGGGAGCGAGGCCACCACGTGAGGACGACGCCCCGACGGTGCAAACTGTCCGGGCGTCGACATTACAGCGAGGATACCCGTGAGGGTAGACCGCCGGGTGGGCCACTGAAATAAAAGACCGCGTACCAGTGACCCACCCGCACGGCGTCGAGAGGTATATTGTAGGGCGGGTCTACGGGGTCTTGCGCCGCTTTTCCTGTTGCCCCGGACGGATTAGCGGGGTTTGACGTACCGTAGCCCGCCGCCAATAAAAAAAAAAAGCTAGATTGATTAATGGCCCCTGGAACCCCCTGTATGCTAAATTTAAAGAAAATCGTTGGAGCCGTTTCCGAGATTCAGATTACATATCTTCTTAATATATATAAATTACGCGTCACGGTGTTTGTCCGCGATGGACTCCTAAAGTACCTAACCGATTTTAATCAAATTTGCACAGCATGTGTAGTTTAATCCAACTTAAAAGATAGGATAGCTTCCATCTCAATTTATAGTCGCAATATTATTGTATTGCAAATTATTTGTTTATTATTAGACAGTCACAATTATCTGTTATCTCCAAACGATTCTAACAGATGGCGGTGCCTGTTGACTGGATTAAGTAAGTATTTAATAGATGGCTCTATGTTCAACGTACAAACGTTTCATATAAGCTACAATTTATTAGCATAACTACCACGTGTTACTGAGGTTACCTTAACCACAGCAACGCGTGGCCAAGTCTGCTAGTGTATATATATATATATATACAAGAATTGCTCGTTTAAAGATTTAGTGAGATATATATACAGTCAAACCTGGATAAGCGAGAGTTCAAGGGAGCGCAATCTCATTCTCGCTTATCGAGGCTTCTCACTAACCCGAGTTTCTCGCTAATGCAGCTACATGGGTAGCGTTTCTCTCTTATAGAGGTACTTACGCAGCAGTAACAAGTCACAGCAAGTACGAATGTAGTAAATATGTAATATGGTAAAATTAATGCACAACATATATTATGTACATACATATACATTTTTAAGTGTTTATACATACATACATACATATCATCACGCCATATCCCTTGCAGGGTAGGCAGAGAGAACAGAGTGCCAGAGAACTCTATCTCTGCATACTTCACTCGCTTCCTCAACATTCATAATTCTCTTCATACACGCTCGCCGGTTTCGGAGACTCTTGACTCCACCTTCCTTCAGTACATGACCGATCTGGTCTAGGTAGGTTAGTCTCGGTCTCCCTCGGTACCTACATCCTTCCACTTTCGCATTGTATATCTTCTTAACCAGGCGTTCGTTCGGCATTCTTTCCACATGTCCGAACCATCGGAGCATTCCCTTTCGCATCTTTACACCAATACTCTCTTTCATACCTACTCGCTCTCTTACGTCGTCGTTACGAATGCGGTCGGTCAGCCTAACTCCACAGATTTTCCGCAGAGATCGCATTTCGACCGCATTAATTTTACTATCATACTCTTTTCTGCATACCCAACTCTCGCTTCCATACAGTAATGTTGGGACAAGCACTGCGTTATGTATTGCTACACGTGCCTTCTGGCTGAGGTGATGGCTGCCGAGAAGTTGCCCCAACGCTCCGTTCACTCTATTTCCCGCATTCACTCTTCGCTCTATATCAGTGGTGTACCTTCCATCTCGGCTAAATCCACATCCAAGATATACAAATTCATCCACTTGCTCTAGTACATCATTACCTATTGTTACTCTTACATCTGTTCTGGTTTTATCTCTTTCAAAGACCATTATTTTGGTTTTGCTCACATTCACGCGTAGACCCCTTTTCTTACAATCTTCTGTCATTGTGTCGACTAGGGTCTGCAGGTCAGTCGCTGACTGTGCCAGCAGGACTGCATCATCTGCATAGAGCAGAGCAGTGACCACTGAGTCGCCCATCTGGATTCCCACATCCATATCTTTCAACCTTTGGAGACATTTATCCAGATATATGATAAACAGCCTGGCTGACAGAACGCACCCCTGCTTAACGCCGATATTGACGTCAAACCAAGGTGACATTCCATCATCCAGCCGCACACAGGCTCTACAGCCCATGTAACTGGACTGCACAGCCTGCAGCAGTTTACCGTTAATACCATACTCCGGTAAAATGTCCCAAAGTTCCTTTCGTACAACCGTGTCAAATGCTCTCTCCAGATCCACAAAACTGCAGAAAACCCTCTGACCTAGAGCCAGATGCTTCTCCACAATGTTGCGCAGAGAGAACACTTGATCCATGCATCCCCTTCCACTCCTGAAACCTCCTTGTGTCTCACACAGTAAACCATCGGACACCATCCTCATTCTCCTTTCAATAATTTTTCCATACACTTTTGCTGCCAAACTGGTCAAGCTTATGGCTCTGTAATTTGCGCAGTCATAACGTGAACCCTTGTTTTTAAACAAAGGCACGATGACTGCGCTATTCCAGTCCCTGGGAACCATTCCCGAGCTCCAACATAAATTGAGGAGCAACAGGAACGCCTCCCAGACACAAGAGTCACCAAGCTTGATCATCTCGGCAGACACCATATCAATGCCCGCTGCCTTACCATTTTTCAAACTTCTTATCGCCCATTCAACTTCATCCATACTGATGCCATCGGAGGACGCCGTTGTCGAATGTTGATCTACTAAACCACATCCAACACCGGCGCCAACCGTAGCATCCGCATACATATCGCCAAAATATTCACTCCATCGGCTTAACACGTCTTGTGTTTGTGTAAGAATGTCTCCACCTTTAGACCTTATTTTATTCATTCTGAAGGCTGACCAACCACCCCGAGACTTCTTCACCTCCCTCCAAAAGAGTTTGGTGTTACCCTCGAAGTTTTTAGTCAGCCTATCTTCTGCACTCATACTTGCTCTATCACGTTTCTCTTTCACTAAGGCCTTGGTGTCATTCTTACATTGCCGATATATTTCTTTCTTCTGTTCAGTCATACTGTCATTCAGATTCAAAGAAGAGACATAGTCCAGCCACGCTTTCTTCTTTTGCTCTACGGAAGCTGCCACTTCCGCATCCCACCATGCATCACCATTTGTTTTTCTATGCTTCTTTGAACTTCCACATACTTCTTTCGCTGTATCTACCATACTCTCTTTCAATACTCTCCTGCATTCTTCAATGTCCGATTGCGGCTGGCTTGCCATCGTCAGCCGTTCTCGGACACCCTCTGCATACTTTTCTCTTACACACTCTTCTTGCTAAGTTAAGTGTTTATATGTTACGTTAATTAGATATCGACATATAAGTACTTTATAAGGGTAGGTATCAAGATGCTTACGAAAACAAAAAAAAACATGCACTATGTAATTTTATTTTATTTAGAACTTATTTACACTTAAAAAAATCCGTCAATTTCGTTTGGGTTTCTGTTTTTGTATTTTGAATGTTTTTCTCTAACTCATAAATTTTGTCGAATATTGCTTGATTATTATATATACAATATAAAGAAATAGTATAAATGAATAATATAAATATAAAAAGCTCGACTGTCGCTTATAGAGGTATAGATAAGTAGCAGTCTCACTTACGGAGGTCCATGAGAGAAAAGAAAAACGACTCTCTCTTACAGAGGTTTCTGTTTCTCGCTAATAGAGGTTTTGGGAGCTTAAAATGACGGGTCCTGGCTATTACTCTCACTTATAGAGTTTTCTCACTTATCCAGTTCTCACTTACCCAGGTTTGAATGTATAATAAAAATAATGACAAAACAAATCAAAACGGCAAAAAATAAAAATAGAAACTAAAAAAAAGTCGAGCAAAAAGGAGCAAAAATGACGTTTGTTGTATGGTAGACCCCTTAAGTATTTATTTTATTTTGTTTTTTAGTACTTCTCATAATAGCGCCAACAGAAATACGTCATTTGGGAAAACTGCGACTGTCTAATTACCATGGTTCATGAGATACAGACTGGTGACAGAGAGACGGATGGACGGATAGCGAAGTTTTAGTTATAGGGTTTTGTTTTAAGCTTTGGGTACAGAACCCTGAAAAGGTTGAACTCCCATAAAAGCTTAATACAATGGAAATACTCTTTAAAATTGGAATGGCTCGAAAGTCACAATACTATATTAATACGGCATTTGAAGGATTCTAAGCTTTACGGAGGTCATACACTTTTAGGACAAGGCGTCATAGGAACGTGGAGTTTGAAATTTAAAATTGTTGGACAGCAATTCTCTAAGCCGAATATTGTAGTTGAGAGCCATGATAACACATTGCATCGAACTAACTGAAATCCATCGCTCATAAGATGTATTAAACGTTTTTTTATTTGACTCTGGCGAGGGTATTTTTACCGTATAATGATTAGGAAAGGAGAAGATAGTCATTTGCTATATTTTTGTTCGCTGTTTAGTCAGCTCTTAATCAACATATTAGCAAAAATTGAGACGAAAAGGTTGAGTTATATTAGGAACAATCAATAAGATACGATACGGAGACAGCATATTGATCAGATGGGTCGCAAGACGCCATGATTTACCTATGTGCGCTACTACAATCGTTTCAATTTCTTTAAACCATTTACTTGCAAATATTTGAAAACATTCGAAGGGGTCATATATCAAAATAAATCCTTTGAATAACTGATTAACCTCGCTTCAAACAACCGGTCGAGTTCCTGAATACACCGAAGCCTCCCGGTATCCCAGCTCACATCTTTAAATTGAGAGCTGGCGCGCCGAAATTATACAATGTTTGCAAGTTTGCAAGAAAAAACATTCTAAGATTCTCCAAATGCCACCAAATTGTCTCTTAAAATTTCAGTGAGTGCAGTTTGCCATCAAAGTCTACTTCGCAATGACCATAAACAAAGCTCAAGGTCAAATTCTTAAGGTAGCGGGAGTAGACTTGAAAGAGAGCTGCTCTTGCCGTGGGCAATTGTATGTGACATGCTTCAGAGTAAGCTCACAGAGAAGCCTGGTAATTCTCATTTCAATCCGAAAGGAAAACAAAAGATATTGTTTACAAAGAAATACTGCAGTTGGTGTAGTATCGCGGGTGCATGGACCGGGTTTAGTCCGTTACCCGCAGAAAGCTCAGCCTCATGAAGGCGACGCCTCGGCATCACATTTGTTTGTTGCCGGGGCGTCTATAATGATGATAGCCGAAAGGATAACCTGTCGGGTCGACCATGGATGTCAAGGAAGCGGTACCAGAGGTCAGCCTAATTTCGATGCTAAACACGGTGGGATATGGTGCCGCACACTGCCCTTCCGTCACCTCGGTCAATGGGCGCAGCTGTTTAAAACGTAGCCTCCTAAGAAAAAAGCCTCGTGTCCATAATATATAACAAAATATTTTATAAGTATACAAACATGTAAACACAATAATTTATAAAAAATAATAAACTTAATAACGTGAAAGACCAAAAAAATCTATTAGAACCATTTTTGACTACGCGGCCGAAAACGCGGGCAAATGTTAGTAATTAATAAAATAAAATAAAAAAGGCAAAAAATGATAAAAAGGAAGCTAAGGATCCGATATATATATACAGGGTGAACTTTATGTATGGGAACACCTGAAAATCTCGAGAACTATTGGATATATCGGGAAATGATCCAGACAAAAGTTTCATGAGAAGAAACGGGGAACTCGAATCAAAGCTCAAATTTGACATTGGGTATGACCTTCACCCAAATTCGAAGGTCAACTTTGTTTTTTTGAATGGGAACCCCTATTTTTGACCTCGGGTTCGGTAAGAGCGGGAAATTCTACGTTCAAAACCATATTCATACTTCATTTTTGAAGGTGTCGCTGGAAACGAAATTATAAAAAAGGACCTCATATCAACTGATTTTCACACTGGAACACCAGGATATCTCGGTAAATACCGATTTTTCAAAAAAATGTTTGAAGCAAAAGTTTCATGGGAAGGAACAGGGAACTCGATTCCAAATTCCTAACACATTTTTTCAAAAAATCGCTATTTACCGAGATATTCAGGTGTTCCAGTGTGAAAATCAGTTCATATGAGGTCTTTTTGTAAGCGACCTTCCTACGACCTTAAAATAAAAGTATGAATATGGTTTTGAACGTAAAATTTCCCGCTCTTGCCGAATCCGAGGTCAAAAATAGGGGTTCCCATTCAAAAAAATAAAGTTGACCTTCGAATTTGAGTGAAGGTCATGCCCAAGGTCAAATTTGAGCTTTGATTCGAGTTCCCCGTTCCTTCTCATGAAACATTTGTTCAGGTCATTTCCCGATATATCCAATAGTTCTCGAGATTTTCAGGTGTTCCCATACATAAAGTTCACGCGGTATATATATACAAGAATTATTCGATTCGAATTTCGAATCGAATATTAATATTCGATTCGAAATTCGAATCGATATTTAGATTTAATTCGAATTTTCGAATTATTCGAAATACGACGAATAATTCGAAAAAAATCGAATAATTCGAAAAATTTCGAATAATTCGAAAAAAATAAATATCCCCTATTGTCACTTATGGCGAGAAGATATTTAGGAATACCTTGTACTTCTGCTGAAAGTGAAAGATTATTTTCCACTGCTGGTGATATTGTATCTGATAAACGAACTTCATTATCACCAGATTCAGTATCGTATTTATTATTTTTAAACAAAAATTTGTAGCAAATGTTCATACTCATTGTTCTATTCATGTAGTTACATTTCATGGTTTAAATAAAATATTTATTAATTATTAATGTCATATTTGAATATCGAACATAACAAACTCCGAATTTAAAATACAATAAAAATTTGCGAATAATATTATAATTCGGAAAAATTCGAAATCATTCTAATAATTCGAAATTTTTCGAATAATTCGAAATTATTCGAATAATTCGAAATTTTTCGAATTATTCGAAATTTTTCGAATTATTCGGGAACTTTCGAATAATTCGAAATTTCGAATTATTCGATTCGAGTTTCGAATCGAATATTAATATTCGATTCGGAACGAATAATTCGTAAGTTCGAATTATTCGCACACCCCTAGTAAATACTAAACACAATAAAACACAATTGGAAGCACAGCACCAGCCGATAGAATCTTACTATATCTTTAATCTCACTATCTCACTATATCTTTAAACGAGAATTCTTGTATATATATATATATATATATATATATATATATATATATATATACACTACCGTCCAAAAGTTTGGAAGCACACCTGTTTTCAAACAAAACAAATAAATGCCGACTAATAGCGGTAAAAATTAGCAATAATCTTAAGTTTTACAACCTTTTACGACTGTCTACACAAACACAAAAGGATTATTATCCTACATTCATCAAGTTTTATGGAATTCCTTAATATTGACGAAACACGTGTTTTATGACTTAATCCGTCGGCTACTTTATCCTATGCAATGGTGTAGTTTTATTGATAATGTTTGCTGGTTTTAACTTTTTTAGACCTTATTCAGTCGCACTTGAGCATTGGCACGTGAAAGTTGTGATATTAACATTGTCTGTATTCGAAAGATATCGGCTACTACTTTGACCGTATTTTTTCTTCTGAAAATGGCAAAACGCAAGCATATCACGCTTGAACAGCGAAGCGCTATTTGCACTCTACGCGAGGAAGGATACAGTGAACGTCAAATCGCAGAAAGGCTCGGAATTTCTTGTAAAGGTGTCCACTATACCCTTGCTAGAAAACAAGAAACGGGGAAAAATGAAGATAGAAAGAGATCTGGTAGGCCCAAATCCACAACAAATCAAGAGGACAACTTCATTAGAGTTCTTTCTAAACGGAATCGACGCTTAACTGCACCACAGATCACTGCAGCTCTGAATGATACGCGAGAAACACCCATTTCAACAACTACTGTTAAAAGACGCTTACTGTCTGCGGGATTAAGAGGATGTGTTGCTGCTAAAAAACCCAAACTAACAAATCGACATAAGAAAAATAGACTAGAATGGGCAAAAGCGCATAAAAACTGGACTATAGAACAATGGGAAAATGTCCTTTGGAGTGACGAATCAAAATTTCAGATTTTCGGATCCAATAGACGTGTCTTTGTACGCCGGTCAAAAGAAGAGAGGGCTTCAGAGGCATGTACAGTGCCTACCATCAAACATGGTGGTGGTAATGTCATGGTTTGGGGGTGTTTTGGCAACAGTAAACCCGGCAATCTTGTGAGGATAACCGGAAAATTAAACAAGGAAGGCTATTTAAAAATTCTCCAAGATTCTGCCATACCCAGTGGACTAAGTCTCATTGGTTCTGGATTCATTTTTCAACAGGATAATGATCCTAAGCATTCGTCTAAATTGTGCCAGAACTTTTTAAACAAGAAAAAAGCTGAAAACATTTTAAACATCATGCAATGGCCATCTCAATCCCCTGATCTTTCTCCCATTGAACTTGTTTGGGATGAACTTGACAGGAGGGTGAAAAGTCGTTGTCCTACGAGCTCAGAACATTTGTGGCAGCTATTAGAGAACGAATGGAACAAATTAGATAAAGATTATTTTAAAAAATTGATTAATAGAATGCCCAGAATATGTGAGAAGATTATAAAGGAGAAAGGTGGACACTTTGATGAAGCTAAAATTTAATCTAATTTACCATTGTATATTATTTTTTTATTTTGTTTAAGTTAGTTTCTGTTTGTTCTTTATTTTTTTATCAATACATTTAATTTTAAATGACTTAGTTTGGTTTTATTCGATTTTACCTTGCTGCTTCCAAACTTTTGGACGGTAGTGTATATATATATATATATATATATATATATATATATATGTGTAATCTGAATCTCGGAAACGGCTCCAACGATTTTCTTGAAATTTAGCATACAAGGGGTTCTGGGGGCGATTAATCGATCTAGATAGTTTTCATTTATAGAAAATATTATTTTGTCAGTATATTTCGACAACAAAAATATAATTTTTCGTTGTACTAAAACTATTAGAATATGAAAGTTTTCAAATTTTGACGCTGTCATTAAGAATGGACATTTAGCTCCGTTGGAAAATCGAGTGGTCTAATCCAAACAAACCGGAGCTCGGTTCGGATCCTTACTTTTTCTTATTTACTTTTTGGACTTATTTTTTATTATTTTATTAATTATTATCATTTGCTCGCATTTTTGTTTGCGTAGAAGTCGATAATGTTTTAATAGGATTTTTGTTTGATTTTTACCTTATTAATTTTATTGTTATATATAGATAATTATGTATGTTTGTATTCTTATATAGTATAACAATCTTATCCGTGTGGTGACGGAGTAAGAATACAATTCACCACCCCCTATCTTACCCATGGGTGATCGTAAGAGACGACTAAGGGATATAAAATGCAAATAAAATCTATGCAAGAGAAGGAAAACTCAAAACAAAACCCTATACCAACACGTCTGACCAGCACGGTATAGTAGGTTAACTTCCCTCCTATTATGGAGGAGGCCTGAGCCCAACAGTGGGACGTATATGGGCTGTGATGATGATGATGATGATAACAATCTTTGTTATAGTGTAGGGAAGGTTTAATAAACATAAATATCAAATGAAATTTTGTTACATATTATGGACACCAGGCTTTTTCTTAGCAGGCCATGTTTTTAACACAAAGCGCTCATTGCGACCGAAGGGTAGTGTACGGCCCCATAACCCACCGTCTTTTCCATCGAAATTAAGCCGACCACTGGTACCGCTTCTTTGACATCCCCGCCCACCCGGTTTTCTACACCTATTACAGTATTTCTTTGTAAACAATATCTTTTGTTTTCCTTACGGATGCAATGTTTTTTCTTGCAAACTGGTGGCATTGTATAATTTTAGCGTGCCAGTTCTTAATTTTAAGATGTGAGTTGTGAGACCGGGAGCCTTCAGAGTATTCAGGAACTCAACCGGTTGTCGGACTCGGGGTTTATAACTTATTCGAAAGATTTATTTTAATATTCGACCCCTTCGAATTATTTAAAATATTTGCAAGTAAATAGTATAAAGAAATCGAAACGACCATAGTAGCGCACATAGGTACCTAGGTCATGCCGTCTTGCGACCAATCTGATCAGCATTAACATCCTGTCTCCCTATCGTATCTTACTGATTGTTCCTAATATAACTCAGGCTTTCCGTCTCAATTGTTACAAATATGTTGATTAAACCCTGACTAAACAGCTAAAAAAATTTAGAAAATGACTATCTCTCTTTACTAATCATTATGTGGTAAAAATACCCTGGCCAGAGTAAAATTAAAATGGGTAATATATCTTAGGAGCGATGGATTTCAGTTATACGATGCAATGTGTTATCATGGCTCTCAATTACAATATTTGGCTTAGAAAATTGCTGTCCAACAATTTAAAATTTCAAACTACGTTCCTATGACACCGTGTCCTAAAAGTGTATGACCTCTTTATAGCTCAGAAACTTTCAAATGCCGTGTTAATACAGTATTGTGACTTTTGAGACATTTCAATTTTAAAGAGTATTTCCATTGTATCAAGCTTTTATGTAAGTTCAACCTCTTCAGGGTTCCGTACCAAAAGCGTAAAACGGCACCCTATAACTATGACTTCGCCGTCCGTCCGTCCATCTGTCTATGATGTGTTTCTGTTGCCGCTATAACGTCAAATACTAAAAAAACATTATAAAATAAATATTTAAATGTTGCCCCCATACGACAAACGTGATTTGGGCTCCTTTTTGCTCGATATATTTTTTTATTTTCTATTTTTGTACTTTTGTCTTTTTAATTTATTTTTTCATTATTTTAATTATATTTAAATATATCTTCCAAAACACACTAATAAGAAAATACCGAGCAAGGCTCGGTCCTCCAGATATTATCCTTAAAAGGGCAAAACTAATTTTTTAATCCGCACACGAATCAACTACACACTGCACCGAGCTGAGGTGGGTGATGATGATGAAATGATGACAGATGACAGACTATCATTTCGTCCTAGAGTGAAATCTTGGATGAGGTCGAAAGGTCTGTGGGCATATCCATCAGATCCTAGCTAACTCGACACTATACCGAAGAAATCCCGAACGTTAGCTTGTATAATATCAGAGTGATTCTAAAATAATTAAAGAACGAAAAGGTACTGGGCAAAGCTTACTTGTAAATAACTTTTTATAAATAACTTAGCATATCAAATGATGCATCTACCCACATCGGGAGAGAGTGGGCTGTCGCTGGCCTCGATATTTATTGCTAGAAAGATCTTACCTTTGTACTTATGCTAGTTATATTCTTAGATATAATCAATAATTTACATACATACATACACATACATACATATCATCACGTCATATCCCTTGCAGGGTAGGCAGAGAACAGAGTGCCAGAGAACTCTATCTCTGCATACTTCACTCGCTTCCTCAACATTCATAATTCTCTTCATACACGCTCGCCGGTTTCGGAGACTCTTGACTCCACCTTCCTTCAGTACCTGACCGATCTGGTCTAGGTAGGTTAGTCTCGGTCTCCCTCGGTATCTACATCCTTCCACTTTCGCATTGTATATCTTCTTAACCAGACGTTCGTTCGGCATTCTTTCCACATGTCCGAACCATCGGAGCTTTCCCTTTCGCATCTTTACACCAATACTCTCTTTCATACCTACTCGCTCTCTTACGTCGTCGTTACGAATGCAGTCGGTCAGCCTAACTCCACAGATTTTCCGAAGAGATCGCATTTCGACCGCATTAATTTTACTTTCATACTCTTTTCTGCATACCCAACTCTCGCTTCCATACAGTAATGTTGGGACAAGCACTGCGTTATGTATTGCTACACGTGCCTTCTGGCTGAGGTGGTGGCTGCCGAGAAGTTGTCCCAACGCTCCGTTCACTCTATTTCCCGCATTCACTCTTCGCTCTATATCAGTGGTGTACCTTCCATCTCAGCTAAATCCACATCCAAGATATACAAATTCATCCACTTGCTCTAGTACATCATTACCTATTGTTACTCTTACATCTGTTCTGGCTTCATCTCTTTGAAAGACCATTATTTTGGTTTTGCTCACATTCACGCGTAGACCCCTTTTCTTACAATCATCTGTCATTGTATCGACTAGGGTCTGCAGGTCAGTCGCTGACTGTGCCAGCAGGACTGCATCATCTGCATAAAGCAGAGCAGAGACCACTGAGTCACCCATCTGGACTCCCACATTCATATCGTACAATCTTTGGAGACATTTATCCAGATATATGATAAACAGCCTGGCTGACAGGACGCACCCCTGCTTAACGCCGATATTGACGTCAAACCAAGGTGACATTCCATCATCCACTACAATAATCATCATCAATAATTACTACAATAATCGTCATCACTATCAATAATTTAATTATTCTAAATTATTAGAAGAACGTAGACAATTCAGCTTTTAATTAATTTTATTTTAAAACTATAAAAGAAAGGTTTCTTCTTAATTTTTCGACTACAAAAGATTTTTTTATAATAAAGTTTTCTTCCACAGACTATTGACCGTGCCTTTTTTATGTTAAGTATTTTAATTATCTATGTTAATAATAATATGTATCTTTAAACGAGCAGTGCATATATATATATCTTATATCTTTAAACGAGCAATTCTTGTATATATATATATATAGATATATATATATATATATATATATATATATATATATATATATATCTAGGTTTTCTTTTCTAGAAATATTGTTTTGTCAGTATTTTCAGGCAATAAAAAATATAATTTTTCATTGGCTAAAAACTATTAACATATTTATGAAGGCAAATTTTGACGCTGCCATTGAGAACAGACATAGCTCAGTTGTAACATAGAGTAATCTAATCCCAACAAACCGGAGCACGGTTCGGATCCTTAGCTTCCTATTAATCATTTTTTGCCTTTTTCATTATTTTATTACGTACTAACATTTGCCCGCGTTTTCGGCCGCGTAGTCAAAAATGGTTCTAATAGATTTTTTGGTTTTTTACGTTATTAAGTTTATTATTTTTTATAAATTATTGTGTTTACATGTTTGTATACTTATAAAATATTTTGTTATATATTATGGACACGAGGCTTTTTTCTTAGGAGGCTACGTTTTAAACAGCTGCGCCCATTGACCGAGGTGACGGAAGGGCAGTGTGCGGCACCATAACCCACCGTGTTTAGCATCGAAATTAGGCTGACCTCTGGTACCGCTTCCTTGACATCCATGGCCGACCCGACGGGTTATCCTTTCGGCTATCATCATTATAGACGCCCCGGCAACAAACAAATGTGATGCCGAGGCGTCGCCTTCATGAGGCTGAGCTTTCTGCGGGTGACGGACTAAACCCGGTCCATGCACCCGCGATACTACACCAACTGCAGTATTTCTTTGTAAACAATATCTTTTGTTTTCCTTTCGGATTGAAATGAGAATTACCAGGCTTCTCTGTGAGCTTACTCTGAAGCATGTCACATACAATTGACCTTGAGCTTTGTTTATGGTCATTGCGAAGTAGACTTTGATGGCAAACTGCACTCACTGAAATTTTAAGAGATAATTTGATGGCATTTGGAGAATCTTAGAATGTTTTTTCTTGCAAACTTGCAAACATTGTATAATTTCGGCGCGCCAGCTCTCAATTTTAAGATGTGAGCTGGGATACCGGGAGGCTTCGGTGTATTCAGGAACTCGACCGGTTGTTTGAAGCGGGGTTAATCAGTTATTCAAAGGATGTATTTTGATATATGACCCCTTCGAATGTTTTCAAATATTTGCAAGTAAATGGTTTAAAGAAATTGAAACGATTGTAGTAGCGCACATAGGTAAATCATGGCGTCTTGCGACCCATCTGATCAATATGCTGTCTCCGTATCGTATCTTATTGATTGTTCCTAATATAACTCAACCTTTTCGTCTCAATTTTTGCTAATATGTTGATTAAGAGCTGACTAAACAGCGAACAAAAATATAGCAAATGACTATCTTCTCCTTTCCTAATCATTATACGGTAAAAATACCCTCGCCAGAGTCAAATAAAAAAACGTTTAATGCATCTTATGAGCGATGGATTTCAGTTAGTTCGATGCAATGTGTTATCATGGCTCTCATCTACAATATTCGGCTTAGAGAATTGCTGTCCAATAATTTTAAATTTCAAACTCCACGTTCCTATGACGCCTTGTCCTAAAAGTGTATGACCTCCGTAAAGCTTAGAATCCTTCAAATGCCGTATTAATACAGTATTGTGACTTTCGAGCCATTCCAATTTTAAAGAGTATTTCCATTGTACTAAGCTTTTATGGGAGTTCAACCTTTTCAGGGTTCTGTACCCAAAGCTTAAAACAAAACCCTATAACTAAAACTTCGCTGTCCGTCCATCCGTCTCTCTGTCACCAGTCTGTATCTCATGAACCATGGTAATTAGACAGTTGCAGTTTTCCCAAATGACGTATTTCTGTTGCCGCTATAATGACAAGTACTAAAAAACAAAATAAAATAAATACTTAAGGGGGCTCCCATACAACAAACGTCATTTTTGCTCCTTTTTGCTCGACTTTTTTTAGTTTCTATTTTTATTTTTTGCCTTTTTGATTTGTTTTGTCATTATTTTTATTATATTTAAATATATCTTCCAAAACACATTAAAAAGAAACTACCGAGCAAGGCTCGGTCATCCAGATATTTTCGATTAAGTATAATATAAAAATATTATACTTAATTTAAAATGCCGAAATGTTATAACGATAACGAACCGCCTGATCGTGGTGCTGATGTATTTCGTCTAAGTCAATTAACACCACGCTCGCCACCGGCCGGTACCAGCAGACGTGCCCTTTACAATGAGCCGTCGCCAGCTTACGTTACTCCCGAGCCGAAACCTTTACCGGTACCTAGCGCGATTAATTCGTCACCATTTAGTGTCAGCGACGGCGGACAACCTAATTATTGTGAACTAGTTTCAGAGGCCAAATAGTTTAGTTGTGTTGTGTCCTCGTGCGCTTACTAGTCTCGTACAAATTGCCTGAAAACTTACAAAAATGCATTAGTGTAAGCTCGTCCATGCCTGACTTTAGATTAACTGAAACATTCAGTCGTTTAGTAAAATAATCAGTAGCGTAATGCTATTGTAACAGGCCTTGAAGGAGTTACAAATGCCGCACTAAGATACTTTTCTTCAAAAATCACGGTAGTGCTCATTCGCATCTTCAATGGCATAATGAGATCAGGACATTTCCCATCCCAGTGGAAAATAGAGCAAATAGTTAGTTTGCCTAAACTTGGAAAAGACTCAAAGAAGCCGAAAAATTATAGACCATACACACTTCTCAGCACAATGTCAAAGGTATTCGAAAAGCTTCTGCTTACCGAGATCGCACCTCACTTAAAACCTTGCGAAGGACAGTTTGGGTTTGGAACAGCATACTCTACAGCCCTCTAAGTAACGAGATTAACTAATTAAATGGCAACCAGTCACAACAAGAAGGAGACACTCGATAAAGTGTTGCACGAAGGTCTGCTACACAAACTGTCGATGACCACGCTTCCCACGAAGATCATCAGCGTCCTCTGTTCATTCCTCGAAATTAGGAGATTTATAATGGAGTTCTAACAAGTCCAATCCACCGAGAAATAAATAAAAGCCGGAGTCCCCCAAGGGAGTTGCATTTCGCCGACGTGTTACGCCTGGTACACCAACGACATATAAGTTATTGGACAGGCTCTGTAACTTATCTAGGAGCCAACATAGTCAGGAAGTCATTATTAAAAAAACACAGATACCACTGTAGCAAAGGCTAAGCGTGTGCGAGCAGCCCTGGCGCCTATCCTAGGACCAAGACTGCCAGTAAGAACGAAACTAGGGCTCTATAAAAGATCATATGCTGCCGCCTCTATATGCAGCTCTGGGGTAGTACCCATGCGCGTCGAACACGAACAAAAAAAAAATTCAAGCATAACGAAATCTATGCCTGCAAACGATCGTTGGAACCCCAAGATACGTCCGCGACACCACTATCGCGAATGATATGCATGATAGCAATATCGAATCTTTCGTGAAGCATCTCATTACTAATGTTCGGAAAAACAGAAAATTACGATCACAAGAATCTTAAGAATATCGCACCCTTGCATGCCAGACCACCAGATGAAAGGGAAAAAAGGAAAATGAAACCTTACTCAAGAGAATTAATATTTACAAAAGAAACCATATGAAAAGAAAACCACTAACACAAGTGGCGAAGCTGTCGGCCTCCCGTGCCCAGCTGGTGATCGGTTTGTGGAGCCTCCACTGGATTAACCAGTGGTCTCACATGACAGGGTCCGATCGCACGAACACAAAGTGGAAACCGCAACTTACACGTCACACAGACTCCAAAAGTCAACGTAAAGGCGCAGTGACCAGCCATAGAAAGAGTAGTAGAAGATATCCACCGACTACTATTGCAACAACTCACGACATGGGTTCGGGGACCCCTCGATCGTTCTGTAATATGAATTGTACTGCGGGCGTATGGAGCCCCTTCGACCTATTAGCAATAACACATGGCGTGGCCCGGACATATAAAGCCCATGCGACCAGCCTTCACTAAATACAGCGTGGACCGGACACATAAAGCCCTTGCGACCAGCCTTCACTGAATACGGCGTGGACCGGGCACATAAAGCCCTTGCGACCAGCCTTCACTGAATACGGCCCGGACCGGGCACATAAAGCCCTTACGACCAATATTCTGCAATAAGAACGTGGACCGGGCATACTATGCCCATTTTGACCAGTCACTCTGCTGTTTAAGACTTCTCCATCCTTTACAGTAACAATCCATTTCCTTCATCAAAAATTATAATCGAAAAAACATTTTTTTTTCCGAGCACCTTCAAATCGAACACATCACGTCATGCAAAAAATTAAAAAATTCTGCCTAAAGGTATTATCACTTGATGTACAAAATCTTACGATCCCGGTCTAGGCTGCGACGTACACGACTACGTTATCTACGCGGCGTCGGTATATTTGTATCACTTCACACGCGATCAAAATTAATCTTAAACGTAGGATAGATATGAAAATGATCGAACTGAGTAAAGTGGTTATAAGCTTGCGTACTTTATCACACACTTCTGATGTAGAAGAAGGAATCAGACACGAGGAATATAAATACGGATATAAAGTTGCAATTGACTACTGCAAGTAATCACGATTACCTTCACACCTATACACCAATCACAACTCACACCTTAAGTGAACTCACAGGACAGACCCAGGCAATCGCCTTTGTACAAACAACTATATGGTATGGATGGATGACACAGGATAGTCTTGCCCGTGCGACCACGGGACAAGACCACAACCAGCGCCACCCATTTACCTGCTCGTGGAATCCTCAGCCAAATCACCCAAGAGTTCATTAAGAGAACGAGCAACAGCTCTTCTCCGGAGAACGTACAGCATCTCCCACCACTACCGCCCGCCCACCTGCCAAGCGCAGCAACCATGACACTACTCTCTCACAAGTGACAACATGAGAGAGGTCTATAAAACTAACGTAAGCGAGAATACAGTATGCGACCAGTGCGCCGTGCCACTCGGGCTCAAACTGCCGAACGGACATCACTCGTTTAGTTTTATCAAACAAGTTTGTGCTAGGTGGCGCGATTAGTGAATACTTCGTTAACATGTTTCCGCTTAGCACGTATGATAACCGGCAGTACCGTCAAATACGTTAATCCCATACGATAACATCTCAGTCGACAGCGAACATCGTAAACAAATACGTGCATGGGCCGCCGAGCTGCTTCTCTCGCCTATGTCTGAACTTCCATCTCTTACCGAATTCATGAATACCGTTATAGCTCTTCCCCTCAACAAGGCTGCTGGTGAAGATAAAATATCAAATAAAATGATCAAAGAAGCTAGTCGAGCCTCGAGCAACTCGATGTTAATAGTTTTTAATCGTTGCATAGCTGAAGGCATATTTCCTCGTATATGGCGTCGCGGTTATATACGTATAATTCCTAAAGGCGGTGATAAACCACCAGACGATCCGAAGTCATATCGACCAATCACCTTACTGCCTTCATTAGGCAAGCTATTAGAACGTCTCATTGTTCCTCGTTTATTGCCGGGTAGACCAACATTCAATCATAAACAATTCACCTTCACTCACGGTAAATCCACTATCGACGCGGCCATTGCGGTAAGAAATGTCATTAGCGCATCCGTTTTTAAATACGTACTAGGCGTTTTCCTGGACATCTCAGGTGCTTTCGATAACGCCTGGTGGCCAATGCTACCTCTTAAATTGAAGGCTCGTGGGTGCTATAGAAATATCTACCAAATCATACAGTCGTACTTTTTAAATGGCTCGTCTAAATTGAAACTTGGTCGCTATGCTGTGTCGAAACCACCGACGATGGGCTGCCCTCAAGGTTCGGTGCTAAGTCCTTATCTATGGAAGGGTATTTAGGTCTTGACGATTTTCTCGAGTTACCTCTACCGAAGAATTGTCTACTGATCGGCTATGCAGACGACGGTCTTTTACTTATACAATCAAACACTAGGGATGGCTTAGAGAAATTAGCGGAAACATGTCTCAATGATATATTCGATTGGGGTACACGAAACCGGCTTCCTTTTGCACATCAAAAAACATATCATCTTTTATTAAAAGGAAATTTACAATCGGCGCCGCGTACAAAATTCAATAATATGACTGTCAAAAAGAAATAATCAGTATGCTCTCTCGGCCTAGTCTTAGAAAAAAAACATTTTTGGCCTAATTTTTAACTGGACATGGTAACTTTAAAAGTAAATTATTTTCTTTTAAACTCGTACCTTCACCACTATGTCAATGTTCCACACCTGACCATGAGTATGAGCAATCAGTACATCACATTCTCTGGAAGTGCGATCTCTGGCGAAACGAGCGTAACCTTGTGTTAAACAGTTTGCAAGTCTCCTGTGGAGTAGTATACTAAACGGACCTTGTGGCAACTCAAGAAAATTTCCGTGCGTTCATGCGTTTCTGCCATACTTACTGTAGCAATCAATCTTAACGCTCACATATAGGCTCCATTAATCTCTTCCGTATCCTTGGTGCCGTACGGCTGCGCTTATCGTAGCCGTATACCTCTTTAATTATTGGCTGACTAGTCATTTTGTTTTCCTGTCTCCCGCTTTGCCAAGGAGGGAAGTGGAATCACTCTTTCCAACTCCTCCTCTTTAACCTTTTCTAATTAAATTTGTTGCGGGTTCCAAGACAATTAAAATCATATCCCGGGACTGTCTGAGGTTCAAACCTTAGTGTCATTTATGGAGACCATTGTGGATCCTGGCTTACAGGGGTTACAATGATGGGAATGTGTGGTGGGATTAGTCCCATTAAAAAAAAGAGTCTGTCATCTGTCTTCAGCTTACTCATTTGCTTCTGACCAATAGACAAATCTTATGCGAACTCTTTGTTTCTGTGCATCGTAACATGCGGTGATCGCTCCCAGTTTTAATCGTGCTGATCACACAAGTCTTTTGTCTGACAACATGAAGTCTTGTGTCGTATTTTGTTGAACTATTAATCATCACATCACAATGAGCACGTAGATTAGCGAAGCTGCCGTGACTGAGGGCCGTTTGTATGTCTTTGTGACTAATATTAGGGGACGACTTGACGATAGCAGTTAGGTGTTATATATTTCCCACAAGAGAAATATTTTACTTTCGCCTGGTGAAAGCCTTACCTGATTTTTGTGACTCCCACGGGAAAGCAAGGGATGGTGACAATTGTATTCTTATCCTATTACCATACGGGGAATCATTTATCATAAAGGCTTGGGCCTCCGAGATTCTTGGTCACCGAACGAAGCGTAGTAGAACATTCCTCATATTAAAACATGGTTTTTATGCGAGAATGTAGTAAATTACTACGCCAAACGATCCGATTAAATTATTTATAGCAGTAGAAATATTACTATCAACAGCGTGACCTTACCATTAGAATATCTTTGCTACTATACTAATATTTTTTTCTACCACCACACTACTCACAAATTTTAACCATTGATTTTTTTTTTGCGAAAGTTATACACTTTTTTACTGAATTTGCGATAACAAAATCTTGTAAGATATAAACATTGTTCTTACTTGGTAGCCCGATAGAATAGCTATACTATATTTTGAGGCTGATTTAAAACCATCCCTATTTTATGTTTATTTGGTTCTTATGTGCCATTATTTCTTCAGGTATTATTTACCTAATCTTATATTTAGGATATACTTCGTTAACTTGGATAATTTCCAATATACATATGCTTTTAAGCAGAATGAGATGTATAAATAAACATACATACATATCATCACGCCATATCCCTTGCAGGGTAGGCAGAGAAAACAGAGTGCCAGAGAACTCTATCCTTGCATACTTCACTCGCTTCTTCAACATTCATAATTCTCTTCATACACACTCGCCGGTTTCGGAGACTCTTGACTCCACCTTCTTTCAGTACGTGACCAATCTGGTCTAGGTAGGTTAGTCTCGGTCTCCCCCGGTACCTACATCCTTTCACTTTCGCATTGTATATCTTCTTAACCAGACGATCGTTCGGCATTCTTTCCACATGTCCGAACCATCGGAGCATTCCCTTTCGCATCTTTACACCAAGTCTGTGTATAAATAAATATTTCAAAATATTTTGTTTTTCTTGGGGATATAAAAGTAAACTGCTAAAGACGCCAAAATCAACAAAGACTAAAAAAATGAAAATCTAGCAGGATATATATGCCTTGCAGGGAAATTTACATCGGGTATAATTCAATATGGAAGATGAAGATTACAGTTCTGAAAGTGAATCAGATCAGGAATTGTCTGTTTTGCAACAAGGTATATTTCATGAAGAATGGCAGATTGAAGTTGTAGAGGAATGCGAAGTCGAGTTTTGTAAGTACACAAGTTACTTAAATTAGCCAGTAATGTTTTTTAACTACCCATATACCTGTGTGTATAAGTACTGTCAGAAGTTTCTACCTATATGTTTCGGTTTGGGATAGATAAATCTACGCCAGACACTATAGTATATCATGAACTGAGCCGTTGTCACGTTTCCTATAAATAGCATAAAATTTCTATTGTCAACTTTGTCTAAAATTTATAATAAACTAGCGGACTCGGCATACTTTGTTCCGCGTAACAGTTAATGAATGAGATGAGCAGATTTCGATTAATTCAAAATTATTAAGTTATTTTTTTTTATCATGATAATAAATATGAATAATATATAAATTAAAAAAATCAAGTATTTTACTAAGGTGCCAGCAAGACGAAGAAGTACCCTGTGATATACGACATTTTTCTTCATGCGCGTTGAAAATTATCTACATACATACATACATACCATCACGCCATGTCCCTCGCAGGGTAGGCAGCGAGAACAGAGTGCCAGAGAACTCTATCCATGCATACTTTACTCACTTCCTCAACATTCATAGTTCTCTTCATACACGCTCGCCGGTTTCGGAGACTCTTGACTCCACCTTCCTTCAGTACATGACCGATCTGGGCTAGGTAAGTTAGTCTCGGTCTCCCACGGCACCTACATCCTTTCACTTTCGCATTGTATATCTTCTTAACCAGACGTTCGTACGGCATTCTTTCCACATGTCCGAACCATCGGAGCATTCTCTTTCGCATCTTTACACCAATAGTCTCTTTCATACCTACTCGCTCTCTTACGTCGTCGTTACGAATGCAATCGATCAGCCTAACTCCACAGATTTTCCGTAGAGATCGCATTTCGACCGCATTAATTTTACTTTCATACTCTTTTCTGCATACCCAACTCTCGCTTCCATACAGTAATGTTGGGACAAGCATTGCGTTATGTTTTGCTACACGTGCCTTCTGGCTGAGGTGGTGGCTACCGAGAAGTTGCCCCAACGCTCCGTTCACTCTATTTCCAGCATTCACTCTTCGCTCTATATTAGTGGTGTACCTTCCATCTCGGCTAAATCCACATCCAAGATATACAAATTCATCCACTTGCTCCAGTACATCATTGTTACTCTTACATATGTTCTGGCTTCATCTCTTTCAAAGACCATTATTTTGATTTTGCTCACATTCACGCGTAGACCCCTTTTTATACAATCTTCTATCATTGTGACGACTAGGATCTGCAGGTCTGTCGCTGACTGTGCCAGCAGGAATGCATCATCTGCATAGAGCAGAGCAGTGACCACTGAGTCGCCCATCTGGACTCCCACATTCATATTGTTCAACCTTTTGAGACATTTATTCAGATATATGATAAACAGCCTGTCTGACAGAACGCACCCCTGCTTAACGCTGATATTGACGTCAAACCAAGGCGACATTCCATCATCCAGCCGCACACAGGCTCTACAGCCCATGTAACTGGACTGCACAGCCTGTAGCAGTTTACCGTTAATACCATACTCCGGTAAAATGTCCCAAAGTTCCTTTCGTACAACCGTGTCAAATGCTCTCTCCAGATCTACAAAACTGCAGAAAACCCTCTGACCTAGAGCCAGATGCTTTTTCACAATGTTGCGCAGAGAGAACACTTGATCCATGCATCCCCTTCCACTCCTGAAACCTCCTTGTGTCTCACACAGTAAACCATCGGACACCATCCTCATTCTCCTTTCAATAATTTTACCGTACACTTTTACTGCCAAACTGGTTAAGCTTATGGCTCTGTAATTTGCGCAGTCATAACGTGAAACCTTGTTTTTAAACAAAGGCACGATGACTGCGCTATTCCAGTCCCTGGGAACCATTCTCGAGCTCCAACATAAATTGAGGAGGAACAGGAACGCCTCCCAGACACAGGAGCCACCAAGCTTGATCATCTCGGCAGACACCATATCGATGCCCGCTGACTTACCATTTTTCAAACTTGCTGGTGCTGAATGTTGATCTACTAAACCACATGCGACGCCGGCGCCAACTCGAGTATCCGCATACATATCGCCAAAATATTCACTCCATCGGCTTAACACGTCTTTGTTTGTGTAAGAATCTTAGAACCTTTAGACCTTATTATATTCATTCTGAAGGCTGATCAACCACATCGAGACTTTTTCACCTCCCTCCAAAAGAGTTTGGGTTACATTACAGTTACAGTTTACAGGTTGAGGGTAACACCCTCGAAGTTTTTAGTCAGCCTATCTTCTGTACTCATATTTGCTCTATCACGTTTCTCTTTCACTAAGGCCTTGGTGTCATTCTTACATTGCCGATATATTTCTTTCTTCTGTTCAGTCATACTGTCATTCAGATTCAAAGAAGAGACATAGTCCAGCCACGTTTTCTTCTTTGCTCTACGGCAGTTGCCACTTCCGCATCCCAACATGCATCACCATTTGTTTTTCTATGCTTCTTTGAACTTCCACATACTTCTTTCGCTGTATCTACCATACTCTCTTTCAATATTCTCCAGCATTCTTCAATGTCCGATTGCGGCTGGCTTGCCATCGTCAGCCGTTCCCGGACACCCTCTGCATACTTTTCTCTTACACACTCTTCTTGCAACCTTTCAACCTTTATCCTTTCAAGCCCTCCGAAGTGGACACTCTCTCGCCAGTGCCTCCACTTTCTGAACAGACCACTAAATCTCGCAATAACGAATTAGTGGTCCGTATCGACTGTGGGGCCCCTGTAGGCTCTTGCGTCCAATATTTTGCTTCGGAGGCGACTGTCTACCAAAATTAAATCTATTATACTTTTCTGTTCATTCCTTCTCCATGTATACATATGGATGTCCTTATATTGGAAAAATGTGTTTGACACAACAAGGTTTCTCTCCATGCATACATCCGCTATGAGCCTACCTGCGTCGTTCACTCTCTTATCACCAAATGGACCAAGTACGTCCTCATAGTCGGGACGCTTGGTCCCCACCCATCCGTTCAAATCTTCGCATACAATCACGCGTTCACTGGTTTCCATAACGTTGCCATATCCAGAACTTCCCTAACATTATCCCAAAACTTCTCTAGGTCTGATGCCACTGAGGATCTTACGGGAGCATATGCTACAACCATGAATACCTTGGTGACACCTAGTTTTATACGGACCCAAAGAAGTCTGGTGTCATATATTCCGTAATCCTTCACACTTGAGGCCAAGCGAGAGGACAACAGCACTCCTACCCCCATGCTGGCTCGACCGCTCTGTGGTACACTAGACCACAGAGCCATCCCGCCACCAGAAAGATCGCAGGCGTCGCTACCCCTTCGCTTGGTCTCTGTTACACAGAGCACGTCTAGCTGTTTGTCCGCCATTACGGTTATCAGCTCGTGCAACTTACCTTCCACACAACCTCTTACATTCCACGTGCCCACCCGGCACTCTGCTCTCCTCGACTCGTCTGACTGGGCAAGGCGTGATGGGTGGCGGCCCCCATCGCCGCATCTGCCGTTGTTCGTACCGACGGGGTCGGGTCGGTACGCGTCGCTTCCGGGGACGCCCTAACCTGCACTGCGGTACGCAAAAATGATCTTATTATTGATTTCTAAGATTTGTTCGAAGATTTCGCATTGTCAACCGAGACGTTTCACGGGCTGCCTCGCTTTGCTCTTGTGATTGAGAAGCATGAAGTTGGGCTATATTAACGCGGCTGTCTTTCCGTCGGCGATTTCCCGTGGGCGGTCTTCCTGTCCCTTCCCTATCTATGTGGTGACGGAGTAAGAATACAATTCACCACCCCATATTTTACCTGCGGGTGATCGTAAGAGGGATATAAAACGCGAAAAGGGTATAAAAACTAAGGGATATAAAATGTATATAACATCTCTGCAAGAGGAAAGATTTGGTCTTATTGGTCGCGGCATTGTTGATGACAATATAGGCACAATATGATTTATTATAACAATATTCGTAAAAATTCGTAACACTCGCACAAAACGAACACTGACCGGTCAAATTTAATTTGAACTTTTCGCGGTATTTTCCAAATAAACCTTTAGACCACGTAATGACGTGAGCTGTCAGTGGTGTTTTTTGCATCATCAACAAATGAACGTTTAGAACTGATGATTTTTTAATATTTTTTTTTGTTTATTAATATCATATTTTAATATCCTATATCCTATTCCCGACAACAACAACATAAAAATTATAAAAATTGAAATAAAACTACTTTTACGGATTCTATCGCGTTTGTATTTGATTTATAATTTCCCGACGTTTCGTACACTTTACAGTGATCATGGTCACGGGAGGACTGAGGTGTCTTACGTCCAATATGTCATTGTTATTACAGAAATTTATTTATATCTACCCTATAAGATATTAAATTTTGACCCACATTTTTATACAAAATTAATACAATTCATTGCCAGTACAAAAAGAGAATGATTCTATATATAAAATTTATGTTGTTTATGATTTGTTATTATTAAGGTATTTAATTTATGATAATTATTATTGTGGCAATTTTACAATTTTTACAAAACTAACAAAAACTATTCAGCTACTACCGGATCGGAACGCGGCCACTCTGAGAAAGATCCGGCGAGAAAACTCAAGAGGCATGATACTAATTTTATTATTGAATTTTTGAGTGGCGGCCTACTTTATCTTACTAAAATTAATTAAATTAAAATTTAACTATTATTGTGGGTCAAATCTATACAATAAGTGCTCACAGTGTCTTGCAGTCTTGTGGTGGTTTTCTTAGTTTTATTTTTAATTAAGTGAATGACAGGATCCCAGCTTGATGATAATACGCAGCCATCCTCCCTATTGAAATTTTTATGTTTTTTGATTTCAATAGCCTCGCGAACCATTCTGGGAAGGTATCGGTGTTCTTTTGCGAGGATTTGTGATTTGTGTTTTGATTTGTTTGCGCGGTCCTGACTATGTTCACAGACTGCAGACTTAGTGTGACGGCGGTGTTTCACATCAGCTATGTGTTCCTTGATCCGAGTTCTTACAGATCTCTTTGTTTGGCCTATATAAGAGAGACCACAGTCACAGTCTAATTTATAAACTCCTGCATCCTGTAGAGGGATCTGGCACTTGACAGGTGGTAAGAACTGACTAATCCTCTTCAGTGGCTTAAAATAGGTTTTTATAGAAGCATGTTTTAGGATATAGCCAATCTTGTCAGTGACTCCTTTTACATAAGGTAGGACTGCAGGGAGACGTTCAACTGTTGGTGGTTTCACACGGTCTCCGTGACGGGGGCGAGGAACTTGCAGCTTGTTTGCACGTAGAACCTGCTTGACATGCTGCAGCTCCCCAGCCAGGTGTTCATCGTCACAGATTCCTCGTGCTCTCTGTAACAAAGATTTTGAAACGGTAGCTAACTGTGAAGGGGGGTGGTGAGAATCACCATTCAAGTATTTGTCTGTATGGGTTGCTTTGCTATACACTGTATGACTCAAGGTGTTATTGGGTTTACGGATAACCAAAATATCTAAGAAAGCTAAAGAGTTATTTGACTCCAGTTCCATAGTGAATTGAATTTTTGGATTAATGGAGTTAAGATGGTTAAGGAATATGGTTACTTTGTCTGATGGTAATATTGTGAATGTGTCATCTACGTACCGCTTATAGAACCTGGGTGTGACAGGCGAGCTTCTTAGGGCAGTCTCCTCGAAGTCCTCCATGAATATATCGGCAAAAACGGGAGAGACTGGCGAGCCCATGGTCACTCCATCTATTTGCTTGTAGAATTCATCATTCCACAATAAATAGCCAGTTGTTAGGCATTGACGTAACAGTTCAGCATATTCCAAGGGCATATTATTGTCAGATAGCTTCTTAGTTACAGTTTTGATGCAATCCTCAACAGGTAAGCAAGTGAAAAGTGATGTGACATCAAAACTGACCATAGATTCATTATCAGCGAGATGTAGATCTTTAATTTCGCTAACAAAATGGTAAGAGTCTTTAACAAATGCATCAGTGTGTCCTCGAAGTTGTGAGAGGACCTTTGCAACCATCTGAGCTAATTTGTAAGTCGGTGTGTCGATCTGACTTACTATAGGTCGCAGTGGAACATTTGGTTTGTGTATCTTCGGCAATCCATACAGTTTGGGCGGTTTTGCACACGATGGTATAAGGTTTTTGACGTCTAGATGTAATGCATCGGAGTGTTTTTTAATTAACTTATTTGTATTGTTTACAATATTATTGGTCGGGTCTGTTTTGACCTTTTTATACGTAGTTTCATCCGACAAAAGTTGGTTAATTTTTACATTATAATCCGACGTGTCCATTACCACGGTAGCATTACCCTTATCTGCGCGCAGGATGACGATATCTGGTTTATTTCGCAAGTTTTTAAGCGCTAAATATTGTTTTTTAGGTAGGTTAGGTGTAGGCAGTTTACTTCGACGTAGTAACGACGAGACGTCTTGTCGAATAGCTTCCATATCCTCCTTTTGCACAGTATTTTTAACCAGTACATCTTCGACAGCGCAAATTATTCAAGTATTATCAAAGGGCCTTAATTTTGCCGTAACACCTACCCGAATACCCTACGAGGAAATAATTTGCGCTGTCGAAGATGTACTGGTTAAAAATACTGTGCAAAAGGAGGATATGGAAGCTATTCGACAAGACGTCTCGTCGTTACTACGTCGAAGTAAACTGCCTACACCTAACCTACCTAAAAAACAATATTTAGCGCTTAAAAACTTGCGAAATAAACCAGATATCGTCATCCTGCGCGCAGATAAGGGTAATGCTACCGTAGTAATGGACACGTCGGATTATAATGTAAAAATTAACCAACTTTTGTCGGATGAAACTACGTATAAAAAGGTCAAAACAGACCCGACCAATACTATTGTAAACAATACAAATAAGTTAATTAAAAAACACTCCGATGCATTACATCTAGACGTCAAAAACCTTATACCATCGTGTGCAAAACCGCCCAAACTGTATGGATTGCCGAAGATACACAAACCAAATGTTCCACTGCGACCTATAGTAAGTCAGATCGACACACCGACTTACAAATTAGCTCAGATGGTTGCAAAGGTCCTCTCACAACTTCGAGGACACACTGGTGCATTTGTTAAAGACTCTTACCATTTTGTTAGCGAAATTAAAGATCTACATCTCGCTGATAATGAATCTATGGTCAGTTTTGATGTCACATCACTTTTCACTTGCTTACCTGTTGAGGATTGCATCAAAACTGTAACTAAGAAGCTATCTGACAATAATATGCCCTTGGAATATGCTGAACTGTTACGTCAATGCCTAACAACTGGCTATTTATTGTGGAATGATGAATTCTACAAGCAAATAGATGGAGTGGCCATGGGCTCGCCAGTCTCTCCCGTTGTTGCCGATATATTCATGGAGGACTTCGAGGAGACTGCCCTAAGAAGCTCGCCTGTCACACCCAGGTTCTATAAGCGGTACGTAGATGACACATTCACAATATTACCATCAGACAAAGTAACCATATTCCTTAACCATCTTAACTCCATCAATCCAAAAATTCAATTCACTATGGAACTGGAGTCAAATAACTCTTTAGCTTTCTTAGATATTTTGGTTATCCGTAAACCCAATAATACCTTGAGTCATACAGTGTATCGCAAAGCAACCCATACAGACAAATACTTGAATGGTGATTCTCACCACCCCCCTTCACAGTTAGCTACCGTTTCAAAATCTTTGTTACAGAGAGCACGAGGAATCTGTGACGATGAACACCTGGCTGGGGAGCTGCAGCATGTCAAGCAGGTTCTACGTGCAAACAAGCTGCAAGTTCCTCGCCCCCGTCACGGAGACCGTGTGAGACCACCAACAGTTGAACGTCTCCCTGCAGTCCTACCTTATGTAAAAGGAGTCACTGACAAGATTGGCTATATCCTAAAACATGCTTCTATAAAAACCTATTTTAAGCCACTGAAGAGGATTAGTCAGTTCTTACCACCTGTCAAGTGCCAGATCCCTCTACAGGATGCAGGAGTTTATAAATTAGACTGTGACTGTGGTCTCTCTTATATAGGCCAAACAAAGAGATCTGTAAGAACTCGGATCAAGGAACACATAGCTGATGTGAAACACCGCCGTCACACTAAGTCTGCAGTCTGTGAGCATAGTCAGGACCGCGCCCGCCATTATATCAGGTTTGATAAACCAAAAATCCTCGCAAAAGAACACCGATACCTTCCTAGAATGGTTCGCGAGGCTATTGAAATCAAAAAACATAAAAATTTCAATAGGGAGGATGGCTGGGTATTATCATCAAGTTGGGATCCTGTCATTCACTTAATTAAAAATAAAACTAAGAAAACCACCACAAGACTGCAAGACACTGTGAGCACTTATTGTATAGATTTGACCCACAATAATAGTTAAATTTTAATTTAATTAATTTTAGTAAGATAAAGTAGGCCGCCACTCAAAAATTCAATAATAAAATTAGTATCATGCCTCCTGAGTTTTCTCGCCGGATCTTTCTCAGAGTGGCCGCGTTGCGATCCGGTAGTAGCTGAATAGTTTTTGTTAGTTTTGTAAAAATTGTAAAATTGCCACAATAATAATTATCATAAATTAAATACCTTAATAATAACAAATCATAAACAACATAAATTTTATATATAGAATCATTCTCTTTTTGTACTGGCAATGAATTGTATTAATTTTGTATAAAAATGTGGGTCAAAATTTAATATCTTATAGGGTAGATATAAATAAATTTCTGTAATAACAATGACATATTGGACGTAAGACACCTCAGTCCTCCCGTGACCATGATCACTGTAAAGTGTTCGAAGTGTCGGGAAATTATAAATCAAATACAAACGCGATAGAATCCGTAAAAGTAGTTTTATTTCAAATGTGTAATACTCGCGTAAACATTAGAAGTCATAAAAATTGGTTCAGCCGTTCTCGAGTTATAAGTGTTGTAACTAACACAACTTTCTTTTATATATGTATATAGATAGCTATATCTATCTATGGTCACACTTTCTTGTAATAGATTTGGTATTATTTATGTAAATAATTGGAAGTTTGTTCGTTAGATGAAGATGCATCTATAGTTAATCAAGAAGATAACATGGACCACGACGAAGAAAATCCTGGACTAGATGATGCCGAGTTGGAGACTCGACCAAGTATGTATTTTATATGTGAATACCTACTAGACCATAGCTATTGATGATTTTTTGTTGTATGTATTTGAGCGTGTCTTTTAGTGGTCTGTAGTTCTAGTTAGCCCGATAGGTAGCCCTTGTCGACTAGGCCACCGAAGACAAAGATCGGATACTGGTGGCCCGCTCGCACGGCGAAGAGAGGTGTTTGCAGTGTGGGTCTATGGGGTTGCGCGCCGCCACTTCCATCGCCCCAGACCGATTTGGCCGGGCGCGACCACGTCCATAGTCCACCGCAAAAAAAGGTCTTTTGTTTTTTTATAGGTCATTTTATATTCTGAAGCTTTTCATATGTTTTAACATACAAATTTGTGTAACTGTTTGACTTATTCTAATTTATAGCTCTTCAATTATGGTAATTAATAGCTTTATACAAGTTTTGTGTGCTTAGTGTGCCAGGAAAAAAAACTGTTTATAATTGGAGAACAAGAAGTCTTAGTTCTCATGTACGCTTGTATATGAGAAATATTTTTGGTGTTAAGCAGACTAAAGATGGTCCGAATATTATAAATCTTAGAATACTTAAAGTATATTCAAATCTTTTTGTATCTGTACATGAAAGAAACACAAAACAAATTATTACGATAATACAGATATGTAGATAATAAAATAAAACACAAATTGGTATCAGGCAAATATTAATCTGATTGTGTTTTACATAATGTTATAGTAAAATCATGTATATAAAAATTGGATATCTACTGTTAAAGCTGATTCAGGGAAAACGCATGGTCTAAAGTTTGCTAATGTCCTGAAGATACTTATTGAATGCTTCACGGGTTGTTTTGTTTGCGGGTGGAACTTAATATTAGCATAGAATACTTGGGCTGGTCACGGATGGTAAGGAAGCGGTACCAGTGGCCGGCCCAATGGCGATGGGGAGGGAATACAGGTCACGCGCTGCCTTGCCGTCGCCCCGGACGGAACGGGCGACGTGTGTCTGGGCCATAGACTACCCAAAAAAAAGCATAGAATACTTTCATCAAAACGTAAAAAATATTGTGATGTGTTTTTTTAGTTTAATAAATGACCTTGTGGACTCCACCTCATCGGGAACGGACTGTCTACGTCTTTTTAATCATCACCATCACAATCCATAAATGTCCCACTGTTGGGCTCGGGCCTCCTCCGTAATGAGAGGGAAATTAACCTACTATACCGCGCTGGTCAGACGTGTTGGTTTAGGGTTTTGTTTAGAGTTTTCCTTCTCTTGCATAGACGTTATATGCGTGTTAGATCCCTTAGTCGTCTCGTACGATCACCCACGGGTAAGATATGGGGTGGTGAATAGTATTCTTACTCCGTCACCACACGGAAATTCTTCTAAAAAACGACAAAAACAGTCTTTTTAATATTCTGGATAAATCAGATCTATGAACTATCGATGATCGTTTGTGTATCTAATCTTAGACAAAATTTATCAATTATTGCTGCACCAAATATTACATTAGCATTTAAAAATATGAAACGTTTTTTTCTTAATATCAATAAAGTCACAGGAATTTCATCGTTTGTAATTAATTTAAGTCTATTATCACAATTAATGTGTTTATTATTTTTCTTTCTAAGTTTCCGATGTCTACAATACCTATATGACACTATGATTATGACTGGTACGGGTTCTGGTAATTCATCAATTGCAAAACTTAAGTTTTCAAAATTGCCAGTTAAACAATATAAAAGAATAATAAACAGTAAAACATGATTTGTGATAATATTTAAAACCACTAAAACACCAACTGCCTGCTGAAAAAGAATCGTATGATGTGTTTACCTCAATCTTTTTTTTTAATTTTATACATACATACATATCATCACGCCATATCCCTTGCAGGGTAGGTAGAGAGAACAGAGTGCCAGAGAACTCTATCCTTCATACTTCACTCGCTTCTTCAACATTCATAATTCTCTTCATACACGCTCGCCGGTTTCGGAGACTCTTGACTCCACCTTCTTTCAGTACGTGACCAATCTGGTCTAGGTAGGTGAGTCTCGGTCTCCCCCGGTACCTACATCCTTCCACTTTAGCATTGTATATCTTCTTAACCAGACGTTCGTTCGCCATTCTTACCACATGCCCGACCCATCGGAGCATTCCCTTTCGCATCTTTACACCAATACTCTCTTTCATACCTACTCGCTCTCTTACGTCGTCGTTGCGAATGCGGTCGGTCAGCCTAACTCCACAGATTTTCCGTAGAGATCGCATTTCGACCGCATTAGTTTTGCTTTTATGCTCTTTTCTGCATACCCAACTCTCGCTTCCATATAGTAATGTTGGGGCAAGCACAGCGTTATGTGTTGCTACATGTGCCTTCTGGCTGAGGTGGTGGCTACCGAGAAGTTGTCCCAACGCTCCGTTCACTCTATTTCCCGCATTCACTCTTCGCTCTATATCAGTGGTGTACCTTCCATCTCGGCTAAAACCACATCCAAGATATACAAATTCATCCATTTGCTCTAGTACATCATTACCTATTTTTACTCTTACATCTATTCTGGCTTCATCTCATTCATTTAATTATTATTTTTTATTCATTATTTTCATTTAATTTTATTATTAACCATTATACTAATATTTATTTCTTTTTACCATGTACATGAATGACATTGTAAATTGCACTCTGGTTGATGCAGACATCATCAGTTACGCCGACGATACTGTGATAGTTTTCCACGGTGAAACCTGGGACCAGGTACATCGCACTGCCAAGGAAGGATTAACCGACATTGCTTCATTGCTCGATAACAACTTATTAACACTAAACGCCAAGAAAACCAAATACATTGCGTTTTCAAAGACTAGTATCGGCGGCCCGAGCAATGACTTCTATTTGAAACTACACTCTTGCAGCTCCGTCAAATCTCAGGACTACAATAGATGTACTTGCACCCGAATATAGCGCACAACCTCTCTAAATTATCTAGGTGTAACAATTGACGAACACATTAATTATAACGAACAAATCGCTTCTCTCGCTAACCGTGCAAGAAAAATGATATTCCTTGTGAAGAAATTTAGAGACTGCACGCCACCTGAAACAATGCGACAAATATATCTAGCGCTTTGTCAGTCGGTCCTTCAGTATTGCATCACGGTATGGGGTAGTGCCTGCAAGACCCAAATGATAAAAATTGAGATAGCCCAACGTGCCATATTAAAAGTTATTCTGAAAAGGCCATTCAGATACTCCACGGATAGCATTTACGGTGAATTCAAAGTCCTTCGCGTAAGACAACTTTATATTTTGGATGCTACGGTAAAAACACATAAGGTACTTTTAAACCGCGAGGATTTTGACTCTCTTACAGCACGCCGAGTATTCAGGATGCCAACTCCAAAATGGTACTTTCACTTGCTCGCAGAAGCCCGAAATTCTCCCAACCAAACATCTACAATAATGTGTGCAGTCACTGTGCGCTCCTAAATTGTAATGCACCTAATTGTAAAAAACTGATTACAAATTGGTTACTCACCTTATCATACGAGGCGACAAAAAATCTTCTGGAACATAAATCGCCCTACCTGTGAAACTGTTTGTAACAATAATGCCACCCGTACCAGTATTTACACACACTCTCGTACATTCACACATACACACTCGCAAACACACACACGCACACTTAACTTATTGCACATCCTTTATGTCATCATATCCACATAGGTTGATGTCTATTTAGTTATATGTTTTGTATTGTCTTTTTCTAAAATTTCAAATATCTTACCTAATGTTATTACGAGTTAGGATCAAATGTCTTACATACCATCAACTTGTGCTCTGAATCTCAAGATACAGCCTCTGTTGCCTAGTTTGGGAATCTTTGTTTATGTAATTTTTATGTAATGACTTTATTGGTAATAAACATTATTATTATTTGTATCTCCTTTTAATTCACGGGATCCTCCATAGGGAAGATGCCCGGTCCTTTGGGAGGCTTACATGGGGATATGGATCCAACACGCAGAGGCCTTTGGAGAAATTTAATCTAAATATTGGGGTGGGACACCTACCGATGACATTCCACATCTGCACTTTACATACGTGGAATGCCAGCAGTAAGTGTAAAACTATTGTATGATGATGGTATCTAATATATGAAATATGGGAGTGGGTGTTTAGTGGACTGGTTCATCTTAAATCTATGAATTTATAACTGTCGTCTGCCTTCAAACCCATGTTAAGAGCTGAACGGTGGCAGACGGTGACTCGCCAACTCACTGAATGGGCCCCCTAAATAGTCGCCACAGACACACAAGTCATACGGGCAACAGAGGGCAACATTGATGTAAGTGGCTAGGGGTGTCGAGCGGTGCGGCGCCGGTTTCACCATTGAGTCTGCGATAAACAAACTCATGGTTTCCCCGTAATTATGCCCTTGAAAATGACACTTCCGCCCCCGAGCATATAGCTCTGGCGACCCCTCTCTGATCAGCTGTTTAAGGCAAGCCAGAGCTGAGAGTCCTTCGGGCACTCTTCGGTTTCCACTCTAGCCAGCCAATGAAGGCCAGCTGGAGACGAGTCCCTGATCGACTCTCTGGAGTATTCAGGACCGCAGTGTCGCCACTCACATTCAGCTCGCCACAAGCTGCCCTGCGGTTTATTGGCTTTCCTGTAAATCTTGTGATACATTTTTTTTTATATCAAAAGAACTTAGGGAGCCAAATAATGTTCCTCCGAGTTTTGCGTTAGCCTCATGGTGAAGTAACGACTGGCCCGGAGGTTATTATTATTTCCTAACTGATCCATAATCAAATATAAACTAAGATTAAGCCTACGGTCGTCGTTTGAAATACTTATTTCTAATTGTACTCTCAGATCTGGAGCCTATACCCTCCTGCTCGGGGTATACCCGTACATCGACTGTATTAGCAGAGAATCCAATGCAGAGACAATATCGTAATGTTGCTATGGATATAGCAAATAATAATAATGAGAGTAGTGCTTTTGCGCCAATTGGATCAGGTGAGTATTTACTATTTTAAAATTACTTGTTCTAGTACTTTCTTATTTTATTACTTGTAACTAGGATCTTACAGGATATTATGTAGGATATTATGTATTCCTAAAATTTAAAGAGTAACCTTAATAATGCCTGCTGTGTTGTATGGATCAACATGTTGGAATACAAATGCTACAGATGAGAGACGATTGCATGTAACAGAGATAAAGAGCTAAAGAGTGAACGTCAGCCGTGGTGGGGACATGTGATGAGACAGAATGAAAGTTGTGAGGGAATTTTTAAGTATCAATATTGAAGACTTTAGGGATAAGAACCTAGAAAGGATGGATTGATTGCGTGAAGCTTGATATGGATGGAAAGGGCGTGAGTACAGAGATCTGATAATGATGTGTGGAAGAAGAGAACATATTGCGTCGACCCCTAGTAATTGGGACAACAGTAGCAGAATGATGATAAACTCGTGAAGGTTACTGATTTATCAGTAGATCCGTGGCAATACCTGTGGGGTAATTTTATTGTCGTATTATTTACCTCCTATCTCTTTAAATAATAGATATAAAACAGCGGACCCGGTTATGGCATCTACGGCAACCATTAGCCCATGATATTGGGCTTGGTAAGGAAAAGGCCAGAAATCAGTTAACGTTTCCACGTTAACTGATTTCTGGCTGTAAAAAAACATTCGGATTTCAGGGCAGTCTTCAAGCTAAAGTCTGATGGGATGTAATAGGATTATCAGAAGGGCGAAAAAAGTAAGCGAGTACGGTAATTCTTCGATACAGAAACCTGCTCTTTTATTAGGAGGGTGATTATCCATACGAAGGTGGTGTAGGGATTTTAGTTTTAATATTCTATAGACAACCAGAATAGAATGTGGGTGACACACCCAACAAGGTTAAACAGAGAATATAAGATCAATGATACAAAAATATATTTCTATTAATACAATTATAAATAAGAAGCTATTTATCATAAATTGTTTCATTTAACATCCTACATTCAGTATGTACGATAGCTATCAGGAAGGCTAATGTTTTGTAAACGTATGTTTTTGTCATGTCTTTTAGCTGTTAGCCGCGTATGGCTTTCACAACTTAGTCCTAAAATGCTTTATGATATCACTCAAGGGTTCCCACTGTGGAAAACGGACCTCGGCTTGTGGCCTCGCTGATGGAAAAGCTGGCATGGCATGCTCACGTTTGAGTTATTGACTATTACGCACCGCGTTCTCTGTCTTAGACTGCGGGGCCGGCAGCGCGGATAGTTATGTGTTATAGCCTCGCAGGTCGTGTCTACTCTCTGTTGAGCGACTGTAATATCATCGTCTGTCTCGTCGAGTAAATGTCGAAGACATCTGGTTGTGGAATTTATTGATGGTCTAGCCGCTTCAATCACAAATGGTTTAGGGTGAGTTATGGCAGAGACAAAACGGACGTGTTAACACTTATAAAACATTAATATGTTATTTTGATGTGTTCGATATAATGTATATTTTCTTTATTTCATATTATTAGTCTATACGGTATCTATGTTTCAATGAAAGATTTTTCATTCATTTGCACTTATTATACTTATATATATATATATATATATATATATATATATATATATATATATATATATATATATATATATATATATATATATACAGGATGTCGATTTTATTACTAAAATAACTTAAACTAGGTGTAGGAATGTCGTCATATAAAACATTAAAGTTAGTTGCAGACTCCCAGCTCTGCCCAATCCCGAAATATAGTGATTTGTTTCTTATCAAAACAGTAGGTTTGCCAGCGTACATTGACCTGTAGGTACATTTCGACCCAGCTGTGCGGCGGTAAGCGCAAGCAAGAGTGGGTCTATTTGCCTACTAGTTCAATGTCACACGCATGAGTATATGCCTACATCGAACTTTTCTAGTTCAAGTGTATTGACCTCATATCATGAGGGCAATTTTATCAAAAGTTAGGTACTTACTTTTTTTTACTGATTTGTTTAGTGTATCATGGCCTGATACACCCCCTTCAAGGATTAAATCTTAAAACAACTTCAAGGACTAATTAAATCGGTGACCTGTATATGCAAAACATGTGATAATTCATCAATTTAGAGAATATTATTTGCGATAGGTTAAAACAAATATATTTAAATTCATTTTTAGGCGTAGAACCTACACCTTCCTGTTCCGGGGAGAAGCGGAGAGCGTCTGTTTTAGTGGAGAATCCACCGAAGAGAATCTGTCCAAATGTTCCAATTGAAAGTACAAACAATAATAAAAACGAAGAAACACACGCAGTTGTGTCAATGAAATCAGGTATCATTCATCATTCAACCGTTCACTGTCCACTGCTGGACATATGATAGTGCTGTAGTCATCACACTTGCTACGTAGATTGGTGATGACAAAGATAGCTGGTTCCTCTCTCCAGGTGAGAGACTCTTATCAAATTTTTACAACTCCCATGGGCGAGTAAGAGCGATAATGGTATTATTATACCAAGAACCAGGTGAGTGAGAATATTTATCAGTTCGTAGGCATCCATTGATGGGCACAGGGCTCCCTATGAAGCCACTTAGAATAGTCCTGTACCAATTGGACTGCCTGCGACTTTTGACATATCGTCAGTCACCTAGTGAGAGGTTCATAAATAATGAATATATCTTTAAGAAATAGAACGTCGAATGAAAAAGTCTGATACTAGTACCAGCCAATCAAATAAGTATGTATATATTCAGTTTAAAATCAAGCTTAAGTGATGATTGAATCCATTGCCACACAGCAGCACACCTGATGGTAAGTGTCACTGCTGCCCATGGACCTTTGCTATACCAAGGGTATAGCTAAGCCGCTGCCTATCATTACAAACCCACCCAGATAGGTTACCGTCTCTCTCGCTCACCGAACGAAGCGCAATGGCACGTTGTCATTACTCAGACGTCGATCTTCTGCTCAGTGTGGTACTACCTCGGACGGACCGGCCCGCGGCTGTAGACAGAGAACTGTCAACAGCGTAGTCCTATCACTACTATTGAAAGTGTGTTTAAAATTCAAAGAAGAGTAATTTAGTAAATCAAGAATCATATCTCATTTTCAACTTGTTTTAATAGTAATGATATACAAAATATTCAATGACCTTATGTATATGTACCTATATTATTATTAATATCATTAACCAATATTGAAAAATATATAATAGATACATGTATGTACATACATACATATCATCACGCCATATCCCTTGCATGGTAGGGAGGGAGTCTCGGTCGCCCCCGGTACCTACATCCTTCCACTTTCGCATTGTATATCTTCTTAACCAGACGTTCGTTCGGCATTCTTTCCACATGTCCGAGATAATAGATACGAGTATATATATTTTTATCATTATAATTACGACATAACGAGAATACATCCATCTAGGAAAGTTTAATTGAAATAGTTTGTAATAATTATTTCATTGTACCCATAGAGCCCACGGCCTCTTATTCTGGATATAAAAGACCATCGTCTGTATTGGTAGAGAATCCACCAGAGAGACAATCTCGCAATATTTCTCCAGAAATAATAAATAACAACAGCAATGACGTAAGACGTGCAGTTGCGCCAATGATACCGGGTAAGCTATTATTATTATTATAAAATAATAATATAAATTGTTTTAGTTATTCTTTGTAATTTGAATAATAAAATAAAAATAAAAAGCTCATTTATTCCATTACCAAAAAAAAACATAAGTTTAAACATTTTTTTTCATGCAATTAACGCAGACAAATTAAACCCAGACTCAGAACAACACTTTGTGGATCGCACAAAGTATTGTCCTGCGTGGGAATCGAACCCATGGCACTGGCACGGAAGGTCAGTATCTTAACCACTACGCCATCTGTGTGTCAAATAAGAATAATTATGTCCCTTTTTACTAACGACTTTTATATTTAGGTTATATATACCTAAGGTAATATAGTACTTTTGTCAAATAATGTGCGGAAATTAAAAGTAAGTAAAACTGTATACATGACGAACAACGAACAACATTTTTCACGTGCTAAAGGGTTAATTTGTTTTTAATTTCATCATCAAACAGGTTTCTATTTCAAGCCAGTTCGAAATTTAAATAAAACTCTGATAAGTTGCCCATTTGGTTGCCATGTTTTAGAGTAACAAATTTTTGAAATACACGATAAATATGAATTTACATGTATATTTATTTGGCCGCTAAAAACATGAGATATGGATTTCATACATTTTTTGCCGGCCGCTACTCGCATGTATTTGATCAGTACAGCAATATTGATTTATCTCGTAGAAGGTTTATAAAACCCGATTACGAAGTGAAAAATGATGTCACAGGAGGGATTAGAACCCGCGCCTATTGGGATTCCGGCCCAATCGTGCTGCCACTACACCACCGTGACTAGTTGTAGGACATGCAAATTTCACTTCGTATCATATTTACGTCTTAAGGTGACGGTATGCTATCGTAGAAGGTTGTCAAAATAATGCTCAAATTTCCAAGCATGTTTGAGAAAACAGTATTCATTATTCTTATGAAATATAGAATAGGAATTTTGCAAAAAAAATTAAGTTAAACTAAATAATTATTGTTTATTAATCTCAATAGGTAGACGCCTCCAACGCACAGAAATGGAGGTGCATTCTGTATCAGGATCGGGCAAGTTAGATATTATATATCCACCCTCGCAAGAAATATCAATATCGTTTACTAGTCTGTTAAAACAGACACCTCATCATAGCACTACCAATGAACAAGACAATACGGTAAGTACTATACCTAGTAATATTATTTTCTCTCTTTTAATACATTTATTTTAAGAAAAGGGGTCTACGCGTGAATGTGAGCCAAACCAAAATAATGGTCTTTGAAAGAGATGAAGCCAGAGCAGATGTAAGAGTAACAATAGGTAATGATGTACTAGAGCAAGTGGATGAATTTGTATATCTTGGATGTGGATTTAGCCGAGATGGACGGTACACCACTGATATAGAGCGAAGAGTGAATGCGGGAAATAGAGTGAACGGACCGTTGGGGCAACTTCTCGGTAGCCACCACCTCAGCCAGAAGGCACGTGTAGCAATACATAACGCAGTGCTTGTCCCAACATTACTGTATGGAAGCGAGAGTTGGGTATGCAGAGAAGAGTATGAAAGTAAAATTAATGCGGTCGAAATGCGATCTCTTCGGAAAATCTGTGGAGTTAGGCTGACCGACCGCATTCGTAACGACGACGTAAGAGAGCGAGTAGGTATGAAAGAGAGTATTGGTGTAAAGATGCGAAAGGGAATGCTCCGATGGTTCGGACATGTGGAAAGAATGCCGAACGAACGGTTAAGAAAGTAAGTAACGGTTAAGTTCTGGTTAAGAAGATATACAATGCGAAAGTGAAAGGATGTAGGTACCGAGGGAGACCGAGACTAACCTACCTAGACCAGATCGGTCAGGTACTGAAGGAAGGTGGAGTCAAGAGTCTCCGAAACCGGCGAGCGTGTATGAAGAGAATTATGAATGTTGAGGAAGCGAGTGAAGTATGCAGAGATAGAGTTCTCTGGCACTCTGTTCTCTCTGCCTACCCTGCAAGGGATATGGCGTGATGATATGTATGTATGTATGTGTAATACATTTATAATGATTTCTGATGTCTACGCGAGTATTACACATTTGATATAAAATTACTAAAAACCGCGTTTGTATTAATAATTTTCAGCGTTCATTGTCAAGGACTATTGTATCTTAGGTTTAACATGTCAACTAGCAATGCAGCCAGCCTGTTGGTTTGTTTGTAGAAGTCGTTATATAGTAGCGCCGCCTGGTGGCCAGTTACTTCAATGGCCATAGCATATAAACCTTCTCCGTGAAAAAATACATATGTATATACCAATTTTCATAATGAGCGGTCAAATATTTTCTGAGTTTAACGATGTCACATATACAAACATCCACTTTTATAGATATATATATATATATATATATATATATATATATATATATATATATATAAAATATTTGTAATAACCGTGTCTTGTTGGACGTGAAACACCTTAATACTTCAAAGACCATGAACGCTGTAAAGTGCTCCATCGACGACAAATTAAAAATCCGTATAAATAGATTTATTTCAAATTCCTTATAGATCTATGTTTGATTGTATATATTCTATTGACACCAGTTCAATCGATTCGCTTCTTCAAATTCTTTTATTGTATAACCAGGTGTATTCACGACTTCGTTTCTATGAATTTTATATTTTTAGTTGTTATGATTAAAATAGTCCTATACTTTAATAACTGATACTGTAGCGGGTAGATATAAATTTCTGTAATAACGATGACTTATTGGACGAGAAACACCTTAGTCCTCCCGTGATCATGTACGCTGTAAAGTGTCCGAAACGTCGGGAAATTAAAAATCAAATACAAACGCGATAGCATCCGTAAAAGTAGTTTTATTTCAAATAATTCTATATATTACTGCAGACTATTTCGGTTGTTCTATTTAGGTGATTCAAGATTAACTGCCTGATAAAAATTACATAAATTATCAGAATGTGTTGCCACGATTAATATCCCAGTATACAATATACAATAGTATACTATTGACATTAATATCCTCGCAAGGAATGAATAATGTTGTATTTGTCACACTTATAAGTTGGATTTGGCGATCGCAGTAGGTGTTATGAGATTCCCAGGCGATTCCAGCTACCCACTATCAAGATAGTGGGTGATGACACATCAAGATGTTGGGCCAGTCATTTTTTAAGTTTTAAAAAAATATAAAAAATTAAATCATCCGGTACTTTCAGACCAGACTCAGAGCTCATCATCAATCGTTTATAAAGAAACAATACTATAAATAGTGAATAAAACTTGTTATAATTATGTATACTTTATGCAACGTTTTATTTACAGAGCATCACATCTGCTTGTCACATGTGTCAAGCAACAAACTTTTGTCTTCAGTATTGTCTTAAACATGATGATCTGGTTCATGCACCAAATTGTGCACATGCCAATATCCCAGGACCTTCACAGCAAACATCTAAATCTGATATTCATAATCAGCCATCAACGTCACAGGCAAGCTTATCTACACAACCGGAATCACAGAATATACATTCTGACAATAGCCATGCAAGCACATCGGTTTCCTTGGAATATGTTGTCCAAGAAACTGCTGAAGCTACATCTCGTCATGTGGCAGCTATTCAAGAACAAATTAGAACCCTTCAAGCAAATGTGTATAATCAACGAGCAAGGGCATCGGATGTGGCAGCAGGTAGCGACAATATGGCAGTACAGTTACGTATGCCAGTGGTGGGCCAACGCAATGACGTCGAGCAACCTGATTAACATCAGGGTAAGATAGTGTATTAATCAGGATATTTGGATTATATATAGACGACACTCGCATGTTTTTTAGAGGTATGAGCTGAAATTATAGGTTCAATCCTCGCGACCCAACCTGGAGCGTGTTCTTATCCATAAATATCATTGCATTCTTCTTCTTCTTCTCGGCCTATATTAGTATATAGGCCGAGAAGCACTAGTGTGCTTAAGGTAAATTACATTACTAAATATGGTTTTATATCGAGTTTTCTTTCTTCTGCAGTTGAATTATCTCGTTATCCTTTAATTTAGTTTTACAGTACTTACAAAAAGGAGATGTTGAGGCGTCGATTCGAGACAGACGATATGCCCCGATGACAAAAGTTGCCGGGTCATTGACTCAAGATGATACTCGAAAGGGTAGCCCGTCGGACGGCCGTCGAACACAAGGACCAGGTACCGACAGCCCGTCTACGTGGTACAGAGAGGTTTGAGCAGGGCAGATGATGGGCTAGCCCAACGCTCCCTCCGTCGTCCTGGCCGGATTGGACAGGGCTGCAACCAAAAAAACTGAAAACAATTAATAGAAGGAAAATTGAGCGTAACCATCTATCGGGACACCCAAGATAAGGGGTGTTGAATTATATGCTTACTCCGTCACCATACGCGAAATATACTGTATATACGAGTATATGTCCAAATGGGAATTCTTTTGTCGTTCACTAAATATTTACGACTGCTGCTTTAAATTTAGGTATGGAAGCCTATAACGTTGTAAATCACAGAGTGTTATATTGAGCATCGTATTATTAATCTAAGAGATCAGAACTCACAGATACTCCCAGATAAGAGGCTTCGAATAGTATTCAAATGTACCTTGAATGCCAACTTACCTGCAATATTGCTTACTCGTCCGATTTAGAGGTACCGAGATGAGAAAAGGTAGCTAAAAATAGAAGAAACTCTGCTCAGATTCTCATGGTTCGTTTATATTTTATTTAAGGTATTATTTTAAACTTATATTTATGCAGAAGACCAAAGTTTACGATTTGAATTTATCTGGATTAATGTTTTTACTTTAAGAGTCAGTTAAGTCCAACGGTCGAGGTTGATAGGTCGATGGGTGGATGGATTAAATAATATTGTTGTTTTATAGCCTCCGCATTGCTTCGTGAGCCACTTCAGATGTTGGCTAATTGGTGTTCAATTGAACTCTTGAAGTTCATACTGGAAGACTATTATATGTGAACGGGACCATTGCAGTGTTACAGGTTAGTTTATATCTATATATTTAATTAATTATTATATGCACGAAGTATAGATACACGGAGTCCGAGCATAATGTTGAACGAATGGTCTCAATTTAGTGGACAGAATTTTTGCCGGTAGAGCGCGCCAATTTTCAAGAAATACTAGTTTAAATCTTTACGCGTCCTGTTTTGTTGCTATTGACAGCTCTGAAATGTTTTGTTGCTATTGACTGCTTTGAAATTTTATATTTAAATTAATTAAATTCAACTTCCGCGAGCCAACGCGTGTTTACGTGTAATAATAATAATAGCATCGGTACGTCCTAAACTATAGCGCAGCCAGTGGCAGAAAAGAGAACTAAGATTTGGGTTTAATATTGTGTCCATGAATACTATGGAAAAGTCTATACCGTTTTCCTCCTTGTATCTATACTTCGTAATTATATGTATTATAACTTTCTAATTTATCAGCATAATTTTCTAATTACTGCATCTTATCTCCTAAGAGATGAGATTTAGCCGAGATGGAAGGTACACCACTGATATAGAGCGAAGAGTGAATGCAGGAAATAGAGTGAACGGTGCGTTGGGGCAACTTCTCGGTAGCCACCACCTCAGCCAGAAGGCACGTGTAGCAATACATAATGCAGTGCTTGTCCCAACATTATTGTATGGAAGCGAGAGTTGGGTATGCAGAAAAGAGTATGAAAGTAAAATTAATTCGGTCGAAATGCGATCTCTAAGGAAAATCTGTGGACCGATTACGAAGTGAAAAATGATGTCACAAGCGGGATTCGAACCCGCGCCTATTGGGATTCCGGCCCAATCGTGCTGCCACTACACTACCGTGACTAATTGTAGGACATGCAAATTTCACTTTGTATCATATTTACGTCTTAAGGTGACGGTATGCTATCTACCCGACAATGTTTACACATTGTTATAGGCTTAACACTTCAAACTTTACAGTTATAATTGTATTAAACGATGACACAACCTTGTTATTTAAATTACTGAAATTTAGCATTTAATATGCTTAATTATTTATGAAAACCGATTACGAAGTGAAAAATGATGTCACAAGCGGGATTCGAAGCCGCGCCCGCAGCACGATTGGGCCGGAATCCCAATAGGCGCGGGTTCGAATCCCGCTTGTGACATCATTTTTCACTTCGTAATCGGTTTTCATAAATAATTAAGCATATTAAATGCTAAATTTCAGTAATTTAAAAATCTGTGGAGTTAGGTTGATCAATCGCATTCGTAACGACGACGTAAGAGAGCGAGTAGGTATGAAAGAGAGTATTGGTTTAAACATGCGAAAGGGAATGCTCCGATGGTTCATGGACATGTGGAAAGAATGCCAAACGAACGTCTGGTTAAGAAGATATACAATGCGAAAGTGAAAGGATGTAGGTACCGGGGGTGACCAAGACCTACCTAGACCAGATCGGTCATGTAATGAAGGGAGGTGGAGTCGAGAGTCTCCGAAACCGGCGAGCGTGTATGAAGAGAATTATGAATGTTGAGGAAGCGAGTGAAGTATGCAAGGATAGGGTTCTCTGGCACTCTGTTCTCTCTGCCTACCCTGCAAGGGACATGGCGTTATGGTATGTATATATGTATGTATCGCTTAATACATAGGTATGATTTAGTTTAATATACATTTTTTCAAATTTATATTTAAATGCTGAGGTTGTGGTACAATAGTTATTGCATACAATACTATAGATAGAAGTTCTAAATACTATAGAAGTTAATAAAGTCAAGAAACACATTCACCTTTTTGTGGCATACACACAGGGCCGGATCTACCACATGGCTTTTTGGGCTTCAGCCCAGGGCCCCGTGGATTCAAGGGGCCCCCAACTAAGTCCAGTCATAGTCAAAAATAGACGATAATGCGAAAAAAACCATAATTTTATAAAATTAAACAGATCGTAAAGTTTGCAGCCCTGCGAATCCTGCGATTAATCAAACCTATATAATTCATTTAATTCAAGTCTACGTTCAGGTGTTGGTACTTCGAACTGACAGTTAAAATGTTCGGCTGCCATTACACATTCATTCGATCTCGATCGTGCTCCGCTGTTTCCTTATCAGACTCTGTCTCTTTCTATCTTGCTAGAATTATTTATAAGTACCATTATTTATCATTTTTATTTAGTATTTTTAATTATTTATAACTAGTAGGATATGAAAGAGAGTATTGGTGTAAAGATGCGAAAGGGAATGCTCCGATGGTTCGGTCATGAGGAAAGAATGCCGAGCGAACGTCTGGTTAAGAAGATATACAATGCGAAAATGAAAGGATGTTGGTATTTTTCGCTTCGTAATCGGGTTTTTATAAATAATTAAGCATATTAAATATTAAATTTTCAGTAATTTAAATAACAAGGTTGTGTCATCGTTTAATACAATTCTAACTGCAAAGGTTGAAGTATTAAGCCTATAACAATGTATAAACATTGTCGGGTAGATGGCATACCGTCACCTTAAGACGTAAATATGATACGAAGCAAAATTTGCATGTCCTACAATAGTTCACGGTGGTGTAGTGGCAGCACCATTGGGTCGGAATCCCAATAGGTGCGGGTTCGAATCCCGCTTATGACATCATTTTTCGCTTCGTAATCGGGTTTTTATAAATATTTTATTGTATTATTTTTTTCTTATACTTTGAGTAATTAGGTGGGCCCCTAAGTAGTATTAGCCCAGGGCCCCCTAAACTCACGGTCCGGACCTGCATACACATATATAATTCAAATTTTCAATGACAAACGATTGATACTTTAAATTAAACCTTAGCATATATTTATTATTTAAAGAAAATTGATATGTAAAAGTTCTTTTCAAGTAGCTTTATGGCGACTTAAGTTTTGATTTAAATCTTTGTAAGGTAATTTCTCTAAAGTTACTAAAGAATATGATTATAAATATTTAAAAACATTAAAAAGCTATATTTCCGTGTGGTGACGGAGTAAGAATACAATTCACCACCCCGTATCTTACCCGTGGGTGATCGTAAGAGACGACTAAGGGATATAAAACGCATATAACATCTATGCAAGAGAATGAAAACTCGAAACAAAACTCTATATCAATACGTCTGACCAGCGCAGCGTGGTATAGTAGGTCTATTTCCCTCCCATTATGCAGGAATCTCGAGCCCAACAGTGGGACATATTTGAGCTGAGATGATGAAATGAAGACTGCTTCTACAAGAAAACTTCTAAACTTACTAAGATTCATATATCTATTATTTTCGTTTAGCAATGGGTGGCTTATTATTTCCAAAAATTTCGTAGTTAGATATACAATAGGTGTATTATTGTAAAGCTATGGTGTGAATATCTGCGCCTGATAGCAGATAAACTTCAGTAAGAGCGACATTCATACATCTGCTTGATGGATGAAAATCGCATTATTCAAATTTAATCTGTATGAATATCTCCTAATAGTGATACCATAAAAATGTGTTTATGATTATTTAAATAAAAAATGTATATAAAAAAATATAATTTTATGATACAAAATGGCTGATTGGCATGGGTAAAGTTCGATTTAACTTCAGCTCTTAGACTGTGATGCTCTATCGAGACCGCACGCCACCTTTGTGTAGCCTTGGAAGGTAGAGAAACAGCGAAACACCGTGCAATGTTCTTTAAAAATATGCTATATTTCACTGTTGAAACACGTAGGTGTAATCTTACATATTATTCTACTTTTCTATAAAGTCTTAATCCAGTGATATCTAAAAATATACGTAATCATTTTAAAATAAAATGAAGAGAAGAGAGAGATGAGTTAGAGATTTTGCAAAGTTCTTAATTGAAATGGACCCTTTTCCTTTTTTCTTTTTTTGGGTAGGCTGTGGTCTAGACACACCCTGCCCATTCCGTCCGGAGAGACGGAAGGGCGGCGGCGTGTGCCCCCATAATCCACCGTGTTCCCTCCCCAACGCCATCGGGCCGGCCACTGGTACCGCTTCCCTGACTAATATGCCCCCTAAATTCGATTTCATGCATAAAGCCACCTGGAGCGCTTTTGTAATAATCCAATTTTCGACCACTATACCACATCTCTCAGTCGGTCTCTTTAATTCCCTGCTCAAATTTCAGAAATTTAGCATTTATTATGCTTGATTATGTATAAAACCTGATTACGAGTGAAAAATGATTGTCACATATGGGATTCGAACTCACACCTATTGGAAATCCGTTTCAATCGTGCTACCACTTACACCAACGTGAACTGTTGTACGACATTCAATTTTCGCATCGTATTATATTTTCTTCTTTAAGGAGCCGTGTGCCATTTAACCGACAATGTTTACACACTGTACAGACTTAATACGCTGACTTTGTAGTTAGAATTGTATTAAGTGATTCGTGCTCAAAGTTAGTTTTGAAGTGGTCTGTTGTTTGTTGATATGATATAGTATAGACCATTGACTTCACATAGCCCTTTGAGTACAACTTTCGCGTTGTTAAGTCGCAAGGTATCGATGGCCAACTGACGTGACAATATGTCGAGACAACTCTATTTCTGAATTTATTATTCAACAACAGATGGTTTTGGTCGTTGATTTAATTTTGTACGCTTTTATATCCAGTATATTTAGTAAAAAAAATCCTCAATTATTTCAGATAGATTAAATTTTCTATACGGCTTGGAATTTATTGATTCGGTCGTCGTTGTTCCCTTATTGCCACATTATTCTCGAAATTTGAAGCGTTTGTTCATCTCATGGTTACGGGGACATCATGCAGTGAAAATTAGAACTCAAACTTATTCAACAAGTTATGAATAGAAAGCAGGTTGGGAGCGCTTATGACTACTGAAAATTGGTATTAATTCTCTTGAAAGTTGTTGCCAGGGAGCTTGAATAATGATAATAAATTTTAGTTATATTTAAACACTAGCTTCAGTCCGCGGCTTCGCCCGCATAAAAGGTTACTTTCCTAAAGTTTTTATCCCCTATTTTTATTTTACCCCTTAAGAATAATTTCTTTTACTAAATTTTAATGTCATATTTATTTATATCTAATCAATAGCCTAAAAATAAGTTTCAAGCTTCTGGCTTTAAAAATGACGATACTTCCTTACAACTTTTCATTCCCCTTTACAATCCTTTTTTGCATCAATAAGTAGCCTATGTTCGTTCCTATCAGCCTCTAGACTGTGTATTAAGTTTCATTTAGATCATTAGTATTCAGTAGTTTTGGCGTGAAACAGCGATAGACAGACAGACAGAGTTACTTTTGCATTTAAATATTAGTAAGGATTGTTGTTAATTGTGTTTTTCAATGGGCGTAAGGTTGACTGTCCTACAATAGTTCACAGTGGTGTAAGTGGCAGCACGATTGGGCCGGACTCCTAATAGGCGCGGGTTCGAATCCCGCTTGTGACATCATTTTTCGCTTCGTAATCGGGTTTTTATAAATAACTAAGCATATCTATTAAATGCTAAAATTTCAGTAATTTGAAACAATTTCTTTGTTATTACATAATTATTGATAATATTTAATTGTTCATTTGTAAACTTAGTCTTTATGTATCCATCAGTCTGTCGATGTCTCTTCGGATATAGGCATTAACACGAAAGGCGGATGCCATAATCACCATTTAATGGATTAGACTAAAACCTTCAGACCCAAGAGCAACGTAATTGTTGAATAGTATTCGTAACCCACTACACAGTAATATTTAAAAAAATATTATTTGCTTCTAAAACTTTAATGGTATTTAGATATAAAAGTCCGTGTTTTTGCCTTTTTAATAAGCTTCGTATTGAATAATATTAATATTATTTCTGAAATTATTTTATTGTTTCAGGTGTGAAGAGAACTTTTGTTATACAGGTTAACAGTTGTGATAACCGAACGAAGTGTTAGTTCTGTAATATAATAAACACTCGGTAGTGTTATAATTATAAATTTTTGTGTCCGGACATTATTTATTCAGTGTTTATGAACAAAATATATAGCGGTAGATAAACTCTTAACAAGAAAATCTGTACTATAGTTGTGTTATACAAAATGATCAATTAATGTTGTAATATTGACGAGCTTGACAAATAATTAGTTTAATCCTGATACTTATATTATAATTATACAAAATATGTTATATTTAATATAATATAAATTAGCCAAATTATTTAATTAAGACTTTGAAAATTTACAAAAAAAAGTATAGTCTATAAGTAAATTGTGGAGCTTTAATGTGTAAAAATGTATAAATATATTTTGTGTGTTTATGTTGTGTGTTGTATTAGTTCTATTATTAATTGTTATTAAAGGTGTTATAGACGCCGATGACGTCTTTTTATCCAATTTATATATACATACCTATAAAATAGTATTGATGTAATTTTTTTCTTGGAAAGAAGGGTCCTAAAATTAAGTTATGAAGAGATGTTAATCTCAAATATTTTTAAATTATTCCTATTATTTAACTGTAATAGGCAGTGATCAAATATTATAATAATAAATAAAATAATCATACAAGGTAAAGCTTCACGATCGATTATTTCGACATTTAATATTTGGCGATGTCATAACTTAAGCTTAAAATTAATTTAGAAGTTATATCTAGTCTATAGATTAACCTTTTAAATTTCATATATATATATATATATATATATAATATGTATATATATATATATATATATATTTATATATATATATATATATATATATATATATATATATATATATATATATATATATATCATTAATCATCAGCTTGTTGATGTTAATTATAATATAAGGGTGCCTCATTATTCCTCAAAAGTGAATAATCTCATGGCTTAGATTACTTAACTAATATATAATCACTCTAAAGTAGTATAAGTACATCGCTGAAGTATCTATACTTTAGTTTTTAGCCTAAGATGGGTTTGATAATTTTGATCGAACTGTGGGTGAGCGCTGAGGGTCAGGGTGAGGCTGAGTAAATACAGCCTCCTCAAGCGCTAACAGTTAGGCTTCTTATATTTGCGATAAATTCTTGTCACATAGCCGGCCTAATATCAATTGGAATTAACGGGCTGAATAAATTATATGTATATTGAATAAATTTATTATATTTAATGTATATTTATTACACAACTACGTTTTACTATGATTTAATAATTGGTGCAAGGTTTTCGTAAAATTTGTTACGTCCATATGCTAAATTGGTGCTAGCATAAGTCAGGGTGTATGAGGAAAGATAATAATTAAATAACACGCGTGGGTTTTTAATGAAAAGTTATTAATTAGGATTAAATAAAATTGAAAGTATATTTAACTTTTCTAATAAATTTAGGACACATCATACTTAGCTGCACAATTTAGATTTTATTACTTAATCATAGATAAAACACTCTATATTAATCGTTTATTTTAGCCCTCCATCGGGGCTATATAAGCTATCGTTGTTTACAAAACACCAGACTTGCTTCGGCAGTACATATACAAAACAACAGGGCTAGCCAAATTAATATTTGTAGCAAAATTAGTGATTTTTAAATGTATTTAATTAAGAAAAACACGGTGTTATGTTACCAACATTCTAAATTAATTTAGTATTATTTTAAATCGGGCTTACTCCTGGGTGTCCCTACAAATTTATGAGAGATATTATTCTATTTGCCGTGATTTTCCGTGTGTTGACGGAGTAAGAATACAATTCACCACCCCTATCTTACCCGTGGGTGATCGTAAGAGACGACTAAGGGATTTAAAACATCTATGCAAGAGAAGGAAAGCTCGAAACAAAACCCTATACCAACACGTCTGACCAGCGTGGTGTAGTAGGTCAATTATTCAATTATAGTAGGTCAATTAACACAGAATTGTAAAAAAGCTGGCTCCTAAAAACATATATATATATATATACAAATAAATAAAAAAAATATGTAGTCCCCTCTTCCTAGCAAGAGTCTTGTAAAAAATAATTATATCAAAAATTAATAGAAAATAAAGTAAATATATATGCGATTGTAATTTTTTAATCATATCTGCCTCAACACGACATAAGTATATACACAGTATATAAAATAGCAAACAACAAAGGCACCTAGAAATTTGAAATGAAAACGGAAAGACTAGGCCCGTTTCAAAGCAACTGGTTATTAAATTTGTGTCTTTAACTTTGTGGGACTAATTTTGTTGATGATATAATAATGGATTGCTCGTTTTACATATACCCAGAGCTATAAACAGCCCTTTTGCGATCAGTTCGTGTCTATTGGTGCGATCTTTTTTCTGGGCCAGCTATAATTCAGACTTAGAGTTTTGTAATTTATGCGCCCGTTCAGGATGTGCACTGTACTTGAACATCGATCGTATTTACAGCTCTGTTTATATCTATATTTGTGAGGAGATAGAGGGCTGTTAGAGTCCCGCTTGTAAGTTGCTCCACACTTGATTGTTTAAATTTAATGAACTTTAATTAGTCAAACTGTAATGGATGTCTTGCTCGTCATTTTGTATTTAACCAATGTAATTCTTACCATTTGTAGTACATTAATTGTTAGTTGATGTTGTTTAAACAGTAGATATTCATTTCCTAATTATTAAAACTTTTTTTAAAAATTAAAACGCATGTAAACTCGTCATTCAAATAAATAGATTCAACTGAAGCGTTGTATATAATTTAATATTCCCGTTCTAATAATATAATTTAATTCTGTCTCATTTGTGAAAAAGAAAATGCTACGGAATGAGATTCAACTGTTTGCGGATTTCTAATACCATATGTATTAGCAATCCGGTTCAAGTTCTGCCTAAGGTAATATGAGAAATATAAGGTAATAAAGGTATATAACACCTCTTTTTGCAGCCTATATTTACGACCCTCCAATGTAATTAAGGGTGGCGACGTTGTATTTTTATCCCTTCATCTCTGGGTGAAAAACTAATAATACATAACAATAAATAAGACAGCCCCAAAAAAAGTTAGTAGAGCGATGAATTATATTTGTGTAGTAACGGAATAAGAATAAAAGGAGCTGGCCAACATTGTATGGACGTTTGCCTCACTTGTTAATATTCATGTACGGACATAATATTGCTATTATTACGTAGTACTTTTGGCCTCGATTACAAATCGAAAAGAAAAATGTCTAAACGTTGTAGTTTTTTTTTAATAAGTTTTTACTTTGTTGCTATGACACAAATGTCAGACACTTTCAACAATAATATTATTAGAAATTGGTATAGCCAGAACGTGTTTTTAGTGCATATCTAGTTATTTTTGAGTTATACCTTACTCATTATGTCTGACTCATACAAAGCAGTCAATTTGCAATCTCTATTATACTACACGAAGCAATAAGTACCTATCATTTGAATTTTGTGGAATACCTATAGGTATACCAGCTATAACGTACAATATAATAAAAGAATATATATCGCTACATTTCATTACATATATTCATAAATAATAAAAAACAACACTCAAAATGAATTATTTATTGTCATACAGAAATTATTTTATTTATTTATTTATTTAAACTTCATGCAACATGTACATTGGCGGACTTAATGCCCGAGGCATTCTCTACCAGTCAACCACAGGTGACGCAGAGATGGTAAAAGGTAGGTGCATGTGTTGAGGAAGTTAGTTGAGAAAAAGAAAATTGTAAACTAAATAATACATTATGTAAACCGAGAAATACAAACAAGAATATGTAATACATATAAAATACATACATATATACTTATATACACTCATTTGCAAAAAAAACGGGCGGTTTTGATTTTCATTCATATTTAAAAAGATACAATACCAAAAAGGTTTCAATCGTTTGTACACGTTACTGGCCGGTTTTAAAAATGCTGTGGTATTTAAAAAAGTACGTTCTAAATTCAATTTTTCATTTGATGTTCATTTTTACAGAAAACCCCTTTTTATCCTACATTTTTGGCGCGAAGTTCCAGAAGTTAACATCGACTTTCATAACTTTTATTCAATTTTTATCGATTAATTTCATATCCTTGACTGTCAAAGCTTTATTTAATGCTGTTTGGCTGTATCAAAAATGGTAGATAAAGTGGTAAAAGCTACCAAAATTATCGCGCTGCTTGAAGAGGGTTGCAGCCAATGTTTCGTGGCTAGGAGGCTAAATGTTAGTCGCTCGACAGTCCAAATGACCTGGCAGCGATATCAGGAGACTGGTTCCGTCGAGAGAAGGCCTGGTTCTGGAAGAAAACCATGTACCCAACCACGAGATGATCGTTTTCTTGTGAGTCGCGCATTGAGAAATCGCAAATCTTCGTATGTGGATCTTAAGAACAACCTCCAAGAAGTAAGAAATGTGCATATTAGTCTATGGACGGTCAGGAGGAGGCTTCTCGCTGCCAATATACGCAGTCACCGCCCGGCCCGCGGCCCCAAATTACTCCGTGAGCACAGAGTTCACAGGCTTAGGTTCGCTAGAAATTGTGAATCATGGACTCAAGACGATTGGAATAGGGTTTTGTTCTCTGATGAAGCCAGGATATCTCTGTTCGGTGAAGATCGACGTCGGCGAGTGCTAAGAAGACAAGGAGAACGCTTTGCAGAGGCATGTTTCGAAGAAATCACACCTTATGGTGGGGGCTCTGTTATGTTTTGGGCAGGAATAAATTCAATGGATCGTACAGAGTTAGTCTTCATTGAAAACGGCTCACTGACTGGGCATCGATACATAACGGAAGTTCTAATTTCTCATGCACAACCCGCATTGGCCGCTCTAGGTGAAGACTCGATTTTTATGGACGACAATGCTCGCGCCCACCGATCCCGCGATGTTAATGCGTATGTGCAAGAGGTCGGCATTCGTCGTTTGGATTGGCCAGCTCGAAGTCCCGACCTCAATCCCATAGAGCATGTCTGGGACGTTCTGAAACGGCGTGTGAGATCAGTACACCCGGCTCCGCAGACCATCAGAGAGCTGAAGAATGTGATTACTGCGGAGTGGGAACGTATTCCGCAAGCAAGTATCCGGGATATACTCGCTAGCATGCCCAGACGAATTCAAGCTGTGATTTTAGCTAGAGGGGGTCACACTCGATACTAAACATTTATCTGCTTTTACTTTATTAAAGAAAAACAAACAAAAAAACTTTTTTATTTTTACTTCATGAGCATATGCACTACTAGCGAATATACACTACTAGCGAGGTTTAGCATTATTTCCCATAAATTGTATCTAAATTTTATGAAATACTGATGAAAACGATTATTTTCTTATTAATTTACCAAATTGTGTGGATAAAACTACCTATAATTATCAAACAAAGAAATATTAACATTTGAAATGGTTCATTGCTTAGGTGCCCGTTTTTTTTGCAAATGAGTTTATATTCAATAATGTACAATACATAATAATATACATAAAATAATATAAATATATAAACAATACATACACTACCGTCTCCCGTGTGGCGACGGGATAGAATACAAGTGACGCCACCCCTTGCTTGCCCGTGGGAGTCGTAAAAATCGGCTAAGGGTCCACCAGGAGAGAGGGCAGCAGCTCTCTCCTGGGATACGTATAACACCACACTGCGATCGCCAACCCGCCTGCCAAGCGTGGCGATTATGGCTCAAAACCCCTAATGATAAGCACAAATAAAAAAACGGCCCCCAGTCACGGCAGCTCCACTATCCTACGGGCTCATTGTGGTAGCGGGCCTGGTAGCGATGGAGTAGGGGGTGCTAAGAATCCCCGGCAGCGATCCGGCTACCAATCAAAACGACCCTTGGCCCTGGTAACACACAACATTCGGACACTCAGGACCGACGAAAGGGTCATCGAGCTGGAAGAGGAATTGAGCAAAATCCGCTGGGACATTGTAGGATTATCAGAAGTGCGAAGAGAGGGCGAGGGCACGATAATCCTCCGGTCTGGAAACTTGCTCTTCTACCGGGAGGGAGATCACCCGTCCCAAGGCGGTATAGGGTTTATCGTTCGCAAGTCTCTTGTAGGCAACGTGGAGAGGATCGAGAGTGTGTCGACAAGGGTAGCGTACCTTATACTCAGAATTACCAAACGGTATTCGTTGAAGCTCATACAGGTATACGCACCGACCTCGGCATACTCCGACGACGAGGTGGAGGCCTTTTACGAGGATATCTCGAAAGCCATACACGCGTCCAAAACCCACTTCACGGTGGTTATGGGAGACTTTAACGCGAAAATAGGCAAAAGGAGTGATGATGAGTTGAGAGTGGGGAAACATGGATATGGACAGAGAAACCAGAGGGGCCAGAAACTGGCTGAATTTCTGGAGAAGGAAAGCCTCTTTATGATGAATTCCTTCTTCAGAAAGCAGCCACAAAGGAAATGGACCTGGATTAGCCCCGATGGTTCAACAAAAAACGAGATAGACTTCATCTTGTCGGACAAACGACATATATTTAATTATGTCTCAGTGATCAGCAGGATTAAAACTGGGAGCGATCACCGAATAGTACGAGGCTCATTAAATATCCATACGAAAGTCGAACGGTCACGCTTGATGAAGTCTACCCTCCGACCTACACCTGTCCAATACCAGAACCTCGAAAGCTTTCAACTCGAACTACACAATCGCTTCCAATGTCTAGACGAGTGCGAATCTCCGAACGATATGAACAACAGGTTCGTGGAAACTGTCCACGCGGTTGGGTCGAAGTTTTTCAAGGCTCACCGCGCCAATAGACCTAAAAAACTTTCTGACCAGACTCTCAGGCTCATGGAGCGGAGAAAAGAAATGACAGTACAGTCTTCAGCCGATTGGTCCGAACACAGGCAGCTTAATAGGCAGATCTCCAGGTCTGTGCGTCGCGATATTCGCCAATTTAATACGCTCCGTGTTAAAGAAGCGATAGAGCGGAATCGTGGCTCAAAAGTGTTCGCACAAGATCTGTCTATTGGGCAAAGCCAATTGACTAAGCTGAAGACCGATGACGGCACTGTCATTTCATCCCAGGGTGAGATCTTGGGAGAGGTCGAAAGGTTCTATGGACAGTTATACAAATCATCCCGAAGTCCTGTTGTCGGCTTGGTCCAAGATCCCAGATCCAAGCTAACTCGGCACTATACCGAAGAAATCCCGGACATTAACTTGTGCGAGATCAGAATGGCTCTGGAACAACTACGAAACGGTAAGGCACCGGGAGATGACGGAATTACGGCAGAGCTACTGAAGGCAGGCGGTAAGCCGGTCTTAAAAGCCCTTCAAAAGCTATTTAATTCCGTTATCCTCGGGGGCAACGTTCCAGAGTCGTGGACCGGGAGTGTGGTGGTGCTGTTCTTCAAGAAGGGCGACAAAGCTCTTCTAAAGAACTACAGACCCATCTCACTCTTGAGCCACGTCTACAAGTTGTTTTCGAGGGTCATTACCAATCGACTCACGTGCAAGCTTGATGACTTCCAGCCGCCCGAACAAGCTGGCTTCCGAAAAGGCTATAGCACCATAGACCATATCCTCACGCTTCGGCAGATTATCCAGAAGACCGAGGAGTACAATCGGCCTCTGTGTATAGCGTTTGTGGACTATGAGAAAGCCTTTGATTCAGTCGAAACTTGGGCGGTGCTGCAGTCCCTTCAGCGGTGCCAAATCGACCATCGTTATATAGAAGTGCTGAAGTGTTTGTATAGGAACGCCACAATGTCAGTCCGTATCCAGGATAAGAGTACGAAACCGATCCAGTTGCAGAAAGGCGTGAGACAGGGAGATGTCATCTCTCCGAAACTGTTCACCACTGCACTGGAAGATGTCTTCAAGCTCTTAGACTGGACCGGACTAGGTATTAACATTAACGGCGAATACATCACTCACCTTCGATTTGCAGACGATATCGTCGTTATGGCAGAATCCATGGAGGACCTTGGCACCATGCTCAACGATCTCAGCAGGGTATCCCAACTGGTGGGGTTACGAATGAACATGGACAAGACGAAAGTCATGTCAAATGCCCATGTCATTCCTGTACCGGTCCTAGTTGGCAATGCGATTCTCGAAATTGTCGATCATTATGTTTACCTTGGACAAACAGTCCAGTTAGGTAGATCCAATTTTGAGAAAGAGGTCAGCCGACGAATCCAACTCGGTTGGGCAGCGTTCGGGAAACTTAAGAGGATCTTCTCGTCCAACATACCTCAGTGTCTGAAAACACAGGTCTACAACCAGTGTGTGTTACCAGTGATGACTTACGGCACGGAAACGTGGTCCCTAAATGTAGGCCTCATAACCAAGCTCAAAGTCGCTCAGCGTGCTATGGAGCGAGCTATGCTCGGGATTTCTCTGCGTGATAGAATCCGTAATACGGAAATCCGCAGAAGAACGGGTGTAACCGACATAGCACGAAGAATTAGCACGCTGAAGTGGCAATGGGCTGGCCACATCGCTCGAAGAACCGACAACCGCTGGGGAAAAAAGGTTCTAGAGTGGCGACCACGTACCGGACGACGCAGTGTAGGACGCCCCCCCACTAGGTGGACAGACGATCTAGTTAAAATTGCTGGGCGTCGATGGATGCAGACGGCACAGAACCGCACTCTGTGGCATACCATGAGGGAGGCCTATGTCCAGCAGTGGACGGCGATGGGCTGAAATGATGATGATGACATACACTACATATACATAATTATAAGAAACGTTGAATTATAAAAATCATGATGATTCTACTAATTCATTCAAGAGATACCCACGAACCCTCTTCTTGAAAATGTGACGGCTGGTCGACATCCTGATATCGAGAGGTAGTGAATTCCAGAGGAGAACTACCTGGACAAGCAAGGAAGAATGAACACACTGAGAAGAGTGGGATGGACAAAGTAAGAGTAAATTGTTAGAAGAACGAAGATTCCTGTCATGGTTAGTAGAGAGGTATTGAAAGAAAGAAGATAAGTAATCAGGCGAATTAGGAGACTTGAGGATAGAGAATAGTAAGTTGAGGGCACGCATACTACGGCGTTGGCGAATAGTAAGAAAGTTAAGTTGAGAACGGTAGGTAGAAACATGATCATACTTGCGAAGGTTATAAATGAATCGAATGCAGTTATTAAGAAGACGGTCAAGTTTATTGAGAAGATCTGCATTCAGGTCAAAATAACACACATCACCATAGTCAATCAAAGGAAAGATTAAGGTTTGGACAAGCATTGTTTTAGTTCTAACCGGTAAAAAGTGTTTCAACCGATTAAGAGTCCGTAAGCTACTGGTGACTCGCTGACTCGTTCTGGCAACTTGAGTTCTCCAATTAAGAGTGGAGTCTATGTATAAACCAAGGTCTTTGACAACAGAGGATAGAGGTACAATGGAACCGTTGTAAAATATTGAAGGGAGAGATTTGACGTCTACTCGGCCCATCATACGCTGACTACCCACAATTATAGCTTGACACTTGGTAGGATTTACCGTCAATCCAAACTGGTCACACCAACTCTTTATGTTTTCCATATCCTTATTGATCTTGGCAATTGCTGACGGAATGGTGTCCACGGTCGCCTGGCAGTAAAGCTGCAAGTCATCGGCATACAAATGATACGAACACTGAAGATAGTTAGTAATGAGGTTAATAAAAATAGAAAATAACAAAGGAGAAAGAATACCGCCTTGGGGAACGCCAGCGTTCAGGTCGCACCAATTTGATAAGCTGTCCTCAATGCGAACACACTGCTGACGTCCCTGAAGATAAGAAGAGAACCATTCCAGTGCGTTAGACGAAATCAAAATATGTGACAGGATAGCTAGAAGGATGTCGTGACTCACGGTATTGAAAGCGTTAGAGAAATCTATCAAGGCTAAAACAGTGACATTAGTTTTCTCCATACCAGCTCTAATGTCGCCAGTCACTTTGAGAAGAGCGGTTGTGGTGCTGTGGCCAGGTCGGAAACCGGACTGGAATTGACTCAACAAATCATTACTGGAGATGAAATCAGATAGCTGTTTATGTACACAAGCCTCCAGCACCTTAGAAAGAAAAGGAAGAATAGATATAGGGCGGAAATGATTTGGAAGAGAAGGATTAGAGATTTTAGGCAATGGGATCACATAAGCCTTACGCCATAGTGATGGAAAATGGCCAGATTCAAGAGAAAAGTTAATAATGTGAGAAATAGCAGGAAGAAGGTGGTCTAGTATTAATAAAATCATACGGCGACTGACGTAATCACAGCCCACAGCATTAGATTTAATAGATAGGAAATTATGAGATTAAGGTTAATTATTTTGAATCCATAGAAGCATAATCGATACACAGGTCAATCTTTATTAATACTTCCGTCCAAATAAAATGGCGATGAAGCTAAAATGAATAAATTGACGAATGTTTACATTGCAAGGATAGTTTCTGCTAGGTTAATATCAAAATGGAAAAATGATAAATAACAGGAAATACAAATTGTGTTTTTTGAAAGATAAGTCGAGTCTGTACGTTTTAATTCTAATATTGGGTATTTTCGTACATCCGGGGCAAATCTTGGCCAGGTCTTTTGTCATTTAGAAAAATGAATGAATAAATTGTAGAATCAATTAATACCTTTCCAGTGGATATCGTAAAAATCAATTAAGCGACGAATTAAGTCTGGGCGCCGTACTGAAGTCGACTAATTTTCCTCATTCCTCCTGAATTTTGTCTGTGCGAAACATATGGATTGAGATTATCGTTCATCATCTCAGCTCATACTGTTAGGCTCGAGCCTCCTCCATAATGGGGGGGAAATTGACCTACTATACCACGCTGGTCAGACGTGTTGGTATAGGGTTTTGTTTAGAGTTTTCCTTCTCTTTGCATGGATGTTATATGCGTTTTATACCCCTCTTACGATCACCCACGGGTAGGATAGGGGGTAGTGAATTGTATTCTTACTCCGTCACCACACGGAGAGAGAGAGATAAGCAATAATTATTTACAATTTTCGCTAAATAGATTATATCTTCGTTCTATGGTAATGAAGTAAGAATACAATACACCAACCTTTGTTTTGTTTGTGGGTGTCGTAAAGGTCGATTAAGGGATTTTAACACAATACTGAAGGAATACTCGAAATAAAACCTATTGCAAAAACGACTGACCAGCGTGGTATATACGATCAAAGTCTCTGCCACGCTGGAAGAGGCTCAACAACTGTGGGACGTACCTATATGAGTCGAAACGATAAGGTGAAGATTCAATACCTATGGTCATCGTAAGATGAAGACAGGATGTAAGGTGATAACATTCAGTGTTAGGCATTTAGCGTGTTAAGCGCTACACTTTTCAAACTCTATATAAACGACCTTTTCACAAAGAATTAGTACATTACTGCAGCGGCCAGCAAAAGAGACATTAATGGACGAACGTGTAAATGTGGGTCGACACACATACGTAAGTCCATCAATCCCTAGTTGTGGCCAAGGTTTATATAGTGTATAGTTTTCTCAAATATTGCGCGGAAATTAAAACTAAGTAGAACTGTATACATGACGAACAACGAACAAGATTTTTCACGTGCTTTTTTTTTTTTTTTTTGGGTGGGTTACTGTCAGTGCACTCCTCGCATCACTCGGTTCGGGGCGATAGAGGGGCGTAAGCACGCACACCCGTAACCCACCCGTTACGTCGCCTTCATCGTTGGAACCACCGGAGCAGAGTGACTTGACGTCAGTGGCCAGTCCGACGGAATACCCCTGAGGAGTACCCTCTCCTCGACCGACGTCTCCCCCTCGGGTAGGATGTCGGTCTTTCCTCACGCGGTCAGCCTCTCGGCGGGTGACGGACTAATTCCCCGATCCAGTAACCCGCGGCCTCGGCTAGGGCGGCATCCCGGCGCCGCCCCAGTCGCCGGCGGTGGCTCGCGTCGTCGAGGAGACGCTCCTCGCGCACGCGCTCCGCCTCCTCCTTCCGCGAGACTACTGCCTCGCAGAAGGTTGCGACCGCGTCCCAGTACCTGACACTGTCGAGCATCGCCCTGGAGATGGTCGGCAGCGTCAGGTCAGCACCGATGATTGCGACGAGTTCACGACGCTGCTCTGCCCAAGCGACACAAACCTCGAGCGTATGCTGCGCCGTGTCCTCGTCGCAATCGCAGTGGTGGCAGGAAGGTGTACTCTCTCTCCTGACGACTGTGTGCAGGTATTTGTCGAAGCATCCATGCCCCATCAAACCTGCACCAGTCGGAAGGAGAGCACCCCGTGCCGCCGTTTTAGCCACTGCATCAGCACCGGCCGGAAGGCCTCCACGGTCCGCACACCGAACCGAGGCCTCTCCAGCCGGACTGCCCAACGAGCAATGACGTCTCGGCGGGTGTCGACGCGCCAGGCGGTGTGCTCCCTCAACGAGACCACACCGCCCTCCGCTCGCACTCCCAACATCCGCCGATACAAACCGGCGAGCATTTCCGCTTCCAGGTCCCATGGAGGGGTCCCGGCCAACAGACACGCTGCCTCCGTCGACGCCGTGCTCTGTGGTCGCCACAGAAGAGCTCTGAGTCGGATGGTCAGGGACCCCGAACACACCGGTGCGCCGTACAGGACCATCGACCGGATGACCCCTGCGTACAGCTGTCGGCACGTAGCGCTCGGTCCGCCCACATTCGGCATAAGCCATGATAGGGCAGACGCCGCGCCGACGAGCCGTGGAGCGAGTCTGCGGAAATGCTCCCGGAACCACCATCACCCGTCGAGCACCAGGCCCAAATACCTCATATGGGCCCGGATGATTTTTCACGTGCTAAAGGGTTCATTTGTTTTTTGTTTTCATTATCAAACAGGTTTCTTTTTCAAGCCAGTTCGAAATTTAAATAAAACTCTGATAAGTTGCCTATATGGTTACCATGTTATAAAGTAACAAATCGTTCCATTTTTAAAATATGTACTTATATACTTTTTAGGGTTCCGTACCCAAAGGGTAATAACGGGACCCTATTACTGAGACTTCGCTGTCCGTCCGTCCGTCTGTCACCAGGCTGTATCTCAAGAACGGTGATAGCTAGACTGTTGAAATTTTTACAGATGATGTATTTCTATTGCCTCTATAACAACAAATACTAAAAATAAAATAAATATTTAAGGGGGCTCCCATACAACAATCTTGATTTTATTTAGTTTTACGGAACCCTTCGTGCGCGAGTACGACGTCTGGCAGGCGGCCGGTCATAAAACTATTGCCAATAACTTTTATAATATGTAGGTACTATGAATGAAAAAAAAGTAGAAGGATAAAGTGGAAGGATGTAGGTACCGAGGGAGACCGAGACTAACCTACCTAGACCAGATCGGTCAGGTACTGAAGGAAGGTGGAGTCAAGAGTCGCCGAAACCGGCGAGCGTGTATGAAGAGAATTATGAATGTTGAGGAAGCGAGTGAAGTATGCAGAGATAGAGTTTTCTGGCACTCTGTTCTCTCTGCCTACCCTGCAAGGGATATGGCGTGATGATATGTATGTATGTACTATGAATGAAGAGTACCTATTGTATCGATCCCAAGTAATAGGGATAAGAGTGGGAGAATGATGATCATCATGACCTCTCGTGAACGAATCTCCAATTTGGTCCAGAAAAGTATGACGTGATCTTGCCCTTGTATTCGTCTCATTCACGATTGCTTTATATGTTTGCTTCGTCAACCTCTGCCCACTCATTCTTTCTTCCACTTCGTGTCCAACCCACCTCAGCATACCAGAGCTCATTTATAACATTATACCTAATTTTATCTTTCAAACTTACATCACACACATTACGAAGAGCTGTCAGCTCTACAGCATTTATTCTACTTTCATGTCTTCTCCGCCAAATTTAACTTTCACTGCCATACATGAGGGCAGGCACTAATACTTCCTATACCTACTTATTATTATTATTTAGGATGTGTAAAGCCGACGGAAGGTCATGAGAAGAAAACAAAACTAAAAATGTAGTGTGTGCAGAAGTACTTTGAAATAACATTAGTTTGAGTTTTTTTTAATATAAGATTATAAGACCCAGTATTTTTACCGTAAATGCGCGCCCAGTACGTGATCATTATTTTGCTGCGATGTTATTTTCAAACTGCGATATTTTCTAAGATATTCATTGAAATCAAATAATGTAAAGGGCAATTTTGTTCTAAATTAATACTTGTGATGAATAACTCATTTATTTGGATAAAGATAAATATTATGTTTATAAAAACACCTTTGAAAATATCACATTATTTTAAAACAAATTTGGTTAGCATAAAAAGGTTATAGTGAGCCAATCTTAAAAGATAAACATATGCTCTCGCGGACTTTTATGTAGAACTTTGAAAGGGAAACAATTATGTAGTACATAATTTTCGCACAACTTTAACCGTTTACGCAGCGGAAGCTTTCAAAAGGAAACAAATACCCGATTTTGAAATATTTTTTATTGTTGCTCTGCTTCTATTAGTCTTAGCGTGATTATATATATATAGCCTTCCTCGATAAATGAGCTATCTAACACTGAAAGAATTTTTCAAATCGGCCCGGTAGTTTCTGAGATTAGTGCGTTCAAACAAACAAACAAACTCTTCAGCTTTATAATATTAGTATAGTATTAGTATAGATGACACAACCCTGTTATTCTAATTACTGAAATTTAGCATTTAATTTTTCACTCGTAATCGGGTTTTTATAAATAATCAAGCATATTAAATGCTAAATTTCAGTAATTTGAAGATCAGATGCTGTTAAATATTTAGAAGTATTTGTTGATATTGGTGTCATTTGTACAATAATGTTGTTGTTTGTAAATGACAAACAACCAACGCTCGAAAAAGGCGCCTGATACACATTGTTAAAAATCTTAGAGAACCGCCAACACAAGACAAGCTAAAAATTGTATGGAAAGCTATATGTAAGGTTCATATCCCTGCATGGGGAGACGCAACAAATGCCATCTTATAGCACTAGAGAGAACGCAGTCATCTTAAAATTAGTAACAAACCTTTTATTTTGTACCCCCATTCCTGTACTAAAGAAATAATCCTTGTATGGCGGGGACTTTACAAATATATAACTAACGCAGACAAATTACACCCAGACTCAGAACAACACTTTGTGGATCGCACAAAGTATTGTTCTGCGCAGAAATCGTACCCGTGGCACTGGAACCGAAGATCGGTATCTTAACCACTACGTCACATGTGCAGTGAAATCAATACTATATCGTCATCCTACTAGAACACTATGTGCAGAATGGAAAATATTATCTGTGAGACAGCCTTGTGTTCTACTCGACCTTGCGGAGGCACTCTTCTTTGTATTGAGGTTCACTGCATGAAGGCTCCGACTCGAGATGATACCCGAAAGAGTAACTCGCCGGACGGACCACCGCTAACAAATATTCGGTTGTGATGGCCCACCCGCACGGCGTAGATGTACTTTTACGGCGAGTTATGAGATCACGCGTCACCTCGGACGGATTGGGTGGGATGTGTCTATAGCTGGCCACTAAAGAAAACGGTGATTCCAAGTTCTATTCAATCTACAAATTAAATTGCCTTTAATATCCTATTTACCGTATGGCGATGGGATAAGAATATAATTATCGTCACCTCCTATTTTACCCCGTTTTGTTTTACCAGCAGCGTTGGTCTCACCAGCAGAATGTGCTGTAGCCTCTTCCTGGAAAACGTATAAGAACTTATTGCTTACGTCCTATAGTGAACGGAATATGATCTATTTTTGTTGATTAAAAAATGATTAACGTACATGTGACAGTGTAGTCTCAGGCATTACTTCTCTATGCAAGAATTATCTGGACTTCTGACATTTCACATCGAACTTTTAACATGTGGTGCTCTTGTATTATATTCGATATCTTAGTGTTTTAACGTGTTATATTAGATAATTTTGATGGCATTTTATGTAATGTGATGTGCGGAAATACTGGGATGTAGTGAATATCATATAAAAGTGCTTTACAACGTTTTCGTTTTCCATCAAAATTCCCACAAGATAACATTAACAGTGTGGCCATTGCACTGTTAATGGTGACAATTTGACTTAGACAACGACTGACTTGAAAGACTAAAAACGTGAAAATATTTATAACTTGACACTGGCACCAATAGCTCGTATATGTAGCTGATTGCCAATACATAAGAAGAAGAAGAAGAAGGATTTAGACAATGAACCGACATGACTTGATGACTAAAATATAAATCTATTATAATTTTTTAAACTTATTTTACTTGACATTGGCGAAGTTGTGGTTAATCACTCACAGAGGCCATTCATTAAGAAGAAGAAGAAGAAGAAGAATTATCTGACTGTTGGTGAAAATGAGGTTCATAATGATTTACTTTATTTGTATTGTAGGCTGATAATTACTTGTAGGGCGGGTCTATGGTGTCGTGTGCCGCTTCTTCTGTCGCCCCGGACGGATTAGCCGAGACCACTGCATAGCCCGCCGCCAATAAAAAAAAGGTTGATAATATCAGAAATATCAAAACAATTTTCATGCCTCCATTTTCTGCTTACTTCCTTAGTTGCTGGCGAATTTTCAGAATATCTATTTTTAGTCAGTCTCTATATAATAAAATGAAGTGCCTGTTTGATACTTATCTGTCCTAATTCTTAATTGAATAAGTTTTGGCTCGGCAGTAATTAGTCGTTCAACCAGCTTCGCAGGACTAATATACACCTAAAAAATTGACAATTGCTGAAACACATGTTTAATTTATTTTTACCGAAGAGTATTTGTACATAATTTAAGAAGATGAGAAGAAGAATCGATAACGAGTTTTTTTCTCCATACAAACTTTAGCACTCTGGTACGGAATGTATTTGGGTGTATTTTTTATTTTTGAGTGTTTTTGTTATGCCTTTGAAAGTGATACTGCCCCACCCGAGCATATAGCTCTGGCGAGCCTACTCTGACCAGCTGTTTAAAGCAACCCAGAGTTGAGTTGAGTCCTCCGGGCACTCTTCGCTTTCCACCCCAATCAAACGCAAACCGAAGGTCAGCTGGAGACGAGGCCGTGACCGACTCTCTAGAGAATTCAGGACCGTAGTGTCGCCACTTAGAAAGGTTGACATAGAGGCTAATAAGCAGAGAGGTTGACGTCGTGAGGGCGTCGCGCGTCGGCTCGCCAGCAGGCCGGAGCGTTGACGGCAGAGGTTACGATCCGTCGCCCCGGACGGAATGGACTGCGTGTGTTCAGACCAAAGCCTGCTAAAAAAAGTGTCATCACTCACCTTCAGCTCGCCACAGGCTGACCTGCGGTTTATTGGCTTTCCTGTTAATCTTGAGGCATTTTTTTTATATCAAAAGGAGGGCGAGGGAGCAAAGATTACCTTAGGGAGCCGCATAATGGTCCTCCGAGTTTTACGTTAGCCTCATGGTGAGGTAACGACTGGCCCAGAGGTTATATTATATTATTATTATTATTATATTATTATTCAAGCATTCAACGTTAGAACATCTAATGTTTCATATACTATACATTCGCCTGACCTCTATTCCAACCTTCGTCGGGATTTGTTTAATGCCGTTCACAAAATTTCCCGAAAACTCAGTTTAGATTTTAATAGTTTGAGGAACTAGGAACCTAAATTCTAGTTTACTACTATTACTATATTGTGACAGGACCACACTGTTGACAGTTTTCTGTCTACAGCCGCGAGCCGGTCCATCCGAGACAGTACCAAACTCTCGCAGAAAATCGACGTCTGAGTAATGGCAACGTGCTATTGCGCTTCGTTCGGTGAGCGAGAGAGCCGGAAGCCTAACTGGGTGGGTTTGGGGATTTTATTGGTAGGCAGCGACCTAAGCTATACCCTTGGTATTGCAAAGGTCTATGGGCGGCAGTGACACTTACCATCAGGTGTGCTGCTCGCCCGTTTGCCACAATAAGCAATAAAAAAAAGGTAATTAGATGAGTTCAAATTTGTTGTGTCACGACTTTGATACATAGCTTATAAAAAAAAATGTAACTTAGTTTTAGCATTTATATGGCCCCTACTCTGATTAAATTTTTCGTTGGTCGGGGTGAGGACCTGGTGATCTGTAAATCAAGTATATCCCACTTCAGACACCAGCTCCTTACATAACACCAACATATTTTTTAGCCCAATTTTTTGTTCTACGTAAAAACTGACTTGTAAGAAATGATAAATAAGTATTATTACTATTATTATTGTAGCACTATCAAAAAGTATAAAACAGAGTTTGATACAGATATAAGGAACGAAGTGACAACTCGGTGTCGCTCTACCGTATAATGAAAAACGCGAGGACTTTCGACGGGCATTTGAAAACGTCATGTGGTGCTCTTGTATTATATTCGATATCTTAGTGTTTTAAACTGTTATATTAGATAAATTTGATGGCATTTTATGTATTATGAAGTGGCGGAACTACTGGGATATAGTGAATATCATATAAAAGTGCTTTACAATGTTTTCGTTTTCCATCACAATTCCCACAAGATACCATTAACAGTGTGGCCATTGCACTGTTAATGGTGACAATTTGACTTAGACAATGACTAACTTGAAAGACTAAAAACGTGAAAATATTTATAACTTGACACTGGCACCAATAGCTCGTATATGTAGCTGATTGCCAATATATAAGAAGAAGAAGAAGAAAAACGCGAGTCGTTGTCGTTTTTTGTAGCTACTAAAGCTGATATCAGACGGTTCACTCGAGTGATTGTTCACTCGAGTGATGGTTCATTTTTCTTTCATTTTATGTTCACACGGCTAAGAGCAAAGATCCATGGACGGCAGTAACACTTAACAACAGGTGTGCTGCTTACTCGTTTGCCACCAGAGCACTAAAAAAAATCAAAGAGTTGACAAAAAAGAAGTAAAGAAAACGTCGACGGTGATGGGTGCTACCATGGATTGAAAGAAAAAAATATTAGCAGCATCAAATACATTGTTGAGAGAACTAGCAGTTGAAGATCCTGATTCATATTGTAATAATCTTTTTAAAGTTCTCCAAAAAATGTAATGTATTTTGATCGATCCACACACACACACATACACACACATTTGCCGCGTGCGACCAGTGCAAAGCAGCGCAGAAAATTATCACCACGGGACGTCCTTCGGCTACAGAACTTGAAACAAAATGACCGGACCCGAATGAAAGTTCTCTCAGTGTTCAGACTGTTCATTTCTCGTTCACTCGGAGTGCGAGTGAAAGATGCCGAATGCCAATATCCAACACTGTTGGATCGTTTCACTAATGAATTCATTCGGCACTAATGTTTCATTTTGTGTTCAGATGCGTCACTTCGAGTGAAAGATGCAAAATGAAAGACAAAAATGAACAAAAAATGAACCGTCTGATATCAGCTTTAGACGTTTAGCATACTGTAATGTCGAACAAACATCCGTTATGTCGTTTTTTCGAATCTGTCATACATATTTTTGGATTACCTACATGATAAGTCTACAAGTATAATTTCTATTGTACGTTTACTGTTGAAACCATCCAAAACTTACCATACTCTGTGTAACCGACAAAAGAGTGCGAGTGTTAATTAGTAGTTAATGTGTGTAAAACCTTTCAAGCGACAAGTATTTATTATATAGCTCGAGGTGCAGTACGGTCTGGCAGCAAATAATGTCATTGACAGGGGACGACAGCATTGACAGGAGACGGGACCAGAAGGGAAGAAGAAGAAAGGTGGAAAAGAACTTGGTAACGGTGGCTTACCTAAATGGCGGTAGATAAGTGCAGTATAGGTATCTGTTTATAGGGTTGAACGGTGACCGTAGGGTGTCCCCTATGTTAAACTTAGATAAAATTTTAAATAAAGAACTGGCCTTTCGCGAATCTACAGGAATGCATTTAATAATTAAATTGTTAAAAAACTGACTTACTTATTTTAAGATTTGTCATAAATTTTAATTTAGGTATATTGAATTATTTTCGCCTGAGGCAAGATTCCACCCGGCAACTTACAGTCGGTAGACGTATGTTCCTCGACTAATTTTAGTGTTATAATAAGATTTCATTCCAAGATTCTGTTGTTAAAATTCCCACATCTCATGAATTATGATAAAACCTACTATTAAATTATTCTATTATCTATATACAGTAGTTAGTAAGTTATAAACTTGCATGTTATCGGTGCATACAATAGGTAACTACATTTTACTAATGTAGGTATCATCTACCCTTTTTTTTTTTTTTTATTGGTGGGCTATGGGTGCGTCTCGCCCCGCCAAATCGGTCCGGGGTGACGGAGAAGGCGGCGCGTGACCCCATAGACCCACCGTAAAATCCTCTCTCTTCGCCGTGCGAGCGGACCACCGGTACCCGATCTTTGTCTTCGTTGGTCAGGTATCATCTACCCTACCCGCCAATATAAGTTAAAATAAAGACTAACGCCATCTATCTATTTATTTTGATATATTAAATAATATCGGTGAGCTGTCGGATCAGTCTATTATGTTACGCTATGATGTTTTGACATGTATAACTGACTTAGACAATGAACCGACATGACTGACGACTGAAATATAAATCTATTATATTTTTTTAAACTTATTTTACTTGACATTGGCGAAGTTGTGGTTAATCACTCACAGAGGCCATTCATTAAGAAGAAGAAGAAGACATGTATAACTGTTTCAACATAAATAGTGTCCTTTTAAAACTTGTCGGATAACTATTTATTGATCATACGAGTTCAAATAAATTTTAAATTTCCCGCTATAACCTCAATAGTAGACGATGTAATGAATTTTTTCATATAATTATGGCGGACGGTAGGCCGACAATGTACAAATTCAATTATAGTAGCTAGCTATTTATATATGTTGTTACCGTAACATGTGTATGTGATTGATTAAAATATTTATGCACCTAAAGGGTGTTTATAAGCAAGGCGGGAAGAAACAAGACATGGCGGAGAACAGGAGTTCGGACAACGTCGTTATGCCGGACATTACCGAAGTATCTGAAGCCGATCCTCTGTCGGCAGGAGCCGATCACGATGCCGAACGATCTGATGGCGGTGCTGTTTTGGCAAGCGGAATTAAAAGTACTCGTTTGTCTGGTGATTCTAATGGTGTGATTACTGTACCAGTGTCATTGCCGGTTGGTACACTCATCACTGGGACGACTTTTAATGTGATCACGTCAGAACAACTGCCGCATTTCAAGCCTATGATATGTGTTGATAACGGTTTCATATCCGGCGGACCAGTGTCGGATGACATAAAACCAACCCATTTACTCATACAGAATCCCCCAACGCCACCGACGAGAGCTGGACATGAGGATAATGGTTCGAGTACGCCTGCTACGCGAACTTCGAGCGCCCGGTCATGGTCGGAAACAGCAAATATGGCCATATTGCCTATTAGATGTAAAAATACCTCTGCTGAGTTGCACAAGTTAAGATTTGGCTCTGGCGGGCGAGGCAGGTGCATCAAATATGGTACGGAATGGTACACGCCCAGTGAATTTGAGGCTATGTGTGGTAGAGCGTCTAGTAAAGATTGGAAGAGATCAATAAGGTTTGGTGGAAGAAGTATCCAGGCATTAATAGATGAAGGAATTTTGACTCCTCACGCCACAAGTTGTACCTGTGGTGCATGTTGTGATGATCAAACAGGTAATTTTCATTAATAATATTGATGTGATAAATATAGATACATAACATCAACATAACCTTAGACATATTGAATTACATGACAGTAGTTTGTGAAGGGTGCTTTACTTTTGAAAGTAAATATATAATAAAATAATATCAAATAAATTATTTCTAAATCAAATGATTTTACTATGAAAATTTGAATAGTTACTCATACAAAAAAAAACAAAACATACAAGTAATTTGGGCATGTAATTTTTGCTAACAAATAACTTCATAAACTACTATTATATTTCAGTGTGTAAGACATTTAAATAAGTAGAGAGGGCTTATAACATAGGTATTATAATCATAATGATTATTTTACAAAGACATTTATAATATTTAACATCCTTGATTGATAAATTTATACATTCACACAGTGTACCTAACTAACAAAATTGCATAAAATTAAAATGTCAACAACTTCAAATCAAACAAACAACAAAATTTTAATAATATCATAGCATATAACATAATTATGAAAAAACATTTAGTTTTGTATGAACAATATAATAAATGAATAATAATATAACAAACGGTTTACTAGGTGGACTGATGGCATCTCAAATGTCGCATGGTATGGCTCCCAGCTGAGTGCAAGGCATAGGATCGTTCTGAGTGTATATTGTAGGCAGTGACTTTGTTAGAAGTGATTTTAAAGACCTTGAGCTGCAGCTACCATCAAATAGATTGCTTGCATATGTGCCACCAATAACAAAATACAAAAAAAATCAATATTAATGCCATAAAAATACATATAAGTAGGGATTTAAAAATTGGAAAGCACAGACATTACATTAAAAATCAAAATTTCAATAAATTGCAAAATTATAGATGAAGATTCTTTTCTAATACACCATCCAAAGATAGAAATTGTATTAGATTTTTATTTGATTTAAACTTGGAATGTTCTACATCCATTTATATATACCAATATATGTCTAGGATATTCTCAAAAACAATGGATCTAATTTGGTTGGGTTTTTATTGTTACATATTTTATTTTTTAGTAATGGTTTTAATATTAATAGATAAAGTACTTAATGTGGATCTTCACTTTTCAATAATTAACAGCAAATGTGCAAATTTTCTGTAATAGTCTATATATCATTTTCACTATTCCATGATAATACAGTACTGTGTAAGTGCACTATACACCCTTGGTAGTTACTTTTTCTTTTATTAAAGAATCAATAGTGTATTAGGAGAATTGTTCATTAAATTTCAATAAATTTAACCAGTTTATATAATAAGTTCATGTTTCATTATACTCTATCTAATTACTATTGAACAACTGTGATGATGAATCATCTCATTATCTCAGATCATATATGCCCTAATGTTGGGCTCCTCCATCATGGGGCAGAAATTGCCTACTATACCATGTTGGTCAGACATGATGGTATATCCCTAGATAAAGTAAAATATGATATTAAAGTTTGTAGGAAAATGCATCAATTTTAAAGAGAGGTCCTTAACAAATCCAAAAAAAATGTGGTTATATTAAAAATAAGTAAAGGCGTGTTTCAATGATTTTAGAAAATATGCCCCTACGGGGACTAAACTAGAGGTTATAGTTGTATGGAAATTGTCACTTTTGGAATTAAATCTATAGAACTTAGTACATCGATGCTTAAGATATTATACTAATTAGATTTTGACCATTCAAACAACTAGCCATATTTTAATAAATCCACACGGGTGAAGCCGTGGGAAACAGCTAGTATATAATATAAATGTAATTTTGCATGACATATTCTTGATGTAAAGTTTCATTAGTAAAGTTGTCCTGATTGTTTATTTTTATTTATTGTCTGACCAGTGTCAATTTTCTTCATAGTAGATCAATTCCTTCCATATGGAGGAGGCTTCACTCCAGCAGTGGGATGTATATGTGCTGAGATGCAAAAGTATCATTGCTCTTATATATCATTTTATTTATGAAAACAAAAATAACCAGAGGATGATGATCTGTTTTTGTGGTTGAACAAATTTTATCATGAGGAAGAGGTAGAGATCTTAATAATTGTCTATCATTTATTATTCTTTACAATCATTCTCTCTATTAACTTTTGTGCCAACACCCGAGTCAACAGAAAATTTATGTATGTTTATCCATATTTCTTGATCTCAATGTCTACTATACCATGACATAAAGTCTCTTATGACTTAATTTATATTTATGCATCTTTGATCTTGGGGATTAACTTAAACATTGGATGTTTGTGATTGTTATCATCATCATTTCAGCCTATCTCTATCCACTGCAGGATGTAGGCCGCACTTTATAGATAATTTAATTGTTATAGAGGATTCAATTTAACTTTGTATTTATTCTAAACACAACCTTGTGTTTTCCTTCTTCATTTATTGAGCAGGCCACTGGAATCAATCACTAACAGTCTGTATATGTGTTACAGAAAACTTCATCAAGTTTTTTGCGTTGGGGCAGGCTTATCAAATATATCCAGAACTAACAGTATTGATCTTTTTTGGTTGAATTTCTTTGTGTTTCTAAGCAGTGGTCTCTATGGAATTAGGGCAGTTAAGATGAGATTTTCTTTTTTAAAGATAGTGGGAATATCTCAAATATATAATTTAATAGGTACAAATTACACCCAGGCTCAAAAATAACAATTTCTGGATCGCTCAGAGTATTATTATTACATTATATTGAATCAAACTTGTGACACTTGACATGGTTGGTCGGTATCTTAAACATTACGCTATCTGTGCAGTCAAAATTAAAATGTTAGTTATTATATAGCTTAGAGTGAAGAATTTCACTAGGGGAAAATGCTAAATCACAGATGTGGTTTGGTGAAATACTGTGACAAAAAAATCACATTAAGTCTTCTGTTTGCTGCTATAGCATACATCAATCAATCAGGCTGCAAAGGTGGTAGAGTGGTTTAGTACCTATACCTATCTACTGTCCTGAGTGTTGTGTGGTTAATCCTCACACAGGATAATTCTTCATGCGATTAAATAATGATTATTCGGGATCTGGATTTAATTTGAATACAAATTTAAAATTTTAAGGTTTTATACCTAACCACTGGGATATGCCTTGAATTTTATTCTTGTTATTGTTGCATTTTTACCGTTCATGCATTTCTTATGTTCTTACCTAGTTTTCGTATCTCCGTTTGACGTTATTTAAATGAATATTATTATTGTCCATCAAGATAATAAACACGTCCAGACAGATAATTGTTGCATGATGATTTCTGAGATGTAAAACACTGTTCATTTATTCATCTAGACATATACATACATACATACATACATACATACATACATACATATCATCACGCCATATCCCTTGCAGGGTAGGCAGAGAGAACAGAGTGCCAGAGAACTCTATCTCTGCATACTTCACTCGCTTCCTCAACATTCATAATTCTCTTCATACACGCTCGCCGGTTTCGGAGACTCTTGCCTCCACCTTCTTTCAGTACATGACCGATCTGGTCTAGGTAGGTTAGTCTCGGTCTCCCTCGGTACCTACATCCTTCCACTTTCGCATTGTATATCTTCTTAACCAGGCGTTCGTTCGGCATTCTTTCCACATGTCCGAACCATCGGAGCATTCCCTTTCGCATCTTTACACCAATACTCTCTTTCATACCTACTCGCTCTCTTACGTCGTCGTTACGAATGCGGTCGGTCAGCCTAATTCCACAGATTTTCCGCAGAGATCGCATTTCGACCGCATTAATTTTACTATCATACTCTTTTCTGCATACCCAACTCTCGCTTCCATACAGTAATGTTGGGACAAGCACTGCGTTATGTATTGCTACACGTGCCTTCTGGCTGAGGTGGTGGCTGCCGAGGAGTTGCCCCAACGCTCCGTTCACTCTATTTCCCGCATTCACTCTTCGCTCTATATCAGTGGTGTACCTTCCATCTCGGCTAAATCCACATCCAAGATATACAAATTCATCCACTTGCTCTAGTACATCATTACCTATTGTTACTCTTACATCTGTTCTGGTTTTATCTCTTTCAAAGATCATTATTTTGGTTTTGCTCACATTCACGCGTAGACCCCTTTTCTTACAATCTTCTGTCATTGTGTCGACTAGGGTCTGCAGGTCAGTCGCTGACTGTGCCAGCAGGACTGCATCATCTGCATAAAGCAGAGCAGTGACCACTGAGTCGCCCATCTGGACTCCCACATTCATATCGTTCAACCTTTGGAGACATTTATCCAGATATATGATAAACAGCCTGGCTGACAGAACGCACCCCTGCTTAACGCCGATATTGACGTCAAACCAAGGCGATATTCCATCATCCAGCCGCACACAGGCTCTACAGCCTTGGGAATAGCAAAAAAAGCTTCATATAAGTACCTGTTAGAGTAATTTTTAAATTAGTTCATTTTGACTTCTAATGTTTACGCAAGTATTACACATTTGAAATAAAACTACTTTTAAGGATTCTATCGCGTTCGTGTTTCACTTTTAATTTCCCGACGTTTCGAACACTTTACAGTGATCATGGCCACGGGAGGAGTCCTAAATACAAACGCGATAGAATCCGTAAAAGTAGTTTTATTTCAAATTAGTTCATTTTAATCAAATCTTTAGATCTGATGGCAGTGTGCAATATGTCCACATTTTGTGATACAACTTTTAGTGGTAACTGTAAACCTATTACCGTATACTGGTCTTCCGTGTCGTGACGGAGTAAGAATGCAATTCACCACCCCCCTATCCCCTCCCGCTTTTTTTCCCTTCACGGTGAACTATGGATACGTCTCGCCCCGCCAAATCAGTCCGGGGTGACGGAAGAGGCGGCGCGTGACCCCATAGACCCACCGTGCAACTCCTCTCTTCGCCCTGCGAGCGGGCCACCGGTACCCGATCTTTGTCTTCGGTGGCTCCCCTATCGTACCCCTGGGTGATCGTAAGAGACTGCTAAGGGTATATCCCTTAATAAACGCCTATAACATCTATGTAAGAGAGGAAAACCTTGAAACAAAAACCTATATCAACATGTCTGACGAGCGTGGCATAGTAGGTCAATTTCCCTTCCATTATGAAGGAAGCTCGAACCCAACAGTGGGATGTCCCACTGTATATGAGCTGAGATGGTGATAATGCTGATGATAATATTACAAATTATGTACTTGTTATGACTTACATACATAATAAGGTCGGGGAAAAAGTTTCTTCGCATTCTATATGAAAAATCAAGCCATTTTGTTTTAAAGTTTATTTAGATTTAATTACAATATATATGTGCCATTTTGTTCGATGACTGTCTGCCATATTGTAGATTATGACATGATCCCCTTGCTGTAGAAATTTTGGGACTTATGATCAAAGAAACGCGACAAGTAGTTCTTTTAGACCTCTCTGGTGTTAACCTGATACTGTCTAAAGAATACTAAAGAGACCGAAACAGGTGGAAATCTGAAGGTGCAAGGTCAGAACTATATGGTGGATGTATTAACACCTCCCAGCCAAACTCTTAATTTTGTTGACTGACTAAGGATGTGTGTGGTCTACCGTTATCGTGATGAAAGACCACACCCTTTCTGTTAATTAATTCCGGCCGCTTTCTCTCAATTTCTTGACTTAATCTCATCAATTGTTGGTAAGTAGAGATCCGAATTGATGGTTCTGCCCGGCGGTAAAAGCTCATAATGAACGATAATCCTTCTAATCCCACCATACACACGGCATTATCTTATTGCGAGTTAGCCCAGCTTTTGCCACAATCTATGATGCCGGGCCGACCTTTGACCACGTTTTTCTTCGCACGTTCTTATCGTATGCGATCCACTTTTCATCATCGGTTATCAATCTCTTCAAAAACGATTCGGTTTCATTACGTCTCAATAAAGAATCGCATATGAGTACACGGTTTCATTAGGTTTCTTTTAATGAGCTTGTGTGGCACCCAAATATCGAGATTATTTTTATACCCAGCATTTTTCAAATGGGTCAAAACTGTTTTGTGGTCAATTGCCAGATCTTCAGTTACGTCGTAACTATCGAATCGAACGATCGTGCCCCACTTTTTCAAAAATGGCGTCCATTTCATTAGCGACAGGGCAACCAGAGCAAGGTGCATCTTTGACATCAAAATTCCTGGATTGAAAACATTTAAACCAACTTTGTGCTTATTTTTTTCTTATCTCTTTGGCTTCTGCTGCACAGTATGAGCAATTTCGCCAATGTCCAAGTTAACTTTGTGCTTACTACTGACACTTCATTAGGTCCATATACGTCACATTTTTTTTCGCGGCTTACGGTGCATTTATTTCTTTTTTGTAATAAAATTTAAAATATATCGAAATTCTTCATTAGATTCACTTATTTTGAGAGAAAGAAAAACGAAAGAAATAAGGTGGCAAACATTTTACTAAATTATTTCTTTTTCTGAAATGTAACCTTTTTAATAGTATCCAAACCACTGACTGGTTTGGATACTATTAAAGAGGTTATATTTACATACAGATAGTATAGCCATAGAGATTCTATTAAAGAATTATACAAACTATATGCGAAAAGACTTTTCCCGAAATATTACATAGCCTCACCCTGTTTCTCAGATGGTTAGGCAGAGGCTACGGATTGCCACAAACCACGATCCTTGCATACCTTCATCACTTCATTCACACTAATAACCAGTCTTTGTGCATGCTCTAGATTGCGCATACTCTTAATATAACCTGTCAACACATTCCCAATTTGGTGCAGAAAAGTAGGACGTGGTCTTCCCCTCGTATTCGTTCCATATACGCTTTTGCTGCGTCAACCTCTTCTCACTCATTCTTTCTACGTATCCAAACCACTTCAGCCTACCCTTTTTGATCTTTGTAACTACTTCTTCATTCACACCACAGCGCTCTCATATAACATCATTTCCAATTTTATCTTTCAGACTTACACCATACATACTACGAATAGCTCTCATCTCTACAGCATTTATTCTACTTTCACGTCTTCACTGACAATTTCCAACTTTCATGGCCATACACCTTTACGCAATAACACTGCCTTAGATATAGGTAGACTTTTTGGAGACATTTCTGCCTGTCATAAAGGCGTACAGTTCGCCATTCACTTTATTTACTACCAGCATTCACTCTACTTTCAACATCATCACATATTTACCACTTCTAGTGAACAGTAAACCCAATTATAAAAATTCTATCATCTGCTTCAATTCCTCACCCTTTATAAAAATATTACATTCTCTCATACATTTTCCCTTTTCAAAGAGCATTATTTTCATCTTACTTACATTTACTTTCATTTCTTTGTAAAGCTTCATGCATAGTAGTTACCATCGCCTTTAAATACTCAGCCGACAGTGCAAGTCTGATCCTTGATCATCGGTATAAAGAAGATATTTGATAAGTAACTCATTCATTCTTAAACTGCAATAATTATTTTTGAGATCTTTGTTATGACTGAATGTAGAGAAACAATTTTTGGTTCTGTCATTCTCTCTTATGTTTTCTCTCTTTGCTCTCTATTATAATGGGCTTCCTTTTAGACTTAATTTCAACTGCCTCGATCATTTCAATTGGATCTCTTTGCAACTGTGTTATAATCTGTAGATCGTTGTTTTGAAGAAGACAAAAATATTTAATGATTACAGATCTTAGTATTATTTGACCTTTTTTTTTCTATTGCTTATGGTGGCAAATGAGCAAGCAGCACACTTGATGGTAAGTGTTACTGCCGCCCATGGACCTTTGCAATATCATGGGTATAGTTAGGTCCCTGCATACCAACAAAAACCTACCCAACTTGGGCTTCCGGCTCTCTTGCTCACCGAACGAAGCGCAACACCACATTGCCGTTGCCCAGACGTCAATTTTCTGCAGAACCGTGGTACTATTCTATATAGATTGGCTCGCGGCCATAAACAGTGCGAACCTACCGGTACAAAAACACGTGGACACGTACATATCGAAATGTAAACAATAATTAGTAAAATCCGTTCGAAAAGTGCCATTAGTAAAAAACTGAACTTTTTTACTCAGATCATTGGACCAGTCTTTAAAATCTAAAAAGAAATTAGCATTCTGAGACATGAAATTTGAAAACCTCATGATAACTTACAAAACGAGTAAATCTTGGATATCATATATTTGAGATAGAATAAAAAATATAGTTCATGCTTACAACTTTTTCGAAAAGCCCTCGGCAAGATTTAAATGTCTCTGTGAGACATTTTAGGTTTTTATCCAATATGATCGAAAATGAAAATTAAGTTGTATGAAAATGCGTAATTTTTAAGTAAATATTAGATAGTTTCTAATTAATAAATTAAGAAACAAGTTAAGGAACAGCCATCATCGTCCATGTTTTTATATTCAAAGAGATGCATCTAAAAGTGCAAAAGTGCTAATGGTAAATGTATTGTATTATAAAGCATACCTTGGGGTTTGATGAACGATATTTTGCGAGCGAAAAATAATTTTCACGGATATCCTGTATCCTATCCTATACCTGGAAATCCGTTCTAATGGCTTACTTAGAAAAGATTTTACGCTTCCCCTTTCATGTCGAGGTGGGTGAGGCCCGCCACCCCTCTTATATACCATTGACTGATTGATGATAATGATATTGTCTTGTACTTTTGGCAGCAATGGGACCAGTTCGATTTTTCACTCCTTATAAGAGAAGAAGACGAACGTATCACGAGGGAGAAGAGAAGAGATCTAAAATAAAAACTGAAAATAGTGTAGGAGAGAGTGAAGTAGATAATATACACCAGAATAGCAATAATAGTAATTCCAAAGAAGCATGGCAAACTATAGCAGAAGGATTAGAGACAAACTCCGACTACCATTTATTAGAAAGTACAGAATCCAATCCGGAAACGCTTACTGGTAAGTATTTCATTTAAATTATTATAAAAGGAACTAATTTCACTGGTGTATTTACATTTAACATTGTATATTACAGATTATATGTCTTATTTACTAGTTAAGAGCTAAAAATCAGATGATATCTACTGCTGGCATAGGCCGCCCACAACATTAAATGGTAATCCCATTATCGCTTTTATAATTCTATGTGTCTATTCTCCTGGTATCTGCTGCATACATACGTGCATAGGTACGTGCTGCATGGTGCGGGTCTCTCCTTTCCATCCAATTGGTTGAGGAGAGTGATGGCTGCCCTAGTAGTTAACTCGTGATCGGTTGCCACTTGCGTGATCTAGTACAGTACACATAATCATTTGTATTTTACTTAAGTTTTATATTATGTAGTGGTTCGAAGTGTAGCAAACTGGAAAAAAATTGAGAATACTAAACATGTTGTAAATAATTTTACAATTTATTGAATTAGGCGATACATGGCGGCAATCCATTATTATTTTAAAATGGAGGAAAGGAAGACCCACCACTTTTCCACGAGTTGTAACAGTCTTTATTTTCCCCTATTTAAAAAAATACTATCGTATAAAAAGAAAGAATGAATGTGAGCAAAACCAAAATAATGGTCTTTGAAAGAGATGAAGCCAGAACAGATGTAAGAGTAACAATAGGTAATGATGTACTGAAGCAAGTGGATGAATTTGTATATCTTGGATGTGGATTTAGCCGAGATGGACGGTACACCACTGATATAGAGCGAAGAGTGAATGCGGGAAATAGAGTGAACGGAGCGTTGGGGCAACTTCTCGGCAGCCACCACCTCAGCCAGAATCACGTGTAGCAATACATAACGCAGTGCTTGTCCCAACATTACTGTATGGAAGCGAGAGTTGGGTATGCAGAAAAGAGTATGAAAGTAAAATTAATGCGGTCGAAATGCGATCTCTTCGGAAAATCTGTGGAGTTAGGCTGACCGACCGCATTCGTAACGACGACGTAAGAGAGCGAGTAGGTATGAAAGAGAGTATTGGTGTAAAGATGCGAAAGGGAATGCTCCGATGGTTCGCACATGTGGAAAGAATGCCGAACGAACGCCTGGTTAAGAAGATATACAATGCGAAAGTGGAAGGATGTAGGTACCGAGGGAGACCGAGACTAACCTACCTAGACCAGATCGGTCAGGTACTGAAGGAAGGTGGAGTCAAGAGTCTCCGAAACCGGCGAGCGTGTATGAAGAGAATTATGAATGTTGAGGAAGCGAGTGAAGTATGCAGAGATAGAGTTCTCTGGCACTCTGTTCTCTCTGCCTACCCTGCAAGGGATATGGCGTGATGATATGTATGTATGTAAAAAGAAATCGGTAAAAAAATGAGTTTCATTCCGGAAATGCTCAGTAGTGGTTACTTTCCGATCCGGTGGTAGTAGGTATCATTAGATTAATGTTAAAATTGATGATATGTAAAAATTATTAATCGCGGGATTTATAGGTAACAAATAAATTGAAATTTGCATTTGTCAATTTTACGATTAACACAGTGAATTAATGACTTCTTTAGTTTTTTTTAATTATTTTTATATCTCAGTCAAAAATCTTTAAATCCTCTAGGATAAAGAAAATATAAGGACTATTGCTCAAATAGTGATATGCTCTATGTCCTCTATATTCGAAATGGTAAATCAAGACCATTATTTCTAAAAGATAAGAGATAAGATAAAGTAATGTATGTATTTAAAAATATATTCCTTCTAAGGTCACCTATTAGATGACTTTAGATACTCCCAAATATCTTCAATGAACCAATACGTGGGTAGATTTGCATATGTTCAATTTTAATAAGCATTTACGTCACGCGTCTATTTTCAACTTACAGCGCAATATTCAAAGATCAAATATGTCAAAATATTTTTAGTAGCTCCCATTGAATTATGCCTTATCAAATCTTATTCATTATCATCTCCATTGTCGCCCTGTTTTTAAGGAATAAATTATTTTACATTGACATGTAATTGCATAATTTAATACCGTATATGAAATAGAAATATTTTGTATGAGTTTTATCCTGTTTGTATATGATTTTTTCTTTTTTTTTATATCGAAGTTTTGAGCAACTTTCTGTATTGATATCTAATGTTTACGCGAGTATTACACATTTGAAATAAAACTACTTTTACGGATTATATCACGTTTGTATTTGTTATTTTTTTTTATTTTTAACGGCCCGACTTTTCGAACACTTTGCAGTGATCATGGTCACGGTAGGACTAAGATGTCTTACGTCCAATATATCATTGTTATTACAGAAATTTAAATCTACCCTATAACATATTAAATTTTGACCCACATTTTTAATATAAATTAATATAAATTCGTTGCCAGTACAAAAAGAAGACGATTCTATATTCGATAGAATCCGTAAAACTAGTTTTATTTCAACTTTTTGTATTCTTTGTCACGAAATTTTCACGATCTCTGAAATGTGGAATGATCAAATAAAAATACGGTAAAATATGTAGAAATACTATCGTGTCAATGTCGGATATAATTTCTTACAATAACTGTAGTATCTATTAACATTTTCCGACGTTTTAGTATATCTGATTGCATATAAATACATCGGTGACATTTGTTCCATTTATATATGAATTTAGCATTAAAAAGAATTGGGCATCGAACAATAATTTATGTTTTTTTTTATTTAACAACTATTCCTTTCAGTTAATACAATAGTATTATTATTATATTAGTATGAATAACATTAAAACACAATAAAGTAAATATATTTTATTGTGTTTTAATGTTATTCATACTAATGAGACGTTCTTATAGTGATTATAACACAAGATACGTAATACTAAACTAAACTGCTAAAACTATATAAGAGTAGGAGAATGATGAACATAAGATACGCAACAATTTCGTTGTGCCCAGGTCATTGTCAAAAACTAGGGGTGTGCGAATATCGTTCGAATCGAATCGAATCGAATATTAATATTCGATTCGAAATTCGAATCGAATAATTCGAATTTTCGAATTATTCGAAATTCGACGAATAATTCGAAAAAAATCGAATAATTCGAAAAATTTCGAATAATTTGAAAAATTTCTAAAAATTTCGAATAATTTGAACAATTTGCGAATTATCGAAATATTATTGGATTTTCTATTGTTCCCACAATTTGAACTCCATTATAATAATTAATTTCCGTTTAAAAAAAATCTAAAAGAAAAAAGTTACAGAGGTTATATTTCATGGTTTAAATAAAATATTTATTAATTATTAATGTCATATTTGAATATCGAACATAACAAACTCCGAATTTAAAATACAATAAAAATTTGCGAATAATATTATAATTCGGAAAAATTCGAAATTATTCGAATAATTCGAAATTTTTCGAATAATTCGAAATAATTCGAATAATTCGAAATTTTTCGAATTATTCGGGAACTTTCGAATAATTCGTAAGTTCGAATTATTCGCACACCCCTATCAAAAACATAAATTCTAGGCATAGCTTTGTTTTTATGAAGTTTTTAATATAATGAATTTGCATGATGATTATTTAAAAACCATTTCTTTGTGGTTGTCAGATGTCCTATTCATCTACTAATACTCACATTAAGGTTGTGGATATTTTGATATTTATTTCAGGTTAATTTTGCTCTAAATCTCTTTTATATTATGACATAGTTGTTCAAGACTAACGCTGCGCGCAGGGTTTATTTTATAAGTCAAACACCGAACTAGTCTCCATAATTCCATATAACTTAAACTTAGTGTACACTTATAATATACAACGCAACAGGCACACTAATGCCTACAGTCATATACGTTATTGTTCTTTTTTTCGGACTTTAAGTTACATATTCTTTTGTTTTAACTTTGAATTAAAGTCGTCCCTTTATCATGAAGGGTAGGTGAATTGTATTCTTAATAACTTGCCACATGTATAGTTAGATGTATTGGAATCTTTAATTTAATTTATTATTTTTTGTTGATAGAATGGCGTTTATAGGCAATTATCATATTGTTTTGAAATATTTAAAATTCAGCGTCAGCTTTCATTTGCAGACTTCATAATTTAGGTTGCAGACAATACAGCAAGGTTACATTGATATATTTTAGAGAATTATACGTTAAGTTTTCATCTATTTTTAGTAATTTGTATATATTAATAAATTAACATCATATACTGTTCATATTCAGAAATATTTGATATGTAATTTTACTAAAACGAACTGATTGGTTTCTCTACAAGAAAATGTTATTTGCATTGTCGATGCCCTCAGTCTCCTAACTAGGAGTTTCAAATATGTTTATATGTTTTCAATTCTTTCTTGGAGAGTGGTCTGATGTAATTGTTTGATAAAATACAATCGTTATATATTTACGGTATTTACCCGTAATCATCATTTCAGCTCATATGTGTCCCACTATTGGGCTCAAGCCACCTCCGCAATGAGAGGGAAATTGATATACTGATACGGTGCTAATTAGGCGTTTTGGTATATAGGTTTTGTGTCGAGCTCATTTTCTTTTGCATAGGTGTTATATGCGTTTTAAATTTCTTAGTCGTCTCTTACGATCATCCACGCGGAAGATAGGATGGTGAATTGTATTCTTATCACCTCACCACACTGAAAATAAAAATAATTACCTTATAGTGCGTGACTGATTTTACAATAGCTCCACAACAACCCTATACCAACACGCCTGACCAGCATGGTATGGTAGGTCAATTTCACTCCCATTATGGAGGAGGCACGAGCCCAACAGTGGGACATATATGGGCTGAGATGATGATGATGATGATAATGTTCAAGTTCCATACTTGCTTTTAGGATAATTACTATATTAAAATAGTGAAAAGACGTTCAAAAGTAAAACTACGCCCACATTTATTTTTGATGAGAGATGTACGTATTTTTTTTTAATGTTGTTTGCTAATTTATGAAATAGCACATTCATTTTCATAACTAGTTTTGCATACGTATGTATGTGTATTAGTATTCATGGTTTTATTTTTATTTTATTTTTTAATATTTAACAGAGTTGTTTTAATATAATTTGGCAGGATGTAGACTTTGAATTTATTACAGAAATATATTAAAAAAAAATAATATTATTATGCTAAAAAAAACAATAACTTAGTTTAATCTTTAATTTGATACATTGAAGTGTTTTATAACAAAGCAACGGAATTCCTTTTTCTGTAATGCACGATTTCTTTTCCTTTTTATTTCTTTAGGATATTCATAAGATACCACTAAAATAACTGGAAATGGTTTGTCGGTGCGTCCGTCATCTTTTATATAATAATATACTAGTACCTACCTACTACTCTGTGTTGTAATTGCATAGTTGATAATTTGATGTTGCTTTAATTGTTACCCAATTATAGATAATATTACGTTATGTTCACCTATTATAGATGTTAGAAATCATGCGTACTAATTATATGCTTTTAAGATGGAATTTTGAAGCGACTCAACTTCTACTTATGTGTACGTATTATAAATCTCCCATCAATGTCAATTAAATTATTTTACATATAATATTAATCTGTTCCTTAAATGGGAACAGTTTTCTTTTTAAATTAAATACAATACCGACACTAAGGAACTAATCCTTGTATTACATGATCTGTACAAATATGCAATTAATGAACACAAATTACAATTTATAGATCGCTATAGTTATTGTTTTACATAGAATCGAACCTGTGACACTTGGCCCTAGTGATCGATATCTTAACCATTACCCAGCTATGCAGCCGCAGGTTAAAAATTACAATGATTCGTTACTCATTCCTTTTTACGAGAGAGGCGTATAAACCGGCTAAAAATCACCACGAAAGTGTGAATATGGTTTCCGTGTGGTGACGGAGTAAGAACGCAATTCACCACCCCATCTTACCCGTGGAGGTCTTAATAAGACTAAAAGATACAATATGTGTGTAACATTTATGGAAGAGAAGGACAACTCATAATAAAATCCTATATCAATTTATCTGAATATTAGAGTATATCAATATCCCTCCTATTGTGGATGAGGCTTGAGCCCAGCGGTAGTACGTTTATGCACTGAACTTGATATTATACTGATTGTATACTCATATTGCCAATTATGGCTTTGTCCTCGTATCGTAGGGAGGGTTATTGCCGTAAGTGGACAATGTTAAACTGTTGGCTAGGTGGATTATTCTATTTCAATAACTGCATTCGCTGTGCTATAGTTATTTTAGATACTCAAAATTCCATACTTATTATAAATGTGCTTATTACTTGGCGAACTTTTTTATTTTATAGGCTAAACAGCATGCGCTATGATTATTATGTTAATGTATGTATATATATACTTTAGATTTTTTTTTATATAATATGTATACATAATTATTCTTTAATATAACAATTGCGCTATAGAATTTATAACCTCAGAAACTCAAAAATGAGAGGATAATGCTATAAATGCATTGTTAGGCGGGGTGATTAGTGATGGCATCTCCATGGACATAAATAAATGTTGTATCGACAATTGTATTTTTACGATCCCTATGGACAAGAATGTTGTATCGAGAATTGTATTTTACGACCTCCATGGACAAGAATGTTGTATCGACAATTGTATTTTTACGATCTCCATGGACAAGAATGTTGTACCTACAATTGTATTTTTACGATCTTCATGGACAAGAATGTTATATCCATAATTGTATTTTTACGAACTCCGTGGACAGCTATATTCTATTGACGATTGTATTTTTACGATCTTCATGGACAGATATATTATATTGACAATTGTATTTTTACGAACTCCATGGACAGGTATATTGTACCGACAATTGGATTTTTATCAAAATACAACAGCAAATTTGGAGACGTTTTAGTGGTAGTTTCTTATTGCTGTCTTTGAACTAACTCGCGATCGGGTGGCGTATATGGGATCTGGTCTAACCAAAACCTTTTGGATTATATTTGAAAATTATAATACTAATCTAAAGAGCGCTCGACCTCGAGCAATATTCTGTAAAAAAATATTAAAAAAAGACAAATCTGCTGAGTTTCTTGACATATCTTATAGTCGTTTGCTTTCCAATACAGTGGTAGTTTATTCAATTAATTTAAGGTTAAATTTTAAAATTAGTTATTTTAAAATACCTCCGCGATGTTCATATACTATGTATGTAAATTATATTTTATTTTATTTGAATGTTATGTTGTTTGTATTTTCACTGTCTGTGCTCTGCTTTCATTGTGATACTGTAGCTGCTTTCTGTGTGATGTAGCTGGATATGCGTATGATTAACTTATATATTTATTAATGTCCCTATTAGTGCGAGTCGTTATAACTTTTGCAATATTTGCATGTTATCAAGCATATTAATTTATTATATGTTTAGCGATTTTAATAGTTCCCAGCTAGCTACCAGCGATTGAGTATGCAAAGCGATGCATGCGCAATTTTTATACCTTTTAAGACCACGTTTTTATAATTATTTAATGTCTTAGTAAGTTCAAGTTTTGAAAAGAAAAAGCCTAGACAGGTATGTCGTAAAGACAAAATAGCAGTTAAACTTATGTAATACAAGACAACAAAAATATATTCCTTAATTTAAATTTAAATAGCACAGGTAAGTGCTTATCGTTAATTAATATAAATGGAATTTTTAATGCGAGATTAGCATCTCTCACTCTTATTAAGTTCATGAGAAAAACAGCTTAAGTGACAGCTCTGTCGTATACTTACGCGTATTCCTCACACATTTTACACTTCAGTTTAAAATACGTTTAAGATTCTGATATAACCTTTTTTTTTAATGATGACGCCCCACACTAAAGAAATAATCCTTTTATTATGAGGGACTTTACAAACAAACATACCATTAACGGACAAAAATTACACCCAGACTCAGAACATGAATTTGTGAATTTGTCAACATGAGAGGACGGTATCTTAACCACTGCGTCATCTGTGTAGTTAAGTTTTGGTCACATAAAAAAGTTTACGGATTAGAATTTTAGAGCGGGAGGGCTTTATAAAAAATCACTTAAACTCATTTTGCGTTTACATATGTAGATATAGAAGCATGCGATATGATGTATATTCATTGCTTAATTTATGTTCAGATTATGTCTATATTTCTTATTATACTTAGTTTACAAGTACAGTAACCGGCAATAAATTTTGCGCATCGATCCTTGGAAAGACAATCGACTAATTTAGGCTATGTAGAGCGCTGCCCCGTCGCACATTACCTGTGTGACATCGCACGATGCACAAACAACCTATTATGATTTCTGCTTACTAAATTTTTTTTTCTAAATTGTTGCGATTTCGACAACTCTATATACTTACCTACATATTTTTGTTTGGAGACCAATATTCTGATAGGGTTGGCACATGAGGACGAAAATAAATACACAAAACGTTTGTTAGCTTTTTTATGTATGGATATTTTTTTACAAACTACATACATACATATCATCACGCCATGTCCCTTGCAGGGTAGGCAGAGAGAACAGAGTGCCATAGAACTCTATCTCTGCATACTTCACTCGCTTCCTCAACATTCATAATTCTCTTCATACACGCTCGCCGGTTTCGGAGACTCTTGACTCCACCTTCCTTCAGTACATGACCGATCTGGTCTAGGTAGGTTAGTCTCGGTCTCCCTCGGTACCTACATCCTTCCACTTTCGCAATGTATATCTTCTTAACCAGACGTTCGTTCGGCATTCTTTCCACATGTCCGAACCATCGGAGCATTCCCTTTCGCATCTTTACACCAATACTCTCTTTCATACCTACTCGCTCTCTTACGTCGTCGTTGCGAATGCGGTCGGTCAGCCTAACTCCACAGATTTTCCGAAGAGATCGCATTTCGACCGCATTAATTTTACTTTCATACTCTTTTCTGCATACCCAACTCTCGCTTCCATACAGTAATGTTGGGACAAGCACTGCGTTATGTATTGCTACACGTGCCTTCTGGCTGAGGTGGTCGCTGCCGAGAAGTTGCCCCAACGCTCCGTTCACTCTATTTCCCGCATTCACTCTTCGCTCTATATCAGTGGTGTACCGTCCATCTCGGCTAAATCCACATCCAAGATATACAAATTCATCCACTTGCTCTAGTACATCATTGCCTATTGTTACTCTTACATCTGTTCTGGCTTCATCTCTTTCAAAGACCATTATTTTGGTTTTGCTCACATTCACGCGTAGACCCTTTTCTTACAATCTTCTGTCATTGTGTAGACTAAGGTCTGCAGGTCAGTCGCTGACTGTGCCAGCAGAACTGCATCATCTGCATAAAGCAGAGCAGAGACCACTGAGTCACCCATCTGGACTCCCACATTCATATCGTTCAACCTTTGGAGACATTTATCCAGATATATGATAAACAGCCTGGCTGATAGAACGCAGCCCTGCTTAACGCCGATATTGACGTCAAACCAAGGCGACATTCCATCATCCAGCCGCACACAGGCTCTACAGCGCATGTAACTGGATTGCACAGCCTGCAGCAGTTTACCGTTAATACCATACTCCGGTAAAATGTCCCAAAGTTCCTTTCGTACAACCGTGTCAAATGCTCTCTCCAAATCCACAAAACTGCAAAAAACCCTCTGACCTAGGGCCAGATGCTTCTCCACAATGTTGCGCAGAGAGAACACTTGATCCATGCATCCCCTTCCACTCCTGAAACCTCCTTGTGTCTCACACAGTAAACCATCGTACACCATCCTCATTCTCCTTTCAATAATTTTACCATACACTTTTGCTGCCAAACTGGTCAAGCTTACGGCTCTGTAATTTGCGCAGTCATAACGTGAACCCTTGTTTTTAAACAAAGGCACGATGACTGCGCTATTCCAGTCCCCGGGAACCATTCCCGAGCTCCAACATAAATTGAGGAGCAACAGGAACGCCTCCCGGACACAGGAGCCACCAAGCTTGATCATCTCGGCAGACACCATATCAATGCCCGCTGCCTTACCATTTTTCAAACTTCTTATCGCCCATTCAACTTCATCCATACTGATGCCATCGGAGGACGCCGTCGCCGAATGTTGATCTACTAGACCACATGTGACACCGGCGCCAACAGTAGCATCCGCATACATATCGCCAAAATATTCACTCCATCGGCTTAACACGTCTTGTGTTTGTGTAAGAATGTCTCCACCTTTAGACCTTATTTTATTCATTCTGAAGGCTGACCAACCACCCCGAGACTTCTTCACCTCCCTCCAAAAGAGTTTGGTGTTACCCTCGAAGTTTTTAGTCAGCCTATCTTCTGCACTCATACTTGCTCTATCACGTTTCTCTTTCACTAAGGCCTTGGTGTCATTCTTACATTGCCGATATATTTCTTTCTTCTGTTCAGTCATACTGTCATTCAGATTCAAAGAAGAGACATAGTCCAGCCACGCTTTCTTCTTTTGCTCTACGGAAGCTGCCACTTCCGCATCCCATCATGCATCACCATTTGTGTTTCTATGCTTCTTTGAACTTCCACATACTTCTTTCGCTGTGTCTACCATACTCTCTTTCAATACTCTCCAGCATTCTTCAATGTCCGATTGCGGCTGGCTTGCCATCGTCAGCCGTTCTCGGACACCCTCTGCATACTTTTCTCTTACACACTCTTCTTGCAACCTTTCAACCTTTATTCTTTCAAGCCCGGAGGGCTTGAAAGAATAATACTTCGGAGAAGTGGACACGCTCTCGCCAGTGCCTCCACTTTCTGAACAGACCACTAAATCTCGCAATAACGAGATAGTGGTCCGTATCGACTGTGGGGCCCCTGTAGGCTCTTGCGTCCAATATTTTGCTTCGGAGGCGACTGTCTACCAAAATTAAATCTATTATACTTTTCTGTTCATTCCTTCTCCATGTATACGTATGAATGTCCTTATGTTGGAAAAATGTGTTAGACACAATAAGGTTTCTCTCCATGCATACATCCGCTATGAGCCTACCTGCGTCGTTCACTCTCTTATCACCAAATGGACCAAGTACGTCCTCATAGTCGGGACGCTTGGTCCCCACCCATCCGTTCAAATCTCCGCATACAATCACGCGTTCACTGGTTTCTGCCATATCCAGAACTTCCCTAACATTATCCCAAAACTTCTCTAGGTCTGATGCCACCGAGGATCCTACGGGAGCATATGCTACAACCATGAATACCTTGGTGACACCAAGTTTTATACGGACCCAAAGAAGTCTGGGATCATACATTCCGTAATCCTTCACACGTGAGGCCAAGCGAGAGGACAGCAGTACTCCTACCCCCATGCTGGCTCGATCGCTCTGTGGTACACCAGACCACAGAGCCATCCCGCCACCAGGAAGATCGCAGGCGTCGCTGCCCCTTCGCTTGGTCTCTGTTACACAGAGCACGTCTAGCTGTTTGTCCGCCATGACGGATATCAGCTCGTGCAACTTACCTTCCACACAACCTCTTACATTCCACGTGCCCACCCGGCACTCTGCTCTCCTCGACTCGCCTGACTGGGCAAGGCGTGATGGGTGGCGGCCCCCATCGCCGCAACTGCCGATGTTCGTACCGACGGGGGCGGGTCGGTACGCGTCGCCTCCGGGGGACGCCGTAACCCGCATTGCGGTACGCATTTTTTACAAACTGCTTACTCTAAATAGATTTTTTCTGTAATTTTTGATTTTTAATAATTTGTTATATCTAAGGAAAATTCTAAATCTAATATACACTACCGTCCAAAAGTTTGGAAGCAGCAAGGTAAAATCGAATAAAACCAAACTAAGTCATTTAAATTTAAATGTATTGATAAAAAAATAAAGAACAAACAGAAACTAACTTAAACAAAATAAAAAAATAATATACAATGGTAAATTAGATTAAATTTTAGCTTCATCAAAGTGTCCACCTTTCTCCTTTATAATCTTCTCACATATTCTGGGCATTCTATTAATCAATTTTTTAAAATAATCTTTATCTAATTTGTTCCATTCGTTCTCTAATAGCTGCCACAAATGTTCTGAGCTCGTAGGACAACGACTTTTCACCCTCCTGTCAAGTTCATCCCAAACAAGTTCAATGGGAGAAAGATCAGGGGATTGAGATGGCCATTGCATGATGTTTAAAATGTTTTCAGCTTTTTTCTTGTTTAAAAAGTTCTGGCACAATTTAGACGAATGCTTAGGATCATTATCCTGTTGAAAAATGAATCCAGAACCAATGAGACTTAGTCCACTGGGTATGGCAGAATCTTGGAGAATTTTTAAATAGCCTTCCTTGTTTAATTTTCCGGTTATCCTCACAAGATTGCCGGGTTTACTGTTGCCAAAACACCCCCAAACCATGACATTACCACCACCATGTTTGATGGTAGGCACTGTACATGCCTCTGAAGCCCTCTCTTCTTTTGACCGGCGTACAAAGACACGTCTATTGGATCCGAAAATCTGAAATTTTGATTCGTCACTCCAAAGGACATTTTCCCATTGTTCTATAGTCCAGTTTTTATGCGCTTTTGCCCATTCTAGTCTATTTTTCTTATGTCGATTTGTTAGTTTGGGTTTTTTAGCAGCAACACATCCTCTTAATCCCGCAGACAGTAAGCGTCTTTTAACAGTAGTTGTTGAAATGGGTGTTTCTCGCGTATCATTCAGAGCTGCAGTGATCTGTGGTGCAGTTAAGCGTCGATTCCGTTTAGAAAGAACTCTAATGAAGTTGTCCTCTTGATTTGTTGTGGATTTGGGCCTACCAGATCTCTTTCTATCTTCATTTTTCCCCGTTTCTTGTTTTCTAGCAAGGGTATAGTGGACACCTTTACAAGAAATTCCGAGCCTTTCTGCGATTTGACGTTCACTGTATCCTTCCTCGCGTAGAGTGCAAATAGCGCTTCGCTGTTCAAGCGTGATTTGCTTGCGTTTTGCCATTTTCAGAAGAAAAAATACGGTCAAAGTAGTAGCCGATATCTTTCGAATACAGACAATGTTAATATCACAACTTTCACGTGCCAATGCTCAAGTGCGACTGAATAAGGTCTAAAAAAGTTAAAACCAGCAAACATTATCAATAAAACTACACCATTGCATAGGATAAAGTAGCCGACGGATTAAGTCATAAAACACGTGTTTCGTCAATATTAAGGAATTCCATAAAACTTGATGAATGTAGGATAATAATCCTTTTGTGTTTGTGTAGACAGTCGTAAAAGGTTGTAAAACTTAAGATTATTGCTAATTTTTACCGCTATTAGTCGGCATTTATTTGTTTTGTTTGAAAACAGGTGTGCTTCCAAACTTTTGGACGGTAGTGTAGGTAAAGTTTTTTCAAATAATCAATGGGAAAGCACTTGCATAGCATATCAAATTTACAATCTTGTATACGTTTTAGTATATCACTACCAATTAACAATATTTATTTCTACATCGAAATATTCTCGAAATTTCTTCGCAAGCAATTCAACAAATGCGGTGAAGTTGTCAGGAGGTATTATTAAAACACCCAATTATATACTGCTTTCCTTAAAGTCTAGTAATGGCTGAAAAAAGAGTCTTTCCCCATATTTATAGGTTGTTCAGATCTTACTTACCTTATTTACACTTTTTCTAATTAATTCAATTTTAAAATTTAAACAAACACGCACGACGCGATGCACAGCGAGCGGTGAGTGAGCCCTTTGTTTGAGCACTGGCCGAACCAGCCTAAACAGGTTTCGCTCCGTACGTGACGAGCCGCCAGTGCTCACGCACACACGCGCACCATACTTGTAGTGATGTACCTACCGTGGCACGGTTGTTTGAATGTTTGTCTCTGTACGTTTATTTACTCATGTGCCAACATGTCTGACCAGTACGGTATTAATAGGTCAATTCCCCTCCCATGATAGAGAAGGCTCGAGCCCAACGGTGGGACATATATGAGCTGAGATGATGATGAAGAATAATCATATAGGATTTTTTTTTGTAATACTTTTATCACAACAAAAGTAGGCGGCTTGATAGGCATTACCAATAATATATATAGGTTGATAATATTGTCTTCCTACCTAAGGAAATTAATTTACCTGTTGTTTAGGAGAGTTTATGGTGAGAACATGAACTCTGCATTCTATTTATCTTAATTTGATCGTTATTCTTTAGGTGGTCGTTACAGGACTTTCAAATCTTCATATTGTTGATTAGAATGTAACGGAATCGGTTCAAGTGGCTCGCTCAATAAGCCTATGGGCAGTAATGTGGTAGTTTTTGTGGCCACGTGCTGCGTGTAGTTCCGTCGCCCTGGATGATGATCGATGTTGGTAATGGCAGGTAATAGATTGCCAATAAAAATAGGCATTTATGATGACGACCTAGAGATGAGAGAACTTATTAAAAATATTAAAGTTAAAAGTATTTTTATTGTGGTAGGACCACGCTGTTGACTGTTTTCTGTCTGCAGCCGCGGGCCGGTCCGTCCGGGGTAGTACCACACTCTTGCAGAAGATCGACGTCTGAGTAATGGCAACGTGCTATTGCGCTTCGTTCGGTGAGCGAGAGAGCCGGAAGCCCAACTGGGTGGGTTTGGTGATTGTAATGGTAGGCGGCGGTCTAGCTATAACCTTGGTATAGCAAAGGTCCATGGGCAGCAGTGACACTTACCATCAGGTGTGCTGCTTGCTCTTCAGCCACCGTGAGCAATAAAAAATAAAAAAAGTATCAAAGTTTACTGCAATAGGAATAGAGACATTTTTAGTTCGAGCTATTGATAGGTACAGTGAGAATAGAGCACTAACTTGATGCTTCGCTTTGGGGCGTGCAAATACAAAGTTTTTTATTGTTTTTGGTGGTAAATGAGCAAGCAGCACACCTGATGGTAAGTGTTACTGCCGCCCATGGACCTTTGCAATACTAAGGGCATAGCTAGGCGGCTGCCTACCAATACAAACCCCAAAACCACCTAGTTGGGCTGCCGGCTCTCTCGCTCACCTAACGAAGCGCAATAGCATATTGCCATTACTCTGACGTCGATCTTCTGCAAGAGTGTGGTACTACTCCGGACGGAACGGCCCGCGGCTGTACACAGAAACCACTAAAGTTTTTTAGGATATTAGAATAAAACGGAATCACACAAATAAATATTTAATAATTTTACTTATTTAATAGTTTTTACAATTAAAAATCATTAATATTTGTCTACTTATCATATCTATCGGTTCTCCAAGCATAAATTAACATTTAACAATTAACAAACACATGATAATTTTTTATATGATTTATTTTTTTATATGTTGTGTTAAAGTATGCGCTACACGGTTTCAAACAGTGGTTTGAAGCAGAAAAAGCAGAAATGCGCTTTGCTGGCTACATGGTTTAAGAGTAGTTTGAAACAAACAGTGTTTAAGAGAATGTGGCGCGGATAGGACGTCTTTACGCTCGCGTACCGTATATTCACTACAACGACGTCATGGCGCCAACAAAAAAAGTTGGTTATTCCAAATTTTTGTTCAAAGGCTCAAATGGGAGCCAACCTGATGATACGACATTCAAGGAGACATAGTTTTATTTAAAGCTTACGAACAATGAATTGCATTTACCTAAATCCTACCTTCTACCAGAAACAAATATATTTGTACCATAAGCTTTTCGGGTGATAGTGCTTTTGCACTTTTTTTTCTCTTTATTTATTATTAGGGACTTTTATACAAATGTACATGCCAGTCCCATCGTATATAATAGTACTTTTGCACTTTAAAACATATAACGTAACCATTTCCTGAACGAAACATTACAAGGGAGCAAAGAATATTCAAATACTGATTATACAGAACTAGAAGAATTATTGGCAACGCTTTCGGCATCCTTGCGTCCCATTTTCGCGCTAAATTTAAATCTTGAATATTCGTATTGGAAAGTTGTGTTTTACACAATTTATTGAGGAAAAAGTCTTGACAATTTTTTGAGAAAATAAAAAAAGAAATTCATTTGCTAAAATATTCTACGCATTTTTTTTTGTGTAATATTTTTATAAGCTTCACAATTTAAGTCCCAAAGACAGGGCAAGTCTTTGTATAACTCGAGAATTTGAGTAATAACATCGCGATCGCATTCTGTCTACTCACGCGCCATTTTGTGCGCAGAACGTCGCGCGTCGTCACGTGCGTCTGCGCTCACCGCTGCAGCGTGACTGTTGTTCATTTGGTTTGAAGCAAGCGGCTAGATGGTTTCAAACAAGATTTAATCGAACGCTTGGCCAGTGGTTTGTAGCGCAAGCCTCGCTACCAAGGGCGTTTAGAGGTCTTGCGAAATTTGGCATCAAACATCTATCTACACTGTTTGAAGCCGTTGCTTCAAACCACTGTTTGAAACCGTGTAGCGCATACTTAAGTCGTCTTAAAAACAAATTAACTAATACAATTAATATTTTTTTATAAGTGTATGCATATATGCATGTGCATGCATATATCCTAAGTAAGATTTCACCAATCAAAATTCGTCTCATGTTCCTTTTCAGTCAGACTATGGTCTGGTCTGACTGCGTGGTCACATATCCTGCCGTATTACCCTTCAAAATTGAAACCGTCATGCTTAACGTACAAATAGAAGATTTACTTAAAAAAGTAATGCGTAAATATCAATATCATGGCATCCTTTCGTGTTACATTATGGCTTTAGCTCACTTTGTATTATTGATGTGCGAGTTCATGTATGGTGTCGATACACCCTCTCAACCCGTTTTTATAGACTTATTATTTCTAACTCATAGTAAAATATTTTTTATAGGATAATTGTTTAAATAAAATAAAAAACAAAGTAGCCATAAACCCTTTAGCACGTGAAAAATGTTGTTCGTTTTTCGTCATGTATATAGTTCTACTTAGTACTAATTAGTTTTAAGTTTCGCGCATTATTTGAGAAAATTACTATACAAGCCTTGGCCGCAACTAGGAATTGATGGTCGGCGCCAAATAATCAATGAACAATGATCACTAAATTACCCCCGACGCCGACTCAAAATGATTTAGGTGTACTTAAATTAGTTTAAGAACTTAGTTATTAAGGTCAATAAAAACGAAGTATATTATTTTTTGCTTTTCAGTTTTTTTCGGCGGTTTAATTTTATTGTTAATAAGTTTTATTATTTACATCTTCCGTTATTCTATGAGTCTATTGTTGGACATAGCCTCCGTAAGAGCGAGAATGCCACAATCTCCGCTTGGTAGGTCCCCAATCTCTGTTAGTGTTATTAGTATGCACCAGGAGAGTGTTTCTAACCATTCTACTGATCTCCAACCGATTTTGGGACTCTCAGGGAACGTATAGATAGTAAAGACAGATTGTATTCTTAATCTGTTGCCATACTGTACTACCCATATTTTCGTCATTTTTAGTATTTACAATCAATATTTTCATCATAAATAATGTAAGACTTCTGCAGTGAAATCTGTATATTAACCCGCGGTCCTGGGGGTTGAAAACTGTTACACTGACGTTGGGGTGGGTCTCACAGATCCGTTCATTAGATATTAATTTTTTTCTAATACTTTATAAATTTAACATAATATTTATTCATATTTAGTTTATTAGGTATTTACGTAAATAAATGAAACATAAATATCATATTATATTATGTTTTAATCATATTTATTAGAGCTTTAAAAAAGAAGGACAAATATCAACATTTTTTTTCTTTTCTACTTAAATATAGATATTTATTAATTAACAATCATTCTTAATGCTTTAATGCCACTTTTTAGTAGAAAACTAAATTATTTTTAGAAAAAAAATACAATAAATTACTCCGAATCATTATCTTTGGTACATTCAGCACAAAAAGGTACAATATGTTCTAAACAAATATATTTATTGCAATTCTCGCAGCTGTAGTTTATTTTATGGTCTTTCTTGGCTGGGCACTCTTGGTACCTTTTGCCAACACTAGCCTTTTTTGTCGGATATTCCTTTGTAGATTCACAAACAAATTTTTCAATTTTTTTACAACACGTAGAAGTTCTGATACATTGTGGCGAAGATCTAGATGTTCCATGACAAGCCCGAGGCGTAGGATTTTTTTAATCGCATTCATTTTGTTTTTGAAAACTTTTATTTATTTTGTTTATTACTAGGCCTTCCAGAATCAAACTCAAAAATCGGAGACAGACTCGTAAAATCGAAAGAACACGTGTCGTTCTGCTTCTCCTCGATCCTATTTTTACTTAGTAGCCACAAAAAAAACATAAATAAAAAGCATTGAACTTATTATATATATATATATATATATATATATATATATATATATATATATATATATACTATATTGATATATATCAGCAATTTTAATTAAAAATAGAAAACAAACACAAAAGTATAAATTCACGGATAATAATTAAAATATATCTATACAAAATGGCGCGAAATTATGACACCAACTGCGGGGATGGGTCTCACATACCCAATTCAACTTCGTGCACGTGTAATTCGCACTGTGGCTGTTGCACGACTATCCTGTTAACTGCGACACATAGAACAGCTTAACAGCTCCAGCTATTGAGAAGAACGGCAAATTTGCACACTTAGTAAACGAACTAGAAGCGAAATAAAATGTGTCGGGTCTCACAGACCCAACTCCCATGACGCCGGCTTAAAAATGTATGAATTCTATTAAAATATCATTCGGCCTTTGTATCCGATCGATCAGTCACCCCATTACTTTACATGTACTACTGGACATAGCGTGGCATTCGCACATGTTGCTTAGTTTATTATAACAACGCACAGTGATTTTTACCGTGTAGTGCTGGAGTGAGAATATCATTACCCTCCCTTGTCATTGGATTTCGTAAAATACTACTATATAGTAATTTTGTCAAATAATGCGCGGCAATTAAAACTAAGAAGTACTAAGTAGAACTTTTTAAACAAAAATACAAATATGTACTTTCAAAAATCAGTGACGAACAACAAATAACATTTTTCAAGCGTCAAAGGCTTCATTTGTTTTTTTAAACGGTTTGTTTTTTTCTTGGGCCAAATTTAGTAATTTAAATTTCACCCTCTTCCTGATAACCGATTGATCTGAAATTTGGTATACGTCTTTGGTTCTGGTGACAATACAGTTGTGTATACTAAAATTTATTGTAAATTCAAGATGGTCGCCGAAACAAATTGGCAGATAACCTATTTTTTTTTCAATCCCGTCAATATGGGTATGAAATAAAAGAGCTTGATAAGTAGAATATAGTGCACTATACAAAATCAAAATGTATGAAGGCCGCCGCTACAAAATGGCGGATAATTTATATATTTTTTTCAATCCCATCAATATGGGTATCAAATGAAAGGGCTTGACAAGTAAAATACAGTGCATTATACAAAATCAAAATCTAAGATGGCCGTCGCTACAAAATGGTGGATAATCCTTTTTTTAATCCCATTAATATGGGTATTAAATGAAAGGGCTTGACAAGAAGAATATAGTGCTCTGTACAATATCAATATCTGAAACTCTCATCCCCAAGTCAAGATTTCATATCGTGTCGAGGACTGTGTGGCGTTAGGGTGGCTAAAATGATACGTCATTAGCGGTACACCACCCAAGTTAAGCCAAAAAGTTAAAGCGCGCCGAGAACTGTATGGCATTAGGGAGAATAAAAATGATATGTCGGCACTGTGCATCACACAGTCGTATACGTAGGCGCGAAACTATTTGAGGAAGTCAAGCCTACGTGGCTCTTAGTAGAGTGAGATCTTTGGAGGGATTACGTATCGAGGAGTTAGAATGTAATAAATTAATGGGCAAGAAACCTTGCAAAATGAAAAATAAAAACTGTACGGTGACATTGACGATTTGCTGGGATTAGTAGGAATGAAGAGACTTCTTGTTCAGTAGATTAATCTTGCTTTATTTTCTTAAGAGTTGTTTCTTCGAAGAGAAGCACCTGACGACGGTACCACGGTTTGGTCCCGTATTTATATATACTTTTGGCCGACCCCGCGATTGGTCGTAATTTTACAGTTTTTCTTGACCAATCACGGAGTCGGAATTATAACCAATCACAAACTCTAAAATTTTCCGAAGTACAACGGAGCATTACTTTCGCGAGAGCCGCCCTCAATTTTAATACAATTAATTACCTTAGGTACTATGCGGCGTTACCGTTGCGAGAGCCGTTTACAATGTTAGTACTTACGTGCTATGAAATGTATATTTTTTATTCTTTATTTGTAAAATCTTATAACTAACTACTTTAATTAATTACAACTGTTATAAATTATTCTTAAAACTATTATTTATCTGCTGTCCCGCACAAAAACTAAATACTTGAAAATAAAAAAAAAATCTTTTACTTAAACGGTTTTATTGTAAACCGTCAAGGTGATTTTGCAAATAAATGTACTATAAGCTAAAATATAATTAAATAGATAGTCATGGGTACCAATATGTATACATTGTTACATTTTTGAAATAAATTAACTCATAACTTAGTCAATTTGTTCACATAAATTCCTAAAAATGCACCGTATTATAGATTAATGTAAGTATGTCAAAAGATGATATTTTTGAAATATTCAAATTTTAAACATATGCATTAGACTAAAATAAAATCGTGGGACAATACAACAAACTACAAAACGAACATTTTAATCGATTATATTTGACGTGCGTGACTTGTATAGTACTTTTTTCAAATAATGCGCGGCAATTAAAATTAATTAGTACCTACTAAGTAGAACTGTATACATGACGAACAACGAACATCATTTTTCACGCGCCAAAGGGTTCATTTGTTTTTTTTTCATCATCAAACAGGTTTCTAATTCAACTTAGTTCGAAACTTAAATAAAACTCTGATAAGTTGCCTTCTTGTTGTCATGTTTTGAAGTAACAAATCGTTTCATTTTCAAAATACATGATGGAAATGAATTTACATACATACATACATATCATCACGCCATGTCCCTTGCAGGGTAGGCAGAGAGAACAGAGTGCCAGAGAACTCTATCTCTGCATACTTCACTCGCTTCCTCAACATTCATAATTCTCTTCATACACGCTCGACGGTTTCGGAGACTCTTGACTCCACCTTCCTTCAGTACATGACCGATCTGGTCTAGGTAGGTTAGTCTCGGTCTCCCTCGGTACCTACATCCTTCCACTTTCGCATTGTATATCTTCTTAACCAGACGTTCGTTCGGCATTCTTTCCACATGTCCGAACCATCGGAGCATTCCATTTCGCATCTTTACACCAATACTCTCTTTCATACCTACTCGCTCTCTTACGTCGTCGTTGCGAATGCGGTCGGTCAGCCTAACTCCACAGATTTTCCGAAGAGATCGCATTTCGACCGTATTAATTTTACTTTCATACTCTTTTCTGCATACCCAACTCTCGCTTCCATACAGTAATGTTGGGACAAGCACTGCGTTATGTATTGCTACACGTGCCTTCTGGGGTGGTGGCTGCCGAGAAGTTGCCCCAACGCTCCGTTCACTCTATTTCCCTTATTCACTCTTCGCTCTATATCAGTGGTGTACCGTCCATCTCGGCTAAATCCACATCCAAGATATACAAATTCATCCACTTGCTCTAGTACATCATTACCTATTGTTACTCTTACATCTGTTCTGGCTTCATCTCTTTCAAAGACCATTATTTTGGTTTTGCTCACATTCACGCGTAGACCCCTTTTCTTACAATCTTCTGTCATTGTGTAGACTAGGGTCTGCAGGTCAGTCGCTGACTGTGCCAGCAGAACTGCGTCATCTGCATAAAGCAGAGCAGAGACCACTGAGTCACCCATCTGGACTCCCACATTCATATCGTTCAACCTTTGGAGACATTTATCCAGATATATGATAAACAGCCTGGCTGATAGAACGCAGCCCTGCTTAACGCCGATATTGACGTCAAACCAAGGCGACATTCCATCATCCAGCCGCACACAGGCTCTACAGCCCATGTAACTGGATTGCACAGCCTGCAGCAGTTTACCGTTAATACCATACTCCGGTAAAATGTCCCAAAGTTCCTTTCGTACAACCGTGTCAAATGCTCTCTCCAAATCCACAAAACTGCAGAAAACCCTCTGACCTAGGGCCAGAAGCTTCTCCACAATGTTGCGCAGAGAGAACACTTGATCCATGCATCCCCTTCCACTCCTGAAACCTCCTTGTGTCTCACACAGTAAACCATCGGACACCATCCTCATTCTCCTTTCAATAATTTTACCATACACTTTTGCTGCCAAACTGGTCAAGCTTACGGCTCTGTAATTTGCGCAGTCATAACGTGAACCCTTGTTTTTAAACAAAGGCACGATGACTGCGCTATTCCAGTCCCCGGGAACCATTCCCGAGCTCCAACATAAATTGAGGAGCAACAGGAACGCCTCCCGGACACAGGAGCCACCAAGCTTGATCATCTCGGCAGACACCATATCAATGCCCGCTGCCTTACCATTTTTCAAACTTCTTATCGACCATTCAACTTCATCCATACTGATGCCATCGGAGGACGCCGTCGCCGAATGTTGATCTACTAGACCACATGCGACACCGGCGCCAACCGTAGCATCCGCAGACATATCGCCAAAATATTCACTCCATCGGCTTAACACGTCTTGTGTTTGTGTAAGAATGTCTCCACCTTTAGACCTTATTTTATTCATTCTGAAGGCTGACCAACCACCCCGAGACTTCTTCACCTCCCTCCAAAAGAGTTTGATGTTACCCTCGAAGTTTTTAGTCAGCCTATCTTCTGCACTCATACTTGCTCTATCACGTTTCTCTTTCACTAAGGCCTTGGTGTCATTCTTACATTGCCGATATATTTCTTTCTTCTGTTCAGTCATACTGTCATTCAGATTCAAAGAAAAGACATAGTCCAGCCACGCTTTCTTCTTTTGCTCTACGGAAGCTGCCACTTTCACATCCCACCATGCATCACCATTTGTGTTTCTATGCTTCTTTGAACTTCCACATACTTCTTTCGCTGTGTCTACCATACTCTCTTTCAATACTCTCCAGCATTCTTCAATGTCCGATTGCGGCTGGCTTGCTATCGTCAGCCGTACTCGGACACCCTCTGCATACTTTTCTCTTACACACTCTTCTTGCAACCTTTCAACCTTTAATCTTTCAAGCCCGGAGGGCTTGAAAGAATAATACTTCGGAGAAGTGGACACGCTCTCGCCAGTGCCTCCACTTTCTGAACAGACCACTAAATCTCGCAATAACGAGATAGTGGTCCGTATCGACTGTGGGGCCCCTGTAGGCTCTTGCGTCCAATATTTTGCTTCGGAGGCGACTGTCTACCAAAATTAAATCTATTATACTTTTCTGTTCATTCCTTCTCCATGTATACGTATGAATGTCCTTATGTTGGAAAAATGTGTTAGACACAATAAGGTTTCTCTCCATGCATACATCCGCTATGAGCCTACCTGCGTCGTTCACTCTCTTATCACCAAATGGACCAAGTACGTCCTCATAGTCGGGACGCTTGGTCCCCACCCATCCGTTCAAATCTCCGCATACAATCACGCGTTCACTGGTTTCTGCCATATCCAGAACTTCCCTAACATTATCCCAAAACTTCTCTAGGTCTGATGCCACCGAGGATCCTACGGGAGCATATGCTACAACCATGAATACCTTGGTGACACCAAGTTTTATACGGACCCAAAGAAGTCTGGGATCATACATTCCGTAATCCTTCACACGTGAGGCCAAGCGAGAGGACAGCAGTACTCCTACCCCCATGCTGGCTCGATCGCTCTGTGGTACACCAGACCACAGAGCCATCCCGCCACCAGGAAGATCGCAGGCGTCGCTGCCCCTTCGCTTGGTCTCTGTTACACAGAGCACGTCTAGCTGTTTGTCCGCCATGACGGATATCAGCTCGTGCAACTTACCTTCCACACAACCTCTTACATTCCACGTGCCCACCCGGCACTCTGCTCTCCTCGACTCGGCTGACTGGGCAAGGCGTGATGGGTGGCGGCGGAAATGAATTTACATATATATTTATACTAGCAGACCTGGCCACGCTTTGCTGTGGCTAAAGTAGCCTCAGTAACACGTGGTGGTTATGCTAATAAATTGTAGCTTATATGAAACGTTTATCATAGCGCTATCTATTAAATACTTACTGAATCCAGTTAACGGATACCACCATCTGTTAGAATCGTTTGGAGATAACAGATACTTGTGACAACCAAATAATAAATAAATAATTTGCATTAAAATAATATTACTCTAAATTGAGATGAAAGCTATCCTATCTTTTAAGTTGGATCAAAGAACAAATGCTGTGCAAATTTGATTGAAATCAGTTACGTACTTTAGGAGTCCATCGCGGACAAACAACGTGACACGTAATTTATATAATTATATTAAGATATATTCGCTAAAACACGACAGATATAAATTTTCATATATTTTTTGCCGGCCGCTGCTCACGTGTATTTTGTCAGTATAGTAATTTCGATTAGTAATAAGAAGGTTGTCAAAATAATGCTCAAATTTCCAAGTATGTTTGAGAAAATGAATATAAACAGATACTTACCCTTACATTTGTCATAACCCTTACTGTGTGTCAAAATTTTACCTTTTTTTTCCCCTCTGGTCACTGTGAGGGCTGTCGGTGACTATCCGTAATATACATCAAGACCTCTTCCCCTCCTAGTTTACCCGTAATAAGTCAATAATACTGTTTTAAGATATTTTTTTCCAAATAGAAAGTTAAAAAAACTTAATGTTGAATGCATCGTAATCCTTTCCCCAGCCCTTGTGACTAAGCTTGGTATTTTGACACCCTTCTCTCACTCCCGACTAGAAAAAAAGTATGGTTCAACCAGATCATGTATCTGGACCCGATCAGGATAGAATAAGGCATGCCGGATCCGGCAAACCCGATCAGGACCAGGTCTGGTCCTGATCAGGATAGCCTGATGTGAAATAACATCAAGTATGGTAAGGCATACCGGATCAGGACCTGATCAGGACCAAATAAGGATAGCCTGATGTGAAATATTATTATGTATGGTAAGGCATACCGGATCAGGACCAGATCAGGACCAAATAAGGATAGCCTGATGTGAAATATCACTAAGTATGGTAAGGCATACCGGATCAGGACCAGGTCAGGACTAAATAAGGATAGCCTGATGTGAAATATCATCAAGTATGGTAAGGCATACCGGATCAGGACCAGGTCAGGACCAAATAAGGATAGCCTGATGTGTAATATCATCAAGTATGGTAAGGCATACCGGATCAGGACCCGATCAGGACAGAATGAGGCATGCCGGATCCGGCAAACCCTATCAGGACCAGCTCTGGTACTGATCAGGATAGCCTGATGTGAAATAACATCAAGTATGGTAAGGCATACCGGATCAGGGCCAAATAAGGATCGCCTGATGTGAAATATCATCAAGTATATAGTAAGACTTGTAGTAAATCAGAACCAGAAACAGTTTTCGTAACACAAAAAAAATATCAATCAAAATTCAAAAAAGTGACATGATTGTCATATTTATGCCACCGCGAAATTGTATTTGCATCAGAGGAGATTAATCTGAAATCTTTAATTAAAATTAAAGATGAAATCTTTAATTAAAATTAAAGATTTCAGATTAATCTCCTCTGACGCAAATACAATTTCGCTTAAATTATATATATATATATACATATATATATACATATATATATATATATATATATATACATATATATATATATATATATATATATATATATATATATATATATGTAAATGTACCTGACATTTGAAAACATAGATAAATAGAAATATTATATTGTAACAACCATTCTAACATTTAATGTTTTGGGTCATAATAAATAGATGGCGTTAGTAAAATGACGTCATTATTTGAGTCGCGGTGTTAAGATTCTCCGAAGCGTAATGACATGGAATAATATTAAATTAGTTGTTATCGAATCAGATTAAAATAGATCGATCGGGTCATGAATGAGAAATTCAGACGACAATTGCAGTCTTTAGCATCTGGTGGTTGCGCCCTAATCGGAACGGCTCACTGGGACTCTCTATGATAAGAATATAGCACTGCATTCGGTGCCTACGTCATATATTAATTTATATTTTTACCTATTAAAAATGTTTTTTAAGAATTTCATGTTTTTTAAGAGGACCGGACTGGGCATACTCGTTTTGGATCAGGCAAGATATATAACGCAGATGATTGATTTGGTTCCGATCAGTAAAATAAAATTTCATCCGGACCCGATCAGGAACGCCTGATCTGGACCCGATCAGGAATGCCTGATCTGGACCCGATAAGGTTTTCCTGATCGGGTCCAGATATATCTTCTGCGTTACATACCTTATCTGGTCCAGATCGGGCATGCCCGGTCCGGTCCTGCTAAGGAAGACGAAAAAATTTCTAGTCGGGCTGTGAAGAAGGCTTATACCTGTTGGGCGTTGTAACTTATATAGGCTAGAGAAAATACACCGATTTGTTATCAACCGTTGATTATTACTTTTAACGTTCCCAAGATATACTTAAATGCGATTTTTCTTGTACATATTTTATTTTATAGATTTCGTTTTTTTATATCTCTAGTTCTAATACTGCACAGATGGCATAGTGGTTAAGATACCGACTTGCCGTGCCAGTGCCATGGGTTCGATTCCCACACAGGACAACACTTTGTGCGATCCACAAACTTTTGTTCTGAGTCTGGATGTAATTTATCTGCGTTAATTGCATGTTTGTAAAGTCCCCCGCAATACAAGGATTATTTCCTTATTGTAGTGTCTTAAAAAATCCTTCTATCGTAGTTTGATGTTCTCAAAAGCATTCACTAGAAATTCAACTTAATTTGGTAGAGTTTAATAGCATTTTTCTCTTGTTGAGAATACATCGTGTCCTACATCTTCCTTATTTTTTCATGGGCGTTATAAAAACAGCCTAAAAGAGCAGCAGCGGACTGGCCTTTAGCGCTACTTTACGCAATTTGTAACTCTAATTGCGTTCTCCAATCCTGCTAATCATAGCGAATATGGTATTACTCCCTTTGTAGGGCAGCTCGTGTCTAACAGTGGAGCTCTGGTGATGGATGGATTGTAAATCCATTTCTGATTAGATGTTCATCATCAATTCTGTTTTATTTTTAATATTTTATATTATTCTTAAAAGAGTTTTACATTTGACTGCACAAATGGCTTAGTGGTTAAGATACCGACCTTCCGTGCCAGTGCCATGGGTTCGATTCCTACATAGGATACTACGTTGTGCGCTCTACAAAGTGTTGTTCTGAGTCTGGGTGTAATTTGTCTGCGTTAATTATATGCTGTAAACTACCCCGCAATACAAGAATTATTGCTCCAGCGCAGGATTATAATTAAAAAAAAATTGTTATTACCATAATATTATTGTGTATTTCTTATAACGACCTGGGCCAACTCCATGCCCACTGATGCCATTTGGTCAACAATTACATTCCCAAGTACGGTTGACGTCTGACAGGCGGCCGGTCATAAAACTATTGCCAATAACTTTAACAATATGTACTATGAAAGAAGACTAGGTATATATTGTATCGACCCCAAGTAATTGGGATAAGAGTAGGAGAATGATAATTATTGTGTAATTCTAACGCCTATTACATTACTAATATCCATGTCTAAAGTTTACAGATACTATAGATTCGTAATTAATGCTCCAACGTCATTAATAATGAAAATACAAACTAAGATACAGAAAACTAGATACGAAATATATTCATATTATATTGAAGACTAAATTATTATATAACATAATAATTTAGATAGATCTAGGTCAGGACATCAGGGATAGTTTCTGGGCTGTATCGATTCGAAATGCATTACAAATTTATGCAGTACGCATGTGCAGTATCTCGCCTTTATAGATTCATTTAAGATAAGGCCTTCAAAGCAGCCCTTACATACAATTTCATACATACATAAACTCACGTTGGTTTCATAATATACTGTGTTTCATAATATAATTTTGACAATTGCCTACATACTTTCCTCTCGACATTTACCTTCATGAAAGTTTTTATGCCTTCGACTACGAGTAATGGATTATACAGCACAGTAATAATTTCGTACAAATATTACTACGTAGTTTTATTATAGACTAGCGACCCACCCTCGTTTCGCTTCGGTTAAGTTAGTTCAGTTGTATAGTTTACTATTACTACACAGAATTCCTTTCGGAGATGGAATTTCTTAAAATCCCACTTCATCTGAACTCTACAGGTCAGAAAGAAAGTCCACACCAAATGCCAAGTCTGTAGAGCCAATATTGGAAAATGTGGATTTTTTGGGTTAACACCTACGCAATAGGGGTGGAATTTTTAAAAAGCCGTTCTTAGTTCTGTATCGTAACATAAATATTAAAATTATATTTAAAAATGTGATTTTCACACCCCAGCAACTCCCCCTGCAGGTGGAATTTCGTAAAATCCGTTCTTAGCTGATCTTTACTCGGCGAATGGCGTATTCCTACCAAATTTAAAGTCTGTAGGTCTTATGGTTCCAGAGATATCGTGATGAGTCAATACATAGGTGGAAATCGCTTATATATATATATAGACTAGTACGTCTGTCGTCTATGTACGTCGTATATACAGGTTGTTTTTCTAAGGGTACCCACATTTTTTTGTGATATTCTACATATAAATAAGGTTATATAAAAATATAAAATATTTAAAATCACTAGTAATTACCTAATTATTTACATTTGAAAATATCTAAAAATATTCATGATTTATGGACAAACTTTTTTTTACGCACTGTATAGATTAGTACGTTTTATCCTCGTAGTTTTCCAACTCATACTTGCTCCTATATATTTGCTTTGTCAATCTTTCTTCACTCAATATTTTAACAACTTTCATTAATTTGTTCTATACGACATGATAGTCTAATCAGCAAGTACTTTTTCATCAATTTTCAGCTGCCTTGGTAATATGTGATTGAGGTATCATTCGATTCGGCATAGCGTGTTGATTTTTGAAAACAAACGAAGTACCCCTCGTAAAAATTGCATAAGTTATAAACAATTTATTTAAAAAAGGCATTTGTCAAGACATCAAAAATTATAATAATTAAAATTTTCGAAATTAAAAGAGACGACATTCTAGTCATGAACTAAGACTGCGATGTTGTTATATCTGACTCTCAAAAAACTACGCAGTCATTTCGCTGAATAAATATAAGTTGTTTCTGTATCAAGTTTGACATCTTGCGCTCAAACAGGATAATTTAGAAAAGGTTGTAATGCTAGTTTAATGAATTTAGCCCAACCAATATCCTGAAGTCGGTAAATATACACTATGTTTTTAATTACAGCAATCCTTTGAGTTGATCGAAACGTAGTGCCCTGTTCAAATCGCTGAGGCCCTACTGCCAATATTCATTAAATAAATATATATTTGTAATAGAAGAAAATAGTTATAGTAAACTATGAATATAAAACTAAATAGAGAGAGCCGAAAGCCCAACTGGGTGGGTTTGGGGATGCAGGTCTATGGCCAGCAGTGACACTTACCATCAGGTGTGCTGCTTGCTTGTTTGCCACCATAAGCAATAAAAAAAATATCGTTGTATATTAACAAAGATTCGCGTAAATCGACCGACTACAAAAACGCTCCGTGCGACGCCTCGGTACTCCGTTTGATGTAATTTCAAGACCTATAGAGATTACGATAATGTTTTATGTGCATTATTAAAAAAAAAAAAAAAATAATTTTAAGTTAAAATTAAAAAAAAATCGATGTGTCTCATAATCTGATATGAAAACTTCACTACCGGTTTTCTATAGTAAAAAAATAAAAACGATAGATATTATAGGCGTCGTTTTTTTAGTTTTTTTGTAGGGCGTGTCTACGGGGTTGTGCGCCGCTTCTCCTGTCGCCCCGGACGGATTAACGAGGCGTGATGTACCGTAGCCCACCGCCAAAAAAAATAAACTAGGTTTGACCACGGTTAAAACAAGTGTTGTATAGATTTGATAAAAAAGGTTTAGGATCGAGTATTACGGTATAAACTTGAAGACTCCATGTAGGAATATGAAATTGTTAGTAGATTCAGTATCTAAGGTTGTGTCATTTAAAACAACATATCGCCTCGGCGGTGTAACATTTATAAGATAATAATGGCATGACCGTTTCATCCATTTTTTGGTTTGTCCGGATAATTGAAAACCGGACCGCGAAACCTTTAACTTTTTCACAAAATTTTGTTGTATATAGATATTAATTGCTAATTTGGGGTTTGGATATAGACCTACTACCACATGACAATAACGTGCTCGTGCGACCTGCATCCAAAAGTACCCTATGAGTTTTACGGTCTCAGTCGTTCAATTGTAGGGTACGTCTTGCACTAGCTGGTCCGATTTGTGATCGCCCTTTGAGAAACTTTCTTTTCCAATAGTTCGACGAGCAATTTTACCTGTCCAATATCACTTCAGTTTATTATTAACCCTTAACTGGTATCGTAAAATTGACTAGCGTAACTGGAATTGTGGGGGTCGCGCGGCCTCCCTTACAAATTAGCTTCTAGAGTGCAAACGTGTGCAATTTTATTATAGTTTTATTTAAAAAAGATAAATAACAACCTTGTTTTATGAAATCAATTATTTTTTATTAATGTAATTCTTTTTACTTCATTACTACAAGAGATATAGTAATGATGGGTATGCAGAAAAGAGCATGAAAGTAAAATGAATGCGGTCGAAATACGATCTCTACGGAAAATCTGTGGAGTTAGGCTGCCGGACCGCATTCGCAACGACGACGTAAGAGAGCGATTAGGTATGAAAGAGAGTATTGGTGTAAAGATGCGAAAGGGAATGCTCCGATGGTTCGGACATGTAGAAAGAATGCCGAACGAACGTCTGGTTAAGAAGATATACAATGCGAAAGTAGAAGGATGTAGGTACCGGGGGGAAACCGAGACTCACCTACCTTGACCAGATTGGTCACGTACTGAAGGAAGGTGGAGTCAAGAGTCTCCGAAACCGGTGAGCGTGTATGAAGAGAATTATGAATGTTGAGGAAGCGAGTGAAGTATGCAAGGATAGAGTTCTCTGGCACTCTGTTTTCTCTGCCTACCCTGCAAGGGATATAGCGTGATGATATATATGTATGTACTACAAGAGATCACATAAATTTTTGGTAACCAACTTTTTGGTAATCTTTTTTCTTGCAGACGTTCGTTCGGTATTCTTTCCACATGTCCGAACCATCAGAGCATTACATTATACAAACTAAAGAAAAACTATTACTTTGATAGTCTTAAGCTAAGATACATATGTTTTCTTATTTTTATTATAATAAACTTTGAAAATTAAAAGAAATAAACCTCTAAATCAATGTTTAGAAAAAAATACATACATACATATCATCACGCCATATCCCTTGCAGGGTAGGCAGAGAGAACAGAGTGCCAGAGAACTCTATCTCTGCATACTTAACTCGCTTCCTCAACATTCATAATTCGCTTCATACACGCTCGCTGGTTTCGGAGACTCTTGACTCCACCTTCCTTCAGTACATGACCGATCTGCTCTAGGTAGGTTAGTCTCGGTCTCCCTCGGTACCTACATCCTTCCACTTTCGCATTGTATATCTTCTTAACCAGACGTTCGTTCGGCATTCTTTCCACATGTCCGAACCATCGAAGCATTCCCTTTCGCATCTTTACACCAATACTCTCTTTCATACCTACTCGCTCTCTTTCCTACTCGCTCTCTTACGTCGTCGTTACGAATGCGGTCGGTCAGCCTAACTCCACAGATTTTCCGCAGAGATCGCATTTCGACCGCATTAATTTTACTTTCATACTCTTTTCTGCATACCCAACTCTTGCTTCCATACAGTAATGTTGGGACAAGCATTGCGTTATGTATTGCTACACGTGCCTTCGGGCTGAGGTGGTGGCTGCCGAGATGTTGCCCCAACGCTCCGTTCAGTCTATTTCCCATTCACTCTTCTCTCTATATCAGTGGTGTACCTTCCATCTCGGCTAAATCCACATCCAAGATATACAAATTCATCCACTTGCTCTAGTACATCATTACTTATTGTTACTCTTACATCTGTTCTGGCTTCATCTCTTTCAAAGACCATTATTTTAGTTTTGCTCACATTCACGCGTAGATCCCTTTTCTTACAATCTTCTGTCATTGTGTCGACTAGGGTCTGCAGGTCAGTCGCTGACTGTGCCAGCAGGACTGCATCATCTGCATAAAGCAGAGCAGTGACCACTGAGTCGCCCATCTGGACTACCACATTCATATCGTTCAACCTTTGGAGACATTTATCCAGATATATGATAAACAGCCTGGCTGACAGAACGCACCCCTGCTTAACGCCGATATTGACGTCAAACTAAGGCGACATTTCATCATCCAGGCGCACACAGGCTCTACAGCCCATGTAACTGGACTGCACAGCCTGTAGCAGTTTACCGTTAATACCATACTCCGGTAAAATGTCCCAAAGTTCCTTTCGTACAACCGTGTCAAATGCTCTCTCCAGATCCACAAAACTGCAGAAAACCCTCTGACCTAGAGCCAGATGCTTCACAATGTTGCGCAGAGAGAACACTTAATCCATGCATCCCCTTTCACTCCTGAAACCTCCTTGTGTCTCACACAGTAAACCATCGGACACCATCCTCATTAAAATTATTACCCGTTAGAAAAACTACGCGAGCCCTTAGCTTATCACAGAAAAAGCTCGTCTTTTCGCTAGTAAATAATTAAACAGTGGCGAAGAGATTCGACATATAATTTATTCTTATATATTGTCAAAACTAGTAAGACGTAACAGTTGAATGATGTGGTTTTTTTCCTCAACAATAGTCGATTGCCTACAGTGCTTAGCTTTAGATCGCTTTTAAAGTTCAAGTTCGAAGTTACCACAACAAAACATTGGTCTTTAAGCTGTAACACGGAAACTTGGCTCCGTTCCAATTCGAGGGGTTGATATTGACATATTGAACTTGACCTCGTTATATGGTTTGTTTGTTTATTTCTTGATGTTATTATATTAATTTTTTTCTGTTACTTGTTCGAAATGAAAATATTAATATTATATATTACTTTGTAAAATGATATCGATTTGACGAAATTCTTCATCATTTCAATATATTTTATGACGTGAGATATATATATATAGATTGAATATTATAATATGTTGATAGATATGTGGATATTATAATATGTGAATAGAATAATAGATAGATTGATAGAGTGAATGGCCTGTGTTATACAGACCTGTGATTTATTTAGTCTGAAGAATCATAAGAATAATAATTTCTGTAAGCGGAATAATTTTCTAAGAAAAATTGTTTTTGAATTATCTTAAAGTACCGAGTAAGCAAGTTTGAACGAAGAAATATGATGCTATAATAAAATTTCTTCGTATAGTAGTAGTAGTAGTAGGTAATTAAATATTGATTTTAACTAATCGTTACTCCTGCTGATAATGAGTACCTATATTTAGAGATACACGTGTCGATTTTGTTAAGATATTCTTGTGATTTTTATATGATGCAAAACGCTTACTGCTCTAAAGTTTACTAATTCTAAAAGTATATGTATGTCTTCTATTATATGTATCATCATTCTCCTACTTTTATTCCAATTACTTGGGGTTGATACAATATGTACTCTTCTTTCATAGTACATATTGTTAAAGTTATTGGCAATAGTTTTATGACCGGCCGCCTGCCAGACTTCAACCCTCCTTGGATATGTAATTGTTGATCAAACAGCATCAGATAGAGTTGGACCAGGTCGTTATAAGGCTCTTAGTCGTCTTCTACGACATCCACGAGCAGAGTAAGGGTTGGTAGTATTCGTAGCCGCTACCACACAGCGTTATTATCGTATTATATGTATCGTCATCGTCATCATTATCATCATCATCTCAGCCCATATATGTCGGGCTTCCTCAATAATAGGAGGGTAATTGACCTATTGTACCACGCTGGTCAGACGTGTTGGTATAGGGATTTGTTTCCAGTTTTCCTTCTCTCGCATAGATGTTATATGCGTTTTTATATCTTTTAGTCGTCTCTTACGGTCACCCACGTGTAAGATAGAGGGTGGTGAATTGTATTCTTATTCCGTCACCACACAGAAAGAATAAAATATATTATGACTAATATAATGAAAAAAATACTAAAAATCTTTTAGACTGCTTTTTTAAAAATTAACATAAAAAAGCAAGAGAGCAAGTGTGGCTTTTAATGTGTGGTTCAACATGTGTTCGTGAACATCGTAAAGGGTCGTACAGATTTTTTTTGTTTAGGCTATAATCCGGAAACACGCCGCCCATTCCGTACTCACCGTATTCCCTTCCGATTACCATTAGCGCCGCCTTGCCATCCGTGGCCAGCCTGGCGGGTTACACTTTCGGGTACCACCCCCTTTCGACGCCCTGGCTAACTGCCGAGGCGTCGCCCTCACGCGATCAGGCTCTGCGGGTGACGGACTATTCCCCAGTCGAGTCACCCGCGATCTCGGCTAGAGCGACATCCGAAGTAGGTAAAATGATCATACGGTGACAAAACTTCATATTTGTTTAATGGCTGCAATTATTTGGACAGAAGCACTAAATCATATTGACGATTGTTATTTGCTGTTAAAATTTAAAAGGGTTTAATACCAAAATTTATAAAAAGTAATGAATCCTAATGGTCATTCTGTAATTTTGCCTGCGTAACAAGATTTAGATGACTTAGAGCAGTAGCAGCCTTTTAGTAGGCAAGGGTCGCAAGGTGGAGAAATAAACGAAATGCGGGCCGCACTAGTAATATTAACACTAGAATATACCGTATATGGTCGATCGGGGTTCGTTCATGCATTTATTTTGATATTTATGACTTATTTACGGACGTGTACCTTGTCGTCAGTGGCCCCGGCTGGTTCCTTTTTCGGGTACTAGCTCACGTCGACAACCAAACTGTGTTATTAGGGCGTCTTCAGGGTGTGTGCTACGCTGCGGGCGGCGGCCTAATACCTGGAATTAAATATATCTAAAGAAATATAGATGAATATAATAATTTAGAGAGGGAAACATATTTAATTTTTGCATTTATGCTTTGACTCGATAAGATGCTTTCTGATTGCAGATGAAGTTTCGCAATTAGCAATTTGTTATCTTCTAGTTCTTTTTTCTTTTTTTAAATAGTAAAAAAGTAAAAAGTAAATAAACCTTATATTGCGAAGGGCTTTACAGACTACGTACCATTAACGACTTATTAACGATAATTACAGTGAACATCAATTAGCTGATGGATATATAAAAAAGTAATAATATATTACATCATCATGATTTAATATTTTGTCATTCACTTTTTTTTATAACTTACGGTGGCAAACGAGCCAGCAGCACACCTCATGGTACGTGTTACTGTCGCCCATGAACCTTTGCCATACCAGAGGTATAGCTAGGCCGCTGCAAACCAATACAATCCACAAATACACACAGTTGCGTTGCCGGCTCTCTCGCTCACCGAACGAAGCGCAGCAGCACATAGCCATTACTCACGACATCGATCTTCTGCTCAGTGTGGTACTAAACAGCTGCTGTCACTGCTGGACGTGGACCTCTCTCATATTTCGCCACAAAATGCGGTCTTATGCCGCTCACAGCTAACGAATATGAATATTACATTTACGTCATTTATACACAATTAAATGACAAAAGTTAAAAATACCATCTCATTCTCGAATTTCATTTTAGGTGAATTTAAAATGTTCTATAGAAAGATATAATGATATTGTAACAACAGGTTACAATATCATTATATCTTTCCGGCTTAATACTTGATTAATATCTTACCTACTTTATGCCAATAACAAAATTTATTTATATTATTACACTTTGTGCCACTGGGGAAATTATAAATGTGACAAAGGAAAACTAGGTGCTAGAGTAATAATTAGAGCGAGCGATGCGAGCCCTATCCCTATCCCACAACTTGAGCATTTTTGTGGTACACTTTACTGAAAAACTATCGCACCTATAGATTTATGCTTTAACATAGTAATTTAACTTCATATCTATATGTATTCTTACCTATAAAAAATATAATCATTAAAAAATGAACATTAACAATTTTGTATTCATTGGATAATGTTACTTCTAACGCCATCTGTTAAGAAACCAAAGACTTAATATCGCTGCAACAGAACTAAACTCAAATATCACGTCACATATAAGTATAAGTACTAAACAATCTTTGATAATTAAAAATAATCTGTAAATGATTGGTCGAATGAATTATTTACCGAAGGCCATATCAATAATTCTTTATAAAAAAGCTGTCTTAGAATGATTTTTAGTCGTTAGAAAAACTACGCGAGCCCTCACAAAGCTCAGCTTTTTACTAGTAAATAATTATAATTACTTGTGATAATAATCTTATTTACTCTTAAACTTTTGATATAGAATTAGAATTTTATTTATAATATATAATGTGTGGTACTCGACACAACTGGTCCTATTATTAAATTGCAATATTAATATACCAGTTGGCATATAATTTCTTTTTTATTACTGATGGTCACAAACAAGAAAGCAGCACACCCGATGGTAAGTAATACAGACGCTCGGTCGGTAAAGGTCCAACCTTTGAAATAATACCAATGGCATAACTAAATCGATGCCGTGAGGAAAGTGCTCTTAAAGTCCACTATATATTTTTTTTTCGATTTACTCTTTAGATATTGTTTGTGAAATTTGACTCTTGGGCTTAGGTCATGAACTGGTATTACAGAATTCATTAATCTTGATATATCTGTAATAGTCTTATAACCGAATTTGGATTAACAGATGGGGGGACTAGGAACCTAAATCCTAGCAGATTAGACCAATAAAATTTTGTTCGCTTTCCAATTTTCATTTATATTGATTGGTTGGTTTATATTAAAATCTAATATATGGTTAACACGCGTTAGAAGTGTCCTCTACAGATCAATGTTAGCCATCTAAAAGCCATTCTCTTACACTAGTAACAAAATGGTAACATTAGATAGTGTTACCATTTTATGGATGTTGGACATTAAAAATATATATTTATTATAGATATAGCTACATCAATCCGTCTGCCTGGCGCTAGTCTTAGAGGTTTTATTCACTAATTATATTATCGAACCTTATTTATTAACTATTTTTAGAAAAACAGTGGCAATTAATTATTGGTCGTTAATATTTTAGGAGCAAACATCTTTAGTTTTCTAATTATATTATGTATGTATCGTTAGGATTACTACGAGAACATTTGATGGATAGTTACCGATTGTCTAATTTTGCAAACGTGAGAAACGGCTATGGTACGTCCACAATTGGGGTGACAAGACGTATATCTGAGGGGTGGACGGATCGATAGTCTAGTATTCAAAGAGATGTCGGAGCGATAATTTAATCAACTTTGACATAACATCAGAGGGGAAAGAAAATGGTGATGAAACATTGAGCACTCCTAGTCAAAGGCATACAGTTTTTATTTGCAGTCGATTTATATGAAAAAGTGATTAGTTTAATGTTCTTTACAAACTGAAGCTCTAGTAAAGTATGTAAGTAATTGAAAGATATCTATAATGTTAGTGAATAAGTTTCTTTATGTTTGGCAGTTCTGTTTAGTTTGTGTCGTAATTATTATAATATTGTACCACGTAACTACCAATCCCCAAATAATTAAAGGATATTATAAAATAAAGTTTACAATATCCGTGATTCTAAATGTTAACGAGCTCCAGTACCACTAAGGTAATATGATGTAGTAGCCTTCTATACCTTCTTCGTGATGAAGGCTCGATTTTACGTAAAAGATTTTAAAGATAGGTATGGAAATGCCACTCTAAAAATTCTTAAAATTATCTGAGTATATTTGAGACCATTCTGCAATATTCCAGATTATGCTAATATATAATAGGTTGTTGTGGATGATCAGAAATAGTCTGGAATGTTCTGCAAAATAATTGTGGAACATAAAAGTGCTTTTATATTTTTTAAGGATATCATTTTAAATAAACTTCTAAAAAATATTATATCAACTCGTGAGTTAAGTAGGTTACTTCAATAAGTATATTATTTTTGTATTTTACTCTATATAAATATTATCAATTTAATGCTCTATCTTATGTTTTATATCACTAAAATATTGTATAGTAATGTCACGCATTGCCTTTGTTGTATATAGAATTATGAGCACTTGTGTTACCTGCAGAACAATGTATTAATCAATAAACTGCATATAGTCCCCCTACTTACTCGCAGAGGGTGTAGATGCTGTACTCTGCGGACGCCGCCATATTGAATGATTGCATTAACGTGTTGACCAATCAGATTTTTTTATTCTTAATGAAAATCCAATCATACATTGGATTATAGTTTTAGACAAAACATACATACTTTTATAAATTCTAATAAGTTGAACAAATAAAAATATTTATTTTCTCTAGGGATGGGACCAAGAGCATATTTCAACACTATACCTTTACTATCAATGCGATTTTGTTTCTGGTTATCCTAGCTTTGTTGAGATTGTTTATCATTTTGTTTACTTTTCTACACCGCCGTATGCTACCAACATTTGTCAATGACGTGAGGTATTTTGACTTCATTATCAATTACTAATCATTTTAATAGGATCAACATTTAATTTTTATATGGATAGTTGTGATTATGCAGCACGTAAGATCGTGCTCGTGCTCGTGATCGTGTGTGATCGTGTTTGATAGTCTGCAAGTTTCTTCTGGAGTAGTATACCATACGGATCATGTAGCGATTTAAGAAAATTGGCGTGCGTATAGTCGTTTCTGCCATACCTATTATTGCTATCAATCTTAACGCTCACATACGGGCCCCTTAAGCTCTGTCATATTACTGGTAGTGCATATTTTGTAGCGATATATACTTTTACTGAATTATTAGGGAATTTTACATACATACATATCATCACGCCATATCCCTTGCAGGGCAAGCAGAGAGAACAGAGTGCCAGAGAACTCTATCCTTGCATACTTCACTCCCTTCTTCAACATTCATAATTCTCTTCATACACGCTCGCCGGTTTCAGAGACTCTTGACTCCACCTTCTTTCAGCACGTGACCAATCTGGTCTAGGTAGGTGAGTCTCGGTCTCCCCCGGTACCTACATCCTTCCCCTTTGCATTGTATATCTTCTTAACCAGACGTTCGTTCGGCATTCTTTCCACATGTCCGAACCATCGGAGCATTCCCTTTCGCATCTTTACACCAATACTCTCTCTCTTTCATAGTGAATTTTGCTTTGCGTAAGTTATATTTTTCATTGCCTTTTGTAGTCATTTGTTTGGTAATTAAATTAGTTGCTCGTCTGAGTCCCAAGACGATTAAAAACGTTGCCTGAAAATTCCTGAGGGTGAAACTTTGGTGTTATTTTATGTCCACCGTTGAATCCTGGGCTACATTCGTAAAAGAACACATTGATGAGAATCTATGGTGCGGTTTAGTCTCAAGCAGCTATGTAATGCAATTATTTGCACTTTCTGATGATTTAGTACTAATGATATGTTTCTATAAAGCTGCGATTGAACCTACTAATGAGGACAACGATAAAAGTACTTTAATTTATTAATATTAAAAAATGTTTTATGGCCGTATCTATCAACGACATTTGAATTTTAAGTAACACCTAAAGCTATTTAAACACCATTGTTACATTTTAATAACATAGGCTTGAAAATCAGCAGACCAAAAACAGAATACATGTTCTGCGATTTCGGCGGTCTCTCCAATTTTACACTCATAACTCTAGATGGAGTACCTATCCCAGTATGCTCGAACTTTCGATACTTCGGTTCTCTTATCCAAAGCGATGGCGACCTGGATCGTGCGGTGAAGCACAGAATTGATGTGGGATGGATGCAATGGCGGCAGGTCACGGGTACAACATGCGACCCCAAAGTACCCCTTAAATTAAAGGGCCAAATATATAAAAGCCTATTAAGACCTGCTGTACTGTATGGATCAGCATGTTGGGCGACAAAAGCGACGGCTGAGAGACGACTGCATGTAGCGGAGATGCGAATGTTGAGATGGATGTGTGGTGTGACAAGAATGGATAAAATAAGAAATGAACATATAAGAGGAAGTTTGAAAGTTGCACCAGTGACGGAAAAATTAAGGAGTGAAAGATTGACATGGTATGGACATGTGATGAGACGGGATGAAAGTAATGTTATGAGGAAAGTTTTAAGTATGAATGTTGAAGGCTTAAGGGTATGGGAAGACCGAAGAAAAGATGGATGGACTGCGTGAAACATGACATGGATAGACAGGGAGTGACCACAGAGATGACGTCTGATAGAGTTGTATGGAAAGAAAAGACATATTGCGTCGACCCCAAATAAATTGGGATAAGAGCAAGTTGATGATGATGTTACATTTTAATAACACATTCATGGTGTTATGTGTTATAATTTACGTTGGGTGGTTAACTAAAATTTCATCATCGTCTCATCTCAGCTCTAATATGGCCACTGTTGGGCTCGAGCCTTCTCCGTTATGGGAGGGAAATTGACCTACTATACCACGCAGGTCGGACGTGTTGGTACAGGGTTTTGTTTCGAGTTTTCCTTCTCTTGCATAGATGTTATATGCGTTTTATATCCGTTAGTCGTCTCTTACGATAACTCATGGGTAAGATACGGGTGGTGAATTGTATTCTTACTCCGTCACCACACGGATAAAAAAATTAGGTGTTGGTTAAAATTTGTAACTAGATTTTATAACAGTAAATTAATTTCCTTTCTTTCTAAAATACATTACTGGTAGGTCGGGATAAATCAATAACGCAAATTATTAAGACCACCCCCATATCTTTGTGATGCCTATGAAAGAGAGATGAATATTTAATCCTACGGGAGTGAAAAGTATAAGTGATCGAAATAGGTGGAGCTAGAATTTTCTAGATTGTCTAATACGCATGCCTGGCACCGCCCATTAGACCTGAGTTGGGGGGTAAACCTACGATGTTGTCTATAAAAGGAGCATGCATTGCCAGTAAGGTTCATTCAGTCGGGTTTATTCGGTGAGCTTAGTTTTTTACGTGAAAGACCCTTAGTTTATCACAAAAAGTTATAAAGTGGTGTTTCAAAATAATATTTAATGTTTTTTTTCTAACATTCCTATAGTGTATTTATTTATTGATAATAGTGCGTTTACATTATAAATTTAAATTTTACCTTGTGCTGTGTTTTTGATTTATAAAAGTGACCGTAAAGACAATAAACTAAGCTCCATTAACCGCAAACGTTCGTAATGAGTCGCTTTGAAGCTGTGCGCTCTATTCATCAGTAAGTATATCAAATTTAACTGATGAGAAGACATTTGTCTAGAGTATATACAAATAATTAACATATAGTTATCAGTACAACCTGCATTTATGGCGCATCTAATATTTTGATTTATATTGTTTTAGGTGTACCAGAGATGAGTGGCGTGCTCAAGCGACTCGACGACATTGGCCAGACGTTGGTGCGACTAGCGGGCGAGCTCAAGCAATGCGTCGAAGATGTGAGAGTAGTCAGCGCGCGGCAGCTTGAGCGGCTTGAGCAGGAGCGCACGACGGCATTGTTAGCCACGAGTGTTGAAGACCACGTCGATGCCGAACAGGTTTCTTTGCACAACGTGGACGATACAGAAGCCAAAAAGGTCAGTGTATATATGACGGAGATATCATCGTGGACTTAAGGTTTGCGGTCGACTTACATTATATCAGTATTGCATTAATATATTAATATTTTTACTAACGACATAACCGGTGATGTTTCAAATGTTTTCTCACGTGCAGTGCTTTGAATACTAACACGTAAAATTAACAAAGCTTCTTAATCTTTCATTAACAGAAATATTTTTAATTATTTAGTACAATTAACACGCTTTATATTCTGAGGTTTTAGGGCATGTCATGTGTGATAATGAATGTTGTCCAGAGGCGTTCTCGCGTTTGATACCATTACTGGTTGGATGGGTGTTATTTATTTTTAAATTCTTTTGAGGTGTTGGTTCGGCGTGGTTTTCTTTATTTAAAAATAAGAAATTTGATTAAATGAATAACGTGGTATTAGTTATTTACTCATAATTAACTGGTGCCTGTGGTTCGCTCTTCGCACTCGATATGTAATTTTATAATTATTTTTCTTTTTCAAAGATTTTTAAGATATATATTTATAGATTAAGAAAATATTGGTTTAATTATGGGAGTTTTAAAACATACAATTAATGTAACCAAACTACATGAAGACTTCAACAGAAAGTGGATTGCACAAAGTATTGTTGTGCTTGGCAATCAAACCCATGTTTCCAATATAGTACGGTATCTTAACCACTAGCGCCATTTGTGCAGTAAATTTACGACTTAGTATGAGGCCGTCGATTAATCACTTGAGGCTCGATATTTTTTTTTTTAAAGACACCACCCAGCGCTACGGTAATAATCCTATTAGGTATTGCGGGGGATTTTACAAACATGCAATTAACGCAGACAAATTACACCCAGACTGAGAACAATACTTAGTGGATCGCACAGAGTATTGTCCTGCGTGGAAATCGAACTCACGGCACTGGAACGGAAGATCGGTATCTTAACTGCTACGCCACCTGTGCAGTCATATTGATGACGAAAATCACGAGATATTAAGGGGTGTAGTAAGATGCGACGTATGATATATTTTCATTGAGCGCGTATCAAGAACGACAACCGAATAGCGGCGTATGTGCTTGACTCGCTGTTGCCAGGTAACGATTTTCCTGCGCGCTTCGACAAGTCTGGCTCGGCTTCTCAGTCGTCTTTTATACATTAAACACATTAACATCTATTTGAACCTTTTTTTATGACGATCTTTAATTTGACAGCATTAAACTTACTTGTGTTTAAAAATATTTTGAAACTTTTGTGATACTTTGTACCTACTAAAAAATTCACGTGCTTTTGGTTAAGGGTGAGCTGGTTTGGTTTTAAGTTCACCATTTAATTTAGGGTTCCTAAAAATGCTAAAAAATATGTCTACGCTAGAGAGCATATAAGTAGTAACCCACAAAATAAAAATTCTTTACTAGACTTGGAAAAACCATTTTACTTTTTTATAAAAAAAATATTACTTTTGTATTTATAAATTTAGATTCACATGTATATTTAAAGTTTTGGATTACTACGTTTTTATGCTTTTTACCGTCGATGTGATTAGTGGACGCCCCATATATTGTATTGTCTTCGTGTGACGATCATCACTCTTTTTTATATTGACGTGAAGCCTAAACAACCGGCTGAGGATTCAACAGTAGCACAGGCACTGCCTTGGGAGAATTTTACATCAATTACCAGTCAAGCGTGGCGCAAATATCGTTCCCCTTATTGAAGTAACCATGTCCGACAGCGGATCTCGATAGCCGGCTGGATTGAGGAATACATTATTAGTAATAATAGACAATAATTGTGAATGGTACATATTTATTTTTGTAATTACTAACAACGGGTAGGGGAAAGTTTGTTTTATTTTTATAAGATACCTATATTTAATATCTATTGCTTTAGTGATAGATATTAATTAGAAAGAAATCTCAAAATGTATTCTTGTACCAAAACGTTGGATTAGCGTGCTATAGTCGCTTTACTTCTTCCCATTGTGGAAGTCCCTTATTAGTTATGGTATATGGCCTGAGAAGAATAACGAAATACTAATTCGTCATAGTGACTTTTGGAACCAAATGATCTTTTTCATTTCATATAACTAATATGAAATGAAACTTTTATATAAATGAGATAAACCGAATACGATCACTTTGGGACCTGGGAATGAAGTGTAGTGCAGTTCAATCCCACAAAGATACTGCTTGTTAGAAGGATCCGTTTATAATGGCTTAGTTTGAATTACCAAATTTTCGAGATTATTGACACCCTCCTTCCAATCTCTAGACGAGTGTCTAGACATTTGAAGCGATTGTGAAGTTCGAGTTTTCGAGCTTTCGAGGTTCTGGTATTGGAAAAACGTAAGGGTAGACTTCACCAAGCGTGACCGTTCGACTTTTGTGTGGATATTTAATGTGCCTCGTACTATTCGGTGATCGCTCCCAGTTTTAATTCTGCTGATTACTGAGACATCATTAAATATATGTCGTTTGTCCGACAAGATGAAGTATCTCTCATTTTTGTTGAACCATCAAGGCTAATCCAGGTCTATTTCCTTTGTGGATACTTTCTAAAGAAGGATTCATCTTAAAGAGGCTTTCCCTCTCGAGAAATCCAGCCAGTTTCTGGCCCCTCGGGTTTATCTGTCCATATCCATGTTTCCCCACTCTTAACTCATCATCACTCCTTTTGCCTAGTTTCACGGTAAAGTCTTCCATGAGCACCGTGAAGTGGGTTTTGGACGCATGTATGGCTTTCGAGATATCCTCATAAAAGGCCTCCATCTCGTCGTCGGAGTATGCCGTTTTGATTGGTAGCTGGATCGCTGCCGGAGATTCTTAGCACCCCCTACTCCATCGCTACCAGATCTGCTACTACAATAAGCCCGAAGGATAGTGAACTGGTGCTACCGTGACTGGGGGCCGTTTTTTTAATTGTGTTTCTCATAAAGGGTTTAGAGCCATAATCGCCTCGCTTGGCAGGCGGGCTGGCGATTGCAGTGTGGTGTTATACGTATCCCAGGAGAGGGCAGCTGCCCACTCTCCTGGTGAACCCTTAGCCGATTTTTACGACTCCCACGTGCAAGCAAAGGGTGGCGACACTTGTACTCTATCCCGTCGCCACCCGAGTGCGAATCTCCAAACGATACGAACAACAATTTCGTGGAAACTATCCACGCGGTTGGGTCGAAGTTTTTCAAGGCTCGTCGCGCTAATAGACCTAAAAAACTTTTTGACCAGACTCTCAAGCTCATGGAGCGGAGAAAAGAAATAACAGTACAGTCTTCTGCCGATTGGTCCGAATATAGGCAGCTAAATAGGCAGATCTCCAGGTCTGTGCGTCGCGATATTCGCCAATTTAATACGCTCCGTGTTAAAGAAGCGATAGGGCGGAACCGTGGCTCAAAAGTGTTTGCACAAAATCTGTCTGTTGGGCAAAGCCAAATGACTAAGCTGAAGACCGATGACGGCACTGTCATTTCATCTCAAAGTGAGATCTTGGGAGAGGTCGAAAAGTTCTAAAGATAATTATATAAATCATCCCGAAATCCTGTTGTCGGCTTGGTCAAAGATCCCAGATCCAAGCTAACTCGGCACTATACCGAAAAAATCCCAGAAATTAGCTTGTGCGAGATCAGAATGGCTGTCGAACAACTAAGAAACGGTAAGCCACCGGGAGATGACGGAATTACGGCTGAGCTCCTGAAGACAGGCGGCAAGCCGATCTTAAAAGTCCTTCAGAAGCTATTTAATTCCGTTATCCTCGGGGGTGAAGTTCCAGAGTCCAGGACCAAAAGTGTGGTGGTACTGTTCCTCAAGAAGGGCGACAAAGTTCTTCTAAAGAACTACAGACCCATCTAGCTCTTGAGCCACGTCTTCAAGTTGTTTACGAGGGTCATTACCAATCGACTCACGTGATGACTTCCACCCGCCCGAACAAGCTGGCTTCCAAAAAGGCTATAGCACCATAGACCATATGCCATATGCCAAAGGGGGAGGATATCCCCTCCCTTTGGCAGATTATCCAGAAGACCGAGGAGTAAATCGGCCTCGGGTGCTGCAGTCCCTTCAACGGTGCCAAATCGACCATCGTTATATCGAAGTGCTGAAGTGTTTGTATAGGACCACCCACACCACCACACCAATTTCAGTCCGTATACGGGATAAGAGTGCAAAACCGATCCAGTTGCAGAAAGGCGAGACACAGGGAGATGTCATCTCTCCGAAACTGTTTACCACTGCACTGGAAGATGTCTTCAAGCTCTTAGACTCGACCGGACTCGGTATTAACATTAACGGCGAATACATCACTCATCTTCGATTTGCAGGCGATATCGTCATTATGGCAGAATCCATGGAGGACCTTGGCACCATGCTCAACGATCTCAGCAGGGTATCCCAACTGGTGGGGTTACGAATGAACATGGACAAGACGAAAGTCACGTCAAATGCCCATGTCATTCCTGTACCAGTCCTAGTTGGCAATGCGAATCTCGAAATTGTCAATCATTATGTTTACCTTGGACACACAGTCTAGGTAGATCCAATTTCGAGAAAGTGGTCAGCCGACGAATCCAACTCGGCTGGGCAGCGTTCGTGAAACTTAGGAGGATCTTCTCGTTCAACATACCTCAGTGTCTGAAAACCGCACTGTGTGGCGTACCAAGAGGGAGGCTTACGTCCAGCAGTGGACGGCGATAGGCTGAAATGATGATGATGATGATGACACCCTCAATGTCGACCTATCAACCGAAGTCCAGTTTGTGATTCAATTAAAAGACAAACCCAAACTGACAAGCAGATAGGTTGTCTGAACAAAGGCAAGTGGTAGTTAAAACTGAGATACTCATAACGCCATAACACTATACAAAGCACAAGTTCATCCTCATGTGGAGTACTGCTCATACATTTGGGGAGGCGCGCCTAAATATAAGCTAGACACTCTCCTTGCATAGACGTGCTATTCAAATCTTCAATGATCCCAATCTCACTGACAGACTGTAGTCGGTGGAGCGGAGGAGGGACTTGCTCATTGTGTACTTTACGGGCACTTATACGGGGTTTGTTCGGAGGAATTATTTGACTTAACAGGACTCATTCATTTCACTTGGAATTGTTGCGGTCTTCAACTGTACGTTTTCAGCAAATATTTCTCCCACATTCGTGCCGGATCTGGAATAAACTACATGCTATTTGCCGTGGGACTATGTCATATCATTCTTTAAATGACGTTTAAGAAGAGCACTTTTTCAAGGTACACTGCGGCCTGGCTTGTACCTCTAGTATTGCTAAGGTCCAAGGGCAGCTTTATCACTTACTATCAGGTGTGCTGCTTGATCATTTGCCAGCATATGCAGTAAAACAAACTTAATTCTTTTTGATCACGTTTTATCTGTCATGAATCTTATTTTACTGCAGCCATCGTAAAAACCAATTAAGAGAATACCAGGAGAATGTTTACATAGATGGCGAATTGCTTTAAGCAATCTCTCGTGCTGAGTATTGTGGGTTCGAGTCCCAACGTACAGAAATGCTTTGTGCGATCCAACTGACGATCGAACTGTTCAACTGGGTGTAATTTGTGTCTGTTAATTGTAAGTTTGTCTAGTCCAACGTAATACAAGAATACATTAATTGGTGATTCATGTTGACTTTTAAAAAAGATCTTAGCTACAATAGTTTCTTGGGCAATTCAACACATTACGAGTGGTAACCCGTCTGCTGCCACTCGAGGGAACCGTCATCACCCCACATATACTGCTGGCATGCTATTATTGGCTCAGAACGCGAGTTTGCACAGAGCATTGAAGAAGATATGCCAAGAAACAGGTCTTAGTCCTACCGTGATTTTGAATGCTGAAAGTATCGGAAATATCCGTAGAATAAAATGCCATGAAATCTGTAAAATTCTTTTTTCATTAGTAAGTAATAATCGCGTAAAGCGCATCCACGTCTTAGTGACAAAATATCAGACGTATGGCATCAAAACACCCAAATTGATAACCAAATTGGTTAAGATTCTACATATAGTCTCCTACAGTTAAAATTAAGTTGGCCACAAATATGGGATAACTGTCTCCCCTATTCACTTGGCTAGAACCCGCTGTACCACCAGCGAAGTCACCTTCAATAGGATTGGCAAAAATCAAGAACAGCTACAACAGGCGTGGTCAAAAGATGCCGTCCAGGTTGTTGCTATTCTAGCTACTAGCTAGTACTGAAGGTCTGGTGCCTCTTAGGTGAAGTACCACGACAAGGTTACAAAATATTGGCCGTACCTGATCCTATTAGGCTGCAGCACAGCTTGGATGACCGTGTTTAGAGCTGTAAGGTACTTTAACCTGGTTGTGCCCGACCGCCGTGCAGTAATTATTAAAACTGCAGCGGGTTTTAGTGCCGTTACAGTCAGCTAGATGCCGTTATCCTCTAATATTGATTCACTGCCTCACATGTAACTGTAATAAACCAGTTTGTCAGTCGACCCTGGCTGCTTACGTCTCTGATTTTACTGCCTACCACGGTCTATCTATCGTGAAAACTTTCACGTTGCTTAACTATTTTTTTTAAATAACTATATATTTCTCTTCACAAAGGATTATAATTAAAACAATAGGTAAGCAACATTGGATATGTATATACAATATTTGTAGCCTTTGGGGCTGGTGTCTACGGGATTTATTTCTGTTAATGTTTAAACGACCTCGGGCTTTTATATGATAATTTATTCTGTAGAACTAACTCTTTTTGAAATCTTATAAATTGATCCATCCATCTATTAAATATAATTAAATATATTCTGATAAATTTATGTAATACGCCTCAAGCTTTAAGGTTTGGTTTAGGTGCATGATCTGCTGCTTATCTTTTAATGCTTTGTACTTTTATATACTTTCTTGAAACACAGGTTAAATTTCTCTTATCTAAAGGAGTTTTGTACCTAATTCTGGAACATATATGGACTGAGAAGAAGAAAGCAGAAGTGATGAATATAAATTCCATATAGAGTAATATTTTTAATTATAACACTGTTTTCAATATTGTATTCTAAATGTTATGATATACTAAAATCAATATTAAATATAAATTTAACAAACCTTAAAGGATTAAAGAAAATTTTGGATTGGCAAATATTAACATATATCTAGAATGGTCATATGTTTTATTACAAATTAAAATACATTATATATTAAATAAAATAATGTAATATGAATATACTTGGCACTTACAATATTATAATAATTCTAAATATTTATTGAAATTTGGCATTTACTATGTTAGATTATTTATATAAACTTGAATTACGAGTGAAAAATGAGTTTCACACGGAAGACTCGAACCCACACCTATTGGAACGGATTTCCAATAGATGTGGGTTCAAGTCCCACGTGTGACATTAATTTTTCGCTCGTAAACAAGTTTTCTTTCTAATGAGTTTGAAACTCGCTAAGTTTAAGTACTATAAATAATTCCACAGTGGTAGGACCACACTGATGACGGTATTCTGTCTATAGCCGCGGGCCGGTCCGCCCGGGGTAATACCTCACTATCGCAGAAAATTGACGCCCGGGCAGTGGCAATGTGCTGCTGTGCTCCGTTCGGAGAGCGAGAGAGCCAAACGAGGTAGCCCAAGTTTCGGGGATGGCTTGGGATTTCATTGGTAGGCAGCGGTCTAGCTAAACACCTGGTATGGCAAAGGTCCATGGGTGGCAGTAAAACTTACCATCAGGTGTGCTGCTGTTTGCCATCAAGAACAATAAAAAAAAATAGCCAATAAATCTTTTTTAATTAAAACCGGTTATTTATAACGATCGTTTGCTGTGTGATGGCAGCAGCGAATGCTATCAATCCTTACACAGCTTGGGCATCGTAAATGTCGCCTTATTTAGCCCTGGGGTTGCTTCATCTATGTCATCTGTCCAACAACTGCTTTTGGTTGACCTTGGGCAGTGCTGCAGTCCCTTCAGAGGTGCCAAAATGGACTGTCGATATATCGAAGTGATGAAGTGTTTGTATAAAAACGCTACTATGTCGGTCCGCATCCATGATAAGAGTACGAAACCGATTCAGTTGCAGAAAGGCGTGAGACAGGGAGACGTTATCTCTCCAAAACTGTTCATCACTGCGTTGGAAGATGTATTCAAGCTCTTGGACTGGATCAAACTCGGTATCAACAACTCCTAACTAGTAGGGCTGCAAATGAACATGTACTTGACGAAAGTCATGTCTAATGCCAATGTCATTTCTGTACCGGTCCTGGTTGGGAAAGCGATTCTCGAAGTTGGAGGACAAACAGTCTAATTCGGTAGATCCAATTTCGAGAAAGAGGTCAGCCGACGAATCCAACTCGGCTGGGCAGCGTTCGGGAAACTTAGGAGGATCTTCTCGTCTAATATTCAGCAGTGTCTGAAAACAAAGGTTTATAACCAGTGTGTGTTACCAGCGATGAAGTACGGCACAGAAACGTGGTCTCTAAATGTCGGCCTCATCAAAAGGCTCAAATTCGATCAGCGTGCTATGCAAAAGGCTATGCTCGGTATTTCTCTACGTGATCGAATCCGGAACACGGAAATTCATAGAAGAACGGATGTAACTGACATAGCCCGAAGAATTAGCACGTTGAAGTGGCAATGGGCAGGCCACATCTCTGGACGAAATAACAACAGTTGGGGAAGAAAAGTTCTCGAGTGGCGACTATGAATCGGGCGACGCAGCGTAGTATAAGTATGAATCGGACGACCCCTCACTAGGTGGACTGATGACATTAATAAGGTCGCAGGGGCATTCTCGTGGGGAGGCCTATGTCCGACAGTGGATGTTTACGGGCTGATGGATGGATGGAATTACTCTCCATCTATAATACATTGCTAAATAAAAGCGCCCAAGGGGTGATAATACCATAATCACCACAGCTTGACAGGTGGGCTATTGTACTTGGTTTTGTGATTTACCATGCGACGGTCAATCAGTACCATATATAGTAAATATTAAGGCGTTTACAATTCCCTATAGTTTTAATCGATTTTAAGCTTGGCTTCCTATTGATTAAAACCTTAATGAAGATGCTTGAATAAGATTAATTTTCATATGTATTACACTTGTAAGTGTATTTATAAAAATCGTTATTTAAATCGAATCGTTGAATGGCTTACAGCCATTCACACGGGATTTATACTAGATTTATTGCCTCTTATGAATGGACTTAGAGACGTTGGAGTGGTGGAAAGACTTTGAGCCTCTTTGTGTGCCCTATCCACTTGTAAGACGGAATACTCTTTTTTTGGCACGCTATGGTCTGGACACGCGCTCTCCAAGGGTGGCATGTGGCTCCATAACCCACCGTATATCCTTCCCATCGCCATTGAGCTGGCTACTGGTACCCAATCGGTGACATGCGTGGCCAGTCCAATGAGTTACCCTTTCGGGTACCATACCTCCGTTGACGGCCCGGGTTGCTGCCTCGGCGTTAACCTCATGTGGTCAGCGACTGCGGGTTACGGACTGTCCCGGTCGTCAACTGCGTCCTCGGCTAGGGCTACATCAGGTGCAAGTATTTGTGGCTATGCCGCTCCAGGCGCCAGCGGTGGAGCATGGTTCCTCTCGGATCCGCTCTTCTGCCTACTTCCGCGAGACGACTGCCTCGCAGAAGGCGGCGACCGCGTTAGGTCGGCACCGATGATTGCGACGAGTTCACGGCGCTGCTCTGCTCAGGCTACACAGATCTTGAGCGTGTGTTACGCCGTGTCCTCGTCACAATCGCAGTGGTGGCAGGACGGTGCCCTTTCCCTTCTCACGACTGTGCAGGTGCTCGCCGAAGCAACCATGCTCCGTCATGACCTGCACTAGTCGCAAGAAAAGGACCCCGTGCTGCCGACCCACTTCCATCAGCATTAGCTGGAAGGCCTCGGAGGTCTGATCACCACACCGAAGCTTCAATCAATGCTCTGAGGAGGTGTCCGACTTCTTATTAACATCTGCTTCCTGTCATCGTATCGTTCGACGCCGTAGTTGACCACCCGTAACATCAGGAAATGACATTGTCATTTCTCCCACACATAGGCTTTGGAATGAACTACTTGCTGTGGCGTTTCCCGAGCGCAATGAGATCGATACTTTCAAACGAGGTTTAACAGGAGTTCTTATCTTACCGAAAACAGCGACTTGACTGGTACTGTTGGTTCTGGTCCAGGAGCGGAAATTATCACTTATTATCAGGTATGCTGCTTGCTCGTCTGTTACCAAAAAACAATAAATTATCTTGCCTAAATGATTCATAGATATTTTTGTCCAGTCTGAGGTAGACGGCGAGGGAGGTCGTCACTGGCGGAGGAGTGCTGTTAGCCGTGTCTTTGGACATCGCCAATGCATTCAATAGTCTGGCATTCAGCTGCATCAGGGAGGCGCTCCGGGATCACGGAGTGACCTTATGCCTGAGGCGGCTAGTAGCAGACTATTTGTAAGGGCACAGTGTCCTCTGCACGAATCACGCAAGGGACCTTGTCAGCACGCCCATGTCCTGCGGTGTCCCACAGGGGTCGGTCTTGGGGACGACTTTGTGGGATATCAGTTGCGACTGGGCGTTGCGAGGGAGTCTTCGGGGCTGGGGCTTATATGCTACGCAGACGACACGCTTGTCACAGCCCGGGCCAGAACACTGAAAGAGGCGATGAGCCTGGCCCCTCTCGGCACCGAGGATTGTCTTAGTTTTGAGTGAAACTATTGCCAATAACTTTCACAATATGTACTATGAAACAAGAGTACATATTGTATCGACCCCAAGTAATTGGAATAAGAGTAGGAGAATGATGATATATAAGAGATTTCCACCTATGTATTGACTCATCACGATATCTCTAAAAACCATAACGCCTACAGACTTAAAATTTGGTAAAAATATTCCTTTTTCCGAGTAGAGGTCAGCTAAGAACGGGTTTTACGAAATTCCACCTGCGAGTGGGGGTTACTGGGGTGTCAAATATATTTTTAAATATAGTTCCTACAGACTTGAAATTTGGTATGAAAATTTTTTCTGCCCTGTAGAGGTAGATAATTACAGATTTAAAAAATATAGATATAAAAATCCGTTCCTAAAGGACAATGCGGAGGTGTTAACTTAAAATAATCCACATTTTCAAATACTGCCTCTACAGACTTGGAATTTGGTGTGGACTTTCTTTCTGTCCTGTAAAGTTCAGATGAAATAGGATTTTAAGAAATTTATTTTCCGAAAGGAATTCTATGCGAAAGTAATCTACACAACTGAACTGACGTAACCGAAGCGAAGCGAGGGCGGGTCGCTAATTCTATATATAATTGTAACCTAGCAACGGTATGTTTTTATGCTTTAAAAAATACCGTACACTCTTTTCAACTTATGTTTTAATGAAAACATTATTTTTGAAATATTAACTTATTTTATTAGCGACGAAATAATCTTCAAAAAAATCATCATTATCCTGCCCTAATCCCACTTGTGATTTACTCACTCATCTTTCATCGTACATATTGCAATTTTTGGCAATAGTTAATAAATAGTTATAGCCTGACGCCAACACTTACTGGAAATATTGTTGACCATGTGGCATCAAGTGATGTTGCTCCAAGTCTATGTCAAGCTTTTAATCGTCTTTTACTACACTAACGAGCAAAGTAAGGATTGGTAGTATTTGTAGCCGCTACCATACAGCACCTTCAAAATAGCGTAATATACAATAATATTTATAGAGTATAGATTAACAACGATTCTTATATAGTAAATTATGTTTTCAATTTGAATATAGTAATAGAATGTAGTATTACTTAAGATCACTCTAGATATTCGCCAATACAAAATTTTGGTTTGGCTTACAGTATACTTTAATGTATACTTGTCAATCCTTACTCTAAGATATTGATCATAGTGTGCGAATTGCAATCGCGAAGCATCAGCCGAGTGCTCCCTTTGCCGACGTACACCGTATTGTTCCACGTATTGTCAGAAGAAGGATTGGGCGGCCCATCAGATAGAGTGCCTACGCTCCGTGCCTGCTATTCACACCGACCAACAACAACACCAGTCAATCATGCTGATAGTTGAGAGTCAACATCAATAGCAGGGTTAGTTTTATAAATTTTAAATATTAAATATATTCTACGAACTGTCACTGTCTAGAATCAATTGTCACCACCAATCACGTTTGATTATCGTATGAATCCAATAAGAAATGTAAGCAAGATAAGGAATACTTGAAAGAAAACCTTATGTGAGTCTATCGTAATGCAGTGGTCTGGTGGTGTCCCTTACCTAGACGAAGCCTATGCCCTAATAGTGTTGCTTGCTTGAGAATAATATCATTAAATAAATCATATAATAATGTATAGGAAATCTCTACTGTCTTTGCGATTAAAAGTAGTATATATGTTAGTGTGTATATACGTTAATAGTAGTATATATGATAGTGATTAAAAGTAGTATCGTCACCCCTTACTTGCCCGTGGGTCGTTAAAATCGGCTAAGGGTCTCACCGGGAGACTGGGCAGAGGCTATCTCCCGGGAAACTTAATAAAATCTACCGCGATCGCCAATCCGTCAAGCGTGGCGATTATGGTATTATTACCGCCCAAAACAAATATTAATGTAAAAGAAGTCACGGCTCCTAGTCACGGCAGTACCGTTGTTCCACGGGCTCATTTTGGCAGCGGACCCGTTGGTAGCGGGGCAGGGGGTGCTAGGAATCCCCGGCCGTGATCCGGCTACCAAATAAATCGACCCTTGGCCCTGGTTGACACACAACGTTGGGACGCTTAGGACCGACGAGAGGGTCATCGAGCTGGAAGAGGAATTGAGCAAAATCCGATGGATTGAAATATTATCAGAAGTGCGATGAGAGGAGAGGGCACGATAATCCTCCGGTCGGGAAATCTACTCCGGGAGGGAGATCACCCATCCCATGCCGGTGTAGGGTTTATTGTTCCTGTCTCTCGTAGAGAACGTGGAGAGGATCCAAGTATGTCAACAAGAATAGCGCACCTTATACTCAGAATTACCAAACGGTATTCGTTGAAGGTCATACAAATTTACGCTTCGATTTTAACGTACTCCGACGACGTAGTGGAGGCTTTATACAAGGATATTTCGAAAGCCATCCACACGTCCAAAACCCACTTCACGGTAGTTATGGGAGACTTCAACGCAAAACTAGACATAAGGACAGACGATGAGTTGGGGCAATATAGATTTGGACAGAGAAATCAAATGGACCAAAAACTGGCCGACTTTTTAGAGAAGCAAGGCCTCTTTATGATGAATTCCTTTTTCAAAAGCGGCCACTAAGGAACTGGATCTGGGTTAGCCCTGATGGATCCACTAAAAATGAGATAAACTTCATCTTGACGAACAAACGACAAATATTCAATTATGTCTCTGTGATCAGCAGGATTAAAACTGGGAGGAATCACCGGATGGTTCGAGGCATATTGAATCTTCGTACGAAAGTCAAGCGGTCCCACTTGATGAAGTCTACTCTCCGACTTGCACCTGCCCAATACAAGAACCCCGATAGATTTCAAATCGAAATTTCATAATCGCTTCCAATGCCTGGAAGACTGCGAATCTTTGAACGATATGAACAACAGGTTCGTGGAAACTGTTCACGCGGTTGGGTCAAAATTCTTAAAGGCGCGTCGCGCTACTAGAACAAAAAAGCTTTCTGACCAGACTCTTCAACTCACGGAGAGGAGAAAGGAAATGACGGTACAGTCTTCAGCCGATTGGTCCTAACTTAGGCAGCTTAATAGGCAAGTCTCCAAATCTATGCGAGGCGATATTCGCCGATTCAATTCACAACGTATTGAACAGGCGATAGAGCGAAATCGAGGCTCCAAATTGTTCGCACGAGATTATCGGCAGAGCCAAATGACTAAAGCTGAAGGCTGATAACGGTACTGTCATTTCATCCCAGAGTGAGATAATGGGAAAGGTAGAAAGGTTCTATGGTCAGTTGTACAAATAATACCTAAATCCTGTTGTCAGTTTGGTCTAAGATCCCAGATCCAAGCTAACTCGACACTATACCGAAAAAATACCGGACGTCAGCTTGTACGACATCAGAATGGCTCTGAAACAATTAAAGAACGGAAAGGCACCGTGAGATGACGGAATTACCACAGAGCTCCTGAGGGCGGGCGGCAAGCCGGTTTTAAAAGCCCTACAGGAGTTGTTTAATTCTGTCATTCTCGGAGGTGAAGTGCCAGGAGTGTGGTGGTGCTGTTTTTCAAGAAGGGCGATAAATGCTCTAAAAGAACTACAGAACGATCTCACTCTTGATCACATCTACAAGTTGTTTTCGAGGGCCATTACCAATCGACTCACGTGCAAGTTTGATGACTTCCAGCCGCCCGAACAAGCTGGCTTCCGAAAAGGCTACAGTACTATCATATTATTACGCTTCGGCAGAGTATCCAGAAGACCGAGGAGTACAATGAACCTCTGTGTATAGCGTTTGTGGACTATGAGAAAACCTTTGATTCATTCGAAACTTGGGCGGTACTGCAGTCCCTTCAGCGGTGCCAAATCGACCACCCTTATATTGAAGTGCTGAAGTGTTTGAATAGGAAGGCCACAATGTCAGTCCGTATCCGGGATAAGAGTACGAAACCGATCCAGTTGCAGAAAGGCGTGAGAAAGAGAGATCTCATCTTTGCGAAAATGTTGACCACTGTACTGGAAAATTTGTTCAAGCTCTTAGACTGGACCGGATTCGGCATCAACATCAATGGTGAATACATCACTTACCTTCGATTCGCAGACGATATGACGTAGTCATGGCAGAATCCCTGGAGAACCTTGGCACCCTGCTCAATAACCTCAGCAAGGTCTCCCAACTAGTAAGGCTGCAAATAAACTTGGATAAGACGAAAGTCATGCCCATGTCATTTCTCTGCCGGTCCTGGTTGAGAATGTGATTCTCGAAGTTGTCGATCACTATGTTTACCTAGGACAAACAGTCCAATAAGGTAGAACCAATTTCGACAAAGACGTAAGCCGACGAATTCATTTTGGCTGGGCAGCGTTCGAGAAACTTAGGAGGATCTTCTCGTCTAATATTCCGCAGTGTCTGAAAACATAGATTTATACCCAGTGTGTGTTACCAGCGATGGCTTGGCACTGAAATGTGGTCTCTAAATGTCGGCCTCATAAAAAGGCTCAAAGTCGCTCAACGTGCTATGGAGAGGGCTATGCTTGGTTTTTCTCTACGTGATAAAATCCGAATTACGGAAATCCGTAGGAGAACGGGTGTAATCGACATAGCCCGAAAAATTAGCATGTTGAAGTGGCAATGGGCAGGCCACATCGCTCAACGAACCGACAACCGTTGGGGAAGAAAGATTCTAGAGTAGTGACCACGAATCGGACGGTGCAACGGAGGACGACCACCCACTAGTTGGACTGACGACATCATGAAACTCGCAGGAAACCGTGGAATGCAAGTGGCACCGGACCGTTATGAATGGCATTCTCGTGGGGAAGTCTATGTCCAACAGTGGACGTTTACTGGCTGATGAATGGATGGATGGATATATTAGTACTAAAAGAAGTTTAAATTTCGTCAATCGCTTTGACACTAATACCTGGCTAAAATATAATGGTTTCGTTTATCACTCGATCACACCAACGTTTCGTCAGCTTTTGTCACACAAAAAGACAGCCTTATCTGTCTCCACCCTTATCCTAAATGTAGTGCTAATAAACAGTGTCTTTGATTTTAATATTAAATATACCCATTACCATTTATGATGAAGTTGGTAGCTGGTTTGTCGATCACTGTCATTCAATTAAAAAAAAACCGTCCACGAAGTTTTCGTACTAAATTCTTTTCTTCTTGTCAACCTATGCATATGTTAAGTTTAGTCTAAAATGTATTTAAGTAAAATTAATTGTACAACAAGGCATTATTAATTTTTCAGACGAGTAAATTGAAGATAGTTAATGGACGTCTCTACATGTCCCGTTATCGCCTTATTGACATCACGAAATACCTCTATTGCAATATTATTATTAGACAAATATTAATATTTACACAATAGGTCCTATTGCAATATAATTTTCTGACTTAAATAAACAATGATTATTATGTGATTTTCAATATTATTATATGTTTGTAATAAAACCAATTTTTACATATGTTATCGTCGTCTGTGTTTGATTTTCAGTTTCGCTATGTTTCAACGTAACGTTTCATCGTAACGTAACGTATAACGTTTGTAGTGTTTATTTATTTGTAACAAAAAGAATATGTACCGATTTTAATACTCTAACTTTACAGTGAGAATTGTATGGTAGAATTGTTTGTTGTAAAATGATGACACGACCCTATTATCCAAATTACTGATATTTAGCATTTAAACTTGCTTGGTTATGTATAAGACTTTTTACGAGAGTAAAATGATTGTCACAGGTGGGGCTCGAACTCAAAGCTATTAGATTATTAAAATCGGTTCAATATATAATTGTCCAGTAGATGGCGTGCGTACCAGCCACGAATTGATTGTCATATGACAGCGCACGATTGTTCAAGTAGTAGGATGATTGGAACAGATTTGTTGTATGGGTTCGAGTCCCAACTGTCCAAATTTCTTTTTTTTTTGTACATAAGTTTTTATAAATAACTAATTATGTTAAATACTAAATCTCTGTAATGTCGAAAAAGAAAATATTTCGTTTTTCTTGTTGCTATAAAAATTATTCATTGAATATGTTTTCACCATTTTTTTTTACATTAGTAATGAATTTGTTCAAAAATATGGTTCAAAATATAAAAAGTAATACCATAATGGGTAGATATAAGTCTCCGTAATAAATAAAAAAATGTTGGACATGAGACACCTACGTCTTCCAGTGAACATGCACACTATGCACATGTACATACACGGCATAAGTTTTAGAAAAGTCGGATAATAAAAATTTGAATAAAACATGATAAAAATCGTAAATTACAAATCCTAACTAATATTATAAATGCGGGTTTGTTTGTTACGATTTCACGCCTAAACATCTACATCAATTTTAAAAATTTCGCCAATAGAAAGCTGCGTTATTAGCGAGTAAATTAGCGAGTATAGGCTATTATTTGTCCCCGTATTCCCACGGTAAACAGGAACTACGCGAGTGAAATCGCACCCATGTGCTAGTTATAAATAAATGCCATAAAATATGTAATGAAAATATTTCTCTGTAAGAATTATTAAGAAGGTATTTTATTTCTTGGCCATCAAAGTTATGTATGATAAGCCGTTTCAATGCTATCAACATTTAAAACTATGTTAAATAATCTTGTTTTTTTTTTCAATTTTCTAATAGAAAAGTGCAAAGTGAACAATCACAAAGGTGCATTCAAAGTTCTAATATCATCTTTACATCTATCCAAATACCTTTGGCAAGGTAATTATAATACATCTAGTTATATTAGGAATTTAAAATAGGGTAACTTTATATATTGATTAAGCAAAATGTAAACATGTAAAAAAGAATAAACGATTCGTACTTTAAAATCAGTACATTATCTTTTTTTTTAAGATTTATAAATTGTTTACAATGTATGAAAATTATATTGCAATAGATAGAAGTTTGTTGAAAATTTTAAATTTTTACTTTGTTCTGGCAATATGTTTAGATAAATGGGTCATTGTCCATATTTGCAATTATATCGACGTTTGAAAGCCAATAATTACCAAGGGACATGTTAAGCGATATAGAGTTATATACATCATTTAAATCAACAAAAATATCTACGTTTTTACTGGTCATACTTAACGCAGTTAGAAAGAATTCTATTGTCACTTGGTAACCAAAAAGAAATCACAATAACACAATTTTGCGTGAACAAATGACTATAATTTTAATGACTTATGAATAACTGTATTTTTATTAACGACATGTTAATGAAAATACAGTTATTATATTAGTTAGTTTGGTAATTATTGCCTTTGAAGCGTCGAAATTAATTTTTAGATGGTCACTAAGTAATAACCCACCGTTTGTAACTGAGAATAGATTAATATTAAGTATACGTTTTAGTATACTTGATTGTTATGTTTCTTGCCCCTCAATATGCACGACATTATTAGGTAATTCGTATTCTCCATTGCAACATTAAAAGCAATAAAATTAATATTTAAGGGGCTATAACATCGGATATATGGTTAGTGATTTGACATATAATAAGATTAGCAATATAGTTTTTTATGCTTCATATTCGTATAATGACATATACAAACTAACAATGTTATTTATATATTTAGAATATAACAATTTTACTAAATAAAAGAATACTATATTATAAGTAAATAAATTATATATTAGTGTTTGATAAATAAATTTTGTTATTATATCAATATGTTTGTTATAAAGATGACAAGGAATTATGGACAATACCCATTACTCTATATATAAATTAAACACATCCATACGCGTTGTTTCACGTATATTTGATTGCTCTTTACAAATACTGTGATCAATGTTATGTTATAATTTTGTACTTTTTATTTCATATATTTTTAAGTGTAAAGTATTTAAGTAAAGCGCAGGTTAAGTTAGTTTTGTTATTCTATAAAAAAAAAACATTTGATTTAATATAGCGTTGTATATAAAACTTTCTGTGAAACGTACCGGATGACATTCAACGGTGATGGTCTGTCAGACAAGATCTCACATTTTTCTAATTGCTCATTCGCTAGTTGTATTAGATTTTATTGGTATGCATTAGATTTGTTTGAAAGCTTTCGCAAATTCTTCATTTCACTATTTTATATTTTTGAATAGGAAAATAAATAAAAAATCATCTTACATGAAACTTGCGTGTATATATGACAGAAATTATACTGCCATAATATTTAAAAGAAATTATCGTTTTAATGTGTTGTATTCCTAACATGTTATTTATATGACCTATGTAACTAACATTACGATTTCAGTTAAAAAGAAAAAGATCTATTTAGAACTTAAATTAGTAGACGCTTTTTATTTTCAAAAAATTTCATTTTTGATTACGATTTTTGTTCATGAGTTTTTTTTTTATGTTAAACTGTTTGTTGCTATATATTGAGTAGACACTAGTAGGTGATTGATCATATTTTTTTAAGCATGACTACCTATGCTGGCATGATGATTTCTTCGAAAAATACCAATCATTTCAAATTAGCCTACCAGTAATCAATCTCTCATAATGAAAGGTGATCCATATCTAACTTGTTTAATTATACAATCAATTTGTGATATGATATTTCAACTCAAATCTGTAGGAAAATAACATTCAAAAAAACGTTTTGCAATTTGCTAAAGTTGCATAATATATCAGAAAAATGTACTTGTTCACGTATCGCGAATAAATACAGAATATTATTAGTTATATTGGCAAGTTTTTTAGTGTAATTACATATAGGGTTTATCCATTAAAAGATATTTGACATACATTATGGCTGCTATTGTATGTGAGAAGAGAGTCAAAATTGGGCCACTAAAATACAAATGTTTAACAATTTATAGTCAATGGACAGTGTGGATATTAGTTTCGTAGTTGTCCTGGTAATAAATTTATTAAGTCTACGGTATGATCCATTTAGTGTTCACGTTCCATAACGTGTATTAGAGTAGAGATATTACGGCGTTCTGTAACCGTAACCGGAATTATCGGATATCCGAAATGGATATTTATTCGAAACCGTAATGAAATAAAGATTTCAAATAATGTCAGATCGGTATAGAGTTTGTACGAGTCATGTAACGACAGATTATCTTTCAACCTATGTAGCTGACACGTATATCTCGCCAAATAATCGTCGCGATTACCATTTTATCGCTTAGTTTTGAAATCATATATTCATAAATGAAACTACTCGAAACTAATTATTTCGGATTATCCTATATAATCCGATATAATTTCACATTCGTGTTTGTATCCAAAACCGAAATTCTGCATCCGTAACATCTCTACCGTGTTATAGTTTTAGTGTTACAGTTTAGTAAATCTACTGCTGCCCTAGTTACGCGGCGATAGGAGAGAGGATTATAATATCGAGTGTAGTTATAAGATTATAAAGTTTACAACTCATACATATTATTGGCATTTAGTCTTAATAATATGTCCTGTTCAGTTATTTATAATTATCATAAACAATGCCTTGCTTATTATAATTTAGTGACAATGGTTAGTTAACTAATTATAAAGTAGCATAATTTTGGGTTGATTTTGTTGTAGAATTGTTTTACTATACCTATCGTTCATGAGACTATGTAAAAAGCCGTTGGGCACCCTTCAATGATAACCAAATTAGCATTTGGTTGCCACTTGTTGTAATTTATATTAAATTTATAAAAGACTTGTTAATATTATTGTGTCGTATTTCATTTTCACACAATCTAAAATTCTTCGATATCATAGAATTATAAACGTACTGAATAATTTGCAATAATTTTTTGTATAGCTAATATTTTACATAATATATGATATATATATATATATATATATATATATATATATATATATATATATATATATATATATACATATATATATACATATATATATATACATATATATATATATATATATATATATACATATATATATATATATATATATATATACATATATATATATATATATATATATATATATATATATATATATATATTCAGAGTGTATTAGATAATCGAACAACTGAATAGGCGCTAGGTAATTGTGGTAGGAACCAAAAATAAAATTGATGATTCATCATAATCAATTTTTTTAGATGCTTAATTGCATAATAACGAAGTAGATTAATTGAATAATACTTTACTTTTTACTTTATGAATTTGATTAAACCAAAACATCCTATGTACACTCACGCGCGATGACTGAACTGAAGCAACACGTGCACTTGACTTCTACCGTTTTAACGTCAACGTTTATGTTAACTTTACTGAACGTTTCGTTAAGGCGAAGAATCTTAGATACATATTTTTTAATCACTATAATAAGTATTATGTTTTTTTTTTTATAATATTCATCATAATTGTGATCTACAATTGTCAAATTGCAAACTACTCAAGCAGCTATTCTATAACCTGGTACAGCCTGTATATATCTATATGGATGGATAATACCTATTCCATATTTGAAAAACTTCTTTATGTCACTTATAGAAACAATGTTTATAATTTATTATAACATTATAGTCCGTTTTTTTAATCTCCGAGACTAAGTTGACGTTACATGGGTTACCAGTTTTGCAATTCTTAAATAGTGATGTGCCACTATCGGCCTATATGCCACGCGTCTATCGACAATTTGCATTATATAAACAAATATCTTCTTTACTTTGAATAATGTATAGATATTTATTTAGGTTTATATACCTAGTCTTGCCGTAAATACTGTAACAAAGAAAAAAAATCATGTAACATTTATTACTTTTACAGTGTAGCAAGTAACATTTATTACCTTTACAGTGTATTCGTTTAATACGTAAATAATAATGATATATATATATATATATATATATATATATATGTATGTATATATATATATATATATATATATATATATATATATATATATATATATATATATATATATATATATATATACATATATATACAGCTTATTCTAAGTGGTCTCCATTGGCTGCAATACAGTCCTTTAAAAGTTAAGGTCAGTTGTCAATGAAAGCACGCATTCTTTCCATGGGAAAATTCTTCACTGCCAATCGTATAGATTGTTTTAGGGACCCCAAATTATCATGGCGTTTAATGCAAGCCGTATTCTCTAAAACTGAACAGAAATCATAATCCAGAGGATTAAGATCGGGATTCGACGACGGCCAGTCTTCAGCTCTGACGAAGTCCGAAACGTTCGTTTCCAACCAAGACTGCGTAGACCGAGCTTTATGACCCGGCGCCGAGTCTTGCTGGCAGGACCATTCTTGGTTATTGAACATGGCGTTGTTAAGTGGCTTCACTACCTTGTCAAGAATGGTATCTTGATTCACTTGTGCCGATGTTTTGATACCTTTTCACAAAAGTATGGCTCAGCCACTTCTTCATAGCAAATACCCCACCAAACCATCACTGTATTCGGATAATGCCTATGTTGCACTCTGTCGACTAATTGGGCTTCCTTAGAGCTTTGGGCATAAATACGGTCATTTTGTTTGTTAAAATGTTACTCAATTGCAAAAAGTTTCTCATCCGTAAACAATTTTTTTCCGTGACCTCCCTTTTCGTACCGCTTCAGTCGTTGTTTCGATTTTACCACCCTATTCTTTTTTAAATGATCAGTTAAGAAATGACCAATACGTCTAATAGGCTGCAAGTCGTAAGTCTATTTTTTAAAATACGCGACACGGTTCTAGATGCTATCTTCATCTCCCGAGATAAAATCTTTTGCTTTCGGACAGGATTTCTTTGAATTCTTTCCCTTACTGCTTTGTCCACCTTTTTCGTACGAACACTACGTGGACGGCAAGATTTTTTCTGTTACAAATAGAGGTCTCATTGTACCTATTAATAGCCCGGTACACAAACATTTTTCTAATACCAAGCGCATGGAGAGATTTATAAATTGCATTTCGCTCCGTACCTACTTTGTGTAATGTAATCACAGTGATTCGGTTCTCTTTATCACCCCACCTCAACAAAATGAGAAAATACAGTGAACAATCATATAAAAATTACAGATTCTAAAATCAAATTTAATATTTTGTTTATTTTTAATTGTAACAGTATTTATGGCCAGACTAAGTATATTATATAGGCATATATAATCTTAGTTTATAAATTCTTGAAAAGTATTGAAATCGCGATTCTTTGCCACTTTGATTACTACATGTTGGCTTTTTAAATATCTATTTATTATCAAATAACAAAAGTCTATATTAAAAAATATCACCTATTAGGCAGCCATGTTTTGCTGATGGTCCAACTTTTAATTACAGGTACTAATCACCATTTTAGATACGTTTCTTTATTGACACGGGTTATAAAAAAAATGGCATCTAGTGTAGTTCCTATGAAATTTAGGGATGATATATTAAATATAATTATTTAATTGCCGTATTATTCAGTAAAACACACAATAACTGCCATAGTATATGTTAATATAATTTGTTTTAAAATTGTAAATCTGTCAAATTCTAACAATTGTAATTTTTAAAAATTCCATTGCTTTCTAAGAGAAATATTTTTAGATTGCCATTTTAGCGTGTACAGAAAGAACACTGATGGCGTCTATTAATTCCTATTTTTATTTAAAGACATTGAAATTGAAACATTTGAGTATGTAAGGTACCTCGTGGTATACTAGTGTATAGTGCCTCGTGTGGCCATGTATACTTTTGTGATTTTAATGATACGCTTTGGAATAGAAAACTTTAAAGTTAATCGTCTAATAAATACAAATTCTTACGTTCGATATACCGGTATCGTAGGTACACCACTTCACAAAAAAGCTGGCAACATGATTTGTGAATTTGACATTTGCAGGTATCAATTTGGTCTCTAAAATTAAAAAACAGGCTATAGATTGGCAATAAACAAGTCACGCGATGCATTTAGATAGCGTTATTATAAAAATATTTTAGACAAAATATAAACTTGTTTGTTGCTTTATGTTTAACTGGGACGTTTTCGTTAATGTTGTATAGGTAGGTATCTTGTAATATCATAGGGTTATATTAAAATAGGTTACCTATTTTGTTACCAAATATTAATGTATCATTGAAGTCATAGTTGATAAACACTAGTATTTTTTTTAAAGCAAATGTTACGTCTTACTTTACTTAAAATGTTATTTCAGCCGCGGCGGTATATTGCCTTGCACTATAGTGATATATAGTTAGGTTAATGCTTTGTATGTTAAGAGTTATTATTGACTGGTCTATTACTCTACATTTAATTTACTTGTTAGACTGCATTTGAGTTAATATTTTACAATTTATCTTATTTTTTCTTTTGTATCGATTTGTGAGTTATCGTATATTGCTTAATATAATATTTATTTTCATATTGCGGTAGTTACAAGCTTTTCAATTGTATTAGACAGAAAGAGAGAGAGAGCAATACATACATTGTGACGTCAGCATCACAATATTTACGTGTGTCACACAAAACCATTTGTATGGCGGTTGTACGAGAAAGGGATAGAATATGTCCCCTTTTAATAACTTCATAAGCTATCTTCGTTGTGTATATTTTATTATTATAATTGTACGTTTTCCTTACACAATATAAATATATTATTAGTACCAATGTAACATGTTGATAGCAGTCAAATACCTAGTACAATATATTTTAGCATGTTATATCTAATGTGCAAGGTTTTAATCAATATAAATAAAAGACTATCAGGATTATATGAGATTGGTGCCTATACTAGTTCTTTCTAGCTTTATTTCACATTTCGTATGAATTAGTGGATGATAAAGTAAACATAATAACGAAAAAAGCAATAAAAATCATTATAAATATTTTCATGCGTAAGTACAAATTTTTTATAATTATATATGTATAAAATGTATATACATTTATCATTCATTAATATTAAGATTTGGCGCAATAATTATGTTAGAATATAGCTATATTTATATTATATTTCTAAATATTTGCTTGTTATTATGCCAAATGGTATGAACCTAATGTCTTAAATTGTGAAACCGCCGCGGCGACACGCAAATAGTGCGTAACATTAAAAAGAATCATAATATATTATGTCTTACAATTATATATTGAGTTTTATTTTTGTACCTTTTACCTGATAGGTCAGTAACCGAGGTCTATAATAGGTGAGAAATTGAACTACTATATAAAGCAGATCAGAGGGTAGGTAAGAGTTATAGGGTTTTATTTTAATATTTTATTGTTATCTGCTGTGATTGCACGCATAGCCTATACAATTGTTACACGTCCGCTCGCCTCGACAGACAACACGCGAGTGAATCGCAACTTCTTTATTTGTTTTTTTTTTGTATAGATGTTATCCGCATATTATACTCCTTAATCGTCTTTTACGACACTCACGTGCGAGAAAGGGGGTGATGAATTATATTCTTAGGGTTGTAGCTCATATACACGGCCCAGCTCCGGTACACAATGCCGCCTCAAAAGGAGATGACTACTCGCTGTCCACGCGCCGACAGATAACGACGCACAAGTTAGCAACGTACTTCAAGCGAACAGTCTTCGTGCGGACATCGTATGGACCGCCTGCTTCTAGCCCGCGGCAAGCAGGTGATACGACGGCAATAAGTTCACGTACAACGAGCTGTCTACTAATCTGCGTTATCAATGTAAAGTGTGTCTACAGCGGACGCTCAAAAGTTCACATTTCAATGAACAGTATTTAGCCGTGTGGGAGCGGTGTTGTATAAGTCGTCTACAACCCTTACTATGTCACCACACGCAACTAAATTATAGAATAAGGTGCAATATTTTAATAAATCATCATCATCAATTGCCTGCTCTCATCCCTTGCTAAGTGGGGTCGGTACAACATGTTTAAGGGCATCCGCGCGTCACATATTGTTCCCGAAACCTGTCGCCATTTCATCCAGCCTGCATTCATTCTCCTACTAACTTCCCGGTCGATATTGCCGTCGTTCTGGAGAAGCGAGCCTACTAAGTATTTAAAATCGGAGTAGATCGGTAGGGATACCCCATTAAAGGCAATGTGAGAGAATTGGGAAGAGCCACTGAAGTTACAGAACAAATGTTCAATTTTGGTACGGCTGATCTTAACCAACTCCAACTCTTTCCAACCTTTCCTGCCATTTTTCCAGTCTGCTCTGTACCTCAGCTGCGTCTTCCCCGACGAGAACAATGTCATCTGCAAACAGCATACACCAAGGTGCTTCCCCCTGTATATCCGATGTCAGAGCATCTATCACCAGGAGGAACAGATAAGGGCTTATAGCCGAACCCTGGTGCAAGCCTACTGCCACATTGAACTCTTTAGTAACGCCGGCTTCGGACCGGACATTCGTTCGCGCTCCTGCGTATATAGCTTTCACTAATCTTACATACTTCCCAGGTATTCCTCGTTCTTTCAAAGCCCACCGAGGAACACGGTCGTACGCCTTCTCTAGGTCTATGAATACCATGGTTTCTATGTATACACTGTTATTTTTCCATAAGATGGCGTAAGACAAAAATTGCGTCCGTGGTACTCAGTCCTAGCATAAAACCAAATTGGTTCTGGGTTATCCTACATTCCTCTCTCATTCTTTTCTCTATTACTTTCTCCCAAATCTTTATGCTATGCGACATAAGCTTTATTCCTCGGTAGTTGTTGCAGTCTTGTACATCACTCTTATTTTTAAAGATGGGTATCAGAGAACTGGTACATCATTCGTTCGGGATAGACTCTTCATCCAACAATTTGCCGAAGAACAAAGTCAGCCAGTTCCATCCGTCGGCTTTCAGAAATTTCCATATCTCCACAGGTTTACTGGCTGGGCCAACCGCTTTACCATTTTTCATACTCCAGAGTACAGCCTTTTTTACTTCGTCTATACTTCCTCTACCAAACGCAAGTTGGTCGGTAGATCCTCTATTTTAGCAGTCTATTTTTTTAATAAATATAAATAAACATACATACATACATATCATCACGCCATATCCCTTGCAGGGTAGGCAGAGAGAACAGAGTGCCAGAGAACTCTATATTTGCATACTTCAATCGCTTCCACAACATTCATAATAATTCTCTTCATACACGCTCGCCGGTTTCGGAGTCTCTCGACTCCACCGTCCTTCAGTACATGACCGATCTGGTCTAGGTAGGTTAGTCTCGGTCTCCCCCGGTACCTACGTCCTTCCACTTTCGCATTGTATATCTTCTTAACCAGACGTTCGTTCGGCATTCTTTCCACATGTCCGAACCATCGGAGCATTCCCTCTCGCATCTTTACACCAATACTCTCTTTCATACCTACTCGCTCTCTTACGTCGTCGTTACGAATGCGGTCGGTCAGCCTAACTCCACAGATTTTCCGCAGAGATCGCATTTTGACCGCATTCATTTTACTTTCATACTCTTTTCTGCATACCCAACTCTCGCTTCCATACAGTAATGTTGGGACAAGCACTGCGTTATGTATTGCTACACGTGCCTTCGGGCTGAGGTGGTGGCTGCCGAGAAGGTGCCCCAACGCTCCGTTCACTCTATTTCCCGCATTCACTCTTCGCTCTATATCAGTGGTGTACCTTCCATCTCTGCTAAATCCACAACCAAGATATACAAATTCATCCACTTGCTCTAGTACATCATTACCTATTGTTACTGTTGTTACAGATATAAATAAATATTGGTCTAAATATTTGGAGCAACTGAATTTAGAATGGATCGCTATCTTACATTTACTTATATGATGGTACGTTATCATTCATTATCATCATCACAGCTCATATATGTCCCACTGTTGGGCTCAGACCTCCTCCATAATGGGAGGGAAATTAACCTACCGTACCACGCTGGTCAAACGAACAGGGTTTTGTTTTGAGTTTTCCTTCTTTAGCATAGATGTTGTGTTTTATATCCCTTAGTAGTCTCTTACGATTACCCACGGGTAAGATAGAGGGTGGTGAATTGTATTCTTACTCCGTCACCACACGGAAAACATTATCTTTATCCTTCTCACATTGTCTCAATTTTGTACGTGGTCGGTGTAAAAATTTTTCATCATTATATGAAGTATTTAGAAGTGGTGGTTCATGTGTTAGCTAACTTTTTAAATTGGTAATTTGTCTTATTCAACTCTGTTTAGGGAATTCAATTGTTAACAACGATGTAGAAATGATAGCTCATGCTTTTACGACATACATGACTAGACTTAAGTCTCATCAAACTGTAGCATTGCCATAATTGCCATGTGTGACAATCGGATTGGCATTCACAGTAGGTGTTATAGTTATAAATGAGCCAAGAGAGTGTTGCTACCATATTTTGCTGCTCATAACTTAAGCTGTTTTTGCGGCTCCCACAGAAAGAAAGGGTTTATAAGATATGGTATTCCTTTGTAAAAGACGAAGCTAATTCTACCTGATGCCGTGTGGTCAACAATTACATTCCCAAGGAGGGTTGACTTCAGGCAGGCGGTTGGTCATAAAAATAAAGTTAACTTTTGCAATATGTCCGATGGAATTGGAATGGCAAGAAAGATGGGCTTCATCATCGAAAGGCCGTCACTTTTATCTATTTTTTCCATGCATCCGAAAGCGCCTGGAGAAAGTGAGGCTAGAGGTTGACCATTTTGTGGCCCAGTTACTAACTGGCCATGGCAACTTTAAAAGTAAATTATTTTCTTTTAAACTCGTAAACTTAAGAGTTCGGGAAACTTAAGAGGATCTTCTCGTCCAACATACCTCAATGTCTGAAAACACAGGTCGTCATTATATTTACCTTGGACAAACAGTTCAGTTAGGTAGATCCAATTTCGAGAAAGAGGTCAGCCGGCGAATCCATCTCGGCTGGGCAGCGTTCGGGAAACTTAGGAGGATCTTCTCGTCCAACATACCTCAGTGTCTGAAAACACAGGTCTACGACCAGTGTGTGTTACCAGTGATGACTTACGGCACGGAAACGTGGTCTCTAAATGTAGGCCTCATAGCCAAGCTCGAAGTCGCTCAGCGTGCTATGGAGCGCGTGCTATTCTCTGCGTGATAGAATCCGTAATACGGAAATCCGCAGAAGAACGGGTGTAACCGACATAGCACGAAGAATTAGCACGCTGAAATGGCAAAGGGCTGGCCACATCGCTCGAAGAACCGACAACCGCTGGGGAAAAAAGGTTCGAGAGTGGCAACCACGTACCGGACGACGCAGTGTTGGACGCCCTCCCCACTACCTAGTGCCCCAGCAATTTTCACTAGATCGTCTGTCCACCTGGACAGACGATCTAGTGAAAATTGCTGGGCGTCTATGGATGCAGACGGCACAGGACTGCACTCTGTGGCGTACCATGAGGGAGGCCTACGTCCAGCAGTGGACGGCGATGGGCTGAAATGATGAAACTCGTACCTACCTTCACCATTATGCTAATATTCCACACCTAGCCATGAGTATTAATAATCAGCACGTCACATTCTCTGGGAGTGCAATCTCTGGCGAAACGAGCGTGATCTTATGTTAACCGGTTTGCAAGTCACCTGTGGAACAGTATACTATACGGACCTTGTGGCAACTCGAGAAAACTACCGTGCGTTCAAACGTTTCTGCCATACCTACTGTAGTAATCATCTTAAGGCTCACATACAGGCCCCGTTAAGCCCTTCCGTAACCGTTGTAGCTGTACACACGGGGTAGTACCACACTCTCGCAGAAGATCGACGTCTGAGTAATGGCAACGTGCTATTGCGCTTCGTTCGGCGAGCGAGAGAGCTGGAAGCCAAACTGGGTGGGTTTGGGGTTTGTAATGGTAGGTAGCGGCCTAGCTATACCCTTGGTATGGCCAAGGTCCATGGGCGGCAGTGACACTTACCATCAGGTGTGCTGCTTGCTCGTTTGCCACCATAAGCAAAAAAAAAACACCTCTTATTGTCTGACTAGTCAATTTTGTTTTTCTGTCTCCCGCCTTGCCTAAGAGGGAAGTGGAATCTTTCTTTCTAACTCCTCCTCTTTAAACTTTGATAATTACATTTCTTGGCGGTCCCAAGACTATTAAAATCGTATCCCGGGACTACCTGAGGGTCAAATCTCGGTGTCATTTATGGAGACCATTGTGGATCCTGGCTTACAGGAGTTACAAAACTTACAATGGCGGGAAAGTGTGGTGGGATTAGTCCCTAAAAAAAATTCCATGGATGGTAGTAACGCCATCAAGTATGCTGCTTGCTTGTTTGCCACCATTAGCAATAATTTTCAGATTTTATCTGAAAATTTCTATGCCATACACACAGACCAGGATTTACAACTCACGTAGCGAGTAGTAATGGTGCCCAGTAATAACATGGTTGAAATCTCTACGATTATGGCGAGTAGCGAAATAATTTGATATCTCAACAATCAACTCGACCATTATCAAATCATGTCATGACAGTCCAAAATAACTGCCAACTATCTATAATTTTAAAAGCAAAAATAACTATAAACTAAGACAACTAGGTATATTAATGACAAATAATGCTAACTATATTGTTATTATTGTAACAAACTTTATCATCGTTAGTGATATAACTATTATTTTAAAAATTAACTATTTACTATGATATTACTCTTAAAAATGAATCGTTGTCACTGGTATAATTACTAATATTAAGAGTTAAAACCTCAAAAGTTAAGTGTTAAGTTTCTTACTTTTTATGGTACTAATCACACCACACATTCCCACCATTGTAACTCCTGTAAGCCAGGATCCAAAATGGTCACCATAAATGACACCGAGGTTTGATGCTTAGGCAGTCCCGGGCAATGATTTTAATTGTCTTGGAACCCGCAACAAATTTAATTAGAAAAGTTAATGAGGAGGAGTTGGAAAAGAGTGCAAAACCACATACCTCCCAAGTAAAGTGGAAGACAGAAAGCAATATTGACTAGTCAGCCAATAAGAAAAGGGCTGTACGGCTACGATAAGCGCAGCAGTACGGCACCACGGATACGGGATAGCTTAACGGGGCCTATATGTGAGCCTTAAGATTGATTGCAGTAGTAGGTATGGCAGAAACGCCTGAACGCACGGAAATTTTTTAGAGTTGCTACAAGATCCGTATAGTATACTACTCCAGATGTAACTTGCAAACTGTCTAACATAAGGTCGCGCTCGTTACGCCAGAGATCGCACTCCCAGAGGATGTGATGTGCTGATGGTTCATACTTGCGATTATGTGTAGAACATTGACATAGATCATGTGTATAACATAGACATAGAACAACTTGGAAGTGGATTTAGCCGAGATGGAAGGTACACCACCGATATAGAGCGAAGAAGAATTGTGAACACTGATATAGAAAGAAGAAGAGTGAATGCGGGAAATAGAGTGAACGGAGCGTTGGGGCAACTTCTCGGTAGCCACCACCTCAGCCAGAAGGCACGTGTAGCAATACATAACGCAGTGCTTGTCCCAACATTACTATATGGAAGCGAGAGTTGGGTATGCAGAAAAGAGTATGAAAGTAAAATTAATGCGGTCTAAATGCGGAAAATCTGTGGAGTTAGGCTGATTGATCGCATTCGTAACGACGACGTAAGAGAGCGAGTAGGTATGAAAGAGAGTATTAGTGTAAAGATGCGAAAGGGAATGCTCCGATGGTTAGGACATGTGGAAAGAATGCCGAACGAACGTCTGGTTAAGAAGATATACAATGCGAAAGTGGCAGGATGTAGGTACCGGGGGAGACCGAGACTAACCTATCTAGACCAGATCGTTCATGTACTGACGGAAGGTAGAGTCAAGAGTCTTCGAAACCGGCGAGCGTGTATGAAGAGAATTATGAATGTTGAGGAAGCAAGTGAAGTATGCGAGAATAGAGTTCTCTGGCACTCTGTTCTCTCTGCCTACCCTGCAAGGTACATGGCGTGATGTTATGCATTGACATAGTGGTGAAGGTACGAGTTTAAAAGAAAATAATTTACTTTTAAAGTTGCCATGGCCGGTTAGAAATTGGGCTACAAAATAGTCAACTTCCAGCCACAATCTTTCTAGGCGTTCGCGGACGCATGGGAAAAATAGATAGAGGTGACGACACTTCGATGATGAATCCCATCTTTTTAGTCATTCAAATAAAAGTTTTCCATAGACACGGATTGCGGTGCAAACAATCGAGCGATTTTATTACGGTGGCGCGGTAGAAGGAAATCTGTGTTCATATTTTCCCTTGTCGTGTAATACATTGATGCCCGTCTCTGAATCTCCAAGTCAACCGGAAGTACACCCGCGAGTAATGTACTTAAAATGCCTAAATGTTAAAATGATAGCGAACCGCCTGATTGTGGCGCCGACGTATTTCGTTTGAGTCAGTTAACACCTCGCTCACCACCAGCCGGTAACAGCAGACGTGCCCTTTACAATGAGCTGTCTCCGGCATACGTTACACCCGAGACGAAATCCTTACCGGTACCGGTACCTACTGCGAATAATTCGTCTCCACTTAGTGTTACTAACACGGGAAAAGCTGATTATTGAGAGCTGGTTTCCGAGGCGTCAACTTTTCTGTCAAAAATAAATGAGCTTGTCAATGATCAGGGTTCACGTAAGAATAACGCAAATATAACTGCCATTATGGATTACACCCAACGCATTACGGCCATTGTGTCGATTTTAGCATTAAAATCATCTTGTAATAAGACTAAACTGGCTAACGTCGAACGAGAATTAAGCCAAGTTCAAACTAAACTCACTACAAACGATCACTCACTTAAAAAACCATCTTACGCCGAAAAATTAAAACTGTCAAATGTCGTACCACAGTTGGAAGTTCGTTCGTCGCGCGCTCCCTGTGTAATTGCATATCCTACGGCCGAACGTACAGCTGATTACGCGTCATCTTCAGCTATCAAACAAGCTTTACTGAAGGCAATCAAACCTATCGATGATGGTTTGCAGGTAGTAGGCGTCAAAAAAGCCGTGAAATCGGGTGTCGTCCTTCGCGTTACTAATGAGAGACAGATTAAAAAACTGGCATCAGTCGACGCTATAAAGGCCGCTGACCTGCGTTTAGAAAAACCGAAAGGTAGACGTCCTCGCTTAATAATCAAAGACGTTCCGATGTTTATGGAAGACCACGCGTTCCTTGTCGCACTTTACTGTCAAAATATCAAAGACGAAATGTCACTTAAAGAGGACGAGTTCATTAAATCTGCGAAAATTATCCGTAACAGAAAATTACAGAACGGGCGGAAGTGGATCGGCATCGAACTTGATAGCAAAGTGCGCGTGCATCTGTTAACCACCAAAGAAAAACTATTTATAGACTGGGCCAACTGCCGCTTCTACTATGATTTAGAAGTAGTACGGTGCTGAAACTGTCAAGTTCACGGTCATGTCGCGAAGTACTGTACAGAAAAAACACCTACTTGTGGGCACTGTACCGAAGGACATATCACGAAGTCCTGCCCAAATAAAGAAAAATCAGATTTGAAACCAAAATATGCGTCATGTAAACGTTTTAAAAAACCTTATGATCATCTATGTGGCGCATCGGACTGCCCCACCTACAAGTTAAAGTAGAACAATTAGTACTCAATATATAATTATTAAAAAAAAATGGATAGTTTAAATATAGGGCAATTAAACCTCAATAATGATAGGGTAGCGAACATCAGAGCTAGACCGTCTAGTTATGGAATATAATCTAGATATCGTACTTATATACGAACAATACCATAGTACTCGCATACGTAATAGGATTGTACAATTGGACAACAAAGCACGAGCCGGCATCTATGTTGCAAGTTCCAAATTTACGGTTACGTCACTACAAAATCTTATGACGTCACACTGTGCTGTCGCTGAGATTACATCCTCATCCTGTAGGGTTTACGTTGTGAGCTATTATTTTCAATATTCAGATCCCGTAAATCTACATTTACACCATCCTCGCCATGTTTTGCGACCGCAAAACATGGTGAATATGGTGTAAATGTGCCGTGAGAGACCTCTTACGGCCCGTAAAATCATAATAGGCGCTGACGTGAATGCGTCATCTACTCTCTGGTATGGCAAATTTAGATACATCGACACTGATCGACGGTGTGCGATAGAAGATTTTATCGGTGAGATGAATCTGTCCATCCACAATACATCTGATGCACCATCAACATTTTGCAGCCCTATGGATGAATCTTCTATTGATGTCACACTTTCAAGCGCAGATGTCCGCTTAAATAGGTGACGCGTTCTTCCTGACGCGTCGTGTAGTGATCACCGTCTGATCGTGTACGAATTAGGATCGAATCTGCCGCAGAATCCTACTAGACAGAGTTATAATTTTAGATATAAATCTAAAGGAGCTAACTGGGAGTTTTCCAGCTCACTCTTTTCCTCGTGTGCTAGGGATTTCACTTGCAGTCAATTAATCGCAGAAGAAAGTGCTGAAATAATGTCACACTCTAATATACTGTGCTGAAATAGCTTTGGGTCGAACACCCCTGCCTAATACTAAGAGGTGTGATTGGTAGCATAATCACTTAGTATAGATTCGCAAACGCTTCCGAAAGGCGCGTAGGAAACATAATAGGTACACTCAAAAAGTCATGCAGGATGGGATCGCCACCTGACTCCGCACATTACGCCAAGACCAGAGCAGTTCGGGTTCCGTCCGGAGCACAGCACCACCATGCAGCTGTCAAGGGTGCTGTATCGGATCACGGTAGCCCGCAATAAGCGTGAGCATGCCGTCGCAGTATTCCTTGACATGGAAAAGGCGGTTGACCGTGTCTGGCACTCCGGTCTGTTGTTCAAGTTGTCAACGTCATCGACACCCCGCTGCATTGTGAAGGTGGTTTCAACATTTCTCTACGCACGGACTTTCAGAAGGTGGAAGGGGTTCTATCCTCCCGCCGCCCTATCACAGCCGGCGTACCACAAGGTAGCTGCCTATCGCCTGTGTTATACATCTACTACACCGACGACATCCCATCCGCCACCGGCACTGACATTGCCCTATATGCTGACGACGCAGCATTCATAACGTCCAGCATAAGACCCAACCATGCAGCAGTCAAAATTCAAAGAACCTTTGACATCCTCCCAGATTGGCTGTCAAAATGGCGGTTGTCGGTCACCGTGGGGAAGACACAGGCGATTGTCTTCACCAAAACTCTTGGTTACCCATCACCACTCAAACTACAAGGGCAAGACATCCCGTGGACCAACACGGTCAAGTACTTGGGTATCACTCTCGATCGCCTCTTGAAGATGACTCCCCAAGTCACTCTCGCCACTTTCCAGGCCTAGGTTGCTCGTCAACAACTTCGCCCGAATCTCTCTTCTCATCTCCCTCTTAAAAATAAGCTTACGGTGTACAAACAGTACATCTGCTCCCCTTCATGGTTCGCCCTCACTAGCGAGACCAACCGCTTCTGACTCCGTGTGGTACAATCCACCTCACTCCGCATAGCCACCTCCGCGCCTCGCTATGTGAGGAACGCAACTATCGCCCGCGACCTGAAAATGGAAAATGTGGACGATTTCATTAAGCATTTATCCACCAATCTATTCCGTCGGGCTGAATCATCAGCCTGGTCCTACATCCGGGACCTGGCGCCATGTTACGCCCGTTCCCCGGACAAACATCGTCTCCCTCGGGACCTTATTAGCTCACCGCCGTAACTTCGTTTACGACGTGCTGATGCAACCGCGTCTCCTTCTCTCTAACCCTTCCTACTTCACCCTTCAACTCCAACTCCATCCCAGCTCTTCTCTCCCAAATAAGACGCCAGGCACGCCTCCCAGCTTGCCCTCAGAGGGACTCACACTTTCTCTTTAAATATGGAACTCCCGGACTTGCGTCCTCCTTGCACCCCTCGGCATCTGCGCGCACTTATCCAAGTGCGGGCATCATGCTTAGGGAGCGGATGTACGCAGATCCCGGGACCTGCACTGATAACACTTATTTTGACCTCCACCAGATCGTCCGCGGCCCCCCGTATTGTCACCGCAATTGTCGCTGGTCGTCCGGAGCTGGACCTACCCCGAGGCTACCGGGGGTCTCATCCGGCTCGGACTGACCGCCACGGCGGTGTGAAGCACGAGGGTGTCCGCGGACACATCAAACCCCAAGGACCGATGGCTCGTAAACCACCGAGTAAGAAACCACAGACAGGGGGCTCACTCGCCCCGATACTATATCCACGCGCCCCATACGGTGTGTTGTGAAGACCTGAAGTCGCAGGATGGGAGCGGTCTTTGATGAATCTCTATCTTTACTGAAAGCTGTCCGGTCTTGCTACCGGACTGTGGTGAAAAATCGAAAGACGCTTTATTAAATAGGATTGTAGAAAAATAAAAAAAGTGAAGGTCCGTGATTGCCGCTATATTATGAGTTTAAAGCAAATCGCTCAATCGGGCTAGCTTACGTATCGTATTTTTTGAATCGTTGTATATCTGAAAGTATTTTTCCTTGGTTATGGCTTCACGGATATATACGGATAATTCCTAAAGGCGGTGACAAGTCACCAGATGACCCGAAGTCATATCGACCAATCACCTTACTGCCCTCACTAGGCAAACTCTTAGAACATTCAACCATAAGCAATTCGGCTCCACTCGCGGTAAATCAACTGTCGATGTAGCCATTGCGGTGAGAAAAGTTATTAATACATCCGTTTTTAAATACGTGCTAGGCGTTTTCCTGGATATCTCAGGAGCAACGCCTGGTGGCCAATGATACTTCTTAAATTAAAGACTCGTGGGTGCTATAGGAATATCTACCTAATTAAACAGTCATACTTTTCACAAGCTCGACTAAACTGAAACTTGGTCACCATGCCGTGTCGAAGCCACTGACGATGTGCTGCCCCCAGGGTTCGGTGCTAAGTCCATATCTATGGAATTTAGGCTTTGACGATTTCCTCGAATTACCTCTGCCGAAACATTGTCAATTGATCGGCTATGCCGACGACGGTTTTCTACTCGTAGAATCAAACACTAGAGACGGTTTAGAGAAATTAGCAGTTTGTCTCAATAATATATTCGAATGGGGCACACGAAATCGGCTTACATTTGCCCCATAAAAAACGTATCACCTTTTATTAAAAGGAAATTTACAATCGTTGCCGCATATAAAATTCAATAATATGACTGTCAAAAAGAAAGATTCAGTTTGCTATCTTGGTCTACTCTTAGAAATTTTTTTTTCATTCGTCGAGCATATTAAAACTGTAGGTGACAAAGCGAAACGAAATTTCTATGCGCTACACTAGAATATCAATCTCTACCTCTATACTAGAATATCAATCTATACCTCTGCCTTCGTTTTAATACACTAAAAACATATAGTTTCTATATATATATATATATATATATATATGGCCACATATTTGGGATGTATTTGTTACGCTCCACCAGTTTGGGCTGATAGGGCTACAGGCTAAATTATTACAAAGTCAACGATTGGCCTTAATATTCTTGCGTAAAGCTCGGACGGTCAGTACCGAGGCCTTGCCAGTACTCTACTGTAAGTTTCTTACTGAAAATTATCTCAAAAGCGTTTTAACTATAATTATAAAAACTAACTAACAACGTTTATAACTTTGTTCTAGAAATTTAAACATCAACGAAAGCAATAGTTTTATTAAAACAATAGTCAAAGATAGTAATTTTATTTATTTATTTTATTTTTATTTTCATAGCTGTGTGGTAGCGGCTACGAACGTGCTCGTGGAAGTCGTGAAAGACGACTAAGAGCTTTATAACGACCTGGGCCAACTTCCTCTGATGCCGTTTGGTCAACAATTACATTCCCAAGGAGGGTTGACGTCAGGCAGGCGGCCGAACATAAAATTTTTACATTTGCAAATAACTTTTAGAATATGTACTATGAAAGAAGAGTACATATTGTATCGACCCCAAGCAATTGGGATAAGAGTAGGAGAATGATGAGTCAAAGATAGTAATTTTATTATACAAATAATAATTGGAAAGCACTAAATATAGTAAATATACAAATTTTGCATATTCGTTAAAGACGAATGTTACAAACGGAATAAATACCTACATAATAGGTACTACTTTACTATGAGTTACTATTCGAATTTATGTTTTCATCGTAATATTCTTTCAATTTTTAAACTACTAATTCAGTACTATTCCTTTCTCTGTTTCTCTATGCCATGTTATTTGCACTAGAAAGTATTTTAAAGAAAATAACATTAGTAATACAGTGCGTGCTAAGACTGTAACGCTATAATACAGAGTGACGATTAGATCGCCATAATCTGCCATCTATTACCTACAGTGGATAATGGAATAAGCAGTGTACTATTTAGAATAAAAAACAAACAATCTATCCGTATAGTACACCGATGTGATTTCGAAGTGTACACGTTAAACACTTTATTGTAAACGTGTACTCATAAATAATTTTAATATCTGTGGCGTTAAAGCTACATAGCATTTTGTTATAAATGTGCCTACGGAAATAATTTTGTACTCTGTGTGGTCACGCCCACAGACAGCACTATGTTATAAATGTGTGTTTACAAATAATTTTATAGCCTACGGTGGCAAGTTTACAGAAAGCACTTTTTTATAAATGTGCATTGATGTGCATATACAAATAGTTTTACAGTCTGTGGTGTTAAGCCCACAGTACTCAGTAGGCCGTAATAGCACTTGGTGATAAATGTGTATTTATAAATAATTTTACAAACAGTAGACTCAATAATATTTTAATTGATAATATCTAATGAAGAATGTTTATAAAGTTTTCATGTTATTTGTGATAATGTATATAATTGTGGATTAGACCTATTGGGGAGACCACGTTAAATAAAATGCGCCACATACTCTACCTCCAGGGTGGTGTGGAAAAGAGTACAATTTGCAAGAACAGCTTGACTTTAGTTAGAGTAGGCATTGACGCGTTTAATATCGTTCTAGCTTGGATTGAAAAAGACGTTTATCGAGCAAATCGTATATTTTTATTTGGCCCCGCACATCGCGATGGTTCGAATATTCTTAAATTCAAATTTGCCAAAATACCGTTAGGAATATCCGATTCCTAAATTTGAGGGTTCCCTATTTTCCTATACTTCGGATGTCACATTCTGTCTGATGATAAATCAGCACTTGGTTTCATGCCTTTAAATTGTTGGTATTATCTGTATATTAGACTATACCAGTTCGAGTTTCTGCTGTTATCGAAATATTAAGTTACAGGACGACTTGGCTCTCTGTGTGGTGATGGATTGAGAATACAATGTATAGCCTACCCCTAACTTACATTGTAGGAGTCGTTAGAACCGGTTGAAGGATCACAGATAGAATGGTCTGCAACACACTTCCAGCATACTTATATCGTCATCTGTTATCGCCAACTCAGTGTTTCGGAACAATTGACGTCGATGGGATGATATTTAGGCAGACAAACTTGCTTTATTTGACGGTGATCGACACGAGATCTAAGTTTTGAGCTACGTTATGTCTATGGATGAGTACGATCTCAGGTGTCCAATGTATTGTCTGATACTGCGGCATGAAGCAACGAATGTATTATCCGATGTATTCGATGTCGCGCTTATTCGCTCAAGATTCAAGATGAAAAGCTTCCTCACCTACGACCTTCGCAATGTGTGAGGCCTCAACTATTGCGAATGTTTTTTATACACTCATGGATAAATTTAGAGAAACGCACAAGCCTCGAGAATCAAAAATTAAAATATCACTTTGGCACTTCAAATGCCAATAATCCTCTTGGACGTGCTAGTAATCAACTTTTCAATAATCTGATAAAGGACGAACGATCGCGATCCAGTTCTATTATAATGTATTATTAAGCTCGCAGAAAATCTTATTCGACTCTTTTGAACGGAGCAAAATCACCACGTATCCTAATGCAACGTGTCTCCACGTTTTAATTTCTCTTGGAAGTTGTAAGAACAACTGAAGGATTATATGGAGAATCGTCATCTTGGTAAATGTTTAGCACCAGCTGCGAACGCCAATTGACTTGTGTGATAAATCAAATCAAATCATTATTATGCATAAGCCCTAAAAGAGCACTTACATATTGTCAATATTACATATTTTTTTAAATTAATCTACCACCGGATCGAAAAGCCGCCACAAACTGATAAGATCCGGCAAGAAACTCGGCGGGCTCGTCATTTTTTTTAATTACATGTTGTCTTAATATTATTGGATACATGTTTAGTCCCTATTCGCTCCAGTGAGATGCCCTTCGAGTAAAGATTTATTTTTTAAAAGTTAAATACAAGATTAACAAAAAAAGAACAGAAATGGTGGGATAGATGCCATAAGCGGCGGCCGGTCACGAGTTAACTACTAAAGCAGGCATGACATGGCAATTAAGTACAGCATTATTTTCCCTCGGGGAGCTCTATGTCTAACAATGGGCGTCGATGGACGGCAGTCACATGAATGGATGAAAAACAATTTATTCAAAAATTTCATTAAAGTATAGTGTTGTATAGCCCGATACAAATAACTCATCTTCTCTCTCTCCATATCACGACCGAATAAGAATACAATTTAAAATGTACCAATTATTACTTTTCTGTGGGTGTAATATGTAGCATCGAATACATTATATAAGCAAACAAATAACAATACTACAAAAGGATGAAAACTCGAAGTGAAAGCCTATGTCAACTCATCTGGCCAGTGTGGTGTCTTGACTTGTTTTCCTCATCCTTCAGTGGTAAGCTGTGTACTTGTATAGAAAAAAAGAGGACGAATACTACATTTGAAACTCCACACATACACATACATACTTTGCATATGATGCTGCAATGAGTGTGCCTCTCTCCTATAAGCTTTAATGCAGCTTCAGCATCTGACTTTATGTTAAATTTGGACTAACTAAGTTTCAACATTCCAAGTTTCGTGAATGTGTGCCAATTAACTCGAGCTACTTATTGTTAGGCATGTGGTATGAAATTAGTCTACCGGTAAGTGTGGACTTATACCGGCTGATTTCAGGATCTTCTTGCAATTTTGGTGCATACATTTATCTTTCAAACTTCACAAAGCTCTGTCATTTTTCTCTAGAAAAGTCATCGTTTCCAACATATTTTAAAGCTATACCTTAAGTTCTAACTTAAGGTCTAGCTTTAAAATATGTTGGAAACGATGACTTTTTTACATCTATTCATAACATTTCATCTAAAAATGATAATAGAAACATTCCAATACTTTATTGTGTTTTTAATAAGATTTACTAATTTTCGAGGTACCTAAATAAGTTGCTCTTAATTTATCCATGAGTGCATTATCGGTGCCTAAATCGCGTTAATAACTATTGCTGCTATCAGCAGATTGAAATTTGAGATACCTATACATATATGGTACAATTTGTGATAAAATTACAACTTTATTTTAACCATTTTGAACCAATATCTCACTGGTCGATATAGACAGCTATCAACGCGTTTTAGGAACACTTGTTATTATTGAGACGTGTCAAGACTAATATCTAAGCTGTGCCAAAGTTATTTCACTATACTTAAACCACATTTATTGATGCAGGTTTTATATGAAAATAATTTATTTCACAATTTATCAGATGTTTTACACATGATTTATATTTCCCATAGATGTGAGTTCTAAGGTAGATTAAGGTAGGTAGGTTCTGGGTTCTAATTTAGGTTAAAGTAGGTTCAATTCAATTTTAATAGATACTGGTGTTGATGGTATATGGTAATATGCATTCAGTGTTGCTGGTTCGATCCTTCATACATTTTATTGTTCTCATGGTGACTTAAAGGATACAAAATCAACGTTGATATTGGCAGTGATGGTATATGCTAATATATAAATGCAAATGTGCATTCAGTGTGGCTGGTTCGATCCCTCACACATTTTATTGTTCTCATGGTGACTTAAAAGATACAAAATCAACGTTGATATTGGCAGTGATGGTATATGGTAATACATAAATGCAAATGTGCATTCAGTGTGGCTGGTTCGATCCCTCCCACATTTTATTGTTCTCATGGTGACTTAAAGGATACAAAATCAACGTTGATATTGGCAGTGATGGTATATGGTAATACATAAATACAAATGTGCATTCAGTGTGGCTGGTTCGATCCCTCACACATTTTATTGTTCTCATGGTGACTTAAAGGATACAAAATCAACGTTGATATTGGCAGTGATGGTATATGGTAATACATAAATGCAAATGTGCATTCAGTGTGGCTGGTTCGATCCCTCACACATTTTATTGTTCTCATGGTGACTTAAAGGATACAAAATCAACGTTGATATTGGCAGTGATGGTATATGGTAATACATAAATGCAAATGTGCATTCAGTGTGGCTGGTTCGATCCCTCACCCATTTTATTGTTCTCATGGTGACTTAAAGGATACAAAATCAACGTTGATATTGGCAGTGATGATATATGGTAATACATAAATACAAATGTGCATTCAGTGTGGCTGGTTCGATCCCTCACACATTTTATTGTTCTCATGGTGACTTAAAGGATCCAAAATCAACGTTGATATTGGCAGTGATGGTATATGGTAAAACATAAATGCAAATGTGCATTCAGGGTGGCTGGTTCGATCCCTCACACATTTTATTGTTCTCATGGTGACTTAAAGGATACAAAATCAACGTTGATATTGGCAGTGATGGTACGTTATTTTATTGCTATATCCCATAACTTTTATATTTAATCAGTTTTTAAGCGATCCTATATCAAATTCTCCAAAAAAATGTGTGTACATATATAGAAGCCTGTGAGACTATACGTCCACAGTAGTGTTAAGAAAAAATTACGTCCATAATTAAAGGTTAAGACTAAACCGCGTTAATATTTGCTGCAGATATTACATTTAAAACCTTTTTTCCATAGTGCACAGATAGTCCAAGCAGTGATTAGTAACATTAGGTGAATATCGACGCGATTTCGTCAAAAAATAATTTCTTTTTAAAATGTATTTTCTCGAATTGCTCGATATTCTTATCATGTTTCTATCGAATTTTTAATCATAGAAGTTTCATAGTTAGATGGGGGTTGGCTTTGCTCGCGTCCGTAGGTTCTATACCTTCCACGACCTACACGTGACCCCCGGGTGGTGCCAAACGAGCAAAATTTATTAGATCGTATCAATACCTATTCATCCTATGCGCGGTTCGTAGCATGCTCTATAAGTTCTCACAGATGGTTTGAGATTTTTCACAGCAGGTTCATAAATACTAACACAGGCCATGAGCTTCAGCTGTCTCGTTATCGTCATTCCGATGCAAACAGCTATGCCATCATTTAGATCTTTATCCAAATGTTGTCGAATTTCGTTTCCTAACTTCAAGAATTTCCTCTAGTCCACTGAAAACTACGCGTGTACTTAATTTGGTGATGTTTAAAATATGTCGATTATCGATTTTAATTATCCGAAATTCAGTTAACAATATAATAAAAATAAATAACAAAGCAATTATAAAATTGCAATATAATGAAGTGGGTTTGATTAAAACTTAACATAATTCCATAGTCTAATGCGTCAAAGAACTTTATTAGCACTTTGTTGTAAATGTGAAAAAATAAATATTTTTATTGACGGTGACGTCAAAGAACTCTATTAGCACTTTTTGGTAAATATGTAACTACAAATAATTTTAAAGACTGTGACATTAAGAAGCGTGCAACATTTTGGTTTAAAATATACAATTACAATTCACTACAAAGCCTTATTGATATTATTATGCTGACATGTATATAATGTAATTTATTCTAATAAAATATGTTCGTGGATTAGACCTATTGGGGAGACCACGTTAAATAAAATGCGCCACATACTCTACCTCCAGGGTGGTGTGGAAAAGAGTACAAGTTTTTTTCTAAGATCGTGGTTGGATAAGGATATTTAGCAAGTAAGTCATTTTTCTATATTTGGAACATTTGTACGTTGTTTTAGAACTAGTAAGAATTTCTACATATGTATTTAGTATAAATATATTTTACTATAGATAATTACATAAAACAGGTTAGAATTTTCATTTCAAACTAGACTTAATGGCGACCCTGCTATTGTTGCACGTGTTTCGCACTTTATTGTAAAATGTATTAAGATTTCTACAATTATAAATTATTAAAACGTCTGAGTTCCTTAATTTTGGATGTACAGGTAGCGAAGCAGTAAAAGTAAGGGTTCGATCCCCAAGTAGGATAGTTCCTTATGCCATTCAGAATAATATTCTAGAAATATGGACACGAATAACAGTCACCCTCTGAACAGTGTTCAAGACCTAAATGAAAAAATATATATTAAGCACTGCAAGAGATATCGTCAGATTATGTCAGAAGTAACGGCGAAAAGTTCGAGTTGTTCAGCTGTTATTCAGACTGTTGATATTACCCTCAATTACAGTAATATAATATTATTTTAGTAAATACTTTAGTACTATAAAATTTATAATTATTGCTATTCTTTATACTTATATTTTTATTTCGTAACATACTTTGTTTATTAATTAATAATTTAGAATTAATATAGTGATTCATTTCTTTCATTAAACATATTTTTGTTTCACATTTATGAAAATATGAACTTGTTAAAATGGAATTAAATTGTAACTAGTTGTTGCGCGTTTAAAGAATGTAATATTAACTCATATGTATACTAATCTGCTATAGATTATCATAATAGAAGATAAAGAATACAATTCATAACATTCTAAATAATGTGAAAAGGATATGACATGCAGATAATATTATATGCAAGAAACGGAAAACTTGGAAAACGTTCTATAATAATACGTCTGACCAGCGTGAGCAATAGAGCAACTTCCCTCCTATTGTGAAAGAACCCAACAGTGGATCATATGAAATAACAACTGTTAGCGTTATTATAATGATATATGTACAAGATATTGCAATCTCTGGGTAATCTCATGTATCTTCCATCAAATAGCTATATGATAGTCTCTGTCGAAAAGAAATTTATAAATCCAAATATGATGTAAGTTTATTAAAATATAAATAAGCGACTTATTAAAGAGCCATCAGCACAGAAGCGAAACATTACGATTGAACGTTGCAATGCTATCGACAAAGAAAAAAAATTCAAAACACATTGCCCAGTGGCAGCGGATTAAATGAATAAGTTTTTCATTTTTTTATATTATAATTAAATAATTATTTTTTAAGGTCTATATTATTATATCGATTTATTAAAATAGTGAGCCTTGTCAGCTTATATAGAAAAGTACGGATAAATTAAGTTTAGTTTATATTGTTTCAGAATAATTGACAATATGTAAGTGTCCTTATGATAAATAAATGATTTGATATAATTTGTTAATGGTAGAAAAGGTAAATGTAATGAAATGTTTAAATGATTGTATATTTATTGAATGTATAAAGTAAAAGACATCAGTTATTATTATTTCGATAAATTTCTGTAGGTTATTATTAGTAGCTATTTTATCAGTGTTTTTTACGCATAGATTTACTTGAAAAAGCAATAGTTTTATTTTGATATGATATGCGGGCACGATGCACTGTGTAGGTATGCACTGCCTTATTCTGTTGTTGTACTATATGTAAGCGTATGTGTATTAGCATTAATATTAGATGAGTTAAGAATCTTTATCTAATACAGCAAAACTCTACGTTACAGCTTCGCATTGTATGATGGTGCGAATATGTAGTTTTTTACATATTAATGAATGACGAAATATTATTCATCACACGCTAAATAACGTCAAAAGGGAGCACATGCAGATAATATTATGACAGCAAGAAAATGAAAACTTTAAATAAAATCCTATACTGGCACGTCTAACCAGCGTGGGCATTAGGGTAACTTACCTTCTATTGTGAAAGAGCCCAGCAGTGGATCATATAAAATGACAATTTTAGTAAATACTATGTTTGATATATGTAAAGATATTGCAACCTCTAAGTATTCCCATGTCTCTTTCACTTGTAATAACAATATCCACGGTGATAGTTAAAAAGGATCTATAAATCCAAATATGAAGTAATTTCATTAAAATATAAATAAGCGACTCATTGAAGAGCCATCAGCACAGAAGCCAAGCATTACAATTCAACGTTGCAATGCTGTCAGCATTTTGGACACGTTGCCCAGTGGCAGCGGATTATTTGATTAAGTTTTTGAATAGGTTTTTCATTCCTTTTATATTATAATTATATAATTATTGTCTATGTCTGTATTATTATAATTTATTAAATATTATATTTTACGTGTCTAACAACATATTAAAAGAAAATAACGAGCTCTGTCAGCTTATATAGAAAAGTATGAATAAATTTAGTTTATAATGTTGTAGTATAATTGACAATATATATTGTCCATATGAGATCTATGCATAATAAATGATTTGATTTGTTCGTAGTAGAAAAGGTAAATGTAAATAATTGTTTTAAAGGTTCTATATTTATTGAATGTATAAATTTAGACATTAATTATTATTGTTTCGATATATTTCTGTATATTATTATTAGTTTTAGTAGCTCTCTTATTATTGTTATTTTTACACATTGATGAATGTAGAAATATAAGAAATATAATTCATCACACCCTATATAATGTTAAAAGGTTTGATAAATATGCAGATAATATATATGCATGAAAACGTCTGACCGCCGTGGACAATTGTGCAACATCCCTCCTGTTGATCAACAGTGGATCATATTAAATAACAACTGTTAGCGTTAATATGTATGATATATGTACATATATTAATAAGGGGTATGATATATAATGCTGATATTTTACAGCGGGTGGGTCTATGTGTACCTGATAGGTATGTGTGGCGAAGACGACGACCACGCCTGCTAGCAGTGCCTCGCGCCCGTACAAACCTACTGCTTGAGGCGCCACTGTCGCGTGCACTTCGAACTATAAATAGTGTTTCTGAAGAAATAGACATATTTTGTTGTTCTCTGAATGAATTTATAAAAACCGCTTTACATATCATATGTTACACAAATAGTTAAAGTTTATTTGATACAAGATTTATAAAATGTTATATGTTATAATTATAACTTATTTTTTGTTACCACGCTATTGCATTAGGCAAATCCTGTAATGATAGTTGTGTGTATGATAAATAAATAAATAAATATTGTAACCTCTGAGTTATCCCATATTTCTTCCATCATTCCACCATCATTCATTCCATCATCATTCATTCCATCGACGTTGCAATGCTGTCAGCATTTAAAACACGTTGCCCAATGGCCGCAGATTAGTTGAATAAGTTTTTGAGTAGGTTTTTCGTTTAATTTTATATTATAATTAAATAATTATTTTTTTAGGTGTATATTATTATATCGGTTTACTAAAATATTCTAGTTTACGTGTACCTAACGATATATTCAAAGAAAATAGTGAATCTTGTCTGCTTATATAGAAAAGTATGAATTAATTAAGTTTAATTTATATGAAAGAGAGTATTGGTGTAAAGATGCGAAAGGGAATGCTCCGATGGTTCGGACATGTGGAAAGAATGCCGAACGAACGTCTGGTTAAGAAGATATACAATGCGAAAGTGGAAGGATGTAGGTACCGAGGGAGACCGAGACTAACCTACCTAGACCAGATCGGTCATGTACTGAAGGAAGGTGGAGTCAAGAGTCTCCGAAACCGGCGAGCGTGTATGAAGAGAAATATGAATGTTGAGGAAGCGAGTGAAGTATGCAGAGATAGAGTTCTCTGGCACTCTGTTCTCTCTGCCTACCCTGCAAGGGATATGGCGTGATGATATGTATGTATGTATGTATGTTAATTTATATAGTTGTAGTATAATTGACAATAGGTATGCAAGTGTCCTTATGGGGCCTATGTATAATAAATGATTTTGTAATGGTAGAAAAGGTAAATGTAATGAATTGTTTCAATGATTGTATAAATGTAATGTAATGTTTAAATGTTTTATTGAATATATAAATTTAAAGACACCAGTTATAGTTATTTTGATAAATTTCTGTAGGTTATTATTAGTAATTATTAGTAGCTATTTTATTAGTATTATTTTTTAACATAAATTTATTTGAAAAAACACAGCATTATTTTGATATGATATGTGGGGAACGATGCACTTTGGATGCACTTCCTTCTTCTACTGTTGTACTATATGTAAACATATATGTATTAAGTTTAATATTAGATGAGTGAAGAAAGAAGTCAAGTAATCCATTATTTAACACAACAAAACTCTACGTTACATCTTGCACATTATGATGGTACTAAATTGCGAGTTTATGCGATCCATCCAAATCACATTAAATATTTCGGTGGGTTGTTAATACTGAAATCACGACGAATCCGACTTCAAAAAAGACGTGGTTCTGAATTCAATTTTATTCTTTTTAGGTGATACTTCAGAACATTTTCCAGGTGTACCGATATTGATGATTGTTTTCTCATTTAAAAGCTGGTACTACTAATGTGGTCCTATTTAAATGTTAACTTAAACAGTATGTACACTAAGTAGTGATAATGACAGTTGTAAGATCGTGTGTCCTGATAGACAGGTTAAACGTTGATTTATAATTGGAAGTTTGTAAAACCAACTTTTATAAATATATTTTCGACTTGTTTAATATTTCAAATTATTTGTTTTCGAATTTCGATTCATAGTTTCATGGTTAGATGGGGGTTGGCTTTGCTCGCGTCCGTAGGTTTTATACCTTCCACGACCTACACGTGACTCCCGGGTGGTGCCAAACGAGCAAAACTTTATTCGGTTATATTAATTCTTATTAGTTGATACGCGCTACTTATAACTATTTTCGAAGCACCCTACCCGACTAGAAATTTTTTCGTCTTCCTTAGCAGGACCGGACTGGGCATGCCCGATCTGGACCAGATAAGGTATGTAACGCAGAAGATATATCTGGACCCGATCAGGAAAACCTTATCGGGTCCAGATCAGGCATTCCTGATCGGGTCCAGATCAGGCGTTCCTGATCGGGTCCGCATGAAATTTTACTGATCGGAACCAAATCAATCATCTGCGTTATATATCTTGCCTGATCCAAAACCAGTATGCCCAGTCCGGTCCTTTTAAAAACATGAATATCTTAAAGAACATGTTTAATAGGTAAAAATATAAATTAATATATGACGTAGACACCGAATGCAGTGCTATATTCTTATCATAGAGAGTCCCAGTGAGCCGTTCCGATTATGGCGCAACCACCAGATACTAACGACTGCAACTGTCGCCTGAATTTCTCATTCATGACCTGATCAATCTGTTTTAATCTGATTCGATAACAACTAATTTAATATTAGGCCATGTCATTACGCTTCGGAGAATCTTAACACCGCGATTCAAACAATGACGTCATTTTACTAACGCCATCTATTTATTATGACCTAAAACATTAAATGTTAGAATGGTTGTTACAATATAATATTTCTATCTATCTATGTTTTCAAATGTTAGGTACATTTACATATATATATATATATATTATTTTTGTTTTTTACTTTAAATATAAATTATTTTTATATTACATATTAATTAAAGATTATTATTATTATTAAATACATATGATTAATTAAAGATTTCAGATTAACCTCCTCTGATGCAAACACAATTCCGCCGTGGCATAAATATGACAATCATGTCACTTTTTTGAATTTTGATTGATATTTTTTTTGTGTTATGAAAACTGTTTCTGGTTCTGAATGTTCTGATATACTACAAGCCTTACTATATACTTGATGATATTTCACATCAGGCTATCCTTATTTGGTCCTGATCTGATCCTGATCCGGTATGCCTTACCATACTTGATGTTATTTCACATCAGGCTATCCTGATCAGGACCAAACCTGGTCCTGATAGGGTTTGCCGGATCCGGCATGCCTGATTCTGTCCTGATCGGGTCCTGATTCGGTATGCCTTACCATACTTGATGATATTACACATCAGGCTATCCTTACTTGGTCCTGACCTGGTCCTGATCCGGTATGCCTTACCATACTTAATGATATTTCACATTAGGCTATCCTTATTTGGTCCTGATCTGGTCCTGATCCGGTATGCCTTACCATACTTAATGATATTTCACATCAGGCTATCCTTATTTGGTCCTGATCTGGTCCTGATCCGGTATGCCTTACCATACTTGATATTATTTCACATCAGGCTATCCTGATCAGGACCAGACCTGGTCCTGATCGGGTTTGCCGGATCCGGCATGCCTCATTCTATCCTGATCGGGTCCAGATACATGATCTGGTTGAACCATACTTTTTTTCTAGTCGGGTACAGCTGGGTTTAGTTTTAACGCAGCACAATAATTTCGCTGTACAATATATTCATAGTCACCGATAGAGGTAATAAACACGAAGTGACAGCTTCACTCTCACTTCTTTATACAAGTCTCATCATATTTCTTCTCTTCATTTAAAGAATTCTCTCTAATCGATTACATACAATCAATCAACAATGATCACACTTAAATTTTTCTTCAATTGACATACAAGAAAATTGGTTAGTGGATGGATGGATTTATTAATTATTACTTTCCAATATATTATAATGTTATTAGGCATTGCAATACGGAAAAAATGGAATCGGTAATCGGATCCGGCATCATTAAAAGTTTACCGGATCCGTTGCTAGCAATTTTCGCCAAAATAAAAGAGCATGAGTAGACACTTTAACAAACAAGGAAAAAAATTTCTCTTTGAGTTATGACGAATGAACTGCCCAAAAAAATCATCAATTTTTGCACCTAAATTTACCTACACCACAAAGAAAAACACTTTAATCTGGGCTTGATGGTGGATGATACATGGTTCATGTATTACGTAACATACTATCAGTCTAATAAAACACCGCTTAAAAAGATTCGGTCTTGATATTCTAAGCATGAGTATTCACGGCGCAAGTGTCATAGTCAAAGTAGGCTCATGTATTGCTGTGCTCATGTATTGTGTGGTTGATGTTTTATATAAAAAGAATGAAGAGGTGGCAGGGCTACCTAGCATCAACGCCAACAACATACATATATAATGAATCAGATACAGATGACAAAGACACACCGAATGATGATGAACAAGGAGTTACAGTTACAATAACGGATCGTCGTCATCTTTCTTAGAATGAAGGAAGGAATTACTCCTAGATACAATGATATTCTTCAAAATTGCGAAAAGTGGTAAAGCTGTTCAATAGATCGCCTACTAATAGCGATAAGCAAAATTATGTCAAAGAATATACAGGTAAATAATTAAGCCTTATTTGGGATTCCGCACACGTTGGAATAGTCTTCTGCCTATGATGGAAAGATTTTTAAGCTGCAGGTGTGTATCGATAAAGCTTTAATAGATATAGTATTTGACATTGCATTTAGTGACCTGGAATGGTAGAAAATAATAGAGTTCACTAAATTTGCATCCATTTAAATTGTTTGTAGAGGCCCTATGCAGAAGAGATTCGACCCTGTTAACTGCAGAAACAACATTAAAATTCGTTTTAAAGAAGTTGCTCACTTATGACACAGTGTTAAGTACTGAATTATATAAAGCATTAAGTACAAGAATTAAAGAACGCGTCACTGTTGTAACAAGAATATTAATATACGTAGAGAATACAAAAAAAAAATATCATGAAAATTTAAACGGATTTGATGATACATTTACTATGCTAAAGAAAAAAATCATACGATTCGAAATGAAAAAAAATCTTAGAAAGCTTTATTCAAGATGATACCTCTAAAGAAGACAGAAGAAATAGTAGAAGAGAATTTAGATTCACAATCACTAATTAAAAAATTGATATTATAGGAAGAATTACAATTACAAATCCAGCAAGAAACTATGTATAATATGCAAAAAAACATACTAAAAAAGAGAAAGATTTTGATAGGGTACCAAAAAAAAATACTTCATTTGAAAGTGACAGAGTTCGAGTAGAATACTTGTATGCTATTTATGATTATTCGCTGACAATAAAGCAGACAAGTACTGAAGAGGAAATGGACTTTTCAGCCGCAGGCTAATTTTGCAGCTCTATTAAAAATCGGCTGATGACACAATTAACACTATTTATTTTCTATGATCCTTTTTTCAAAATCAAAATTGATTTTCTTATAATATATAATACTAAGACAATTACCTATTAATTAAAATTCTACTTAAAATAATTATTTTTCGTAAGTCGATTGAACTAAAAAATTGTAATTGAGGCAGTAGCCTCCGCCGCTCTGGTTCTAGTAAGAACCAGAGCGGCTTAACTATAAGAACCATGTTTTACAATATGGAAGGAATTAAAAATAAATTAAATTCAATTTAATCAATTTGAACAGAAGCCGAAAATGTACTTGTACTGCCATCTATTGTTAAGAGTTCGTAAACATTTTTAGATTACGAAATTGAAATTAGTTTAAAAGTTTCAAAATTGAAGTTAGGCCTCTCTGGTTCTAGCAACCTCAATTATAAAACAAACTCATTATTGTGATAATTGTGCCTTTCATTAGAGAGATTCCTCAAATCATGATGGTGTCTGTCATAAATATAAGACTTGTTTGTTAGCAATAGTTAACATTCTCAAATACTTGAATAACATTATTGTGTACTTATCTCAGTAAATTACGTAAGGTTCTAACTGTGAAAATGAAATCTAGGAACTCAGCTACTTACTCATTACACTACCAGATTTTATTGGAAATAAAGTTGATTTTGTATACACCTACTTATGTTTTATTTTTAATAAACTATCTATATTAAGTACAATGACACTTGATTAACTTGCTAACAGTTAATTTAGAATCAATAAGGAAAAATCATCCTGTTTTGATCGATCCGGCCGGATGGGATTCCGATCGGATCCGGCCGGACTCCAATCGGATTTCAATCACTAACTATAATTCGTGTTTCGTTGGAAATTTGAAATGACAAATAATTTTATAGACTGAGACATCATAGAACATCACTTTGGTTTAAAATATTCAATAACGAAGTGATATAAAGCTTTATATAGTTCATATGGACAACTATGTTTATTTATTATATACCTATACTAAAAACATCTATAATGTTTTTAGTTTTTATAATTTGTTGATATTAACCATCGCTGATCCGTGTAGTGACTGAGTAAGAATATACTTCACCATCCTCTATCTTACCCGTGGGTCGTAAGAGACAACTACGGGATATAAAACGCATATAACATCTAAGCAAGAGAAGGAAAACTCGAAACAAAACCCTATGCCAACACGTCTAACCAGCAGTATAGTAAGTTAATTTCCCTCCCATTACGTAGGAGCTGGGGGGGCACACTTAAAACATTACTTATTTTTACTGACCGTCGCGCCGCCTACAGATTGGTTGTACAAACTTAACTGCTGCCATTTTGTCTTGCCTGTCAAACGTTTGACAACTGAGAATTGTTATTTTTTGTTCCTAGCGTAGGTACTTATTGTCATCGATCTATTTTCGGTTATTGATATTTTTCTGAAAATTATCTCAAGTTTCAATGTTAGGCTGATATTATTATTGTTTAATTATCAGCTGATATGTTTTTGGAACGAAGTTCCTTATCGCGCGTTGTGAAAGGGAGCTAGACGGAAAAAATTCTTACGAAAAGTTGTCACGACACTTTTTGCTATAGTAAGCTGTGCGGCGTCGCTCGTCGGCTCTCTTATAGAAAGCAAGCCAGATATTTTCATTTCTATTTCGCATTGAACAGTGTGGTATCGCGACGATTTTTTTTATAGATAGAGTAATTCAAGAGGAAGGTTTATATGTATAATATATGCATAATGTACTAGAGAAACACTGATAATTTTAGAGGTTTCTAATGTGATGTCGTAAATAAACACATTATTTTGCGCTTACATTGCAAACGCTGGCTGAACCCTACGAAATAGATCAAAATAAAGTACTACAGTATTATACAGCTTAAAAAGGCCTACAAAAAAGTCCGCGATGGTATATATCTATCTCTTAAGGATAACATACTATATCCATTTTAATACTTTAAAAAATGTTCTATTATAAAACGGTAATTGAAAAGCTATTTACACAAATACTGTATTAATCCTTATCATTTTAAATACATTAGTTGGCTTGAGCATTTCATGAAGATATTTTTTTTCCTTCAGACCATGCAAATTAAATCAATACCTTAAGAGATATAGCAAAATCAAAATAATGCGCAACGAAATTATTTTCGCCCGTGACCGGGCCGCGTGGCCGGCTCGCGTTCGAGCTCGGGGCCGAAAAGTTTTGGTAGTCTAGTGGAATTGTATATCCTATTATTAATATTATAAACGTGAAAGTTTGTAATAACGTATGGATGTGAACATGTTTGTTGCTCTTTCACGTAAAAACTACTGAACTGAATGGATTTTGATGAAATTTATAGTAATATAGCTTGCACATCAGAATAACACATAGGCTATAATTTATAAAGATATTTTGCAAATTGGCTAAAATATAACGATAAAAATCGCTTAAGGCAGAAAAAAATTATATAATTAAAATAGAACTTCGTTCCATCCGGGTGTCCCTTGACACCTCCGGTTTTATTTTTTATATTTCAGGGTAGCTTTCATAGTAAAAGAAAATTCTATGTAATTACACATACACATGTAGATATGTATATATATTACTTCAACTTTAGTTCACCGCCTAAACTCTGGGTGGCAGCACTTTCCATACATGCATATTTTATCATCGAGTTGCCACTCTTTTTCAATTTAATAACTTTACTCTTTGCGTAGGAGGCCCGAGCTCAACAGTGGGACATATATGGGCTGTGATGGTGATGATGAGTCCATCTTTAAAAAACGCACCGCCTTCTCGAACCTGAGAGATTGCCGAATAGAGCAGGTACAATTAGTACGTGCAGTTGGATAATAGTTACAAGTAAATCTTAATTGAACAAAAAATTAGTTTCTCGTACAGCATGATAGTACCTAAGTGGTAATTATTGCTCTTGAGTCCGTAAGAGACCAGTGCTCTTATACTTAATTTTCTGAAAAAGTAAAATATAAGGCTTCGAGTAGTGTTTATATGTCTTGTACCTGCAAAGTTAGTTAGTCTCTCGATTTAGAGGTACTGAGGTGTGAAAAGTAAGGAAAAATAATATTAACTTGAATGCTAATGATTGAATTTTATATGTCTTTCTTAAAATCTATACATATAATAAAAATGTAACGGATCGCTGTCTGTACATGGAAGATATATGAAAAATATTACTGGGACCTTTATCAACACAAATAGAACCCATAACAATAATTTTTAAATTTTTTATCTGTTTGTCTGTGCGTTTGTGCACGCTAATCTCAGAAACGGCTTATCCGATTTAGACGCGGTTTTCAGCAATATATTGTGGTAAGCTTCACTTAACATTTAGGGTTTATTTTGTGTTTATTTGGTGTTAAAACATCGACTAAATAACACCTACACATAATATTTACAAAGTATTCTCTGTGCTCGTTAATAAATGACTGAACTATAATACATGTGTTTCTTTTATTCCTTTTGTTATCAAATGATATAGATCCATGATGGTAATTGACTCTGATAGACTCCAGCATTACCACGGTCACAGCCCGGCCACTCACCACAATAAGAAAAGAGTTCTTCTTAAACCCCATTTAAAGAAAGACATATCGTATTCGATGAATATCGCTGATCATCTTCTATTATTATAGTAAATGTGAGTGATGTTATAACCATCTTACTTCAGAGACGTACTGCTAAAGAACTTAAGCGTCCTTTAAAATAAAAGGAAGATTAATTTATTGTACCAGTCAGATAGAATAATTCTTGTGTGGTGACAGATTAAAGATACAATATGTCACACACTCTATACCTTCCTGTGAAAGTTCAAAACTATGACCAGGTTTATTTCTAAAATGTACAATTACAGTCAAAATAATGTCGTACTTTTATCAGAAGTCGTATCTGCTATCATAGATCTATATCTATCTCTATATCAGAAATAAAGGCGTATGCATTATTAGCCGTAAGTTGGCGCAGTAAAAATACAATTCATCACTCCGTATCTTACTTTTGGGTCTCATAAAAGACATAAAAGGGATGTGATATACACTATATATGATATGCAATACAAGAGAAGAAAGGAACCTTCGAAATGAAACCCTGTACCAACCTATCAGACCATCGTGGTATAGTCACCCACTTTGCCTTCCATTGTGGTGGAGGTCCCAACCCTGTACTGGGATCTATATGGTCTAATATATCAGATAATATCGCAAACAACTACGAATATTTGCGTCAAAATATTCGTAATGTTATTGAGACCAATTTGTATAGAATTTCAAACAGCGCCTCTACCGTGCGTAACTGACACTAATTTCGGTAGCACGAATAATTTCGCTATACTTATCTTGCTTCTTAAAATTACGAGATTAGATTTAAAACAAAAGTAGATATAATTTGTAATATGCGCTCCAACAGTTTTGAAAAACTATAAACACAAAAATGTATTTTGCTGTGTGGTTGCGCCTACGAATATTAATACCCTCCAATGCTTATGAGTGTCGTAAATAACGACTTGAAAAACTAGTATGTTGAAGTGGCAATAGGTAGATCACATCGCTCGTCGAAACTGCAACCGTTGGGAAAGAAAGGTTCTTGAGTGGCCACTATATATCTATTGAACAACGGAGAATAGGTCGACCCTCCCACTAAGTGCATTGACAACATCTCAAAAGTCGCAGTGAGCCACTGGATACTACACTACATACAGCAGCCCAAGTGGGGAGGCTTATGTTCAACAGTATATACATCTACCTGCTGATGGATGGATGGAAGGGCCAAACAAATCTAATGCTGTTTGGACAACTTTTACATTCCCAAGGAGGGTTGCCGCCAGGCAGACTGCCAGTCGTAAAACTATTGTCAAAACTTTTGCAAATTCTACAATGAAACAAAATTACATATTGCGTAGATCCTAAGTAATTGCGATATTAGTAGGAATCAATCATGACATTTTTATGCGAATAGTCATCAGATTATTCACATAAAAATGTCATCTTAATTTCGCAGTTACTATTGCTTATATTTCATTTATACATCAGTTAGCATAGGCCGGCAGGGTTACGGGAAATTAGTTTAATAAGAATCATTGCAGTTAATGGTCTTGAACTGCGTAATTCAAGACCATTCACTTAATCATTACTCAGTTTTCGCTCTAATCAGATAAAAAGAAAGGGTTAGCGACTGTTCTATATGTACGTTCACCGCCATCTAGCGGCTATCAATGCAAAATAATTCAATGGAGTGAAGAGAGTGCGTGTGGAGCCCGCCATTATGAAGAGACAAAATAGCAACTAACTCAATGTGATAAACTAGGATTTCTTAAATTTACTAAAATTATTTTTCACATGTCTTTTATAAGTAATAGATGGCGTTAAAACAAAACCCCTTAAATATGATATTTATCAATTAACGCATACCTACTCGTTCCTTTTGTATACATAAGCACATTGAATTTATAACTATAGTTAATCTACGAAGCGAAAGCTTGAAGGGAAAGTAACGTATGTGGTATGTATATTTTTTGCAATTTTAATTATACAAATATTATATACATTAATGTAAAGTGAATTCTAATGAAATTCTATACATTTAACACGCTTACATTATATAACTTGATTTGTTACATACAAATCAAGTGGATCTTTGAACGTAATATTTACCTCCTTTTAAACATTGGATTAATATGAAATTTTACATTGATAATTTGATATATTTGTTGGACAAATGAAATACTTTAAATAATGTGTGCGATTAGCGATTTTTTTAAATCCGTGGCTTAGATTTTGACGTAACCCGCTAGATGTCGTTATCCGTATTTTCTGCATCCGAACTATATTAGCAAAGTCGATTTATTTTGAGTCATTTCATTGAATTGAAAAATAAATAATACCTAGTTAAAATGTAACTAAAATACATGCTTTTGTAGATAACCTAATTAAAAAGTAGGAAATAATTTTCAATAAATTTAATTACCGCATTTTGAGTAATGTTCAAAGTAATTCTAGTTTTACCAATGAATCACTACAAAAGATTTATAACTATTGACATCAAGTATCAAATGCTTTTTTAAAGTAAAATATATTCTCCTGTTAATCAGTCAATCCTTTATTGAAATTTATTGAAAATTGTTTTCTACTTCAAAAAAAAGAAAAGATTCTCAATTCTTGTGTATTTACCGCGACGCGCAACTTTCTAGGTGAAACGATTTTGATGATTCTATGGTTGGTACTTCCGATGTGGTCCTACTCTAATTTAATCAAGATCTAGCCGTTTTACTGTTATCCTCACTAATGCGCATTTAGTTCACCACGACTTTTTGTTTTTGTAAATTATTAAATTGGTAATCTCATTTCAGGTCACATATGTCCCACTGCTGGGCTCAAGCCCACTAGGCTTCCTCACACTAGAAGAAAATTGAGCTTTTACACCACGCTGGTCAGATGTGCGGACATAGGGTTTTATTTCGAGTTTCCTTCTCTTGCATAGATGTTATATGCATTTTGTATCCCATAGCCGTCTCTTACGATCACCCACGGGTAAGATGGTGGTGAATTGTATTCTTACTCCGTCACCACATGGTTTAGTAAAATATAAAACCGTGTTTTTTTTTAAACTCTGTCGATCAGTTAGTTGGTATCGTATTATAATAATAATACAACATCGACTCTAGCAATATATTCCTTTCATTTAGTGATCATCTATTCGTAAAGGGATAACAGAATTGAATAATATTGCAATATCTGTTTTTTTGCCGCGGGCTATGGTCTGGTCATTCCCAACCAGATCCATCCGGGGCAACAGAAGAGGCGACGCGCGTCCCCATAGACCCGCCCGGCAATGCGCCTCTCTTCGCCGAGCGAGCGGGAAAGACAAACACCCTGTAATATGTATTAATCCTTATTATGCAGGGGGATTTACAGACATAATACGAATACAAATTACAGCCGTATTTAAAACTACAATTTGTGAATCATAAGTATAAATCAAGGTATTGTATTGTGTGGAAACCCGTTGCATTTGATATGCTAGGTCGGTTATCTTAAACCACAACGCCATCTTTACTGTTGATGTCAACGTCTTGGTATTTACACCTGTAGGCAGACATATCTAGGCTGATTATCTTTATTGCACGCCTCATAATCGAAGCGTTGAGGTGATGTCTCGATATATGAAAATCAAGGACTTTTCAAAACTCAAAATGACTGTATTTTTCTCACACTGCACTTATAAGATAATATTATCATACATATGTCAAGAAAAACAGTCGTTTAAATGTATTTAATATTTTTAAAAAGCAATTATTTTGTTTAAAATAAGAAAAAAAAAATATTAAAAAATATATTCGAGCACGTCCGGATGTTTCCATAAGAATCTAGCACTCTCACGACTGTAAAAATTAATGTATCGAAGTTTTTATTTTATTAAAAGTTTCATAATTGCAACGCGCTATTTCCTTTCGAAAAGGGCTTGGTAAGTCTTTGTCATTTAATTGAAATTAATAAAAAACTAAACTGCTAAGTCTTTAGTGTATGTATACCTTATGGACATTGGGTTCGTTTCCATTTTTTTGTTCGTCCATTCGATCAGGCAAAGGGAGCATACAGCCTATACGGTTATTAATTTCAAAAGTATTTTCTTTTCTTTCATTTTCATTTATGGCATTGACTAATAGTAAATGATAAATAATATAAAAATTATGAGGCGTGCACTTTTGGATTTTCTAAATTATTCTCTTCTATGCAGTATGATGATCGATTTTTCTTGCAAGTAACCTTTAGTGATTTTAACTCAATGACTGGTCCATCTATTCATTAGCCAACATCGATAAGACCTTGGAAATGGAGCTGCCAGCAGAAATAATATTAAATCGTCATGCTTTGTAGGCAATTTGATTTTCCCAGTTAGTGCTATGATTTTTCCAGGTAAGGTGGGTCGCTGATATTCCTTTGTATGAACCACCTTTTTTATTTCTCGTCTTTACAAAACTCTTCGTCTTTACAAGTTGGATACAAATTAGAGACAGATTCAGAACAACAATATGCTGATCGCATAAAATATTGTCCTGCATGGAAATCCAACATGCGACACTTGGCACGGTAGGTCGATGTATCTTAACCACTACGCCATCAGTGTCACTATATGCGATAATCGAACATAAGACATGGTGATATATTGAAGTTTTAATCTTTCAAACTGTTTTGTATTTAATTTATAAGGTGGTAGATTAATTTTAAAAAAATGTGTAAAATATGTAAGTGCCCTTAAGGAGCTTAAGCATAAAAATTATTTGATTTGATTTGATTGTTGTTAATACTTATATTAGTTCTGAAGAAACATTTTTATTCGTAATAAAAAATAAATATTGAAGATACATTTTCAATTACACACTTTAAATATTATTTTAATTGACTGCAAGAATGGGGCAACGGTCTAGATAAGGAACATACAAGTATCGTGGATTTGAAATCTACGCAGGGTCTGAACGCCAGGACATAAAGATTAAATCCGGGAATTAAGTGCCGGATATAATAGTTTAAAAAAACAACTATTATATTTTTTTTAACAGGTTCTTAAGCCGGGCACGGCGGTTTTTTATACAGATTTTTTGTACGTTTTTTTATTTATTAAAAAAGAGATTTTAAATGTTAAATTTTTGTTCCTATTATTGCGCAATAAACTCAATAAAGTCTGGCTTTAGATAAATAAATAAAAAAAATTGAAATTGAATTCATCTTAATTCATAATCGCTTCGTGGGCGGGATCGATACAGCTCTCTGAGACCTAATTGTCCTTTTTTGAAAACTAAACGAACGAGAGGCATATAGATAGCTCGTATATGAGTGAAAAGTGCAGGTGATATAGGTGGAGTTAGAATGTTCTAGAATGCCTAGGACGCATGCTCACTATTTAGACTTATGAAATCAATAAGTCCCGGACTTTGATAGATTATATATAGAACAGGGAGACTATAAAATCACTGCGCGGGAAGCGGAGCGTCACTTTTGTCTCCTTTCTTGATAGAAACTGTTGTCTTTTGAGTTGTTGCTCAAGTAATATTCTAACCTAGTTCCTCTATCATTTTGATAAAAAAAAATAATTGAACTTTTTAGGAGTCATTTTTTATAATTAATTATTGTGAGATCTTTTTCGCTTCAGTTTTTTTTTTCGTTTGTTTAATAATAATTTCGTGCAAACTGCGTAGCACGTGGGTGGCAAAAGTACCGATAGTTATTTTTTAAAGGAATCTTGTTACAATGGTGCGTTTCATAACAGTGCCAGCCAATTATCAGTAAGTTCTACACTAATTATTCTGAACGAATTTTCTCAACTGTTATTAATTTTAATAGTGTTTTTTTACATACATACATACATATCATCACGCCATATCACTTGCAGGGTAGGCAGAGAGAACAGAGTGCCAGAGAACTCTATCCTGGCATACGTCACTCGCTTCCTCAACATTCATAATTCTCTTCATACACGCTCGCCGGTTTTGGAGACTCTTGACTCCACCTTCCTTCAGTACATGACCGATCTGGTCTAGGAAGGTTAGTCTCGGTCTCCCCATAGAGTTTTTTTTTAATTTTTATATTGATAAATGTGTCTCTTTTAGGGCTCTAAGAGATGAGTGGCCTGCTCAGCGATATTGGCCAGACCCTGGTGGGACCAGACGCCCTGAAGCAGTTCGTGAAAAATTTAAGCGTAGAGCGGGTCGAGTTAAAGTGCATGACATGGAAGCCAAGAAGGTAAGTGCTATTATATGACAAGTGTTGTGCTGTCGGTGTTCAAATGCTTCATGACTTTTACAGTTATATTATTTATATACTAAAGTCCATCTAACGGTGTTGATCTGTTTGTTATTCTTCATCGTCTTATCTGTCTTCAATTTTCAAGTAACAGTGAAGATATAGACAAAAGAGAGCGAATATTGCTTCTTTTTACTTCTCTTCAAATTTAATTCATGAGATAAAAAATTAATGGTTCTTGTTGTGCTTTTTTTCCAGTGCTTGCGTTTGAAATATTTTTATAATAAGAAAATTTATTCAAAGTTATTTTTATTAAAATACACGTAGTATTTTAATATTTGACAAAGATAAACATAATTTTTATCATGAAGTCAAGTAGTTTTATTAATATCATTATTGACAATTAAAACAATGCTTTTTTTATGGTTAGGGTAATAGTTTTAGATTTGTGCCTCTACACTTTTATTTTGAAATATTGTTAACTTTTTATTGAATTGGAGCCGTGGGGGTGGCGTATTGATAATACACAATATGTCACTATACCTTACTCTCCTATGGGAATTTTGAAAACGAAAGGTTCAATAGGCAGTATCATTCTCTTAGGAAATTTATTATTCCAAACCACCTACCATACATGGCATATGTGATATTCTCTGGGTACTATGACTATCTCTGAGAATATTTTAGGTATGACTAGGAAGCCACCGAAAACTTGAATCGGGCACTAGTGGTGATAAATATGAACTTTATTAAAAAAAAATATAGACACTTTTTTGTAGGAAAACAAACTTTAAGGGATGTGCTATTGATGACATGTTTATTATTTTTAAATTCGTTTAAAACCACAATGGCTTTTCATCGCAAGGAAGGCTTTTTCAGGGCCTCAAAAATCTTGTATATCAGGGTCAAAAAAGACATAACATTTATTCAAGAGAAGGAAATCTAAAAATAATCCATTACCTACTCGTCTGGCTAGCGTTGTTAAAGTTAGATTATACACCGCCTGCATACGCCTCATCATGACGTATGCAAGTGTGGTGTTCACACAAGCGAAACCCTTCAGGTTACACCATTTAGAAGCACTACAGAATAGGTTCATGCGCCGGGCGACGGGAGCACCGTGGTACATGCGCAATGTGGATCTTCACATAGATCTAGGTCTGCCGACCATCAGGCAGTGCATGAAGCTGTGCTCCCGGCGCTACTTCGACTCTGCCGCCACTCACCATATTGGTTAGGGCCCCATAGTGGTTAGGGCGTCTAGTTATACCGCATCAAAAATATCCGCGATCCGACAACCGCGACTAATCCTCGACGAACCCGACGACGCTATATCGCTCCAGACAGAGGCATACACAGCCCGCGCGGACCTGACAAAGAAATATCCATGATTCCGTCCCCGCCGTCGAGGTCGGAAATCGTGCCATGTTCAAATCATAAACGTGGGAGAACGCACTTTGCCAGCGACCCCCCCGAGCCGAGGTCCGTACCCCACAGGGGGTGCCCTCGGGATCGGTCGCTTAACATTTACGGGTTGAGAGCCCTCAGCGCTCACCCACAGTCCGGGTAAAGTTGTCATAGACATCTGAGGCTAGCAACTAAGACACACAAAAAAAAAGCTAGCATTGTGTAGTAGGTCCATTGCCCTTCTATTGTGGAAGTGATTCTACCGGAACAGTGGGACGTATTAAGGTTGAGATGAGATATATATCATTACTCGAGGGTATTCCTTTTGTATTATCAAATATCCCTCAAGATATTTATATCATATATTGACGTTTGACACGGCCTTTTGATTTTCCATTCTAATAACAACAATTGAGTAAATATTTCAAAATTAACATTTTTTTGTCTTTATCAAATTGAAATTTTATATTTTAACTAGTGGACCCGGTAAACTTCGTACCGCCTAACAGTCAATGTACAAAAAATAAAAATCCCACAACTCGATCGCAGCGCTACCTACCGAATCCAATTGCAAATATAACCATTCTCGAATCCACTTGAACCCACACAAAAATTTTCAACTAAATCCGTCCAGCCGTTTAGGAGGTGTTCAGTGACATACACACGTATAGTAAAATTACATATATAGAGCAGATCATCTCAGCTCATACACGTCCCACTATTGGGCTCGAGCCTCCTCCGTCATGGGAGAACAATTGACCTACTATACCACGCTAGTCAGACGTGTTGGTATAGGGTTTTCTTTCGAGTTTTTCCTCTCTCACATATATAAAAGCAGATATGCGATAAAATACCAATTAATATTCTTGTACGAATCGACTTTAACGAACGTGCGTTTATTAAAATGTGTAAGCTAACACTTATAACTACAGTTATGTACGTAATAAACAATCAGTCACCGTACATTTATATAGAGTTACATAATAAATTATTTTTCTGTGTGGAGTAAGAATATGATCCACCACCCCATATCTTACCCGTGGGTGATCGTACGAGACGACTAAGGGATATAAAATGCATATAACATCTATTCAAGAGAAGGAAAACTCGAAACAAAATCCTATACCAACACGACCGGCGTGATGTAGTAGGTCAAATTCCCTTCCATTATGGAGGAGACTCGAGCCCAACAGTGGGACATATATGAGCTGAGATGATGAATAAATTCTTTCTTAACGTTGCGGACACTTGGGTGTTTTTAATTAATAGAAAAAACGTAATAGTGTTTTAAACATATGGAAACAAACCTTGTATCACGGGAGCCTTTACAAACATTTATATTAGTTATAATTAACTGAAAGAAATTAGATAATTTGTGGCTCACACAAACATTTGTCATCGAATGCGTGGACATCGAACCTGTGACACCTGGCACGGTAGTTCGGTAGTATCTTAATCACTAACTACCAAAGGGTAGTGGTTAAGATACCAAACTACTGTGCCAAATATTCTTACTCTGTCACCACTCCATTTTTTTAAGTATATTGTGTATATATACGTAAAAAACCCTCCAAAATTTTATTATAATCACCATTCTCAGTAGTCAGTCAGTAGCTTGGTACGGACTTCGTGCGCTTTATCCGTTCTACCAATGGAAGTGGCTCTATTTTTTCTTTATGTAGACTGCTCTACTCAAGCTGTTCAGAAATAGTTAACGATATTTCCTCTAGAATTGGGAGTGTAAAATTGGAGACGCCTGTGAAATTGCTGTATTCCCTTTTTGGATTGTTGATTTTCAAGTCATCATTCTTTAATTTTGAGCGCAAATTCTCCAGTATGCTCTGGATCACAAATCCATTTATTCAGACGAGAACAATATTATCAGTAAATAGTATGCTCCAAGGTACCTCTTCATATATCTACGATGACGAATATGTAGTGACTTAATGCCGACCCTAATGCAAGCAAGTAAGGGGCGTTACATTGTTTTCTTAAGCAGTTCCCACACGGATGTCCACTGCTGTCTAATATTTGACTTAATTCAAAAAGGCATAATGTACTTATTAATTTTACTAAATGTTCTTGAATATACTTATTTAAGCATTAAGACAACAACAATTACACCCGGTAGGTGGCGCTTTGTTTAGAAAGAATTGTATTTTTATTTATTTTAATCTTGTATGATCAGATATTACAATAGATATAATCATCTTTAAAGATATTTCTTTATTGTTAAAATAAAATATTAATCCTAGTGGTGGAACTGCAACAAAGAAACATTAACTGGTCGTCAGCGATCACCGCATTCTATCTATTGGAAAAAGATAGGACAGATCGGCGGATATCCACCGAGCTCAAAAAAAAAACAAATCGTGTTGATGAAAAATATCATGGGTCCAGGCAATTCACCGTTAATACACATTATAAATAGTAAGGTGAGTTTGTACCTACGTACTATCATATTTGCTTTTTTATTTATTTGAGCTTAACAAACTTAAAAAAAAAACCTTTACGAAGGTCACGCAATACATAATAGAAATGGTAGTTGCATTCTAACTCCTGTGAGACAGTATCCACAACAGTCTCCGTAAATGATACCGAGGTTTAACCTTCAGGTAATCCCGCCAAATGCAAAACCATTTGGAGACGATGGCAAGGAAGCTACGCATAACTTACCCTAGGAGTATATACCCCTCTGTCATTTAGACTGACCACAGGTAGCGCGTAATTGTCTTCGGAGCCCTGACCGGCGGTTCGTTTCTACCATTTCGTGTCATACTTATAACCGCCTATTCTGCCATGAATTTAAAAAGTAAATTTATTTTCAGATTGTCATTAAAAAGTAATCATCATGCGTCTAGACGGGCAGTTTCTCATTTCACCTCTACTCTGTTGCAGGCGCATACAAACTTTGCATTAATAATACTTAGATTTGGTTTAAGAAAAGTAGTAAATGTATGTGATTCTCTATAATTAGAGATTATATTAATTATTGATAAATGTCGTATTTTATATATATGTACTCGTTAGATTTATTTAATTGTAGATACATATTAAACGTAATCATATATCTGACAGATCATTGGTGACATTTGTCTGTGATTAAACAATCAATGATATTTATTTTATATTTTAACATGTAGGAATCGCATTTAACTAACTCAAGTGTGTATTATCGTTGGGTATATTCGCAAACTACCGAATATACACTAACAAGCGTGATACATTTAGGTTAAGAAAAAAATCGAAAAAAAAAACAGTAGTTTAATAATGATAAAAGTGACATCTTAAAGTTTTTTACTATTTGTAAAATTATTAAGTCTTGTTTAAGAATATATTCAATTTAAAAATATTGGTGAGTAAATAGTAATATCTATTATATTAATAAGTGATTATTTAAAACATTTTGTCGCTGTAGCCGTAGAGACATAGTAATACCTAATAATAATATTTATATTTGAAATAAATCGATGTTAGTTTGTAACCTATTATAATACATATTTAAACTAAGGGTATTTCTAACCCTAGTTATTACTACTGATACCTACATAATACTCATTAATATATAATATTTATAATGCTAACTTATTTGTGTATGATCACGTCACATTAAAAAAATATTAAAACTATATGATGACATAACGTTACACAAACGAATAGCAAAGTTCTTTGGAAGCTTATTTAAGCTTTGCAAGATCTATTGCTGTGATCATTTGATATATTGTAGTAGTAATCATGATTATCTTTGAGATGACAAAGTTTTAATGTTGTTTAAAACTGTTTTAACATTTGTCATCCTCGCGACTATGATCTATGTTTATATTTCGAGGATTTAATTCTATAATTCTTATTATATAAAATGTGGCATTTGAATAATAATATAAGATCATTGCCACTTAATTAATCGAATTATATGGTCTTATGATTGTTGTTTTTGCAATTGGAAAAGACAACAATTTTGTGAAAAGCTAGTGAAATAAATAGGCTTTTGAATCATAAACCTATCTTACAATGTCACTGTACACGAAGTAAATTGTAACTCTTGAATCATCTCTCATCATCATGAAGTTTATGATGACTGGCATAAAGCCGCTCGAATTTTATTATATGCAGTGCTCACTGCATTAACTAATACGATGAAAAATTGTCTTTGACTAAGAATGTCTTAAATATTTTTTTTAAATTGTGGGTATTAACATCTTGTCAATGTCGTTATATTGAATTTCAAATTATTATTGTCAAAATAAAACACCGGCAATATTTATTACAATTTAAATTATTATGTAACGGCACTGTCAAAAAACTATGAGATTTTAGATAATGGTAGTAAGTAGTATGGTGAAGTACATACAAGATGTGATTATAAACTATTTTGTATTTGAAACATTGTGGAATTTTGAATTCGAAAAAATATTTAACTTAATTATTAAAACAAGTGCTATGGACTGATACAAAACGCGTATTTTGTAATGTCATTCAATCGTTGTCCTCGCTCTGTTAGTGATTGATGTAATTGCTCGTATGTGTTGGCACACGATAATTACCAAACGGCTCTTGGAATACTGAGCGGTGATCTTCTAAGATCTGACAAATAATCGTAGCGCACTTGTCCAGTTTGCGACAAAAAAATATATGAATTTGTTAATCCTCAATAAAATCTAAGTTTAAATCTGTGCTCGAAGAACGACGATTGATACTCTCGTCTTAAATTGGACTAAAAATTAGTGGCAAAATTTGTTTCATTTCTGAGGATAAAATCGTGGGACTATAAAAAGATTCACTAAAATTTAAAAAAAAAATTATATGAAGAAAATTGTGTATCAGGCTATTTATTTATAAAGTATGACAAGTGTAACAAAAACTATGTGCCGACGAGGATATCTTGTTTATCGTAACTTATAAAATTATATACATAGGTACCTATGTGGATCTTATTATATTCGAAATGTTCTTGAACGGAGTGTACATGCGCGCATCAAGCAAGCAGTTGAACGGAGTGCATCCAGCACGCGATAGTGCGGGGCGTACATGCGCGCATCAAGTACGCAATTGAACGGAACGCACATGCACGTATTAAGCACGTGATTGAACGGTGAGTAGATGCGTGCATCAATTTGCAAATGAAAGGAGAGTGCATCAATTGAACTTGAACGGAGCGTACATGCGCGAATCAAGTAGAAATGCAATTGAAAGGACTTCGCATGCGTGCATCAAGTACGCGATTGAATGGGGCGCACATGCGTGCATAAAGTAGGCAATTGAACGGAACGCATATGCGCGCATCAAGTATGCGATTGAACGGAGCGTACATCAGTGCGTCAAGTAGACAATTGAATGGAGCGCACATGCGCGCATCAAGTAGATGTGAAATTGAAAGGAGTGCACATGCACGCATCGAGTATGAGATTCAATGGGCCGCACGTGCGTGCACCAAGAGCGCAGATCAACAGAGCGTACATGCGCGCATCAAATACGCGACGATTGTATAATGTTTGAACAATTTCTCATGTACTAAAGTATAACACTCAGGTACATATTATTCTTGCTTTAATATTTGATTTGAAAAACAAATACCAAAGTTTGAAAAAGATTGGAGTAGGTCAAATATTTTTATTTGCCTACGTATGTGATTGGCATGGACTAGCTACCTTTTGACTTCGTTTCGAGTGTTGACGGAATTATTATTTACCGGTAAATAATGGATACGAAATAATTTAAACATATGTTGGAGGAATTGTTGTGGGAAAATGAATAGCTATTATATTTAATATTTTATTAGTATTATAGTGCGTTATATAACAACTACTGCATTACGTGCTATTCATATGTCCTACCAAAATTCCCAAAAAAACTTTAGTGGAGTAAATACTCCACTAAGTAGTCGTTTATTAAAATGAACGACATGATTTATTGAGATATAAAGATAAATAAATTTGTAACTTAAGAAAAGAATTCTTTGGAAACTTTCGGTTACACGTCACGAACTTGACTGTTTGGACTAACATTAAACGACATTTTTATAACGACACGCGACGTTATTTGATTGTTAATATCGAAAACGATGAATTATTTTGTATTAAGATATATTTTTCACCCCTTTGAGTGAAAAATTAGAATAGTTTGTTGAATTAAAAATACAACATTTGAAGTCAGGAGGACTTCTTAATTAAATTACTAACTAACATTTAATTGTTTAATTTAACTAAAGTAAAACATGAATATTTAATATTATTAAGAATTTAGTCTTGAAATAATTTTTGACTAACGATATTTAATGACATTTTCAGAAACATAATATTAATGTTAATAAGAGATTAATGAAATAATTAACTGGTTGAAAAGTTTTTGATTTTTAATTAAAAATAATTACGTTACACGCCCGTTGTCTATGATGACACATGTTGGCGAACAATACAATGATATTAGAACATTCGAAGCATTACAACTATCAGATAATCTGTATTAATATTGATAATTAATAATAATACTAAAATTTTACCGTTCTATAATATTAAAATCGTGGCTGAAGAAGATTTTTTTTACTAAAAAATCTTATCATTCACGTCACTATTTATCTCGTTGTTAAAATGTCATTAAATGTCGTTATGCTATGTATTTTAATTATAAATAATAAAATTAAAAATTTAATTACTTGTACGAGATGGACACTGGATGCTGAATGTATTGGAGATATATAAATAAATACACAACAATATTATTAATTATAAGCCATATTCAAAAATGTTGAAATAAATCTTTTAAATTAATATTTGCTACATACTTTTTAATCTACATATAACTTGACATATTTCGATATTTCTGAATAACTATTCATATTCATAAAATCAATGAATATATTAAAACACTTTAATAACTATGTTAATACATAAATATATGCGTATTTATTTATAAAATCTTATTTGATGATAATAAACGAACTTCTCATAATAAACATATACGATCATCGTTCATAAATCGCTTACACATTGGACTTCAAAATCATATAATTTTAACAATGTCATTGTTCGTTTATTATTCGGAATTAATTATAATACTGTTCGTGAATGTTTGATTATAAGTGATATTTAAATTATAATAATCTGTCAAACTCAGTTTGATAGTTGAGCGTGCTAAGAAATTATTATGAAGTTTAGACAAAAATATTGTCAACACTCTCATTGAATTTTTTGAGTAGAATTTTTATGATTAAAATTATATTAATACAATCCGTGTGGTGACGGAGTAAGAATACAATTCTCCACCCCCTATCTTACCCGTGGGTGTCGTAGAGGACGACTAAGGCATATGATATGCAGATAACAGAAGAGCAAGAGAAGGAAAACTCGACATAAAACCCTACGTCAACATGTCTCATTAGAATGATGTAGTAGGCCAATTTCTCTCCCATTGTGAAGGAGGCCAGAGCCCAACGAACTTATATGGGCTGAGTTGATGATAACTATAATAATATTAATATGATTCATAAAGTTAATTATGAATTCATATTTATTGCTAATAGATTGACTTGGAGTAGGTTTTTTTTAAAATAAAAACCTATCTCTCATGTCTTGTCATGTAACTTGTTAATGATTCATTTACTTACAATAAATACCACTTTTATAAGAGGCTGATGACTGTATCAAGTTCTTTCAAATGAAAATTTATCTCACACGTCACGGTCTGAAGGTGGATTTATGTGAAAATTTTCACCGCAAAACAGCGAGCAAGATGGCCATTGTATGAGCCACAGAAGTAATTTGAAGAAGTAGATTGTTTGAAATAATAACTTATCTTACATGCCACTAAATTAATTATACTTAAATACAACTAACAAATTAATAAATAATTATTGTAAACTTACTAATGTTTGTGAAGAATAAGAACGAGCCATTATATCAGTAGTAGTTACTAACATAATGTTTTGAAGTGAAACCTTTTATAGGTGAGCTTTGAAATTCTGTTCTGCAGATCAGAAACTTTGTGTGTGTTGAAAAGTTTGCGATAACGAAAGCTTAAGTGGCCCCCCAAGCATTACATACCTACCGGGTGATCGTCACATACTTTCCACAGAGTACATTACACTCTTCTCGCTTTCAAAATTGAAATAAATGAATAATAAATACTTATACTGTTAAAAATAATTAATGAAAACTTAAATTACTACCCTGTAATACAAAAGGTTCATTTCTAACGTATGTCATTACGACATACTCTATCTAGGTTCTTTATACCATATAACTAGCGTTTTATATACAGTAATTTTAACTAAATATGTTACCATATTATTGTATTTTAAATATTGATGTTCAAAATTTTTGACTGTACTCCATATACTAGTATGTGTCTTTTGAATTCTATTAATCTGAATGTGAAAAACTTAAAATACTTAATAAATTGCCAACATAATGTGTGCTAGTTATTCTGTAAAATTATTCTAATGATAGCTAGAGTTTGCGTTACGTCTTTCTATATATATTTTTTCTCTGTCGTCCATATATTCTAAAATCAATGATCTTAATAATACTAATAAACACTTCATGTACTGTCAATTTGTTTTGTTTTTAATTCTTAACAACTTTGCCAACAATTAAATCTATATATACGACTCTACTTGCCCTCCGATGTGTTTAACGGAACTAATGGCTGCCTTAGTATACGCAGTCCAGCTAATACTTGTATACAATTTTAATTAAAAGAAATAATTTAAAAATTACGCGTCCTTTGTTTCATAACTGGATCTTTTCAGTTTGCAGCCGCCTTTCGACCCGTTGTTAGATATTGTGAAAGCATCACATAAAATGCATAATTAATAATATATAAGTGTTCTTATAGAGCTTATACATAGTAAAAGATTTGTTTATTCAACAAATAGGAGTATATTTACTTAAATAAAAAATATCCTATTTTCCCCTAGTATACGGAAGTTGACGAATGAATCCTGATAACGCATATGCGATAAAGAAAATGCTAGAAATAAATTCAAAATTGCTGTTTTCAATATGTTGATATAAGTTCTACAAGGAGTGTTCTACTCGAATAAAAATTTAAAAATAATGTTCGAAATGTCTATTACTTAAATACAAACGCGATAAAATCCGTAAAATATTTTCATTTCAAATATGTAATACTCGCGTTAATATCATAAATTATTACGCTAATGAGTGTTTTAAGAAGTTGCGCTTATCGAATAGAAAGAACTAAATAAATATATGTTTTATTAATGGTGATTTCGTGGATTAGACCTATTGGGGAGACCACGTTAAAAAAAAATGCGCCAATTACTCTACCTCTGAAGGTGGTGTGGAAATGAGTACAAGTTGTTATACGTTTGTATTTCTTAACAGTTTAATATACTCGTTGATTCTCGTGGAATTGATTGGCACAAAATCGCTTGTAATATCATTCGCGTTGGCATTTGAAAATTGTTATTTAGTTTAAAATTACGTTAGAGTAATTGAGTTGACAGTGATGTAATACCATAGGCTTCGTAATAAATCAGTAACAAATTAAACTTAATTACATCGCTGCCTAAATGTTATCTTATTATTTAGAAAAGCTTACAGATTAAAAATGTTATGCATAGTGTCATTTGTGGCTTGGAGGTATAGAAAAGTATTTGCAAAATTTATAGATTTGTTTTTTGATCCGGAAGGATTTTAATGTTTTATACTTAAGAATACACTCTTGTTAAGATAAAGGAGTTGATATCGCACGTAGTTATTAGGTAACAGACCGCATCCGAGTATAAGTGTCACTTCAATATATAGTTACTATATGCACTCGCGGCTTTAGACGCTTTTAATTTACCATTGGCCAATTCATAGGTAATCACATCTCGTTGCTTATTTTACCTTTTTTCCGAATTTGTATTCACTGCTCATCATAATCATTATTCACAGACCTCTTTTCACATCGGTTGCAATGTTATTTTCTGAAGCCTAAATTTTACTTGATATTTCTATATCTAATATATTTATCAAATTAATTTTGGGTATATACGTATCCATTCGTTTAGATGGGGGTTGATTTTGCTCGCGTCCGTAGGTTTTGTACCTTCTATGACCTACACGTGACCCCTGGGTGGTGCCAAACGAGCAAAAACTTGTACAGGTGCTTTGTCACAACTGTCTTCTATAGGTGAACTGGAATTTGGCTCAGCACCATAACCATAGTGCTGCATGGAGTAGATTTATAGCATCGGACTGGTGCTAATCTTTAAAATATGGGCCTTTTTCTAAGCCATCTTTATTATCGTTAGATATTTATTTGAATGAATGTGAAGCAGCAATGTGTGAAATAAAAATACAACAACTAGATGGCAAATTTATTTACTTTGGGTTATTGTGAAGTAACTTATTGGTTGAAAACACAAATATGTCAATTACTTTTGAATACAAAATAAAATTGTAAAATAAATCTGCAAAAGATATATTCAGGAATCAGTCACGCGGACAAACACCGATATGAGTATTTCTACCAGCAGCGGTGATTGGTATTTTTATTGGCGAATCGCCAACGACAATGTTTTTGATGCATCCTGTGAAGCCTCTACGTGACTTTACTCCGCGCACCTTCTGTATAGGACGTTCATGTCCGCCGATGTATAGAGCCGATCTTGTGTCCGTAGACGCATAAGCCCCCAAACCTGGCTTAGAGAAATGTCCATCTACACCCACTGAGACCACGTATAGAGATTTGACAACTGAAAATAATGATATTTTTATTAAAAAATATATATTCATTTCTTATATGTTTCATCAAGAGATCTCAAATAATGTTAATTGTTCTTACCGTGTATCTTGTGCCAGTTGCCATCGCAGAGTAAGAATTTGTTGCCAAGTGCAAAATTAGCTCTGAACGGTCCGTTACCATTTTCAACAGTAGCAACAACTTCGTTCTCTAAAAGTTCGAGAATTAGATAATCTTTCTTGCCATGGACGCTCAATAGAAGACCAGTGCTGTTCCGAGGTCTAATCTCCATAGATATTGACATCTCGTCACCAACTTTGAAATTTTCGAGAAGCTAAAATACAATTGTTATTAAATATTTGGGTTTTTAGTAAAATTAAGCATAGATTGGTGGTAGGTGATGGTGGACAAAGTACCTTTAAGTAGTTACTGTGTTGTTTATTGGAAGCGCCAAAGTAGACACCCTCCTCGATATTGTCTGTGCATTGTAGAGAGTTGACACGATACGAGATGTCAGTGACGCGTTGCCCGTTCATCATGAGACCCTTCAGACAGCCTTTGAATGGTTGATAGAAACCCTATAGGAAAAAACAAACATGAATTTATGTCAAGAATTAGATTGAACGTTAAAAAATAAAATTGATTCCGTTTAAAATTATTATAACTAAGATATACTATATATATATTTCTTAAAAAGAAGTTGTTGGTCATTATGGAATATCTCTCATGAAGATGATTTCTCCATTGAAGGTTATTTTCTTATCTAATGACGAAAAGGAGGCAATTATTTTAACATTAATATTTAAAAAAAAAATCAGTTGTGTCTCTCAATTTTACTAACATAAGTTTATCAAAGTTACAGTTATATGGGCAATAAATTCTCTATTAATAGTGCGAACTATTTACAAGGTTCTACCCATATACTCATATTTTATAACCACTAATAATATAAATTTTACTGTAGTCACAACAAAATACTTACACCAAGATTTTTGGAAATAGATTCAGTAAGGTCCCTCAGACCACCATAATAAAATGGCGGTGCGAGAGAAGCAGTGGTGCTGCATGGGGTGGAGGTCTCACCAACCAGTTCGGAGTCGACAGCGAGTTTGCCATGCGAGCCGGACCGTGTCAGCGTGACTGAATGCCAATATGTGTCATTGTAAGTCTGTGGTGACGTGATCTCAACAGTTTCCGAGCCGCAGTTGAACGCGAAGTGTAGCTGGAGACAATTTAGTATAAAAATTAGCCACTCTCGCTGTAAATTATTTTGAATAAACTGTTATAACGACTGAAAAATATTATAAAATATAAATCTAATACAATACATTTAAATATATTGATATATAGATTGATGAAATTATTAAGTCGCATAATAGGATAAAATAAATAATTGATCTCACTTTTACAAATTTTAGTTGTTCCAAAATTTCTCAAATTCAATCAGTAAAATGTATTTTTGAAATTGTGTTGTTTTATTTAAAAATGTAATAACTAAAGAAAATAAAGGACTATCTTGTACGCATTTTATACAGCGTTTATTCTTCACTAATGTGGTGTTTAATTTCTGCTTTAGTAAAGTTTGTTAGTAATGGCTATGACCCTATCTAATATATTTTCGGAACAATAACATTAATAATGAAAATTTTATTATTTCAGGCTGAAAATATATATTAAAATTATCATAACTCAATACAACGGCTAGTTCTATTATGCTACGGTGTGATGTACCTTGTACCCGAAAGCTGCAAACGATTTTCTGAAGAAATTATGATCGTTTAATTGAATCTCACCAGAAATGAAAAGAAAGTATCCCAAGAAATATTAATAATGTGTAAAATGTTCGAATCTAGGTAAGAGTGTATAATACTTTACCAATTTTATAGAATCTTTTAATGATAAATGTAAATATGTTTTTTGTAATTGTTAATTAAAAATTAGAAAAAAATATTACTTGATTTTACTTATTATGCGTGTGGTATATAAAGGCAAGCTGTTTATTTGATCGTGAAGTTTCAGTGTCCTCAATATACAATGTGGTGTCTAAATGATGGAGATGTAGAATTTGTCCATGTAATTGTAATATTGAAATAAAGAGATTGTCTCACGTTTGAGACAATTATTTATAGTACACACGGCATTATTTATAATGAAATGAAAATGTTTTTTTTTTAAATTTTAAATATTTTTATTAAATTATTAGCAAAATATATTTATTTTAGAAACTGCTTAAATTACTTTTATATTATCTAAAAAAATTCTTGTCGAACAAATGAAAATAATAGTAACAGATTTATTTAAGCGTGTAACTTTCAAATAATAATAATAATCAAAGTTGTTTATGATTTTAGATAAATTTTACTATCTTAATCGTTTTTTTACCTTAGCGTTTTTCATGAAGAAGGCGAGGAATTGTGTGGGCTCCTTCTCGGCGGCGGCGTAGAAGATCAAACCACCATGTCGATCAAATGTGCGGAAGGAGATAGTCAGATCGAAGCCTTGAAGTTGTCTACCTGGCAGCTTAGAATATTCGATGCGACTGTCGTTACGTGTGCCTGTAAGTTAAACAATTATAGATATGAAACAGAGAAAAGAATATATTTATATATATGTATAAGTGGGTGAGGTTGTTTTGGGGTGAGAGCCATCAGCGCTTACCACTAGTCTAGTGTAGTAGTGTAGTGTGACATCGGAGGCTAACATCCCTAGTTGTTAAAAAAACCTGTGTTTGGTTGATGATGCATACTTATAGGTATGTTCAAGTAACCACAAGAACACAGGCGATAGTTGTTTTTGCAAAACTTATTTCTAAACGAAGAATAAATACCACAGATATGAGAAATCCTTTCCAGTCGCCTTATCAGTTGGCCCAATCTCAGTAGCTACATATGATAATCGAATTGTGATCCGCGTTGTCGCTTTTACGGTAGACGTTTTACACGTAACTACTGTGTCATAACTGATAAAATTTTTGAAAAGGATTTTCAGTAGATGTCGGTCAATAATTTATTAATAGCTTAGAATTTCAGTAATATCAGAGACGCAGACAGATGGATGAATGAATGCTTTTTTATACTAACCAAACCTATATCCAACTTCAGGGTCGCCGTCAGTATAGAATGGATCGTACGCCAAAGCGCATCCCTGCTCCGGTTGCGGTGCTGGTCTACGGGTGGTCGTTGTGGTGGAAGTGGTAGTCGTTGATGACGTCGTCGTCGATGGAGTGGTCATTGGAGGCACCGGCATGGTCACCGGAGCAATTGTCGTATCTTCGGGCTGAGGTCTCGGCACTAACTCATTGGATGTTAATACCGGCTCTGATTCTAAAATAATAAAATGATATTAAAAAGTTACCTTTGATTGTTTTATTTATATATTTAAATAATTTACAAATGGTATATGCAATTTTATAGTTTCAAAAATGGATAAAACAAATTAACTATCAATGTATGTATTAAAAATATACATTATATTAGAAATTATAGAAACCTATCGTCCTTTTTAAATATAAAATATGCAGATGATTATAATTAAAAAAAAAAACTAGTTAGTTTCCAAATGTAAATAAAAAATATATATATTTGACATCACTGCAAGAGAACACTTCAAACAATATCCTGTAACAAACTTTAAGGCTGACCCATGGTCATTTTCTCTGACATTGTAGAGAAGCTTCGTACCTAATTAACAACCGATGAGGAAATAGTATATGAGCCGATAGAGAAACTATAACATATTTATATAAATACCTCTGCTAGTAACAGTTTCTATCTCTGGAACAGGTAGTCCGGGGGTTGGTAACACATCAGGTGGTGGTGTAGCAACCCATTGGGCTTGATCTGTAAAATTGTACAGCTCATTATTTTCAATACGATTTTTATTCAATACAAAACATTATAATAGAGATTATTAAATTCCTGTCCATTAATTTTCTTCTGATGTAAGCAGATAAGGAAAAATCTTATATGCCGACTCATATAGCCAGTGTAGCTTAAGTTCCCTCACGTAAAGCAGGCCAGTGCCAAAAATGGGACATATAAGACTAATTTCCCCATCTATTATGTTAATAGGTTTGTGAAAAAGAAGACATCATCATCATCAACTTGCTCTCATCCCAATTTACTTATGGTCGACGCAATACGTCTTTAACTTCCATACAGTCCTATCAGACGTCATCTCTGTGGTCACTCCTTGTCTATCCATATCATGCTTCACGCAGTCAATCCATCTTTTGTTAGATCTTCCCTTACCCCTTAAGCCTTCAACATTCATACTTAAAACTTTCCTCGCAACATTACTTTCACCCCGTCTCATTACATGCCCATACCATGTCAATCTTTCACTCCTTAACTTTTCCGTCACTGGCGCAACTTTCAAACTTTCTCTTATATGTTCATTTCTTATATTATTCATTCTTGTCATACCAAAGAAGACAGTAGTGTAAAAAATCAAAACTGCAAGTGATATAGACATATACACGATGCTGTATTAACCAATCAGAATAGCAAAGTAATATGTAAGAGATCTTTTGATAGCAAAATCAATAATAATTTTCAAGGATATGACAAATGAAAACCGGATAGAGAGCGTCGTAAAGATACACGGTCAAATAAAACTTTTGTATTATAGACAAATATCTGGATTATCATAAAGTAAATAATTGATTAAATTTATGGAAAGAGTATTATAAATATATCAATAGAGCATTATATATTACCGTGTGGTGACGGAGTAAGAATACAAATCACCACCCCGTATCTTACCTGTGGGTGATGGTAAGAGACGACTAAGGGATAAAACGGCATATAACATCTATGCAAGAGAAGGAAAACTCGAAATAAAACCCTATACCAAAACGTCTGACTAGTGTGGTATAGAAGGTCAATTACCCTCCTTCACGCAGGAGGCTCCATCGCAGCAGTGGGACATATTATATGATGATCATAAATATATAGTGGTAAACTCTAAAGACTGGTTAAAAGTATGTGGAAATTTCGCGTAAAATGCAATTTAACTTTGCGTCACCCATATATTGAGCCAAAGTGTTAATTTTCTCTATACAACCGTGGGTCAGCATCTTAGCAGTGACAATATGCTGTTGCGCTTTGTTCGATGAATGAGAGAGGTAGAAATCCAACTTTTTGAGGTGGTTTCCGAATGATAGGCAAGCAGCCTAGCCCCTGGTATCGCAAAGGTCCATGAACAGCAGTAACATTTGCCATCAGTTGTGCTGCTCGCTAGTTTGCAATAAACTATTAAAAAAAAAGGTTGCGGACCAGAATTTGAAAGTTTGTCCATAAAATGATTCACATCAATAAGTCACACCTGGACTAACACCACCAGTTGTGGTAGTACTGCCGCATCTTCCAAACGTGACACTGTTATTACTGAATGGCTCCAGTAGATTGAGCACTCTGCCATTTATAGTGGCATCAGCTATACATCCATTAAATGGTATCTTCGTTCCGAGCTTGCCACCGACAACATAACCCGGCTGTACTCCACCCACGAACAGTACTCCTTCGAGAATATGCAGTGGTGCTGGTGCTGTATCCGTACTGGAAATATAATAATTCATTTAGCACTCATTCTCTTAGCCGTGGGTATCGTAAAACACGGCTAAAGGGATGTAATATTCGGCCACCGAAGACAAAGATCGGGTACCCGTGGCCCGTTCGCACGGCGAAGAGAGGCGCTTTGCAGGGTGGATCTATGGGGTTGCGTGCCGCCTCCTCCCTCGCCCAGGACCGATTTGACGGGGCGTGATCACTCCATGGCCCACCGCAAAAAAAGGGGATTTAATATTCGTATACCATGTTTGTGAGCAAAAGAAAACTCGGACCAAGATACTATACTGGCCATTGTGGTAGTAGGTCAATTTCCTTTCCGCAGTGAAGGAGGCCCGAGCTGTGTGATAGCAGTTATGAATAATACCAACCCTTACTTTGCTCGTGGATGTCGTAAATGATGACTAAGAGCTATATATGGACTTGGACCAACTCCGCCGTTCGGTCAACAATTACATTCCCAAGGAGGGTTGCCATCAGGTGGGTGGCCGGTTATAAAACAATTGCCAATAACTTTTGCAATATGTTGTACAAATTGCGTCGATCACAAATAATTAATTGGGATAAGAGCAGAGGAATGATGAGGGGAGGAGGCTCGAGCCCAATAGTGTGACGTATAGGATCTGAGGTGAGAATAATAATAAAAATGTAAACTAACAGATAGTTTGATTAAAGATAAGTGTATTATTGAAATCCTTACTAATATTATAAATGCGAAAGTAACTCTGTCTATCTGTCGCTCTTTCACGCCAAAACTATTGAACCGATCTGAATGAAATTTGGTACACAGATAGTCTAGAGCCTGATAAAGGATATCGACTTTTTAATGCAAAAAAAGGGTTGTAACGAGGAATGAATAGTTGTAAGGAAGTATCGTCATTTTTAAAGTCAGAAGCATAAAACTTATTTTTAGGCTATTGATTAGATATAAATAAATGACATTAACATGTTCTAAAAATGTACCCTTAAGGGGTAAAATAAAAATAGGGGATGAAAAACTTTAGGAAAGTAACCTTTTACGCGGGCGAAGCCGCGGGCAGAAGCTAGTTATTTATATATTCTTTATACTTAATACATTTTGTATTTTATATTGATACATAAATTTTGATATTATTAATATCATGATTACGCTGTTAAATTTTAGTATAACAGGCATGTTTGCGGCCATAAATGGCACGGCTCGTATAGGGCAGTTAAGTGTTCTGAAAGAATATCGATATTTGAACGATAACAATTTGCTTCTGCGCTACGTTCGGTAATCGAAAGAGCTGCAGTTTAGGCCTAAATATGTAAAAATCTAATCTACGTATATTTATATCTACATATATAGCTGTGTGGTAGCGGCTACGAATACTAACAACCCTTACTTTTGATATCGTTTGGGCCACAATTACATTCCCAAGGAGGGTTGACATCTGGCAGGCTGCCGGTCATAAAACTATTGCCAATAACTTTTACAATATGTACTATGAAAAAGAGTATTGTAACGAGCCCAAGTAATTGGGATAAGAGTAGGAGAATGATGATGATGATGATATATCTATCTATTTGTTAAAATTACTTAATAAAAACAGAATATGGTACTATATATAGTCAAGGTGACCTGGTATTAAGATAGTTATAAATCGATTTTGTAGCACACATTAAATTAATATTGATTGCTTTTCTACACTGTACTAAATTGATTACATGATCAGCATCACAGCGAAGTCTACATTATTCTTAGCAACACCGCGGCAAAGCCACAGACAAAGAAGTTTTGGCGCGAATATGGAAATGTCATGTCACGCTCTTGTATTATATGGCTGATTCTCAAAAAAAGTCGAAAATGGCTTTATCGAGTTGATCAGTGTTTTTTAACTCGTGATCGAATTTTTTTTGCTCAAGTTGTAGTATATGTCTTGTTTGAGGAAAATATTATAGTGGTCCCCAACTGTTTTGAGTTTGAATTGAATATAAAAAATATATATAGAATATAAAAATATGCTATGATTATTAAATAAAAAAATGCTTACCTTTTAATAACATTACATGAGATAATGACATTAAAAATGTAATATTTAACAAACTTTTTGTCAAAGTATTCTATATTTATTAGAAAATAATTCATTCCCTCATTAAAAATGTTTATGAGGGAATGACGATGAGGGAATGACAAAACGAAACAAAATTGCTACAAACTTAGGAACATAACCTTACTTTCTTAGGAATTGTAAACATTACTTTATTACTACCGAAAACATATAAAAATATGTTATGATTATTAAAAAAAATGCTTATCTTTTGATAACATTACATGAGGAAATGACATTAAAAATGTAATAATCAAAAAACTTTTTGTCAAATTGATTTTAAGAAAACATCCTTTTTTCAATTGTCCACTCTAGTGTATGTTCTCAAGGGCAGTGTTGCCAACTACAAAAAAAAATAAGGTGGGACTTGGTAGGCTTTGGAGCTTAGCTTAGCTTTTTAGCTTTAGCTTTGCATTAGCTTTGCTCCAATCACACTGTTACAAAACGGTGAGGGAATGATACTTTTTTTATGGACGAATTTTGAATTATATTTAAAAATATTTCCATTCGCATTTATGAAACTATGAACTCATATAGGTATAGTCAATACTATCCTATATAAATAAAAAATATGATAATAAACAATTTGTTAGGAATTTTATGTTTTAAGTTAATGATTATCTTCAAATTTAGCGCTTGGGACATAGTGAGGGAATGATTTTCAGGGTACTTTCTTGGACATGTCTTTGTTGTTTATCATATAAAAAATAAATTTGTTTCATACATTCGTAGATATAGTACGTCGTTTTATTAAAAAAAACTTTTCATAATTCACGATTCTGGTTTATAAAAATGATCAAGGACATCAATTTCGATTTTTTTTGAGAATCAGCCATATTCATTTCTTTTGTGTTTTCCAGTGTTATATTGAATAATTTTGCTGGTATTTTATGGAATATGATACAGTTAAAGTGCTGAAGTGTAGTGAATATGGTATAATAGTGGTTTACGTGTATTTTGACATTTTGCCAAAGTTTCCCAAAAATCATTGATTTGGTTATCAGCGCCCGATCAATGGTAACAACTTGACTTAATGACGGACAATGACTATTAAGACTATACAATATGAAAAAGTATTGAAAAATATATAAAAAAAAATAAGACTTGGCTGTATGGGCTTTGATACCTTTGCCTGTCCGAACGGAGGAACAAAAGAAAAAAAAGGCACAGACAAAGCAAATTAGACTCATCTCGCACTGAACATATTATGGAATAGGTTCATCATTCTCCTACTCTAATCCCAATTACTTGGGGTCGTTACAATATGTACTCTTATTTCATAGTAGGTGGTACATATTGTAAAAGTTATTGGCAATGGGAGAAGAAATAAGGAATAGGTTGAGGGTAATTAAATATTTGATTCTATAAACATATAGAATGCTTTGAATATATTAAGTACCACTTATCTACATGAAGAAAGCACAACTACTAAATTGGGCATGATACATACCTGAAGTAGTCGAAGTCATCGACAACGAGTTTGAGTGCGTTGTTATTATGTGTTACTGTAACCACGTGCCATTGTGAATCGTTGTACGTACTCAGACCAGTGTCAAGTTGCTCCAGTTGTGACATCAACACCAGCTTACCTAATTGATCATTAAAATGTATAATTATTACGATATGATGATATTTGATAATTACGAGGGTATACACATCTTTTATCCAATCATCATTAATTCTATTAATATTATAAATGTAAAAATTTGTTTTGGTGATTAAAGATATTTGGATGTTTGTTAATCAATCACAAGTATACCAACCAGTGAATAGATTTGGATGATAATTGGTATACATATTATATTATTGCCTAGATACTTTTAATTCTGGACATAGTATAATTTTTAACCTCGATAATGTAGACTACTTGGGATATGGTATATAATATATGATATATGGTATATAATATATGATAAGTTAACGTAATGTATTAATAAAATTTCATCTTGAAGACGTTATTATTTATGAAGGGAAAGGGACAGAAGCTAATATAAAATAATAAATGGTCACAGTCACTGGAAGACTTCTAATAACTATGAAGCCTGAAATGTACGTGGTCGGATGTAAAAACCAAATAATTTGTATTTGGTAAAACAAATAAAATTCGTAGAAAATAAGAAATATAATATATTATAATAACTTAGGCATTGTAAAACATATTTAATATATTTGAGAGAATTAATTTTGATTCCGGCCCAATCGTGCTGCCACTACACCACCGTGACTTATTGTAGGACATGCAAATTTCGTTACGTATCATATTTACGTCTTAAGGTGATGGTATGCCATCTACCCGACAATGTTTACACATTGTTATAGGCTTAATACTTCAAACTTTGCAGTTAGAATTGTATTAAACGATGACACAACTTTTTTATTTAAATCACTGAAATTTAGCATTTAATATGCTTAATTATTTATAAAACCCGATTACGAAGCGAAAAATGATGTCACAAGCGGGATTCGAAGCCGCGCCTATTGCGATTCCGGCCCATTCGTGCTGCCACTACACCACCGTGACTCATTGTAGGACATGCAAATTTCGCTTCGTATCACATTTAGGTCTTAAGTTGACGGTATGCCATCTACCCGACAATGTTTACACATTGTTATAGGCTTAATACTTCAAACTTTACAGTTAGAATTGTATTAAACGATGACACAACCTTGTTATTTAAATTACTGAAATTTAGCATTTAATATGCTTAATAATTTATAAAACCCGATTACGAAGCGAAAAATGATGTCACAAGCGGGATTCCAACCCGCGCCTATTGGGATGCCGGCCCAATCATGCTGCCACTACACCACCGTGATTCATTGTAGGACATGCAAATTTCGCTTCGTATCATATACTCCGTGACATCATTTTTCGCTTCGTAATCAGGTTTTTTTTATAAATAATTAAGCATATTAAATGCTAAATTTTAGTAATTTAAATAACAAGGTTGTGTCATCGTTTAATACAATTCTAACTGCAAAGTTTGAAGTATTAAGCATATAAAAATGTGTAAACATTGTCGGGTAGATGGCATACCGTCACCTTAAGACGTAAATATGATACGAAGCGAAATTTGCATGTCCTACAATGAGTCACTGGCACTCTGTTCTTTCTGCCTACCCTGCAAGGGATATGGCGTGATGATATGTATGTATATATGTACAATGAGTCACGGTGGTGTAGTGGCAGCACGATTGGGCTGGAATCCCAATAAGCGCGGGTTCAAATCCCGCTTGTGACATCATTTTTCGCTTCGTAATCGGGTTTTATAAATAACTAGCTTCTGCCCGCGGCTTCGCCCGCGTAAAAGGTTACTTTCCTAAAGTTTTTGATCCCCTATTTTTATTTTTGACCGTCGGTAATACAGTGCAACGGTATTACAATACTCAGGGTTGGAACTTCATTACTGGACTGCTAGATGGCGTTGAAGAAGCTAGATTTTGAGATTTTTGACAAACAATTTTTTTATTTTTCCAGTAAAAATTTTGATTTTTTTTAATAAAAAGTATCCTATGTTACTTTTAATACCTCCAAGAATATGTGTACAATGTTTCATGATGATCGGTTAAGTACTTTTAGCGTGAAAGCGTAACAAACAAACTTACATTCACATTTATATATTAGTAGGGATTACGCATATTAAATGCTAAATTTCAATAATTTAAATAACAAGGTTGTGTCATCGTTTAATACAATTCTAACTGCAAAGTTTGAAGTATTAAGCCTATAACAATGTGTAAACATTGTCGGGTAGATGGCATACCGTCACCTTAAGACGTAAATATGATACGAAGCGAAATTTGCATGTCCTACAAAGAGACACAATGGTGTAGTGGCAGCACGATTGGGCCGGCATCCCAATAGGCGTGGGTTCGAATCCCGCTTGTGACATCATTTTTCGCTTCGTAATCGGGTTTTATAAATAATTAAGCATATTAAATGCTAAATTTCAGTAATTTAAATAACAAGGTTGTGTCATCGTTTAATACAATTCTAACTGCAAAGTTTGAAGTATTAAGCCTATAACAATGTGTAAACATTGTCGGGTAGATGGCATACCGTCACCTAAAGACGTAAATATGATACAAAGCGAAATTTGCATGTCCTACAATGAGTCACGGTGGTATAGTGGCAGCACGATTGGGCCGGAATCCCAATAGGCGCGGGTTCGAATCCCGCTTGTGACATCATTTTTCGCTTCGTAATCGGGTTTTATAAATATATATAATATTGAAAAAACTAAATATTTTATTAACGTTTAATGTATCTGACTGACACATTGACTCCACAGTTTGCACAACGGTTTAAGAATTGATCTTTCGCAGTGACGAAGTAAGAATACCATTGATCACCCCTTATCTTACCCATGGGTGTCATACAAGACGCCTACGGTATATAGTATGCACATCTATCAAAGGGAACAAAGATAACTCGAGATAAAACTCTATGTCAACTCGATTGATCAGTGCGGTATAATAGGTCAATACCCCACCAAATATAGAGGCGCCTCAAGACTAGCTGTGGGACGTATATCATCATCATCATCATCACAACCCATAAACGTCCCACTCTAAACCGCGCTGGTCAGACTTATTTGTATAGGGTTTTGTGTCGAGTTTTCCTTCTCTCGCATAGATGTTATATGCGTTTTATATTTTCCGTGTGGTGACGGAGTAAGAATATAATTCACCACCCCATATCTTACCCGTGGGTAATCGTACGAGACGACTAAGGGGACGTATGTGCGCTAAGATAAATATCAGTGTTCTCTCAAGTCGAACTAGACAGAGTGCGGTTAGTTAAGCTGATCGAAGAAAAAGGATTAGAAGATTTTGAAGCTTACCTTTGACGAGAGATAGGGAGATACTATCAGGCATGGTGATAGTCTGGGTGCGACTGACATATACGAACAGTAGCCCGTCAGGTTGTGATGTTTTGAACTTGAGCGTCAACTGCAAGTTCTCCGTAGTAATGTCCATGTAACGCAAATAGCTGTCGTTGCCCGAAAGTGAAACCAAAGACGCCACCTACAGAATAAAGAAATCATATAATGATATACGCGTGTATATATATATATATATATATATATATATCATTCTTCTACTCTTATCCCAATTACTTGGGATCGATACAATATGTACTCTTCTTTCATAGTACATATTGTAAAAGTTATCGGCAATCGTTTTACTACCGGCCGCCTGCCAGACGTCAACCCACCTTGGGAATTAAATTGTTGACCAAATGGCATCAGGTGGAGTTCGCCCAGGTCGTTAAAAGGCTCTTAGTCGTCTTTTACGACATCCACGAGCAAAGTAAGGGTTGGTAGTATTCGTAGCCGCTACCACACAGCTTTATAATATATAATTAAATTGATTAATTCCACGTGTAGTAATGAATTATATTACTAATAAATGCAATTATAGTGAAATTCAAACACAGATTGTCAGGTAAACTAATCCAGAACTAAATATTCCCTTTTATCTGTATTTACGAATATATTACGGTTTTACTCGTAGCTGTAATATAGTAACTAAAGAAAGGACTAGATAACTCGTAGTTAATCTATCAAGTAAGTTTACAAAGCACGAGATATGTCGTTGTTAGTAGTGAACAATCGTAAATATCCCGTTGAGGAATAACAGAATGGGTAGCAACATGAAAATTTATTACAGTTGTTGCAAAGCCACTTACGATGCGATGTAGCTATGCCATTATATTATTTTGAAAAGCAATTATCCAACAATGTAAGTCTATATAGAGTGGAGGACATAGGTCATAAAACTAATCCAGTTTATAATACTGAAACCGTTGATCGTAGGAAATCCCGTAACGTGTTTGAATAATGAAGAATCTAGATCAGGTAAAGTAGCTTTTGCATTTTTAGAGATTATCATCACTTTTTGCAGATATCCCTATTAATGATACGCTAGTAATGATACTTCTGTATCCGTGTTCTCGTGCTGCTCGTAGTAAGTAGTAGTAACTACGATAAGCGTAGTTGTATACCCCTTTACACATTGGCGGACTAGTCAATTTTGTTGTTCTGTCTCCCACTTTGCCTAGGAGGGAAGTGGATTCTTTTCAACTCCTCCTCTTTAACCTTTTCTAATTAAATTTGTTGCGGGTCCCAGGGCAATTAAAATCATCTCCCGGGACTGCCTGAGGGTCAAACCTCGGTGTCATTTATGGAGACCATCGTGGATCCTGGCTTACAGGAATTACAATGGTGGGAAGTCCCAAATAAAATAAAAGATACCCCTGTGACTTATAATGAGAGGTATACTGAATGAGAAAAGGAACAGAAAATCCTATTTCAACCTAAACTTAAAAGTACTCGTAGATGATATTTTTTTATCAAATTCATAGATATGTATGTTTACAGATAATGTAATAATATTTATTTTTTTATTATACTAATCAAATATTACATTTAAATAACTACTAAATTACTATTTTAATCTTAAATTAAAGCTAAGTTTTAAATTAAAATATTTACAGAAAAATAGAAGAAAATAGAATAAGGAATAAAAAATAAATAAATAAAAGAAGAAACAAAAGGCGCAATCAGGCATCGAAAAATTCCTCCGCATCACTGTCCACTGGTAATGTGCCCAGAAGGCTGGCAGCATTGCCACGTTGAATGGCAATGCTAACCTTTTGTGCAAAATATAGGCCAGCCCTCTGATCACGTGAAGCAGCGATTAATTTTTTTGCGATCTCTTTAAATAAAATGCGCGCATTGGGACCCCAAGGCCCAAGAGTTTCGACCCCAAACGGCTCGAAAATATAATTTCCAATAAGGTTATTATACTTTCGCCGTTTGAGCTTCTCTGCAGATGCGGCAGCAGCGCCAGCACAACCTGACGTGTTTGGAAGATGTGATGGCGCAAAATAAATATTATTACATTATCTGTAAAGGCAAAAGAAAAAAATAAAAAAAAAAAAAAAAAAAAAAAAAGATATGTATGTTAATATTATAAAAAGGTTATTTATTATTACCTGACAACCGTAAGACATTCCAATGGACTCCATGTTCTCGCTGAGGTCTGTTGGTAGACCATCAGTACTGATCTGTCTTATACATCCATCAAATCCTTTATTAGTCACTTCTAAGATACCTTTATTGTTACCACCGAAATTCATAGTATCCAGTGCTGATATCTCTATTTCAGATGATGAAGATACGCCCTTAATAGTTTCCCGATCCACCTTCAGTAGACATTTTGTTTGCACTCTGCCCGCGTCCAATCTGTGCCATTTGCCATCGTTATATGTGTTTTGTGTTCCCAATATGAGTAGTTCGTTACCCGGATTGCCAAGTGAAACCTGATGTTGTAAAATTTGAATTACTTTATTTTCAAACGTAATTAGAATAGAATACATCTCGTTTTCCATTTCTGTGGCTCTTGTGAAAGACTATTAAAGCGTGTAAGAAGATAGAACCACTTCAAGACAAGGAAAACTCGTATGGTTTGTTATATCAACCCATCTACTGAGCTTGTGTGTGTGGATAAATTTTCTTTCGATTCTGGAATAGCTTATTTTGGGCTCATCTAATCGTGAGGGTGATATGGGTTGAGAAAGATCAGTCCTTCTGGTTGGTGCACTGTCATTACTCTGGACTAAGGTAATAGTTCTTATATTGCGAATGACTTTACAACCATATAATTTAAGGGACATAAATTACAACCAAACTTAGAATCATTAAATTATGGTTCGCACCAAGTCTTGTCCTGTGAGAATCGAACCATTAATATCACCACAGTAGTTCAGTATCTTATCCACTACGCCATTTATGTAGTTAATATATGGCCTTACCTGTAAGTATACTCTTCCATCTTGCAATTGTACTGAGAAGAAGTATGCAGCATCTCCGACCAGATATATGAGACCGTCCGGTGCATATGTTCTGAAGAACAGTAGAACTTGGTTCTTCTGTGGTTGGAGATAACTTCGACCGGGCATCGTAACATGAGAACGCCCGTTGAACCTGTACTCTTGAGGTCCACTATAGGATGGTAACAGCTTATCTCTGGTGGAATTAATTGAAGTTAAAATGGCGATAAGTAATTAAAACTTATAAGCACCAATTACTGGTGCAAAATGTCTTTGTCGCTACTAACGTTGTTTCATTAAGTTGGACTTTTCATTAATCTAGGATTAGTCACACATCTTACAATGACGAAATAAAAGAAAATATCTTCATGCATGATGAATTTAACCCTGACATGTGAAATTGAAATAAAACTATTTTTACGCATTCTATCGCGTTTGTATTTAATTTTAAATTGCACGACGTTTCGAACAATTTACAGTGTCCATATTTATGGGAGGACTTATGTGTTCCGTGAACATGGACGTTGTAATGTGTTCGAAACGTCGGGAAATTTAAAAGCAAATACAAACGCGATAGAATGCGTAAAAATAGTTTTATTTTAAATCTGAAATAATTAAGTAAACATTAAAAATTATCTTGATATGTGAAGTCTCCAATCGAGTGGAGATTCAATGAACACTAAATATGAATTAGTAATATGATAGCTAATTGCAGGTCTTCATCTTCATCTACATCTCAGTTCATATATGTCGTGTCATGTTGGGCTCGAGCCTCCTCCATAATAGGAGGGAAATTGACGTATTATACCACGCTGGTCAGACGTGTTGGTATAGGGTTTTGTACCGAGTTTTCATTCTTTTTCATAAATGTTATATGCGCTATAAATCACTTAGTCGTCTTTTACGATCACCCACAGGTAAAATAGGGGATGGTGAATTATATACAGGTCTTTACTTATTATAATTATATAATTATTAATGATAGAAATGTCTCTCACCTTTGCCTCGCTCCCTTCAAGTTTTCAGCGCTGATAAAGTTCCACATACCAACAGGAGTATCTCCTATCATAAGCTCCTCTATCTGTCCCTCAAAGGCTGGGAAACTAACACCTTGCAATTTAGCATCTGATGGTGCACCTCCAACGTAAAGTTTAGATTTCTGTCGGTCTAAATTGAAAATCGTATGTTGGCCTGGAAGTACCGCTTCCTTAGAATGCACTTGGTCTGCGGAACCGTTGTCCATACTTTCACGAATAGCTAGTTTCACATTGCGTCCGACCCTGAACAATCAATTAAGCAGATATTACAAAAACTTTCTTAAATTTAACAATGCTGTTGAATCATTCCATTCTAGATTGAATGCGAAAGGTTACGTGTGAATTTCTTTTGGATAATAAAATAGTTTTTTTTGGGGCTCACCTAATCGTGAGAGTGATTGGTGTAGTGGTTATGATACCGACATACTATGCCAGTGAAGTGGATTCGATTCCCATGCAGGACAAAACCTTGTGCGAGCTACAAATTTTGTTCTCAGTGTAGGTTAGGGTTCAATTCAATTCTCGGCTCGAGAATTCCCGGGAAATCGTTGGGTATTGTTCTCGGGAAAACAAGCTCGAGAAAAGTCGAGAACTCGAGATCATGTTCATCATATCTGTCTGTCTGTATGTTCATCTCCTCAGCGTGAGATGTCTCATTGATCTTGCAAAGTTTTCATTTGTTTTTATTCTAATTAACATGCCATAAATGCTGTGATTGTAATTTAATTATAATTTACATTTATTTTCTACCTTAATTTAAGATATTAACGTTTTATTTCGTGTTATTTTTTTATGTTTTATAGAAACTATTTTTGTTTACAAGTTTTAATTTTTTTTCTAAATAACCAGCCAAAAATGGTGCTGTGATTGTAATGTAATTATAAGTTAAAATATTAACGTTTTCTTTCATGTTGATTTTTGTTTAGTTTAATAGAAGCTACTTTTGTTTATAAGATCTAAATAACCAGCCAAAAATGGTGCTGTGATTGTAATGTAATTATAAGTTAAAATATTAACGTTTTCTTTCATGTTGATTTTTGTTTAGTTTAATAGAAGCTACTTTTGTTTATAAGATCTAAATAACCAGCCAAAAATGGTGCTGTCATTATAATTATGAGTCTGAATAATATTATTCCTGTATTTTCTTTAAAGTTAATTAGCTTATACATAAGATTAATGTTTTTGAATATAATCAATAAACGTTTTATAATTAATTTGATACTTTTATTTCAAAGGAAAACCACTGAATTTGTTGACGTTATTGGAACCAAATAAAATGAGAAAACGTACGTAAATGTAAATTTCTAGACAACCCGAGAAGCCTCGAGAAATCAGTCTCGAGAATTCTCGAGACCCGAGAAATTGAATAGCTCGAGAAATCATGAACCCTAGTGTAGATGTAATTTGTGTCTGTTAATTATGTTTGTAAAGTCCCACTGCAATACAAGGATTATATCGTCAGTGCAGAATGTTATATCTAAAAAACACTTTTTAATAGATCTTTTTTATACTTAAAATATATAATAATAAAATATGAATAAAGAATCAAATTATTAGCTTATTAAGTTATAACATTACATTTAAATTATAATGAATTCGAATAATATATACCTGTCCACAACAACTTGATACCATCTATTGTCAGCCACAAATTTATCACTGCCAATTCTAGCTGGTTCTCTGCCAGATTCGGCACTATCTCCAATATCCATCACCAAATATGGGTAGCCATTTTGAATGCCTATCACCATGAAGTCGTCCTAAAAATCAATTTTTATTTCATCTCACTAAACAAAAAGGTAAAATAGATACCAAATTCAACTCAATGATATATTATTTTCTGATTCCACTAACACTATTTTCTAGTATAATAATTAACGAGCTGATTGTAAAAAATAAACCGGGTTGAGAGCCCTCAGCGCTCATCCATAGTCCGGCTAAGCTGTCAAAGCCCTCTCGGCTAACAGCGATCGCAGTGGAAAGAGTTTAGTGGGTATTCTAGCCCCATGGCTAGCGAGTCCCACACTCCTCGTCTGTTTTTCCGACAGGCAGGGGTAAGTGCGAAAACGCATTCTTCAACCACTGCGTTACCAAAAAAAAAATGTAGAAAATAAACATGAAGTCTTACCGACTTTGTCCTTCTCAACATAGTATCTTTAGGATTGCCCAAGTACAATATCAAACCATCCTTTTCCTTTGTCTTGAAGTACACAGAGACGTGTGTAGAAGTGGACATCTCGTCAACTGTATCTGGCAATCTAGGCTGTAGTGTGGTCAAGCGGTCGAAAGTAACGCCAACTTGAATTCGGTTGGCTACGGTACGTGCCTGGTAAATAAATAAAATCGTATATATTATGGGCCTAAGTTGACTTTATTAGACAAAACTGATTTCATCTAGGGGTGTGCGAATATCGTTCGAATCGAATCGAATCGAATATTAATATTCGATTCGAAATTCGAATCGAATAATTCGAATCTTCGAATTATTCGAAATTCGACGAATAATTCGAAAAAAATCGAATAATTCGAAAAATTTCGAATAATTCGAAAAATTTCTAAAAATTTCGAATAATTTGAACAATTTGCGAATTATCGAAATATCATTGGATTTTCTATTGTTCCCACAATTTGAATGTCATATTTGAATATCGAACATAACAAACTCCGAATTTAAAATACAATAAAAATTTGCGAATATTATAATTCGGAAAAAATCGTAATTATTCGAATAATTCGAAACTATTCGAATAATTCGAAATTTTTCGAATTATTCGAAATTTTTCGAATTATTCGGGCACTTTCGAATAATTCGAAATTTCGAATTATTCGATTCGAGTTTCGAATCGAATATTAATATTCGATTCGGAACGAATAATTCGTAAGTTCGAATTATTCGCACACCCCTAATTTCATCATTTTTTCTTGGTTTTATTTAATAAGTATGCTTTATGCTACTTTATTGGTCGTATTGTAATAAATCGATCTCCCGCAGGGAAATCGTCCGAGTGAGGTCGGCGTCCTACCGATTTGTTCACGGTATGTCGATAATTTTAGGTACCCGTTCCCGGATAACCATCGAGTGGACCACTGAAGTTAAGAGATCAGTTTCGGTAGTCCAATTGTTATATTGAAAATAAATATACGGAAAATCGAGACCCCCACGTCATCCTACTATCGATCCTGGTGGTTGGATAGTGTGTGGCCGCGCGACATTCAGTCAAAATAAATGAATTGTTTTTCACTGAAATTTAAATTCATATGTGTTCATAGGCACTATATCAATGCTATTGTCATCTGATAATAGTTTATAAAGTATTATAAAATCTTTAATAAAAATAATGAACCAAAATCTGATATGGCTGGTTAGGTAGATACGTTATAATTGTAAATAATTCGTAAATAATTAATTAATTGCAAATTACAATCCAGTAAAAACTATTTTGATTTTGAATTTACCCGTGTGGTGACGGAGTAAGAATACAATTCACCACCCCCTATCTTACCCGTGGGTGATCGTATGAAATGACTAAGGGATATAAATGCATATAACATCTATGCAAGAGAAGGAAAACTCGAAACAAAACCCTATACCAACACGTCAGACCAGCGCGGTATAGTAGGTTAATTTCCCTCCCGTTTCGGAGGAGGCCCGAGCCCGGCAGTGGGACATATGTGAGCTGTGATGATGAAAAACTATATTGATAATAAGTGGTATCAGTAATTCAACAGTCAATTCATCATTCCCTGTTTGTTACAGCCCATACAGGATATAAAGTTATTACCTGTTCAATAAGTTCTTTTAATTTAAGCAGCTTTTCATTAGCCTCTTGCCGGCGATGTTCCAGATCTTCTTGTCGCGCTTTCACTGTACTATAAGTCGATGTGATTGATGGTGCCAAGTTCTCGATGTCTTTCACTAGAGATAAAAGTGTAAATTCGTATAATAATAATAATAATAATAATAAATAAATGAAAAATAATAAATATAAATGGAAATATATCTTGAGGGATGGCACAGCCGACATCTGTCGTGCATGCCACCGACCAGGTGAGTCCCTCAGGCATATCGTTTCCGGCTGTTCTAGTCTTTCTAACGGCGAGTACTTGCACAGACATAATCAAGTAGCCAGGATAATCCACCAGCAACTTGCTTTGCGGTACAAACTTGTCAACGTAGAAATGCCGTACTATAGGTATGTACCAGAAGCAGTTCTCGAAAATAGTCATGTCACATTGTACTGGGATCGATCTATCATCACTGATAGGACTGTTGTAGCCAACAAGCCTGATATCGTGGTGATAGATCGTCTAGAGCGTCGTGCAATGATAGTCGACGTTACCGTTCCACATGACGAGAATCTCGTGAAGGCTGAGAAAGATAAACAAGTTAAATATCTGGACTTGGCTCACGAGATTGTCGATATGTGGGATGTGGACTCGGCGATCATTGTACCGATAGTTGTTTCGGTCAATGGCTTAATGGCTAAGAGCCTCGACCAACATCTCTCGAGGCTCGCGTTAGGTGGTTGGGTCAAGAGTCAGATGCAGAAGGCAGTTCTCCTCGACACGGCACGAATTGTGAGGAGGTTTCTCTCTCTGGATCCCTAACCACCGGTAGTTTGGTCCTTACACCCGCTGCCGGTGCTATACTATTTTTACTCTTTTAAATAGATTGTGTGTTTGTAGTTTTTTTTTTTTTGTTTTGTTTTTTACTGTATATGTATGTGTGCGTGTTTGTTTATCCCTATAATCTATTTAAAAATGTATAAATATGAAATAAAGAAATAAAATAATAATAATAATAATAATAATAATCATTTATTTGTTTGAACATAGTATACATATAAATGCAAGATGTCAAATAGCGTACAATGGTCCTGTCATGTTCAGCCTCGTGCTAAGGCGTACAAATTTGAGAGGAAGCGCTAACAGTCATTATATCAGTAGGTACTAAATTACATTAAAATTTAAATACAATTAAAACCTATACTCCATTAAATTCAAATTGTGTCAATACTTGTAACAATGTCAAATATGGAAATTGAATTAAAATTTATCACTGGAATAATGTCAAATATATAAATTGAATTGAAATTAATAATTTGAATACAGTCAGATATATAAATTAAATCAAAATTAAGGACTTAATAATGTCAAATATATAAATTTGATTAAAATTAAACTCTAGAATAATGTCAAATATAGAAAGGAAGAGTTAAAATACAGTGGAATTGGTCATGTTATTAGTAAGTAATATTATCATTTTATGAACTACATAATTATATTTCTCTTTCTAGTAAGAATTCAGAGACATTATAGTAGACTTTCACGCTTAAAAATTGCTTGAGTTTTTTTCCGAATGCTACCTTATTGAGACTCTTCCATGATTTTGGCAATTTATTATAGATAATTGGGCCCATACAGAAGATACTTTTAGTCATTAACGCTGTTTTAGCCTCTTGTAAACAAAGCTTGTTATTATCTCGCCTATTTCTTGGATAAGTATCTGCCACTCGCGCGAATAGTTTTAAGTTTAGTTTAACAAACATAGCAGTTTCATAAATGTATAGTGAGGGCAATGTTAAAATATTATGTTGCTTAAAATAGGGTTTGCAGCTATCAATTCTTGCAATGTTAAACATGGCTCTTATACATCGTTTTTGTGCTTTGAGTGCTATATCATTATCGGTACTATTACCCCAGAATATGACTCCATAGCGCAGCACTGATTCGACTAACCCATAATAAGCAGTAAACAAACCCCCAGTATTAAGAACCCTTGACAGTTTATTTAATGCATATGCTGAAGAACTTAAACGCGTACTGACCGATTCTACATGCATTTTCCAATTGATTTGTCTGTCAATAATGAGTCCAAGAAATTTTATATTATCTGCTTCGTCAATATTTATGTCATCATACCGAATATTTAAATTAATTTTTGTTTGTATACGTTGCCTGAAGTGCATTATTTTAGTTTTATTAAAATTTATATTTAGATTATTATTATTCAACCAGTCTATAATCAATGTCAATGAATCATGTATATCTTGTTCATATGTATCTCTATTATTACAAGTTACTGTTAGAGTACAGTCGTCAGCAAATAATGTTATAGGGTTCTTTGTTACCTTAGGCAAATCGTTAATATATAAATTAAAAAGTAATGGTCCCAAAATGCTACCCTGAGGCACCCCACACATAACTTTGCCTTCCTCAGATCTGAAAATATCTTCTCTTTTTTTTGTTACATTTATATTACTAACTTCGGTGATCTGTTTGCGATTCTTTAGATATGAATTAATTAAGTTGAATATGTTGCCTCTAATGCCATATGCTTCAATTTTATCTAATAGTATACTGTGTTGAACACAGTCAAAAGCCTGTGTCATATCGCAGAAAACAGCTGATACTGGTACTCTTTTATCAATGTTTATCATGACGGTCTGTAAAAAATTATAAATAGCCAGATTGATATTTTTATTCTTTCTGAACCCATTTTGCTCTTCTGTCAAAATATGTTCTTTTTCTATGTATGCATAAATAGAATTATTCATAAATTTTTCAAAAATTTTTCCTATATTAGATATAAGTGCGATTGGCCTATAATTTTCAATTAACATTCTATCATTTTTTTTGTATAAGGGTTTAATTATTGACAATTTTAAAGCCTCTGGAAATTTGCCTTCAGTAATACTGAGATTAATAATATAGGATAAATGGTCAGAAATTTCGTCAGCTACTACCTTTAACACTTTAGTCGCAATATTATCATATCCCACGCTATTCGTATTTCTTAGTGACTTAATGATTCTATTAACCTCAAAAGGAGTACAGGGTGCCATAAACATTGAGTTCGAATTGGTCATGATAAGTGCTGTAGGCCTTTTCCCCGCGCCAATTCTAGCTTGAATTTTATTAATAAAGAAGTTATTAAAAGCAGAGGCAATATCTCGAGGATGCGTATAGCTTATATTTTTATACTTAATTAGAGAAATCACATTATTTGGCTTGTTGAATTTGTCTTTATTTATTATTTGCCAAGTGGTTTTTGGCTTATTTTCAGAGGTTTCAATTTTGTAATTATTTTGCGCCCTTTGTGTCAAGTTAATTATTTTTTTTAATAATTTAGAATATTTTTTGAACTTTAGTTTGTTCATGTAATTTGATTTTAATCTATATTGCCATAGTAGCCTTCTTTTATTTTTACTACATTGCTTGATACCACGCGAAATCCAAGTAGGTTTTTTTATAGTATTAATGGTGATTGTTTTAATTGGAAAGCACAAGCTATAATATATATAGTTATTTTTTTACGAAACTCAAAGCCAAATGATTACCAATACATCAAACAAATTATTTTATTATTTAGAAATAGTAAACAATATTTGATTAAAGAACAAATTCTTGTGTAAATATCGTTACAAATACACAATTAACGGACACAAATTTAAAGATGGCTTCTAGTCTGGCAAAGAATAATCTATAGGGACTTGTAAGATTGTTCAAATCCCGCCGCACTCTTTATGGGCCACCGAAGTCAAAAATCGGGTATCAGTGGCCCGCTCGCACGGCGAAGAGAGAGGATTTTACGGTGGGTCTATGGGGTCACGCGCCGCCTTTCCGTGAGCCCGGACCGATTCGGCGGGCGAGACGCATCCATAGCCCACAAATAAAAAAAAAAAGACATGTAAGATTGCTACTTAGTTCAATATTAATGTATTCAAATTGTTCACTTTTTTCATTTACGGGTTAGGCGAAACAAGTAAGCATTATAAGTAAGTATTATATTGTTTCGATATTAGTTTGTGAACTGTAAATTGCAAATATTCAATAATAAATGTCACCATTGAGTAAAACCTACGTTAGAATAAAAATTAATGGGGGCTTATTTAACCACACGACTATAAAAATATTCCCGCTGTAAAAATATTCTGTAAGTCAATATAACCTCATGTTGGTCTAGGTGTCAGAGATCGAATGTTAGTAGCCAATCTCTCCGACACCCCGTAAAAGCGCGGAAAGGGCCGCTGTGTGGTTTTAGTGTGTATTCCGGTCGGGTACCTAGCCGGTGAGTCCCCACACTCCCACCCCGTCTGTCACCGGCGAGGGATAGCTCATAAATGCGTTTCCACACCGTGAACCAAAAAACAGTTGAATATAAACTAAAATCACTTACGAGGAATGTGTTAATAAATAATTTGATATTGATATTGAGGATTTTCGATACTCTTTACAAAAAAAAGTTAAGTATAAAAGTTACGTGTATAAAGTCTAAAATATTTATTATATCTTTAAGAAAATACTAATTCTGAGGTGATAGGTAAATAGATCTGTAAAATCTACAGCTGTAGTGTGAAATATATATATGTTAATTTTTGAGATGAATGATACATTGTCAGAAGTTTATATAATTCAAAATAGAGTCAGCTTATTAATTTTAATACCTTTGAACTCAATGGTGACGTGAAAAAAAAACACATACTGTAATGATGGCGTGATAATTAGGTACAATAAATAATTTTAGTAGTAGCTAGGTATACATAGGTTTGTAAAACTGCTGACACACTTACCTAAACTTTCAACGTTTGATGTCATTTTTTGCGCCTCATCAGCTATCTTTGGTAAGGTCTGTGCCTTGTCCTTGCTTGCCGCGAGGTCGCTGCTGACTTGAGACATTATATTCACAGTCTCTTTTATTGTACTGTCTACCTTCTCAGCTTTACTGATCTCGTCGTTAAGAGAAAATGGCGCTGGCGATGGCAGTGATCTATAGGATTAGTTATTTATGTGATTAAGTATATAGATTGATTGTAAGTAATTATCAAATCTTCAATTACGTTTTAGCCATTGCCATTAATAAATTTAGTTATAAATTATAAACTATAATTATAAACTAGGTGTCACCAAGGTATTCATGGTTGTAGCATATGCTCCCGTAGGATCCTCGGTGGCATCAGACCTATAGAAGTTTTGGGACAATGTTAGGGAAGTTCTGGATATGGCAGAAACCAGTGAATGCGTGATTGTATGCGGAGATTTGAACGGATGGGTGGAGACCAAGCGTCCCGACTATGAGGACGTACTTGGTCCATTTGGTGATAAGAGAGTGAACGACGCAGGTAGGCTCATTGCGGATGTATGCATGGAGAGAAACCTTATTGTGTCAAACACATTTTTCCAACATAAGGACATCCATATGTATACATGGAGACGGAATGAACAGAAAAGTATAATAGATTTAATTTTGGTAGACAGTCGCCTCCGAGGCAAAATATTGGACGCAAGAGCCTACAGGGGCCCCACAGTCGATACGGACCACTACCTCGCTATTGCGAGATTTAGTGGTCTGTTTAGAAAGTGGAGGCACTGCCGAGAGCGTGTCCACTTCGGAGGTCTTGAAAGAATAAAGGTTGAAAGGTTGCAAGAAGAGTGTGTAAGAGAAAAGTATGCAGAGGGTGTCCGAGAACGGCTGACGATGGCAAGCCAGCCGCAATCGGACATTGAAGAATGCTGGAGAGTATTGAAAGAGAGTATGGTAGATACAGCGAAAGAAGTATGTGGAAGTTCAAAGAAGCATAGAAAAACAAATGGTGATGCATGGTGGGATGCGGAAGTGGCAGCTTCCGTCGAGCAAAAGAAGAAAGCGTGGCTGGACTATGTCTCTTCTTTGAATCTGAATGACAGTATGACTGAGAATGAGGCGTTCCTGTTGCTCCTCAATTTATGTTGGACCTCGGGAATGGTTCCCGGGGACTGGCATAGTGCAGTCATCGTGCCTTTGTTTAAAAACAAGGGTTCACGTTATGACTGCGCAAATTACAGAGCCGTAAGCTTGACCAGTTTGGCAGCAAAAATTGTATGGTAAAATTATTGAAAGGAGAATGAGGATGGTGTCCGATGGTTTACTGTGTGAGACACAAGGAGGTTTCAGGAGTGGAAGGGGATGCATGGATCAAGTGTTCTCTCTGCGCAACATTGTGGAGAAGCATCTGGCTCTAGGTCAGAGGGTTTTCTGCAGTTTTGTGGATCTGGAGAGAGCATTTGACACGGTTGTACGAAAGGAACTTTGGGACATTTTACCGGAGTATGGTATTAACGGTAAACTGCTACAGGCTGTGCAGTCCAGTTACATGGGCTGTAGAGCCTGTGTGCGGCTGGATCATGGAATGTCGCCTTGGTTTGACGTCAATATCGGCGTTAAGCAGGGGTGCGTTCTGTCAGCCCGGCTGTTTATCATATATCTGGATAAATGTCTCCAAAGGTTGAACGATATGAATGTGGGAGTCCAGATGGGCGACTCAGTGGTCACTGCTCTGCTTTATGCAGATGATGCAGTCCTGCTGGCACAGTCAGCGAGTGACCTGCAGACCCTAGTCGACACAATGACAAAAGATTGTAAGAAAAGGGGTCTACGCGTGAATGTGAGCAAAACCAAAATAATGGTCTTTGAAAGAGATGAAACCAGAACAGATGTAAGAGTAACAATAGGTAATGATGTACTAGAGCAAGTGGATGAATTTGTATATCTTGGATGTGGATTTAGCCAAGATGGAAGGTACACCACTGATATAGAGCGAAGAGTGAATGCGGGAAATAGAGTGAACGGAGCGTTGGGGCAACTTCTCGGCAGCCACCACCTCAGCCAGAAGGCACGTGTAGCAATACATAACGCAGTGCTTGTCCCAACATTACTGTATGGAAGCGAGAGTTGGGTATGCAGAAAAGAGTGTGAAAGTAAAATTAATGCGGTCGAAATGCGATCTCTGCGGAAAATCTGTGGAGTTAGGCTGACCGACCGCATTCGTAATGACGACGTAAGAGAGCGAGTAAGTATGAAAGAGAGTATTGGTGTAAAGATGCGAAAGGGAATGCTCCGATGGTTCGGACATGTAGAAAGAATGCCGAACGAACGTCTGGTTAAGAAGATATACAATGCGAAAGTGGAAGGATGTAGGTACCGAGGGAGACCGAGACTAACCTACCTAGACCAGATCGGTCATGTACTGAAGGAAGGTGGAGTCAAGAGTCTCCGAAACCGGCGAGCGTGTATGAAGAGAATTATGAATGTTGAGGAAGCGAGTGAAGTATGCAGAGATAGAGTTCTCTGGCACTCTGTTCTCTCTGCCTACCCTGCAAGGGATATAGCGTGATGATATGTATGTATGTATGTATAAATTATAAATGAAACAGAAGACGTTGTTTCGATAATTATGAGGCAAAATTTTGGTAATAAGTATCTTATTAATTTCGATATAATCAATAGTCCGACCTTCTGTAATATAATTATAATTGGTATTAATGATACCTGAATAAGTAAAATGAAGACCTATGTTGAAATTTAATTGGATACAAATCGATTCAAGGTAAAAATGTGTTAAGAACTACCATAATTGATTTTAAATAATTTATTGCGATTGGTATTTACGTTACTGAGTCCAGGCTAATGCTTGATATGACTGCATCTATTATACCCTAATACTACAAGTATTATAAATTAAAATTCAAAATCATTTATCTATATTATATTATATTATATATATATATGTATATATATATTGAGATTTCCACCTATGTATTGACTCATCACGATATCTCTAAAACTATAAGGCCTACACACACTTACTTTACTCATTTGGTAGGAATATTCCTTTCACCGACTCGAGGTCAGCTAAGAACGAATTTCATGAAATTCCACCCGCAAGGGGGGTTGCTGGGGTGTAAAAATCACATTTTCTAAATGTAACTGCTACGGACTTGAATTTCTTGTTACGATATAGAGGTAATCTAAGAATGGCTTTTAAAAAATTACACCCCTAAAGGGGACTGCGTAGGTGTTAAACAAAAAAATCTACAATTCTTAATACTGCCCCTTCAGGCTTGGAATTTGGTGTGGACTTTCTTTCTGTCCTGTAAAGGCCTATCTGACCTAATAAGGATTTTAAGAAATTCCTTCTCCTAAAGGAATTCTATGTCGCAAAATTAAACTACACAACTGAACTGACGTAACCGAAGCGAAACAAGGGCGGGTCGCTAGTTATGTATAAATCCTCTCACTTACATAATTTCAATTTACATTTAAACCTATATTAATTTAGTGATCTACCATAAGATCGGTTCGCAGCCGCCACTGATGTTACAAGAAACTTAGCGAGTTTATTTTTTTAACTTATTTTTAGTAAGTACTAATGTCAATATTACTTAGCTGACAAATATGACAAGCTTAATAAAAACTGGGGAAAAAATACTTACAACTGTATCGCATTATCGTCATCATCGGCTGACTGGAGTAACTCTTTTGCCTTTGTGAGTTTGTCCGTGGCGATTGTTAAGTTGGGACTCAGTGATTGCGAGACAGTATTTTGTGCAAATGTAGCACTCTTCAGTAATTCACCGGACCTGTTCCGTGCTGGACCGACGAGCTCATTCAATCGGTTTGTCTAAAATATACGTTAGTATTACAAAAATATCTAGAAGACATTGAAAATTCTCAATAACATCGAATACCTTAAAACGAGCAATATTCTGAATATTATATAATATGTATTCTGAATCTCGGAAACTACTACAACGATTTTCTTGCAATTTAGTATGCAAGGGGTTCCGGGAGCGATTAATTGATCTAGCTATGTTTCATTTATAGAAAATATTGGTTAGCAATATTTTCCAGTGTTGGTGTAGTGATATCGTGTGGTGTCGGACTAAGTATAAAATTCACCAACCCCTTTCTTACCAGTGGGTGATCGTAAGAGACTAAGGGTATAAACCGCAAATAACATCTATGCGAGAGATGGCAAACTCGAAACAAAACCCTATACCAGCTGGTATACCGGTTGACCGGCGTGGTATAGTAGGTAATTTTCCCTCCCATTATGGAGGAGGCTCGAGCCCATCGGAGGCAATTTGACCATATTATACCGTGCTGGTCAGTTAGGTTATATATATGATTTTCTATCGAATTTTCTTCTCTTGCTAGATGTCATAAGCATATTATATCCTTTAGCCATCGTATCCATGGCTAAGATAGTAGGTGGCGAATCGTATTCTACTCCGTCACTACACGGACGGCATATTATTCAATAAAGCAAATTTGGTAAATAAAATTTTAAATACAATTAAGAGTCCCAACCGCCTATAAAATACCTATTCAATGATACCTGCCACTTAACCGGTGGCCTTTATACTTACAAGCTGCGTGATATTCATGAGAGCGGCCTCGGCTTCTTCTACTGCTTTCTTGGCATCACCAACTTCTTGAACGATGGAAGAATACGCCGACGCCGCTGTATATGCATGCTGAGTGCGAGAATTGTTATTCTCTCTTTCGGCAACGGCGCGAAGATTGTCAGCCTGTAAGTTTAACATTATTATTAAATTGAAAGTATTTATAACACTATATTTAAGTCAATACAGAGGATGCAAAGAACGACCGCTTACGAAATGGCAAGACGAGATCGTCAAGACGGTTGGCCGTGCTTGGATACAGAAAGACCAAAATAGGGAACTATGGAAATCTTTGGAGGAGTCCTTCTCCCGGGGAAAATTTATTAACATTCATAGAAACTTAGGATATAATATAGTGTAGATATTATTGTATTATAATAATTATTTTAATTAAAAGTTAAACTTAACTAAAATATTTTATAACAATCTAATATTTCCATGAAATAAAAGGCGTTTTTATTTGTAATATATTATTTTATTTATTTAAGTCAATAAAGCTTTGGTGGTAGATGAATAAATAACGAAGACGATTTAGACCTCAAAGGCTCACTGAACGAAATGCAATAGAAAATGAATACTATCCACACTTTTAGGGTGATTTTTAGCGAGAGTGTAGTATTGCTTCAGCCAAGTCGGTTTTATTTAGTTACAGATAGAAAACTCTCTTCAGCATGATTTTACCACTAACCACCATTTACTTCTTCCCTTCTTAGGAGGACTGGTTAAGGAAATAATGTATTACAATCTCTTATTTTATTATAGGTATCGTAATAAACTGGCTGAAAGATCCTCGGTAGAATATGGGAATCAGTATTTATTTAAAATACAATTTGCGCGTCCTAATTCACTTGCCAAATATAGCATTTATTGACCGGATACAAGAACTCGAAACTGGTGGTCAGTTCAAACGACAATGGGTAGACAATAAGTCATATCATAAGCTACTCGTTAGCCTGGACCTAAATAGTTCTGTCAAAAACAAATCATGCAATTATGAACTTCAAAAAGAAAATGAAGAAATTTCTTAGATTTTGGATTTGGTTTGTGGTGATATGAATATTTATCTTACCTGATTCCTTAATAGTGTAGTATGCTGCGTAGCTACATCAGTTAAGTGATGTAGTTCAGGTAAATTCACTTTCAAATCTTCTAATCTATCAACCATATCTTGGTCGGTTGTTCTTATGTCATCGAGTGCCTTTGATGAGTTCACCGCAATATTATTCACAATCATATTATTTAAAGTTGCATTGCTAATGTCATATGCCGCATCGATCAAGTCTTTCATTGCAGCTGTATTCAGTTTAGTGACTGACATCACTTTGTCACCAAATTTGGATTGTCTATAAATAATAAATATCAATTAATATCATGATATCGATGATGATACTCATCATCCAAATCCATCTGTCTGTAAACCTTCACTTTTCGATGTCCGGCCTAAATGAGGCCTACAGTTAACAGCGGTTTACAATATTACAAATAGATATATAATAAAATAGATAGGAGGCAAAGATGTATCCTGCTAGGACTCATCATCTGCTAGGATCCTGCTAGGTATGTGTTAAGGTGATTGTAGAGATCGATTTGTATGATGATTCAAGCAAAAAGTTTTGTTAAGCTAATTTAAAAAAAAATTGTTAGGAAATTCACAGCAGTCCCGTGTTTTTAGTGAGAGTAAGGATTGTGTACAAATGACAGGTTGTGTTTACATCTCGCCTCCTTTGGAAATAAAGGTGTAAGAGTATTAAAAATAATACACAAAGTCATGGGTGAAAATTAAAATTATCATTTACAATACTTTTTAAAGAGATTAGTTAATACTTTTAATGATATATACCTATTCTTATTATTCAATTGCTCGGCATTATCCGCGGTACGTTGCATTACCATTGCGTGCTCCACCATGTCTTCCAATTTCGTTTTCAAGTCGCGTGTATCATTGACTAGCTTTTGGAATTTCTAGAAAGTGACAGACAATTGTAAAAATTGTTTTTGTATATAGAAATAGCAAATAGAAAACCTTTCACCCCATATGCACATGTCGCATGACGCAAATATGTTCTTTTCTTCCACACAAACGCATCCGATGTTACCGGCATGTCACATCCGTTAGTCGTTATCCGATGAAATCTCATCTCTGCGATCACTCCCTTTCTACCCTTATCAAGATTCACGCAATCCATCCATCTATTCTTCGGTCTTCCCTTACCCCAAAAGCCTTCAACATTCATACTTAAAACTTTTCTCACAACATTACTTTCATCCCGTCTCATCGTATGTCTATACCACGTCAAGCACATATTTTAATTAACTATAGCCAAATTTTTTTTCCCCACCCTATGATATTTTTAGAATCATATATTACGTGTTAAAATATGACTTTCATCGACATTAATAATTATCCCACTATTTATACTTTTGGAGATCTATGCTTAACAATGGAGGCCAATACGCTGATTTATAGAATAGAATGTGATATATATATATATATATATATATATAGACAAGAAAATAGGAATAACTGAAATTCTTATGACGCTTGATTTTTTTTTATAATTAAGCACATACCTTAGCTTGTTGGTTGACTGGATCAACAAAAACATTCATACGTTCCACTTGCTTGGACGCATTTGCAAATGCCGATTCAGCTTGCAATATCTTTGGCACTAGGTCTTTCTCTGTTTAAATAAAAATAAAAAAAATATTATGTATTTTCTAAATGATCTGTCGTATCAATTGCAATAAAAAAAGTTTTAAATTTAAAATAATCTTTAAATGTTTAATATAGAACAGTTGTTTTTCCTACTGTTGTCTATTTTATATATAGTCCGTTTAGGGACATAATAAGAACACAATTCACCACCCTATTTCTTGTCATCATTTCAGCTCATATACGTCCCACTGTTGGACTCGAGCCTCCTCCGTAATGGAAGGGAAATTGATCTACTATACCACGTTGGTCGGACGTGTTGGTATAGGGTTTTATTTCGAGTTTTCCTTCTCTTGCATAGATGTTATATGCATTTTATATCCCCTAGTCGTCTCTTACGATCACCCACAGGTAAGATAGGGGGTGGTGAATTGTATTCTTACACCGTCATCACAAGGAAATATTTCTTGTACGGTGTCATAAACGATGAGTAACAGATATGATATGCCAATAACATTGAGATAAGTGAAAGAAAACTTGATATAATAACTTAGGTATCTCACGTCCAACAAGTCAACGTCATTAAATATCGTAATCTTTATTACAATAGAATCCGTAAAAATAGTTATATTTCGAGTGTATAATACTCGCGTAAACATAAGACATGATTAAGTGTGAGAAAACTCTATAGTGGCAGGTATTTTATTAATAGAATGACAACCACCAGCCTAAGAAGCTAATTCTTGTATTGTTAGGGGAACTTAACAAATATACAATTAATAAACGCAAATTATATCCAAATTCAGAACAATAATATGTGGTTCGCAAAAAAAGATATCTCGTATGGCAATCGAACCTGTGACACTTGGCACTGAAGATTAATATCTTAATCCCTACGTAATTTATGCAGTCAGATTAGAAATTACGATAAAATTGTATATTCTTACCAGCAATGTCACTTTTGATCTGTCGTGCTTCCGATAAAGCGCTGTCTACCTTAGGCTGTTGACTGAGTTCCAAGCCAGTTGCTAGATCTGATACATGTTTGACTACAGCCTTAGCCTCCTGTGCTTTATCCCGGAGCGATTCTAAAATCTTATCTGCATCAGCTGCAAGATCTGCTGCACGAGTGATCTGTTTGTCGCTATCAGTAGCTGCAAATTCCGCCTGTGTGATAGAATATTATTATCATTCTGCTCTTATACTAAATACTCTTTTCATGTGGTGACGGAGAAAGAATACAATTCACCACCTCCTATCTTACCCGTGGGTGATCGTAAGAGACGACTAAGCGATACAAAACGCATATAACATCTATGTAAGAGAAGAAAAATTCAAAATAAAACCCTATATTAACACGTTTGACCAGTGTGGTCAATTTCCCTCCCGGAGGAGGCCCGAGCCCAACAGTGGGACATATATGGGTTGTAATGATGATGAATGATGATGACTAAATACTTGTGATCGATGTAAAATGTAATACTTTCATCGTACATATTGCAATAGTTTTATGATCGGCCACTGGTCCTGAGATCAGCCCTCTTTAAGACTGTATTTATTGATCAGACTGTATCAAATGCAGTTGGACCAGGCTGATGTAAAGTTCTTAGTCGTCTTCTACAGTACCCAGACCTAATATAAGGGTTGATAGTCTGGAATCGTACCGCGTGATTGAATATATGAAATGAATTATCGTGATTATTTTATCATTTATCCTTTGATAATATTTTTTTAATGGAAGCGTTTTAGATTACATCAGTTATAATGAGATATCTTAATACTAGGGTAGTAAAAATATTTATGGGAAATATTAGATATTCCTATTTTTTTTTTTAATATTTCAGATACATAAGGTATGTTCTTGATTTGGTAAGGCCTTTTGGAAAATGTTTGTAGTGAAATATAATGGTAATAAGTGGAGTCTGTAAATACGGCAATCTACAAAGTACATATCGGAAGTCAATTGAAGAGATCAGATTCCTAAATATCTTCAGAACAGATCGTTTAACTATAAATCTAAAATAGCTATCATTATCTATAAGTATGGTATATATGAAGCGTCATACGCATTGAAACACCAACACAATTTAAATCAGTTTTCATTATTGCTAGAGAAGGAAAATTCGAAACAAAAAAACCTAAACCAACCCTTCTGAACAGAAGGAAATCAGGAAGAAAGGTTGTATATTACATATCATATACATAATTACCTCTTTTAAAAACTTCCTGCACTGTGAAAATATTCCTTGTGACAAGGAGAACTTTATAGACATACAAATAACGTCCACAAATACTTTAAATATGTTTTATTAATGTTAAAGAAGATATTTTCAATGGCTGCACAGATGCCGTAGTGGTTTCGATTCCCACGCGGTACAATACTTTGTGCGATCCAAAAACTGTTGCCCTCAATCTGAGTGTAATTTGTGTCCGTTTAGTTATACGTTTATAGTCCCCCGCAATACAAGAATTATTTATTTAGTGCAGGGAGCCGTCCTTAAAACATCTTATTGTTTGGTATTCTAAATACTTACTGATCTTAATAGATTTTTAGCGCTCGACTCCAAGGATTTGACAGCAGTGGTGACGTCCTCCACTTCGACGTTTCTCAATTCCGATACCCTTGGACGAAGCTGATGTGTCTGGTTCGATATGTAATTTAAACGCTGCGTCGTGAAGAATGAGTCCGCTTTGTCCTAATATAATAGAATTAGATGAATACATATATTAACTACAGGGTATATTTTTCTTACTAAAGCCTACTCAATATGTGGTCGATTATTTCATACCAACGTATAATGTATGTATATATAATACACATGTATTTTTAAATATTGGAAATACATATATATCGTTGAAACATTACATTTTAAATTAATCTTTTAATTTATTGCACGCCCTAATTCCAGCGTCCCCACTCTGATCAGGCGGATTAATAATCGCTATTGGTGTTTATAAATCTCCCAGAAAAATATTGCTGCCAGTTTTTTTAACTAGTTAGCCTTTAAATTAAAGACGAAATTTCATTAGTTTTCAGCTTGTTAAGCTGAAAACTAACAGTAAACAACTAAAGTCAGCATTCTGTCTGGCAAACGCTGAATGAGATTCTTTTAAAACAGTTGCCAGGCACATTAATTTTTTTATATTATGTATTAATTTTTCATTTCTTTATTTAATCTTTTTGTTTTATTATTTTTTCTGAATGTTGTATTTATTCTTTTATTTATTTTATTTTGAATTTAAATTATTCATTTGTAGGTACCATATGTATTGCCTGGCTTCTGTCACTTCATAAATATTTTCTTTCTATCTTTCTAGTTTTTTATATCTTTAAAGCGAATGTGATCCTGGTTGCTTGTCACAAGGAATTGATATAGTAGTAGACGGTATAGTGACAATGGAAATGCATAAACCGTAAAAAGGTGTTTCATACACGCGTTCAGTGACAAACTGAATGAATGGACATCTGAAGATGACACCATTTGAGTACAGCCACACAATAAACCGGATTTGATCTTTGCCTAATCGTAAATCAAAATATAAGGCATCCACGATTTCTTTCACGATTTCTTTCGGATAAATTCTAATACGAATTACATCTAGTACACCTAATAAAAAAAACTTCAAAAATGATAAATTAAGAGGTCGTGGTTGTAAATTTAATAGAGATGACACGTGGCGCTTGTGCGATCACAATGTGACCAAATTGTCTGGACGGCGAAAGGGAAAACCCTCAGTACTAAACCTCTATTTGCCATTTGGTCGGGTCATTGGTATAGAATTCTTATCTACAGCCTGCTTGACGAGATACCCTTTCAGATATCAGTCCCTGTCGACACCCTGGCAACAGCAGTTTTGCTCTAACATAATCATCTCTTTTACATAATTCTGCCAGGGTGTGGTTGTTTGGGCCACTGCAGACAAGAAACAGGTACCGGTAGTCTGTTCGCACGGCATTTAAAGGTACTTATAGGGCTGGTTTATGGGGATACGCCGTACCTTCTGTCGCCCCGGACGGATCGAGTATGGTGTGACCATAGCATACGACGCCGCCAAAAATAAGAGTGTGATTATTTGGCACGCCCCTATGGCGAAGAAACGCATTATATCAGTTTATGGGGTCGCACGATGTTTCTATCTCTACTCTAGGTGGATTTGTGTGATGTGTCCATACCTGTCACTAAATAAAAAAGAGTATGGTTCTCAAGTCTATGAATATTTTTAATAGTCATACCTTAAAGTCCTTGGTCTCATTTGCTAACAGGTAAGTCATATCCTCGATAGTGAAGAGCAATGCGTCAGTACATGAGTCGCACTCCAGGCAACCTTCATCTGGTATGAGCACCCATCTGATAAATTATAATCAGCAATCATCATCATCATCTTAACTTATATACTTTATTATGTAGTGTATGAGCCTCCTCTAAAATGGGAGGGAGATTACTTTTTTGTTTTTTATTTATTTATTTATCAAGTCAAAAATATAATAAGCGTACTAAGCGTAATAAACGTAATAATCGTTTAATACAATTCTAACTGTAAAGTTTTAAGTATTAAGCCTATAACAATGTGTAAACATTGTCGGGTAGATGGCATACCGTCACCTTAAGACGTAAATATGATACGAAGTGAAATTTGCATGTCCTACAATTAGTCACGGTGGTGTAGTGGCAGCACGATTGGGCCGGAATCCCAATAGGTGCGGGTTCGAAATCCCGCTTGTGACATCATTTTTCATTTCGTAATCGGGTTTTATAAAAAATAATTTTAATAATAAATATTATATTTAAAATTTTAACTAATTAAGTATAATATAATAGTGTGTCATCATTATAAATTAACACAATTTAGGGGTAAGTCATTATTTTAAATTTATTTACATTGTATTCAATTTATTTATGTATAGTGTATTTAAATATAGTGACACCTTTTTTTCCATTTGATCTACCTTGTCAAAAGAGATATGTATGCTAGGAACGCTAAGAGATAACTTCACTTCAAGAACACCTGATTCTCACTTAATGTTCTTTAGATGTATTTTTACAATTATCATCGGGAATGAGAGAGAATACATTATAACATCGTTACCACATCTGGATAAATTTCTTATGATCTAAATACATTTTGTGCTGTATGGTCCACCTGATGCCCTTTGCTCAATAATTACATTACCAAATAGGGTTGACGTCAGGCAGACGGCCGGTCATGAAACTATTGCCAACTTTTGCAGTATGTATAATGGAAGAGGAGTACATATTGTGTCGACCGCAAGTAATTGAGATAAGAGGAGAATGATGATGAAAATACATACTGTGTTTGAATACATTACCTCTCCGGGCATCTGTCACATTTCTCTCCAACGACCCCGGGCAAGCACTCGCACTGGCCGGTCGCGTTGCAAGTGAAGCCGAGCGAATAACCAGTGTTGCAATTACAATCTATAACAAATATTACGAATTTTTATATAGTTATTGTAAGAAAAGGGGTCTACGCGTGAATGTGAGCAAAACCAAAATAATGGTCTTTGAAAGAGATGAAGCCAGAACAGATGTAAGAGTAACAATAGGTAATGATGTGACGCAAGTGTATGAATTTGTATATCTTGGATGTGGATTTAGCCGAGATGGACGGTACACCACTGATATAGAGCGAAGAGTGAATGCGGGAAATAGAGTGAACGGAGCGTTGGGGCAACTTCTCGGCAGCCACCACCTCAACCAGAAGACACGTGTAGCAATACATAACGCAGTGCTTGTCCCAACATTACTGTATGTAAGCGAGAGTTGGGTATGCAGAAAAGAGTATGAAAGTAAAATTAATGCGGTCGAAATGCGATCTCTTCGGAAAATCTGTGGAGTTAGGCTGACCGACCGCATTCGTAACGACGACGTAAGAGAGCGAGTAGGTATGAAAGAGAGTATTGGTGTAAAGATGCGAAAGGGAATGCTCCGATGGTTCGGACATGTGGAAAGAATGCCGAACGAACGTCTGGTTAAGAAGATATACAATGCGAAAGTGGAAGGATGTAGGTACCGAGGGAGACCGAGACTAACCTACCTAGACCAGATCGGTCAGGTACTGAAGGAAGGTGGAGTCAAGAGTCTCCGAAACCGGCGAGCGTGTATGAAGATAATTATGAATGTTGAGGAAGCGAGTGAAGTATGCAGAGATAGAGTTCTCTGGCACTCTGTTCTCTCTGCCTACCCTGCAAGGGATATGGCGTGATGATATGTATGTATGTATTTATATAGTTGCTTCTATGATTACATTTTCAACGTCTATCTTTGGGGATGGCCTCTCTAACACAGACCATGCTATTATAATGGCCACGCTTGGTTGTTGATGAACACATACATACATATCATCACGCCATATCCCTTGCAGGGTAGGCAGAGAGAACAGAGTGCCAGAGAACTCTATCCTTGCATACTTCACTCGCTTCTTCAACATTCATAATTCTCTTCATACACGCTCGCCGGTTTCGGAGACTCTTGACTCCACCTTCTTTCAGTACGTGACCAATCTGGTCTAGGTAGGTGAGTCTCGGTCTCCCCCGGTACCTACATCCTTCCACTTTCGCATTGTATATCTTCTTAACCAGACGTTCGTTCGGCATTCTTTCCACATGTCCAAACCATCGGAACATTGTTGATGAAGCTTTCTTGATATCTTCTAATTAGTTTTTAAAAAGCCTATAGAAAATTAAGTTTCGATACGTTGTATTCTTAATCTGTCAACCACACTGCAAAACAATATATAGAAACCTCTTGAATACCGATATGAATTGTAATAACTAGATAAGTAAATATTAAGGCTGGGTAGTAATATCACCTCACGGGAAACTTATAAAAGAGATAATACAAAAAAATGGGATGTTTACGCGCCTATCAACAAAGTTTATAAAATTCGTATGACCTTCACGAGTATATGCAGTAAAATTTCTTTGACCATTACGGTAGGTACATATTAAAAGATTATACATTATTCGCCAAACATTCAACTAAAATTCATATTCATTTATTACATATGTATGTATAGATTACATATTAATATGAACATTTTAAATTAATACAATAAATTACCACCAGATCAGTACGTAACCGCTACTGAGAAGATCCGGCAAAAAGAATCAGCGGGTTTGTCTATTATTATTATTTCTTTACTGACTTTTTATAAAAACTAGTATAATAAATTTTAACCTTAAAGATGTCTTATTTTAATAAAAAAGGATACTATTTAATACTATTTAGTAAGTTTCCGTTGCATTGGATAAAAAAGTTTTGTAATGGTATAAAGAAAGTGTTGTTATGGTGATATGGAGGGAATACGGTGGGTTATGGGCCCACACCCTGCCTTGCCGTCGTCCCGGGTGGAACGGGCGGGGTGCGTTCAGACCATAGAATACCAGGAAAAAATACATTATGCAGGTATAGACTGTATACTTACGATCGCATCCCTCCTTTGTGTAGTTCCAGAAGCCGGCGGCGCACTGATCACAATGTTTACCGCTTACACCTTTAGCACATCTGAAAATCACATTACCATCAGCATCTTCTTCATCTAACCAAGGGAACAGTGAGGGAAATAAACGTACTCCTGAAACTGTTTTACATAGGTTTAGCAGCTTTTTAAGTGATCTTATCTGCAAGGAATATAATCCCTTGCAAACGGGAGGAACCCGTAAGGGGAAACCGCCGGGCGGGCCACCGAAGACAAAGATCGGGTACCGGTGGCCCGCTCGCAGGGCGAAGAGAAGTTGTTTGCACGGTGTGTCCATGGGGTTGCGCGCCGCCTCTTTTGTCACCCCGGATCGATTTGTCGGGGCGCAACCACATCCATGGTCCAACTTGCAGGAAAAAAAAAAGAGGGATGTAATCCCTTAGTTTTTTTTTTAAATACTCATGAAAAGGGTATGGTTGCCCCGTGTATTCCTTTTTAATCATCACATCAATGTTTTATTATTATTATTCTATTGATGTTCTTTCTTGGATATAGGGCTCCCTATAAGGATGTAGTGGCATTATTGCCACATTTTGAGGCAGACTGCCGATCACAGATGGAGCATTAAGTTTCTCAGGATACAGCTGCTGTCTGTTTTCCTGCTAATCCTTCAGCCGAAATGAAATACATATAATTTGATAAATTATGATTTTCATCCAGTAAACAGATGGATGAACATCGACTTTCAAGCAACTTCTAATATTAAATAAAAAAAGGTTGTGGACTTACTTGCATTGTCCAGTGTTGAGGTCGCACTGCGCTGATTCCGAGGCAATGCCACAGTCGCACGGTGTACATCCTTGTCCGGTACTTAGACCCCAATGATTAGATGCACATTGGTCGCATCTATCACCAATAACCCCCGACCGACAAACACAAGTACCTGAAGTGTGATTGCAATGGTCCATACCATATTCATCGCATACACAAGCTGTAAGAATTAAAAGATATTAAATTCTGTCCAGTACATATAGCTTCAAATTAGGGTCTGTGATCATCTCTTTTTTGGTTCACAAATGGGTTTTATAAAAAAAATAAGAGTTTATTGATTAATAATGATGATGGTGATTTTTATCTTACCTGTACAATTCTTGGAGAACACTGCATCACCGAAAAATCCAGGTGCGCATAAATTGCAGGCAGCTCCGGCGGTATTGTTGACACATTTTAGGCAATTGCCCGTGATACTGTCGCATGAGCCTGGATCTTCAGGGTTGATATTGCCAGAGCAGTTGCAGGGTTTGCAGTAATCACCTATACGAAATAATCTGTTAGGAGCACGTTTCAAAAAAATAACTGTCGTCATAATATTCATACTATCATATTCAATGTCATATTACAAAAGTTATTTTTGATAATGATAATTAAAATAATTTGCATATGTCATTCATTCTTTCATTCATCAAATTTACATCGTTAATGTGATTTTTTTTATGGGAGTGATTAAAATTCTGATAAAAAAATCGGGACATAATCTTCGGCTTTCACAATCAATAGATATATATAAGACGATGTTTGTATATATGACATGGCTAAACTCAGAAACTATTTGACCGATCATTATGAAAATTGGTATGTATATTTTTATTTTCACAGAGAAGGTTTATATGCTATCCCTATTGATGTAACTAGCCACCAGGTGGCGCTGCGATATATAAACTTCAATAAACAAACCAACAAGCTGGGCTAGCTAGTTTGATATAACCGAATGATAAACACTGCTTTATAGTATACAAAAGTAATTGATATAACAATGACTCTACAGGTGGCGTAGTGGTTAAGGTGCCAGCCTTCCGTACCAGTACCGTGGGTTCGTTTCCCACACAGGACTTATGTATTTTATGCGATCCACAAAGTGTTTTTTCTGAGTCTGGGTGTAATTTTTCTGCGTTAATTACATGTTTGTGAAGTCCCCCGCAATACTATGATTATTTCCTTAGTACACGATGGTGTCTTATTAAATAACAAAAAAAAAATCATGTAATGCAAAAGTTTCAATTCTATCGTATGACATTACAATACAGTTTATATGTAGGTCTAGTTTTTTTCTAAAATGGTAGCCATTTTCATAATAGCGGGACAAATATTTGTGTGGTCCACAAATAAAGATATCCAGATTGAATGCATATTATATATAATCTAACTTCTGTGAACTTGCTTTTATTAATGTTGATTTTATCAAGATTTTTAACAGAACGTTACTTTTTCCTGGATGAAAGATTGAAATAATTATATTAATTTTAGTTTCGAAAGTTTATGCTTGACCTTGAAGAGTCAGTCAATCTGTTCCTTTATAAATATAGATTTGATGTAGAGACTTACCAATTTGTTCCGGTATACCATAGTAACCGGCCGCACAGAAATGACACCTCGCCCCACCATATCCAGGTTTGCATTGACAAGATATCAGCGATCCGTTATCACTCAAGTCACAACCGATAGCGAAACTGCAATTATTAACAATTATTTAATACGCCGTGATAGAGTAAGAATAATTAATCACCTATTCCTTTCCGGATTAGTGTTTTAGAAAATGATAAAGGAATATATTTTATTGTCTTTATGCCTGCTCTGACTAGTAACATCTGTTTTTAAGGTGTCATCATCATCTCAGCCCATATGCTACCTAATGCTGCCCTTCATAATAGAAGGGTAATTGGCCTACTATATCAAGCTCGACCTCTGTAATATCAAGATCACAGCCAAGTTGCTACCTACCGTAAAGTCAGATTTGTACTATGGCTCTGTCGATCACCGAATGAAGTGCAGTAGCAATTTGCTACTTCGGACACATGCTACATGAGTTCTTTAGAAGAGGGTATGGGGGTCAACATAAATGGACCTTTTTACTATGAATGAATACTGAAAGGTATGATTGCGTTCCCTACTCAAACGTCGATTTTCTGCGAGTATTTGGTATAAACTCAAATGAGTTACCCCATTTGTACCAAAATGGGACTTAAGAAGAGTTCCTTTCTCATGATAGTCAGTGACTTCTCAGTAGCCACTTGCCATCAAATGAGTTGCTTGCTCGTTTGTCATCAAAAGGCAATAAAAAATATTATTATAAGAATGAATGAAGAATAGTTAAAAAGCTTGCCTATATTCTCGTTTCAAGAAGTGACCATAGAATCAAAATGACCTTTATTATAAATAATATAATACAAGAAAATCAAAATGACAATTATTTTAACATTATTTTATCACGTTTAATTTGGTTTCTGATTTCTCAACTTTATAAACAGTTATCAGCTAAAAGTATTTTTTATTAATATGTGAAATACTACACGTATAAAGATATTAAATTATTATATACTTACTTGTTGGATACGTATGGCATGGGGCAGGCGCATATGAGGCAGTCGCGTGGTGTGCCCACAGTCGCATCACCATGATATCCGGGGATGCACATCTCACAATGATCGCCCATGGTGTTGTCTGTACATTCCTATTATATAAAAGGTATATGAAAATTATATTTAAATTTTATCAGATTGGTGTAGGAGCAGCTGCAAATACTGCCAACCTTTAAAGAACGAATGAAAGCATAACATCGAACTGAAGCAACTCCAGCTTATACCGTTTGAAAATGATATTCACAAAAAGGGTTGACGTCAGACAGTCCAGTCATAACAGTTTTATGACTTTGCCAAAACCTTTGTAATATGTACGATGTAAGAAGAGTACATCTGAACCCAAAGTAGTTGCGATTAAATCAGGATAGTGCCTATAATATATTAAATTCTATCCATAAAGTTTCTTTAAAGCATTTTATTTATAAAATACCATTGATAGTCAACCATTAATAGTCGGTTGACTTGATTAATGGTTATTAATAGTCGTAATATATTATATTAGTTATGAAATAAATGGAAAAGTTAACGGATTTTACTGAAGAGAAAGGTAATGATGGGATAAATACTAAGGCTAAAAATAGTTAGGGGTTACCTAAGTATATAATAGGTACTAGATATATAAAATAGATAATTGAAAATTAGTTTATAAAGACACATTGCAGTCAGCATATTCTTTCTAATTAAGTAAATTTATTGCGTAGATAGCCTAGTGGATGTAATTTCACAGGTCTCCCACCAATGCCTCATGCGATCCATAGATAATTGTTAGAAGCTAAGTTTTATTCGTATTTTGTCAATTGTACATTTATAAAATCCATCGCAATATAAGGATTCACTCCTTAGAAAGGTAAATTTAAAAAAATATATAATATCCATTGTTTTACGAATTTCTACATGCCGGTTTTTATCATGTAGAGAAATACTGACATAGACGGATCCGTAGCACGCTTAGCTATGAGGCTTAGAAACAACATTTCATCCAACTACAACCCGACTAGAAAACAAGTATGGTTCAACCAGATCATGTATCTGGACCCGATCAGGATAGAATGAGGCATGCCGGATCCGGCAAACCCGATCAGGACCAGGTCTGGTCCTGATCAGGATAGCCTGATGTGAAATAACATCAAGTATGGTAAGGCATACCGGATCAGGACCAGATCAGGACCAAATAAGGATAGCCTGATGTGAAATATCATTAAGTATGGTAAGGCATACCGGATCAGGACCAGATCAGGACCAAATAAGGATAGCCTGATGTGAAATATCATTAAGTATGGTAAGGCATACCGGATCAGGACCAGATCAGGACCAAATAAGGATAGCCTGATGTGAAATATCATTAAGTATGGTAAGGCATACTGGATCAGGACCAGGTCAGGACCAAATAAGGATAGCCTGATGTGTAATATCATCAAGTATGGTAAGGCATACCGGATCAGGACCTGATCAGGACAGAATGAGGCATGCCGGATCCGGCAAACCCTATCAGGACCAGGTCTGGTCCTGATCAGGATAGCCTGATGTGAAATAACATCAAGTATGGTAAGGCATACCGGATCAGGACCAGATCAGGACCAAATAAGGATAGCCTGATGTGAAATATTATCAAGTATATAGTAAGGCTTGTAGTATATCAGAACCAGAAACAGTTTTCGTAACACAAAAAAATATCAATCAAAATTCCAAAAAGTGACATGATTGTCATATTTATGCATTATGCCACGGCGAAATTGTATTTGCATCATAGGAGATTAATATGAAATCTTTAATTAATCATATGTATTTAATAATAATAATAATGTTTAATTAATAATATAAAAATAATTTATATTTGAAGTAAAAAACAAAAATAAATAATATATATATAAAAATGTACCTAACATTTGAAAACATAGATAGATAGAAATATTATATTGTAACAGCCATTCTAACATTTAATGTTTTGGGTCATAATAAATAGATGGCGTTAGTAAAATGACGTCATTATTTGAATCGCGATGCTAAGATTCTCCGAAGCGTAATGACATGGCCTAATATTAAATTAGTTGTTATCGGATCAGATTAAAACAGATCGATCAAGTCATGAATGAGAAATTCAGGCGACAGTTGCAGTCGTTAGCATCTGGTGGTTGCTCCATAATTGGAACGGTTCACTGGGACTCTCTATGATAAGAATATAGCACTGCATTCGGTGCCTATGTCATATATTAATTTATATTTTTACCTATTAAACATGTTCTTTAAGATGTTCATGTTTTTTAAAAGGACCGGACTGGGCATACTCGTTTTGGATCAGGCAAGATATAAAACGCAGATGATTGATTTGGTTCCGATCAGTAAAATTTCATCCGGACCCGATCAGGAACGCCTGATCTGGACCCGATCAGGAATGCCTGATCTGGACCCGATAAGGTTTTCCTGATCGGGTCCAGATATATCTTCTGCGTTACATGCCTTATCTGGTCCAGATCGGGCATGCCCGGTCCGGTCCTGCTAAGGAAGACGAAAAAATTTCTAGTCGGGAATACACACTATTGTTGATCAGAAGTTCGACTAGTAATTTACATCAACCTCTTGATATCTAAAGCCTTTTTTTTTTGCGGTAGGCTATGGACGTCGCACCCTGCCAAATCGGTCCGGGGTGACGGAAAAGGCGGCGTGCAACCCCATTGACCCACCCTGCAAGCACCTCTTCTTCGCCGTGCGAGCGGGCCACTGGTACCCGATCTTTGTCTTCGGTGCCCCGCTCGGCGGTATGCCCTCTCGTGCTCCTCTCCTGTCAACGCCCCGACAGCTTTCGTCGTCGAGGCGTCGTCCTCACGCGGTTGCCTCACGTCGGGTGACCGGACAATTCCCCGGTCCGATCACCCGAAGCTTCGGTTAGGGCGGCATCAGGCGCATTGATATCTAAAGCCTAGTGCTTTTATAAGAACTTACTAAACATATTCCAGTATTGACGTCACATTCCGCTGAATGTCCATGGCACTGGCACGGTGCGCAGAATCCTGTACTCAATCTGTAGTATCCCTCAGCACACTGCTCACATGACATGCCTCTGTATGCTTTCGGACACTGACACTCCTCGACTGAAGAAGCATGACGATAATATGAACCTTCCTGATAGTATCCTTCCAATGCGATGTCCAAGGTTACTGCGATCAAACTGCAAACAAATTCTCAAGTTAGCTCTTAATGACTGCGCGAGGCATGACATAGATAGCCAGGGAGTGACTACAAAGATAACATTTGATATGGTTGTATGGAAAAAGATGACATATTATTTCGATCCTAAGTAATTGGGATAAGAGTAAGATGGTGATGATTGGAATCATATGTTTTTTAGAATTTGTTGAATGTTTGCATTAAGTATATACATACATACATACATACATATCATCACGCCATATCCCTTGCAGGGTAGGCAGAGAGAACAGAGTGCCAGAGAACTCTATCTCTGCATACTTCACTCGCTTCCTCAACATTCATAATTCTCTTCATACACGCTCGCCGGTTTCGGAGACTCTTTAACTCCACCTTCCTTCAGTACATGACCGATCTGGTCTAGGTAGGTTAGTCTCGGTCTCCCCCAGTACCTACATCCTTCCACTTTCGCATTGTATATCTTCTTAACCAGACGTTCGTTCGGCATTAAGTTAAGTTTTAATTGATTATTGTATTAATTTATTTATTATTTTATTAATTTATTCTCATTTGCATTAAGTCTTCTATAATATCTGATAGGTACTCATCAGGCGCAAGCCACTTCTTGGGTACCTCTATCAATCAAAGTTCTGTTAAAAAGTTCACCGTGTTGTGCACAAGTTTGTAAATTGAAATGAAATCTAAAAAGATTGATTTTTAAGTAACTGATCTTTGAGACCTCGAGTTTTTTTATTAACCGACCGTTTTTTATTTAGATGAGCATTCGAATCGATTCATGGATCGATTTCTTTCGAAAAGAATCGCTATCTCTAGCTCTTAAGCTGGGTTCTACCAACCTCTTTGACCAGCATGATATAGTCATGCTGGTCAAAGAGGTTTTCGAGCTTTACTTCTCTTGAATATAACATATATTCAAGAGAAGTAAAGCTCGAAAACCTCTATATGCACATCATATACTTAGGTCATATAGAGGTATCCACGGGTAAGAGTAGGGGTGGTGAATAGTACACTCCATCACCACACAAATAAATAAAGTTACTTACCTAGTTTCAAGTGATTTATCTTCATAAGTAGCTCTGATCAGGATAATGTTGATATCAACAAGTGTGTTCATGAATTGTTCCCTAGACACGGGACTACCATCTAAGTTGCTAAACTCATCTTCAGTCATTCTGACGGAGTGTGTCCATGATATACGTGCAGGGGGCTGCTCTATACTGTTGTGAACTATGAACCTGACAAACACAAATTTATTTATTACGACAAAGAATTGAAATAGTTTTTGGACATAATATGTAATAAGTATTGCGGGTGACTTCAAAAACATATAATTTAACGGACACATTGTAGATAGAAAAAAGTTACCTACCCGTCATTCCCACCAATGATGACGTCAGCAGCTGCGACAGCACGACTACCCTCAGCGGCCGAATACAGGATTGCGTACGTCAGATATCCACCATAAGAATTTAGACGTTTACCTAAAACAACGTTCAATAATCAAAATAAAATATTAGAACATTATTGGAAAGGAATTTGTAAGATTTAATAGGTAACTATATAATAAAATAAAAACAATTTAAGAGAAATAAATTGTATTCTCATTATTGAGGATTTCTCAATAACAGATCTTGATTAAATTTAAACGGAACCGTATTTCCTTGTGGTGATGGAGTAAGAATACAATTTACCCAATATCTTACCCGTGGGTGATCGTAAGAGTTGACTAAGGAATATTAAACGTATATAACACTATGCAAGAGAAGGAAAACTCGAAACAAAACCCTATACCAACATCAGACCAGCATGGTATAGTAGGTTAATTCCTCCATTAACCTACTATACCATGCTGGCCTCCCATTACGGAGGTGGCCCGGGACCAACAGTGGGACGTATATGGCCTGTGTTTGATGATGATGATAACATTGCGAGTACCAGCTTTCAAATAAAATAATAACCAAAATCGGTTTAGCTAAAAGAAAAGTCACACATTTATAAAAACCCGATTACGAAACGAAAAATGATGTCACAAGCGGGATTCGAACCCGCGCCTATTGGGATGCCGGCCCAATCGTGCTGCCACTACACCACCTTGACTTATTGCAGGACATGCAAATTTCGCTTCGTATCATATTTACGTCTTAAGGTGACGGTATGCCATCTACACGATAATGTTTACACATTATTATAGGCTTAATACTTCAAACTTTGCAGTTAGAATTGTATTATACGATGACACAACCTTGTTATTAAATTACTGAAATTTAGCATTTAATATGCTTAATTATTTATAAAAACCCGATTACAAAGCGAAAAATGATGTCATAAGCGGGATTCGAACCCATAGGCGTAATGCTAAATTTCAGTAATTTAAAGTGACACATAATAAAAACATAGACGAATGAATAATCTCTTTCTTTTTGATGTCGGTTAATAAATACGTCGCATTATATGTATTTTTTTTTTGTCTTTAGTAATAATCCCTGGTAAGGAAATAATTCTGGAAGGGAATTATAAAATGATAAGGAAATAATTTTGTATTGCGGGTGATTTAACAAACATAAATGTTTCGTTAATTAAATTAACGGACATAAATCACACAGACAGGACAAATTAATGTCCTGAGTGGATCAATTTAACGTTGTTGAATTAAATTTCATGCCTTTGCTGGTGCAAAAATATTTGTCGCTGCCTTGGCTTTAACAGAAAATTAAATATTAAGAAGAATAGAATCTTATAATGTAAAAAGACTAACTTGCATATATGTACTCGTAACATAATATGCGTAACATGTGTTATTATTAAACCAATTAGTATATAAAAAATAGTTAAACCAAAAATTTGTTTAATCAATCAATCTATAATAAATCATAATTTATTTGCTTTTTATAAATAATTCAACTAAGAATTTAAATAGACATATTATTATTATAGAAAACATTTTCGTCGCAGAAAAAGTAACAATAAATTATTTTTAAATTTACTTAAAAATAATTTATTGTACGTATTAATAGATAATAAATAAATTTCAAGATTGTCTACAGAACTTAGAGTGCATTTTTTTAGTGAAATCGATAACCACAACATAATTATTAAAATATAGAACTTGGCAACCATTTTTAAAAATATATTATTAATATTTGAATAGAAAATATTCTACATTTTGAAGTACATAAAAACTAGATAGACATAAGTATTGGTAAATAAATATTATCAGAAAATAGAACGAAGGGCAGATTATATTGAAAGATTAAATTAACTTACCCAAGTAATAACCCGGTGCTCCAAAGTATACTATTTTCTGTTCAGCCTCGTCTCCGACCAAATCTACTGTTATGACTGAATCGTTAACCATTGCCGGTGCCAGAGTCCAGGGTGAGATATTAAGAGTTTTGTTAGCGTCTACGTTTGCCACATACCACTCGTTCATGCCGTTGAGCTAGGATTCGAACGAATTCAATGAATAATTAAAAAATAAAATTAAATAAAAGTATTAAAAATATATTTAAATAATTGTTCATTATTATATGTTATAGAGTAAAGAAATTCAATTCTTCAATTTCGGTAGTAAAAAAAACAAAATAAAAAAATAATTTTTTTTTGAATAATATTTAAAATTTTTAAAATTAAGTTTACGTGGTTATAATTAATAAATAAGTATCTGAAATAGATATTTTTTTGTTATAATTATTAATTTCAAAATATTTTTCCTTTTTTACTTTGTAAACCTATTGGGCCTAAATTCTACTAGAGTTAGAAATATTTAAGTCCTAATAATTACTATTTAAAAAATTACTAGAAAAAAATAACTTCTTTGCGGCGGAGAATAGAATAATGCTAAATTACCTGAAAATCACATATCAGTATTAAGCAAAGCAAGTCCTAAGTAACAATGTGGATACGCACCGTGACCCAGGACAGATCAGAACTTATACACCTTGTAGTCTTCCCGAAGCAGTAGCACTTTGTGCAGCCATCAGGGTCTGATGCTTGCAGGTTGAAATACTCATCCTTGCAGGTCTCGCAAGTCTGCACACAATTAGAAATACATAGACAGTAGAAAGCAAAAGAAAGTAAAAGTAGTTATTGTTTATAAAAAAATTATACTCTGTACTACGGACTTATAATTATCGCAAAAAAAGTACTTCCAGAATCAGAACAACAGTTTGAGGATCACACAAAATATTGTCCTCTGCAAGAATGAAACCTACGACACCGGAACGGTAAACTAGTATCTTATTCCATAGGTAGATGAATGGAGAACTCTAAATTGTAGATTTATTGATGTAGTAAATAGTGTTTATAAAGCTCATTAATCATTTTGAAAATCAATAATAAGGAATAGAGCCTTGAATTATGGGGGATTATACAAACACAATTTTACGGATACAAATCAGACCCAGATTTAGGACAATAATGAGTGGAATATACAAAGAACAATTCTGTGTTAATGATCGAACCCGCGACATTCGGCTTGTAAAAATATTTATATTTACCTGTCCGGTAACGTGTTTCTTGCAATAGCATTGAGCTGTGTTCTGATCGCAAACATCATCGGTGGTACCATCTCTATCGCACATGCACTGAACGCAGTCAGGGAAAGCATAGTGACCAGGTACACAATGGTCACATGTACGACCTATCACATTTTCACGACACCTGCATCAAACATATACACTTAATTTACACTTAAATATATTATAAACTAAAAAAAAATTGAGTGGTGATTTTGTAATTTTATTTTTAACTAAGCTCAAGTTTCTTTTTTCGGGAAATTAATATACTATTATTAGTTCTATAAAAAACTAAACAGAGTGCCTTGTATATGTTATTCATTTAATTTACTAAAAAAATAGGGAAGCGAGAAGAAATTATATTACACTCAAGTCGCTGAGAAAAAGAGCTTCAGCGACTACTATATTACGTATTTACATGAATTGCCCACACACTATCGATATACTTAAAATCTCTCTTTCCCTCTCCCTTCCTCTCCCGCCTAGCATTCGTAGCCACTACCACGCAGCACAATATCCAGCAAAATATGGACCAGACTTTAATGTTATAATAGTTTACACCTCGCAGAATTAGGAATAATTTTAAACACGAAATATTGCACTTAAAGAAAATACCCTTGCGGGCAAAGCTAGAATTTAATAGAAGATGGTAACTTACGCGCAATGGCCATTATCGACGTCACACTGTAGCTGATTGTCGACAACACCAAGTGGATTGCAGTTACAAGGATCGCAACCTCGCTGAACGTCAAAGTTGAAAGTATAAGGTTTACAGCGATCACATTCAGCACCTTCTACGTTCTTAGGACATATACACATACCTAAACAATATTATTATACGGTTATTAAACATTACTTTAGATAATAATAATAATCTTTATTGAACACTAAATACATATGACAGTTTTACATAGATGTCTCTGCCTCTTGAATTTGGCAATACCTGTGTTTCAAGAGACAGTTCCTTCCCGAAATACATAAACCTTAAACATCAAATTATTTTACAGTAACATACATTATAAGTAATGAATATATATATATATATATATATCTTACGTAGTTAATAGTACAATTTTAAGTCTCTTTGTGTGTGTGTGCGCGCGTGTGTGTGTGTGTGCGCGTGCGTGTGTGCGTGCGTGTGTGCGTGCGTGTGTGCGTGTGTGTGTGCGCGTGCGTGTGTTTGTGTGTGTGTGTGTGTGTGCGCGTGTTTGTGCGTGCGCGCGTGCGTGTGTGTGTGCGTGTGTATGTGTCTGTACGCGCGTGCGTGTGTGTTTGTGTGTGTGTGTGTGTGCGTGTGCGCGCGTGAGTGTGTGTGCGTGTGCGCGTGCGCGCGCGTGTGTGTGTGTTTGTGTGTGCGGTGTGCGTGCGTGTGTGTGTGTATTTGTGTGTGTTGTGTGTTGTGCGTGTGTGTTTGTGTTTAGAATATTATAAGTTTTAAATACACTACATCGAGTAATCAATACTACATACCATTATCGTCACATATAGCTGTCTGAGGGCAGGTACAAGGTCTGCAGTTCGGAAAACCGAAGTATCCAGTTCGGCAGGCACTACAGGATCTTCCAATAACGTTAGGTTTACAAGGACAGTTTCCACCGAAAGTGTCACATTCCAATTCGGTGGATCCCAAGAAGTCACAGAAGCATGCCAGAGCTCCGCTGTTGTATTCCGCTGTTATAGAGAACATCGCCTCGCGGCAGAAACCTGGTGCAACGAATAAAATATTAATTAGATAGATCCTGCCGTTATTGGAAATTCAAGCATCCTCTACTGATCTAACATCACAAGTAAATCAATGTAGGAACTAATTAGTACAGGCAACACTGCAGTTTCGTCTGGATTTACTTATTTGAGATAGATAAAATATATAAATAGATAATCTGTACTCTTTTTTACTATTAAAAAAACGCAAGCTTCGTTTTAATCAAACTTAAGGGGGTATTCTCATGTACACACTTCGAAAAATCGTTTTTTTTTTGTTTTTCATATTTCATTAGCAAAACCTATCGAAAATATGCTATAAAAAATTCAGACCAAAATCCAGGCATAGCAGATTAGGGTAAGTATAAATTTTCCACAAAAATTCTGCTCTTGAAACTTTAAACGCATTTTTCTGGAAACATCATTTTCTAAAACTGTCATGGTCCTAAAAAAAAGTATTCAACCGATTGCTTTGAAATTTATACATATTCTTCTACTTATTAATGGTTATCGGCCGTACCAAAATTGTTTATTTTCGAAAATATTTTCCTATTTTTTTAGAACGATTTTTAAGAAAAAAAAATAAATAATTAATAATAATTTTTTCTACAGGCCGCCATTTTTTTAATGAAATTGAATAATTCTGGTAGGGCTGATAGCGACAGATCTACTGAACAATGATCCATTCGATTTTTTTATTTCAGACAACATGAACAGCCGCTATTACCATGACCAGTGGACCTGCTTTTTGTTTTGGTGTCTAATTTAATTAGAAAAATAAAATATGTAAAACAAGAATTTTTTTTTATACAACTTAAAAACCTAGAAAAAAATTAAAATGATCGAATTTTATTGTATTATGAAAAAAAATCTCTAAAAAGAGGTAAAATTTATGCGTTTACATGAGAATACCCCCTTAAACAAGATTTTTTATTTAAACTTTTTATTCAAAGGTCTCATCCAATATTCGTACCACTATTTAGCCCGAGCCTCCTTCATCATGTTAGGGAAATTAACCTAAACTATATTACCCTGATTAGACGCTGATAGGGTTTTATGTCCTGATTATTTTCGAGATCAAATTGAAGATGTGTTAGCGAAAGGTCAGGTTAAGAGTACGCGTAACCGTAGAGCATGCATGAAGACTGTAATGAGTGTGAATGAGGCGATGGAGGTATGTCAGGATCGTGGTTTATGGCAATCCGTAGTCTCTGCCCACCCCTCTGGGAAACAGGCGTGAGGCTATGTATGTATGTATTATTTTACATCGACGTTACCTGATTATAAATCTTGATGGTCTTTTACAACACTCATGTTTTCTGTCTACAGCCGCGGGCCGATCAGTCTAAAGTCACACAGTTTCACAGAAAATCGACGTTTGAGGAGTGATAAAAGGTGAAAATGTATTTGGTGTATTTTTAAATACACCACCTGCTCTCTAAAGAAATAACCCTTGTATTGCGGGGGACGTTATAAACACGCAATTAACGCAGACAAATTACACCTAGACTCAGAAAAATACTTTATGGATCGCACAAGTAATTGTCCTGCGTAGACATCGAACCCATGGCACTGGCACGGAAGAAATCTTAACCACTACGCCATCTGTGCAGTAAATTCAGTCCGTAATTACTGTTCTATAGTTATGAAGAAAATTATTGTTCAAGATTTATGAATTTTATAATTAGCTTTTTGATTGGCTTCGATGCTAAAATTACAATAAAATAAAACAAAAATAATTATCTACAAACCTGTTTCATTCTTGTTGATATAATAATGGTTGTTCGCACACTTCTCGATGAATTCTCTTGTATAATCTATTATGTTTGCTTCAGTTAGTGCTGTGTTCACGAAATCTTGTGCTGCTATCACTAATACGTAGTCCAACCAAATTGGTTTTCCCTTCTCGTCCTGTATAAATTTGTAAAATTTAAAACAAAACTACATTGCTGTTTTATAATAAGTGTCAATGGACGTTTGCCAGTCGGGTCTCACCGGATCCTGGTTTTAGGAGGTTATTTCAAACGAGCCAGGCGGTAGGTAGGATAGGGTGTCCGCGCAGATTAGGTCTCAGCCCTTACAATTTCAATGCTATCTAATCCAGATCAGATGAATTGTTTATACAATCAGAGAAAGATGAAATAGAAAAAAACTAAAATGGTTAAATCTGAGCAGACCATCCTTGAAACCAGTTTCGAAAATTTCTGAACTGTGATAACCGTTGGTCTATATTCACTTTCAGACTCCGGGCTTGTAAAAAAGTAAAACTACTTGGGTCTTACCGAACCAGTCTGACCCTGTTGAGAGTTTCAATTTTTTGTCAGATTTAAACCACTTTCTTCTTAATTTTGATCAGTGGTGAAGCATTATTGGTTTGTTGAGAAAAACAGCCAACATTTTTAAGCGTAATGGTAGAGATTTGTGATGAGAAGTTGACTCGTTTTATATTCGACATTACTATATTTATAAGTAAAAAACCTAATTCATCCTATTTTAAGTTATGACTAATGCATGTGAGGGAATAAATAACATTAATGCAAGATCACGAAAATTCAAAATAATCTTCTCACCTGATGAGTCGAAGCCATAATGTAAATAAAATGAAAAAGAAAGACAGGCCATGTATTCTAACATCTGATAGCTTTTTTGTGGAAGGTTATGGTCTGGAAACACCGCATTCGAAACGTCTGAGGCGATGGAAGGACGGCGCGTGATCCTGTACCATATCACCTCTACATTGTCCTGGGTCTAACTACTTTTACCTATTCCTAGACTCATTGACTATGGAAGTCGGTACCTAAAAGGTAACTCACCGGGATTAACCTTTAGGTGCCGTCCCAGTCGATGCCCCAGCATAACGTGGAACTCACGCGGTAAGGCTCTTTACGAATGACGGGCTAATCTCTGGTCCGAACCCCGGGACCGAAATTTAACTTTCCCAAATTTACTTTTAATTATTTTAAAATTTAATTGCCTTATTATCTGAGTAATAATATACAATATAATAATAATATAGAAATAATGTGTCATCCATTTGTATTGAAGCACTCAAAAGGCAATAGTTCCACAGAAAATCATATTCTGTAGAAATTATTTAACGAAGAAAATCTAATTCTAATATCGGTAATATAGAAGCTGGAACGTCGTCCCTTCAATTGGAAGTAATGAGGCTGTAATGATTTCATATTATAACAAAAATAGACTAGATGAATAAACAAGATTATAGTGGAACGAGGCGCCAAACAGGTGACGGCTCTCCACCCTGATTGTCATAGCAACGCTACCTACGTATCGTCCCAATTTTAGTACATGTACAGCTACCTACCGAAGTAAATACAGCAAAGGAATGTAAGATGATATTTGGCACGTGTAAAGATTATTTATATAAATAGCTACCTGCCTTGTCGATATAATAACCAAAGAGTATAGAATCACAATATTGTGGCCGATAACCCACCGTATCCCAACCAAGACCAACCTAAACCAACCACTGGTACCGATTGTTTAACATCCATGGCCAGCACGGCAGGTTGCCCGTCTTAATCAACATCTTTACAGTTAACAACTGTGTTGCCGAGGCGTTGCCCTCACGCGCTCAGCCTGTGCAGGTGGTAGGTTAATGTTCGGTCCATCCATTCGCGACCTTAACTAAGGTAGTATCAGGCGCAGGTAATTGCTCCAATCCTACTTCTTCACCTTCACGTAAGGCAGTAATATGGCTGTACTAGATATCTCTGAAATTCATAAGCGGCTACCATTTACCATCAGGTGGCTTGAATGCTCTCCTATCAGCAAAAATAATAGATGGAACTGTGTCCAGTGGGAGGACAATAGGTTCACATCGTATTACATGATACTAAAATATACCATATATGTATGTCTAAATTTAGTTATGATAATGTAAACGTGATTATCTGCACCTAAGTTTTTATCCACATAACAGCCGTATTAAGATTTCAATTTAGTTTTCTTCCTATTAAGTATTCATATTATCTTACATCTCACAGGGTTTTTCACTGAAACTAACATAAATTAAACATGTAACCAATCCCTTCTGTACAAATATATATGTTAATTTAAAAAATGACGAGCCCACTGAGTTTATTTCCCGATCATCTCAGTTTGTGTTCGTTTTCGAATCTGGTGGTGGATTAATTAAAATTAATTTTAAAAGATAATATAAAATTGTCAATATGTAAGTGTCCCTATGGGGCTTATGCTTAATAAATTATTTAATTTGATTACGTTTGGTCAACTTACAGACAAGACATCGAGAAAACCTTTCGGCCATATCACGGCCACTTGCCAAGTCGGCGAGAACGACTCATGTTATGGGCCCAACGTTGTACCATATAATAAGTTGCCTAGACAGGTAACTTTTGCTCCAAGTCTCAATAGCTTCAAAGTTCGCCTAAAGCAATGGCCCGTCAGGCAGGAATTTTATACTTATGACGAATTTATAAAAATGTAGACAATGCTTATTTGCAGCTATTGTTTACGTTTTATTAATTATTATTGGTACTATTTGACATTATTGTTAATATTTGACATTGGTTTTTTAATTTAATTTCTTAATATAAATGACATTTTTAATTTGATGTACCTAAATAATTTTTAATTATATATTATGAAATGTAACAATGACACGTAAGAAACCCTTATGAATAAATGAGTTATGAGTTATAAAAAACTTTGTACTGTAATTAATTTATTTTGTACTTTCTATCCATCCATCCATCCATCGGCCCATAAACGTCCACTGTTGGACATAGACCACGAGAATGGCACTAAGAACGGTGCTGTGCCACTTGCATCCAATGGCTTCCTGCTCCTTTTAAGATATCGTCAATGCATCTGGAGGAGGGATTGTACTGATAATTGTACTTTGAAAGATAAATAAATTATTATTGAATTTTCAATACAAAGAAAGTGCCCAATACTTTTATGGGGAAATAGTTTTCAATGTGCGAAATGGAGATAATTTATCATGAATTCTCTGTAAAGAATATTCCCATAGCACTATTTTCATTTACGAATGCATATTCTATGATAAGTTAGACTATAAACACTTATAATGAATACCAAATCAATTGGAATTAATACGATATGAAGTCAAATCAAAGGTACATTTTTATTGAATAATTTGAGGCCAGACAGGGGGGGTGGGGTGTAGACAGACGGTAGGTAGGGTGGTGAGTATCATGGCAACGCAACCCACCACCCTATGGGGTTGCGAAAATGTACATGTCTGGATCAATTCTAGAGACACGTGTAAAAAGTACATAAGTATATTTATTTTGCATGCATTTCATCATTTCATTTCATTCATACAGATTAGCCTCATTTATTTGCATGCACTAAGCACATACTTATAATAAGAATAATCTTATAGCACAATAATAGCAATATCAATTTCTCATATACTTTCTTTCTTTCTATTTTTTATGTGCCACTGACGGGGAGAACTTTCTACAAAGTAGATACTACGCTGGACTAGACGGTGTATATTCAGATATTATTTCGAGTTTCCATCTCTAGTATAGATGTTAATCATTTCATCATCATCATCTCAGCCTATATATGTATGTCCCACTGTTAGGCTCGGGCCTCCTCCATAATTGAAGGGTAGTTGACCTACTATACCACGCTGGTCAGACGTGTTGGTATAGGAATTTGTTTCGAGTTTTCCTTCTCTCGCATAAATGTTATATTGCGTTCTATATCCCTTAGTCGTCTCTTACGATCACCCACGGGTAAGATAGGGGGTGGTGAATTGTATTCTTACTCCGTCACCATATGGAAAATAGATTTTACTGGATATTAAAAATTTCTTAATGGTCTATAAAAAGGCATCGCCGGCCAAAGGGGATGGGTAGTTAACATGTCAGTAACCAGTAGATGTACTAATATCATACCAGCACACGACTCAATGACTTGTCTCATTTAGTGAAATGAGTTTATTAGATAAAACAAATATTAAGTAATTTCGTGTGTTAATTACAGAATATGTAGTTCCAATGTTGATATGGGCATGGTACTAATTCTGAGGGAAATTTGTTATATTACAAAATAGAAAAAGCCGTTTGATATAAGATATCAAATTTTCTTTATCTAACTGAGATTTGGCTGCTTGTTGTTTCATGTTAATTTCTTATTTTACCCGCAGTAAACCTCTATTATGAAATAAATGTAGATGGAACCTAATGATATATATTAAAAGTCTACATATATATGTTAAAATTTCTGTGTGGTAGCAACTACGAATACTACCAACCTTTATTTCGCTCGTGGATGTCGTAAAAGACAACTAAGAGCTGATGATATTAAATCAACCTGGGTCAAAATTACGAGATGCTGTTCATTCAATAATTACGTACGCAAGGAGGATTGACGTCAAGCAAGTGGTCGGTCATCAAATTATTGACAATAACTTTTGCAAAATGTACGAAGACGGGTACATGTTGCGTCAATTTCTATTAATTGGGGTAAGAGGACAATAATGATGATGACCTATATATGTTAAATTGAGAGTCCACATTGAAAAGAGAAATATAAACTTAAGTACAAATATTTTCTTACATTAAAAGCAATAGTGAAGTTATCGGTGACATAGAAATGTTTTTTGCCATCTGCCTGTTGCAGCAGGGTCCTGCAGCCGAAGTTCGATGGGCAATGTTGTACTGGTATCGATGTCTCAAATTGCTGATCATCCGTCTTCAGGATCGCGTCAAGACTGCTCTCTAGATAGATACATAATTCATATATATATATATATATATATATATATATATATATATATATATATATATAAGGTATAATTTTGTATTGTTTATTAGATAATTGTTTTGTTCATTTAGTACTTGTTTGATAGGCTTATAGTAGAATGATTTCAACGTCATCTCAGCTCATGTAAGGGGCCATTCATAAATTATGTAAGACGTTTCGGAGGGAGGGCGATGTTGACTGAATATTATAACTTCTCACTATAGGCAGAGGGTTAATTGAACCTGACATTACGTAAGATATTAAATTGAAAATTAGTAATTTTAGCCAAAACTGTGATAGATTAATAATATTAATGTTATTGCAGTGAGTTAATGATACCTACTTCTAGTAAAAAGATTGTAATAAAAGATACTTTCAGAATAAACCGCATTATATTTGATCAATATGGCCTTTTCTTACAAAAAATCTTATTAAGGAGCAGGGGGAGTAGTTGCAATCTTATGACGTCTTACGGTAGGTGGGGAGGGGGCCAAACCATTCTTCAAAAACCCTCACATAATTTATGAACAGCCCCTAAGACTCGTTACTGGGATAGAGCCACTGTCACTATCAAAGAGAGCGTAGTAACGCATTGCATGCTTGCTGATCAGGCGGTGTAGGACTACATGTAAAAATCATCCCGCTAATACTTACTAAACTAATTTTATTAAAAAAGTAACTTTTAACTTTAACGTTTTTAGATGAAACTTTTCAGCTTTGGGTCGCATATCGATACAGTGGATATTAGTAAAATAATTTCACACAAAATTTAGAATTGCAAAAATATAAATACCCTTATCATCATCATCATCTCAGCTCATATATGTCCAAAATGGAAGAGAAATTCGCCCACTATACCACGCTGGTCAGACGTGTTGGTGTACGGATTTTTCCAGATTTCCTTCTTTCGCTGATGAGAGATGATGAAGAGAGAGAGATGTTGTATGAATTTTATATCCCTTAGTCATCTCTTACGGTCACCCACGGGTACAATAGGGGATGGTGTATTGTTTTCTTACTCCGTCACCACACGGAAAGAGTGTCCTTATATGTCTTACAAATAATAAATGATTCAAGTTTAAGGCATCAGGGAGCCTACAGTTATCTGTAAGATATTTCTTATGTATTAAACCGTGTTACATGCCTACTTGATGAAACACTTTTTAGAAAGCTTACCTGGATGGTCAGGCTGGTAATAATGCACTAAGAACATATAATCTCCAGGCGCTGGGACCTTGGATTCAATTTTAAGAGGCTCAATGCCCGGTTGCAGGAATACGACCACGGTTGAGTTGTCGAGGTTCTGTGGTTTTGTGGTACGATCTCCGCCAACTCCAGACTCGGCTTCAACCTTTCATTGAGAAATAGCATTTACTATTAGAACTTTAAAAATTATAAAACAATTAAAAGTCTATTACTCGAATCCACTGCTCGAATGGCTCAATGTGTGAAAGAGTATGATTGTGTGAATGCTAGATTGGTATGGATAAGGATGAAAGTAGGTATTTTTGTTGTAGGAGTATATGCTCCTGTGAACGTGGGATTACATAACAAGAAATGTGAACAGGATGCAAGAGAAAAATTTTGGGAGGAACTGCGGGATGTTTTGAGATTATGTAATTTGAATGAAAGGTTGATTTTGCTAGGGGATTTTAATGGATGGGTAGTAGTAAGCAGAAAAGGATTTGAAAAGGTTTTAGGAAGGTTTGGTGATGAAAGCGTGAATGAAAATGGTCAAAGTCTACTAAGGTGTGCTTGGAATGGAATCTTTGTGTTACAAACACTATGTTTAAATAGAAAAAGATCCATATGTATACACGTGAAGCAAAGAATGTAAGAAAGAGTATAATTGATTTTGTAATAGTAGATGAAAGGCTCAGAAAGAAAGTAGTAGACACTAGGGTATATCGCGGTATTGGTATTCATACAGACCACTTTCTAGTAATGACTAAAATAAGTAGTCTTATGAAAACGTGGCGAAACCGGATACATAAACCGAAAAGTGTGCTAGAAAGAATAAAAGTAGAAAATTTGCAAGATACACTATATAATAGAATATATAATAGAATATACTCAATATTAGAGATAAATACAAAAGTAAACTGAAGGTGAAGAATATATGGTGGGATAACGATGTGCAGAGTGCAGTTCGTGAGAAGAAGAAAGCCTGGGTAGATTGGCTTGCTGTCAGAGCCAATGAGAGAATGGAAAAAGCAACGAATGATGACACAGATATAGCCAAAGAAGAATATAAGAGGAAGAAAAGAGAAGTGAAAGAAATTGTTCGAAGAAAGAAAGAAGATCAAAAAGACGAGTACGATAGAAGATTGTCGAAGGATTTCCAAACTAATACGAAGATTTTCTGGAAGTCCATAAGATCGGTTCGAGGCAAAGCGCAAGATTCAGAGCTAGTCTCGATCAGCGATAAATATGGAAGGACAGTGTATGGAGAAGAATGTATACTAGAGCGATGGAAGGAATACTTTGAAAGCTTATTTGAAAGAGAAGAGCCACAAAAATTATCATTTGTGAATGAAAGAGATCTCGAGGGAGGAGAATGCATAAGTATGATAGAAATTACAAATGCATTGAAAGGTATGAGAGCGGGTAAGTCTACAGGATACGACAGGATTACAGTTGAAATGCTGACGGCTGGAGAAGATATTACAACTAACATCCTATACCAGCTCTTCAATCTTTGCTGGACTAATGGCCGAGTACCTATAGACTGGTGTCAGGCGGTAATCGTACCTCTCTACAAAGGTAAGTTAAGTAAGTTCACGGCAAGATTGTAGAAACTACAGGGGCATTAGCCTCCTTAGCATTGTCGGCAAACTGTATGCGAAAGTGTTGATTGAAAGAGTAGTAAAAGTGACCGAAAAGAAAATATGGGATGCACAAGCGGGTTTTCGAAAGAGTATGGGTTGCACGGATCAAGTGTTCTCTTTACGATGCATGGCGCAAAAATTTTTGGCTAAAGGTCAGAAAGTCTTTTGCGCTTTCATTGAATTGGAGAAGGCTTATGACAAAGTGAGGAGGGATGAACTGTGGTCGGTACAATCTATGTGTGAGATAAATGGCCATCTTATTCAGGCGCTGAAATCCATCTATAAGGATTCCAGAGCCTGCGTAAGGATAAACGGGTCCTACACAGAATGGTTTAACATTGATAAAGGTGTTAGACAGTGATGTGTAGCGTCACCGTGGCTATTTAACCTATTTATGGATAGCTGTTTGCAAGATTTGAAAAATAATGAATGTGGTTTAAGAATGAATGAGTTACTCGTCAAATGTCTTCTTTATGCCGATGATCAGCTTTTACTTGCATCGTCGGCTGAAGACTTACAGGCGATGGTAACTACTATGCACGATGCTTTTGAAAGAAAAGGTATGAAAGTAAATGTAAGTAAGACGAAAGTAATGGTCTTTGAAAAGGATAAATGTATGACGGAATGTAATATTTTTATAGGGATTGGAACAGGTGAAAGAATTTGTATACTTGGGAGTACTATTTACTAGTGACGGTAAAAATAATGATGATGTTGAAGAGTGAATGTTGGTAATAAAGTGAATGGGGCTCTGTACGCTTTTATGAAGAGTAGGAATGTATCTAAAAAGGCACGCCTAGCTGTACATAAGGCAGTATTAGTGCCCACTCTCATGTATGGCAGTGAAAGTTGGATTTGGCAGGGAAGACATGAAAGTAGAATAAATGCTGTAGAGATGAGAGCTCTTCGTAGTATGTGTGATGTAAGTATGAAAGATAAAATTAGGAATAGTGTTATAAGAGAGCGCTGTGGTGTGAATGAAGAAGTAGTGACAAAGATAAAAAAGGGTATGCTGAGGTGGTTTGGACACGTGGAAAGAATGAGTGAAGAAAGGTTGACTAAACAAGTATACAAAGCGAGTGTGAGTGGGACGACTACAAGGGGAAGACCACGTCGTACTTTCCTGGATCAAATTGAAGATGTGTTAGTGAAAAGTCAGATTAACAGTACGCGTAATCGTAGAGCATGGATGAAGACTGTGATGAGCGTGAATGAAGCGATGGAGGTATGTCAGGACCGTGGTTTGTGGCAATCCGTAGTCTCTGCCTACCCCTCTGGGAAACAGGCGTGAGGCTATGTATGTATGTATGTAAAAGTCCATTATATGAACCATATATTACCGTGCTCAACAAAGATTTATTTCTTAAGGCCCTGTGACGTAAGGTTTTGGTCTTTACTGAAAATGAAACGGTTAATCTTACCCCTGCCCTACGTCAGAAGTAAAAACATTTGTGCTACAAAGGGGAACACGTCCATTGAAGTATGGAGTACTATTGTACATTAATGAAAGATACCTTGTTTTGTTGGGCTTTAAATGTATTTTCTATTACAAAAAAAAAATGTCCCTACATCGCCGGGTTATTGCACAAAAGGCCTATGAAGCTCATTAAATTAGGTTATTTTTTATACATTAAAGGGTTTTGAGCATTTATGTTTTTGTTTAGAACATCAACCAAATTATTATCAAAAATCAAGTTTACCGAGGTCGACGAAAAGTATGATTTTTGATAATAATTTGATATTCTAAAACTTATAGAAAGACAAAATTAGAAATAATTCACTCTTTATATCATATTCTATTAGAAATACAGTAAACTTCAAATTGGGAGAAATGCAAACCTTTTTCGAATCCACAACAGCTGTGAACACCGCCGGCTCGCACTTGCCGTTCCTTCTCAAGCAGTAGGGACGTGGTGTGATGTAGTCTAAATGCCACTCTGACTCAGGTATCGCTATTATAGATTTTATGCCTACCAAAGTACCGACGTCACCCTGAAAACATAACAATAAATTACTTATCACAGAAAGATGTTAATTGATCTTTCGTTTGCTACATCCTAATTAATGATATGATTGCTAGTCATAAATTACTATCAGGACTCAATATCTCTGCCCTAAGCAGTCTTCAGCACTCAAGTGTTTTGTTCGGTCTACGTATATGTGTACATATTAACTTGGGTCACAACTCGCTTCTCAGAATGTGCAAACTAGTGCAAACAAATACAATTTCTCGTACCTTGGATTTGACTGTACAGGTGGCGTAATGATTAAGATACCGACCTTACGTGCCAATGCCGTAGGTTCGATTCCCAAGCAGGACAATACTTTATGCGACCCACAAACTGTTGTTCTGAGTCTGGGTGTAATTTGTCTGCGTTAATATGTTTGTAAAGTCCCACGCAATACAAAGCAATACAAATATTATTTCCTTAGTGCGGTGCGGTGTTTTTAAAAAAAATGGGTTTAGACAATTATGGTGATATTTAAATTACTGAAATTTAGCATTTAATATGCTTAATTATTTTTATAAAACCCGATTACGAAGCGAAAAATGATGTCACAAGCGGGATTCGAACCCGTGCCTATTGGGATTCCGGCCCAATCGTGCTGACACTACACCACCGTGACTCATTGTAGGAGATGCAAATTTCGCTTCGTATCATATTTTCGTATCATATTGGAATTTGCTTTGGGTTTTATAATAATTATGGTGATAGTTTAAATACATTTAAGACGAGAATTTAAGAATATTTTAATTTAAAATAATATAATTGTATTTTATCATCATCGGCCCAGATTAAACTTAAATTACTTGCCGTCTTAATGATATCTAATGTTTACGCGAGTATTACACATTTGAAATAACACTAGTTTTACGGATTCTATCGCGTTTATATTTGTGGTAGCTGAATAGTTTTGTTAAGTTTTTCTAAAATTGTAAATTGCAACAATAATAATTATCATAATTTAAATGCTTTAAATAATAAAAAATCATAAACAATATAAAATTTTATATATAGAATCATTTTCTTTTTGTACTGGCAATGAATTTGTATTAAAAATGTGGGTCAAAATTTAATATCTTATAGGGTAGATATAAAATTTCTGTAATAACAATGACATATTGGACGTGAGTCACCTCAGTCCTCCCGTGACCATGATCACTGTAAAGTGTTCGAAACGTCGGGTAATTAAATAAATCAAATACAAACGCGATAGAATCCGTAAATGTAGTTTTATTTCAAATACTAGCCGTCTCTTACGACTCCCACGAGCAGTGGTTGTTAGTATTCGTAGCCGCCATCATACACTACCATAAACTTTACTTTTAAATATATGATTTTTTTTATGTTATTTTAGGGACAATCTCAATGAGTTTCTTTTTTTTAACTTTAATGTGTTATTAAATATCATAGACTTGGGAGATAATGAAAGGTAGTGTAACATTTAGTTGTGATTGCCTATTATTTTGGGAGCACAAGATATATTCCGTGTGTTTTTTATTCAATAAATTGTTTGTGCATCTGTCATTGGTGATCCAAAAATAAATAAATAAATTTTAGCTAATTTGTTAATTTACAAATAATATGTATTTCACTAACCCTCAAATAAATAACATTATTAGCAGCATGCACGTTGAACACTTGAATTCTTGACAAATCATCAACTAAGGCTTGACGGCAGGCAGCTGTATAATGGCAATCATTAATATTGATGATAGCAACAGCTTCAGGTTCATCACCGGACTGGAATCTAACAGTCAGACCTCGTGGCAATATTTCTGATGTATTTCTGAACTCCATTTGTGTAGGAGTAACATATTCAACGAGCAATACGTAAGGTCCTGGTGGATCAATCTTCATATTATATTGAATTTCTTCACCATCACTACTCACAATTGGAATCGACTGTGCTGGTGCTCGAAGCTCATTCAATTGCTGTAGACATATTATGTAAATAAGTATACATATGTATATAATTATGTATGTCTAAAACTATTAACTATGCAAGACTAGTATCCCAAAATAGATCTTTTTTAAGCAAGATTACCGGTACGTACGATCTATGGTACCATGTTTCCAGGAGTTATCATTCTGGTATTATAACTCCGTAGAAGTATTAGTTGACGATTTTGTTCTCTATTATCGTAATATATTTTTCGTTTTAACGGTTTTTGTTTACCACAAAAGTACAACTACAGAAATGAGCAGAAGATTATTGAATAATTTTGATAGGCAAAGAAGCTATATTTCTAGAGATGTGCCGACTATAATGTTAGCCGACTAGCTGATTAGTCTATACTTCTATAGTAAAAAGTCCGAGTAGTCTACCGAGTTTTCGGCCAAGCCAATGTATATGTTTATTATACATATTTTTTTTAAATGAAGACATTGTTGTTTTATAATTAAGATACTAATTAATTTTGTACGATAAATATCGTAGAATTGTTCTCTTATTACTTGCTTATAAGCATGTAATTTTAAATACTGATTGGACGTAAAGTTTATTTTGCTTTACATTACAAAATCAGTAAGACTGATTATAAAATAAAAATATTAATAAACTATCAGTAATTTTATTAAATGTAATTATACATTTTATTATACCTCTGTATACAGTTTATTGAGAAATATATACAAAATAAGAAGTCGGATAGTCGGTGCTCATTGCCGAATAGTCGGCGACTAGTCGCTGACTACGATACTGGGCGGATAGTCAGCTTTACCGACTAGTCGCCAACTAATCGGCACATCTCTATATTTTTTTCATAAATCCAATATGAGATTCCATTTCATTTATAAATATAAATTATGATTCCTAATAATTAGTGATGATGTGCTTATGTCAGGTTGGATTATATAAAATACGATAAATCTTATTCTCTCTTACCTCTACATTATCAATATATGCATCGACCGAGGTACTTAGGTTGTTGATATCGGCGATAGGTCTGCCTGCAACACTCGGATAAGCAAAATGTCTGCACAACTTCTTATCACCAACTTCACACGGTTTATCTACTAGTTTAGTGAGCACCGTAGCTTCATAATACGCTTCTGGTATAAGTACAAAGTAATCCTGTAGAAAGAAAGATTATTACTTCATAATTTTATGTTTCACGTGCATTAATTAAACGCTGATGAATAACTTAGATTACTGGTTACCCACGGCTAATAAATAATTGATAGTTCCTCTTGCGGCCTTGGAATAAGAATGCAGTTATCACCACCCATTTACACGTGGCAGTTGCAAAATTCGGTTAAAGGATCACCAGGAGAATGAGCAGTAGTGTTCTCTTAGGAAACATATTATTGTGATCGCCAACCCGCTTGGCAAGCGTGGTGATTGGAATAACCCCGCAGTTCCCCCGTTCAGTCATACTGAACGATGTGGCGTTCTATGTGGAAGGTCTATGTTCAGCGGTGAACGGCGAAAGACAACGAAGATAATGATGACAGAAGAAGAGGAAAATGATGTTTGCTATGGGAAATGAATTATTACTCTGTCATTGAAGTCATATGAAAGTGCAATATATAAACAAAACATAATGAAGGCAATACGTAAGCAGCATTACAGGCATTTCTATTTCAATGAGATTAAATTCAGCCATTATTATGATACATTTTCATCTTTAGTCCTTTCGTTTTTGAATTCCTTGTAGGTTAGAAAGTTAGTTAGTTAATTATGAATGTTGAGGAAGCGAGTGAAGTATGCAGAGATAGAGTTCTCTGGCACTCTGTTCTCTCTGCCTACCCTGCAAGGGATATGGCGTGATGATATGTTGTATGTATGTATGTTATCACCGTTCAGAAATTTTCGAAACTGGCTTCATGGATGGTCTGCTCAGATTTAACCATTTTAGTATTGTTGTATTTCATCTTTCTCTGATTGTATAAACAATTCATCTGATCTGGATTAGATAGCATTGAAATTGTATATGCGCGGCGTATGTATGTAGAAAGTTAGTGTAAAAGTATTCCTTATACTCACAATCATAACTTCCTTAGTGGTTTTAATTGTGACCACCCAATTGCCAGGGTTCATTACGAAAGGTGATGGCGCAACACCTTTCTCGCCAGCGACTGTTACCAACTGCGGTAAAGTTGTTGGGCGGAGAGCCACATTGAACCTAAATAGAAAGAATTTAGAATTAAAACTTGACAAACTGGTATTGATAATCAATATAGAAAATATAATATTCTTTTTTTTGTGTATAAATATACTGTATTATTGTCCTTTATCTTTCTAGAGGACTCGTAAAACTAAGACTAACAAGGAGAATGAGTACAAGCACTATCTTGCAAATCAAAGAAAATTGACAACTTGCCGGTCATATACAGTTTCCTCTTAGGGGGGCCTATGTCTGGAAGTGGCCTTTGGTAGAGTTAACACACGATTTTTGCATCTGTTTAGTGATTGTGATTCTTTACACAAATATATGTGACTATTACGTTGAACGAGTAGTATAATTATACTATTGTGATTTCCTATTTCTAAGCTCCGAATGCAGAGTCTAAAAATATATTTAAAATTTTTAGCAATTTTTTTCTATTTTCGATGACTATTTCAGACGATTCTTAATAATAAGATCGTTTTTTTTTGTAACAGTAGTCTGTTATAGCCCCCTCATTAAGAGGGACTAGATTTTGTGGCATTAATGTAAATATCAGTCATTACTTACTCCTTCGGGGATATTTATGATGTTTGAATCTCTAGCTGTTTTTCCAATATTAAACTTTAAGCGGAAAGAAATTGATGAAACAATATGTCATGACATCTTTCTTTGCTGCTGATGTCATTATCTGATACCATAGAGGTCCTTGATATAGGGATTGCTTATTTGTACAGTAAATCATGGGGCGCTTCATAAAACTTACCCCTTTAGGTGTATGATACTTATGCCCATTTCAAAACTACGATACCAACATTTTAGATTACACCTCATCATCATCATCATTCTCCTACTCTTATCCCAATTGCTTGGGGTCGATACAATATGTACTATTCTTTCATAGTACATATTGTAAAAGTTATTGACAATAGTTTTATGACCGGCCGCCTACCAAACGTTAACCCTCCTTGGGAATGTAATTGTAGACCAAACGGCATCAGATCGAGTTGGCCGAGGTCGTTATAAGGCTCTTAGTCGTCTTTTACGACATCCATGAGCAAAGTAATGGTTGTTAGTATTCGTAGCAGCTACCACATAGCTAGATAACACCTAAAATGTTATAAATGATAGGTAATATAGATATAAATTATTAATTGATGGTTCCTATAATTATGAATAATAAATAAAACGATATCAATAATACACAACATTTATGTCATTAATAGTTTTAATTACCTATTATCTAGGTGTCGTTGCTGAATAATGATAATATTAATAAATGTATTCTTACTTCTGTTGTATATCAACCACGCTGTCTGGTGTAATGATGATGGATGCTATGACCGGATCTCTGAGTGGGTTCGCATATTTCAACACCATTCGGTACAATGAAGATTTTGGTATCATCACTCGATTGGTCACTTCGTTCTATAATATATAATAAACATTTATGTCATGTTGCCATTATTATTTATAACATTACAAACTATGTATTAATTAATTTAAATTATAATATTTTGACTCAATTCTATAATAAAATATCACCAAATATTAAAATTAGCAACCTCGTAGCTTTAATTAAAATAAAATCTGTCTCATGCATCATAAAGGACGGTAATCATCTTAGAATTTTAATAAACTTGACGATTTAAAGCGGACCAGGCAAACTTCGTTCTGCCTAATCAATGTACCAAAAGTAAAAATCCCACAACTCGCTCTCAGCACCACCTACCGGGTCCAATTGCATATCTAAACCATTCTTGTATCCACTTGAACAAACACAAAACAATTCAACAAAATCCGCCCAGCCGTTTAGGAGGAATTCAGTGACATACACGTGTGCATGTATACATAAGAATTATATATATAAAGATAGGAGTATGAATTAAATGCTTCAATGAAAAAAGACTATTATTTTGACATTTCCAATTTCATTGATAAATTAATAATGCACCACTTTATATATTTTTATATAATTAATAATTCTCATTGTTTTTTTATTATTTATAGTGGTGGGGCCATGCTGTTGGCAGTTTACTATCTACAGCCACGGGCTGGCCCGTTCGGGGAGTATCACACTCTCGCAGAAAATAGATAGATAGTGGCAATGTGCTGCTGTGCTTCGTTCGGTGAGCGAAAGAGGCGGTAGCTAAACTTTCTGGGTGGGTTTGGGATTTTTATTGGTAGCCAGCGACCTAGCTGCACCCCTGGTATTGCAAAGGTCCATGGGTGGCAGTAACATTTATCATCAGGTGTACTGCTTGCTCGTTTGCCACCAAGAGCAATAAAAAAAAAGTTTTATAAATATGTTTTAAGAGCGGCAAATTTTAAGAAGCGCCCAAATTTCGCCAGTTGGAAAATTCCTTTTTCAATCTTAAAATAACCAAATTTAAAAGGTAAAATTCTTTTGTTAAAATGATTATTTATGTAAGTACGTGAGTACTAGAATTCTTATGATCACCCATGGGTAAGACAGGAGGTGGTAAATTGTATTTTATTTTAGAATTCTTGAATTTAAAATATCTAAGAAATTGGTAGTTACTATTTTTTTTTCGTTAATGTATTATTATATTTAAGGTCGTTATATTAGCTTAGACCTAGAGGGCCATCAAACCTTAAGCCATCGTTGTGTTTAGGACGGTAAGTTCTTAGTTTGTTATCACACATAAAAATTCTATACATACTCCGAATCAATTATAATACATACATACATATCATCACGCCATATCCCTTGCAGGGTAGGCAGAGCGAACAGAGTGCCAGAGAACTCTATCTCTGCATACTTCACTCGCTTCCTCAACATTCATAATTCTCTGCATACACGCTCGCCGGTTTCGGAGACTCTTGACTCCACCTTCCTTCAGTACCTGACCGATCTGGTCTAGGTAGGTTAGTCTCGGTCTCCCTCGGTACCTACATCCTTCCACTTTCGCATTGTATATCTTCTTAACCAGACGTTCGTTCGGCATTCTTTCCACATGTCCGAACCATCGGAGCATTCCCTTTCGCATCTTTACACCAATACTCTCTTTCATACCTACTCGCTCTCTTACGTCGTCGTTACGAATGCGGTCGGTCAGCCTAACTCCACAGATTTTCCGAAGAGATCGCATTTCGACCGCATTAATTTTACTTTCATACTCTTTTCTGCATACCCAACTCTCGCTTCCATACAGTAATGTTGGGACAAGCACTGCGTTATGTATCGCTACATGTGCCTTCTGGCTAAGGTGGTGGCTGCCGAGAAGTTGCCCCAACGCTCCGTTCACTCTATTTCCCGCATTCACTCTTCGCTCTATATCAGTGGTGTACCGTCCATCTCGGCTAAATCCACATCCAAGATATACAAATTCATCCACTTGCTCTAGTACATCATTACCTATTGTTACTCTTACATCTGTTCTGGCTTCATCTCTTTCAAAGACCATTATTTTGGTTTTGCTCACATTCACGCGTAGACCCCTTTTCTTACAATCTTCTGTCATTGTGTCGACTAGGGTCTGCAGGTCAGTCGCTGACTGTGCCAGCAGGACTGCATCATCTGCATAAAGCAGAGCAGAGACCACTGAGTCACCCATCTGGACTCCCACATTCATATCGTTCAACCTTTGGAGACATTTATCCAGATATATGATAAACAGCCTGGCTGATAGAACGCAGCCCTGCTTAACGCCGATATTGACATCAAACCAAGGCGACATTCCACCATCCAGCCGCACACAGGCTCTACAGCCCATGTAACTGGATTGCACAGCCTGCAACAGTTTACCGTTAATACCATACTCCGGTAAAATGTCCCAAAGTTCCTTTCGTACAACCGTGTCAAATGCTCTCTCCAGATCCACAAAACTGCAGAAAACCCTATGACCTAGGGCCAGATGCTTCTCCACAATGTTGCGCAGAGAGAACACTTGATCCATGCATCCCCTTCCACTCCTGAAACCTCCTTGTGTCTCACGCAGTAAACCATCGGACACCATCCTCATTCTCCTTTCAATAATTTTACCATACACTTTTGCTGTCAAACTGGTCAAGCTTATGGCTCTGTAATTTGCGCAGTCATAACGTGAACCCTTGTTTTTAAACAAAGGCACGATGACTGCGCTATTCCAGTCCCCGGGAACCATTCCCGAGCTCCAACAGAAATTGAGGAGCAACAGGAACGCCTCCCGGACACAGGAGCCACCAAGCTTGATCATCTCGGCAGACACCATATCAATGCCCGCTGCCTTACCATTTCTCAAACTTCTTATCGCCCATTCAACTTCACCCATACTGATGCCATCGGAGGACGCCGTCGCCGAATGCTGATCTACTAGACCACATGCGACACCGGCGCCAACCGTAGCATCCGCATACATGTCGCCAAAATATTCACTCCATCGGCTTAACACGTCTTGTGTTTGTGTAAGAATGTCTCCACCTTAAGACCTTATTTTATTCATTCTGAAGGCTGACCAACCACCCCGAGACTTCTTCACCTCCCTCCAAAAGAGTTTGGTGTTACCCTCGAAGTTTTTAGTCAGCCTATCTTCTGCAATCATACTTGCTCTATCACGTTTCTCTTTCACTAAGGCCTTGGTGTCATTCTTACATTGCCGATATATTTCTTTCTTCTGTTCAGTCATATTGTCATTCAGATTCAAGGAAGAGACATAGTCCAGCCACGCTTTCTTCTTTTGCTCTACGGAAGCTGCCACTTCCGCATCCCACCATGCATTACCATTTATGTTTCTATGCTTCTTTGAACTTCCACATACTTCTTTCGCTGTGTCTACCATACTCTCTTTCAATACTCTCCAGCATTCTTCAATGTCCGATTGCGGCTGGCTTGCCATCGTCAGCCGTTCTCGGACACCCTCTACATACTTTTCTCCTACACACTCTTCTTGCAACCGTTCAACCTTTATTCTTTCAAGCCCTCCGAAGTGGACACGCTCTCGCCAGTGCCTCCACTTTCTGAACAGACCACTAAATCTCGCAATAACGAGATAGTGGTCCGTATCGACTGTGGGGCCCCTGTAGGCTCTTGCGTCCAATATTTTGCTTCGGAGGCGACTGTCTACCAAAATTAAATCTATTATACTTTTCTGTCCATTCCTTCTCCATGTATACATATGGATGTCCTTATGTTGGAAAAATGTGTTTGACACAATAAGGTTTCTCTCCATGCATACATCAGCTATGAGCCTACCTGCGTCGTTCACTCTCTTATCACCAAATGGACCAAGTACGTCCTCATAGTCGCTTGGTCCCCACCCATCCGTTCAAATCTCTTCATACAATCACGCGTTCACTGGTTTCTGCCATATCCAGAACTTCCCTAACATTATCCCAAAACTTCTCTAGGTCTGATGCCTCCGAGGATCCTACGGGAGCATATGCTACAACCATGAATACCTTGGTGACACCAAGTTTTATACGGAACCAAAGAAGTCTGGGATCATACATTCCGTAATCCTTCACACCTGAGGCCAAGCGAGAGGACAGCATTACTCCTACCCCCATGCTGGCTCGATCGCTCTGTGGTACACCAGACCACAGAGCCATCCCGCCATCAGGAAGATCGCAGGCGTCGCTGCCCCTTCGCTTGGTCTCTGTTACACAGAGCACGTCTAGCTGTTTGTCCGCCATGACGGATATCAGCTCGTGCAACTTACCTTCCACACAACCTCTTACATTCCACGTGCCCACCCGGCACTCTGCTCTCCTCGACTCGCCTGACTGGGCAAGGCGTGATTGGTGGCGGCCCCCATCGCCGCAATTATAATATAATACTTATAGAAAAAAAATCAATTATAATACTTATAGAAAAAAATACGGTCGTTAATTTTCTTTTGTAAAAATAAAAGCAGCAGAATAGATAGTTAAGTAGACAGTTAACTAAAAAATTAACTAAATTTCTAATTAACGAACATAAGTTGCCATCTCAGATAGAACACGAGGAATAACAGTCTTGAAAATTTTAGTGAGATTTACTTGCATTTTGTATAAGACAAATAAAACACAGAAAAAATTGCAAATGACTTGGCGATTTTTTTCTTTATATTGAGTAGTATTTTATAAAATATACATTTAAGTGTCATATATTACATCCAGATTTAAAAAAATAACAATATTTTAATGCCCTGCATGTGAATCGAACCCATTAGCACTAAAAGTTTCACACCTTAACCATTATCCAACTTTAGTCAAATTACCTGTAACATAGAGAATACTACGTATCCTTTCCATGAGTAGTCTGGGAACACATCTTCCGAATTCCTATATCGAACTGGTCCTGACTGCGTGAAACCTTCCTCAACTTCGTACTGGAATTGATGTAAAGTTGGGAAGTAGTGAGCTCTGATCGGCTGGTCACAACGGCGTCCCTCAACCCTCGAATGGCAGTGGCATTGTCCAGTAGACTTGTCACAATTATTGTCAATGGAACCACCGACATCGCAGTCACATTCTGGAAGAAAAAAGATGAGAAATTTTAGGTAGGTTTAATGTCTTAAAAGTTGGTAGCACACGATTTTTCTTCATCTGCTTCTCTCTCGAGGGTAGTAATATAAGGTAACGTAACGCAGAAGCAGAATCTTTAAATGCCAACAAATTTTTCAAAAATATTACAATTCTCATCAACGGTTCTGTATTATCGTAATTGCAACTATTGGAATATCATAATTGTGATTAATGTAATATGAATATCTTTACTATTGACTAATATCACGGGACGATATACGGACCACTAAATTCAGAATGATATAAAAATGTATTATTTTTCTTCTTTAAACCATTTACATTCCTCTATTAAAATAAAACTATGTTTTACATATTCTATTACGTTTGTGTTTGATTTTTATTTTCCCGTCGTTTTAAAACACTTTACAGCGTCAAAATCGAATACAAACACGATACAATTCTTAAAATAGTGTTATTTCGAATATATAATACTAGCGTGAATATCAGATTATTCCTCTATTGTATATGGGCCCTTTCAAATTAAAATTTAAACGATATATGTTTCATAAATGAGCTGTTACCTACCAGTGAAGTATACAACATACCAGTACATCCAAATAGATTGTTGTCATCTAAATTGTAGAAGCCATCTTGACAATGATTACATTGTCGTTCGCCAACGTTCAGTCTGCATGTACATTGACCAGTACGTGTGTCGCAGGCACCCAAACCACCCACCGTACCCGACTGATAACAATTGCATTCTAACAAAACAAACAAACAGTTTTAAATTTCAATATTATTTTTCTTTTTTCATTGATGGTTTAGTGTTACGTAAAACTCTCCTATGTTGACTGTTCTAGGTTAGGTTCCAATGTAGAGCAGTTCTTTTGTGGGATTTACAAATAATTGTCCCAAGTCTGTGATATTTATTTCAGTAAATTTATAATTTCCAATAAAAAATCCTACGACACGAGTATTTTCTTTAGTACAGGATGACGAATTTAGAAAGAAAAGAATTTATCTAATTAATAAATCCTCTTATCAAATTATAAACTATTATTCACGTCCTTGATTATAATTAAACTACACAGATTTACTAGAAACGTATTTTCATTTATTAGTGGTTATTGTGAAATGATTTTTCTTATTCGACTCTTTTCGTTTAACGGAAGGACAAAGACTTTTTCCAGATGAGAGAAACCAAGGCCAGACATATTCGCAAAGTATTTACTGTGAATTTGCATTTTCCCTGGAGTGCTGACGGTGTAAGAATAAAATTTACAACCCCATATCATGTTTGTGAGTATCGTAAAAGACTACTAAAGAATATAATAAACGTACAACCTATATTAAAGTAAGAGATAATTAGAAAAAAATCCTATACAGATAAAATAAATCGGCGTGGTATAGTGGATCAATTTTCCTCCTATTGTAAAGGAGGCTCCAGCCCAACAGTGGGACATATATAAGCTTAGATAGTAACATTCTCATGCTGATTTTATCTGTATATATTTCTTAATTGATTCTTATTGTATCCATAACAAGTGAATGGGTAATGTTTACTGTATTAAGAATACATTATCACGAATATAATAAATAAAATAATTGTTCCGTTGTTATATCAATTATTTGTGGTCGACGCAAAATATACTGTTCTTCCATCGTACACATTGAAAAAGTTATTGGTAATAGTTTTATGACCGTACCTGACATCAACACCGATTGGGAATCTAATTATTGACTAAACGTTATAAGCTGTAGCTGGTCTAAGTCGTTATAAAGCTCTTAGTCGTTATTTACTACATCAACAATCAGTAGTAGTATTTTTATCTACTACCAAAAAGCAAAGTAACTGAATTAACGGTCCGTCCAAATCTCGCCTAAAACACCCGCAGCCGCAGAAGGGAAGGTGTGGTAACTTTTAACCTGCTAATTGCATAGTCTCTCAATTATCTACTATTTAGTCATACCACCAATACTGAATTCTTGTCTCCAATGGTTGGGGAAATCCATCTACTATTATTATACTATATTTTCCGTGTGGTGACGGTGTAAGAATACAATTCACCACCCCCTATCTTACCCGTGGGTGATCGTAAGAGACGACTAAGGGATACAAAACGCATATAACATCAAAAACAAAACCCTATACCAACACGCCTGACCAGCTTAATATAGTAGGTCAATTGCCCGCCCAGTATGGAGGAGGCTCGAGCATAACAGTGGGACGTGTATGAGCTGTGATGATGATGATGATTATTATACTATATAAAGACAAAAAATATTTTTTTATTTATAAATACCCGATTACGAAACGAAAAGTGATGTCACAAGCGGGGTTCGAACCCGCACCTATTGGCAATCCGGTCCAACCGTGCTGCCACTTACACCATCGTGAACTATTTTAGGACATGCAAATTTCGCTTCATATTATATCTTACGTCTTCAAGGTGACGTATGCCATCTATCGGACAATGTTTATACATTGTATATATACATACATACACAGACTGCACAAATGGCGTAGTGGTTAAGATACCGACCTTCCGTGCCAGTGTCGTGGGTTCGATTCCCACGCAGGACAATACTTTGTGCGATCCACAAAGTGTTGTTCTGAGTCTGGGTGTAATTTGTCTGCGTTAATTGCATGTTTGTAGAGTCCCCCGCAATACTTACTAAGGTTTATTTCCTTAGTGCAGGGTGGTATTTAAAAAAAAAAAAAAAAAAAAAAATACATTGTATAGGCTTAATATTTCAAACTTTACAGTTAGAATTGTATTAAACGATGACACAATCTTGTTATTCAAATTACTGAAATTTTTAGCATTTAATATTTTTTTATTTCTTAACTTTATTCGTAAGAAAAAAAGAGTGTGGTGAATTTCATTTTTACTCTGATACCGTTATATTTGTAATGACATCATTACTACCGTGCTGTTATCAAACTTGCTATACTGAAGTATAATACCACCGTAGATGCAGTTAAGTTTTATTTTTATTACTTATGATGGCAAATGAGCAAGCAGCACACCTGATGGTAAGTGTCACTGCCGCCCACGGACCTTTACTATACCAAGAGCTAGGCCGCTGCCTACCATTACAATCCCCAAGTCCACCTAGTTGGGCTTCCAGCTCTCTCGCTCGCCAAAACGAAGCGCAATACCACATTGCCATTACTCAGACGTCGATCTTCTGCTCAGTGTGGTACTGCCCCGGACGGACCGGCCCGCGGCTGTAGACAGAGAACTGTCAACAATGTGATCCTACTACTATTGCGTTTGTTTCCTATTTAACTACAATTTAAAGAACCTTCGCATCCATGTGGATTGTATTCTTGTAGATTCCAGAAAAGAGGTTTGCAGTCATTGCAGATACGTCCCTGGACACGGTCTTTGCACTGACAAAGTTCACCAGCTGGCACTGAACCACAACCTGTAAATAAAATTAAATGATGATAATTTTATTCATATACTCTGCGATCGCATTTCATCCCCTTTGGGATTGAATCTCTTACTTATTAAGCGCTACGTTATAATAAGAAAATGCTGTTAAAAGTTTAAATTTTCTTGTTTTAATAGTTTCGGCTCGATGTTGATGAGTTTGTCACTGCTTTATTTATTCTCCTACTCTTATCCCAATTACTTGGGGTCGTTACAATATGTACTGTTCTTTCATTGTACATATTATAAACGTTATTGGCAATCAATTTGTGACCGGCTGCCTGTCAGACATCGACCCTCCTTGGTGCCTCCTATTGTGACTTTCCTTGGTAGTAATTGTAACTCTCCGTATGTAATTGTTGACCAAACGGCATCAGATGGAGTTGGCCTAGGTCGTTATAATTCTTTTAGACGTCTTTTACGACATCCATGAGTAAAGTAAGGGTTGGTAGTATTCGTAGCCGCTACCACACAGCATGTCAACTACTATATATGTACAGATAAAGGAATAATGATGATATTAGATATTAATTCAATATTTTATACACAATATTCAAGTGCATAAAAATACACTATGGATAAGTTCTCATTGAAAAATAACGTAAGAAAGACTTAGTTTAATTTTAAATGCACTATAATGTAAGAAATGTTATATTTCTGTAGATTTGTGCATTGAGATATGCAAAATCAATACTGCAAGTGCATACGGCGAACAAATATCAAACCTAAGAATATGATTATAGAGTATTGTATGAAGTGAAGCATATTTATTATATAGAATTTATTTTTGATCGGAAAGTATTTTAATATCTGGACAATGAGAGATAATTAATGGACTGAGAGAGGTAAATACTGTGATAGAGATAAAAGGAGTATCAAACGGACACAAATCACGTATACAGTTAGGATAATGACAGTTGAACAAGGACATAAATAGAATAAGTACCAACAGAACCATAAAGACGAAGAAGATTGCCATGACATATTTAAAAAAATATGGTTCCAACTGGAGAAGCTAAGGGCATAGGGAACTGGCAGAAGCTGGAGACATCTTTCGTCAAAGAGGCTATTTTCACAAATTAAAAGCTTTATGCTTTAAAATATATTAGCAGTCATTAAAAAAAAAAAGAATAAACAACAACAACAATAATTTTAACAGTACATAACTGTTCATTAATTAAATAATTAATTTATATGTAACCTAAAATATGTCTTATACGGTTTGATTAGAATTAAATAATAAATAATGCACAAACTAATACTTATGTAAAAGCCAAAAGAAAGATATCAATAATATTATATTCATTAGACGATTATAGATAGTTGTTTGTCAAGCAACGTGCAGTCCTTCGATAGCTCAGTTGGTAGAGCGGTGGACTGTAGTCGGTTTAAAGTTGAAATCCATAGGTCGCTGGTTCAAATCCGGCTCGAAGGAATTTTTGCATTAATCATTATAAATTTTAAAACAGTTTGGTATACAAAATTGGTTTTATATTTGCTACAAATAAATATTAAATTAATTTAGAAATAATAACTTTATTATTATATATTATAGCTACTTACCAGCAAAACTGGCGATGACTCCCCTCGGGTCACAGTTGCACTCCTCGCAAGCTGGATAGTTGTAATATAGCTCCTTGCATCTGTCACACTTGTCGCCATCAAAGTTTGATTTGCAATGACATTGACCGTTATCATCACATGTCGAACCGATTGAACCAGATACGTCACAGGTGCAAGCTGGAACAAATTATGTACCTAATAGATCATTTGTTTATTTGGTTCACGGACAGTTATATATTCAGCTTTTTACCAATAAACATATTATTATACGAGCATCAAAGTAACATCTAATTAAAAATAAACACCAAATGCATAGTAAAAAGGATTTTTGAGCAGAAAGCAAATGTCTATCTTTTACAATCTTACTTTTTACAATCAAAATATATTTTTAATTTCTCCGTGACACAACCAAATTACAACGATTTTTTTTTAATATTCTTCTTATAGTGACGGAGTAAGAGCGGTTACGCACTACGTCTGATCCGAATCCGATCCGAACCCGTGAAAATATGGATCTAGAAAACTCGGACCGAATTCAGATATTGCTTACGCACTTGTCCGATCCGAACCCGTGAAAATATGGGTCTAGAAAACTCGGACCGATTTACATGATTTTACGCCACATTTACATTTTACGTCACAGCAGAGTGTTCACGTCGTTGATCATGAGTCCTTTAATTTGACGTCAACTTCTGGCAATACTATTGTAAGTACGAAGAACGTAGACGTACGTTCATACAAATAATTCTATGGCTACATCGGTCCGTCAAAAATCTTCTCCGTCATGGAGATTCTAGAATGACGGAAAGAAATCGGATGACGGAGATCGGATGTAGTGCGTAAATTACCATAGAAATAGTTCTACGGCTACGACGGATCATATTTTCAGGGATTCGGATCGGATGTAGTGCGGAACCGCTCTAAGAATTCAAATCACCACCTCCCTATCTTACCCGTGGGTGATCGTACGAGACGACTAAGGGATACAAAAAGCATATAACATATTATATACTTGCCTATGCAAGAGAAGGAAAACTCGAAATAAAATCCTATACCAACACGTCTGACCGGCGTGGTGTAGTAGGTCAGTTTCCCTCTTAGTGTGGACTAGGCTCGAGCCCAGCAGTGGGGCATATATGAGCTGAGTAGAAATGAATGAATTCACCATTCATTTCACTCTCTCTCTTACTCTTATACCAATTACTTGGGGTCGATACAATATGTACTCTTCTTTCATAGTACATATTGTAAAAGTTATTGGCAATAGTTTTATGACCAGCCGCCTGCCAGACGTCAACCCTCTTTGGAAATGTAATTATTGACCAAACGGCCTCAGATGGAGTTGGCCCAAGTCGTTATAAAGCTCTGAGTCGTCTTTTACGACATCCACGAGCAATGTCAGGGTTGGTAGTATTTGTAGCCGCTACCACACAGCTATGAAATGAATTAATTGTACTAGATATAATTAAGTAATTATTGATTCTAAATGAACTAACCCTAATTAACTGCTGATCTAAACTAACCCTAATTAACTGCTGATCGTATGTTAATTGCTGTTGTATTTTTCCATTTTCTCGGAGATTCGGAGAAAAAGTATTAATTATTTCGACGTGTAAGACTTATATGACTTTTATAAGAAAGTATTAATGATTATCCATCTATTAGCCCGTACACGTCCACTATTGGGCATAAGCCTTCCCAAGTGATTGCTACTTAGAACCGTCATGGTTTCCTGCAACTTTTACGATGTCGTCAGTCCACCTAGTAGTACTATATTAAGTATATTACTGATTTCAACGAGTAAGGTTTTTACGACTTTGACGAGAAAGTATGTGGTGTCAAAACAATGTATACGGAGAATTAATATAGTCATTGAACTTTACTTATTTTATTTTTTTAAATATTACACCATATGCTCTATTGAATATATCCCTGCCCCGTGGCGAACTTCAAAATAAGCAATTAACGGACACTAATAACTGCAATTCACCCCACAATTGACCGCACAAGGTATTATCTTACAAGGGGATTGAATCCACAATATGCAAGGCACGATAGGTAGATCACTTTGTCATTTGTGCAAGTAAACTTACGTAAGCATTCTGGATACTTGTAATATCCAGGTGAGCACTGGTCGCACTGTTTCCCTCCGAAGTTCACTAAGCAGTTACATTTTCCATTCGCTGAACAACTGGTTGATGTGGAGCCAGTTGGGTCACAGCTGCACGGCACGCAGAGACGTTCACGACCTTTCACTTCCATATAATATCTACAACAGATTGTCAAGTAAATAATTTTAAGCAGATATTTCTTAAAGATATATAAAAACTATTTGTTTCTAGATAGAAGATCCTATATATCCTTTTCTCTAATCTTAGCAATTTTTTCTTAGCTAATTTTTACAGGAAGAAGGTGGAATGTTGCGGATATGTTGTTCCAGATCTGGATACTCATTATGTCATACCGGTTTTTGGATACGATTCAAGATGTCAAAAAATTATCGATATTTTCAATTATAGATTTTAAATTTGAAATAAAATTAATTTTACGGATTATATTGTTATTTTTAATTAGTTATCCTTCCAAACACTTTTTAACGTTCATAGTCGCGGTAGGAGTGCCATAAAATCGGTAAAAATTGTTTTATTTCAAATGTGTTATACTCGCGTAAATATCAGGAAATAGTTTTATGGATATTAAAATGATAACGCATAAATTGATTTTTCTTCTTATTTAATATTTATTAGATACTACAATGTTGCGTGTCATATTGGGACACCATCTCTGTCAAAAATAATTGAAACTGTTATATCAGATTCTGTTAGGGTTTCAGTTATATTTCAATTTCAGATATCCAATAGCTTCGGATCTTCCTTCCTCAACGATTGTCGATTCGATGAGCGATTGCCTATTGCTACTTGAACGTGCTAATCCTTCAGCAAAGCCGAAAGCTTACTCATAATATAATTTACATAAATTTAGACAAATATACTTACCCAGACACGCATTGGTCGCATCGTGCTCCACCAAAGCCTATCTTACATATGCACGCACCGGTTATGTCATTACATATTCTCGGTTCTGTACCGCTGACATCACAATTGCAATCTATAACAATATTACAATATATGCAGCGTAATTAAAACATATTTATATTCTAATTTTATAGTATGACACCCTAAAGTATAAACTATATACCGGATGGGCTACCGAAAGCAAGAAATCGGTACTAGAGATTTGTTCAAATGATGATATAGATCTTCTGTACACTTTGGACGGTTAGAGCGATGTGCAGCTGGAATAGTTTGGTTCCAAAAAATAAAGTAAAAAAAGAAAAAAGAACCACGCTGTTGTCAGATTTCTGCCTGTAGTTATAAATATGTTGGATAGTAGCAATTTGGTCTTGGCCCTCGATCGTTTAGCGAGACGATGAACCAAATAGTCCCTTATGGATCCTGGTATTTCAGAAGTCCATATATGGTAGTTATTACTTACATTATCATTATCGGTCATGTATTGAAGGAAGGTGGAGTCAAGAGTCGCCGAAACCGGCGAGCGTGTATGAAGAGAATTATGAATGTTGAGGAAGCGAGTGAAGTATGCAAGGATAGAGTTCTCTGGCACTCTGTTCTCTCTGCCTACCTTGCAAGGGACATGGCGTGATGGTATGTATGTATGTATGTATCACTTACATCAGGTAGAATGCCAGCTCATCCATGGCAGACAGCAGTAAAAACATACAAAATCTTAACCTAAATATCTACTTCGTCATTCAGTCTTCCACCATTGTATTGCTGCACTTAGAACTCCCCTTTAAGTTAATATAATCGCCATTCTTGACAAGCGTATTGGGAATTGCAGTCATATGGTTCTTAAGAAAGCGCTGCTACTTATAAATACCCGATTACGAAACGAAAAATGATGTCACAAGCGGGGTTCGAACCCGCATCTATTGGGAGTCCGGCCCAATCGTGCTGCCACTTACACCACCGTGAACTACTGTAGGACATGCAAATCTCGCTTCGTATCATATTTACGTCTTCAAGGTGACGTGTGCCATCTACCAAAAAATGTTTAAACATTGTATAGACTTAACATTTCAAACTTTACAGTTAGAATTGTATTAAACGATGACACAGCCTTGTTATTCAAATTACTGAAATTTTTAGTATTTACTATGCATAATTATTTATAAATACCCGATTACGAAACGAAAAATGCGCTGCTACTTATTCTTTTACCCCTCAGCTGGACTTCGAAATTATTTATTTAGACATTAAAATTTAACGCTTACGTTTGCATGATGGATAATTGTAGTAGCCAGCTTCACACTGGTTACATGTTCTGCCCGCGTACTTGCTCCTGCACGTACAATTGCCGCTATCCTTATCACACACTAAGGATACAGCACCCACAGAGTTGCAATCACAGCCTAAAAGAAGTAATAGCATTTTTTTAATAACTTCAGTGGTAGATAGTCAGTGGTAGACATTGGGAATGGAGTAATAATATGTATATTATATGCAATACAAGTTCTTTTATTGTATGTTTATTTCTATTTATCCTGCATTCTGCCGCATAATGATGAAAAAAAAACAATTAGGTACTCACTTTCTTGGCCGTGAATATTTAATAAACAAGAGAAGGAAAATTCTAAATAAAACCGTACGTATAACAACCTGTTTCACCAGTGTGGAGGTGAAATAGGTTCGAGCGCAGCAGTAGGAAGTATATATACTATACTTGCTGTTAATTATCATTGGGAACTGTAATAATGTTGCTTTTCATTTTGATATAGTCCACCATGTTTAATTGGAAATAAAAAGCCAGGCATATGATTATCAAATAATATTAAAAATCAACTTAACTGGGGATAACTGTAATATTGAAAATAAATGCCCACAAATGGATTATAGGAGTCATGGAAACTTGCTAGCCCCGAGGACTTGTCAGTGTCTGTCTCCTCACAATAATGCCACAAACCGTTCTGTACCACTTGCACGGTATGGTTGCCTCAGACATTTAACATATCATCAGAACACTTAATGGTATCGTCTTAAGCTGCGTCGTCTGATTGCTAACAAATAGAAACATCATTTCCCTAATTCACTCCAATTTATCATGCTAACTCTTCGAAGCATGTCAATTATATCCATATTTTTAATGATTTCAATATTTCGGATTTTATTATGTAGATAAATATCAATTATCCTACTATACCACGCTGGTCAGACGTATGGGTATAGGGTTGTTTCGAAATTTTCTTTTCTTGACTATGCATCGTATAAACGCATATAACATCTAATGCGTTTTATACCCCTTAGTCGTCTTTTACGATCACCCAGGGGTAATATAGGGGGGGTGGTGAATTGTTTTCTTACTCCGTCACCACACGGATAGTAGCCCCTTCATAACATGTTATGCAACTTTAAGCCTTGTTACAAGATATTTATATTGTTATTCAGATTGCTATATTATAAGCAGTCTGAGAAAACACAGTTTAATACTTACTTATACATGCCGGTGAGTAGTAGCTATCAGCACAGATTTCACATGATTTACCGGCGTAGTTATATTTGCAGGGACACTGTTGACAATTCAATAATAGTTAAGAGACTTGTTTACATCTCTATTCTATCTAAAAACATATTTTTCTATTGCATATAAGTCTCGTCTAAAAGGGTTTATATCAAGTTCAAATACGAATTAGTAGTGGCAGTTGCTTTAAAAGTAATCCAAAACTCAACTACTAATTAATCTTTTGATGTGTGCAATGATTTTTATTGATAGCGGCCATCTTAATCGCATCTGTAATATCAATAAAATATACTACTGTTAGTTGTTCTTTTACTGTTTGGTGCTTGAATAATCCTAAGAATAAAATATATCAGAAATAAATACAAGATGCATTGAAATCTATATGTTATAGCTTGCTTTCTTTTTACAATGCAGAAGAGAAAAACAAATATTTGCTAAAATACATTATTTCGGTGATTATCATTGCAATATTCATGTTCGCATAACTATAACACGATCAAATCAATAAAATAACTATTTTATTAAGATATAACTATATCTCATTAATTATTCTCAATAACAATAACTCTTTTATTATAAGAAGTTTTTTGAAATAAAATTACTACCTATGTCTTACTTATACAATCAAACGAACTTCCAAATGAAGTTCGATCATTTCTATATTGGTCGTAACGTATATCATTTATCTATGTACTACTTTCTCCTTGTGATAACTACGGACGTCTTTAGACTTTTAAATTATGTTTACTAACCTTTATATATTTTTCTTTTAGTAAATTATAGATGTAACAATTAGTATTTTTCAAACCTTTCAAAGGGTGGGTCCGAAGCTCAATATCTTTCTATAAAGCTACTCATATAATAATGATCGTACTCCACTTGGAAGCTCATTTTATCATATATTATAAATAATAATATAATTCTTTCTTTAACAATCCCTTCTCTGATATATTAATGTAGAACTATTATTATTTTTTATGTAAAAAGTAACATTACAAGCTGACTAACTCAAATAAAAAAGTTAAAGGTATGCAACGCGTACTGAATAGTAAGAAAGTAGAGCTAAAATTATTAAATTGACTGACCAATCCATCGACAGGAGTACACTGCTGGCCGTCAGTCCCGTTCAAATTGCAGGTACAAGGCTTGCAGTTCGGGTAGTCGAAGTATCCGTAAGCGCAAGAGTCACAGTTGGGTGGGTTGAACTCCACGCGGCATTCGCATCGACCTGACTCCTCGGCACAGTTTCCCGTCGAATAGTGGAGATCACAATTGCACGCTGTAAGACATCACTTATGAATTAATATCCTTAACGGTTAATCATAGATGGAATACCATTAAGTAACGCTTTAAATACATATTATAGAAATAGATAGTACATATTGTCCATTGAGTATTAGATGTGACTCTCCTATCCTATCTAGCCCTATGTAATCCATTCCATAATAGACCCGCCCATTACCGCCCGCCCACCTGAAATATGGAATAAAGACCTCTTCAAGGTTAAATGATATGATTGCCATACATAATTATGCATGCCATACAGAGGTGACACGTGAATTGGCGCAGTCGATGTGATAAATTTCTTAGTTGAGCGCTGTTGATCACTGTCTTTGCGCTCCCTTGGCCTAGGTAGCTTAATTTTCATTACCTCCATGGAAAAGTTGAGGATGATGACACAATGTGGGTCTAGTAAAAAGAACTAAAAGATATACTCACATAATATACAACTAGTGATATAATAGAAAATAAAAAAATAAATTGTCTGATCAGCGTGGTATAATTGGTCAATTACTTTCTGAAGATGGAGATGATATAAATCCCGTATCGAGAGCAATATATAAAAAAATACATTCATTTTACACACAATATTTAACTAAATAAAAGAAAAATGTTCTCACACTGGCAGACATCAATTTCATTCCAGCTTTTCCCATAAGGTCTGAAGTATGTCGGCTTGCATTTATTACAGTTGATGCCTTCAGTATTATGTTGACAGTTCTTACATACGCCGCCACCCTCTAATTTCCCGTAGATGTCCAAGGAGAGTCTTTGCTTGTCAATTTCGGGGTCATACTCGCATTCAGTCGTATGATTGTGACAATTACACGCTGCGAACATTATTACACATTAAATTGTAATAAGAGAATTTTAATTAGAAAATTATTAATTGTAATTTAAAAATTATAGATTGTATTGTGTTTTAATTATGTTTTTACTATCCCATAGTGACGTCAGTATGAAGATGTATTATAATTCATATTTTAATAAATCAACAGTGGAATAAATTATGATTAAAAAATATTAATAAAACAAACTTTCTCCCTCTGAAAATAACAAAATGGCGCATTAAATGTTATATAATAGTTTATAAAGTCAATGAATTCTTAAATCACAAATTTTAATGTAATTGTATGAAATTTTAATTTTGACATTGATTATTTTATTGTTATTTATTTCTAACTATAATTGTAATAATGTATAATTTAATTTAGATATTAATTACTTTGTAGTTGATTATGTTATTTTATGAAAATCTATTAATGTTTAATTGTTAAAGTTATATGTTAATTTACAAAACTGACTAATATTTCTACACCAGCTTATGGTAGAATATGTGAGACGCACAGAGTATTAATACCTAAATGTACCATATTTTGAGAAATAAATGATTATTATTATTATATTGATACTACTACTCTATACTCGTATATTTCATAATAACAGAAAAGAACTGAGAAATAACATAATATATAATATTTAAATATATAGATAATTAACTTACGTTCACAAACAAATCTGTCCCAGTGCTGACGTACCCTCCACTTCTTTTGTTCGAAACCTGGGCAGCACTTTGCGCACTGGGGTCCACAAGTATTATGCTGGCAGACGCAGTCCATGATGTTAGTGTTCGTGGCCGGGTCAGCGGGCTCGCAGTTATCAGCGTGACCGTTACACATACATCTGCCTCCGATACTTATGTCTTTTATACTGTAGAAGTACTATTGGACAAAAAAAAACAACGATATCTTAGAAAGGACATTAAAAGACAACCGCCGAGTCTCAGTAACGAATCAGTGGCCTATCTCAAAATTTTCTAATTTATACTTAAATGTCAATTTGTTAATTGATTATGCATATATGGCGTAGTGTTTTTGATACCGAAATGCCGTGCTAAATATTACAGGTTCGATCCCATGCAAGACAATACTTTATGCTATTCACAAATTGTTATAATTTGCGTCCATTAATTGTACTTTGTAAAGTGTCTTACAATATAAGAATTATTTTTGATGTTTTGCGAGTATTATGTAGGGTGAAATAAAACCATTTTACCATGTAACCTTATTTTTTTTAATAACTCGTTTTCTTAAATATCTGTTCGGACAAAATTTTTTAATTGGTTTCAATCTAACTGGATGATGAATTAGAAACTATACATACAACTATAACATTAAACTCGAACTCACGACAGGTAGTAGAAATGTGCTATTGAGCTAACAAGACATTCAATTTGAGCGGTCGTTTCGAGCGGAATTTTGAGCGGTGGGACGCTAGGCGGTCCACCTCATACCACACACGTTTAGCTGCATCATGCGCTGTTTCCAGGTAGTAATAACTAGACATGTGTATTGGTAAACTGTATATGTATTGTAGATCGATGCAGCTACATCCAGTTCGCCGAGACTCTAATACAACCAATGTGACTTACACATGTTTCTTAGAGACTTACACAAAGGCTACACATTACCAAAAACCTGGTATTCCTACCTCGGTTCTTTAGTACTAATGATAGTTTTAATGGATATTCTATATATAATCTAGATTTTCAGTAGGATATATTTTCTAATTGCGATCTCTTCGGCAAATCTGTGGAGTTAGGCTGACCGACCGCATTCGTAACGACGACGTAAGAGAGCGAGTAGGTATGAAAGAGAGTATTGGTGTAGAGATGCGAAAGGGAATGCTCCGATGGTTCGGACATGTGGAAAGAATGCCGAACGAATGTCTGGTTAAGAAGATATACAATGCGAAAGTGGAAGGATGTAGGTACCGAGGGAGACCGAGACTAACCTACCTAGACCAGATCGGTCAGGTACTGAAGGAAGGTGGAGTCAAGAGTCGCCGAAACCGGCGAGCGTGTATGAAGAGAATTATGAATGTTGAGGAAGCGAGTGAAGTATGCAGAGATAGAGTTCTCTGGCACTCTGTTCTCTCTGCCTACCCTGCAAGGGATATGGCGTGATGATATGTATGTATGTATGTATATATTTTCTATTGAAATTATAGTATTCATTATTGCTCTGTAAATTTGGTTCGTCCATCTATTTTTTTATATCCAAACCATCACGATAATGGCTTAGGACATTTTTTTTATTGCTTATGGTAGCAAACGAGCAGACAGCACATCTGATGGTAAATGTCACTGCCGCCCATGGACCTTTGCAATACCAAGGGTATAGCTAAGCCGCTGCCTATCTATACAAACCCCTAACCCACCCCAGTTGGGCTTCTTGGTCTTTCACTCACCGAACGAAGCGCAATAGCACATTACCATTACTCAGACGTCGATCTTCTGCGTGAGTGTGGTACTAACCCCGACGGACCGGCCCGCGGCTGTAGACAGAGAACTTTCCACAGCTTGGTCCTACCACTATTAAAGGACTACTTCATTTATTCCACGTGAGTGTCGTAAAATACCGTTAAGGGATAAGATTATGTAAATTCCATAGATGTAGGGGTGGCCAAATTCAATATAAAACTCGATGCAAATCTGTCAGACAAGTGTAGTCAAATTCCCCCTGAATTGGGAGGTAGCCTATGTCTGACAACGGAATATGTATGAGCTGATCATGCATAATGATACATTTCCTATTTTTGCAATATCTAGGAGCTCGGCACGACCAACTAATTTGATCAGAAGACATATCAGATAGAATTAGCTTAGGTTAGGTTAGGGACTTTTAGTAGGTTTTTACGGACACTACTAGGTTTCAATGTTTGTGCGCCCTGACTAACTAAGGTAACAAAGTAACTATTTATTACCATCATTAGAATCCACAACAACTAATTATTAAATTATTGGTTTTCAAAATCATAAACAACAAGCAACTAATCTGAGAGAAATTCTAAGTTAACAATTTAATCATTGAAGGGTGGAGTATAAGCCCTACAGCCCACCCCATACCAGCCTCCTACCCACCACCATAGAGATAGATATCTAAATATGTAAAGGTAACTATAGATAAATCTATTGCACATGCGTAATGCACTATAAAGTGCGTTTCGAATCGATGCAGCCCCACCCAATACCAGGAAATCTGGGTGTGGTATATGGAAGAAATATTTTATAACCTTACTTACGATGACGGAGTAATAATACAACACACCACGCCCCCTATCTTGCCTTGGGGTGTAGTAAAAGACGACTAAAGGATATATGTATATAACATCTATGCAACAGAAGGAAAACTCGTAATAAAGTCATATATTAGCCAGTCTGACTAGCGTGGTGTAGTGAGTTAATTTGCCATCTATTGAGAAAGAAAGAGGCTTGTACGCACCAGTGGAGCGTATGTGAGCTGACATGATAATGATTTTATAACCAAATTTAAAAAAAAAACCCTTATATTAGTCTATTTTTACAAAATAAACTAATATAAGGGTTTCTTTTTTGTGGTGACAGTTTAAAAATCGAATTATCACCGCACCCTTGTATCTGGTAGATAGTGGTGTAAGAAATTTTGTGCAATTATAGAAGTAAAAATTGATTAAAATATTATAGAAAAAGAAAGAATATTTATTTAGCGACAGTCGTCAAGCACAATATAGTACAAATGAATGATACAAATTGAAAATAAAATAAATACAAGCATAGATTTAGATAGAAAAAAGAAAAGAAAATAAACAAAAAGATTATGTAAAAGAAATTAAATGGATTAATAGATAATATAAAAAAATAATGTGACTCGCGGCTTCTAAATTGGCCTTTTTCTTATACATCGAATGCATTTAACTTGATGGACGCTATGATGCAATTTACTATACATATCTACGTATTTCCTACATTGCTATTGAACACTAAACTTTTAAATTAGAAAAAGAATAAAAGAAATACAACTACATTCTCTTCGAGAATCGAAATCATCAATTTCAGTTAATAATATAATTAATATAACTTTGTAGATAATCTTGATTTATATTACTAAGTAAAACAGTTACAGAATTGTAAGTAACGACATCTTGTGTCGAGAGGCAGTAAGTTTAACATATGTATGTAACACACGTTATAAGTTTAAAAGTGTGTTTTAAACACCGTGCACCGTATGGTACATATATTTGCCAGAAATATGTCAGAAAATGCAAATGTCAAATTTTATAACAGTTAATTATAATTACACAGTGAATTTTAAGCTGAATGATCACCTTAATATTTATTTTTCTAGAAATTTCTTTTCTACTTCATGATGTGGCTTTAATTTATTTAGATAATAGTATAACCGACATGCATATTTATAATAAAATAGAAACACGATTATTATATATTATAAAAATGATTACACATTTGCAGGGGGGGGGTTGACTTTAGGCAGGCGGCCGGTTGTAAAATTATTGTCAATAACTGTGTAGGATGGTAGAGCAGTATTGCGTCGATTACAAATAAATGGGATAAGAGGAAAATGATAATGAGGTAAAAATAAACACCAGACTGGAAAACTGCACCAGGTCAAGTAAAATCTACGTGCATACAACATTGTACAGAATTTGTAAGGTTACTGGCCCTGTAACAGAAACAGCGCTCACAGTTAAACAGCTCTCTAAAGTTATATATACTAAAATAATTCATCGATCTGTATGAGACATTTCTATTTGATTTCCCATCATTAACACAAAAATACACGAAGTATAAATAATTCCATTAATTTTATGTTAGAATAACAAATTTTTATGTCATGTTACTGTAGATATGTATAAACGCCACATATTTACACATATCATACATTATATAAATAATCAAATAATTTGTAATAGTATTCAATGTTTTGCTAGTATTTTTAAATATTATACTAATCACAAAATAAAAGGCCCGTTTTGACAGTTCACACCCAAGAAGTTCTCTATTTTTTACCGATCGAAATGTTCTAAGGTTATTACATTTTTCATTGATGGGTACCGCCCACTCGGCTAAGTGCCGTTCATAACGATTTTTTCATATTCTCTATAGACTATTAATAATCGGCTAAAGAAAAAAATCATCATTTTCATCATCATTTCAGCCTAGTGCCGTCCACTGCTGAACGTAGGCCTCCCTCATTTTACGCCACAGAGTGCGGTCCTGTGCCGCCTGCATCCAACGACGCCCAGCAATCTTCACTAGGTCGTCTGTCCACCTAGTGGGGGGGGGCGTCCCACACTGCGTCGTCCAGTACGTGGTCGCCACTCTAGAACCTTTCTTCCCCAGCGGTTGTCGGTTCTTCGAGCGATGTGGCCTGCCCATTGCCACTTCAGCGTGCTAATTCTTCGTGCTCTGTCGGTTACACCCGTTGGTCTGCGGATTTCCGTATTTCGGATTCTATCTCGCAGTGAAATCCCAAGCATAGCCCGCTCCATAGCACGCTGAGCGACTTTGAGCCTGGTTATGAGGCCTACATTTAGGGACCACGTTTCCGTGTCGTAAGTCATCACTGGTAACACACACTGGTCATAGACCTGTGTTTTCAAACACTGAGGTATGTTGGATGAGAAGATCCTCTTAAGTTTCCCGAACGCTGCCCAACCGAGTTGGATTCGTCGGCTGACCTCTTTCTCGAAATTAGATCTACCTAACTGGACTGTTTGTCCAAGGTAAACATAATGATCGACAATTTTGAGAATCGCATTGCCAACTAGGACCGGTACAGGAATGACATGGGCATTTGACATGACTTTCGTCTTGTCCGTGTTCATTCTTCTGAGATCGTTGAGCATGGTGCCCAGGTCCTCCATGGATTCTGTCATGACGACAATATCGTCTGCGAATCGAAGGTGAGTGATGTATTCGCCATTGATGTTGATGCCGAGTCCGGTCCAGTCTAAAAGCTTGAAGACATTTTCCAGTGCAGTGGTGAACAGTTTCGGAGAGATGACGTCTCCCTGTCTCACGCCTTTCTGCAACTGGATCGGTTTCGTACTCTTATCCCGAATACGGACTGACATTGTGGCGTTCCTATACAAACACTTCAGCACTTCGATATAACGATGGTCGATTTGGCACCGCTGAAGGGACCGCAGCACCGCCCAAGTTTCGACTGAATCAAAGGCTTTCTCAAAAGAAAAAATAAATCGATCAAAATATTTTCTTTTAAGTTGGACTCGCAGCTGTGCGGTCTTATTAATTTTAATACTAGTGTTTAGAATAACTGAATTTCACTAGCTGTGTATTGATCTTTACTGAAAGTTATGAGTTTGGAGCTAACAAAGTCACAAATTGGGACAATGTCATATTTGTCGAAGAGATTTGGCTGAACTCGAATCATACCTTGCCACAGTCGTGGACGGACGATACCACGGCATCGTGCTCAAAAGTGCCAATGGGAAAAGGTGGACGCTTAATAATCTGCCACGCGGAATCAGCTGGAGGAAGTTTTTTTTAATGATGCCTTGCTTGCAATGGAGTCTAAAAGTACAAAAAAATATCACGAAGAAAAGGACGCAAATAAATTTACTATAAATAAAATAATTGAGTGGTTCAGCATGGACACAAAATGATAAGAGCGCCACCATACCATTGTCAGTACAATACTTTGATCTGGGCTCAAATGAAAGGATACGCAGCACGCCACAATACAAAGCCGCCATTCTCCACTAAGAAAATTATGACATTGTTGAATGAAGCTTGTGCCAAAATTACTAAAGAAGACTGGACAAAAGTGGTAGAAAACTAGAAAAATAATTAAGGAAGACTATGATAGAGACATCAATATTGACAATATAATTGAAAATGAAATAATTATAGATGCGGGTGACGATAGCTCAACCGACAATTTTGGCTCATCATTTGAAGAAAATGAAGAAATTGAAGATTCACTTTTTCTCGATTTTTTATTTTGTGATTGAGTGAATGTTATTGTAACACAAATATATAATGATAGAAAATTGACCTTTCATAACATTGTGTCATTTCAAAATACCCATAATATCAAAATTTTAACTTAAATTTTCAAATCAGAACTTTAATCCAATGCACTTTACAATACATATTCAAATCGATTAAATACTCACGCAAACTTGAATCGATATATCGTGAGTATCGAGTACCGAGTCGTATGGTTATATCACTATATCCATCAATAAGACTAATGTCAAAACGGGCCTTTTATTTTGTGACAACTATACGATATCACACTTGACGTAATTATGAATGGACTGATGTCTCGATTAATATTGGCAGTCATTACAAATAGCACCATCTATGACGGAATAGCGAAATTATAAATGGAATAAAGTCGGTAAGTTCAAAACGTCGTAAGTCCCATGTGCTTTCTATGACAAAGTAGTTTTTATAAGTATTAAATGAACGTACGCATATACAGAGGTACGTATATTATAAAATTACATGCTGGCTGGTGGCATTAAATGCCTAAATTTTAGGCTGATTTTAAATGAAATAAAAAAACGATTGGGAGAAATATTTTCAAATAACACCATAGGGTATAGCATATTGTTTCGAGTTTAGTTTGCTTTACAGTGATTTTATATGCTTGCTGCTAAGTATTTTTTTACAATCAGCCACGGCAAAATAAGATCTGACAAGTTTATTCTTACTCCATCACCATAAATGCCAGCCATATTTTCCCCACTAATGACGAATAATAACTAAAATATTTTAAATTTAGATGTTTTCGTTTAAGATTTAGTTGTTACTATAGTATATTTAAAATACTTAATTACAATAAAAAAGAAGCATGTGTGTGGTTTCGGCACGCCCAATAGAAGTAGTAGTATAACTTATTAAGTTGAACTACTTTAATATTGAAATTGTTTAACTTAAGAAAAGCTTAAACTATTACTGAAATTTTATGTATATTAATATGATAATGTAAGGTAAGGTTATTTATTAATAAAATCTTATAATACGGCTAGCGCTGTAGGTTACAGTGAGAGACGAGGAGCCTGCCTACCGCTGTCGTATGCGTGAAAGAAAGGGAAGCAAGACAGAGTGGCGCCGTTACGCGTTAACGCAGCGGATTACCCTCCCTTCATTTCAAAAATTTAAATAATATTATATTAATAATTGTGAATTTAATGATTTCAGATAAATAACTATACAAATGATATAAAATTATTTTTATTAATTTTATCGTTTGTATGTATTTCTTATAGCGTTCATGGCTACGTGATGGTGAACTACTAACTAACCGCTAAGTATAAACCAAATTTTGATATTCATTTTTGATACAAACTAATTTCCTGTAGAAAAAGAAAATAATTCTATATATAATGTAATTTCACTAAGAAAATAATCCTTGTATTTGTGAGACTTTACAAATATATAATTTAAGGGACGCAGATTACACCCATTTTTTTTGTGTGTGTTTTTAGCTGTTAGCCGCAGATGGCTTTGACAGTTTTACGCGGACCATGGGTGAGCGCTGAGGGCTCTCAACCCGATTGGGGTAAGCTAAGCGACATCGCCCAAGGGCTCCCCCTGTGGGGAACGGACCTCGGCTTGGGGCGTCGCTGGTGGCAAAGTGGCTGTGCCCACGTTTGGATTTATGATTTTTGCGCTTCGCGATTTCGCACCTCGACGGCGAGGACGAAACCGCGGATATTTATGTGTAATGGCCTCGCGGGCCGTGTAAGCTCTTAATTGAGCGAGTGTGATATCGTCGACGTCATCGTCGATGACGTGCCGCGGACGTCGGATTTTTGAATTACAAGAGGGCGTGCAGGAAGCCGCTCCAACCACTAGTGGGTTGAGGTGTGTCATGGCAGAGTCAAAGTAGCTCTGGGAGCACAGTTTCATAAATTGCCTGATGGTCAGTAGTTCGAGGTCGACATGAAGATCGACGTTTCGTATGAACCACGGTGCTCCCGTAGCTCGGTGCATGAACCTATTTTGAAGTGTCTATAGTCTGTGGATCCTGTGTGCCTTAACATGCGCGAACACTACGCTAGCATAGGTCATGATTGGCCGTATGCAAGCGGTGTATAATCGGACCTTGCTGCTCAAGGTTAATTTAGACCTAGCATTTATTAAACTATGGAGGCGTCCCATCACGAAAGCCGCACACGCGTGGACTTTCGTTATGTGAGGGGTGAAGCTGAGTCGGTCGTCAAGGGTTACATCTAGATATTTGGCTTGCCTGCTTCAAGTAACAGGCTTGTTAAACATTTTAAGGGGCGGAATGCTATCGATAGAGTAGGTACGGGCATTTCGACGTGTGAACATGACCGCCTGACTCTTATCGGGGTTGATTTCTATTCTCCACTTCCTAAACCAATTGGCTAGGGTGGTAACCGCTGTTTGGAGAGTCTTTGCTACTGTTGTCGGGATCTTACCTGCACAGAAAAGTGCGGTGTCGTCAGCGTAAAGCGCTTTATGAACTCTATTAAATTTGGGCATATCGCTAGCGTATAGTGTAAATAGAAAAGGGGAGAGGACCGAGCCCTGTGGGACACCAGCCTTGATAGGGTGGGAGGTAGACAACGACCCTTCCACCCTGTAGCGAAAGCTGCGATGACTTAAGTAGTCATGTATGATTAAAATTAGATAGTCGGTGATCTTAAGACGATAAAGTTTGTAAATCAGGCCCTCGTGCCACACTTTATCGAATGCCTTCGCTACATCTAGGAAAATTACAGCCGTGGATCTGTTCATAATGAACTGACCACTTATGTTTTCTACTACTCTGTGGACTTGCTGCACACAACTGTGCCAAGCACGAAAGCCAAATTGCGCGTCTGGGATGAGGTTGTTAGCCTCGGCGAATTACACCCAGACTTAGTACTACAATTTGAGGATTGCACAAAGTATTTTCATACGTATGTACTTGGTAAGTCGGTATCTTCAATCTGTATACTCGTATATAATTACATTGTTTTGGTTCTTTTAACCTTAACCAGGTCCAGAATGCAAAGATTATTATTGCAGTACATCCACTTATGTATTAAGTAAACAGTACATGTTGCTTACCATCAAAATAAATTGTCAAAGAGATATTAATACGAATAAGAAACTTGTTAAAAAAATGATGTCACTCACCCGCCTAGTAACTGTAGGATCTTGTCTCGCTACAGACATATAATGTCCATACAAATTCTTAGTTCTCAATAGACGCAATCGTACATTAGTGGCCCTGGTCCACTCCTGCAGCACTGATGAGTTGAAATATGAGTTCGCAGAAGGACGATTGTTCAGCAGTGATATTGGTATCTAGTAATAAAAATCAATATTAATAACATAGGTGGATTAGTTTGACTTACCTACCAGATATTTGTATGTAATTTCGACATAGTTAATTGAAACTTGATGTGCATACATTATTATTAAATACATATGTAATTCATGTCAGCTCATACACGTCCCACTGCTGGGCTCGAGCGTCCTCTACATTAGGAGTGGAATTGATCCACTATACCGCGCTGATCAGACGTGTTAGTATAGAGATTTATTTCGAATTTTCTTTCTCTTGCACTGAGGTTATGCTAGTGTCCCTTAGTCACCTTTTACGATCACCCACGGGAAAGAAAGGGGTTGGTGAATTGTAATCTTACCCCATCACCACACGGAAAGATATTTATTTATATATTACCGTATGTATATATGTATTTTAGACCGCCGCCAAAAAAAAAAAAGTAATGTATATATGTATTTATTACCTAGGAGTTTACGAGCTTCATTTTTTACACCATATGTTTGTAAGTACTAATTAGAGGGATATTTTTTATTTATATAGATGAAAACTATGCTATCTTTAGAGGTGAATTACAGTGTATGTAAACTTTCACTAAGATTAAGTAGTCTCGCAGTGTATCAGGGACAATTTTTGTGAAATATCGACATAATAACATTATTCACGATATTTTTGATAATAATATAAACATTTACATATATTTTTACATATAAACATTTTTATATTTTGAGACAATACTTATCTCTACAAATTTTATAGCAATTACACTAAAGGTGGCAGCACAAGTACATTGTTAAAAATTTGTTAATAAAATAATTTGTAATATTATACTAACCTCCCCGCCTTCTAGGGGCACAATCTTGGAATACTCCGTACTGCAGATAACTGAATTGTCTTTGGTGATGGGCTGAAGACTTTCCTTTCCGAAATAACGTTCACAATCCCTAAACACATGAAAAAATACAAGCGAATAACATAATTATGTAAATAATATTTAAGTCAATATGTTATACGAATTGATAACTAAAATAAATTTTATTAATGTTGTTATTCTTTAAATTCCGTCAGTAAATATTAGTATCACAGATATACCTACCTCGGTAAATAACGAAAATATTAGTATCACAGATATACCTACCTCGGTAAATAACGAAAATATTAGTATCACAGATATATCTACCTCGGTAAATAACGAAAATTTAATTACTATAATTTAAATAATCATAGCTAATATAACATGTTTTTAATCTTCTAGTAGTAAGATTTCAATGAATCTATTTGGATTCCTCTTGACTAGAAATTCTCATAATCGAAATAGGGCAATTTAACTTATTTTAAAGAGTTTCATTCGATATTCATATAAGTACCTACTGGTTATATAAACGCAAGTGCTACTCACTGTGGTGAGTCAGAGAAGTATTGCCAAGGTTTGAAAGTCTTGCCGTAGTCGGTGGACTTTTCTAAAACCCAGAGACCAGGACGCGGTGAATTTCCCATTTTCACAAAAACGTAAGCCACGTGAAATTCCTGCGTACAAAAACAGATAAGTAGAATAAAATTAATATATTATATTTTTGTTATTATTTATAGACACATTTCGTAAAAAATTAGCTAACAAAATGATTTAATTATAATTAATAATTGTATCAGATTTCATTGGATGATTGCAATTGGTTTAGTTAACGGTACACGCTGTTATTTTGTGAGGAACACCTGTTTTTATTTAATTTTAATGGATCGACATAAAAAATAAGTAACAGCGGATTATTTTTTAAAACAAAAGTTTATTGATCTTTTGAAATCATTTATTGACCATCTAATGTCATTTATTGAACATATAATGCAATTTATTGACCATCTAATGCCATTTATTGACCATTTAAAGCCATTTGTTGACCATATAAAGTACCCACCAAAGCAATTACTAATAATTTTTAATACTTTTATATGCCTGACACTAGTTTAAACAAATGGGCTTAAATAGATAGTCCTGTTTGCTTTTATTTATTTTTCTACACAGTCACTGTATAAGAAGATTATTTCAACGCACAGCAATCCTTAACTGATATAACTAGCATATTTATGAATACATAAATTAGGGATTTATGTCCATTCATTTATAATATTCCGTGTAATATATATAATGAATTCAATATCTCTCTTTGTCCTGTACAGAAAGTAGTATATACATTGCACGCCATCTATCGGAATGTCTCCACATCATTCTAGTATGATGACAGTATTCATCATTGTTGAGTATGGTCTGTGACACACCATACTCAACAATGTCCGTCTGTCCAATCGCAGTTTAAGATCTGAATCAAGCAGTATTATCTTTATCTCATAAAAAATCAGTCTAAAACTATTTAGAAGATGTTATTCGGCTTATCATTAAATAAGCCACATTAAACAATTGACGAAATGTGCTTGAGTTTTCTCTACTTACCCCTTGGGTATAAGGCAAGGGAATATAAAATAACAAAAAAAGTTTAAGAAAGTAATTAATCGCCTCACGTAATTAATATTTAAAAACAAAGCTTTTATGTTTCTTCGTGCTCTTTAAAAATGATATATTACAATTTATCATGACTAATTAAGTATTATAATGAAATTAGAGATGATGGTCGTTTTATTTGTTCATAACCTCTCCCTTGTATGTATATTGTTTTATCAGTTACTATCGTCACGACGGCAGCATCCTGTTCATGCGGTAAGCGGATGACTGATAAAATAGGGACAGAGCATTATGAATTATTATGTTTAAATAAATATATATGTTTGTGTGTGTTTCATGAACTAGAAATCATTGTATCAATATTTTATTTCTTATCACTGTCGCAATAGATGGTTAGTAACGAGGAGTGCTTAAAAATATATATATTTCAGAAACAATGCATGTGAGAGAGTGTGAGTGGGACGACTACAAGGGGAAGAGCACGTCGTACTTTCCTGGATCAAATTGAAGATGTGTTAGTGAAAGGTCAGATTAAGAGTACGCGTAATCGTAGAGCATGCATGAAGACTGTGATGAGCGTGAATAAAGCGATGGGGGTATGTCAGGACCGTGGTTTGTGACAATCCGTAGTCTCTGCCTACCCCTCTGGGAAACAGGCGTGAGGCTATGTATGTATGTATGTACAATGCATGTGTTCTTATTATATTTATCTGATTGGCACCCATGATACAAGTTTAATGTTAGTTTGGGTGCCAGGGAACGAAATACAAGAAGACCTTAGAATTTAAATGGAAACTCAATTTCTGTAAAAATTGCAAATTATGTTTTGGCAAATAAAGTTATCATTATTTACTCATTTCATATTTTCATTTGTTCATTTTTAAATAGATTAAAGGTATAAGCAAACACGCAAATATACATATACAATATAAGAGAAAAAGAAAAAAAAGCAACAAACACACAATCTGTTTAAAAAAGTAAAAATAGTGTAGCAGCGGTAGCGGATGTAGGGACCAAATTACCGGTGGTTGGGGATCCAGAAAGAAGAACCTCCTCATAATGCGTGCCGTGTCGAGGAGAACTGCCTTCTGCATCTGACCCTTGACCCAACCACCTAACGCGAGCCTCGTGAGATGTTGGTCGAGGCTCTTAGCCATTAAGCCATTGACCAAAACAACTATCGATACAATGATCGCCAAGTTCACATCCCACATGTGGACAATCTCCTGAGCCAAGTCCAAATATTTAATTTGTTTATCTTTCTCAGCCTTTACGAGATTCTCTTCATGTGGAACGATTACGTCTATCATTGCACGACGCTCTAGACGATCTATCACTATGATATCAGGTTTGTTGGCTACAACGGTGATGATAAATTGGTCCCAGTACAATGTGACATGACCACTTTCGAGAACTACTTCTGGTACATACCTATAGTACGGCACTTCTACGCTGACAAGTTTATACGCAAAGTAAGTTGCTGGTGAATGATCCTGGCTACTTGATTATGTCTGTGCAAGTACTCGACGTTAGAAAAATTAGAACAGCCGGAAACGATATACCTGGAAGACTCACCTGGTCGGTGGCATGCCAGACAGATGTCAGCCGTGCCATCGCTCAAGATATATTTTCGGTAGGTCTTGGTCATTATAACTTCGTCCGCAATTGCACAGTCAAAACCTTAAGTCTCTCCGACGAGAATGCCGAAACGGAGCCAGGCCACCAAGACTAAACTGTCTACTTCGTGACCATTTAAGGCCCTGTAGAATCTGCTATGCAGCTCATTGCTCTGCCATATGGTAGTTGGTACTTAGTATTATAGGACTGCGTTAATTTTCCTTAGCCAAGTGAAGCGGGGTGAGTCTGCTATCTACTGCGACCACATCACGATGCACCACCTTTGTCATCCGTAAAAATAATTTCTAAGATTGCACACCTCTCGATTATGGAGGGACTTAGCATTTAGAAATGCTCGTCCCCCACACTGTCGTGGGATATACAATCTGATCACAGAGGAACGCGGGTGATGTATCCTGTGTGTTGTCATCAGCATGCGGACTCTTCTGTCTATGGTGTCCAGCTCAGTTTGAGTCCACTTCAGCATGCCAAAGGAGTACATTAAGATTGGCATGGCCCAAGCATAGCAGGCACGCACTTTATTGCCACCTGAAAAAAGGCCAAAGAAACGCTCTGCAATGATTGTTTCATATCCGCTTCCGTAATGTTTAACGATTATGACATACCCAAGTACTTATAACTATCCGCTATGAGAAGTGGTCTAAGGTGAAATGTGTTAGAGAGTGGTACGCCCTGGGATTGTACTATTCTCCCTCGCTTGACATGCATGACCGCACATTTATCTACACCAAATTCCATGTTGATGGAATTACTAAAAGTCTCACTAACTTTTAGTAACTCCACCAGCTGAGTGCGTCCGGCACTGCACCCGGTGCAAATAATTTTGTGTCATCCTTGTAAAGTGAGTAGGAGATCACCTGACCACCTTGGCGTAACTTGTAGCCTAGCCCTGAACGCTCCAATAATGCACTTACGAGGATTCAGTGCTGAGCAAAACCAAAGTGGACTCAAAATATCACCTTGAAAAATGCCGCGCCTGATTGATATCGGTTCGCCAGTCCCTCGACACTGCTGACAAGTTGGATAACAAAGAACAGTTTTCCAGTGCCCCATACAGGACTTCAAGAAAGTACATAGCGTGTTATTTAGTTAGTTTGCAAAGCTCTAGTACCCTCAGAAGCTATGTATGAGGCACCGAATCGAAAGCCTTCCTGTAATCTATCCAACATGTCGACAGGTCCTTTTGGTTACGACGAAATTGTTGGTCAATGGTCATGTCAATAAGCAGGAGCTCCTTAGTACCACGGCAACCACTACCACATTCATTCTGAAAGTCACTTATAATAAAATTTAGTTCGATATTTCTATAGATATTGACTCTCAGAATCAATGTCAGGACTTCATAGATAGATGGTAAACACGTTATGGGCCTGTAGCTAGAGGGTGCCGTGGCATTACCGTTTTTTAAAGATTAGATGGATGATACCAGTTGTCATAAAATCATAAATGTCATAAAATTATTATTATTATTAGCAATAAGAAGTTTGCGGCGGTTACTAATAGATGGCGTTGAATTTTTTTTTTTTTTTCATATAATGAAATAAGAACCTTCTTGTATTTCTATTCGAGACGCACAGCACAGTTGTAAATATAGTTTGAATGTTATGAGACAGATGGCACTGATAACAATAAAATGAAATTAATATCGTTGGCAAGGCAATAATTATAATATAGAGAGAAAAAGATTCAATGCAACATTTACTAATACATTAAATCTACATTCATCATCATCATCATCATCATCTTAACTCAGAAAAATGCATCTGCTGGGTTCAAGCCTCCTCCATAACGGGAGCGGTAATAACATACTACACCCCGCTGGTCAGACGGATTGTTATAGGGTTTTATTTCGAGTTTTTCTTCTCTCGTACAGATGTTTTATAAATATTATATGTTTTAATCGTCTCTTATGACATTCGGGCGAGATGGAGGGTGTTAAAATTTCTTGCCCGTCACTACACGAAGAAATCATATAAAAATTACAAAAATCAACATTATTACTCGGAAACTGTTTCGAATTTAAGAGAAGGAAACGAGATATATGGATAACCCAATCAATCGATCGATATCGATGTTCTAAGACAGACACAGAACAATTTGTGGTGAACAAGATATTGACGGGTGGAATTGAAACAGTGACACTTGGCTTAACCCGATCAATAGCTTAACCATTGTACTTTTTTTTTTCACCACCCTGCACTAAGTAAATATCCTTGTATTGCGGGGGACTTCACAAACATGCAATTAACGTAGACAAATTACACCCAGACTCAGTAAAACACTTTGTGGATCTCACAAATTATTGTACTGCGCAGGAATCGAACCCATATCACTGGCGCGGGAGATCGGTATCTTAACCACTACGCCATCCGTGCAGTCAAAAAAGCTTATTATAAAGCAAAGTATCATAATAACAAGCATTTTTTTGTTATAAAATCTGAGCAAGCGTTATTTTTATTCTATTAGCAGTGATATCAAATTCGCAAGCAGCATATGCATCCTAAAGGCCACAGTTATATTATAATACTCATATTTCGCATTAACGAACGCTTCTGATTGCATCGCTGACGGAACAATAGTACTGTTAAGTCAATACACTGTGCTTTAGCGATAAGTAATGTTAGTAATTATAATAGATAACTTATCTCAAACACCAAATCACATTAAGCAATATATGATTGCGGAAATTGGTATATGTTCTACTTATTTTATAGCATATATGTATATATAAAATGGACTAAAAAACTGTGTAAATTTGTAAAAACAATATAAGATTTATATTCATATTTTTGCTACTTACAAGCAATTTAAAATTATTATTAAAACAGAGAAAGCAATACCGACAAGATGACGTCAGCTTAATCTTCACATTAATCCGCTTCTGTTATAAACCTACACCCTACACGCGTGACATGAAGAAAGAGATAGAATATTATATTAGCAGCAGACTTCTAATAAATTTAAAAACTTTTAACATTTTTAATTATTAATTATTAAAAAAAAAATATTTACATTTTAATAATTTAGACATTAGTTACCTAATTTGACTTAAAAACAACATACACCGAATTGAAAAACAAATTGTTGTGTTTATTTACAAACGGACGTAAACTTCATTCAGTACTCCACACATTATATCTTGGATGCCGCCATTTGGTTAAATCTCTAATACATCTATCTTATTAGCTACCGCAACGACTATTTTTGCTATCTATATCTAATACATCGTCATTTAAAAAGAAACATTTCTTAACAAATTTGAAATTATTGTTTAAAATGTTTTGTTATAGTTTGTATTTTAATAAAAAAAATAATCATGAACTGTGCTGACACAAGTGTTATTCTATGTTACGTCGTACGTTTGTTTGTTGGAAAAAATATTTAAATGCGTGTACTGTAAAATTTTGTATTTTTGATTATTGTTTCTTTTTATTTAAGCGACGATGTATAAAGTCTGGGTGTGCTGTGAATAGAGTTAAGTCAAAAATGTTTCATACATTGCCGTGCAGATCTACTGAGCACTTTGGATTTGGCGTATTAAAGCTAAGAGGAAAATGATCTATTTATTCACCTCCCATTCTAGATGTGGGATCTATTACAGTCCAACTATCGCTATTTCCAACTGTATTCTACAGTTCATTATAATTAATTATTAGCCCTTGTGAAGCGTATTTTTATTTTCCATTTTCCATTTTTATATAATACCAGCCAACCCATCCTGTTGGTATGTTTGTAAAAGTTGATATATCGCAGCGCCACCTGGTGACAAGTTACATCAATGGGGATAGCATATAAACCTTTTCCGTAAAAAAACACATATACATATACATTTTCATAATGATGTGTCAAAAAGTTTCCGAGTTTAGCGATGCCATACATACAAACATCTTCTTTTACAGATATAGATAGATAAAACAAAATAACTTTATGCGCGTTTGTCTTTTGATAACCTTATTTCGATTTATTCAAAAGTCATAAATTTATAATTAAAAATACAATAACAACTTTTTAGAGAAATTCTCTAATGTTCGCGTGTTTTAGTATCCTCGGTGAGCGGGCGTCACTGTATATCTATTCAGGACATATCCACGAATAGCTTCATACGAGTACATTGAACTCGGTTACCTCACGTCCCCATAGTGGGACGTAAAATATATATAGAACAGGATTACTAGTTCGCATTAAACTTTACATTATACGTTTACTTGTTCTAGTTGGTATGTTATATATATTTTAGTTGGTATGTTGACTCTGGTAGTTATACAGAAGCTGGTAAAAGTTTTACCATCATCATCAGTCTATTAACGTCAATTACTAGATGTAGTCCTCCCAAGGACGAAAACGCACAATCGTCAAGCGGATTGGCGAATACAATTAGTGCTGCATCATTCATCTAGTGATGGCTGAGTCAATTTTTACAACTCCCACGGAAAAGTAAGGAAGGGTGACAGATGATATTTCTAACCCGTTACCACAGATGAATAAGGTCCTTCATTCATCTCAACTCATATACATTCTAAACTGAATATTAGGGAAAATTGATCTACCATATTGATCAAACATCCGTTTGGTACAGATTTTTTTTACGACACCCTTAGGTAAGATATGGGGTCCCAAGACTAGCGGACCTTCGGAGCGTCAGGAACTGGGACGCTGTCATCTCGCGGAAGGAGGCGACGGAACGAGTCCGGGAGGATTCCCGCGACCCGGGCCGCCGTCAGCGGCCGGGGCGGCGCAGGCGCGAATACCTGCGCCTGATGCCGCCCTAACCAAGGCCTCGGGTGATCGGACCGGGGAATAGTCCGGTCACCCGACGTGAGGCCACCGCGTGAGGGCGACGCCCCGACAATCTTCTGGGCGTCGACGAGAGGAACCCGCGAGAGTAAACCGCCGGGCGGGCCACCGAAGTTAAAAATCGAGTACCGCTGGTCCGCTCGCACGGCGAAGAGAGAGGAATTTTACGGTGAGTCTATGGGGTCACGCGCCGCCTTTCCGTCACCCCGGACCGATTCGGTGGGGCGAGACGCATCCATAGTCCACCAAAAAAAAAAAGGTAAGATAGGTAAGAGGTTTTGAATTATATTCTTATTATGTCAACACCACTACGGTCAACGTACAATTTATTAATTACCACCTAATCTCACGTAGGACAATTCTATATGCGATCCAGCCACAAATAATCGTTCCAAGTATGTGTCTAATAGTTTCTAATAAATGCGTATTTATAGATTCGCCCACACTAGAGTACAAAAAAAAATAATATCGCATTGAAAACTATCCTACAAAGAAGAGCATTACCTCTGAATGATTAATTTATTAAATGATAAGCAAACTCTTAGACATCAGCCTAAATGTTTCCAGGAACTATTTGGATAAACATACTTAAAGATGACATCACTGTATTAAAGTGTTTGATGAGATACATATGAAGAACATCTTTCATAAACATAATGTGTTTGAACTGATTTAACTGGAACTTAATGATGTGATGATTAATTGGTGATATGGTAGCAGCTAGGAATACTATCAACATACTTTGCTCTTAGATGTCGTAAAAGATTACTAAAATATTTATGCCAATTTCACCTGATGCCGTTTGGTCAACAATTATATTCTCAAAGAGGATTGATGTCTGGCAGGCGGGCGATCATGAAACTATTGCCAATAACTTTTACAATATATGCTATGGATAATAAACCAATTGATTTAACCACTTCCATGTGATGCCATGCGAACTGTTACATCACTAATATAAATTGTTGACCTGAAATAATCACCATTTGAGATCAAAACTAATAAACATGATCAACAATAACTGGCTATATACCATATATCTCACATTTACTAGAACTCTCTAGTTAATTGCTGCTTGCATCTAGTCTAGCCTAAGACCAGGATACTAGAGCTATAGTCTCCGGGTGGTTTCTACCCTTTGGTAGAGTTTCGGTTGCCAGTCAAAGTTACGATAGTGTGTAGAAGACTTTAAATTGTAAATATTAAATAAATATAAATAATAAATGCCGGTAATACCATTATTATTTTAAAATAGAGTAAAAGAAAGGAGACCGAGTGAGAGACACTTTTACAAATAGTAAGTTGAAGTTCTAGAGGCTGCATTCCAAGAGTAAGACTTACTTATATCATATTCCACGTTGATCCTATCCTATATTCCTTCCTTTCTTAAGGTGTGCAGTATATTGACTAACCTTGGGAAAGTAGTCGATCTACCTTTCCTTCCTCCATTTCAAAAACAACAATGAATAAAATTCAGTCAGTGCTTCTAAAAGTAGTTTCTTTTTAAAATACCCAAACTGCGACAACTAAAAAAAATTTAGTCATTGTTTATTTTATAGGGGTGTGCGAATAATTCGAACTTACGAATTATTCGTTCCGAATCGAATATTAATATTCGATTCGAAACTCGAATCGAATAATTCGAAATTTCGAATTATTCGAAAGTTCCCGAATAATTCGAAAAATTTCGAATTATTCGAAAAATTTCGAATTATTCGAATAATTTCGATTATTTCCGAATTATAATATTCGCAAATTTTTATTGTATTTTAAATTCGGAGTTTGTTATGTTCGATATTCAAATATGACATTCAAATTGTGGGAACAATGGAAAATCCAATGATATTTCGATAATTCGCAAATTGTTCAAATTATTCGAAATTTTTAGAAATTTTTCGAATTATTCGAAATTTTTCGAATTATTCGATTTTATTCGAATTATTCGTCGAATTTCGAATAATTCGAAAATTCGAATTATTCGATTCGAATTTCGAATCGAATATTAATATTCGATTCGATTCGATTCGAACGATATTCGCACACCCCTATTATTTTATGTAATAGATTAAAAACTGCTAACGTTTAACATTTGGTTCTAACGTTGAATATGTTTCTAATAAGTTATTTAAACATGTGTAATGCACGTGCAGAACGCAAGGCGGTACGATTTGGATATGCTGTAATTACTATTTTTAGTTTATCCAAATGATCTATAAAAGGCAATGACAACATTGTAATGAGATCAACATGCTACCGGACTAAAATATTAGGATTGAAATCAGTATGCGTATATCTAAATATTACAATTTGCAGTGTAAACTATCGGGGACAATTCACAATATAAACTATTCTTAAATCCAACTAAACAAGTAAAAAAATTAATTGAAGTCGATCCAGCCTTTTAGAATGAGTTCAGTCACATACACGCGTACAGAAGAATTATAATATATATATATATATATATATATATATATATATATATATATATATATATATATACGTGAACATTGAATAGGAAATTGTGCATAATTACTGGTAATAAAAATATTGTGAAAAAAAACTAGAAGTTTTATAAAAATTTTTACAAAGATTTGACGAAATCGAAGGCAAACTTCGATTTCGTCTGTGATTAATTCTACAACACGGGAAGAGATTTCAGCTTAGGCCCGTGCCCAGGTCGGCAAATTTTTAGAGGCTCCAAAATTTTGGCGAGGAAAATTTGAAAGCCATTTTTTTTTTAACTGCAAAAATTTGACTTTGTCAAATTTTTGGTTCTATTTTTCATTTTGCAATAATAAAATATCAAAATATGAAAATTGTTTTGTTAAAATGATTAAGCATGTGAGTACTAATATTTAAAATATCTGAAAGAATTGGTACCCAAAAAGAAATCTGTAAGTTTTTATTTTATGTATGTATATTAGGACGTTTATATTAACTAGGGCGCTATCAAACCTAAATCTGTCAGTGTGCAGAAGTCTATCCAAGGAGTCAATATCCTTAATCTGATGTATGTAGAACTGTTAGTAAAATAAACTACATTATTTGAAAGATACCGTTTGAATTATCAGATTGTAAACTTTTATAATAATACATTTATTATAAAAAAAATATCAAGTAATATTATAAATTTATTTTTAAACTGCACAAATGGCGTAGTATCTAAAATAATAATTCAATTAGACACCCTTTCATTACAAGAATAATTTCCTTGGTGTTGTCTTTTAAAAAAAATGTAATAGTTAAAAAAAAAATTCATACATAAGCCTTCAATGTGGTATTGTCATATGAAATAATATTAATTAAACGAAATATATTTATTGTGTATTTGAAGTCGACGGTTTTTAATTTTCTTAATAGACGTCAATACTGCGAATGTGAATATAAAAATACTTAAAACATTAATAAACTGCACAGATGACGTAATTGTTAAGACACTGGATCTACAGCGCCTCGTGTATCAGAGATTCTCAAGCGGATAATAGTTTTTGGGATCCATAAATTGTTGTTCTGAGTCTCGACGTAATTTGTGTAAGTTAATTATATTATTTCTAAAGACCATCTCCATAATAAAGTTGTCTTTAAAAAAAAATCCAGTTCCTTTATACTAAAATGATACAACCCTAAAAAATATTAGCCAGTTTTTTTCATACGCGATGAAACCTGTTATGGATAACTCCGCAGAGCTGACGAAGAGGTTATCTCGGACTCTCGGCCTGAGCCACCATCTACCTGATAAAACCTCGCGGTGTTGCTTACGTCACCTATTGACAAGGGAGAGGGAAACGCTTACCGCATTCACTCCTCTACCCATATCAGGTTTAGATTGCCATTTTAGCAAGTTCTTCGTGTTTTGGGGACCTTGTTCTCACTCATCAAATAAATCAGCGTGTCGCTTGAATGATTAAACCAAATGAATTAAGTCTCATATCAAACAGCATTCGGTGCAGACACAAAACGTTTTTTATACATAGTAATCATGGGAACACCATACGCTTACGAAGTGTGGCGATCATGACAAATATGGAATGATATGGAGAACCCTAACTCAACATATGAAATATAATTAACCAATAAAAAAATTGGAACATATTTTTACTTTATTACAAATTAAACAGGTGAATATATTACCTGTCCAAGTTCGATAGTCAAATTGACTTCGTTGTACTTCATCCCTCTGGATAGAGGTGGACTCTGCCACCATGTCTCCGAACTGTCCACCGCATATTCTGGAGGATGTTTCTTGGCTTCATTCGTTGCATCGCAAATGTCACACACCTAGGAAAAAAATTAAATAATTATTAATTATATTTTACCCTGTTCTAAGGGAATGAGAGAAAAATGTGTCACCATTACTTTCCTTCTTGGGGGTGATAGTAAAAGACTACTATGCTAGTAAGCACTAGGAGCGATAGCAGATAGCATCACGAGAAAAGCTTGGGAATATAAACTTATAATAAAACGTCTGAGGAGTGAAACATATTAGGTTAAATCGCCTTTCATTTTGGAGGAAGCTCGACCCCAGCTGTGGGACTTATGTGAACTAAAATGAAAAGTTACGCTTTCATAATAATCGAATCTTAAGTTGTGCTACTAATTTAGGACACACCTAGGTCAATTACTCATCATCGTCCTGCTCTTATCCCACATATTTAGTGTCAACGCAATGGGTAGAGGAACTGCAGCATATTTGGGATACTGCAGGTAATTTGGAATACTTCGATATCAAAATAATTATAAACACCATCTGTAGTTTTTTGCCGTAAACATGAAGTCATACGACACACAAAGCTATTGTGTATTAAAAACAGGACGGCATCTTGACATTCCGGCTACAAACCGCAAAGGAACGTGACGCCTGCTTTGAAAAAAAAATCGGTAAGAATGCAATCGGTGATAATCATTTATTGTAATGCTTTAAATCTTCATCTTAATTATTTAAACTGTTAAGTGGCCTTGTTAGTTTGTGATTTTACCATGATTTTGTGAATATATCTAACATTAAAAATGTGACATAGAATTTTAGGTTAGGTTGGTATGTTGTTAATTTGGAATACCGAAAGAGAATATAATTTGGAATATTCCAAATTATATACACATTTCTATGAGAAGTATTAATTATTCTGGTTTCTTTAGAAATGGCTACATCTCGCAAATATAATAAGAGAAAGAGATGGAGGAGAAAAGGAGGAAATGGCCGCTGCCATTCCCGCTGTTAGAGATAAGAGAATGGGATATTTAAAGGCAGCTAAACAGTTCAACGTACCCAGGTCAAGGAAAGGATCCAAACAGTTAAATAATTTCAATGACGATCGCCTCCTCCACAAATGCTTCCTTGCGATTGGAGAATTTTATTGAAACAGAGCCAGGACCGTCAGGTAGTAGGACAGAAATTCACTCCCTTGTTACTCCTTCCCATATTTCTCCCGTAGCCACAATAAAAAAGAGAACTAGCAATAGGGGCCGTAAGCCATCAAGATTGGAAATAATCTCAAGTTCTTCTTATAAAAAAGACCTTGAGAATGCACAACTTAAAAAATCTGATAAAGAAAACAAAACACAGAAAAAAGGAAAACACAAGAGGAAAATAACAAGAAAGATAAAGAAAAGAAATATGACCGACAGTGACTCATCAGATCCGATTCCTGGGGCTATATCTGCAAATAACACAGACTCTTCTGATAATGTAGCAACGAGAGATGAGACTACTGTCCCTACGGACGAAGACGTCGAATGTTTTTTCTGTAACGGTAAATATAGCGAGGATAAAAAGGGGTGAAGAATTGGTACAGTGCTTAATGTGCGAATTGTGGGTCGACGGTTCTTGTAGTGGTTATGAATCTTTTGTGTATATTTGTGATTACTGCAAGAATAATAACTAATAGTAAACTGACTTCTAATGTTTACGCGAGTATTACACATTTGAAATAAAACTACTTTTACGGATTCTATCGCGTTTGTATTTGATTTATAATTTCCCGACGTTTCGAACACTTTACAGTGATCATATCATATTTATCGAATTATGATCACTGTAAAGTGTTCGAAACGTCGGGAAATTATAAATCAAATACAAACGCGATAGAATCCGTAAAAGTAGTTTTATTTCAAATAATAGTAAACTGTAAGTTCAAACTTAAGACTGATCTTTGATTATTGTGACTGATTACTTAATTAGAGATTATTTTAGTTTATTTTGTTTAAAAAATATTGATGACTAAAGATCTAAAAACTATAAGACTATTACAGAGATATATATATTTATTAGTTTCTAAGGAAAAGTGTTAGCAAATGTCAAAAAAAATGTGAATATAATTTGGAATACTATATTCCAAATTACCTGCACCCTAAGTCAAATCTCGATTTTGGAGTTTTTTCGTTTGATAAGCATTTTGATAAGGTTCCTGGTTTTTGTTATGTTTGATTATTTTAATTATTAAAGTTTAATAATTTATCAATCATTTAATGTATTTTTTATAGACCCACACCTTTTCTCTTTAAATTTATCCTCAAAAAACAAACTAGTATTCCAAATATTCTGCAGTTCCTCTACTCTTCCGTCATATTGCAACAGTTTTAGTTATATTTTTTTTTTGCGAATGAAATTGTTGACCAGACGGCATCAATTGAAGTGGGTTCAGATCTATGTTAAAATCTTAGTCGTCTTTAACTACATCCACGAGTAATGTAAAAGTATATATGTTGTATTTATTACGATTTATCATTTTAAAAAACATCTAAAGTGAAATAAAAATAATTACAAAATAATACACCACATGTTCAGTTTCCAACCAAAACACACGCTTTGACAATATTCTAGATTTATTTTTTTCATATCATTTATCATAAAGAATCTGTCCTACGTATTCATAAGGCCTTGCGAACGACCAAAGACAAACAAAAAAATCACGGTCATTCAAAATCATGGTATTATTATGTGTGTAAAAACAAAGGAGCGAAGTGGCTTTTTAGACAGGATGCGCAGGAGTTGGCCGCCACATGTCTGTAAGAGACGACGAGAACAACCGAGCATCGCCGAATTTCTCCGAAACGACTCATTATATGAAATGTTTATACGTTGTCTGTTCTTGTTTAGATAGCGAAATCATATGCATTTAATTATTATTTAGATGCTTGGAACTACTTCTAACTGATTTCTATTGAATCACTAGACAATATTTTATTATAAAAATTTGCATATTTTCAAATTTCTACAATGGAAATAAGATCATATTATTACCACAATTTGATTCATGTGGTGAAGTAAAAATACATTCTAATCAGCTTGATATAATTCAATCAATTGCCTTCGTATTTTGAAGGAGGTTTGAGCCAGAATTATATGAGCTAAGAGAAAGACAAAACTGAGGGAAATAATCTCATCTATTAAATACGAGGCATTCACGATATGCTTTTATTTGAGATAGCTTAGTTGTGCGTCACATATTAGAAAATCTAAAAAAATATATAGACGGTTAATAAATTCGTGCATGCTTATAGTTAAATGCCGATAAAATATGAATACAATCAACCCCTTAATCTAATATTTATTATGTAGACAAAAAAAAAATGTATAGAGATAAGAAATAGTCAAAGGTTATTGGATACAGAAATAACTACTTCATTAGCAGTCATTTAAAATCTTATGAATAAAATGTTAGTAGATTTCAAATAATTATTTCTATTATGTTGTGCATATCATATACCCTCATTACTTCGCCCTGAGAATTTCTAAGGTATCAAAATAATAGTTAGAGCAGACAGCAGTTCTTCTGTCTGTTGGACATGGGCTTCTCCAAAGCGACCGTGTTGCGATTAGTTAGCTAACGTATTTGGTGCTTTAAGTATAAGAATGTTACTGCCCATTCTCATAATATTAATTCAGCCGATTCTTACAACCACCATGAAAAAATAAGGCCTATTGACATATAGTATTCTTAAAATGCTTTCCGTGTGCTGACAGATTAATAATATGAATCAGCACATCTTGTGAATGTGGATGTCGTAAAAGGTGACTAAGGTATATGATATGCAGATAACATCGGCGTAAGAAAAGACAAAATTGACATAAAAACCTATGCCATAACGTCTGACCGGCGTGGTATAGATCAATTTCCCTCCTAAGTGGAAGACGCCCGAGCTCAACAGTGGGACACATGTGGACTGAAATGATGTAAATGATAATTCTTACCATATGGAATAGGTTTTATTATGGTTGTTAGATATTTTTTATAGATTCCACAATTGACAAAGGATTTAAGTAGCATGTCGTGCCGAGTATTTTGGGTTCGATCCTCACGCAGGATAACCTTTATGTGAAACATATAATTATGAGTATGAGTCTTAGTGTAATTTGTATCTTATAATTGTATATTTGTGAAGTCCCACACGACACAAGACTTGTTGCCTCAGTATCTTGTATTTTACAATGAAAAGGTTACTCATTTTTCTATAGATATATTTTTACAAATTTGATCGCGATTTTATTAGATTATTATTTGACGTTAAGAAAAATGTGAGAGCTCCCCATCAGATTGAACGGTGAAAATTATTTGAAACGTCGAATTTCAAATACAAGCGCGTTAAAATTCGTAAAAACAGTTTTATTCTTAAATATAATAATTTAATATTTTTAAATCTAAATGCCCTAGCTTTATAACTTGCCATGTGGGGACGGTAAGAATATAATTCATCACAACCCCCTATCTTACCTATGGCTGATTATAAAAGACGACTAAGGGATATCAAACACATATAGATGATGTTCTAGGCAAGAGAGGGAAAACTCGAAACTAAACCCTATACCAACACGTCTGACTAGCATGGTATAGTAGATCAAATTCCCTCCCGTTATGGAGAAGGCTGGAGCCCAACAGTGGGATATATGAGCTGAGATGATGATGAAATGCTCTAATACAAAATAATATAACACCACAGCAAAATGTTACGCAACAAAAGCTAAGCTTTTTGGTACGCCGGAGCGTCGAACTCGTTATCAGTCGGATGCTGGGCGGACGGAGATAACTTATCGCGCTTTATCACAAGCCAGTAGCCGTTATATATTTGTATTAAATTAATTATAGAAATAGGCACAACTTTGGTAAGAGTGTTATATTAGCTTATCATTTATTTAGTAAGACTTAGAAGTACGAAAGAGATAATTGTATGTGGGAAAGAGACAAGTTTATTGTAGATACTCCATTGGGTCTAACTTTATATCCTCATTACTATCTTTGCTCGTATATGTCCCACTGCTGGGCTCGAGGTAGGTTTGACAGTACGGGGAAAATTGATTTATTATACCACGTTGGTCATATGATTTGGTAGTTATAAGGTTTCTTTTGTTGCAAATCCTTCTCTTGCATAGATGTGATCGTTTTTTTTTCATGCCTTAGTCGCCTTTTATCCACAACTAGTAAAGGGGTGGTGAATTCTTAATGTGTCACTACAATGAGAGGATGTATTACTTAAGTTGGAGTTAAGCTTAGTAAAAGTTAGGTATCAATTATCTTATTAATATTATAAAATTAAATGTTTACAAAGATGTTTTGTTACTCAATCACGCGTAAACCGTTAAACAGATTTGGGTGGAAATCGGCACATAGATAGCCCATTTCCTGTATTAAAATGTAGTATACGTTTTATCCCGGTAGTTTTGTGACCTTGGTATAGGAGTTCAATTTTGCTAAAGTTACTTTTTACGCAGGCAAAGCTGCGGCGAGAAGCTAGTCTGATATAAGTCTAACAAAGCTAAATTTAATTTAACGATTTATGGAATACTATAAACGTATAGTTAACCTACAACTAAGTATATTATACAAAAATATTAGTTATAGATATTTATATGACCAGTTAAATAAATCAAAGGAATTGTGTAGTTCTGAATATAGAAATTCTTTCTATCGCCATTTTATCGTTCGAAAGACACCTAAATTCCTATTTCGTAGAAATGTATATTTATTTTAGATTTTGGTTCATATTCTGCCTGTATCCGATATCAAAATAAAGAATTTTGATTAGATTGCATTTTGTACATTTGTGACTGTAACGTCATTGCTGAAAAATCATCAATCACTTTGAATGTCACAAATAATTGTTATTTATCTACGTGGTGACGGAATAAGAATACAATTTCACTCCACCATTTGTTGCAGGTGGATGTCGTAAAATACGACTAAGGAATAATATTCAAGTATTTATGCCAGTGAAGGAACTCGTAATAAAATACTATACCAAACTGTCTAACCAGCCTGGTATTGGAGGTCAATTAGGAAGGCCTGCGCCTGGTAAAAGGGCCTAGATATATGTGCTTTGAAAATTAATAATTATAAGTAAGACTTATTGTGAAACAAAATAGATTATACAATAAATAGATATTGCAAACGCATATATAAATATTTTTTGCATCATATTCGTAAATAATAAGTTGATTATTATTATATCGGTTATAGGTATAATGAATATTTGAAATATTGCTTTATGAACTGTATTGTGACGAAGCAAGAATACAATTTACCACCCCTTTATCTTATTCGTGGATGACTGTTAAGAGATATAACATCTAAGCAAGAATAGGTAAATAAAACTCTATTCGAAACCGTCTGACCAGCGTGATATAGTAGGTCAATTGCCTCCCTATTGTGGACGAGGTTCGAGCACAGCAGTGATACATATACCTATATGATGAAATGATGATGAGGAATGAATTGTCACATACCAAAACTTATGCAAACGTAATCTCTTGTATTCATATTATATACCTATGTAAATTTTAATAATTATCAAAAAAGATATATGTATCCATTGTTTTTTTGTATATAAATATAGGTTTTATATTTAATTATATTTTGTAATAACATGGATATAGAGTGGACGATTTACGTAAATGTCGAAGGCTTAGAAGCCATCAAAATATAAACACATACCTGTCCTTGAATCACGTGTTCATCATGATCAGCGTTAGCCCCTACCAGCTTGCAATATAACTCAGGACCTTCATCGCCACAAGTGGCTGAAGCTGTGATCCTCTTCTTAGATGCTAAATTAAAATATCTAGGTGTCAAAACTTCTGTATGAACGAATATAAAGTACTGTAACAGGAATAATATACGTAGAGCGGGCGCCATGTTGCGCGCGCGGCGGCCCGTCACGGAATGCTCGTACTCGCTGACGCAGGGGTAGCGCTGGTATTTTTTTTTATTCAACCATTGTTTATTTGAATACCTTTTTTCTAATCCTTGTGAATTTGATTCCTGTCATTTTATTTTATTTAATAATCTCTGTTATACATAACTACAGCTTTTTATAAGGCATTTAATATGTAATAATGTTACACCTTTATTTATATATATCATATGTTCTTATGAATTATGAATGTTGAAGAAGTGAGTGAAGTATGCAAGGATAGAGTTCTCTGGCACTCTGTTATCTCTGCCTAACCTGCAAGGGATATGGCGTGATGATATGTATGTATGTATGTATATGTTCTTATTATTCTTCTGTAGGTATATGAATACCTCCTAAACTGCTGAACTGATATCGATAAAATTTTTGTAAGTGTTTACTGAGATTCAAGGTTGTTTTAAGATTAATCAACGGATAGGATAGGTGGCGTTGCGATCAATTTCAAAGCCATCTAGTTATATCTTTTTTATAATTCTGTACCGGCACGCCGCTACTCCGTTGTATGGGACTGATCGGACGAGACGTGCCCAGATCATTGCATACCATAAAAAATATATAAAGACTAAACATTGCAATAATAAATTATTTATTACATATTTATTTTACATTTTCAATATATAACTATTAAGTACCATTTTGACTTAGCGCTGAAGAAATTTCACTGCTCGTTGACTGTCTAGCTGTGACACTGTTACGATATGTAACTACCACTTACCATCACTTGGACAGCTTACTCGTCTACCATCAAAGATTATAAAAATATAAACAAAAATATTGTGAAAGATTTTTCTTCCTATCCCTTGCACGTGGTAATTTTAGCCTATTTTATAAGGCCTTTGGTATATTTCCATAAAAGGAGGATGAATCTTATAGTGAACTAGCTGTCCCGGCAGACTCCGTCCGGCCCGGAAAAGCTTTAAGCGATGTGCCAACTGCAGCGCCAGCTACCAGGTGCAATTGCGTTTTGAAATCATCCAGGGACCCATTGGAATATACATAGAAAATTTAATCCCAATAGATCCAGCCGTTTGACATACCGTCAACAGCGCCACCTACCGGATCTAATTGTGAATCTAAACCATTCTCGAATCCCCTCGAACACATACGGAAACATTCAAGGAAATCCATCCAGCCGTGTAGGAGCAGTTCACTGTCAACATACGTACAGAAAAATTATATATATAAAGATATCGCAGTGTATGTCAGTTGTCCATAAATAATGTTTACCAATATACCGCAAAATAAAAACGCATGAAATTGACGTGTTAATCTTCAAAGCAAGGAATTTAACACAGTTTGCAAAGCAACTAAATAACCAGTTATACCTACATTAGTTCTTTACAATGTAGAGTGCTATATTTTCTTTACTTTTATCAATTATCAGTGGATAATTATATTAAATCTATTTAAAATAGTGGATCCAGTCTGCTAACAGTTTTTCTGCGTGCAGCTATATATTGACTCCATGGGTGTACTATAAAAATCGACGTAATCGTAACAGCAATTTGCTATTAAGCTTCGTTCAGAGGTCCGAACCCCATTTTACGATATACGGCCTGCTTGATTCTCTACTACCGAAAGCAATAAAATACCCAGTATTCCCACTCACCTATTGTTATACTGATTTTTTTTTTGACGTGTAACAACGGAGTAAGAAAACAATTTATGACTCCTAACTTACCTGTGGCAGTCAAAAATAGGACTAAGTATTATGAAATATAGTATGCATACATACATCTTTGCAAGGTAAGGAAAACTCAAAATAATATGCCATACAAATTCGTCTGACTACCGTGATATAGTAGGCCAATTTTCCTTCCATTTTGGAGGCGTTTCGAATCCAGTAGTGGTACGTATATACGTTCAGATGATAATGAGGTTTTATATACATGGCTAGTTCTTATTATGAAGGAATAAGATGGGCACTTTTTAGTCCCATACTTTTATTTTCTAAATTTAGTATGCAAAGTGGCTAGAGGTCAAGGTTTTTACTTAAGTAAGCTAACGTTTTGTGGGTCAGACAAAATATTGGTAAATAGTCAAAATATAGGCTTTCTAAAAAAATTGAACACAGGTAAGTGACAAATACATACATACATATCAGTATTTGCATACTTCACTTCTCATTCATAACTCTCTTCATACACGCTCGCCGGTTTCAGAGACTCTTGACTTCACCTTCCTTCAGTACGTGACCAATCTGGTCTAGGTAGGTGAGTCTTGGTCTCTCCCGGTACCTACATCCTTCCACTTTCGCATTGTATGTCTTCTTAACCAGACGTTCGTTCGGCATTCTTTCCACTTGTCCGAACCATCGGAGCATTCCCTTTCGCATCTTTACACCAATACTCTCTTTCATACCTACTCGCTCTCTTACGTCGTCGTTACGAATGCGGTCGGTCAGCCTAACTCCACAGATTTGCCGTAGAGATCGCATTTCGACCGCATTAATTTTACTTTCATGCTCTTTCCTGCATACCCAACTCTCGCTTCCATATAGTAATGTTGGGACAAGCACTGCGTTATGTATTGCCACACGTGCCTTTTGGCTGAGGTGATGGCTACCGAGAAGTTGTCCCAACGCTCCGTTCACTCTATTTCCCGCATTCACTCTTCGCTCTATATCAAAAGTGACAAATGGCACAGGAAAATGAAAATTATTTTAAATAGGTATAAAAATGCATGGTAAGTGCCTGTATATAAGTGACGTGTATCTGTATATACCTGACTATATATAATTTATACATCGCCTGGAAACCGTTAGAAAATATTGTGACGAGAGTGTTATTTTACTAGCACAATAGTGATAAATAACCAGGCAAGTGAGCTCAATTCAGTTCCAAATATTTTGAGTATGCTGTGGCTGCCAGCATCATTCGTTTCTAAACCTGACTTGTCAAAGGTATCGTTAATTGTATCTTAATTTGTGCTAATACTTCTTCACTGATCTTTTTTTTCTTAGGTTATGCCATTTTGGTTTCAGTGGAAAAAGACCTTAACGGGTTAATAATACATACCATTCTATGTGTTATTAACCCTTTGAGTTTTTCTTGTCTAAATGCATCCAGACAAGTGATACACAGAAAAGTGATAAATTTGAGGTTTTTCATAAAAAAACACAAAAACGCTGTTTGAATGACATGTTAATCTTTATAGTATACTAGCTTCTACCCGCGGCTTCGCCCGCGTAAAAGGTTAATTTCCTAAAGATTTTCATCCCCTATTTTTATTTACCCCTTAAGGGTAAATATTTTACAAAATTTTAATATCATATTTACTTACATTCAATCAATAGCCTAAAAAGAAGTTTCAAGTTTCTGGTTTTAATAATGAAGATACTTCCTTACAACTTTTCAATCCCCTTTACAACACTTTTTTTGAATTAAAAAGTAGCCTATGTTCTTTGTAAAGTTCTAAACTATCTGTGTACCAAATTTCATTTAGATCGGTTCAGTAGTTTTGGCGTGAAAGAGGGACAGACAGACAGACTAACAGAGTTACTTTCGCATTTATAATATTAGTAAGGATTTACAATAGGTATATTAATCAAAACAATAAACAATATCTGAGAAATTCAAATATTGTTTGTACTTGTACGTAAATACATATCATACAGGTGAGAAGTTGTCTGACCCGAAGACGCGTCTGCGGTTGATTAGATATTTATGGTCATTGTCTGATTGACTGTTAAGCAGAACTATAAGCGGTAGTGCCTTTATTTTACTACATACTTTGCCTTGGCAATCTGGCAATAGCACTTATTATTCAATTTATTGGTATTCTGCACATGTTTTTAGCTGACATATGGCTGGAATATGATACACAATTTGTGTTGCCCCTATACTATACTGAAAATCGACTAAAATTGGGGAGACACGCCACTTCTTTTGACGTTCTAGCAAAGTTTTATTGACTGTTACTGTGATTAGATATCATCTTTTTGATTTATATACCTACTTTACATATTATGTCGGCAAAAAGCTTGCGTTGTGTAAAATGGCCCCACAGGAAAGTGACAATTTTGCTAACGATTAGGCATTTTTCTCCAATAAGATATTTTCGAACCTAGCTAAATTTCAGTTTTCATATTCATTTTAATATGGGCACATATAGAAGCCAATTAGTTCCTTATTCCAGATTTAAAATAAAACAGAAATATTGAAAAACTAAGAAGTTAAGGACTAAGCGCATCAAAATTCTTTCACTATAAGAACTAGCCATATGACAGAAACAAATTTTATGTCCTTATAAATGCATTTATATAAAATAGCATTAAACTAATTTTAATTGTCTGGCTACTGTTACAGTATCTTCCTTTGCACACGCAGGCATGATACCTCGCATACAATGAGATTGCCCTGCTGAATGGAGTCAATGAAGCGTGTGGACTTGTTACACATCCTTCATCAACATTTGACAATGATCTCTCCAGTGCTGCTAGTCTGTTGGACGCGAAGCTTAAGCCTTTAGCTGGTGGATATGTACGACAGCCTCTCTCGTTGTACAGTTCACCGATGTCCACATATCTCTTAAAACAACCACCTGTAAATTTCAACTTCGTAAATCAATCTATTGAAGTGCACAATGGTAAATAGACCGCCCAAAGCAAGAGTAATGGAATAATCGTCATGATTAGTAATAATCCACGGACGTCAAGGATTCAGTACCAGTAGCCGCCCGAATAGCGATGGGGAGGAAATACAGTGAGTTATGGAGCCACGTGCCGCCCATTCGTCGCCCTAGAGGGAACAGATGGCGTGTGTCTAGAAAAATTCTTAGTAACAGTGTTATAACTAACTTTTTATGCGACCGGCTATAACTGTAATTTATGCGCCCAATGCCTAAGTACCCCTGAGAGTGCAGTTGGGGTCATAATTTTTCAAAAAAAATGCTACTATCCATTTCCGTATTGATTCTTTAGTAATTTTATAGGATACCCATGGTTAAGTAGAAGGTATACGTGTATTTTTAACCTGTCATCATAAGGCAAAGTTATATATATATTTACTCGTATAAGAACTTGATCTACATCAGGCTAGACAGGCTGGTTATTATATGATTTCCTTTCATGTTTTCTTCTCCTTAATATACCTATATAAATTAAAAATACTTTCCTTTCATTCACATCATAGGTATACGTAATTATTTTGCCGTTTGTTACCACAATTATCTATGTAGGTACCTAAATTATTTTACAAAGATGCTTTTTGTGGGTGTGAAATATTATCTATACTTCACTGCTTCAACATTACCTAAGTTATAAATCCAATGCTAACGTTATGAGTATTTACACCTGGTCACTTCATGCTAGCTTGTCAAGTATATCCTTATATTTAAAATAAATGATAATACAAATTGTCATTAACGATCCAATAAAACGCGATAAAATCCATACAATTATGTACAGGTATATCAGTATAACTCATTAACTCACCTCTAAAAAGAGCATTTGATCTTTTACATATAACTCGATATTTTCTCTTCTTGCCACTATAAGTTGCATCATCGCTGTTGAATATATGATGGCAAGTGGGAAAGTGTGGTATATCAGTAACATTCAAACCACACACGTAACAACGTGGCGTTTTACCACCTCTGTTCCGCGCTATAAGATTATCAGACGATTTTACATTGCTAACAGTTCCATATTTATGTTTCGCCATCAATGTAATCCTATTTTTAATTGAGTGTTTCTTAAATGAAAATACATCAGTATTAACTGTGGTGGTAATGCCACTTATTTGTACATTACTTCCTCTCGGTCGCAAGTAAAATGGAAAATATCTTGGAAGAGATTTTGTTGACTTAGATAATGAGGGAGTAGTTGCAGTAGTCGATGGAACTAATTTTAATCTTGGCCATGGCGCATTTTTGTTATTAAAGTTCCAATAAAATATATTTGAATTTGTAACTGACATTGGTGTCTTTGATAAAGTGTTTATAGTAGATAATGGGGTAGTGGTTTCCAGGGTTGTTAGCATCGGGTTAAGAATCCAATTAAATATATCCGATGTTGTAACTGACGACGATGTCTTCAACAAAGTATTTATAGTAGATGGCGAAGTTGGTGTTTTCAAGCTTGTTCGTGTCGGATTCCAAAGAGTCCTATAACCTGTGAAATATGGCTCCTTTAATATTATTATAGTTTTTATAAAAATACTAAAGGTTAAGCTGTGCAGATTTAACAAAAAACAATTGTGCTAAAGGATATTTGTAATGCATACAATAAATCACAAAATGTTAATAAATATCTATGAAAAGATAACAATATTCTTAAAACCCGATTACATAAATTAATTTACATAATTAAGCATATTAAATGCTAAATTTCAGTAATTTAAATAACATTCTTTTGAAATAAAACTACTTTTACGGATTCCATCGCATTTGTACGAGAATACGTCCTCCCGTGACCATGATCACTGTAGTGTTGCCCAAATGCAAGAACAAGACGAGACTTAGCCAGTCTTGGTCTTGGTCTTGCGCCAATACACCTGGTCTTGGTCTTGGTCTTGGTCTTGCGTTCCCAGTCTTGGTCTTGGTCTTGGTCTTGCAGCAAGAGTCTTGCAAGTCTTGCAATTACCTATTAGTCTATTACTATTTATTAAAGTTTACTTTAAATCTTAGAAAAACGTATTAGAATTGAAACATTGTGAGCTTGAATTAACATAGCCATAGTAAAGATCAAGCAGATTAATAAATAACTGAGGATTTGATAAGAAATTCGAAAAATCAACTGACCTATATGTCGTTTTCCATGGAAGTAACTGTTTCTTAATAAACATTTATGATTTATAAGCTTACATTTGCTAAAACATGTAAAAAACAAATTAATTACAATAACTTGACTGTATTTTAAAGAACAATATCTGTCTAGAAAGAGATTGAACCCTCAACTTATATGAAATTTAATAAAAGAGTTTTACGATTTATCATTTATTTCAATAAAAAATAAAATACAACACAAATCAAACATAACAGTACACAACAGCTTTATCATTAGGTTATGTTACTTTATATCAATTCTTTTGACCAAGAATTAATACAAAGTAACCATCTGGCTGACTCATCACTTAACCTATTTCTATGTTTTCTAATTACTAATGATGCTTTAGAAAATAATCTCTCAGCAGGTACTGAAGTTGCAGGTATTGAGAGAAAATCACGGGCCATCTTCGATAAAGTCGGATACTCTGTCTCATGCGTCCTCCACCAATCTAAAATGTCTTCCGAGCTGACAGTTCTTGGTTTTCTCAGGTACTCCTCCAACTCGTCTATCACTAAGCCTTGAAGACAAGATCCAGATGACGTCGAGGGACATTCATAGAGTTTATCAAAGTCTATTACGTCTTCATCTTCATCACATACTTTATTTTCTTTTTTTGGTAATTCCAGAGATTTGTTCAGTGAGTGTAGACTTTTATATTCTTCATAAAGTTCATTGAACTTGCGCAGACTTTCTGTTTTAAGTTGCTTCCCCCACATTGTCAGGTCAAAAGTCTGAGCCTTATGCCTTGGGTCTAAAATTAAAGAAGTACAATAAATCCAGTTGCTCTTCTTATAATGTTTAAGCATTTTGTCTCGAGCTGCTTGGAAAGCTAGAATGAGCCTTTCATCCACTTCAGATCGATTAGGTTTCTCATCTAACTGTTTTACCATGGATTCAATTTTATCTAGCAAGAGATTGAATGATACAATGACTAGCGGTAATGTAACATATTTGTCTCCACCAAGTTTTGTACTTAAAAGTTTAAAGTTTATTAGAAATTTATGTAATTTTTCGAGTACCTGCCATTCACTAGCTGTGATTTGAAAATCATTCAATTCGGTGACAGAACTGCACAATATGTTAATGCCCGCTCTCACTTTTAAACCAAATCCAATCATATCATGTGTGGAATTCCATCTCGTTGGACAGTCAAGAATGGCATTTAGATTTGATGGCACGCCAGCTGCTTCACAAGCAGACTGAAACTTCTTCTTCACTATCTCACTTCTTTTTATTTTACTGGAAATACTGCGTAACTTTGTTACAGATGTACGCGAGTCAGCAATATTTGGTGCATATTCTTCATCTTCCTCATCCTCAGTTTCGTCTGCATAGTTTTCATACTGCTGATCTTGCGCGTTAGTGTCAGACTCATAGTGTAATGCTAAGGTCTTTAATAAATCTTGTACACCAAGGTTTAAAATGTGAGCAAAGCACCGGAAATGTTGATTGTCTGAATCAAAGTGTGGCGGCAGCTGTTTGCCCAGTTCATACATAAATTTGGTATTTGCAGTTGCGTTGTCGACCGTGATACCTTGTATTTTATCAATTATGTCATATTCCAATAAACATTCATGGAAAATCGTTGCAATATCTTCCCCAGTATGTCGACCGCGTGATGGTATAAAATCAAGAACTACAGATCGATACTTCCATTCGTTGTCTATATAATGCATAGTAACCCCGTAGTAACTCCTACCAGCAATTGACGTCCACCCATCAATAGTAAACGACATTTTAGATGATAATTGTTGAAGTCGTTCCTTGAGATTCAATTGGAGCTCTTCAAATCGCTCTTTGACTTTCCTTCTAAGTGTAGACCTTTTAGGAAACACCATATTAGGGCAAATACGTCGAAAATATACTTGTGTAGCTTCGTCATCGAAAAATGAGAAGGGAAGATATTTTTTCACCACCCAATCAACTGTAGCTGTCGTGATGTTGTCACTGCTGTTTTCCGACTGAAATAAAACAATAAATCTTGTGTTATTATTTAAAACATACTAGGTTTGAGCGTTTAGGAGGAGGAGGTTTGTTGTTGTTAAATCGAGAAAATCGTTAAATTGACATTTGTTATATTACCAAAATAAAGTACTTAGTTGTTACTGGCCGATTATGAAAACAAATGAAAATATGGGTGTTTATTAAAAATATTTAAGACGATAATTACATACTTAATATGTCGCACCCCTAGATGAAAACACCACTAACTCAAAAATACTTACGTAAGTTAATGGCGTTTTTGAAAGTATCGCATGAATAGCTACGCGGAGTTAAAATTCCCGTAGCGACAACTTCGACCATTGTTAAAAAAATATTCTTACCTGTCCACTTCTTCCAGCGGTTACTAAAAAGCTTGTGATATCTCCACTTAATTTTGGTTTAACAGGAAGAAATATTTGTGATTCCTTTTTGTGGAAAGATATTAGATGTTTCCTTAAGCCTGAAGTGTTTCTGTTTTTCATTTTTATTTCAATCTTTTTATGTTGGCACAATTTACACAAGACAGTTTGGGATGCATGAATTATTTCGAAAAACTCCTCAAATTTGCTTTTGGGTCTTTTAGATCTGTGACTCAAACTCTCGTTACTCGGACTAGAATAATTTGAATCTTCGTCACTCATATTAAATTGTACACGTGATACGTTTTTAGAAAACAACAAGAATTAGTAAAAACAATTATTAAGTTAGACTCGAAGCACAGCTCAATTGGAAATGACTGGAATTAAAATAATTCCTTTATTTATAGTACGTTTCCTTGCTTTCTACCGCGCCGCCTCGCCACGTGCCGGCTCTATTAAAAGGATGCCGCCGCAAATCAAACGATGCCGCGTGCAGCGTACAAACACAGATTATTACCTACTTGTACAGACGCGATGCGTGAATAAAATATATGTAAAGAATTAGTGCCAATCATTATTCTTTACATATAAGTGAATGTTTTGGCGTACATCTATACTTATCTATACTAATATTATAAAGCTGAAGAGTTTGTTTGTATGTTTGATGACAGAAGTTTTAAAATAAATAAATAAATCCTGAACGTCACTATACCTCCAAAGTTACTATTCCTCGTGGACGAAGTCGCGGGCACTGCTAGTAAATACTTACTCTCATCATCTCTCTCAGAGATATTCGGGCTGGTAAGCAATACAAAACTCTTATCGCAGGCTTTTTATTTTATTAGTAGGTAAGTACCTACGCTTTTTATATTATTTTATTAGTTTTGTAGAATTTTTTTACACGTTTCAAGTATATTTAAAAATGGCTACAATATTTATCAAACGGGTGATATTTGAACACTTTTTTGCTATTTTTTCTTGTAAAAACTTAAGAAATATAATGACTAAATGTACAATAATAGTACCTAAGTAATTAGTTTAAAACCATATAATCAATATTATAATATATACTTACTAGAATAAATTATTATGACATCTACTACCTATCCTTAACATTTTTTCCTATCATAATACTACTTGCGTGATCAGTATAATGTATTCATTTTCATTCAAGCACTCTGAAACTTATTTATTCTTTGGAACACCTGTAGGTACTCTTAAAATTCGAAATTATTTTGCATGAGTATACCTACGCCCTGTGGCGGCAATCAAATAGTGTCAAATGTTGTGATTTCGGCGCGGCGGCAAAAATTGTTGTATATGATTTCAAAAGAAGCCGCCGGCGCGTGTATCATAACCATGTACTTCCGAAAAGCGGCAAATTTCTTTGAGAAGTAAGTACAAAACCTTTGATGCCGCATTATCAAAGTGCCGATGGTTAAAACATAACTATGCATGCACTCAGTTTGATTTTAATGGATATTTTTTTATTCGCTATGTAGGTATGTTTATGGTATTTGTCGTAATGCGCATAGGTCCAGTTTTTCATATTCTTTGATACAGTTTTTTGCGTCTCATAGAATTCCTAAGCGTACCTATACACCGAACTGTTACACCTAACTACTCCGTGAAATAGCGCTAAGTCCTAGCTGCAAGACGCAAGAGTCTTGCAGGCTTAGTCTTGTTCTTGCTCAAGTCTTGCACGGTCAGTCTTGGTCTTGGTCTTGCTAAAAATACGCGGTCTTGTTCTTGGTCTTGGTCTTGCAAAAACGCAAGAACAAGACCAAGACTGCAAGACCAAGACTGAATTTGGGCAACACTAGATCACTGTAAAGTGTTCGAAACGTCGGGTAATTAAAAATCAAATACAAACGCGGTAGAATCCGTAAAAGTTGTTTTATATCAAATTTGTAATACTCGCGTAAACATTAGATATCATTAACCCTAGAACCGTACCCTGGGGTACAAATCGAAAAAAAAAATATTGAATCGTTTATAACTTTTTTTCTTTTTGACTGTTTGTGTCGCACGTCGGGGTATTTACGCGGGGTGGAGGGAAGCGTGGATGCTTCTATCGGACGGCGCTTCTGCTAAGGGCAAAACGTGGTGAAATGCTTGTGGGGTGCACCAGTACCCCAGGGTACTATCAACGTAAGTATTTTAACATGTTTTTTTCATTGTTTTGAACATGGATTAGTCTAAAATTGTTACACAGATGGTTTATGTATGCTAAAAGTTGCTGTTGTTTTTGTTTTACATTGATATTTTCTTTCTTAGATACAATTTCAGTTATTATAATCAAACAAAGGGAGGCGTTGATACATTTGACCAGCTTTGTCATACAAACAGCGTATCTGGCAAAACTCGTTGTTGGAGTCTTTGTTTCTTTAAATATTGTTGGGATTAATTCTATGATATTGCTGCATTCTTCAACGACCACTAATTAGCAAGATAATAGACGCAGTTACCTGAAGACTCTCGCTTTTAATCTCATCAAACCCTACCTGGAAGAAAGATTTCAGTACCTAACTTTGCCAACGTCCCTGCAAGTAAGTAATGGAGGTATTTTAGGAACAAAACGACTAGTAGCTGTGGGAACTCCTTCAAATTCAAAATCTGGTAGGTGTTCCTTTTGTCCAAGATCCAAGGACCGGAAATCGCGTACAGAATGTGCTACGTGCAAAACTTTTATTTGTAATGAGCACCAAAGCAAAATATGCTCAAATTGTTTAACAGTTCCTAATTATAGTCTATCTAAACTAAGAAGTGCACTTTGACAGCTGTCAGAGTAAGTTGTCTAGGTATGTGAACCAAATAATCGCTATCGAAAATATCCGATTTTAATGAGAAATCGATATTAACTGTTTGTAATTAATAATCGTTTTATTTTTTTATCTTTTAAAAAGGAGATGAAATATTAGGTGCTAAATTAATACTAAATAAATTTAATTATTTCATCATAAAATCTATTCATCATATTTAGTAGGATTAGATTAAGTAAAAACTGGATTTGTAAATAGCTATTTATTCAGAATCACTACTATTACTTGAATTATCATCGTCGCGAACATTAATAATTATTTCATTATCAATAAAATTGTCGAAACGTACATCTCTGTCAAAATCTCTATTCGATTAAATATATTATTCTAATATTTTTACCGATTATTTAGATATTCGTGAATTGGAAGTTGTCAAGCACTACTGTTTAGAACGTTATGACGTGATATTGTAAGATCGTCAATAATAATTACTATTTACCATGTTATTTTAATTTTAAATTACTTTTAAGACTTTTCACATTACATTATTGTACAAGAAACACACCCGCAACGTTAAATATGTGAATAACTTAATAGATCTTTAAAATTTCAGATTTATTGTTTACAATCATGTGTATACGTTTGACCAAGGTTATTGTGTATTAAAAAATGCGAAACGTCAAAATGCACTTCTTAGATTAGATGAACTATAGTTTATCCAATTGTGATAGAAAAGACTTTAGTAATATAAGAAAGGATATGTACGTTAATTTTTGAAATAAATGTTTGTTATTCTTTTGTAAAGGCGTTTTTTTTTGTGGGGTGCATGTGTACCCCAGGGTACCGTTAATAAAATTATAATATGGGTACGGTTCTAGGGTTAACAATATCCTGCTGATATCGCAAACACAATTATGATGAGTTAGCACATATTGTAATATTAAAAGTATCTGTAATTCTTTAAAGAAGACAACTCGAAATTAAACCTTATACCAATACATCAATAGTCTTTCAATGTGTTAAATTAGATCGCTTACTTCTTTTATGGATGAATTTCATATTCTAGACCGGATGTTTATAGGCTGAGAATAAATGTATATTATGTAAAATAAAAATAAATACAAAGTTTCATCACCACACTCTGTCCCTTATTTATATATAGTAAAAAGTGACTATTAACTTGCTCTATCAAGTAAGCAGATAATACATGAGAAGGAAATCTTGAAACAAAACAATGATTATTGTATTGATATTAGATAGGAGTAGACCACTCCTTTATTACGGGTCTACACCAGTTTGATCTAACATCTTATACTACGCCAGTACTCAAACATTTTCGCTCACATGGTTCAGCTCATGGGTTAATATATTCGATGAGATTACACGATTGTCTACACTCACGGATGACATTTACTGCCTTGTAACAAGAAGTTGTATCACATCTTCACCGAATAAGACAGTTAGTGTGTGTCGTAGCGCCTACCTATTTGTTTTGTCACCATCATCAATAAAATCGAATGTACCTTGAACTTTACTCCAGTAACGGTCGTCCATAACAATTGTCGATGTCATATATAAAAACTTTGGCAATGAAGGTTTACTAAATGAATTAATTTGCACAATATATATAGTGGGCGACGTTCCAGTAGTATCTTCATAATATATGTTATCTGAATATGTAGATCGCCCTAAAGATTTGATATTATAATCATATGCACTTAGTGAGGACGATTTAACAGAATTCTGGCGATCGTTGCTATTTATTATATCTTTTGCTAGAGATTCAATGCCATGAACGTAATCAGGAGATGTGGACTCATAATGAAGATCATCGGTAATCTGCTGAATCGATGTTGTAAACTTCACAATAAAATTTTTGCTAACGGATTCTGTTGGTGTAGCACCTCTCTTTAAATGTTGATATAAAACGGTCTCATTAAGTTTTCTGCTGGGTTTATCTCTGAGGAATTCGTGCCAGTAATCATATGATACATTAAAATTAATAAATGACAAAAATCTATATGTGTCGTCAGCTGTTGAGAATATATTCTTTGATTTACTGAGATATATATCATTTGGTATTCTAGCAACATCGGCATCATAGGCAGGTTTTATTGAAGGGTCTACTTTTAAAAAGTCTTGCCATATATCGAGTGTTGTTTGCCTTTGTGTCTCTGGTATAAATAAATAAATATCTTGCGTTGTTTCTGTTGAATTTTGCAAAGATTTATAGATTGTTAATAGACCTTGCGTCTTACGTGCGAACAAATAAATATCCTGTGTTGCTTTTGTTGTAATTTGATTAGATGTAATTTGTAGAAATTCTCTCCAATAATCTTCAGGTGCTTCACTAGTCTCCGAAATAAACAAAAACGAATTATATTCGTTAGCATTAGATTTACCTGAGAGTTCATAATCATTTAGTATTTTAGAAGATACACACGAAGGAGTAATTATATTAAAATACTTCTCTGGTAATTGATAAGACCTTAGACTTACTTTTTTGTTTTTGCTCCCTATTAATATATTCAATAGTTTTTTCGTTGCTTTCGTCATAAAAAAATGTTTAAAGTCGATTAAGTTAGAATGATCTGTTGGTATATTAGAAGAAGAATGTTGCTTGAGGTGCGTATTTTTTGATTTCTCTAAAGAATTCTTTATTGGTGAATGTGTTAGAAAGGATATAAATTCATTTAAAAATATATCATTGACTGCAGTATTACTGATCTGTTGATAGTCATAAGAAAAGGAAGAGGTCTTTATAGGTTCAAAGGTAAATTTAACACTATGTGCAAGAGTGTTTGCATTATTTTTATTATATGTATATTTGAATAAATGTGGCGATGTTACGAAGGAATAAAATTGTATTGGATTAAACCTTTTCGCAGAATTTATCCAAATAAGTCTCTTTGTAGATGTCTCTAAATGCTTATTCTTTAAAATACTGGATGTACTATCTTCATGCAGCTTAACTATGTCGCTACTTTTCGCTGCCTGTATCCAAACAATTTTCTTTGTAGGTATATCTAATAAATAATTTTTACTCTTATCTAAAACTGGTGTAAAATTATTTCTGTAGTGCTCATGAATATCAGAATTTTTTACAGGATTTATCCAAATAATTCTTTTTGTGAATATATTTAAAGGTACATATGGATTATTTGCAGTATACTTAGTAAAACTATCTTGTCTAAAATCTGCTGCACGTGATGTATTTTGTATATGATCTAATTTATCTATTCTATTTTTAATCTTCTTTCCTCTGGCGAAGTCATCAGTTTTCAAATTGATAGTTTCATTATTGTTAATTGCATTTTCATATGGTGCTCTGTAGAATTGTATCCATTTATCTATAGGTGTAGTATCTGCCAAATATAGTGTAGATGATCTTACAGGTCCGTATAACATAATACTGCCTGGTGATTTAGAAGTACCTATAGATTCAAAGTGATATATACCTTGTGGTAAATCAGAGGTACCCACAGATTCTTTAAGGGGTATGATTTTTACATCTTCATAAGTGGACATATTATCTGAAGGTATAATGTTATCTATAGATTCATAGCGAAAAGAATTCTCTACTGAAGAAGAAGTTGATTCTAATCTATGTGGATAAATAAAATTATTTAGTGAAGAGGCTATTACGGTCTGAATTGGATAAACCCAATCCTCCAGTGTAGATAAAACTCTTGTACTGTCAACGTCTTCCGTGAACAAAAAAGATGTTTTGGGTTTATAGGTATAAATTAACTTTTTAAATGTTAAAATATTTGCAAGTTCAGGTTGGTAAAATGTCTTTGGTAATACAGAGGTTGAAGAAAAATTCACATATTCTATCATATTTTTTGAAACTGCTTGCTGCTGATGCATTTTATATCTGTGTGGTAAGGTCGATACTTTTGGATATAAAAAGCGATGATTATTATCTGAAGCTTCTAAAGCCATCATTCTAGGATACGGTTTAATACTTTCTGGTAAAACTGAATTGTCCGATTCTTCATATTTATTTTCATATGCCTCAGTATCCTCCTTATATATTTGCGTTATGTAAGAATGTTGTTTAAATGGATTTTGTAATGGTTTGATATTATTATTTTTTATATAATTCGAAGATATTCGGTCATATATATCAATGGGATTTTTCATACGTGACAATAACGAACATTCTGTACTAATAATGTAATAATAAGTAAAATAAAATATAACAAAAATACTGTTTAAAATTATGGTATTAAAATCTGAAACCATTTTGTGTGATGACAGTGACACAGTTCTGTAGTGACAATAATAAGGTCATCTTTTATAAGTTTTCCAACACATGGCAATAGAAAGAGGTGACAGAATGCCTAAAACGTAGTGCATTTTATTATTGGTGAGAGTATTGGTGTAAAGATGCGAAAGGGAATGCTCCGATGGTTCAGACATGTGGAAAGAATGTGGAATGAAGGTTTGGTTAAGAAGATATACAATGCGAAAGTGGAAGGATGTAGGTACCGGGGGAGACCGAGACTCAATTACCTAGACCAGATTGGTCACGTACTGAAGGAAGGTGGAGTCAAGAGTCTCCGAAACCGGCGAGCGTGTATGAAGAGAATTATAAATGTTGAGGAAGCGAGTGAAGTATGCAAGGATAGAGTTCTTTGGCACTCTGTTCTCTCTGCCTACCCTGCAAGGGATATGGCGTGATGATATGTATGTATGTATGTATTATGCCGGCTACACACGTAACGATATATCGTAGCAATTCATCTGTGTATGAATAATTGTTGTTCTAGATTATCGTTCATCGATGACAGTTTTAATTTCTATTAATGTAGAATAGGAATATCGCATAGAATATAGCATAGAATATATAATAGATGTTAATGCAGTACAATCTGACTTGAATCGCCTCACGGATTACTGTATTTAAAATCAACTTGACCTAAATCCATCTAAGTGCGCCCTATTGACATTTACAAGAAAAAGTAATATAATAGAATCTAAGTACGTCATTAAAGGGGAAGAACTTTGTAGAGTTGATAATATACGCGACTTGGGCGTTGTTCATGATACTAAGTTACTATTCGATGAACATATTAATAATATCATAAATAAAGCATCAAAATCTCTAGGCTTCGTATTGCGCAACTCAAAAGCCTTTACTAGGATTAAAACAATGAAAATAATTTATTGTACGTATGTAAGAAGCAATCTAGAATATACGTCCCAGATATGGAATCCTAGGTACAATACATATAAAAATAGAATTGAAAATATACAGAAAAAAAATCTCAGATACATTAATTTTAGGCTTGGTGTCAATTATAATTCTTGTGACTACAAGAGAACTTGCATTTAACATCACTTATTACCATTATACGTTCGTCGTGACATATTTGATATAGTTTACCTATTTAAAATAGCTCAGAATTGTGTCGACTGTGCAGAGTTAGCGACGAAGCTGTCATTACAAGTTCCATATAGAACTCTGAGAAAGAATCGTCTGCTTCATGTACCGTTAGTTTCAAACAATTATCGGCAGAACTCGTATCTGTGGAGGGTGTGCAGTAGCTTCAATGTGCAGTAGCTTCAATGAACTATCGGCTGTTCACGATTTTGATTTGTTTAATACAAGTATTACTTCTGTAAAGTCTACCCTAAGTGAGCATTTCTCTGTTTATGGGGGTGTCAGTGCTAACATTCTTTAGTATAAGTATTCTGTCTTTCTTTCTTTTTAATTTCTTCAATCTTTGCGCTTGAATAGGCGCGTGGTTACTCCTCACTGTCGACTGATGAGCTTTTTAATGTAATAAGATATCTATCTGTAAGAACCTACATATAATTGGCTATCTGTTATTATTTTGCTGTTAAATATTATATGTAAGCTGTTGGTTCTTTTTAAATAAATAAATAAAAAAATAAAGAACTGACATGATACCCTCAACTTTTCTAGTAGTAACTTACCTTTTATTGTACTGCATATAAATGTAACTATGTAACTCAAATTAGTAGCTGCTGTATTAAGGCACTTCATGTATAAATACAATCATATGTTAGCTTTCTATAATATATTTTTGAGTTATCAATAAAGCAACCCTTTCAGTGTTATGGTAATATGTAGGACAATTGTGCAAACATTAAATACATATTTCAATTACACATTTTTATCAAGAGTTAAATCGAACTTATAACTATAAGTTACCGGATAGATATCCACACCTAGTATCCTACCTAAAGTAATAGATGCTCTAGTACTTTATTTGTAATAATTATTGAAAGCTATATTCCTCAAATCCCGGACGTCAGCTTGTACGAGATCAGAATGGCTCTGAAACAGTTAAAGAACGGAAAGGCACCGGGATTTGACGAAATTACCACAGAGCTCCTGAGGGCAGGCGGCAAGCCGGTTTTAAAAGCCCTACAGAAGCTGTTTAATTCTGTCATTCTCGGGGGCGACGTTCCAGAGTCGTGGACAAGGAGCATGGTGGTGCTGTTTTTCAAGAAGGGCGATAAAACGCTCTTAAAGAATTACAGACGCATCTCACTCCTGAGCCACGTATACAAACTGTTTTCAAGAGTCATTACGAACCGACTCGCGCGCAAGCTAGACGACTTCCAGCCGCCCGAACAAGCCGGTTTCCGAAAAGGTTATAGTACCATAGACCACATACACAAGCTACGCCATTTTATACAGAAGACCGAGGAGTATAATCGGCCTGTGTCTAGCGTTTGTGGACTATGAGAAAGCCTTTGATTCTGTCGAAACTTGGACAAGTCTGATGCAGTCCCTTCAGAGGTGCCACATTGACTATCGATATATCGAAGTGTTGAAGTGTTTGTATAAAAACGCTACTATGTCGGTCCGCATCCAGGATAAGAGTACGAAACCGATCCAGCTGCAAAAAGGTGTGAGACAGGGAGACGTTATCTCTCCGAAACTGTTCATCACTGCGCTGGAAGATGTCTTCAAGCTCTTAGACTGGACCGGACTCGGCATCAACATAAATGGCGAATCCATCACTCACCTTCGATTCGCAGATGATATCGTAGTCATAGTCATGGCAGAATCCCTGGAGGACCTTGGCACCATGCTCAATGACCTCAGCAAGGCCTCCCAACTAGTAGGGCTGCAAATGAACATGGACAAGACGAAAGTCATGTCTAATGCCCATGTCATTTCTGTACCGGTCCTGGTTGGGAATGCGATTTTCGAAGTTGTCGATCACTATGTTTACCTAGGACAAACAGTCCAATTAGGTAGATCCAATTTCGAGGAAGAGGTCAGCCGACGAATCCAACTCGGCTGGGCAGCGTTCGGGAAACTTAGGAGGATCTTCTCGTCTAATATTCCGCAGTGTCTGAAAACAAAGGTTTATAACCAGTGTGTGTTACCAGCGATGACTTACGGAACTGAAACGTGGTCTCTAAATGTTGACCTCATCAAAAGGCTCAAAGTTGCTCAACGTGCTACGGAGAGGGCTATGCTCGGTATTTCTCTACGTGATAGAATCCGAAATACGGAAATCCGTAGAAGAACGGGTGTAACTGATATAGCCCGAAGAATTAGCGCGTTGAAGTGGTAATGGGCAGGCCACATCACTCGAAGAACCGACAACCGTTGGGGAAGAAAGGTTGTCGAGTGGAGACCGCGAATCAGACGGCGCCGCGTAAGACGACCCCCCACTAGGTGGACTGACGACATTATCAAGGTCGCAGGCAACCACTAGATGCAAGTGGTGCGGGACCGTGTTGAATGTCATTCTCGTGGGGAGGCCTATGTCCAACAGTGGATGTTTACGGGCTGATGGATGGATGGGATATTCTTCAAATTTGAGACGCTTTTATGAACTTACAATATCCAAGGTGAAAGTAAGAACTTCGTTTGTTCACTAAGGCGCAGGTGAATAAACTAACGAATCTTCAAGGTGCCGCTTAAGTTGGTAAATTATTATTCTCTCTATCAATTGGAAAATCAAACTTGTACCGATGGGTTGCAGCAATTTATCCAATTAGCCCTTTGTGGATGGCTGTGTCCAATAGTTTGCCTAGATAGGTGGATGGATCCAAACTGTCACATGTACCTCTATTGTCGAAATATAGGAAGTAATACAAATAATACGATGTATATATACAAATAAAACCGTTGCTGGAGAGTATTAAAAGAGAGTATGGTAGATACAGCGAAAGAAGTATGTGGAAGTTCAAAGAAGCATAGAAAAACAAATGGTGATGCATGGTGGGATGCGTAAGTGGCAGCTTCCGTGGAGCAAAAGAAGAAATCGTGGCGGGACTATGTCTCATCTTTGAATCTGAATGACAGTATGACTGAACAGAAGAAAGAAATATATCGGCAATGTAAGATCGACACCAAGGCCTTAGTGAAAGAGAAACGTGATAGAGAAAATATGAGTGCAGAAGATAGGCTGACTAAAAAACTTCGAGGGTAACACCAACGCTTTGGAGGGCGGTCAAGAAGTCTCGGTGTGGTTGGTCAGCCTTCAGAATGAATAAAATAAGGTCTAAAGGTGGAGACATTCTTACACAAACACAAGATGTGTTAAGCCGATGGAGTGAATATTTTGGCGATATGTATGCGGATGCTACGGTTGGCGCCGTTGTCGCATGTGGTTTAGTAGATCAACATTCAGCACAGGCGTTCTCCAATGGCATCAGTATGGATGAAGTTGAATGGGCGATAAGAGGTTTGAAAAATGGTAAGGCAGCGGGCATTGATATGGTGTCTGCCGAGATAATCAAGCTTGGTGGCACCTGTGTCTGGGAGGCGTTCCTGTTGCTCTTTAATTTATGTTGGAGCTCGGGAATGGTTCCCAGGAACTGGAATAGCGCAGTCATCGTTCCTTTGTTTAAAAACAAGGGTTCACGTTATGACTGCGCAAATTACAGAGCCATAGGCTTGACTAGTTTGGTAGCAAAAGTGTACGGTAAAATTATTGAAAGGAGAATGAGGATGGTGTCCGATGGTTTACTGTGTGAGACATAAGGAGGTTTCAGGAGTGGAAGGGGATGCATGGATCAAGTGCTCTCTCTGCGCAACATTGTGGAGAAGCATCTGGCTCTAGGTCAGAGGGTTTTCTGCAGTTTTGTGGATCTGGAGAGAGCATTTGACACGGTTGTACGAAAGGAACTTTGGGATATTTTACCGGAGTATGGTATTAACGGCAAACTGCTACAGGCTGTGCAGTCCAGTTTCATGGGCTGTAGAGCCTGTGTGCGGCTGGATGATGGAATGTCGCCTTAGTTTGACGTCAATATCGGCGTTAAGCAGGGGAGTGTTCTGTCAGCCAGGCTGTTTATCATATATCTGGATAAATGTCTCCAAAGGTTGAACGATATGAATGTGGGAATCCAGATGGGCGACTCAGTGGTCACTGCTCTGCTTTATGTAGATGATGCAGTCCTGCTGGCACAGTCAGCGACTGACCTGCAGACCCTAGTTCACACAATGACAGAAGATTGTAAGAAAAGGGGTCTACGCGTGAATGTAAGCAAAACCAAAATAATGGTCTTTGAAAGAGATGAAGCCAGAACAGATGTAAAAGAAACAATAGGTAATGATGTAAATATAATGCAAGTGGATGAAGTGGTATATCTTGGATGTGGATTTAGCCGAGATGGAAGGTACACCACTGATATAGAGCGAAGAGAGAATGCGGGAAATAGAGTGAACGGAGCGTTGGGGCAACTTCTCGGTAGCCACCACCTCAGCCAGAAGGCACGTGTAGCAATACATAACGCAGTGCTTGTCCCAACATTACTGCATGGAAGCGAGAGTTGGGTATGCAGAAAAGAGTATGAAAGTAAAATTAATGCGGTCGAAATGCGATCTCTGCGGAAAATCTTTGGAGTTAGGCTGACCGACCGCATTCGTAACGACGACGTAAGAGAGCGAGTAGGTATGAAAGAGAGTATTGGTATAAAGATGCGAAAGGGAATACTACGATGGTTCGGACATGTGGAAAGAATGCCGAACGAACGTCTGGTTAAGAAGATATACAATGCGAAAGTGGAAGGATGTAGGTACCGGGGGAGACCGAGACTAACCTACCGAGACCAGATCGGTCATGTAGGTACTGACGGAAGATGGAGTCAAGAGTCTCCGAAACCGGCGAGCGTGTATGAAGAGAATGAATGTTGAGGAAGCGAGTGAAGTATGTAAAGATAGAGTTCTTTGGCACTCTGTTCTCTCTGCCTACCCTGCAAGGGATATGGCGTGATGATATGTATATATGTGCAAAACGGTCTTGTGCTACCCGCATCATATATGCATACCAAATGGATGCGGGTGGCACAGGACCGTTTTGAATGGCATTCTTGTAGGGAGGCATATGTCCAACAGTGGACGTTTACGGTCCGATGGATGGTTTATGTCCAAATCCTATACCTATTCCGGTTACAAAATGAATTCCCAAAAAATACTGTGGTAACACCATTCTTAGCTTGTACATGCAAACGTCCATTGATGGTATTAGGGTAACAGCTCACGAAGTAGCTTTTCCAACACCGGTCACGGTGAAGGTACAGTTGTTATATTTCCAAATTCACAAACAGAGTTCCTTCTGTTTACGTTACCATTGTGGTTGCGATTGTCACTCGCAAACTTGGCGGTTGATTAACGCAAATGGGGCGGTTGCAAGCCGGCCACTATGATCACCCTAACCAATCGCAGAGCACGCAGACGCAACTCGCCAGTGTAGAGTGATCCGCAAGCTGAAACGTGAGTACTTAGCCCTAAAGTCAAATGCTTTTAAACCAGTAATTAATGTAAACCTATGCAAAAACGTGAACTAATAAACTTTTACATAATGTCCAAAAATACATAGATATATAAATCTAAGTAATTATATAAATCCAACAGAATCTATCATCACTTTAGGTATCCAAAGAAGATTTCATATCAATTAATATACTCATTTACATGGTGATTTAATTACAGGTCCCAAATGACAACTTTATATTTAGTCCACCATCCTCCTTTGTATATATGTACCTATATATTGTTTATGAACTATTACAAATGACACTTCTACCAGTTATTTGGTAAAAAGTTCTCTATACTTTTATATTTTATATTTATTTTACTTTATTATGCTATTTTTTATATACAATATATTTTTTATGTTCGTTTTTTTATTCTGCGCAATAGCGCTTTTCCATATTGCTGGCACGTCTCGTTTAAAAAGCCCTTATGTGTACAATCCCTCTTCGCCAGATATAATCCTATTACCTGAAGATTACGTAACGGATTTTAATGATGTATCTACGAATACTAACGCCGTATCAGAATATTATCATGAGGTCGATACGCCAACAGAAAGATATTGGCAAACAACACTTGAAAGGTACTTTGATAATTTTGAAATACATAGGCCCTATACAAAGCTCGTAGATGATTTTAATAAAAATATTTTATACTGGAGGCCAACCGATCATGACAAACCTATTTCTCAAGATTCAAATACACTTATAGTTCAAAAATCAAACAGAATCTCTCCAAATCAAGTTTATGATAAAGAAATAACTGACACGGTGGTACAAACTGAGCAAACTAATTTTTATTTAACAGAGAGAAATCTTTTATCTTTTAGAACTAATCATCTTCAGCCTAATAGAGTTTATGAGCTCCCGACTCGTATAATTTCACAGTCTATTTTCAACGGCCCAGTTACAACTGTATTAAATATCCACTACGACGACGTTCGGCCTACCATATCTGAAAGTTTTATTAATTCTAAACTAAACACAGAAACTATAAAAGAATCAACTCCGATAGCTCCAATTAGCCCAAGAACTTGGAGAAACTATTTTCCACCTAGAGTACTACCAAAACAAAAACTCTCATCAACAAGTATAGAATATATAAATAAAGGAAGAGAATATAAACAAAATTATACTTGGCAATTTTCAAATATTGAAGATATATTAGTTTCGGATGTTACTAAAAATACTATAGTAAGCGCTGATTTAATACGTAAACCTTATTTAGCACATAAAAAGATCAGTCAAGATATTATAGTTTTATTAAATAAAACAGAAACGAAACCTGTAGCAATAACAAATAAAGGTGAAATTATAAGTGCAACAGAACTGACATCGACAACACAAGATATTTGGCCGAACGACACTATTAATAAGGAAATAAAATTAAAGGCGCAACTTCGCGATGCAAAAATATCGAATAGGTGTTACAAATGTGGTTTAACAGAATCTGATTTGGGTAGTTTGACTTGTTATGCAGTTTTTGAACAAGATGGAATGCAGAGCTCTAGGAAACGAAAATTTAGAACAAAATGCGAAGGCGAAAAATTTTATGGTGGTTGTTATAAGAGGTTTTTAGATGTAGCTTCGAGTTACTCAGAAAGAGGTTGCAGAATGTTACCACCAGAAAAAGGGAATAGCTTTACATCTAGTCGGATGATGACACTTGAATATTTATTGCATGATGTATTCGATGGTTGTGTATCTAGTCCGCTAGCTACTTTAGTTCCATTTAGCCGTTCTATATCGATATATGTCAGGTTTCATGTATGTGTTTGTTCAACTAGGTATTGTAATAATACTGCAAAAGTGTTTAGTATTACTTACTATTTTATTCTTTTATATTGTTTTATTGACATAAGCATTAAATATTTTTCATAAAATGTATTTATACATCTTTTATAGCCAATAATTTATATTTAATAGGATTACATATTAGGTGATTTTCTATTTCTATATACTATATAGTAATGTTCTAATAGCATAGCAGAAAATGGAATAGCTGAAAAATTTCAAGTTTTGTCAGGCTTGTGACGTGAAAAGAATCTGTAATACTTAATATTAAAACCAAATCACATTGTTAAAAGTTTCAAAGAAATCTTCAAAGTGTTAATCTAAAGATTTTCTTTTGTAACTTTTATACAAAAAATTAAACTAGAGAGAGTATTGATATTTGTGACCCTCTTGTTTAGTTTCTTGAGCAGTCGATTTATGTTCATTAATGCTCTCCACACTACTTTGTCGTCGTAAAGACTTACTGTCGGGCAGTTTTCGAGGTCTGTCCTCACTTATATCTTTCTTTCCATCTTTGCCTTTCTTATTTTTTTTAGATAAAACTTCCTCATCGCTTTCTGTTGTACTTATTGTAATAACTGGTATAACTGACCCCACAGTATCTGACTGTTTAGACTGCGTACTTGATTCTGATGTTTGGTTCTTATTAATTTTTCTTCCTTTACTTTTTTCTTTTGGCAAATCGGCAATAGGCTTCGATTTAACTTCTTTTTGAATTTCTTGCATTTGCTTTTCAATAATAGCTTTTTTGTCAGTGCGATCATCAACTTTTTCAAGTTTAACTTTTAGACTTTTATCATCAATATTAGATTTTTTATCACCATTCGTTTTGAATTCAACGCTATTTTTTATTTTTTGGTCCGATTTTACAGCAGTAATTTCTTTTATCTTTAAAATTTCCTTGGGCAAAGTTTCATGAAAGTCGGTATCGGTTTCATCATCCACAATTTCATTTGAAGCCGTAGGTACTTCTGTTGTTTTATCTAAAGCCATACCAACAATTTTAGCGAATATACCACCTGTAACATTAAATAAGTAATATTATATTTATATAAAATTTTATATAAAATATTGTCTATTTATCCATGTCATCTGTATGGTCTTAGATTAAATTGTATCCTGCCTTACCTTACCGGTTTGCGATATACAAATTTAAATAAGAGAAGTAAGCAAATTCCGTGTGGTGGCGTAGTAACAATACTATTTACCACCCCATATCTTAACCGTGGGTGATCGTACCAGACGTTTAAAGGATATAAAACGCATATAACATCTATGCGAGAGAAGGAAAACTCGAAACAAAACCCTATATCAACACGTCTGACCTGCGCGGTATAGTAGGTTAATTTCCTTCTCATTACGGAGGAGGCCTGAGCTCAACTGCGGGACATTTATGGGCTATGATAATGATGATGATAAAGCAAATAACATCACTAAGAGACGAAAAATTTTAAGTAAACATCTATAAATCGTCTCGCGATGGTGAGAATGTTGTCAACATTGTTTATTTTGTATTATTGATTAGGCAGTAGGCACATACCTAACTGTGAGTTGTGTATAAACTGATAAGAATGAGATGGAGGCTAGACTACAAATAAATGAAATGCCATGTTTTCAAATCTTGTGTGGTAAAGTCTGGTCAATAGATAAATCGAACAGATTTGTAATCAGATGTGACATGATCATGCTATATTTTATTGACTATAGTCAATAAAATATAGCATGATCTCTGTGACAGTTCCCACTAGTCCCGCACGCTTACGATGCAGTCCATATTTTTGTCGATATAATTCCTTATTTTTTAAAGTTATTTGCTACTGCAATTGAAAAACAATGCATGAAAATCTTATTGAACTTCAATCAAATGGATGGATGAATCGATTTTAAATTTAAAACAATTTATGAAAATCTTATTGAATTTAAATTAATGGATTTTATTTAATTTAAACTAAAGCTGTTAATTAATTCTTTTTATTATTCGAAAGGAATATATCCAAGTTCATCATCACTATTATCATCATCGCTGGAGCATTCCTATAGGTTGATGATGAGTTCTTGGTCACAGATTATTTCATGAATAATCATGTTTATTTTATAAAATAAATTATATTTTTAATGTAATCGAAATAGTCTTATTAATATTATAACTGATGTCTGAATACTAAATTAACACAATTTACTTATTTTATTGAGTAACCATGTGGTTTATATAGGTAATGTATTGGTTTTACTTGTTTTATAAATAATTAATAAGAATGTTATCGATTCATGTTTATCGATTGTCCCATCTCTATCTTATTCTCAGTTCAGTATGATCTTGTACTTGCGTAAGCACCATACTTTTATCAAATGGTTACTAAGTATATTAAAACATATGAGGTACTAATTTTGGTGTAAATATTCATATTTTTATATTCATAATTCAGTTGAGATATAACTGGCACCTAAAGAATGAAAATATAGGCGATATAATCAATTATGGTGGGACCACGCTGTTGACAGTTTTCTGTCTACAGCCTCGAGCCGGTCCGTCCGGGGTAGTACCACACTCACGCAGAAGATCGACGTCTGAGTAGTGGCAATGTGCTATTACGCGTCGTTCGGTGAGCGAGAGAGCCGGAAGCCCAACTGGATGGGCTTGGGGATTTTATTGGTAGGCAGCGTCCCAAGCCATTACCCTTGGTATTGCAAAGGTTTATGGGCGGCAGTGACACTTACCGTCAGGTGTGCTGCTTGCTCGTTTGCCACCATAAACAATAAAAAAAAATACTAATTAAAATTGTAATAATGACGCGTATTCAAAATTACTTCATCGGTTTTGTCGCTATCTGTCACAGAGATCAAGCTATATTTTAAGGATTATAATAATCTATATCAAAATTACTTATAAGAATTCCGAATGATGCAATTGTAATGAAGAGTATTCCTAGAGGTATTATTGTTCATTACATTGTGTGTATAGCTGTATGATAGCGGCTTCGAATACTACCAACCCTTACTTTGCTCGTGGATGTCCTATAAGACGACTAAGAGCCTTATAACGACCTGGGCCAATTCGATCTGATGCCGTTTGGTGAACAATTACATTCCCAAGGAGAGTTACCGTCTGGCAGGCGGCCCGTCATAAAGCTATCGCCAATAATTTCTACAATATGTAGGTACTATGAAAGAAGAGTACATATTGTATCGACCTCAAGTAATTGGGATAAGTGTAGGAGAATGATGACATTATGTGTGTATTCATAAAAAAGTACATAAAGTTTAAAAACTATTATATGATAAGTTAATTATTACCTCGTTTCTTTGTTTTTCTCACAGGCTCATTTGTTTCTTCAGTCAAAGTTTTACGTTCATCAGAATCTATTGACTTACTCATTGATAGTGACGGTAATGCTTTTTTCCATCTCGAGAATGGTGTATTTTCTATTGAGGATGAACAGCCCCTCCTTCTAGTATCAGCTAATTGAAACATTTTCCTCCGTTCCTCAGTCCGCTCACGACGCAATTGGATCTTTAAGAAATAATATTACCATTATATAATACACCATATTTGTTCTATGTCGATTATCAGTCGATATGCTAAAAACTAACCTTCAAGTCGTTATTGGCTTCTCTCAACGAATTCGTTAAGGATGTTAAGTAATAAATAATTAGTATTAGCAATGCCAGCAATGGTATTACAATGGCTGGCGATGCTATATAATTCAAAATGAAATTCAAACTGTCTGGTAATATTTTGCGTATATAATATCTTGTTATGATATAATAGATCTTATCATATTCAGAAAATGGTCCACAATGCCATGACGGTTTCACCCAAACTATTGTATATCCAACAGGCAATACGCAAAGAAACAACATTGTTAAAAGTAAGGCTAAATAAAAATTGTTACTTTTAGAGACCCTGAACACTACTTCGTGTGGAACATTACAGGTCATAACTGCCCAAGATCTTAAATACATCATAATCATTAGCTTCACTACATTCAACACTACTAATCCTGGAGAGAAGAACATTCCCATCCAAACCATTCCCTGATTATTAATTAGATGTAGGATATTTTCAGCTATTTTGAAGTCACCATATTCTGGAAACTTTTTCTCCAGATCCCAACACCAGCAACGATTTAAATATCTTACGAGGAGCGCACGAAAAAAGTCCATAAATAATGTCCCAAAAAACACAAATACCTGAAATATAAAATAATTATAATTGTCTTAAATATGAAATTTCTCGGTATACTTAAGAAAATATATTAATAAATATAAATATTTAAGCGACTAATTAAAAGTACCAAGAGTTATTTATATTTAAAATATGTTGGTGTTTTGTTTATATTACCCCGTCTAAAGATAGACTACTATTCGTAGCCCATCTTTGTGTCATTAACTTTTCAGTGGAAATTGTAAAAACTCGCTCAGGGAACACCAGGCAATCGTTCAGCAGTACTCTTCTGGCAAACTTATATCATCCCTGGCTAATCAGCCCCCTAGAAGTGTCGCTTGCAGCAACGATAATGAAGCTATTAAATGTATGCGAATCAGCCACGTTCAATGTAGCATTTTCGTGGAAAGGCCGTATCCAACAGTGGATGTAGAGTGGATTGGGTCATGAATGATCTGTTGTACTCTTTTATATTGATAGCATTTACATAAGTCAGTGAGAACATATAAAGTATAATATATATTTAGTTACCAAGTCCATCATAGTCAATTTCACTAATTCTTGGCCAAACATGGTCTCCCAGCATAATTTAAGTAATTTTTTCCTTGTTGGTATTGTCAAATTATATATTTTCTTTTTCTGTTCATTTTCATACACAAAATCTACCATGACTTGGGTATTATTTCCCTTTTTCGTAACATTTTTGGCAAGTCCACACGTCCGAATGTAACATAATTTCTCTACAAATCCGTTTGATATAAATAAAACGTGAGTGATATTGATACCATTACAATTAATGGTAAAATTAAAGGAAATTATTGGGCATACGTTTGAGTTCATTATTACTGGTATTTCAAGATTTGAATTAGTACTATGTGCAGTTATCAATTCTGTGGTTGTAAAATCATAATCAGAAACTGAAGAGTACACGTCTGATGTTGTTGTTGAATCTAAATCTTGTGATATAATGTGAGACTGGCCATTATTTGTGGAAATAGAAGAAGTAACCGTTTCACTTATACCAGGATCAGTGGTGTCGGTTATAGTATTGGTAGTTATATCACTAATTGTGGTTTCTGCGTCTTTAGTTGTAGAAACACCCATACCATTCTCCGTTACGTAATTCAAGGTTAAATCTGTGTATGTAGTTTCAAATGGTGCATATGATGTAGAACTATTGTATACTACAACAGTATTTACGTCATTAAACATAGTTGTACTAAAATTATCATTCACAGAAAAGTCTCTGTAATCAGTTATTGTAGTGGTTGTACTTTCTATATTTTTAGTATTTTGGGTATTTTTTAATTCAGTTGGCGTATTTGTAGTTGAATATTTATAGGTGAAGTAATCGGTATTATTAGCTATTGTTTCATTTGTAGAATCTGTATTTATATCGAATGAATAGTCATTACTGTCAGGGTCTGTTTTAGTATGTATATCGTTAATATTTGTTAAATTCCTTGGCTTCTCTTTAATTAATTCTCTTAATTTTTCTAGTTCTATCTGTGCAACCTTAATATCTTCTAGTGTACTATTGGGATTATCTTCTTTAATTAACACATAATTTTGCTCTATAATAATTCGTTTACGCCTGGATAGCTTTTCTACTGTATTTGTTTCAGAAGGAGCTGCACAAGCGTTAAGTATATAAAATGGAGCAGTGGATGTTATTTGAATTTTTACCCTTTTTGCTAGATTTATCGGCTTGGCTAGCTCTATGTTACAAGGTCCACAAGAAACTTGTTTTTCAAAGCAATCGTAGGGTAGCTTTAAAACTATATTTTCATTTATATTTAGAGTCTCATTGCCAATTATGGATGCATTCATTGTTAGATTTGGCTTCAGTAAATCCAATTCTTTGCTCATATCACCAATTTTGTTAAATAATGCAAAAATTAAAGAATATAGATTTAGTAGATTTAGTAGCATTATCCTGAAAATAAAAGGCAAACATTTTGTATAATATTCCTTAAGTAATGTCATATACACAAAATTGTTAATTTTTCTTCAATTAAACTCACCGTGCTAATTGCAGCCTCAATTGTTTTCTAGGATGATAATGCTCCAATATACCGAGCAGTTCAAAGAATATAGGGAATGTGATTGATATCAATGTTACGACAACAGTTGTCTCGTTTTCGCGCCACCAACTATCAGGTTTGCGGTTAGTATCTGAGCGAGAAACAACAGTCACTACACCATATGCTGATGTTGCTAGTAAGAAAATTACGCAAATATTGACGAATACTCGCTGTGATATAACACGCCAACTGTAAAATATAATACAATTAATGCGTCAATATCTTTCTTTTTTAATATTACTTTTACAATTAAAAATCAGTTATAGGTTCCGTGTAGCCCCGTAAAGTCATGCAAAAAAAAACATATTTCGGGATAGGTTAAAACTTAATTTTGAGGTTCATTTACAGTTTTTATTTTTCACCACGACTGTGGTTTGAATAGTATTGACAATTTAATTCCTGGAATTTGTTGAGACAAGTCTACATATGTAGGATACACTAATCCCAATATAATGAAGGCATTAATACAACTTTGAGTAGACATACACTTAAACATTTTGAAAAAAATTTATACTATCTAACAAATTTATTATATATGTTATAGATAAGACTTTTTAGATAGAGATTTAGTTATTAATATTTCATTTTAAAAGAGAGCAACGGCCAGTCCCTATTACCAAGTTAGATAATTACTCACTTCCTCAAATCCTTTTTCTTCTCAGCCTCTTCCAACAAGGCTTCTTTGAATCCTAAAATAACTGAAGCGATTCGATTGTGTGCCGTCTCTGCATTTCCGATCATAAAGTCCCACCCAGTAAAAAGTTTCCACGAGAAAATGCATTCGTCTTCTTTCTCTGACAATTTGGACATTCTAGAATTTTCGGCCATTCTGAAAAAAGAAAACTTATTATAGATACTACTCGAATGAAATATTGTAACTAGCCTGAACGTGTATGACAAAATGTTAGAGTGCATGTTCTATTATAATTTTTTAATTTTTCATTATTTACTCTTCAAGGCCCACATTCCGATTCGCTGTGCCAATAAAAATACAACGCCAATGCAAGGAGTCAGAAGATAGAAAAGATATCGAAGAAAATCCTAGCGATGATTTGACGCACTAGGTAGCTTTAGATATTTATTAAGTTATAACTAATACGGCTTTTTGAAAGTAAAACTTTTTATCGACGTATGAGAGAAATTTCATATTATTGTAACGTTTTTCTGTTACGCGCCATCTTTATTTCTAAGTCACATTTTTCCTTTACGCGCCATTTTTATTTTGAAGTGAAACTTCTTTGCGCGCATAATGGTAAAATTTATACAAATGAAACGACGCGAGAAACGCGGCGCTAGAGTGATAGAGAGAGAGAGAGAGAGAGAGAGAGAGAGAATACACGCTATTGGTTTACGTAAGTAAACGAGATTTAAAAATTAGTTTGCCAGAGTTTTACTTCTGATATGTGTACTTTGTATTTAGTTATGGCTAGTCGGAACCTTACCCCGCACAATCGTTAGAGACGGTTGAAGTACAGCATAAATGTAGCCCCTGTCTGTTTCCATACAACTATATTGACTTCAGTGAGCTAATGCGGTCATTGTTTATCTTTCACAAACTCTTTGACTAGTATGTCTATAGTTATTGTATAATGTTAGTAGATACTTAACTATAATATCGATGAGGTATTGTGTATAAAATCATAAATTTATATACTACACTAGTTGTGCTAACAGTTTCACTTGAAAGTAGTAATAGGATTTGAAAAAGAAATTTTATCCTATTATATGAAGGTCTGGAGCGGCATCATCTTGTATTATTAATAATAATATCAACATTACTAACATAATATGACAAAAATACATCAATAATAATTTTTGTTATATCAGCAGTTTTCATGTAGCGATGACAATACAGACCGCTTGATACACGATGTCTCTTTGTTACCAAATTATGCCTAACCGGCTAATATGTATTTATAAATACTGTTTCTTCTGCTATTTGTAGCAGTGTTAGGTATCACTTACAACCGTTATCGTACCCAAAATTAATGTGTTTGTGCAAACAAATATACAGGAGAAACTAACTTTCTGAGTATAGCGACGAAACTGTAGATATAAACAGCAAAACCAGTTAGGAAATAGGCAAGAGGCATGAGGTATTGGCCCCTTTCAATGTTGCTGTAATAACCATAGAAGATCGGCGAAAACTTCAGTACGCCTTCAAACTCCCACAGCGTTAATAAGTTCGATGCGTTGCGTTTCTCGTCTTCTATTATTACCTTTCGCTCACCATCTTCTTGAGGGTTTGCTGTGAGGCACTGGAAGAAATGATTAAACTACACGTAAAAAGAAAGAAAAATAATCAAAGTTCGATATATACAGAACTGTTCTTAGTACGATCTACCAAATGAGTTCTTAGTGTGAGTGCTATTTATGTAGGTTATTTATTTATTTTATTCCAAAAAACAAATAGAAGAAGAACCTTATTTTTATCATTCCTTTAACTGCTAAATCTCTCAATAAATAATAGCCCACTATTTTGCCCACGGACATCGTAAAAGATGACAAAGGGATAATATGAATATATCATCAGTGTAAGGGAAGGAGAATTCGAAATAAGACTATACCAATACGTTTCTTTGGTGGCCCGCTCGCTCGGCGTAGAGAGATACATGTAGGGCGGGTCTATAGGGTCGCGCGCCGTTTCTTCTTTCGCCGCGGACGGATTTGGGGGGAGTGACTATTCCATAGCCCCCGGCAAAATAAAATACCAATACATCTGACTAGCGTAGTATAGTAGGTCTATTTCCCTTCTATTGTGAAGTACTCGAACCCAACTGGGCCTTATATTGTAAAAGCTGAGACGAACAAAATTATGAATTTTGAGGGAAGAATGAAATCCAATCTAAGTCATCATCAATGATGAATTCATCACAAAAATGATTAAATCAATCATCCACATTGTTTGGACTTACCATTGCTTAATTTTGAACATAAATTTCATTTCATGCTAGACACTTCCGTTTTCGTTGTTGCTTCTGTTGTCGTGAAAATTTTCTTCATATGTATATTGGTTTTTGTTCTGACACTTCCGTTGCATAATTGCTGTTAGATTTTCTCTACATTTATTGGTGCATATGTTTAAGTGAACTTACCTCTGGTATGATGACAAATACCAGCAATATAACGGCAATTACAAGGTTCACCCAGAACAACCACCTCAAGAAAGTGAAATATGATGCCACTACGGATCCGAAGTGAGACTCTATCTCCTTGATGCGCAGCTCCCAAGGTATTAGTAAATTGGACGTGTTCGCTGCTTCACGCTTAATTTGTTGCCATTTCTGTATACATATGAAATTAAGCACTTAGCAAATAAATAATAAATTTAACACCATTTACTAGTATCATATTTTTAAATACTGATTTTTGTTGAGTGATGAGGGCAAATAATATGCCAAATATCCTTTCCCTATGGAAGATATTCAATAGTCATCTTCGTTCTGCTGTTATCCCAATTATTCGTAACCACCTCCAAGGGAAAATAATACTTCAGTTCATACCATCCTTGGCTAGCATATTATCTATTGCATTTGGTTCTTAGGAGATTGTTGCTGTGTACTCTATTGGTGAATGCTCAGTTGGTTTTCGGGTCTCCAAAGGGTAAGGAGCATAATGCGTTATATTCTTAATCCATCACTATAAGACAATATGGCGACTGCACAGGCGTAATGGCTACCTACTGTGACAGCTGTCACGGGTTCGATCCCAATCACGACAATACGTTGTGCGATTCATAAATTGTTATTTTGTGTCTGAGTATAATTTTTGTTCTACTCGCACGGTGAAGAGAGGAGTTTGCATGGTGGGTCTATGAGGTCACGCGCCGCCTCTTCCGTCACCCTGGACCGATTTCGCGGGGCGAGACGCATCCATAGCCCACCGCAAAAAAAAAGGTATAAGTTGTGTTCGTTAATTATATGTTTGTGAAGTCCCCTGCAATACAAGGATTATTGCCTTGGTACAAGATATTAAGAAAAAAAACTATATGAAATTGTTAGTAATAAAAATGAGTTCTTATCTTAAGTAGTGTTTCATAAACATATACGTATGATATCTTCGTATAATACAAAAAAGCTGTGTGGTAGCGGCTACGCATACTACCAACTTTGCTTATGTATATCGTAAAAGACTACTAAGAGCTTAATATTGACCTACGCCAACTTCAGCTGATGCCCTTTGGTCAATACCTAATTACATTTTCAAAGAGGGTTAACGTCAGGCAGGTCAATAACTTTTGCAAAATATACGAGTACATATTGCGTTGACCTCAAATAATTGGGATACGAGCGGAAGAATGATTATGACATTCGTATATATAAAAGTCAAAAAATGTAATAATTGGATGCAATTAATTATCAATAAAGCCTTACCGTATTCAACAAAATATTAAATCTAGCGTAAATGTCTCGAGTGCTCTTTGACTGCGCAAGTCTCTCCTGTAGCTGGCCTTCGTGACGTTTGATGTATCCTTTGGCCTGTAAAAATACTTATTATTCTTGTAGCTATAGTGATAAATAAGATATACCAGAAGTAGTCTTCTTTTTCCGTTCTTAAAATAATTTATAATTTATTTTTCTAACAAATTATTTACATTTTTATATATGGATTTTTTCTATACGAATGTATGTGACTGAACATTATCTAAGCGTCTAGATCGATATTGATCGATTTTTTTGTATGTTCAAGTGTATTTAGGAGTAGTTTAGAATAACAATTTGAACCGGTAGGTGGCGTTGCCACCGATTTCATGGAATACTATTTTGTTTTTTTTACCTTTGTATGCTATAATGTACCAATATGTAATATAACAGTACGATATAATACAACAGTATCTTTTAAGTCATCTAAGTATATTATACTCCGAATTTAGGGTGCTTTTAGCTATCAAAAACAACGACTCTGCACCGGTCCACTTTACTGTAAATAGAGATACTAGGGCAGGATTCGCTCCATCCCTTCTGCCACATCGAGCGATTTAGGTCGGGTACGACCGGATCATTCCTTTGGTCGAAAATAGGGTGTTAAAAATTTATTTGTACTGATACGGGTAGATAAAACCCCGTGTAATAACAATATTTTCTAATAACTTGGCCACCCTGTGAAATCCACCCATGAATGCTGATAAGTAAAAGAGATAAATAGAAGAACTGATAAGAATTTGAACGTTGACATTTAACAAAAATAATTAGTACACGAGAATATCTGTAATAAAATAATGGGATACTACAAAACGAACATTTTAATCGACGATTGCAGATATTTGACGTGCCCTACGATTTTATTTTATATTAATTGGTACCCATGACTGTATCTATTTAATTATTTTTTAACATTTAGTACATTTATTTGCAAAGTTACCATGACTGTATACAATAACCCCGTTTAACATCAAAAAAAAAATTACCTTTTTTTATTTTCAAGTTTTTAATTTTTATTTCTTATTCTATTTAATTCATTTAAGGCCTCATTATTGCAAGTTTTGTTCCTCCTTAATTTATTATATTCTAACTCCTCGATACGTAATCCCTCCAAAGATCTCACTCAACAACGACGTATCATTTTTAGCCACCCTAGCGTCACACAGTCCTCGACACGATACAAAATCTTGACTTGGGTGAGAGTTTCAGATATTGATTTTGTAAAGAGCCCTGCATTCTACTTGTCAAGCCCTTTAATTTAATACCCATATTAATGGGATTGAAAAAAAAAATAGATTATCTGCCATTTTGTAGCGACGGCCATCTTGAATCTTTACTAATATTATAAATGCGAAAGGAACTCTGTCTGTCTGTCTGTGTGTCGCTCTTTCACGCCAAAACTACTGAACCGATCTAAATCAAATTTGGTACACAGATAGTCTAGAGCCTGATAAAGGACACAGGCTACTTTTTAATGCAAAAAAAGGTTGTAAAGGGGGATGAAAAGTTGTAGGGAAGTATCGTCATTTTTAAAGTCAGAAGCTTGAAACTTATTTTTAGGCTATTGATTAGATATAAATTAATATGACATTAACATGTTGTAAAAATTTACCCTTAAGGGGTAAAATAAAAATAGGGGATGAAAAACTTTAGTAGTAACCTTTTACGCGGGCGAAGCCGCGGGCAGAAGCTAGTTTACAATAAATTTTAGTATACATAATTGTATTGTCACCAGAACCAAAGACGTATACCAAATTTCAGATCAATCGGTTGTCAGGAAGAGGGTGAAATTTTAATTATTATATTCGACCCAAGAAAGAAAAAAGAAAAAAAAACAAACGGAGTAAGCTAAATAAAACCGTTTAAAAAGTAACCTTTGTGAAACAACTAAGTCAACTCTTCATACCTGGTGCACAATTTTAAGCTTCCTCCTCATTCCAAGGGGCTGTTGCTTGACAGAAACCAGCACTTCCTTATGCAGGTGGATGTTTTCGAAGATCTGCTCCTGTGTTACCACTGCTGGCTGCTCCTCCATTGAAATTGCTGTACTGAAATATAAAAAAAAATCTACGTTTAATAACAGTAAGAATAAGGTACTGAGTTAAAAAAAAGTAAAGCATTTTTTTTTACTAACACAGTATTAGGTAGAGCAAAATATATTGCGTGAAAGTTTAGACTAAGTTAAACGACCTGCTTTTCCTGCTGTACGTTAATTCTCCTTGAGAATCGTTTATCACTGAAGATAAATAGCTCAAATCAGCAACGGTCTTGTTGTTAAAATAGATATTACGTAACAAGTGCTATGTGATAGCGGCTAGAAATAATACCAATCCTTGCGTTGCTCGTGAATGTCGTAAAAAACTACCTAGAGCTTCATATATGGACCAACTCCACCTGATGCCGTTTGGTTTACAATTACATTCCCAAGTAAGGTTGACTGATTTGACTGACTTGATTTGTCGAGCAGGCGGACGCTCATAAAACTATTGCCAATAGCTTTTGCAATATGTACCTAGGAGTACCTATTGTGTCGACTTCAAATAATTTTGTAAGAATAGGTGCATGAATGTGTATAACACATTACAAAACAAATATAAAAATGAAGTATTTTTTTAATTTTTTTTGGTCATTCGAGTAGGTATGAAAGAGCGTATTGGTGTAAAGATGCGAAAGGGAATGCTCCGATGGTTCAGACATGTGGAAAGAATGCCGAACGAACGTCTGGTTAAGAAGATATACCGCCCAGTCCGGTCCGCCAGTATATCGGGTTCCCGTGGCCCGCTCGCACAGCGAAGAGAAGTGCATTGCAGAGTCTATGGGGGGGATCGTTTACCGTCTTTTCCATCGCCCCGGACCGATTTGGCGGGTCGTAACCACACTATAGTCGATCGCAAAAAAAGGATCCGCTAGTATTATTATAATATATATTAATAATTAAAAAATCTTCAAAAACTAAAATATAAACAAAAACAAATATACCTACAACATAGCGTGATTCAGAGCATACGAGTAACTGTAATCTTATGGAATACTTTTATTAACGTGGGTATGTACTTTTTGGAGTCAGTGGTCTGGTCACACCCTGCCCAGATAGCACGGGAAGACGGTAAGGCTGACCGCCTATACCGAACACTTGTCTTCGGTCGTACCATATTGCCTTACTTACTGCTTACTGGTGTTTTTGTATGTTATCAATAGAAGTATTATTGTGTAAACAAACAAAAGTACGTAAAGAACTGCCCTGCCTGGCCAGCAAACCTACTACGCTCGCCATGGGAGATTTCCATAAGATCACAAAACTATTTGTGCAATCACGTCATTTTTTTAAAGTGTATTAAGGTAACTAACTCTCCCGAACTAGTAGTGAAAACAGAAGATCGTCTTCTCGAACGGGTCTCATCGCCGAGAAATGGTGACGAAGGTCTTCTCGATCTCCCCTTTCGTGACCTTCTCACGCTGGCACGTCGCTGACGAAGCACGGCGCTCAAACTTACAGAGTAGTCCTCATCTTCAGATCCATCTGGGAATAAATAAATTTAAGGTAATGTCATACTACAGCTTCTACCCTATTCATCTGGCTGTGATTTGAATTTTCTATATCGTGCATTAGTGCGCTGTTTACATTCTATAAAATTATCTTGGAAAATACGTAACATAATTCTTCTCTCTAATGCCATGCCTAGTTCTATAAATAGGTACTATGTATCATCATCGTTCTCTTGCTCTTATCCCAACTACTTGAGTTCAACGCAATACGTCCTCTTTTTAATTACAGCCCTATCAGACGTCGTCTCTGAAGTCACTCCCTGTCTATCCATATCATGCTTCACACAGTCCATCCATCTTTTCTTTAGCATCTCTTTCTAAAAAAAACCTGATATATTAATACTTAAAAACCTTCCTCGCAACATTACTTTCATCCCGTCTCATCACATGTCCATACTAGGTTAAACGTTCACTCCTTAACTTATCCGTCACTGACGCTACTTTTAAACATTCTCTTATATGCTCATTTCTTATCTTAACCACTCTCGTCACGCCGTGCATCCATCTCAACATTCGCATCCCTATTATATGCAATCGTCTCTCATCTGTCGCTTTTGTCGCCCAACATGCTGATGCATATAATACAGCAAGTCTTATTAGTCGAAGTAGAAATACAATTCACAAATCTTGCTTGTGGGTGTCGTAAAAGATGATTAAGTGATATAAAAACAAATAACATCTATGCAAAAGAAAGAAAACTCGAAACATAAGTACCAACACGTCTGACCAGCGTGCTGTATATCAATTTTCCTCCTATTGTGGTGGAGGCTGGAGCCCAGCAGTGGTAGGTATATGAGCTGTGATGATGATAATGAATATCTACTGAGACAATATTTTTATAAATTTAATCTTGTTTTAAAATATACATTAACGCGAACAAAACGATGAACAAAGCTATCTTAATATATATAATATATTTATATAGACCCTTGAGTAACGAAATAAATAATCAATAGACACCACTAGTTACTTATTCATTTATTTAACTTTTTTTTTTGTGGGGTGGGGTTTTTCTTTTTTTTATTTTTCACGCTGTGGAAAATGCATTTATGCATTCCCCCTGCACGTTATAGCAAGGGGGGTATGTAGGACTCGCCGACGCAAGATGGCATCGGAATACCCACTAAAAACCAACAGCGCCCCACTACTTCGTCTATTTTGGAGTGCCAAAGGGTCGCCTTTTGGGCATGCGACTTTGACGTCCCCGACGTTCGGCGCAGCGGCCACGTCCCAAATTTCAGCTATCAAGGTAGGTAGAGACGCGCGTAGTCTCTGCGCCGTCTACCTAATTGTCTTCTGCGGATGGGGTTGGCGTGGGCGTTAGCTTCTCGTGCCCGTCCAGCGGCCTCCTTTTGCGCTATCACTTGTGGGGTGGGCTACGGTCGTCGTGCTCCTCGCACCACTCTGTCCGGGGCGATAGAAGGTCGTATGCACGCACACCCATAACCCACCCATGAACCTCGCCTTCATCGTTGGACCGGCCACCGGAGCATCGTGAACTTGTCGTCAGTGGCCGTCATTTATTTAACGCTAAAAATATTCTAAGTACATTATTAGCACTTATTTATAGTTTTATTACACGTATAGATTTACGGAACACAACATTTTTAACAGATTTTAGAATCAGATTATTTTTAGTCGAAGATTATTGCGTAATAATATACATAACTCATCATCATCATCACAGCCCATAAATGTCCCACTGTTGGCCCCAGGCCTCCTCCATAATGGGAGGGAAATTAATCTACTATACCGCGCTGGTCAGACGTATTGGTATAGGATTTGTTTCGAGTTTTCCTTCTCTCGCATATATGTTATATGCGTTTTATATCCCTTAGTCGTCTCGTACGATCACTTACGGTTAAGATATGGAGTGGTGAATAGTATTCTTACTCCGTCACCACACAGAAATATATATAACTATATGAACCTATCACCAAGATATATAATAAGTTAAATAAATTAAACAATAATACACGCACAGACGTAATAACTCTAAAGTTTGAGATCGCTTGATATATTTTTAAAAACTGCCATAGCTCGAAGAAAACTTAGAAATAAGAAATTTTTTATCATAAAAGAAAATAAACCATTTATTTTACAATAAAAATAAAACGTAAAAAAAATCACAATGTCTTTCATTTATTCATGATATGTGTAAGATAATAAAGTCATAGAGAAATGTTTATTATAATTATCAACCTTTTACGAGTATTTACCAATCTATGTATGATATCCCCATGAGGTGACGGGAAAAGAATATAATGTGCCACCTTTAACTTTACTTTCTCGTCTGAGTCGTAAAAACCGTGTAAAGCAACATCAGGTGACTATTTAGTAGCCCTCTTCTTCTAAACTCATAATATCAACGCTAACCCGCCTGCTAAGTTTGGCTATTGCGACAACATGCCCCTCTACCAGTACTTTTCACTTTCTTTATTTAAAAGTGAACTAAATATGAATGTATAATCAAAGTTCTTAATTTATACTATATTGTAATATGAATAGGAGTTAGTATTTCTTTATATTTGTTGACTAATTACATTTGATTGGTCATGGATATAGGCTTTCTCTAGGTTAGTAAATTTTAGAGACACTAAAATTTTTATAAGTGGCTAATGTGTGTTATCGATTCTTTTAATTTAATTGTATAACCAAATACTATTGCTTCTTCTCCTACTTTTACAACCTTAAGATTACAATATTTAAAAGGTATAATTATTTTATTAAAGTAAATCATCGTTAAAGCATATAATTTTTGTTATGTTATTATTACAAGCAAAAGCGTTAAATTAAATAGGGCCTAGGGCACCATTAAACCTAAATTCCTCAGTGAATACGACCGGGAAAAAAATACATTATATTTAAAGCCAAATTAATATTTAAAATTAAAATGTATACTTCAATAAATAAAAATAACAACTTACCTCCAGCCGACGGTGAAAACTTCACCTCATTACTGACTGGTGCCTCTGAAGGTATGTGGAACAGGTTCACTCCTGAAGAGGACATACTTCCTGGATCGGCCCACGTCACAGACAACCTATCTACAGACGGCTGTGGTGATGAAGGCGGGTATTCGTAGGAGCCCTGATGGTAAAAATGAGTAGACACTAATCATCAAAATTTTAATAATTCAGTAAGCCTACATAACTTGGTTTGTTTAAAAAATTGCGAAATATATGTAAATAATAATAAGTCATTCACATACAATATGTACCAGTACTGATATATTATACTTGTCATTTTTGAAATTCTTATACAAGTCTAGTGCTTATTCACGTCAGTATCCTAACTACGTCACATGATATCTCTAAGTTTTCGTTGTAAACTAATGTCAAAATAATTACAGTCAAACCGTTTACAGTTTCACCGGCATGAACATAATAGTTAATTTTAAATCCATTAGTTAATTAGAAAAACAATATTATTTCACGTTAGTTACCTAATAATTTTAATTCCCTTCCAATTACTTAGCGAATACATAACTATTATTATCAATTAAGCACACACAAGTCAGATTTTAATTATATCCTTATCGTGTTCAGAGCTTTTTAATTTGCAAATGCAGCGTTCTACCTATTTAGGATTAGTTCTAGTTATTTAGATTTTATCATTATGTTAATTTGTTAATTTTATGTGTATTAAATGTGTAATAATGTCTCTATGTTTTAACGTCATTCTTCTGTATAAAAAAATAAAAGTTTTATTTTTATTCGTATTCTCAATATTAGTAATAAAGAAATTAGAGAAAATTTAAAAAGTTTTAATTCTAATTTAAAAATATATTTTTATATTTAAAAAGGTATTGTTTTTATAATTAAATTAATATTTGTATTAAAAATAATTTAAATATAATAAATTACCTATGACAATTTGAATTTTAGTCCAAAGTGTTAACCGAGAGGCAGGTATTATTAAGTCCAATCAACGACGGACACTGCGCTTGGCTTATCGGAAGACGGCTGTGGTAAGGTGTATCGTACACAGTGATAGCTATTACACTAAGCCTAGGATTTATTGTATAACACAAATGCCTAATAATAATGAATTACTACATAAGGATATGATTGTATATACAAGTGAATGAATTTTTATTTAATTATTAACATTCATCATTGTCCTGCTCTTATCCCAATCATTTGCGGTCGATGCAATATATATTGCCTTTTTTTTTGTGGTGGACTATAGAGGAGGTTGCGCCCCGCCAAAACGGTCCGAAGTGACGGAAGAGGTGGCGCGCAACCCCATAGACCCACCCTACAAGCACCTCTCTTCGCCGTGCGAGCGGGTCAACGGTACCCGATCATTGTCTTCGGTGGCCCGCCCGGCTCTTAGGATCACCCTGTAAGATAAAGGGTGGTGAATTGTATTCTTACTCCGTCACCATACGGACATTTTTATTTATCACACTGTAAACCTAAAAATATACCTTTTAGTACTTAAAAAAATGCTATTTTTTAAGACAGTGTGTATATCAATTTTAAATGTGTTTTTTCTCTTGTTTTGTTTCCTCTCATGTTGTTATTCTAAATTATAATTAATCTGATAGTTTTCTAATTACATCTACGATCATAATACCTACTGTGTTATATAATGTCATCTTTCTAAATCATGTATCATCAATGATGAACAAGAAGGAGAACTCGAAATAAAACCTTATATCGAACACATCTGATCAGCTTGGTACAGTAGGTAAAATTCGCTTTACAGTTTAGGAGGCTTAAACCTAGCAGCGGGGCGAGCATATTTAATCTGAGATAATGATACTGACTGCTACTACTCCCCTCCCATTATGGAGGAGGCTCGAGCGAACGAACTGAAATGATGAGATGATGAATGAATGATACTGATGTTGAATTCAAACGTATCAAATAATTTACAGCATCATTAAATTTACTATTGCTTATGGTGGCCAACTAGCAGACGGCACCTGATGGTAAGTGTCACTGCCGGCCATGGACCTTTGCAATACCAAGGGTATAGCTAGGCAGCTGCTTACCAATATAAACCTCAAACCCACCCCAGTTGGGCTACCGGCTCTCTCGCTCACCGAACGAAGTGCAATAGCACATTGCCATTACTCAGACGTCGATCTTCTGCGAGAGTGTGGTGCTACCCCGGACGGACCGGCCCGCGGCTCTAGACAGAAAACTGTTCACACCGTGGTCCTACCACTATTAAAAGAACTCACAATGTAATCTAAAACATAATATCATAAAATTATTAATGTTATGTCCCCCATACAGATTGCTTTAGCTGTTAACTATTTAGCGTCATTGGTCTAAAAGAGCAAGGAGGGTTGACGTCTGGCAGGCGGCCGGTCATAAAACTATTGCCAATAAGTTTTACAATATATATTATGAAAGAAGACAACATATTGTATCGACCTCAAGTAATTGAGATAAGAGTAGGAGAATGATGGTCAAAAAGAGCATTTGCTTAATAATTAATATGTTTATCGTGTTTACGTTCGTTTCGTTCATTTTATGGAAAAATAAAACTGAAGTTTCAGTGTACGTTATACCTCACAATGCTAAATTAATATAGACTAGTCATCATTATCGGTGGGTGCGGTGACAAATTACAGATATTTATTGTACATACGATAACTAAATAGATACTGTTACAATATATATTATATATACTAAATATATACTGTGTGGTATATAATACTACCAACCTTAACTTTGCTCGTGGATGTTGTAAAAGACGACTAAGAATCTTATAACGACCTGGACCAACTACATCTGAATCCGTTTGGTCAACAATTACATTCCCAAGGAGCTGCACATTGCTACTGCTAAAACGTATGTGTGGTACTACTCCGGACGGACCGGGTTGTAGCTGTAGAGAGAAAATTGTCAACAATATGGGCCTACCACTAATAATATATTATCTTCCTAATAAATTATCCTGTTAGATATTGAATAAGAACTTTATTCATAATATCATCATTCTCCTACTCTTATCCCAATTACTTGGTGTCGATACAATATGTTCTCTTCTTTCATAGTACATATTGTAAAAGTTATTGGCAATAGTTTTATGACTGGCCGCCTGCCAGACGTCAACCCTCCTTGGGAATGTAATTGTTGACCAAACAGCATCAGATGTAGTTGGCCCAGATCGTTGTAAGGCTCTTAGTCGTCTTTTACGACATCCTCGAGCAAAGTAGGTTGGTAGTATTCGTAGCCGCTACCACACAGATATTTATTTTTAAGAGATTTTTAAGAGAATTATATATAATTTATTTATTTTTAAGACAAGAACTTTATTCATAATATGTGACTCTATAAATAATGTAGATAATACATTACGCTGTTGGTGACTGTATCTCCGCGATAAATTCATCACGCCATACATTGTATGATTTTTAAAAGCGAACCATAAAAAATCATTAAAATTATTTATTGAGAATTTTATAGAGATTTGTTATTGTACAATCTAGATTAGTTATAATTATATTCTGGTTAAGAAGATATACAATGCGAAAGTGGAGGGATGTAGGTACCGGGGGTGGCCGAGACTCACCTACCTAGACCAGATTGGTCACGTACTGAAGGAAGGTGGAGTCAAGAGTCTCCGAAACCGGCAAGCGTGTATGAAGAGAATTATGAATGTTGAGGAAGCGAGTGAAGTATGCAAGGATAGAGTTCTCTGGCACTCTGTTCTCTCTGCCTACCCTGCAAGGGATATGGCGTGATGATATGTATGTATGTTATAATACATTCATTTATATATGAAGAGACTGAACAAGATAATTGAATAGATTTTTAAGAATATTAGATACAATATAGATTTTTCAAGTGACTTAAGTATAAATATAATTCAACGCCACCTGTGGGATGTCGTAAATGATGACTACGAAATATAACATAGATATGACATCAATGCAAGAGAAGGGAAACTCGAAATAAAGACATATAATAACTCGTCTGACCAGCATGATATAGTAGGACAATTTTTCTCCTCTTGTGGAGTAGGCTCTAACCCTATAGTGGCACGTATATGTGCCGAGATGATGAGATGAGATGATGAAAGCCAAAATTTATATAAAACCATTCAGCCAACTGTCCATCAACGCGATCGGATGTACTTATGCTCACCTATAGATATGGCATAGTACTATAGTTATATAGCTATACCTAGTTAAATTGGTGACGCCTGTTTGGTGATTGCCTTTGGTGGTTGTTAACCATTTTTCATGACTTCTGTAGAGAAGTATTGCGTGAGGTGATCAAAAGCTGATTGTACATGAAGTTTAAGAATTGTTTTGATTTATTTTTTAAATAAATGAAAGAACTCTCATATTGCAGGGTCATTGAAATTTAAATAAATTACACCTAAACTCATTCAAGGCAATCATTTGTGGATCGTACATACAATTATTCTGTATGGGAATAGAACCGCCTGCACTTGCTGGAGCCCAGCTAATCAGAGAGACGGACATTAAAATTTAAATGGGAAAATATATTTTAGTGTTGTTTTGATATAGTCCATAATACGTTATGGGCTACGCCCCAAGTTTGGTCCGTGACGTGACTAAAGGCAGTTCATCTTCGAGTGCCAATGACTGCCAGTCAGACATTGATTAACTTTGACCTTTAGGGTTGTAAAGATAAACGACAACACAAATAAAATCACAGATAAAAGTTTTTAAAATCAAAACTTTTATGTTTAAATATTTTATTAAAATAAGCATGTACTAATGTTATTTTTTAAAACAAATATTATTAATTTGTTCTCTTTGATCAATTTAGATATTTTTAATTATTTTTTTTTTGACTTATATGTCTTTGACCGTTTTGCTTATTTGTAATTAAATTTATTTAAATACGAACAAGGGATAAACGGTTGTTTCTGATAGAAAAGGTGTTACGGCTGAAGGGTTTTGGATTAAAAAAAAACGGCATAATATCATATTATACTCGTACCAATGTATCAAAATATATTAGATACGATCGGACGGTCAAATAAGACAGCCCTTCGTTAATCGATACGATTTGATATTCTAGTTCTACTTATATTATAGATGTAAAAGTTTGTGAAGATGTTTGGATGTTTCTTACTAAATCACGTCATCATCATCATTCTCCTACTCTTATCCCAATTACTTGGGGTCGATAGAATATGTACTCTTCGGTCATAGTACATATTGTAAAAGTTATTGACAATAGTTTTATGATCCGCCGCCTGCCAGACGTCAACCCTCCTTGGAAATGTAATTGTTGACAAAACGGCACAAGATTGAGTTGGCCCAGGTCGTTATAAGGGTCTTAGTCGTCTTTTACGACATCCACGAGCAAAGTAAGGGTTGGTAGTATTCGTAACCGCTACCACACAGCTTCGTTTGTTACTCAATCACGTATAAATCGTTAAATAGATTTGAATGAAAATTAGCATATAGATAGACCATTGCTTGAATTACCACATTTATTACGCTAAGGCTTTTATCGCAGTAATGCGTCCCCTCAGGTGTATACTTCAACTTTGGGTAGATTACTTCTTACGTGGATGAAGCCGTGGGCAGAAGCTAGTATGACATATATTTTTATTTTTATGGTGCTGTGTGTATGTATAATTGCATACATATGTAGACTCTAAAAAAGCACTTCACTAACCCATCGCTTACCGTAGATCCCAAGAAAATAACATTCAAGAGAATAAAACCCTGTTATACAGCGGTATAGTAAGCGATGTACCCTACTATTATGGTGGAAGTTCGAATCCAAGATTGGTGTGTGCACTAATTGTAACAAATATATACATTATTATCTGTACATAAAAATAATTAGTTAATGCATACGTTACGGACAGCCCTTAAACATTAATCAGAACAGCACCCGCCCAGATTTGGCGATCGTTTACGACTACAGCTACGCTACAAATAATAATTAAATAAGTAATAGACCACCATCATTAATAGATATTTATAATTATTTAAACGAGTAAATGACAAAATATAATAATAAATTATATACAATGGCCATCATTATCATTTTCCTACTCTTATATTAATTACCTGGGGTCGATACAATATGTATTCTTCTTTCATAGTACGTATTGTAAAGTTATTGGCAATAGTTTTATGACCGATCACCTGCCAGAAGTCAAACCGCCTTGTGAATGTTATTGTTGACCTAACGGCATCAGATGTAGTTGGCCCGGGTCGTTATAAGGCTCTTAGTCGTCTTTTACGACATCCACGAGCAAAATAAGTGTTGGTAGTATTCGTAGCCGCTACTATACAATACACATACATACATACATATCATCACGCCATATCCCTTGCAGGGTAGGCAGAGAGAACAGAGTGCCAGAGAACTCTATCTTTGCATACTTCACTCGCTTCCTCAACATTCATAATTCTCTTCATACACGCTCGCCGGTTTCGGAGACTCTTGACTCCACTACTATACAATGACCATACAATTAAAATATTTTTATTTATTGATCTATAATTCATCCATCCAATGGCTTATCGATGTCTACTATTGTGAACATGTTCTTATCCATAAAGGTTACCTCTGTTATGGATAAGAACATGTTCACAATTGATACAAAATTGTCATGCTTATCAGGCGATTTGGAATTGCTAGGGGAGTGCTAATGCCTGTCCGCTCATTAAGGTTCCCCACCTAGCAAAAACTGGTAAGGTTAGAAGACTAAAACTGGTACTTCTCTTCAGTCTGTATAGGTCTTACTACTGGGCTCGAGTCTTTTCTACAATAAGAGAGGCGTTGAACTACTATAACTACTCTGATAACATATGTTCGCATAAAGTTTTATATCAGTTTTCCTTCTCTTGCATTCATTTTATCTGTATATAATGTGCTTTAGTTGTTGTTGATGATACTCACTAGCTTACTTCGTCACCAAGGTGCACCAGAGAAAAGAGGAATAATAATTTTCTTAAGAAAACCGCCCAACAATGAATGTGTTTTTTTGGCAGATTATGGTCAGGACACATGCCAGCCATTCTGTTCGGGGTGACGAAAGTCCATAACTCCCGTATTTCCACCCCATCACCATTAGACCGGCTACTGACTTTTTGTGTTTTTTTTTACGGTGTGCTATGGGGTGCACACCCCGCTAAATCTGTCTGGAGTGACAGAAGAAGCGGCGCGCGACCCCATAAGGCCGGCCACTGATACAGAATCCTTGATATCCATGGCCAGCCCGCCTCAATGGATCTTACTAAACTAATTAGTCAATGAATGTTTTGATACATGTCCAGCATGGTATTATTCTTTACACATTCTAAATTTTAATAAATACAGTTGAACAAAAAAAAAAGAGTGAGTGAAAAAATTGTCGTGCTCCGATCACGTGGTGTTACATTTCGTAAATTGAGCTTGTTTAGAGGTCGCGCCGTGCCCTGATTGTCTGTAATTACACTTTGTGTACCTTTCTCAATAATGGCTATCGCTAAACGTACGAAAATACCAAGAAATACTTTGTTTTAAAACAAATAAAGTCATGGCGCGGTTGCATTTACTTGTCTTCACGGAATTTGCATTTCTAACGTTTATGAAGGCAAATTTGACCTGATAAAATTTTCTTTGAGTACCTGATAATGTTTTTCCAACAACTTTAGTATTCTTATCTATCATCATTATCATTCTCCTACTCTTATCCCAATTACTTGGGGTCGATACAATATGTACTCTTCTTTCAAAATACATATTGTAAAAGTTATTGGCAATAGTTTTATGGCCGACCGCTTGCCAGACGTCAACCCTGCTCGGGGATGTAATTGTTGCCCAAATGGCATCAGATTCAGTTGCCCAAGTCGTTATAAGACTCTTAGTCGTCTTTTATCAGAGATGTACAAAATGGTTTTAAAAAAGCATTTAAATACAAAATGCAAAATACTTTTCAGATTTACTATTTCAAATGCAAAATACTAAATAGTTTTGCGTTTTGTATTTCAAATGCTAAATGCAAAATAGGTATTTTCAAAATACTTTTTCAAAATAAAATACCTTTTGACCAAATCTCAGAAATTTTTATTTATTTTAGGTATTTATCATTATGCTAGGGCCGCACCTGCATATATCGTCACGAAGCTTCGTGCAATGAGACTATACACGCAGATGTGACCGGTCATTATTGGCTGTCGTCGCGAACATTCGGGCTTCGTGTGCAATATCGCTTGGGTGGCGATAAGTCAAAGGGTTTTAGCGCGCTAATATATTGCGCTCTGTGGTCAGACTAGCGTTTTTCATTTCGAGGGAAATTTTCGTTGTGTTTAGACGCGTTCGAGGATCTCCAGTTAATCAATAAATATGGAGTGGAGTGATGAAATGGTGTTAGAATTTTTACACCATTATGAAGCGGAACCCATGAAGGGATCCAAAAATATCATTATGTAATTATTAGCATAATATAGCTGTAATAGTAAAGCAATTCGTCATCCATAGTTAAACGCATGAAAATGATTTCAGCCATTTTTAATTATTGCACGATACTTCGTGTAAAATATCGAAGTCGCTAATGTGACCACAGTTTTATCGCGATAATTTTCTAGTGTACTAAAAGTACGAAGCTTAGGTCACAAATTACTTCGGGACGATACACGCAGGTGCGGTCCTAGCATTAGAAATAGAGACACAATGCCGAGCCAAACAAAAACGTCTAATAACATGGCACCTTATGCATGACATTTTGGTCATATTTATCAGTACGCATATCAATAAATTCTGTTATGTTATTAATAATAATAATACTCGCTTAAAATAATGTAAAAAACTAGACTAACGAAAAAAGAGCCATGGCTCCATTTTGTGAATTGTGTGGCCATTTATTTCGGTTCACTTTTCTTTTCTCTTATTTTGTTGTAGTACAGTACATAGCCGTTTCAGTATTATAGGGATAACAACAACACTTCAATATCATAAAAGTAGGTAATCAAATCAAATATAAAAAGGGAGCGCATGGCTAGCAGGTGCCTCTATTGGTCAAATTCGGCAATACAAGCGTCATTCGTTCATTTCATTTTGTTTGACTGGTAATGTTGGCTAAACTTAATCACAAAGTATTTTGCATTTTGAAATGAATATTAAAAATGCTAAATACATCTCGAAAGGTATTTCAAATAAAATACAAAATGCTTTTTACTAAAAGGCATTTAAATGCAAAATACAAAATAGGTATTTTGCATTTTGTATTTGCATTTTAAATAGAAGTATTTCAAATAAATCGCATCTCTGTCTTTTATGACATCCACGAGCAAAGTAAGGGTTGGTAGTATTCGTAGCCGCTACCACACAGCTTTAGTATTGTTATCCATTATTAATTTATTTGGGAGTTGGTCTCCTTCTTTCTGCTCGAATGGCTCAATGTGTGAAAGAGTATGATTATGTAAATGCTAGATTAGTATGGTTAAGAATGAAAGTGGGTCTGACCCGTATTTTTGTTGTAGGAGTATATGCTCCTGTAAACACGGGTTTGACTAAAATAAATGTGAGCAGGATGGAAGAGAAAAATTTTGGGAGGAACTAAGAGATGTTTTGAGATTATGCCAGTTAAATGAAAGGTTGATTTTGCTAGGTGATTTTAATGGATGGGTGTGAGTAGGCCGAAAAGGATTCGAAAAAATTTTAGGAAGGTTTGGTGATGAAAGTGTGAATGAAAATGTTCAAAGTCTGCTAGAGGTGTGCTTGGAATGGAACCTTTGTGTTACAAACACTATGTTTGAACACAAAAGGATCCATATGTATACACGTGAAGCAAAGAATGTAAGAAAGAGTATGATTGGTTTTATAATAGTAGATGAAAGACTCAGAAACAAAGTTCTAGACACCAGGATATATCGCGGTGTCGGTATCCATACAGACCACTTTCTAGTAATGCCTAGAATAAGTGGTCTCATAAAAACGTGGCGAAACCGAATACATAACCCGACAAGTGATAGACCGACCCGACTAGAAAGGATAAAAGTAGAGAATTTGCAAGATGAGATTGTTAGAGAGAAGTATAAAAGTAAACTGACAGAAAAATTGTATGATTCGGTTGATATTAGTGATATGGAAGAATTATGGAAGACTTTTAAAGAAAATGTGGTAAATGTTGCTACAGAAACATGTGGCGTGACCAGAAGAAGGCAAGTAAATGAGATGAAGAATATATGGTGGCATAAAGATGTGCAGAGTGCAGTTTGTGAGAAGAAAAAAGCCTGGATAGATTGGCTTGCTATCAGAGCAAGTGAGAGAATAGAGAAAGCAACGATTCATGATATAGACATAGCCAAAGAAGAGTACAAGAGAAGTGAAGGAAATTGTCAGAAAAAAGAAAGAGGATCAAAAAGACGAGTATGATAGAAGATAATCGCAGGATTTCCAATCTAACTTAAAGATTTTCTGGAAATCCATAAGATCAACTCGTGGTAAAGTTCAAAGTACAGAGCTTGCCTCGATCAGGGATAAGCATGGATAGAGAAGAATGTGTACTAGAGAGACGGAAGGAGTATTTTGAAAGCTTATTTGAAAGAGAAGAGCCACAAGATCTATCATTTGAGAGTGAAAGAGATCTTAAGGATGGAGAATGTATAACTATGGTGGAAATTATGAACGCAATGAAAGGTATGAAAGCGGGTAAACCTGCAGGACGACAGGATTACAGTTGAAATGCTGACAGCTGGACAGGATATCATAGCTAACATGCTATACCAGCTCTTCAATCTCTGCTAGACTAATGGCCAAGTACCTGACGACTGGTGTAAGGCAGTAATTGTACCTTTGCACAAAGGAAAAGGTTCGCAGCAAGATTGTAGGAACTACAGGGGCATAAGCCTCCTTAGCATAGACGACAAAATATAGGTATGTGAAAGTTTTGATTGAAAGAGTAGTGAAAGTAACCGACAAGAAAATATGGGATGCACAAGCGGGTTTTCGAAAAGGCATGGGTTGTACGGAACAAGTCTTCTCCTTACGATGCATGACACAGAAATTTTTGGCTAAAGGCCAGAAAATCTTTTGTGCATTCATTGATTTGGAGAAAGCTTATGATAAAATGAGGAGGAATGAACTGTGGTCGGTACTGTCTATGTATGGGGTGGACAGCTATCTTATTCACGCGCTGAAATCCATCTATAAGGATTCCAGGGTATGCGTAAGAATAAACGGATCCTACACGGAATGGTTTAATATTGATAAAGGTGTTAGACAGGGATATGTAGCGTCCCCGCGGCTGTTTAACCTATTCATGGATAGCTGTTTGAAAGATCTGAAAAATAATGATTGTGGTTTACGAATGAATGAGTTACTTATCAAATGTCTTCTTTATGCCGATGATCAGGTATTACTTGCATCATCGGCTGAAGATTTGCAGGCGATGGTAACTAGGTACTATGCATGAAGCTTTTGAAAGAAAAGATATGAAAGTAAATGTAAGTAAGACAAAAATTATGCTTTTTAAATAAAACCGGTTTGGGTCACATAGGTTGAATGATTTCATAGTCTTAATAGCGTACATAGAAAATTCAACATTTTTTTATTTGTAATTATATATTGAAATAACTTGTAGTATGCAGCATAAGCACTAACTTTGTCTAATCTGACCAAAATTTCCATTGAATCGCTTTATAAAAGTGTATAACACAATAAATACCGCGTGATGACTGTTTGAGAATACAAAGAGTCATTGTACCGTATTACTTTGTGTGTGGTGACGGAGTAATAATACAATTCACCACACCTTATCTTACTCGTGGGTGATCGTATGAAATGACTAAGGGATATAAAACGCATTTAACACCTATGCAAGATGAAGAAAACTCGAAACAAAACCCTATACCAACATGTCTGACTAGCGTGGTATAGTAGGTTAGTTTCCTTCCCATTATGGAGGAGGATAACAATAGGAAGCAAAAACAGGGACTGAATAAGATTTTTTTATTAACATTAACAATATTGGACTTACCTGTGGCGTGAGCTCACATTTGGTGGTGTCGATCACCACCTTCGGTCGAGGCTCTAGCTTCAGAATACCACGTTCCTTACCCTAATGAACGTAACAGATGTAATGACAAAATATATGACACTAGTAATGAGATATCTTGAGAATTCTAACACTAGCAACTCGCCCAAGCTAGCAAGGAAAGGCAACATAAATTATAGTTTAAATACTCATATATAGTCAGTTATATATAGCAGTAATACTTATTATATAACTATAATCTAATTTTATAAGCCAATATTTAAGCGAAGATTGACAAAACTTAACATAAAGTAAGATATTAGTGATACAGAGATAGTTCTCAAATGATTTGTAATGATACTATTATAATAATAATTATGATTACCAAACGCTAACAACTGAAGTGATTTCATCTAAATTACAACAAAATAACTGCTGGGCTAATATAATGATTGGCTAACAATTTTATCAAAATCGTACCATCTATCGTTTACTGTCCTACCTTAAATATCGTTTAGTATAGTACCGGGCAGAGCAGTGCTAGGGCGATTATGACATTCTCTGTGTAGAGGTCTAAACATTCCATCAAGTTTAAATATGTATTTTGTTATGCATTATAAAAAAATGCGTTTGTCTACAAATCACCGCCCACTTTCTTTTCGGTGGGTATCGCAAAAAATGACTAAGTGACTGCAATGTGAAGATAACATAGATTCATGGAAAAATAATCTCGTGAAACCTTATGTCAACACGTCTGACCATTGTCGTACAGTCAATTTCGTCCTATTTTCTAGAAATTTCAACTCAAAAGTCGAGTATATATGAGCTGAGAAGAAGAAAAAAACAAAAAAAAAGCTAGCAAATCTATTGTTTTCTACAGCCAATATTATCGCCCCAGAGATGGTAACTCTGAAAATTGTCGTGCCGTAGCGCCATCGGCACTATGATGTACATGAACATTGAATCCAGGACCTCATAGTCAACATACGTTACTTATTGTAACTCAAATGACACGTATTCTAATTAGATTTTTAATAACAAATATATACGAGAAAAATATTAAAATTACACAATTCTATTAAACAAATATCATCTCCCGCGTGGTGACGGAGTAAGAATACTAATCACCACCCCATATCGTACCCATGGGTGATCGTAAGAGACGACTAAGGGATATAAAACGCATATAACATCTATGTGAGAGAAGGAAAACTCGAAACTAAACCCTATACCAACACGTCTGACCAGCGCGGTATAGTAGGTTAATTTACCTCCCATTACGGAGGCGGCCCGAGCCCAAAAGATGACATTTATGGACTGTGATGATGATGAGGATGATGAAATATCATAACATTATCAAATATCATAGTTAAGGGATAATAGATAATAAATAGTGTTTGTTATATTATTTATTAATTGTTAACTAAAGACTGTATCTATTAAATCTTACCACAGAAGAAAAAAAAGTGTGTTGAGCTAATGATGTGCAGCGACGTAGAGTGACAGTGTTTATAAATATATACTCGTATATTGATTTTAAGAGCATTTTAATACCTGAATCATTCATATAATATTTATAATGAATAAAATTAATACGAATTCAAGTGTTTTTAAATAAATTATAATATAAATAAATGAGTGTACCTTCGTATCCATCGTAGCGCTCTGCGTGAACTATCAGAAAAACTACTGAAGTTTTATAACTACAGTTGCGTGTCAAAGCTACCCCTTTTTGGAAACGAGTATAACTTATAATTTTAAAATGTTACTGCTCCGGCATTCCGTGTGGTGACGGAGTAAAATACTATTTACCACCCCCTACCTTGCCCGTGGGTGATCGTAAGAGACGACTAAGGAAAATATAACGCATACGACATCTATGCAAGAGAAGGAAAACTCGAAACAAATCCCTATACCAACACGCCTGACCAGCGTGGTATAGTAGGTCAGTGTCTCTCCCATTAGGGAGAAGGCTCGAGCCCAACAGTGGGACAGATATGAGCTGAGATGATGATGACTGCTCCAGCTTGGTGTCGTGTTTGCTGTTACATTTTCCTCGGTTTTGTTTTTATTATTTTGTACTGTTTTAATGAGAATTAAATAAAAGGATTATGTTACAATGTTTAAACGAGTAATATACGTAGAACGGAATTATTTTATAAAAATGTTATCATATTTGAAGAAAATTGTTTTTTTTTTAAATTAATTTTTAAACCAATAAACAGCAATGCCAATTATAGCTAATAATAGGTATGTACTATAATTATAAAAAAAAAATCATAGAAATCTGTCAAATTCTATTAATTTAGATTATAAAAGTAATAAAGAGATTTTTTTATGTTATGTATTAATTTAAAAATCTTGTATTATTATAATTTATAAGTATATTTACATAATGATTAAGAATGTAATTGGGAAAGTACATATAGTTATTTATTATAAATAGAAAATTATAATCATAATCATCATTATTCAATTACCTGTGGTCGATACAATATGTAATCCTATACCATCGGAAATATTGCAAAAGTTATTGACAATAGATTTATAACCAGTCACCTGTCTGACATCAATCCGCCTTGAAATGTATTGTAATTGTTGATCAATCCACATCAAGTGGAGTTAACCCAGGCTAATATAAAGTTTTTAGTCATGTTTTACAACATCCAGGAATAAAGTAAGCGTTGGTAGTTTTCTCAGCTGCTACCACACATATAATAATAAACAAAACTATTATCACATAAAAAATATCTATAATTGAATTTTACAGATATCCTGGTGAGTTAAGAGCTGAAGAGAGCTCATAAGAAAATATAACAAAGTAATGATTTCTATTCTTAATGTGTTTCTACGTTTTTTACATATGTTAGTTATGCTACTTTGCCGCAAATTCACAGTAATTAGTGGAAAACCGCACAAAGGTGGGTTATTAAAAGGGGTGATACGAACCAGGTCGTTTTACATCGCCCAACCACCCTGATAATAATATTTCGTGTTAACTGTAGTACAGCAGCATTAACCACTTGTTACCTGGTTGGAAAGTATTCATCTAGCTATACTAGATATAGCTGTGGCTGCACGCGAATTAAATCTATACTAATATTATAAAGCTGAAGGGTTCGTTTGTTTGTTTTTGTTTGTTTGTTTGAACGCGATTATCTCAGGCACTATGATTTGAAAAATTCTTTCAGTATTGGATACCCCATTTATCTAGGAGGGCTATAGGTTATACAATATATCATCACACTAAGTAAGTCAATAGGAGATGAACACTAATGAAGAATGTTACCAAATCGGGAGTTTTATTTTCCTTTTAAGATCTTTCGTTGCGTGCGCTGTGCAAACGGTTAAAGTTTCGTAAAAACCATGTATGACATAATTATTTCTCTTTTAAAATTCCGCGACAGCATATCTCCATGGGTTTGGCCCACTATAAACCAAATTTATTCTAAAATAATGCGATATTTGCGAATGTATTTTTATAAACATGATATTAATCTTTATCCAAATACTTTACGTAAATATAGATACCTAAATAGTTAGGCCATTCATCATAAATATTTAATTTAACACAATATTGCCCTTTACATCAATTAATTAAAATAACATCACAGCAAAATAATGATCAAGTACTGAGCGGGTATTTATGACTAGCTGCTGTTCTCGACTTCGTTCGCGCGGAATAGTTACTTTGGGCTAACGCTAACTTTAACCCGCGACGTTATGTAATTATTTCACGCGGACGAAGTCACGGAGCTAGTCTTTTTATGGAATTTAAAATAAAAACTGAAATGGAAGTGGGTTAGGCATGCAAGGGAATTAAAAGATAAGGAATATACCATTAGGATAAATTCGTACAGAGGCCCTAGTGAGAAACGTTACGGAGGGAGACCATACCTGAGATGGGCGGATGATATTACCAAAGCTCGTGGGTGGATAGATGAAGTAGTGGTTGTAATACTAACCTACCGTTTTAGTATCATGGGTTCGATTCCCACACAGGACAATACTTTGTGCGATCTATAATCTCTTTCGCTGAACCTGACTGTAATTTGTGTTGGTTAATTATATGTTTGTAAAGTCGTCTGAAATACAAAGCTTATTCCACAACACCTTGCACTAAGGGTAGGCTGTAGTGCAAGGTGTGGGCTTTTTAAAAAAAAACACTTATTCGTGCTGGATACAAATAGCTTAATATAGAGAATACACATTTGTTTTCGATAAAATATCTTCCATAAAAACATGTAGTGAAAGAGATTTTGTATTCTAAGCATGAGTAACGTAATTTATATTATTTATAACATTAATAAGATCTATTTTACTATAAATTAATAATATGAATCACCAAGTTGGATTGCAAACTATGCGGTTTCATGAGAATAAATAAAATAAGAAATAATCGTATTATAGAGAGTTTGAAACAAAAAAGTGCAGTTGATAGAAGCATGGCATGGATACAAATGTAGTCAACACAATGATAGCATCTCATAGGACTACTCGTATATTGGGGGGGAAAGGAACTCATATTACGTCAACGCTCAAGTAATTGGGTTAAGAACTAGATAATGATGATGATGTGGGAGTACATACATTGCAAAAATAGTTGCAACAAATAGGGAATGGTGTGGGTTCAAGTCCTGTCTGTGGTAATCTCTAACTCCTATTTTAATAGAACTTGTTGCTGTTTTTTTTTAAAGACACCACCCTTCACTAAGGAAATTATCCTTGTATTGCGGGGGACTTTACGGACATGCAATTAACTCAGACAAATTACACCTAGACTTAGAACAACAATTTGCCGATCGCTCAAAGTATTGCCCCGCAAGGGTATCGGGCCCATAGCACTGGCACGGTAGGTATCTTAACCACTACGCCATCTGTGCAGCCATTTTAAATGCTTAAACAGAAATAAAAATAATTAATACTATTTTGACTCTTGACATCTGAAACTTTCATGTGGTAGTTTTTATTATTTTCCATATCTTAGTGTTTTTCCTATACCAACACGTCCGACCAGCGTGGTATAGTAGATCAATTATCCTCTCACTATGGGGGAGGCTCGAGCCCAACAGTGGGACATACATGAGCTGAGATGATGATGATAGTGTTTTTATATGTTATATTTTGGATGGCACTTTATGTAGGTATGGTGCGAAGACACTACTGGAATGTAGTGAATATGATATAAATAAAGATGACATTTTCATTCATTCATTTCATTTTGCACCAACATTTCAAGAAAATATCATTAATAGTGTCGCCATACCACAATGACTAAAATAAAGAAACTTATAATTTTTGAAAAAAAATATAACTTAATACTGGCTGAAATGGTCTCATATTAGCAGCTGATTGCCTATATAAAAGAAAAGAAATATAAGACCTTAGTTAACGTTTTTGTTTTACAAAACCGCCATCTACTTGAAAAAACAGCTACAAGTTAGGTTTACCTCTAAGAACGGAAGGGTAAATTTTAAGGGAAATTTCACCCTGTTTTCACGATCCAACTTAATGCGAAAGCTAGAGATGACGTTGTTATATCAAAAGGAATATATTAAAAACATTTTTAATAAGATTATTTCATATACAATACGTGCATGTTATTTTGGGTCTCCGACTTTTTTTACAGCTATCCTCATTTATATTAATCTCTTCTTGTCACATTACTTTTATATCTCCTCATCGCATGTCCATACTAAGATCTTGCGGTTCTAATCTTTTCAATACGTGTATATATTTATCCATGTGGTGACGGAGTAAGAAAACAATTCACCAACACTTGTCTTACCTGTATACGACTGAGGGGTATAAAAAGGATACAACATCTATGCAAGAGAAGGAAGTCTTGATGCAAAACGCTATACTAACACGTCTGACCAGCGTGGTGTAGTAGGTCAATTACACTCCCATTACGAAGGATGCTTCAGCCCAACGGTGAGACATATATGAGCTGAGATGATGAATTTTTCTATCACCAGCGCCACATTCAGAATTCACCTAACATACTAAATCACTAACAAATGACCGTATTAATGCAATGTAAAGGCAAGTACAGATAAATACTTGTGAAACTTTAATCACAGGAACTGAAACTTTAATTTTAAAATATCAACGAAAATAAACATAACTTATTTCAAATATTAAAACAAAAACATTCATCTCAAATCGTTTCTGTTCTCAATGTAAATTTTCGGCAGCATGTTATTTTCATAGAACGATTGGTCTTTGGTCTTTTTTATTTCGTAATTATCAGGACATTCCAAGATATTAAATCTACATATCAAATGGAATTGATGTTTATGGTAGCTGGGATTGACGAACGGCACAGTGGGTTTTTTTGAGTTTCCTTTTTTTAAAACCAATGTTTATTACTGACGCCTTTTTTTATTGCTTAGTATAGATGCTGACAAACGAGCAAGCAGCACACCTGATGGTAAGCGTTAGTGCCGCTTATGGACCTTTGCAATACCAAGAGTATAGCTAGGCCGCTGCGTACCAAGATAAACCCCAAACCCACCCAATTGAGCTTCCGGCCCTCTCGTTCACCGAACGAAGCGCAATAGCACATTGCCATTACTCAGACATCGATCTTCTGCGAGAGTGTGGTACTACCCCGGACGGACCGGCCCGCGGCTGTACAGAGCGAACTGTCAACAGCGTGGTCCTACCACTGCTCTTTTTATTAATGAATCAAATATTATACTTTTATTTTGCTTACGCGTGTTAGGGTCCTCAATTGAACTTTTCTTTTTATTTTCTCCAATGCACCTCAAGAACTGGAATGAATAGCGGTGTTTCTCGAGTAAAATTACATGTCCTTGTTGAAGCGAGGGTTAACGAAGACGACTTTCTTCATAGTAAACAGATGCCTTGGTATGCCTTTCAAACTGCTAAGATCAATGACAGGCCATCAGTTATATTATTGCTCTTAAAAATAATCTAAGAATTGATGAATTAAAACACATTATATGGACGTGTAAGATAATCAAAGAGACTAAATCACTGCAAGAAAAGGAAGCCTCAAATAATGTAGAAACAGCTTATTAAACATACTCATAGTATATATATGTGTATGTAACATTAAAAGTCGTCTCACGATATAGAGAATAAAATTAAAATTATTGAACACAAATATTTGTCATTTGCATGTCTTTATTTATGGGATATTTTTGAATACTTTAATCACTTTTAAGTATTTCTATTTCTTTTTAAATTCAATATTGTGACAACGCCATCTATTCGTACAATAAAGCGTCAGCTACAGGGTAGTACAAGAGGGTAGCTTCCCTCTCATGGTTCTAAAATGGACAGTATTTACGTATATCATACGACCTTCTAAATAATGTACAATAGATACAAAAGATAGCGTGGTTTTATATTATTTCAAGAAGGTTACAGGAATAATAAATTAAGTCATCAAGATGTATCAAAACTTTTCAGAAGTTTAGCTTATTGTTTTTATAATTTTATTATTGGAAAAGTTAATATCCTGCACTGAGCAATGATATTGTGTTATAGTAAACTTTATAAAGATAAAAAGAATATTTTTTTTATTACTGAATTACGCATGGGCATGTGTATCCACTCACTAAAGAAAATTCCTATTCAGATTGTAATACCGTCACGTAACATACAAAAAACTTAACAGAAAGATAAACTAAAACAAAAAGAAATCATAATACAGAAAACAAAGGGTTATAATATAATTATCACAAAGCAAATAATTTAAAAAAATGGCAATATTCAGCCTAATACTGTAGCTGTAACCGCTTAAGCCTTTATTTAACATCTTTGAAAAGTTTTTTATATCTCTATTAATATAGTAAATTTATATTAATAAAACTTAAATAAATATTTTAATAATTATAATTTAAATATTGTGAAAAAAATGCAACTAATAATATTTCATACTAGACAAGTTAATATTTAAAACGGATAAATACGAGTAGATTAAAAATAAAAAGTTTTTTTTATTTTTTTTTGGTTGTATTTTTTTTTTGGTTGGTTATATAGTATATCAGTGTTCAAAGGCTGCGACTGTGTAAGTTATAGTTAAGCTACGATACGATATTAATACGTTGAAATACCTTAAATACTAGATTATGTTATGTCAAGCCGGGACATATAAATGTGACACTTAGAACTAGTAATAACGCCAAGGTTATTATAATACGAAACTTACATCTATGGGCATACTAGCAATGCGTGTTCACTTAACACGCATTACTAATATCCCTTTTGCCCATCTACAGTGTGGGCCACCAACAATAGCCTATGCGAGCCAGGGTTGGAACTTGTGACCTCACATAACACAAATCACGTACCCCGACACACAAGGCTATTGAGGCTTACTAGAAATGCACCAAAATAGTGAATGCTTCATGCGAAAAGTGCACTGCGCATGTCTGTCTGAGTTAGTACTTATAGGTGATGGTCCTGTCTGACCTCTACAGTAGTTAGCCCGTTGCGCTCGGGACAGATGCAATCGCTGCAATCGTCGACGCTATCGGTTATCGAACAAATACGTTCGCGACACGCACTCGAACAAACCTCACAACGTTTTGGTACCACACACAGTTTCCAAAAAACCTTTTATATTTATGTTTAAATCAATATTTACGTTATCAGAAACTAAAGCCAAATGTTTCAAAACTTTAATAGGCACGCAACATTTTCGGTACCTTCAAAATATTCATTCAATGTGCATAAAGTTAATGGTTTCCATGTCCATCATATGACAGAAATCTGAACCACTGGTCTGCAGAGTGCGGGTCAGCCTCCAGCTCCAGCCTGAAGATTATACCGAGAAGGTACGATTTGCCTCATCATCATCACAGCCCATAAATGTCCTACTGTTGGGCTCGGGCCTCCTCCATAATGGGAGGGAAATTAACCTACTATACCGCGCTGGTCAGACGTGTTGGTATAGGGTTTTGTTTCGAGTTTTCCTTCTCTCGCATAGATGTTATATGCGTTTTATATCCATTAGTCGTCTCGTACGATTACACACGGATAAAATATGGGGTGGTGAATAGTATTCTTACTCCGTCACCATACGGATAAAGAATACTATTATATTAAAATTACGATTTGCCTATTATAATAAAATTGTAACAAGCTAATGTCTACAATACAGATGTTAAATATAAAGAAACTAATATAAAGAGAACAGAGCAACAAAAGCTAAAACAATAATTTGCCGTATTTTCGTCTGTCTGTCTGTCTATATATTTGCATCACGTAGCAACATTTCCGTGGTTGTGAATTCAGTTTTCGCGGTTATTGCTAGAAATCGAACTTAAGAACGTAATGTCCGTTTAGAATAAAAAATATTATTAAATTAGAAGATTTAATTACATATATTATTATTCCCTGATTCCTAGAGACTGCTAAGCACTTAACTAAAAAAAAATCTTGTCTTTTTGTCTCTTCTTTATTAAAAATACAACATCCCGCACACTAAGGAATCTTTGCTTGCGGCGCAAGGGACTTTACAAACATTTAATACACGGACACGAATTATACACAGATTCACAACAAATATTTTTGAATCGTATATGGTTATAGTCTTACGTGGGAATCGAATACAAAACTGTCAGCACGAGACGTGGCAACTCTGGCCACTATATCATTTGTATAGAATGAATACTAACAATCTTAAGATTTAATTTACAAATTCATTATAGATGTGTATATCCAACTGTCCCATTTTAGAGAAGGTTCAAGCCCAGGAGTGGGACGTATATAAGCTGAAATAATAATCTATTAAAATTAGTTCATTCATTAACTTGATCACTTGAATGATGAAACTTAATACGTCATTAAGACAAAAGTTTAATGTAACCGCATATAGTTCATTGAACTTTCATTATCAGTGACTTGCAGACACAGTTTTATAAGCTTCCGTTTTATATATAATTAAGCACTCGGAATTTATAACTGATAACATTAGTGTCAGTTTAGTACATAATGAAAACATTAGAATAATTTAATACACACAGATAAATGTTCTCAGGAGACTGTATTAGAAACATATGCAGTAGCTGTTTAAACATTTTCCTAATCTTTGCTCTTTGTATGTAATTGTATCAGAATTTATTTCTTATGAACAATTTCGCTATATAACAATCAACTTCAAAGAGGTTTGTTAAATTATTTGTAAAGTTTGCTTTGAACGAACGATATAGCAGCCGGCTGTAGATACTAGCAGCCGTTAACTTAAAGAAAACTTAAGAACTTAATATTTAACTGGGATAACTCCATCTGATGCTATCAGGTATTACATTCACAAGGAGTGTTAATGGCAGACGGCCGATCATACAACTATCCCTAAAACTATACAGGGTGGAAGGGGACCGCTCCCGAAAACAAAGACAGGTAACTCTACTTGTCCTACTTGTAATGATAGACTAGAAAAAAAAAATCGATTAGAATGAAAAAAAAAATTTTTTTTCACCACGCGAGGTCGTTGAACTCTTGAACATATGATCGTGAGTTTTGAATAAATTGCGTCTTTTCTCATATGAGTAAAGTTACGTATTTTTTATGTTATTATCGTTACATGGCACTGTCCTAATACGATGGAATGTGAAAAAAAACTTAAAATTTAGTGTGAAAATATTTTTTTTTTCTTCCGAATCGATTTTTTTTTCTAGCCTATCATTACAAGTAGGACCAGTTGGTTCACCTGTCTTTGTTTTCGGGAGTGGTCCACTTCCACCCTGTGTAATGCAATATACACGATGGAAGAAGGATATCTACATATTGCATCGACCACACGTAATTAGGATATGAGCAGTATTATATGAAATTTGAAAACAATGATTATGTAATCGTATAATATATTGTGAGTGAATGTATTAAGCGATTTATATTATTGCCTATTTTAAAAATAAGTATGCCTGCTAAATTATACGGCATGTGGCATACATCTGGAGCGCTCAATTTGTCTATGACTTCATTACTTCATGTTACACATTGCATAATATATATTGAATCTCATGTATCTAAATAATCATCATCATCATCATCACAGCCCAATATATGTTCCACTCTTGGGCTCGGGCCTCCGCCGTTTGGGAGGGAAATTAACCTATTATACCATGCTGGTCAGACGTGTTGGTATAGAGCTTTGTTTCGAGTTTTCCTTGTCTTGTATCGATGTGATATGCGTTTTATATCTCTTAGTCGTCTCTCACGATCACCCACGGATAAGATAAGGGGTGGTGAATTGTATTCTTACTTCGTCACCATACAGATTTATATTATCTAAATAATACAACGTAATATAAAAGTAACTTCGTTTAATTAATGTTTAAAATTTCATTTATCGCGTAAGTATCATTAAATATTACTTGTGTGATGACAGAGTAAGAATACAATACACCACTCTCTAACTTGTACACGGATATCGTAAAAAATGCCTGAAGTGTAATATATAAATAGACAAGAGAAAGAAAATTTGAAATAAAACTTCATACCGACACTTCTGATCAGAGGTAGCATTAGCCATCAATTTCCTTCTTAATATGAAGTAGCTTAAGTCAAATAGAGTCGTATATGAACTGAGATTATAATAGTGATGTATGTGATTGAACACCGCCTAAATGGCTATAAAACGATACCGATCACATATTATGTGTGTTCAGTTGGATTCATTAATGGTTTAGAAATTAGTTTGTGTGTAGGAAAACGTTGGTAACCTAATATGTAGGTATATATACGTACAGAAATAAATTAAACGAATGCTTTATTACATAAAACTCAAAATATAAGAAGAATTATTATTTGATTAACATCTTAGGTGTATTGTCACCCACTGTTCTGAATCTCCTTCAGATAATAAAAAGGTGCATACACCACGATACTATAGGACTCAATTTCAAACATTCCCTTTGTTGCAAATGATAGAATATAATCCATCCATCCGTCAGCTCGTAAACGGCCACTGTTGGACTCAGGCCTCCCCACGAGAATGCCACTCAAAACGGTCCTGTGCCATCTGCATCCAACAGTTTCCTGCGACCTTCATAAGGTCGTCAGTCCACCTAGTCATGTCGTCCTACATTGCGTCGTCCGATTCGTGGTCGCCACTCGAGAACCTTTCTTCCCCGATTGTCGGTTCGTCGAGTGATGTGGCATGCCCATTGCCATTTCAACGTGCTAATTCTTCGGGCTATGTCGGTTACACCCGTTCTTCTACGGATATCCGTATTCCGGATTTATCACGTAGAGAAATATCGAGCATAGTCCTCTCCTTAGCACGTTGAGCGACTTTGAGCCTTTTTATAAGGCCGACAATTAGAAACCACATTTCAGTGCCGTAAGTCATCGCTGGTAACACACACTGGTCATTTCATCATTTTATGCAGTGGACACATAAGTTTTGATTAAAATAAAATATGATTAGGGAATGAAAACGTTTGTAATCATAATTAATACTTATATATTTTATATAATTCTTGTTATATACAATAGACAATATAGATTCCACTGGAGACGTCTACTTCACATGAGAGAAATTATTATATAAAAAAAAAGACTGACAGATTTATATTTTCTTTGTTGTTTCTACTATATTTATGAAAGAAAGGGTTACTGTTGAAGGTAAAAATGCATTTACAGGGTAGCTTGGAGCCTGAATTAGACACTTGATTTGAGATTTCAAAGTGGCACGCTTATTACATATAGGTAACTAACAAAATACTTTAACGTTAGTTACTATACTATCATTGCGTATTTATTATATTTATATCGTCTATTTGACGTCACAATGTTATCTATCACTGACGACCCCATCCGAATTAGTACGTCCGTTATACAACTAGGCAACGCTAATATGTAGCAACGCTCACGGTTTTACTCGTCTTATACGAGATCGACACATATTCATACTTCATTTTACATATCATACCATTTTTTACGTATTTTCTGGGGTTTTTATTTTATTTTTAGTTGCCCCACGTTTCGACAAATTTACATTGTTCATGGTCACTCGAGAGTTAATGTCCATTTACAGTACTTTTAAATTGTGAGGCTATTGAAGTGAGATTGAATTTGTTTTCATCAACCTTTAAGGGTTACCTAAGTTTAAAATATACACTGTATACACATACGTGCTAGAGGCCTGAGTCTCGCCTCCACAATCAATCCTTAACCTAGTTGACAGATTATTTTCGCATCTATAATTAAAATGGAAGGGATCTAAATCGTTTGCTTTTGTTTTGTTTTTGGCAGACTATGGTCTGGACGCCACCCCACTCATTTTGTTCGGCGCGACGGGAGGGCGGCGTGGCGGCGTGTGGCCCCGTGTAACTGCGTGCAATAAAGATTTAAATTTAAATTAAAATTGAGTCTACAATTATAAAGGTTGATTACATACTATAGATAATCAACAGACTTTTATAAAACTAAAATTATATTTTTTTTATTTTTCCATTAATTATAAAACATTTACTTATCTTTCGTCATTAGAGAAGTAAATAGTTTGAAAAATCCAAAAATGCACGCCTCTATAAATTAGTCAATGCCATAAATGAAAAAAAATATTTTTAAATTTCGCGCCATTCTCGATGTAGCGCATATATAAGCTATATGCAAGCATTGTAAACGAACCTAATTTTCATAAGGTATACATACACTAAAGATTAAGCAGTATAGTTTTTTATTAATTGCAATTAAACGAAAAATAATTACCAAGCTATTTTTGAAAGGAAACAGCGCGTTGCGATTATGAAGCTTTTAAAAAAGAAATACTTCATACATTAATTTTTACGGTCGTGAGAGTGATCTAAGATCCATACGGCAGAGATCCTCCGACGTCCTCAAATATTGTTTTGAATTGTAATTTGATGTGAAAAAAGTTTTTTAATCAACTTATTTCTTACTTTAAACAAAACATTTGCTTTTTAAAAATTACAAATACGTTTAAATGAATGTTTTTCTTGACATATGTATGATAATATTATCCTATAAATGCAGTGTGAGAAAAATACAAGCGTTTTTAGTTTTAAAAAGTTCTTCATTTTCATATATCCAGAGTTGAGAATGACCGGTGTGTAAATAATTAGTAATGATGCGCTTTTGAGAATTTATATACATTTAAAAGATTAAAACGTTATGAAATGTGTAGAATTAGCTTTTTTTTTAAATGTCACAGTGATTGATGATAAACAAAGGAGTTTTTATTTAATATTATATATATCTAGTTTAATGGCCCTATTTATATTCACGGGTCGAAAGTTAGAGGTCAATATAATCTTAAAAAAGATAAAAGTACTAATCTTATCAAAGGAGGTTAGTTTTTATTCTTATTTCGATATACTATGTATGTACTTACTAATGATATCTTTTGACATACCTATTACTCAATGTAAATTTAGTAAGTATCTATTAAATATATTATTATTATTATGAATGAATGTTTAATTCATTTGGCAATAAAGTATGTTGATCAGGGTTCGAATACTAGGTGAAATAAAAAGTGGAGCTTATGTCTAACAGTAGCATATGAGGTTAACAGACTTAAAAACATGATCGAAATACAATTATAACTATCTTATGAATAAAAACGTGATGTACCTAAGTTAGTACCTTTTAAGCTCATATACCTATTTTATACTGTTGGGCTTCAGTTATAATAGAAAAGAATTTGAAAAATAAAACTACCATTTCTTTGACTGGATTGATTGGACGACGTGTTGATAAAGGTTTTTATTTCAAGTTTTCCTTATCTTTCTTGTTATTCTGACGCGTTTTGCAGTGACAACTGTCGTGGGTCAACGTACCTATCTAGAAACACTTATTAGTTTCAGTATGAATCTATAAAACATTTGCCATAACGACAAACCTTTAATTTTAAGTCATATTTTAGATAGAGTTCTGGAGCTGTTATCTAACCTCCAAAGCCGCAAAGTCTCCCGCAATACAAGAAATATTTTTTGATGCGTTGCCTTTATTTAATAAAAAAAAAGAAAAGGAATCGTGCTCTTTTATCTATCTATCCATCCTATCCATCCAGCAGTCATCGACGTCCACAGTCAGCTATAGGCCTTAGCTTTAGGCCTAGCAAGAGGCATCTGGTTATACCAGGCGTGACAATTATTGCATTACCCTCTCTCGGAGATACTTGAACTTGAAACGGTTGATTTTATACGTCTTACGGATAATTGGATACCTGTACTTAATCCTTGAGTGATAAAAGTAATGAAGCTAAAAACCTGAAAACTAAAATATTATTTTATATTATTGTCGACCGGGCGAATCATCATGCTCTTAGCCTGAGTGCAAGTAGGATGAAAATATTTATAAGAAAGAGATAGCAGATAAATGACCTAATGCAGCGACCACGCTTGTAAGTTTTGTGCTATAAGCATGCGAGCTAAAGACAGCAACAGGCTGTTCTATGATAGAGAAACAACGTAGAGTAATTGCAACGCAGACGACACATTGTACAGTTATATATATATTTTACCTATTTTCTAATTTTGTGTACATAAATATTCTTGTCATTATACAAATGACATTCGTAGTTATAGCCCCAGCGTATGTAATCCAGACATAGATTATATATGTGTATTTTTAATATTTAACCCTCTTTAATTTGATATGGTGACCGGCTTTGCGTTGGCTATATCAAGTGTCACAGCTAGACAAAAAATACGTACGTTTTAGTAAGAGTCCCAAAAATCTTATGAGGAGCTAATTACTTCTCAAATCTTCTAACTGCAACCGTCAAACCGCCTACCAAGCCAATTATAGCATTAATCTCCTGGAACAATCCGACGCTTAACAGTTCTGGCTAATAACTTTTTAATGAGATTAATGGTTAAAATATATTTGTTTTGACAGTAAGTAAATTTTAGTTATTCTAATTAGAATTATCTCATTAGGACAAAATTTGTCAAGCTCATGCTTATTGTACTTATAGGTGACCTTCAACTCTGTCATGGGTGCAGTTATTAGTAAGGTACATAAATGCTAGATCTAGAACTGATTATTTTGAATAATTTATATTTGTGTTCATTTGATTATATATTTTGAAAGTCTAACGAGTCAAAAGAATATAGTCTGGAATGTTATATTTTGATAAAAAAATCATTTACTGCATTTGAAGTTGGTCTACATGGTGTAAAGATTTTATAATATATAAACTACAACATGTGCGACTACTATAAGACCAACGTCATCATCTAAGTAGGTAAGCAACTGCTATTTATAGTTTTACATCATGATTGTATATAAATGACACAGGGTAACAGATGAAATATATTTATTTAGTAAGATAATAATTCAAATCAACATCTTAATTAACATGACGAATATCTTGAAATATTGAATAAATTATATTGAATAAGAATTAGCTTATTATAGTTATAACTTCATACATAAATATTTCTCCTATGTTTGTGAATGAAAAGCAAAAAAGACGATAACAACTTTAATTGTAATTGAGCAATACATTAACAAACATACATTAATATGATGGTTATGCACACTACCTATTGCAAAGACTATTATTAAGTAATGATATTTAAAAAAAAACCACTAGTTATAAATACACAGAATTATGTAAGACAAAGTTAATTAGTGAAAATTAAATCTTTAGCAATAATATTTTAATATTCAATTAAATACTATTTACTTTGAGACTTTATTATCATTCTTCACTTGAATGTGTGGTTACAGACAACTTTAAATATGAATTTAATGTTTTAAATTAGGAACATAATGGCATTAAAAAAAATAAAAGAATAATAATTGAACAAATATCTAAGTTTTACTTTAGTTAGCTAGTGGCAACAGATATATAATTATATTCATTTAAGGACATCTAGACAAGCTTTACAGAATGATTAAAATATAGTGCAAATTGGATTAATGGATCTCTAGCCAAAAATAGTAAAGAGTTAACACTTTATATTATTACAAGTTTATGTTCCCATTGAAGCATGTAATAATAAAGTAATAAATAGATAAGTCGGATTAGTTATATCTGAATCTATTCTCTAAAGTTTGAAAGATAATGATTTAAACCTTTACACGAATGGCCGAGTACTTCCTCGAATGACCGCACATGTTGGCATTCTAACAAAAAACAAAAGCCGAACCTTTTCAGGTTTATTCACAAAAACTGTCGGTTCGGGGCCACGTTCTCAGCGTCTGCTCAAACGCATAGATTATTAACAGGACAGATGCGAATAATTTTATAATTTAATCTGTCATAGAGTGAAAGCTTTTAAGCTATGACTTTTTGTCTATGGCGATCAAAAAGTACCTGAAAAGAATTATAACATTATGTAATTACACAAATATCAAAATCCAAATTCAAAACTATGAGATTTTAATGGTTAAAAAATGTTGTTACACACAAAACAAAACTATTGGATGACATGACATCTAATTCAAAATTTTAACTATAAGCCTTTAACGAAGTACCTAGAAGTTACCTATATTGGTAGCCAGAAGACAAAACTCTAAATGACAGAAATCATTCGTTTTATGAAATTTGAGTAGGGATCAGAGCAAGGCACTGAATAACTACCCACTATTCATCTATTAACTCACCTGAACCTTGATGTCCCTAAAGAGAAAGAATAATATAATCGATATGTCTAGCAGGCGGATTGCGTTTAGTGTTGTAAGTTTTCCAGAAGAGTGCTTGCTTTATTACTACTGCCCCTTAATTTGACTCTCACGGGAAGTAAGAGGTAATGGTACATATCAGAGCGCCAATTGAAGCCACATCTTTAAATATAAGGTAAAGTGATACTGATAACTGTACAGATTGAGTAGTGGTTAAGGTATGGACCTACCGTGCCAGTATCGTAGGTTCAATTCCCACGCAGGACAATACTTTGTGCGTTCCAAAAAATGTTATTCTGAGCCTGGATATAATTTATGTCCGTCCGTCCGTATATAATATAAAGTCCCCTGCAATACAATTTAAGTCATTATATTACGATCTCGACTGTTCATAAAGTGTCAGAGCAAGAACATACCACTACTTCCTTTCCCTCGAGTGTCTTAAAGGTCGAATAAATAGCTTAAGGAAATAATATCATTGCCAGTAAAGGAAAACGCGAAACAAATTCTATTCCAGGTTGCCTCCCATTTTGGAATATACAGGGAAAAAAAGGCGTACATATACGTTACAGAAGATAATGAAGAATCTTAGTAAAATAGTAAATGTAATACTTTACGAGTGCGTATGTTTGTTTCGTATTGTATACATTTGAATGAAACATAAATTTAGAATGTAGAGAGCTTGTACCATAGAATAAAACATTCTCTCAGCTAGTTGTTCGTATGAGAGAATATTATATACACACAAAGCTGCGAATTCAACTAATTACAAACGAATCAGAGCTTTTGCCTCACAGAGGAAGTCCGCTCTGTGTAATAACGCACACATAATCTATGACCGAGTGTTGTGAAACCAGCGCGCGTCAGTCTCAGTGCTTGCTCGAAGCGCGCGGGCAGCCGGTGCGTCGCGCGTTTCAAAATGGCGCAGCTTCAAACCGTTTTTATTACATTATCTTGTATATTATTATCTATAAACGCACAGGATTACTCTCATACACCAAGAATCGGATCAAAACAATTAGCTTCGTGTTACAGTAGTGATGGATTACCGCAAGTAAGTTAAGCTTTTTCAAAAACTCAACTAGTATTTTTTTATTTATGTTTTGTATCTCTTTTGAGTACTAAGATGAATAAAGTTTGTACATACATATATTTGTCAAACTGTTTATTAAGTTCAGAAGTGTATTTATAAAGTTGTAACTCCTTTAAGAGTTGAGCTTTCGTTGCGCAAATAGTATTTTATCTAGTACATGTTGTCATTTGCGAGTTGTACTTTATTGCTTGCGGTCTTATAACACTTTATTGAATATAGACCAGATATTTGAGTGGGTGATATTTTTTTATCGGTAATAATTAATTACAATTATCTTTTTAGTGTTGTATAGACCTAATTAGTAATCAGACTTTAAAGTAGTTCTATATAGTTGTTGGCTTATACAATTAGTTTTGTACCGCCCTTGTAGGTATTACAAAAGGCATCCGAATTCAATCGTAATGTGCAGTAAGGAACTAAAATAATTAGATTTATTTCGAAAATATCTTTGAGGTGATGAAGTTAGAATAAATAGTGGTAGTTACCTTTTTCTTTTCCATAGGTGGCTAAAAATAAGGAACCCAAGCTGATAATGTCACTGAAATAATATACTACAGCTGGCTGTTTGACTAACAAGGTTATAGTAGGGCTATCTCCTCACTGCAGAGGAGGCTTGAGTCCAGGTGTGAGATGTATGAGCTGAAATGATTCCTAAAAATTGTAGTTAGGATATTGTACTGTATATAGTTAATACTGGATGTATTATAACCGTATGGTGACAAGTGATGCATACTATGCTCTGCGTCTACCACTTGGTGTCAAGGTGGGAAGGCCACAAGTTGTGAAGACTGACTAAGGAAGCACCGGGGAAGTGAGCAGCAGCGGTCTCTTGGGCACCTCTTAATACTAACTGCGATCGCCAACACGCCTGTCAAATATAACGAATACGACGTCATTATCATTTTATTCTAAAACAGACAACAGTAGCCTGATGGATAGATTGTTGTGTAAAAACTAAAAAAAAATTGGTCAAATAACGAAGGACCATTTATGCTCATTGGTCCTTTTTCTTTTGAACTTTTTCATTTATAAAATTAAATGTTTATAAAGAAATAAAGTTTTATTATAATGTACTGTAAAATTTATGATTTGTAAAATTTGACAACGTATTTTACTACATTATGATCAATAAAATTTCTTGCTTGAGCTCATTATAAGTGGCAATGGTGTTGTCAATTATCATTAATATCATTTACAACAATAAATACTTTGGTGCAGTTATCGTTAAGTGCTATAAGTTCAGTACTCACCCAACGTAAAATAAATATTATGATCTCAAATTATTAACACTGATAAATTGAGAGAATATCTTCGTATCGTATTCCGTCTGATCAACTGTTACAATCACAAGGTTAACATCTGGTGGTTGGTCAGAAATCTGTTGAAAACTCTTTACAATATGTACGACGTAAGAACAGTACCTATTGCATCGACCCCAAGTAATAGCCACAATAGCAGGCTGATGAAGAGTACCAAAAGCTAAAGTATTCTTTAAATAGCAACACCGTTCACACAGAAGCAAATTCTTGTGTAGTGGGGGACTTTACAAAAATACAATTAACATCCAGATTCAGAATAATAGTTGGTGGATCGAACAAAGAACTGTACACCTATCAAACCAACCCCGACAGCATTGGCGTTGGCGGTCGTTATTTACCACTACCACATATCTAGTGAAATTTATGAGCATTTATTAACAAAGACTTACGGCGTGACTATGTTTAATCTTCATAACTAAGCTCAACGTTTGTGACTTTACACGTTGGCCTCCCTAATAGTAGAGGGACGTGCACCCCAATAATCTCTGTTTAGGATAATTCCTAGACAGTTCGGACGTAGCGTGTCCAAACAATGTCTACAACAACAAGAAATGCACACATTGCAATAGGTAGTAGCAGCAAGTAGCTAATGGACTGACAACGTTGCATAAGTTTTCGGGTAACGACAGCATATTTGATGGGTCAGCTTAGGATGATCATCTTATCAGGTGTCTGATGACGTTTATGCAGTCGCAGTATCGTGAGAGACAACTAAAAGTTTTATCTGGGTCAAACCCATCAGATGTCGTATCGCCAACAATTATATTTATAAAAAGTGTTAGGTTAGGTTAGCGTCAGACACAGCTTGTCATAGAACTATTTCCAAACCTCTTGTAGGTAGTATGTATCTAGTATGGAAGAAGAATCCATATTGCGTCCATCGCAAGTAATGGGTATCAGAGTAGAATCATGATAATTCTCGAGTGCTTTACGACTACCGCAATCAAGTAAGGGGAGTTTAAAATATAGCAGCATCAGTCACTAGTCACTACTCGTGGATCAATGAACAATCATTCAACGCAAATAAATGATTTGATTGATTGGAATATCTACACAGAAAATATTAATTCTGTGGTGCTGAGTATGTTCTCAAAGGAGCTTTGGTGGGTTTTTTTTGGGGTAAGACGAAACTGTTTTCTGTCTGCAGTGGTGAGCCGGCCCGTCTGGCATAGTACAACACTCTCGCAGAAGATCTACGTCTGAGCAGTGCCAATGTGCCGTTGCGTTTCGTTTGGTGAGCAAAATTCGGTAGCCCAACTTTGTGCATGGGTTTGGGTTGGTAACCAACGGCCTAGCTGTAGCGTTGGCATTGTAAAGGTCTATGAGCAGTAGTAACATTTACCATTAGGGGCGCCGCTTGCTCGTTTGCCACCATAAAAAAACTGAATATGTCAAGTGGCACTATAATATTTGAGTGTTTTATAGTGTTCGTCATCATCTTAGCTCACATACGTCCCACTGCTTGGACCGAGCTTACTTCACAATAAGAGGGTAAATGACATACTGCACCATATTAAATAATTATGCCGGTATTTTATGTAACGTAATATTGAAAAAATTCTAAAGTGTAGTGAATATAGTATGACAGTGGTTTACTTATATTTTCATGTTCTACCATAAAAAAAAGAGTAAACGTAACGAAGTAATTTGATTGTCAGCGCCCAATTAATTGTAACCACTAGAGTGATGGACATTAATTATGAATAAGTTACTAAATATGACAAAGTGAAAGATTTTTCTAAAGTTATGAAGAAAAATATTGCAAAGGCTTGTGAATTTTGTAAATTGATTTAAAGTTGTAGTTTCGTTGCCAAGTTTCGAAAAACAAAAAACTGTTCTTAAACATGACGTGGAAACTGATTTAAAGATGTTTTGTATAAGAGAAGTACGATGTAAGGACTTTTGACGGGAATTTGAAAACGTCATGTGGTGCTCTTGTATTATATTCAATATTTTAGTGTTTTAACGTGTTATATTAGATAATTTTGATGGCATTTTATGTAATGTGATGCGCGGAACTACTGGGATGTCGTGAATATCATATAAAAGTGTTTTACAACGTTTTCCATCAAAATTCCAACAAGATACCATCAACTGTGTGGCCATAGGCTATGGCCACACTTAGCACTGTTGATGGCGACAATTTGACTTAGACTATGACCCCATAGCACTGTTGATGGCGACAATTTGACTTAGACTATGACTAACCTGAAAGACTGAAGATATTTATAACTAGTTATTGGCGAAATCTTGTAAACGCCATTAAAAAAAAAAAGTACGATGTATATATGGCATTGTATAAACGGCTTGCTTACTGATATAGGTTCAATTCGGGCCCATTCGTAGGTCACTACTAAACAGGTTTTGTAGTTCAGCATTCGCGTCGCATTAGTTCCTACGTTCACTATAGGGAAAAGGTATTGCAAATTGGTGGCGCTGAATCTGTGTAATTTTTTTATAACTTTATAAATGTATTGGGAATAAGATTTTATTTACTTTTTGTAGCGATTATTAGGCTGATTTTAGGCTATTCCCTTTATAGGCGAAATTTAAGGTGACACAAACGTTTGGCCAGATCATAGTCATATCATAAACACTAAAATATAATATATTATACCTTGATTTTTGAAATTAGCAAAATATTATATTTCATAAGTATATAAATCGTACTTCTATACCAGCTCTTTTGTCTTGTTAGCTTCTGCAACGCTGTCGGACTGCCTTAGGTCCAAAACAGGTTAACTGAGAGCCAGATATTCAAAATTATATATAGCCGCCAAATACAACAATTTAGCGAGCGTATCTGGTTAGAGGGTAGGATGTGACAGCTGAATAATAAATTGTTGACATTCCTTAAACCGGGTAAGTTAGGTGAAAGTAACAGGTTAGGGTTTAAGTATATGGTGTCTCCCACTTTGCGTAGAAAGAAAGAATATTTACAGTTCTTTCTGATTATCACTTTCTATTAAATTTGTGGATCCAAAACAGTGTTCATTGTTTCGTTATTTATTGAGCATACATACATACATATCATCACGCCATATCCCTTGCAGGGTAGGCAGAGAGAACAGAGTGTCAGAGAACTCTATCCTTGCATACTTCACTCGCTTCCTCAACATTCATAATTCTCTTCATACACGCTCGCCGGTTTCGGAGACTCTTGACTCCACCTTCCTTCAGTACATGACCGATCTGGTCTAGGTAGGTTAGTCTCGGTCTCCCCCGGTACCTACATCCTTCCACTTTCGCATTGTATATCTTCTTAACCAGACGTTCGTACGGCATTCTTTCCACATGTCCGAACCATCGGAGCATTCCCTTTCGCATCTTTACGCCGATACTCTCTTTCATACCTACTCGCTCTCTTGCGTCGTCGTTACGAATGCGATCAATCAGCCTAACTCCACAGATTTGCCGTAGAGATCGCATTTCGACCGCATTAATTTTACTTTCATACTCTTTTCTGCATACCCAACTCTCACTTCCATATAGTAATGTTGGGACAAGCACTGCGTTATGTATTGCTACACGTGCCTTATGGCTGAGGTGGTGGCTGCCGAGAAGTTGCCCCAACGCTCCATTCACTCTATTTCCCGCATTCACTCTTCGCTCTATATCAGTGGTGTACCTTCCATCTCGACTAAATCCACATCCAAGTTATACAAATTCATCCACTTGCTCTAGTACATCATTACCTATTGTTACTCTTACATCTGTTCTGGGTTCATCTCTTTATTGAGGCTATTTTATATCATGGCAATGACTGTATGGTGAGGTTAGTTCCAAAAAAGGAGACGCAAGAACCGCGAACACAAACCTAAGATAAATCTTTTGTGTCTGTAGCATATGTCTAAGAAAAATCTATTCGCTATTAAAAATTGAGTCCTTATATATAAGGGCACACTCAAATACTGGCTGTGTGGTAGCGGCGGCGAATACAATCAACTATTACTTCGCTCATGGATGTCTCACCTTAATGCCCCATTTTTTTTTTGGTGGCGCTTTGGACACCTTTTTGGTCCGTTCCGTCCGGGGCGCCGCGCAGCCCTATATCTTATTTATGCAACATCGCTATTGTACTGGCCATTGGTAACGATTCTTTGACCTCAGTAGCCAACTCGGCAGTCTAAATCGCCCTGGGGCAATGGTAAAAAAGACTACTATGTGCTTTATATCCACTTCGACCAACTTCACCTGTTGCCGTCTGGTCAACAATTCCATTACTAAGGAGGGTTGACATCAGGCAGGCGGTCAATCATAAAACTAATAACTTTTGCAATATGTACGATGAAAGAGGAGTACATATTGGGTTAACTCTATATAAGTGGGGTAAAAGCAGTAGAATGACAATGATGATCACACATTTAAAGACATATACACACACATATTCGTATATACACGCACGGACATACAGATACAGCGTATTTGTAAACGGTAAAAACAGAGTTCATTCCTTCTTGGTTGCTTTTTAATTGTCATCTAATAGTTTTGTTAGTTTTAAAAAGGCAATAAACTATGATAATAATTATATATTAAACTAAACATATATACATATGTGAGCTTACATTTGGTTATGATTATCGCGGGGTTATCACATTATGTCGTTAACTTTATACATTGGTTGTGTGAGTGTAAGTTTGTTTCACTCGCACAGTCTGCCTAATGTACATTTATCATGTAGCAACGGAACACTTTTATCACATCCGTTAACACCCGTACATAATTGTGTCATTATTATTGTGCCTTAATATACTGTTTGACTTTTATTTTGGGGACATCCCACCTAAATGCCCCCTTTTTTTTTGGTGGCAGTCTGGACACGTTTGGTTCGTTCCGTCCGGGGCGCCGCGCGGCTCTATAATTTACTTATGCATCATCGCTATTGTGGCTACTGGCCATTGGTAACGATTCTTTGACCTCAGTAGTCAACTCGGCAGTCTAAATCGCCCTGGGTCAATGGTAGGGAGGGAAATCAATAATCTGTCGTACACGTAACTCTCTATCACCAGTTGGACGTTCTGCTGGTACTGAGTCCTTGTCTTTGGTGATATACTTTAACTTACAAATACAAACCTACTGTTAATTTCGTGTTGGAAGGAAAAAAAATACAAATATTATATCATATACTAGCAGACCCGACCACGCGTTGCTGTGGCTAAAGTAGCCTCAGTAACACCTGGTGGTTATGCTAATAAATTGTAGCTTATATCAAACGTTTGTACGTTTAACATAGCGCCATCTATTAAATACTTACTCAATCCAGTCAACAGATACCGCCATCTGTTAGAATCGTTAGGAGATAACAGATAATTGTGACTGTCAAATAATAGACAAATAATTTGCAATAAAATAATATTGCGACTATCAATTGAGATGAAAGCTATCCTATCTTTTAAGTTGGATCAAACCACACATGCTGTGCAAATTTGAGTAAAATCGGTTAAGTACTTTAGGAGTCCATCGCGGACAAACAACGTGACGCGTAATTTATATATATTAAGAAGACGATAAATCACAATTTTTGATATGTCAACATATGTTATGACAACGGCGACTATGAAGTATGCTTGAATACCATTGTTAATATGTATTTTCCGATTTGTTACCATTTATAGGCATTCCTTTACTCCTATTTGTCACAGTGTTAATTATATCCTACAGTTTTTATGATGCACTAATGGAGTAGTGGTTAAGATACTGACCTAACGTGCTGTCTCGGGTTCGATTCCCATACAAGACAATATTTTGTATAACTCACAAATTGTTGTTCTGCGTCTGAACGTAATTTGCGTCCATTAATTGTATATTTGTGAAACCTTTGCCAATACAAAAATCGATACAGTTATTTAGAATGAGTTTATTGACATACAAACCTACAGAATAGTTATATATGTTATAAATAAAATAATGTAGATAATATAGATATGATCGATTAATTCATCTCGGGTTATATAAGTCCCATCGCTGGGCTCGAGCCTCTTCTACAAATGGAGGGCAGTTGACCTACATTAACACGTGGCCAGACGTGTTGGTATACGGTTTTATTACGATTTTACCTTCTTTTCTAGGTATATTATTTCTCTCAATCGTCTTTTACAAAACCTTTGGGCAAGGCGGAGTGTAAATAATTGTATTTTTATTCCATCATCACACGGAAAAATCATTATCGCATATAATATGTATAACATACCTATGCTTGTATATTTTCTATGTGGTGACGGAGTAAGAATGAAAACTCTAAATTAAACTCTAACTCGTCTGACCAGCGTTATGTAGCAGGTGAAATTATTTCCCTCTCATTGTGAAGGAGGCCCGAGCCCAACGGGGGTGAGCCCATTCTCCTGTAAGATCACCAAATTATTAGCTCTAATGTTATTTTTAGTAACTTAGCGACTGACTGTTTACGACACGTAAATTTTACGTAATCACTAAGCAATTTTAATATTAAATTATTTATTGATATAACATCGATAATTAATTATGTGTCTGAAAACAAAGCTTAGCTGTGTGGTAGCGGCTAAGAATACTACCAACCCTTACTTTGGTCGTGGATGTCGTAAAAGACGACTAAGAGTCTTATAACGACCTGGACAAACTCCATCTGATGCCGTTTGGTCATTAATTGCATTCCCAAGGAGTGTTGACGTCTGGCAGGCGGCCGGTCATAAAACTATTGCCAATAACTAATACAATAGGTATGTACTACGAAAGAAAAGTACATATTGTATCGACCCCAAGTAATTGGAGTAAGAGTAAGAGAATGATGATGTGTCTGAAAACAAAGGTTTATAGCCAGTGTGTGTTACCAGCGATGACGCTGATCAGTGCTGTAACTGAAACGTGGTTTCTAAATGTTGGCCTCATCAAAAGGCTCAAAGTCGCTCAGCGTGTTATGGAAGGGGCTATGCTCGGTATTTCTCTATGTAATAAAATCTGGAATACAGAAATCCGTAAAAGAAAATGTCATAAATGACATAGCCCGAAGAATTAGCACGTTGAAGTGGCAATGAGCAGGTCACATCGCTCGATGAACCGACAACCGTTGGGGAAGAAAGGTTCTCGAGTGGCGACCACGAATCGGACGACGCAGCGTAGGACGACACGACTAGGTGGACTGACGACATTATCAAGGTGTCGGAGGAAACCGTTGGATGCAGGTGGCGCGGGACTGTTTTAAATGGCATTCTCGTGGGGAGGCCCATGTCCAACAGTGGACGTTTACGGACTGATGGATAATAATATAATATAATAGTTTTTTATTGTTTTGTTTGATGGATGGATGGAAATAATTATATGTTATCTAAATTTCTTTAGGAGTTATACATAATTTGGGTATCATTGGTGAAAAGCGACATAGGTAATTCTTTTTCATAGAATCACGTCTATGCCATAGACAAATATTTAGTTAATAAAAATTGAAATTCCACAGGGATAAACTTACTTTTTTTGCAAAATGTCATTACGTCACGAATGTTATACCTACATAAATAAGATTTTCGAGTTCAAAACAAACTTGTATTATAATAATCTTTACTAATATTATAAATTCGAAAGTAACTCTATCTGTCCCTCTTTCACGCCAGAACTATTGACCCGATCTAAATCAAATTTGGTACACGGATAGTCTAGAGCCTGATAAAGGACATAGGCTACTTTTTAATGAAAAAAAAAGGGTTGTAAAGGGGGATGAAAAGTTGTAAGGAACTATCGTCATTTTTAAAGCCAGAAGATTGAAACTTATTTTAAGGCTATTGATTAGATATAAATTAATATGACATTAACATTTTGTAGAAAAATTCCCTTAAGGGCAAAACTTAAATTAGGGAATGAATAACTTTAGGAAAGTAACCTTTTACGCGGGCGAAGCTGCGGGCAGAAGCTAGTACTTAATATAATAATATGATATGGACGGTATAAAGAATGTATATTGTAGTACTTCCCCTCGGCGTATAGTTCGTCAACCTGTGAAGCAACCACTAATAAAGTTTAATCTCTTAAGCCGATATAGTTGGGTATTAATCTGTGGTACAAGCTTATTATTGTAAGAATATCTAAGTCTAAACTGAGACTGTTTCTATAAGTATTATAATTTCACTCGTTTCCTTAGACCTTGACCTCGGCACCTTAGTTTTATGTAGATCTATATGTAACATAAGGTCTATGATTGATTGATGTTAATATATAAATTGATTCCCCTATTTTACACCCTTACGGAAGACTATGGTTTTTACATTTCTTTCATCAATTTGGGTGTTTACATGAGTGTGTATTACACATGTGAAAAATCCGTACAAATTTGTTTCTGTTTAAGGTTGTTGTGACTGTAATAAAAGCAAAAAAATGTACGAAACGTCGCCGTCGTCGGGAAAGTAAATGTGACGTAAAATAAAAAAAATAATAGTGTTTTTACAGACCCATTTTAGTAATTATCTTTCTGATGTACACAAACGCAACACATTGTCTAGCTATCTATGTATTTGAAATAATTATAATTCAATAAAAAATCACTGTAAATTTTAATGCCTTATTTAATATTGACTGAGGATGAAAGCTTGATTGAAAGGGATTTTCAATAGAGTCAGCCGTCATACCCTTCACATCAGAGGAAAGGGAGCGACGCAGAGAGGTGAAAAGGTTGCAATTGTTCATATAAATGTATCTAAACAAAATGTGTTTATAAAACAAACTAATTCCTTTTTCATATAATGAAGCCATCAATGATTTAATAATATTTAAATGACATTGAAATATTAGAAAAGTAAATAAATTAAATTACCAATTACTTATAACTAATTTGTATTAAGTGGATACTAATAGGATTTACACGAGCGACAACCATCTAAAAGTATATACTTACATGTTATAAAGTTAAATATATAGAAAAATGTTATCATACAGCCTGTTTATTTACTGGCGTTATAAGGAATAATCTGTGTGGATTATATTTATATTCCTTACAAAACCCTATACCAACACGTCTGACCAGCGTATTGTAAATCAATTTCCCTCCCGTTATCGAGATTCGAGTCATTGGGACATAATACGAGTATGAGCTGAGATGACGATAAGGTATAATACATATGACTGTGACAAATAGTAACTAAGGAGTATTAATTAATGCTAGTATATCGGGGAGAACATTGTGACATTGACTGTTGTCATAGCCATTAATTAGATAGCAAAAGTTATGATTGATATTATAACTAATTTCTTAGCACAATATGGATATTTAAATAATCATCATCATCATCATCTACGCGTGAATGTGAGCAAAACCAAAATAATGGTCTTTGAAAGAGACGAAGCCAGAACAGATGTAAGAGTAACAATAGGTAATGATATACTAGAGCAAGTGGATGAATTTGTATATCTTGGATGTGGATTTAGCCGAGATGGAAGGTACACCACTGATATAGAGCGAAGAGTGAATGCGGGAAATAGAGTGAACGGAGCGTTGGGCAACTTCTCGGCAGCCACCACCTCAGCCAGAAGGCACGTGTAGGCTGTAGCAATACATAACGCAGTGCTTGTCCCAACATTACTGTATGGAAGCGAGAGTTGGGTATGCAGAAAAGAGTATGAAAGTAAAATTAATGCGGTCGAAATGCGATCTCTGCGGAAAATCTGTGGAGTTAGGCTGACTGACCGCATTCGTAACAACGACGTAAAAGAGCGAGTAGGTATGAAAGAGAGTATTGGTGTAAAGATGCGAAAGGGCATGCTCCGATGGTTCGGACATGTGGAAAGAATGCCGAACAAACGTCTGGTTAAGAAGATATACAATGCGAAAGTGGAAGGATGTAGGTACCGAGGGAGACCGAGACTAACCTACCTAGACCAGATCGGTCATGTACTGAAGGAAGGTGGAGTCAAGAGTCTCCGAAACCGGCGAGCGTGTATGAAGAGAATTATGAATGTTGAGGAAGCGAGTGAAGTATGCAGAGATAGAGTTCTCTGGCACTCTGTTCTCTCTGCCTACCCTGCCAAGGATATGGCGTGATGATATGTATGTATGTATCATCATCATCACAGCCTGTATATGTCTCACTGTTGGGCTCGGGCCTCCCCCGTAATATATATAACGTATAACTTCTATGCAAGCGAAGGTAAGCTCGAAACAAACCCCTGGTATACCAATTGGTATATCAATACGTCTGATCAGGTTGGTATAGCAGGTCAATTTCCCTCATACGTTGTGAAGGAGGCTCGAGCCCAACAGCGGGAGGTGTATGAGCTGAGATGATGATTATATTGCAAGTCATTATCATATCCAATACGTTATCTAGGCAGTCCTTTATTAAGATGAATTTTAAGATAAAATATAAGTTACGACCGGTTAGTACATTCGTTGTTGGTTATACTAGAAAGTTGATCTTAATATTGATGGAAATAAAAGAGGCCCGTATTATTTATACGGGCTTCTGTTGTATATTGGTTTCTATTCAATCAATTCAATGTATTGTATAGGGTTGACATGCATACATAATGAGGTAATTCAAGTGTGAGTCGTCCCTAACTAAAACAATTATTAAATTTGTTCTCATTTAATTATGAATATTTATTTCAATTTATTATATCACTTAATTAATATAAACAATTAAAAAAAAACTGTCGGTTTATACCGATAAAAAGCAATGAAAAATAATCTGTCTGTGTACTAGTTTCCTATAACTCTGAAAGTATTGAATCAAATGCGACGGGACTTTTATTGACTGATTGCTGATATAATAAGCAGTAATAATAATAATAATAATATTATAAGCAGTAACTTACAATAGACAATTTTTATTTTAAAGAAATATATCAATCAAAATTATATCTAAAATTAAATTGTGAACAATTCTTATTAAAATAAGGAAACGATACCTACTCGTATCAAGTTTTTAACGAAGACCCAACAAGAACATTTAATATTAGGTTAAATTAAAATAAAAGAGACAAATAGGTACATAGAATTCACGTAACTGAATTGTTACGCCAGTGAAGACGCGGTAATAAAATCGTAACGCTAGTAATAAAATAAAATCCTCAGCTAACAGTAAAATGTATTATGGAACCATTTCTGTGCGAGAGGACTCCATTTTTATTCTTGTTATTATTAGTTTTATTTTCAACGCCATCTGTTGACATAAATTTAAAATTATTTGACAATTAAAATTGTCTTCACTTATCACTAATAAAATACTATTTTTAGATAATTAATGAATGAATATTGTATTATTACTTTCTTATCACACGGACAACGTAAAGTAATATGTATTTAAATAAATTGTTGATAAATATCCTAAAATAATGATAATTTTTAGGGTTCTGTGCCTCAAAAGGAAAAAACGGAACCCTTATAGGATCACTTTGTTGTCCGTCCGTCCATCTGTCAAGACCTTTTTCTCAGGAACCCGTGGAGGTATCAAGCTAAATCAAATACTTCAAGTTTACTGTCGCTTAAAGCTGTGAAAAAATTAAACTTCTAAGCCAATGCAATCAAAAGATACAGGCGTTTATGTCGCAAATTTCCGCAAATTTTCGACACTCGCAAGGGAATCAAAACCTACAGGGTACTGCTCGTGAACTTAGAATCTTGAAATTTGGTACGAAGCAACGTCTCATAGCATAGAAAAAGGAAAAATGGCGAAAACCGTATATTTTTAATTACATCATATAATAAATATATTTTTAATAATTTTAAACTTACTACCCCTTTCCTCATGAAAGCGTAGAGGTATTAAATTGAAATTCATATCAAATACCTGAGTATTAGATCTGAATCTATAAGACCTTTAAGCTGTAAGAAAATCAAATTTCTATGTCAACGCAATCAAAAGAAACAGCAATTTAAGCCGCATATTTTCAAACACGCAACTACTCGCAAGGGAATCAAAACCTAAACGGTACCTACTTCCAGTCGATCTAGAATCTTGAAATTTCGCATGAAGCAACGATAAAGTAAAAATTCCGAAAACTTAAATTTTTAGTTTCATCACATTTTTTTTTTTAATTCTACGGTATCCTTTGTGCGTGAGTACAACTCGCACTTGACCGATTTTTTTAAATATACAAAACCTTAATAAGGCCTTTTTATTTTTTTATTTTTATTGGTGGGCCATGGGTGCGTCTCGCCCCGCCGAATCGGTCCGGGGTGACGGAAAGGCGGCGCGTGACCCCATAGACCCACCGTAAAACCTTCTCTCTTCGCCGTGCGAGCGGACCACCGGTACTCGATTTTAACTTCGGTGGCACGCCCGGCGGTTTACCCTCGCGGGTTCCTCTCGTCGACGCCCCGACAGATTTCGCCGTCGGGGCGTCGCCCTCACGCGGTGGCCTCACGTCGGGTGACCGGACAATTCCCCGGTCCGATACCTTAATAAGGCCATATTGTATGAGTCAGCATGTTGGGCTACAAAAGCGACGGATGAGAGATGGCTGCATGTAGCAGAGATGCGAATGTTAAGACGGATGTGTGGCCTAACGAGAGAAGATAAGATAAGAAATGAGTGTATAAGAGAAAGTTTGAAAGTGGCGCCAGTGACGGAAAAATTGAAAAGTGAACGTCTGAGTTGGTATGGATATATGATGAGACGGGACGAAAGTAATGTTGTGAGAAAAGTTTTAAGTATGAATGTTGAAGGCATTAGAGTTAAGGGAAGATCGAAGAAAAGATGGATGATGCGTGAAGCATGATATGAATAGGAAGGGCGGGACCGCAGATATGATATCTGATAGGATTGTGTGGAAGAAAAGAACATATTGCGTCGACCCCAAGTAATTGGGATAAGAGCAGGATAATGATGATGATTGATCATTTTTTTGATAAAGTATGCTCAAACATTTATAAAACTAATTTGGGAATTAATATTAGTGTTTTTTATATGGTAAGTAAGAATACGATTCACCACCAGTGGGCGTCGTAAAAGGCGGCTGAGGTATGTAGATAATATCAGTGCATGAGGAACCAAACTCGACATAAAAATCTATACCGAAACATCTGGCCAGCATAGTATTGTAGTCAATTTCCTTCCTACAGCGGAGGAGGGCCAAGACCAAAACTGGATTGAGATGGTGATGATAACAATGATCGAAAAAGAGATTATCGTAAGCACGACTTAAGTATACTTGTGTCGAAAGTACTTCAAATAGAAATAATGAATAATAAAAAAACAATAATTGACAACATGTGTTTACACAGATAGCACAGTGTTTAAGATGTTAATGACTACCAAGTGTCCTGGATTCCATTTACACACAGTGCAATACTTTGTATGTATCACAAAACATTGTTCTGACTATAGGTATAATTTGTGTATTTTAATTACATGTTTTAGTTCTTGGTAATAAGAAGATTATTACCTTAGTACAGAGTGCTTTGTTTGTATTAAAAAAAAAGAATATGGAACTTTAGCACCATTTAGTACAATTCTAGATGCAAAGTACTAAATCATTGATGAAATTGTCAAGGAGTATTTTCATATTTATTTTTTTCTATTTTTGTATATGTTGTTTCAATGTTCATTATTTCGTATGTATATAATTTACGCGAACTAGTGTTATATATGTATCTATTGACAAGTACGTGTGTTCATGTGTGTGTTAGGTGAACGAACCCACTGTGAACTAAATATAGTATAGTGGCGTACTATTTCGACTCGACACACACACACACACGCATAATACTTATGTCTCCTTGCATCATATTCTGTAACTGTATTCTTCTTAGCTCATAAAAAGTAAGTAAGTAGCATAACCATGTGGTCTATTTAGGTAATATATTGGTTTTACATGTTTTATAAATAATTAATAAGAATATAATCGATTTACGTTTATAGATTGTCCCATCTCTATCTTATTCTCAGTCCAGTAGGACCGTGTACTTGCGTAAGTAGGTATCATATTTTTATAAAATGGTTATTAAGTACTTAAAAACATATGAGGTACAAGTTTTGGTGTAAATATTTAAATTTTTATATTCATAATTCAGTTCAGATATAACTGGCACGTAAAGAATGAAAAATATAGGCGATACAAAATAAAATTGTAAACATGACGCGTATTCAAAATTACTTCATCGGTTTTGTAGCTATCTGTCACAGAGATCAAGCTATATTTTATGGACTATAGTGCATGGTGGCGTCTTTAAAAAAAACCGTCTTAGTATTATGAATGTGTAAATGTATATTTGTTGACAGTTGCCATCTGTGTTCTGTAACATAACTCAATTAATAGAAAAAGCAGCAAATATATAAGCACTTTATGTTATGTATACTATGTATACACTGTATATTAAATACACTATCGTATTTAATTTTATTTTCTCAAACATGCTTGGAAAGTTAAGTATTATTTTGACAACCTCCTTCGAGATAAATCGATATTGCTGTACTGACCAAATACATGCGAGCAGCGCCCGGCAAAAATGTATGAAAATCCATATCTGTCGTGTTTTAGCGGCCAAATAAATATATATATGTAAATTCATATCTATCGTGTATTTTAAAAATTGAACGATTTGTTACTTCAAAAAATAGCCACCGAGGAGACAACTTATCAAAGTTTTATTTAGATTTCGAACTGGCTTGAAAAAGAAAGCTGTTTGATGATGAAAATAAAAACAAATGAACCCTTTAGCACGTGAAAAATGTTGTTCGTCATGTATACAGTTCTACTTAATACTACTTACTTTTAATTTCCGCGCATTATTTGAGAAAAGTACTATACAAGCCTTGGCCACAACTAGACATTGATGGACTTACGTATATGTGCCTCGGCTACGCCTCGGCCCACATTTACACGTTCGTCCATCAATCCCTGTTTTGTTGGCCGCTGCAGTAATGTACTATAACTGTCTCGTTCTAACATTATAGCAATCTATCTATCTCATATATATGGCTATGAGATTCATTTACCCGACGCATTAAGATATCAATATTTCTCCTTTTATTTTAGTAAAATTGAAACAAACTTACACGCCAACTAAGTAAAGTATCTAATTCAAATCAAATCACATATTGTTAAGCAAGAAATTCATCGGGCACATCATTTTTAAATTACATATTTTAAATGAAATTATATGTTTAGCCAGTATAAGGCCCAGTAAGATTACGAAGAGTAACTATTTTCTTTCATATCCCTCTCTTTCTGTGTCTTATATCATCGCTGGTAGAAAAATTATCTAAGAATTTGTACACCAATGCGAGATGTCCATCTATTATGATCTTAACTTTTAATTTACTATTTACATAACCTCAGCTCATACGCGTCCCACTGTTGGGCTCGAGCCTCCTCCATCCTGGGAGGGATATTAACAACTATACCACGCTAGTCATATATCAACATGTCTATGTTGATAGAGGGTTTCGAGTCTTCTTTCTCTTGCACAGATGTTATATACGTTTTATATCCCTTTGTCGTCTCTTACGATAACCCATGGGTAAGATAGAATTGTATTCTTAGTCCGTCACCACAAGAAATTTACTATAATGCGAACTCAAAAAAGTTTACCAAATCTGATTATTTTTTCACAGAGATGTATACCAGAGTTCGAGAATGCAGCGTTCATGGTTCAAATGGAGGCAACGAATACATGTGGAGAGAATGGTGTCACAGTCTATTGTATCCAAACATCAGCTGGCACATCCACTAGGTAATTATATGATGTCTACGTAAATATTCATCCAAACTTCTCAAAGTATTCTTTTGAACAAATGCAGATTTATGGTGATCTCCACTTGGTCATACCTCAATCGTCTTTTATAAAAGTTAGGATTGGTGGCACATTGTATTATTTATAAATTCTAATCTTTCTCTTCTTAACTAATGTACGTCCAATTACTGGTTCCCAATCAGATGAGCATTACTCTACCATATCACACTAGCCAAGTGGATTATAGAGGTTTAAGAGTAAGGTATCATTTCCATCGATGATCCGGCAACATATAATAGTGTTCTTTGGGCGTGATCGGTGGATTAATCCCCGGTCCATCCACCCGTGACCTCAGTTAGGGTGATAACAGGCGCTGGTTAGATTTATGCCAAGCTTATACAATGGAAGCCATAACAAAAAGTTGAAACGAAAATCAATATAATTAATGTTTTGGTTGTTATTTGTAGGGCAGTTTTGACTGAACAGATGGCGTAATGGTTAGATAAGATATCGTACTACTGCTCCAAATGTCGTGCGTTCGAATCCCATGCAAGACAATGTTTTGTGCTAACCACATACTGTTGTTCTTTGTCTGGGTGTAATGTGTGTTCGTTAATAGCGTTTTTGTAAAGTATAAGTATAAGGAGTTGTCTGTAAAAAAATCGTAGGATTTATGAACAGGTATAAGCTGAAGTAAAAGAAGGTCTATAAAACACACAATGGATTATGTCTGACAGGTCATGTGACAGCTGTCAGCCGGGCCAGTTCTCGAGCTATTACCTGACCGACCTTCACTACGAACAGGACAATCAAACCTGGTGGCAATCTGAAACAATGAAAGAGGGCATCAGGTACCCATACAGGGTCAACTTGACACTACATTTAGGTAAGTATTGTATTACATAAAGCGTCCATATTTTTCAAATATTTAGAAATATTTAATTTAATACCCATATCGACGATCTCATTAGCTGTGTGGTAGCGGCTAAGATTACTGCCAATCCTTACTTTGCTCGTGGATGTCATGAAATACGATTAAGAGCCTAACGACCTGGACCAACTCCATCTGATACCGTTTGGTCAACAATTGCATTCCCAAGGAGGGTTGACGTCTGGCAGGCGGCCCGTCATAAAACTATTGCCAATAACTTACAATATGTACTATTAAAGAAGAGTAAATATTGTATCGACCCCAAGTAATTAGGATAACAGTACGAGAATGATGATGATGATGATCGACGATGTCTCAGCAGATGAATGATGAACTTCTATCATCGAGTTGATCACATGTCATATACCATATAATATATCCCATACAACACCGAAATCCCTTTCTATTGATATTGAGCCGACTACTGGTATCGATTCCATGACGTTACTGACCAGCCGGCATAAAAAAAACAGCCTGTCCAAAGGACGTAATCCTCATATTGTGGGCGAACTTTATAAACATACAATTGAAGGAGACAAGATGAAACTCGAAAAAATATTGTGTGGATCGCGCAAAGTATTTGGCTTGTGTGACTATCGAATCCATGACACTTTGGTAAGGTTAGGTTAGGTTCGTATCTTAACCACTACGCCTAGAGGCGTAGTCACCTTTGCAGACGAGTAAACTACTTCAATTCATAGCTGGACAAAGTCATATTTTAACATACGCTACATTATCCACTACACAGCCTGCTACATCATATCTAGAAATGTTTATCAAGTCAAAGAGACTTGAACAGAAGGCAGTCATTACATACTTTTTACTTTGAATTTAATATTCAAAGTAAACGATACGATGAATGATATGCAGAAAAGAGTATGAAAGTAAAATGAATGTGGTCGAAATGCGATCTCTACGGAAAATCTGTAGAGTTAGGCTGACCGACCGCATTCGTAACGACGACGTAAGAGAGCGAGTAGGTATGAAAGAGAGTATTGGTGTAAAGATGCGAACGGGAATGCTCCGATGGTTCGGACATGTGGAAAGAATGCCGAACGAACGTCTGGTTAAGAAGATATACAATGCGAAAGTGGAAGGATGTAGGTACCGGGGGAGACCGAGACTCACCTACCTTGACCAGATTGGTCACGTACTGAAGGAAGGTGGAGTCAAGAGTCTCCGAAACCGGCGAGCGTGTATAAAGAGAATTATGAATGTTGAGAAAGCGAGGGAAGTATGCAAGGATAGAGTTCTCTGGCACTCTGTTCTCTCTGCCTACCCTGCAAGGGATATGGCGTGATGATATGTATGTATGTAGGTACGATACCATGGCGCCGGTGCATCTGATGCTCTATATGTTTGCTATTAATTAAATAATTTCTTACATACAAATCATTAATTGCCTGTAGTGACGGAGTAAGAATACAGTTCAACACCCTCTATTTACCCGTGGGTGATCGTACGAGACGACTAAGGGATATAAAACGCATATAACATCTATGCGAGAGAAGGAAAACTCGGAGCAAAACCCTATACCAACACGTCTGACCAGCGTGGTTATAGTAGGTTAATTTACCTCCCATTACGGAGGAGTCCCGAGCCCAACAGTGGGACATTTACGGGCTGTGATGATGATGATATGTCCTAATGGTGGTCTTCGACATCTTCCAGAATAGGAGGGCAATCGACCTACAATACCACGCTGATCAGACTTGTTAGTATAGGATTTAATTTCGTGTTTTCCATTTATCGCTTAGGTTGCACCTTGCATGTACAATGTGCAATTACATCCACTAGTCGTCTTTTTCGACACCCATGAATCCCATGATACAAGAAACGGGGTGATGAATTGTATTTTTACTCCGTCACCACATTGATGAAAAAAAGGTTTGTCTTATAAAAATATGTTTACAGGTAAAGCATACGATATTACGTATGTAAGGATTGTGTTCTACTCACCGAGGCCACAAAGTTTTGCCCTATATAAGAAGTCAGCTGAGGAGAGAGACTGGGAGCCCTTCCAGTACTTCAGGTAAAAAAATCCCCTTTTTTATAATTAACTCTGATTTCGATATTCTTCTCAGGATAGTTTTATTGTGAAATATATTCATCTATCAAATAACAGTTCGAAGCGACCAATATCATTATCACCATCATTCATCCATTACTATACGCAAGTCTCACTCATACGTGAACAAATACAGTCGTAATTACTATACATGGCAGGCAGGTTGGTATAAAAGCGATGCAGCTCTTCTGGTGATACCCACAACTTCTTATTACTACTCCCATAGAAATCTGAGGGATGACGACTATATATATTCTTATCTTTTCACCGATCCGATCCTACATAATAAATGAATATTATGAACTTGTTATACGTATAAGCCTAGAGAGTAATAAATACTAGTATTGCATATTAAAATTTATTTTTCATGTGGTAACGGAGTAAGAATGCAATTCACCACCCCCTATCTTACTCGTGGGTAATCTTAAGAGACGCCTAAAGCATATGAAACGCAAGAGAAGGAAAGCTTGAAACAAAACCCTGTACCAACACGTTTTACCAGCGTGGTATAGTAGGTCAATTTACCTCACATTATGGAGGAGGCTCGAGCCTAACGGTGTGACATATATGAGCTGATATGATGATTAAAATAATGTAAAAATAAAAAATATCACCGTCATCATCATCTCAACTTATCTACATCCCACATGCTATGATGCCCCTCCTAATTAATAATTCTACTACGCTGGTCAGACTAATTGGTAGAGATTTATTTCGAGTTTTCCTTCTCTTGCATAGATGTTATATGCATATATCTTAGACACTCACGGGCAAGATGGTGAATCATTATTCCGTCACCATATTGATTACTAGTATTTTGTATTTATTTATATAATATTAGAGTATATATAAATTGTCTTCAACTTTTGGCGTGCTCTACACTGTATATAATTTGTGATTCATAGGTAATGGGAATTGTCTGATATTTGTTTAACAAATCAGACCACTCGTACTACGTCAATCGCTCATCTATTGTGAAGGAGGCCAATGCCCATGTGTAACGTTTATACACTGAAGAAGTAAAATATTCACCGTATCTTGTGTCATAGTAATATGGTCATGATTTTTGAATGATGTTCAACGTGGAATCATGACGGCCATATCAGTTAACATTCAATATGTATCACAGACTACGGAAAATTATTTCCGTTTTCTTATTATTAAATAAGAATGATTTATTTATAGCTTAAAATACAATAATATACCTCGTGAATTATCTAGTGCTTTTTGTATAATTATATTTAGCGAGGTATAGGTGAAGAAACCATTATCAAAATATTTGATTTGGTAACCATTAACAAACTGAATATTTTTAATCTGATATAAAATATAGATATCTCGTTTTGAAATGGTTAACTTTCAAAATTATTAAATTAAATAGTAAGAAGTAATAAAAGTTAACGTATAAACGACCAAAAAGTTAAAAACAACCCTTCCTTCGAGCCGGATTTGAACCAGCGACCTATGGATATCAATCGCAACCAGCTACAGTCCACCGCTCTACCAACTGAGCTATCGAAGGCTTGGTCAAGAAGTCAAAATTAAGAACTACAATCTTACATAGCTGGAATTTTATTATTAACTATTTATTTACGAATTACCACCCGACATAAATATGTCGGGTGGTAACTGAACAAATGTGCAGTTACAGAAGACTCGGACTTGTTACCGATGATCAGACTAAATGATGATGGGAAAGTAAAAAAAAAACAGGTTATAGGGATGTAACCGTACAAAAAACTGTCAAAAAGCCAAAAATAGTTCAGTGTCCTTGAGTAGGTACTATGTATTCGTTACTGTGCTATTGTATAGGACCTTCACATGTGGCGAAGGGATATAAATACGATTATCGCCACCAATTATTTGGAGTTTGCCAGTAGAGTAGCAGCTATCTCCTGGAAATTGTATACAAGCGTAGTGATTTTGACACTATCCCCACATTTATGGTAAAGATCTACGTCAAACAGTGAATGGCGATAGGCTCAATGATGATGATAATGATAAATGATGATTTTTACTAATAACATTGCATTTGTATTTTATTTTTATTTGCCGACGTTGATGTTCACCGGGGGACAGTTCTACTGGTTAATTTAATACTAGCAAATTCCAGTTTCGCAACCGTAGTTACAGTTCCCGTTAGAATATGGGGTTAAATATAACCAAGACACGTAAAATATAATTTTTCCAAAGTCGAATTATTACCTCAAGTGAACTCATTATCGGCAAAAATCTTAAACCATCTATAGTCCAACGCTCTACCAAGTGAGCTATCGAAGGTCCGTTAATAGTCTTCATTTGGTAGACTATTATGTCTTTTTTTTAAATTATATATTTACAAAAAATAAATATACACTAAATTGAAAATATTTAATTGTTGATAAATTATCTTGATAATAATTAATTAATGTAAGCATACAATTAATATATTTTTTTTTTTTTTTTTTTTTATTGCTTATGGTGGCAAACGAGCAGACAGCACACCTGATGGTAAGTGTCACTGCCGCCCATGGACCTTTGCCAATGGTATAGCTAGGCCGCTGCCTACCAATATAAACCCCGAACCCACCCCTATTGGGCTTCCGGCTCTCTCGCTCACCAAACGAAGCGCAATGGCACATTGCCATTACTCAGACGTCGATCTTCTGCGAGAGTGTGGTACTACCCCGGACGGACCGGCCCGCGGCTGTAGACAGAGAACTGTCCACGGCGTGGTCCTACCACAATTATAATTGCATACTCGTAACATTTTTGATACAATAGCGTAATTAATTTCCTTTCTTTTGTCTGGTTCATAATCGTATCAGCACTTAAGCGTTTCACTGTTGGGTTTAAGACTCCTTTACAATAAAAGGTCAATTGACCTACTATAACCACGCTGATTAGACGTGTTGATATAGGTTAATATTTCGAGTTATCCATTTTTTACATAAATATTATATTTATATAAAATTCTTTAGTTGTCAATTACAATACTCAAACAAGATACGGTGCATTGTATTCTTACTGGATAATGTATTTGAAGTGTATTTTTAAAATAGTGCATCATGTCGAGAGACATATGGAGTTGAAGAGCAGAGGGCTGCAGAACTAGGTGCTGAGACCCGAGCGCTTTGCACCAGCGAGTATTCGGATATTTCTCCCCTAACTGGAGGAAACGTGCTTTTCTCGACCTTAGAGGGCCGACCGTCTGGCTTCTCGTTCGATAATAGTCCCGAATTACAGGTAAATAAATATAATTTAAGCTATGGTTTCTATGCTCATATAGTTTCGTTCTCGGCCTCCATTGCATACAAATGCAAGTTGAAGCAGCATTCATAATCCACAACAGTAAAAAAACAGTACAGTGGCGATATCGACCAAGGAGGTCAGACCGTCGAAGTTAAGACGACGTTACTTGTGTGTCCCGCAATATAAGTGGAGAGAGGTGCATAATTACATATGGTTGGTTTTGTGACCTATTTTTCGCTGTGTGGTAGCGCCTAAGAATACTACCAACCCTTACTTGCTCGTGGGTGTCGTAAAAGACGACTAAGAGCCCTACACCGACCTGGGCCAACTCCATCTGATGCCGTTTGGTCAACGATTGCATTCCCAAGGAGGGTTGACGTCAGGCAGGCGGCCGGTCATAAAAACCATTGCCAAAACTATTGCAATATGTGGAAAAATAGAGTGAATGAGGACAGGGCTAGGGCGTACCGCGCAGGGGCAGCACCCGGTCTCTGTGGAAAATGGACAAGGGTTGTTGCATCACGGGCGGGTGCGACGTAAGAAGCGAGCCCTTTGTATGAAAGAGATCAGAATGAGTTATGCACGTTGGAATGTTAGAATAATGACTGGAAGAGGAAGGGAGTTGGCGGATTTGCTAAAAAGAAGAAGAATAAATGTTGCATATCTGCAAGAAACGAAATGGAAGGGCACTAGAGCTAGAGAAATTGGTGAAGGAGGTAAAAGGAATGGTGTAGGAATAGTGTTAGATAGATGTTTGAAGGAATGTGTGACGAGCGTAACAAGGGTGAATGATCGGTTAATAGTAGTGAAAGTAGTTTTGGAAAATGTGATTCTGAATGTTTTAGCGCGTATGCACCCCAAGTCGGATGTAAGGATGAAGTGAAAGAATGGTTTTGGCAGAATTTCGATGAAGTTATGATTGGTATTCGAGAAAGTGAGGAGATATGTATAGGAAGAGATTTTAATGGACACGTTGGAGCGAGAAATGATAGTAATGAAAGAGTGCATGGAGGATGGGGGTATGGAAAGCGGAATGTTGGTGGTGAGACGCTGCTTCAAGTAGCCTCATCGTTTCACCTGGCTATCGTAAACACGTGGTTCCAGGAAAGCGAGGAGCACCTTATCACCTACAAAAGTAGAAACCACTGTACGCAAATTGACTACTTTCTTGTCAAAAAAAGTAAATTCAGTTCTGTAAAGGATTGTAAGGTGCTGCCAGGTGAGGCTCTAGTATCACAACACAGGCTTCTAATACAAGATACCAAAATAAAAACATGCGCTATTAAACGCAAAAACCGACCCCCTCCTAAGTTAAGATGGAGTATGCTTGAAAGAAAAGAGTATGCAAGTCGATTTCAACAAAGTATGATTGGTAAAATGAATGAAATCAAAGATATGAAGGATAAATCTTAGAATGAAAGTTGGAATGATATAGCTAGTTGTATTAGGAGTACGGCTAAAGTAATACTAGGAGAAACAAAAGGGAAAGGTATAATTGATAGATACATGGTGGTAGAATGAAGATGTACAAAAGATTCTGAAAGAAAAGAAGGAAAAATTTAAAGCGTGGCAGAAAGAAGATAATGAAAGGTTGAAGAAAGCGAAAAATATTGAATACAAGGAATGTAAGAAAAAAGCTAAACGGGAAATAGCTACAGCGAGAACCCAGGCCCAAGACAGAATTTATAATTCGTTAGATGGGCCTCGAGGACAAAATGCGCTGTACCGTATTAAGAAAGCCCGAGAGGAACGAGCGAGAGATATTATGCATGTCAAGTGTATGAAAGATGGAGATGGTAAAGTTTTAATAAAAGACGAGGAAATAAGGCAGCGTTGGAAGGAATATTTTGAAAGATTAATGAATGAAGAGAATTTATGGAGTGGAGTGTTAAAAGATGTGCCTGAAACGTCGGTCTAGTAAAAGAAATTACAATAGATGAGGTAAGAAAGGCAGTGATAAGTATGAAAAACGGAAAATCTCTAGGGCCGGACGGTATACCTGTGGAAGTATGGAAAGTTTTGGGTGAGGATGGATATATGTGGCTGACTTTATTCCTCAATAAGTTGCTGCAGGATGAAGTAATTCCCAATGAATGGTGCAGTAGTGCGCTAGGGCCCATTTTTAAAAACAAGGGTGATTTTCATGACTGCGGCAGTTATCGGGGAATAAAGCTTATGTCACATAGTATGAAAGTGTGGGCAAAAGTGTTTGAGAAGCGATTGCGAGAAGAAAGCAAGATCATCCAAAACCAGTTCGGTTTTATGCCAGGCCGCGGGACAACGGATGCCATATTTGCACTGCGCCAACTGTGCGAAAAATATCGTGGTGCACATCTGCTCTCCTCGACTCGCCTGACTAGGCAAGGCGTGATGGTGGCGGCCCCCATCGCCGCAACTGCTGAAGTTCGGACCGACGGGGGCGGGTCGGTACGCGTCGCCTCCGGGGGACGCCCTAACCCGCACTGCGGTACGCATATCGAGCCGCATTAGCATTCTAATTAGACTGGCAGGGGACGCGACGAGCACGCTCCGGACTATGCCCCCCTATATAAAACATATAAAAACCCTAATAAGATCTGCTGTACTATATAGATCAGCATGTTGGGCGACAAAAGCGACGGATGAGAGACGACTGCATGTAGCGGAGATACGAATGTTGAGATGGATGATGTATGGTGTGACTAGATTGTATAAAATAAGAAATGAGCATATAAGAGGAAATTTGAAAGTAGCGTCAGTGACGGAAAAGTTAAGGAGTGAAAGGTTAACTTGGTATGGACATGTGATGAGACGGGATGAAAGTAATGTTGTGAGGAAAGTTTTAAATATGAATGTTGAAGGATTTAGGGGTAAAGGAAGACCAAAGAAAAGATGGATTGACTGCGTGAGGTATGACACGGATAGACAGGGAGTGACTGCAGAGATGACGTCTGATAGGACTGTATGGAGGAAGATGACATATTGCGTCGACCTCAAATAATTGGGATAAGAGCAAGATGATAATGATGGTTTTGTGACCTATTTTCTTCAAAGTAAGTGAGTATTTAAAAAAGATTCAATTATTATTTTATGTGTTTAATAATTTTGAAGTATAAAAGAAGTATAAGAGATTCCGAGGGGAGCGTGGTGATCTTATTTTGCTATGAGAGACGTAAAAACCAACTGAGATTTTACTTGGCGAATGGCCTAAATCAGTCTTTTTTTGACGGATTCTAGACACACAGCGTTCGATATTTCCCGGGGCGGTGGAAAGGCGTATAGTCGTCCGTATAGTAAGTAACTATTCATGGCTATTTCAGATGATCACCGGTAAGGATTTTTTATTATCGGATCACTTAAAGGTTACCTGGCATTTCGTTGACGTTAACTATAAACGTTATCTCGCTTACCAAGAGCGGTAATTAAGGCATTATCCCCCTTAGGGCGGGCGGGTTCAGCAGGTGTTGATATTCTTGTGAATTTAAGCTATCTGAGATAGATCAATCTAATTTGAAATGTTTTGAAATTAATCAGGAATGGGTGACAGCGACCGATTTGCGTATCTCACTGGATCGCCTGAACACATTCGGTGATGAGATCTTCGAGGACGTCCAGGTGCTGCAATCGTATTGGTATGCCATAGCTGACGTAACTGTGGGGGCGCGATGCAAGTGTAACGGTCACGCGTCTGTTTGCGAGACCCAGGAACTGCCCGACGGAGCACGCGCCAGAACCTGCAGGTATACTACGCTAGTTAACTATATCTTTTTAAAATATATACTATTCTGTTACTGCGAACTGGAGACTACTTGGTATTGTAAAATGTTGATCACTCAGATTGACATAAACTTTCATTTATTCCCTCTTGTCCATCACTGCATAGAAAAATCTAGTTGTTAGTGGATGATACGATAAACATATCCAAATTTTTCAGATGCGAACACAACACAGCGGGCCGTGAATGCGAACGCTGTCTGGACTTTTACAATGATGCGCCATGGGGCAGGGCCTCCACAACCAACGTACACGAATGCAAAGGTATTATTTATATGAATAATAAAACCCGATATACTGTGAAATATATTTATAGATACTGAACATATATGGTCCGCCATATTACCCCGGAGTGTACCAATAGCTTTTTATTAACAGTCCGTGGTTTCTGGTAGGAATTTTGAAATATGATGTCGCGCTTTTGTATCATATTAATTCTTTATTTTTGTTTTTTTGTTTTATATTGAATAATTTTGCTGGTATTTTATGTAATACAGAGAAAGGGCTGAGGTATAGTGGGTATAGTGAATATACTGTAATAGTGTTTTACGTGTATTTTCACGTTTTACCAAAATACCCGAAGTAATATAAATTGGGTTACCAGGGCCCAATTAATGGTAACGACTTCACTTATCGACGGGCATTGATTATGAATGCGTAGGGAGTAAAACACTCCCTTCCCACGTCCATTCGGACGAATAGAACAAAAGAAAACGCTGTGTCCGGTAACGCCCTGGTCGAATATCGGCGCAGCGGCATGCAACCCGATTAATTGTCGTATTAGCTATCGATCGCTGTTTTTAGTGGGCGTAAAAACAGCTGAACTGTATTCTGAATTAACTAAAACTTTCTTACTTATGTATTTTATTTAATATAATATTTTATTAATTATTCATATTTCCTTGATCTTGAGTTTATAAAAATAAAATGCATTAATCATATGGTTTATCTCTATTAATTTAAGGTTACTATTTTGGTTTCATGATGTACCATATAGATATAAATAATTAGTTTCTTTATTTCTATAAATAGTATAATATTATATTATCACAGATTACATATTAATATTATAATGGAAAGATTATTTATTACACATGAAATATGAATCTTAATGGACTTGGTACCTACTTGAGGGATATAACGTAATATATGAGATAGGTAGCCGGTGGTCGAAGTCAACTAAGCCGTTCAACTTCTAACACGAAGGAGTCATGCTCTACTGACCCCCTACACATAGCTTTTCCTCAATAAAGTCATCAGAATAAAACTGGTGATATATAAAGTGGAATGTCTTATAAACATTATATATCAACTCCCTTTGGTGTCAGTTTAAAAATACATTATATTACCACCTTTTCCACGAAAATCCACAAATACACCAGGAAAATGAGCGGCAGTAACTTTTAAGGTCATTGGCCATATAATGGCGGCCACTAATACAGTGTCACACAAGACAATTAAGATATTTACATAGACTACTGCCGTCTGATCAACAATTGCATTCACGAGAAGGGTCGTCAGGCAGACGGCTGGTTATCAAACTATTATCAAAACTTTTCATTATATGTAAGGGAATACATTTCACACTTTCCGTGTGGTGACGGAGTAAGAATACTATTCACCACCCCATGTCTTACCCATGGGTGATCGTACGAGACGACTAAGGGATATAAAACGCATATAACATCTATGCGAGAGAAGTAAAACTCGAAACAAAACCCTATACCAACACGTCTGACCAGCGCGGTATAGTAGGTTAATTTCCCTCCCATTACGGAGGAGGCCTGGGCCCTACAGTGGGACATTTATGGGACTGTGATAAAGGGAATACATATGGCGTCGACTAAAATTAATCGAGTTAATAGCAGTGTGATTATGGTGATGATCGATTAGGTGATTTTACAAGGCTCAAGACGATGCAGTTTTTTTTTTCATTTTATGGCAATTTTTTTATTCTAATCTCTAATTAGCTTCACGCTTTTTTTAACTGTCATATAAATTGCGAATTTTTGTTTAGCATTGCGAATTTGATTTTATTTTATATTTACAGTTATATTATTTTATAATTAATTTGTTTATTCATAATTTTTATATGATATTTTTGGAGTTTACTCCTTAAGAATCGATTTTCATATAAGGCGTCCGGTATGAGAAAAATTTGAGGAGTAAAATCTAGTGATCGAATGACCTCGTTACGTTTTTGGTGCGCAACCTATTCTGCGCACCTTTCACTTTCTGACGTGAGATAATACTTCACTGAACAGTTTTAATAAATGTAAATAAAAATATATATATATTATTTTTAGGCTTTTTTTGCGCCTGTTTTGATAATCGTACTTAAGGAGTAAACGCCAGTCGTGCGTGCGGAGCTGACACACACACTTTTTTATTTATAATAATTTTCTGTTTATTACTTATAATTATTAATTGATTTTTGTCTGTTTTGATGTGGACCCCTGTTGAGTAAAAAATGTTTATCTCTATCTAACGTGTGTAAACTTTTTTTCATTAGAAAGTAACAAATAACACTTTGTACACCCGGGATAGAGAACCTGAGAACTTACTGCGTATTCTAATATAGCAAGACCAATTAAGTAGAGCACATTAATATCTATATAACCGCAATCTCTATCAAACGCCTCACGTTTTAATTGCAATTAATAACTTACCAGTTGCGCCGGCTTCTTCATTTTCATGATCTACTTATATTTTTTTTTGCATATTGAAGTCTCTCTCTTTTTTATGTCGCGTTAAACTCTACATTCCTATGAGGTCGTATCCTAAAAGTGCATACACATCTGTAAAACTTAAAAACCTTCAAATGCCGTGGTAATACAGCCGTATATAGTACGGTGACTTTCGAGACATTCCAATTTTAAAGAGTCTTGTATTGCATACCGAGCTTTTATGTGAGTTCAAACTTTTTAGAGTTCCGCACCCAAAATGTAAAATGACACCCTATTACTAAGACTCCGCTGTCCGTTCTTTCGTTCGCCTGTCTGTCACCAGGCTGCTCTCATGAACCACAATAGTTGGACAGTGGAAATTTTCACAGATGATGATTCATTTTTGTTGTCGCTACAACGTCAAATATTAAAAAATAATGAAATAAATATTTAAGGGGGCTCCCATACAACAAACGTGAGTTTTTTGCTCGTTGTTGCTCGATATTGATTACGACAACAGGTAGATGCTTGAAATATTCACAGAATATTTAGAAATATATTCACTTTAGAAATAAATTATTAAATTAAGATAAAACTAATATAGAAATATGTAAGAGGGGTTGCCATACAAAAGACATATTTTTTTTTGCCGTTTTTATCGATAGTGGTACGGAACCTTTAGTGCGCGACTCCGACTCGAACTTCGCCGGTATTTGAATAAAATCGAATTGAGTTTTCAAACATGTGTCAAAATAAAATGTCTTTTAAATGGAAAATCACTAAGAAGTATTGATATCAACTTTAAAGCAAATCATCCCCAGAATAACTTTCTACCCCTTTTTCACCCTGTTAGGAGACGAATTTCAATAAAATACGAAGTACGTCTTTTATAATTTTGTATTAGTACTTTAGTATGTTTATGCAAAATTTTAATAGATTGGATAACGTGAAAACGTTATTCCTTAATCACGTTTTCCCATACAAACTATGTCCCGCTTTTCACCCCCTTAGGGGTATTTTTCGAAAAATCCTTTCTTATCGGATGTCTACGTCTCAAAAATAATACACCCTCGAAGTTTCAGGTCTCTATGATCTGTGGTTTGGGCCTTGCGTTGATCCATCATTCAGGACAAAGCATAATACTTATATAGATTAAAATAAATATTAAACAATACATTATTTAAAGCGCAGTTTTAATGTGACCATTTCACCACACATTCACATCATTATAACTCCATTAAGCCGGGATCTACAACGATTTCTATAGATAAGACGAAACCTTAATCTTCAGGCACTCAAAACATTTTAACGATTTAGAACCCGCAATTATAATTCAAAACGTTTAACAGGCGGAGTTGGAAATGACATTTCACTTCGTTTCTGTGCTACACAAAGTGCATACGATATTGTTTATTTAATTTTCAGCTTGCAACTGCAACGGTTTCTCAAACAAGTGTTACTTCGACAAGGATCTATACGAGCGTACCGGCCACGGTGGGCATTGTATGGATTGCGCCGAGAACAGGGACGGTGCCAACTGTGAACGTTGCAGGGAGAACTACTTCCAGGGTATAGGCGACATATGTCTACCATGCAATTGTAATCCAACCGGTAAGTAACAATACATACACGTTATAACATTATCGTACACAAATATTTGTGTACGTGCAACAATACAATACAATTATCAGTGTACAAAATACAATTCACTGTTCATTTTCTGATCCGTTGGTATAGTAAAACACGACTTAATAATATGCTGATGACATTTTTGCAAGAGAAGGTAAACTACGAAATAAAACCTTATATCAATCCGTCTGTCCAGCTCGGTATTGTAGATCAATTTCTCTCCCATTGTGGACGAAACTCTAATTTATCAGTAGAACGTATATGATCTGATGTTCTGATGTCATATTGTTCATAAAAACACTACCTATTTATCAGAGTCACTATATCATATTAATCTTCTCGGTAAACAAGCTATTTTAAAAAATAAGATAATCTTCACCTTTGGACACCGCCTTCATTTTACTTGCGGGTGTCATAAAAAACGACAAGAGAAGGCAACTTTAAAAAACCTGTACCAAAAATTCCTACAAGCGTAGTACCGTATCGTCTCTTCTCAATTTCCCTCTTCCTCAATACAAGGAGAATTGGCTTCATTTCTCTTTTTTTTTTGTGGCGGAGTCTCACGTCCAGCAGTGGAACGTCTATGATCTAATAGAGTTATGATAGTGATAAAGTCATCCGTGTGGTGACAAAGTAAGAATACAATTCACTACCCCCTATCTTACCCGTTGGGTGATCGTAGGAGACGACTAAGGTATATAAAACGCATATAACACCTATGCAAGAGAAGGAAAACTTGAAACAAAACCCTATACCAACACTTTTGACCAGCGCGGTACAGTAGGTTAATTTCCTTCCCTAATGGTAGACCCGAACCCAACAGTGAGACTTATATGGGCTGTGATGATGATAATGATGAATGATAGTCATAGTTGAATTTTAATATTTATAATCTTTGGATATGTAATTATGTCATAGGATCACGCAGTCTTCAATGTAATGCTGAGGGCAAGTGTCAGTGCAAGCCGGGTGTGACCGGTGACAAGTGCGACGTGTGCGCACCGAACCACTACGAGTTCACGGCTCAGGGTTGCAAGCCATGCGACTGTAACGAGCCGGGCTCGTACGACAACTCACCCCAATGCGACTCACAGACAGGTGTCTGTCTCTGCAAACAGAACGTCGAGGGCAAACGTTGTAGAGAGTAAGTGTTGCTTATATTATTAATTTTTAATCAGTTCAGTCGTAAAAACCAGGTAAGGTACCAGTGACTAAACCATATACCAATACGTTTCATCAGCGCGGTATAGTAGGTCAATTTCCCTGCCATTACACAAGAGGCTCGAGCCCAACAGTGGGACATATATGAACTGAGATGTAGATTGTATCTAAATGGCCCTCTCCATAAATGGGGTGATTCCGTAATCACACACACACACACTTGATAACTGGGTTTCGCTTTTGTCCATTCGTCTGGTGATGTATTAGGAGGTTTTAACTACTACCATGAAAGGTAAAAAGTGGGCTCCATGATCTGTTGTTGCCCTGTCACAACCATGCAATTTAATTGTATAATTAAACTGAATTATATCAAATTCATACAGCTTTTAAAATATTTTCTTGTTACTCTTCTATATAAATATATTTCTATATAAATAATATGTACAGTTGCATTAAATTATCACTGGTATTTACAGTTATATGAAAAACACAGTCATCTTAAGAGTTTTTTCTCCTAGAATATTGTCAACCAAGATGGCTTCCATTGTTACATTTTTAAGCACTTTTTACCAGTAATTTAAATATTTTAATAACAAATATTATTTCATTTGACATACATCACTATATGGTTGATTGTAACGACGTAAATATGACATCACTGTTTGCTTTCCCTTGGGAGACATAAAACCTAATTGAGGGGGTGAACATCGGCGACTTATAACACCAATACTAATCGATTCTCCACAATCTGTTGGATATAATTGAATAAATAAAAACTATTTCCCTCACAGATGTAAACCTGGATTCTTCAACATGGACCTTGAAAACGAGTTCGGTTGCACACCTTGCTTCTGTTTCGGACATTCCTCCCAATGTTCATCAGCACCGTACTACCAGGCGCACGAGATCAGCGCACATTTTATCAGGGACGCTGAAAGGTGGACAGCTGAAGACGATCAGGAGAAACCTGCACAACTGCTGTTCAATGCCAATGCTCAGAATATTGGTAAATGTTAAATTATTATACTTTTTTTAAATTGGATATTTGGCTAAAATGAAAATAACTACCTATATTACTTTTAAAATAAGGACATAATTATAAAAAATATACACAACGCAAGAAGTTACAACTTTTTAATATTTTAAGGGGAGGCTTGTGCTATCTCTTTCGTGCACAACGATGTTTGTGTTTGAACAGACGCAGTTAGTACGGAAATAGCGATGTTGACGTCACATTACTCTTTCTCTCTCTCTGTCTAGTTAAAAATATTGAAATATTTGTAGTTACCTAAATAAAAAAAAATATCTCGACGAAAATATATATATATATATATATAGTTGGTTTTAGTTTAGTATATTTTATATATATTCCATAAAAATAGTGAACTTCTCAATATGCTGAGAATAGTCACCAAAATAACTATTTGATGTTAGAAGACCAGACTTTTTTGTGTTTCTTTTTATAGCTTTCGATATTTGTGGAGATGTCAATGGCATTTCTAAATATTTATTTAAATTAATATTTTATTCCTTTCACAGCTTTAGCTTCTAAAGGAGTGGAGACCCTGTACTTTGTCGCAGCGCCGCAATACCTTGGAGACCAGAGGCCTTCGTACAACCACGATCTAAAGTTTACTATACGACTAGGAGAAGTACGAGGCTACCCGTCAGCTCAAGATATCATACTGGAGGGACCTCGAGCCTCAGTTTCAATCAATATATACGCGCAAAATAACCCCGAACCAACCAATCAGGTAAAATCACCTACTCATATATCAAACAAGCGAATTTTGTGCGAATATGCAATGCAATAAGTTAAATGTTTTTATTTTTATATATAGCACTTGCTGAGTTTTTGTTCTAAGCTATTTGAAGTAATATAAAATATTTTAATATATTTTCCGCGTGGTGACGGAGTAAGAATACTATTCACCACCCCATATCATACCCATGGGTGATCGTACGAGACGACTAAGGGACATAAAACGCATATAACATTTATGCGAGAGAAGGAAAACTCGAAATAAAACCCTATATCAACACGTCTGACCAGCGCGGTATAGTAGGTTAATTTCCCTCCTATTACGGAGGAGGCCCGAGCCCAACAGTGGGACATTTATGGGCTGTGATAATGATGATGATGATGAAATAAAATATTAAATAAATATCGATATCCACTGTATATCGCACTGGATATACGGGGAGATATAGGCTCAAAGCCGTTCTTATAGCCCGGGCGGCACGGTGAATTGTGTCTGGGGTTATAGAAATTGATAGTCAATAGTTCGATATATCTTCAAAGCGTTATTCATAATTGCGACATTAAAAATATATTACTACTCAATAAAAAAAATTGTCAAATTCACTACTTTTATACCAATTCGTCTCACTAGCGTAGTCTAGTAGGTCAATTTCCTCCTATTTTGAAAGAGGCTCGAGCCCAGCAGTGGAACGTCATCATCATCATCTCAGCTCATATATATCCCACTGTCGGGCTCGAGCCTCCTCCATAATGGGAGGGAGATTGACATACTATACCACGCTGGTCAGGCATGTTGGTATAGGGTTTTGTTTCGAGTTTTCCTTCTCTTGCATAGATATTATATGCGTTTTTATATCCCTTAGTCGTCTCATACGATCACCCACGGGTAAAATAGAGGGTGGTGAATTGTATTCCTACTCCATCACTACACGGGCGGCAGTGGAACGTATATGTGATCATATGATGAAAATCTTTGTGATAACTTTTATCAAAAGGCTCAATTATGATTGTTTCCATTACTGATTAGTAATGGATTAGAATCCCAATCAATTTGAAATTGCGTTTTACAATCTGTGTATATTGCAATTTCTTATTATCAATCTAATAGAGGAGTAATTAAACAATATGTTACTATTTGCTTTGTTATGTATAATGCATCGTAACTATTAAATAATGTATGGAGATAAGATAACGAATAACTTGTTTTTGTTATACATATTTGTTTATGAATAGTTTCTATCTTATTATTATTATTATATAACATTGATGATCTTTAGTAATTTCATTGTGTTTGTACAGCCACAAGACTACACGTTCAGATTGCACGAAGACCCACGCTATGGCTGGTCACCGACCCTGTCCAACTTCGAGTTCATGTCGCTACTTCAGAACCTCACAGCTATTAAGATACGAGGCACTTACAACAAGCCCGGTGAAGCATACATGATGAATTTCAAATTGGAAACAGCGAAGATAGGCAGGGAGAAGGGTTCATCGCCTGCCAATTGGGTGGAGAAGTGTTCGTGTCCCAAAGCTTACGTAGGTGATTACTGTGAGGAGTGCGCGCCAGGATTCAAACACGAACCAGCCAATGGTGGACCATATTCCACGTGTATACCATGCGATTGTAATGGACATGCACATATATGTGATACGGCAACTGGTAAGTATTGTCGAACTGCAACTTTATTAACTATAGTGTAAGATCCTGGTCAAGGTACTTGAAGGGTGATATATACACCACTGAAGAGAATACCTCAAAGGGTAACTCGCAGGGCAGGTCATCGAAGACAAGGACTGGGTACCGGTGGCCCGATAGCACGGCGTTGAGAATGACTTAATGGGTGGGTTATCGGGTCGCACTGTTCCACCGGACGGATCCAGCGGGATGTGACCGTAATAGCCCGCTGCTATAAAAAGGATAACGTATCCAAAATATATAAATTATTACCACCCCATATTTTTATTATATTAAGTCCTTACATATGAAATTAGCGTTTTGTCGTACTGACCACTTTGATCTGAAATATCTCCTCTTTGGTTAAGAATTATAAATTCATTTAGCTGGTACATTTGAGTTTTGAAAACAGTCATTCAGTTATTTATCCTTCGTTGTTTTTTTCATTGGCGTCGCTTATAACCGCACCATGGGAAACATGAAATATCGGTATATTTACGAGTACAAGTTCCACCGTAGCACCAGTGCTGCAGAAACAGTACAAAGGATTAACGACGTGTACTGCGCTGGTGTCGCAAAAGAAAGCACGGTACGTTTTTGGTTTCAATGTTTTCTTTCTGGAAATTTCGACCTTCAGAGCCAACCCCGTGGACGGCCGGAGACCAAAGTGAAAAATGAAGAATTAAAAGCTATTGTGGAAGCGGATCCATCACAAAACACTTCAGAGATAGCTGCAGGCTTCGGGCCAAGTGACAAAACTGTATTAATCTACTTGAAGCAAATCCGGAAAGTAAAAAAACTTGAACGATGGGTAGTTACTTCATGAATTGAGTGAATCGAACTTGCAAACACGCGTCGACTGCTGTTACTTTGCTCAACCGACACAATAATGAAGGGCTTTTAAATCGAATCATTACTTGTGATGAAAAGTGAATACTGTACGATAATCGGAAGCGCTCGTCGTAATGGGTGAACCCTGGAGACCCAGCCAAATCCTGCCCTAAACGAAAATTGACTCAGAAAAAGTCACTTGTGAGCGTTTGGTGAACTAGCGCCGGTGTCGTTCCCTACAGCTTTCTAAAATCTGGCCAAACGATTACGGCAGATATCTATTATCAGCAACTGCAAACCATCAAGGAAGAATTAGCTGATAAACAACCGAGATTGGTCAATCGCTCTAGGCCACTGCTGCTTCACGACAACGCAAGACCCACTGCACACTGCACAACAAACAACCACTAAGCTAGACAACCTACAATTGGAATGTCTACGACATCCACCGTACTCCCCGGACCTTGCTCCAACAGATTACCATTTTTTCGGAATTTGGACAACTTCTTACAAAGAAAAAAATTCAACTCCGATGCGGCAGTCCAAACCGCCTTCAAAGAGTTTATTGATTCTCGCCCCCATGTTTTTTTTAGTAAAGGGATCAATGAACTACTTATGAGATAGCAAAAGTGCTTAGATAACAACGGTGCATACTTTGATTAATTAAATATATTTTACAAAAAAAAAAGACTTTATATTCATCCCGCACAAAATGCCAATTTCATATCATCATCATCATTCTCCTACTCTTATCCCAGTTACTTGGGGTCGATACAATATGTACTCTTCTTTCATAGTACATATTGCAAAAGTTATTGGCAATAGTTTTATGACCGGCCGCCTGCCAGACGTCAACCCTCCTTGGGAATGTAATTGTTGACCAAACGGCATCAGATGGAGTTGGCCCAGGTTGTTAGAAGGCTCTCAGTCGTCTTTTACGACATCCTCGAGCAAAGTAAGGGTTGGTAGTATTCGTAGCCGCTACCACACAGCTTATAGCTAGCCAATTTCATATGTAAGGACCTAATAATTAAAAATATAATTAATTTTACAAAAACACGCTGGTACGTTGGATTGTAGAAATTGGATGATAGGGTCGTGTCATTGTTTAATATAATTCTAACTGCAAAGTTAGAGTGTTAAATCGTTACATATTACATATTCATTGTCCGGTAGATGGCGCATCACTCACATAAAGACGATATAATATAATGAGCTGCAAATTGATTATCATACGACGGCTGACACCTGTTTAAGTGGTAGGACGATAAGAACTGATTTCCATTAGGCGTGAGTTCGAGTACCATGTGTGACAGTCAATTTTTTCCTCATAAACAAGTTTTTACGTCGGATTATAATATTAATTTAATTATAAAAATTATTTTCTCAGGTTATTGTATATGCAAACACAATACGACTGGCAGTAACTGCGAGTTGTGTGCCAAAGGGTTTTATGGTAATGCGATAGCGGGCACACCGGACGACTGCAAACCGTGCCCGTGCCCCAAAGACAGTGGTTGTATTCAACTGATGGATGGTAACATTGTATGCACCGACTGTCCCGAGGGATACGCTGGTAAGTGACACGTTTTTACTCGTGCTAAATAATTAGATAATACTTTACATTCATGGGTATTATTATGTAGTTATTATATATAAATTTGTTGCGGGTCAAACCTCGGTGTCTTATACGGAGGCTATTGTGGATCCTGGCTTACAGTAGTCACAGTGGTAGGTATGTGTGGTGGGATTAGTTTCATGGATATCATAGTTTTAATTATGTTATTTGAACACCCATATTAGTCCGTAAAATCAATAAGGAAATCAACGTTAATAATATTAATATTTTAATGACAATTTTGTTCTCTCAGTAGTTTAATCGCGACAGTGATTGTGCAGAACACTTAACGACCATTGTTACTATAATTTCTCCAATTACGCTGCTAGTATATATCGAAGCATTATATATTATATTCTACAAATTTGCCAGATAAACATACTATTTTATTGAATATTTTTTTGTAATCCCAACTGGTTTTATCTAAGATTATCGTTTCTAAACAAATAAACTCTTTAGTTATATTAGTTATATATATAAACAATATGTATTTAGGTCCGAAGTGCGAGGTATGTGCCGATGGTTACTTCGGTGATCCAACCGGACAGTATGGTCCGGCGAAGCAATGCGAACTGTGTCAATGTAACGGCAATGTTGATCCGAACGCTGTTGGCAACTGTAACAGAACAACCGGTGAATGTCTCAAATGTATATACAACACCGCCGGTGAACATTGTGACAAGTGCTTGAGCGGTAAGTAACATTAGAAATACATACTAACGTAATGAGAGCCATGTTATAAGTTCGATATGTTTTTGTCGCGTTGAGAGCCCTCAACGCGCTCACCCACAGTCTGTATAAAGTTGTTATACCCATCTGAGGCTAACAACTAAGTCACACAAAAAAAAAGGAAATTAGGTGTTGGTGTATCTGTGTTTGAAATAAATTAAAAACGAAAACGTTAAACAATGTTTTAAACTTTTTAACGTAAATACGTTGAAATAAAAACTAATGAAAATAAACAGAACTAAAGAAAACAACTTTGGTATAAATTGACATTAACGAGAAACAAAAAAGGCTATTGGCTCAGCTTTGGCTATTTTATTTTATAAAATAGCGCTGATATTCTGCCAACACCTGGTACATTTTAAAGAAATTATTAAAAACATGACTAGTATAAAAATGTGTGTGTGTGGAACGATGTATGAATAATTTTAACATAAGTATAACAACATTGCATATGGTACATATATAATATAAATAAAATTGGCAATATTTAATATATTAAAATATATATATTTTTAAGAGTATCGAAATTTCGCTCTATATAAGACAGTGTAATTGTGCATTAAGTAAATGTTGTTTTAAAGTTTTGGTAAAAACAAATACAGATAAATACAGAAGTACATACGTACTCAATATTTTTATGGATTCTATCGCGTTTGTATTTGATTTATAATTAACCGATGTTGCGAACACTTTATAGTGATCATAGTCACGGGAGGATCAACGCTGGGAAGTTTTCAAAATGTCAGAAAATTAAAAACCAAATACAAACGCGACACTCTGATAACAAATAACAGTGTTGCCGGGGCATCGCCCTAACACCCGGTCCGTCCAGTCATATAACCATGAATATAAAATTCCATTAACAAGTATTTATGTAATTAATTTCTCTATGGTAGACAAGGGCTTTTTATATATCATTAACAGAATAAATGCTTTTCATAACCAAAACGACATTGCCTTTTAATCTAAAATATAGAGATGTAATTTTTTTTATCTAAGAATGGTATTAATGTTTGTATCGGCTAGGTTACTTTGGTGATGCACTGGACCCGAAGAAGAAGGGAGACTGTAAACCCTGCCAGTGTCATGATTCAGGCACCGTGGAGAGTGTTGAGGGTCCGCCGCAGTGTGATTCGTTGACCGGCCTTTGTGCCTGTCACCCTCACGTCATTGGCAGGAACTGTGATAAGTGCGAGGTCAGTAATTACAATGCTATAGTTACATTTGATGGTATCTGACACCAGATATATAGAACAGTCATACACCATGTGCGATCCATTGCTGGATTCTAGGCTCCTACAAATAAAAGGAAAATTTACCTACTTATACCACGCTGAAACGGGTACACGAGTACCGACGAATTAGCAATGGGTAGGTCACATAGCTCGCTGAACTGTCCAAAGTTGGGGGAAAGTTTTTCAAGTGGCGACCAAGTTTCGTGTGACTCAGCGTTAGAACAACCGACCACTAGGTAGACTGATAACATCTCAAAAGTCACAGAGAGCTGTTGGATACAAGTGATATAGAACCGTTATATACATTCTCGTGGCGAGGCCTATATCCAACATTGGACGTCTATAAGCTTATGGACGATTACGATACCATGTTGGTTAAGGTTTTATTTCAAGTTTTTCTTTTCTTGCTATTTGTTTATCCCTTAGTCATCTTTTACGACATCCACGGGTAAGAAAGGGGATAGTGAATTGTATATTACTTCGTCACCACACAGAATGAACATCCTAGAGTTATTTTCATTACAATTAATTTTTATGCAATTCGGTAATAATAAAATGGATTAAATGTGGAGTCAGAAAACTGTTGCTGATCTTACCATTACTAATGATAGGATGTTCATTAAGGCTTATGACACTAAGGGAACATATCCACACTACGTTATCAAATTTCTTTTACAATTTTTAACACATATCATTAATGTTGTATTAACTGTTGTTGACTTTTGCCATATATTTCCAGGACGGCTATTTCAATATAAACTCGGGTATCGGATGCGAGCCGTGCGGCTGTAACATGGAGGGCTCTTACAATAATACTTGCGATTTATATAACGGACAGTGCTATTGTAAGCCGGGCATCGATGGGTGAGACCATTTATAAATATTATTATTTTACTTTATTATACCTCAGTGCATGTCATCTTATAGAAATAGACTTAAATGTAACGTCCGCATGGTGAACCTAGCAAATGATCATCAATTAACACTTATTTGTAACTCCCATTAATAATTAAAAATATTGGGCTCGTCTTTGTTTTAATGCTTATGATGGTAAACGAGCAAGCAAACGGTGGAAACGTATTTAAAGACATGAGTACCAGTCTTGCATCTCATAAACTCTCTTTTATACTCATCAACTTGAATGTAAAAAGTGTATCGTTTATAAACGGTGTAATTTTAAAACCCCATTGATTCATCTTTTTATTCATTCCAGCTCGTACACGTCCCAACATTGGGCTCGAGTCTCCTCCGAACGGGAGGGATATTAACCTACCACGCTGGTCAGACGTTTTGGTATAGGGTTTTGTTTAGAGTTTTCTTTCTATTGCATGGTTATATGCGTTTTATATTCCTTAATCGTCTCTTACGATCACCCACATGTAAGATAAGGGGTGGTGAATTGTATTCTTATTCCGTCACTACACGGAAAAAAAACTCTTTCACTTAGGTATGTATAGTTACATAATAATTTTGAGTAATATTTGGAACAATAGTCAAAAGTTTTATATCCATTGACTGTACAGATGGTGAAGTGGTTAAGATATATCCTGATGATATGAGAAATGATTCATATCTGTGTTACGGGTTCGATATCCACGCAGAACTAGACTTATGTTGTTCTGAGTTAGGGTTATTTGTATTTCTTAATTATATGGTTGTAAAATCGCCCGTAAATATAAGGAGGGTTAATCAATTATGCACTCATATTTTTTTAATTGATTATTTTATTAAAATTATGTGAACAGTTACTTAATGTTATAAATACTTTTTCTCCGTCTGGTTACGGAACAAGAATACAATTAACCACCAGTCCTCTTGCGTGTAGTTGTCCTGAAATATGACTCGGAGTTAACATTGATGCAACAGAAGGAAAACTATATAAAAGCCTATTTCAAAATATCGTGAAATAATTAGTACAGTTTTGTTCCTCTTATTTGTGACGGAGGTCTGACTTTAGTAATGGGTTCCATATGGGCTGATATAAAGTCATCATTATAAAACGTCATCGTTTAATATAATTTCAGGGATCATTGTGACCGCTGCCGTGGCTACCACTACGGCTTTTCAGCTGAGGGATGTCGCGATTGTGATTGTGATGAGTGGGGCTCAACAAACTACCAGTGTGATATGTCCGGACAGTGCTCCTGTCAAGAGAACGTTGAGGGCAGAAGATGCGACAGGTAACTGATTCGATAACATAACGTGATATAACTATATTTTTGATAAACATAAGATTACGTTTTCATTAACGACACCTAGATTATGGATAGCACTTAAAGCAGTCTATATGACATCAATTATTTATATTATGTGTCTTTCGACGTGTAACAGTGCCGTATAATTGCTGTAAATGTTTCCTTAAATTAATGTGTGTTGATGATAAAACTCCTATAACAGGCGTAATTTTTGTAAAGTAGTTATGCCTAATCAGCTTTTAATTCAGTGTGCTTCATAAATTGTTTCTAATAATTTATATATATATATATATATATACATACATTCGTATCCATCCACAAATTGCTCGAAAAATATAATAAGTATTCAAAAATTATCAGCTAATCTGATAACCTTGACAGATTATGGTCAGCCCTTTTCTATGGCGACTAAGGGTGCAGATGAATAGCAATTTCCAAGAAGGATGGACGTCAGACAGACGGCTGGTCATACACACAGGATAAATATTGCTTTCAACCCTGGTTTAACATCAAACATGTTAAATAATTTATATAATATTTTGTGTAATTTAATATAGAGAAAGCGTTAAAGCGAATTAATATATTATAACAGTGCTTTCTGTATGAATTCGCGTAAGCCATGCCATAAAATACCAAAAAAAAGTTTTGTTTAGGCCACGGCCATAGATTTGTACACAAGTTAGCCTCTCAATTAGCAACTCTTATTCGATTTTACTACTAAGCAAATAATTTGATAAAACAATACTATTTCATCTAGATGTATGGAGAACAAGAAACGCCGCGCAGACGGTCAGGGCTGTGAGGACTGCCCACCATGTTACAACCTGGTGCTGGACGCTGTCAACAATCACCGCAGAGAGCTAATGGAATTAGACGATGTGAGTCAGATACAATGATAAAAACGGGATAGGCCGCCTTTTGCGAAGTTTTGGCGGATACATAAATATGCGCTCTAAATCGAATCGCGGTTTCTTTCTGTTAGGACAACACTGTTAACAGTTTTCTGTCTACAGTCGCGGGCCGGTCTGTCCAGGGTAAGTACCCTTAGCAGAAAATCGACGTATGAGCAATGCCAATATGCTATTGTGCTTTGTTCGGTGAGCAAGAGAAACGGCAGACCAACTTTTTGGGTGGGTTTGGGGGTTTTATTGGTAGGCAGCGGCGTAGCTGTAACCCTGGTATTGCAAAGATCCATGGGCGGCAGTAACACTTACCATCACCTGTGTTGCTTGCTCGTTTCCCAGTATCAGCAATAAAAAAAATATATTTAATACTTTAATATTTTATTGAGTTTAAGAGTTGAATATAAATAATTACATTGCATTTTTTGAAATATAATGCAGTGAAAGTTCTAAAGTATAATGAAGGGAAATATGAAGTGCACAAGTAGTGTATTTAAAAAAATGTTACAATATAAGGGCAATACCTTAAAATCTGTTTCAGATCTTATCCAAAATTTCCAAATCTCCAACTGTTGTGGAGAATGCAGATTTCGATAATGAACTGAGTCGCGTCCGTGCGGAGATCAACGAGTTATCAGAAGAAGCCAAAACGTCTGCGGGTCAGGGTCGCGGGAAGAACCTCACTGATAAACTGGCAGAACTTGCTGATCGCTTGGCGGACGTCAGGTAATTTTGCATAATACTTGCTACTGTCCACCTAGTCGGTACATATGTTTCAGCTGTTGTAATGCTAAGTTGTAGATGAGAAAAGAAGGGAAGACGAGAAGGAAAACTCGAAATAAAATCCTACACCAACACGTCTAAGCCGTGTAGTATAGTAGATTATTTTCCCTCGAAATATGGAGGAGGCTGGAGCTCATCAGTGTTACGTATGTGAAAAATGAATGCTAAATTATTATGTAACACCCAAGAATATATTTTTTAATGCTCAACATTACTGTGATGAATTAAAAATACAGTGAGTCATCACCCATTACTTTCTCGTGGCAATCGTAAAAGCAATTTGAGGGATTTTAAGGAGATTGGTGCACTCATACTAATACGAACTAATTACGCTAAACAATTTGCTAAGCTTAGTGGCAATGGCATTATTCTCCTCTTAGAATGGCCTCTCCTATTGTGGACGGCGCTGGGTGGTTGAATTATTAGATTGGCCCATATTATATTCAAGCTTAGTTTGCAGTTGGTGTTACAATTTTAAAAGTATAGATTGGCTATTGACCCTCAGTGTGTATCTACCACTCCTACAGAATAGTGATGGTGGAAAGGCACAATCTAAGTGTAACAATATCTTCTTTTAGGGGTATGTTGTTGAAGATCGAGGATGAGAGTTACGAAGGTAACGATGCAGTGGACAAGAGTAAGGGCAACGTCTCCAAGGCTGAGGATACAATAGAAGCTGCACAAAAGGAGATCAGTGTATGTATCATATTAATATTTTTAAAGACAGTAACTATAGCGTAAACAAAGCGAAGCAGTACAGGCTGATGACATCATGAAAGTCGTACATAGAAATATTTTAAGGAGCATTTTACTAAGAATAATTATGACCTACATTGGACGTGTATATGTGTGCGTATGGATGGAACAATAATTGAATAACAAGACACAAACGCGGATGATATAAGAGACAACCTCGTATTAATAAGTAAGTCCTTTTACATACATACATACATACCATCACGCCATGTCCCTTGCAGGGTAGGCAGTGAGAACAGAGAGCCAGAGAACTCTATCCTTGCATACTTCACTCGCTTCTTCAACATTCATAATTCTCTTTATACACGCTCGCCGGTTTCGGAGACTCTTGACTCCACCTTCCTTCAGTAATGACCTGGTCTAGGTAGGTGAGTTTCGGTCTCCCCCGGTACCTACATCCTTCCACTTTCGCATTGTATATCTTCTTAACCAGACGTTCGTTCGGCATTCTTTCCACATGTCCGAACCATCGGAGCATTCCCTTTCGCATCTTTACACCAATACTCTCTTTAATACGTCCTTTTACTATGGGGGACTTATTATTAAAATTAATGACACAAATTAGATACAGAACAATATTTTTTTATTTACACAAACTTGAATGAGTGCACAAGTGGCGTAGTGATTGAGACACCGACTTACTGTGCCCTGTTGTCGTGAGTTCGATTCCTATGCAGATAATATTTTGTGCGATTCATAAATTGTTGTTCTGTGCCTGAATGTAATTTGTGTCTATTAATTATGTGTTTTGTAATCCTCCATAATACAAGAATAATTTTCTTATTGCAAGAAATTGTCTTAAAAACAACTATTCAGCGTAGGAATAGAATTCACGATACTTATATCAATTTTAATCTAATTAAATACGAAATTGTTTGATAATTTTACATGAAACTACATAATGTTTTTCAGTCTGTGTATCTTCTACATGGAGTGAAATTGATCTACTGTCAGAAACATACCGCGTTAAAGATGGGTTAATTTCGAGTTTTCCTTCTCTTGGAGTGATGCTTATATCTCTTAGGCTTCTCTTTTATAATGAGTATAGAAACTAATGAGATGGGACTTGTATTTGTGCTCCCGAATCAAACGAAAAAATATTATTAGTGCCCCCACCATGTTCTTTTTGCTTTACATAATCAATATATTAAATAAAATATATTAAAATGAATTTAACAGATTGCCTTGGAGTATCTCGACGGGGAAGGTGCAGCAGCCTTGGCCAAGGCTCGCAACCGCTCCGACCAGTTCGGCAAACAATCTGTAGACATGTCAGCGTTGGCCAAAGAGTCCAGACTATTGGCTGAGAAGCTTGAAACTGAAGCCAAAAACATCCGTGAGATAGCCGATAAGGCCTTCAACACTTCCATTATAGCCAACAAGATTGCAAAGGATGGAATTACTAAGCAAGCTAATATAAGGTAAATACTTTTACTATACTGTATGGATCAGTATGTTGGGCGACAAAAGCTACGGATGAGAGACGACTGTATGTAGCGGAGAAGAGAAGAATGTGTGGTGTGGCGAGAATGAATAAAGTAAGAAAAAGAAATAAACACATTAGAGAAAGTTTGAAGGTTGCGCCAGTATCGGAAAAGTTAAGGAGTAAACGGCTGACATGGTATGGACATGTGATGAGACGGGATGAAAGTAATGTTGAGGGCCAAATTTTAAGTATGAATGTTGAAAGGTTTAGGGGTAAGAAGATCGAAGAAGAAATGGATGGACTGCGTGAGTCATGATATGGATAGTCGGGGAGTAACTGCAGGGATGACGTCAGACAGGATCGTATGGAAGAAGATGAGGCATTACATCGACCTCAAGTAATTGGGATAAGAGCAAGATAATGATGATGAAGATGACACGGGTTGAGAGCCCTCAGCGCTCACCCACAGTCCGGGTAAAGTTGTCATAGCCATCTGAGGCTAACAACTAAGTCACACAAAAAAAAAAAAAAAATTAAGATGACTTTTATTTATTTTATCTGGGCATGTTTTTACTGGGACATTAATCCTAGTTTGGTGGGACTACACTTTAAAGATGGACACACAAAACAAATAATTTTTCAGTAATGAAGTTCAAATTCTGACCAACGAGCTGAATGCAGCATCTGGCAAGTTGAACAGCATGGCGGAGATGGCAGAGTTGGCGCTGCAACGTGCAAAGGACGTGTACGACGAGGCTTTAGGTCTCTACGCGAAAGTCAATACCACATTGTTACCTGACATCATTATAAGCAAGTTGAGGGAGGATGCCATTGGTATGAATAAAACTGTGAGTATATATATGGTACCAAAACTATATATTACAGGATTAGATCATACAGGTGATATTATCTTTCCATTCTCCTTGTGACAACAGAGGAAGAATACAATTCACCACTTTCTATCTTGACTTTGGATGTAGTAAAATATACATATAACATTACTCAAATGAAGGAAAATACGAAATAAAAATGTATACTAACACTAGACGTAATCAACCTGATAGATGTCATTTGCGCTATTGTTCTGGAGGAGAATACATCTATGAGATGAAATGACACTATCGATATTCACTACTGGATATATGCTTCTCCAAGACTGGTGCATAATGCCATAATTATCATGCTTGGCATGTGATTTGTGGATCACATTAAAGAATATAATTTGACCGGAAAAATGCCACTAACTATTCTCCTAAGTCCTTTTTGTTCAACACTTAAGAACCGCCTTCGCTAAGTCGTTTTTTTTCGCTTCGAACGCCTGCTCGGCAAGCGATTTTTTTTTTGCGATACTCCATTAAGGCTGTAATCTTTATATTGCAGGGGACTTTAGAAATAATTAAATAATTTGTGGATTTTATGACAAACATTTTGTGGATCTTACAAAATATTGTCCTGCATGGAAATCTAACCGACCATTCTTGGCACAGTAGGTTGTTATTTCCATCACTACATTGTCTGAACAGTCAATCAATTGTACTCTTACTCCGTCACGACATTTGAAATGCGCATTAGCTGATTCATAATCAAGATAATGATTTCTAATGTTTACGCGAGTGTTAAACATTTGAAATAAAACTATTTTTGCGGATTCTATGGCGTTTATATTTGATTTTTAATTTACCGACGTTTCAAACTTTGTACTGGCAATGAATTTGTATAAATTTGTATTAAAAATGTGGGTCAAAATTTAATATCTTATATGGTAGATATAAAATTTTTGTAATAACAATGACATATTGGACGTGAGACACCTCAGTCCTCCCGTGACCATGATCACTGTGAAGTGTTCGAAACGTCGGGTCATTAAATAAATCAAATAAAAACGCGATAGTATACGTAAAAGTAGTTTTATTCCAAATAATAATAATAATTAATAAAGTTAATTAAGTTAAGTAATAATAATAAAGAGTTTAGGTATACCTATTACTTTTGTAACAGATAATGCTAAGACATTAACAAATATTAATAACAAACAGACATAATTATAAACGTCATTCAGTATAATTATTTCACCACCATCATCACCTCACCTCATATATGTACCACAATAGAAAAGAAATTGACTTACAATATCAAGCTGTTAGACGAATTGTTATAGTTTTATTTCAAGTTTAACTTCCCTTGTACACATATTATATGCCTTAATCATCTTTTACGATAGTAGGGACAATATAAGGGGTGATGAATTGTAATTTTACTCAATCACCACCCGAATGTGCTATTTAGTTTAATTTTCATTTCTTTATACAGAGACGTTTAGTAAATTAAAAATATATATATACTTTTTAATTTAATATTTTATATATATATATAACACAGATTGACGAAAAATCCGCCGAGCTAATACAGCTCCAAGCTGACAATGAAGAGATCCTGAACCAGTTGGAGAATGCTATCAAGCAAGGTCGTAATCTGCTGGACCAAGGTCACGATAGACAGGACGAACTGAACGATCTACTTGCTAGACTCGACGAACTCCAAGAACATGCCAGAAATGACGTGGCACTCACCAATCAGACACTTAAAGATGCACATGAAATATACAAGACATTAAAAGGTAAGTGTTAACCATGATGGAATAAAAATACAATTCATTTCAGCTCATATACTGACACTGACGGGCTGGAGCCTCCTCTGCAATAGGAGGGAAATTAACCTATTAGCGTACTATAGTAGGTTAATGTCCCTCTCATTATGGAGAAAGTTTGAGACTAGTAGTGAGGCACATACGAGCTGAAATGTAATAAACCATCAGTTTCAGTCAATTTTAGTTTTCGCTTGCAGTATTATAAATGTAAGTCATGTTGACAGAGTATATTCCTACTCCTTGAATTGGATAGGTGACCGTTATCAAAATTATACATTATAATATTTTTTATATGATATTTAAATAAAAAAATACAATAACAATTATAAAATACTCATACATAAAAAATATAAGCTTTTGAAGTTATTAGAGAGACATTTTCTATCATTTTTTTATTCGCAAATCTCTGAGTCTGGGCGGTAACTAATTTGTGTCCATTAATGACATATTTGTAAATTCTCACGTGACACAAAGATTAGTCAATTAATGCAGTCTTTAATACGTAATTGTACATAATATGAAGATTAAAATCAAAATATACATTGTAGAGTTCAGCGATAAAGTGACAAAGTCCCGTCAGCTGGCGGAACAGGCCGTGCTGGACGTACCAGCTGTACAGCAGAAGATAGCCACAGCCGAGGAGAGTATCAACAGCATCACAGAGCAGCTTTACACCGCCAGCGATAGAGCCAAGGAGGCGAGAGACATGGCGCAAGAGGCACAGAACAACTTCGCCAATAATGCTTCACAGGTAAATCATACTAATATAATCATTCGATGAGCTGATGATTTTAGGGAATAATTCTACGGCTCAGTCTATTACTACTATGTAGTATTTCTTAAAAGGCCCCATTTTTAAACAAAGAATAATGAAAATCTGGCAATTAAGAAAGATAGATAAGAGAAAAATGAATAGATATAGCCGATATTCATCTAGTCAATGCTGCTATTGAACATAGAGCTCTTTAAAGAAAATAATGCCATATTTATTGCGTTTTGCAAGCGGTTTGTCGACTGCAGTTTTTTGTTTTTTTTTTAATATAAATACTCCCTCGGCTAGTTTGTACGACTCTCACGGGGAGTAAGGGTTAGTTTTATATTGTATTGTTAAACCCGTTAACCACATGAAGTTGACGTCGTACATTTTCAATAAATATTCTCTGGTCATCATTATACACATTATTATTATTACAGGAGCATAAGAAATGTTTGATATGTTACTATGCAATAATATATCTTACTATTGTACCTTGTATGTTGTAGGCGGCACACGAAGTACGCAAGAAATCTGCCACAGCGAAGGCCGACGCTGTGAAGCTTAGAGACGAAGCTGATAAATTGTCTAGTAAGTTAACGAAGTATTCACATTACACATTCATTGATATAGACATGACATATTATGCACAGATATATGACGAACGAAACTCTGGTCAAGAAGATATACAATGCGAAAGCAGAAGGATGTAGGTATCGGGGGAGACCGAGACTAACCTACCTAGACCAGATTGGTCACGTACTGAAGGAAGGTGGAGTCATGAGTCTCCGAAACCGGCGAGCATCTATGAAGAGAATTATGAATGTTGAAGAAGCGAGTGAAGTATGCAAGGATGGAGTTCTCTGGTACTCTGTTCTCTCTGCCTACCCTGCAAGGGATATGGCGTGATGATATGTATGTATGTATGTATATGCACAGAAACTTCAAAGGATTTTGCATGCCCATCTATTTATTAGTTATTGGATCTGGACCTCCATAAAAGGGGTACTTGACAGGTGGATTAACGATCGTAGTTGGTAGGTGTTCCTGATATTGATTATGCTGATCACTCAGGCACTTTTTACTATTACTACAATAAAGTAAGGAGTGGTCACATAGTATTTTAAAAATATTGTCTATTTATGTATCTGTATATGTCGTCTCATACCAAAAGGGTGTCATTACAATATCATTTGATTACCAAGGTGGAGTCCTAATGGTATTTGCTTAAGTTGGATAATTAACATTTTTCTTGCTTTATTGAGATTTGTATTGCGGACATAAATGTACTGCACTGAAGGAGCTAAATGAGTATAATACACATACTGTTTATGCAAATATAAATATAATTTTTCAATATAAATTTATTAACCCGTCTCGTATGATACAGGCTTGACCTAGTTTACGAGACTAAGTTATAATAGTGTTACACATACAGGAAATATCTTAAGTAAATTATTGTAAATTTGTAATGTTTTGACTAAATAAATTATTATTATTATTATTAAATATAATATAGTACCCTCACATATTATTACATTTTTTAGCACGCGTTCAGGGCACGGCGAAACAGATTGAAGGTCTAGAGAAGCAGGCAGCTGAGAATATGCAGCTCACCAGGGATGCCAAAATGAAGGTCAGAACATTAACATAATATTTTCATTAATTATGTGACCTAGCTGCATTCAACTGGATGGGTCCAGTATGGGATACTCCCCTATCATGTCCATAGATAATATACTATAAATTAGAAAATCATGTCATCGATCAATGATGACACATATGTATTTATCTGTGTCAGTTGAAGTAGTTCTTCTTCTTCTTATATATTGGCAATCAGCTACATATACGAGCTATTGGTGCCAGTGTCAAGTTATAAATATTTTCACGTTTTTAGTCTTTCAAGTTTGTCATTGTTTAAGTGAAATTGTCGCCATTAACAGTGCAATGGCCACACTGTTAATGGTATCTTGTGGGAATTTTGATGGAAAACGAAAACGTTGTACAGCACTTTTATATGATATTCACTACATCCCAGTAGTTCCGCCGCTTTATATTACATAAAATGTCATTAAAATTATCTAATATAACACATTAAAACACTAAGATATCGAATATAATACAAGAGCACCACATGACGTTTTCAAACTCCCGTCAAAAGTCCGTTGAAGTAGTTACTTTTAGATGAGTATCTTTAACAGTTACATTCCCAAAGAGGATTGACATTAGGCTGACTGCCGTTCACAAAACTATTGCCAGTAATATTTGCATTATGTATTTGATATATTAAATAATTAGGACAAGAGCAGAATAATGATGAACGCAATAAAATTGGAATTTAAAATGAAATATTTAAATATTAATAATTGGTGTAAAGATGCGAAAGGGAATGCTCCGATGGTTCGGATATGTGGAAAGAATGCCGAACGAACGTCTGGTTAAGAAGATATACAATTCGAAAGTGAAAGGATGTAGGTACCCGGGGAGAGCAAGACGTAACCTACCTAGACCAGATCGGTCATGTACTGAAGGAAGGTGGAGTCAAGAGTCTCCGAAACCGGCGAGCGTGTATGAAGAGAATTATGAATGTTGAGGAAGCGAGTGAAGTATGCAGAGATAGAGTTCTCTGGCACTCTGTTCTCTCTGCCTACCCTGCAAAGGACATGGCGTGATGGTATGTATGTATGTTAATAATTGGAATGTATTTTTCTTATAGGTTGGGCAAGCTAACACTGACGCTATTGAAGCCGAGAAACAAGTATCTAAAGGTCTTGAAGATCTGAAGATTATCAAAGACGAAATACAGAATCTGCCAACACTTGATGATGAAGCTCTTGATAGATTAGGTAAATTAATTACTCTTTTAAGCTGAGACATTGCAGGCAAGTTAACAAATACTCTAGACAATTTGCATATGTTTTGTTGGTTGTGCTGTTTGAAGGTAAGATGGCGTTGTTTTAACTAAATTATGGAGCAAAGCGCCCTTTCATAAACTGTAACTCCGTCCTTAATATCTTCCCTAGCGCTATTTAATGTACTGTTAACTGAGTATATTCCTCATGTATATTATTTGTGTGGTGACGGAGTAAGAGTATAATTCATCACTCCCTATCTTACCCGTGGGTGATCGTAAGAGACGACTTAGAGATATAAAATGATGCAAGAGAAGGAAAACTCGAAACAAAACCCTATACCAACACGTCTGACCAGCGTGGTATAGTAGGTTAGTTTCCCTCCCATTACGGAGGACGCCCGAGCCCAACAGTGGGACATATATGGGCTGTGATGATAATGATGAACCAAATATAAAAGTGAGTATTTAATCAATCTTATTATTTAAGATTTATTTGATTTCTTTTTAATAGATGTTACCCTTTAAAGTATGGTTCTAGTTTAATATCCTAATAGAGTACAAAACGTTTGAAAGAAATTAACTTTTAGAAATCAAAACTGTTACCTAAAAGTATTTTTTTATATTAATTATATAATTATATTGCTCTATATTACCCGTTTTACAAACTTCATTGTAAGCGCCATCTGTGTTTAAAACGGTCGTCAAATCAACAAAATGCTTGGCGATGTAAAATTTTCACAATAGATATCGTTTTATTAAATAAGTACTGGGAACCAACGAAAGTTTGAAAGAATTTTTGAGCATGAAACATAGATGGCATTGTATTAAAACGTCATTTCTTTGTAAATCAATATCCATGATCACAGAATATAGACTAAATGTAAATATCATTTTCATGTATGTATGGAAAGTAGTTGTCAATAAGTTTTTTTTTATTATAGAGAAGAGCTTGGACAAAGCTGAGCGTGATCTCAAAGCTGTAGACTTGGATGGGAAGATAAAGACTTTGACTGAGGCTAAGAATAATCATCAAAGGTATTGTGTTGAACTTGTTTATTATTGTACCGACTGTCAAGTATCGCCGGTTCGAATGCCAGGCAGGACAAACTTTGTGCGATCAAATTTTTCTTTTTAATTTGGATGTAATTTGTAATGTAATGTTTATAAAGTCCCTCGTAATAGATGAAATAATTCCTTAGTGCATCATGATGTCATCTTTGGAAAATAGTAAAATGTTTTGCTTATTTGTTTTTTTGTAGCTTGTTGCGTTTATATCATAGATATAAATTAGAAAGTTTATATGTCTATTGCATTCATACGCTGGCATGTCGTGCTGAGAGCTCTCGAGCGAAGTTATATTTAATAGCTTTCTCCAAATGCAACCATGATAGTGTACAAACCATGAAATACTCGCACGTTTTTGTAGCCATTAATATCGTACGTAGATTGAAACTGTGGTACTTTTATCCGGGTGATTGCTATTTCGACTACAACTTAAATTTTCATTTTATTCAAAATCTTAAATAATGATATCCACTTATATATATATATAACTTGAATCTAAAGACATATGAAACTATACATGACTGTTCGTCATCGCTTACAACTTATTTTCCGTGTGTACGGAGTAAGAATACAATTCACTACCGCCTACCTTACCCGTGAGTGATCGTACGAGACGACTAAAGAATATAAAACGTATATAATATCTATGTTAAAGAAGGAAAACTCGAAACAAAACCCTACGTCCGACCAGCGTGGTATAGTAGGTCAATTACCCTCCCATTATAGAGGAGGCTCGAGCCCAACAGTGGGACATATATGAGCTGAGATGATGATGATAAAGAAAATGAAGGGAGACCTACCAGTTTCTCACACTTAATTCTTATTAATATACATAATATTTATTAATCGTAAGATATTCCTGGGTCTTCCTTCCTTGCCACCGAAGACAAAGATCGGTTACCGGTGGCCCGCTCGCACGGCGAAGAGAGGAGTTGCACGGTGGGTCTATGGGGTCACGCGCCTCTTCCGTCACCCCGGACCGATGTGGCGGGGCGAGACGCATTCATAGTCCACCGTAAAAAAGGGGGACTTCCTTCCTTTTCTCCATTTTGAAATAATATATTTCTACCTAGCACCTTATTTGATTAATATCGTTTATTCTCAAACATGCTTGGAAGTTTGAGCATTATTTTGACAACCTTCTTCGAGATATATCAAAATTGTTGTACTGACCAAATACACGCGAGCAGCGGCCGGCAAAAAGTGTATGGAAATCCATATCTGTCGTGTTTTAGCGGCCAAATAGATATATATGTAAATTCATATCTATCGTGTATTTTAAAAATTGAACGATTTGTTACTTCAAAAAATAGCCATCAAGGAGACGACTTATCAAAGTTTTATTTAAATTTCAAACTGACTTGAAAAAGAAACCTGTTTGATGATGAAAAAAAAAACAAATGAACCCTTTAGCACGTGAAAAATATTGTTCGTTGTTCGTCATGTATACAGTACTACTTAGTACTAGTTAGTTTTAATTTCCGCGCATTATTTGAGAAAAGCACTATACAAGCCTTGGCCGTAACTAGGAGTTGATGGACTTACGTATATGTGCCTCGGCTACACCTCGGCCCACATTTACACGTTCGTCCATCAATTCCTGTTTTGCTGGCTGCAGTAATGTACTATTAATATCAGTTTTATATATACAATGTATGCAATATAAATATTGTTTTTCTAACTTGTAGATGGATTAAACAATATGAAGATGAACACGATCATCTACGTTTGGAAGTAGACAATATAAAGGATATACTGAGTCAGTTGCCTGACGGTTGTTTCAAGCGTATTGTACTAGAACCAACTGAGGCACCGCCCAGCAGACCTGCGGTTGGTTTCAGGTAGAGAGGTATAACTAAACGTATTGTTTGTAGAGATTTGTGTATGTTAAGTATATTACTTCAACATTGTCCGACAGCATGAGTTAAATATATTTTTTTATATTCTATATATACTTATTATATCTAATATATTCATATTATTAATTCAAAACAAATTCTGAGTATGTTTTAACTCTCAACATGTATGTGGTTTTTTGTACTAATTGAACATATAAGTTATAATTAAAATTACGTCACATTTGAAAATTTATATATGTATGTTATTGAAAGGAGTATGTTTGTGTGAAAATATCATGTAGTCCACATTGTGTGAGCACTAACAGTAGACAAATTGAGTTAATATTTGTTTATATCACAATATTTAATTATTTGCCAATCATATTTTTAAAGATAATTTAATATTTCTTTAGTATTCTATCTATTTAATATATTTTCTATCAATATTAGTGATATATCGATTAATAAAAATGTATTAATTACATATTTTATTGTAATATGTATATATATATATATATATGTATATATATATATATATATATATATATATATATATATATATATATATATATATACATATATATATATATATATATATATATATATATACATATTTTCTTCTTCTATATACATATTTTCACATAACTCATAAGAGGTAATCTATTAAATAAATAAATAATTAATTTAGTGCAAACTATACAAAAATGATTAAAATTAATATTTTTTTACATGACACTGTATAATAAGTTAATTTAATATATTATATGAACTAATAAACCAATATTATATGTAATTATTTTGTAAGAAACAACAAAAGTAAATTGAAAAATTTTTACTATATTGAATAAATATTCACATTTTTTTTTAAATAAATCTATGTTGTCGATGGTTAGCCTATTATGCCTTTCATATGAATATGTTCCTTATTTTTTTTTTATAATATGTCTTTATATTATTTTTTTACGATATGAAACATATTGCATTTAATATTAGCATTATTATACTTAGACATAATTTAAAATATTTTAATTATTATAAGTATATTAGTTCGAATCTACATTTGTATCGCAATAAACTTTGTAACGACGTACCCTTTGTTCTAATGTTATGTTGCTGTCATCAATGTTATAGCGATTTATCTGAGATTAACAAGCCATTGGGACTTTTGACGGGAATTTGAAAACGTCATGTGGTGCTCTTGTATTATATTCGATATCTTAGTGTTTTAACGTGTTGTATTAGATAATTTTGATGGCATTTTATGTAATATGAAGCGGCGGAACTACTGGGATGTAGTGAATATCATACAAAAGTGCTTTACAACGTTTTCATTTGCCGTCAAAATTCCCACAAGATACCATTAACAGTGTGGCCATAGCACTGTTAATGACGACAATTCGACTTAGACAATGACTAACTTGAAAGACTAAAAACCTGAAAATATTTATAACTTGACACTAGCACCAATAGCTCGTATATGTAGCTGATTGCCAATATATTAGAAGAAGAAGAACAAGCCATTGGGAACATTGTGAACAAAAGTGTTAACCGAAAACTAGACAATAATTTTAGTACTTTAACATGTCTTTAATTATAATACAAAAACTTTTGCTGTTGTTACTTTACAATATCAACAAAATATCAGTGAAAAGTGACAGATTTAATATCTTATTTACAACAAAATATAGTGACAGATTTAATATCTTATTTTAATTTTTGTGGATGAAAATTGACAAATATTGAAACACTTGTTTCTTTTATTATTATTTACAACTATTTGTACTTAATTTTATGATTTTGTTAATAATTTTTCTTCACATACAAACTTAGCAACTACTTTTCACCACCTTTGGTATTGAAATACGTAAAAAACCTTCTTAGGGAGCCTCTACGTTACATTACTAAACTAATGTCAAAATGTTATGTTTCTAGTTTTAATATTTTTGATGCAACGTTTAAGAATGAGTCATCTAGGTTCTTTATATATTAATAGATAGATATATATAATACTAAAATATTGCTACAAAACTGTTATTTATAACAATATGCAACAGACAATCTGCACTTTTTATTTCAAGTGTCAATATGTCGTGGCGGACGTGACGTGAATAAATGTTACTTTTTTGTAAACAGAAAAACTTTGTGCCGTTCTTATTTTAATATAACACAAGACCATTTTAATTTTTGCTTATGGATTGTTGAATATAATTCTATTAGCACAATATTTAGTGTTATTTTCAATACCACCTAATCAAATAGCGTAGGTCCACGTAAGAATGTTGTATTGACAATTTTATTTTCCTTTTTTTGTACTAAAATTCTGAAACAATAGTAATTCTAAGGTATCTTTAGTTATTTTTTATAACATCAGCCATATAACAGAATAAGTTTCGTCAAAATAATTTCAACTTTTTTAGATATTAGTAAAAACAAATAGACAAAACTTTGAAAAGATTTTAATTGTAGGTATCGTATATACTATCATATGATAAAAAAAAACTGTTATTTTAAAATAAAAAAAAACACTATTGTTTATCCATACATTTATATTTTATTATTATTATTACACATTTTAAGATTAAATCAATCGCAACTAAAATTGATGAAGGTGTATGGATTCGTTCCTAAGGCTAAGTTCTCTGGTATCACAATAAATGCAATTATTGGTATATTGTAAATAATTATTAAATATATAATAATATGTAAGTTATTTTGGTATATAACGTTTCATATATTATTTTTATTAAAGTTCGGACATTTCAATATTTTTTTTTTACGATCGCCAAAGAATTCACGAATAAATGTGTGTTTATTAAAGTTTATATAATTTTTTTTTTAATGTTTATTTTACAGAATGAATAATTTTGTGAATGTGTATTGTAGCTTATTTATTTGTAATAAAATATAAATACCATTTATATATGTAATTTTATTTAATATCGTTTAACGATTGATTTTATGTGTGGTGACAGAGTTAGAATACAATTACTTAATTTACATACAAAGCCATATAGGTCTTACCAGCGTGGTATATTAAATCAATTTCCCTCTCATTATGGAGGAGGCTCGAGCCCAACAGCGTGACATATATGAGCTGAGATGATGATAACGCTTGCTGTTGTTGGTAATAGTTGATGGCCCTTTACATTCCAGTATATATTATAAAAAAAAATTGTGTGCGTACAAAGTACATATATCAGAAGTGCAACTATGGCAATTTATTTTTTAAATCTCGTTTACATATGGTATATATCAAATACAAATAGCGTGTACTCTCTCTCTCTCTCTGTCCTCTCTCTCTCTCCTCTCTCTCTCTCCTCTCTCTCTCCCCCCTCTCTCTCTCTCCTCTCTCTCTCCCCTCTCTCTTCTCTCTCTCTTCTCGCTCTCTCTCTCCTCTCTCTCCTCTCTCTCTCCTCTCTCTCATCTCTCTCTCTTCTCGCTCTCTCGCCTCTCTCTCTCTCTCTCTCTCTCTCCTCTCTCTCTCTCCTCTCTCTCTCCTCTCGCTCTCCTCTCTCTCTCTCTCTCTCCTCTCTCTCTCGCTCTCCTCTCTCTCTCTTTCTCCCTCTCTCTCTCTCCTCTCGCTCTCCTCTCTCTCTCTCTCTCCTCTCTCTCTCTTTCTCCCTCTCTCTCTCTCTCAGGCGTGGCGCGTTCCTCGTGTAGGTTTCATCTGTAAAAAATCTACCCTCATGCGTGCAAAAAAGTTTCCCTTCGAAACAAGATGGCGCGTAACGAAAAAATGTGACGGTAAATTTTTTCCAACGCCGATAAAAAAGTTTCACTTTAAATCAATTACTTAAGGTATTTGTATGTTATATTATCATCATGGTTCTGCTCTCATCCCAATTGCTTGTGGCCGACACAATATGTACTCTTCTTCTGTTGTATATAGTGTGAAAGTTTTGACGATAGCTTTATAATCGGCAGATGGAAATGGCTCAGTTTGATATTAAAGTCCTAGTCTCTTACGACACCTACCAACAATTTAAGGGTTGGTAATATTCGTAGCCGTCACCGCACAGCACGAAGCAACACTATGGGAAAAGTCCGGGGAACTTTGTATAGTAGTTAAAATAAGTAAACACAGCAGGAGACACTTATTTAATGTAGATTCATCATCATCATTCTCCTACTCTTATCCCAATTACTTGGGGTCGATACAATATGTACTCTTCTTTCATAGTGCATATTGCAAAAGTTACTGGTAATAGTTTTATGACCGACCGCCTGCCAGACGTCAACCCTCTTTGGGAATGTAATTGTTGAACAAACGGCATCAGGTGGAGTTGGCTCAGGTCGTTATAAGGCGCTTAGTCGTCTTTTACAACACCCACGAGCAAAGTAAGGATTGGTGGTATTCATAGCCGCTACCACACAGCAAATTTAACATAGATTGATGACTGAAAAACAGTTTGACTGCATGGATAGCTTAAATGGTTAAGATACTCCGACCTACAATACCAGTGTCGTGGGGTCGGTGCCCACGCAGGAGGATACATTGTGCGTTCTACAAATTGTTATTCTGAGTCTGGACTGGATGTGACCACTCCGCTGTCCGACTAGCCCGCCGCCAAAAAAAAAATCTGTTAGATGCTGTTTACACAATTATTGAGTATGTATATCAACACTAGTTCCACATACCTATTATGATTAACATAGTCAGGAAGTTCATAACATATACTAATTGAGATTTGTTCAGTCATTCTTGTGATGCGTTAATAAATTAAGGGATTTCGGTGTTTTATTACTCGATACCGGTAGTTCACACAAATGGCGATAGTGAGGCGATGTACAGCAGCTTATGAGGTTCCAGAAAGCCTGTTTCGCTGCCCAGACAGAGTGACCAGACCCTAGCCTATCCTTAAAAAACATACCTCATGTTTTAATACTTTCAAAAGACAATATTTATATTTTTTTTTCCATGAACATAACGCAAATGTATGTATTTATAATTCGTAACGCATTTTTCTTTTAATGTAAAAAATACAACACCATATCATTTGGCTGTAAAATTACAAGAAGAAAGAAGTCTAACTGCACAGAGAAACTAAAAATTAACAAAGTAATGACAATGTTGTGCGATATCTTACGAGTATATACTATATACCTATGTAGATAGGTACATTATAAATACAGTCTGTTGTTTCAATGATTATTATAGTAACCAATGTTAATGTTTAAGGTCGAAGTTACCTTGAACTTCTACTCACGTGTCTACGCTACGACAAAACTACACACAAACATATCGATCTTTAACAATTGCCAACGCAGCTATTGATTCAAAATACTATTATTATATTTGAGGAGTATCTTTATATCGTTATATCTTTATGATACTTTTTGACTGCCAAATTCAATGAATAATTGTATAGCTTAATAATAATTATTGAAGTTATGCTTCTTAAGGCGCGTTATGAAAAAATGATAAGAATGAGATTTTAAGATGCGCGCGCATCACTGTATCACAAAAGTAACAGGTTGAAGTTCGCCGCATATAAAATGCGCGCGCATCACTGTAACACCAGAGTAACAGGTTGAAGTTGGCCGCAAATAAGATGCGTGCGCATCACTGTAACACAAAAATAACAAATTGAAGTTGGCCACAAAACCGTTTATTATTTAATTATGCCAATGAAGTATAACTTATCACGCAGCTATTTATTTTTATATAAATCAGCTTTTACCCAGCGACGTCGTCCACATTGACATTTGAACTAAACAGAGAAAACCTTACAATATTGTTCAAAGTATCTAATCGATACCAGTAGTTGGTGCAATGTCGAAGCGATGTTTTTATGTATTTAGTAAAATTTCAATGTCCATCTGAATCCTTCGTTTTTATACGCTTAAAATTATATAAGCAGGCACATATCTACAGGGTGTACATGTTATGGTGCACCAACCTGGGCCGATAAAGCTCCGATAGGCACGGCACGGCATAAATCAATCGATTAGCGCTAATACTCCTACGTATGGCATACAAAAACTGACGATATGTAGGTGCCCTCGCAGAGTTTATACTTCGGCGCCACAATAGGTCGTGTACGAAGAGCTTCTGACCGAATGGCAGGCAAGGTGGGATTTATTAACTAGGGGTCGTGATCTATATCTATTCATTTCATATATTCGTGAGCGTTCAGAGAAAATATGGCTAGAAATTGAACACTATGTACCCCAACTCCTTATCGGCGGCCATGGGAATTTTAGAAACACATGCATTTTATTTTAAACTAGTAGCTTCACCATTTTGTTAAATCTATGTAACTACGATTTGAAACAACTTACCACACCCTCTGTGAGCGCAGTCTCTGGTGTTACGAGCGCGATCTTATCTTAGACAGTCTCCAAGTCACATCTGGGGTAGTATAGGTACTACACAGACCTTGTAGAAACTCGAAAAAATTGCCATGTATTCAGGCGCTTCTGCCATACCTACTATACAATAGTATATATCAATCTTAAGGCTCACATATGTACTTGTTAAAGGTAGACATTAATTCAACAATAAAAGTCTCTTAATGAGAACCAAAACTTCATGTCATTGCCTATCGATCTATTTTCGATACTGGATGCTACGAGAATGAATATGTACATTTGCCAGGAAAAATGACAATTACAAGTTACAAAAAAAAAATCTATACAAAATACGTGCCTGTCTCAACACGGCCGACTGTAGTGATAACTTAAACTAATCTAAGTCAAACTATTTAATATTGATATTGTTTAATTTAAAGCTTAGGTATTTACTTAAAGCTTATGTATATTAATGTGATAAATGTCATAATGTAAGGAAATTTTATTTATTAATAGAAGTTTTTATTGATTATAAAATATATTTTACTCTTAGTTACAATTATTGAATATGCACATTAGAATTGTGTATGTACACTATTAATATCATTATTTAGTGTAGTAGCATTAGTATGCGTGAGAGAAAGGGAAGCCAGACAGACTGGCACCGTAACGCGTTACGTAACGAAGCGGTTTACCCTCCCATATAACAAGAACCTTTAGGAGGTAATTCTGTGATTGAACATGAAAATCTAATCAAAAGTTAATAAAGTTATTATACATTATTGATGTAACATATAATAGAAGGTAAATGTTAAACTGAAACATCTTCCTGGTATTAAAATACCTAAGCAATAGTGATAGGTACAAGTCTGTATGTAAAGAACAAACAGTCAAAAAGATATATACATGATAAAAGCTTAAGTACCCGGTTCATCCAGGGTTGTACCACGGGAAATCATCCGCGTACGGTGCGGCGCTGCGGCGCGGTGGGGAGTTCATAGTGAGAGCCCTAAACGTTCATATATATGTGCGTGTTGGAATAAATGTACGATTTGAACATGTGTGCGTTCAAAGTTCGTATGTCTATGAACAACTAACAAATTCAGGACATGAAATATATATATATATATTTACTAAATACAATATTCAGATACATACACACATAGTTATTGCGGAATATATAGAACGACCTGATTGTTCACTCCAGAATTTTTTAACTAAATGAGACTAAGAAGAAAAGGCAGAAGATCGTTTATTGAGAATATTTCAAAAATTAATAAATGTGATATTATTAGTGTCAAAAGGTCAAGTGGTCATTGTGTTAGAGTTGTTTACTTAACCAAATCCTAACAATGATTTTCGTGTTCAACCCATGAGTTTATTTTACAATTGCAAAACAATGTCTTCATAGTTATCTCGACAAAAAAGAAAGCAATACATACGTAATCCTGCCAATGTCATGTTATCAAAATACCAGTAGGTACTAATTGAGAGTGCAAATTTCGAGGTTGTCGATCAAACATAGTGTTTACGTAAGACTGATATGAGAGCAAACATCCTATGTGAAGCAGGTTTCTCTATTCCCTCCAATGTTATTAAGGGAAGTGATGACTGCTCTAGTAGTTAAAGTTAAACTCGTGATAGGATGCCGCTTGCGGGAACTGGTCCAAAAATAACTTTTCGCATGATGTTTAAAAAGAAAGAAATATCTTCTGGTTTGAAGGTCATCGCAGTGGAGCTAATATTTTCTAAAATATGTTTTAATCAATTTTATTTATAAGTTAAAAATATCGAGCCCACAGAGTACCTATCTAGCTGGTACTTCTCAGTTTGTAGCCGCGTGCTGATCCGATGGAAGATTATTTGATTAATTTCAAACAAAATGAAAAATTGATAATTTGTTAATATAATATACATATAGATCTTATAATATATAGATATTATAGGTAATTTTGTTTTTAGATGGCAAAGCGTACTAGATTATATAGCATAACCTATTTTATTAGTTTCACTGTATATCTAAATAGTTCCATATTATATTGCTGATCAATTAGGACGCGTACAAAAACATATCTAATATTGTATGTCCATATATATACATTAATCAAGGTGTTACTATTCGGCGGATATGCAAACGTTGTACTCCCACGAGCGGTACAATTTATGCCGGGCATTCCGTTGAATTTTCCTTTGTTTTTTTTTCTAAAGTAGCACTGCTTCTTAGCTGTGTATTGTAAGAGTACGGCGCCCTCTTTTGTGATTGTTATATATAACATTATCACTTTGCCCGCGGATTCACTTGCTTTATAATCTATTTTTTTTATATATCTCTGAAGCAAACACAAGAAAGATGAATTATATGAAATATTATGCTATTTGAATAGAAATTGCAAAGATTATAATACATAGATATTATCAAATATAGATATTATGAAAACCTTTAAATAAAAGTAGTGTAAGTTACCTATTACAACATTAACTATCTGGCAGTAACAGTTCCGTTTAAAATAATGAAGCGAGCTTATATAGCCAAAGCGGCTAATACAAACTACGAGAGAAGGTTAAAAATTAAGAAAATAATTTGCTTTAATTATAATGTCATATCATCATCATCATCTCAGCTCAAATACATCTCACCATTGGAATCGAAACTCTTCTAATGAGCTATTATAACAGAGCTATTATAACGCTAGTCAGATGTGTTGGTGTAAGGTTTGGGTCTACTGTCGTATATATTCAGTAAAAACTGTTCTGTTTTCATTACAAAAGGACATTTAAATTTTTTTATTACATGTAAATAGTGTTTTCCGTGTGGTGACAGAGTAAGAATACAATTCACCACCCCCTATCTTACCCGTGGGTGATCGTAAGAGACGACTAAGGGATATCAAACGCATATAACATCTATGCAAGAGAAGGTAAACTCGAAACAAAACCCTGTATCGACACGTCTGACCAGCGTGGTATAGTAGGTTAATTTCCCTCTCTTTTGGAGGAGGCTTAAGCCCAACAGTGGGACATACATATAAGCTGAAATGATGAAATAGTGTTTCATTTGCAGGACAATTACTTTTTTTAATATCTAGTTTGTCTTCATCCGCAATACGCCTATACGTAAATATTTCTATAAAAGTATGATGTGAATTATAACCGTAACTGTTTTTCACTGAATCTAAATTTTAGGTAACACTTAACACATTAACTTTAATGCTAAGTGTTAAACGATACATGCATACACTTTATTTAGGTACTACTTATCACCTTTGTGATAGCAAATTATAGCTTTTATATTATAGGTTTATATTCTTCAAAATATTTTATATTCTAATAAAAATTTCCAAGACAAATATTGAAGTTTAATAGATCACAAGTTATTCATCATGATCATCATCACAGGCCATAAATGACCCACTGTTGGGCTCGGGCCTCCTCCGTAATGGGAGGCAAGTTAACATACCTACTATACCGCGCTGATCAGACGTGTTGGTATAGGGTTTTGTTTCCAGTTTTCCTTCTCTTGCATAGATGTTATATGCGTTCTATATCCCTTATTCGTCTCTTACGATTACCCACGGATAGGATAGGAGATGGTGAATTGTATTCTTACTCCGTCATCACACGGATAAAACAAGTTATTAGGTTTATGTAAATAATTCGACTGTGTGAATTTAAAAAATCATAATAAGTAAAATATGTTTGCAGTAGAAAAATAAACAAGAAATTATCTTCATATTACTTGATAATGCTTGGTGTTCTTCTAATAAATAAATTTCAGTATTGTCTATAGAAGTTGGCACCCATTTAGATGTCAAATGTTATATTGGTGATGTCGACAACCGCACAATAATTATTGTTATAACATTGTACTTGGCTCACATATTCACATTCATTTTGTGAAAGGATATCAATACTTTTTATGGTATTTGTTATAGGTAGGTGTGACGTCATTGAGAGATCAACGAACACCATGACCCAGTAGGTGCGTTGGGCGCATCACTTAGTTTTTTATATGAGAAGTATTTTTTATAATTTCCGCCGTGTGGTGACGGAGTAAGAATACTATTCACCACCCCATATCTTACTCGTGGGTGATCGTACGAGACGACTAAGGGATATAAAACGCATATAACATCTATGCGAGAGAAGGAAAACTCAAAATAAAACCCTATACCATCACGTCTGATCAGCGCGGTTTAGTGAGTTAATTTCCCTCCCATTAAGGAGGCCCGAGCCCAACAGTGGGACATTTATGGGCTGTGATGATGATGAATTTTTATAAATAATTTATATTAAAGTAGCTAGCCATCAGTTACAATGAAACATTCTGCCATGATCGCTTAATACAATACAATAACATACTCTACTTTCAATAAGAAACCATTTAATGGTTTTATAATTATGCAAATTGATAAGTTTTACATAATAAAATAGATTAATTAAGTAGATTTTCCTTTTTTAATCTTATCAATACACTATTTTCAGATCTTTCCTCTGTACTCTCAATTATTTAGTTTGATGCCAAAAGAACTTTCTATGTCATTTGAAAGTGGTTTAGGTATTCGGTCTATATGTCAGTCAATATAAAAATAACCACTAGGTGGATTGACGACATCATGAAGATCGCTGGTAACCGTTGGATGGTGGCACAGGGCCGCTTTGAGTGGCATTCTTGTGGGGAGGCCTCCGTCCAACAGTGGACGTTTACGGCTTGATGGATGGATGGATAAAAATAACGTTTTTATATGTTAATATCTAATTAACCGTTTAAGCTGTGTTTATAAAATTTGAAATTATAGTTTCACCATTATTTAGATCTATATAAAGTTTTTTTAATATATATTCTAGGGTGTTTATGTTCAATAGTTTTTGAGTTATGAAGGTATTAAAAGACACACGAAGCTATCTGTGCGCGGCTCGGCTCGCCAGTTCTCTTTGCTTGGACTTGGCTTGACACGTCACCACCCGTGTAAATAGTCATTTTTTAACTTAAATTAACAAACACCACAAATATACCTACACTTTGAATGTAACTGTGAATACGTTAAAATTTTATCTGTTTCAGTTTAAATGAAATATAAACAAAGTGAGAAAACTACAAATATAGTTATATCAAAATATATTTTCGAATTCATTTGAAACAGTTTTGTTTTAAATAGAATCTACGTACGTACCTATCCATTTTTTTCACCGCGAACAAACGGTCACTTATTCACATCCCATTAAAAAATAATAACATTTGAAAATGGCGTTCAGGTACGTTGCATTCAAGCATAAACTGAAATAATAATAAAGTGAGTCGGATAACGCGCACAGTCAAATTAAAAAAAAAATGTAGTTTGCAAAAACACGCGAACAGCGCTTGTCACCAGTGGCCGAGGCAACTGAGTAGGCACAAAACAAATTTGCAACAATGAAATTAGCAAATATCTCACTGTCTAGGGGCGAGTTTCCGAAACACCGCAACTAAACTAAAACTAAATAAGTGGCCGAAAAATGTTGTGACAACCACCATTTCATATAGAGCTCGTACCCCTGACAGCACAACTCGACAAAACTCCAATACGCCAACGGTGCGGAGGGCACTCAAGCTCTAATTAAACTGGTCGTTACAAGTGGAAAAACGAGGTGGTTAATCCGAAAAGTTTCCTTAATTACGTTCGTACGAAACTAATTCCCAGAACGAATTAAGTGCGAGCTGAATTTGGGTGAAATCCTGGATCAGATTATGAATGTAGGTCCCGTGCGACTTGACGCCATTTTTGTTTTAAAAACTGCAGTAAAACAGCTTTAATTTTATCATTCAGCCTAATTCTTCCAAAAACTAATTATAATTACATAAACTCGGCTTATTTTATGTGATATTAAATATAACTTCATGATAGGCAACAATACCTTCGATTCATTATAAATAATGAACCTCGTTTTTATAAGATATGTTTTAAAATAATTTTCTATAAATATATATAAGATTTAATAAACATATTTTCAAATCGGAGTATAGCAAGAAGGAAGACTCAAAATAATATCCTATACATATGAGATAAATTTCTCTCCTATTATGAAAGAGGCTGGAGAAAAGTGAGAGAATATATACGAACTATGTTGATTCACAATCGGATATATTATATAATTATAATTTCACAAACTCGAAAGAGTAGCTTATTCAGCGTATTTTCCCGGACAACAGTACACTAACTATAATTGACTGAGTGAACACGCAATATTGGCGACATAAAATACAGACGTCGATGATCTCAATACGACAATATATAATTATCTTCTGGGGATATTGTGTTCGTTCAAATCAGTTGGCACAGTTATAAATTAAGATGATGTAGTCAACTATACCACTGAGATTTTAAATTCTTTTTTTTTGTTGCATAATTACCTGGACTCCCACCTCATCATTCTCCTACTCTTATCCTAATTACTTGGGATCGATACATATTGTACTCTTCTTTCATAGTACATATTGTAAAAGTTATTGACAATAGTTATATGACCGGCTGCCTGCTAGACCTTCCTTGGGAATGTAATTATTGACCAAAATCAGTCAGAGTTGGCCCAGGTCCGTTATAGGTCTCTTAGTCGTCTTTTACGACATCCACGAGCAAAGTAAGAGTTGGTAGTATTCGTAGCCGCTACCATACAGCACTGGACCTGGACTCCAACCTGACAATTTAAAATTAAAAGTAGGATTAATTTTATTTGATAAAATTAACTAACTGAAAAAGCTAATAAATAACATAATCAAGGAAAAATACAAGGGAAAGAATATCTTGATCACGCGTATTCTGATGAACGCAACGGCTTTACCTTTTGATATTAAGCATCTACAATTTCCCGTGCGTTAGGAGTTTGCGACGACTATAAAAAAATCGCAAGAGCGGTCATTGGAAATTTGCGAAGTCAACTTGCATTTGCTCTGTTTTTCTTGTGGACAAATTATACGTCGCGTGTTCGCGCTTCGAAAAACTATCAGCTTTATAAATGCATAAATAACACCACAAAACATATATTATATATTGTTTGGTAGAAAACTTTAAATTGATTAATGGTTGTAACTGTGCTGCATTTAAACTTTACTCTCAAGTGCAGAATAAATAATTAACTAATTGGAATTCGTTTTATTTATATAGATAAGTTCAGACAACTTTTATTAACGTTACGAAGTTCAACAGAACAGCTACATAAAAACAAATATCATTAATTTAAATTATTTTTTTATCGATACTGTTGGTAGAATACCAGAAAACTCTGTTGTTTGTGGAGTACCTAAAACGACGTTAACTGGCCTCAAATGCCAAAGCTTAACTAACCATAAGCGAATAACCAATCAAAACCTCCGAACCCAATTAAAAAAAATCGTGCAAAGCAAAAATTAATTGCAAAAAAAGGTGATTAAAAACAGCCCGGGGTAATGAAATGGCGCATAAATTTTCTAATTATGGCGCGAACGAACTTGAGTGGCGTTGTTCGGGCGGTAACTGAAAAAAATTAATTAGTCCATCAAGCCCGTCTCTCCCTCGACTTCTAAGAACTTAATGTCGTAAAAAGAAATTACAATTTTTTCACCACTCGAGAATGGTGAAATAAAAATTCTTTGTGTGTCCCCGTGTAGAATTATATTCACTCTGGCTACTCTAATTGGCCTTTACAAACATCGCTAACTTTTTAATCTGTGGTTATAGCATTTTTAATTTAGACTATGGTCAGTACCAGCGCTTAGTTTTTTATTAATACGTGTGATCGGGATTATTTAGTATAAAATTACTCAATGATTATTATTGCCTGTAGACTGTTTTGTTTCAATATAATTGGTCGATATAATTCTAGAACCTTCTATGGTTATAATAGTTTAATACTCAATTCTTATGATAAATACTGTGATGATCTGTGAATTAGAGATTTTGGCGCGAGCGTGAAAGCGTCATGCAATGGTCTTATATTGTATTTCATATCTTAGTGTTTTAATGTGTTACATTATATAAATTTTATGTATCGTGATGGGGGAAAAGTGTTGTAAATATGATGTAACAGTGCTTTATATATATTTTAGTTTTCCAGCAAAATTGTCAGAAAATACGATTATAGTTATAGTAATGGCATTATTAAAGGTGACCTTTAGGCTTACCGACGAAAGATGATTCTAAATGAAGTAACAATTTATAGATGGCAGTTGGCACAAAGCAGTATTTAACTGGAAAAACTTTAAACATGTTAATATATTGCCCAGTTATTGTAAATCATACCATATTACAACAAAACCAGCAGCAGCAGCGACAGCTAACTATAAAATTTAACTAGTACCAAAAAATCTCCTTTTAAATAAATCTAACTTCCTAGAATTTAGGTTCCTAGTTACTCAAACTTTTAATCTAAATTAAGTTATTGGCGCTATTTTGCGAACGCTATTGCAAAAAAAAATACCTATAGTTAAGGCTATATTTATAAAAAATACACATTTAGACCATTATTACTATTTCTATGATAAATAAGCGTATTTATAGTATTATTACTATTTCTATGGTAAACAAGCGTATTTATACTTATTGTATACGTAAAAAATTTGAATAATTTACTGATTAAATTTACTTGATGTACACAAACAAATAGAATATTGAAGATTTTAAAAATTGTGTTCTTACTGTTGTCGTAATTACGTGATCTATAATCACGAAATTAATATGTTTTCTTTATGTCCACCTAATACCTAACTAAACCTTACCTGTGTTAACTCTGGTGCAGAGACGTCCACCGGGATGTAATCAGACATTGGGCAACCCGGCTAGAGAGGGCTAGATTTAATGTTTGGTCCGAACGATGTTGATAGAGTGGATGGAGCGGCAGCACATGACCCTCTCCTTTCGTCTGGTGCGGATTTTGGGTGCTGTGGTTGTTTCGGCAAATATTTGTACACAGTACCGTGAAGGTCTCTATGATTTTAATATCCATAGACCCAATAAAAGTAAATAAAAAATAATTCAATCATAATTTGTGTAATTAATTTTATAGGCGATTGACGTGTCGCCAATTATCCTGATCATTCGTCGTCGTTCTTACAACATCAGTTGTCACGTTATTATTAACACCTATATTAGTGTTGCATTCTTAGTTATTCTTAATTTTCTGATATTATTTACTTACTGAGTATTTGGTATAATATATCATCTCAGCTCTGCTACGGGAATTGAGGAAGACCGCCTAGATCGGTTAACATGCTGCTTTATCATTATCATCATTTTAGCTCATATATGTCCCACTGCTGGGCTCGAACCTCCTCCACACTAGGAGGGAAATTAACCTACTATTGAATAGACGTCTTGATATAGGGTTTTATTTTGAATTTTCCTTCTCTTACATTAAAGTTATATGCATATTTTATGCCTTACTCGTCTTTTACGATCACTGACCTGAAGTAAGATAGGGATTGGGGAATTATATTCTTAAGCCGTTATCACACGGTAAAGGATTTCATATCAAGTATTCCTTATCCTTCATAGATGTTATCTGCATATTATATGTTTTAGTCGTTTTGTACGACGTAAACAGGTATGAAAGTGGATTGATGAATTTTTACTCAGTCACCGTACAAAAATTTGTTGCCAACATGTAATAAGTGGAGATTATCCGTATGGTGACGGTGTAAGATTATAGTTCACCACCCCCTATCTTACCCGTAGGTGATCGTAAGAGACGACTAAGGGATATAAAACGCATATAACATCTATGCAAGAGAAGAAAAACTCGAAACAAAACCCTATACCAACATTTCTGACCAGCGTGGTATAGTAGGTTAATTTTCCTCCCAATACGGAGGAGGCCCGATCCCAACAGTGGGACATATATGGGCTGTGATGATAATGATGATGAATAAGTGGATGGTATTTGTGCATTTAATCTGCTATAATTATGTTAGTAATGCTGTTGCCCTAAGTGGTGGATATAAATAATGACTCCACATCGTTCATGACTTCTAAAGATTTATAACATCTGTATCAATTTGACATCTGAGAGCTAAGTATTGTTGCTACAGGTACGGGTACCGGTACGCGGGCTACAATGCTATAAATAAATCAATTTAATACCGCTTGGGGTGTCCACCACCCCTTGGGTACCCTAAATCCTGACAGGGTCTCACTATATCACCGTTATTGTTAAATGCTACTCGAATGTGAACAAACTTATTTTGTTATATTATCAAGTGAATAATGTTTTATAAATTGAATTACAAATTATATAGGTTTAATTATAATAAGAAGTTATTTGGTTATTTATTCTTCTTTGAACTTCATATACGCCCAATATTGGCCAATGAAAAATAGAATCATTATCATCGTTTCGTTATCCTAATTGTTTTTTTTTCTGTTTTATGACCTGCTTCTTGTCTGACGTCAACCGACAACCCTCCTTGGGAATGTAATTGCTAACCAGTCGGCATCAGATACAAGCCAGGTCGATATAAAGCTCGCAATATTTTTATGATACCTACGAACATTATGGAGATTATTTGCAGCGATCACACCACAGCAGAAAAATAAAGAAAAACTAAACTAATATTCCATATTGATCAAACGGTATAGAGATTTTCTTCTGTAGCAGTGATGTGATCTGTTTACGTCTCTTAGATGTCTTTTGCGACAGCCACCGGAAAGAAACGACTACTAAATATTATCATATGAAAAGAATTTTTACTATATTAGAATATTTATTTATCAATCTTTTTTTTTAAATTTATATGTTACATAGACTAATCTATATAGGATTATTATACATGAAAGTTGTTTTCTGTGATAATAAAATATTTTTCATAATTTTGCATCAAACATTTTGAAGCGTTATTTTGAAGATTATTACCACATGTAACGAGAAAAATGAATACCTTAAAAAGTTTTTATAAAAAAAAAACAGTTTGATAGAAATAAAATTCAATAACTTCTGGTGATGATTTGTTCAATTATAACAGTTAACGTTAATATTGAATAAAAAAAATATTCATAGAATAAATATCAACCATATTGTGGACAATTCTTAATAAACATAAAACTTACACAATACGATGAATATAATACAATACTAAGAACTGAGATTATGATGTGTAGCCTAGGCTTGTAGTACAGAAAACAAAATAGCTTAATTTGGCGTGTAAGTAAATACATGGATTAGCACTCATTCCTAACTAGGCCAGATTGTATTTAGGATAACACGTCCAATTTGTCTTTTAGGAAATGTACGTTCATTGCTAATTATAATTAATATATAAAGTACATTATTAATTAACAATATTTATACATTTGTATGTTTCGTCTGCCCCCCCTATGTGTAGTATAACTATGTTGTTAGTTATATACATATATTGTTAGCAGACATGTAGTAAATCAAACGGTGGCAGTTTCTGACCCTTTAATATTAACGGCACGATATAGTGGTTACAATTGAAGGTACACTGGTGGTTATATATTTGACTTATTATAACACGAACTATATAAGGTACTGATTAGATTTTTACTGATATGACTATATGTAAATGATTAATGGATAAATGGATCAACATTATATCGTTAAGGATTCTCTGTATTTATATGTATGTTATTTATAAGTATGAAAATATAAAATTGCTTAATATATTTTGCTATGGGCTGACGGTGTAAGAATATAATTTAAAAACGCTTTCTTACAATCCGTAATTATCGTTAAAATTAAAGAGAGAAAACCTTGTAATATAATTCAATTCTAATCCCTTTGCCTAGTGTGGTATAGAAGGTGACTTTGCCTACCCCCAGATACTATTAATTTCACCAAAGTACCAAACAGAAGTACCAAACAGTGTCTTATTATACAGCATTCTACCTAAGGTAGCGATTTAACTGTTTAGTGGTTAGGGGAAAGGAGGGCAAGATGGAAGATTTAACTTTATGATTTAAAAAAAAGTTAAACAACGTAATATAAAGCTTTTCTTTTAATCAGTCTTGAAATAGATCTTCTGTAGTTATAAAAACTAGTAATTAAAAAATAAAAAATAATAAGTAAATATATTTTATAAGTAATTCAAAAATAACGTCAAAAATTCCATCTTGCCCTTATCCTGAGGGCAAAATGGAAAGCTTGTTCGGGCAAGATGGAATGTATTGGAAATCATTACATTTTACAGTTTACACATATAAAACTACCCTCTTCAGTATCGGTACACAATTCATGTACCCAACCATTACATATTGGACATTGTACCCAGTCCTCAGTTGGCCGTTCCACATAAGGTTCTCCACATAATACACAGTAGACATTGTTCTCTGAAGAATCTTCCAAATTTTGTACAATATTTATTCCTTTCCCTTTTCTTTTATTCTTATTGGTTCCTATTTGCATGCTTTTATTTTCCTTGCCTTTGATGATCCGATTACATACTAGCTTTGGTTTTGCTTTTATCTCATTTTTCATTTCAATGGTGTTTTTAAAAGGAGAAATGGTTAAAACTTCAGATTTTTGACATTACTTTCCGTTTCTTTATGGTAGGTGTAACTTATGGTGATGGAAGATTTTAATTGAAGAAATGTAGTGTGAGGTAGTTATCTCTGATAATTGATCCCAGCTCTTCTACAACACTGAAACGAGATTCACGCATACTATCTTCTGCTATTTCATTCTATGTTTTAGTAGATTTTTGGACGAATCCCCTTTTTTGATATGACGATGTAATGTTCCGATTGGAATTCCATATTTTTTTTGATGCTGAGTTTATTGATGTAGTTTTAGCTCCATACATTGCCATCAGCATCATTCCTTCATTCCAAGAACCTCTATTGCTTTTCCTTATATACTTGTTAACCATCTAAAAACAATAAAAAACAAGAATTTTAGTTACGGAATATAAAAACAATGAATAAAATAAGTGCGCGGGTATGATGGAAACACTTCCATCTTGCCCTAAAGTCTAATTTTCCATCTTGCCCATAACCCCCTTTTCAATAAAAATGTTAATACTTAAAGAAAGCTTTATTAATTCTCTCATTTAAATATCAATTAACACAATCTATCCCTAATATAATATTTATATAAATTCATAATAGTAATATTACTTACCTTGTTTAAATAATCTTATTACAAAAATCATATAATTGCGTAATATTTTTCCGCGAAAACAAAAAGCATGCATACACGTCGACAGGTGGCGCGAGCCGGACTGAGCGGTCGTTCATAAATGCTGCTTAGGCACCTGACTCTGTTTACGTGAGGACTCGGGCGCTTCGTCACTCGGATCGTAATTGATGGATAGTTTCCATCTTGCCTACTCCTTCCATCTTGCCCTCCCTTCCCCTATACCATATTATTTAAAGCAATAGGTCAGGGGAAAAGTCTTTTTGCATATACATAGTCTGTATAAACTTTTACTAAAATCTGTTTGGCTGTACTAGTTGTATCTGGCTGGTTTTGATACCATTAAAAAGGTTACATTAAAAAAAACACTTTAGTAAAATGTTGGATCCCGCCGTTTTCCATTTCTTTTCTGGAGTTTTAGCGCGAATGTGGTAATGTCATGTCACGCTCTTGTATTATATTCATTTTTTAGTGTTTTGTGGTGTTATATTGAATAATTTTGCTGGTATTTTATGCAATATAAGTACAGTTAAAGTGCTGAAGTGTAGTGAATATGGTATAATAGTGGTAAAATACACGTAGTATTTTCATATTTGCCCAAAATTCCCAAAAAAAATCATTGATTAGGTTATCAGCGCCCGATTAATGGTAACAACTTGACTTACTGACAGACAATGACTATTAAGGCTACATAATATGAAGAAATGATGAACAAAATATGAAAAATAATTAAATAAGACTTGGCTGTATGGGCTTTGATCCCTTTGCCTGTCCGAATGGACGAACAGAAAAAAATAGTCATTTCTTTTCCCTATGTCAAAATTAGTTAATCTAATGAATAAATTCAAGGACTTTTGACGGGAATTTGAAAACGTCATGTGGTGCTCTTGTATTATATTCGATATCTTAGTGTTTTAACGTGTTATATTAGATAATTTTGATGACATTTTATGTAATGTGATGTGCGGAAATACTGGGATGTAGTGAATATCATATAAAAGTGCTTTACAACGTTTTCGTTTTCCATCAAAATTCCCACAAGATACCATTAACAGTGTAGCCATTGCACTGTTAATGGTGACAATTTGACTTAGACAACGACTGACTTGAAAGACTAAAATCGTGAAAATATTTATAACTTGACACTGGCACCAATAGCTCGTATATGTAGCTGATTGCCAATACATAAGAAGAAGAAGAAGAATAAATTCAAGGACTTTTGACGGGAATTTGAAAACGTCATATGGTGCTCTTGTATTATATGCGATATCTTAGTGTTTAAACGTGTTATTTTAGATAATTTTGATGGCATTTTATGTAATATGATGCGCGGAACTACTGGGCTGTCGTGAATATCATATAAAAGTGCTTTTCAACGTTTTCGTTTTCCATCAAAATTCCAACAAGATATCATTCACAGTGTGGCCATTGCACTGTTAATGGCGACAATTGGACTTAGACAATGACTGACTTGAAAGACTAAAACGTGAAAATATTTATAACTTGACACTGGCACCAATAGCTCGTATAAGTAGCTGATTGCCAATATATAAGAAGAAGAAGAATAAATTCAAGATTGACAAATCCAGAGACAATGAACCGACATGACTGACGACTAAAATATAAATCTATTATAATTTTTTAAACTTATTTTACTTGACATTGACGAAGTTGTAGTTAATCACTCACAGAGGCCATTCATTAAGAAGAAGAAGAAGAATAAATTCAATACATTTTAAATTTTTTTTCAAAAACGAATAAATGCAACGCAAGACGCGAAAAAAATTGTGAGGTTTATGGACCTAATGCAGAGTCAGTAAGAGTTGCACAAAGTTGGTTTAAACGTTTTCAATCCAGGAATTTTGATTGTCCCTGATAAAATGGACGCCATTTTTGAAAAACTATAGCATGATCAGTATATCAGTAATTACGACGTAGCTGAAGATTCTGGAAATTGATCACAATAGTTTTGATCCATTTGATAAAAGCTGTGCTCACTGAAAGAAACTAAATGAACCGTTTACGAAACGAAAAATGATGTCACAAGCGGAGTTCGAACCCGCACCTATTGGGAATCCGGCCCAATCGTGCTGCCACTTACACCATCGTGAACTATTTTAGGACATGCAAATTTCGCTTCATATTATATCTTACGTCTTCAAGGTGACGTATGCTATCTACCCGACAATGTTTACACATTGTATAGGCTTAATACTTCAAACTTTATAGTTAGAATTGTATTAAACGATGACACAACCTTGTTATTCAAATTACTGAAATTTTTAGCATTTAATATGCTTAATTATTTATAAATAACCGATTACGAAACAAAAAATGAGCCGCCGGGCACGGTGCGGGTTTGAACCCCGCTTGTGACATCATTTTTCGTCAATTTTAAGCATATTAAATGCTAAAAATTTCAGTAATTTAAATGAACCGTTTTTGTGATACTTTATTGAGACGTAATGAAACCGAACCGTTTTTGAAAAGATTGAAAACTGGTGAGGAAAATCGTGCGAAAAAGCACGACCTTTTACGTCAAAGGTCGGTCAGTGAAAAAGCCCAGGCTAACTCGCATTAAGGTGATGGCTGTGTGTATAGTGGGATTGGAAAGGTATTGTACATTATGAGCTTTTACTGTCGGGCACAATTATCGATTCGGATCTCTACAGCTAACAATAGATGAGATTAAAGCAAGAAATTGAGAGAAAGCGGCCGTCTTTCGATAAGCGTTATCGTGATGAAAGATGGACGCTTTCTCTGACCACACACATCTTTATTCACTTAGCAAAAATTAAGAGGACTTGGGTCGGAGGTATTAATGCATCCACACTATAGTCCTGACCATGCACCTTCAGATTTCCACCTATCATAAGTCCAAAAATGTTTAAAGCTACGGCTTACTCTAATCTTTGTAACTATATATATATATATATATATATATATATATATATATATATATATATATATATATATATATATATATAGTCTCACTCTCATAAATCCCTACACGTTTAACCAGCATGTTATACCTGCTAAATCAATTGCCTTCTATTGTGCAAGAGGCTGGAGTCCCAACAGTGGGCAATATATAAGCACAGGTGAGCTGAAATGATAATGGCGATAAAATACTACATATACATACCTACATATACACATACATACCATTTTGTATGAAGAGAATTATGAATGTTAAGGAAGCGAGTGAAGTATGCAGAGATAGAGTTCTCTGGCACTCTGTTCTCTCTGCCTACCCTGCAAGGGATATGGCGTGATGATATGTATGTATGTATGTGTACATACCTACATATAATTGCAACGATCACGACATATTTACTGCCATTTATTCCAGAATAGAATTCCGTTGTATATTGCGGCAGATCTTCATCAGAATATCAACAATTTACATTTTTTTATTCATTCTACATTGACAAGTAATAGAACAAGAATTTCAAAAATTTATTTAATCATCATAATCAGGTCACACAGAAAAAAGGTCTGAAAAAATAAAAGTAAAATTGAGTATATATAGTAATAGACTTATTTTCATTCACCTGGAGAAAATCTATCCTCAATAGTGGAATCTATATCATCATTCTCCTACTCTTATCCCAATTACTTGGGGTCGATACAATATGTACTCTTCTTTCATAGTACATATTGTAAAAGTTATTGACAATAGTTTTATAACCGGCCGCCTACCAGACGTCAACCCTCCTTGGGAATGTAATTGTTGACCAAACGGCTTCAGACCAAACGGCATGGAGTTGGCCCAGGTCGTTATAAGGCTCTTAGTCGGCTTTCACGATATTCATAAGCAAAGTAAAAGTTGGTAGTATTCGTAGCCGCTACCACACGGCTTATGGTTCAGCAGCTCCAGTAGTGGAATCTATATATATGTAAGATAAAGTTTACCATCATATAGAGCAACTACCATTAAACATTATAGTATGAACTTTTAAATAAACCATAAACCATTTGATATATTCATCGAATTATTAATTAAATCAATTGTAAAGTGAGTTTAATCAAATAAATTTAAATTAATAAAAGTTAACACAATATTAATGAGTGCCGTCGGTATTTGGCCGATGAATTTAACACCTGACGCTCTTTTATTGTAACGGTCGCGGCCGGTTCGTGTCGGTCAACAATGCTATAATATACATATATTGACTATAATAGTTTAGAGAATAACTTATTATTTGTTAACTAAATTGTCTCAATACAGATTTATGCGTAGACTATTTAATTAAAATAACTAATTAATATACACTCAATGAAAATAGGTCTTTACAAATTAATAGAGTAATCAATATAATTGACAATAAATTGGAATATTGATTTAAATAAATTTTTATTCAGCATTTAATGTTAAAATACATGATTATGGTAATTCAATGTTGTTTATTTGTTAGGTTAAGCAGCAATTGTTTATACTTATACTTAACTAGTAGCCCGCCCCGGCTTCGCACAGGTATTAAACAAAATATGAAGTAATTTTGTTCCTTAACATGTTTGGTATTAATCCTTATTACCTAATACCAAAGTATAAATAAAAGAGCTTTTATAGCGGTGGCATTTGAATAGGTATATTTTTTAAAATGAAAAAACAATTGACAGTGACATAACTAACTAACAACAACCAAGTGACAAAAACAAGTGTCATAACTAACTATAATAGTTAGACATATGCTGTCGCAATATTTTTTGTAGATAACTACATGTTCTGCAAAGTCGCAGTACATTATTTTGTTCTATAATCAATAGTTTTCGCAGCGCACGCGATGTGAGGAAGATTTTTGGTAATTTTTTCACACCTTGGCTTACATTATTGGAGTTTTGGTATGAGTCCCTAACTTCTTAAAAAACTTAATATAGCCTATGTTCACCGGGAATAGTGTAGCTTTCCAACAGTGAAAGAATTTTTCAAATCGGCCAAGTAGTTTCGAAGCCTATTCAATTCAATTCAAACAAACAATCAAATCTTTCCTTTTTATAATATTAAGTATAGATAATAAAAAAAGTGCTTAAATTAGAAAGAAATGAGTATAACAATTAATTATAGGTTAATACCACATGCCAGTTCAAATAGATTTTTCGTCTTTATCAGATGAATAAAATAAAAAATAAACACGGTTTACTATTGTTAATAAAAAAAAGTATTATTACTAAAATTGTAACAGATATAATAAATATTGAAGTAAACTAATGTTGCACACATTTTTAAGCTGTTAATAGTATCTATAGCAATAAAAACTTTTAGAACTTTTGTTCTTCTAAAAAAAAATATTTTATAAAAAAATATTTTTTTTTCACCCTTTTATGGCTATAGGTTGAACTTAAAGCATAATGATATCTAAGAGAATATAGTGATAATAATAATACATATTGAAATAATAAATATTTAAGTAATAAACGCAGGCAAAGCATCGAGCATAACTAAATTATAATAATTTATGTTGCCAAATTAATAATATGGTGACAGTAAGAATACGATTTACAAGAGAAAGACGTAAATATCGAAATAAATGTTAATATGTTTCAATACCGTGGTATATAAGTTATCAATCAATTACCTTTTCCTATTGCCTAGGAGAGAAATGAAATCACTCTTTTCCATCTCCTCTCCTCTTTAACTTTTCTAATTAAATTTGATGCTTGTTTCCAGATTATTAAAATTATCGCCTGTGACTGCCATATATGGAGACCATTGTGGATCCTGGCTTACAGGAGTTACAATAGTGTGATTACATAGTGATAAAATTACTTATGTCATCATCATCATCATTTGCATGCCCTCATCCGACGCTAAGTGGGGTCGGCACAACATGTTCTTGCCTTCCACAATCTTCTATCAGCCGTCATATCTGTACTCACAATTTTCATACACATATCCTCGTTTACACAATCCATCCATCTCTTTTAGGTCTCCCACGATTCTTAAGCCCATCCACAAGCATATTGATAATCCTCCTTGTCACATTGTCTTTCATCCCTCCTAAATACGATAAATATGTGTGAATTGAAAAAGATATTAGAGGCACTTGAATCCACATCTATTTGAAATCCATTTCAATCCAACTTACTGTTTAAGCTATTGTGACATTAGGAGCTAAAGTGTACACTACTTGATATAAGCTGTACAAGAAGAAGTGCTTTGCTTTAATAGTATTTTTTTTTTATTGCCGGTGGTGGCAAACGAGCAAGCAGTACACACCTGATAGTAGGTGATACTGCTGCATATAAGAACTTAGCAATATCAGGGGCACAACTAAGCCGTTGCCTACCTTGAAGAAAGTACTCTTCTTAAACCTCATTTGAAAAAGGACATGTCATAGCGCTGGGGATACACAGCAGCAGGTAGTTCATTCCAGATCTTGCATGTACGTGAGAGAAATTATCGCTGAAAACGTACAGCCGTATCGTTTCCAGGTCAAATGGATGAAGCTTATTATAGTGTCGAGTGGTACGGTGGTAAAACGGTGACGGTGGTACCAAGTCAAACAGTTCCTCAGAGCACTCCGCGTGAAAGAGCCGATAGAGTACACGGAGTGACCCAAAGTCTCCCCGCTACTCCAGCGACTGTAATCTGTCCATGAGATTGAGATCATCGACGATTCAAATATTTCGCTGTAGATACGAGTATCTAGGCGGGCCTGCCTAAAGATGAGAGCAGTACTCCACGTGAGGATGATACTTGTGCTTTGTATAGCACAAGACGTTGTCTCGACGTGAAGTACCGCCTAGCTCTGCTCAGCACGACTAGCTTTTTGCTTGCCAATTTGGCTTTGTCCTCCAAATGATTCCCAATGTAGTGCAGATAAATTATTGAATGCAGTTGGTGTTAAAAAAATAAATTTCGCGTGCATAGTTATATTTATATCTTAATGAATTAAAAGTAACATTACAAAATATCTAAATCACATTTTTTTTACCTCTTACTCCCCTGGGTTCATCATCATCACAGCGCATATAGGTATGTCCCACTGTTGGGCTCGGGCCTCCTCCGTAATGGGAGGGAAATTAACTTACTATACCGCGCTGGTCAGACGTGTTGATATAGGGTTTTGTTTTGAGTTTTCCTTCTCTTGCATAGATGTTACATGCGTTTTATATTCCTTGTTTGTCTCTTACGATCACCCACGGGTAAGATAAAGGATAGTGAATTGTATTCTTACTCCGTCACCAAACGGTAAACTCCCCTTTACTTTTTTTTTTGCGGTTTGCTATGGCCGTGGTCGCGCCTCGCCAAATCGGTCCAGGGCGACGAAAGAGACGGTGCGCAACCCCATAGACCTACCCTGCAAGCACCTCTCTTCGCCGTGCGAGCGGGCCACCGGTACCCGATCTTTGTCTTCGGTGGCCACACGGATAACTCCCCTCGGTTACTACAAATCTATGCGTTCAAGATCCAATTCTCCAGTCTAATATTTTTGAAGAAACCCTACCTAAATATGTAAAGTAGTATGGGTACGATTCCTAACATACATAGAATACAATTTGTAGACTTAATAAAGTTACCTTATTTGTCATCGTAAACTGTAAAAAAAAAACCTTAAACAACCTGACCAGGTTTCTCTGTTTGCATCTGTCCTACATGTTTTCAACACTAATAAAGTACGAGTCGAAATTTATTTTCTTTATAAAACATATATGTTTAGTGTTACCAATCAGTTAGTAGGTATAAGATGATTTGTTTGGCTACGCCTAGAGCCGTTCGATCCCCTAATATCGAATGTATGGAGATTGCATTGTATTATACAAACAATATTCGGCTAATCTGTAGATGTTTGCATTGGCTTCTAATTGGATGTGCTTGTGTTCTGTTACTGGGGGAGTTGACGCCTCCAGCTATTGGATATACACGTTGTACTCGTATTGTGTTTGGGAATTAAAGAAACATTTACTTAATTTTGATTAAGAAATTAAATTAACATCATATTTAATATACATTTTGACATTATTGTTTTGTTTGTCTGGTAATGTATTTATATAACATAGGATAGAATATCCACGCTATATGTTATTATTAAGCGGTTTCTAGAATAATTTTCCTGATTAACATTCTCGTACCCCTTACCAGTATCTAGTGAAGACTCACGTAGAAGACAAGGTTCAGTAATGGTAGGATCAAACAAATGACAGTATTCTGTCTACAGCCGCGAGCCGGTCCGTTCGGGGTAGTAGCACACTCTCACTGAAAATCGACGTTTGAGCGGTGACAATATACTGCTGTACTTCGTTCCGTAAGCGCTTTCGCTTACGCCGCTTTAGAGCCTACAGCCCAAATATCTGGATTGGTTTTGTTTGGTAGGAAATAGCCTCACTGTACCTACCCGTGGAATTGCAAAGGCTCCTGAGCGGCAATAACACTTACCATCAGGTATGCTGATTGCTCGTTTACCATCATAACCAATAAAACCAAAATTTAAAAAAATATTTTTACAAATGTAACCCAACAATTACAATAATATGTCTGTTTATGTTGCATATTTTGAGTGCATAAATGGTGTAGGGGTTAAGATAGCGACCTTCCATGCCAGTGCCGTGGGTTCGATTCCTACACAGGATAATACTTTGTGCAATCCACCAAGTGTTGTCCTGAGTCTGAGTACCTTTTTTTTTTTATTGCTTATGGCGGCAAACGAGCAGACAGCACACCTGATGGTAAGTGTCACTGCCGCCCATGCACCTTTGCCAATGGTATAGCTAGGCCGCTGCCTACCAATACAACCCTGAACCCACCCCAGTTAGGCTTCTATTGCGCTTCGTTCGCTCACCGAACGAAGCGCAATAGCACATTGCTATTACTCAGACGTCGATCTTCTGCGAGAGTGTGGTACTACCCCGGACGGACCGGCCCGCGGCTGTAGGCAGAGAACTGTCCACAGCGTGGTCCTACCACAATAGAACCTACCTACAATTTGTCTGCGTTAATTACATGTTTGTAAAATCGCCCGCAATACAAGGATCACTTCCTTAGTGCAGGGTGCGGGGTGATAAAAAAACGTTCATGCGCAAACACATAACTTTAAATGCATGAAATGTCGTAATTAAAAATTATATACCACATTGTATTGTAAGTAATAACTTAACTTTAGTGGAGACATCGCCTTAAGAAATTTAATTAAAATATCAGTAATAAATAATTAATATTCTCATTTAATATTTTATTTATTTTATAAAATACATAAATATTGTTTGAATTAACTAAATCTAATCTGAGTGTAATAGATAAGGTTTTATTAAAAATTGTTTACGTATAAGCTAAGAGTTAAACTGTGCATAGGTTATCATCATTCACTTCTTACTATCCACGGTTGGACGTAGGCCTTCCCATAGAATTACACATGCAAAGTCACTTATGAAAGGGCTTATTTCCAAAAACAACACGCTTGGTAAATGGGTTGACGAAGGCAATAGAGCGATAGTTCGTAAACGAGGCCGCTCACTCTCCTGGTGGTCCTTCAGTAGTATTCTAATACAGTAGCTATATTTAGCTTATATAACTAATGTTAGTAACATCAGAATAGCCATACACAATGTACTTGGTACTTTTTAATAATAATCTCAAATTATTAATTATTAAATATTTATACTTAATTGATGTTGTATGTTAATTCTAAATTAATAAAATGCATTTATTTATATTATGTTCAAATGTTCACTATCTATCTATACATGCTGGTCTATTCGTAATTGTCAACGGTATCAGCCTTTACACTTAGATTTTATTTATTTTATGTGAATTCGGATTATTTTTGCTGCTAAATAAACCCTACCCCTAATTATTGAATTAATTCATGTATACCTAAAATTACAGGTATTTATTTATTTAGGTATTATAATCAACAGTTGTCAATAGGTACTTAGTTAAGAACCAAGATCTATATCGAGACAAATCTAAAGACCCTCATGCCCTTCAATTCATTAACTATGTAATCATTATATTTGACATTTAAGAATGTCCTGATGCTCAGTAGGTAGGTAACAGCCGTAGTTGATGTTAAAACTTTCCTAAGAGAGAGCTGCTAACCACTAGTGATCCTTCAATAGGTTTTACAACTCGCAATAAATAATGAGTTTTTATTGTAAATATTGTTGGCAGTTGACTATATACTGCGTCCCGACTAGAAATTTTTTCGTCTTCCTTAGCAGGACCGGACCGGGCATGCCCGATCTGGACCAGATAAGGTATGTAACGCAGAAGATATATCTGGACCCGATCAGAAGAACCTTATCGGATCCAGATCAAACATTCCTGATCGGGTCCAGATCAGGCATTCCTGATTGGGTCCAGATCAGGCATTCCTGATTGGGTCCAGATCAGGCATTCCTGATTGGGTCCAGATCAGGCAATATAGCCATTCCAAATCGGGTCCGGATGAAATTTTACTGATCGGACCCAAATCAATCATTTGCGTTATATATCTTGCCTGATCCAAAACGAATATGCCCAGTCCGGTCCTTTTAAAAAACATAAATATCTTAAAAAACATGTTTAATAAATAAAAATATAAATTAATATATGACGTAGGTAGCGAATGCAGTGCTATATTCTTAACATAGAGAGTCCCAGTGAGCTGTTCCAATTAGGGCGCAACCAGCAGATGCTAACGACTTCTACTGTCGCCTGAATTTCTCATTCATTACCTGATCGTTCTGTTTTGATCTGAATCGATAACAACTAATTTAATATTAGCCGATGTCATTACGCTTCGGAGAATCTTAACACCGCGATTCAGATAATGACGTCATTTTACTAACGCCATCAACAATTTATTATGACCCAAAACATTAAATGTTAGAATGGAATATGCCTTACCATACTTGATGATATTTCACATCAGGCTATCCTTATTTAGTCCTGACCTGGTCCTGATCCGGTATGCCTTACCATACTTGATGATATTTCACATCAGGCTATACTTATTTAGTCCTGATCTGGTCCTGATCCAGTATGCCTTACCATTCTTGATGATATTTCACATTAGGCTATCCTTATTTGGTTCTGATCTGGTCCTGATCCGGTATGCTTTACCATACTTGATGATATTTCATATCAGGCTATTCTTATTTAGTCTTGACCTGGTCCTGATCCGGTATGCTTTACCATACTTGATGATATTTCACATCAGGCTATCCTTATTTAGTTCTGATCTGGTCCTGATCCGGTATGCCTTACCATACTTGAAGAGATTTCACATCAGGCTATCCTTATTTGGTCCTGACCTGGTCCTGATCCGGTATGCCTTACCATACTTGATGACATTTCACATCAGGCTATCCTGATCTGGACCAGACCGGGTCCTGATAGGGTTTGCCGGATCCGGCATGCCTTATTCTGTCCTGATCCGGTCCAGAATCATGATCTGGTTGAACCATATTTTTTTTCTAGTCGGGGTATCGAAACGAAATATCTTAATTAGACAAATTTAAAACATATATTACTAGATGCCCGCTTGAATTGTGTTTGCATTTGCTTGATACAAGACTCAGAACAAACATTAAAATTCCTCAGCGTACTATGGAGCGGACTATGTTTAGAATTTCTCTGTAGGGTCGGCAATTCGCAATCCAAGTCGGCAATCCGCTTCTTCTTTCGCCCCGGACGGACTTGGCGGGGTGTGACCACTCCATAGCCCACCACCAAAAAAAAGGGTCGGCAATCCATAGACTTAGCACGCGTACACGACATATCCCGAAGAGTTAGCACGATCAAATAGCAATGAATAGGCTATATCGATGAACCGATTACTGCATGGGAAGAAAAGATTTTGAATGGCGAACAGGTGGATTGACTACCTGATAAAAGTTGCTTGGCATTGTTAGATGCGGGCGGCACAAGACTGCATACAAATGGTGGGTGAGTGGAAAAATCAATTAAAAAAAGATGTGTACCTGTTAGTAGAAAAAGGAAAGTAATAGTTATTGTATGCATTTAAAACTAACGACATTATTTTATGACAGTACTGCAAATGTAACACAAAACAAAGGAGCTCGACTGAATTTTAAAACAAATCAAAATATTTCACTAATGTTAAATTCATGTTTATATATTCACGTTAACTAATTCTCTTGATGATCTACATACATACATATCATCACGCCATATCCCTTGCAGGGTAGGCAGAGAGAACAGAGTGCCAGAGAATTCTATCCTTGCATACTTCACTCGCTTCCTCAACATTCATAATTCTCTTCATACACGCTCGCCGGTTTCGGAGACTCTTGACTCCACCTTCCTTCAGTACATGACCGATCTGGTCTAGGTAGGTGAGTCTCGGTCTCTCCCGATACCTACATCCTTCCACTTTCGCATTGTATATCTTCTTAACCATACGTTCGTTCGGCATTCTTTCCGCATGTCCGAACCATCGCAGCATTCCCTTTCGCATCTTTACACCAATACTCTCTTTCATACCTACTCGCTCTCTTACGTCATCGTTACGAATGCGGTCGGTCAGCCTAACTCCACAGATTTTCCGCAGAGATCGCATTTCGACCGCATTAATTTTACTTTCATACTCTTTTCTGCATACCCAACTCTCGTTTCCATACAGTAGTGTTGGGACAAGTACTGCGTTATGTATTGCTATACGTGCCTTCTGGCTGAGGTGGTGGCTACCGAGAAGTTGTCCTAACGCCCCGTTCACTCTATTTCCCGCATTCACTCTTCGCTCTATATCAGTGGTGTACCTTCCATCTCGGTTAAATCCACATCCAAGATATACAAATTCATCCACTTGCTCTAGTACATCATTACCTATTGTTACTCTTACATCTGTTCTGGCTTCGTCTCTTTCAAAGAACATTATTTTGGTTTTGCTCACATTCACGCGTAGACCCCTTTTCTTACAATCTTCTGTCATTGTGTCGACTAGGGTCTGCAGGTCAGTCGCTGACTGTGCCAACAGGACTGCATCATCTGCATAGAGCAGAGCAGTGACCACTGAGTCGCCCATCTGGACTCCCACATTCATATCGTTCAACCTATGGAGACATTTATCCAGATATATGATAAACAGCCTGGCTGACAGAACGCATCCCTGCTTAACGCCGATATTGACGTCAAACCAAGGCGACATTCCATCATCCAGCCGCACACAGGCTCTACAGCCCATGTAACTGGACTGCACAGCCTGCAACAATTTACCGTTAATACCATACTCCGGTAAAATGTCCCAAACTTCCTTTCGTACAACCGTGTCAAATGCTCTCTCCAGATCCCCAAAACTGCTGAAAACCCTCTGACCTAGAGCCAGATGCTTCTCCACAATGTTGCGCAGAGAGAACACTTGATCCATGCATCCCCTTCCACTCCTGAAACCTCCTTGTGTCTCACACAGTAAACCATCGGACACCATCCTCATTCTCCTTTCAATAATTTTACCGTACACTTTAGCTGCCAAACTGGTCAAGCTTATGGCTCTGTAATTTGCGCAGTCATTTATTCATTCTGAAGGCTGACCAACCACACCAAGACTTCTTCACCTCCCTCCAAAAGAGTTTGGTGTTACCCTCAAAGTTTTTAGTCAGCCTATCTTCTGCACTCATATTTGCTCTATCACGTTTCTCTTTCACTAAGGCCTTGGTGTCATTCTTACATTGCCGATATATTTCTTTCTTCTGATCAGTTATACTGTCATTCAGATTCAAAGAAGAGACATAGTCCAGCCACGCTTTCTTCTTTTGCTCTACGGAAGCTGCCACTTCCGCATCCCACCATGCATCACCATTTGTTTTTCTATGCTTCTTTGAACTTCCACATACTCCTTTCGCCGTATCTACCATACTCTCTTTCAATATTCTCCAGCATTCTTCAATGTCCGATTGCTGCTGGCTTGCCATCGTCAGCCGTTCTTGGACACCCTCTGCATACTTTTCTCTTACACACTCTTCTTGCAACCTTTCAATCTTTATTCTTGCAAGCCCTCCGAAGTGGACATGCTCTCGCCAGTGCCTCCACTTTCTGAACAGATCACTAAATCTCGCAATAACGAGATAGTGGTCCGTATCGACTATGGGGCCTCTGTAGGCTCTTGCGTCCAATATTTTGCTTCGGAAACGACTGTCTACCAAAATTAAATCTATTATACTTTTCTGTTCAATCCTTCTCCATGTATACATATGGATGTCCTTATGTTGGAAAAATGTGTTTGACACAATAAGGTTTCTCTCCATGCACACATTCGCTATGAGCCTACCTGCGTCGTTCACTCTCTTATCACCAAATGGACCAAGTACGTCCTCATAGTCGGGACGCCTTGTCCTCACCATCCGTTCAATCACGCGTTCACTGGTTTCTGCCATATCCAGAACTTCTCTAACATTATCCCTAAACTTCTCTAGGTCTGATGCCACCGAGGATCCTACGGGAGCATATGCTACAACCATGAATACCTTGGTGACACCTAGTTTTATACGGAACCAAAGAAGTCTGGGATCATACATTCCGTAATCCTTCACACCTGAGGCCAAGCGAGAGAACAACAGCACTCCTACCCCCATGCTAGCTCGATCGCTCTGTGGTACACCAGACCACAAAGCCATCCCGCCACCAGGAAGATCGCATGTGTCGCTGCCCCTTCACTTGGCCTCTGTTACACAGAGCACGTCTAGCTATTTTTCCGCCATGACGGATATCAGCTCGTGCAACTTACCTTCCACACAACCTCTTACTTTCCACGTGCCCACCCGGCACTCTGCTCTCCTCGACTCGCCTGACTGGGCAAGGCGTGTTGGGTGGCGGCTCCCATCGCCGCAACTGCCGATGTTCGTACCGACGGGGGCGGGTCGGTACGCGTCGCCTCTGGGGAACGCCCTAACCCGCACTGCGACACGCATTCGAGCCGGATTAGCAGTCTAACTAGACTGGCAGGGGACGCGACGAGCACGCTCCGGACTATGACCCCCAGCACGCTCCGGACTATGCCTCCCTTGATATTAAATTTTCAATTATCTTTTATCCAAACATTATAATCTGCTACGCTATACGTAGCAGCGCGTAGAGCGTAGCCTGGTTTTCGTAAAGCTCGATTTCGTGATAATTTTTGGGTTTGTCTCAAATTCGATATGAAAATGTTAGACGAATGATGTGTGTACTCGAGTGTTATAAATATATGTTAACATGTTTTATGTAAGAAACAAAACCAAATAGTACATTAGATATTACTTAAATAACCAGGCATCCTATGTAGTTTAAATTCCTATGTAGAATAAATATATATTTGAATATCAAATATTTGTAAAAGTCACATTTATTTTAATTAATAAATAAGGGATAGAAAACGCATATAACACCTATGCAAGAGAAGGAAAACTCAAAATAAAATATTATGCCAACTTATCTGACCAGCATTATATAGTAAATCAATTTCCCTCCTGTTGTGTAAGAGGTTCGAGCCCCGCACTGGATCATACGACGCGAGATTAATGATGACGATGACTCCTAAAGAGGTGTGCGGTAGTTAAACACATCCACGTTAATATTTCAGTACCAAGTAGTTGTGGCGCAGACTATTGCCAACAACTATGTAGGTATACACACACTTACTTATATTATATCATGCTTCCTGCATATAATTTCTTATAGAAAAAACAAAATCTGGAACTTAAACATTGACTGTGTGTACATACACTAATGATCATCATCATCATCATCACAGCTCATATATGTCCCACTGTTGGGCTCAGGCCTCCTCCGTAATGGGAGGGCAATTAACCTACTATACCACGCTGGTCAGACGTGTTGGTATAGGGTTTTGTTTCGAGTTTTCCTTCTTTTGCATAGAAGTTATATGCGTTTTATATGCCTTAGTCGTCTCTTACCATCATCCTCGAGTAAGATAGGGGGTGATGAATTGTATTCTTACTCCATCACCACACAGATAATATAACCTACGCTATTATATATGCCAATCCACCATCGAGGAAAATTCATATTTTAGAGGATAATATTGCTGCCCAAAACTGATCTCAAACCCACGCTCTCTGATTGACGGCCGTGTGGTTATGTGATCAGACTCGAGATGATTTGATATAGTATAAAGGCATCATCATATATACAATAGAATTGTATTAATGAATAAAACACAAAAATTACTAATATTTCTATTTTCAATTTATTGTTTATTGGTTTTCCAAATATGATTGTCTCGTTTTTATTATTATTAATAATAATTAATTAATAATTGCAAGAGAAATATTTTCTAATGTCTACTTAAAATTATTACTCACTTAGTTTTGACAACTAATAGTAATAATAGTTACATCCGATTTGTTATTATTTATACGCAATAATTTATTAAAAATAATATATATATATATAAATTAAATAATTCTAAATAGTGTAATAGCCTCCGTCACAATAATTGACAATAATAATTAAAACTATATAATGCTATGAGATCAATATATCAAAAAAACATTACATTTACATACAGTCATTAGTAGATAATTATTATATTAAAATCGGCAACACTGTCATTAAAAAAGAAAATGTATACAGGGTGGAAGTGGACCGCTCCCGAAAACAAAGACAGGTAACTCTACTAGTCCTACTTGTAATGATAGGCTAGAAAAAATCGATTCGACTGAAAAAAATTTTTTTTTCACCACGCGAGGTCATTGAACTCTTGAACATATGATCGTGAATTTTGAAAAGTTACGTATTTTTTATGGAATTATCGTTACATGGCACTTTCCTAATACGATGGAATGTGAAAAATCTTAAAATTCGTTTTGAAAAACAGAAAAGAAATTTTATCCGAATCGATTTTTATCTAGCCTATCATTACAAGTAGGACTAGTAGGTTCACCTGTCTTTGTTTTCGGGAGCGGTCCACTTCCATCCTGTATATTACTAATATAGTTACATAATGGAAAAATACATTTTGCACGTAGTTCTGTACCTTTAACACCATCAATTTGGATGAAACACGTCTTGTTATATGATCTCAGCTCATATAAGTCCCATTGTCGAGCTCGAGCCTCCTCCATAATGGGAGGGAAATTGACCTACTATACCGCGCTGGTCAGACGTGTTGGTATAGGGTTTCGTTTCGAGTTTTCCTTTTCTAGCATAAATGTTATATGCGTTTTATATCCCTTAGTCGTCTCTTAGAACCACCCACGGGCAAGATAAGGGGTGGTAATTGTATTCTTACTGCGTCACCACACGGAATTGTTATATATTACATATAAATTTGTATAATATTATGTCGGTACACTTTTAGTAATCGTGTAGAGTTTATGGTAGCTGCATGAGACTATAGAAAAACATTAACTACACATACTTTAATGCCCTATAATCGTATCGGTGACAAATAAAACTTTCTAAGTCATACAAATAACTAATATAAAATATTTTAATTTTATACTTTTTATATCACCATCATAAAAAAGTCTAACCTAGAAAAAAGCTAATTATGTCGCCGTAATAATTATTCTGACCTTACACTACAATTATATCACCTTCATTAGAAAATAATAATTGCTTAGTGACGTAAGCTACTACAACTTAATTATACAATTAAAACTAACTAAATAAAATCAAAATATCTTCGTTTAAATGTTCACATTTATTGAGAACTATTTTTTTTAATTTAATACTTTTTTAATAATAAAAAACAATAAAAATTATATTACAATTATAATGAAATAATAAATATGTTATCGCCGATGCTACTGATAAAAGCTATGACTAGATAAGATCGTTTATAAAGAATAACGTGATATTTTTCATTGTCTGTGGTAGATAGGTACCATAAATTCCTAGCAGTTATTATCTTTATAATTACCGAAGTCTAAATTGCACATTTTATTACTTAAGTCTTTTTAAATTCTATATTTACAAAATATTTTTTAAAAATATTATTTATAGTTTGCAATTTTTATGCATTTTCTCATTTTCCATTACTAAGCTGTGGTGCCGACACCATTTTGGATCCATACGTTTCTAATTTAAACAAAAACTATTTAGTTATATTAAAGTTCTTTTCAAACCTTTGGCCACGTACAAGTTTAAAAAATGTTGTTAAATAAAAAGTTTTGGCCTCAATCATTGTACAATTTGATTATAAACATTTAATAAATAATTATATATTTGCAAGGATCCAATCGCGTTGTACTAATTCCCATTGTTTTAGTAACTTTGTGTATTTTAAACTAAAGCCTACATATTTAATCGAAATGCGACTATTTACATATGAATTTTAATACTATTTTGGCTAATGTCACTAATAACCTCTTAGACTAGAAATTGTGCCATTTCGTGAAATTTTAAACATTAAATAAAAACAAACAAATATTAAACAAATTGTAATACAAAATTATTGCATTAATATCTACAACATAAATATGAAGACCTTATCATTATTTTGTACAGTATCGATACAATACAATATATTTAAATAAAACACAACAAATAATTATACATACCGATAATACATACATATATAACTTATTGTACGACTGCACTGCACATGTTGACTCACTTGTAGCCTTAATACATACTTAGTTATATAATGTCAGATCATTGCCACAGTTGAGAGTTGATCGTTTTATATAATGAAACGTGACCAGTCATCACAATAAGTCATATATTACACGGATAATATCACGGACAGATGGGTAGCCGCAGCATACCGAATGTCCGCCATGACACCTGCGATACGCAACAATGAAATTACTAATATTAAAACACAGAATATTGATTATTTGCAAGGCACATTCTCTTTAAAATCCTGATTTTCAATTTTTATCATGTACATATATTCGATGCTCCGAAACCATTGTATACGGGGCGCGCACTTAACTGAAACGTGAATGAAGCGACCTCTATACTCGTATCAACTATTAATTGTTCATGATATGTATATATTGTAATGTAATAATATAGATTGACGATTAACAACCCTGTGTGTGTGTGTTTGTGTGTTGAAACATAGAGACAGTCCGATAGTGGAACACAAGCACTGAGCTGACTAACGTTATCTACACTAATCACTAAATAACCGCTGAACGAACGAATGAGATCGGGATGAGATCTGCGCGAGTGTGTATCTGTGTACTAGCGGGGTGGTGGGGTTGCGCGGGGCGAGAGGAGGGGATGGGGTCAGCTGGTCTGTGTGCGTGTGTGTGTGTGTGTGTGCAGCACGGCACGGTGGTAATGATGGTGGGCGGTGGCGCGGCTCAGTAGCCGTAGCCGGCGCCAGGGTAGAGCAGCGCCGCGCCGCCGCCCGCCGCCGGTCAGTGCTGCGCAGCGAACTTCATACGCTTCTGTTTCTGCCGTTGATTACAGAACCACACACGCACCACATTCTTCTTCAAGTCCAACTTCTCCGCGATAGCAGTTATCTTCTCGCCAGAGGGCCGCGGTTGCACCGCGAAATACGCCTCCAAACTACGCTTCTCCGGTGCTGCGATTGATGTTCTCTTACGTTTCTTCTCACCTGCTGGTAGGACGCTAGGTGCGTCGGGGTCTCGCCGTTTATTCTTTGCTTGCGCCTCCGCCTCCTCAAGCCACGCCTGGAGTATAGGTTTAAGCGCGATCATATTGTTGTGACTTAATGTGAGACTTTCGAAACGGCAGATGGTGCTTTGTGAAAGTGCGCCCACTCCTGGTAGTTTTAAGTTGGCTAATGCTTTACCAACATCAGCTTGGGTCACGCCTAATTTAATTCTCCGTTGCTTGAATCTTTCTGCGAAGGCTTCGAGTTCACGGGGGTCAGTATCCGTGTCGGGGTGTAATGCAGCGGCGGGATGTCCCAGGTGTGCTGGTGGACCGTGCGTGAGTCCACCCGCGTGATGATGGTGATTCATAACGTGATTCATAGCGCCGTAGCCGTGCAACTGGTGGTGTGGTCCAGCCGCTTCACCCATAGGTGCCAGTGTGGTCATCGAGGACGACGTCAGCGGGTCCAACATATCTAGTCCCTCCATACCGTGGTGCCCCATCTGTGAAGAGAATCATTCATCAGTTGTCTGATAATATTTCATTTGGAATAAGATTATAAGGGGGTGCCGACCTGCCGTCATTATATTCGTTCGCCGTATTAACTTTTGCATTGATGTTTAATCGTATGTTTTATTGTGAATAGAGTGTGTTGAGTGTATGCGAGGCGAGGCGAGGGCGCGCGCCCCGCTCTACAACAATAGCGCTCAGCTCAATATGGAAACATAAACAGTCATTGTAGAGATTTGCACTCATAGTTTATAAGTGCAAACACTTGTGTTTTATGATAGAGGGCGCGCGGGCGCTCCGTACGTTGTCGCGTTGATTGGTAGTGAGTGCACAACCAATATGCTTAAGTTGTTGACCGCTATTGTTGACTAAATCAATGTTTGTTGTTGTTGAGTTGAGCGCATATGTGACGTCATCAATATTAACAATCACAAACATTATAATTATTTAACGAACTTTATATATGACCTATGTATCCACCCGGGGGATGACGTTATCATTTAATGACAGAATTTTTACGCTTTAATATACATTATATTTAGTTATCCATATTATTTTCAGCCAAGAGTACGTACATATTGTATCGACCCCAAGTAATTGGGATAAGAGTAGGAGAATGATGATGTATAAATTTTAACTTTAGTAACATAACTAATAGACGAAAGAAATAGAGAGTAGCAATACATATATTTTCTGTGTGGTGGCGTAGTAAGAATACAATTCACCACTTTATTTATTTAAATATCGTCATCATCTCAGCTCATATATGTCCTGTTGGGGAACGAGCCTCCTCCACAATGGGAGAGAAATTGATCTACTATACGACACTGGTCAGACGTGTTGGTATAGGGTTTTGTTTTGAGTTCTCCTTCTCTCGCATAGATGTTATATGCGTTTATATCTCTCTCTTATGATCACCCACGGGTAAGATAGAGGGTGGTGAAATATATTCTTACTCCGTAACCACACATTATTTAAATATATCTATGGATTAACAAATTATAAACTTAATCATTTCACCGATTGGTTTATTAATAATTTGTATTTTAAATAAAATTATTATAAAATAAAAATAAAAATTCTACAATCGGTAGTTGGTTGCCAACAGAGTGCCCCTTTTGGACCAGTTATTTTCTATTTGTTAATAAAAACCATTACTTGGCAAATAGATTCACAATTAAACATCTAGTATTTAGATGATGGAATGATTGAAGGTTACGCTGATATACCTAGTACTTCAAGATTCGCCGTTGTTACAGAATAAATTTCAATCAATAGGTTTAGTTTTAAATACAACATAGTGTGAAATATTTTTTAACAAAACATAAACCATTTTTTTATTTAATAAAATTTAACAGTTTGACAATAAACATTTTGAGTATAGAAATAAGTTCTTGACACCTCCTTAGGTAACCCATCCTTGAAAACTACAATTCTTTTATAAAATAAAATGCAAACGTATTAGAGAAGTTTCAAACAGGGGTGTGCGAATAATTCGAACTTACGAATTATTCGTTCCGAATCGAATATTAATATTCGATTCGAAACTCGAATCGAATAATTCGAAATTTCGAATTATTCGAAAGTTCCCGAATAATTCGAATAATTTCGAATTATTCGAAAAATTTCGAATTTTGCCGAATTATAATATTATTCGCAAATTTTTATTGTATTTTAAATTCGGAGTTTGTTATGTTCGATATTCAAATATGACATTAATAATTAATATGTATTTTGAGTTCAAATTGTGGGAACAATAGAAAATCCAATGATATTTCGATAATTCGCAAATTGTTCAAATTATTCGAATTTTTAGAAATTTTTCGAATTATTCGAAATTTTTCGAATTATTCGAAATATTTCGAATTATTCGATTCTTTTCGAATTATTCGTCGAATTTCGAATAATTCGAAAATTCGAATTATTCGATTCGAATTTCGAATCGAATATTAATATTCGATTCGATTCGAACGAATTCGAACGATATTCGCACACCCCTAGTTTCAAATCGTCTTTTCGAAATTAATATACGTTCTGTTTTAACCATTATACGTTATTGTTTTTTCATTTCAATATATATTGGAATGAAAGTTTATTATATTAAGGAAAAATTGCATAAACAATCAAACGATCTCAAGGTTTTTAAATATTCTTCGCCACTAGGAAAATTTGATATTCTTAATACTACTCTCAGCAAAATATTTAAATGCAATTGATCGAGTATGGCTCCAAGCATCTACTAGTTCATTTAAATAACCTAGGCATACCCAAAATGTTAGAGCTTACTAACGTTCCTATCCTCGTTCCGTAGTGCAAAAGAATTAACCATGAATATTTTAACACGCACATTGTACCTGTCACCGCCGGTGTAACAGCTTTGAAAGAATCCAATACTGTAGTGTATGGTGATGACGGTGCAGTAAAAGACCTGAGAGAGCTGGCGTAAAGATAATATTGGAACAAATTTCCATAAAATATATTTTACAAGTAGTCCAACGGCAATAAAAGTAATCTCTATAACAGGTTTCATTTCTTATGTTTTTTTTTCGCCATAGACAATCGAATTATACTTTATACTAAACAAAGCTGGATCGTAAATAACCCAGAATTGATTTACAATCATGCAACTGGTGTTATATTCTGTACAAAATCTAAAATTTAAATAAAACCAACGCGAGAATGTAATTTTGATTGGCATATCAAAGGTGCATGGTGAATATTAAAGCGCAAGACATCAACATCAAGAGGAAGTTAACTTTGATTTTATTGCAACATCTCATGGTATTAAATTAATAACCCAGCTCTCCAAATATTCTTTAATAAATATATTTACTATGGCTACTTTTTATTTTAATAAATATATAATTGTTATTCTTATCCTTGTAAATGTGATAGTGAGGTTTGTTTGCAACGTTTTCACGTCTAAATCAAACCGATATTGATGAATGTTGGTATAGCGATAGATACGGTACCCTGGCAGGCGCAGGTGCTTGGGACTCTTTTTTTTGGTTACAGGCTATTATATAGTCATTCAGCACTCAATTCGTCCGGGGTGACAAATAGAACGACGCACGACACTAGAACTTGCTGTGTGTACGTACGTCTCTATGCCATGTGGGGCGGGCCACCGGAATCTAGTCCACTGGATCGTTGGCCTATCAAATCAAATCATTTATTTTGAATAAGCCCCATAGGGGAACTTACATATTGTCAATTTTACATTGTTTTTTTTTTAAATTAAATTTAATTAATCTACCACCGGATCGGAAAGCAGCCACATACTGAGAAGATCCGGCAAGAAACTCAGTGGGCTCGTCATTATTTTTTTTTTATACGGTGAATTAACCTTTCAGGAGGGGCTAGGAACACTAGCAACGGTAATAGGTTATTTATTTGAAGGCAGGAATAATATGGAATTTACTTTATTCTATGTTACACGATTTTTGAAAAAGTGGGCCAAGATTGGCATATCTGTAGCTATGATGTTAGCTGAAAATCTGGGAATTGATCACAAAACAATTTAGACCTACCTATTTGAAAAAAAGGTGGGTATACGAAAAAGCTCGATATTTGGGTGCCACACGAGCTCACTGACTGTAACTTAATAAACCGTGTATTCATTTGAAAAGTGCGTTAGGCAGGTACGACGTGCGAGAAAGGGTAGTGGTCAAAAAGGCTGGTCAGGCATCACAGACTGTGGCAAAACCCAAGTTAACTGGTAATAAGGTGTTGCTGTGTGTATGGTGGGATTAGAAGGGTATTGTTCATTATGAGCTTTTACCGCCGGGCAGAACCAGCGCCGGGCCAGCGCCGGGCAACCATCGATTCGGATCTCTACTACCAACAAATGATGAGATTAAAACAAGAAATTAAGAGAAAGGTCTGGAATTAATCAACAGAAAGAGTGTGGTCTTTCATCACGATAACGGTAGACCTCACACATGTTTAGTCACTAAGCAAAAAATAAGAAAGTTTGGCTGGAAGGTGTTAATGAACCCACCATATAGCCCTGATTTTGCAACTTTAGATTTCTATCTGTTTCGGTCTCTTCAAAATTCTTTAGACAGTATCAGGGCATTATTTTGATCATAAATTCCGTGTGGTGTCGGTGTAAGAATACAGTTCACCACCCCCTATCTTACCTGTGGGTGATCGTAAGAGACGACTGAGGGATATAAAACGCATATACGCATAACGGAAACTCGAAACAAAACCCTATACTAACACGTCTGACCAGCACGGTAGGCATCCATCCATCCATTAGCCCGTAAACGTCCACTGTTGGACATAGGCTTCCCCACTAGAATGTCATTTGCAACGGTCCTGTGCCACCTGCATCCAACGGTTTCCTGCAACCTTGATAATGTCATCAGTCCACTGAGTGGAGGTCCTACGCTGCGTCGTCCGATTCGTGGTCGCCACTCGAGAACCTTTCTTCCCCAACGGTTGTCGGTTCGTCGAGCGATGTGGCTTGTCCATTGCCACTTCAACTTGCTAATTTTACGGGCTATATCGGTTACACTCGTTCTTCTACGGATTTCCGTATCCCGGATTTTATCACGTAGAGAAATATCGAGCATAGCCCTCTCCATAGCACGCTAAGCGATTTTGAGCCTTTTTATGAAGCCGATATTTAGAGACCACATTTCAGTGCCGTACAACAGCGTGGTATAGTAGGTTAATTGCCCTCCCATTATGGAGGAGACCCAAGCCCAATAGTGGGACATATATGGGCTCTGATGATGATGAAATATTTCCGTCCCATGATACTTTTACATTTTTGCGTAACATGATACTTTCACATTCCCGCCAAAGACAGGGTGTCTATCCGAACAGCAAGGCAAAAGTAAAAATTCGTAACACCCCCACAAAACGAACACTGAGCGGTCAAATTTTATTTCAACTTTTTGCGGTATTTTTCAAACAAACCATTACGTGAGTTGTCAGTTACGTTTTGTTACATCATCAACAATGAACGTTTAGAACTGATGTTTTTCTAATGATTTTTTTACATTTATTAATATCATATTTTAATATCTTATATCCTATTCCCGACGACAACAAATTCAAAATCATAAAAAATAGTCCAGCCGTTCTCGAGTTATGTGTGTTGTTGTGTTGTAAACTAACACAACTTTCTTTTATATACCTATATAGATTAATCATTTAAGAAAAATACAAAATTATAATACCTTGCAATTGCAACAAATATTGTACATCGATCTTTGTAAAGAGGCAATCAGATGACATCGACCTCGTAAAGCGTTGCTGTATAAGATTTGCCAGTCATTGTGGAAGTGCATGAGAGTGGAATTCCGTCCGGTCAAAAAATATTTAAGGCGTTGTTAAAATTGCAATAATTGAGAAAAACACAATTCTTAATAATGCTAAACTATAGCTAAACAATAATTCATAATGGTTTTTACAGCTCCTAATAGATACCAGACTGTTAGTGCTTCGTGCGACGTCACACAGTGTGCGACAAAGACTATGTTCTATGAGGTCAAAATTAGTCGATTTCTTTCGATGGACCGATGTGCTGTATTTTTCGCTCTGTTACTATAATAACATAAATTATAGTTATTTGAAAAAGTACCACAAACCAATGGCATTTATGAAATAAAATTATTATTGTAGGTTGCATTGCGTTTATATTTTGTTGACATGGTATGGACATGTGATGAGACGGGATGAAAGTAATGTTGTGAGGAAAGTTTTAAGTATGAATGTTGAAGGCTTTAGGGGTAAAGGAAGACCAAAGAAAAGATGGATAGACATGGAGTGACTGCAGAGATGACGTCTGATAGGACTGTATGGAGGAACATGACATATTGCGTCGACCCTAAATAATTGGGATAAGGGCAAGATGATGATGATGATGCATTGCGTTTATATTTGATTAACTTAGAAAACTATTCAGTGTACATGATTACGGCAGGATAGTCTCTCATCCTCATTTTCCTTTATTTCATATTCGTATAAGCATCAGTAGAACATTATATCAATAACATTTATTTGACCGATATAAATTATCCACGGTTAGCTTGAATAAAATAAAAGGTTGCAAAAGTAAAAAAAAGTGCACTATCTGTTACATGCAGTCTCGGGTTCGTTGCGGCTCGTCCCCGGCCCCCGGGGGAGCACTATGTCACGATTAGCACCCCGCACGTATCCCCACAATGTGCCACTGACTCTACACGATATATTTTCTTACAACGACACGTAACAATGTCCGCGCGCTTGTAAACTATACACAAATGTTTCTATTGTTGGTCATTTTATTTCAAATTGACTTAATGTTTATAAAAGCAGCTTTCATGCTATGAATACTGTATTAAAAATATATGTCACCACTCATTACTTGCACGCCGTAGTCATACTGGGCGATTCACAAAACATTGTTCCGAGTTGTGTATGATTTGTGGCAATTAATCGCATCTTTGTCAAATTCAGCACAGTATGAGGATTGTTTCCTTAGTTTAGTTTGCTGTCTTTTAAGAAAAAAAAAAAAACAATGGCATGAGAATGAGTAGCATCCCATTTTTTTTGCTATGGAGGTGGTTACGCCCCACCAAATCGGTCCGGGGTGACGGAAGAGACGGCGCACGACCCCATAGACCCACTTTGCAATGCATCTCTCTTCACCGTGGGAGCGGGCCACCACCCGATCTTTGTCTTCGGTGGCCATAAGTACCATGGCCCTAGGGCAGACCAAATAATGCTTTTCTATTGAGATTTATATTATAGATTTTGCGAATAACATCTATGTACGAGAAGCAAAACTCGAATCGAAACGCTATACCAACACGTCTGACGTCTGACCAGCGTGGTATAGTAGGTCAATTATCCTCCCATGACGGAGGAGGCTCGAGCCCAACAGTGGGACATATATGAGTTGCCATGACTATATATTGGTTAATTTTTTAAAATTTTATTCTGTAAGTCTTAAGAGATATAACTAACATGGACTTTGACTATTTAAAGACCATATGCTTAACATTATTATTTCATTTCAAGCCAATATACCTCACCCTTTCGTCCACTAAAGGAATTTTGTTTTCAACACCATTCTGATCAGATGTTACGGTAATTTTAAATGATAATTCTCTTCTCATGATTTTAAAGATATTAAATTTAAGATGATGAGAAGATAAGAATATATGAAATTAAAATAAAATTATGTGTCTATATTGCACTTTCGTTTATACTTTTCATTGACAAAAAACATTATATGATATTTATAATAAAACTACTTTTACGTATTCTATTAAGTCTGTATTCAGTCACGGGTGGATAGTACCTTAGACCTCATGAACGCTGTAAAACTCGACAGAATATGTAAAAATAGTTTTATTGTTAATATTATAACTCGCGTAAACATCAAGAAATTATGAAGATGAAAATATTAATGAACATATCTAACGACAGTATTTTGATTGTAATAATGTCTATGGATATGTCTAATGTCACAAATCAGTTTCAAGTACTTAATGTGCGACAGTAAGTGCGGTCATTATATAGTTTGACATAAATGGTACCATCAATATACCTAAGTTATAAATAAAATGTGAATATTCGAACAGTATCGACGAGCCTTGGCGGTATCTTATATTGTGTAATCATATACTTTGCATTTCTTTTGAATTTTAAAAACAGTACGGAGCGAAGAATAAATTCTAAAATAAAGCGAATGCTTAGAAATATTGAATGCTCACGAATCACATAATTGAGTCCGCAACTTACGCCATAACATAGTTCTATCCCATCATCCACCAGCCTAAGACAATGTGTTTTACAACGTTTTTGTTTTTCATCAAAATTCCCACAAGATACCATTAACAGTGTGGCCATTACACTGTTGATGGTGATAATTTGACTTAAACAATGACTAACTTGAAAGACTAAAAACGTGAAGGTATTTATAACTTGATACTGGCACCAATAGCTCGTATAAGTAGCTGATTGCCAATACATAAGAAGAAGAAGAAGACAATACCACTCATAACGGTCCTGTGTCACTGACATCCAAGAGATCACCTCTTAAAAATATAACCTAAAATTACTTAAAAATATATTATAGTTATTAATCATTATATTTGAGTCTAAAAGCAGAAAAATAAATTTGTGCCTTATTATTTTCCTACTTCTGTCGTAAAGATAAATTGCAAGTCATTTTCTGTGTCATAATTTTAAAAATTAAGACGATATTTTATAGAATAAATTGAGAATTAAGATAAAATATCAAAAAGCATCTCGTCTTTATTGTTCTGCGTAACGTATAAACTATACCAACTACAATCGAACCAACGAAATGACTGATGGTTAAATGCCGCCTATTGATACCTAGTGAAGGTTGATGAAGGAATGGACGAAACAGTGACACAATCTGTAAACTGGTTCATGATAGAGTCACAATAACCTGCTCGTGTATAATACTTCACTTAACCAAAGTCTATTGTCGATTTTACTATGAGGTACCCTACACATGACAACGACGACGTAAGAGAGCGAGTAGGTATGAAAGAGAGTATTGGTGTAAAGATGCGAAAGTGAATGATCCGATGGTTCGGACATGTGGAAAAAATGCCGAACGAACGTCTGGTTAAGAAGATATACAATGCGAAAGTGGAAGGATGTAGGTATCGGGGGAGACCGAGACTCACCTACCTAGACCAGATCGGTCACGTACTGAAAGAAGGTGGAGTCAAGAGTCTCCGAAGCTGGCGAGCGTGTATGAAGAGAATTATGAATGTTGAGGAAGCGAGTGAAGTATGCAGAGATAGAGTTCTCTGGCACTCTGTTCTCTCTGCCTACCCTGCAGGGGATATGGCGTGATGATATGTATGTATGTATGTACCCTACAACGGACAGTGATTGGTGGTGGACAAGAAGTAAGATGTAACCTATAACTCATATGAAGGTAGAGAGCAAACGGATTTCTTTTTAAAGTATTCATCAATAATATTTTTTGTTTTATTATTCGTCATTATAATGCTGACTGTACAGAACGCTTAACGGCCATTACCTATTCCTATACTTTGACCAATTTTGCTGTCATTCATAGATATTGTTGCGCTACTATTTATCGCAGACGCTATTAATTGCAATTAATTAAATTGATTATTTTGAGATATTTTTATACAACTGGTAGCTATAGTAATAAAAATTAAACTTTAATCTAATCTTTGAAAACCTATGTTTTATGTAATATTCATCATTCTCCTACTCTTATCCCAATTTCTTGGGGTCGATACAATATGTACTCTTCTTTCATAGTACATATTGTAAAAGTTATTGGCTATAGTTTTTTGACCAGACGTCAACCCACCTTGGGAATACAATTGTTGACCAAACGGCATCAGATGGAGTTGGCTCAGGTCGTTATAAGGCTCTTAGTCGTCTTTTACGACATCTACGAGCAAAAGCAAGGGTTGGTAGTATTCGAAGCCGCTACCACACAGCTCGTTTTTATGTAAAATTGTATATTTTAATTTTATTTAATGTGATTTAGCGTTGCCTTGCAACACCATATATTGGCATATATAATAAGATGTACCTTCTTATATTGAAGCATCAATATAAAAAAATAGGAAGATCATTTTAAATGTAAACGATTATGTCCGTTTAGTTTTTTTTATTTGATGACGGAGAAAGATAACGATGCACCACCACATATCTTGTCCGCGGTGGTGCATCGTCATCTGGCTGGAAATGTATTATTTTTGTTTTATCTATGTTATTGTGTAAGTACCTAATTGTGATCTAACCACTTCATTATTCTGTCTAATGATTTGCTTCTAGTATCTACGAGTAAATCTTATATTCTAGATTATTTTTATTGCGATGCTATATTATTATTGTCGTGTCATCAGCGCACAACACACAGACCGCTATGCTCGGTAGCACTGTAGATCAATTACCTTCTTAATTTTGAGGACATATACAGGAACTGAGGTGGTAGTAATGATGAATAACCTGTCGCTTCTTCTTCTTAGCACAATGCTGGATATCCAGCTGAGTTTGAGCCTCCTCCACAATGTTTATCCATATTTATATTTATCCGTATAATGTAAATATGGAGTAAGAATACATTTTCTCCCTTTTCTTCTCGTATTTGAAGTAAAAGATAACTGTGGGATATGATATTTAGATAATATTGATGTAAGAGATGGCAATTCGAAATAAAACCCTATAGCTGATTGGTGAGGTACATTTAGTCCATTACCCTCACGTTATGGAGGCCCTACGCAACAATGGGACGTAAATGAGCTGCAATGATGATAGCGATGACTGTACTGCTACTGGGGAACTGATCGCCAATTGTTCTAACGATTGCTGCACTTATAGTCTGATCCTCCTTTAACGAAGTGTATGTCTAGCAATTCATTATATACACTTTGAAAGTTCAATAAGCACACATATACATAGGTACTAGTGGTCTTGAGGGACGTTAATTGCGGGCAAAAGCTCCTATTTTAAAGAAAAAGTACTGAACTAAAAATCTAGTCCATATAATTTAATACAATACTTATAATAATTCACAGCTATGTCTCATAGATAATTATATTATATTATCTATAAGATACCTTCAAAAATGAATGAAATTCACTCCACAATAATATTTAGATATAGCAGAAACATATATACATCAACAGTTGGACACTTTAACATTGATTTATAGAACTTTAAATACCAAATTGCTAATTAATTACATACAGTTCACGGCGAACGCATAGAGAGTAGGAAAAAATTCTCGAAGAATTGTTAATTTAGTTGTCAACGCCCAACTAATGGTAACGAGTCGATTAAAGAAAGGTTATTGTATATTCTCGATGTTTATTGGCGTATTTATTGGCGTGAACCGGCTACCATTGTAATTAAACTAGTTGAGCCAACAACTTCCCTTGCGTGAATTATTTATATAATGACATTAAATAAATGAACCACTCAAGCGAAGTTGTGTGTGTATGTGTATATTTTGGAATTTAAGTTATATGATTTTTGGAATTCAAAAGCTAGTTCATAAGTTTATCACGTTCAAACAAACAAACATTCCAGCTATGTAATAGTTGTATATACCTATGTAGATTATACTGAAAATTAGTTACGTGAGAGAATGTAATTTACCTAGGTAGGTACCAACTAGGTAATATAGTGAACCGTTTTAGGAATGTTGACCTCGGAATATATATTACTTAGTAAATGAATTTCTACTATCAGGGTCAAATTTTGTTTTTTAAATTCTATAAAGTGCAAAGTTCTCCATAACAATCGTTTTGACTACAAGCTTTTCATTGCACATGTAAAAAGTATTATACAATAATATATTTTTTAAACTTATTATATTTTAAATATAATTTTAATGTATGTTTAGAACAAAATATTTGTATATATAGGTAGAACAGAGATAAACACAAAAGCTAAACAGGGAAAAATAACAATTTTGAAATTTTGATTAGGTACTTTTTGAAAACGATTTTACCTGCAATTTCCAGTCCGTTCTGGTTAATATAATGATTTCTGATGTTTGTGCGAGTATTGAAATTTGAAATAAAACTATTATTACGGATAATATATCGCGATTGTATTTGATTTTTGATTTGCCGACATATTGAACACTCTACAGCCTTCATGGTGGGAGCATTGTCCTCCGGGAAAATAAAAATCAAATACAAACACAATAGAATCCGTAAAAATAGTTTTATATCAAACGATTTTCCCTGTTCAACTATTAAATATTTTTAACCGTGTTTAGTAAACAATTCGTTAATTATTAAATAATCAAATAATATATTGTAATATATTATTATGAGTTAAATTAAAGATAATGTACACAAATATTAAGGATCAAAAAATAAATTAGATGAATAGTCAATTTTTTTTATGGATTGCAAAAACACTTCTAAACTAATTTGGTTTATATGAATTCTAATAATGAGAAATATATAATATATCAGCTCATACATATATGTCCCACTGTTGGGGTCGAGCCTCGTCCACAATAGGCAGCAATTTGACCTACTATATCACGCTGATCAGACGTGATGGTATAGAGTTTTGTTTCGAGTTTTCCTTCTCTTGCATAGATTTTATATTCGTTTTATATCCCTTAGTCGTCTCTTACAAACACTTACAGCTAAGATAGGGAGTGATGAATTGTATTCTTACTCCGTCACCACACGGAAAATAAAATTATAAAATATTATTTTTGCTTTGTTCCTGATATAGTCAGCAAAAATGTAACATATTCGCTCATTTCAACTGTAATACTTATTTTGTAATAATTATTTTAGTTTACTAGTTTCGAATTTCCTTAGATAAAGCTGCAGGAGAATCCAATCATACTTTGTCGGCTCTAACAGCGGAACTAGCGATGTTAAGATAGATCTATGAAGGCGTCTATTGTTGGCCATAAGAATTCACAAGGGGAAAATATTAAAAACGTAATTCCATTTGACAGGTAATACGACTATCATCATCCCGACTAGAAAAATGGTATGGTTCAACCAGATCATGTATCTGGACCCGATCAGGATAGAATGAGGCATGCCGGATCAGGCAAACCCTATCAGGACCAGGTCTGGTCCTGATCAGGATAGCCTGATGTGAAATAACATCAAGTATGGTAAGGCATACTCGATCAGGACCAGATCAGGACCAAATAAGGATAGCCTGATGTGTAATACCATCAAGTGTGGTAAGGCATACCGAATCAGGAGCCGATCAGGATAGAATGAGGCATGCCGGATCCGGCAAACCCTATCAGGACCAGGTCTGGTCCTGATCAGGATAACCTGATGTGAAATAACATCAAGTATGGTAATTCATACCGGATCAGGACCAAATAAGGATAGCCTAATGTCAAATATCATCAAGTATAAGTATAAGTAAGGCATGTAGTATATCAGGACCAGAAACAGTTTTCGTAACACAAAAAAAATATCAATCAAAATTCAAAAAAGTATCATATCATGATTGTCATATCTATGCCACGGTGTAAATTGTATTTGCATCAGAGGAGATTAATCTGAAATCTTTAATTAATCATATGTATTTAATAATAATAATAATGTTTAATTAATAATATAAAAATAATTTATATTTAAAGTAAAATCAAAAATAAATAACAGGTACATTTGAAAACATAAATAGAAATAAATATAATAATATTGGAACAACCATTCTAACATTTAATGTTTTGGGTCATAATAAATTGATGGCCTTAGTAAAATGACGTCATTATCTGAATCGCGGTGTTAAGATTCTCCGAAGCGTAATGACATCGCCTAATATTAAATTAGTTGTTATCTAATCAGATCAAAACAGATCGATCAGGTCATGAATGAGAAATTCAGGCGACAGTTGAATTCGTTAGCATCTGGTGGTTGCGCCCTAATTGGAACAGCTCACTGGGACTCTCTATGATAAGAATATAGCACTGCATTCGCTGCCTACGTCATATATTAATTTATATTTTTATCTATTAAACATGTTCGTTAAGATATTCATGTTTTTTAAAAGGATCGGACTGGGCATACTCGTTTTGGATCAGGCAAGATATATAACGCAGATGATTGATTTGGTTCCGATCAGTAAAATTTCATCCGGACCCGATCAGGAATGCCTGATCTGGACCCGATCAGGAATGCCTGATCTGGACCCGATAAGGTAGACGAAAAAATTTCTAGTCGGGATAGGTATGACAAGTTTTCCAGAGCTATGGCAACCCATACTGTGTGTTCATCGATATCTCTTTATGTCTGAGAGAAGTAATGGACGCTAATGCATTATCCCGACTAGAAATTTTTCCGTCTTCCTTAGCAGGACCGGACCGGGCATGCCCGATCTGGACCAAATAAGGTATGTAACGCAGAAGATATATCTGGACCCGATCAGGCATTCCTGTTCGGGTCCAGATTAGGTATTCCTAATCGGGTCCGGATGAAATTTTACTGATCGGAGTATGCTCAGTCCGGCCCTTTTAAAAAACATGAATATCTTAAAAAACATGTTTAATAAATGAAAATATAAATTAATATATGACATAGGCAGCGAATGCAGTGCTATATTCTTATCATAGAGAGTCCCAGTGAGCTGTTCCAATTAGGGCGCAACCACCAGATGCTAACGACTTCTACTGTCGCCTGAATTTCTCATTTATGACCTGATCAATCTGTTTTGATCTGATTCGATAACAACTAATTTAATATTAAGCGATGCTAATGACCTAATATTAAATTCGCTTCGGAGAATCTTAACACCGCGATTCAGATAATGAGGTCATTTTCCTAACGCCATCAACAATTTATTATGACCGAAAACATTAAATGTTAGAATGGTTGTTACAATATTATTATATTTATTTCTATCTATGTTTTCAAATGTTGTTATTATTTATTATTTTTATATTATTAATTAAACATTATTATTATTATTAAATAGATACATATGATTAATTAAAGATTTCATATTAATCTCCTCTGATACAAATACAATTTACACCGTGGCATAAACATGACAATCATGATATGATCTTTTTTGAATTTTGATTGTTTTTTTATGTGTTACGAAAACTGTTTCTGGTTCTGATATACTACATTCCTTACCATATACTTGATTATATTTTACATCAGGCTGTCCTTGTTTGGTCCAGACCTGGTCCTGATCCGGTATGCCTTACCATACTTGATGATATTTCACATCAGGCTATTCTTATTTGGTCCTGATCTGGTCCTGATCCGGCATGCCTTACCATACTTGATGATATTTCACATCAGGCTATCCTGATCAGGACCAGACCTGGTCCCGATAGGGTTTGCCGGATCCGGCATGCCTCATTCTGTCCTGATCCGGTCCAGATACATGATCTGGTTGAACCATACTTTTTTTCTAGTCGAGTAACTCTTAACCCACGTGTTATGTAAAGTGTCTAACGAGTTTGAATTAGTATTGCAACTGATTATCTCTTTTATGAGAATATATGTTAGAAATATAATTTACTGTTGGAAATTATATTTTTGAGCCGTTTGGGGTCGAAACGCTTGGGCCTTGGGGTCCGAATTGTCACATTTTATCTAAAGAGATCGCAAAAAGATTAATTACTGCTACACGTGATCTGAGGGCTAGCCTATATTTTGCACAAAAGATTTGCATTGCCATACAACGTGGTAATGATGCCAGCCTTGCACTGATAACGTGAATATAAAAGTAAGAAAATGATGCCCTATCTTATTTGATCACGGTGGGATAATAAATAATTTCTGCTTTTTATTGTGGAGGAATCGCACCATATCCTGTACCAAAAATGAAATATATCTAGTGTTGAGTAGAGGAAAATGGAAGCTGCTCGTTAACTGACGTCCCATCAATATCGTCGTTGCTCTGATGCTACTACATATACGTAGGTAAGTCATATTTTACGACATAAAAGATCAAAGGTTTAATTTGATTTTGATTCAAATATCTATATATGTCAATTTATTAGAATTAATTTACAATATAAAATAAATGCATAAAATAAAATGTAACAAGTGATATTTGAACATAGAGAACATATTAAGCCGACATGTTACGCATTTGATTTAAACAACAGAACAAAAACTGTCACGGCTCTCCCCGAGGAATACCGCGACAATTGGGCACCGAAAATACTGTCAACCCCCGAGGGGCACCATTTGCCCTTTGTACACTTTTTTGTTTAAGTTTTAGCGTTTGTCACACGAGTATATAGTTATTGTTTAATAATCTTAAAGGGTTAGGAAAATAGCTAACGATATAATACAGTTTAAAATAAAAAAAAATATTTTTAATAAAAAAAAAATAGTATACAAGAGATATAGAGTGTGTGCGTGTGTGTGAGTGATAGTGTTATGGGGCTCCTTTACTGTAACTGAAATTATCGGATACCTGAAATGAAGATCCGATATAAAAGTTTCGGATAGAGTCAGCGCCTGTATGAGACACGCTGCGGAAGATTTACTTTCAACCAGCGGAACTGATTGACTAAATATAAGTCTCTACAAAAGAGCCACATATACTATTTGCCTTTTACAGTTTCTTAGAAATTCAATATCCAGTAACCAGAACTATCCTAAAGTTTTGGAAACGCAGTAATTTCATACCCATAGCCGTATTCGAAATCATTATAATGTTTTCCTAATATCTATACTAAGTAGTATCTACATCCGTACATCCCTAATAAAGAGATATTAATGCGCAATTAATTTGGAACATCTATTTTAACTGTATAACGTGTGACTGTGACAATGATTTACCATATTATAATTAGTTTTTAACAAAAATAATATAGTAATTTGCCTACATTAACTCAAATGACATTATTGCCCCATAATTCATTATTTTCTAGTTAATGTAAGCTACCATACACACAACGTGATACTATTGTAGTTTATAATAACATTAGTTTAATAGAATAATCCGTACTCCTAGACTTCCTAGAGTGACAATGGTGACATTTACCTGTGTTTAGTCAGACTTGTGTCTAAAATATGCTAAAACATGTGAATCCGTTTCTTTTTTATTGCTGATAGTGGCAAAGGAACAAGTGGAACACTTGATACTAAATGATACAGCTTATCATGGACCTTTGCAATACCAGGTCAAACCTAGGCCGCTGCTTATCTTAAACAAAGTGCTCCTTTTATACTTCATTTAAACAAAGACACGTCATTAGCGCTCGGGTATCACAGCAGCAGATATTTTTATGGTTCATTCCAGATCCTAACGTACGTGGGACAAATCATCGCTGAAAGCGTACAGTTTGAAAACCATAACGTTTCCAGATGAAATGGATGAATTATGTCAAGATGGTTAAATGGTAACGATAGTACGGAGTCAAATAGTTCCTCAGATAAAGAGTTCCCCGTGATAGAGTCAATCCGCTCAATTAACATGATATATTGAATCTATTTTTTTCCCTTTGTTGAAAACATTTAATGCCAATTGTGTGAACTATACATATGATGTGCTGCAAACGAAAGGCTAAAAAGGAAATGCTATTATGTTGTTACATTACACAAAAGAACAAAGAAATAGTAGCAAGTTGATTGCTCGACCGATTAATAAACGTGTTCATTACAGGCGCTGTAGCATTTATTATTTAAGTGTGGTACTGGCGCCGTGTGCTACTTCAAACACGTGCACTAAATACTACAAATTAATGACATTTAATACGACCTGTTGTTATGACAACATATATTTAGAATTTTATAACACATCACTTAAAATATCTGAATCAATTGAATTATATTACTTTAAAATCATGTTACAATTTGATTGGACATATAATAATTAAATTTTAATACTATTTCTATTGATAATATTAATGTTTTACGTGTGTTTTCATACTTTTCCTTGGCTATGAATGTCGTCGTACAAGACAATTAAGAGGAATGTTTTTCAAATATCATCATTACAGGGACGACGACTCGATATGACACCTTATATGAAACCGTCTTATCAGCATGGTATGTTAGATCAATTGCCCTCTTTATAGAAAGCACGACTCCAACAACGGGACGTATATTAGCATAAGTGATGTTGAAACAAGACTCACCTACCTAGACCAGATCGATCATGTACTGAAGGAAGGTGGAGTCAAGAGTCTCCGAAACCGGCGAGCATGTATGAAGAGAATTATGAATGTTGAGGAAGCGAGTGAAGTATGCAAGGATAGAGTTCTCTGGCACTCTGTTCTCTCTGCCTACCCTGCAAGGGATATGGCGTAATGATATGTATGATGATGAAACAATATGTGTAGTGATGGCTTACGTATGGAACATATAGAAGTTAAGGAGCGGCTAAGGGATCACCAGTAGAGAATGGGGAGCACTTACTTTGAAAAAACTTATAACAATGCACTCGTCAAACTAAGGAAGTCTTTCCTTATATGTGTCAGTACGTCAATGTGTACAAAGGCTGACAGACAACCTGATGGACGCATGAAGCATACATATTAATTGTATATAAATATCACGTATATTATTTACTACATTATAAAGATGTATACTAAACGAATATAAAACACCAAATTAAATAATATAACTTTTTTTACCTACTTTCGGCTAAATTTACTATTGATGGATATAACTTGTAGTTTTGTAACTGAGTGAGTATTTGTATTATAACATTAATATATAAATACACTAAATAAACGATATTCCACTCACTGGCTGACTGACTCATCATCAGATCTCTGAAACTGTATGGGCAAGATAGGGAATGATGAATTGTATTATTACTTCGTCACCACACGGAAAATATAGTTACTCCAGCAGCTTAAATAGTAAAATAATTGACACGGATTTCCTAGGTTCAAATTGTACCTGTATAATATCTTTTTCTGTTCAACAATGACTATAATGAAAACATTTGTCACAACAAATCCTAAATGAACAAAATCTAATCGATATAATTTAAAATACAAACAGATTGTAACCACACTAAACTATCTTCTAAACTACATTTACAGATTACGGGTATATAACCCCTAACTATTTGGGTTCCACGGGCTATAACCCCCTAACTGCTAGCTCGGGTTCCGTGGGTAATAAAGAAGGCATTAAGCGGGTACCCTTGTCGAGGGGTGGAGTAAAAAATTGCCGGCACATTCCCGGCTTAAGTTTATCATGTTAAATGTATTATTTATAGATTTACGGGGCGTATTGTAATATTTGGAGAATGGGATTGACCAATTGTCATGACACTTTACAATATTGTATTGACACTTGTTTATGTTTCACATTGACATTTGTTATAAACGTAAAAATAGGAAGGAAAATTATAAAAAAAAATTATAGTAACCTGTTTTTCTATTTGCTAATAGAGTAAGAATACAATTTATTATCTCTTCTCTTAGATATCATAAATATATTAAAGCTATATGAGCAGATAATATTTAGAAGAGAGAATGTGTTCAAAATAAATTTCTTTTCCTGTCCGTCTACTCGGCGTAGTATAGTAGTCCAGTTTGCCCCCCATTGTGGTAGAAACCTATCCCCAATGATGTATATGGATTGAATAAGATAGAGGATGACATTTATTGTAATAGAAGAGATTTGATTTTTACAGTAAGATAAAGTACATATTATAACTGTGATAAAGTTTACGCTAAAGTATTATTCTATTTTTCCGTGTGGTGACGGAGTAAGAATACTATTCACCACTCCATATCTTGCCCGTGGATGATCGTACGAGACGACTACGGGATATAAAACGCATATAACATCTATGCGAGAGAAGGCTATCTCGAAAAAAACCCTATACCAACACGTCTGACCGGTGCGGTATAGTAGGTTAATTTCCCTCCCATTACGGAGGAGGTCCGAGCCCAACAGTGGAACATATATAGGGCTGTGATGATGATTATTCTATTATTTCATCCAACCGACCATTAGTTCGTCGACGAAAGTGTATGGCTCTTACAACGGAATTTCATCGGAACAGCCCTTATTTTCATTGCGTGTTTCTGCTTTAGCTAATCTGCTATCTAATCTTTGCTTTTCAACGGTTCAAATGATTTATTAATTGTTATAGTCAATCAAAAAGTTGCGCCAGTGACGGCAAAGTTAAGGAGTGAAAGATTGACATGGTATGGACATGTGATGAGGCGGGATGAAAGTAATGTTGTGAGGAAAGTTTTAAATATTAATGTTGAAGGTTTTAGGGGTAAAGGAAGACCAAAGAAAAAAAGGACGGCTTGTTTTTTTTTGAGATGGGCTACGGTCGGCGCACACCTCGCACCACTCCGTCTGGGGCGACAGAGGAGCGTAAGCACGCACATCCGTAACCCACCCGTGAACCTCGCCTTCGTCGTTGGACCAGCCACCGGAGCAGCGTGAACTTCTCGTCAGTGGCCATGATGAACCGCCTGTGTGAGGTATGACATAGATAGAGTGACTACAGAGATGACGTCTGATAGGACTGTATGGAGGAAGATGTGATATTGCGTCGAACCCAAGTAATTGGGATAAGAGCATGATGATGACGATGATGAGTCAAAAAACGGCAGAATAATCTAAGTGCTGCCCTCTAGTGTCGTGTATTCAATTCCCATACAGGATATATTTTTTTGCTATAAACATGATCATTTTAAGTCTGATTGTAATTTATAATCATTAATTGATTGTGCCGAATCTCGAAACAATGTTTTATCAATGAGTAGAGATTATATTCTTTAAAAGAACTCTGAGATATTTAAAACGTGTATGTATTTCTTACTTAAATAAAAAATAGGCATTATTGCCTTTGATCTTCATTGAGTATCTTATCAATCTTCATAGAGCGAGTAGGTATGAAAGAGAGTATTGGTGTAAAGATGCGAAAGGGAATGCTCCGATGGTTCGGACATGTGGAAAGAATGCCGAACGAACGCCTGGTTAAGAAGATATACAATGCGAAAGTGGAAGGATGTAGGTACCGAGGGAGACCGAGACTAACCTACCTAGACCAGATCGGTCATGTACTCAAGGAAGGTGGAGTCAAGAGTCTCCGAAACCGGCGAGCGTGTATGAAGAGAATTATGAATGTTGAGGAAGCGAGTGAAGTATGCAGAGATAGAGTTCTCTGGCACTCTGTTCTCTCTGCCTACCCTGCAAGGGATATGGCGTGATGATATGTATGTATGTATGTATGTATCTTCATTGAACATTTTTTATATATAAATTAGGGGTGTGCGAATATCGTTCGAATCGAATCGAATCGAATATTAATATTCGATTCGAAATTCGAATCGAATAATTCGAATTTTCGAATTATTCGAAATTCGACGAATAATTCGAAAAATTTCGAATAATTCGAAAAAAATAAATATCCCCGATTGTCACTTATGGCGAGAAGATATTTAGGAATACCTTGTACTTCTGCTGAAAGTGAAAGATTATTTTCCACTGCTGGTGATATTGTATCTGATAAACGAACTTCATTATCACCAGATTCAGTATCGTATTTATTATTTTTAAACAAAAATTAGTAGCAAATGTTCATACTCATTGTTCTATTCATGTAGTTATATTTCATGGTTTAAATAAAATATTTATTAATTATTAATGTCTTAATTGCATGTTTGTAAAGTCTCCCGCGATACAAGGATTTCCTTAGTGCAGGGAGGTGTAAAAAAAAAAAAAAAAAAAAAAAAAAAAAATCGAAATTTTTCGAATAATTCGAAATTATTCGAATAATTCGAAATTTTTCGAATTATTCGGGAACTTTCGAATAATTCGAAATTTCGAATTATTCGATTCGAGTTTCGAATCGAATATTAATATTCGATTCGGAACGAATAATTCGTAAGTTCGAATTATTCGCACACCCCTAATATAAATACAAAATGAAATGCCTTTAGTGCATCTATACCAGCCGCACGATGTACTAAAGAACTAATTTTTATATTGCTAAGGATTTTACAAGCATATAACTGACGAATACAAAAACCTATCCAGACACAAAACAACAAATTTGAATCGTATAGAGTATTATCTTGCATGGGAACCAATACTTGACATGGTAAATCAGTATTTTAACCACTAGACCATCTATGCAATCATTTAAAAGTTTACTACACTACAGCCTATATCTTACGGCAGTCATAAGGGTATGTTTCAAAATATAATCCACGCAAATAGAATTTGAATTAAATTAGTACTCGATTGCATGAACAATTCATGATATAACTCTTGGTATACGTGGTCATCTACAACTCGTTCCCAGTGTCACGTCGCTACAATAATCGATGAAATGATAGCTTTGTAATACACAAGTACTTTATGCGGTTATTAACTAGCAAACTCGAAACATTTACAAACTTTAGCAAAATGTTAGTTCTGACATTATACGTTTGTCTATCTATTTAAAAATTTATTTTATCTATACGAAATGATTTCACTTTAACGTCATAGGAACACCTCGTGAAGTACACTGTCGTAATAATTACTTGGGGTCGACATAACGTGCACTCTTCTTCCATAGTACATATTGTAAAATTTACCGGCAATAATTTTATGACCGGCCGCCTGCTAGACGTGAACCCTCCTTGGGAATGTAATTGTTGACCAAACGGCATCAGATGGAGTTGGACCAGGTCGTTATAAGGTTTTTAGTCGTCTTTTACGACATTCAAGAGCAAAGTAAGGGTTGGTAGTATTGGTAGCCGCTACCACACAGCTATTTAATAACTAATACTGTAGCAGGTAAATATAAATCTCTATAAAAAGAATGAGTTTTTAGATGTTAGGCACCTTAGTCATTCCGTGATCATGAATGCTGTAAATTATTCAAAACATCGGACAATTAAATATCAAATACAAACGCGATGAAATCTGTAAGAATAGTATATTTTTATATTTCAAATCTACCACTGATGTTATATAAGTAATAAAACGTATGTATACAGACTCAAGTGTTCTATCTCGACGATGTAATGCGATGTGATGCGATGCAATGATATTACCTCGAACATGGCTACAATAGCAATAACATCGAATAGTGCATAATATCAACTCATTTTTATAACTCAGTACACATATATCTTAGGGCCCCCAGGACCCTGGGGAGCGTGCCCTTAGCCCAACCTATACAAATGCATTCCGTATTACTATTATTATTTATGTACATGTAGGTACAATACATTGATGTACCCACGTGGGGAACGTACCCATATCAATAAAATATATTGTAATTCGATGTGCATTTTAACTATATTGTCAAATATACACTTGCTCGATACTAATAGATTGTAAACTTTAAGCATTTTGAACTTTAGTCTGCGATGTTTGATCATTTAAAATCAATTATCTTGTACTTTGCGGGTCATATTTGTCACGTTATTCAGTACGTGTCTCTTCAATATTAGAAGAGTTGATCAGACATGTTGATATATAATTTTACTTCGAATATATTTGATACTTTTTCTTGCATTGGTTTTATCTGTTCGTGTCTTTAAGTTTTCTATTATGACGAAGTAAACAATAAAACAAAATTTCAAGGTAGCTAGTTCATAACCACATAAATTTTCCGTATGGTGACGAAGTCAGAATACAATTTACCACACCTATCTTACCCGTAGGTGATCGTAAGAGACGGCTAAGGGATATAAAATGCAAATAACATCTATGCAAGAGAAGGAAAACTCGAAACAAAACCCTATAGCAACACGTCTGACCAGCGTGGTATAGCAGGTCAATTTCCCTCCCATTATGGAGGAGGCTCGAGCCCAAGAGTGGGACATATATGAGCTGAGATGATGAACCACATAAATGTAGGTATGATGCGTAAGTAAATATAAAACCAATCTTTGTACCACGAAAGACTAACATTTTCAAACGTCTCTTGAAGATTTGTCTTTATGTCTAGATTACCTTAGAGGCACTACAATAATGACACCTTATCTCCCATCTAATTCTATCTACTACTACGACAGCGCCTGTATATGACTATTTACAATTTAAAAATGACCTCATTACTTAAAACTCTTTGATCTAAATATATTAATATATTATTTAGTTTTTCAATATTCTGATGATGTAATAAGCCGGCTACATTTTACATTAGAAACATCATATTCAATAGATTTTGTTCTAACATCGAAAAGTATTTCCTAATGAAAAGTATCATTTTGTAATAAAATGTTGGTTTACTTTGCGATGTAACATTTTGAAGTCAATTGATAATGTTTAGAGAGGGATACTACCGTATTCATGGTTCTATTTTATCAAGTTTTTAATCCCCAAATAGAACTTTTAATCGCCTTGTGTACAGTTTTTATTTAGTCTTTGTTAAAGCTTTCGATTTGTTGATCACTAAGTGGCGTTCTTAATCAATTATTACACAAATCGAAATGTTCTAGTACAGAATAAAAATATAACTTTATCCTTCTATAAAAGTAGTTTTCTCAAACTTGTCAATCATGGAATGAATAATACGAACGCCGTGTACGTACTGTTCAATAGTACTAAGTACTAGCTAGTAAGTTTTAAATTAATAGTTAGAGTTCACTTAGTAATAGGCACGTACATTTATGATCTAATGGGCCTCTTATCTGATTTATACAAAATTTACACAGCGACGATTTACAACTATAGAAAATTATAGTTAAAATTGATAATACATAGATTAGTTACAATTTTAAATATGCTTATTAACCAGCCTGTAATCAATCCTATACATCTAAACACTCCTACTCAGTCTTCAGATAATGTACACACACTTGTAGGTGATCGTTACAAATACGTCAGTACCTACTCTACTTTTCCCCTTCTTAGCCCGTACACATTTTTTTTGCTAATAGTGGCAAACAAGTAAACAGCACACCTCATGGTAAGTGTCACTGCCGCTCGTGGACCTTTGCGATACTAAAGGTACAGCTAGGCCACTGCTTACCAATACAAATCCCAAACCCACCCCAGTTAGGCTGCCGGCTCTCTCACTCACCGAACGAAGCGCAATAGCACATTGCTATTACTCAGACGTCGATCTTCTGCTCAGTGTGGTACTACCCCGGACGGACCGGCCCGTGGCTGTAGATAGAGAACTGCCAACAACGTGGTCCTACCACTATTCAATAGCACTGATGGACCCTAGATGCGGGGGGACTTTTGGCGGGAATCTAAAACGTCATGTGGTGCTCTTGTATTATATTCGATATCTTAGTGTTTTAACGTGTTATATTAGATAATTTTGATGGCATTTTATGTAATGTGATGTGACGGAACTGCTGAGATGTAGTGAATATCATATAAAAGTGCTTTACAACGTTTTCGTTTTTCATCAAAATTCTCACAAGATACCATTAACAGTGTGGCCATAGCACTGTTGATGGCGACAATTTGACTTACTGACGGACAAATGACTAATCTGAAGACACTAAAAACTTGAAGATAATTATAACTCGACACTGGCAACAATGGCTCAGTTAAGTAGCTGATTGCCAATACATAAAAATAAGAAGAAGAAGACCCTAGATGCGTAAAACATACCACTATCTACAAAACCATGCCAGTCAAACTGTTTGGTGTACAGTTTTATTTCGAACAAGAGATCTTATCATGCTGAAAGAAATATTAAACATACAAGTAGTTTCCAAATTGTATAAAATATACATATATTATTTTGGTGTTACAATAATGAACTTTTTTACATAAAACTAAGCCGAAAGGCATGACTTATATGAGTATAGGTGTTCACTAAATATAAATTTGATGCTGTACCGTGTATCAGTACCTACATATTATCAATAAATATGTTATATACTGTATGATCCCTCTCAAACGTCGTCAATAAAACTTATAAACAAAAATCTATTCGATCGTATCACTGATATTACGATGTTGTAGAGCAATGTAACGACTGCAGGTGTCGAACGGTCGAATTCACGAATTTTTTTACGACATAACCTTAGTTTTATTGATGAAAAATTCGATTTTATATGCATACCTACTTAGGGTGGTTACGGTAGGAATTTATTCACTTCAATGATGTCTATGGGGAGATCGTGTATCGTTCAGAAACTGCTTACTCTATGGTATAGGAGATCGATACTGGTACGTGAGCTTAAAATACGTGACCTTGATAACAAGGATAATATATACAACCAGTATCAATGATAAGCCGAATATTTATGGTACATAATGTTATCCAACGATCGGTCGGTCGGTCTTTTACGACAATCACGAGCAGCAGACATAAGGTTAAGCAGAAACAGGGCCACTATCCGTAGCCGCTACCACACAGCAACTCTATCTGTACTTTGAGTTTTCTTTCTTCCGTTGAACCTTTTTTTTTGGAATATAATCGTTGTTTAAATTGTACCAAATTAGCTGATAATGGTGTGGATGTAATTACTTAATTGTTGGTACAATTTAATTCAATGATTGTATTTTTATAATCCGTAATGTTCTGACGTGTTTGTATTGATGAATAAAATATATTTCTATTGATATATTTACCTGATGTGGCCTGGCATTGTGTGGTGAGGGGCCTCCGACCCCGTGATGGTACACCATGTCGTGTTTGAGCTGGGGCAGCGGTGGTCCCGGCTGGGGGCCCGACTGGTGCTTGCTTATATCCACCGCCGCCAACGCTTCCGCCCGACTGAGTAGACCATCGTTGAGGCCACCAAACAGATCGCCCTGAGGACCAAAAGTGCTGATCACTTCATAATATGGCACATAATATATACAGATTCGTTAAACAGAATTGCTTATACACCAGTTATATGTAAACAGTTTATTACTCCCACTGTTAGGGTCGAACCTCTTACAATGTCAAAGGAAACTTATCCCATACCACGCTGGTCACACAAGTAGACGCAGCGATTAGACGTGACTTTCTCTGGTATCGATGTTATTTCCTTTCGTCCCTTAATCATCGTAAGGAGAGTGTGGCCATACTTTGTATTGACAATTTTAGTTGATGTTATAAATTTTCCAAGAAAATACTGTTGATTTATCTTTTTCTTTATTGCTTATTGGTGGTAAATGAGCAAGCAGCACATCTGGTGGTAAGTGTTACTGCCGCTCATGGACCTTTGCTATACAAAAAGTATAGCTAGGCCGCTGCCTACCTGGCCACCGAAGTCAATGATCGGGTACCGGTGGTCCGCTCGCACGGCGAAGAGAGAGGAGTTTTACGGTGGGTCTATGGGGTCACGCGCCGCCTCTCCGTCACCTCGGACCGATTTGGCGGGGCGAGACGCATCCATAGTCCACCAAAAAAAAAAAAAACCGCTGCCTACCAATACATACCCCAAACCCACCCAGTTGGGCTGCCGACTTTCTCGCTCTCTCTTTTCAGTCGATTTTGCAATTCCCGCGGGAAATTAAATGAATAAATTGCCACACGTGGCTTATCGTAACATATAATAGAAAATGAAATTATTGATGTAAAATCTCGTTAAGTGCAATTAATAGGTAGATGAATGCTTTGGGAGGGAAGGGAGTTGAATAGGTATATCATCGTCACGTTTTATCACTTTGAATGGATGGAAGGACTTACAGATGGGCGGACGATAGAACGATTAGATGGTAGAACAGAGGAATGCTAGGACGAAGGGACGCCAAACCAGTAAAACGGAGTGTAAATTCTTTAATACCTCGTGTGTATCATAAATACTGATTGAAACATCATCAGAAGAATAAGCAACAGTCTAGTTGATGATGTTATCTTAAAAAATATATTTTCTTCAATTATTCGAGCCATACCTACACGTCCCCCTATTGGGCATGGGTGTCCTCCACAATAGGAGCAATTTAAATTTATTGTGCAACTGAGAATTTATATAGAGTTTTGTTTCAACTTTTAGTTTTTAGCAATATTATCTGCTCACGCTAGCCCGAAATACTTTATCGAAGACAACGATTATAACACCCACGAGTATGGAGTGATAAAACTATAAATATAAGTTAATTAAATAAATTCGTACTCCGTTAACACTCAATAATTACATTAATTTTATTTTCTCGATTTCATTAAATTTATATAAACGTGATTACGAGCGAAAAATGACTGTCAAACATGAGATACCACTTACTCCAGCGTGAACTGTTGTATGACATTAAATTTTTGCTTCGTATTATATTTTCGTTTTTTAAAGGAGATGTGTGCCATCTACCCGACATTTAATCCCTTGTGTAACAATCATTGTTTGCTCGTAATCAAGTTTTTATAAATAATCAAGCATGTTAGATGCTAAATTTCAGTAATTTGTCATTAAATTGTGAAGCTTATTAATTTTCCGTTGTAAAAATCTAGTTAATTTCGTATAGGATTTTGATTAGGTACATTATTAAAATCTGTTTTGATTTGTGGTCTTGAATAGTTTTAGGCAGTTTATAAATGAATTCTGTAATGGTACTGACTCTGATTTCAAATGTAAATCTTCTAACTTTTAAACTTATTTCACTTTTACATCGGCGAAGTTGTGAGTACCTAATCGTTAACAGAAGCCATTCATTAAGAAGAAGAAGAAGAAAGAAAGAATCTCGTATATTTCTTGATTATATTAAAATTGTAGATGTTGTGTAGATATAACGATTATGTCGGCTACTGTTAGCGAAAATGCGCATATTTTTGCAAAATATATCGTACATTTTATAAGTTATATTCAATTTAAAAATATAACCACTGAACGCACTGAATTTCATATTAGATTCGGTGAGCGGAACAATTATCTCATCATAGACATGTTATAGAATTTGATAATAAGCTAACACCACTTAATTCACAAGACAGACATACCTAGACAAAAAATTAAATACCAACTACAAGAGACAAGAAAATTAACAGAAACAATTCATGGAATACACCGATCGACGAAATTCACGGCAATGGTGAAAAGTCGAACGAAGATCTTAAGAGATACGAACTATTTGCAAATACTGAGAATTTCATACATATTATTCACGATCAAGTAATATTAACACAAAATGGTAAGAAATTTATTATCAAAGTAACTTATGTAAGGCTTCTAATGTATATAGACACTGTGATCGAAATGCGATCTCTGCGGAAAATCTGTGGAGTAAGGCTTACCGACCGCATACGCAACGACGACGTAAGAGAGCGAGTAGGTATGAAAGGGAGTATTGGTGTAAAGATGCGAAAGGGAATGCTCCGATGGTTCGGACATGTGGAAAGAATGCCGAACGAACGTCTGGTTAAGAAGATATACAATGCGAAAGTGGAAGGATGTAGGTACCGGGGGAGACCGAGACTAACCTACCTAGACCAGATCGGTCATGTACTGAAGGAAGGTGGAGTCAAGGGTCTCCGAAACCGGCGAGTGTGTATGAAGAGAATTATGAATGTTGAGGAAGCGAGTGAAGTATGCAAAGATAGAGTTGTCTGGCACTCCGTTCTCTCTGCCTACCCTGCAAGGGATATGACGTGATGATATGTATGTGTATGTATGTAGACACTGTAATCCTGTAATATGTAACTCAAGCCTGACAATCTCTAGTAGAAATCATCATCATCATCATTACCCTGCTCTTATCCTAATTACTTGGAATCGAGGAAATATGTGTTTTTGCTTCCACACAATCCTATCAGTTGTCATCTCTACGTTCACTGCCTTCCTATACCTGTCATGCTTCACGTAGTCCATCCATATTTTCTTCGGTCTTCTCTTATCCCTAAAGCCTTCAACATTCATAGTTAGAACTATTTCCACAACATTACTTTCATTCTGTGTCATCACATGTCCATACCACGTCAGACGTTCACTCTTTAACTCTTCCATCACCTCATCTCTATGACATATTAACATGGTCATTTATATTTAGTACACCAAGTACCTACTACATAAACACAAACATAACACAGTAATAGAAAATAAAATGTGTAAAATATATTTTAATGATACTGTTATTACAAATTAAACTATCCATTTCAATAGACCAAATATAAATCTAACCGTGATACAAATAGTAACAATATTTATATTGTTATAGCCCACAACTTGCAATCTACTATTTCTTCGAAATTCTCTCAAAATACAAAGACCTCACAATAGAACTAATGACATTTGCCAACAGGCAAATACACAGTGTGCCTACATATTGATTTACATCGAAATGAATTATAACAAGGAGTCTCACTGGTGCCTCAACATCTTACACATACATACATATCAAATATTACAAAAAATCACAATTTTAAACACCTGTCGTATTACTCGTAAGTTTTTAATATCAACACCAATTGAGATGATCACTTAGATAATGTTGAGCGTACGATTTTGTTATTTCTTTTTCCTTTTGGATCACTCGATTTGAGTATTTGCCATTTACATGTGAAAGAAGTTAGGGAATCTTAATTATCGTCAATAGGCAATTAAGATAAATTATAGAAAAATTTGGTGGATATGTTAGAATACAAAAGAATGAAAGTTTTTATAACTTTCATTCTTCAATCAATTCATTCATTCATTCATTCAATTCAATAACATGAATAGATATTATATTCTAATATTGTTGGAGAACATGAAATCAGAAATAATTTTATAAATATTACTAGCGGACCGGGCACACTTCGTTCCGCCAGAGCAGATTTCGATTCATTCAAAATTATTGAATTATTATTTTTTTATTGTGTTAATAAATATCTATGATATATAAATGCAAAATATCAAGTATTTTAATAACGTGCCAGTAAGACGAAGAAGTACCGTGTGTTATACGACATTTTTCTTCATGCGCGTTGAAAATTATGTAATTGTTGACCTCTGAGATTGGCTCGACGATTTCGCATTGTCAACCGAGCCATTTCACGGGCTACCTCGAAAATGTGCAACATATTGTTCTTCTGCCGTGGTTACATTCGTGATGTTTCGAATTCTAATTGCGTTACGGCTTTGTCGGGAAAGATTTGATCTTATTGGTCGCGGCATTGTTGATGACAATACAGACACAATATGATTTATTATAACAATATTCATAAAAAAATGTAACACTCGCAGAAAACGAACTCTGACCAGTCAAATTTAATTTCAACTTTTCGCGGTATTTTCCAAACAAACTATTAGACCACGTAATGACGTGAGCTGTCAGTTGCGTTTTGTTACATCATCAACAAATGAACGTTTAGAACTGATGTTTTATTAATGTTTTTTTTTTGTTTATTAATATCATATTTTAATATCCTATATCCTATTCCCGATGAAGACACACTCAAAAACATAAAAATTGGTTTGGCTGTTCTCGAGTTATAAGTGTTGTAACTAACACAACTTTCTTTTACATATATAGATATAGATTGGAAGATGTCATACATTTAACTAATTTAAAATAGAAAACAAAATAATCTATAAAATAAATAACAATAAAAATCTATCTATTAATAATTATTTTTAATACGTTCGTAGTTATCGTTCGTTAATCTATTTAAAGACGTACCTATATGTAAATTAAAATGTTTATTAATACATCTACTATAGGCACCTACCTACTAATCTAATTTAAATGTCAAAATTAAGCAAACAAAAGGTTCATAAGACAAAAATTAAGCCGAGCGAACACTGAGACAACCAGTAATACGGTACTGTACGTACGTATATAAATAAATAAAATATCACCGTGGACAGGGGTTTTTCACGAATTATATTACATTATTTATGAGAGCATCTGACCCGTGCGTTACTCTGTACGAAGGGCCCTTCACACTGGACACACATTCAATTGGCGAGCGTAATTCATTTGAATGAGTTAATTTGAGTGGGTGAATATTATTATGATTAGTGATGTTTGTAACGCATTATATAGGTATGTAACTTATAATGATGAACAATCGTATTCATAAGATTATTAATTACAGTTATAAAACAATTTTCATAATGTTTCTTTGGATAATAGATACCTATATGTAAACAAATTAGTACATTCTAATGTTAATGAAATGTGTAATAGGTATTTCAGTTTTATGGAGTTATAGAAGATAGAATATTGTTTGTATATTTCTTAAATAGTTTACTAAATATGATTTGAACTATTGCGTGATAAAATCGTAAATATATGAGTTTATAAAAATAAAATTTCCTTATCTCAGCTCATATACTCGTGCCTATGTCTAAACTAGTACTGGCTTCGATCATCATTCACAATGGTAGGGATATTAATCTACTATATAACTAAATTGATAAGACAGGTGTTATTGGTTTTATTTAGAGCTTTCATCTCTTTTAGAAACATTTCTTATTCGTCTTTTGCTTTAGGCACGTGATGTGAAGGTGTCGCCACTCATTCTTTCGTATGCTTTTCTGTCATCGTCACAGAAATGACATTTAGTCCTAATCTATATATAAACTATGGTGCTTGATTGATTGACAGGTCCGCCAACGTTATGTTAATTAAAAAAGATAATTTGATAAATCAAATCATTCAAATTACTGAAATTTGGCATTTGATATGCTTGTCGGGTTTTTATAAATCAAATCATATTTAGAATTAATTCTACTTATGTAATGGGCAGTACAGCTATCATTATAAATACGAAAATATAAAAAAAAAATATAGTGGCATTTTCTTTGTCATTGTAACGTAAGTTTAAATGTCAAACAATTTATATATTTTAAAGTAGCCACTCAGGTAACAATATACTTGTACATAGAACTATTAAATTCAGATGGCGTCAGGCAAGTGTAAAAGCTCCAGTATAGGTCGGTCGCGAGCCGACTTCTAAGCAGGTAGTTTTATGGCAAGGAAACACTTTTAAAATGCCACTATCTTGCCTCTGGCACGTTTGGCTGCGGTTGGCACGTTTGCCAGTTTTATTTGCCAGCCCGCAGGCGATTCTGTTTGCATTCGAATTCGTTTTAAATCGATTCCTGGTTTTGTTTAGTTACTAAGGGTTGATGGAATACCTACATATGTCTGTGAAACTTTAGCGTATTTCGAATATAGTGGGTGACTTTAAATTGATGGGTGTTTACTTAAGTGTTACTTATCTCGTTTATAAATAACATAATACATTTATTAAATATAATATATATACTTAATTTATCTACATACCTACATTTCGTAGACAAGGATAATTCATAAGGAGGTGGCCGAGAAAAGTGTTGTATTCATTCTTATGTTGGTATTTAGGTACCATTCTAAATCGTTTTTTACGGCTTGCGCGAAAAAGTTTAGGTAGGGGGGGGGGGGATTAGTTTGTATTTCACATACTATATTGTGAATCGGTCACCATGCCCGAAAGACAATAAATCATTTTAAAATATCACATCTCACTGATAACATCTCATGAATTTCATTAAATTAATAATATATAATACACATATAAATTAGAAAAAGTCAAATAGATCTTTGTAGTTTCAGTATATTATACCTACCTAAGTACTCCATCACACTAACACAGAAACAAACTTGATATCATAATAATTATGTGTTCTCAGTAATTTATAATATCAATGAAAATAATAGTTACCTCTAAATTGAATGCAATCCAATAGTATCTACACTGAAAATATATATTTTATGATATAAGCTATAACCTAAGCCTCAATGCTATATACAAAACAACTCCACAGTGACAAACCTATAAAAATCCTGTCTATATAAAAAATGTTTAAAGTGGACTTTTGGCGGGAATCTCTAAACGTCATGTGGTGCTCTTGTATTATATTGGATATCTTAGTGTTTATAATATATTATTTTAGATAATTTTGATGGTAATTTATGTAATGTGATGCGACGGAACTGCTGGGATGTGGTGAATATGATATAAAAGTACTTTACAACGTTATTGTATTCCATCAGAATGCCCAAATTTTACCATTAACAGTGTGGCCACAACACTGTTGATGACGACAATTTGAATTATTGACGGGCAATGACTAACATAAAGATACTAAAGACGTGAAGGAAGTTGTAACTCGACACTGGCAAAAATCTTTACTAATATTATAAATGCGAAAGTAACTCTGTCTGTCTGTCGTTCTTTCACGCCAGAACTACCGAACCGATCTAAATGAAATTTGGTACACAGATAGTCTAGAACCTGACAAAGGACATAGGCTACTTTTTAATGCAAAAAAGGGTTGTAAAAGGGGATAAAAAGTTGTAAGGAAGTATCGTCATTTTTAAAGCCAGAAACTTGAAAGTTATTTTTAGGCTATTTAGTAGATATAAATAAGTATAACATTAAACATTTGTAAAATATTTACCCTTAAGGGGTAAAATAAAATTAGGGGATGGAAAACTTTAGGAAAGTAACCTTTTACGCGGGCAAAGCCGCGAGCAGAAGCTAGTGGCTCATAAAGTAGCTGCTTGCCAATACAAAAATAAGCGGAAGAAATGTTTAGAGAAAAACACACGATTACAATCGACAATCGATTTTAGAGGAAATGCAATTATATTATATTTATCATCAATTTTGTATGTGTAATCAATTTTGACAACAATTATGACTCGACAAAAACGTAACAATAAGAGTGTATTAAAATGACTTGCATAGTTGTCATATATTGTTAATATGTTATATGATGCTTGTTTATTGTAAGTAATAAATGTTGTAACTATAGATCGTGGGAGAGTCTACTCTCGTACACATATTTTGTTCAACATCAACCAACCCTAACGCTTATTGCCAACAAGTGCCTAACGCCGACGCCGGTCACGCCAACTAATACAGTACAGTTGCCAACCCAATCCATAGACACAAGAGGGTCGCACGTCAAATTTCACTCAAATGTAGCGAATAATTTTTATGAGCCTGTTCTATTGTTAATGTAATTGAAAAGGTCGTAATACATAATTAAATTAATATGATCTTTTGATGTATTTGATATTAAGTTAAAAAATATTAAACAAAAAAATTTAACAAGTCGTACTATGCGAAATGCTGTTACCTATCTATAAACTTGATCGCTGAATTGATAATCACTGTTGAAGTTTTAAGTTGTTTGCGAGCCCTCAAGCGGTTTTTACGACACCCTTGTAAAAGTAAAGCGTGATGATGATATATATTACATTTTTAACACACGCGAATTATAACTTTTTTGTAATTTACTTTAATTACGTCATCTCATCACATCAGTTATATACTGGGCTCGAGCCTCCTCCATAGAGCGAAGATATTGCCCTAATATATCAGATTGAACAGTTGTCTTGGTATACGATTACATTTCGAGTTTTCCTTATCATTAAAATAGATACTTATTAATATTATTACTCCATTAGAATACGAAAATATATTGATTATGTGAACGACACTATTGACACTTTCCCTGTTTACATACAAAGTCTTAATACATACATACATACATATCATCACGCCATATCCCTTGCAGGGTAGGCAGAGAGAACAGAGTGCCAGAGAACTCTATCTCTGCATACTTCACTCGCTTCCTCAACATTCATAAGTCTCTTCATACACGCTCGCCGGTTTCGGAGACTCTTGACTCCACCTTCCTTCAGTACTTGACCGATCTGGTCTAGGTAGGTTAGTCTCGGTCTCCCTCGGTACCTACATCCTTCCACTTTCGCATTGTATATCTTCTTAACCAGACGTTCGTTCGACATTCTTTCCACATGTCCGAACCATCGGAGCATTCCCTTTCGCATCTTTACACCAATACTCTCTTTCATACCTACTCGCTCTCTTACGTCGTCGTTACGAATGCGGTCGGTCAGCCTAACTCCACAGATTTTCCGAAGAGATCGCATTTCGACCGCATTAATTTTACTTTCATACTCTTTTCTGCATACCCAACTCTCGCTTCCATACAGTAATGTTGGGACAAGCACTGCGTTATGTATTGCTACACGTGCCTTCTGGCTGAGGTGGTGGCTGCCGAGAAGTTGCCCCAACGCTCCGTTCACTCTATTTCCCGCATTCACTCTTCACTCTATATCAGTGGTGTACCTTCCATCTCGGCTAAATCCACATCCAAGATATACAAATTCACCCACTTGCTCTAGTACATCATTACCTATTGTTACTCTTACATCTGTTCTGGCTTCATCTCTTTCAAAGACCATTATTTTGGTTTTGCTCACATTCACGCGTAGACCCCTTTTCTTACAATCTTCTGTCATTGTGTCGACTAGGGTCTGCAGGTCAGTCGCTGACTGTGCCAGCAGGACTGCATCATCTGCATAAAGCAGAGCAGAGACCACTGAGTCACCCATCTGGAATCCCACATTCATATCGTTCAACCTTTGGAGACATTTATCCAGATATATGATAAACAGCCTGGCTGATAGAACGCAGCCCTGCTTAACGCCAATATTGACGTCAAACCAAGGCGACATTCCATCATCCAGCCGCACACAGGCTCTACAGCCCATGTAACTGGATTGCACAGCCTGCAGCAGTTTACCGTTAATACCATACTCCGGTAAAATGTCCCAAAGTTCCTTTCGTACAACCGTGTCAAATGCTCTCTCCAGATCCACAAAACTGCAGAAAACCCTCTGACCTAGGGCCAGATGCTTCTCCACAATGTTGCGCAGAGAGAACACTTGATCCATGCATCCCCTTCCACTCCTGAAACCTCCTTGTGTCTCACACAGTAAACCATCGGTCCATCCATCCATCCATCCATCCATACAAAGTCTTAATTATACCTGATAAGTTGTACATTGGGCGACACAAACATACTTGGGTGATATTTGTTAGTGGAAGGTTTTTTTTGTTAGGCTATTGTCTGGACACATGACGTCGTCGGCGTGGAGCCGTCCGGGGCGATGGAAGGGCACCCACCGTTTCCCTCCCCATTGCCATAGGGCCGGCCACTGGTACCGCTACCTTGCCATCCGTGACCAGACTAGCGGGTTACCCTTTCTGGTACCGTCCAGCGTGGTACCACATGGTCAGCCTCTCTGCAGGTGACGGACTATTCCCCGCTCCAGTCACCCGCGGCTTCGACTAGGGCGGCATCAGGCGCAGGTACTCACGCTAGTACCGTCGCAGGCGGAGCTTGTCGCCAAAGAGGATTGCCTCATGATGCCACCCCGCCGTCATAGCGATGGTCAGCAGCGCCAAGTCAGCACCGATGACTGCGACCAGTTTACGGCGCTGCTCCGCCCAGGCCACGCAGTCCTCGAGCGTGTGTTGCGCCGTGTCTTCGTCGCAATCGCAGTGGTGGCAGGACGGTGTCCTCTCCCTCCTCACGACCGTGTGCAGGTACTTGCCGAAGCAACCATGCCCCGTCAAGACCTGCACCAGTCGGAAATAAAGGACCTCGTACTGCCGACCTAACCACTCCATCAGCACCGGTCGGAAGGCCTCAACGGTCGGAACACCAAACCGAGGTCTCTCCAACCGGATTACCCAACAGGAAATAACGTCACGGCCAGGCGTTCATCTCGCTGAGCGAGACGGTGTCGCCCTCTGCAAGCTAGTTTAGTTTAATCTTAGTGGAAGCTACTAGTTAAAGTCACATTAACTCACGAGAAGTTATCAACAAGTTAGTAAGAAAACATTTATTAGGTATATACAATTTTGATATAATCATATCGATACAGCCTAATATTACAAAGTGATATCACTTTAGTTAATAAAAATCTCATTAAGATCAACATAAAAATAACAACTTATGTTAATCAATTACACGTAGTATTCCCTCGTATTCGGGTCCAACCCCCCAGTGCAAGGGGTCATAATTCAATTATTAAGTTACAGTCCCCTGTCAAACAACAATTATTACTATAGTTGTTACAATATGATAACTCACGTTGCAAATACATTTGTGTTAACAATACAACAATAATAATATTAAGTGTTATTGTAATTTAATCACAAATTATTAGAGCATTACATTGCTACGAACGGACCACGAAAGAGTATGAACGTTGCTTAGTGTGTAAAACTTAAAATAAGATCATTGCTACGGATTCTATCACATTATTTAGAAGTCCCTGCTTGGCCATGATCACTGTAAAGTGTACGGCAACATCGGGACATTAAAATACAAATACAGATGCGATAGAATTCGTGGAAAAATGAGATCATTCCTCTCTTTATAATAAGTGAAATGGCGATGATTGACATGAGCCGTGTCTCTGAATCATGTAATCAACTGGATCTGTTAAATGCAATAGACGGGGATGTGACTTTCCACTGGAGAGAGATTCAAATATTAAGGTTCGAAGTGCACGACGTTACCATGCTAGAACGTGTCATGATATAGTTTCATATCCATATTATTCATAGTCATATATTCATGGCTATTATTTTTTTTAAGGACAGGCTCTGGTCTGGTCACGTTCCGCTCAAACAGCGGCGCAAGGCACGACGTTTAACCTCATATTCTTTCGTAAGCTATCGCCATTTGGGTGGGCCACCGGCAACGAGTTCTTAGTGGCTATGGTTATGCATTATAATCATACTGCCATCGACTTATACGGTTTGTAATTATAGGTACCTACATCAGTAATGAATTTATTATTTAAATGGAATGTTATACAATGATTGTCTCTCAATAGTCCGTATTTGTCTCCATTAAAACTATGAAAGAGACTAAAATGTGTTGCTAAAAGCGTACTGCATTAGTCTTTGTGCTAATCCTTAGCAATTATTACTCATCAGCCGTGCATTTTAGGGTTAACGCGCGACATGATCCCGGGCTGACTATATCAAATGTCACTCAGATGGGGTCGATTAGACCGCTCTGTCTATGGTACCGGTACAATCGAATACACAAGTGATACCGGCACGTCACTAGCTATATAGCTTAGCAAGGGACTACTGCTGTCGATGTATAGCGACATTAAATTCATACATAAGACCTCTGTCACACTGACAACATTGGCACTTTCAACTTTTCTTTTACAGAACGGTATTGTTAATGGTATGTTAAGTGCACTACTAACTTGCATAAAGCCAATGTAGTGGATATATAATCCAAAATCATGATACTTCTTGAAGACATGTGCACATTAAAATATGCGCCTGCATTATGAAATGTCCGTCTGAAAATTACTACATCTTTTTTATCTATAAAAATGAAAGGTCTGTGACTTTAAAATATATTTTCAAGCTAAATTTAACTTAACATTTTAGTAACTTTACACCCATAATTTAAACTTGCGATTGAACTGCCTGGTCGCGCTTAGATTTTTATTAAAAATCGTATTTTACGGAGACGATATTTATTTTAAATAATATAATATTAAAACAAAACTTTATTTAATAACAATAATAAAAGCTTTTGCTTTTGTGTAAAAATTTATTTCTAGACAATATATCTATAATGATTGATAATTTAAATACACATTGATCCAGCATACGAAAAAAGTATATGTACAGATACTACAGAAGCAAGCAAATACCAGCTAATTAATATATATAATATTTGCCCTGTGCACTTTTGTTGGCACGTGTACAACTGTTGCGACTGGGATTATACTCGGTGCACTCAGTACCCACCATTCATAGGGGGCGATTGAAGGGTATTATAATGGCTCACATACAAAATATACAAATTATTTTGATAATTACAAATTATTTATGCTATTTAATGTTGGTATACATTAACGATCCCTCGCATAAATATATTATTAAATTCAAAATTATTTACAAAAGTAAATTTAGGATGAAAGAATTAGTTGAAGCCGTTCTTATTAAGTAGTTTAAGTATCCTAGAATATAATAATTTATAATGCGTAGACGTCTATTATTGGACAAGAGAATGCCACTCAGAACAGTCCTATGCCACCTGCAGCTAACGGCTTCCTGCGATTCTCAAGATATCGACAGTCCACCTAATAGATTATTGTCCTTTTCTACGTCAACCGATACGTGATCACTACCAGATCGCCTTTCTACCTCAACGGTTGTTGGTACAAGCGATAAGACTTACCTATTGCCACTTCACCGTGCTAATTCTTTGGGCTATATCAGTTACAAGCGTTCTTCTACGGATTTTCGTATTCCAAATTTTATTACGTAAAGAAATATCGAGCATTACCCGCTCCATAGCAAGCTGAGCTACTTTGAGCCTTTGTATAAAACCCAAATTTAGAGACCATGTTACAGTGTCATTTGTTAATTGAAGAATAACAATTGTTTTAACAGATCAGCTCTGAGAGTGTTACCCGTTGTCGGATAAAATTATTTCTCAATTTCATTCATTTGTATGGTGACGTAGTAATAATACTATTCACCATCACCTTTCTTAACCGTAAATGTTATAAAATATGACTAAGGAATACAATACGCATAAAATATAAAGGAAAGGAAACTCGAATTATAAACTTATATCATCATGTCTGATCAGCGTGGTGTATTAGGTCAATTCCGCTCGTACGGCGAAGTTAGTTCGAGCCCAGCAGTGGGATGTGTATCAGATGAGATACTGATGAAATTCATTCGGCATATAGGTAGTTATAAAATGATTGTTTGTAATTAAATGAAATGATCGCCTGATGATGATTATGATTGATGATATTTAATTGATACTTATCTCTGACAAATATGGCAGAACAGTGGCCATTTATGTAAAGTACTGTTATTTCACTTGCATTATATTTTAGTACTTTTTCTGCATTACATATGCTATAAAAATATTCTTTCTCTTAATTGCCCTCCAAAGCTAATTGAATAAAAGCACATTAATTGAAGGTAGAATATTTATTCTATATGATAATATAGTTGAAATTCCCAAGGAGGATTGACGTCTGGCAGACGGCCGGTCATAAAACTATTGCCAATAACTTTTACAATATGTAGGTACTATGAAAGAAGAGTACATATTGTATCGACCCCAAGTAATTGGGATAAGAGTAGGAGAACGACAATGATGACGGTAAATATTATATATACTTTGACTGTTTTAAAATTTATACGATAGTTAGACTATTTATAAAATTACTTTAAATGTTTAAATATTTAATTTAAATAAATATTACTGGATATTTAATCTAGTTGTGTTGAAATCGATATTTCAATTGTATTAATAATAACAACTAGAGAAGTTCACATTGAAATTGTTTTCGTATTGTATTGTATTGTGAAAATCGTGATATGTCAGACATATCACGATTTTCACTAAAACTAAAAACCTTTTTCAGTAGTTTCATGAGAATTCAATCATGGAATAAAATGTTAAAAAATTATAGGTTCTAGGTGCACTGCATTACTGATTGAATTTAAAAAAAGTAAAAACTCATTGGTAGAGAAATACAGTAATACCCCGCTTTACGCGACCCCGTTATGCGCGGTTGCGTTTTTACGCGAATTTCAAATTTCACGTTAAAATGCCTTGAATTACGCGACTTCAGTCCATGACTACGTTATATACATACATATTCATAGGTAAGAATAAATATGTATGTACGTAACGTAGTCATGATGAACTTGAAGATGTCACGGTAAAGGATTTCGAAGAACTTGTAGCAACGCAACGCACCACGAACCTCTCAGCAATGAAGATTGACAGCAATGATTACAGAATAATCCCATTAACGATGAGGAAGAAAAAGAAGAGAGAGTTTTATCTTCAAGACGAATATAAAATGCTCTTTCAAAAATTTATTCCGGTTTAGACATATTGCAGAGCATAGAGAGTGATGATGACCGCGTTCTGACCGTCTGTCAAACAAAAACAGTGTTGGGTGTTATGAACGTATTATACAAAAACGTAAAAGAAACGCTAGACAATAGACGTATTTTTTTTCGTAAAAAAAGAACATGTTATATGTACTGCATAAAGTGTTTTTAGAATTAAAGTGATTGATTCAAATGATTTGTATATTTATTTTTGTATTAAATCATAAACCCCGATATCCGCGAATTTTACTTAACGCGTTTTTTTACGGAACGTATCCTTCGCGTAAAGCGGGGTATTACTGTATTATAGCATTTTCTGTATTCGAAGTCTCTGAATAAGGTGCATTTGTTGAAACGATGAAAAAAATATATACAGTACTGATTATATTTAAATGCTTTAAAAATACGTTAGTAAATCTAAAATAATTAAGAATTAATTATAATATCATTAATGTAATAGACAAACAAGACTTTGTACAATTTAAAGACTTTTATTTTAAACTAGCGGACCCGGCACACTTCGTTCCGCCTAACAGTTAATGAATGAGATAAGCAGATTTCGATTAATTTAAAATTATTAAGTTATTTTTAGCTGTGTAGTAGCGGCTACAAATACTACCAACCCTTATTTTGGTTGTGGATGTGGTATAAGACGACTAAGAGCTTTATAACGACCTCGGCCAACTCCATCTGATGCCCTTTGGTCAACAATTACATTCCCAAGGAGGGTTGACGTCTAGTAGGCGACCGGTCATAAAACTATTGCCAATAACTTTTACAATATGTACTATGAAAGAAGAGTACATATTGTATCGACCCCAGGTAATTGGGATGAGAGTAGGAGAATCGAGAATAAATATGAATAATATATAAATTCAAATAATCAAGAATTTTAATAACGTGCCAGCAAGACGAAGAATTACCTTGTGTTATACGACATTTTCCTTCATATGCGTTGAAAATAAACTAATTGTTGATCTCTGAGATTTGTTCAACGATTTTGCATTGTCAACAGCATGGCCTGCCTCGCTTTACTCTTGTGATTAAGAAGCACGGAGTTTGAGCCATATTAACGCGGCGGTCTTTCCGTGCAATAAATTGTTCTTCTGCTGTGGTTACGTTCGTTATGTTTCGAATTCTAACAGCGTTACGGTTTTGTTGGGAAACATTTGATTTTATTGGTCGCGGCATTGTTGATGACAATATAGACATAATATGTTTTATTATAACAATATTCCTAAAAATTCGTAACACTCGCACAAAACTAACTCTGACTGGTCAAATTTTGCACGCCTCACCACGCCATAAGCGAAGCGTTGAGGTCTTGCTCTACTCTCGATATATGAAAATTAAGCACTTTTCAAACCCAAAAATTATTGTATTTTTCTCACATTGCACTTATAGGATAATATTATCATATATAATATGTCAAGAAAAAACATTCGTTTAAACGTATTTGATATTTTGAAAAAGCAATTATTTTGTTTAAAGTGAGAAAATAGTTGATTAAAAAAAATATTCGAAGATGTCGGATAAAATATTCCGGATCTGGCAAGAATACGACCGTAAAAATTAATGTATCAAAATATTTCTTTTTTTAAAGCGTCCTAATCGCAATGCACGGTTTACTTTCGAAAATGGCTTGGTAATTCTTTGTAGTTTAATTGCAATTAATAAAAACCTAAACTACTTAGTCATTAGTGTATGTATACCTTATGAAAATTGGGTTCGTTTACATTTTTTGTTCGTCCATTCGGACAGGCAAAGGAAATAGATCCCATACAGCCTATTGTAAACGAACAGCTATGTTTAGTACTACGTTGAGATTATGGCACGAAATTATTATTCTTTTTCATTTATGGCATTGACTAATAGTAAATGATAAATAAAATAATGAAAAATTCTCACATGTCTGTTAACAACTTCAGTATCTTAAAAATATTGCATTTTTTTTTGTATATCTAACTATTTGAAGTGAAAGATTTTTATCGACGTATGGAAGAAATTTTATATTGTAACGATTTTCTGTTACGCGCCATATTTATTTTGAAGTGTAAAGCGCATGGGAGGGTTATCCGTGTGGTGACGGAGTAAGAATACAATTCGCCACCCCTATCTTAACCGTGGGTGATCGTAAGAGAAGACTAAGGTAAGGTATATAAAACGCATATTACATCATCATGATGATGATGATATGAGCTGAGATTATAAGCGCACGAAGGTAGAGAGAAGAAAGAGAGAAAGGGGGAGAGAGGGAGGGAGAGAACGGGGAGAGAGGGAGGCAGAGAGGGAGAGAGACACAGAGGGAGAGAGAGAGGGAGAGAGGATTTTTAATAGAGGCAGGACCATGCTGTTGACAGTTCTCTGTCTACAGCCGCGGGCCGGTGCGTCCGGGGTAGCACCACCCTCTCGCAGAAGATCGACGTCTGAGTAATGGCAATGTGCTATTGCGCTTCGTTCGGTGAGGGAGAGAGCCGGTAGCCCAAGTGGGTGGGTTTGAGGATTGTAATGGTAGGCAGCGCCCTAGTTATACCCTTGGTATAGCAAAGGTGACACTTACCATCAGGTGTGCTGCTTGCTCGTTTGCCACCATAAGCAATAAAAAAAGGCAGAGAGGGAGAGAGAGAGAGGGATTGAGAGAGGGGGAGAGAGTGAGAGAGGGGGGGATAGAGAGGGACAGAGAGAGAAGGAGAGAGAGGCGGAGAGAGGGAAAGAGAGACGTAGAAAGAGAGAGAGAGTAGTTAGCCAAAGTGTCACTTCTGATATTTGTACGTACTTTATACACACGCATAATTTTTAGTTTTTAAGTGCAATTTTATTTAATATTAGTACCAGATCTTGCTCAGTGAAATAATTAAGGCACTTTTTATTTATCGTGCATATTATAGCATTGACTAATAGTAAATGATAAATAATATAAAAATTATGATGCGTGCACTTTTGGATTTTTCAAATTATAATTTTAACTTTTCGCGGTATTTTCCAAACAAATGGTTGGTTACATCTTACATCATCAACAAATGAACGTTTAGAATTGATGTCTTTTTAATAATACTTTTTTTTGTTTATTAATATCATATTTTAATATCCTATATCCTATTCCCGACGACAATAAACTCAAAAACATAAAAATCATAAAAATTGGTGCAGCCGTTCGAGTTATAAGTGTTGTAACTAACACAACTTTTTTTTATATATGTATATAGATAATGTTATTTTACTAAATAAATTGTAAGACCTCACGCCATCACTAAACGGATAAAAGGGCGTTGAGCGATATCTATATCTTTCTTTTTGTATAACTTCTAGTATACTGCTCTTACTAAAATTTCAATTCAACAAGTGTTACGTCTTTTGATGGGAAAATGTAAATACCATATCAGAGTCTTGTATTATTCAAAATCCTAATCTTTTAATGTGTTATAATAAATAATTTTAGTGGCATTTTATATAATGCGATGCGAAGGAACTGTGGTGTAGTGAATATGAAATAAAAGAGCTTTATAACGATTTAACTGTCCATTAAAATTCCTAGAAGATACCATTTAACATTATAACAATAGCACTGTTGACGGTGACGATTTGACTGACTGACGGACAATGAATAATATGAAAAGAATATAGACATGACGATAATTGCAACTCCACACTGGCAACAATGTTTTGTACCAGTAGGTGATTGCCAATACAAAAAAAAAAAGAAGAAAAAGAACAAGTATTACAATTACACACTATTAATTTGATTATAGTATAATTTAATTTTTATAAGATCTCATCATCATATGTCCCATTGGTGGGCTCGAGCCTCCTATACAAACGGAGAGGAACTGATCTACTATACCACGCTGGTCAGACGTGTTGGTATATGTACAGTTTTGTTTCGAGTTTTCCTTCCCTCGTATAGATGTTATATGCGTTTTATATCCCTTATTTGTCTCTTACGATCACCCACGGGTAAGATAGGGGATGGTGGTTTGTATTCTTATTTTGTCACCACACGGAAAATCTATTATATTATAAACTCTATCCCCATGATAACATCTGAAGCTATGGTCACGGTCACGGTCACGGTGTACTCAAATATTTTGAAAATTATTTTGTTAACCTAATATATTTTATTTTATTGAAAGTATATTCTTAACATATTACGTAATCTTTTTTTAAATCATATATCTATGAATATAATTAGTAGATAACATAACAATTTAGAACTCTATTTTATATTAATCAATTATAGGTATATATTTTTGTAGGTGGGGTGTTACTTGGGTTTTGACTTTCTCATTAAAGTAATATTTATATTATGATGCTAATAATAGTTGGAATCTATTTTTAATGCACTTTCTATATATAACTGATATTACCTACTAAGTTTGTACACTAACAACTATCAAGTAATTAACTGCATCACGCATATCTATAATTATTATTGTCAATTTCTTTTAGTATTTCGTGTTTAGAAAGAATGATTAATAACGGTAATAAGATGAAAAAAAACCAGCTCTTAAATATGTGATTGAAAAATATATGTAAACAAGTATGGTCAAATTTTTCAAAATTGATTTTTGTTATTATTCTTCGAAACGTTTTTTTTTAAATACACTTGCAGAATAAATAGCTTTAAAATACATAATTGTATAATTTCATATAGTTTTACAAATATATAAATATTTAAAAAATATTTTAATACATAACATTTTTGTATTCGTTGTATTTTGGTAGCACTACGTATTTAAACATTGACATATAAATGTGTAACCGATATAACGGATATGAGCCTACATTGTTAGCTTCAGTTAAATGTTAAGGACGATGGGACTGTATCTGTATTGTCTACGATACATATGTATTTTAAGTAACATTCTCAATTTAATATCGTGAATGAACCGACCGAACGTACTATATTTTGTACTATGTTACTTGTTACACAATTAATGTGAACTAAAACTATTTTAACGCATTTTGTAGTTGATTTTTACCATTTTAAACATAGTTACGTTTAAAACAATTTTCAGGGAACATGGGAGGATACATTTCACATGTATGTTAACAATTTATTGAGTTTCAATTTATAGACGATTTTATAATCGATTTTTCAGACTTACCTAAACCTGTAACTGTTGCACCTGAAAAACAGGAACGCTTAAAAACTATTCACAAAAAAAACCATAACAATTGTCTATTACTACCAAACAGGTCTAAAATTCTATAGAACTAAAAAAAAATGCCTACAAATGCTGAAAGTACTGTGAACAGGTTATCGCTTAGCAGAATAGATAAGAAAGAATACAAAAAAACAAATAACAAACGTCGGTGTACATCTTTGGCCAAAGATGAGCGCAAGCTTAGGTATTCGCAGAGCTACTTGTATAGTTACCGATAAAAATTAAAGTAATGAAAATATGTAACGTGTGTAGTATTACATTGTAAATGTGTAACGTAAACTTACATTGTGTCTTGGTGACCATGAGTTGCACATCAACGATGCATCTTCCAATATTCGACTCTGAAAAGAGAAACTCCGTTTTTTTATTAACACAGATATCTTGCATGCAATACGATTTACGATAGATATTTCTTTTGTTTACATTTTATTTTAATAAACAACATATTTCCTTTGTAATGACAGTTTAAAAATATAATACCCATCACTTTTCTCACATTATACCCATCATAAGAGAGATCGCTAGGTGAATTACTCCTCCGGATGCCTCTTGTGATAACTCGTATTCAAAATATTGTGTGTTACTATAACCTACTTCTTTAATTAATATATTCATGTATCTATTTACCAAAACTTACTCATCATTCTCGTACTCTTATGCCAATAGTCATGATGACAGTAACTAAGAATCACTAAAATAGTGATTTATTTTAATAGGATACAAAGATTGTAAAAAATCTCTTGTTTCGAAATAGTTAGCGCGATTAACTTTAAAATACTAAAAATAAAAAAATCAAAAGATATCATTTCGCCATATTGGCTCGAACACCAATCAGAAGCGAGTGACGTCACGCTTTCGTCTATTAGTAAATTTTTAGCTTATTATCGTATTATTACTCCGTTTACCAGATATTTTGTGGTAAAAACTTGTAATGGATATCACTTTTGTGCTACTAGTACTTATACATAAACTTTAGCGATGGAACTAGGATTTATCAAAGCAAATAGCTCAAATTTGCCGAGAATCTACTTGTCGATACTGGGAAAGTTTTTTTCATCAAGTTATGATTTTTGTTCAGCAGGATTTCGAAATATTACAACTTCCATGTGTGTATTGTTTAATTTATGAACTTAAACACATTATAGAACTCAAATACCATAATTACAGACGGAGATACAAATGTATTTTACAGGGCTACAAAAAGGCTACTTTGTGTAGCTGACAACAACTACAAAACACTAATAAAAAGTTGTGATCGTAAGTATTAGGTACGTACAATCATGCTTACATGTCTGATTTTCTGAAACTATTATTGGGTGTGTGGAAAAAAAGATAGTTATATTCAGTGTTATATAATAGTGCAATATAACAGTTAAAAAAAAAGGTTATTTATTTCAAAAATTCTGTACTTATTCTAAGTTTTTTCTTCAATCTAATAGAGGCAATAAGACAATACAATAAAAACTAAGTCTATCTTAAAAAATATTAACCTTATATCCTAGATTTATTTATATTAGAACCTTCAGCTAAAGTTAATATAATTTATCTAAATTGGTTAGGGTTTAAGGTAGTTTTAGCTAGTGACCTATAATGTCCTATTTGTATATGTTTTCCTAGTGTACAGGTAGTGGTATTGTAACTTTATAAATGTGTTTTAAGTTTTATAAAAACTTAGGTAGATAAATTAATAATAAAAATTGTTCTGCAACAGTTAACATGTATAGGCATATCTATTTTTTAAGATTTAACCAAGTATTTCTCACATTTTTCTTCATTGAAACGTTAATAAACAACTTAGTTGGAGCTTTTATTGGTGTATTATTACATAGAGGAACTGCACACCATCTATAAACACATTAGAATTATAATCACTTATTCTCTTCATCTATAAACACTTATTCATTCATAATGGCACAGAATTATAGAATTTAAGGATTACAATAAACAATAACAACGCTACTTGCGAGTGCATACGAAAGCGTGACGTCATAGACAGACGCAATTACTCTTGCAACGTTTTGGAGCGAAATTTAAATTTTATTTTAAAAAGGTAGTTTTTTGTACAAAAAATAACTTTGTCTGCGGAAATTAGATTTATTTTCGTTAAAGTAGATAGTGTATAACACCGTGGAGTCATTTTTCAAAATCAGTCATCATGCCTATTACTTGGGGTCGATACAATATGCACTCTTCTTTCATAGTACATGTTGTAAAAGTTATTGGCGATAGTTTTATGACTCCTTGGGAATTTAACTAAATTTACTATTGGCCATTAATCTTTTCAAATGTAATGATATCAATATTTGTTAGATGAGTAGACTGGACGGTTGAATTGCAATTGATATAATGAGTTACCTAGAAGAATTCTGCTCTCCACTTATTTACTGTTGCTGCTTACTTATCTATGATTTATTTTATTTCTTTGGTTTTACATAACTAATACAATAATTGATCCTGTCTAATACAATATCAGCCCACCCACCTTGCGTATAAATTAAAACAGTTGAATGCAATATCAATCTGCAATGTTATCGTTTCATTATGTAACACATTTATAACGTAGGTACATATACAACAAACTGTCCATATAAGTTCTGTTAAATACGTAATAACACACTCAATTACAATGATTGATTGTACGTAGTAGGTAGTAATGTGTAACAAACGATACGACAAACAAAACAATTAAATTACGATCAACTAATAAACAATATAAGTACTATTTGCCCACACATACTCGTGTGCCTAGTGTACAATCAACATACACATACTGTATAATGACCACTTTAATATATTATAGTCTATTATTTAAAAAGACCTTTCCGTGTGGTGACGGAGTAAGAATACTATTCACCACCCCATATCTTACCCGCGGGTGATTGTACGAGACGACTAAGGGATATAAAACGCATATAACATCTATGCGAGAGAATGAAAACTCGAAACAAAACCCTATACCAACACGTCTGACCAGCGCGGTATAGTATGTTAATTTCCCTCCTATTATAGAGGAGGCCCGAGCCTAACAGTGGGACATATATGGGCTATGATGATGATGATGATATTGTTCAATGTTGTTCGATGATATATCTATCAATGGACGATAATTGTGTACAAGTACCTACCACTGACGGTTGCACGATTTAGTTATTTCAAGATGACAATATTTAAAAAAAAATCTTGGCGGATGTAAAGAAAGATTGTAAGTGAGACATCATCTATTCTTCTTTTGTCCCAAGTTAGTGGTGCCTCTGTATGATCTCCTTCCTAAGTCTATATCTCGACCTATTAACTTGCCTTGCTTGTTGACACTAGCTCACACACCATTTGTTAAAATAGGTACTTTACAAATTTATCTCACAGAATAAATTATAGTCTGGTTTTTTCTGCTCTCTTTCTATCTTTCCCACAGTATACACGTACTCTTTTTAATTATGAATTATAACTTTCTATATATATATATATATATTGTGTTTACTAATACATACTAATAATTTGTGACGTCTCTTTCAGCCCCCGCAAGAGAAACGATTGTTAGAAGACCGATCATCTGTCACAAATACTCGGTTCATTTATTTATTTTAACTCTCTCCACCTTGACATTGGCAGAATCATCGGTAATTCGGTAGTCGATGGAGCCAAACTTATAAAATAATTGAATTGAAGTGAGACATCAACATTGACTCAAGTCCTGTAATAAATTATTTAATAAACACCTAACGAACTATTAACGATATATATTGTGTTGTTGCACAATCACCTACGTCACTTAAGTAAGTAACTATTAGGACTTAGGTAACATATAGAATTAATGTAAACTGACTTTAGTTACGCTCGGACTCGTACATATTTTTGTGCTAATGTACCTATGTAATGTAGGTAGCTATATATATTTATATAAAGGAGCTAGTTGCCTAACTCACCTATGTAAAGCAGAAACTAGAGAAATTAGCACACTAACATTTTGACTGTAATTTCTATTTGTGACGTAGGGACTCATTGTAAAAGGATTATACGGCATTCAACTCAAAAGTTTTACGAGCCAAAATTTATATGGGAAGAAAAAAAGTATTCTTTGCGTTCCAATTAAGAATATTTCTTTAATTATTTATTTATTTTTTTATTAAAATAAAATTAAAAGAACGAATGACAATAAAGAGTTTTATATATTTATCATGTACCTATAGACTTTTAAAAAACATATTCGGACACATTCCTTCATAAGGCTGTAAAATAATGTGTGAATTTTACAACACAAATAATGAATAAACACATTTAACTAGAACATAAAGTATGCACGGGCCAAGCCGCGAACAAATTATAATAGTTATTCTTATAGAGATTGAAATAAATTGTTGTCAAAATTATATAAAAAGTAGAGAGAAAAGTATATGTTTAGATATATTAAACTATGTTATATTTACTTGTGTTGTTACGCAAATTTAGCACTAGTTTTATGTACTTAAACGTTTTTATATAACAGTAATAAAATTAAGATATCATGTGCTACTTAGTCGTTACTTATGTCTGTTACAGACAGTGGTTACTCTCTGTAACAGAATTAAATATGTAGATATATGTAACAGCACATGCAACACAACATGTTAACAGCAAGAAAAAATAAATTTTAAAAGCAAATCAAATACTTTTATTTACAAATTTCTGAAGTATTTTAGATTAAGGGATGCTATGAGTTGTCACTATTAGACGTATCGTGAACTTAGTATACGTATTATATCTATATTGTAACTTCATTTCTCACTCTTTCTTATCTTGTTTAGGTATGAATGATGAAAAGTAGATATAGTGAGTTCATTTATAAAGAATTTGTAGACAAGATCGAGACTCGTGCAACCAACAACTCTTGTTAGAAAAGGTTCTCGAGTGTTGACCAGATAACGAACAACATAGTGCGAGATAGCCGTGTCGTGTCGATCAGAACATCTGGTGTGTACCAGTTGTATTGGCGACACCGTCAGTGATAGAGAACTGATGGAGGCAATAGTGGACGTTGAGGAGCTAGTGGATAGACGTACATAATTCTGTAAATTACATGGGAAACGTATCAAAACCTCAAGTCACATACGTAGAGCTTAAACTGATATTTAATTTGAAAAACAAATAACATATATTATTTGTTTTATATTCAAACTAGTTGGTTTATGCAACTTTGTTGCGTCACATAAAAGAGAAAGAAAGAGTTAGAGAGAGCATCGTAGGCAGTTATAACACGTAGAGCAATGGAATCTTTCTAGAGACTGAAATTTGTCCGTTTTTGCAACATTTTTAATTGGCGCTCCTCTCTTATTAACGTGATTTTATAAAGCTTTATTAGCCTTAGTACTTAAGATTAGCGCGTTCAATCAAACTAACTCTTCAGCTCAAGGTATAATATTAGTAGGAAGTACAATTAACATACCTACCTACCAATGAGAAGATAACAATAATTGTCAAAGAAACATGCATTTCTTTCCCATGTATTCTAAAAGATTATTATATTATAGATATTAATTATTAATTTAATTAATATGCATGAAATATTATTAATAACATCTTTACGACAGACGACAGTAATTTCACATTCTACTTCGGCATCAAAAACATTCAATGTAATTATATTAGGTACAACATTGCTTATAATTCCGCGGGAAAACATGTGATATACAACAAAAAATACAATAGTAAAAATGATAGTACTTAAATTTGTAGACGTTGTGTAAACTATATATCGATGTATATACGAGTATGTAGGTCTGTCACTCTATACAATTAAATCAAACACAATTTTCACTTTTAATCATCATCATCATCTTCACCAGAACAGATGTAAGAGTAAAAATGGGTAATGATGTACTAGATCATGTGGATGAATTTGTATATCTTGGATGTGGATTTAGCCGAGATGGAAGGTACACCACTGATATAGAGCGAAGAGTGAATGCGGGCAATAGAGTGAACGGAGCGTTGGGACAACTTCTCGGTAGCCACCACCTCAGCCAGAAGGCACGTGTAGCAATACATAACGCAGTGCTTGTCCCAACATTACTGTATGGAAGCGAGAGTTGGGTATGCAGAAAAGAGCATGAAAGCAAAATTAATGCGGTCGAAATGCGAAATCTTTTTTTTTTTCGGTTTGTTTACGGTTGTCGCGCTCCCACCACCACTCCGTCCGGGGCGACAGAAGGGCGCAAGCACGCACACCCGTAACCCACCCGTGAACCTCGCCTTCGTTGTAGGACCGGTCCCCGGAGCAGCGTGAACTTGTCGTCAGTCGACTTGACGGTATACCCCCTGAGGAGTACCCTCTTCCTGAGCGACATCCCCTCCCTCGGGGAGGACGTCGGTCTTTTCTTCGCGGTCAGCCTCTAGGCGGGTGACGGACTAATTCCTCGGTCCAGTCACCCGCGCCCTCGGCTAGGGTGGCATCAGGCGCAGTTAATCGCGCCTGCGCTGCCCCAGTCGCCGGCGGCGGCTAGCGTCGTCGAGGAGACGCTCCTGGCGCACGCGTTCCGCCGCCTCCTTCCGCGAGACTACTGCCTCGCAGAAGGCTGCAACCGCGTCCCAGTTCCTGACGCTATAGAGCAACGCTTTGGCGATGGTCGGCAACGTCAGGTCAGCACCGATGACTGCGACGAGTTCACGGCGCTGCTCTGCCCAAGCGGCACAAGCCTCGAGCGTATGCTGCGCCGTCTCCTCGTCGCAGTCGCAGTGGTGACAGGACGGTGTACTCTCCCTCCTAACGACCGTGTGCAGGTATTTGGCGAAGTATCAATGCCCCGTCAAAACCTGCACCAGTCGGAAAGAGAGCACCCCGTGCCGCCGTTCCAACCACCATGTCAGCACCAGCCGGAAGGGAAATGCGATCTCTACGGAAAATCTGTGGAGTTAGGCTAACCGACCGCATTCGCAACGACGATGTAAGAGAACGAGTAGGTATGAAAGAGAGTATTGGTGTAAAGATGCGAAAGGGAATGTGGAAAGAATGTCGAACGAACGTCTGGTTAAGAAGATTTACAATGCGAAAGTGGTAGGATGTAGGTACCGAGGGCGACCGAGACTCACCTACCTAGACCAGATTGGACACGTGCTGAAAGAAGGTGAAGTCAAGAGTTTCCGAAACCGGCGAGCGTGTATGAAGAGAATTACCTATAAATGTTGAAGAAGCGAGTGAAGTATGCAAGGATAGAGTTCTCTGGCACTCTGTTCTCTCTGCCTACCCTGCAAGGGATATGGCGTGATGATATGTATGTATGTATGTATCATCATGCTCTTATCCCAATTAGGTACTTGGGGTCGACGCAATATGTCATCTTCCTCCATACAGTCCTATCAGACGTCATCTCTGTAGTCACTCCCTGTCTATCCATGTCATGCCTCACGCAGTCCATCCATCTTTTCTTTGGTCTTCCTTTACCCCTAAAGCCTACAAGACTAATATTTAAAACTTTCCTCACAACATTACTTTCATCCCGTCTCATCACATGTCCATACCATGTTAACCTTTCACTCCTTAACTTTTCCGTCACTGGCGCAACTTTCAAACTTCCTCTTATATATTCATTTCTTATTTTATCCTCAATTTTCACTTGTAATGTCTATATGAATGTACAGACATTAAAATAATGAAAACTCACCACAAAATGAACATTACAATTATATATCAACTTTTAATTTGGTTTTATGTAAAAACAAACAAAATAATAATATTATTGATTAACAGTTGCACTCAACAATATGAGATGAAAGTGTTTGATGTTACACACATACGTATATATAATATAATTTTAATAATTTATATCGGTAATCATCATTGCAGCACATAGATATATGCTGCCCACGGCCGGACTCTAGCCACCTACACAACAGAAGGGACCTGACCTCTTATATCATGCTGGTCAGACGAATTAGCGTAACGTTTTATTTCAAGCTTTCAGATGTTATATGCTTATTATCGTTTAATTGTCACTTAATACACCCACCAGCAAAATACCAGCTACTAATACTAGGGGCTGTTACTTCGTCACAATACGGAAAGGTAATATATATGTAGATGCGATTAATTTTAAAAATTGTTATTTAAATTAATTTTGCTAACAATTAATGTTATATTTAAAATGTATAAAACAATAAAATGTAATGTTCGTTAATGTTTGTAATGTGTTTGTTAGGTACGAGTACCTACTATATCTATTAGGCAGGTATATAGGCACCAACATAGACGTGTGTATATGGCTGGCCGTTTTAAGTGACATCTTCCTCCCGTGCCGTGGCGTGGCGTGTTGTGCCGTGCCTACCTACAACACTCATTAATTATTAACGGGCAGCCCTTTGGCTCGGCTGCTTAATGGCGTGACTAAATAAGGGAGGGAAGCCCGTTCCCTCTCTAAACTTTTAATACTGAACGTTTGTTGTAAGGCAATTCTGAGTGCAGGTCAGAGTAACATTCGGTTAATGTTTTTGTTAATTTTTACGATAATCTTTATTCGACGAGTTTGAGTGGAAAGTTTTAAGTTATATACATACATATAACGTTATATACCTTAACAACTTACCTTACACAATCGCATTGTTCATGTTTTATACAACTTCAATATACCTATATAGTTACAGCCCACTCACGTGTTCACATTATACCAAACGTCATATCCATTGTCTCTTAGTTTTAATTAACTATGCAAACATCTTGTGCTTGATATGTGTGACAATATCTTCAGTGTTCTTCTGTGGCTAATGTCTGATGAAAATTTATCTGTTTTAGCCACGTGTTTTCATACGTTTTGGCGTGTGGTAGATACAGTTGGTGTTCCAAGTGCTTGAACTCAAAGACGAGTACTTTGATCTTCAGTAACAAAAACATGTACAAACCCTTGCAGATAATTTTCTGCTTCAGAGATATATCTATGAGCATGTTTTTGTGTTGATTTTAAGTAACTAATAGTTAACTAATTTTCAAATGTAGTAGGTATCATTAGGTACTTGCTTACGCTCCTTAGTCATCTAATACGAGATCACTGAGAAAACCAGAGATGGCGAAACATTATATTCTCATAATATGTATAATATACGTAATATATACAATACTAGCTTCTGCCCGCGGCTTCGCCCGCGTAAAAGGTTACCTACTTTCCTAAAGTTTTTCATCCCCTATTTTTATTTTACCCCTTAAGCGTATAATTTTACATGTTAATGTCATATATTTATATCTATCAATAGCCTAAAAATAAGTTTCAAGCTTCTGGCTTTAAAAATGACGATACTTCCTTATAATATTTTCATCTCCCTTTTTTTGCAATAAAAAAGTAGCCTATGTCCTTTGTCAGGTGCTAGACTATTTGTGTACCAAATTTTATTTAGATCGGTTTAGTAGTTTTGGCGCGAAAGAGCGGCAGACAAACAGACAGACAGAATTACTTTCGCATTTATATATAATATTAGTAAGGATGATTCGGAAACGTGTGACGTTATTTTATCATTTAATTGCATCTAATCTTTTCACTTATACCTACCTACATAAATTGCGTATCTATTTGCATATCAATCTATCTTCACTTATTATTTCTACGTGAACAAACCACCCTCCGCATGATTATTTTTTTATTGTTTATTACGTGATACTAACGAGCAAGCAGCACACCTGATGGTAAGTGTCACTGCCGCCCATGGACCTTTACAATATCAAGGGTATAGCTTAGACTGCTGCCTACCAATAAAATCCCCAAACCCACCCAGTTGAGCTTCGGGCTCTCTCGCTCACAGAACGTAGCGCAACAGTACATTGTCATTATTCAGACGTCGATCTTTTGCCAGAGTGTGGTACTACCCCGGACGGACCGGCTCGCGGTTGTAGACAGAAAACTGTGTGGTCCTTCCTACCACTATCGCTTTTTTGGTATTTGTCACTGCTTCTTCATTTACCGCACAGCGCTCATAAATTAGCAATTATTAGGTAAATAGGTAGGTAGGTATACCTATATGAAGAAGTTTTTATTGATTCATTAAATCTTTGTAGGTACCTAATGTTGGTCGAAGAACTTTCTCATTCTTCATCCACCAAGTACCGTTTGCATCGACCAGCGTCTCGCAACTTTGATTAAATCATTAGTTCACCTGTTAGGAAACTGTCGTCCCTACACAGCGTCGTCTGTTACTTGGACATTATTCTAGAACCTTTCACCTTCAACCGATATGTACCGATCATTGACCTCAACACAGTTTATCACAGCCTCGTATCACAAGTCGGTATATACGTAGGTACTACACGAATCGCCGGTAATGATTGTACCTAAATTCTTGCAAATACTTAATACGATAAAATGATTTATAAATTTGCCTAAATACTTACTCACCCCCCCACACCTGATATCGTTCACACGGACGGCACGATAAAAAGATATCTCGCTAACTCATTGTACAATTACCGAAACGTAATAGACATTCAGAATTCAATCTGACGCGACAGAATGAGTCTTAAATTCATCGGACTTTACGAGTGAACGAGACAAAAACATCTAAGCTAATGAAAGCCAATACGTGAGAGAGAGAGATGAATATAAGCTTATGATAATGATAAAAATGTCCGCTAAGGGTGGCAGTGCTTACGAGCAATTTAAAGATATGTATTTAATGTTTCGACGTTGAATCTCTGGGAGGGGACCGAGAGGGATCTGAATTGATAATTGGGTGCACTCTATCGCTTCGGTTTTTACGGATTTTCGTATTCAAGTGCCGAATGGTGTGCTAGTTATGCATTTACTGATGGTAAGGCTGCCACTTGTGTACTCTGCGTGTATAAGAATAATTAGGTTTTGTACTAACACATACTAATTTCATCATATTTTAATGAAAAATCACTCCTGTAATCTAAATATATATCTACATATATGTATAAAGAAATTGGTTGAGTGGCTCATTTGCGCTAACCCAAAAATACTGAACCCACAAATGACATTTTGATTATTTTTTGTACCTATAGGTAACATCTTGACATACTAAAAAGATATTTTATAAAATTCAACCCTAAAGGGGATGACACGTAGTAGAAATGTTTGAATGTATAGGTATTATAGATTTCAACGCGGACGAAGTCACACTCAAAGACATGTGTATTAGGTATATTATTAGATATCAAATTTATAATCGACAGATTTAAAGTTAAACATTATTAATTAAAACTAATTTAAAATTAATGTTAGATAACTAATGCAACTGTATCTACCTTGAATATTTATTTTATTTTATGTATATAACTAGGTACATAGTTATGCTATAGGTACACAATCACCTTCTAGTTCACCAATTTTTCAAATTTGCTTAGACTAATTTGAAAAGATAAATTGTTTTGTTCGATAGCGTATAGGTACTCACTAGGTGATCCCGTCGTCATTAGGTCAAAATCTGATGTTGAAATGTTAAAAAAATCACCTTTGACCTTCAAATTCTATAATATGCATAGTTAAAACGATTTGGATATGTACGGTGCCCATAATGCACCGCCTATTCTACTCTTATCACCCACTTTATTTATTGTACACCACAAACACCTAACTATAATATTAAAAAGCAAAAAATAAATTAATTTCAGCTAAAATAAAATCGCCTTAGGAAGCAAAAAAATAAAACGATTTCCAACAGAAACTGATATTTAAATCATATTCATTTTACAATTACTTTTTAAGGGGAGGATTGTGTTTCTTGAAGAGTTACCTATCGTTTAAAGTTGGTGCTTTATGTAGAAGTTCATATAGCTAGGTAGGTAGGTAGGTACCTAATAGTTGTTTGGTTAAATTATTGGTTTAATTAAGATTGTCATGCGAACTCATTTAGTTTAAGTATTTTGTAAGAAGATATATTATCAACTATTTTAAAAAGTTATTAAAAATTAAAAAAGGAATTGTAAAATTTGTTCCACAAATTGTATCTATTATTTTTCATTTTTTCTTTTTTTTATTGCTCTTGGTGGCAAACGAGCAAGCAGTACACCTGATGGTAAATGTTAGTGCCACCCATGGGAGCTTTTCAATACCATGGGTACCTACAGCTAGGCCGATGCTTACCAATGAAAAGTCCAAACCAACCTAGAAAGTGGGGCTGCCGTCTCTCTCGCTCGCCAAAGGAAGCACAGCAGCACATTGCCACTGCCCAGGCGTCGATTTTCTGCGAGAGTGTGAGGGTCACGGGTACATAGGTATAGGTAGTAACCACGGACGGATCGACCCGCGGCTCTAGATAAAAAACTGTTAACAGTAGATATGGCGCTACCACTATTTCTTTTTAGTTCCAAAACCAAGAGTTTCTATCGCTGTTCTTTTAGTTAAAATTAACTTATATTAAAGTAAATAGCTGGTGATATATCGAATATGACATATATTTATGTACCTTTATAATGTGTTTATTGACATATTGTCTTAGTTCAAATTGTTAGTGAACTCATCATCGTCATCATGATGAAAAAGATGATCAAAAATACAAAAAAAAACTGTTAATATCTACTGCAAGAGAAGAAAAAATTCATAATTGAACTCAATACCAACCCGTCTGACCAACGAGGTACCTATACTTGGCCAAATTATTCTCCCACTGCGAGGGGGGGGCTCGACTCCAGCAATGGGATGGAGGTATACAATTAACATTGGGATGACGATGAAGTAGGTAATATTCATTTACATTAAAAAATCTACAACATAATACAATATATAGATACAATATATATTGTAGGTATGGCTGTTATTTACCAAAATCAAATCCACATAGTTTCATTTCATGTGAACCTGTAATTAGTACCTATCTACATACCTACTGTGGCTACAACAATAAACACTAATGCTTACACTAAGCAAACTATATACAATGACTATAGGCATACTTATATATCGCCTCTTTGGTTCAATAACGTGTTACCTTGAAAAATTAAATTTTATAGGTGAGTGTTTGTCAAGTTTCAAAAAATAATTGATATATCTACCTAGGTAACATCTATAATTTCAATTATTTAATTATTCTATAATTAAAACATCTTAGATTTAAATCATATTTACAGTAAAATAATATTCGTTGCGACACGATTATTTTGAAACTGGAAAAACATTTTCCTCTAAAATTTCATTTTTCAAGACAACAGATTATTGAAGCAAAGAGGTGATATATAGTTTTTTATTGCGATATACCTACCTATACCTAGTAGGCGATAGACACTTTTGGTTGTAAAGTTATGGTTGCTTGTAGTGAGGTAACGTGAAGGCATGCAATTTTGGGAGCCATTTTTCGTTTTCGTAGACTCACGATTTGTTTTTTTAGACAACTTCGTAAGCTCGTAACTTAATCAACTATTAATTTATGTGAAAGTGAATTATACCAAGAGAGAGGTGAGTTATTGTACAATTATTCTCATATAGTTACATCTACTATTGTGTTCATAGTTTTACTAACAATTTTGACCTTAAAATGCTGTATGTGTTTAATATGGACCACAGGCATGTTTTGAATATGGACCAGTGGTCCTTATGACAAATCATTACATATTATTCTTTTTTATGTTCCAGGATGGCATCTAGGTACCTACCGAAGACAAAGATCGGGTACCGGTGGCCCGCTCGCACGGCGGAGAAGAGGTGCTTGCAGGGTGGGTCAATGGGGTTGCGCGCCGCCTCTTCCGTCACCCCGGACTGATTTGGCGGGGTGCGACGTCCATAGTCCACCGAAAAAAAAAAAAAAAAAAAAAAGGATGGCATCTAGGTAGGTATATGAAAAAGGGAGCCAATGCAATGTAATTAAAGATGAAAGAAAAAATACAATAAGGTTTTTAAAAGCGTCAAAAACGTTCAGAGTGTTATGTAGGTACCTATACTTACTAATGATTAGGTGAACTAAGGTCTTGTTAATTATTTTTTCTACTAATTTAATCAAAATTCACTTTGTTTCATATTTAATACCATGTGGTCCATATTATGATCACTTCGTCGTAAAAACAACAGACTTAAAAAAGTGTTTATTATTTTTAAGATCTTTGTTTATTCATTATAATTTAAATCATTTTTACAGCCAAATAATTATTGAATAGTTTAAAATTAATGAGATTGATAGTTTTATTGAAGGAAATCCTTATGGTGGTCCTATATATGGCGCACTTAGCCTACCTATTATTCTTTGACAAAGAATTGAACATGAAGAAATACTTTTACAAAAATGTATGTAGGTACCTATAACATTTTGTAGGTACCTATCCATATAAAATTTGTTTGACCTACTAAAAGAATAATGTATCCGGCGTTGGAAAATATAAAGATTAATAGATAAGGAAGGACTTGCTGCTAATCTTTTAATTATATAACCAGCGTTCATGAAAGGGCCGTTTATTAATCACGTGAGGTTTGAAAGTGGGGAGAGTTTTGACAAAAATTACGAAATATCACAAGGGGGGGGGGGGGGTATAGTAAGATATCACGTGCATTTATTTTTTCGTCAAACACTGCGATTTCTAACTGAAAAGCGGGGTGTAGTGTAACTTTCACTTGCCGTTGCCCGACAAAGAAGGAAGATTAAAGTAGGTGATCTGTATAAAGACCTTTTTGTGAAGTGTAAAAAAGCAAAAAAAACTGAGAATATAATGTGCTGTTGGCTACTTCTTTGTTGGTACTCAAAATTCACGTGATGTTAGTGGGAGAGCGGGGTCAGTGTCTTAAAACCTCGCCCCGTATCACTAAGGTATAAAAAACGCTAAAAAAAGACCACGTGATTAATGGAAAAAGTAAGAAATTTCACGTCCAACGGTCCAACAACTACCTAAACATCAAAATATTTTTTTTTGCTATTAGTATTGAGTACGATATACCTACAGCGAACTATATTATTACTCCTCCATTGTATAGCATACCTACATCACCAATGGCTACCAATTATCATTGTGCAGATCCCATGATTGTCAATAACATGTAGTACCTACCTATTATCTACATAGGTATATTACATAGGTAGGTAGTATATATAAATATATATATATATATATATGTATATTTATAATTATTAGTTTTACACGTACGCGTTGTCTTCACCGCACCGCCATATATAATTTGACGCTTCAAACACGTTGTAGATATAAATAATTAGACGGGAACTAACGGTCGAAGTCAATAGAGATACCTAGTCGTTTATTTATAACTAAAGTATCAACTATAACGATTGTAATTACTTTATTTACTAACTAACTACCTCGGTATGTTATATTAAGTAATAGATACACATAAGTATTTATAGACGTTATTACACTTAGAAATTTGATAAAATAATCATATGTTTTATGTCACGTAAATCGGTTAATACTGAGGTTGGCAAACTAGATGAGGGATTAGGAGTATGTTCAATAGTGTCGTATTGGAATATTTATGACATCAACCACCATCAGCACAGAGGTTTAACCTATTGGGATAAAGCAACGTCCAATGGATCACCATTTATCAAAATGTGAATTAAACATACCTATCTGATCATATCTTGTCATAATCATTCTCTTACTCTTATCTCAATTACTTGAGGTCGATACAATATGTAGGTAGGTACCTACTCTTCTTTCATAATACCTATTGCAAAAGCTATTGGCAATAATTTTATGACCGGCCGCCTGTCAGACGTCAACCCTCCTTAGAATTTTAATCATTGACCAAACGGCATCAGATGAAGTTGGCCCAGGTCGTTATAAGGCTCTTAGTCGTCTTTTACGACATCCAGGAGCAAAGTAAGGGTTGGTAATACTACTACCGCTATCACACAGCTAATCATCTAATCATATTTTATTTTATATTTTGAAAGCATAAGTATTTAATATTGATTCCTATCATCTGTTATGTTCCTAGTGATAGTAGGGATCATAATATATCATAGCGGTGAAATGTGAACATATACCTACCTATTATAATCATCATAATTAGATATATGCAGAAAATAGGTACCTAGGTATGTTCATATATTCAATTCATTGCCATTCTTTAAAAGATAATAATCATTCATGTTATCTACAGGTATATAACCTACCTACCTAGGTACTAACTATTTACCCAATAGGTACCCTATGCTTTAATAATGGTAAAATAAAAAGTTATATTTAATTAATTAGATATATATTAAATAATGTATTGTTACGTTTATCACTAATAAACCTTAATACCTACTTTTGTACATTGCTTTTATCCCCCCCACCCGTAAAATCGCAACGACTATTATACGCATTAACGTTCATTGGTGTCCCGCCTTACTTTACAAAATAACATTAGCTTAGCGGCTAGCGGTAACCGTTAATGTTATAGTAACTGTTATTGCCACCTACCTACCTATTGGTAGGTAACAACCACCACGCTCAATGTTAGATATACCTACATTATACCTTTGCATATCTATATACTTACACAGTGGAACTTTTTAAATACATAGTACCTAATATACCTACCTATATGTTATTTAATTAATTTTTTTTTACTAATCCCGTAATTTACGTCTGTCTGTCTGTCTAAGTAAAACTTTTCGTAAAACCATTTTAAACATTTCAGTATAAGTCTCACTATTATATACCAACGAGTTTCCTGACATACCTACCTAAGTGAAACTAGCCTACCACCTACATGTTTTGTAGGGTAGGTAGGTACTACCTACGAGTTTTATTTCTAATTGTTTTCCCTTGATTTTAACATAATAAATACCTATAACTATACCTACCTATACTTTTTTATATAATATTACCTATATTAAAAATGTAATTTAGGTAAAATAAATGAAAAATCTTTATGTTGAGCACAAATTTGTTTTAAGTTTAAAAATACGATATAGTAATTAGTATCTAATATTAAATAAGTATAGATATAGATAAGTGTAGAATGGATATTGAAAGCATAGGTAGGTATATGTTCTTTAAACTACAATTAACAAAAAGCTAAAAAAATACTCTAAAGAAATAATATATCCTGTAATTATATAGATAGGTACCTACCTAAGGAGGTAGGTACGTGACGCACGTTTCTACACGTAATAATTACTTATAATGAAAACAACCCTTCAATTAGGTACTAGGTATTTGGTTATAATTTCTTTAATAAAATATAATTTGTACATATTTAACTGCACAGATGTTAAGTGACTGAAGTTTCCAATGTATTATTTTACTCTATGGATTATAGCGACAACACAGTGTAAGAATATCACGAGTTTATACCTGCACAGGACTATTTCATTCTACCACACAACATGTGTGGCTTTATATTGTCAAGTTGGGGATATTTATTTTTTTGATGTCCTTTGCGACTTATAATTTACCTACTTGTCATTTAAATAAATACCCACTTAGTTTTACTTTAAGTTAAAATATTTTGTTATCGTTTGTATTTTAATAGAAAAATGCTACATCGTCAAATTAAACGTTAAAAACTTTGTGCTGTCACAAGTGTCATATTGATGTTTTTTTTTAACTCATTATGATATATTTTCTTTTTACCACTACTGTCTAGTTGATAATAATAAACCTGTCATCAAATAGGGGAGGACACTGGTTCCTGCAACACAGTTTACAACTAGCGTAGGAACCAGGGAACTCGAAATATTTTGTGTAAAAATTTTTTGCGTCGAATAAACAATTATTATTATTATTATGTTAAACCGCAATTTTGATTGTTGAAAAAGAAAAAAATATTATAGTCATTTTTCTATTTAATCGATGATATATCAAAATCTCATCAAAAGTTCTTGTGCAACAGATATACCTATTAGGTAATTTACAAAGAGATAACACATTTGTCAATAGGTTATCTACCTATTAAATTAAAAATAACCCTTTATTCTTATATTAAGCTGAACATTGTAGCTCTAGTTTTCAATAACAACGTGAATCCACATTGCGTCTGATGGTATCTACGTTGAATCCGTTTTAGTAGGTAATAGCTACATCAGGTATTTCGATCAAATTCAAATGTTGCCATACAAAAATAAACTTTAACGTATAATTTTAATTCATCAACACAATTTCATTACATGAATTATATCATAATAATTTATTTGACATATATATATATATATATATATATATATATATATATAGGTATGTATGTATGTATGAATATAACACGGTTATGTGTGTTTACGTTCGGTAACTACGGCGCGTAGTTGACGTTGAACCTACCAACAAAATCGCGCCAAAATCATGTTTACGATAAGTAGATACTGTTCACGCACTCACATATAAATAAATAGGTAAGTATAGGTATTCAATTTAAGTATACAAAATATATAACATTTTACACGTAACTAGTTAAACTTGTCAAATCATGCATATCTATATCATCAATAATAAACCAAATACATATCTATGGTTATCTATTATTTTTTATATCTCGTTATATTAGACATTACCTAACTTTAATTTTCAATTATCTATATATTTTACATTTAGCCTGATATATAAAATGAATTTATATGTATCTAAAGTATGATTTGCATCCAAAAAGTTATTGTTTTGACAACGTACATACAAAAAAAATAGAAAATCACGTTTCCGAAACGTTTGTTGTGTTGATGTTGGAGCGAGCGAGCACTTGAGCGCATTTGGGCGGGTACGATCGATAGTGGGCGTGACCGGGGACGCTGCGTGCCTGATCTGCGCCACCAACTATAATTGATTGACAGAAACGGACTGACAGGCAGACACAACGTTCGCCTTTTTATTGCCGCACAACCAACTGGATTTAATTTCCACGCTGACTTTTAAGGGTTAATGTTACACATTTGTATGGTATATCTATCATTATATCTATTATTATATTATAATACATAATTAAACCGTTTAACATTATAAATAACTTTATAATTATCTATAGGTACAATAATAATTTATATTAATTATAAAATTTTGTCATATTATTACTTATATAGAATAATAATATTGTCTAAAGTAAGGTATACTTTCAAAAATATTTTAGATTGTTTATTTTTTTGGCATTTGTATATTAGGATAAAAAAATAAACGAAAATTATTAGGTAGTAAGAAAATATAAATAGAAATAATTTGAAGATGTTGAATAGTCAAGATGCGGCGCAGGCGCGACTATCTCGTCCTGACAGACACGGCAAGTGGACGAATCTGAAACTGTCCGTTACATAGGTACCTAGGTACCTATATTAAGACTTAGATACTCTATGGTAGGAACGTTTGTAATTGTGTCGCCTTAAAGCATACAATAGTCGGTAATACAATTAATTAAGAGAAAATCACTTTGGCAATAGTACCTATATTGCAAGACAAAGGAGGACCCACGTCCGTCGTGTCATAGACTTCACGCCTTACATCTAGGTATAGGTAGTAGGTATGAGTGCAACAATAGCTACTATACCTAGGTATATGTGATTTACCAATTAAAGTTAATCAATAGGTAAGTAATTACCTACAATAAGTCATCTGATCTCAGCTCACACACGTCCCATTATTAGGCTCGAGCTTACTCCAAAATTGGAGGGCAATTGACCTACTATACCACGCTGGTTGGACGGGTTGGTACGTACAGGGTTTTGTTTCGAGATTTCCTTCTCTTGCATAGATGTTATATGCGTTTTATATCCCATACCTAGTCATTTCGTACGATCACCCACGGGTGAGATAGGGGGTGGTGAATTGTATTCTTACTCCGTCACCACACGGACAGTACAATAAGTAGGTACTTGATAAACACTTATTTTCCCGCCAACGTAAACATTATACTTACCTACCTACATTTTCACGGCAATTGCAAAAGAAATTATAAGGTCGTATTTATTTCGATGTAATTTGAATCTTAATTTGACATTAGGAATTTTGGACAAAACCCATACCTAATTAATAGTAATTTTTGTACCTTTGGCCTCAGGATTCGAACTCAAAAGCTTAGGTATTTAGATAGGTACTTATACTACTAGGTACCTAGGTAGGTATGTGAGGCATTATCGGGCGCCGCTTGTTGGATCGGACGGCAGGTTGTTGAATCTGGTTCAGCCATTTATTTTTTTGTATTGTATTTGAAAAAATAAAGAAATATATACTTAGATACTCTTTTAAAGTAGGTACATGAAGAGAATTATGAATGTTGAGGAAGCGAGTGAAGTATGCAAGGATAGAGATGTTACACTATGTAGTAGGTAGATTATTTTAAACATAATGTAAAATTAAATTTGTTATTTTGAGGTAAACCATATACCTACACATATCTAATATTATCAACGTAATAAACTATTTTATATGATTAAATTATGTAAATCAGAAAATAATTGACTTATTAACATTTTTTGGAATATTTTTCTATTTTTTAACTTTTTTTTTGTATATCCAATAACAGATTACCGAAGACAGCACACCTTGGGTTAGATAGATATGGGTTCAAATCTTGCCAGTATTTTATGATCTACAAATGAATTTTATAGCTGTAGGTAAGGGGCCGTCCATTAAGCAACGTCTTAAACTTCACCACAAAAATGCTAAAAAAAGATCACGTGATTAATGGACGTCCCCTAACTAAATTATCTGTAAAACAATTAGTTAATTTTAATGATATAAAAAATGATTTAATTAAACTCAGTCATACAGTAGGTACCTATATACTGACGAGGCTCCGGTGAAGATTATAGGTAGATACCAACTATAAAGATTGTATCATTCACTCATCAACCTACGCATCAGACATAAGTCTGTCTAAGGTAGGAAAATAAAACATAATAATCATGCTTCCCTGGCAGATTGATCCTCCCAGGTGATCGTACCTAGGTATATAGTGTTAGAACTACCTACCTAACACATGCTTCTGGCCATTATCTTGGTGATACCTCAGACGGTTCAGTCAATTACCACAATAAGTGATAACATACCTAGGTACCTATTATAACGTTAACCCACTCATCACCACTAGTTTTTGACAATCAACAATAATATATACCTACCTACCTACCTATGTTTATCATGTTTATTTTATTAATAATTTTATTAATAGATAATATTTGTAACAACATAAGTGAATGAAAATTGGAAAATATTCATAGCGGACAGTCTGACCACAGTTGATCCATAACCACCTATTTGTTCCTATACCTACCTACCTACCTACCTATCTATCTGACAAATCATTTTTTAATTTCACATAAACAGGTAGGTATATAAAATGTAGAAATAAAACGATCAACTATCAAGAAACATTGTCTATTTTTGATACATACCTATTAGGTACATAGAACTAACGACCCGCCCTCGTTTCGCTCCGATTACATCAGTTCAATTGTGTAGTTTACTTTCACTACATAGAATTCATTTCGGAAAAGGAAATTCTTAAAATTCTACTTCATCTGACCTTTACAGGGTAGAAAGAAAGTCCACACCAAATTCCATGTCTGCAGGAGCAGTATATGAAAATGTGGATTTTTTGGGTTAAGACCTACGCATTTATTTCCCTTTGGGAATGGAATTTTGTAAAATCTGCGATAATCTGAACTCTACAGAGCAGAAAAAAATTCATATCAAATTTCAAGTATGTAGGAGCTATATTTAAAAAAAAGTGATTTTTACACCCCACAAACCCCTTGTAGGTGGAATTTCGTAAAATCCGTTCTTAGCTGACCTTTACCCGGCGAAAAGAATATTCCTACCAAATTTAAAGACTAGTATACCTTATGGTTCCAGAGATATCGTGATGAGTCAATACGTGGGTGGAAATCTCTTACACCTATATACCTATAGATTGAGAAAATAACTAAACAAGGATGTTATCAAACCAATTGCCAAATTCCCGCTATAAACTTTACCACAAATCTACTGTCATGCTAACTTCAATTGATATCTAGTTAACCTTACATATTACCTACCGATATCTAAAGAACATAGACAATAATTTAAGATAACTTCTCCTAAACTCAGATGAGAAACGTAATGATTTACAGCCATAATAATAAGTCGATAATATTCATATAATAATATTGATGCGGTACCATAGTTCACCCACTCTTATCATAACAACTGTTATTATATTATATTCTTCTTAATATTTCATTCGATTCTTGCTTATAAATATTTCTTTATGTTTAGTAAAACTTTATATTTAGGTTATCAACAAATAGATATAATTTATGATTAGTGTATTCAAAATAAATTATAATTAAATAGATCTATTATATTATAACAACGCTTTTAGATTCTAATGAAAATAATAGAGTCGAGTGAATACACAACTTAAAATACGAAGGCTTTTGTAAAAAAATAAACACACGATAGAAATGAAACTTACATATTACAATTTAATAATTTAATTATTATTATTACATCAATTAGTTTTATGAAACAAAAAGCAGTGTTTATCATATATTTATTTATTGCACACCTTATAAGCGAAGCGTTGAGGTCAGGAGTAGAGCATCAGCTCGACTCCCGATATATGAAAATCAAGGACTTTTCAAAACTAGATATGACTATATTTTTCTCACACTGCAAATATAAGATAATATTATCATACATATGTCAAGAAAAACATTCGTTTAAACATATTTGATATTTAAAGTAATAAAAAAGTAGATTAAAAAATATTCGCGGACGTCCGAGATTAAAAAATATTCGCGGATGTCTGTACGTATGGATCTGGCACTCTCACGACCGTAAATTATATATATAATGTATCAAAGTATTTATTTTTTTAAAGCTTCAAAATCGCAAAGCGCTGTTTCCTTTCGAAAATAGCTTGGTAATTCTTTGCCGTTTAATTGCAATTAATAAAAAACTAAACTGCTTAGTATATTTATTAGACATGCGCGAAACAGTACATCGCGATGTGATGTGACATGGCATTACATTTCGTGCCGAATAATATTACATTTTACTATCACTTCAAACATCACACATGACATTTCATGTCACTTGTGATGCGTAATGCGATAGCGCTCTATATATACGGCGTCTATATATACGGCGTCAAGAAATATAAGTCTTAACGTTCTGAAAATAAAGCTCAAAATAAATATTGAATTGCCAGACATCGAACATTACAGAATTGCAGAACAGTACACGAGTGTTCGCGTCATGTTTAATGTAATGTGTTATGTTTAATGTGATGTGATGTTTAGTCGCATAATGTGTAATGGGTCAGTACGCGGTCGGGTAATATTACGTGTGATACATCACTCTCATTACTTACACATGTCTAGTATTTATACCTACCTTATGAAAATTAGGTTCGTTTACATTTTTTTTATTCTGTTCGTCCATTCGGACAGGCAAAGGGTATAAAGCCCATACAACCATGGGTTCATTTGCAATGCTTGCAAGCTATGTTTTACGCTACGTCGAGAATGGCGTGAAATTTAAAAAGTATTTTTTTCTTTCATTTATGGTACTGCGAAAATGATAAATAATAAAAAAATAAAAAAAGCCAATTTTCTTTTTCTCTTTTCTTTTTTCTTTCTTTTTGGTATGGACTTGTAAACCAGGCTTACTGGAGGTACGCCTTAAGCATTTCAGTTTCGTTGTTATACTACACAATCACTGCTAGTCACCTAGGTACGGGTGGCACTATGAACTATTTCTTTTTTTGAAAGAATGTATAGGGAAGTGAATGAGAACGAAACGTTTAACAGCGGAACATTATAGATTTTTTTGTATATGGAAACAAACCATTAGTAGTAGGTGAGCGCTGCGTTAGTATGGCTCAACTTCATGCTTCTTAATCACAAGAGCAAAGTGAGGCAACCCGTGAAACGGTTTGGTTGACAATGCGAAATCGTCGAGCAAATCTCAGAGATCAACAATTAGATAATTTTCAACGCGCTAGAAGCGAAATGTCGTATATCACAAGGTGCTTCTTTGTCTTGCTGGCACGACTTAAATTACTTGATTTTTAAAATTTTAATATTTTGTTATTTCAAGAAGAAGCACCTTGCAATACAAGACATTTTTCTTCTTCGCTCGACAATTTCGCATTGTCAACCGAGCCGTTTCATGGGATTTGCTAGCTTGCCTTGTTTTGCTCTTGTGATTGAGAAACACGAAGTCATACTAACCTGTAGGAGCCATACGAACGTAGCGCTCTTCAGAAAAAAATTAGATCTTCTTGGTCAAAATTTTGTTAATAATAATTTTTATACAATAAGATTTATTATTCCCCGTTTGGCGATGGGAAAAGAATACAATTATCGTCACCCCTTACTTGCCCGTGGGAGTCGTAAAAACCGGCTAATGGTCACACTGGGAGAGTGGGCAGCGGCTATCTCCCGAGCAACTTCATAACATCTATCGCAACCACCAATTCGCCTGCCAAGCGTGGCGATTACGGCATTATTACCCCCAAAAAATATGGATGCAAATAAAGACTCAGCTCTCAGTCACGGCAGTTCCGCTGTTCCACGGGCTGATTTTGGTAGCGGGCCTGTTGGTGGCGGGGCAGGCGGTGCTAAGAATCGCCGGCAGCGATCTGGCTACCAAAACAATCGACCCTTGGCCCTAACACACAACATTCGGACCCTTACGACCGACGAGAGGTTCATCGAGCTGAAAGAGGAATTGAGTAAAATCCGATGAGTCATTGTAGGATTATCAGAAGTGCGAAGAGAGGGCGAGGGCACAATAACCCTGCGGTCTGGAAACCTGCTCTACTACCGGGAGGGAGATCACCCGTCCCAAGGCGGTGTAGGGTTTATCGTTCGTAAGTCTCTCGTAGACAAAGTGGAGAGGATTGAGAGTGTGTCGACAAGGGTAGCGTACCTTATATTCAGAATTACCAAACGGTATTCGTTGACGATCTTGGTCATACAGGTTTACGCACCGACCTCGACATACTCCGACCACGTAGGTGGAGGCCTTACGAGGATATCTCGAAAACCAGCCACACGTCAAAACCCACTTCACGGTAGTTATGGGAGACTTCAACGCAAAACTAGGCAAAAAGATAGACGATGAGTTGAGAGTGGGGCATTATGGACTTGGACTGAGAAACCAAAGGGACCAAAAATGAGTCGACTTTTTGGAGGAGGAAGGCCTCTTTATGATGGATTCCTTCTTCAAGAAGCAGCCACAAAGGAAGTAGACCTGGATTAGCCCTGATAGATCCACTAAAAAAGAGATAGACTTCATCTTAACGGACAAACGACAAATATTCAATGATGTATCTGTGATCAGCAGGATTAATACTGGGAGTGATTACCGGATAAGAGAGGCACATTGAATCATCGTACGAAAGTCGAGCGGTCCCGCTTGAATTATCAATCGTCTATACTCCTACCTACACCTGTTCAATACCAGAACCCCGATAGCTTTCAACTCGAATTACATAATCGCTTTCAATGCCCGGAAAAGTGCGAATCTTCGAACGATATGAACAACAGGTTCGTGGAAGCTGTGCACACGGCTGGGTCAAAATTCTTTAAGGCTCGTCGCGGAACTAGAACAAAAATGCTTTCTGACCAGACTCTCAAACTCATGGAGAGGAGAAAGGAAATGACGGTACAGTCTTCAGCCGATTGGTCCGAACTCAGGCAGCTTAATAGACAAATCTCCAAATCTATGCAACGCGACATTCACCGATGTACTACACTGCGTATTGAAGAGGCGATAGAGCGAAATCGAGGCTCCAAAGTGTTCGCACGAGATTTGTCTATTGGACAGAGCCAAATGATTAAGCTGAAAACCCATAACGGTGCTGTCATTTCATCCCAGTGTGAAATATTGGGAGAGGTCGAAAGGTTCAATGGACATTTGTACAAATCATCCCTGAAACCTGTTGTCGGCTTGATCCAAGACCCCAGATCCAAGCTAACTCGGCACTTAACCGAAGAAATCCCGGACCTCAGCATGTACCAGATCAGAATGGCTTTAAATCCATTAAAGAACGGAAAGGCACCGGGATTTGACGGCATTACCACAGAGCTCCTGAGGGCAGGTGGCAAGCCGGTTTCAAAAGCCCTACAGAGGCTGTTTTATTTTGTTATTATCGAGGGTGATGTTCCAGAGTCGTGGACTAAGAGTGTGGGGGTGCTGTTTTTCAAGAAGGCGATAAAACGCTCTTAAAGAATTACAGACCAACTCACTCCTGAGCCACGTATACAAATTGTTTTTAAGAGTTATTACAAACCGATTCGCGCGCAAGCTAGACAACTTCCAGCCGCCCGAACAAGCCGGTTTCCGAAAAGGTTTTAGTACCATAGACTACATCCACACGCTACGCCATTTTATACAGAAGACCGAGGAGTATAATCAACCTCTGTGTCTAGCGTTTGTAGGCTAAAGGCTAGAGTTTGTTGACTAAGACTAGAAAGCCTTTGATTCTGTCGAAACTTGGGCAGTGCTGCAATTCCTTCAGAGATGCCAAATTAGCTATCCATATATCGAAGTGCTAAAGTGTTTGTATAAAAACGCTACTATATCGGTCCGCATCCAGGATAAGAGTACGAAACCGATCCAGTTGCAGAAAGGCGTGAGACAGGGAGACGTTATATCTCCGAAACTGTTCACCACAGCGCTGGAAGATGTCTTCAAGCTCTTAGACTGGACCGGACTCGGCATCAACATCAACGGCGAATACATCACTCACCGTCGATTCGTAGATGATAGCGTAGCCATGTTAGAATCCCTGGAAGACCTTGGCACCATGCTCAATGACCTTAGCAAGGCCTCCCAACTAGTAGGGTTGCAAATGAACATGGACAAGATGAAAATCATGTCTAATGCCCATGTCATTTCTGTATCGGTCCTGGTTGCGAATGCGATTCTCGAAGTTGTCGATCACTATGTTTACCTAGGACAAACAGTCCAATTAGGTAGATCCAATTTCGAGAAAGAGGTCAGCTGACGAATCCAATTTGTCTGGGCAGCGTTCGGGAAACTTAGGAGGATCTTCTCGTCTAATATTCCGCAGTGTCTGAAAACAAAGGTTAATTTATAATCAGTGTATGTTATCAGCGATGACTTACGGCACTGAAACGTGGTCTCTAAATGTCGGCCTCATAAAAAGGCTCAAAGTCGCTCAGCGTGCTATAGAGAGGGCTATGCTCGGTATTTCTCTACGTGATAAAATCCGGATTACGTAAATCTGTAAAATAAGGGATGTAACCAACATAGCCCGGAGAATTAGCACGTTGAAGTGGCATTGGGCAAGCCACATCGCTCGATAAACCGACAATCGTTGGGGAAGATAGGTTCTCGAGTGGCGACCATGAATCAACCTAGGTGGACTGATGACATTACTAAAGACGCAGGAAACCGTTGGATGCAGGTGGAACAGGACCGTTGCAAATTGCATTCTCGTGGGGACGCCTATGTCCAACAGTGGATGTTTACGGGTTGATGGATGAATGGATGGAAGATTTATTATAATAATACGTGTAAAAACTCGTAGCACTCGCAACTCGTATTCACAAACACATTGACCGGTCAACTTTAAATTCAACGTTTTGCGGTATTTGCAAACCATAGAAAACATACTTGAGCTGTCAGTTGCGTTTTGTTATACAAATGAACAAAACAAATGAACGTTTAGACTGATGTTTTGACTGAAGATTTTTATTGATTATTTTTTGTCGATTACTATCATATTTTAATATATTATATTATCCTATTCCCGACGAAAATAAAACTCAAAAACATAAAATTCATTAAAATTAGTCCAGCCGTTCTTGAGTTAATAAGTGATGTAACTAACACAACTTTCTTTTATATATAGGTATGGATTTGAAAACGAGAACATCTTATCTTTGACTCTGCTTCGACACCCCAAGACGAACGAAAATTTAAAATTCCCTGACTATTTAAATGTATGTCAAATACGCGTTAGGACTTACGCGGCACAACAGTCGCTTAAGCTCGTTTATTCGCGAGCTTTTCGTCCAACAAAAAGTTTGCTGATCTAAATACCAAAGCTACTTTCAAGGTCATGGCCATGACTTCTAATCCATTATCCACAATAGTGTTACTCAATAAGCTTTTCATTACATAGGTATGGCTATTGTGCTTTCTATGAAGGTGTATAATGCTGTCTTCTTTGTAGCCCACATTTTTCCTATTGCTGGGCACGAGCGTGTTCCACAAGGTAGAGAAAATAAACTAATGCTCTATTTGGTCGTGGAGATAGTTTTACTTTCGATTGTAGTGACGCTACTTGTTTACATCCCTACTGTTTCAGTTTATAAGGTAGAGAGGGCAATTGACCTACAAGGTATACGCCACTTAAACTGTACGGTGTTATGTCTAGCTATCTTTCTCTTATTTAGATCATCATCATCATCTCAGCTCATACACGTCCCACTGTTGGCCTCGAGCCTCCTCCCCAATGGGCGGGAAATTGACCTACCTACTATACCACGCTGGTCAGACGTGTTGGTATAGGGTTTCTTTTTAGTTTTCCTTCTCTCGCATAAATGTTATATATGTTTTATATCCCTTAGTCGTCTCTTACGATCACCCACGGGTAAGATAGGGGGTGGTGAATTGTATTCTTACTTCGTCACCACACGGAAAATACTACACACTTATTTAGATATAATTATTTAATGACCTGCGACACCCACTGGCGTGAAGGCAAGTGTTTGATTGTATTTTCTTTCCTTCACCACATAAATACCCACTCCACCCTACTAACTTTCAAAGTTACTTTTTACTTTTCAAAGTTCTTTTTACAGTTTTTTAAGATATATATTGTTTAGTCAATAAACTTCATATAAATTTAATAATTCACAAATTTGTTATTTTTGTAACATTAAATTATTTAAAATATATTTTAAATTGTCTCACGATTGTGTTAAATCGCATGTCGAGCTTGTCACACAAACAAAAAATACAAATAACTATTGAACATTCAAAATGTCAGCCAACTTAATATCACGGAATGTGTCAGAACCACCTATTAAACATTTTATATATCACATTATTAATTAATTATCTGATTGCAAATATAAATTGTGAAATTAAATATTTACTATTATACTATTTACTATTATATTTCTATAAAGTGTTTTACCTTATTCACTATATTTCGTATCCACATAGTTAGGTACTCGATGATTTTCATATTTATTATCTATGCTCTAGCTACCGCTTTGTCTGATCTGTTCCAATCACATTTTTATATTATATATTTTTTAAGGCTAAAATGGGTAATCATATTGTCCATCCACCCATCAGCTCATTAATGTCCACTATTGTGCTGTATAAATATCCACAAGAGGAGCCAATGCTATAGTCATCGCACTCGGCTTGCGCCGTAGGTAGTCATACTTGATATAGCCTATAAATGTATTAAAAAAGCCTATCATTTTGATTACATTGTACTAATATATATTTATTAGTTAAAATTTAGCCTATATTAGTCACCGGCTACAGCGCAACCACACGCCATGTCGCGCCAATGTCAAGTATATTTTGTTCAACATGTACGCGCGGATAACTTTTTGGCGGGAGTTTAGGTAGGTACTCGTTGACATTTCAGTTGGCAATTATATTTTGCAAATAAAATGATTTTGTTTTAAAAGCGAAGTTTATAATATATAGATATAGGTAGGCCAGGCCTACTTGTAATTGTAATTAAATAATTTAATGTTTAAATTACTGAGATTTAGTAGGTAGGTATATGAGATTTATAAGAATTTATTTACGTTTAACGTTACGGTTAACTTAATTGTGTCTCCCGCAGAGACGATATTGGTATTCACAAGTTGATTATCCATACGTGCTTATCGAAAATAATAATTTTTCGTTCCCAAACAATTTTTTTATAATATAATAATTATTATCGACATAATTTGTATTATTGCTATCGACTTTTATTCATCTATCTATTTCATGTCGCACTTTTAAGTTCTGAAAATGTATAATTATAATTTGATATATTAGGTATATTTAGAATTTAAATTAAATAATGAATTATTTTGATTTTAATAATTTAGATTTTAATGAGATTATTTTGATTTTAATAATTTAGATTTTAATGAGATTATTTTGATTTTAATAATTTAGATTTTAATGAGATTATTTTGATTTTAATAATTTAGATTTTAATCAAATCAAATCAAATCAAATACATTTATTCACCTTAAATAGAGTACAATAATCAGATGTTACAGTCATTTTTACATACATAGATCTATCTATTTAGCTTAGGCACTACACACACTTGCTTTGGCATGTGAAATACAGTCATTTTTTATATAAATAATAAAATTAAAATAAATTAGTTTTAGATAAAATTTGCATTTCATACATTAATATTTTGGCAACATTACAATACCAAACCAAAATATGTTTGTAGTCAAAAAAATAAAAAATTAATGAGATTATTTTGATTTTAATAATTATGTTTTTTTATAATTTGTATACTTCCATTGAATTATGTTATGATGGTTGTATGTGGTAAATGAATAAATAAATAAATAAATTACAGCCGACTTCCGGTTCGCGCTAATTGTGCGTTTTGATCAACGTACTAATTCCCATTACCTATCATTCTCATTTGCTAATTATTAAGTTGCTAAAGATTAAAAACGCGATATTAATAACTTAAATCTAATAATTGTCCAAAAAGTTTTAATGCTTACGATCTGAAAATATATTTCACTTGTCATGTATTGTGGTTTCATAAAACCACACCATACTTTTTTTGATAAATTGTGATATTTTTTGTAAAATATATTTATTTATAAAATCCGATTACGAAATGAAAAATGATATCGCAAGCGGGATTCGAACCCGCGCCTATTGGGATTCCGGCCTAATCGTGCTGCCACTACACTACCGCGATTAATTGTAGGACATGCAAATTTCATTTCGTATTGTATTTACGTCTTAAGGTGACGGTGTGCTATCTACCCGACAATGTTTACACATTGTTATAGGCTTAATACTTCAAACTTTACAGTTAGAATTGTATTAAACGATGACACAACCTTGTTATTTAAATTACTGAAATTTAGCATTTAATATGCTTAATTATTTATAAAATCCGATTACGAAATGAAAAATGATGTCGCAAACGGGATTCGAACCCGCGCCTATTGGGATTCCGGCCCAATCGTGCTGCCACTACACTACCGCGACATCATTTTTCATTTCGTAATCGGATTTTATAAATAATTAAGCATATTAAATGCTAAATTTCAGTAATTCAAATATATTTATTTTGTTACGGAGTTTCGGAGTATATTTAAATACAATTGTATTCTGATGAAATATGAATATTTTTATATTCCATCGATATAATAAGAATGAAATGGTTATATAAATAAAAATATAATTGATGCAGTAATGAGGCAAATGATGAAAGTTGAAGAGAAGGCAAATAATAAAAAAGCATATTTAAGAATCAAACAAAGGCTGTTTGGATTAAAGGATTACTCATTTACACAACTGAGCTATTTTTATTCTTATTGATAGTAGCCAAATTTATCTTCATATTCTAATTATATTTTTATTTGCCTGAAAATAGAAACAAAACAATGTTTTCTATAAATGAAATCTAGCTAGATAGAATTATCCCTACTGCATACATTTTATGAAAATCTTTCGCAAATTATTTTATTGAAAATTGTAGCCATTGCTGAGATTGTGAATACCTATCTTCTATAGGTACCATATAAATAAAATTGAAGTGTCTGTTTGTAATATTGAAATAACCGCTTTTTACTACATGCATATGAATATATAGTACCTACACCAAAATAACATTTTTAAAATGTTTGTCTGTCTGTCTGTTTGTTCCGGCTAATCTCTGAAATAGCTGGACCGATTTTGACGGGACTTTTATTGGCAGGTAGCTGATGTAATAAGGAGTAACTTAGGGTATATTTTTTAAGAAAAATCTTTTATTTTTGAAAAATAAAGTAATGTTGCAATTTCTAAGTACTATTCAGTACCGCGCGCAGCTCAAGCGCATCCACCACTGTGCCGTCACGTCGGGCGCCTCCCACCACTTCTCCCACCAACGGATCAATATCACAAAGGCTGCCTGTCGCGCGGGCTCAGGACGCGCGAGCGGGCTATCGTTGACGGTTGTGTCTCAACAACTTCATTTAGAAATTGATTTCCAGTGCTTATATCATACTTTTGATTGATAGTTTGATTTGATTGATAGATATCTTTTATAATAGCCCCAATCCGTTCTTCTTATCTTATCTTAACTTAATTCAAAATATTTTGTTACATTTTTACTGCTTTCCTTTTCTACCTTTAAGTAGTAATCTATCTATCTTCTATCTATACATATAATAAAAATGTAATGGAAGATATATGAGAAAAAATATAACTGAGACCGTTATTAACACAAATAGAACCCAAAACAATGATTGTTAAAATTTTTGTCAGTTTATCTGTTTGTGCGTTTGTGCAAGCTAATCTCAGAAACGCCTTATCCGATTTCGACGCAGTTTTCACTAATATATTGTGGTAAGGTTCACTTAACATTTAGGCTTTATTTCATGTCAATTGGTTTATAATTAAAAAAATTATGTCAATTTAAAAATGCTCGGCAAAAACAATCTTTATCGATTCTTTTCAAATTACGTACAAATAGTTTTTAGTAAAAATAAATAAACACATATTTCAGCATTTGTTAATTTTCAGCCTCTGAGGGTGCAAATTAGGCCTGCGAAGCGGGTTGGACGACTCATTAAGTCATTAGCGCCAAGCCGATATTATTGAAGCTAGCAACTTGAAATTTTGACAGTGGTTTCTTTCTATGACATAGAGATTTACTAAGAAAGGAATTTACGAAATTACACCCCTAAGGGGGTGGAACAGAGTGACAAAGTTTGTATGGGAGGAAAAAAATCTTTATTGATTCTTTTCAAATTACGAGTCGAATCAAATATTCTATGGTAATATCCGGCATTTGTCAATTTTCACCCTCTGATTGTGTAAATTAGGCCTGTGAAGCGGGTTAAACGACTCATTACCGCCAAACTGAAACTATTAAAGCTAGAAACATTCAATTTTGACGCACGTTTCTATTTATGACATAGAGATTCAATATGAAAGGATTTTATGAATGCCGCTCCTAAGGGGGTGTAACAAAGTGGCAAAGTGTGTGTGGGAAAAATTTTTTTTATCGATTCTTTTCAAAATACGTACAAATATTCTTCGGTAAAAATAAATAAACACGTGTCTCTCTCTCTCTCTCTCTCTCTTTCCATCAACCCCGCACCAGTGCCGTCGTGGTGATCAGTGCCGGCGTGAGAGCTCACACGATACACATAGTAGACGGCAATAGGTTCTTGCCTAAGGGTTTAAGATACAGGTTAAATTTAGCTTCAAAAATGTACACTCTATAACTCAAATAATAAATCTAACGAGGTCGCAACTCTGCTGGTGAAACAAAACAGTCAAATAAAGGGTGGCGATAATTATATTTTTAACCCATGGTCATACCCTAAAAAGTATATTAAAGGCAATATAATTTATAGAATGAATAGAACTTTGATCAACCTTTTCTTTAGTGACCGGCTATGGTATATAGACACACCGCGCCCAATCAGTCCGAGGCGACGCGTGACCCCATAGCACGCCGTACACGTACATCTACGTTATGCGGGCGGGCCACCGCAACCGGGTATCATCTCGAGTCGAAGCCCTCATGCAGTGAACCTCAATCCAGGTACTCACGCTTGCGCCGCCCAAAGCACCGACGGTAGAGCGTGTCAACCTAGAGTATTTTCTCTCGCACCATATTGCCTAATTCCGTTTAACAACTAACTCGCAGAAGACGGCGACTGCATACCAGTTTCTGACGCTGTTAATCATCGACCTGGCAACAAACCTGCAACACCTTGCATTGCTTTTTCTATTTAACTCTGTCAGAGATGACTTCTGCGTGGACGAAGTCGGGGGCGAAAGTTAGTATAGAAATATAGTTAGATGACTATTACATATCTAGTGGCGTGTTAACAATAGGAAATGTCATCGTCCTTTACTGAGGAAGAACAAAAGTGTGAGTAGCACCACACATCACATCGATGTCAAAGTATCACCACAGACAGTCAGCACAAATAGCAATATGGAGGATGGACTACTTAAAGAACGAAAGACGGGGATCCTCTTGGCTAATATTTTGTTATGTTTGTCTGTGAGACGCACAAGTATCTATCGGTCTACTCAGTGTCCGTTTGGTTTACAGATCTGGGAATTAAAAGTGATAACTATTCAAATGTATATTTTACTGTGGGTTTAGATTATTATGGTACCAATGAATCAACCGGAAATGCATCCAATTTAGCAAAAATGGCCGAACAGTATAGGTACACCACATCCAAATACAAACTTTTCTGTATAGTTAATAAATATAGTAATATTTAACTAGAATCAATCGGATGATATATTTTTTTTACGTGAAATAACGAAACATTATATTGAAAAAAAAAAACAACACAAAGCAGTCATCAGAACTGCCGACAGAAGTGAAAACTTAAACCTATGACAAAAAAAACTATTGAATAACTAAATTGATAATAATAGATAATAATAATAACAATCGATACACTTTGTTCAATTTCTATATTTTAAACACTTTAGGTATATAATATACGCGAATTTTACAAGTATCGGTAGACGGTCGAGCCATCAGCAATCACCATACGCGCGCCTCATAAATTTGATATTATTTATCACTAGCTTTTGCCCGTGACTTCGTCCACGCAGAAGTCATCTCTGACAGAGTTAAATAGAAAAAGCAATGCAAGGTGTTGAAGGTTTGTCGCTAGGACGATAATCAACAGCGTCAGAAACTGGGATGCGGTCGCCGCCATCTGCGAGTTAGTTGTCTAACGGAATTAGGCAATAGGGTGGGCCCGAGAGAATATACTCTAGGTTGACACGCTCTACCGTCGGTGCTTTGGGCGGCGTAAGCGTGAGTACCTGTATTGAGGTTCACTGCATGAGGGCTTCGACTCGAGATGATACCCGGTTGCGGTGGCCCGCCCGCACAACGTAGATGTACGTGTACGACGCGCGTGTGTCTATATACCATAGCCGGTCACTAAAGAAAAAGTTGGTTTAAAGTTCTATTCATTCTACAAATTATATTGCCTTTAATATACTATTTACGGTATGACCATGGGATAAAAATATAATTATCGCCACCCTTTATTTGACTGTTTTGTTTCAGCAGCAGAATTGCACCTCGTTAGATATGATTTATTATTTGAGTTAAAGAGTGAACATTTTTGAAGCTAAACTTAATCTGTATCTTAAACCCTTAGGCAAGAACCTATTGCTGTCTACTATGTGTATCATGTAAGCTCTCACGCCGGCACTGGTCGCCACAACGGCACTGGTGCGGGGTTGATGGAGAGGGCGAGAGAAACACGTGTTTATTTATTTTTATCGAAGAGTATTTGTACGTAATTTGAAAAGAATCAATAAAGAAATTTTCTCCCCATACAAACTTTGCCACTCTGTTCCATCCCCTTAAGGATATAATTTCGTAAAATCCTTTCTTAGTAAATCTCTACGTCATAGAAAGAAACCACTGTCAATATTTCAAGTTGCCAGCTTCAATAATATCAGCTTGGCGGTAATGACTTAATGAGTCGTCCAACCCGTTTTGCAGGCCTAATTTACACCTCCAGAGGGTGAAAATCAATAAATGCTGAAACACATGTTTATTTATTTTTACTGAAGATAATTTCTCATCATAAATCATTTTTTTGAAAAGAATCGATAAAGATTTTTTTCTCCGAACATTTTTTAAATTAACATAACATTTTTATTTATAAACCATTTGACATAAAATAAAACCTAAATATTAAGTGAAGCTTATCACAATATATTAGTGAAAACCACGTCTAAATAGAATAAGCCGTTTCTGAGATTAGCGTGCACAAACGCACAGACAAACAGATAGGCAGACAAAAATTTTAAAAATCAATGTTTTGGGTTTTATTTGTGTTGATAAAGGTCCCAGTAATATTTTTCTCATATATCTTCCATGTACAGACAGCGATCCGTTACATTTTTATTATATGTATAGATAAATTTACTATTAGTCAATGCGATAAATGAAAATGAAAAAAAAAAACTTACTTTTGAAATCTCGTGTCATTCTCGACGTAGTGCTAAACATAGCTGTTCGTTTCGTCGAATCCATGGCTGTATGGGATTTGTTTCCTTTGCCGCTCCGAATGGATGAACAAAAACATGTAAAGGTACCTTTTTTCCAATATATAAATACATACACTAAAGACTAAGCAGTTTAGTTTTTTACTAATTGCAATTAAATGACAAAGAATTACCAAGCCATTTTCAAAAGGAAACAGTGCGTTGCGATTATGAAGCTTTTAAAAAAAATAAATACCTCGATACATTCATTTTTACGGTCGTGAGAGTGCCAGATCCATACGGAAACATCCGGACGTCCTCGAATATTTTTTATTCAACTTTTTATTTTATTTTAATCATAATAATTGCTTTTTAAAACTATCAAATACGTTTGAAGTGATAATAATATCCTATAAGTGCAGTGTGAGAAAAATGTAGTCATTGTTAGTTTTGAAAAGTCCCTGATTTTCATATATCGAGAGTAGCGCATTACCTCAACGTTTCACTTATGAAGCGTGCAATAATTTATTAGAAAAAAATAGAGAGCCCACTCGACTTTTTTGTTACCACTAATATCAAAAGAAAGCACCATATATTACGTGAATAAATAATTATTTACTTGCCACACATACGCAATCCGGACATAAGAAACGGTAATCATTATTTTGTATTGAAAATTATATTGATAAATTCTAATTTAATAAAATAAGAGCCAATAAGATATGTATAGGATATTTTATTTATTATGTTATAATTATAGTAGTAGTATCTATGTATTTATTGACATTATTAGTGTCACATTAAACAAAAACTTTAGATGCGGCATGTACATATATAGAGCTATATTAAAATACTTCCTCTAGTACGCAGCGCCGGCAGTCTACTTTCCCTCCGTTTTACGCATTTGCGATCAGGCTAACGTGTCCTAACGCGAGTTTAACATTTTCAACCCATCACAAAAAGTCCACAACACTGTTAAATAAGTTTTCACTTAAAAAACAATTGCAAAATAAACTTGTCGTTATATCAATATTGTATCACAAGTGCGAGTTGTTTATGTAATATATGATACGGTAATCTGTTGACATTTTGGGCAAACAATGTAAAACTATGAACGACTTCTAAGACAGTCTCTACTCTGTCTGCGATTTGAGACATTTAATGGACTGCACAGATGGCGATGGCGTAGCGATTGAGACAGCGACCTACAGAGCCAGTGTCATGAGTACGAATCGCACGAATAACATTATTTTGTTCGATTCACAAAATTGGTTGCTCTCAATTTTGTATGTTTATAAAGTACCCTTTTCCGTGTGGTGACGGAGTAAGAATACTATTCACCACCCCATATCTTACCCGTGGGTGATCGTACGAGACGACTAAGGGATATAAAACGCATATAACATCTATGCGAGAGAAGGAAAACTCGAAACAAAACCCTATACCAACACGTCTGACCAGCGCGATATAGTAGGTTAATTGTCCTCCCATTACGGAAGAGGCCCGAGCCCAACAGTGGGACATTTATGGGCTGTGATGATGATGATGATGATAAAAGTACCCTACAATACAAATATTATAACCTTAGTTGTGGGTGTTTACTTTAAAGAAATAGAAAAGAAAGGAAAAATTTATTTACCGGCATTATGAAACATTCATTGTAAAATGTGTGGATGTAACATAACACTTTACATTACTTCCCTGGGAATAATAAAAACCAGTCGAGTTATCATCAAGTGAATGGGTAAGTGTAGGTACTGTCCTGATGAACACGTAGTGATTATTGCATTATCTCCAGGTTTTAAGCTAACAGTGAACTTGAATTAGATTGATATACGGCCCGAATAAAAATTGCCTCAAAAATGTTCTGTTCTTTATTCAGATAATCGAGGAGGCCATGGGGCGTTCAATAATTACGTGAGACATTTTCGGGCATTTTTTTAAATCGTCTGCTCCTTCAACTTCTTTATTAATTTAACTTAACCTTCACGCAGGTTCACACCGTTTTCTGCTTGAAAAAATTTAGGTGATATTTGCCAAGTGAGATTTAGTAAGATTCGGCTCCATCATCGTCACACCTTACGTAATTAACGAACGGCCCATTAGCTCGGTTTGATTTAGTTGATTATATTTTTAAAATATAGGTATTTAGATATTAAAAAAATAATTGATGAAATAATGTATATATGTATGATAGTAAAAGTATAAATATTGAATAACCAAGGATCCCGGGGATGTATACATTAAACTACTCGATATACTAACTGAAATATTTCTGCTCTTAGTGATAGTGACTAAATTTATCCTCATGTCCTAGTAAAATATATTTTTGCAAAGGTTGAAACCATCGATAATACGATATGTTCTATAGATAAAACCTAGCATGACATATCACTGACGAAACCGCCTGCATACTAAGTTAAATGAGAACAAAGGTGATTATATCATTCTTATTAGGTACACAAAAAATTGTCCACTATATTTTTTTGGAAAAATCCATTGCAAATTTTAATTTAAAAATTATAACATATTCATTATCTCTCCAAAGATCTAAAAGAAAACTTAATAGGTACATACCATAAGAATGGAATGGCAACCATAAACATCGACCAGACTAATGTAGAACGACACTTATCCTAAACCCATGGCTTTGTAGAAAGTATTGTGCTAATACTATTAAATAGGGCTGTCCATATAGAATGTGATCAGGTGCCGCCTGTGGGATCTGGTCCAGCCGTGGTTATTTTACATTCTATTTGAAATATTGGGTTCCAAGGGCATCACACTGGAGCTAATTCTTATTAAAAATGTTCTATCATTTTTTTTATAAAAAAAAATTGAAAATAAATAACAATAATAGAATAACCCGCTGAGTATCTTGGCAGATCTTCTCAGTAGTGGTCTAGTGCCGATCTGGTGGTAGTTTATTGTATTAATTTAATATGTTAAAACTGACAATATGTAAGTACCCTCGCAGGGTCTATGCATAACAAATGAATTTAAATTTGTAGTCGACATACGGACACTAGATACTGTAAAAGATAACGGGTCGTCATCGTGACAACCCTAACCACTCGAACAGTCTTCATAAAATTAGTTATGAAATAGGGTTGCACAAATTAATTAATGACAAAACCATATGATTGTCGATAGTACGTAAGAATAATACAAAAATCATAGCATATGCGTGCAGCGAGCGACAACGTTTGGAGCTGCACTAATGGCTCGGATAATTATCAAACCGTAACTACCTGTGTGTACACTTGACGTGTACTGGAGTGCCGGAAGCTCGGGGTGAATCCGGGTAGCGGTCACGTGACCGGCCCGGCGGCCATCTTGTTTAACTACGCACTTCCGGTGCGCGCGGGTGCACCACACCGGCTGCAAATGTTGGACAATCGTTTATTGATTCCGTTTGTTACTTTACCTGGAATAGGTATGATTTGTTTATTTGTTTTAATGATTCAATGCTTCATTCGCTTCGATTTGATTGTATGTTAGATAACCGTTGCGTGTTCATGTTAAATATTATTTTAAACAGATTTCTCTAACCATTAGTTTATATAATATAGTATTTCGAAATGTAAAAAGTCAAGTATTATCAACATCAATGCAACCCCTGTTAGTCGCTCATACAAGTTCCTAATGGAAGTCTCGCACAAAATAAATGGACATTGAAAAAATCTCATAAACCAAACGAACTTAAAAAGAAAGCTTTAACAACCCTAGAATAGGATGAAGAAGGATTTGGAAAACGAATCTCCTGACCGGATCGATCTTCGACAGTTATGAAAAGGCGGGTGTTAGAGAAGAAAAACTTGCTTTAAACCCGACCTAAGAAAACCTCAGTACGATTCAACGTAAAAATATTGCTTTAGATATATTTTTCATTTAGCTAACGACTTATTACATTGTTATAGAGTTGATATTTGCTTAGCGTGTGGTATATTTACTTTTGTATAGTATCATAGGGGATGTCAACACCGTTTTTGTCGTCGACTATCAGTATCAACCCTCTGACGTCTAGGGTGGCAAAGGGCCTTAAATCGATAAAATTCGTTCAACGGTTACCTAAGAAAGTTTCGACAGGTGTATTGGTTTTATTGACATCCCGTCGATGGCTTAACTGTTACTATGATAGCGACTTTACTTGTTAAAAGTTTATTTATATAATAAAATAACAGTACGAATATTTCACAACGTCGAAATATTTATTAAATGACTAACGGCTCGTACGCGGATAATATTAAGTCTAGTCATTCAAACATAATTCATTCTACAATGGCATTCCCGCCAAAATCATATAGCCTATTCAAAGATTAATCTGAATAAATAAATGGATAAAAATTGATTTTTAATTCATCATTAACACCATTTCAGCTCATACATGTCCCACTGCTGGGCTCGAGTTATCTCTACAATAGAAGGGAACCACATACGTGCTGTATCACAATGATTAGCCAAATTGGTATACTGTTCTATTTTGAGTTTTCCTTCTCTTTCATATATATTATCTGTATATCATATACCTTTTGTAACGACGACGTAAGAGAGCGAGTAGGTATGAAAGAGAGTATTGGTGTAAAGATGCGAAAGGGAATGCTCCGATGGTTCGGACATGTGGAAAGAATGCTGAACGAACGTCTGGTTAAGAAGATATACAATGCGAAAGTGGAAGGATGTAGGTACCGGGGGAGACCGAGACTAACCTACCTAGACCAGATTGGTCACGTACTGAAGGAAGGTGGAGTCAAGAGTCTCCGAAACCGGCGAGCGTGTATGAAGAGAATTATGAATGTTGAGGAAGCGAGTGAAGTATGCAGAGATAGAGTTCTCTAGCACTCTGTTCTCTCTGCCTACCCTGCAAGGGATATGGCGTGATGATATGTATGTATGTATATATCTTAATCATCTTTTAACACACACTGGCAAGATGTATGGTAGTGGTGAATTGTATTCTTACTCAGCTGTGACAATGCTAATAACTCGATTATTAATATAATCGCAATAAACTGCTAACTCGATTATTTAATTATTATAATTATAAAAGTATATACGTATATCTAATTTGAAATACACACTTCATATATATATATATATATATATATATATATATATATATATATATATATATATATATATATATATACATATATACGAATAGATGTGTAAAGATGTTAAAGTTATTTGGCCACAAATGCAAGATTAATTGCGCTTTCCTATAACATTCTGGAAACTTGATAAATTGATGAAAACCAAACGGAATTGCCAATGCGACCGGTTTATTAATACGTCCATATTTGTGAGATCCGGTGCGGGCCGGAAATGACGTCATTACCATTGTTTCATGCAAATATTCTGGCAGAGTTCCGCCATTTGTGGTTAAAGATAATTATTGAATGCTTACGTGATTTTAATTTATATTACTCTATTATTATGTAAATTTAAGTAAGAGATTTTCTTCGAGATTGCGACGAGTTTAGATTGCCATGAAAGGTTCTGTTGATGCCGAGAGTTCTTTAAACAAAGATTTTTTAAACAAAAATATTATTATATTTTTGTTACCCCTCGCAGTACGAAAAAATCTTTATGAAAACACTATTTATTGTCCTATTTTCCTATGGGAGTCATAGTAACCGATTGAGGGTTCATCAGAAGATCTTTTATATTGTTTTTATAAAAAAAAAACTCCCTAAACTAAGGAAAAAGCCTTGTATCGAGGGGGATTTATTTAATAATAAGCAATTAAAGAACCCAATTGAGTGTTATAACATACATATTTAAAACAATAATTTAAGAATTGTCTAAAGAATTGCCTTCTGTAGGGATCAACCCCACAACACTTAGCATGGGCACTCGTTGCTTAGACCACTCTACCATCTATGTAATCGAAGTGGCAGCATTGCTCTCTTAAAAAACTTATAATAGCAAGATCCGCGCATTTACAAAGCGTTGTGGTTTTGTTATTGCACCTAATATTATTTATGTCACTAGTTGGACATATATGACAATAAACTTTGATACTCTAATGAAATAAGATTGAAATTATGTTATGTCCCGCTGTACATTATTTTAAAGTTTTTGAACCAATATCGTGACGTACTGAAGGGAATTAAGCGATAATGTTTAATCGATGTGTTATAACATTATACATGTTTATAAAAACTTAATAGTTTTTGATGTTTGTTGTGTGGTAGCGGCTACGAATACTACCAACCCTTACTTTACTCGTGGATGTCGTAAAAGACGACTAAGAGCTTTATAACGATCTGGGTCAACTCTGATACCGTTTGCATGCGTCCGCCCAAAGAGGGTTGTTGAACGGTCTGGTAGGCGGCCGGTCATAAAACTATTGCCAATAACTTTTACAATATGTACTATGAAAGAAGAGTACGTATTGTATCGACCCCAAGTAATTGGGATAAGAGTACGAGAACCCATTTGAAATAAAACTACTTTTACAGATTCTATCGCATTTATATGTAATTTTCAATTTTCCGACGTTTCGAACGCTTTAAAGTGATCATGGTCACCAGAGGACTAAGTTGTCTCACGTCCAAAAAGTCATCGTTATTACAGAAATTTATATCTACGCACTACAGTATTAATTATGCATCAGTATCAGTTTTTAATAATTAACACTGTAGCGGGTAGATATAATAAACATTCAAAATCCGTGCAAATCGATCTACCATTTGGAGAAGTATGAACTGTCTTGTACCAATCAATTTGTGACGCGTATTAATTTGTCGTTATTTTGTATTACATCTCACACTTATCTAAGTGGTAGGACGATTGGAACGGACGGTGGGTATCATAAAATACGTTTAAGGGATATAATAAGCATCTTTATAAGATTAGAAGAACCCGAAATTAAACTCTGTACCAACATGTTTGATCAGCGCGGTATATTAAGTTAATTTAACTGTCATTGTCTCCGTGTGGTGACGGAGTAGAATACTATTCACCACCCCTATCCTACCCGTGGGTGATCGTACGAGACGACTGAGGGATATAAAACGCATATAACATCTATGCGAGAGAAGGAAAATTCGAAACAAAACCCTATACCAACACGTCTGACCAGCGTCAGTCAGCAGGTTAATTTCCCTCCCACTGCGGAGAAGGCCCGAGCCCAATAGTGGGACATTTATGGGCTGTGATGATGATGATGAACTGTCATTGTGGAAGAGTCCGAGCCCAACAGTAGGACACGTTGGGGCTGAGATGATGATATAATATATAATTTTACTGATATAACCATTGATATTACAAAGTTTAATCCTCCGTTATATTATTATATAATTAAATCAACAGACATTCATTTCGTAATCGGGTTTTATAAATAATTAAGCATATTAAATGCTAAATTTCAGTAATTTAAATCAACAGAACTTAATAATTCGCGTTCACTGTTTTGAAACAATTTTTTAATCAATATGAATAAATTCTTTTAATAAGAATTATGAATGTTGAGGAAGCGAGTGAAGTATGCAAGGATAGAGTTCTCTGGCAGTCTGTTCTCTCTGCTTACCCTGCAATGGATATGGCGTGATGATATGTATGTATGTATGAATAAATTAAAATCAACCGTTAGCTGATAATTCGGACAAATATACATGTGAGACTATTGTCACAATCAGCGTGGAGTCTGGAATTATATATCAAGTATAGAACGCTACACAACAAAAGGTGAAAAATATATTATATTACACAAAGTTCTCTTGGTACCATTATCATCATTATCATCCTGTACTTATCCCAGTATATATTTTACTTCCCTTATACATATGGCAAAACATTTTTGCAGCATAACTGGCCGTCTACCTGACCGTTCGCCTTGGTAATGTAATCGTTGACCAAACAGCATGAGATGAAGTTTGTTGAAGACGACGGTAATCTCTTAGTCGTTTTATACGTCACGAGCAATGTAAGGTTTGGTGTTATCCATAGCTAGTCACCATATAGCTTTTGCTACCTATATAAAGATACGTAAAAAATACAAAATAAATAAAATGTTGAAGAGAAAGATGAGTAGGTACGTATACACAAAATATCATAAAATAATTGTGTGATATGTTTGCGTGATTGTAGCCGGAAACGTTCAACCACAAGTAGTGGAACACGTGCAGCTAATTATAGTCACACTACCGATTTATAATCGTTGCACCGTCCGTCCCTGGAGGGTACACACTCGCCCCGTCGCCCCATACACTTCACATGCACTTATTGTTGCAGAGACCTTACCGGTAACTATTGATATTTTACTGTATTCTGTACAAACAAGGTCGCCGTCACTACCACCACCGTCACCGCCGTCGTCGGTGCGTCAGTTTTAATTGTATTTATTGAAATAATTTCATACCACGTTATAAAATTATATGTTGACGATTATCTTAACATTTAATAAATAAGTTACGTACAACATTTTACGTACTTAACTGTGTCTGGTTCAACAACCAGATACAGTTACAGTTAAATCTTATTTTCAAGTCAGCTATTTACTCGTTCGTTTCTTTTTTTTTATTGCTTATGGTGGCAAACGAACAAGCAGAACACCTGATGGTAAGTGTTACTGTCGCCCATGGACCTTTGCTATACCAAGGGTATATGTTAGGCCGCTGCCTACCAATAATGGGCTTCCGGCTTCTTCGCTCACCGAACGAAGCGCAATAGCACATTGCCATTACTCAGACATCAATCTTCTGCTCAGTGTGGTACTATATACCCCGGATGGACCGACTCGCGGCTGTAGACAGAAAACTGTCAACAGCGTGATCCTACTATTATTAAATTGTTACAATATACTTAGAGAAAAAAAAAATAAGCATTGATGACAATTGATGGAACTCTTATTAGGGATAATACGCTAACGGCCATGTTTATATATGTTTCATAGGACAACAAAGTATCAATTAAGTATTTAAAACGATGGCTAATTAGTTCCTCATCCGTAAAGAGGCTGACCGCGTTACGTGACGTACCGAAAAAGTAACCCATCGAGTGGACCACTAAAATCATTTCTAACGACTTATTCAATTGAGTGAGGCAAATAAAACAGTAGCTTGTTGGAAAGCTTGTATCAGTAGGGTGTGATCAAATCATAGAATATGTGTGCGTGTGCGCGTGCGTGTGCGTGTGCGTGTGCGTGTGTGTGTAATTAAATTTAAATGTCATCAAATATCATCAAAATGCATTAAATGAAACAAGTTAACTGTTGTAGTAAAACGTAACATAAGTTGATAATATGTTATACCTAGATATATATTATGTCTACTACATAGTATATACACAAGTTACGTACAAATACTTACTTCAAATCACTGCTCATTAGTTTTATTACGTGATCATTACAATTGTATCATCAGTTATTGTTAAAAAACTACAAACAGCACATACATACTGTATATAACACAATCTTTAACGAACAGAAAACTATATTTATAATTAGCACACAACATATCAATATATGTATTGCTAAATGTATATATATATTCGAACAAATAACGTCAAATACATTGAGGTCAAACATATCACAAATCTAATTTATACTTATTAAACACATTGCCAACATTTATTAATATTCAATGTATTTCACGTACGATGGCTTCATGTTATTTATATTTTTAAACCAGACGAGAAAATTTATTTAATTAGTTTTATATAGAAAATATCTTTAAACATTTATTTATTAAAGCAATATTATATAAATAGTTTCTAAATTCAACGTATATAATAAAACGTACAGTCCGTTTGGTGATCGTGTAGTACAATTATTGATAACACTATGTCTTGTTAACGTAGATATTATAAATACAACCAAAGGTTATAATAGACCCATAATATCTATACGAGAGAAAAAAAGTTTGACCTGTTCTGTATAGTTGGTTAATTTCTCTGTTTATCCATATTATACTGGAAGTTCGGCAATTTGTATATGTACGTATGTATGTACCTATGTAATAATTGTGTTGTAAATTCAAATCACATATTAGGTGTGTGTGTGTGTATGTGTTATAGAGCCTGTAGTAAGTATTTAAATATTGTTAATTTTAAGTAGTGTTAACTTATGTTAAATGCAAGACCAAGATTCGCTGCAAGTGTCTCCCCGTGCTCCCTTTGACAGTATTATACGATTCCTTTGGAAAAGAAAGGATTGTCTACATTTTGTATTCTTAATACCAGTACCCGGGAAAATAATTTGATGTTATTTGAAACAGTCTCATGATAGATAGGTGTGATTATAGCCCCACTCTTGTTAAGTTGTATATACCTAATTATTGATAGTTGTACAATTTAGTTGGATTTTTGATTTTTATGTGGATTTTTCATTTCTATTAAAACAAGTGACTCTGTGTTATTGTAACAGCGAGAGTTGCCAGGACTTGCAAGACTCGCAAGATAAATGATCAACACAACAGTTTACATGGGCAACACTAGTTTTAACTTTTTATCTTCAATCGGAAAACAAAAATGACAATGAGTCACCTCTTAATATTAATATTAAGGGCTGAAACTTTACCAGAAGTTTTTTTCGTCATCTCTCTCTATTTCTTATATCTCTCGATATTTTCATGGTAACTAATAAAAAAAGATTAAAAGTTTTTTTGGCCCACCCTAGTTTACCTTATGAAAATTGGGTTCGTTTACATGTTTTGTACGTCCATTCGGACAGGCAAAGGAAACAAATCCCCAACAGCCGCACGAAGTAGACGAACAGCTATGTTTTGCACTACGTCGAGAATGGCACGAAATTTCATAGGTATTTTTTTCTTTCATTTTCATTTATATAAATAATATAAAAATTAATTAAAAGGCGTGCAATTTTAGATTTTTGGAATTATTTTTCAATAATTTCAGTTAACTGTTGTCTTATCTACTACCGAGACTACCGAGGTTAAATTGTACATGATTTCTTCACGAGAATGACATGTAGAACTATTTTTAGTGCATGCGTAGTTTATATTAATGCGAGAATAATGTTACCCTGATAAACACGTAATTTACGCAAAGTGAAGCTGCCTCAAACTAGATGTATAGTATGATCAATGCAGGTAACTTTTTGTACATTATATTTTTATTTTATTCTCAGCTCATGTAAGTCCCATTGCTGGGCTTGAGGTTCGTCACCAAGAAAAGGAAAATTGACACACATCATCATCATCACAGCCCATATATGTCTCACTGTTGGGCTCGGGCCTTCTTCGTAATGGGAACGAAATTAACCTACTATACCGCGCTGGTTAGACGTGTTGGTATAGGGTTTTGTTTCGAGTTTTCCTTTTCTTATATGCGTTTTATATCCCTTAGTCGTCTCTTACGATCGCCCACGGGTAAGATAGGGGGTGGCGAATTGTATTTTTACTCCATCACCACACCAATTGTCACACTGTACCACGATATTCCCACGTGTAAGTTGTGAGATTTTCTTCTCCTTGAATCTTTTACGTCTGTCACATGTTTTTTTTATGACATCGACAAGAAAAAGTGGAGAAAGGACGTTTGATAATGTATGATCACTACTACGTAAAAATATAGAATTTCTATAAAACAACGAGTACACATTATCTCATCATCATATATAAAAATATCATCATTACACAAGTCGTATTAAAGTATATTACAGCAACCACACAATCAACAGCAACCACGTTATACCTATCAAAATGTTAACCTGATAATGGTATATTATATGAAACAATATCGACAATTAATAAATGAAATCAAATTTTATCAAATAATATATATTTCTAAATGTAGCTCAATATGATTTCCGTAAAAAATATATTCATTATTAATTAAAATTACTTATATTATAAATTTATAACTCTATTAGAAATTGTTCATAATTATATTTTATATAATAAACTATGATTTTTTTTATGCTTAAAACTAATAGGTAAAGATTAATCCTACTGATTCTCTACTACCCGACTAGAAAAAAAGTATGGTTCAACCAGATCATGTATCTGGACCCGATCAGGATAGAATGAGGCGTGCCGGATCCGGCAAACCCTATCAGGACCAGGTCTGGTCCTGATCAGGATAGCCTGATGTGAAATAACATCAAGTATACCGGATCAGGACCAGATCAGGACCAAATAAGGATAGCCTGATGTGAAATATCATCAAGTATGGTAAGGCATACTGGATCAGGACCAGGTCAGGACCAAATAAGGATAGCCTGGTGTGTAATATCATCAAGTATGGTAAGGCATACCGGATCAGGACCCGATCAGGATAGAATGAGGCATGCCGGATCCGGCAAACCCTATCAGGACCAAGTCTGGTCCTGATCAGGATAGCCTGATGTGAAATATCATCAAGTATGGTAAGGCATTCTGGATCAGGACCAGGTCTATACCAAATAAGGACAGCCTGATGTAAAATATAATCAAGTATATGGTAAGGCATGTAGTATATCAGGACCAGAAACAGTTTTCGTAACACAAAAAAAATATCAATCAAAATTCAAAGAAGTATCATATCATGATTGTCATATCTATGCCACGGTGTAAATTGTATTTGCACCAGAGAAGATTAATCTGAAATCTTTAATTAATCATATGTATTTAATAATAATAATAATGTTTAATTAATAATATAAAAATAATTTATATTTAAAGTAAAAACAAAAATAAATAATAGGTACATTTGAAAACATAGATAGAAATAAATATAATAATATTGTAACAACCATTCTAACATTTAATTTTTCGGTCATAATAAATTGATGGCGTTAGTAAAATGACGTCATTATCTGAATCGTGGTGTTAAGATTCTCCGAAGCGTAATGAAATCACCTAATATTAAATTAGTTGTTATCGAATCAGATCAAAACAGATCGATCAGGTCATGAATGAGAAATTCAGGCGACAGTTGAAGTCGTTAGCACCTGATGGTTGCGCACTAGTTGGAACGGCTCACTGGGACTCTTTATAATAAGAATATAGCACTGCATTCGGTGCCTACGTCATATATTAATTTATATTTTTATCTATTAAACATGTTCTTTAAGATATTCATGTTTTTTAAAAGGACCGGACTGGGCATACTCGTTTTGGATCAGGCAAGATATATAACGCAGATTGTCTCAGATGATTGATTTGGTTCCGATCAGTAAAATTTCATCCGGACCTGATCAGGATTGCCTGATCTGGACCCGATCAGGAATGCCTGATCTGGACTCGATAAGGTTTTCCTGATCGGGTCCAGATATATCTTCTGCGTTACATACCTTATCTGGTCCAGATCGGGCATGCCCGGTCCGGTCTTGCTAAGGAAGACGAAAAAATTTCTAGTCGGGTATAAGGTAGTCCAAAGTGCTTAACGGGCTGTAGAGAGGTCTACGCCTGGCATTTCTTTTCGTGATAAAATTTGAACTACAGAAATGTGTGGAAAAGTGAATGCACTGACACAGCCATAAAGATTGACTAATTTTTGAAGTCTATGGTGATATTGTTACAAACTCGTATGAATGATATACTGTTACATAATAGGATCCACTGACGCCATTATTGATATTATACTGATAAATAATGAAAACATATCCAATGCAGTCATCAGCTCCACCGCTAAGCTGTACTGAACTCCCAACTACAGTAATCTGAGCATAAAATCCAAGCGTATTGAATCCGGACAGGACAATAAAACAACATTTACACAAACCATAGCATTGGTATGTGTACTCTATATTAAGGTATATAACTTGTATTTTAGAACAACGTTTGTGAGGGCAGACGAGCGTTAGGGAACTTTTACAAAATTTGTGCGATCAACTAACGACCGCTCTCAATAAGCTATCTTTGCGTCGTTTTTATTTATTAAAGATAAGTTAACTTTATCACTTACTTTCAATTGATAGTTAACAAAATCTTGAATAGATGAACGATAAATGACTACGTTGTGTTTATAAATAATATCTGGATGACTGAGTAGTGAGTGACTCGGTTCTTCCTTTTAGTGTATTTTGGAAGATATATTTAAATATAATAAAATTTATTAATAAAATAATATGAAAAAATGAAAAAGGCAAAAATAGTAAAAAAGGGAACTCAGGCTTCGAACCAAGCTCCGGTTTGTCTGGATTAGACTGTTCAATATTCCAAATCTCTATTCTTAATGAGCGTTAAAGGCAAATTTTGGTCTTCATATTTTAATAGTTTTTATCCAAAGATAAATTATGTCTCAAAATATTAACTTTTGTTATATATATAATATTTTCTACAAATGAAACCTAACTAGTTCGATTAATCGCCCCTGGTATGCCTTACATGCTAAATTTCATAAAAATCGTTGGAGCCTTTTCTGAGATTAAAATTAGAGAATTGTTCGTTTAAAACTATTAGTCATATATCTTAAAACATGAGATATGTTTTTAAAAGTAGCTTCAAGAAAACGTAAAAATAATATCATATTTTTGTAATAATTGTGTTATAAATTTGAAAAATAAAAATATACTTATATATTGTGACTGTTAAGCTCCTATTGTGCAAAGTGCTATGGGTTCGTTTCTCATGCGGCACAATACTTTCCTATCCATAAATTGTTGTTCAGAGTCTGTGTGTAATTTGTGTCCGTTAATAATGTTTGTAAAGTCACCCGCAATATTTTAATAAAACTATGTTAAAATACAGTACATTGTAATGAAACAATATTACGTGCTTTACATATACGTACGGCTTGGCTCGCGTTTATGTTGATTATATCTACGTTCTGATAACATTACATATGCCGTTACTAAAGTTAACATTCTGTGTTCCTGACAACGTGTAAGCTGTCAAACTAATGCACTTCATTCAGTGAACAAGAGATATAGAAGTACAAATCCACTATGTGGTAGAGAGCGACCTGACTGTACCACTGATATTACAAAGGGCCATGAATGGTAGTATCACCCATCATCAGGTAGGCTGCTTACTCGTCTGCTACCAAAAGGTAAAATACAAAATTAACAGCTTGTAACAGTCATATGTAATTAAGTAAAATTACTTTGATATTGACACAGATTATCCGTGTGGTGACGGAGTAAGAATATATTCATCACTCGTTCTCTTGCCCGTAGGGGATCGTAACAGATGAATAAGAAATATGATATGCATATGCAAGGAAAACTTGATATAAAACCCTATGAAAACACGTCTTTTTTTTTTTTTTATTTGGGTTACGTTCGGCGCACTCCTTGCACCACTCCGTCCGGGGCGACAGAGGGGCGTAAGCACGCACACCCGTAACCCACCCGTGACGTCGTCTTTGTCATTGGGCCGACCACCGGAGCAGAGTAATTGGACGTCAGTGCTCCCGACGGAATACCCCTGAGGAGTAACCTCTCCTCGGCCGACGTCCGGCGGGTGACGGACTAATTCCCCGATCCAGTCACCCGCGGCCTCGGCTAGGGCGGCATCAGGCGCAGGTAATCGCGCCTGCGCCGCCCCAATGAAAACACGTCTGACCAACGTATAACGATCGTAGGTTTATTTTCCACAAATTGTGGAAAAATAGCGTTCATGGTTACGGGAGTGACAACTGAACGCTGTAAATTGTTCGAAACATAGAGCAATTCAAAATCAAAAACAAATGAGATAGAATCCGTAGAAATAGTTGTATTTTAAACGGTGACTATTATGGGGGCTGCGATGATGATGGCCATGATTAACAAAGATGAAGATTAAGTCATCCCAAAATAATGGAAAAAGCATGGAAAAACAACAGGAAGAAGAAATGTTCATTCTACCGTCCCTCTATTCTACCATTCAGCCGACCATTTATTTTACCCTCGTAACGACCTACCGTCCCTTTATCCCGCCATCTTACTGCTCACCGATTCCACCAGCTGTCTGTTTGTCATTTAATCAAAATGATAAAGCGTAACATAAATACTTTAATAAATAAATACGAACATCTCGCGACAGTATTCACATGACTGCTGGTTATCTTTTACTGAACTTTACTTTCTCCATAACATAATTTCGTTTGAAATTTTACTCGCTAGATTCGTCTCTTTTTTATATGCTATGGTCTGGTGAGTTTTGGAGGGAAAAATGGGAATGTCCCACTCTTGCATCATTTTAATTGTTTTGTAGTGTTATGTTGAATATTTTTGTTGGTAATTTATGTAATATAATACAGATAAAATGCTAAAGTGTATGTAGTAAATATGATATAATAGTGGTTTACATATATTTTAATCCTTTGTCACAAAACCTAGACCAACCATTAATTTGATTTTCAGCGCACAATTAATAGTAACGACTTGAATTACTAACGGCAGTGACTATAAGTAAGCTATTAATTACGAGCCAGTGTTAATCATTTGTAAAGAAAATCGTATAAGATTTCGCCGTATGGGCTTTATTCTCTTTGCTGGTCCGAATGGATAAACAGAAACAAAAAGAGGTAACGATGTGAACACTCTCCAGAAGGATAACGTATGGCTCCATAACCCACCATATTCCATTCCATTTGGCCAAGTTTTACCTATTGCTTGACTCACATGAACCACGTAGACAGACCTAAGTTTTATTTAAAAATCTATTATATTTAATTATAAGACGGTGATATTTGTCGATGTTGACATTCGAGGTCATTAAACAGACAGTTATATAAGTATAATATAAATATAATTATAAGTCATCTGAAGGATAGTTGTTCGTTATGATCCTTTTACAAAGCGGTATACTTTAGTATGCAAACATTATAAATGTGCGTGCGTGCGTGTCTAACCGTGTGATACACAATATGCGTAGGTACATATAAGACTAGCCATTATAACCTTAAGTAGGCACTGACAATTTGCTATCGACACGGCGCCAGCGATAGGGCGATCGATACACCACGTACGTATACGAGTGTTGTTTGATAACTGTCACTGCGAACTATCTTGTTCAAGTAACTACATTTATGTTTTATGACGTCAATATACAAATTATACAAGGAGGCATCAACTACAATAGGAGGTCAGCATATCGACACCCCGGATGCTTGGATCCCATCCCTTACCCCTAAAACAGGCAATCACGAATATTTTGAATTGAAACTTTCAATGCAAGGACCTTATTTTTTTTTTATAACACTATATATATAGATGTATATATATATATATATATATATATATATATATATATATATATATATATATATATATATATATATATATATATATATATATATATATATATATATATATGTATATATATATATATATATTCTATATATATATATAGAATCGTGGGAGACCCAAAAAGAGATGGATGGATTGTGTAAACGACGATATGTGTATGAAAGTTGTGAGTGCAGATATGACGGCTGATAGAAGATTGTGGAAGGCAAGAACATGTTGTGCCGACCCCACTTAGCGTAGGATGAGGCAAATGAACGCTCGCCGGTTTCGGAGACTCTTGACTCCACCTTTCTTCAGTACATGACCGATTTGGTCTAGGTAGGTGAGTCTCGGTCTCCCCCGGTATCTACATCCTTTCACTTTCGCATTGTATATCTTCTTAACCAAACGTTCGTTCGGCATTCTTTCCACATGTCCGAACCATCAGAGCATTCCCTTTCGCCTCTTCATACCAATACTCTCTTTCATACCTACTCGCTCTCTTACGTAGTCGCTATGAGTGCGATCGATCGGCCTAACTCCGCAGATTTTCCGTAGAGATCGCATTTCGACCGCATTAATTTTACTTTCATACTCTTTTCTGCATACCCAACTCTCGCTTCCATACAGTAATGTTGGGACAAGCACTGCGTTATGTATTGCTACACGTGCCTTCTGGCTGAGGTGGTGGCTGCCGAGAAGTTGCCCCAACGCTCCGTTCACTCTATTTCCCGCATTCACTCTTCGCTCTATATCAGTGGTGTACCTTCCATCTCGGCTAAATCCACATCCAAGATATACAAATTCATCCACTTGCTCTAGTACATCATTACCTATTGTTACTCTTACATCTGTTCTGGTTTCATCTCTTTCAAAGACCATTATTTTGGTTTTGCTCACATTCACGCGTAGATCCCTTTTCTTACAATCTTCTGTCATTGTGTCGACTAGGGTCTGCAGGTCAGTCGCTGACTGTGCCAGCAGGACTGCATCATCTGCATATAGCAGGGCAGTGACCACTGAGTCGCCCATATAGCAGGGCAGTGACCACAGAGATATTTTTCCAGATATATGATAAACAGCCTGGCTGACAGAACGCAGCCCTGCTTAACGCCGATATTGACGTCAAACCAAGGCGACATTCCATCATCCAGCCGCACACAGGCTCTACAGCCCATGTAACTGGACTGCACCGCCTGTAGCAGTTTACCGAAAAGACCATACTCCGGTAAAATGTCCCAAAGTTCGTTTCGTACAACCGTGTCAAATGCTCTCTCCAGATCCACAAAACTGCAGAAAACCCTCTGACCTAGAGCCAGATGCTTCTCCACAATATTGCGCAGAGAGAAAACTTGATCCATGCATCCTCTTCCACTCCTGAAACCTCCTTGTGTCTCAAACAGTAAACCATCGGACACCATCCTCATTCTCCTTTCAATAATTTTACCGTACACTTTTGCTGCCAAACTGGTCAAGCTTATGGCTCTGTAATTTGCGCAGTCATAACGTGAACCCTTGTTTTTAAACAAAGGCACGATGACTGCGCTATTCTAGTCCCTGGGAACCATTCCCGAGCTCCAACATAAATTGAGGAGCAACAGGAACGCCTCCCAGACACAGTAGCCACCAAGCTTGATCATCTCGGCCATATCAATGCCCGCTGCCTTAACATTTTTCAAACTTCTTATCGCCCATTCGACTTCATCATCCATACTGATGCCATCGGAGGACGCCGATGCTGAATGTTGATCTACTAAACCACATGCGACACCGGCGCCAACTCGAGCATCCGTATACATATCGCCAAAATATTCACTCCATCGGCTTAACACGTCTTGTGTTTGTGTAAGAATGTCTCCACATTTAGACCTTATTTTATTCATTCTGAAGGCTGACCAACCACACCGAGACCTCTTCACCTCCCTCCAAAAAAGTTTGGTGTTACCCTCGAATTTTTTAGTAAGCCTATCTTCTGCACTCATATTTGCTCTATCACGTTTCTCTTTCACTAAGGCCTTGGTGTCATTCTTACATTAACAGACATAGTCCAGCCACGCTTTCTTCTTTTGCTCTACGGAAGCTGCCACTTCCGCATCCCACCATCCATCACCATTTGTATTTCTATGCTTCTTTGAACTTCCACATACTTCTTTCGCTGTATTTACCATACTCTCTTTCAATATTCTCCAGCATTCTTCAATGTCCCATTGCGGCTGGCTTGCCATCGTCAGCCGTTCTCGGACACCCTCTGCATACTTTTCACTCTCTTATCACCAAATGGACCAAGTACGTCCTCATAGTCCGGACGCTTAGTCCCCATCCGTTCAAATCTCCGCATACAATCACGCGTTCACTGGTTTCTGCCATATCCAGAACTTCCCTAACATTGCATGCCATCGAGGATCCTACGGGAGCATATGCTACAACCATGAATACCTTGGTGACACCTAGTTTTATATGGACCCAAAGAAGTCTGGGATCATACATTCCGTAATCCTTCACACCTGAGGCCAAGCGAGAGGACAACAGCACTCCTACCCCCATACTGGCTCGATCGCTCTGTGGTACACCAGACTACAGCCACCCACCAGCCCGCCACCAGAAAGATCGCAGACGTCGCTGCCCCTTCGCTTGGTCTCTGTTACACAGAGCACGTCTAGCTGTTTGTCCGCCATGACGGTTATCAGCTCGTGTAACTTACCTTCCACACATCCTCTTACATTCCACGTGCCCACCCGGCACTTTACTCTCCTCGACTCGCCTGACTGGGCAAGGCGTGATCGGTGACGGCCTCCATCGCCGCATCTGCCGATTTTCGTACCGACGGGGGCGGGTCGGTACGCGTCGCTTCCGGGGGACACCCTTACCTGCACTGCGGTACGCATATCGAGATATATATATATATATATATATATATATATATATATATATATATATATATGTATATATATATATATATATATATATATATATATATCTATATATATATATATATATACATATATATATAATGATATGTAATCAGTGTAGTCAACACAGACCGTCCGCCGGTTGATGTATTAGCAAATGTAATATATATTTGATGTGTTTATTTACGAGTTATCATATTTATGAGATGGTGTGTGTGCACACACGGTGTGTGCGGCGCGCGTTACGAAGGTCGACGAAAGGTTTTTGACCGATTTCCTTATTTATATAACTCCATGGGATTTTATGTTGCAATACGATTTGATGTATACACGAATTATAAAGATTTATACATGTTTATACACAAGTCAACAACTCACGTACTTACCTACTTACATAAATATATGTCAATATTAGAAATCGTTACAGTTTCAATGTTTGGGATCAGACATAACATTTATAGTGTATCTAATATATTATTTATTTTATTGCTTATCATGGCAAACGAGCAAGCAGCTCACCAGATAGTTCGGCAGTAATCATCAGGTGAGACCATGAAACTTTGCAGTATCATAGCTAGGTCGCTGCATACTTACGAATACCCAACCCAACCAAGTTGGGCTTCCGGCTCCCTCGATCACCAAATATAGCGCAGTAGCACATTGTCACTGCTCTGAGAATGTAGCACTACTATACCGCGGACGGAGCGTCCTGTCGCTGTAGACATAACACCCCGCTTGTGACAGCATTTTTCGTTTCGTAATCGGGTATTTATAAATAATTAAGCATATTAAATGCTAAAAATTTCAGTAATTAGACATAAAACTGTCAACAATATACACCACTCCCACTAATCAATCCCTTTTATTGGACATGGGTGTTGTGAAAGACGACTAATACCAACATAATATATACAGGATAAGAAAAAATCGAAATCAAACCTTATACCAACCGATCTGACCAGAGCGGTACATCAAGTTTTCTTCTACTTTAGAGGAGGCTCTAGCCCAGGAATGGGACGCACATGAGCTGAAATAAAAGATAGTACAGCACACTTATTTAATAACAGAAGATAGATTTTTATTGCAAACAACAACAAACATCTAAAAATAATAAACCAATACCTTTATTTTTAGGGACATTCTATGATCCAGTTACAGTGTTCAAACTTCCCGGGACGCCGGAAGGGAAGGCATGCAACCCATTTGGGCCGAATCTTTGTCTTCAATGGCAACTAACATATATCTTTCACTATAAGACTCCCCTTTATTTTCTTAAATGTCCTAAAGCCAGCTAAATGAACTCAAGGAGAATGATCAATGATAATATATCTATTAAAAAGAAAAAAAATGCTCTAGGACTACATAGGCGACGTAGGTAGTGGTTAACATACATATTGTTCCAATGTTTCAATATATGCTGTGTGGTAGCCGCTACGAATACTACCAAACCTTACTTTGCTCGTGGATGTTGTAAAAGACGACTAAGAGCCTTATAACGACCTGGGCCAACTTCATCTGATGCCGTTGGGTCAACAACTACATTCCCAAGAAGGGTTGACGTCTGGCAGGCGGCCGGTCATAAAACTATTGCCAATAACTTTTACAATATGCACTATGAAAGAACACAAAAAACAACATATTGTATCGACCCCAAGTAATTAGGATAAGAGTAGGAGAATGAATGAATGAATGATGAATGTTGTGGTTTTGAAATCCACGTAAGACTACACCGAATTAGAACGTGACCACCGCTGAGAGTTGGACTTGTCGTTCTCATTTCTCGTGATCGGTTGCCGCTTGTCTGTGGAATCTGCTCCAGCCATAATCCTTTACATTGTATTTAAATTTAATTAAATTATAGAGGTTCGAACAGCATCACACTGAAGCTTATTACAACTACTACATGTTGTACTATTTTATTTTAAAACAATAAATGGATAATAATGATATACAATCCCGCTGAGTTTAGCGAGATCGAATAGTAAGCGTTTGGACCATATTTTTGACAGTTTTCTGTCTATAACCTCTGGCCAGTCCGTCCAGGGTAGTATCACACTCTCGCAGAAGATCGACACCTTTTTTTTTTTTTTTTTTTTTTTCGCAAGGTGGGACCATGGATGTGGTCGCGCCCCGGCAAGAAGATCGACACCTGAGCAGTGGAAATGTACTTTTGTGCTTTGTTCGATGAATGCATGAGCCGGCAGCCCAACTTTCTGAGTGGGTTTGGGTTGGTAGGCAGTAGCCTGGCTCTACCCCTGGTATTTTATAGGTCCATGATTGCTTATTTGTTTGCCTTTATAACCAAAAAAAATGTTCTCAGTAGCAATCACGGCCCGATGCGGTGGTTGTTTATTGTATTAATTTAAAATGTCAAAGTTAACAATATGCAAGTGCTCTCGCAGGGTTTATACATAATAAATGAATACTAATTTGATTTTGAAAATAAAACGTGATACCATGCGATGAGATGTAATCATCCTCATCTCAGCCAATATATGTCCCACTGTTGGGCTCAGGCCTCCTCTATAATGGGAGGGAAATTGATCTACTATATCACGCTGATCAGTCGTGTTGGTATAGGGTTTTGTTTCGAGTTTTCCTTCTCTCGCATAGATGTTATATGCGTTTTATGTCCCTTAGTCGTCTCGTACGATCATCCACGGGTAAGATGAATTGTATTCTTACTCCGTCACCACACGGAAGATAGATGCTAATAGATAGTTAGATGTAATATAGTTCTTATATAATGAAAAAACCGTTATCATTAGATGTTAAATAATGTGAATAAATTCGTTACAAAATCAAGTGCATTACATATTATGTATGTATTTACAAACACTTAGGTACAGTTCTTTTTTGTATATTCTTGTTTACAACACCCAGCACTTGTCACTCTCCTACTCTTATCCCAATTACTTGGGGTTGACGCAATATGTATACTCTGCTTCCATCGTACATATTGCAAAAGTTATTAAATAATAATAATAAATAATTAATTTATTTTTCTCTTTAAATTTTACATGTTATGTGTGAACTCTCTGACTTCTGTGCTAGGTAGTAAACCTGTAATCTTATTGCCAATAGTTTTATGACCGGCCGCTTGCCTGACGTCAATCCTCCTTGGGAATGTAATTGTTAACCTGACAGCATCCGGTGGAGTTGGCCCAGATCCATAAAGCTCTTAGTCGTCTTTTACAACATCCACGAGCGAAGTAAGGGTATTCGTCGCCGCCACCACACAGCAATACAATCCCAGAACTAAGGAACAAATCCTTGTGTGTATGCGGAGTGGAACTTTATAAACATATAATTAACGAAACACATATTATAATCAGACTCGGAATAAGCATTTATGGATCACACAATGTAATCACATCCTCAACCACTGTATACCGATGTCATTAACATTACGACAATACATCTCAGCTCATGTATGTCCCACTGCTGGGCTCGAGCCTCCTCCCTAATGAGAGGGAAATTGACCTACTATACCACGCTGGTCAGACGTGGTGGTATAGGGTTTTGATTCGAGTTTTTCTTCTCTAACGCCAATTATTCTATTAAATATTTATAGCAGTTTGTATTAAAACTTTAACTTACGTAAAAGAAACAAATTTAATATCGTCGTATTCAGATATACGACATGTAGTATATAATAAGTAAACATTATTGTATGTATGTATGTACTAACTGTCTATCACGGGATATAAAACGCATATCTGTGCAAGAAAAGGAAACCTCGTACTGACCAGCGTGGTATAGTAGGTTAACTTCCCTCCCATTACGGAGGAGACCCGAGCCCAACAGTGGGACATATATGGGCTGTGATGATGTGGTATTAAATTATAGCTGCACTAAACACTCTGTTACCACTTTCCGTACGATAACCTAGACTAGAGGGTCAATTTCCTTTCCTACTTTGGAAGAGCCTCGAACCGAGCAGTGTAACATATATTAGCTGGGATTGCCTGGGATGAAACATCAACCATTTCTTAGCCCAAAGATAATTAAAACACGTTGAATATTAGATTTTATTATAGATACTAATACGTTTTATTTCAGAATAAATGTAACATCAAAAACTTGAATGCAATATTTAAAATATTAAAAGTGTATAGAGTTGTATATAATAAAGCTATGTTAGCTATATCTCGCTGGGGTTGGGGGGGTGTTTGGTTACGGTGGTACACACAGTTTCCCACATGTTATAAAAACTAACTTTAGTATATAATCCAAGTAAGTTTAATATCAAGTGCTCCGCTTTAACAATAGGTGCTCCCAAGTATACTATTCATAGCATTCATACGAGGGGTCCCGTGGGCACCAAGTTAATTTCAAGTTTGGCCTGACGGTCTCTCATTTATTAAAATAACCACGTCTTGAACTTAATAGCTTTTGGTAACGGCACAAGTTCATGTTATACCATTGTACTAAGCCAATGACGGTATAACGACTACATATGATGGAGTTTCTTTATACCTAACACATACATACTCGTATAATAAATATTACGATACAAACTACATATAAATTACTGTATTAACTGTATGCATATCAAGTTAAACAAAGTTAGTTGTACAACTTGCACTAACAAAGAATTATATTAACTTACAATTAAATAATAATAGAATACACTAGAGATTTTATACGTTTTAAGAATAATACAGACTTATCCTGCAGTAAAATGTTACTGAGAATACTCTATAATTCAGAGTATTCGTCATTTATGTAAACAATCTGATGTTATTGCACTGCAGGAAACCTGGTTGCTTCCAGAAGAAATCTCTTTCCTTGCTACTATAAGTGATGAATTTAGTTACTTCGGCGTATCAGCAGTGGACACCTCGGCAGGTATGTTGCGCGGCAGGCCATACGGTGGCGTCGCCCTATTATGGAGGCGAAGCCTTTTTCAAGATGTGACCATTGTGCATTGTAATAATTCACGTACCTGTGCTATTAAAATTATGACAAATGATAAATCATTTTTAGTGTTAAGTGTGTATATGCCAACGGACAATGTGGCAAATCTGGCGGAGTTTACGGATATTCTGGCGTCGGTGAGTGCTATAATAGAGAATTCTAATACAAATTTTGTTTATGTTTTGGGTGATTTCAACGCACATCCATATGAACAATTCTATAACGAACTTTCTACTTTCTGTAGTGAACAAAAATGGTCATGTATTGATATAGAAATAATGGGCATAGAGTCCAACACATTTACATATCTTAGCGAATCTCATGGATCAAAGAGGTGGTTAGACCACTGTTTAGTTACAGAAGCGGCTGTGCATTCGGTTAGAAATGTGAATGTTTTATATGATGTATGGTGGTCTGACCACTTTCCGATGATAATAGAATGTAGTCTTGATTTAATTGTACCAAAAAGTTTTGTCAATAATGTAATCCCTAATAAGGTTTTATGGGGAGAACGAAGTCCAAGTCATATCAATACCTACCAGCAAGAATGCCAGAAAAGACTTAAAATAATCGATTTTCCACCTGATCTTCGTGCATGTTGTAATAGTACGTGTAATAGGGCCAGTCATAAAATTATAATTGATAATCTATATACGAATATTGTGCAAGCTTTAAGAGAGGCGGCTTCGTTGAGTTGGGATGGTAGTTATCGTCGATCCAATAGAGTGGTGATAGGTTGGAATAAGTACGTTACTGATTCACACAGAAAAGCTAAGCAAACATTTCGTATGTGGGTAGGTTATGGTAAACCTGGGAATGGGTTAGTGTATGAGGAGATGTGTGAAGCCAGAAGAGTTTTCAAGTCGCGCCTTAAGTGGTGTCAAGACCATGAACATCAACTTAAAATGGATGTTCTGGCTTCACATCACTCCAAAAATGACTGCCGAAGTTTTTGGAAGCAAACTAATAGACTGCGAACCAGGGCAGGTATTCCTGTGAGTATTAGTGGAGTAAGTGAATCTAAAGAGATTGCTGATCTCTTCATGCGAAACTTTTATATAAAGTCACCTCTGGGACCGTCACAGACGGTGATCAATCTTGAACCCGGCATGTTCTTAGGAATAAAATTTGAAAAAAATGTTATTGCGAAGACTATCAACTCAATGTCGAAGGGTAAATCGCCCGGTCATGACAGTCTTAGCATTGAGCACCTACGATATGCTGATCCACATTTGATTTATTTGCTTTCTATGTTGTATATATTCTGTTTGAGCCACAGTTATATGCCAAGTGAAATGATGAGAACAATAGTGGTGCCCATAGCTAAGAATAAAAATGGTGATCTCGCGAATAGCAGTAACTATAGGCCCATATCACTGGCTACTGTGATTGCGAAGGTCTTTGACGGCATGCTTAATGTACATTTGAATACATTCATAAAAATTCATGATAACCAGTTTGGATTTCGTCCTGGGCTATCAACTGAAAGTGCGATTCTGTGTCTTAAGCATGCTGTTTCATACTATACTCAGCGTGATACGTCAGTCTATGCCTGCTTCTTGGACCTATCGAGGGCCTTTGACCTGGTTAGTTATGATAAATTGTGGCAGAAGTTAGAAAAGGAAAATGTACCGAAAGAAATAATAAATATCTTTAAGTTTTGGTATAGTAATCAGGTCAACATTGTTCGATGGGATGGGGCCTTTTCTAGTCCGTATAGGTTGGAGTGCGGGGTGAGACAAGGTGGTTTGAGCTCGCCAACGCTCTTCAATTGATTGGTGAGCTTAGTAAAACCAGAGTCGGTTGCTACGTGGATGGCATCTGCGTCAATAATATTAGTTACGCAGATGACATGGTTTTGCTGAGTGCGTCAGTCTGTGGCCTTAGAAAGCTAATCACACTGTGTGAAAATTACGCTCAAATACACGGTTTAATATACAATAGTAGAAAATCTAAGTTAATGGTATTTGAAGCAGGATGTAAACGTAGGTGTAGTATGCCCACCGTAACGCTGGGTGGGTCGCCTCTGAACAGAGAGGTAGAATTTAAATACCTCGGTCATATATTAACCCCCGACCTCAATGATGACCTCGATATTGAACGGGAGCGAAGGGCGCTGTCCGTAAGGGCGAATATGCTGGCCCGCAGGTTTGCACGTTGCTCCGCTTCAGTCATTTTGACTGAAACTCTCTTCAGAGCATACTGTACAAATTTTTACACGTGTAATTTGTGGACCAGATATACGCAGAAGTCGTACAGCGCTCTTCGTGTTCAATATAATAATGCATTGAGGATGCTGATCGGGCTGCCCCGCTTTTGTAGCGCATCGGGAATGTTCGCGGATGCACGGGTAAATTGCTTTTACACTACAATACGCAAGCGGTGTGGTTCTCTGGTGTCCAGGGTGCGGGGCAGCCCCAACGATATCCTAAATATGATCGCTAGTCGTATGGATTGTATTTATATGAATCACTGCAGTGTTTTATCTCATGGGATGCCATTGCGGTGATGTCGAGTAAAATTTTAGTTGTTAGTTATGTATTTTCTTTTATTTTATTAGTAATGTATTGTAACATAGTTTTAAGTATACTAACACAATGAGTCTTGGTTACTCGAATAAATGAATTATATTATTATTATATTATATTGTATCTCCTTTTTTCACGGGATCTTCCATAGGGAAGATGCCCGGTCCTTTGGGAGGCTTACATGGGGATATGGATCCAACACGCAGAGGCCTTTGGAGAAATTTAATCTAAATATTGGGGTGGGACACCTACCGATGACATTCCACATCTGCACTTTACATACGTGGAATGCCAGCAGTAAGTGTAAAACTATTGTGTGATTATGGTAGCTAATATCTGATTATAGGAGTGGGTGCTTAGTGGACTGGTTCATCTTAAATCTATGAATTTTTAACTGTCGTCTGCCTTCAAACCCATATTGAGAGATGAACGGTGGCAGACGGTGACTCGCCAACTCACTGAATGGGCCCCCTAAACAGTCGCCACAGGCACACAAGCCATACGGGCAACAGGGGGCAACATTGGTGCAAGTGGCTAGGGGTGTCGAGCGGTGCGGCGCCGGTTTCACCATTGAGTCTGTGATAAACAGAGCCATGGTTTCCCCGTTTCCCCGTTCCCCCGTATTTATATTATTATTATTATGTTACAAGTTATAAAATAAGAGGATTAAATATATAATTTAATACATATTTTTCTTTCATGTGAGTATCGTAAATGACTAAGTAATAATGATTAAGATAGATTTATACGATATGCAGATAATATATATGCAAGGAAGGGAATATTTTGTCATAAATTTCTATATCAACCTGTTTGCCAAATATAGTTTTACTTTAAGAAAATGACACCACCCTCCACTAAGGAAATAATTCTTGTATTGTGGGGGACTTTACAAACATGCAATTAACGCAGACAAATTACACCCAGACTCAGAACAACAGTTTATAGATCGCACAAAGTGTTGTCCTGCGTAGGAATTGAACCGACAGTACAGGCACGGAAGGTATCTCAACCACTACGCCATCCATGCAATAGTATTATCAGCAGACAGGTTGGCGTTCAATAGTTATATGAGCTGATATCATGATACATATTATTTAATCGTCAAAGTAGTATAACATTGACTAAGTCGTCATCAGATGAATACATCATCAACTGCCATCGCTGATCCACTCCAGTATCATGTCTATATATATTCTTATAGTTATATATACTTCATCACACATAGATACGTACCACTATTTGAATATATGTTGCTGCCAGTTTGAGTTCAAGTTTTCTTTCGCTTACCGATGGTCTTATCTCCTTACATCTTTTAGCCGTCCCTTACAACCTTCGAGGGAAAGGTTAATAAAATTGTAATAGTGCTCATATTCCGTCACCACTTCAATATTATATATGTCATTATTTCATCATCGTCATTCAGTCTTTTGTCAACCACTGCTGGATGTAGGCCTCCCTCATACTTGGCCACAAAGTGTGCTCCTGTGTTGCGCGCATCCAACAACTACCATGAACCTTTTGTCATCCACTGCTGGATGTAGGCCTCCCTCATACTTCGCCACAAAGTGTGGTCCTGTGTTGCGCGCATCCAACAACTACCATGAACCTTTTGTCATCCACTGCTGGATGTAGGCCTCCCTCATACTTCGCCACAAAGTGTGCTCCTGTGTTGCGCGCATCCAACAACTACCATGAACCTTTTGTCATCCACTGCTGGATGTAGGCCTCCCTCATACTTGGCCACAAAGTGTGCTCCTGTGTTGCGCGCATCCAACAACTACCATGAACCTTTTGTCATCCACTGCTGGATGTAGGCCTCCCTCATACTTCGCCACAAAGTGTGGTCCTGTGTTGCGCGCATCCAACAACTACCATGAACCTTTTGTCATCCACTGCTGGATGTAGGCCTCCCTCATACTTCGCCACAAAGTGTGCTCCTGTGTTGCGCGCATCCAACAACTACCATGAACCTTTTGTCATCCACTGCTGGATGTAGGCCTCCCTCATACTTCGCCACAAAGTGTGGTCCTGTGTTGCGCGCATCCAACAACTACCATGAACCTTTTGTCATCCACTGCTGGATGTAGGCCTCCCTCATACTTCGCCACAAAGTGTGCTCCTGTGTTGCGCGCATCCAACAACTACCATGAACCTTTTGTCATCCACTGCTGGATGTAGGCCTCCCTCATACTTCGCCACAAAGTGTGGTCCTGTGTTGCGCGCATCCAACAACTACCATGAACCTTTTGTCATCCACTGCTGGATGTAGGCCTCCCTCATACTTCGCCACAAAGTGTGGTCCTGTGTTGCGCGCATCCAACAACTACCATGAACCTTTTGTCATCCACTGCTGGATGTAGGCCTCCCTCATACTTCGCCACAAAGTGTGGTCCTGTGTTGCGCGCATCCAACAACTACCATGAACCTTTTGTCATCCACTGCTGGATGTAGGCCTCCCTCATACTTCGCCACAAAGTGTGGTCCTGTGTTGCGCGCATCCAACAACTACCATGAACCTTTTGTCATCCACTGCTGGATGTAGGCCTCCCTCATACTTCGCCACAAAGTGTGGTCCTGTGTTGCGCGCATCCAACAACTACCATGAACCTTTTGTCATCCACTGCTGGATGTAGGCCTCCCTCATACTTCGCCACAAAGTGTGGTCCTGTGTTGCGCGCATCCAACAACTACCATGAACCTTTTGTCATCCACTGCTGGATGTAGGCCTCCCTCATACTTCGCCACAAAGTGTGGTCCTGTGTTGCGCGCATCCAACAACTACCATGAACCTTTTGTCATCCACTGCTGGATGTAGGCCTCCCTCATACTTCGCCACAAAGTGTGGTCCTGTGTTGCGCGCATCCAACAACTACCATGAACCTTTTGTCATCCACTGCTGGATGTAGGCCTCCCTCATACTTCGCCACAAAGTGTGGTCCTGTGTTGCGCGCATCCAACAACTACCATGAACCTTTTGTCATCCACTGCTGGATGTAGGCCTCCCTCATACTTCGCCACAAAGTGTGGTCCTGTGTTGCGCGCATCCAACAACTACCATGAACCTTTTGTCATCCACTGCTGGATGTAGGCCTCCCTCATACTTCGCCACAAAGTGTGGTCCTGTGTTGCGCGCATCCAACAACTACCATGAACCTTTTGTCATCCACTGCTGGATGTAGGCCTCCCTCATACTTCGCCACAAAGTGTGGTCCTGTGTTGCGCGCATCCAACAACTACCATGAACCTTTTGTCATCCACTGCTGGATGTAGGCCTCCCTCATACTTCGCCACAAAGTGTGGTCCTGTGTTGCGCGCATCCAACAACTACCATGAACCTTTTGTCATCCACTGCTGGATGTAGGCCTCCCTCATACTTCGCCACAAAGTGTGGTCCTGTGTTGCGCGCATCCAACAACTACCATGAACCTTTTGTCATCCACTGCTGGATGTAGGCCTCCCTCATACTTCGCCACAAAGTGTGGTCCTGTGTTGCGCGCATCCAACAACTACCATGAACCTTTTGTCATCCACTGCTGGATGTAGGCCTCCCTCATACTTCGCCACAAAGTGTGGTCCTGTGTTGCGCGCATCCAACAACTACCATGAACCTTTTGTCATCCACTGCTGGATGTAGGCCTCCCTCATACTTCGCCACAAAGTGTGGTCCTGTGTTGCGCGCATCCAACAACTACCATGAACCTTTTGTCATCCACTGCTGGATGTAGGCCTCCCTCATACTTCGCCACAAAGTGTGGTCCTGTGTTGCGCGCATCCAACAACTACCATGAACCTTTTGTCATCCACTGCTGGATGTAGGCCTCCCTCATACTTCGCCACAAAGTGTGGTCCTGTGTTGCGCGCATCCAACAACTACCATGAACCTTTTGTCATCCACTGCTGGATGTAGGCCTCCCTCATACTTCGCCACAAAGTGTGGTCCTGTGTTGCGCGCATCCAACAACTACCATGAACCTTTTGTCATCCACTGCTGGATGTAGGCCTCCCTCATACTTCGCCACAAAGTGTGGTCCTGTGTTGCGCGCATCCAACAACTACCATGAACCTTTTGTCATCCACTGCTGGATGTAGGCCTCCCTCATACTTCGCCACAAAGTGTGGTCCTGTGTTGCGCGCATCCAACAACTACCATGAACCTTTTGTCATCCACTGCTGGATGTAGGCCTCCCTCATACTTCGCCACAAAGTGTGGTCCTGTGTTGCGCGCATCCAACAACTACCATGAACCTTTTGTCATCCACTGCTGGATGTAGGCCTCCCTCATACTTCGCCACAAAGTGTGGTCCTGTGTTGCGCGCATCCAACAACTACCATGAACCTTTTGTCATCCACTGCTGGATGTAGGCCTCCCTCATACTTCGCCACAAAGTGTGGTCCTGTGTTGCGCGCATCCAACAACTACCATGAACCTTTTGTCATCCACTGCTGGATGTAGGCCTCCCTCATACTTCGCCACAAAGTGTGGTCCTGTGTTGCGCGCATCCAACAACTACCATGAACCTTTTGTCATCCACTGCTGGATGTAGGCCTCCCTCATACTTCGCCACAAAGTGTGGTCCTGTGTTGCGCGCATCCAACAACTACCATGAACCTTTTGTCATCCACTGCTGGATGTAGGCCTCCCTCATACTTCGCCACAAAGTGTGGTCCTGTGTTGCGCGCATCCAACAACTACCATGAACCTTTTGTCATCCACTGCTGGATGTAGGCCTCCCTCATACTTCGCCACAAAGTGTGGTCCTGTGTTGCGCGCATCCAACAACTACCATGAACCTTTTGTCATCCACTGCTGGATGTAGGCCTCCCTCATACTTCGCCACAAAGTGTGGTCCTGTGTTGCGCGCATCCAACAACTACCATGAACCTTTTGTCATCCACTGCTGGATGTAGGCCTCCCTCATACTTCGCCACAAAGTGTGGTCCTGTGTTGCGCGCATCCAACAACTACCATGAACCTTTTGTCATCCACTGCTGGATGTAGGCCTCCCTCATACTTCGCCACAAAGTGTGGTCCTGTGTTGCGCGCATCCAACAACTACCATGAACCTTTTGTCATCCACTGCTGGATGTAGGCCTCCCTCATACTTCGCCACAAAGTGTGGTCCTGTGTTGCGCGCATCCAACAACTACCATGAACCTTTTGTCATCCACTGCTGGATGTAGGCCTCCCTCATACTTCGCCACAAAGTGTGGTCCTGTGTTGCGCGCATCCAACAACTACCATGAACCTTTTGTCATCCACTGCTGGATGTAGGCCTCCCTCATACTTCGCCACAAAGTGTGGTCCTGTGTTGCGCGCATCCAACAACTACCATGAACCTTTTGTCATCCACTGCTGGATGTAGGCCTCCCTCATACTTCGCCACAAAGTGTGGTCCTGTGTTGCGCGCATCCAACAACTACCATGAACCTTTTGTCATCCACTGCTGGATGTAGGCCTCCCTCATACTTCGCCACAAAGTGTGGTCCTGTGTTGCGCGCATCCAACAACTACCATGAACCTTTTGTCATCCACTGCTGGATGTAGGCCTCCCTCATACTTCGCCACAAAGTGTGGTCCTGTGTTGCGCGCATCCAACAACTACCATGAACCTTTTGTCATCCACTGCTGGATGTAGGCCTCCCTCATACTTCGCCACAAAGTGTGGTCCTGTGTTGCGCGCATCCAACAACTACCATGAACCTTTTGTCATCCACTGCTGGATGTAGGCCTCCCTCATACTTCGCCACAAAGTGTGGTCCTGTGTTGCGCGCATCCAACAACTACCATGAACCTTTTGTCATCCACTGCTGGATGTAGGCCTCCCTCATACTTCGCCACAAAGTGTGGTCCTGTGTTGCGCGCATCCAACAACTACCATGAACCTTTTGTCATCCACTGCTGGATGTAGGCCTCCCTCATACTTCGCCACAAAGTGTGGTCCTGTGTTGCGCGCATCCAACAACTACCATGAACCTTTTGTCATCCACTGCTGGATGTAGGCCTCCCTCATACTTCGCCACAAAGTGTGGTCCTGTGTTGCGCGCATCCAACAACTACCATGAACCTTTTGTCATCCACTGCTGGATGTAGGCCTCCCTCATACTTCGCCACAAAGTGTGGTCCTGTGTTGCGCGCATCCAACAACTACCATGAACCTTTTGTCATCCACTGCTGGATGTAGGCCTCCCTCATACTTCGCCACAAAGTGTGGTCCTGTGTTGCGCGCATCCAACAACTACCATGAACCTTTTGTCATCCACTGCTGGATGTAGGCCTCCCTCATACTTCGCCACAAAGTGTGGTCCTGTGTTGCGCGCATCCAACAACTACCATGAACCTTTTGTCATCCACTGCTGGATGTAGGCCTCCCTCATACTTCGCCACAAAGTGTGGTCCTGTGTTGCGCGCATCCAACAACTACCATGAACCTTTTGTCATCCACTGCTGGATGTAGGCCTCCCTCATACTTCGCCACAAAGTGTGGTCCTGTGTTGCGCGCATCCAACAACTACCATGAACCTTTTGTCATCCACTGCTGGATGTAGGCCTCCCTCATACTTCGCCACAAAGTGTGGTCCTGTGTTGCGCGCATCCAACAACTACCATGAACCTTTTGTCATCCACTGCTGGATGTAGGCCTCCCTCATACTTCGCCACAAAGTGTGGTCCTGTGTTGCGCGCATCCAACAACTACCATGAACCTTTTGTCATCCACTGCTGGATGTAGGCCTCCCTCATACTTCGCCACAAAGTGTGGTCCTGTGTTGCGCGCATCCAACAACTACCATGAACCTTTTGTCATCCACTGCTGGATGTAGGCCTCCCTCATACTTCGCCACAAAGTGTGGTCCTGTGTTGCGCGCATCCAACAACTACCATGAACCTTTTGTCATCCACTGCTGGATGTAGGCCTCCCTCATACTTCGCCACAAAGTGTGGTCCTGTGTTGCGCGCATCCAACAACTACCATGAACCTTTTGTCATCCACTGCTGGATGTAGGCCTCCCTCATACTTCGCCACAAAGTGTGGTCCTGTGTTGCGCGCATCCAACAACTACCATGAACCTTTTGTCATCCACTGCTGGATGTAGGCCTCCCTCATACTTCGCCACAAAGTGTGGTCCTGTGTTGCGCGCATCCAACAACTACCTTCACCATTGAACCTTCACCAAGTCGCCTTCATAATTATGTTAAATGATAATTACTACACTTTAATATCGTAAAATAGAAATATATATATATTTAATTGAAAACTTAACCTAAATAAAGATATGAAGCAGAAATATAAAAATACCTTATCCATAGACTCACCAAGTAATACCTGATCTTGTCTAATGTTGTTACAGAATAATTAACATACATACATACATACATATCATCACGCCATATCCCTTGCAGGGTAGGCAGAGAGAACAAAGTGCCAGAGAACTCTATCTCTGCATACTTCACTCGCTTCCTCAACATTCATAATTCTCTTCATACACGCTCGCCGGTTTCGGAGACTCTTGACTCCACCTTCCTTCAGTACATGACCGATCTGGTCTAGGTAGGTAAGTCTCGGTCTCCCTCGGTACCTACATCCTTCCACTTTCGCATTGTATATCTTCTTAACCAGGCGTTCGTTCGGCATTCTTTCCACATGTCCGAACCATCGGAGCATTCCCTTTCGCATCTTTACACCAATACTCTCTTTCATACCTACTCGCTCTCTTACGTCGTCGTTACGAATGCGGTCGGTCAGCCTAACTCCACAGATTTTCCGCAGAGATCGCATTTCGACCGCATTAATTTTACTATCATACTCTTTTCTGCATACCCAACTCTCGCTTCCATACAGTAATGTTGGGACAAGCACTGCGTTATGTATTGCTACACGTGCCTTCTGGCTGAGGTGGTGGCTGCCGAAAAGTTGCCCCAACGCTCCGTTCACTCTATTTCCCGCATTCACTCTTCGCTCTATATCAGTGGTGTACCTTCCATCTCGGCTAAATCCACATCCAAGATATACAAATTCATCCACTTGCTCTAGTACATCATTACCTATTGTTACTCTTATGAATAATTAACATGACCCAAATATATTCTACAGAACACAAACACTTTTATCTGAACTGGGATCCTGAGAATAGATTATCACATATTTGAACCAATGAAACAAGTCAGCAGCGATACATAGAAATATACGTCATGTTCTCTGATACATTTTATTTTGGACAGGTTATGATGTGATCACATCCTCAGATCAGCGCTAGGAAAGCGATAGCACGCGATGCGCCACGCACGCTACTGTCAACGCCATGTATGTAGGCCACCGGTACCCAGCCTTGTCTATCACCCTTTTGGGTACCATTTCGAGTCAACAGCGAGAGCTGCCGAGGAGTATCTCATATTCTTTGATACATAAAGGATATATAATGCCCAATACTTAAAACTGATTGCACAGATAACGTAGTGGAATAAATATTGACCTTCAGTGTAGAGTATCATTGGTTCGATACTCATACAGGGTAATCTTTTATTGATTGAAAGTGTAATTTGTGTTCGTTACTTTATAACTCTAGGATTAATAATTCAAAGTGCGAGGTGTTTTAAATAAATGAAATATTGCGATATATATTTTTCGTCGTGCTTTGAAATTGTTCCCTTGTGATAGTAGTCGAACTGATATATGTTTAGTTTTAATATTTAACTCTAATGCGGTCTACAGGTAAATATCAGAATACTTCAAATTAAGTAACTTTTACTAAAACATTGACACAACTACGTATTACGTGCGTGTTGCACGCGTGTGTGTGTGCCCTGCATATTGCATTCATATGTATTTCCCAATTATACATTTTCCTAGTTGAAAACAACAACAATATTTTCTATAGATAAATTAGATTATTTTGTCACTCCCAAAACCTCCTCCATACTCATTTCATGAAAAGAGCTTGTGCCGTTTCTAAGATTCTGAATGTATACAATATAGAAATATACAAGAATCAATCAAAAATATATAATTAGACGTTTTGGCGGGAACGTGAAAATGTCATATGGCACTCTTAAATTTTATTCAAATTTATTGTGATATAGGATATATTGAACAATTTTACATGTATTTTATACAATATAGACTAAATGCTAAAGTATAGAGAATATTATATAACAGTGAATTACTTCATGTAGGTACCTACTATCAAAAATCACATAGGACGATTAATGGTCGACTGGTCGTTATCGTATTGTCTTAGTGACGGACAGTTACTTAGAACAAGGCTACATAGGTACTCAATATGAAGAAGGATAATATTGTTCTATAAGAAATTATTTTATAAGAGAATTTTGTAATTTAAATAAAATAAAATACATCAAACATTGTATCTAACTATTAAAGGAACAACATGAATACATATCTAATTGTGACGAGTTATTTAGTCTATGATAGAAGTTGTATTTGCTTTTGATGTCGCCTCTCTCTACTATATTTTCAATTTCGTTATCCTGTTCAAATGTTCGTTATTTGTTATACTTTGTTGGATCATTTCAATGTAATGAAATGATTACTTTAAAATTGGTACTATTTTAATAAAAACTTGTAACATATTAATATTAAAGTTTTGAAAACATTATACAGAAAGTGAATCTATTTATTGAATAAATTTTAAATATCCGTATGTAGTAATATTATTTTCATAGATATTATTATATTTTTAGTATAAGATATATAAGCTATTACTATAAAAATGTTCTCTCGATTCTTTTGATTGTCTTTGATTCTTCTTTTGATTTTCAAATTATTGCACGCCTCATAAGCGAAGCGTTGAGGTCTTGCTCTACTCTCGATATATGAAAATCAAGCACTTTTCAAACCTAAAAATGATTGTATTTTTCTCACATTGCACTTATAGGATAATATTATTATACACATGTCAAGAAAAAACATTCGTCTAAACGTATTTGATATTTTTAAAACGCAATTATTTTGTTTAAAGTAAGAAAAAAGTTGATTAAAAAAAATATTCGAGGCCGTCCGGATGTTACCGTAAGTATCTGGCATTATCACGACCGTAAAAATGAATGTATCGATGTTTTTCTTTTATTAAAAGCTTCATAATCGCAACTCGCTGTTTCCTTTCGAAAATGGCTTGGTAATTCTTTGTCGTTTAATTGCAATTAATAAAAAACTAAACTGCTTAGTCATTAGTGTATGTATACTTTATGAAAATTGGGTTGGTTTACATTTTTTTGTTCGTCCATTCAGACAGGCAAAGGAAATAAATCCCATTCAGCCTATACAGCTATGTTTAGCTCTACGTCGAGAATGGCACGAAATTTCAAAAGTAGTTTCTTTTCTTTCATTACGAGTATGTACAAGCTTTTATTTAGTTTCACCTATCCCGTTGTCTGTAATCAAATCTTGCAAGTTAAATTTGATCCCTTTTCCGGTTTCCGATTGAGCTGAAATTTTGCATGCATGTATAAATTAGATAACAATGCATTATTATTGTGACATAGAGCTGTCCTGATGATGGACCTGGAAGCTGGCCATAAGAACTCTGTAATTAAACGATGCAACCCCATCTAAATTGAGCTTATTTGATTCGTCTTGACGAGTACTTTGAAACTATATGAAAACCAGGGTCTGATCATGGACCTGGAAGCTGTCCATAGGAACTCCGTCATTAAGCGACGCAATCCCATCGAGTTTGGGGTCGTTTGATTCGTCTTGACGAGTACTTTGATACAATATGGAAACCAGGGTCTGATCATGGACCTGGAAATTGTCCATAGGAACTCCGTAATTAAGCGACGCAACCCTATTGAGTTTGGGCTCGTTTGATTCGTCTTGACGAGTACTTTGAGACTATATGGTAACTAGGTTCTGATGATGGACCTGGAAGCTGGCTATAGGAACTCCGTAATTAAAAGACGCAACTCCACCGAGTTTGGGCTCGTTTGATTCGTCTTGACGAGTATCTTGGTTGGCGTGAATATGCAACTCCAACAAATTGTGGGAAAAGTTCGTTCCGCTTATTATGAATGTGGATTATGTCTGATTGATTAGATGGATGGAACAACCCGAATAATAAAAATACTAAATAAATAGTAAAAATAAAATTAAAGAAAAACATTTTTTTAAAAATAAACTTTTATTGCTAATAAAATAAACTAAAAAGTTAAAAATAAATTAACTCTAATCAGACATATAACACTTGTAACGTTATACGTTATAAGTTCACTGTAACCTTTAACGATAATTAAGCTTCTTCGTCTACAACAAAATAATTCCATATCGTACACAATTATATATTTTTAACACCATAATTATTAAATCTTCCCGTTTTTATCACAGTATTTACAATTTTATAAATAAAAGTGTGTTGCATTTTTTAGCAATTAATAAACAGCTTGCTTTTAAAAAAGGATTTTTTTCTTTAATTTTATTTTCATTTCTGGCATTGACTAATAGTAAATGATAAATAATATAAAAATTATGAGGCGTGCACTTTTGGATTTTCCAAATTACTTTGTCTTCTTCCTGTAAAGTATTTTGCAATAAACTCACTGTCTGATTTGCGTTTCAAGTGGAAGAAGTTTTAAACAACGAACCGTACCATATATTAACATGAAGTATTCTATATGGTTTTCAATATTTATTTTTACTGGTATATTTATCTGATAGCAATTGATTGATTCTAGAAAATAACATATAATAGATAGTTATAATTCGAAATATTCCACAGGGACGGAGCGGGCTGCGGTCTGGTTGTGACCACTAAATAGAACCTAAGGCATTTAGTTTTCATTTCCTAGTATCATCATCATCCCGCTCTTAAATAAAGACTGAATAATAATAATGTTTTGTTCTCTGTTGTATAAAGCAATTAATTGTACATATATGTCAGTGTATAACTTCATTATGCACAACATACGCGGTGTTACCTCACGGTGTAAGAATTGTCTGACTGCTTATGGGATTTAATTTGAAGCAGGCCACGTAAAATTGTCCTTGTGAGAAGCAATCCTCGGTTAACGCACTAATACAACTGTGCGATCTTGTTAAATATGATTATTCGTACTCATCATCATTCTTTTACTCTTTTCCCAATTACTTGGTGTCGATGCAATATGTACTCTTCTTTCATAGTGCATATTGTATAAGTTATTGCCAATAGTTTTATGACCGGCCGCCTGTCAACATCAACAAACATCAACACTGCTTGGGAATGTAATTGTTGACCAAACGGTATCAGGTGGTGTCGGCCAGGTCGACACCTCCCCGGCTGATCGGCGCGGCGTCCGCCCTTTCTCGGCTCATGCCGAACGTGGGCGGACCCAGTTACGAGGGCCGACGGCAGTATGCGGGGGTGATCCGCTCAATGGCCATGTACGGCGCACCCGTGTGGGCGAGGGCTCTGAACGCCCAGCTCAGGGCAGTGCTGTGCAGGCCACAGCGAGCCATGGCGGTCAGAGCCAATCGCGGGTACCGCACGGTGTCTACCGAGGCGGCATGCCTATTGGCCGGGACACCCCCGTGGGACCTAGAGTCGGAGATGCTCTCCGACCTCTACCGGCGGGTTATCTCAATGCGCGAAGAGGGTGGCTCCCCATCGTTCAAAGAGATAGCCACCTGGCGCGAGGACGCCCGCCGAGAAGTCATCTTGGGCTACGCGGCTGGAGAGGCCTAGACACGGTGTTATTACCGTTGAGGCCCTCCGGCCCGTACTGATGGAGTGGATGGAGCGGCGGCACGGAGTCCTCTCTTTCCGGTTGGTGCAGGTCTTGTCGGGGCATGGTTGCTTCGGCAAATACCTGCACACGGTCGTGCGGAGGGAGTGGACTCCGTCCTGCCACCATTGCAGTAGCGACGAGGACACGGCGCAACATACGCTCGAGGTATGTTCGGGCTGGGACGGGCAGTGCCGTGACCTCGTCGCTGTCATCGGTGCCGACCTGACGCTGCCGGCTGTTGCGCGAGCGATGGTCGACAGCGTCAGGAATTGGAACGCCGCCTTCTGCGAGGCTGTCATCTCGCAGAAGGAGGCGGCGGAACGGGCCCGGGAGGATTCTCGTGACCCGGGCCGCCGCCCGCGGCCGGGACGGCGCAGGCGCAAGTACCTGCGCCTGATGCCGCCCTAACCGAGGCTTCGGGTGATCGGACCGGAGAATTGTCCGGTCACCCGACGTGAGGCCACCGCGTGAGGACGACTCCTCGACGGCGAAAGCTGTCGGGGCGTCGACAGGAGAGGAGCCCGAGAGGGCATACCGCCGAGCGGGCCACCGAAGACAAAGATCGGGTACCGGTGGCCCCCGCTCGCACGGCGAAGAAGAGGTGCTTGCAGGGTGGGTCAATGGGGTTGCGTGCCGCCTCTTCCGTCACCCCAGACCGATTGGGCGGGGTGCGACGTCCATAGCCCACCGCAAAAAAAAAAAAAAAGGTCGACATAAAGCTCTCAGTCATCCTATACAACACCCACGAGTGAAGTAGCCAGTAACGAGGTCGCGGCTACCAATATTATATTATTACCCTTTTTTGCGGTGCACTATGGAGGTGGTCTCGCCCCGCTAAATCAGCCCGGGGTGACGGAAGAGGCGGCGCGTGACCCCATAGACCCCCCTATCTTTGTCTTCGGTGGCGTATTACATTATTACCCTGGGTAATATTCGTAGCCGCTACCACACAGCCAATGATTATTCGTATAGAGTGAAAATATCAAAGCAAAATTTATTGCCTATTTGAAATCCTTAATATCATCTGAAGAAAAAATGCCATTTAAGAATATTCTTTTTCAATGAGACATCGTAAAAGCAAACCGCAGCTTACTAGTTACTACCTATGTGGTCGGGGAAAAAGTTACTTCGCATTCTATATGAAAATTCAAGATATTTTTTTTCACAGTTTATTTAGGTTAATTACAATATATATGTGTCATTTTGTTCGATAATTGTCTGCCATTTTGTAGGTTGTGACATGATCCCGTTGCTGTGATGAGTCAAAAAAAATCGGCCAAGTGCGAGTTGTACTCGCGCACGAAGGGTTCCGTAAAACTAAAAATCTCGTTTGGTCAACAATTACATTCCCAAGGAGGGTTGACGTCTGGCAGGGAGCCGGTCATAAAACTATTGCCAATAACTTTTACATTATGTACTATGAAAGAAAAGTACATATTGTATCGATCCCAACCAGCCACTGGAGCAGCGTGAACTTGTCGCCAGTGACCGGCCCGACGGGATACCCCCTGAGAGGTACCCTCCCCTTGAGCGACGTGCAACCCCCGGGGCGGACGTCGGAAGTAATTGGGATAAGAGTAGGAGAATGATGATGATGAATTCAAGTTTCTTTTTTCTTTGATATTAATTCAAGTTACACCTAAATTAGTAGTAAATAAAAATTAGTAGTTTTAATAAATATTAAAACTACTAATTTTTAAAACATTTAATTAACACGTTTTTAAACAATTTTATTTATAATATTATATTGTTAAATTATTATAAATAAATTTTGCAAAAATAAATAGCAAAGAGAGCTCGGCGGCGGTGAGATTCGAACTCGTGCCTACGGTGTCTTAAACCAGCGCCTTAGACCACTCGGTTACGCTGTTCATTGTCGGTGCAAAATGAACTGCTGCTTGTTAACCATACACGTTCAGGTGAAAAGGGGTAGTGAGTTTAAAATGATTAAAAATATGTTTTTTATATGATGTAATCAAAAATTTACAGTTTTCACAATTTTTCCTTAATCTGTGCTATAAGACGTTGCTTCGTTCCAAATTTCAAGATTCTGAGTTCACGGGAGTACCCTGTAGGTTTTGATTCCCTTGAGAGTAACAGGTGGATATCTGAAGGTGCAAGCTCAGGGCTATATGGTGAATGCATTAACACCTCCCAGCCAAACTCTTCTAATTATTGCAGATTGACTAAAGATGTGTGTGGTCTACCGCTATCGTGATGAAAAACCACCTGTCTGTTGATTAATTCCAATCACTTTCTCTCAATTTCTTGCTTTAATCTCATCAGGTGTTGGCAGTAGAAATCGGAATCGATTGTTCTGCCCCGCGGTAAAAACTCATAATGAACAATACCTGATCGACTTTTGACCACGACTTTTTTCGCACGTTCTTATCGTATGTGATCCACTTTGCATCAGTTATCAATCTCTTCAAAAACGGTTCAGTTTTATTACGTCTAAATAAAAATCTCAAATGAGTGCATGGTTTATTAGGTATCTTTCAGTGAGTTCGTGTGGCACCCAACTATCAAGCTTTTTTGTATACCAAGCATTTTTCAAATGGGTCAAAACTGTATTGTGGTCAATTTCCACAACTTCAGCTACATTAACTATTGATAGGCTGACCTTGCCCAGCTTTTACAAAAATGGCGTCCATTTTATCAGTGACAGGGTTACCAGAGCGAGGTCTTTAAAATCAAAATTCCTGGATTGAAAACGCTTAAACCAGTTTTGCGCTACTCTTACTGACACTGCATTAGCTTTTTTTTTTATTTTTTTTATTTTTATTGGTGGGCTGTGGATGCGTCTCGCCCCGCCGAATCGGTCCGGGGTGACGGAGAGGCGGCGCGTGACCCCATAGACCCACCGTAAAAACCTTCTCTCTTCGCCATGCGAGCGGGCCACCGGTACCCGATTTTTGACTTCGGTGGCCCGACACTGCATTAGCTCCATAAACGTCACAACTTTTTTTTGCGGCTTGCGTTGCATTTATTCGATTTTTGTAATAAAATTTTAAAATGTATTGAATTTTTTCATTAGGTTCACACATTTTGATATAAAGAAAAACAAATGAAAAACGGCGGGGATAAACATTTTACTAATTTTTTTTAATGTAACCCTGTTAATAGTATTAAAGTCAGCCAGATACAACTAGTACAGCCAAAGAGATTTTATTAAAAGTTTATACAGTCTATTTGCGAAAACATTGTTTCCCCGATATATTCTTATTTATGCTAATATTTAATTTCATAGGTAAGTAAAGATATTAGCGCAAATTTAAACTTTTTATTTTACTTTAGAGGATGAATATTGATAAATTCTGAAATAATATTTATTTTATCTGAAGTAGAATTGGTCATAATTTGAAGACAATAATTTTTTTTTTCATTTAATACATATTTTGCTTGTGTGTTTTCCGTGTGGTGACGGAGAAAGAATACAATTCATACCCCTTATCTTCCCCTGAGTGATCGTAAGAGACGACTAAGGGATATAAAACGCATACAACATCTATGAGAGAGAAGGAAAACTCAAAACAAATCCTATACCAACACGTCTGACCAGCGCAGTATAATAGGTCAATTTCCCTCCCATTGTCGAGGAGTCTCCAGCCCAACAGTGGGACATATATGAGCTGAGATGATGATGATACATTTTGCTACAACGTTTCACTCCGTTAGGTGAAATTCCTAATATCTTAAAATTTATTCTAATAATGAGACACAAAAATATTAGTGACAATATCGTATTTCTAGTTTTAGTACTTTTGGCTCGGTGTTGATGAGTCAGTAGATGACCTTCTTTATAATATGTATGTATGTACATGTTGGTACCTATATGTGTTGTCACAATATCCGATATATATAATCCCAAAGTGTTTGATGTGTGTATGTCGTGACACGAGGCTTAGCGATTAACAGTGTAATGAGGAGCACAGTGGTCTAATTCAAAGGACGTGTGGACTCTATGTCAGTTTCATCGCATTGCGAATTAGTAATGAGTTTGTATAACACACATACATAACATGAACACATTATAGGTATATACCCAAGTGAAAATATAACAAATATTATTATAGCTTTTGTCTACGACTTCGACCTCATTGAAATAATATGTGACGCCCTCGTTTAATATAATTTTAATTACTTGTAGTGTACTGTAAAAATATTAATTCTTAGGAGGAATATATTCTCTAAGGGGCTGGTTTTCAGATTATTCCTTTGTAGTAAGTCTTTATATCAAAGAAGCAAGACGCTGTCTATTACTTGTTTGTACTAATTATGAATTCAATAAGATATCAAGTAAAAGTATCACCGCACTATTTTGCACCTTTAGGGGAAAAGTAATTCATGTCGAAACACATATTTATTTATTTTTATAAGAGAGTATAAGAGAGTATTTGTACATAATTATTTATAAAAAATGATAAATTTTTTCAAAGTATTCACTGCGTTTCATCATCTACAGGCTTATTACCTTATACTACTTAGTCAGTTCCAATGTTACAATTTTCATGGCTCTAGCTATAACAGTTTCAGTTTAGCGTTCATGAGTTAGTCAAGCACTCGTGTTAGTTGCACTATTTATAACTCAAGAACGGCTGCACCAATTTTTATGATTATGCTAATTCTGGATTTCTCTTCGGGTAATAAGTAGATATTAAAATATGATATTTCATCAAGAAAAAGATATCAATAACAAATCATCAGTCTCACCGTTAATTTGTTTATGGTATAATAAAACGCAACTGATAGCTCATCTAATGTTGTTTATGGTTTGTGGAGTTTTGGTGGGAATATGGATATGTCATATCACGCTCTTGCATTACATTCGTTTCTTTAATGTTTTGTAGTAGGTATAGTAATGTATTATAACATTTTGCTAGTAGTTTATGTAAGTTAAAGTGTAGTGAATGCGATATAATAGTTGTTTACATGTATTATCATGTTTTGACAAAATTCCTAAAGAAATCATAATTTGTTTATCGGCGCCCAATCAATGGTAATGACTTGACTTACTGACGGACAGTAACTATTAATAGGCTAATCAAGGTGAAGCAGCGTTAAATAATATATGAAGAAAATTAAATATGATTTGGCTGTATTGGCTTTGCTCCCATTGCCTGTGCGCACTGTTAGAATTGGAAATAGAAATCCTTTTTTAAAAAATAAACTTTTATTCGACCCTTTAAATACAATGGGTTTTAATAGTGAAATAAGGAAAATTCGATAAACGTCCAACTGTTACGGCTGTCTGACCCGAACTGAGGCACTCCCCGCGATCGTCCCCGGCGACTGATGGGAAGAGTGCTGACTCGGCAACAGATAAGCTTTTATATGAACAGGCTAGGGATGTAACAACCCCCCCAACAAGATGAAACTTATAATATATTGTTTATAAGTTTCAGGATATTATTCGAAGTCTGGGGACTGGAATTTCTTCCAGCTCTTGACCTTCATTTGATGTATTATTAGGCTCAAATGTGTTACTATAAGTAGGACATTTACCGAATTTTTTACAAAATACACTTACTATTCTATAAGATACAAAAATTAATATTAATATGATTAAACAATAGGTAAGAATAGGATAGTGCGATTCATATTTAATTAATGGATTAGGTTCATTAATAATTTTATCAATGTTAGACAAGACCTGATCATTTGATGTGGTGATGAGCTTTTCTAAATGCATATCATATAATTTTAGAGGTTTTAATTTCGATTTAATTGAAACAAATTTGTTTTTATCGCAACAAGGATCATAAATAAGATTAAAGTCAGAGATAACGGGTGCTGTCGTTATATTGTAGCTAGGCCTAGAAGAAAACTCTCTATCTCTGCAATAAGCTTTACAACCTGGTTTTACATAAATAGTGCCAGTACCTAATAGCTTATATTCCGATATGTGGGAATCACACTCAAGAGTAAGTTTGGTTGGTTCTGATTTCACAAATAACCATTTGTTACCTCTTAATTCTTGCCAAGTATCAATGTTGCCATGAATTAACCTGGTTTCACATTGTTGAGGTAATTTATTAATAATTCTACATAACATTTCTGTTTCGCAGATAGGCATGTCCTGGACTGAGAGTGGTTCAAGATCATTACAAATGTAAAGTTGGTTAATCATTTTGGAACATTTACTTATTTCTTTAAGGCATACATACATTAGCTTATCTCTACTTATAGCTATATGATTACAATGTGGTATGATCATAGCGTAAGAATTAGGCTGTTCTTTGTCATGTGGAACAGGTACAGGTATAGACTTATATACTATATATTCTGACTTATGTACTAGTGGAATTTTAATAACAAAAACTACTTTACTGTCACTAAAATAACATGATAGTTGAGCTATATCGCTCAGAGCATGGATATTATCTAAATTTAAACTAATAGGTAATTCGCTATTTTTTGATAAATCTTTGATATTACGCATTAGTTCGTCGTAAAGTTCCTTAGGAGTTAACACAGATGGATGTATAGAGTGACTCTTTGTGAACAAGATGGCGTTTATAATGTCCTTAAGATTAAATGATAATGTCATTAAACTAGAGGACAGTTCATTATATATTTCATTCATCTTAGATTCTATATATAGTTCCCTAGGGAGGTTAGACATATTATTTATTATATTTGAAAGTCTTTCTATAGCAATGCCCATTCGAGCTTCGTTAACTTGAATTACGTATAATGTTTTGTTATACCTTTCTAATGCAGTATTAGTCATTAAAATATTATCTTTAAGAGAAGATGATAATTTTTTGTCATTATTTTCTAGATGTTGGATAGCAGCATTATACTTAACCGCGTCATCCTCATCCATTGTGCCAATTAACTGTTTAAAGATAGAACCAATACCAGCGAACCACGCAGATCTCTTCTCTCTATCACGAATCAAATGTGACATGGCACTGTAAGCTCTTAAAACGTTATTTAGACGGGATGTTAAGGGTTGTAAGAAATTATGACACTTGGAGATACTTAGTTCATTTTGTTGACAAGTAAATCTAGCGGTTCCTAAAGCCGTTTTTATATTGTCTAAGTGAGGTTGTATGTATCCTATATCGACGGGTACCAGAATATGAAGATAGCTATTGGAAATTTTCAAAGTTCCCGCTGGATCAAAATAAATTCCTGTATTCTCCTTAATAGGTTCTATAATATTGGTTGTGACAACGGAGATGCACGTTGCGGTGATTCTGGAATAGTATGACATAATATCCTAAGTATGTTTTTAAACTAAATCTACTAAAATTATATAATTGTATAATATGTACATCTTGTAGGTAACTTAAGCTAATTTGACTTCATCATAGTGGTATTTTATGTGACGTCGATTTATTAGCAAGGTAAGAGTATGATTGCCGTTTATTCGGACAACTTTATAGGGTCCCTTCCAGATAGGTGATAATGCCTTCCGAAGTCGCAAATGATTTTTGACGTATACCATGTCGCCGGCTTTATATTTTATTGGTCTAGTACGTCGGTCATAATATGTTTTGGATATTGCTTTTGATTTTAATATATTTTCTATAGCTCTCTCTCTGGAAAACCGTAAACGTTGTTGTAGTACTTTAACGTAACTATTGTACGTTGATTCTAAAGAGGTATCGTAGATAGAAGAAGGTATTATGGCTTTGTGACCGAAAACTAACTCATAAGGAGTGAAATTTGTTGTGGAGTGGACTGTTGTGTTATATGTTAACATGGCTGTATAGACATATCGGTGCCAATTGTTTTGGTTGTCGTTTATGAATGATTTCAGATACTCTTTTAATGTTGAGTGACTCCGTTCAAGCGCTCCTTGAGTTTGCGGATGATATGGAGTACTCCAAAGTTGTTTTATTTTCAGAAAACTACAGGTTTGTTTGAATAGTTCAGCTGTAAAATTTGTACCTTGGTCAGTTATTATTGTCTTTGGAATACCGAATTGAGCAATAAAGTGTATTAGGCATTCAGAGGTTTCTTCTGCTGTAGCATTTGATATAGGATAAGCAGCAGAGTATTTCGTAAGGTCATCTTGTAATGTTAAAATAAATCTCAACTTTATATTGCCAGCTTCAGGGAGAGGGCCTACGATGTCTAGAGCAACACGTTCAAATGGTTGTGTTGAAGTTGAAGTGATTTGCATTGGTGCTCGGTTAGTTTGACGTAATGCTTTATTTGCTTGACAGGAAGTGCAGTTACGGACGTAGTTTTCAATGTCTTTTCGCATGCTTCGCCAGTAGTACTTTTCTTGAATTCTGCTTAACATTCTATTAGAACCTAGATGCCCTGAAATAGGGATGTCGTGGTTCTCTCTCAATATTTTGGTGATTTCACTCATGGTCGGATACATTATTATATTTTTATAAATGTGTATATTTATGTTAGTGTTGTGAAATAAATACATTATTATATTATATATTTTAGTAAAGGAGTGACTGTCAAATGGGTTGCTAAAATCAGTTATGCTAAACTCTGTTACCTCTTCTGATATAAGGTGTCTTTTCAGATTCTTCAATCCTTTAAAAATATCATCGTAATTGGCTTTGTCATAATGGTAGACTTTAATAAATAGGAAATAGTATTTGGTGTTGTCTTTTTCAATTGTCAAGAATGAGTGCAAAGTTCTTTCTAATGCTGTAAATTCTCTAGAGTTAGAAATATTATCCATTATTTCAGGTACATAACGATTCGATTCGTCAAGATCGATAGAGGTAGGTATTATTATGTGTTTTACCTTTGATTTTAATAGGGTTTCGTTATGCTCAAAGATCTTAGTGTCAAAGGTACTTGATTTATCGTTTATTGTTTTTAGACACTTTGAATACGTTTCATCTTCACTAGCTACTTCAATGGGTGGTGGAGTAGGTATATCAAAGTCGTCAGGTAGCCCGAGATCTTCAGGAAGAACAAAGTCGTCTGGTAGATGTAGGTTTTCTGGGTTTAGTTGCTGAGTGTCTTCTGTTTGATCTTCAGATTCTCTTTGTAAGGGATTTATCGGGTATCGTGAAAGAGCATCTGCATTAGTATTGGTTTTCCCTTTTCTGTATTGAATATCATAATTGTACTCTTCAAGTTTAAGACGCCAACGTACTAGTCGGGATCCGGGATCTTTACAATTAAATAACCAGTTCAGCGGTTTATGATCTGTTATTATGGTAAATTGACGGCCAAAAAGATATGGACGAAATGTCTTTGTTCCGTAAACAATGGCTAGACACTCTTTCTCTGTAACACTATAGTTACACTCCGCTTTATTAAGAGTTCTAGATGCGAAAGCTATCGGTCGGTCTTTGCCAATAACACCTTGTGATAAAATGGCAGAAATAGCATAATTCGAGGCATCGCAGGTTAAAATAAAAGGTTTCGTGAAATCCGGATAAGTAAGAACAGGTGCGGTTACTAGCTGATGTTTTAGATGTTCAAATGATAGCTGCTGAGTATTAGTCCAATCAAAAGGGACGTCCTTTTTTAATAGAGCTGTAAGAGATTTTGCGTATCTGGAGAATTCTGGTATAAATCTTCTATAATACGATGCAAGACCCAAGAACGATTTTATATCTTTTGCACATTTGGGTACAGGAAATTGTGTAACTGCTTTTACCTTTTCAGGATTAGGTTTAACACCATCACCGCTAATAACATGACCTAAATAGGCGACTTCCTTTCTTAGAAATTCGCATTTATCTGGTTGAAGTTTGAGTTTAAATTTTCTGAGCTTGTCAAATACGAGATTAAGTTTTTCCATGTGTGATAATAGATCAAATGAGTAGACCACAATGTCATCTAGATAGACAAAGCAGTGAACTCCCTGTAAACCAGATAACACTGTGTTCATGGTTCTCTGAAAAGTGGCTGGTGCATTTTTCAGGCCAAATGGCATTCGATTAAATTGGAAATGTCCCTGAGGGACACTAAAAGCTGTTTTAGGTGCGTCGGCCGGCGCCATTTGGATCTGATGGAAACCGGAAGCTAAATCTAATGTGGTGAAATATTTGCTTTGACCTAATTGGTCCAGAATTTCGTTAATTTGTGGTATGGGGTAATTTTCGCCAATAGTGATGTCGTTTAGTTTTCTGTAATCTATAACTATTCGCCACTTTTTCTTGCCGGAAGCATCTTCTTTTTTTGGTACAATCCAAATAGGTGAAGACCATGGGGATTTCGATGGTGTGATTATTTCTTGTTCAAGCATTTTATCTATTTGGGATTTGACTTCTTCTTTATGTATTTCAGGAAATCGGTATGATTTCACATTGATTGGTGAAAGTGAGTTAGTCTTTATTTCATGCTGAGTTACATCTGTGGATGTTAATTGGTCTCCTGGTAGATGGAAAATGTCAGAATATTGATGACAGATTTCGTTGAGGTAGCTCAGTTCTTCGTCATTTAGGTGTGAGGTTCGTAAGAGACCGGATAGTGTTTCAGCTCTTTCGAGGCTATTAAAAGATTTATTATGTTGTATCAGAGCATTCTCAGTGGCATCAATTGGACTTAAAGTGAGCATTAAATTAGAGTTTAGGTGGACTTGTTCATCAGATACATTGAGAACTGTTAGATTTACTCTACTATTATTTTTTACTCTAACTAAGCAGTTGGATACCAGAATGGATTCCGAGATGTGTTGGTCTAGTATAATTCCCTCTTTTAATTCTGGATTTTTAACTGAACATTCTATTATGGTTTCAGTACGAGGTTCAAGAACATATGATGGTTCATCAAAACATAATTTAATACTTTGTTTATTTATTTCTAGGCATTCTGATTGATAATTAATTCGACACTCGTTCTGTAAAAATAGATCATTGCCTATTATACCATCATAAGGTAAATCTATGTCTTCGAATATGTGAAAGGTATGTGTCATCTTTAATTCTTTATTAAATTTCAGCTGTAGCTTCAAACATCCAACGCTTTTCAAGGTTCCATTTTTTGTGTCTATACCTTTAACCTTAATGATGCTCTCCTGTAATTGTATGGGGTTCTTGATGGTTTCTTTTTTCATGACACAGATAGATGCTCCAGAATCTATTAAGAATATTAGTGGGTTTGGGTTCACAGATGTGTATATTTTGATGTGAGGTAAATATTTTTTTTGGATAACTATTTGGTATACTTCAACATTCTTTGAACTATTCATTATTTCATTGTTCAGACCTTCCTTATGGGACTGGTTACCCTGCGGCTTGGTCCTACTGTTAATGAGGTTCAGACCTTCCTTATGGGGCTGGTTACCCTGCGGCTTGGTCCTACTGTTAATGAGGTTCAGACCTTCCTTATGGGGCTGGTTACCCTGCGGCTTGGTCCTACTGTTAATGAGGTTCAGACCTTCCTTGTGGGGCTGGTTACCCTGCGGCTTGGTCCTACTGTTAATGAGGTTCAGACCTTCCTTATGGGGCTGGTTACCCTGCGGCTTGGTCCTACTGTTAATAAGGATCTGACCTTCCTTATGGGGCTGGTTACCCTGCGGCTTGGTCTTGATATTAATAACTTTGGTATCGTCTTGGGCGAAAGGGACCTGCCCCGTGCGATACCCATACGGGACATTTAATAGTTTAAATTAGGGTTATCATTAGAATTCTCTGTGTTATTTCCATCTTCATCTTCACAGTCGTTGGTGATATTTACGCGAGCACCAGGCTTGGAATTTGCGTCTCTAAAATTGGATGATGGTATACGAGAAGGGGTAAATGGCTCGGCCCCGTTTGAGAATCTTTTATTATTATATTCGCGGATTCTGCAATTTTCGAGAACATGTCCTGACTTTTTACAGTATCTACAAAACGAAGGATTTCTGTAGGAAGGACTTGGCTGACTATAATTATTAATATATGGTCTTGGTTGAAACCTGTTACCTAATTCAGTTCTTCTAGGAAAAGTTTCGATAGGTTTTGGTTTTACGAAACCGTTACGAAAGGAAAACTGTTGAATCTTCTCTTCTGATATCGCAGCGTTAATAGCATCATTTAGAGTTTTATGATCTCTGCTTCTGACAATGTTGGCAATTCTGGGATGTAATCCTAACATAAATGTGTGAAGAGCGAGGTCTTCCATGGCTGCTAGTCGGCCGGCAAGCTCGCTCTTCTTTGAGTTGGAAACAGTGACTTCAGTAAGGAGTTTCTGCAAGCAAGTCTCAACTCTAAGCGAAAACTGGGTAATAGTTTCTTGGTTTCCTTGTCTACAATCTTGCAAGTCTGTGAGTAGGTGTGCATAATGTTTACGTTCACCGAATTGATTTTTCAGAAATTCTTTTAGTGATGGCCACGATTCGAAATCTTTTATAGAGCACGCGGTCTCGGCTTTGCCTTCTAGTTGGCTCAAAATGTATCTAAAAACGATGTCTTCTTGTTGAAGAGACGCTAAGCCTATGGCACTATCGCAGTTCCTTAAAAAGGCGGTCAATTTGTCCCTATCACCATTAAAGGATTTAATAAATTTTAAAACTATATTTAATGAGATTTCCTCTTCACCTTTCAACTCCTTAGCATCCTTTTTACTCTCGGATTTAGCCATTTTGTAATTAATTTATGAAATAATTAATTAATAAAGAAACTCGCGTGATATCGCTTGTATAGTTTAGTATTGAATTACTTGGTACTGATAAATGCGTGGGCGCCCCCAGTAGTGACGATGTTTAGTCTCGACGCTACTGATAAGGATGACTAAGATTGAAGTTTATGCTCTTTACAATGTTGCTATGAACTATGCTTAGTAATTACAATAATAATATTATTGAAATTGAATTTTAAAATTAAGTTATAAAATATTAAATTATGATATGATATTAATAAAATAATAATATGGAATTAAAGTCAATATGCACTAGGTAAAACGCGACACTAAACTAGATTCACTGAATAGAATAATTTGCACTTACAGCATCAGCTTACAGGAACACTTCATCATGAATTCGGGATCGGCTAGATGTCTATCTTAGGCTTAGTTGATGATGATCACCACGAGGTCGGCGCTGGATACTGGGTAGGTCGGGCACAATTGCTATTGCTCAACTCTGGTAACTCTTACTGCGCAGTGGACTCGAGGTGGTGGACCCACCAGGTAATTTATATGGCTTGTACTACGGCGAATACACTCAGCTTTAGATGGATGGAGTTCGGATCGGGACGATTATCACTCACTGAATGTTCACGGATGTATTCACTATGTCCTTGAACTTTTAACTGTTGTTTCAATGCACTTTTTTTTTTTTTTTTTTTTTTTATTGGTGGGCTATGGGTGCGTCTCGCCCCGCTGAATCGGTCCGGGGTGACGGAAAGGCGGCGCGTAACCCCATAGACCCACCGTAAAACCTTCTCTCTTCGCCGTGCGAGCGGACCACCGGTACTCGATTTTAACTTCGGTGGCCATTGTTTCAATGCACTGGGATATATTCTCATCCCACCGCTGCCACCAAATGTTAGAATTGGAAATAGAAATCCTTTTTTAAAAAATAAACTTTTATTCGACCCTTTAAATACAATGGGTTTTAATAGTGAAATAAGGAAAATTCGATAAACGTCCAACTGTTACGGCTGTCTGACCCGAACTGAGGCACTCCCCGCGATCGTCCCCGGCGACTGATGGGAAGAGTGCTGACTCGGCAACAGATAAGCTTTTATATGAACAGGCTAGGGATGTAACAGCACGAACGAAAAGAACTAAAAAAATAATGTCTATGATTTATTAGAAAACACCGAAATAAGTTGAAATTAACGGATCAGCCAATAACTTAATATATTTATATGTTTACGAATATTTTATTCCAAAACTATTTTAGAAACAACCGTATAAAAAATTCATTTTAATAAATTAGAAAAATAGATTATATCTGGCATACGTCATGTAATGAAGCGTCTCTGTAACTGGTAATTTGCAATATACTAAATGAATATTTCGTATCATTAGTACGGTATATATCACGTATATAACTGTAACCTAGCAACGTAAAGTTATACACATTTATAATTATACACACACACATACATATCATCACGCCATATCCCTTGCAGGGTAGGCAGAGAGAACAAAGTGCCAGAGAACTCTATCCTTGCATACTTCACTCGCTTCCTCAACATTCATAATTCTCTTCATACACGGTCGCCGGTTTCGGAGACTCTTGACTCCACCTTCCTTCAGTACATGACCGATCTGGTCTAGGTAGGCGAGTCTCGGTCTCGGTCCCGGTAGGTTCCTACATCCTTCCACTTTCGCATTGTATATCTTCTTAACCAGACGTTCGTAAATAAATAAATATATATATATCGTTATAAATATGCAATCCTATATTTTTTTCAGTCGGCTATGATCTGGTCACACCACGCTAAATCCATCCGGGGCGACAGAAGAAGCGGCGCACATGTATCTCTCTTCGCGAGCGGACCACCGGAACCTGGTATTTATCTTCGGTGGCCTGCCTAGCGGTATATCCTCGCTGGTTCCTCTCGAGTCGATGCCCGGTAGCTTTTCATAAACATACACTCCTAAAGTTACGTTAGTATAATGGCGACAGAAACATTAACTTTGTCGTAATAAATTGATTACATTTATAAATAATAATAATAATAATTTATTTAGTCAAAACATTACAAATTTACAATAATTTACTTAAGATATTTCCAGTTGTGTAACACTATTATAACTTAGTCTCGTAAACTAGGTCAAGCCTGTATCATACGAGACGGGGTTAATAAATTTATATTTAAAAAGGAAAAAGTCAATAGTATACTGAAGAAAAGTGAATAAAAATAAAAAAGAAAAATGTGAATGTTATATTTAGATTATTTAGTTAATAATAAAGATATAGAAATTGAGAGTGCGTATAGAAGCAGTGAGTGCACGGGGTATGTGCGTGTGTGTGTGTCTGTGCGTGTGTGTGCGTGTGTGTCTCTCTGTGTATGGTTGTGTATTGTGTGATTAGTGGTTGTATGTTTATGTTACACAGTGTATGTGAGTAATGATTCCGTATTTGAGTAATCCTGTTTTAGAAGCCAATCAGTTACTTTACTTTTTAGGTTGTGTTTGTTTACATTAAGTATATGCAGTTCTTTGAGAATTTTTTGGTAGATATGAATTGATATAACGTAATACTGATGTCTAACATGTGTTATGTTTAATACCTCGCGGATAAATTTTACGTTTGTTGGTATCGGCAAGAGGCACAGAACCATGTATTCTAAGCACTGAACGGAGTACGTACACTACGTATGTATGTATATATATATATATATATATATATATATATATATATATACAGGGTGTAAGGGGACCGCTCCCGAAAACAAAGACAGGTAACCCTACTAGTCCTTCTTGTAATGATAGGCTAGAAAAATAATCGATTCGGATGAAAAAATATTTTTTTTTTCACCACCCGAGGTCGTTGAACTCTTGAACATATGATCGTGAGTTTTGAATAGATTGCGTCTTTTCTCATCTGAGTATAGTTACGTTTTATCGAGTTATTGTTACATGGCACTGTCCTAATACGATAGAATGTGAAAAAAACTTAAAAATATTTGTGAAAAAATAAATTTTTCATCCTGATCGATTTTTTTTCTAGCCTATCATTACAAGTAGGACTAGTAGGGTCACCTGTCTTTGTTTTCGGGAGCGGTCCACTTCCACCCTGTATATATATATTTTCTGAATCTCGGAAACGGCACCAACAATTTTCATGAAATTTACCATGCAGGAGGTTTCGGAAGCGATTAATCGATCTAGCTAGGTTTTATATATAGAAAATATTGTTGTGTCAGTATTTTTAGGGAACAAAAAATAAAATTTTTCGTTGATTATTAGAATACGATGATAAATTTTGAAGCTGTCATTAAGAATAGGCAGAGTCATTAAGAATAAATTGAGGTTTTAAAAATCCAATAATCTTAACCCAGACAGCGGCGTCATCAGTTTCACTTCTTCATTATTTTTGCCATTTCTATTTTCATTTATTACATAATATTTAAATATATCTTCCAAAACACACTAAAAATAAAATACCGAGCGAAAGCTCGGTCATCCAGATATATATTGTATAACACTGTTAGTGTTATATTCGTTTATGTTAATTGTACATTTTTACATATTTAATCATCGTATTAAATTAAATGGCTAAAAACAGAAACATATTCATCACAATCAAATTAACAGAATTAAATTAATATTTCAAAATATGAAAATATAATGATATTATTCAATAATTAACATTCAATTGGTATGAGATAAAGTGTGTAATTGCTTTTAACGTCAATTATGAGACAAATATATCATTGTAATATTTGTACATAACAATAATAGTAGGTAATGTATCGATAACATCCGATATATGTTCGACTTTCACCGCAACCTCACGAGGTCATACTGTCGTAGTAGATGTACACATAATAGGTACCGTGTCATTAAAACGATAGTCCACAGTAACTAGGATTGGACGATTATAGGGGTGTTGGGGATAGAATGTCATTAGCCGATCTCTCCGGCATCCCGTAAAAGCGCGGAAGGGACCGCTGTTGGTTTTAGTGGGTATTCCGGCCGCCAACAATCTATGGCCGGCGAGTTCCACACACACCCCCGTCAGTCACTGGCGGGGGATAGTGCGTAAAAGCATTTCCACAGCGTTAACAAAAAAAAAAGAAGGGTTGGACGATTACAATATTTTACGAGACCTTCAAGTTGCAGATGAATGTCACGTCAGTGTTAAGGAAGATATTTTCCATGCTGGTTTGTTACACAACTGATGCGTTCATGTCTTAAGTGAACACATCTGTAATCGCGTCCGACATGCGGACCACGATAATGTAATGTACAAAGTCAACGAGTGGACCATTTAAATACAATTACAGTATTTACAGTACAGTATAATTAACAGTTCAGCCTGACAACAGTTCAATATATGGAACCCATATACTATGTGGCTGTTATATACAGGGTGGAAGTGGAGCGCTCCCGAAAATAAAGACAGGTGACCCTACTAGTCCTACTTGTAATGATAGCCTAGAAAAACAAATCGATTCGGATGGAAAAAAATGTTTTTCTCACAACGAATTTTAAGTTTTTTTCACATTCCATCGTATTAGGACATATATGCCATGCCATATAACGATAATTCCATAAAAAATACGTAACTATACTCAGATGAGAAAAGACGCAATCTATTCAAAACAGACGACCATATGTTCAAGAGTTCAATGACAACGTGCGGTAAAAAAAATTTTTTTGCTTCCGAATCGATTTTTTTTCTAGCCTATCATTACAAGTAGGACTAGTAGGGTTACCTGTCTTTGATATCGGAAGCTGTCCACTTCCACCCTGTATATTAAAAGAAGTATATTTTTAACTGTATAACTAAATAATTTCGCCAACAGATAAAATATTAGGGTTTAATGCGTGTAGTATGTACGGGCAGATTCTCTTAGTTATATATAATCCAATCGAAATATTTAAAAGTACAAATTACTGCTTAGTGACAATAAAATTCTTTATAGGTATATATATATACAAGTTGGGCTGTAAATAATCTTGAACTGTATAACGTTGATGATGGTCGGGCCAGGTGTTGTAGTTGATAATAGCTCACAATGAATCTGCACTGTATATATATATATATATATATATATATATATATATATATATATATATATATATATATATATATATATATACCAGAGTGCTTCACATACATATACATACCTAAATGTAAGAATATTCAAGTGTATATAATATAGTAATAATATTTATTTCATATGTACTTACATATGTGTGTAAATTCGCTTCCATGTTTATCTGGGGACGAAAGAAAAATTGTATCAGATTCTTTAAGTCCCATTAATATAGGTAGGTACATACACCTAGTTGGCATAGACAATAACAAATATACTATATTATATATACTATACAATAAAAACTTGTTTACCAGAGATAAACAAAATAAATATATCTAGGCAGATAACTTTACTGAGAGAGAATTCGAATGAAAACTATACCTACTAGCTATGACAACGTTGTGTGATAGTTACATTATTGATAATTGAAATGTTATATTATAACAATCATATAGATTAGTACGCTAATAACTAAATTTAAATACAATATTCAGATGTCACGGTATAATTGATATATCAATAACATTCCTAAGGTGCGTTAATATCATGCAAAGGACGCAAGGCTGGCTACCATAGACTTGATACAACGTAACATGTAACATCGACCGCTTATAATGGAGTACTATTGTGAGTATATCGCTGTGTCGATGGCGCGTTATCAACAATGAAAATAAGGTCTGTTGACTATTGACATGACTATGACATGTAGTGCCCGACAACTAACGAACAACACGATCGAGTATGTTAGACAGTGTTTTGAAGAATTCATTTTGTATTCGTCCCGTAAATTCGCGCTCTTCGTTACCGATAGGGTAAACACAACCACAGCAAGGGGCCCATTCCTTTACTACAGGTGCAAGTGACGAATGTATGATTGCCTCAACAAATAACTGCATATGATTGGGAGGTGGAAATTAACTCTGGACTGTCACCGTTATGATGTCAGCATGGTACAACATATAATTAAGGAATTTCAAGGCTGAGTAGACTAATGCATGTACTGAATTCGCAACAATCAATGGAGCTGCTTGTCGATAAGACAATGATTGTTAACGTTCATTAATTAGTGGTGGTGCCGTATGAGGAGCGATAGGGCATATCAAAAGAGAAAAGTAGGTAGATGCTCCACATATATTACAGTCATAATGTTATCACAAACATCATTTTTTCATTCATATTCTCTTATTTACGTTAAATTAAATTTCTCTAATTAAAAGAAAAAAATTACAATATTTTAATAAAACCTGCTGTGTTGTAGGGATCAGCATGTTGGGCAACAAAAGCAGCGGATGAGAGACGATTACGTCATGTACCGGAGATGCGAATATTGAAATGGATGTACGGCGTGACGAGAATGGATAAGATAAGGAATGAGCATATAGCAGAATGTTTGAAAGTGGCGCCAGTGATGGATAAGTTAAGGAGTGTACGCTTAAGCTTGGTATGGACATGTGATGAAACGGAATTAAAGTTTTAAGTATGAATGTTGAAGGCTCTAGGGGTAAAGGTAGACCAAAGAAAAGATGGACTGCGTGAAGCATGAAATGGATAGAAAGGGGCTGACTACAGAGATGACGTCTGATAGGGCTGTATGGAAAAAGAGGACATATTGCGTCGCCCCCAAGTAGTTGGGATAAGAGTAAGAGAATAATGATTCTCTTATTTACGTTACTGTTTGGTGATGGATACAAATACTACCAACCTTCACATTGTTCGCGGTTTTAGTAAAAGATAACTAAATACGAGAGAGAGAGGATTATGAGAATGAGGATGGTGTCCGATGGTTTACTGTGTGAGACACAAGGAGGTTTCAGGAGTGGAAGGGGATGCATGGATCAAGTGTTCTCTCTGCGCAACATTGTGGAGAAGCATCTGGCTCTAGGTCAGAGGGTTTTCTGCAGTTTTGTGGATCTGGAGAGAGCATTTGACACGGTTGTACGAAAGGAACTTTGGGACATTTTACCCGAGTATGGTATTAACGGTAAACTGATACAGGCTGTGCAGTCCAGTTACATGGGCTGTAGAGCCTGTGTGCGGCTGGATGATGGAATGTCGCCTTGGTTTGACGTCAATATCGGCATTAAGCAGGGGTGCGTTCTGTCAGCCAGGCTGTTTATCATATATCTGGATAAATGTCTCCAAAGGTTGAACGATATGAATGTGGGAGTCCAGATGGGCGACTCAGTGGTCACAGCTCTGCTTTATGCAGATGATGCAGTCCTGCTGGCACAGTCAGCGGCTGACCTGCAGAACCTAGTCGGCACAATGACAGAAGATTGTAAGAAAAGGGGTCTACGCGTGAATGTGAGCAAAACCAAAATAATGGTCTTTGAAAGAGATGAAGCCAGAACAGATGTAAGAGTAACAATAGGTAATGATGTACTAGAGCAAGTGGATGAATTTGTATATCTTGGATGTAGATTTAGCCGAGATGGAAGGTACACCACTGATATAGAGCGAAGAGTGAATGCAGGAAATAGAGTGAACGGAGCGTTGGGGCAACTTCTCGGTAGCCACCACCTCAGCCAGAAGACACGTGTAGCAATACATAACGCAGTGCTTGTCCCAACATTATGGAACTATATGGAAGCGAGAGTTGGGTATGCAGAAAAGAGTATGAAAGTAAAATTAATGCGGTCGAAATGCAATCTCTGCGGCAAATCTGTGGAGTTAAGCTGACCGACCGCATTCGTAACGACGACGTATGAGAGCGAGTAGGTATGAAAGAGAGTATTGGTGTAAAGATGCGAAAGGGAATGCTCCGATGTTTGGGACATGTGGAAAGAATGCCGAACGAACGTCTGGTTAAGAAGATATACAATGCGAAAGTGGAAGGATGTAGGTAGGTACCGAGGGAGACCGAGACTAACCTACCTAGACCAGATCGGTCACGTACTGAAGGAAGGTGGAGTCAAGAGTCTTCGAAACCGGCGAGCGTGTATGAAGAGAATTATGAATGTTGAGGAAGCGAGTGAAGTATGCAGAGATAGAGTTCTCTGGCACTCTGTTCTCTCTGCCTACCCTGCAAGGGATATGGCGTGATGATATGTATGTATGTATATAACTAAATACTTTAAATAGGCCTGGACCAATTCCATTTGATGCCACTAGATTAACTGCTACATTCCCAAGGTGGGTTGACGTCGGACAGGTGGCTGGTCACAAAACGTTATTTATTGTCTCAAGTTATAATGTTAAAAGTTGTGTATTAAAAGTATTTTAATTCACAAGCTTTTATTTTGTTAAAAGTGCATTAAAAAAATATTAATAAAATAAAAGTTGTCTTGCACTTATTCGTCAAATGTAATTGTGTGTGATTTTTTTTGTTTTTAAATATGTGTATTTAATACCTACTCGCGTTAACATCAAAAATCACTTTGAAACTTTTATTTTAAAATTTTAATTCTCAAATTTTATGTTTGAGAAAAAGTCTGCGACCATGTGCAACAGTATCACTTACCATCAGGTGTGCTACTTACACGTTTGCTACCATAAGCAATAAAATAAAAAATAAATAAAAAGAGAAAACGGACTTAAGCGACTACTTACTATAGGTACCGTGTACTTATAGGTACGTGTACATCATATACTTTGAAATGATAAATTATTATTTTCAATACGCGTAAGTTCGCTAAGCAACTGTCATCACTTGTGTTGTGACAGAACATGAAATTAATAAGACATATATATTTCTTGTTTTCATAATCCTTACTAATATTATAAATGCGAAAGTAACTCTGTCTGTCTGTCTGTCGCTCTTTCACGCCAAAACTAATGAACCGATCTGAATAAAAATTGGTACACAGATAGTTTAGAACCTGACAAAGGACATTAGGCTACTTTTTACTGCAAAAAAGGGTTATAAAGGGGGATGAAAAGTTGTAAGGAAGTATCGTCATTTTTATGCCAGAAGCTTGAAACTTATTTTTAGGCTGTCGGTAACGTATATATAAATATGAAATTAAAATTTTGTAAAATGTTTACCCGTAAGGGGGTAAAATAAAAATAGGGGTGAAAGTTTATATGGAAATTGGTTATTTTAGAAGCTAGATTGACGAAACATTTTTTTTGGCTTTTGATTAGATATAAATAAAAATAGCATTACGTTGACCGGCTGCTGTCAGTAGCTCTGCGAGGTACCAAGCCTCGCAGCTCAGACGCATAGTAAAATGCTAAAAGCTAAATACAAAATGTTGTCTCCTGAGATCCGCTTTTTGTTTTAAATTTTTAGAGATGTCATCTCATCTTATATTTTAATTATGTATAAATAAGTTAGCTATACATTTTGTTTTGTAATTTTCTATATCTTCCAATTTTTCTTATCCCAGTAAAATCACTTATGTTTTGCAAGCATTTCCTAGATTAACATATAGGATACTTGTATCCCGGTAACGGTGTTCCCTTGCGATAATAGTTCAACTTTAGAAAAGTAGCCTTTTACGCGGGTAGAAGCTAGTGTATAATAAATATAGTGTTTGTTATTGCATTTGAAATGGTTCCTTGTAATACAAAAGTTACAATTACATGTGTGTCTCTATGACGGACCTTGTCTACCTAATGGTTTCTGATGTTTACGCTGGAGTTACACATTCAAAATAAAACTACTTTCACGGATTCTATCGCGTTTGTATTTCATTTTTAATTTACCGACGTTTCGAACACTTTACAGTGATCATGGTCATGGGGGGACTGGAGGACAGGATGACAGTCTGTAGAATCCGTAAAAGTAGTTTTATTTCAAGCAAATAAAATCCTACGTTGCGTCGTCCGCTTCGTGGTCGCCATTCGAGAACATTTCTTCCCCAACGATTGTCGGTTCGACGAGCGATGTGGCCTGTCCAATGTCTCATGAACGTGATAATTCTTCAAACTACGTTGGTTACACCCGTTCTTTTGCGGAATTCCATATTCCGGATTTTAGTTGGTAAAGAAATATCGAGCATAGCCAGCCAGAGCACGCTGAGCGACTTTGGGTCTTTTTATTAAGCCGATATTTAAAAACCACGTTTCAGTGCCGTAAGTCATCGCGGGTAACGCACACTGATAATAAACCTAAGTTTGCCGCCGTTTGTGGTATATTGGACGACAAGATCCTCCTAAGTTTCCCGAACGCTTCCCAACCGAGTTGGGTTTGTCAACTTTCTCAAAATTGGATCTACCTACCTAATTGAACTGTTTGCCCTGGGCAAACATAATGATTGATAGCTTCGAACGTTAGACATGAATTTCGTCTTGTCCATGTTAAGAAAAAAGAAGAAGTGTTCCACTAGTTAAGAAACCTTGTTGAGGTTGTTGGACACAGTGCGAAGGTCCTCTAGAGAGTCTGTCAATACTACGATATTATCTGCAAATCAAAGGTGAGTGATGTATTCGTCATTAATATTGATGCCGACTTCGGTTCAGTCTTGAGCTTGACGACATCTTCCAGCGCAGTGGTGAACAGTCTCAGAGAAATAAAATCTCCCTGTCTTACGTGTTTCTGCAACTGGATCAGTTTTATAATCTTATTCTGGACGCGGACTCACGTAGTGGCGTTTCTATACAAACATTTCAAGACTTCAATATATCGATAGTAGGTACATACATACCATCACGCCATGTCCCTTGCAGGGATATATAGGACATCGATAGTCAATTTGGTATCGCTGAAGGGACTGCAGTACTGTCCAAGTTTCAACAGAATCGAAGGCTCTATCATAGTCCACAAACGCTAGACAAAGAGGCCGATTATACTTTTCGGCATTCGGATTATTCAGGCGAGATATCATTGCGAAGTTTTAAATTTCTACTTCGTTGACAGTCCATATTAAATGGGATTTTAATCAGGCTATGGTTACCCATTACAGGAATGAGGCAGGATGACATAGGATCTCATACCTCGTTGAGGATCCGCACCGACACATTGGTGATTTACTTCTGTAAAGTAGGTCCTCAGCAGTCTCTCAGGTATACATACATCAACCTGAAGGACATCTGAACATAACCATTTCACTAGTTAATAAGTATCTATTAGATTAACACTGAAAGTGGTACATGCTATAGTTATTTAGAACAATGACAACATTTTCAAAGATATCTTTTGAATTTGAAAGTTTATTTATAATGTTATGTAACATAAGGAATGTAAGCTACTCACTTCTATTTATATATCTCTCCATCTTTCATAATTGTAAAGAAAACATCAGCATCAAAATGAATATACCTACTTTACAGTTAAAAACTAAGATGCAGTTTATGCATTCAATGCTAATTATATGTGAAAAGGTTACGATCTACAAGAAGGAGACGGAGCAGCAGACCAGGGATGATATCCTATATGATGACTATATTTAATGTGTATGGCACACTCACACACACACTGTAAGGCCCAGCATGTGGCCTCCTATGACGCTTTATACGCTTCGTACGAGAAATTAAAATAACACAGACTTAGAGTACTCGGTGAATATAAGTAGGTAGCAGAGGTACCTACTATCGGTCCTTACGAAGTGAAACTAAATATTAAATGAGAGAAAATATTACATCTTTACTCTGCAAGAATTATGCATCTGAGGTTCTGTGATTTGAACATTAAGAAGTATAACAAAGCTTATTTTTTTAATAAATCGTGTGTTCTGAAAGTAAATTTAGATGTCAAAAAATTATTAACGAATATTAAAAAAATTAAAAGAAAATTGACAAATATTAGGTCCTTATATATGAAATTCGCGTTTTGTACGTGAGGAATAAAAGTCAATTATTTTTATAAATTATATTTAATTAATCAAAGTATGCACCGTTGTTATCTATGCACTTTTGTCATCTTATAGGTAGTTCATTGATCCCGTTACTAAAAAAAACCACGAGGGCGAGAATCAATAAACTCTTTAAAGAAAATTTGGACTACCGCATCCGAGTTGAATTTATTTTTTTTTCCTTGTAAGAAGTTGTTCAAATACCGAAAAAAAATGGTAATCTGTTGGAGCAAGGTCCGGGAGTACGGTGGATGTCGCAGATATTCCAATTGTAGCTCATCTAACTTAGTGGTTGTTTATGGCCCGTGTGGCGATGGGATAGAATACATGTGTCGCCACCCCTTGCTTGTCCGTGGGAGTCGTAAATATCGGCTAAGTGTTCACCAGGAGAGTGAGCAGCAGCTCTCTCCTGGGATATGTATAACACCACACTGCGATCGCCAACCTGCCTGCCAAGCGTGGCGATCATGGGTCTAAACCCCTCAATAAGTAACACAATTAAAAAAAACGGCCCTCAGTCACGGCAGCTCTAATATCTTACGGGCTCATCGTGGTAGCGGGCCTGGTAGCGATGGAGTAAGGGGTGCTAAGAATCCCCGGCAGCGATCCGGCTACCAATCAAAACGACCTTTGGCTCTGGTAACACACAACATTCGGACACTTAGGACCGACAAGAAGGTCATCGACCTGGAAGAGGAATTGAGCAAAATCCGCTGGGACATTGTAGGATTATCAGAAGTGCGAAGAGAGGGCGAGGGCACGATAATCCTCCAGTCTGGAAACTTGCTCTTCTACCGGGAGGGAGATCACCCGTCCCAAGGCGGTATAGGGTTTATCGTTCGCAGGTCTCTCGTAGGCAACGTGGAGAGGATCGAGAGTGCGTCGACAAGGGTAGCATACCTTATACTCAGAATTACCAAACGGTATTCGTTCAAGGTCATACAGGTATACGCACCGACCTCGGCATACCTCGACGACGAGGTGGAGGCCTTTTACGAGGATATCTCGAAAGCCATACACGCGTCCAAAACCCACTTCACGGTGGTTATGGGAGACTTTAACGCGAAACTAGGCAAAGGGAGTGATGATGAGTGGAGAGTGGGGAAACATGGATATGGACAGAGAAACCAGATGGGGCCAGAAACTGGCTGAATTTCTGGAGAAGGAAAGCCTCTTTATGATGAATTCCTTCTTCAGAAAGCAGCCACAAAGGAAATAGACCTGGATTAGCCCCGATGGTTCAACAAAAAACGAGACAGACTTCATCTTGTCGGACAAACGACATATATTTAATGATGTCTCAGTGATCAGCAGGATTAAAACTGGGAGCGATCACCGAATAGTACGAGGCACATTAAATATCCACACAAAAGTCAAACGGTCACGCTTAATGAAGTCTACCCTCCGACCTACAGCTGTCCAATACCAGAACCTCGAAAGCTTTCAACTCGAATTACACAATCGCTTCCAATGTCTAGACGAAAGCGAATCTACGAACGATATGAACAACAGGTTCGTGGAAACTGTCCACGCGGTTGGGTCGAAGTTTTTCAAAGCTCACCGCGCCAATAGACCTAAAAAACTTTCTGACCAGACTCTCAAGCTCATGGAGCGGAGAACAGAAATGACAGTACAGTCTTCAGCCAATTGGTCCGAATACAGGCAGCTAAATAGGCAGACTCCAGATCTGTACGTCGCGATATTCGCCAATTTAATACGCTTCGTGTTAAAGAAGCGATAGAGCGGAACCGAGGCTCAAAAGTGTTCGCACAAGATCTGTTTATTGGGCAAAGCCAATTGACTAAGCTGAAGACCGATGACGGCACTGTCATTTCATCCCAAAGTGAGATCTTGGGAGAGGTCGAAAGATTCTATGGACAGTTATATGAATCATCCCGAAATCCTGTTGTCGGCTTGGTCCAAGATCCCAAATCCAGCTCAGAAAGATCCAAGATCAGAATGGCTCTCGAACAACTTAGAAACGGTAAGGCACCGGGAGATGACGGAATTACGGCAGAATACCTGAAGGCAGGCGGCACACCGGTCTTAAAAGCCCTTCAGAAGCTATTTAATTCCGTTATCCTCGGGGGTGACGTTCCAGTGTCGTGGACCAGGAGTGTGGTGGTGCTGTTCTTCAAGAAGGCGACTAAGCTCTTCTAAAGAACTACAGACCCATCTCAATCTTGAGCCACGTCTACAAGTAATTTTCGAGGGTCATTACCAATCAACTCACGTGCAAGCTTGATGACTTCCAGCCGCCCGAACAAGCTGGCTTCCGAAAAGGCTATAGCACCATAGACTATATCCTCACGCTTGGGCAGATTATCCAGAAGACCGAAGAGTACAATCGGCCTCTGTGTATAGCGGTTGTGGACTATGAGAAAGCCTTTGATTCAGTCGAAACTTGGGCGATGCTGCAGTCCCTTCAGCGGTGCCAAATCGACCATCGTTATATCGAAGTGCTGAAGTGTTTGTACAGGAACGCCACAATGTCAGTCCGTATCCGGGATAAGAGTACGAAACCGATCCAGTTGCAGAAAGGCGTGAGACAGGGAGATGTCATCTCTCCGAAACTGTTCACCACTGCACTGGAAGATGTCTTCAAGCTCTTAAACTGGACCGGACTCGGTATCAACATTAACGGCGAATACATCACTCACCTTCGATTTGCAGACGATATCGTCGTTATGGCTGAATCCATGGAGGACCTTGGCACTATGCTCAACGATCTCAGCAGGGTATCCCAACTGGTGGGGTTACGAATGAACATTGACAACACAAGAGTAATGTCAAATGCCCATGTCAGTCCTGTACCGGTTCTAGTTGGCAATGCGATTCTCTAAATTGTCGATCATTATGTTTTACCTTGGATAAACAGTTCAGCTAGGTAGATCCGATTTCAAGAAAGAGGTCAGGCGACGAATTCAACTCAGCTGGGCAGCGTTCGGGAAAGTTAGGAGGATCTTCTCGTCCAACATATCTCAGTGTCTGAAAACACAGGTCTACGAGCAGTGTGTGTTACCAGTGATGATGACCAGGTACGGAAACGTGGTCCCTAAATGTAGGCCTCATAACGAAGCTCAAAGTCACTCAGGGTACTATGGAGCAAGCTATGCTCGGCATTTCTCTGCGTGATAGAATCCGTAATACGGAAATCCGCAGAAAAACGGGTGTAACCGACATAGCATGAAGAATTAGCACGCTGAAGTGGCAATAGGCAGGCCACATCGCTCGAAGAACCGACAACCGCTGGGTAAAAAAGGTTCTAGAGTGGCGACCACGTACCGGACGACGCAGTGTAGGACGCCCCCTCACTAGGTGGACAGACGACCTGGTGAAAGTTGCTTGGCGTCGATGGATGCAGACGGCGCACTCTGTGGCGTACCATGAGGGAGGCCTACACCCAGCAGTGGACGGCGATGGGCTGAAATGATGATGATGATGTGTGGTCTTGCGTTGTCGTGAAGCAGCAGTGGCCTAGAGCGATTGACCAATCTCGGTTGTTTATCAGCTAGTTCTTCTTTCATAGTTTGCAGTTGCTGATAATAGATATCTGCCGTAATCGTTTGGTGAGATTTTAGAAAACTGTAGGGAACACCACCAGCGCTAGTCCACCAAAAACTCACAAGTAACTTTTTCTGAGTCAATTATTGTTTAGGGCTGGTTTTGGCTGGGTCTCCAGGGTTCAGCCATTGCGACGAGCGCTTCCGATTTTCGTACAGTATCCACTTTTCATCACAAGTAATGATTCGATTTAAAATTCCTCCATTATTGTGTCGGTTGAGCAAAGTAACACAGCAGTCGACGCGTGTTTGCAAGTTCAATTCACTCAATTCATGAGGTACCCATCGTTCAAGTTTTTTACTTTTCTAATACCTATGCTTCAAGTGGATTAATACAGTTTTGTCACTTACCCCGAAGCCTGCAACTATCTCTGAAGTGCTTTATGATGGATCCACTTCCACAGGAGCCTTTAATTGTACATTTTCCACTAAGGTCTACGGCCGTCCACGGGGTTGATTCTGAAGGTCGAAATTGCCAGAACGAAAATGTTAAAACCAAAATCATACCGTCCTTTCTTTTGCAACATCAGCGCCGTTACCTTCGAGCTGTTTCTGCATACTGGTGCCACGGTGGAACTCGTATTCGTTAATATACCGATATTTCATGTTTCCCATTGTGCGGTAATAAGCGACGCCAATGAAAAAAACAACGAAGGATAAACAACTGAATGACTGTTTTCAAAACTCAAATGTACCAGCTAAATGAATTTATAATTCTTAACCAAAGAGGAGATATTTCAGATCAAAGTGGTCGTTCGACAAAACGCTAAATTCACATGTAAGGACCTAATATTAATAAAGAGAAACCAGGTATCGAACTCGTGCTATATGGATCAGACTGCTCGCTTTCTCAATTGAGCTATGTCTATCTATGACGACAATGACCAAATTTACCTTCTTATTCTATTTTTTTTGCTGACTAAACGATATTTTCTATAAATGAACATAGAACGATTCATCCCTCCCGAAACCCCCTGTTTAGTAGGTAATTTCATGATATAGAAATATATACCTACTCGTAAATATGGGTACATTATATAGGTAGGTAGGTACCTATAAGAATTGCTTGTATCAGGATTATAAATCGATAGATTATGTACGACAAATTAAATAATTAAAACACATGGACCCGTTTATGTCTAATACATGAGACAATATAGTCAATAAAATAATTAGTGACGAGTCTGTAAAAACATTTTATATAATAAAATATCAAGTATGTTTCCTTTATAGGTACTGATGGTACATATAGTTTAGTCGTGCTTACCATCCACCGTCCACCGTCCGCCTTCCGTAACGACAGCGCACGACCACGAATAGACAAAAAGCGCTTTTTAACCCTTCAAGTAAACGCTCATGTATAATTTATGAGCGTCTTACCCAAAAATACTGGCTCATTTAATAACATACAGAAGGTCCAATATCGCTTGTATCACATTACGAAATCAGTACGTTCACGGTTCGTTTGATGTTGTTGTTTGAAGGGAGTGTAGACCTTATCGTCGCAAATAGTTACATGTGATAACAATGTTGTATTTTAATATTTAACACTTTAACGTTATTGTATTAAGGGCGATATTGTTTTGGCAGATTTTTATATAATTTCTAATGATTGTCGAAAACTTTTAATTTTAGGTTTGTACCTATCTATCTATTTATATTAATTAGGTAATGCCTACATACATACACACCTATTTGTATGGGTAATGGTAATTGTATTTAGATAGTACCTAAATACAATATCTATGTCCACTATTCCATTCGTATAAGTACGGAACATATGTTTGTTTGTACAGATTATATAGCTCAAAGTTATCCGTGTGGAAACGGAGTAGAAATACCTTTACTAGCTGCGGGTTTCATAAAAGACGACTGAGGAATATATTATGCATTTATGCAAGAGAAGGAAAACTCGAAATAAAACCTTATAGCGTGGCATATTAGGCCATTTTTTCTCCTATTGTGAAGAAGTAGCTACTAACTTTACGCCTTTTGGTAACTTTGGTATCTATCTATTAAGTTATAGGTACCTACTTAGTTAAGTTTATGGAATAGATAAGTAGGTACCTCGTTAAAGGTTACGTTGATAACTCAAATAGACATGTAGGTAGGTATTACGTACTTTATAATTGTTTCATATACTTATAAAAATATTATAGTAAGTAGTTAGCTTGTTATGTTTTATGATTAGGTATTTGATGTTTATCGCACCTGGCTGACTATTATACATACCTAGGTACTTAATATGTACCTAAAAGTATTTACCTATAGTTATCATCATCATCATCATCATCACAGCCCATAAATGTCCCATTGTTGGGCTCTAGCCTCCTCCGCAGTGGGAGGGAAATTAACCTACTATATCGCGCTGGTCAGGCGTGTTGGTATAGGGTTTTGTTTCGAGTTTTCCTTCTCTCGTATAGATGTTAGGTATATGCGTTTTATATCCCTTAGTTGTTTTGTACGATCACCCACGGGTAAGATACGGGATGGTGAATAGTATTCTCACTCCGTCACCACACGGAAACCCTATACCTAGTTATATATTTTGTTAATAGTTATGATAGCCTTAATATGTACCTACTACTTAATTAATAGATCTATCTCTGTTATCATTTTCACTTAAACCTACGATTAACACGTGATTGAGTAACAAACATTCAAATACACAAATGTCTTCATGAACTTATTTGTTTATAATATTATTAGCATTAAAATTATTAGGTAGCTAATTATATATCTATCTACCTACCTATAATATCTATATAAAAGCCTACATTTAAATTTTGAGAAACTAAATAAATGCTCTATCTTACAACAACACAAACGATTTATTGGTCAAATTAACAAACACCGTGCCGACTGGAACTAGTTTGTGTCACAATCGTTTACACCGAGTGCATACAAACAACTTTTTTATCGATTAAACTATTTAGAACTAACATATACCTATACTGTCAAATAAACAGTTAGGTAATCGAACAAAAAGAACCAAAGATTAGCCTCGATTGGAGTTTGATTAAAAAAATATGACAATACCTATCTAATAGATCAACCGCTCATATTCATATATTTCTACTTGTATTATTATCCGGTTAAGCATAAAACATACATACTATAAAACATAGATAGGTACCTACCTATTTGTGGTTCATTGACATTGTTAGCAGAAGCTTGAGTCGCGCGTTGTTTAAAAAATAATTGTAAAAATCAACGATCGACTAAATCATTTTATAACGACTAAATGGTTTAATTCTTTGAAATTTACGAGTAAATCCAGAATTAAACTAAATAGTTTAGTCAATACGACAATTGTAGATATACGACAGGCCTTATGCGACTCATAAATTATTGTCCCAAGTCTGGATGCTATTTTAAACATAATTTGTATATTTATAAACAGATATGACATGGTCTGTATAGATAATACCATGTGTTGTATTAGGTATAAATAGCTCTCCGGGCGTGAATGAGACACAACAATATAATTTTAATATTAGAAACAATACACGCTTAGTGTGTACATATTATATAGGTACATATAGGTATGTGTAGACAGACGTAGTGAAGTGATATACAAACGTACCTACGTGTGGGCATAGGTACATATATAACATTAAACTATTCCAGTACCTAACGATACACCGTACAGGTATGTACGTAGCGCGGTGCGGCACTTCGATAACATGTTTACATATATTCAAAGGCATTCAATAAATGCACTTTTTTATTATAATGGAACCTCCTTTATGATTGTATTCGTACATAAGAATAACAATTGAAAGCTCCCCGGTTCACGTTTTGTTGTGAGAGGACGCTACGAAACAGATTTCGTCCTTCTCTTACACATTGTACAATAGCTATCGGTATCACTCGCGGGTATAAAACGTATCGAGTGCGGCAATACGTCCCGCTCTATCTTATGTTGTAGCTGGCTGTTGGTAGGTGATAGTATACGTTTTGTATTGAAGTGGGTATGCAATAAAAGCGAGAGTCGCTCTGCCTATACGCTGTTTGTTTTGTGCGTGAATGTTCTTTCACATCAACTAATACGTACAAAGTGTTAATTTCCGTTTAATTTGGTATAATCAGTTTGTTTATTTGATTTACGTAAAGGTAAAAATACCTTTTGAATGATTTCAATTATGTTTCAACTTTATAATGAACACTGTTTGTTTAAACATTGTAGTTATAATTACTAATGTATAATACATGTTATTTATATATTTACTAGCTTACACGGGCGTCTTCACTCGCCTTAATATAGATATATCATCACTCAAATCTATTTCACCTGAATCGTAATTTTTTCACAGATATAAATAACTAAAAAAATATTATATACCAACGTGCTGTTTCATAATATAATCTGCCTGCCTGTCAAATTTCGTTTCACATGTATTTAATCATTCTAGTGTTAATTAATATTAATTAAGATACATCCAGAAAGATTTTATAGTAATAGTAACATATAAGATATACCTAAGTACCTACGTGGGTAGGTACCCACGTAGGTACGTACGTACTTAACTATATGTTAGGTATTCGTTATTTTAATCTTATTTTATCTCATTTGTTACCACTACTTACTATTTTTACCGCTCCTTCTTCTGTGACAACGGAATTAGAATATAGATACTTAATCTTCGCACTTCTAATAATCTTACAGTTATTGAATCAACAATGAAATGTATTAGTTATGCATCCTATAGAGTTGTATGATTAGTGCATAAAGCAATTGGTATGACTTTACAATAGATGTGACCTATCACTGGGTGTCCTATCACCGGTCATATATTTTTCTTCTTATTCTTTTCATATTATGTTTTTTATTATGTATTTATTATATATTCTTATATGTAACTAAATTTCAATAATTATAGATATAGGTAGGTAATATGCCACAAATCTGTATGATTAAGGTGCACCTAGGCCACTTTTCGATGATATCTACTAGTGTCGAACAGTGGGACAGTGACAATAAAGGAAAGAAATTACACCCACGCACAAAATAACACACACAACTTTATAAATATCTCACAGTCAAAGTGGTCTGCGGTGGCAATCGAACCCGTAACACTTGATACGGTAGGTCAATATCTTAACCACTACGCCATCTGTGCAGACAATAATCAAGGATGGAATGATGGAGAGTACAATCTGTAGAGGGCATAACATTTATATTACGATGTGTGTAGTTGTTACAGCAGATCGCAAATTGACTGTGCCTTTAGTATTGTTAAAGGGTTCTCGGTGTCTAACAGCCACCACTTACTATCATGTGGACTATTTAATATCTAATATCATAGGCAATAACAAAAACTACAATTATCTAATATCTTTAAACGAACAATTCTTGTATATTATATAGATAGATAAGTATATAGGTAGGTATATATTTTCTGAATCTCGGAAACGGCACCGACAATTTTTTTGAAATTTAGCATGCAGGGTGTACTGAGGACGACTAATCGGTCTAGCTAAGTTCCATTTGTAGAGGAATAAGGAATAAGAATAAGAATAATTTATTTATAACTTAAAATACAGTATACCAGCTTACTACAAAAAACTTATAATTATGTAGGTATTATGAGCAATATGTAAGAGAATATTGTTCTGTCAATATTTTCAGACAATGAAAAAATATAATTTGCGTTGACTTTAATAGTTGTCATATTAAAATTTGACGCTGTCATTAAGACACCTCTATTGAATAATCGAGCAGTCTAATCGAGGCCGGTTCGAATCCTGTTTCTCTTTTTTATTACTTTTTGACTTTTTAATTAATTATTTACCTAATTAATTATTTTTATTATATTTAAGTGTATCTTTAAAACACATCAAAAAGAAAATATCGAGCGAAAGCTCGGTCATCAAGATATTCAATTGTTATACCTATGTCGGTTAGTTATTGTCATGGTAACTCTGTACACGACACCATGTTGCTCGTGATGGTAGGATTACAGATCCTAGTAGTAGTGCATACGACCACATGTATGACGATAACTGTTACCAGTTAGACATATGAAGCGATTTTAACTTGTACTGTAACTTTTTTGTGTTTGATGTGAAATATCTTCTGATGTTGTTAGATAAAAATAAACCGCAATAGGTAGTAATATGTATGCTCACGTTAGTGATACAGATGTTAATATTAACCAGGCAGGTGGGCAGGTGGGTAGGTACTACACACCTGTACTTATTTAATGATAAGCCGAACAGGATCTTAGTGTTGATCCTAGCCCCTCACAAAAGCAGCACATAAGTTTTAACTAATTGTAAAACAAAAAGGGTTAGTCCATAAGTAGATACCTTTGTGTCAGAAAATAAAATACCCATTAGTTAAATAAATACTTTTAGTAATTTACGGAAAATAAATATAATTTATCCCTACTGGGGAAAAGGTCTTTTCGCTAGAAATCACTAGATATATCCTAGTCAGTATAAACTTTTAATAAATTCCCTTTGGCTGTACCTACTAGTTGTGTCTGGGTGGTATTGATAGCATTACATTTCAAAAAAAGAAACAATTTACTAAAATGTTGTTTCTCCGTCGGTTATTTTAGCGGGAAAGGAAAAGTGGCATGTAAAGGGTACCTTGTTGTATGATATTCAATATTTTAGTGTTTTATATTAAATAATTTTAATGGAATTTTATGTAAGTCAATGCGCAGGAAGTACTCCGGTGTAGTGAATATGATATAACAGTGCTCTACATACGAAATGAGTCAAATCGTCGCTTTATATAAGGCGACGATTTGACTTACCTACTGACGGACGATGACTTTAAATAAAGGAAAGAAAATGAATACCTACGGCAGACAAAGCAATAAGGTCGACTGACCAAAGCCTGCCCCACAAGGGCGATAAATTAAAAAAATAATTGTTTTCCGTCGTTTTTCATTTATTTGTTTTCTGTCAAAATGAATGAATCTAATGAAGAAATTCAACACATATTAAAATTCTATTACAAAAAAGGAATAGGTAAATGCAACGCAAGTCGAAAAAAACATTTGTGACGTTTATAGAGATAATTCAGTGTTAATAAGAGTAGTACAAAGCTGGTTTAAACGTTTTCAATTCTGGAATTTTGAACTTAAAGGTCGCGGTACTTAGTTTTGACCTATTTGAAAAAAGCTGGCAATACAAAAAAAAACCAAATGAACAGTGTACTCATCTGCGATTTGCGATTCTTTATTGAGACGTAATGAAACCGAATCGTTTTTGAAGAGATTGATAACTGGTGATGAAAAGCGAGTCGCGAGCGATAAGAACGTGCGAAAAAGGTCAGGGTCAAAGGTCGGTCAGACGTCACAGACTATGGCAAAACCCGGGTTAACTCGCAATAAGGTAGGTAGTAAAAAATATTAGTGCTATTTTTTTTTGAGAAGATATTTATAAAAATCTTAAGTTCAAAATCACTCAGCGTGTTATCGAGAGACCTCTTCGCGATATTTGTCTACGTGATAAAATCGTGTATACAAAAATCCGTAGAAAAGTAAATATGCGAAACCGACATATCCCAAAGACAAATAGCACGTTGAAGTGTGGCAATAGGCAGACCACATCGCTCGTACCGACAACCATTGGGGAAGAATGAATATCAAGTGGCAACCACTAAACATACGACCACTCCCCATTAGGTGAATGACGAATGTGATTTCGAAAGAACTTTCTGAGTGTCATTCTCGTAGGGAGGTCGCTGACCATCAGTGGTCTTCTACGAACTGATAGTTGAATGGATAACTTATAAAAAATATATACAAGATACGTAAAGTAAGTACACGATGTATAGGTAGTCACTGTCTCGCTTCAAGTTAGATATAACTTAATGGTAAACGGAAGTTTCACTTCATAATACATTAAGTATTTCTTACATTATATCATTATTTACATTACCTATATTAATTTAAATTACTGAAATTTTAGCATTTAATGTGCTTAATTATTTATAAAACCCGATTACGAAATGAGAAATTTTCGAATCCCGCTTGTGACATCATTTTTCATTTCGTAATCGGGTTTTATAAATTACCTATATCATTTATACTAAAGTAATATCATGTACTACTTACAGATACACCATCTAGGTATATATAGATATCACCGAAGTCAAAGATCGGGTACCGGTGGTCCGCTCGCACGGCGAAGAGAGGAGTTTTACGGTGGGTCTTTGGGATCACGCGCCGCCTTTCCGTCACCCCGGACCGATTTGGCGGGGCGAGACGCATCCATAGTCCAACAAAAAAAATAGGTATATATATATATAGATATAAATATTACAATATATATGTTACGATTTTTACAAGCCACATCATCATCATCTCAGCTCATACAAGTCCCACTTTTGGCCTTGAGCCTCCTAAATACCTAAAAGGAGGGAAAATGACCCACAATACCACGCTGGTCAGACGTGTTGGTATAGGGTTTTGTTTAGAGTTTTCCTACATACATATCATCACGCCATATCCCCTGCAGGGTACACAGATAGAACAGAGTGCCAAAGAACTCTATCCTTGCATACTTCACTCGCTTCCTCAACATTCATAATTCTCTTCATACACGCTCGCCGGTTTCGGAGACTCTTGAGTGTCTTATCTCTTATCTCTCTCTTCTCTAGAGTTTTCCTTCTTTGGCATATATATTATATACGTTTTATATCCCTTAATCGTCGCGAAATTACAAACCTACTACTTAGTACTACAAATGTACTGGCCGAGAGCACGGACACTCAGGTACTGGACCAAGTCACGGTAGACTGTTGGCAGGATATGATAGTTAATCCAACCCGCCGTGCGAACATCAAACTACAATGTGCTGTGGCGCTTTGATTGGTGAGCAAGAGTTGGCAGGCCACGGCTTAGATATACCTTTGGTTATTGTAAAGGTCCATGGGTGGCAGATACACTTACCAACAGGTGCTTACTTGTTTTCTGATGGGGACCACTGCGTAGCCCCACACTGACTCACTTCTGTCGCTTTAGACAGATGGATCGTGTGAGCCTGGACAACTGTCGCGAAAACTAAGGCGATATAAAATCTTAGTTCCGCTCATGAACTGTTGCTTATACCAAGGGTAGAGCATAGAGCTAGGTTACTGCCTACCAACCAAAACCCATCCATAAAGTTGGGTCTTCGGATAACCGAGGCGTAACAGCGCATTACTACTGCTTATATATCGATTTTCTACGATGTTATGGTACCTACTATCCCGAACAGACCGGCCCGCGGCTGTAGATAGAAAACAATGTGGCCTTCGTTACCACTAATAAAATAAAGCAACCTAGAAATGATGATAAATCCCAAACAAAAGTCAATGTTGGACCGTCATCTGGTGAGCGTATAGTACCTATGCCAATACCCGTATCAGTTCTGTAAGTGGTACTTATCTACGTAATAGTAGGTAACACTTAAAATATAATATTTTATTGAACATAAACAAATATCGATGTTATTATCATTGTGTCTTAAATTTAAAATGTATGTATAAGTTAATGTTATTACAGTTAAAACGTTTTAATACAATATATAACGGCACGTGAAGTGCGCTACAATCTTATACCTGTTCGTATAACAACAATAATAAACATTAACGTTACGTTACGACACATTAAAAATGTTAACGATATAAATATTACAATATGATTATACCTATATAAACTGTGCTAGAATATAGGTATTTAAATGTATTCACATAATCGATTCTGTTGAATTGAAAAAATCTGCCACGTAATAGATATGTGGCGAGACTGAATGTACGTAACTAATACAAATAGGTAGGTTTTAGGAGAGTTTTAAATAAGAATACATAAAGTTTTGAGAACAAATGTAGAGCAGAGAATGATGATATGATTGAATTATGTAAAACATTACTGGACAGGCTAATGGTAAACATGTAATAATTACAATACAATACAAATATTTATTATTATGAACATGTAAAACTTTCACGAAATATTAAAATAACTTCCGTGTATTTGTACAATTAGACGATCTTATCAGTACCTATATATACCCTACGCGTCTACGCGTGAATGTGAGCAAAACCAAAATAATGGTCTTTGAAAGAGATATAACCAGAACAGATGTAAGAGTAACAATAGGTAATGATGTACTAGAGCAAGTGGATGAATTTGTATATCTTGGATGTGGATTTAGCCGAGATGGAAGGTACACCACTGATATAGAGCGAAGAGTGAATGCGGGAAATAGAGTGAACGGAGCGTTGGGGCAACTTTTCGGCAGCCACCACCTCAGCCAGAAGGCACGTGTAGCAATACATAACGCAGTGCTTGTCCCAACATTACTGTATGGAAGCGAGAGTTGGGTATGCAGAAAAGAGTATGATAGTAAAATTAATGCGGTCGAAATGCGATCTCTGCGGAAAATCTGTGGAGTTAGGCTGACCGACCGCATTCGTAACGACGACGTAAGAGAGCGAGTAGGTATGAAAGAGAGTATTGGTGTAAAGATGCGAAAGGGAATGCTCCGATGGTTCGGACATGTGGAAAGAATGCCGAACGAACGCCTGGTTAAGAAGATATACAATGCGAAAGTGGAAGGATGTAGGTACCGAGGGAGACCGAGACTAACCTACCTAGACCAGATCGGTCATGTACTGAAGGAAGGTGGAGTCAAGAGTCTCCGAAACCGGCGAGCGTGTATGAAGAGAATTATGAATGTTGAGGAAGCGAGTGAAGTATGCAGAGATAGAGTTCTCTGGCACTCTGTTCTCTCTGCCTACCCTGCAAGGGATATGGCGTGATGATATGTATGTATGTATATATACCCTTAGGATGGACTTATTAATTTAGTTTGAGTGGAGGCTCTTCCGTACTCCCAGTTAAATAATTTGTAAACAACAATAATAAATTAAAATACTTTATATGAAATGTTATTATATGTGCTATATTCTATCGCCATTAAATATTTACTAGGTATATTAAATATTTGCTATTCAAATAGAGGAATCTTTGCGATTTTTTTTTAAACTTTTAAATCATTTAGTTAACAGACCTATTAGGTACTTATATAGTTATTTAACTATTACAAAGTTGTTGATAATACAGTGAATACAAACACACATAATACTCATTATTGTGAAAATTCATTTAAAATCTACTTATGTAGTTATAAATATTTATATACTTAGGTAACATTCAGTAGTTGTAAACATGATATCAAATCTTTTTAAAATCTAGTATGTATGTTCTATCTATGTATGTAATACATATACTTTAACAACAATAATTACTACTAGACTAATATTTAATTCAAATAAATAATTAAATTCAATTACTTATTATCAATTTAGTAAACATTAAACTATATTATTTGTTTTTTTTTTCAAAACTTTCATCTTAAGACAATAAGAAACAGATTTGATAATATATTATCTATTGTATTGGAGACATTATGTTTATCAAAAAGTTCAAAATTGTAAAACTATCTTCAACATATAGATATATATTTATAGGAGCAATAACCGCAAATGTAAACAAATCGAACAGAATTTAGAATACCGGGTGATTGTTGTATCAACGTTGTGCTAACGTAACTAACTGTGTAATGTAGGTACTTATTGTTTAACTATAATATGTAGGTACCTAGGTATATAAACAGAGGTGCACGCTGCAATAAGTCAATTATAGTTTTGTTAATATAAACATTTCATGTACCTACATACATCATTCTCCTACTCTTATCGCAATTACTTGGGGTCGATACAATATGTACTCTTCTTTCATAGTACATATTGTAAAAGTTATTGGCAATAGTTTTATGACCGGCCGCCTGCCAGACGTCAACCCTCCTTGGGAATGTAATTGTTGACCAAACGGCATCAAAAGGCGTTGGCTCATAATAATAATAATAATATTTATTTGCGGAACATAGGTATAGTCTCAAGTCGTTATAAGGCTCTTAGTCGTCTTTTACGACATCCACGAGCAAAGTAAGGGTTGGTAGTAATTGTAGACGCTACCACACAGCGAATGTACATACCTACATACATTTTTATATAGGTAGGTATATGATTTGTAGCCGACGGTAAAACTTCATTGTGTCACATCTCAATGACATTAATACAACCATTTACATAATTAATTAGATAAACAAATAGAATTAAATAAAAACAAATAGAACTAAATGTTTTATATGAAAAAAATGACCTATAATAATGTTTTTATTATTTATTATTTACTTGTTAATTCCTAACATATTTACAAATATAAAGATCATATACCAAATTTATAATAATAATTAATATTAACGTACTTAACGTTAGTGATTTAGTTAAATACCTACACGCTACGCCCCGCCTACACAACGTGAACGCCGCGCGCCGCCGCCGCCGCGCCGTAGGCATACTACGCGCCGCTACGAATCGGTTACGCAGTAGCCGACTACGCCGTAGCCGACGGTAACTTGGCTAAACTTTGTGTATTAGACACAATTACCGTAAACTCTAATGCATATATATTTATGTATAATATAAAGCTTTTAAAAATGTAAACAAAATAAATATATAACATACAATCATCTCATAACTAACAAGTAATCTGTAAAACAAAAAAAATATTTATTAACAAAAGAACAACAATTTATTTTTGTGTAAGAAATTATCTAAATATTATTAAATTAGTATTTATTATCTCCATTTCACAAATGTAATGAAAACATTTGATTTATCTTATTAAACTGTAAACTTTTATATGTTTTCAGGAGCTGAAAAATATCAAACATTTTATAAAATAATCTAGTTACTTGTAAAAGAATTTTAGGTATATACCTACTCGTATATATAAGTAACGATAGTTTAAAGCCTATAATAGATGTTGTCCGATCAAATTTAAAACAGCGCCGCCGTCGGTCACATACATTTGTTATTTGTTTAATAATTAAACTGCAATTGATAATTCGTTATTAATAACAAAAGTACTGAGTACAAAATAAATAATAATGTTTATAAAATAATAAAAAAAAATATAAATAATTGTTTAAACAATATATCTATAGCCGCCGTCGGCCGTCGGTAACATAGTGCGACGCCTCGCCGTGAACACATCACAAACCCCTCTCAACTTACCCACCATTATAATATCCAATAATTTGAAATAATCAATAAATATGATGTTTTATATAATTAGTTAATTACTAATACATAATTGATTTTTATTTATTTATTATCAAAACTAAATTAAGTTAGATAATAGATACATATGTAGGTATATTGATTTACTCATTGTTTTAAATTGATTGCTACATTTACACAAATTGTATGTAGGTATATATAAATTTGTGTGTGTGTCTGTGTGTGTGTGTGTTAGTGTGTACTGTTATATGTTATTGACCAGTTTATGCACCTATATATTTATAGTCACATGCGAATATTATGAAAGTAAGCCCTAATATATATATATATAGTTCGTCTGATGTGTGAGTGGTATGTATGTATATATGATAGTTGTACAGTTGTCAGTGAGTGATGTGTGTGTGTTGTTGTCTGTTGTATGAACACGTGCAATGTGTTTGTGTCTTGTGTCTATAATGTTAAATATAATGGTGTGTGTTGCATTAACAATATAATGAATGAGAGATGACCACACATGTGAATTATATATACAATCCCCCCATGGAGCTCCATGAACTCGCTATTGACACCGCCAGCATCTATATACATAGATATATATCATACATACATACACACATACATAAATATATAACTCGCTCAGCTAATAATAAGATATTATAAATGTTATGACAATGTTGTGTAAAGTTGTTCATGTCAACCGTCCGTATTGTAACCGTATAGGTCCATAGCTACCAACACGTAAGTTATCTGACACGACGACACCCTAACACAATACGTTGTGTGTTATGTACTAAAGTTTACTTTATAACTTGGTTGTTACACACACGTACATATATGTTAAGTCCTACCTACTGTTTGTTCATTTAAGTATATAATAAGTAACTATGTGCCGATTACTTACAGACGGGTTGGGGACGCAACGGCGCGGGTCGGCGCTCCTGTACGTGGGGCTGTACCTGCCGGGGAAGCAGCCGGGCGGCGCCATCAGCCCGCCACCGCTCTTCATCTTGTCCGGCGAGTACATCGCACATGACCCCCAAGGGTCGTCCTCCAACTTCAACACCTTGGAAGGTGAGTGATACTGACGGTCGAAAATTTTGGCGATTTTATCGTACTTTCGTGTGAGAAATGGCGACGCCTCGCCGCGGCCTTAGTTGGCGCCGGATACTGACCGACTGAGGCCGGCGGCGCCGCCGCGTGACGTCACGGAGCCACGCCCAGCGCCCCTTCGCTCCGCCGCCCGCCCGGCGCCCCTCGCTCGCCGCCCGCCCCGTCCCCGGCGCCCCGTCTCACGCGTATTTACGTCGCCGCCGGCGGCGCTCACGAATTACTGAATTATTTAATTGGTCCATTCAGTGCGTTGCCCGTTACGTTTGCACTTTGACGGCGACAGCGGTGACGCGTGCCGCCGCCGCGTGTCAGTGATCACAGCGCCGCGTGGGGACGTGCCACCACTGGTGACCATTGCGCGTTGTGTGATCACAACAGTGACAAGGTCACATGGTGACTACGGTCTACACACACACATATATAGGAGCACAGTGTGACTGTGCGAGACCACAACATCACGACGTCGTCACACGACAAGCAAGTCATCACCAGAATTAACTCTTATATCAATCTGTCAACGGCCACTGCTGGACACAAATGTTATAAATATCATAATATACAAGTTCTACTCACCGTATTGTATCAAATCCCCAACCTGTTCTCACAATGATTAGGTATATCATAGTCGTATAATAATGACCGGATATGTACATACATACATACATATCATCACGCCATATCCCTTGTAGGGTAGGCAGAGAGAACAAAGTGCCAGAGAACTCTATCTCTAACATACTTCACTCGCTTCCTCAACATTCATATTTCTCTTTATACACGCTCGCCGGTTTCGGAGACTCTTGACTCCATCTTCCTTCAGTACATGACCGATCTGGTCTAGGTAGGTTACTCTCGGTCTCCCCTGGTACCTAGATCCTTTCACTTTCGCATTGTATATCTTCTTAACCAGATGTTCGTTCGGCATTCTTTCCACATGTCCGAACCATCGGAGCATTCCCTTTCGCATCTTTACACCAATACTCTCTTTCATACCTACTCGCTCTCTTACGTCGTCGTTACGAATGCGGTCGGTCAGCCTAACTCCACAGATTTTCCGAAGAGATCGCATTTCGACCGCATTAATTTTACTTTCATACTCTTTTCTGCATACCCAACTCTCGCTTCCATACAGTAATGTTGGGACAAGCACTGCGTTATGTATTGCTTACACGTGCCTTCTGGCTGAGGTGGTGGCTGCCGAGAAGTTGCCCCAACGCTCCGTTCACTCTATTTCCCGCATTCACTCTTCGCTCTATATCAGTGGTGGACCAGATATGTCATATATATATACTAAGACGATGTATATATGCAGGCGTGCACGTTTCAGTTTGTTTACCATACATACAAGTATTTGAAGTCTAAGTACATACCTACCTACCTACAGAGACTGTAGATATATAGGTAGTAGGTACTCGTAGATACTGACGATGTACTATTGTCATATATCTCAGTATACTTTACTCAGATTACAATAACATATAGTTTTGTTTCGAGATGTTTCTCATCTAGATCTGTCTACGTTACATAATCGAGTGTAGCGACATCTGGTGGACAAATTGTTATTTAACTCTGTCACTTTAAATTTAATTACAGTTTAATTTCACAATTCAAATTAATAAATTGGAGTTTTGACAGGTACATGAAAATATAATTATTGAATATGTATAATATGTATATATGTAAAAGCCTTATAAAATTAATTAGATATTTTTGTTTAGTGTGAAAGATTAAAAGTTAAAAAATACAAGGCGTTTTCTTTTTTTGACAGCTTATGGTCTAGAGCTCTAGACACATGCCATCCGTTCCATCCGGAGCAGTGGTAAGACGGCGCGTGTCCCCATAACCCAATGGTAGGACGACGCGTGTCCTCATAACCCAATGGTAGGACGGCGCGTGTCCCTATAACCCAATGTATTCCCTCCCCATCGCCATTAGGCCCGCAACTGGCACCGAATCCTTCACGTCCGCGGCCAGCCCGAATAAAATACAACGCTGCTACTAATTTGTGCCAAATAGCGATCATATCATGGTAGGTCATTGATCATTCATTTTGTTGAATAATTAGTGACGCAAAAGCATTTATATACCTACTGATCTATCCACAACTTATGTTGGACGTGATTTTTTTTTATATTGAGATAGTGCCGTTATCGACCGAGCTGGTGGGCGGTTCCCCACGAGGAAAGGATCACCTTTAAAAATGTTCTACCATACCGTTCATACTGTTACATATTTGTTACATATGTGACATTTACTAAAAGCTCATCCTCGTTCACCTCTAGAGCGGATATTTGTTAGTGAAATGAAGTGAGGCTCGTTAACTGGTACCTATGTATGTTATAAAAACATATGTACAATACTGATGATGAGTCCCGTTGATATACACAAAGCAGTAATTACTGTTTTCGGCCGACAGATGGCGCGAGTTTTAATTTTTCGATTTCGGACCTGCCTGTATAATGCATGAGACTTTTATCGCTACCGTGCCCTCCTTGGGGGATTCGTGTATCACACACACGCGCGCGCGCCACAAACCACAAGCGAAAGCGGAAACTGATCAACAATAAAAATCCAAAAATGCACGCCTCGTAATTAAATACCACAAATATTAATACCTACTATAAATGAAAGAAATAAAATACTTTTGAAATTTCGCGCCATTTTCGACGTAGCGCAAAACATTGGTTGCAAGCATTGTAAACGAACCCAATTTTCATAAGGAATACACTAAATAAAGATCAAGCACTTTAGTTTTTAATTGATTGCAATTAAACGACAAAGAATTACCAAGCCATTTTCGAAAGGAAACAGTGAGTTGCGATAATGAAGCTTTTAAAAAAATATATACCTAGGTACTTCGATAGATTGATTTTAAGTTCGTGAGAGTGTCAGATCCATACGTATCCATCCAGCGTACAGTCATCTGAACGTCCTCGATTTCTTTTAATTAACTTTTTCTTACTTTAAACAAAATAATTGCTTTATAAAAATATCAAATACGTTTAAACGAATGGTTTTCTTGATATATGTATGATAATATTATCCTATAAGTGCAGTGTGAAAAAAAACCTTTTTTAGTTTTGAAAAGTCCTTGATTTTCATATATCGAGAGGTGAGCTTCACCTCCTAAGCAAAGCGTTGAGAATATTGCACGCCTCATAAGCGATATACTATACAATAACTTTTATGTTAAGTAGTACATATTGATAAGTATCACAAAATAAAAACAATAAGCGCCGTGATTTAGCACTGTTCTACACGCTAAGGCCCATTCTATGCAGGCTCTCCTAATTTTCGAGGATCAAGGAATGTATACCGGTTTTTACCTGACCGTGTACAACAGCTGTCCCTGGAAACGTTAAACACTTTACTGCAATAGCAAACCCACTTGCCAAGCGTTACACACACACTCTCGCAGAAAATCGACGTCTGAATAATGGCAATGTGCTACTTATTGTGCTTTGTTCGGTGAACGAGAGAGCCGGTAGCCCAAGTTGGTGGGTTTGGAGTTTTTATTGGTAAGCAAGAGCCTAGCTATACCTTGGTATTGCAAACGTCCATGGGCGACAGTAACATTTACCATTAGGTGGGCTGCTTGCTCGTTTGCCACCAAGAGCAAAAAAAAAAAAAAAAGAACTATTACAGCACTTATCCCTTCTTTTGCTTAAATCCAACTAACAATGGTAAGGTGTATCTACCTTTCTATATTTATAATGATACTAAAATTTACTTTCTACATTATTATAATTATTTCTGATGTTTACGCGAGTGTTACACATTTGAAATAAAGCTATTTTTATGGATTTTATCGCGTTTATATTTGATTTTTAATTTTCCGACGTTTCGAACACTTTACAGTGATCATGGTCACGGGAGGACTGAGGTGTCTTACGTCCAATAAGACATCGTTACAAACGGTCCAACTTGGCTGGCGTATAATTACACCTTCCTAGAAATACGACAATCGAGTACCTAGTACCAATTTGCAACTGCATTACGTTCGATGAGCGAGACAGCCAACGATATAAATAAACTTGATCCTTTCTGTCCTCATTTCATTTCTACGAATTTTTACATTAAGTACCTGATTGTTATCCTGGTATTCCTGCTATTTCATTATAAATGATATTGTAAAAGTATTCATATTACTCCATATAATTTTTGAAAAATACAAATGTTGCGACACCTTTTGAACAGACTATATCCGTTCCAATGTTGGGCTCAGGTCCTCTACACAGTTGGACGGAAATTGATCTACTACACCATGCTGGTCAGACGAATTATTGTAGATTTTTTTGCCGTATTTTCCTTCTCTTGCATAGATGTTATATGCATATTATATTCCTAAGTCGTCTTTTACGATACTCACGGGCACAACCCAAGAGAAGGTGTAGTGAAGTGTATTCTTACTGCATCACCACACGGATGAAAGCAAGTACCATACTACAGAATGAATAAAATAAGCAATAGACCATACAGTACAAGGATCTCAGCCAATTTCTACTATCACCTACAAAAAATTCAGAGGTGGTGATACATTGTATTTGATATCTCATTTTTAATTATTTACTAAATTAAATAAAAAGACATCTAATTACTAATTTATAACATTAAAATAAAATATATTCGATGCATTCAATCCCTGCCATTTTTCTGATTGATTAATATCTAAGCGGTATGTATGTGTGTGTGTGTGTGTGTGTGTATGTAGAGTACCCGCTAACTCTCATGTATTAAACCACAGCCATATAACGTACCCTTTTTAGGGTACCACATATATGTAGTGCGGCACGGCGGCCGGCAATGCCACTGTATACCACACTTAGCTTCACATTAACTATTCTATTTCGTATTAGTACAGTAATGAATCGACGCCAATGTTACTTTTGTTCACAAAAAATATATGTCCGTACGTTTGTGCCGTCCGTCGACCTCCAGCACCCAGCACTTGACACCCAACATCACACATAAACATATAATTATATGTCTACTATACACACATACTAGTACCTACATATATTTTTTTACAGACAATAAATATTTTAAAATATGTTACTAATTTATTGACACCAATGGCGTAGCTTTCACGTGGCAGTTGCACGAATCAATGAAAGTCATCAACCCCATGATGCCACAGCATTCGTTGTCAATAGGGGTGTGCGAATATCGTTCGAATCGAATCGAATCGAATATTAATATTCGATTCGAAATTCGAATCGAATAATTCGAATTTTCGAATTATTCGAAATTCGACGAATAATTCGAAAAAAATCGAATAATTCGAAAAATTTCGAATAATTCGAAAAATTTCTAAAAATTTCGAATAATTTGAACAATTTGCGAATTATCGAAATATCATTGGATTTTCTATTGTTCCCACAATTTGAATGTCATATTTGAATATCGAACATAACAAACTCCGAATTTAAAATACAATAAAAATTTGCGAATATTACAATTCGGAAAAAATCGAAATTATTCGAATAATTCAAAATTTTTCGAATAATTCGAAATTATTCGAATAATTCGAAATTTTTCGAATTATTCGAAATTTTTGAATTATTCGGGAACTTTCGAATAATTCGAAATTTCGAATTATTCGATTCGAGTTACGAATCGAATATTAATATTCAATTCGGAACGAATAATTCGTAAGTTCGAATTATTCGCACACCCCTAGTTGTCAATTAACATCAATTACACTTACAAATTCTTATTATTTCCTTATTTCCTTTTCTTGCTTAGGAATGTTTAATTCACCAGTGGATGAAGGTGGACAGAATTGTAATATTCACTTTTTCGTAATATCTAATTATAATATAAAAATTTTCGTTAAATCCAATTATCAAACTGTGCACTATATTTTTCGTTAAATCCAATTATCGAACTGTGTACTATATTTTTCGTTAAATCCAATTATCAAACTGTGTACTATATTTTTCGTTAAATCCAATTATCAAACTGTGTACTATATTTTTCGTTAAATCCAATTATCAAACTGTGTACTATATTTTTCGTTAAATCCAATTATCAAACTGTGTACTATTTTTTTTTTTAAATACCTGACTGTAAGTATATTTTCAGTATTCTGACAGCAGCAGAGCGGGCAAAATGTCACGGGACCTTGACATGGTTGGACCTCGATCCCAGCGGTCTCGAAGAATATGAAGCCGAGCCATGCCCATAGCCGACCCAAGGAGGGCTTCCCCCGATACTTTTGCGATGGGTCCCCAATAATATATGTAGTTACGGCATATACATACTACTAAACTAAACCAATTAACTTGTCTCGTAAGCTAATAGAGCTAAAAATATTTATCAGATAGCCTGCGAAATTTAATAATTACTTTATATTCACTAATAACAACTAACACAATATTTATAACAATTGGAATTAGGCGGCAGCATTCATTTTTTTACATCTACATATATATATAAAAGAAAGTTGTGTTAGTAACAACACTTATAACTCGAGAACGGCTGGACCAATTTTTATGATTTTTATGTTTTTGATTTTGTTGTCGTCGGGAATAGGATATTAAAATATGATATTAATCAACAAAAAAAAATCAATAAAAAACATCTAAAAATGCAAATCAATAAAGCAACCAATAAGATCAAATCTTTCCTGACAAAGCTGTAATCCAATTAGAACTCGAAACATCACGAATGTAACCACGGCAGAAGAACAAGAAATTGCACGTGAAAACCGCCGCGTTAATATGGCCCGATTTCGTACTTCTCAATCACAAGAGCAAAGTGAGGCAGCCCGTATAACGGTTCAGCGGTTCAGTTGACAATGCGAAATCGTTGAGAATCTGAGAGATCAACAAATAGTTAATTTTCAATCAGTTCGTATAATACAAGGTATTATACTTCTTCGTCTTGTTGGCACGTTATTAAAATACTTGATATTTAAAATTATACATACTATCCATATTTCATCATCATCATAATGTAGACTCCCAGTGACACTACTTTTTTTTTATTTTTTTTGTTTTTTTTTTGCGGGGGGCTATGGACGTCGCACGCCACCAAATCGGTCCGGGGTGACGGAAGAGGCAGCGCGCAACCCCATTGACCCACCCTGCAAGCACCTCTTCTTCGCCGTGCGAGCGAGCCACCGGTACCCGAACTTTGTCTTCGGTGGCCCGCTCGGCGGTATGCCCTCCCGGGCGCCTCTCCTGTCGACGCCCCGACAGCTTTCGCCGTCGAGGTGTCGTCCTCACGCGGTGGCCTCGATCACCCGAAGCCTCGGTTAGGGCGGCATCAAGCGCAGGTATTCGCGCCTGCGCCGCCCCGACCGCGGGCGGCGGCCCGGGTCACGGGAATCCTCCCGGGCCCGTTCCGCCGCCTCCTTCTGCGAGATGACAGCCTCGCAGAAGGCGGCGACCGCGTTCCAATTCCTAACGCTGTCGACCATCGCCATCGCGACAGCCGGCACCGTCAGGTCGGCACCGATAATAGCGACGAGGTCGCGGCGCTGCCCGTCCCAGCCCGAACATTCCTCGAGCGTATGTTGCGCCGTGTCCTCGTCACTACTGCAATGATGGCAGCCCGAAGTCCATTCCCTATACACGACCGTGTGCAGGTATTTCCTGAAGCACCCGTGCTCCGTCAACACCTGCACCAGTCGGAAGGTGAGGACCCCGTGCCGCCGCTCCATCCATTCCATCAGTACGGGCCGGAGGGCCTCGACGGTAACGACACCGTGTCTAGGCCTCTCCAGCCGCGTAGCCCAAAGGGCGATGACTTCTCGGCGGGCGTCCTCGAGCCAGGTGGCTATCTCGTTGAACAATGAGGAGCCACCCTCTTCGCGCATTGAGGTAACCCGCCGGTAGAGTTCGGAGAGCATCTCCGCCTCTAGATCCCACGGGGGTGTCCCAGCCAATAGGCACGCCACCTCTGTCGACACCGTGCGGTACCCGCGAATGGCTCTGACCGCCATGACCCTCTGTAGCCTCCACAGAACCGCCCTGAGTTGGGTGTTCAGAGCCCTCGCCCACACGGGTGCGCCGTACATGGCCATTGAGCGGATCACCCCCGCATACAGCCGTCGGCCCTGGAAACTGGGTCCGCCCACGTTCGGCATGAGCCGAGAAAGGGCGGACGCCGCGCCTACCAGCCGGGGAGCAATTTGACGAAAATGCTACCGGATTCCCAGTGACCCCCCCTAACGAATTCCGAAAGAAAAATTCTACTTATAATTTTTCCTGGGTTTGGTCCGTTTTTCGTCTAATTCGATTGGGCTATTAAAGAGTTGTTTATACTAAACTATTGTATTGTCATTGACACTTAGTAGGTACCTACGTATACTGACTGTATTGTGTGATGAAGTTCTAACTCATTGTATTCTTATACAGTGTTTACTCGTGGGTGTTGTACGTAACGACCAACAAATAAAGCTCTATACAATAAATATAATTAGCATTGTATAGTAGATCCATGTCTCGCATATTGTAAGTGGCACGGTGCCAGTGTGACGTCAATATATGAGCTGAGAGGATGATGACTCGGTAGGTGTGCAAAGTTTAAATTAAATCCAACAATTTGAAATGATTCAAAATCACATTTCAAACATACAAACAAGCATATGTAGATAATAAAAATCGTTCAAAGTAAACTATTGATAGCCAGTGATTATCTACTATATACTATAAAGGCGAATATTATATAAATATATATATTTATCTATTGACTTTCACTGTGCTAAAAAACACATTTACCATGTTGTAATAACCACCACGACCGGCGAGTGGTTTTGGCGATCACTGTTGATGTTATAAGTTTTAAAGGAGAATGTTGCTGCCCTTTCACCTGGTGATTACTCAACGAATGTTTACGATGTCCACTAGAAAGTATGAGATGTTGACAGATCGCCAAATCAATATCCCGACTAGTAATTTTTTCGTCTTCCTTAGCAGGACCGGACCGGGCATGCCCGATCTGGACCAGATAAGGTATGTAACGCAGAAGATATATCTGGACCCGATCAGAAAAATCTTATCGGGTCCAGATCAGGCACTCCTGATCGGGTCCAGATCAGGCATTCCTGATCGGGTCCAGATTAGGCATTTCTGAGCGGGTCCGGCTGAAATTTTACTAATTGGATCCAAATCAATCATCTGCGTTATATATCTTACCTGATCCAAAACGAGTATGCCCAGTCCGGTCCTTATAAAAACCATGAATATCTTAAAAAACATGTTTAATAAATAAAAATATAAATTAATATATGATGTAGGCAACGAATGCAGTGCTATATTCTTAACATAGAGAGTAGAGAGTCCCAGTGAGCTTTTCCAATTAGGGCGCAACCACCAGATGCTAACGACTTCTACTATCGCTTGAATTTCTCATTCATGACCTGATCGATCTGTTTTGACCTGATTCGATAACAACTAAATTAATATTAGGCGATGTCATTACGCTTCGGAGAATCTTCACACCGCGATTCAAATAATGACGTCATTTTACTAACGCCATTAACAATTTATTATGACCCAAAACATTAAATGTTAGAATAGTTGTTACAATATTATTATATTTATTTCTATCTATGTTTTCAAATGTACCTATTATTTATTTTTGTTTTTACTTTAAATACCTATAGATTATTTTTATATTATTAATTAAACACTATTATTATAATTAAATAAATATGATTAATTAAAGATTTCAGATTAATCTTCTCTGATGCAAATACAATTTACTCCGTGGCATAAATCATGATATGATCTTTTTTGAATTTTGATTGATGTTTTTTTTGTGTTACAAAATTGTTTCTGGTCCTGATATACTACATGCCTTACCATATACTTGATTGTATTTTACATCAGGCTGTCCTTATTTGGTATAGACCAGGTCGTGATCCGGCATGCCTTACCATACTTGATGATATTTCACATCAGGCTATCCTTATTTGGTCCTGATCTAGTCCTGATCCGTTATGGCTTACCATACTTGACGATATTTCACATCAGGCTATCCTTATTTGGTCCTGATCTGGTCCTGATCCGGCATGCCTTACCACACTTGATGTTATTTCACATCAGGCTATCCTGATCTGGACCAGATCTGGTCCTGATAGGGTTTGCCGGATCCGGCATGCCTCATTCTGTCTTGATCGGGTCCAGATACATGATCTGGTTGAACCATACTTTTTTTCTAGTCGGGATTGATTACGTACGAGTATATATCATGCAAAGGTCCCATAGTTAATGCTGTAAACAATTTAGTTATCATAAATAGTTACACGTTTTTTCGACAGAATACCTGCTGGTCATATACTTCCCAAAATATTCATACCGATAGAAGAGCGGTCTAGGTCCCATAACCAGCCATATTTCTTCTCTAGACCTATTGAGTGGGCCGTCGAAACCAATGCTTTGACTAAGTCGGGTACCTTACCTACTTACCTACGTGACGCCAAAAAGAGATGTTACCCACACGTGCCCGATATACCTAGGGATGCTGGGCTAATTCCTAATGTGCCCACCCACAATCTCGGCTAACTGATGATGTCCATGATGATATTCTATCTAAGTTATAATTAACAAATTCTATGCCATATTAAGACATCGACATTGGAGTTAAAGTCGAATGCTTAGTATATGGTAAATGGTGAGCTACGAGGCGGTATAAAGAAGACGACGACGAGTGGAGTGAAACCGAACTATAAGTCTGGCGGACCATGCAATATCTATAACTAACATTTCGATAACAACAAAGTAAACAATATTTTTAATTAAAATATATTGTTAATAATTAACTATATATAATATTATTATTATTTTGTAACCGAAAAGAAATATAAAAATGTAAGCTCCGCTATTATGTACTAGGTACATAACGAAAAAGATAAAACGGAAAAGGTTCGAGCGCAGCAAGACAGTACGCTATGCGGGCGCTTCCGCCGGATGTGGCAACCTACCTACCGCCGGATGTTAGCGCGCCCTTCCGACGAACGCTAAATATGTACCGTCAGCAAATTATAAAATAAGTACTTCAAATATACGAAATTAATTTTGAAAATTAATCTGTATCTTAAAAAATGCAACATTTTGATGATGACATACAATACTTAAAGAGAAACAAAGATAAAAATTTACAAAACAAATCAGAGAAACAAATAACAATATCATCATCTCAACTTATACACCACCACCACAGCTGGTCTCAAGACCTCCACCTCCTCCACAACGGGAGGGAAATTGTTTTGATACATCATGCTGGTCGGGTTTTATTATAAAATTTTCTTCCCTTAGATGTTATATACATATTATATTACTTTATAATCTTATACTACACATACGGGCAAGATACGGGGTGAATTGTGGTGACAAAAGAGGAAGTAGCATACCTGATGATAAGTGTTACTGCTGCTCATGGACTCTTGCTATACCAGAGACACACCTAGGTCGGTCACCTAGTAACTAAAATCCACGCAGAAAGTTAGGTTGCCGGCTCTTACGCTTACCGACCAAAGCACAATAGCACATTGCCACGCTCTAACGTCGATTTTCTGCGAGAGTGTGGTACTATCCCGAAAACAGTAAACAAAAAAACTATCAACGGTGTAGCCCTAAAATAAATATAAACTTTTCTCTCGGCCATCTAAATCCATTAAAATAGCTTAGAAATATTTTTAATAAATTTAAACGAGCATTACTACGCCGGCAAACTTCTGAATGAGTAAGATGGAATCAGAATATAAATCAATAAAGTAGCAAGTTGATAGCGATTTATTGTTGCACGTTTTCCATTGAAATTTTAGTCACTATTTGCTCTAAAGATTTCTTAAATGAAATCGACGTGAGCGTGTCGTTTAGAGAAAGACATGGCCTGCCTTCTTCCACACGAGGAAGATATGACTCATCTTCTAAAACTACCATAGCTTTTAGTCGAAAGAGTTCAGATTTGGGCTAAACGAGAGCCAGTCAGAAGACTGCTGAAGTTCTTATAAAGCTTATGAAGCTCTTATAAAGTCTGGAACGTTGACTTCGTGTCTTCTTTTTTATTGCCTATGGTGGCAAACGAGCAAGCAGAACATCTGATGGTAAGTGTTATTGCCGCCCATGGACCACCGCAATACCAGGGGTATAGCTAGTTGGACTTACGGCTCTCTCGCTCACGGAACAAAGCGCAATAGCACATTGCCATTACTCAGACGTCCCCGGATGACCGGTTCGCGGCTGTAGACAGAAAACTGTCAACAGCGTGGTCCTATCACTAAAAATTTGCCTTGTGATCAGACCAAGTTATGTTTAGTGAGGTTTCAAAAACTATCTAAGAAATTAGATTTATAGTTCTCTTCAGTTGTGAATTAAATCAGTGAAAAGGATATTTTTTCGCGTTTAACTCAGGTCGCTACTACTTTAAATCGCAACATAAACTGTTTTGATAGACTGATTGTTTTTAAATGTAATGATTGATTTAAGGCATGCCCTGTATATTGACGACAATAACCAAGCTGCAAGTCTTGTTTGATGATATATGAAAGACCGCTAGCGGATATTTTCATTTCTGGTGAATTTTTTTTTGTTAGCTTATTCAGCTAATTCTGGTGTGAATAACATTTTCAAACTTTTTGATTCTAACAGAACTCAGTCGATACGTTCCTTCATGGTCTTCTGCAGATGATATGTTTGGTATAGACATACCTAAGCTATCTAAGATTTTGCATTGTCTTGAAAATGACTGATGGCATATGGTGCCACACTGCTCACTCTGTGAAATGTAATTATATTGTGGTTTAATATTAACGTAAAAAAAAAATTGTGAAATTGTAGGCAGAGATTGTCGTGTCGAACATAATAAATGCGTACCAAATGTTGAATTCAAACAAAAATTGAGAAACTTTCAAGTTGCAACAATATGTATAGGTAAACTATACGTATAGGCTATTGTGTAACTGCATCCCGTTAGGTAGAGCAACCTGACAGCAAGACAATATGAGCTTCAAAACTTTGAGTAAGCCACTGTTATTAACGTAAAGAGAAGGTTACCCCGGTTACTAGCGGACACTATTGGATACAGGCCTCTCTGAGTTAAGCTAATACCATAATTGCCATACTTGGCAGGAGAATTGGCATTATCAAGCTGATCACAGTTCTTCTTCTTCTGTTTTCTCTATTAGCAATTAGCTACTTTACGAGCCATTTTTGCCAGTGTCGAGTTACAACTTTCTTCATATCTTTAATATCTTCATGTTAGTCGTTGTCCGTCAGTAAGTCAAATCGTCGCCATCAACAGTGCTATGGCCACACTGTTAATGGTACATTTTGGGAATTTTGATGGAAAACGGAAATGTTGTAAAACACTTTTATATTACACTCACTACGTCATAGTTCCGTTGCATTACATTTCATAAAAAGCCGTTAAAATGATCTAATATAACACTAAGATATCGAATATAATACAAGAACACCACATGACGTTTCCAGATTCCCGCCAAAATTCCCACAGTTAGTGTTTCAAATTTGCAAGATAAATACCAGGTGATCTTTCAACCCGACTAATAAGTGAAATTAGAGTGTGGTGATACATTGTGTTTTATCTCTGTCGTCAGGGGAGGGTATTTAAGAAAGATTTAATAATTTACAATTAACAAATAACCTATATACCGGAGGAGACCGAGACTCGCCTACCTAGACCAGATCGGTCATGTACTGAAGGTAGGTGGAGTCAAGAGTCTCCGAAACCGGCGAGCGGGTATGAAGAGAATTATGAATGTTGAGGAAGCGAGTGAAGTATGCAAGGATAGAGTTCTCTGGCACTCTGTTCTCTCTGCCTACCCTGCAAGGGACATGGCGTGATGGTATGTATGTATGTATATTGTAGTGTGTGTATATATAATATGCTGTCGTTACATGTACGTACATGTGGTGTGTGTACATCGTACGTTCATATGAATATATTTTATTCGTATATACCAATTAAAATCATAATTAACTTGATATTACACGTGGCGTTAACTAAATTACATCTGGCCACGTGTTACAACAACAAACCTAACTATATATATATATATATATATCTATATACATATACGTATATATACAAGATATACATTGGTAATGTTAAAATTACCAATAATATATCTAGTTTTATTTCTCAAGTTTCTCCATTCATCCATCAGCCTTTCTATGTCCACTGTACTCGTATATATAAACCTGTCCAATGCGTATTCAAAATTCAAATGCCAATATTTATAGTGATCGCTCAATCAGTTGCCAAAAGCCACAACTACCAGAGCAGAAAGGTAAAGGTAGCGCGTTTTTAAGATCCCACATAAGATTTTCCGTGTGGTGACGATTCACCACCCCCTATCTTACCCGTGGGTGATCTTACGAGACGACTAAGAGATATAAAACGAATATAGCATCTGTGCGAGAGAAGGAAAACTCGAAACATAACCCTATACCAACACGTCTGATAGGGTTTGCCGGATCCGGCATGCCTCATTCTGTCCTGATCCGGTCCAGATACATGATCTAGTTGAACCATACTTTTTTTCTAGTCGGGTATATCTTGACCATATCACACAGCATCTCTGTTTGTCTCTGTCACATATAATTTCTATGTGAACGAAGTCATCAATACTCGTCGTATTTCATATATAAATAGAGTATCTGTCAAACGATGAATAAGTTACAAATCACTTTCATCCCTAAATTATCTTCTGTAATATCAAGAAAGTACCCTCACTTGTAACTGAATAACGAATTACCATATGATTAGTACTAAAGATTAAACATACTCCAAAAATAATTACAAATTCTAAATAATCCCACGGCATCGTACTTAATTTTCAAACGTTTACCCTCTAAAAAAACTTAATATGAAAACATTATTTCGGCATTCCCATATTCTTTGTGCCCCCAAACCTCCCGGAACTAGCGAACAAAATAGGGTTAACCGTTAGTGTTGGTACGGCAATGTTATAAGTACCGGAAAGATGCCGGATACGTGGCACGTGGCGATACCGCACTGCAACCAACAAATTGTTTTCTAACTACTTTTTATTTGCTTTAAGGGCACGAGAAACTACATTCAATAGTTTTATTTACACTAAGTTTGTAAAGGAAATGAACTTAACGTATTTAATATTATAAATAAAGTGTGTAACAACATTTTGCTATTTTGCAAGTAAAAGTACATGTACAAATGTCCGCCGCTGTTGTTGTTGATTATTAAATACGTTTACTTTTTTTTTTTTTTTTTTTTTTTGGGGGGGTGGGCTACGGTCGGCGCACTCCTCGCACCACTCCATCCGGGGTGACAGAGGGGCGTAAGCGCGCACACCCGTAACCCACCCGTGGCGTCGCCTTCGTCGTTGGGCCGACCACCGGAGCAGAGTGACTTGACGTCAGTGGTCAGCCCGACGGAATACCCCTGAGGAGTACCCTCTCCTCGACCGACATCCCCCCCTCGGGTAGAATGTCGGTCTTTCCTCACGCGGTCGGCCTCTCGGCGGGTGACGGACTAATTCCCCGATCCAGTCACCCGCGGCCTTGGCTAGGGCGGCATCAGGCGCAGGTAATCGCGCCTGCGCCGCCCCAGTCGCCGGCGGCGGCTCGCGCCGTCGAGGAGACGCTCCTCGCGCACGCGCTCCGCCGCCTCCTTCCGCGAGACTACTGCCTCGCAGAAGGTTGCGACCGCGTCCCAGTTCCTGACGCTGTCGAGCATCGCCCTGGCGATGGTCGGCAGCGTCAGGTCGGCACCGATGATTGCGACGAGTTCACGACGCTGCTCTGCCCAAGCGGCACAAACCTCGAGCGTATGCTACGCCGTGTCTTCGTCGCAATCGCAGTGGTGGCAGGACGGTGTACTCTCCCTCCTGACGACCTTGTGCAGGTATTTGGCGAAGCATCCATGCCCCGTCAAAACCTGCACCAGTCGGAAGGAGAGCACCCCGTGCCGCCGTTCCAACCACTGCATCAGCACCGGCCGGAAGGCCTCTACGGTCCGCACACCGAACCGAGGCCTCTCCAGCCGGACTGCCCAACGGGCAATGACATCCAGGCGGGCGTAAATACGTTTACTTGTATGAGATCGCGTGTATATCTCACACGTTAAGTGTTTTGTTGTTTCAAAGACATTTGTGTTGTTGTGTGTTGTTGTTTCAAAGACATTTGTGTTGTTGTGTTTTGTTGTTTCAAAGACATTTGTGTTGTTGTGTTTTGTTGTTTCAAAGACATTTGTGTTTTGTTGTTTCAAAGACATTTGTGTTGTTGTGTTTTGTTGTTTCAAAGACATTTGTGTTGTTGTGTGTTGTTGTTTCAAAGACATTTGTGTTGTTGTGTTTTGTTGTTTCAAAGACATTTGTGTTGTTGTGTGTTGTTGTTTCAAAGACATTTGTGTTGTTGTGTTTTGTTGTTTCAAAGACATTTGTGTTGTTGTGTTTTGTTGTTTCAAAGACATTTGTGTTGTTGTGTTTTGTTGTTTCAAAGACATTTGTGTTGTTGTGTGATGACAATGTCGTATCAGTTTATTTCATTACTTCATTAACAATGATACAAGCGATGTTTGATAACAATATTCTTATACATTAGTTGTAATTTATATTTATTTTATATAAAGTTAACATATGCAATGCAAGGAAATTAAAAATATTGTTTTTATAATATTATTAGTATTTTTTACATATTAATCATTTACAAGTACAATAATATAATATTAATTTAATAGCATTAATTTACATACATTTAAGGTAACATTTAAATATAAGGAAGAAAAACCGAGACCGAGATCAACACAACAAAATGGGAACCTTTTATTTTTTTTAATCATTTCATTATATAAAATTACTACCACGCGTTGCTGTGGCTAAGGTAGCCTCAGTAATACGTGGTGGTTATGCTAATAAATTGTAGCTTATATGAAACGTATATACATATATATATATATGAAATGTATATAAATAATTAGTGTCCGAACGAAACTGATTTTTCAGCCGAAACCGAAACCGATACCGAACTTTCGGCCTTGCTCTCTGTTTTAGCCGAAACTGAAACCGAAACTCATTAAGACATTTAAAATTACGATTATTTACTGAAATTTACTGTTTTTTTAACATTAATTTGCATATATCTATACTTATATATATACAGACCGTCAAAAAGTGTAAAATAAAATAAAAAGACTCATTAAAATATCTACGTAACAATTTTTTTTATGACATGAATATACAAGACTAACTCATGATAGTAAATTAAAAAAAAACAACTTTCAGTTAGTGTTTTAGACATATAGGAGGAGGTCCAAAAGTTCGTGGAATGGAGGGGGTGGAGTGGGGTTAGGGGCACTCGCTTAGTGTCATACATAATTGGGGACTCATCGAACATAGATTGAGTTTCAGTCCTGTTGCATCATTAGTTTACACCAACACTCCCTGCTAAACAGTTGAATCCGGAAAGAATCTGAAACTTTGGAAAAAATTGAACACCGTGCTGTGATAAAATTCCTTACCAAGCAAGGAAAGAACACTCAGACCGTTTTGAACGAAATGGAAATTTATGGAGAACAGTGTCTTATTAAATCAATTATTTACAAGTGGCATAAACTTTTTAAACATAATCGGGCGTCAATTGAAGAGGATCCCTACTTAGGCAGGCAACTGGCCTTCCTCGAGGCCACCACATCAGACATCGCCGAAAAAGTGGAAAATTGTGCTTGAGAGACACCCTTTTGAAGAACAAACAGTTATATGCTTTAGTTGGAGTGTCAGATACCACCATTTTCTGAATTTTACATGACAACCTGGGTTTAACAAAAGTCAGTGCAAGATAGGTACTGAGAATGCTCACGCCACTTGAGAGACAGCAGCGTGTCAATTTGTCAAAACAATTTTTGGAATTGTGTGGAGACGAACCTGCACAGATTTTGGAGCGAATTTTTACTGGAGATGAAATATTAATTTTAGAATTATCATTTTGAGCCAGAGATTTTGCGGCAATAGATAAAAAATATTTTCACCGTGATTTCTAAATCATTATTCATAGATCAAAATTAATTCATAGATCTAATAAATAAAGTTGTATAAACTTAAGGGTGATTATATTGAAAAGGAAAAATAGATTTGGTTCATTTTATTTAAAACCCTGCCATTCCACGAACTTATGGACCTCTTCTTGTATAGTACATAGCTAACTAGTAATACGTAATTGTGTTCACAATATTTTAAAGATAAACACTCGAGTTTCGGCGACGCCGAAGGTTTCGGCTATATTTTGGCCGAAACCGAAACTACGGCCGAAACTAGATTTTTTGGCCGAAACTGGCCGAAACCGAAATTTCGGTCGTTCACTATAAATAATAGACAAATAATTTGCAATAAAATAATATTGCGACTGATATAGAAGCTATCCTATCTTTTAAGTTGGATCAAACTACACATGCTGTGCAAATTTGATCAAAATCGGTTTAGTACTTTAGGAGTCCATCGCGGACAAACAACGTGACGCGTAATTTATATATAGATATTAAGAAGAAGATTTACAACATGTTTATTAAATATTATCTTCAGTACGATCAGCCCTTCATACCAGGATATAATTAGCGAATATAATGCAAAGGATGATCGTTTGACCTTGAAGGTGGATGTGACGTCAGTGGGATCTAAAATATAATTGTATCCGAGGTAACTATTTGACCATAGTTGTTGCATAGTATAGAAGACTTCATATTAAACTATGTGTGTGTTAGCTGATCACGTGAGTTAGTCACCACGCACAAACGTGAGCGGCGGCCCCAGGGGGGTGGTACGGGACGGCAACGCGACGTTTGGCACGACACGTGCCGGTACAACGACAAATAGATTAGATTATGCATTTTGAACGGACGTGCGGATATCGGTTTTATAAATACAAACATTTATTTAAACATATACATATTTAATACAATACTTTAGTTTTGTGTTAAATTAAAAAAGTTGTTACTTGTAACGAGAGACAGACGTACACCTCACAATGGGTAACGTGACATCATCAAGATTTGGAAATATGTGTTATTTAAATTATTTTCGTTAATTAACATACATACATACATACATATCATCACGCCATATCCCTTGTAGGGTAGGCAGAGAGAACAGAGTGCCAGAGAACTCTATCTCTGCATACTTCACTCGCTTCCTCAACATTCATAATTCTCTTCATACACGCTCGCCGGTTTCGGAGACTCTTGACTCCACCTTCCTTCAGTACATGACCGATCTGGTCTAGGTAGGTTAGTCTCGGTCTCCCTCGGTACCTACATCCTTCCACTTTCGCATTGTATATCTTCTTAACCAGGCGTTCATTCGGCAGGCGGTTCGTTAATTAAAATATCCGAAAAAGTAAATTTCGTGTAAGTATGCGATCCGTGTGGTGACGGAGTAAGAATATGATTCACCACCCTCTATCTTACCCGTGGGTGATCGTACGAGACGACTAAGGGATATAAAATGCATATAACATCCATGCAAGAGAATGAAAACTCGAAACAAAACCCACACCATATATACCAACACGTCTGACCAGCGTGGTATAGTAGGTCAATCAATTTCCCTTCTATTATGGAGGAGGCTCGAGCCCAACAGTGGGACGTATATGAGCTGAGATGATGGTAATGATGATGACATTTTAATTTTTAATCCTTATTCGTATTAGGATAACAGAAATTCACATTACAGATGGTCTACATAGGGGCGGCTACATACGGTTGATTATATTAAATATCACGACAGACAAACGAATCATTTGACTGTATCGTACTATCAAACAAGTGAAAAGAAAGCAGATAAAAAAGAAAACTAGAAAAAAATAATATCAAAAAGGTATCGCACACTTACACTTTGATAAATACAAACATGCATACACAATTACATATACACTCAGAGAGAGAGGGAGAGAAGAAATTCTCATTCATAAGAATAGATCACGAAATCTTATTTCGTTTTTATTGTGATTTAATTATAGTTTTATCTAATTATAGTTCTCACTTCGAACTTATATTTCTTTCAATTCAATAATTGTGAGTGAAATTATTCTGTAATCGCTATTATTCACTTTTTGGCGTTTCATTTACCACATAGAAATAGAAGTTCATATAATAATAATAATCCTCATTTATTTAAGTAACAAAGACTCATTACTGTTAGTAATACTTAATCTAAATTGTTAGTAAATATTCATAATTAAAAATAGTAAATATAAATCAAAACTTACATACAAATTTATAACAAAATAAATACTGCTGATACAAATCACCGCTGTTTAACTCCATGAGAGACTGCACAGCAGTGATTTATATATATGCAGTCCAACCGACCAGCAACCATGTCCAGGATACTATTTGAGCTGGCCCGCACCCTACGCACCAAGGATGCACACCTTTTGCGTATTGTGACGTAGAAACAATCTATACGCGACTCGGCGAACATTCCCGAAGCGCTACAGAAGCGGGGCAGCCCCAACAACACTCTGAAAGCGTTATTATATTGGATACGGAGGGTATTGTAAGATTTTTGAGTATATCTAGCCCACAGGCTGCATGTTTAGAATGATGTACAATAGGCTCTAAACAGTGTAATTTTCACCTGTTTTGTACATCGTGCAAACCTGCAAGCTATCATGTTCGCTCTCACTGACAGTGCCCTCCGCTCCCTTCCATACAGTAATGTTGGGACAAGCACTGCGTTATGTATTGCTATACGTGCCTTCTGGCTGAGGTGGTGGCTGCCGAGAAGTTGCCCCAACGCTCCGTTCACTCTATTTCCCGTATTCACTCTTCGCTCTATATCAGTGGTGTACCTTCCATCTCGGCTAAATCCACATCCAAGATATACAAATTCATCCACTTGCTCTAGTACATCATTACCTATTGTTACTCTTACATCTGTTCTGGCTTCATCTCTTTCAAAGACCATTATTTTGGTTTTGCTCACATTCACGCGTAGACCACTTTTCTTACAATCTTCTGTCATTGTGTCGACTAGGGTCTGCAGGTCAGTCTCTGACTGTGCCAGCAGGACTGCATCATCTGCATAAAGCAGAGCGGAGACCACTAAGTCACCCATCTGGACTCCTACATTCATATCGTTCAATCTTTGGAGACATTTATCCAGATATATGATAAACAGCCTGGCTGACAGGACGCACCCCTGCTTAACGCTGATATTGACGTCAAACCAAAGCGAAATTCCATCATCCAGCCGCACACAGGCTCTACAGCCCATATAACTGGACTGCACAGCCTGTAGCAGTTTACCGTTAATACCATACTCCGGTAAAATGTCCCAAAGTTCCTTTCGTACAACCGTGTCAAATGCTCTCTCCAGATCCACAAAACTGCAGAAAACCCTCTGACCCAGGGCCAGATGCTTCTCCACAATGTTGCGCAGAGAGAACACTTGATCCATGCATCCCCTACCACTCCTGAAACCTCCTTGTGTCTCACACAGTAAACCATCGGACACCATCCTCATTCTCCTTTCAATAATTTTACCATACACATTTTTTGGTATCGCAATGGCTAAAAATGCAGTTTTCGCGCTCCTGCCCGGGCGGGGAGTGTGGGACTCGGGGGTCTGAATACCCACTAAAAAACGAAACTGCGAGCTGTTAGCCGAGGTGGCTTTGACAACTTGACCGGTCTATGGGTGAGCCTTAAGGGCTCTCAACCCGAAGAAAAAAAAAACCATGAGCTCGCTCTTGGTCGTGTTATATATGTTGTAATCCGTGATTCGTGGCATAATTCTCACAAATCGTTATGAGTTGCCGCAGTCAACACGGTGACATACTCAGTAGCGCCATAATCATCGTAACGAAATTCTAATCAGAGATTATCCGAAAGTTATCTCCCTGGTGGCAAAAAAAAAGAAGTAACATTTACTATTTATTATAGCTAATGTCGTTAGACTCTATATAATTACACAGTTGGTACTAACTATGGTAAAGTATACAGTGGACTGGACAATTGATAGATTCATATTGTAGACGGATATTAGCTGCTATCATTATATTATATGGGTCATTCTATTCTAATCTAGGGAAATGGAGCATTACCTATACATATATTTATTTCAATTGATTACTTTTTGACATTGTGTTTATTTTTATAACACAGTTTAATATCTACTATCATTATTTGTTTACACACATACATATCATCAGGCCATATTCCTTGCAGGGTAGGCAGAGAGAACAAAGTGCCAGAGAACTCTATCCTTGTATACTTCAGTCGCTTCCTCAACATTCATAATTCTCTTCATACCCGCTCGCCGGTTTCGGAGACTCTTGACTCCACCTTCTTTCAGTACATGACCAATCTGGTCTAGTTAGGTGAGTCTCGGTCTCCCGCGGTACCTACATCCTTCCACTTTCGCATTGTATATCTTCTTAAGTAGACGTTCGTTCGGCATTCTTTCCACATGTCCGAACCATCGGCGTATTCCCTTTCGCATCTTTACATCAATACTCTCTTTCATACCTATTTATACTTTATAATATATACCTTTTCATTATTTGTTTAAATTAACAATATTAGATAGATTTAACAATAAAAAAATAAGGATTCAAGAATGAAAGTCTTCTTCTTCTTATATATTGGCAATCAGGTACATATACGAGCTATTGGTGCCAGTGTCAAGTTATAAATATTTTCACGTTAGTCTTTCAAGTTAGTCATTGTCTAAATCAAATTGTCGCCATTAACAGTGTAATGGCCACACTGTTAATGGTATCTTGTGGGAATTTTGATGGAAAACGAAAACATTGTAAAGTATTTTTATATGATATTCACTACATCCCAATAGTTCCGCCGCTTCATATTACATAAAATGCCATCAAAATTATCTAATATAACACGTTAAAACACTAAGATATCGAATATAATACAAGAGCACCACATGACGTTTAGAGATTCCCGTCAAAAGTCAAGAATGAAAGTCATGCACGTGTTGTTTGCGTATTTCACATGAAGGTGACAAATATACATTCGATTTGTCAATAAGAAAGTCTTCTAGCACCTATTACAAACACGAAGTATAGATACAAGAAGTCCGAACGTAATGTTGTACGAATGGTCTCAATTTAGGGGACAGAACTTTTCTAACTTTGCAAGAAGTACTCGTTTAAATCCTTACGCGGGAAGTTTTGTTGCTATTGTTACAGCTCTGGAATGTTTGGTTGCTATTGACAGTTCTGGCATGTTTTGTTGCTATTGACAACTATGAAATTTTATATTTAAATTAATTAAATTCAACATTCGCAAGTCAGCGCGTATTTACGTGTAATAATAATAATAATAGCATCGGTACGTCCTAAACTCTAATGCAGCCAGTGACAGAAAAGAGAACTAAGATCTAGGTTTATTATTGTGTAAATTAGGCAAATCCATGACTATTCCCACGAGAATGGGAGAAAAACCGTCGACCCGGGCAGAGATCCCTGTACCCGGGCAAGCCTACATTTACCAACCAGAGGGTCGGCCGGTACCCTGGCTGGAGCGTGCTAGGAACAGAACAGCCCATCTGCCATGCATCCTCTCGCCGCACGCCAGAACTTAGGATTCTGGGTAATTTTCGAATTCGAAGGTCGAATTCTTTATAGAGGTTGTCTTCCTCGCGGTCCGGGCGGTTAAGCCAAGACCCTCGTTCCTGATACTACGCCTCACGACAACTTGTCCTGAAGCAAGATATCAGGTTTACGATATGTCGGCGATGGCATAAGCCTGCCCAGCCCTCAAATGAATGAGTGACCGGGCCCGTCCGAAATTTCGCCTCCTGTACCCTCTACAACTAGAGGGTCAGGAGCGAATTGAGGCTCAACCCATTGCTGGGGAACCCGCCCTCTCGCCAGAAATTAGCTGCGGGCGAAAATTCAGCAGAAGAACGATCTGGGGGACTATCGCCCGCACCCAGGGTACACCACGTGGAGGTTTTCTGGCACCGTACCCCAGGCAAGAGCCTACCTAGGGATGCAATACCTAGGGAAGAGGTGCTTGCAGGGTGGATCAATGGGGTTGCGCGCCGCCTCTTCCGTCGCCCCGGACCGATTTGACGGAGTGCGACGTCCATAGCCCACCGCAAAAAAAAAAAAAAAGGTTTATTATTGTGTCCATAAATACTATGGACAAGCCTATACCGTTCGGACTCCTTGTATATACATACTTCGTGATTGCAAATATATTTTAAAAATAGACAACTTTACAATGTTATCAAATTATTTCTTTTTGTACAGTCTAAGAAATTGGTTTTACTTGTTTCTACTTGTGTTATAAATGTTATATCATTTCTGTGGTCAAATGCAATTTCACATAAAAAAAAACGGTGATAAATTTTCAGATGTAGATTACTTTTTGATGAAAAAATCATGTTTATATCATTTAGGTAAATCATAAAGTGTTAAATGTAATAATATCTGTGTTACAGTAATTTTATTGGAAAACCTGTTTTGTTTGTTGTTTATTTTATTTTACGTAAAAGTTCGTTCATCATATCTGTTAAGACTGTGCGAAGGTGAATTATTCAAAATCTATAACAATAACGCGCAATCTGTATGTTCGTCTTTATGGAATAAGAGGAGTAAAGAGGTTTATGTCATGACTTCAACCTCTTCAACCTAACGATGCCAGAAGTTTAAAGTTTTGTCACTTTCGTAATCGACACCTCTGTTATCACAATCATATATATGATGTGATCGTGCGTTTATGTATATTTATAAGTATATGTTTACTATGGCAATATAAAAGTTAGTTTGATAAAACTTGTAGACAATTGTGAAAAAAGTTTCATAAAATGGTTTCTATATATTTTTGTTTTATTATTATTGTGAAAACTTTTATTTAGTTTCGATTGATGTACTATGTGTGCATATCATTTAAGATGCAGTCAGCCCTGTGTATAACACATAAGAAACACTTATTTACGTACGTCATTATTCCTGTTATGTTTAACGTGATTTTAGATAGTTGATTATTTCTGATTTTGTTTTTTCAATATAGCTGCCCATAATTAAGTGCCCAAACGAACTCTTACTATTTAAGTAAACACGTGAAAGTATAACAAACAAATAATTAATATAAGTTAACATAAAAAACACAAGCCTTTTTTTTTAAACTTGTATAAAATATATTAACTTATGTATTTGTTAGTTAAATTTCGCTATACTATAATATTCATGTTATATATTGCACGCAAATACTGTCTAGTACCTACATACATAACATTTACACTCGCAGCAAGTTGAAGAAGATACAATATGATAAGATGTGGAATGTAATGCTGTAAGTTGTGAACAAAATTGTACAATTCTTTATATATTGAGATTAGTAAACTAACAATAGATATATATTGTCTGAAAGACTTTTTTTGTTTGAAAGACTTTGTAGTCATGGATATAAATATATATTATTAAAAAAAAGAATAATAATAAATGATTGTGTCGCGGAGAAGTTCACAACCATTCAGTTAATGAACACTAATTACCTATATCTGGACTAACATGTTGGTTGTACAGTCGCATTGAATCTGTCTGTAACAGTTATAATGATTCTGAAATATTATATTATTTAATATGGTCTTTATATTATACATATTATTTAATGCTGAAACATGATGCAGGTATTAAAAATATATAGGTACGTATTATGTATGTATATAACATATACACTTGACAGTAACAACATTTGTTAACTTTAAAGTTATTCGGTATATCAAGTAGATATTGAATAAAGTTTGTTTGTCTGTTGCTAGTGTTGTGCCTAACTGTCAAACCGCTATCACCAATTAGTGAGGTGACATTAATTGTGATGTAAACTTCCACCGTGGAGGGGTAAACTGAGAGGCACGCGTAAGCCACGCGCACAAATTTGGGGCTTTTACCCTACTCAAAATCACCATTTAAACTTGAGCTTCGGCTCGAGTTTATATGAACAATAATGCCTGTTTAAAGTAGATCGTATAACATTTGACAGGTCCAAGTACATTGGTGTTATGTAGTCGAACTTTAATGTAAGAGCACTTATCTGTTATTTCTTTATTGTTGTAATTTTCGAGGGTAGTCGAGTGCTCTCTCTCACTATACTTACCTACTGCACACACACTTATACATTTTGTACGGACGGACGATGTAATCGTCCAACGACTATAATGTCGTTACATTCAACATGTTACTCATATAAATTAAAAAAAAAATAAAAAGGTACCTACGTGTTATTGTTTAAATATAAAAACTGTAACACGACTGCATACTACTCGTATTACGTACGAATCATAAATATCATCTGAAGTCATGAGAGAGGAACTGCTGTAATTACAGCTCGATCAATTCATCTGGAGTGACAAGGAAAACACAATGCGACTCCGTAACTTGCCCTACAAGCCGGTATTTGATGCTTACCTTCTGTGGCCCGCGGCTGTCTCGTGTGTTACAAGCATCTACAACATCTATGAGATTCAATATTCCATTAATAAGCTTATATTTTCTTGATTCAAAAGTTTTCTGTGTGGTAGCGGCTAAGAATACTACCAACCCTTACTTTGCTCGTGGATGTCGTAAAAGACGACTAAGAGACTTATAACGGACCTAAGTAAACAAGAGTACATGGCTGATTCTCAAAAAAAAAAACGAAATTGATGTCCTTGATCATTTTTATAAACCAGAATCGTATACATACATACATATCATCACGCTATATCCCTTGCAGGGTAGGCAGAGAGAACAGAGTGCCAGAGAACTCTATCTTTGCATACTTCACTCGCTTCCTCAACATTCATAATTCTCTTCATACACGCTCGCCGGTTTTGGAGACTCTTGACTCCACCTTCCTTCAGTACATGACCGATCTGGTCTAGGTAGGTTAGTCTCGGTCTCCTCCGGTACCTACATCCTTCCACCAGAATCGTCAATTATGAAAAGCTGTTTTTTATAATAAAACGACTGTACTAGATCTACGAATGTATGAAACAAATTTATTTTTATGTGATAAACAACAATTATGATGATATTTCCAAGAAAGTACCCTGAAAATCATTCCCTCACTATGAGCCAAGCGGTAAATTCTAAGATAATCATTAACTTAAAACGTAAAATTCCTAACAAATTGTTTATTTTCATATTTTTTACTTACCATATATAGGATAGTATTGACTATACCTATGTGAGTTCATAGTTTCATAAATGCGAATAGAAATATTTTTAAATATAATTCAAAATTTTAAAAAAGTATCATTGCCTCACCGTTTTGTAACAGTGTGATTGGAGCAATACTCCAAGGCCTACCAAGTCCCACCTTATTTTTTTTGTAGTTGGCAACATTGCCCTTGAGAATATGCACTATAGTCTATAAAATATAGCTTGATCTCTGTGACAGTTCTCACTAGTGCCGCACGCTTACGATGCAGTCCGTATTTTTGTCGATATGATTCTTTATTTATTAAAATTATTTGTTACTGCAATTGAAATACAATGTATGAAAATCTTATTGAATTTCAATCAAATGGATGGGTGAATTGATTATAAATTTAAAACAATCTATGAAAATCTTATTGAATTTAGATGAATGGGGTTTATTTAATTTAAACTAAAGTTGTTAGTTAATTCTTTTTATTATTCGTAAGGAATACATCCAAGTTCATCGTCAATATTATCATCATCGCTGGAGCATTCCTGTGATTGATGATGAGTTCTTGTGCACAGATTTCTTCTTAAATAATCATATTTATTTTTAAAAGAAATTATCTTTTCAATATAAAAGAAATGATTTTATTAATATTATAACTGATGTCTGAATATTAAATTAACACAATTTACTTATTTTATAGAGTAACCGTGTGGTTTATATAGGTAATGTATTGGTTTTATTTGTTTTACAAATAATTAATAAGAATGTTATCGATTTACGTTTATCGATTGCCCCATCTCTATCTTATTCTCAACTATAGAGTGTGCAATTGAAGAAAGGATTTTTCTTAAAATCAATTTGACAAAAAGTTTTTTGAATATTATATTTTTAATGTCATTTCCTCATGTGTTATCAAAAGATATGCGTACCGTAGTGCAGGTTAGGGCGTCACCCGGAGGCGACGCGTACCGACCCGCCCACGTCGGTACGAACTTCGGCAGTTGCGGCGATGGGGGCCGCCACCCATCACGACTTGCCCAGTCAGGCGAGTCGAGGAGAGCAGAGTTCCGGGTGGGCACGTGAAATGTAAGAGGTTGTATGGAAGGTAAGTTACACGAGCTGATATCCGTCATGGCGGACAAACAGCTAGACGTGCTCTGTGTCACAGAGACCAAGCGAAGGGGCAGCGACGCCTGCGATCTTCTTGGTGGCGGGATGGCTCTGTGGTCTGGTGTACCACAGAGCGATCGAGCCAGCATGGGGGTAGGAGTGCTGTTGTCCTCTCGTTTGGCCTCAGGTGTGAAGGATTACGGAATGTATGATCCCAGACTTCTTTGGGTCCGTATAAAACTAGGTGTCACCAAGGTATTCATGGTTGTAGCATATGCACCCGTAGGATCCTCGGTGGCATCAGACCTACAGAAGTTTTAGGATAATGTTAGGGAAGTTCTGGATATGGCAGAAACCAGTGAACGCGTGATTGTATGTGGAGATTTGAACGGATGGGTGGGGACCAAGTGTCTCGACTATGAGGACGTACTTGGTCCATTTGGTGATAAGAGAGTGAACGACGCAGGTAGGCTCATAGTGGATGTATGAATGGAGAGAAACCTTATTGTCTCAAACACATTTTTCCAACATAAGGACATCCATATGTATACATGGAGAAGGAATGAACAGAAAAGTATAATAGATTTATTTTTGGTAGACAGTCGCCTCCGAAGCAAAATATTGGACGCAAGAGCCTACAGGGGCCCCACAGTCGATACGGACCACTATCTCGTTATTGCGAGATTTAGTGGTCTGTTCAGAAAGTGGAGGCACTGGCGAGAGCGTGTCCACTTCGGAGGGCCTGAAAGAATAAAGGTTGCAAGAAGAATGTGTAAGAGAAAAGTATGCAGAGGGTATCCGAGAACGGCTGACGATGGCAAGCCAGCCGCAAACGGACATTGAAGAATGCTGGAGAGTATTGAAAGAGAGTATGGTAGATACAGCGAAAGAAGTATGTGAAAGTTCAAAGAAGCATAGAAAAACAAATGGTGATGCATGGTGTGATGCGGAAGTGGCAGCTTCCGTAGAGCAAAAGAAGAAAGCGTGGCTGGACTATATCTCGTCTTTGAATCTGAATGACAGTATGACTGAACAGAAGAAAGAAATATATCGGCAATGTAAGAATGACACCAAGGCCTTAGTGAAAGAGAAACGTGATAGAGCAAGTATGAGTGCAGAAGATAGGCTGATGCAAAGATAGAGTTCTCTGGCACTCTGTTCTCTCTGCCTACCCTGCAAGGGATATGGCGTGATGATATGTATGTTATCAAAAGGTAAGCATTTTTTTATTTAATAATCATAGCATATTTTTATATGTTTTCGGTAGTACCTAATAAAGTAATAATATTACTTTTATGAGTCAACGTGTTTTGTTTGTAATAAATACATTGTTACAGTATGGGTGTAATTATTATATTCATGCAATAAAACAAATGATTGGTGCATTATAAAGTTTTTAATTATTGTAGAATCATATTAAGAATCATTTCCTCACCAATCTATCATTCCCTCATTTTTAAACTTAAAAAAATATATATTCAATTCATACTCAAAACAGTTGGGGACCACTATAATATTTTCCTCAAACAAGATATATACTACGACTCGAGCAAAAAAAATTCGATTTGTGCTGTTTTTAAGAAGGGCGATGAAACACTCTTGAAGAATTACTATTAATTATGTGGTAAGACCACACTGTGGACAGTTCTCTGTCTACAGCCGCGGGCTGGTCCATCCGGAGTGGTACCACACTCTCGCACAAGATCGATGTCTGAGTAATGGCAATGTGCTATTGCGCTTCGTTCGGTGAGCGAGAGAGCCGGAAGCCCAACTGAGGTGGGTTTGGGGTTTGTATTGTTAGACAACGGCCTAACTAAGCTATATCCTTGGTATTGCAAAGGTCCATGGGCGGCAGTGACACTTACCATCAGGTGTGCTCCTTGCTCGTTTGCCAACAGAAGCAATAAAAAAAACAAAAAATTATATAAATATAATGCCATTAAGTTTATGGTTTTAGTTTTAAATGTAATTCAATAACTTGTTACTGTAAATATGATTATCGTGTATTTGTGTTGTTTATATTAAACATTACATTTTTTTTTGAAAATTACAAGTGATAGGTACCTACTACCTACATAGATATGAAACTTTTATAACGAGGTATACTTTTTAAACGATCGTTGCCGTTGTACCGCCACCGACGCATTAAAATTCACAATCGGCTCATACAATAGCGAATAGCGAGCTGTATCATCTTCCTAGGGGTTTAATTATATCTTTGTACAAAAAAGAATATTGCACGTCCATTGGGATGTGTTCAAAGTAAGAATATACATACACGTGTACCTATCTATAGGTACGCGTGGAATAAATGAATATAAAACATTGTAACGATTGTACTTCACAACATGCACGTTATAATACCAACGAATATGTATCCAGCAATATGTTATAGTGTTGACATATTACCATAAAAATAAATTAAAACTATAATATACTAGCAGACCCGGCCACGCGTTGCTGTGGCTAAGGTAGCCTTACTAACAAAAAAATGTTTAATAGGTAAAAATATAAATTAATATATGACGTAGGCACCGAATGCAGTGCTATATTCTTATCATAGAGTCCCAGTGAGCCGTTCCGATGATGGCGCAACCACCAGATGCTAACGACTGCAACTGTTGCCTGAATTTCTCATTCATGACCTGATCGATCTGTTTTAATCTGATTCGATAACAACTAATAGTCTTGGGTAGTTCGCGAACGACCTAGGTGGGAAGAGCGCTCCTTTAGGTGAACTATGCGAACTAGTTCGTCGATGAGCTCGCTCTTAGTTCTTTTCATATTTTTTTAGCGTCCGCTTTACTAGACAGTGGCGCTATGTGACCAACCGAGTTATTTCCTTTTACTGTGCGCGCCTTGATATTTCGATATCGATACTAAACAACTTCACATCCACATCTAATAACGGACTTTAAGTAAATGTTTTGAACTACTACTACTAACTGAAGTATTGTATTAAGCTTACGTTTTATAATAGGAACGAGACTAGTTGTTGCCGAATTATTAATGAAAATCATTTTATTTTTCATTTTTATTTAAGTAAAAGATTTTATGTGCCATAAATAAACGTGTGAAATATTCACGTAATATTTTGTACTTTTTAAATAAAAATAAACAGAACTTGCAATAATTATAAATATATTTTTCTTTATTTATTGATTTTACTAAATTATTTCAAAAAAAGAACTAATGAACTAATAGAGCGAACTAGTTCGCTATTAGATTATGAACTAAATTGAGCGCTCTCAGTGGTGACCGACTAAGCCCAAGACTAACAACTAATTTAATATAAGGCCGTGTCATTACGCTTCGGAGAATCTTAACACCGCGATTCAAATAATGACGTCATTTTACTAACGCCATCTATTTATTATGACCCAAAACATTAAATGTTAGAATGGTTGTTACAATATAGTATTTCTATCTATCTATGTTTTCAAATGTCCGGTACATTTATATATATATATATATATATATATATATATATATATATATATATATATATATATATATATATATATATATATATATATATATATATAATTTATTTTTGTTTTTACTTTAAATATAAATTATTTTTATATTATTAATTAAACATTATTATTATTATTTAATACATATGATTAATTAAAGATTTCAGATTAATCTCCTCTGATGCAAATACAATTTCGCCGTGGCATAAATATGACAATCATGTAACTTTTTTGAATTTTGATTGATATTTTTTTGTGTTACGAAAACTGTTTCTGGTTCTGATATACTACAAGACTTACTATATACTTGATGATATTTCACATCAGGCTATCCTTATTTGGTCCTGATGTGGTCCTGATCCGGTATGCCTTACGATTCTTAATGTTATTTCACATCAGGCTATCCTGATCAGGACCAGACCTGGTCCTGATAGGGTTTGCCGGATCCGGCATGCCTCATTCTGTCCTGACCGGGTCCTGATCCGGTATGCCTTACTATACTTGATGATATTACACATCAGGCTATCCTTATTTGGTCCTGACCTGGTCCTGATCCGGTATGCCTTACCATACTTAATGATATTTCAAATCAGGCTATCCTTATTTGATCCTGATCTGGTATGCCTTACCATACTTAATGATATTTCACATCAGGCTATCCTGATCAGGACCAGACTTGGTCCTGATCGGATTTGTCGGATCAGGCATGCCTCATTCTATCCTGATCGGGTCCAGATACATGATCTAGTTGAACCATACTTTTTTTCTAGTCGGGACGTTGGTCAGGCGCATTGGTGTATGGTTTTGTTTCGAGTTTTCCTTCTCTTGCAATGTTATATGCAATAGATATGTCCTTTAGTCGTCTCTTACGATCACCCACGGGAAGATAGAGGGTGGTGAATTGTATTCTTACTCCGTCACCACACAGAAAGCATATTAATAATAATTACATAATATTTTATCGTACCTACATTTTATTGGTAAGCTACAAAACAAAACCAAATCAATATCAATAAAACATAAAACTATAAAACCTATATACATACATCACATTTCTCCCAAACTAAATATAAAATCTTATCATTTGATTCGACCACAAGATTCGCTATGAACGCCATAATCTGATTAACATGTTTTTTAACCACTCTATATATATTTCTGATATAATAACAGTACATACAACATCTGAGATCCTGAACTCCAAAATAAGAATTCATTTAAGACTTTGCTCTAAATTGTAAAGGAGGAACTAGTTTATGGCCACGCAAAATAAAATTATCTTTTAATGATAATTCGTTACGGCATGCGGCATGTAGAATATGGTTTAAACATTTCATTGTATATTTTAGAAGGACAACTCTTTATAATGATTTCGCACACTACTGACTGTTCGTCGTACTAAGTTTTTTGTCTTATATCGTTTACAGTTATTGAACGTAATAATGAATCTCCAATAAAATTAATATAGGTACAAAGATTTATCCATACAATCACTGATAGTTTCATCCGAAAATCTACAGAACGTGATAAAAAATCAGCTACATTATTTTCACTTTTGACATATTCAATATGAAAATTATATTATGCTTTTAAAAATAACGCGAACTGCTGTAGGATATTAGTAGCTACCGCAGGGACGCCCTGTTTTCTTTACCAAAATTTAATAGAAGAGGCTTGTGGTCAATTCTTAAAATAAATGGTAGGTATGGTCCCGCCGTACAGGTAATGATGAAATACCTTAATGTCGAGAACAATTAGCTTCTTTTTGAATTTGGGCGTAATAAAGCTCAGCCTTCGATAGGGAGCGTGAAGCGTAGGCAACAACACGCTCACTACCATCCAACTGCCACTGCGACAGCACAGGATCCAATCCAACCTGACCTGTATCGCAAGTTACAATGGTGGCTATAATGTACAAATACACGTTCTGAAGCTAATTTTAATTTATTTTTATTCAAAGCACTTTCTTGTTAGCGGCCCCAGTGCCACTAAACACCTTTTTTTAAAAGTGAAACATGTAACGGACGCAGAACTGATGACGCCTGTGAAACAAAACATCTATAATTTGTAATTCACAATTCCTAAAAATGACTTTAATACATTCACAGTGAACTACATTGTAACATTGCTACAACTATTTCCATCCTTTTCCCTTCCCATCTTTATCAATAACAAATCCTAAATATTCCACTGAACTCTTGAATAATTCATACTTATCTCTTTTTAATCGTAGACCTGTTTCTTGTAATTATTTTTCTTTAATTTTATTTTTAACATATTATTCTTTAATTTTATTAAATATTTTTCTTTAATTTTATTTTTAACTTTTTAGTATTTTTATTATTCGTGTTGTTCCCACAAATATAAGACAAAAACGGTTCATCACCCCAGAGGTCCATTGTGGAGGGATAAGGGCTTCAGTATAACAGGGTTCGCCCTGGTACTCTGAGGCGCAACGTTAGCGATATGAAATGTTTATACACCCGCATGCCATTCAGCCCTCGGCACATGCTTACTTTGGCATTGGGTCATTCATCTAATCAATCAGACATAATCCACATTCATAATAAGCAGAACGAACTTTTTTCCCAATTTATTGCAGTTGCATATTCACGCCAACCAAGATACTCGTCAAGACGAATCAAACGAGCCCAAACTCGGTGGGGTTGCATCTTTTAATTACAGAGTTCCTATGGCCAGCTTCTAGGTCCATCATCAGAACCTAGTTACCATATAGAATCAAAGTACTCCTCAAGACGAATCAAGCGAGCCCAAACTCGATGAGGTTGTGTTGTTTAATTACGGAGTTCTTATGGCCAGGTTCCAGGTCCATCGTCAGACCCTGGTTATCATATAGTATCAAAGTACTCCTCAAGACGAATAAAGCGAGCCCAAACTCGATGGGGTTGCTTTGTTTAATTACGGAGTTCTTATGGCCAGGTTCCAGGTCCATCGTCAGACCCTGGTTATTATATAGTCTTAAAGTACTCGTCAAGACGAATCAAACGAACCCAAACTCGATGGGGTTGCGTTGCTTAATTACGGAGTTCCTATGGCCAGCTTCCAGGTCCATCATCAGGTCAGCTCTATGTCACAATAATATTGCATTGTCATCTAATTTATACATGCATGCAAAATTTAAGCTCAATCGGAAACCGGAAAAGGGATCAAATTTAACTTGCAAGATTTGATTACAGACAACGGGACAGGTGAAACTAAATAAAAGCTTGTACATACTAGTAATGAAAGAAAAAAAAAATACTTTTGAAATTTCGTGCCATTCTTGACGTAGAGGTAAATATAGCTGTATAGGCTGAATGGGATTTATTACCTTTGCCTGTCCGAATGGACGAACAAAAAATGTAAACGAACCCAATTTTCATAAAGTATACATACCCTAATGACTAAGCAGTTTAGTTTTTTATTAATTGCAATTAAACGACAAGAAATTACCAAGCCATTTTCGAAAGGAAACAGCGCGTTGAGATTATAAAGCTTTTAATAAAAGAAAAACTTCGATATATTCATTTTTACGGTCGTGAGAATGCCAGATACTTTACGGTAACATCCGGACGTCCTCAAATATTTTTTTAATCAACTTTTTTCTTATTTTAAACAAAATAATTGCTTTTTAAAAATATCAAATACGTTTAGACGAATATTTTTTTCTTGACATATGTATAATAATATTATCCTATAAGTGCAATGTGAGAAAAATACAATCAATTTAAGGTTTGAAAAGTGCTTGATTTTCATATGTCGAGAGTAGAACAAGACCTCAACGCTTCGCTTATGAGGCGTGCAATAATATATTGGCCTATAATTGTTCCATAGTGCGCTGTAAAATGAACGGAACATTTACTAGACCAAATACTAATGTATTGTACCTATATAATCTCTTATGTATGTTTAAAAAAGTCAATTTTTTTTGGACTCGTCCAATTCACACTGTAAGTAGGCTCTTGAATATGTCAAGTTTTGTAAAAGATATGCCCCATGAAGCTTTGCAATAAATCTTCTATTCATGGACATGTATAATTATCTAAGTATAGCACTTTATTTAATGTCACAGACATATCACCGGATATTCTAACACTACATATTACTCGCCGTGCAATACTGCATAAAACGACTACTACTAAAAATAGACACGTCATATACGTCATTCACGTCATCACGATATTCTAACACTACCGTCTGGTTTTAAAACCGGGACAATCGGTGTGGCTACATCTGAATAATCAATTTTTATTTAAAATACATAAATCAACCATTTTATTTACCAATTCATCAACCATTTCACTGGCCGCACTTTAAAATTTTTAATTGAGCATCGGGCTTAATTTTAAGACTCACTTTATATTTATTAAATGTACCTAACTCATCACTAAATACTAAATAGTTGATAATACCTTTTCATTAACATTTCACCATCGCTCTCACTAACCTTTATATTATTACAATCCCAGCTAGATACATGTAAATTTAACAGTTTCGTAAAGTCACATCCTAATCAGGGCGATCGTTTAACTTTTATGGTGATGACAAAAAAAATAATGGTCATAGTGCGCTCCTCAAACGTATCAAACAGGTAATGATAAACAACCTTCAAACAATATTTCAACTTCCATATAAAACTTAAATAATTCGGCAAACCCAAAAGTATCATAATTTTTATATTATTTATCATTTAATATTAATGCCATTAATCAAAATGAAAAAAAAAATATACTTTTGAAATTTAGTGTCATTCTCGACATAGTGCTAAACATAGCTGTTCGTTTACAATATGGTTATATGGGATTTGTTTCCTTTGCTTGTGCAAATGGACTAACAAAAAAATGTAAACGAATCCAATTTTCATAAGGTATATATACACTAACTAGCTTTTGCCCGCGACTTCGTCCACGCAGAAGTCATCTCTGACAGAGTTAAATAGAAAAAGCAATGCAAGGTGTTGAAGGTTTGTCGCCAGGACGATGATCAATAGCGTCAGAAACTGGGATGTGGTCGCCGCCTTTTGCGAGTTAGTTGTCTAACGGAATTAGGCAATATGGTGGGTTCCGAGAGAAAATACTCTACGTTGACACGCTCTACCGTCGGTGCTTCGGGCGGCGCAAGCGTGAGTACCTGTATTGAGGTTTACTGCATGATGACAAAGAATCACCAAGCCATTTTTGAAAAGAAATAGCGCATTGTGATTATGAAGCTTTTAAAAAATAAATATGTTGATACATTATTTTTTACGGCCGTGATCGTGCCAGATCCAGAATATTTTATCCGACGTATTCAAATATTTTTTTAATCAACTATTTTCTTACTTTAAACAAAATAATCGCGTTTAAATGAATGTTTTTCTTGACATATGTATGATAATATTATTCTATAAATGCGATGTGAGAAAAACACAATCATTTTTAGGTTTGAAAAGTGCTTGATGTTCATATATTGAGAGTAGAGCAAGACCTCAACGCTTCGCTTATGAGGCGTGCAATACATCGTTATAAGATTTTAACAATATTTATTATTATCGATAAAATCTTTATAAACTCTAGTGGGTAAAACAGATACAGCACACGTGTTTACCACTTAACAAAACACTCCGTAGTATCCGTCGTATTGTCCTTGCATGGTTTCTCGATATAAAATAAATTATAATTACCTTCCAGGTTGTCTATATCATTGGCGTTCAAATAATTATTGTTATAATGCTTTAGCTTTACACATTCTAATTAAATGTCCTTTTTTACAGTACTTCTTACATGTTGCGTTGATAAAACGACAGTTATCTTTCGTATGATTTTTATAACCACACATTTCACAAAATTTGGTTATAATAGTCGTTTTATTACCAGCCATCTTAGTATTCATCGCAAAAGAAAGATATGCCGATTTCTCCTGAAGTTCAGCCATCTCTGCCCTGGTATTTCCTACTTGCGCAGATTTGAGTGCAATATGCGCACAGTGTACGCTTTACGCCAACTTTACGCCGCTTTATTAAAACTTAAAGTCGCTATAACCTCAGCAAAAAGCTTCTCTTTTTCTTAAATGTTTTCTGGTCTTAAGACAAACCTGTCCCAAAGTGCTGTCTCCAACTCGCACTCGCATAGCCCATTTTACTAAATGTTCTTCTACACGCTGCCCCACCTAGAGAAATTGAACCTCTCTGAAAAGCTACTTCTTTTTGGTAAAAAGTACTTACTTAACCCTTAAATGGACGATTTTTGTTTCACGTTTTAAAAAAATATATTTGTGTAATAGACATGTATTACTGTCTAGGAAAAATGAGTAAAAAAATCTAGACATGAATTTACTATACTTTTTTTGCAATAATGTGATTGTTGTTTATAAACTACATTGCGCATTCATTGAGATTTTGCAAGTATGGGTAAAATAAGAGTGGATATTGTTTTTGAAATGTATTTATTTATTCTTCATTATGATATTTATAAAAACAATTGCTTTTTTTCGTATCACATAAAGATACACGACATTTTTGGCACATTTTGAATGTAAAGCCTGAACATTTTGGGAATTTGCACCTCTGCTGCTTATCCAGCCAAACTGCCCAATGACATGTCTGATCCAATCTGACGTCTTTCAAAGGAATTGCTTGAGCTGGTCCTCGGAACTTCTTCATTACAAGTTCTCTTTGTATTGTGCTCCCACTAGGTCGACCACGTTTAGCGCCATTTGCAGGTAGACCCAATTTGCAGAGGGTTTCAGCAAGTTCTAGTCTGAATGTACCCAAATTGAGAAGTTGATCATTTCCTTTTATATTATTTACCTTCTTGAATATAACCCATGAATTTATAACTGCGAGGTCCAGGAAATGATAAAATAAGCGCATGGTCCACTTGCGGCTCTTCATTGTGATGCGATAACGACCTATAAATGAATCTAATAAGTCCACGCCTCCCATGTGGGCATTGTACTCCTTGATGACTTTGGGGCATGGAATAGCAACTCTCTCTTTCTTCGATTTATCAAAGCGTGTGACTGTGGTTGCTGGTTCTGCTCCTACGTAAGTGGAAAGAAGGTTAACGGGCTTGTTATCTTTCCACACAACAGCACTTACGTCAATATCATCCACAGTCGCCACGTTTTCCTCATAGAATCGTCTGGGTACGTTCTTTTTCATTATAGTGTTTTTTTCAGGCAATTTGCAGTTTCTCAATCGGTTTACTCTTACTGTTCCCAGTGAGAAAATTCCTTCCTTAGCTAAATAGGTGACGAGAGGCACAGAAGTATAGAAGTTATCGAAGTATATAATGTGATTCACATTGCGTGGTACCATTCTAGCTAACCTGACGACTGTATTGCCAGACTCTCCCAAATCTGGCTCACCAGGTAAGATGTTATTTTTGGAGCCCCCTCCACTGTAAACCTCAAATCTATGAGCATATCCTTGTAGACTACAGATGAGATATAATTTGAACCCCCACTTGTGGGGTTTATTGGGCATGTATTGTTTTATGTAATGGCTCATTTTGGTTGCACACATCTGCTCGTCTATGGAAAGACTTTGGTCTAAGGGAACCTTCCCAAACTGGCAGTTGAGCGTTTCCTCAAGAGGTCTTATTTTGAATAGCCTGTCATAGTCTGGATGATCTTTGGGCAAGCACAGCGTATTGTCGGCAAAATGGAGAGTGGATCTTATTTTTTCAAATTTTTTTAACGGCATAGTATTTTTTATGTGATCATAACCAAATTTTTCACTCCAGTAAGCCCTGGTGTTTGAAAATTTTATAACTGAGGTGTAAATCAGAATGCCTAGGAATTTATTTAGGATATTTTCATTTATAATTTCAGGATTGGAGATTTGTTTCTGGGCTGCGTATAAGTTACTTTGTTCTACAATTTGCTTTTTTAGATCTGATGTAAAATAAAATGAAAAAAAATCATACGGTGTGTTACAAGACATCAATGCTTCCGTTATCTGAGTTTCTCCCCTAAAAATAAGGCTGTCTTCAGGAGTAATAAGATTCCGTTTTCGCCAAACCAGAGGTCGTTTAGAAATCCCTTGTGATCTACTCTGGGGTGCTGCTTCTTCGGCTTCAAAAATAGGAGGGTCTAGCATATTTTCATCGTTGTCGATTACGAGAGGAAGATCAGCATCCACTTCATCAGACTGGGTATTCTCACCTTCATCACTATTTTCAAGGTCTCGAAGAACATCTCGAGCTGTTTGATAATAGTGACCTTCATCCTCTACTTCGGAGTCTGACCCGTCTAAGCCATCTTCTGAATCTTCAAGAGTTTCTAAATACTTTGTAATTTCGCTTTCTAGTAATCGCGGCATGCTGAAAAGCAAAATAAAAATCCTTCACCAAACATGCATTTATTTAGCAGGCAATGCGCATTGTAGTTTTCCTACAACATACCAGATTTCGCCTAATTCGACAGTAGCATCAAGTGATTTTCAATGTTTTACAACATGAACATGTAATTGAAGATATAATCAAGCAAATAAAAATATGTTATATACTTACATTATATTTTATCAAATACCGAACACAGCTACAAAACTTAGTTTCGCGCCACTAGAAAAGTTTTCTTCAAAGTGACATTTGACATTAACTTATTTTCAATGCATAAAAATATTGGATAGTGCCAACATTAAAAAAAGTACAAAATTCGTTCAGAAATAAGAACTAGTTGTCAAAATTAACAAAAAATTAAAAGAAGGTCAATTTTATTTGTGATGTTTAGTATGTTGTTTAAAAAAAAAAATTGGTTGCCTGTAAAGTCGGTATACGGGCGAAAGTTTTACGTGACAACGACTTTGAGTGGTAAAATAATTTTAATGTGAATATTCATTCGTATAGTAGGAAGAAGGATGAAATAATAGTAACAATTTAAAACATTTATTTATACAAAGAATTATATTTAAAACATTAATTTATACAAAGAATCTCGCACTGAATTTCATATTAACAAAATTTTATTTTTACCTTTACACATACATACGTATTTATATACAAATATACATACAATAACTTGCAATACATTAACAACATAACTTTTTATGTCTGTCTCTCTCGCTCTTAGGCGGGCTAACCATGCCCAAGTGGAAGGGACGCGTGCCTCTCACTCGCTCTCATTGTGAGCGCATAACGTGAGCGGAGCGTAACGCAGTTTCTTGAAGTGTCACCCGGCAAACCAATTTATAAGACGTTGTCACGTCAACAACATTGTCCATTTAAGGGTTAATAATTCTACCAATTTGTAAAATTCCACATTATCTAACACCTCGGGAAATACTAGCATCATTCAATCCTATATGTTTCTTCTACGAAGCTAGTAAACAGTATAGCTTGTCGCTTTATGCCATATTTATTCATCTCGTCATTAATATTATTCGCCGTACAATACTGTATAAAACTACTAATATACTCCACTCTTGCGAGCGGTGATCAAAAGTAAGGTTGCTGCCAAACACTGTGCTAAAATTTCAAAATGCCGAAATTTCACAACCATTTCCAAATTTTAATTATGTTTACATTCACACGATGTGATTTTTATATTCACACGTCTGGATTTTTATCCTCATCGCCAATTATTCCATATTTAGGAATATTAATAAAAATTATATAATATTTCATTCCCGGGGAGATGAGCCTCGTTAGCATTGTGCTGCAACTCATCTAGGAGAAGGAAAACTCCTAAATACAACCCCCGATCCAAGGTGTAAACCGACCCGTGCTGAGGGAATCGCGGCCAGAGGGTAAGCTGGTCGAAAACGGAGGGTGCATGTGTTGGTGGTCACAGGGCACAGCAGAAATTCTATCTTACTTCCACACAAGGGCACTGTGGGGCTGGACCGTTTAATACCCTAATACTAGAGGGAATGCTATGAACTGTACTAAAAATTTTAAAATTCCAAATGACGGCGATGCGGCTCGCAACCCTTTACGTCTCGTTCCCAATGAGGGCGAAAAGCGGTCTACGGAGTGCCGCTTTGCCCCGCTAAATGTAGGAGGAGGAATAAAAGAGAAATTAAATGAGGTATGTCAAATTATGGATGATAAAAAGATTGATATTCTCTATGTGAATGAGACGAAGCGAAAGGGATGTGAGATCATTAGTCACGGAACTTACACAGCGTACTGGTCCGGGGTACCAATGACTAGTAGAGCCTGTGCAGAAAGAAGGAGACCAACTCCCTGGAGTTGGTCTCCTTCTCTGGCTCAATGTGTGAACGAGTATGATTGTGTGAATGCTAGATTAGTATGGATAAGGATGAAAGTAGTTCTGACTCGTATTTTTGTTGTAGGAGTATATGCTCCTGTGAACGTGGGATTACATAACAAGAAATGTGAACAGGATGCAATAGAGAAATTTTGGGAGGAACTGCGGGATGTTTTGAGATTATGTAATTTGAATGAAAGGTTGATTTTGCTAGGGGATTTTAATGGATGGTTAGGCGTAAGCAGTGAAGGATTTGAAAAGGTTTTAGGAAGGTTTGGTGATGAAATAGTGAATGAAAATGGTCAAAGTCTGCTAGAGGTGTGCTTGGAATGGAATCTTTGTGTTACAAACACTATGTTTGAATAGAAAAAGATCCATATGTATACACGTGAAGCAAAGAAAGTAAGAAAGAGTATAATTGATTTTGTAATAGTAGATGAAAGGCTCAAAGAGAAAGTACTAGACACTAGGGTATATCGCGGTATTGGTATTCATACAGAGCACTTTCTAGTAATGACTAGAATAAGTGGTCTTATGTAAACGTGGCGAAACCGGATACATAACCCGAAAAGTGTGCTAGAAAGAATAAAAGTAGAAAATTTGCAAGATGAGTATAGTAGAGATAAATACAAAAGTAAACTGAAGGAAGAGTTTTTCATTCGGCTGACATTTGTAGTATGGAAGAATTATGGAAAACTTTTAAAGAACAGGTGGTAAATGTGGCTACAGAAATATGTGGCGTGACTAGAAGAATGAAGGTAAACAAGGTGAAGAATATATGGTGGGATAAAGATGTGCAGAGTGCAGTTCATGAGAAGAAAAAAGCCTGGGTAGATTGTCTCGCTGTCAGAATGAATGATGACATAGATATAGCCAAAGAAGAATATAAGAGGAAAAAAAGAGAAGTGAAAGAAATTGTTCGAAGAAAGAAGGAAGATCAAAAACACGAGTACGATAGAAGATTGTCGAAGGATTTCCAAACTAATTCGAAGACTTTCGGGAAGTCTATAAGATCGGCTCGAGGCAAAGCGCAAGATACAGAGCTAGTCTCGATCAGCGATAAATATGGAAGGACAGTGTATGGAGAAGAATGTATACTAGAGCGATGGAAGGAATACTTTGAAAGCTTATTTGAAAGAGAAGAGCCACAAAAATTATCATTTGTGAATGAAAGAGATCTCGAGGAAGGAGAATGCATAAGTAAGATTGAAATTACAAATGCATTGAAAGTTATGAGAGCGGGTAAGTCTGCAGGATACGACAGGATTACAGTTGAAATGCTGACGGCTGGAGAAGATATTACAACTAACATCCTATACCAGCTCTTCAATCTTTGCTGGACTAATGGCCGAGTACCTATAGACTGGTGTCAGGCGGTAATCGTACCTCTCTACAAAGGTAAAGATTCACGGCAAGATTGTAGAAACTACAGGGGCATTAGCCTCCTTAGCATTGTCGGCAAACTGTGTGCGAAAGTGTTGATTGAAAGAGTAGTAAAAGTGACCGAAAAGAAAATATGGGATGCACAAGGAGGTTTTCGAAAGAGTATGGGTTGCACGGATCAAGTGTTCTCTTTACGATATATGGCGCAAAAATTTTTGGCTAAAGGTCAGAAAGTCTTTTGCGCTTTCAATGATATGGAGAAGGCTTATGTCATAGTGAGGAGGAATGAACTGTGGTCGGTACTATCTATGTATGGGGTAAATAGCTATCTTATTCAGGCGCTAAAATCCATCTATAAGGATTCCAGAGCCTGCGTAAGGATAAACGGGTCCTACACTGAATGTTTTAACATTGATAAAGGTGTTAGACAGGGATGTGTAGCGCCACCGTGGATATTTAACCTATTTATGGATAGCTGTTTGCAAGATTTGAAAAATAATGAATGTGGTTTAAGAATGAATGAGTTACTCGTCAAATGTCTTCTTTATGCCAATGATCAGGTTTTACTTGCATCGTCAGCTGAAGACTTACAGGCGTTGGTAACTACTATGCATGATGCTTTTGAAAGAAAAGGTATGAAAGTAAATGTAAGTAAGACGTCGTACTTTCCTGGATCAAATTGAAGATGTGTTAGTGAAAGGTCAGATTAAGAGTACGCGTAATTGTAGAGCATGCATGAGGACTGTGATGAGCGTGAATGAGGCGATAGAGGTATGTCAGGATCGTGGTTTGTGGCAATCCGTAGTCTCTACCTACCCCTCTGGGAAACAGGCGTGAGGATAGCCTCACGCCTGTTTCCACATACATAGTGTATGTATGTATTTTATTGTATATTTTATTACTAAGCTACAAAACAAAAACCATAGATACCGATCGATGAAACATAAAACTATAAAACCTATAAGTATACATCATCATCTTCATCACAGCACATATATGTCCCACTGTTAGGCTCGGGCCTCCTTCGTAATGGGAGGGAAATTAACCTACTATACCGCGCTGGTCAGATATGTTGTTATAGGGTATTGTTGCCGAGTTTTCCTTCTCTCGCATAAATGTTATATGCGTTTTATATCCTTTAGTCGTCTCGTAAGATCACCCACGGGTAAGATATGGGGTGGTAAACAGTATTCTTACTCCGTCACCACACGGAAAATATACATACATCACAATATAATTATTACTAATTATTTATAAGCTACCATTATATTACTTATACTATATCTAATACGTACAAGTTATCTATTAAATTGACTATCGTCGTGAATTGATTCTTCAAAGTGACTCATTATCATCATCACTCATCCGTTCGCTACTGAATGTACGCCTCCATCATACATATGACGGGATAGTGTTGTGATCGCTGCGCTTAGCAGGCGGGTTGGTGAATACAGTGAGATGTTCATACACGAGAGAGCTACTGGATGAGATACTCACGATGGTTGCGTGTAAGCGGCAAAGGGGACGCGATAATTGTATTGTTATATCGTAGTCACACGTCAAAGTGACGTACATTAATTATATATATATATATATATATATATATATATATATATATATATATATATATATATATATATATATATATATATATATATATATTATATATATATATATATATATATATATAATAGGTCGAGGAAAGTTAGTTTCTTCTCTTTCTATATGAAAATTCAGGACATTTTTTTTTCAAAGTATGTAGGTTTAATTACAATATAAGTATATGTATGTGCCATTTTTTATGACTGACATGATCATGTTGTTGTAGAAATTTTGGACTTATGATCAAAAAACATGACAAGTAGTTTTGATAGTCCTATCTTGATGCTAACCTGATGCTATTTAAAGAATTATGAAGGGACCGAAACAGATGAAAATGTGAAGGTACAAGCTTCTAGAGCTATATGATTAATGCATTAACAACTCGCAGCCAAACTCTCTTAATTTTTGCTGAGTAACGAAATATATATGTAGTCTATCTTTATTGTAATGAAAGAACCCTTTCCTTCTTCCGCTTTCTCTCAATTTATTGTTTTAATGTGATCGGTTGTTGACAGTAAAGACCCGAATCAATAATTCTGCCCGGATTTTCCAATAGTCTATGATGCCTGACCGAACTTTGACCACGTCTTTTTTCGCTCTTTTATATCGTATGTAATCTACGTTTCATCACCAGATATAAATCTCTTCAAAAATGGTTCGGTTTCATTAGGTCTCAATAAAGAATCACAAATGAGTACACGGTTTCATCAGGTTTCTGTCAGTGAGCTCGTGTGGCACCCAAATATCGAGGTTTTTTGTATACCCAGCTTTTGTCAAATAGGTCAAAACTATTTTGTGGTCAAATACCAAATCTTCAGCTACGTCGTAACTACTGATATGCCGATCTTGCAGAACTTTTTCAAAAATGGTGTCCATTTTATTAGCGACAGGGTGACAAGAGCGGGGTTCTTCTTCGACATCAAAATTGACAGGAGACGACACGACCAGGAAGACTGACATGATGGACGACTAAAATATAAATCTACTAATTTTTCAAACTGATTTTACTTTTACATTGACGAAGTTGTGGTTAATCACTAACAGAGGCCATTCATTAAGAAGAAGACATCAAAGTTCCTGGATTGAAATCTTTGTGCTACTCTTACTGACGCTGCATTAGGTCCATAAATGTCAAAATTGCTTGGCTTGCGTTGCATTTATTCCTTTTCTATACATATAATAAAAATGTAACGGATCGCTGTCTGTACATTGAAGATATATATTATGAGAAAAAATATTACTGGGACCTTTATCAACACTAAGAGAACCCAAAACAATGATTTTTAAAATTTTTGTCTGTTTATCTGTTTGTCTGTGCGTTTGTGCATGCTAATCTCAGAAACGGCTTATCCGATTTAGACGCGGTTTTTTTTCAACTTTTTTTAATATATTGCGGTAAGCTTCACTTATTTCATGTCAATTGGTTTATAAATTAAAATATTATGTCGATTTCAAAAATATTCTAAGAAAAAAATCTTTATCGATTCTTTTCAAATTACGTACAAATATTCATCAATAAAAATAAATAAACACGTGTTTCAGCATTTGTTGATTTTCACCCTCTGGGGGTGTAAATTAGGCCTGCAAAGCGGGTTGGACGACTCATTACATCATTAGCACCAAGCCGATATTATTGAATCTGGCAACTTGAAACTGGCAACTTGGTTTCTTTGTATGACGTAGAGATTTACTAAGAAAGGATTTTACGAAATTATACCCCTAAGGGAGCAAATTGCCAAAGTTTGTATGGGGAGAAAATAATCTTTATTGATTCTTTTCAAATTACGAGTCGAATCAAATATTCTAGGGTAATATCCGGCGGGCCACCGAAGACAAAGATCGGGTACCGGTGGTCCGCTCGCACGGCGAAGAAGAGGTGCTTGCAGGGTGGGTCAATGGGGTTGTGCGCCGCCTCTTCCGTCACCCCGGACCGATTTGGCGGTGTGCGACGTCCATAACCCACCGCAAAAAAAAAAAGAAAAAAAAAAAAAAAAGGGTAATATCCGGCATTTGTCAATTTTCACCCTCTGGTTGGGTAAATTAGGCCTGCGAAACGGGTTGATCAACTCATTACCGCCAAGCCGAAACTATTAAAGCGAGAAACATAAAATTTTGAAGCACGTTTTTATTTATGACATAGAGATTCAATATGAAAGGATTTTATGAATTCCGCCCCTAAGGGGGTGTAACAAAGCGGCAAAGTGTGTATGGGGAGAAAATTTCTTAATCGATTCTTTTCAGATTACGTACAAATATTCTTCGGTAAAAATAAATAACGTACAAATATAATAATAATACACGTGTTTCTCTCATCCTCTCCATCAACCCCGAACCAGTGCCGGCGTGAGAGCTCACACGATACATATAGTAGACGGCAATAGGTTCTTGCCTAATAGCTTAAGATACAGGTTAAGTTTAGCTTCAATGTTAAAAAAAAAAGGTTCACTTTACAACTCAAATAATAAATCATATCTAACGAGGTCGCAACTCTGCTGGTGAAACTAAACAGTCAAATAAAGGGTGGCGATAATTATATTTTTATCCCATGGTCATACCGTAAATAGTATATTAATGGCAATAAAATTTGTAGAATGAATAGAACTTTGAACCACCTTTTTTTTAGTGACCGGCTATGGTATATAGACACACGCGCGCCGTACACGTACATCTGCGTTGTGCGGGCGGGCCACCGCAACCGGGTATCATCTCGAGTCGAAGCCCTCATGCAGTGAACCTCAATACAGGTACTTACGCTTGCGCTGCCCAAAGCACCTACGGTAGAGCGTGTCAACCTAGAGTATTTTCTCTCGGATCCATCCTATTGCCTAATTCCGTTAGACAACTAACTCGCAGAAGGCGCCGACCGCATCCCAGTTTCTGACGCTGTTGATTATCGTCCTAGCGACAAACCTTCAACACCTTGCATTGCCTTTTCTATTTAACTCTGTCAGAGATGACTTCTGCGTGGACGAAGTCGCGGGCAAACGCTAGTTTTGTAATAAAATTTTAATATTTTCATGATTTTTTCTTTAGATTCACTCATTTTGATAGAAAGAAAAACAAATGGTAAACGCCGGGCAACAATGTTTTACTAATATCTTTTTTTTTTATAAATGTACCTAATCTTTTAATGTTATCAATACCAGCCAGATAGAACTAGTGGTACAGGCAAAGAGAATTTATTAAAAGTTTATACAGACTGTATGCGAAAAGGCTTTTCACCCGATCTATAATAATAGGTCGATAGATTCGAGTTAATCTCACTATTAATGTTTAATATAAAACGTAATAACATTCTGTTTTATATTAAACATTATTATGAGATTAAGTCGACTCTTTATAGTTATAGAGTCATTATTTGATTTACGTTTAAATAGATAGGCATTGAAATAAACGATTACATAACATTTGGGTGTTACTAGAGCTTAAATAAATGAATATTAAATTGTATTCACTATGGGTACATTAATTCTAAATATTCATATAAAAATATAAATACATATCTAAATTTAGTTATTTCGCGGTGCCCATGAAGTCTTTTGACAACAATGGAGCAATTTTATTCCAATGAAAAATGAATCTTCCAAATTGATTCAGTCGTCTTCGAGTAATCAAAGAACACACATACAAAAAGCATTATATTATTATTTCTCTTCTCTTCAGTCAGTCGTAACTGACGATAGTGTTTAGGTCATTTTTGGATAATAATAAATAAATATTAATTTATTTTTATAAAATATATAATTATTACGTTTACAAAAGTATTTACCTTTTATAACTGCTGAGTAACACAATAATACAATACTTACGTACGTACGTATATAGTATGTATATATACGTATACGTATACGTATGTATATATACGTACGTACGTATATAGATGTAGCAATTCTTTAGTGTGTGTGTGTGTGTGTGTGTAATATATGTGTAGAATCTGGCCGCTATAAAGTTGTCTGGGAAGAGCCGTTTGGCTGATTTCATCTGTATACATTATTAAAGTGTAGCATCGTACCGAACATCGTTAGGTGGCTACCGTTACAACACTTTATGGTGCCATTCGGACCTACTGCAGACTTGCAAATTGTTTCTTTAACTTAACAAATTACGTGATGAAGTTTAAGTTGTAAATTGCAATGATGTGATACACACTTAACAACATATTATACGCGCACCAACCAAGTAGGAACATTCCACATCACAGGGGATTACAAACTTTGTCGAGGACATACTTTAAGTTTTTATATCTCGCAGGGAAGTTACTTTATATTATGTAACGCTTGTGTATGATACGAGCGTAAAATTAAACCTTGTGCCGCCATATTAAATTTTCCCGCGCAAACTTTATTTTAATGTCGTAGGGTTCTATTGTTACCTTTAGGTATAATTTACTTATATTTATAATGCTGTATAATGGCGGATACGAATAATAACAACCTTTACATTACTTGTAGATGTTGTAAAACACGACTAAAAGCTTTATATAGAACTGGGCCAACTCCATTTGATGCCGTTTGGTCAACAATTACATTCTCAAGTAGGGTTGACGTCAGGTAGGCGGCCGGTCATAAAACTATTGCCAAAACTGTTTTCAATACGATACGATGGTACAAGACGTACTTACATATTGTGTCGACTTTAACTAATTGATACAAGAGCATAAGAATAATGATGATGATGATAAAGATTACTTATTTATATCTAAATACTTACATAACGTCATCAAACGTGAACTGTGTACACGACGAGTTAAGATTGAATTGTGTCACCCCCCCTTACTTCGTTGTGGAAGACGTACAAATTGATACACATTGATTATTGATAGCACCAGTTATAATAATAATAATAATAATAATAATTTTTATTTCGGACAAGTGACATCCATAGAAGGTTAGTAAATACAATCTTAGAAATTATGTTAGTAATATAAATACACTATTTGGTAACGAGTTTAGTGTTCGTGTGACATCGACGAACAATACCACAAAGAATGGGAGACTCGTACCTTCTAACAATTGTTGTCAGGATGGAGTTGGAACTGGCCCGCAGTCTGCTGAGCAGTGAGGCGGATTTCTGTCGTATGATGGCGTGGAAATTGTCTACGCGGGCCTGCGAATACATATCCGATGCACTGCAGAAACGAGGCAGTCCCATCAACATCCTAAAGCCATTATTATATTGGACCCGTAGGGCACTGAGTTATGTGAGCTCCACTTCGAAAATGAGAACAGCAGCGGTCACAAGTACGTGTCACTAGACGTAATGTTCACTACTTCATACACCTTATCACTAGACGTATCTACAAAGGTTTATAACCTACTAGCTTCTGCCCGCGGCTTCGCCCGCGTAAAAGGTTACTTTCCTAAAGTTTTTGATCCTCTATTTTTATTTTTGACCGTCGGTAATACAGTGCAACGGTATTACAATACTCAGGGTTGGTACTTCATTACTGGACTGCTAGATGGCGTTGAAGAAGCTAGATTTTGAGATTTTTTGACAATCAATTTTTTTATTTTTCATATAAAAATTTTGATTTTTTTTTAATAAAAAGTATCCTATGTTACGTTTAATACCTCCAAGAATATGTGTACAATGTTTCATGATGATCGGTTGAGTAGTTTTAGCGTGAAAGCGTAACAAACAAACTTACATTCACATTTATATATTAGTAGGGATTGATGGATTGTATTAATAAGTCCACAATATTAATTTATATACGTCCCACTTCTGGGATTAAGTTTCATCCACCATTAGAGGGAAATTGACCAACATAACACACTAGTTTATAATACGCGGGTTGATATATGTGTTTTATTTTGAACTGCCGTTCTCTTCCATAGATAGGTATTGCCACATATTATATCCATTAGTAGACCTTTACGTCACCCAACTACAAGATAGGGGGTGTGGTGTATTGTATTGTTACATCATCACCACAAGGAACAAATCTACAACACAATTAATCCTTATACATAATACACATATATTGTAATACGTCATCACACATCATTAGCTCTCAGATGTATTAGAAATATAGTTAATATTTTGTACACCATATCTTTGTAACGATCGTATATTATTGAATGTGTCAACAATAACAATGATTAGTGTAACGTACCCTTCGTCCATCCGTCCATCCGTCCGTCCGCGTCCGTACGTACGTAACTCGAACAACTGCATATGCAATAACAATCAAATTATACACACACACCGCCTATGCATTTAGTATGAACCCACTACTTAGAATATAACACATACTGGACATGACAATAGTACACACAAATATCTATTGTAACTTTATTGTTTACTATATTTGTTACGAAAGTTTCAAGTCTATGTGATAATAAACATATATCAGGAAATATATCTACTGAATTGATAACACACTCTTTTATAATTAACGCTAGTTCAAAGTTATTAAATAATAAGCTAAAAATGTCAGCTAATGTACGACAAGATCCAGTGTATGTTTGTGTAATACGATACTCTCGAATAAAACGAATACAGATTTAAATGTATTTGTATATTTCACTTTTATAGTGATAACTTCTTTTAGGAGGGTAAACCGCTTCGTTACGTAACGAGTAACGATGCCAGCGTGTCTTGCTTCCCTTTCTCTCACGCATAAGGCGGCGGTAGGCAGGCTCCTCGTCTCTCACTGTAACCCACAGCGTTAGCCGTATTAAGATGTAATGTTATAACATTTTATTATTAATTTTATCAGACCAGATCGGTCATGTACTGAAGTAAGATGGATTCAAGAGTCTCCGAAACCGGCGAGCGTGTATGAAGAGAGTTATTAATGTTGAGGAAGCGAGTGAAGTATGCAGAGATAGAGTTCTCTGGCACTCTGTTCTCTCTGCCTACCCTACAAGGGATATGGCGTGATATTATGTATGTATGTATTTTATTAACAAATAACCTTACCTTACATTATCATGCTAATATACATAAAATTTAAGTCATAATTTAAGCTTTTCTCAAGTTAAACAATTTCAATATTAAATAATTCAAGTTCGATTAATTTAAGTTATCACTTCTGTCGGGTCTCCTGAGACGCTCACGATTTTTATTTAACACTTTGGCAACAGATAGAGATTGTGGATAATGCCTGTTTGTTGTCCACAATAGGTCTGTATGCTATAGTTTGTATCGCCTAACTTATATGTATTTTCGACAAATATATTCAATAAAACAAAACTATAATACGTGTATAACGGTTAGAATAGTCAACGTTCATATAAAAATAATATTTTGAATGACTACTACGACTACTACTACTAATACATTATAATAATAAACGAATTTCAGCAAACTGAAAAAATAAAAATTGGAAAATCGATTATAATCCCAGATTAACTTATTTTACTCCACTGAGTACGTATTGTTTACAATTTGCATACGAGTGAGATAATGAAGAGAACGATTAATTTGTGACATTATCTTAATTCACAGAATAAAGAGTTACTATTAATTGGTTTATCTGAAGAACTTAATTGACAAGAGTATTACATTCACCGCTTCTCTATTATAAAGTTTCATACGCCATCGTTTATCTAGTATCAATTAAACTAAAGCAAATGCAGTTTAATTTAAACATTAATATGTCACTAATGATATGTTCAGTTTAATAAATAGTTACCTCATCTAGAAATTTTAAAAAAATGTTACCGAACGCAAATTCTCCGCAAAGACCAATGTGCTTACATATTTACCATTATACTATTGTTATAACAACTTAAATGTAAAGTTTTATATAACGTTGTTAATATTAGAACAGTATAACATATCTATTGTATGTAGATATATATGTTATATCAAGTTGTTGTCGTTAAGGTACTATCCAACATTATACGTTCCAAGTTACTAAGTAACAAACTGTTACAGTATGAGCGCACAACAATTCGCAAATCAACAAATAAACTGCAATCACCGTATGTAAACATAATTAATACAATGTAAATACAACTCTATTGTTATACGTATTAAGTATAATATACATTATTAATATCGAGATGTTACTTAGGGTTGTCATACAAATAATTTTAGGGCGTGTAATCGATTACTCTGTATTATATTTGTTAGGAGTCAGTCGGTGTAAGGGGGCGAGTTAGGTAACGATTATTTGTATTTGATCGTGTTCATTTTATACTCTTAAATTTTATCAGATCATGTAACTACTAATTGTTTTGTGGGTTCATGATTAATGTCATGAAGAAGGACTTGTACTTGATGTATCAGATGTATTAGTTTTATTTCAAGTTTTCCTTTTTATGCATCGATATTATTTGCATATTTTTTTTATTACTTATGGTGGTGGCAAACGAGCAAGTAGCACACCTGATGGTAAGTGCTATTGCCGCTCAAGGACCTTTGCAATACCAGTGGTATAGCTAGATCATTGCCTACCAATACAAACCCCAAACCCACTCAATTGGGCTTCCAGCTCTCTTGCTCACCGAACGAAGCGCAATACCACATTGCCATTACTCAGACGTCGATCTTCTGCTCAGTGTGGTACTACTCCAGACGGACCGACCCGCGGCTGTAGACAGAGAACTGTCAACAACGTGTTCCTACTACTAAATAATTCTACTAAAAAATTCTTCCTTTAAGAAAGAAATCTTTTATTCGTTTTATGATTCCCATTGGTAACTAAAGCGTGATAAACAGTAGGTATACATACCGTCGTGGCCGTCAGCCCGTCACCGCCGCGATACCTAGTACAATAGAATAACAAATACTAATACTTATTATTCTTCAACTGCCTAATTATTGTCATATAACGATAAATTAAGAAAGGTATCGAGTAAATGAAAAAAGAAATAGCTATCGTGAAATTATTGTAGTAGTAAATTTATATTCATTTGTATTGGGCACATTAAGAGGTATATATTTAACAATAGACCTTGAGCCTTGAACTTGAACAAATTATCTAAATACGAGTATATACCCTACCGTAGGATAGAAATAGGTAAAAGCTACAGACGTCGATGTTACACACAATAGAAATGTAATTAAAGTATATACTATAAAGTTTCACATTATATAACAATATAATATGACACTAGGTATAGTCTTTTTTAATCGACTTCAAAAACTGAAAAGTACAAAATAACTTAAAATACTGTCATTTGTATGGGGTATCTATTGATAGGTTAGAAGTCGGTGCCGGTATCGGTATCATTAGTGTAGGAATTTCATTATAATTTTGTTTAGGGCTTGGCACCGATTTCAAACCTATCAATAGATAGCACATACAAATGATAGTATTTTAAGTTATTTTGTACTTTTCAGTTTTTGAAGTCGGTTTTTAAACGTAGTTTTTGTTTTTTATTAAAGTTACTCTTTGAGTGTCAGCCTCATATAGATACTGTATTCTTACAAGGTCAGTACCGTCCTTGTTCCTAGTTTGTTGTAGGTACCTGATAGTATATACGTAAAAGTACATATCAATATATAATTGATTGATGTAGTTACTTATATATATAAACAAACAGGTTGCAAGTTATTTATAACTGTGACATAATAAACAGTTAACATAAATACGCACACCGCCAACGATTATCGCGGATCACGTATAATCTTTAATAAGCTGACACATAAATCAATAAAAATTCTACGAATTCAATTATCTACATAAAAAAAAAAATATCAACAGTCGCTAATTTTAACGAAATATACACAAAGAGGTCTCGTTGTGCTCGAGTACAAAGCTTGTCCAAACATCGCATCCCCAGCGGGACCCGCCGAGAGACGCACGACGCACCGCGGCCAAAGACCACCAGATCAAAGGCGCCATAAAATCCAACTAAGTACATTATTATACCCGTGAAATGCCTGCATCTGTTGTTTTTTTCCTATTAGACACAAATAAGCATTGATCTACCGGTCGCCCCTGCTTAACTACTCATCTGATACGTCGCCGACAAAATTTAACCTTCTCGACAACAAAATATAGTTTCAATTCCTTTATAACAAACTGTCAGTTATAAACGTTTAATTTCCAACTCTATACAAAGCTAATTAGGTTTGTTTCATAGTGCACACGTTGTAAACGAATGCCCAATGGGTCAAGTCCACCCTGATTCAATTTCCACTTGCGCCCCTGATCTGATTACGGCGTGTGCAATCGTGTGACGTTTCGTTCAGACTCCGCACCGGATAAGCGGTGGATTTGTATAAACCGATTGTAGATCAGCTTGTTTATGGATCAATTTGAATTTAGAATGGATCTTGAATTATATTGACAGCCGACGTCAACTCTATCAATGGACAACATGGAACCTTTCACGTGTTAATTTATAATGTCATTACATGATTTCAAACTTGACTTTATGCTAAGTCTATACATTCTTATAACTGATTATTAGTCATCCGGAATTATTATTATCCGGAAAATATATTAGAATAGTCTAACTATGTATATATAGTGAACAGTTACATTCACTGTATCTAGTAACGGTTTCCTCTGGGTTACCTCCCAATGTTAGTGAACAAAGGAAACATTTGCGTATGTAAAGTACTGTTACATAATATTCATAACACTTTAGTGCTTTCTCTGAATTACGAGTATATTACATAAAAAGTATTAAAAAATATTAATTGTTAAACGTTAAAACACTGTGCTATGTGGTAGCGGCTACGAATACTACCAACCCTTACTTTGCTCGTGGATGTCATAAAAGACAACGAGTTTTATATCAACCTAAGTCAACTCCATTTGATGCCGGAGGAAGATGGACTTAAATTTTAAATTTCCCGACGTTTCGAACACTTTCGTGATGAAAGGAGGACTCCTTTCGTGACCATGATCACTGTAAAATATTCGAAACGACGGGAAATTAAATATCAGTTAGAAACGCGATAAAATTCGTAAAAGTAATTTTATATCAAATATTGCTCATAACTTTTGCAATTTGTATTATGGCAAAGGTACATAATGAGTCGACTACAAGTACGATAAAAGCAAAATAACACCTTAAAGCACAAAATTATAATAGAAGACCACTTCATGACTATTTCATGTTCCCGGCAAAACTATCTATTTTTTTTTAATGGTAAAGCCCTACACTTCTGAAGTCTTATTTGTATTATGAAGGACTTTACAAACACATAATTAACGCAAGCATTACTTCCAGACTCGGAACAACAGTTTGTGGATTGTACAAAGTATTGTCCTGTGTAGTTGTAAGTTCACGACACTGATACAATAGGTGGGTCCACCTTAACTAACCATTACGTTATCTCTGCTGTCAAATTCGTTATACTTAGTATCCGTTCGTATATCAACAGTACGTATAATAGGCATGATGACTGATTTTGAAAAATGACTCCACGGTGTTATACACCTATCTACTTTAACGAAAATAAATCTAATTTCCGCAGAAAAAGTTAATTACATACATACATATCATCACGCCATATCCCTTGCAGGGTAGGCAGAGGGAACAGAGTGCCAGAGAACTCTATCTCTGCATACTTCACTCGCTTCCTCAACATTCATAATTCTCTTCATGCACGCTCGCCGGTTTCGGAGACTCTTGACTCCACCTTCCTTCAATACATGACCGATCTGGTCTAGGTAGGTCAGTCTCGGTCTCCCTCGGTACCTACATCCTTCCACTTTCGCATTGTATATTAATTAATTTTTGTATAAAAAACTACCTTTTTAAAATCAAATTTAAATTTCGCTCCAAAACGTTGCAAGAGTAATGGCGTCTGTCTATGACGTCACGCTTTCGTATGCACTCGCAAGTAGCGTTGTTATTATTTATTGTAATCATTGATTTTTATAATTCTGTGCAATTATAAATGAATAAGATGAATTATAATGTGTTTATAGATGGTGTGCAGTTCCTCTATGTAAAAATATAACAATAAAAACTCCAACTAAGTTGTTTATTAACGTTTCAATATGTGAGAAATACTTGGTTAAATCTTAAAAAATAGATATGCCTATGCATGTTAACTGTTGCAGAACAATTTTATTATTAATTTATCTACCTAAGTGTTTATAAAACTAAAAACACATTTGTAAAGTTACAATACCATCCCATGTACACTAGAAAAACATGTACAAATAGGACCTTATAGATCACTCGCTAAAATAATTACCTTAAACCCTAACCAATTTAGGTAAATTATATATTTTTGTATATTAACTTTAGCTGAAGGTAATCGAAATAAATCTAGGATATAAAGTTAATTTTTTAAAAGATAGACTTGCTGTGTGGTATCGGTTGCGAATACTACCAACCCTTACTTTGCTCGTGGATGTCGTAAAAGACGACTAATAACGAGTCTTATAACGACCTGGGCCAACTACATCTGATGCCGTTTGGTCAACAATTACATTCCCAAGGAGGGTTGACGTCTGGCAGGCGGCCGGTCATAAAAGTATTGCCGATAACTTTTACAATATGTACTATGAAAAAAGAGTACATATTTTATCGACCCTAAATAATTGGGATAAGAGTAGGAGAATGATGATGGTGATGATTTTAAAAGATAGACTTAGTTTTTATTGTGTTTTTATGGTATTTGAGTTCTATAATATGTTTAAGTTCATAAATTAAACAATACATACATGGAAGTTCTAATATTTCGAATTTCTGCTGAACAAAAATCATTGCTTGATGAAAAAAATCTTTCCCAGTATCGACAAGTCGATTCTCGACAAATTTGAGCTATTTGCTTTGATAAATCCTAGTTCCATCGCTAAAGTTTATATATATTTAGTGGCACAAAAGTGATATCCTTTATAAGTTTTTACCACAAAATATCTGGTAAACGGAGTAATAATACGATAATGAGCTCAGTGCGAACTACGATGCTAGCAAAATTTACTAATAAACGAAAGCGTGACGTCACTCGCTTCTGATTGGTGTTCAAGCCAATATGGCGAAATGATATCTTTTAATTTTTAATATTTTAATGTTAATCGCGCTTGCTATATCGAAACAAGAGCTTTTTTACAATCTTTGTATCCTATTAAAATAAATCACTATTTTAATGATTCTTAGTTACTGTCATCATGACTATTAACTGATTATATAATCAATAATAGTTTGGACAATTCAAAAGTGCAATGCCACAATAGAAAGAAAAAAAACTTTTGAAATGTCACGTCATTTCGGACGTAGCGCAAAACATTTTTTTTTTCTTCTTTATGGCAAGCAATGCCGAAAACATCCCTTTCAAGTATTGTAAATTAAAATCTAAGCAGTATAGTTTTTTATGAATTGCAATTAAATGACAAAGAATTAACGTGCCATTTTCAAAAGAAAACAGCGCGTTGCGATTACGAAGTTTAAAAAAAAGAAATGCTTTGATACATTAATTTTTACGGTCTTGAGAGTGCCAGATCTATATGAATAGACATCCGGACGTCCTCGAATATTTTTTAATCAACTTTTCTTACTTTAAACAAAATAATTGCTTTTTAAAAATATCGAATACGTTTAAACGAATGTTTTTTCTTGACGTATGTATGATAATATTGTCCTATAAGTGCAGTTTGAGAAAAGTACAGTAATTTTTAGTTTTGAAAAAGACCTTGATTTTCAAATATTGAGAGTCACACACCTCAAAAACAACATCACCTCAAAAGCTTCGCTTATGAGGCGTGCAAAAAGACGTATATCTATTATTTAACGTTTATGACATTACGCCAATACAACACTATACGAACATATCTGACCGGCGCGCGGCGTGATGTAGTAAATCAATTTCCCTTACACTTTGATGGTGCTTTGTGCCCAACTCTGGGGCATATAATGATAATAATGATGACAAAAAATGTTATCACTTCAATGGGTATTGATATCATTTATGGCAATGATAATTAAATGCAATAAAGTATAAAACATTTCTACCGTACAAACATATTATGTGGATGATTTAATTATAGAATAATGAAATAATTAAAACTATAGATCTGTACATCAATTATTTGTTGAAACTTGAAATACACTTTCCTCTAAAATTTAATTTTTCAAGATAACACATTATTGAAGCAATGAGACGATATATATTAAGCTAACTATAGTACCTAATATTATTGTTTACATTAATTTGCTAACGATTCACAAAACAACCTGCTTAATGGATGCATATGTTCCGAAATGTACACTCACTTTACAAATATAAATAATACGTACACATCACATTCACACAACTCTTATTACTATAATGTAGAGTTGCAATTCCTGTGACAATCATTATATGAATAACAAACTAAACGGAGTTGCATACCCCATCATATTTCGTTGTATTATTATAAATATTATTATTTTTTAGACTATACGATGCAAGGGGTTGGGTACTGGTGTCCATTGTTGATGGTATGGTGTGATATTTATGATGTGCATCGTTGATTTCATGGCATTGTGCATCATTTGCCTAGATTTGTGACGTCGAAAAAAAACTACATGTATTGTTTTTGGATTGACAGTAGCTGTCAAAAGTTGAATATGTAAAGAATGGCAAATGAGATGTCGTCTCTAAATGTCGGCCTCATAAAAAGGCTCAAAGTCGCTCAGCGTGCTATGGAGAGGGCTATGCTCGGTATTTCTCTACGTGATAAAATCCGAAATACGGAAATCCGTAGAAGAACGGGTGTAACCGACATTGCCCGAAGAATTAGCACGTTGAAGTGGCAATGGGCAGGCCACATCGCTCGACGAACCGAGAACCGTTGGGGAAAAAAGGTTCTCGAGTGGCGACCACGAATCGGACGACGCAGCGTAGGACGACCCCCCACTCGGTGGACTGATGACCTCATCAAGGTCGCAGGAAACCGTTGGATGCAGGTGGCACAGGACCGTTATAGATGGCATTCTCGTGGGGAGGCCTATGTCCAACAGTGGACGTTTACGGGCTGATGGATGGATGGCAAATGAGACGATGCCCATTCCAATATCTATGTGGGGTGGAGTGCTGTGCTGTTCATCAAATCTGAGCATCATAATAACTCCATCATTTTCTCAGACTCCTAACCTTGTCTTCAATCACTTTCGAATCCTATTCGTTCCACTAACGTTATAATCCTTAAAATTAAAAAAGTCCGTCTTGAGTGTTATAATAAAAAAATAAATGTTGTGCCAACTTGAATCCCTGGTCATTTAGCCCACAGCAGGTGTTTGTGGCAAGTTAGCTATTCTAGATGGTACACTTGACGTATACTAAATTTATGCCCGTGATCTTGTATCATCACAAAGACTCTGCTTTTGAAATCATGGAATTCTATCTGGAATACCTCCTAATAGGGAATATGCACGTGACTCCGAAATGAACAAAATATTTTTATTTGTAATCTTAATTGCTTAAAAAAGATACCTATATAATTATTTTTGAAATTCATTATTATTTAATAGTGAAATTTAATTATCAAAGGTCGGCTTTTTTGAATTTCGCTCGCTAATTACTTAAACGCGACGCGATTGGTTGTTCAAAACGTGACGTCATCGTACACTCGAGTCTTCTGGTATCAAGGTGTTTCTAGTGATTATTTTGTATCGTTACCCGGTTATTTCACGAGTTATTAGTTTTCTGTGTTCAAGTATTAATCCTTGTGAATGAGAGACTTAACACTTTTTGTCCCTGTTCTAATGCCATTATTTTGTATTGCATATAATTCTCTGTATCTGAAACCCAATAGAAAGATAAATAAAAAGATAGATAAAAATTTCGAACTTTTCTTTTACTCTAATAAGTTACATGTTTTCATTCATAGATATCATAGATGACTAAATATATATATATCACTTTTATGGATAAAGACCCATGTACCTATTAGAAATTGAGAATATATCTTTAAAAACTTTACGTAAACTAGCTTACGTGTACGTCGAAGTTTGTAAACAAAACAAGTATGTGATGTGCATGTAATTAAAGAAAAATGATTCTTTTATGTACTTCATCACTTCTCTAATGTGTTTACTTACATTAAAATGATCTTCACAACAGTATAAACTGCTCAAACACGACACATTGTCTGTTCTCATCGCACACTCACTTTTTTAATTTTCAATAACTTCGTGAACTTGCGTGTGCCAGGGCGATGCTCGACAGCGTCAGGAACTGGGACGCGGTCGCAGCCTTCTGCGAGGCAGTAGTCTCGCGGAAGGAGGCGGCGGAGCGCGTGCGCGAGGAGCGTCTTCTCGACGACGCGAGCCGTCGCCGGCGATTGGGGCGGCGTAGGCGCAATTACCTGCGCCTTATGCCGCCCTAGCCGAAGCCGCGGGTGACTGGACCGGGGAATTAGTCCGTCACCCGCCGAGAAGCTGACCGCGAGGAAAAGACCGACGTCCTCCCCGAGGGAAGGGATGTCGCTCAAGATGAGGGTACCCCTCGGGGTGTATTCCGTCGGGCCGGCCACTGACGACAAGTTCACGCTGCTCCGGTGGCCGGTCCAACGACGAAGGCGAGGTTCACGGGTGGGTTATGGGTGAGCGTGCTTACGCCCCTCTGTCGCCCCGGACAGAGTGGTGCGAGGATCGCGACGACCGTAGCCCACCCCACAAAAAAAAAAAATCTAACATCCAACTTGTGTGTGTATTCTGACGTCACAGAAGCGCGCCATAATAGCCGCGTTTAAATCGCCCAAAAATAATAGTGATTTTAATATAAAAAATTTAGCTTAATGGTTTATATTTTGGATGTGTTATATTTATTTTTGGTAATGTAATGACTAGTAGAAACGTTTAAAAAAAAATCATGCATATACCCCATTGATCAAAGGTAAATACAGATATTCAGACAAATTTGCCTCGTACCTCATGATTTTTTAAGTTCTGCACTGCTAATAAAAAAATCTCATCTACCGTCTCTCGGTTAAGACTGGGTCACTATTGCACATCGGTTTTGCTTGCCAACCTCAGGATCAGAAGTACTGCGTTTTGTGAATGCAGGTTAGACGATGTAGATATTAATCATATATTTTTCTATTGCCCCAAGTTACGATATTTTCTGTATGATTCTCTTGCTCTTGAAATTCTTCGTACTACTTCTTTTAAGTGCCTACTTTCACACCTCCTCACATATATTTAATATACTATTACAATTTATTAATAGTAACAATATCAAGCTTTAGTTATCTTTAGTAACATTATATAACTGTTGTGTGTAACAATGTGGACTATCCACATTGTAATCTCTAACTTCAGCTTTAATTCATCACTCTGGTTAATGAATTTTATCAATATTATGAACTGGTTAAATCTACCGTATAATCTACTTACGTTTACAACATTACAATAACAGAAATTGGCCAAATTGCACAAACTAGTAACTTAGCCATTGCACAAAATAAAGAATAAGAATAATTTGGAAAATCCAAAAGTGCACGCCTCATAATTATTATATTATTTATCATTTATTATTCAGTCAATGCCATAAATCAAAATGAAAGAAAAAATATTTTTGAAATTTCTTACCATTCTCGACGTAGTGCTAAACATAGCTGTACAGGCTATATGGGATTTCTTTCCTTAGCTTGTCCGAATGGACTAACAAAATATGTAAACGAACCCAAATTTTCATAAGTTTACATACACTAATGACTAAGCAGTTTTTTATTAATTGCAATTAAACGACAAATAATTAGCAAGCCATTTTCAAAAGGAAACAGCGCGAATCGATTATGAAGCTTTTACATACATACATACATATCATCACGCCATATCCCTTGCAGGGTAGGCAGGGAGAACAGAGTGCCAGAGAACTCTATCCTTGCATACTTCACTCGCTTCCTCAACATTCATAATTCTCTTCATACACGCTCGCTGATTTCGGAGACTCTTGACTCCATCTTCTTTCAGCACGTGACTAATCTGGTCTAGGTAGGCGAGTCTCGGTCTCCCCCGGTACTTACATCCATCCACTTTCGCATTGTATATCTTCTTAACCAGACGTTCGTTCGGCATTCTTTCCACATGTCCGAACCATCGGAGCATTCCCTTTCGCATCTTTACACCAATACTCTCTTTCGTACCTACTCGATCTCTTACGTAGTCGTTGCGAATGCGGTCGGTCAGCCTAACTCCACAGATTTTCCGTAGAGATCGCATTTCGACCGCATTAATTTTGCTTTCATGCTTTTTTCTGCATACCCAACTCTCGCTTCCATATAGTAAAGTTGGGACAAGCACAGTGTTATGTATTGCTACACGTGCCTTCTGGCTGAGGTGGTGGCTACTGAGAAGTTGTCCCAACGCTCCGTTCACTCTATTTCCCGCATTCACTCTTCGCTCTATATCAGTGGTGTACCTTCCGTCTCGGCTAAAACTACATCCAAGATATACAAATTCATCCACTTGCTCTAGTACATCATTACCTATTTTTACTCTTACATCTGTTCTGGCTTCATCTCTTTCAAAGACCATTATTTTGGTTTTGGTCACATTCACGCGTAGACCACTTTTCTTATAATCTTTTGTCATTGTGTCGACTAGGGTCTGCAGGTCAGTCGCTGACTGTGCCAGCAGGACTGCATAATCTGCATAGAGCAGAGCAGTGACCACTGAGTCACCCATCTGGACTCCACATTCATATCGTTCAACCTTTGGAGACATTTATCCAGATATATGATAAATAGTCTGGCTGACAGAACGCACTCCTACTTAACGCCGATATTGACGTCAAACCAAGGCGACATTCCATCATCCAGCTGCACACAGGCTCTACAGCTCACGTAACTGGACTGCATAGGCTGTAGCAGTTTACCGTTAATACCATACTCCGGTAAAATGTCCCAAAGTTCCTTTCATACAACCGTGTCAAATGTTCTCTCCAGATCCACAAAATTGCAGAAAACCCTCTGACCTAGAGCCAGATGCTTCTCCACAATGTTGCGCAGAGAAAACACTTGATCCATGCATCCTCTTTCACTCCTGAAACCTCCTTGTGACTCATACATCAAACCATCGGACACCATCCTCATTCTCCTTTCAATAATTTTACCGTACACTTTTGCTGCCAAACTGGTCAAGCTTATGGCTCTGTGATTTGCGCAGTCATAACGTGAATTCTTGTTTTTAAACAAAGGCGTGCATACGCATACATATCGCCAAAATATTCACTCCATCTGCTTAACACGTCTTGTGTTTGTGTAAGAATGTCTCCACCTTTAGACCTTATTTTATTCATTCTGAAGGCTGACCAACTACCCCGAGACTTCTTCACCTCCCTCCAAAAGAGTTTGGTGTTACCCTTGAAGTGTTTAGTCAGCCTATCTTCTGCACTCATATTTGCTCTATCACGTTTCTCTTTTACTAAGGCCTTAGTTTCATTCTTACATTGCCGTTATATTTCTTTCTTCTGTTCAGTCATACTGTCATTCAGATTCAAAGAAGAGACATAGTCCAGCCACGCTTTCTTCTTTTGTTCTACGGAAGCTGCCACTTCCGCATCACACCATGAATCACTATTTGTTTTTCTATGCTTCTTTGAACTTCCACATACTTCTTTCGCTGTATCTACCATACTCTCTTTCAATATTCTCCAGCATTCTTCAATGTCCGATTGCGGCTGGCTTGCCATCGTCAGCCTTTCTCGGACACCCTCTGCATACTTTTCTCTTACACACTCTTCTTGCAACCTTTCAATCTTTATCCTTTCAAGCCCTCCGAAGTGGACACGCTCTCGCCAGTGCCACCACTTTCTGAACAGACCACTAAATCTCGCAATAACGAGATAGTGGTCCGTATCGACTGTGGGGCCCTTATAGGCTCTTGCGTCCAATATTTTGCTTCGGAAACGACTGTCTACCAAAATTAAATCTATTGTACTTTTCTGTTCATTCCTTCTCCATGTATACATATGGATGTCCTTATGTTGGAAAAATGTGTTTGACACAATAAGGTTTCTCTCCATGCATACATCCTCTATGAGCCTACCTGCGTCGTTCACTCTCTTATCACCAAATGGACCAAGTACGTCCTCATAGTCGGGACGCTTGGTCCCCACCCATCCGTTCAAATCTCTGCATACAATCACGCGTTCACTGGATTCTGCCATATCCAGAACTTCCCTAACATTATCCCAAAACTTCCTTGGGTCTGATGCCACCGAGGATCCCACGGGAGCATATGCTACAAACATGAATACCTTAGTGACACATAGTTTTATATGGACCCAAAGAAGTCTGGGATCATACATTCCGTAATCCTCCACACCTGAGGCCAAGCATGAAGACAACAGCACTCCTACCCCCATGCTGGCTCGATCGCACTGTGGTACACCAGACCACAAAGCCATCCCGCCACCAGGAAGATCGCATGTGTCGCTGCCCCTTCACTTGGCCTCTGTTACACAGAGCACGTCTAGCTGTTTTTCCGCCATGACGGTTATCAGCTCGTGCAACTTACCTTCCACACATCCTCTTACATTCCACGTGCCCGGCACTCTGCTCTCCTCGACTCGAATGACTGGGCAAGGCGTGATGGGTGGCGGCCCCCATCGCCGCATCTGCCGATGTTCGTACCGACGGGGGCGGGTAGGTACGCGTCGCCTCCGGGGGACGCCCTAACCCGTACTGCGGTATGCATTCGAGCCGGATTAGCAGTCTAACTAGACTGGCAGGGGACGCGACGAGCACGCTCCGGACTATGCCCCCCAAGAAAGACCAAGGCCAAGCTTTTAATAAAAGAAAAACTTCGATACATTAATTTTTACGGTCGTGAGAATGCCAGATGCTTACGGTAACATGGCTTTTTAAAAATATCAAATACGTTTAGACGAATGTTTTTTCTTAACATATGCATGATAATATTATCCTATAAGTGCAATGTGCGTAAAATACAATCATTTTTAGGTTTGAAAAGTGCTTGATTTTCATACGTATATCGAAAGTAGAGCAAGACCTCAACGCTTCGCTTATGAGGCGTGCAATATAAAATACGAATATTGAAAAGATAAAAAAATTGTTTGTTAAATGTGACATGAATGACATGTGTAAATGAATTTGTGATATTAAAGGCACAGTACTAGCTGTGTGGTAGCGGCTACGGATACTACCAACCCTTACTTTGCTCGTGGATGTCGTAACGACTAAGAGCCTTTTAACCACCTGAGCCAACTCAATCTGATGCCGTTTGGTCAACAATTACATTCTCAAGAAGGGTTGACGTCTGGCAGGCGGCCGGTCATAAAACTATTGCCAATAACTTTTACAATATGTACTATAAAAGAAGAGTACATATTGTATCGATCCCAAGTCAATTACTTGAATTGATAAGAGTAGGAGAATGATGATGTGAGGGACAGTACAAGTGTGTGTTGAGCTTTACAATAAGTGTAAGTCAGTTATTTATATTTACATTATTATAGTAATGACTAGAATAAGTGGTCTTATGAAAACGTGGCGAAACCGGATACATAATTCGAAAAGTGTGCTAGAAAGAATAAAAGTAGAAAATTTGCAAGATGAGTATATTAGGATAAATTCAAAAGTAAACTGAAGGAAAAGTTTTTTCATTCGGCTGACATTTGTAGTATGGAAGAATTATTGAAGACTTTTAAAGAACAGGTGGTAAATGTTGCTACAGAAATATGTGGCGTGTCTAGAAGAATGAAGGTAAACAAGGTGAAGAATATATGGTGGGATAACGATGTGCAGAGTGCAGTTCGTGAGAAGAAGAAAGCCTGGGTAGATTGGCTTGCTGTCAGAGCCAATGAGAGAATGGAGAAAGCAACGAATGATGACATAGATACAGCCAAAGAAGAATATAAGAGGAAAAAAAGAGAAGTGAAAGAAATTGTTCGAAGAAAGAAAGAAGATCAAAAAAACGAGTATGATATAAGATAGTCGAAGGATTGCCAAACTAATTCGAAGATTTTCTGGCAGTCCATAAGATCGGCTCGAGGCAAAGCGCAAGATACAGAGCTAGTCTCGATCAGCGATAAATGTGGAAGGACAGTGTATGGAGAAGAATGTATACTAGAGCGATGGAAGGAATACTTTGAAAGCTTATTTGAAGGAGAAGAGCCACAAAAATTATCATTTGTGAATGAAAGAGATCTCGAGGAAGGAGAATGCATAAGTAAGATAGAAATTACAAATGCATTGAAAGGTATGAGAGCGGGTAAGTCTGCAAGATACGACAGAATTACAGTTGAAATGCTGACGGCTGGAGAAGATATTACAACTAACATCCTATACCAGCTCTTCAATCTTTGCTGGACTAATGGCCGAGCACCCATAGACTGGTGTCAGGCGGTAATCGTACCTCTCTACAAAGGTAAAGTTTCACGGCAAGATTGTAGAAACTACAGGGGCATTAGCCTCCTTAGCATTGTCGGCAAACTGTATGCGAAAGTGTTGATTGAAAGAGTAGTAAAAGTGACCGAAAAGAAAATATGGGATGCACAAGGGGGTTTTCGAAAGAGTATGGGTTGCACGTATTAAGTGTTCTCTTTACGATGCATGGCGCAAAAGTTTTTGGCTAAATGGCTTGATTTGGAGAAGGCTTATGACAAAGTGAGGAGGAATGAACTGTGGTCGGTACTATATATGTATGGGGTAAATAGCCATCTTATTCGGGCGCTGAAATCCATCTATAAGGATTCCAGAGCCTGCGTTAGGATAAACGGGTCCTACACAGAATGGTTTAACATTGATAAAGGTGTTAGACAGGGATGTGTAGCATCACCGTGGCTATTTAACCTATTTATGGATAGCTGTTTGCAAGATTTGAAAAATAATGAATGTGTTTTAAGAATGAATGAGTTACTCGTCAAATGTCTTCTTTATGCCGATGATCAGGTTTTACTTGCATCGTCGGCTGAAGACTTACAGGTGATGGTAACTACTATGCATGATGCTTTTGAAAGAAAAGGTATGAAAGTAAATGTAAGTAAGACGAAAGTAATGGTCTTTGAAAAGGATAAATGTTTGACGGAATGTAATCCTTACTAATATATAAATGTGAATGTAAGTTTGTTTGTTACGCTTTCACGCTAAAACTACTCAACCGATCATCATGAAATATTGTACACATATTCTTGGAGGTATTAAAAGTAACATATGATACTTTTTATTTAAAAAAAATCAAAATTTTTATATGAAAAATAAAAAAATTGTTTGTCAAAAAATCTCAAAATCTAGCTTCTTCAACGCCATCTAACAGTCCAGTAATGAAGTTCCAACCCTGAGTATTGTAATACCGTTGCACTGTATTACCGACGGTCAAAAATAAAAATAGAGGATCAAACACTTTAGGAAAGTAACCTTTTACGCGGGCGAAGCCGCGGGCAGAAGCTAGTATTTTTATAAATGGTGAGGGATTGGAACAGGTGAAAGAATTTGTATACTTGGGAGTACTATTTACTAGTGACGGTAAAAATAATGATGATGTTGAAAGAAGAGTGAATGCTGGTAATAAAGTGAATGGGGCACTGTACGCTTTTATGAAGAGTAGGAATGTATCTAAAAAGGCACGCCTAGCTGTACATAAGGAAGTATTAGTTCCCACTCTCATGTATGGCAGTGAAAGTTGGATTTGGCAGGGAAGACATAGAAGTAGAATAAATGCTGTAGAGATGAGAGCTCTTCGTAGTATGTGTGGTGTAAGTCTGAAAGATAAAATTAGGAATAGTGTTATAAGAGAGCGCTGTGGTGTAAATGAAGAAGTGGTGACAAAGATAAAAAAGGGTATGCTGAGGTGGTTTGGACACGTGGAAAGAATGAGTGAAGAAAGGTTGACTAAACAAGTATACAAAGCGAGTGTGAGTGGGACGACTACAAGGGGAAGACCACGTCGTACTTTCCTGGATCAAATTGAAGATGTGTTAGTGAAAGGTCAGATTAAGAGTACGCGTAATCGTAGAGCATGCATGAAGACTGTGAGGAGCGTGAATGAAGCGATGGAGGTATGTCAGGGTCGTGGTTTGTGGCAATCCGTAGTCTCTGCCTACCTCTATGGGAAACAGGCGTGAGGCTATGTATGTATGTATTATTATAGTTGTGATATGTGAGGCGCAGTGCAAGTGTGTGTTAAGCTTTACAATAAGTGTAAGTCAGTTATTTATATTTTTGCATTGTTCCCCGTCCTCATTCCGACGCGGAGTTGTATGATCGCGCCAGGGTTTCTTCGCTTTTAAATTAAATAAATAATGCACACAATTTGTGCGAAATAAACTTTGTGAAGTGTAGGTGTGTACGTATAGTGCGCTGAATTTCTCGCGCTGCCCCGTTGGGAACAATAACGGTTGGCGGTGCCACTAATATGACGCCTAAACCAAACAAACCTCGAACGTACCTGAAACCGACAGGGAACGTATTGACTATACTAAACAAAATACATTCAAAGCATTAATGTGAAATGGTAGCCAAGTTAAATATTGTAATACATTTTGTCTAGTTATCGACTTCACCGACAAAACATTTGTGATGTATGGTGCCTATGGGTGTCAAGTTATATAGACAATACTAGAATGTATTAATTAGAAGAATGTACCTATAACGTTCTTAAATTATTTACAACATAATTTTGTTGTTAATTATCTACTACAAAAATTTTATCAGCGAATCAAATATTTAGGAGATATTGCAATATAAAATTCATAATTTAGATACCTGTAACAAAAACGATGTATTTTTGAGCTTATGGTTGCAAATTAGCAAGCTGCATCCCTTTTTTTTTTTTTTTTTTTTGGGGGGTGGGTTACGGTCGGCACACTCCTCGCACCACTCCGTCCGGGGTGACAGAGGGGCGTAAGCGCGCACACCCGTAACCCACCCGTGACGTCGCCTTCGTCGTTGGGCCAACCACCGGAGCAGAGTGACTTGACGTCAGTGGTTGGCCCGGCGGAATACCCCTGAGGAGTACCCTCTCCTCGACCGACGTCCCCCCCTCGGGTAGGATGTCGGTCTATCCTCACGCGGTCGGCCTCTCGGCGGGTGACGGACTAATTCCCCGATCCAGTCACCCGCGGCCTCGGCTAGGGCGGCATCAGGCGCAAGTAATCGCGCCTGCGCCGCCCCAGTCGCCGGCGGCGGCTCGCGTCGTCGAGGAGACGCTCCTCGCGCACGCGCTCCGCCACCTCCTTCCGCGAGACTACTGCCTCGCAGAAGGATGCGACCGCGTCCCAGTTCCTGACGCTGTCGAGCATCGCCCTGGCGATGGTCGGCAGCGTCAGGTCAGCACCGATGATTGCGACGAGTTCACGACGCTGCTCTGCCCAAGCGGCACAAACCTCGAGCGTATGCTGCGCCGTGTCCTCGTCGCAATCGCAGTGGTGGCAGGACGGTGTACTCTCCCTCCTTACGACCGTGTGCAGGTATTTGGCGAAGCATCCATGCCCCGTCAAAACCTGCACCAGTCGGAAGGAGAGCACCCCGTGCCGCCGTTTTAGCCACTGCATCAGCACCGGCCGGAAGGCCTCCACGGTCCGCACACCGAACCGAGGCCTCTCCAGCCGGACTGCCCAACGGGCAATGACGTCGCGGCGGGCGTCGACGCGCCAGGTGGTGTGCTCCCTCAACGAGACCACACCGCCCTCCGCTCGCACCCCCAACATCCGCCGATACAAACCGGCGAGCATTTCCGCTTCCAGGTCCCATGAAGGGGTCCCGGCCAACAGACACGCTGCTTCCGTCGACACCGTGCGGTACCCGCGTATGGCCCTGACCGCCATGGCCCTCTGTGGTCGCCACAGAAGAGCCCTGAGTCGGACGGTCAGGGATCCCGCCCACACCGGTGCGCCGTACAGGGCCATCGACCGGATGACCCCTGCGTACAGCTGTCGGCAGGTAGCGCTCGGTCCGCCCACATTCGGCATAAGCCATGATAGGGCGGACGCCACGCCGACGAGCCGTGGAGCGAGTCTGCGGAAATGCTCCCGAAACCACCATCGCCCGTCGAGCACCAGGCCCAAATACCTCATATGGGCCCGGATGCTGATATCAACCGAATTGACGGTGATCGAGACGCCGATGGGAGGGCCCATGCGGGGCCCATGGAACAAGAGGGCCTCCGTCTTGTCCAGGGCCACCCTCAACCCCAGCGCCTCGATCCGCCTGACGATCTCCTCGGTGCCGAGAGTCGCCAGGCTTGCCGCCTCCTCCAGCGTCCCACCACGGGCTGTGACGAGCGTGTCGTCGGCGTAACATATCACGCCCAGCCCGGGCGGGAGGCTCCCCCTCAACGCCCAGTCGTAGCCGATGCTCCACAGGGTGGGTCCGAGGACCGACCCCTGCGGAACACCGCACGTCATGGGCGTTCGCACAACGTCCCCTACTCGGTTGGTGTAGAGAACGCTGCGCCCTTCCAAATAGTCTGCCACTAGCCGCCTCAGGTAAACTGGCACTCCGTGATATCGGAGCGCCTCCCTGACGCAGCTAAATGGCAGACTATTGAATGCGTTGGCGATGTCCAGGGACACCACCAACAGCACTCCCCCGCCGGTGACGGCCTCAGTCGCCACGGCCCTCAGGCGCAACAGAGCCGCGATCGTCGAACGACCCCTCCTAAACCCAAACTGGGCATCCGACAGATCGGGCCCCGTGCCGACGAGGTGCCGCTCGATGCGGGCAGCCAGCACCCTCTCCAATAGCTTGCCCGCATCGTCGAGCAGCACGATGGGCCTGTAGGCCGAGGCCGACTCTGGAGACCGTCCCGGCTTCGGCAGGAGCACCAGCCTTCCCTCCTTCCAACACCCAGGGAACCGCCCGGACGCTAAGCACGCGTCGAACAGCCCCCTGAGGCGGAGACCCAGGTGGTCGAGGACCAGGGCCAGCACGCGGTTGGGAACACCGTCGGGCCCGGGGGCGGTGGATTTGCCGCGCATGCGCGCCACCGCCGCTCCCATCTCGGGTTCCGTGATGGGCGGAACACTGTTATCGTCGGCCTCCCGGTCGGTGTCTGGCGGAGCCATGACCGGGGGCGTGTGTTCCGCCCGTCGCGGGAACAGATCCTCGACGACCCTGGTGAGGAGGCCGGGCTGGAGAGTCTCGGTGAGGGGAGGGCCCCGCGCGCGGAGCTTACTCAGCGCTGCGCGATAGGGGCGACCCCAGGGGTCACGATTGAGACCATCCAACATCTCCTGCCGACTGACGTCCTTGGCGGTACGGACGGCCAGCCTGAAGGCCGACCGCGCATTGCGGTAGCCCTCGTAAAGCCGGCTCTCCCGCTCCTCGTCGCGATGGTGCCGCCGGCTGCGGGTGTAGGCCCTTCGGGCGCGTATACACGCGACCCGAAGATCCGCCAGCTCCCGGGACCACCAGTGGACAGCCCTCTTCGGGGGCAGACACCGCACACGGGGCATGGCCGCATCGCAAATCTGCGTCAAGGCATTGCGGATGCGGCCAGCCTCGGCGTCCACCCCATCCAACTGGTGGCCAGAGGACAGCCACGAGTGAACGATGGCTGCCTCCGCCAGCAGGTCCCGGTCCAAACGACCCACAGCCCATCGCGGGAACGCGGAACGTCCGTCCGCCCCGTGACCCCTGCTGGGCGTCGGGAGGGTCTGGGAGACCTCAATCCGGATATATCGGTGGTCCGATAGGGTCTCAACCTCCTCAGCGACGCGCCAGCTCCTCACGCGTGCGGCGACAATGGGGCTAGCGAACGACAAGTCCACTATCGACCCGCCCCGCTGACGCACGCACGTTTGCACCGAGCCCCTGTTCAACAAAGAGAGGCCCAGTGCCGCCGCCCACAATTCGACCGCCCGTCCTCGGTCGTCCGTCGCGGAGGACCCCCACGCCATGGACTTGGCGTTGAAGTCCCCCAGAACGAAGACTTGGTGCGGTGCCAGTCGCCGTAACGAGGCCTCCAAGATGGTGAGGGAGGCCCCGAAATCAGTCACGCTCCTGTTAGGGGAGAGATAGACTCCGAAAAGCGTAATCTCTCCCCATTCCGCCGCGACGTATCCGACGCCCCTGTCCCTAAGGGTCAGAGACGGCGAAGGCCACAACGTGGAGGCGACGATTGCCACAGTGCCGTCGGTGCTACCCAGCCAGTTAGGTCGGTCGGGCACCACGTACGGCTCCGCGGCTACGGCTACTCCTATCAACCACTCCGCCATGGCTTGCAAGAAAACATCCTGCGCACCGGCGCAGTGGTTGAGATTGGCTTGGAGGAGACGGATGGATTCGTGGTCCATTAACAGACCGTATCCATCGTCTCCTCCTCCGTGCTAACGGGCGATCGGGTCGCGCTCGGAGCGGGCGCAAGCCCGGTCGATGGGCCGCCCCGCCCCTTTGGGGCCGATGCCGGGGGTCTGCAGTCCCCAGAGCCCATGCGGTGCTTGGCAGGCCTATTGCCTGCCGCACACGCGGGGCAGTGGGGCACCGCAGAGCACGATGCCGCCTGGTGTCCAGCCTGACCGCAGCGGAAGCATAACCCGCTGCAGTCGAAGCAGTTGCGACACGTCGGTCGGGTATGCCCGACCGCCATGCACTTATAACACCTCGCGGGCCGGGTTTCCAGCACGGTTACCCGCGCCGAACTCCAGCCCACGAGGAGCCTGCCTGAGTCGGCCAATTTCTTCACCGACTCCACCGGACATTGCACCCAGACAGCACCGACACTGCCCGGACCAGGGCGGATGGTGCCAATCCGGACAGTGTCCGAGGCACATCCAGTACACGCCACAATGGCCTCCTGAACGTCCTCCACCGTCACGGAATCGTCCAAACCCGTGAGGCGCATCTCTGCGCACTTGACGGGCCTGGCGATTCGGACTCCATCCTCCGGCCCGAACAGCCCCCTCAGCTTCAAGGCCATACTATCGGCCACCTTGACGCCCTCGGCCCCAGGGAACTCGAGAATACGAGCCCCTGTCCGAGCCTTACGGGTCCTCGCCTCAACGCCTCCGATGTCGGAGACGTCCAGCTCCCGCCGGGCGCGTCTTAGGACGGCCTCATAGTTGAGGCCCCTCTCAGCCGCCTCAGGCAACACGGTAATAATGACCGCAGCTGTCTTCGGCGACTTGAGGCCCCTGCGCGACCTTTTTCCCCCTTTGCCGCCTCCCGCCTGGGGAGCGGCGGCCACAGCGGCACTCTTGGCCGCCGCTCTCCGCTTCTGGCCGCGTGCCTTCCTGCTGCGTTCAACCACCTGCCAGCCCAGTTCGAGCCTGGCAGCAGCGCTGGGCGCAGCAGGCATAGTTGCGGGTGCGCTAGCCGGAGCCTGCAGTGTAGCCGCTGGCGCCGGCCACCGCCCGGCCTTGGCGGGAGCCGGCACCGTGCCGGCCTTCCTCTTAGCCCCCTTGGGCCCGCCTACGGCCGCGGCGTAGGTCACCACGCGGCCACCCTGACATGGCAGCGAGGCGGGAGCTGGCGCTTGCGGCCGCTTCGCCTTGTCGGCGGCGAGCGGCGGTCGGAGGGGTGCCTCGGGCGGAAGGCGATCCGCCACGGCCTGGATGCGCGCGTCCATCATCAACTCCATTTTGGCGAAGATGACGCGCATCGCCTCCTCCGGCACACCGTGCACCGCAGGCAGCGGCTCCTCCCCCTTCTTGGGCCTTCCGCACTTCTTGGCGGCGCTCACGGCCGACGCCGCGGGCGCAACCGGCGCAGCAGGCACCACGGGCGCAGGCGGCGCCACGGACTTAGGTGGCACGATGAGCGCAGAGGACGGGCCCACCCTCCCCGGCGCAACCCGTTTCGGCGGCGAAACCGGTGTCGGCGGCGCGGCTGGCACTAAAAGTGCGAATTGAGACCGCAGGTCAGCCATGTCCTTGGCCAACCCGCGGTTCTCCTTCCGCACCGCCGACAGCTCCGACTCAAGTTTCCGGTTGCGCTCCCGCAGGCCGGAGACCTCCCTACTGAGGCGGGCGTTCGCGGCCTGCAGGGCCGCCACCTCACCTCCTTGATCGGCTTGACCCGGAACCGGCCTCGCCGCCACCGTCGACCCACGACCTCTACGCCCACGACGCGCGGTGGGGACCTTGGGAGGAGGCATGACGACACTCCCCTCCGAGTCGGAGCTGCTGCCCTTGTGCAGGGGGCGCTTCCGGACACTCGGGGGGAGGGCCTCTTCCCTCTCCCTGACATTTATGGCCGCCGTCAGAGCCTTGGCCGCAGGGTGCGGCTCAGACTCCTCGGCGGCCTCGGCAGCCGAGGTGCCCTCCTCCATGCTGAACGGCCCTGCGGCATTGCCGCCCTCGTCCCGGCTTCGGCCGACCTCCTCGTCGGACGGCTCTGCGGCCTTCCCGCCCTCGTCCGAAGACTTTTCCAAGGCCGTGTCGGTGTCGGAGCTTCTGGCGCTCTCCGACGACGGCCCTGCGGCTTTACTGCCACCCTCACTCCGCGACGGCTCTGCGGTAGATCCGCCCTCGTCACTCGACAGCTCCGTTGAGCTGCCACTCCTCGTCCCCTCCTTGGACGGCTCTGCGACATCGTCGCCCTCGTCCCGGGACACACACCTGCTCTCCCTCCGCGGCAGTCCTGCGGCGCTACCACCATCCGTATGCGACGGCTCTGCGGCAATTGTGCCGCCCTCGTCGCTGGGAACGCTGGTTTCACGGCGTGCCGCGGCCTCCAGCGCCTCCCTCTCCTTCTTAAGGCGGTTGGCGCGCCGTTTAGCGCGCTCGCCAAGCGGAGTTAGCATCCGCCTACTCTTCTTCCTCCTCTTTGGGGCCTCTTTTGCTGGTGCCGGGCCCTCGGCGGACGCCTCAAGTCGCGAGGACGAGGCGTCGTTTGTGTCAGTTTTGCTTTGGCTTGACAAGGCCTTGAGGTGAGAATCATTATGATCCCCGTCGTTTAATTTTAAATGTACAGTATCCATAATGAATCCCACGAGTATGGGAGATACATTCCGTCGACCCGGGCAGAGATCCCTGTACCCGGGCAAGCCTACATTTACCAACCAGGGGGGCAGCCGGTACCCTGGCTGGAGCGTGCTAAGAACAGAATACCCCATCTGCCATGCATCTTCTCGCCGCACGCCAGAACTTAAGATTCTGGGTAATTCTTTATAGAGGTTGTCTTCCTCGCGGTCCGGGCGGTTAAGCCAAGACCCTCGCTCCTGAAACTAAGACAAGCAAAGAATCAGGTTTACGATATGTGGGCGGTGGCATATGCCTGCCCAGCCCTCAAATGAATGAGTGACTGAGCCCGTCCCAGTATTTCGCGTCCTATAACCTCTACTACTATTGTAGTAGAGTAAGGAGCGAAATCGCGCAGATATTCGCTACGGGCGACAGTTCGACGCCCGCACCCAGGGTACACCGCGTGGAGGTTTCTGGGATCGTACCCCAAGCTGCATCCCTGATGGTAAGTGTTAATACCACCTATTGATATTTGCCAGGAGTACAGCTAGGCCGCTGTCTACTATAGAATACTCCAAACCCACCCAGAAAGTTGGGCTACCGGCTTTGAGATCTTAGTGAGAGCACTCACCGAACGAAGCGAAACAACACATTACCATTGCTCGGACGTTGATTTTCTGCTCCGTGTGATAACTGTCAATAATGTGACTGTAACACTATCAGTAGCAACTATGGTAGTAAATAGATGTACGGGGAGATTTTTAAATTGACGTCCTTTAAACTTGCGGTAGTGTTCATTCAAAGATGGGCCACTCTGTCAAAGCCTATAGTACTCGATATCCCATGAACGGGCTTTGATAACGTTAATAATAAAATATAAATGCAACCTATACATAATTTATATTACCTCTTCTATCAAATGGCGTACATTTGTTATCGTGCACCGTGATCGAACAATTATGAATTCATATCTAGGTTCAAACCAAAAAAATATCTGCCGATTTTCTCGATTTGTGAGCTGTTACTTGAGAAATTCTTAAGCGCAAGCTTGAAGTTTGAAAATATGCTCGATTAGTGACAATAAAATTGCTTTCTAAAACATGAAACATAAAAAGGGTGTAATGATATATCAGCATCCTCACCACTGTTCTAATTTTTGAGTATGGACGTGTGACTATAGGAATGTTTTGCACCACAAACACATCCATGAGTCAAAGTGCACATAGTTGAAAGTGACTACAAAAATTAAACAAACAGCAGCTGCAAGCAAACCCTCCTTACAAATAAATATTTGTATAGTACAGAGAGAAGTCTCCTATTATTATAACGCTCTAATCATTTATAATACTTGGTAATATACTAGGTCACAAGCAGCAGCTGATCAATGTGACATACTTATATACATACATTTGTAACAGTTATATAACTTAACAGTACTCACAGAGTCACGCGTACTTTTATCTTCTTTGAACAATTATGTAGATAATTTGACCGTACTCTTCATACAAACTAGTCCAGCAGGTGAAATGACTTCGCCTTTAGCTGCTGTTTATATTTTTAATATGTTCAATATTGTTCAACTGTCCGGGTTATATTTATATAATACATTCACATTCGGTGCAACACATTCAAGTTGTGCGTTATAATGCTGAGTCTACGAGAACTTTGATGTGATCAAAGTGATATATTATGGAAATTAATATCTATATACCATCATCTGATGAACGCTTCTGCTAGAAATTGAGGCAATATACGCAGTACATGATACGTCGTATGATAAGACGAACAAAATAAATCTGTCGTTCTCTCTAGAGATTTATCGAGAACGTAGCTGGCTATTCTTGAAATAAAAAAAAGAATGAGAATTTTTTAGTTGTAGAAAACATATTTTACAATATTTTAATGCTTTTCAGTATGTTGAAACTACATTTGCACCGTGCGAGTGACTGGTTAATAACATAATGTATGAAGAATACTTACTCGAAATCGGCTAATGAATAACCAAAGATACACTAAAATCTCGTGTGAAACTCATGGCGTTGTGTGTAGCTGTTAAACTACTGTCATATATGATATTTATTTGTTCTTTTTGTATAGTTGATACGAATGTAAGATTAGTGAAAGCTATGTTTGCATAAGCCAAACGAATGTCCGATCCGTAGCTGGCGGCGACGAATTCAATGTAAGAGTAGGCTTGTACTAAGATTCGGCGTTCGTAACAGATAAGGGCTTATAGCCCTTATCTGTCCCTCATGGTGATGGATGCTCTGACATCGGACATGCAGGAGGAAGTACCTTGGTGTATGCTATTTTCAGATGACATTTTTCTCGTCGGAAAGAATGTAGCTGAAGTACAGAGCAGACTGGAAAAATGGCAAGAGAGGTAGCAAAGAGTCGGTCTTAAGATCAGCCGCACCAAAACTGAACATTTGTTCTGTAACTTCAGTGGCTCTTCCCAATTCTCTCACATGGTCTTAGATGGGGTTACCCTACCGGTCTGCTCCGATTTTAAGCATTCAGGCTCGCCTCTCCAAAACGACGGCAATATTGACCGGAAAGTTAATAGGAGAATGAATGCAGGCTGGATGAAGTGGCGACAGGTTTCAGGTACAATATGTGACGCGCGGATGCCCTTTAAACTTAAGGGGAAAATCTACAAGAGTGTCATTAGACCTGTCGTTATATGGATCTGAATGTTGGGCATTGAAAAAGACGGATGAGAGACGATTGCATGCTACTGAGATGCGTATGTTAAGATGGAGATGTGGGGTGACAAGATCAGATAAGATATGAAATTAGTATATTAGGGGAAGTTTGAAAGTAGCACCAGTGATAGAGAAGATTAGGAGCGAGATATTGTCTTGGTATGAACATGTGATAAGGACGGACAAGGAAAGTTATCAATATGCCTGTGGATGGGCGTAATAGTCGTGGGAGACTCAAAAGAGATGGATGGATTGTGTAAACGAGGATATGTGTATGAAAGTTGTGAGTGCAGATATGACGGCTGATAAAAGATTATAGAAGGCAAGAACGTGTTGTGCCGACCCCACTTTGCGGGGGATGAGGGCAGGCAAATAATGATGTATAGTTGGTACGTATAGTAGGTGTAACGATTGACGTGATTTACATCCTCGTATATGTGTGTATTATTATTTACAGTACATATCAATATTATATAAAATGATATTATTGTATAACGGCATATTAGTGGCGCAACGTTCTTACATAAAGGTGTATCCACATCGGTGTGATCTGAAGCATTGTCATAGATCGGAGCGAGCGAGCGCGCCCCCGCCGCCGCCGCCGCCGGCCCGTCTCGTAGCGCACATTACAGTGCGGCCACGGTACCTTCGCGAGTACGTTTACAATACATAAATAGTAAATAAGTAAACTTGTAAACAAACATACATATTATGTATGTATAGCTAACTGTTATTGTGTTCATCACAACAGGAACTCATCGTGTTATATTGTTTACGAGCATTTTACATTCAATTGCACTTATAACGACCCCACACTTCAATTAAAGCGTTCTTTAACGATATATTGAATGTAATGCCGTGCTCTCTGAACTTGTACTTTAGAATAGACCATAGATGTCAGATAGGATACCAATCTGTGATTGGACAAACCGTTCCAACAAGACAATAAATTCTTTATCATAATCTTGTTGTAAGTTCACGCCATCTAAGTTTGTGTCGTCGAAGATATATGTGACGGCAGACAATAGCGCAGTATAGAGCACATACCTCCACGTTTCACTGTTCATACAATCTTAGCAAATGCACATATTACGGACACTATCAACAGCTATGCACCCCCAGGATCACAACACTACCCCGCCCGTGTACTAATAATATATACTACACCATCCAGATATACTAATATTTATTGTGGTAGGACCACGCTGTGGACAGTTCTCTATCTACAGCCGCGGGCCGGTCCGTCCGGGGTAGTACCACACTCTCGCAGAAGATCGACGTCTGAGTAATAGCAATGTGCTATTGCGCTTCGTTCGGTGAGCGAGAGAGCCGGAAGCCTAACTGGGGTGGGTTCAGGGTTGTATTGGTAGGCAGCGGCCTAGCTATACCATTGGCAAAGGTCCATGGGCGGCAGTGACACTTACCATCAGGTGTGCTGTCTGCTCGTTTGCCGCCATAAGCAATAAAAAAAAAATAAAAAAAAAAAAAAATATACCTCGCCAACGCTTCGCCTCCGTACGGCATACATCTGCATAAAAAAGTTTAACTATAAAACATCAATGTTAATAGTTTTATGAAATGTATAGTATAAAAACTTGACCAATCCCTGGAATATTATTTTTCGAGAGCCACGCCATCTGTTTTTGCTTTCATCATCTCAGCTCATATATATCCCACTGCTGGACTCAAGCCTCCTTCATACTAAGAGGGAAATTAACCTACTGTACCACGCTGCTTAGATGTGTTAGCATAGGGTATTATTTCAAGTTTTCCTTTCCTTGTATAGATGTTATATCCATATTACATTCTTTAGTCCTCTTTTACGATAACTCACGGATTAAATATGGGGTGGTGAATTGTGTGCTTACTGCGTCACCACACGTAAAGTTTTGCTTTACCTAACTAACTTCCAATTTATGATTTTATGATTTTGAATATTTACGATGTATAGATATGTAAATAGATTATAAAATATCAACGCCTGGAGCCCCTGGTGGGGTAGCTCCACTGAAGATTCAAGAGGAGCAGCGTTAAAGAACTTCACAGATGAACTGGAACTCCATATCCTGAATCAAGGGTACACCCCGACATTCGAAACTAACAGGAGAGGGCGGCTATACACAAGTATAGTAGATGTCACTACATGTAGCAGCCCACTGCTAGGCAGAATAAAAAACTGGAGAGTGGACAGAACAATCACCACATCCGACCACAACGCCATCACCTTCTCGTGGGGGCTCGACAATACAATTGAGCCCTTAAAACCTATAACAACGAGAAAGTACAACACCAAGAAGGCAAATTGGGAGGACTCAAGAAGCTCTTCAGACAAAACCTGGCAGCACAAAGCATCGTCACTGTAAATGTCAGTCTACAAGAACAAATCCACGATATGGAGAACATCATAACTAGGTATACCATGGCAATACACGAGACGTGTGAGTCTACAATACCGAAGATAGGTCACAATGGAAGATAGCCCACGTTGTAATGATAAAGAAACCTGGCAAGGAAGACTACACTCAGCCAAAATCCTATAGACCGATCGGTCTATTATCTGTTCTCGGCAAAACCCTCGAGAAAATGATGATAGGCCGTATCCAATATCACATCCTTCCAACGCTCAACACAAACCAGTATGGATTCATGCCACAACGAGGCACTGAGGACGCACTCTATGACCTCACGCAGCACATCAGGCAGGAGATTGCCGGGAAAAAGATTGTGCTCGTCATATCACTAGACATAGAGGGCGCATTCGATAACGCCTGGTGGCCAGCACTGAAACACCAACTGGTTCAAAAGAAGTGCTCTAGAAATCTGTACAACATAATCGACTCCTACTTGAAAAAGCGCAAAATCATTGTCAACTACGCAAGAACAACCAGCGAAAAGTCAACCACTAAGGATTGCGTCCAAGGCTCCATCGGAGGACCAACCTTCTGGAACATTATCCTGGACTCGCTGCTCCAACTACTGTCAAGCGAGGGGATACGATGTCAGGCATTTGCGGACGACGTGATCCTAACATTTTCTGGACACTCCGGTCAAGACATCACTGACACGGCAAAAAGAGCCCTAACCAGAGTGGTGAAGTTGAATTTTGCGCCGCACAAGACCCAGGCGATGGTCCTTACCAAAAAACTGAAATTCGACATCCCAATACCACACATTTCCGGCATGCCGATAACTTGTACCGACACAATCAAGATCTTAGGCCTCCATATAAACAAAACGCTCACCTTCACAAACCATGCAGACGCTGTCTGCAAAAAGCCACTGCCATCTACAAACAACTAAGGTGACATGGGACCTAAATGGAGAAATTGTATGGACTATTTACATTGCGGTGATTGAGCCGATTATTACATACGCTTCCAGCGTGTGGGCACCAACCATAGAGCTGGAATCCAACAAGAAAAAGATAAACTCCATCCAACGAAGCTTTGCACTAAAAATATGCAAAGCATATAGAACCGTCTCACTGACATCAGCCCTAGCGCTCGCAGGATTGATACCACTTGACCTGCGAGTTCAACAACGCCAGCTTGTACAAGCCAAAAAAAGGTCACTCACTTGAGAACCTACCACCGAACAAAGAGCTCGAAAAGAGGGTAACATTCAATGAACTACGTCATCCCTCCAAACTCATCTCAATTTCATACGAGCTACTTAAGAATATGGACGCCGAAACCATCAGTGAACACCAAATATCCGGACCCCAAATATACACGGACGGCAAATCACATTACGCCCCGCGGCCAACATCCAAAACGAAGCCTCTATATCGAGCCAAATAAACCCTAATCAGCCCGAACTAGCTACGCCTCAGCGCCAAGAGGAGCAGAACGACAACGGAGAAAACACCAAAACAGAAATAAAAACACCATTCAGCACAGTAAAAGCACTATTAAACCCGCTTCTTTCCGCCATCACCAAAAAACACGGCGAAGAAAAAAGCAGTATGCGACTGGCATCTGCACTCGAGGCTTTTACTAGAAAAGAACGCCCAATCGATAAAGAAGAAGAACCACAACTAAGCACAAACGCCGACAAAGGAATAGTGAAACCACCAAACTACCGACCGGTGAACACAACGTTGGATCTATATATGAATGCCCTTCTCGAATACAAGGCCATTTTAGAAGGCACAATAGTTATCAAAGCCCTGACCGCCAGCAAGATACTCGAAGCCTACCACTACCAAAGCGAAGGGTTGCTGAAAGTCAGACTCGAGAAAGAAGAGGCCAACGTTTACAACAACCAAACAGGCGCGGTCATGGGTACACCCATCTCAACCCACATGGCCGCGTTTAGTGCCACCGGAGGCTTCATAGAGATCGATGAAGAAGCCACAAAAGAAAATGGTAGTTTTCTTTTGTGGCTGGCTGTGGAATAACATTCCACACCCCGGCACACGACCTCATTGTAGTCACTGCGAAATTCACTGAAATCTGGCTCACAGAGAAAATTCTAAAACGAGCCAGAGATCTGGAAGCGAGTACATGGGACTTACCAGACAAGATCACCCAGTTAAACGGAGTGCCCGGATGTGGCAAATCAACCTGGATTGTGGCAAACTTCGACCCCGCACACGACGTCGTTTTAACATCACTGCTCAAAGCAAAAGACGATCTAAAGAATAGGATTACCCAACGCATGGGGGAAAAGGCGACCAAGAACGTCCACACAGTAGCATCAGCTCTGACAAACGGAGTCAGAACGAACAAAAACCAAGCGCTTCACCGGCTAATCATAGATGAAGCGCTCATAAATCACTTCGGCTCCGTGGTCTTATTAATGTGAACTGTCAAGGCCAAAGAACTCCTCCTCATTGGAGATACAAACCAAATCCCATTCATAGATCGGGACAACCTATTCGAAATGAGACATGACAAGCCTCTAATCACACCATCGGCAATACAAGAACTGCTGTGTACGCATCGGTGCCCCATTGACGTAGCATATGCCCTCCAGAACAACTACAATGGCGTATACTCGTCAATAAGATCATAAAATCCCTGAACATATACAAATACACCGACGTCGCATACCACCCGACCTTCCCGAGACTCTATACCTGTCACACACTCAGGCAGAGAAAGAAAGCTTCAAGGAAAAGGGATACGGCACCGGTGAGGGCTCCGAACTGCGAACCATCCACGAGGCACAGGGAATCGGCGCACCTAACGTCATCATAATTCAGACTAGAGACTCGGTGCAAAAGTTACATAACAGCATGCAACACGCCGTGGTCGCCATCTCCAGGCATACCAGATCCTGCACTTACTACACAGACACCCGTGAAGATGCCATCTGGAAACTCATGAGGAAGTCCATAGATCAGGATTCTGGTACTATACTGGAATACATCAAGAAGATGGCGGTAAAACATGGAGACGAAAGGGTAATGAAAGAGCTTGGTCTACTACCCCAATAAACTAAAGTCAACACAAGCGTGGAGTCAATTACCATCAACCTAGACATAGACTTCCAAATTAAACAAATCATAAAATAAAACGTCACAGACATCATTATCATCATCACAACATCACAGAGGACAGAAACATCTACAAGTAGAATGGTTTCACCAACAACAAAACCGCCAGCGCCAAGAAGAAACCCCAAAAGATATGTTGTCGCTCAACATCTATGACACATGAATTGCGCTCTTCAAGCTTTATCCAAATGTAATAAAGCCACTTCAAGAACATTAATTTTATAAACAAACCACCATAACAATTAAATTAAACATAAAAAGAGCACGAACAAAAAGTCTGTGGAATAACGTACTCATAATAAAAAAATAGAAAATAAAGACAACATTATGTACATTTTTTTTATCGAAAATAAAATACATTATTTTGGTTTAGCTCACCAGATGTGTAATGGCCCATGTACTTAGTCTGACCATAAATACTGCTACAATTAAAAATAAACAAAATATTACATTTGAATTTTGAATTCGTCATTTTTCTTTGATTGTTCATTGTATTTTCTCATTTTGGCGCCGATATATTGTACAATATTTTGCGATATTAAAATGCAGTGGGGTGATAAAGAGAACCGAATCGGTGTGATTACATTACACAAAGTAGTAGAGGAGCCAAATGCAATTTTTAAAACTCTCCATACGATTGGTATTAGTAAAATTTTTGTGTACCGGGCTATTAATAGGTACAATGAGACCTCCTCTGTTTGTGACAGAAAAAGATCTTGCCGTCCACGTAGTGTTCGTACGAAAAAGGTGGTCAAAGCAGTAAGGGCAAAAATTCGAAGAAATCCTGTCCGGAAGCAAAAGATTTTATCTCGGGAAATAACAACCACACAACTGCTCTCTTCGCCATGCGAGCGGGCCACCGGTACCCGATCTTTGTCTTCGGTGGCCAGATGAAGAACCACCTAGAACCATGTCCCGTATTTTAAAAGATGACTTAGGACTAGCATTCTATAAGAGATGCACTGGTAATTTCTTAACTGATAATGTAAAAAAGAATGGGGTGGTAAAATCGAAACAACTACGGAAGCGGTACGTAAAGAGAGGTCACAGAAAAATTTTGTTTACGGATGAGAAAATTTTTACAATTGAGCAATATTTTAACAAACAAAATGACCATATTTATGCCCAAAGCTCTAAGGAAGCTTCTCAGTTAGTCGACAGAGCGCAACGTAGGCATTACCCGATTTCAGTGATGGTTTGGTGGGGTTTTTGCTATGAAGGAGTGACTGAGACATACTTTTGTGAAAAAGGTATCAAAACATCGGCACAATTATATCAAGATTGGTATCTTCAGAAGGTAGTGGAGAGACTTCCCTTAACAACACCAAGTTCAATAGCCAAGATGTCCTTCCAGCAAGATTCGGCGCCGGGTCATAAAGCTCGGTTCTACGTAGTCTTGATTGGAAACGAAGATTTCGGATTTTATCAAAGCTGAAAACTGGCCGTCGTCTAGTCCCAATCTTAATCCGCCGGATTATGATTTATGGTCAGTTTTAGAGAGTACGACTTGCACTAAACGCCATGATAATTGGAATCCCTAAAACAATCCATACGATTGGCAGTGAAGAATATTTCCATGGACAGAGTGAGTGCTTCTATTGACAACTGACCTCAACGTTTAAAGGACTATATTGCAGGCAATGGAGACCACTTCGAATAAGCTTTTTATATTTTAAATTGATTTATATTTATGTAATAAACTAACACATTGTAAAAGTAATAAATGTTATTTGCAATAGAAAAATTTAATTTTTCTTTGTTACAGTATTTATGTCAAGACTAGGTACGCCTATGTTACTTATTGTATTATTTGTTGTTTAATGGTTACTGCCTTGCACTCTATGTTGATGATATCACTATATTTAGATGGACGTGAAATACTTTTGCCAATACTGTACATAATTATGCTTCATATCAACAACCGACTGTACGCGCGTTTGTCACTATTCGTTGATGTCATCAAAGCGTTTCCACGGAAGATCAGTGCAGGTATTTTTAACCTGTAACATGCTGAGATGCAGGCGTTTTGTGACGAGCAGCATCTCATTTACATTGTTACTTTTTTATATCCATTTTTGTATGTCCGTTGCAATAAACAGATTTCTTTCTTTCTATACATTAGAGCCATCATTGACGAAAGTGTGGCGGCCACGTGTAACTTATATTTACAAGTGATTTCTTCACCTCACCATTCTGTTGGTAATTAATGATTGTCCTACCAAAAATATAAACATCTAAGTATATGTGTGTGCCACGTTTAATATTGTGATAATTATATTGTAGTTTGATGATGACTTGATTGATAAAACAGTTGCAATATAGGTAAATGTTTGTCAGATGATTATATTGACAATTTATTGACATATATATATATATATATATATATATATATATATATATATATATATATATATATATATATGGGAATTTGAACGTTATCAAATTGATTACAAGAGCACCACATGACGTTTCATGTGGTGCTCTTGTATTATATTCGATATCTTAGTGTTTTAACGTGTTATATTAGATAATTTTGATGGCATTTTATGTAATGTGATGTGCGGAAATACTGGGATGTAGTGAATATCATATAAAAGTGCTTTACAACGTTTTCGTTTTCCATCAAAATGCCCACAAGATACCATTAACAGTGTAGCCATTGCACTGTTAAAGGTGACAATTTGACTTAGACAATGACTAATTTGAAAGACTAAAAACGTGAAAATATTTATAACTTGACACTGGCACCAATAGCTCGTATATGTACCTGATTGCCAATATATAAGAAGAAGTACATACATTTATTAAGTGATCATAATAACATTTCTTAATATTTGATATTTAAATGTGACATTTAAATTTGATTAGTTGAAATATTATCTCAAAGTATATTTATTACTTATGTTATCTTTGACTAGATTGTAATATCAGCAATTAGAAGTATGACTGCTGATGTTTAACGACTGTTACTTATATAATTATATAAAACAAAGCTACTTTTATGGATTTAATTGCGTTTGTGTTAGATTTTTACTTTCACAAAGCTTCGAACAATTTTCAACGTACTTTTTCGGAGCTTTCAGCAATCTTTTTGCTGGCAATGAATTTGTAACAAAAATTCCTAATACTGTAACTGCTGCATAAAATATCAGCAATAACAATGACTTACTGAACATAAGACACCTTAGTCCTCCCGTGAACATGAACCTTGTAATGTGTTCGTAACGTCGGTTAATTACAAATCAATAGAAACTGTAAAAATAATTTTATTACATACATACATATCATCACGCCATGACCTTTGCAGGGTAGGCAGAGAGAAGAGAGTGCCAGAGAACTCTATCCTTGCATACTTCACTCGCTTCCTCAACATTCATAATTCTCTTCATACATGCTCGCCGGTTTCGGCGACTCTTGACTCCACCTTCCTTCAGTACATGACCGATCTGGTCTAGGTAGGTTAGTCTCGGTCTCCCTCGGTACCTACATCCTTCCAATTTCGCATTGTATATCTTCTTAACCAGACGTTCGTTCGGCATTCTTTCCACATGTCCGAACCATCGGAGCATTCCCTTTCGCATCTTTACACCAATACTCTCTTTCATACCTACTCGCTCTCTTACGTCGTCGTTACGAATGCGGTCGGTCAGCCTAACTCCACAGATTTTCCGCAGAGATCGCATTTCGACCGCATTAATTTTACTTTCATACTCTTTTCTGCATACCCAACTCTCGCTTCCATACAGTAATGTTGGGACAAGCACTGCGTTATGTATTGCTACACGTGCCTTCTGGCTGAGGTGGTGGCTACCGAGAAGTTGCCCCAACGCTCCGTTCACTCTATTTCCCGCATTCACTCTTCGCTCTATATCAGTGGTGTACCTTCCATCTCGGCTAAAATAATTTTAAAAATAATGTTATTACATATGAACAAATCAAATATTAAAAAGAATATAACTTTAACAATACAATAACTTGTTGATTAGTTAAATGTAAGATGTGATGCACACGTTGTACGTACATACTAGTACTTGGTGCTCACGTATACATGCTGCAAGTATACATAGTACCTACACATACAGAATAAATACAATTATATCTACAATATATTTATTTTTAATACATATTAATACATTAAAATGATTGAAATTCAACATTTAACATGTTAAGTTATTTACAAAAACTTGTTTACTAGCGAAAAATTAACGTCACACCTGGGTCTCGAACCCATGCCTATTGGAAATCCATTCCAATAGTCCTAGCAATTAGACAAGTGTGAGTTATCTTACGATTAATATTATTAAGTAGTCTCAATATGTGTAGTGGTTGTATTTGATTATTTTATTATTAATGTTACATAATATATGTTGTAATGTATTAAAGTATATAGTGCTCGTTGAGACCCGATCGCTGAACTCTTAGGCGTCAGACGGGGGAAAAAAAAAGGTCTGACGTTTCCAGAGTGCACCACGTGCAGGTGGTTCAGCACCGCACCCCAGATATATTGCATCTTACCATGACTTTGGAGCCTATGTCTAGTTTTAACAATTGCATCAAACCGTCACAATTATTTACATCACTTGGATGTTGGTAGTATCTCATACCTAAGTTGGTGCCTCACGTGACGTATTGACAGTACATATGGTGTATACGCAAATTGATTGAAACTGAAATTTAAACCATTGGCAATGAGGTACAGAATTTCGTTTACATTTTTTCGAAATACGTTCTTTTTTTTGATGTGAAACATCTATAGGCGACGGGTAAAATGATTGTTGGCGTGGCGAGCGACACATCGACGCGCTATATGATACAATAAATGTACCTACTATACGTAGTAGTATGTGAGACGTAGCGACGCAAAGTCATGCGATTGCAAAGACATGTAGCGATTTTAAAGAAAATTTTGATTTTTTTGTATATAAAGAGAATAAATGTTTATTAAATAAACTGTCATCATTTTCTGGCGCAAATTCGTAATATTGTATATTGTCGTCATGCTATATTTAGTTCCTGTCATAGTCTGTACTTACACATCTGCCAGCAGTCACGTGACTGCTATTTTTTTTTTTGTTTTGATTCTCTAATTCAATTCCTCCTCGTGCCATGTGTATTTTTAGTTGATCTACTCATAGTGCTGTATTTAATAAATTATTTAATTTATATGAACTAGTTAAAATTATTACTTAACTACGGTTATTTACACTAAAAATTCAAAAATAATTTAACTTTTAAAAAAAACATAAACCGACTTCAGAATAAGATCAGCCAAAAACCATACTTACTTAAAACACTAAAACCCGAAAAATAAGATGAACTATTTAATTCAAATGATAATATTTTAAATTCACCTATACAATATTATTGTTCTTACCAATCAAGCTACATATACATATATGTTTACAAATTATAATATTTATTTACAAACTTATAATATGACAATTCTTGTCTAATTCTAATTATGTATTAATTTTTATAAAATATAATTACAAAGTATGCTAGAAATCCACTAACACGATTTGAAGTCGGTGTCAAACTTAAATTAACAAAAAACAATAAGCTTAATGATATACACACAGGGTGAAAAATTAATAAAACCAAATTATTAAAGGAAATAAGAATTAAAAGATGTATTCTAAACATTATAACGCCACAAATTTAATACCATTTAACACAACCGTCAACGATGTCTGCCCGTATGCATTAAATCGCTTAATCGCTTGCGCGTTCAGATCACTTCAGTCACAAGCGCGGCGTGGTTTGAATGTCATATAGTATACCTATTTGGCTTGGCACCGACTTCAAATCGTGTTAGTGGATTTCTAGCATACATTGTAATTATATTTTATACAAATTAATACACTAATTAGAATTAGACAAGAATTGTCATATTACAAGTTTGTAAATAAATATTATAATTTGTAAATACATATATGTAGCTTGATTTGTAAGAACAATAATATTGTATAGGTTCATTTAAAATATTATCATTTGAATTAAATAGTTCATCATATTTTTCGGGTTTTAGTGTTTTAAGTATTGTTTTTTTTTATTTTGAAGTCGGTTTATATATATTTAAAAAAAAAATTACTCGTATACTTGCTGTATTGTGCGGTAGCGGCTACAAATACTACCAACCCTTACTTTGCGACCTGGGCATGCAACTACATGTGATGCCGTTTGGTCAATAATTACATCCCCAAGAAGGGTTGACGTCTGGCAGGTGGCTGGTCATAAAACTATTGCCAATAACTTTTACAATATGAAAGAAGAGAAAATATTGTATCGACGCCAAGTAATTGGGATATATATATATATATATATATATATATACATATATATATATATATATATATATATATATATATATATATATATATATATATATATATATATATATATATATATATATATATATATATATATATATATATATATATATATATATATATATATATATATATATATATATATATATATATATATATATATATATATATATATATATATATATATATATATATATATATATATATATATATATATATATATATATATATATATATATATATATATATATATATATATATATATATATATATATACAGGATTGTTTTTCTAAGAGTACCCAATTTTTTTTAGGATATTCTACATATAAATAAGGTTATATTAAAAATATAAAATCACTAGTAATTACTTAATTATTTACATTTGAAAATATCTAAAAATATTCATGATTTATGGACAAACTTTTTTTTACGCACGGCCATTCATAAGTAAGCAATTATCGAACGCACACAAGTTCATATTAGAAGTTATGGACACCTATCTACCTACATTGTAGTGAATACACACACTAATACAACAGACACAACAGTATCAGTTATTGTGTTGGTAATTAACCAATTACCAACACCTGTAACATAGTAAATAAGTTTGTGATTAAAATTTACTTTCATACTATTTAAAGGGCTTAGAACTGCCATAATAAACAGATACATCAAAATACTAGTTTATTATTTAAAACCACATACATACTAATCTTCGTATTTATTAAGGTGTATTTAAAAAGTGGAATGTACTATTTACAACTAGGTATTAAACTTACCTTTTCATTTAGTTCCATGAAAAAACCCTATCGTGTAGTATGTATAAATGTACAATTCGTTTAACATTTGCTTAAATTGTTTTTTAATGTTATTTGTGTTCGAGCACCTTTCACTTCACTTAAATGCAGTAATCATCTTGCTATGAAGGGCCTCACTATACCTACTCACTAATTTGCATTTTTTTTACTTCGCATACCACGTAACTTTCAGCACTAAGAAAGTAGCCAGCACCATACACACATTCTTTAATATTCGCGGTTCGAATATCTTACATGACTTAATAACCATCGTTGGATATAAAAAATAAAAATTAGCACGCGCTCATAATTAGGTCACGGTCAAGACTAAGAGTTCACTGGGGTGAACATCGGCGTGTGCGCAGCGGGTACAAGGGGGGGTTACTAATTTTGCCGAACGCTTACCGAAATACCGACAAAGAAATACTTGAGTACCTATAACTTCGATTTATCGGGAGTGTTTCTTTGTGTGCGTGGCGTGTGTTTATAATTTTGAATAACTAACGTAGTGTCATCAAATTTAGTGTATCTCGGAATGCTTAAAATGTAGAATGTATTTTTTTTTTAAATAAAAACATATGTTTTTATTTCACTAATCAATTATACTATCGAATCTGAACCTCCTATGTAAATTTGGGTACCTCTTGAAAAACAATCCTGTATATATATATATACAGAGTGGAGACGTCAATACGACAATAAATGAAAACACCGTCAATACTAGTGTATAGGAGTATTTTGAAACTATTAAAAAAGTCCTCGCATGCATATTTAAAAAACAATTTTTTCAAACAAACTTTTTATCATAAATATTGAAACAAAATAGAACACCGTTTGTAAATATTAGTTCACTAACCTGTGGTCGGCACGCGAGTGACCTTGTGGTATCATATGTTACAACTTCGAAACGTAGGTAAATACATACACTTAATGTTTGGGCGCTATTCATTCTCACTCGATTATTTTATTAAAATAATCACGATAACTTTAATAATTCACTTGGTCGTTAAACTTTTAAATTTTCGATATGTGCGCCATGGACCCGAACGCACAAATTATATCGTCTTAAAATATTATTTCGAACTCTTGTTAACAGGTCGCCATTGACGGCGATATATTTTAACTTGTCGAAAGATCGTACAATTCCTTTTTTTAAGTTCATATGTAGGTACTAGTTTCATATTAGTTTATACCGATGCGGCGCGGGAGCTCATTGATAGGCGAATAATTTTATTTTTTATACAGAGTGTGGAAATTGTTAATAATACAAAGTAATGTGCTGCGGCTAAACTATACGACATATTGTATTCAAAGTTTGTATACAGGCTGGGCAAGTCATCAGATACACTAGATTAAAATTATTGTCGTATGGTCGTCTCCACCTTGTATATATATATATATATATATATATACATATATATATATATATATATATATATATATATATATATATATATATATATATATATATATATGTATATATATGTGTATCCCTGTGTGTCCCTGTATGTATATATATATATATATATATATATATATATATATATGGTGATGGACATATAATTTGATTTTTAATACGTTTAATAATAAATGTTTTGTATATTATCGAGGGTCAATACTTATTAATGTATAACGTATCCATATTAATAAGATCGTTTACATATGTATAAATTGATATATTTAATAAAATATAATGAGTGACACGAAGTACTAAGATGGACAACTGATTGGAAACAGATAAAAATATCAAGCATGAATATTAATAAAATTACCGAAACGCAAAAAATATAGTTTAATACATAGTACAGACATCTTAATAATATGCAGTAATTAATATTTGGTTGTGTAGCCCCTCGGCTGTCAATTACAGCTTTACAACAACGTGGCATTGGTTCTATTAACTTTTCACAAGTATCCATAGGAATGTTTCTCCAAGTTTCTTCAAATACGTCATAAAGTTATGTGATATTCGTGATATGTTTATTAGACAATGTTTTTTTACAATAAACCATACATTCTCGATTGAGTTTAAATCAGGTCTATTTGCCGGCCAATCTAAAACTGTCACTAATTGCATTCTTAACAATCCTAGAACACTTTTTGCTGAATGTTGGATCATTGTCGTGTTGAAAAATCCACGTTATTGGTAAGTTATCATTGTCTCATCTAATATAATTGTATATTGGAACTGATCCAACATCCCCTCGATCTTTCTTACTGAACAGACTCCGTATACCGAAAAACACCCCCATATCTTAACGTCCCCACCGCCATACTAGACCATCTCTTTTGTAATATAGTTATTTAATGCCTAGTTAATTGGTCGGCGCACGTATCGTTTGCCATCAGAATTTATTAAATTTATTTTTGTTTCGTCAGAAAATAAAAAATTTCCATTAGCGGACGGTCCGATTACAAGAATAATAATATTTCTAGCAAAACTTACGCGATTTTTTCTATGATGCTTGGTAAGTGGTACTTTTCTCAAAACCCTCCCAAACAACTTTGGTTCAACTAATCGCCTGCGGACTAGTCTCTCTGTTATGTTTCGTGAGTCGTCTTGAGAAAATATTATACTTCTTTTCGTATTACATTGGAGCCTTTAAAAGAATTCGCCTTAGCCAAATGAATTATCAGTTTGTCCTCTCGGGTTGTGGTCTTCTTTGGCCGAACTATTCTGGGAACCTTATCCGTTGTACTGTGTTGTTTAGAATATGCGATAGCGGTATACAACATTTTCACGAAACATTCTTAATGATATACAATACTTATAACTGCAAACAATATTCCTGTAGCTCCAATTTTGATTGAAAAGCAAATGTACGACAATTTTTCTTGTAAAACAAAGTTGTGATGCATCAGCACAACTTTTATATTTACCCATTTTTAATAATAAAGATATGATGTGATCAAAACTTCAGAAAATAGCGGGAAAATATACAAAATAAAAATAGGCATGTTCTTTTATTAAATTTCAAAAATTAAAATAAAAAATAATAGGTGCAATATTATGATAAAGGTGAAACCATGTAACTGACCACAGCTATCTGGATTAGACTGTTCGATTTCCCAACTACGTTATACCAATTCTGATTCACAGCAGCCCAAATCACATTCACATTCTAATAGAGTTTAGCCAACAAAAAAATATATTTTATCGTTAACTTAAAACACAGACAAAACGATATTCTATTATATATAAATGGAACCTATCGATTTATCACCATCGTAACCTCCTGCATACTAAATCGCTGGTGCCGAGATTGTTAATATATATATATATATATATATACATGAATTATTATTCGTTTAAACATATGTATAAGATAAAAAATTAAATAAAATAAATAAAATGATATGAATGTAAAAGATATACAAAATATTAAAATATAAGAGTATGTAGTAAGTGGATGCAACAATATATGGCCGAAGTAGTACCTACCTCGATATGAACACTAACTGTTTAGACGTTACATAACTAACTACATATAAGTATAGTATTATCAGATATATATATATATATATATATATATATATATATATATATATATATATATATATATATATATATATATATATATATATATATATATATATATATATATATATATATATATATATATATATATATATATATATGTATATATATATATATATATGTATATATATATATATATATATATATATATATACAGCAGTAAATTCTAGATGTTTAAAGTGTAGCCGTCGTAGCGTTCGTCGCGTGACGCGGTAAAACGTTGTGCAATACAACGTTGGTATTGGTCCTACAAACCATCAAATCTAACATTTTACCGCCAACACTCGAGCGGAGCGACTATATACAGCAAAAAGAAAATATTTCAAATACATAAGTTACGCGGAGACAAACATTTACGCACCCAGGCCACGTCTCAAAGGGTGGCCAGATGACAAAATATCGTATAAAATACAACGGGCGCGAACCACGCCGCATGCATGTTTCATAAAGCATGCGAAATATGTGTTTAGTGTTCATACCGAGCGCGATTTTTAAATATCTTGTATTGTCAAGTTTTAGCGGCTCTATAACATTCTACGTACGCGTAGTTTATACAACATAGATCCCCGAGTACTTACTCAAAACAATTTAACACCGATTGGTGACCAATTACAACGGTAACCGAGTAAGTATGTAGTATTTGTGAACGGTGACGTATCTACCTGCGCACTAGTACATACGTTTTACGAGCCACCTACCGGGTGACACTAGCGCGCATCAAATAGGCAAGTACGTATTGTATCCGTTCGGATACCGCTCTGTACTGTAATATGTTGAAGTAGTACAATATAAAGTCGAACGTGCATCGCCATCGCTTTTACAACCAACACAAAAACACAAAAAACCTGCATTAAAACGAACCCTTTCTGTAGATACGTTCGTAATAAATTCATTGCGGCTGACCGACGCAACGAAATTACACGAAACAAACCCACAAAATTAACAATGAAAATAATGTTACATCTATTAATCCCCCCCTCGAACACTCTATTAACAAGGGCTGGATTCGTATTAAAATGATAAATGTTGCTAATCATCATTCGTATTTGCGTCCAGTGCACGGTGCGCTCCGCAACCCGAACGCCGAGCGATGTTCGCGCGTATATCTTGGCGCGTAAACGGATGCCAAAACAAAATGGCCGCCCATCCCCAAGTTCGCTCTACGGCGAGTTAACTTTTACAAATTACCGCAGAAATAGAGTGTGTTAGGTATAATAGAGAGAAACGAATGAGATGGATCGTCGCACTGATCTGTTCTCTCTTAAAATATTATGTTCATTTAAAGTTGCGACTTGTACAACAAGATTGATTGTGGGCGAACTTTTATTGAATGACGTCACATTCAATTGAATGAGATTTACTTTTTATTGTTGTTTCATTCTTGGGGCGTTTAATGACATTATATAAAGTTACATTTATATTGTTGAGTCGTTACTTTAACAAATTGATACAATTAAATTGCCGTCTCTATGATGTTGTTATAGAAATACATATTGTGAAATATTAATGTACACAGCCGAGACATATGATATAAATAATTAAACAAATAATATTTGACAATACCATCATCATCTTGCTCTTATCCCATTTACTTGGTGTCGACGCAATATGTCATCTTCCTCCATACAGTCATCTCTGCAGTCACTCCCTGTCTATCCATGTCATGCCTCACGCAGTCCATCCATCTTTTCTTTGGTCTTCCTTTACCCCTAAAGCCTTCAACATTCATATTTAAAACTTTCCTCACAACATTACTTTCATTCCGTCTCATCACATGTCCATACCATGTTAACCTTTCACTCCTTAACTTTTCCGTCACTGACGCTACTTTCAAACTTCTTATATGCTCATTTCCTATTTTATCCAATCTCGTCACACCACACATCCATCTCAACATTCGCATCTCCGCTACATGCAGTCGTCTCTCAGCCGTCGCTTTTGTCGCCCAACATGCTGATCCATACAGTACAGCAGGTCTTATTAGGGTTTTATATATTTTAACCTTTAATTTAGGGGGTACTTTGGGGTCGCATGTTGTACCCGTGACCTGCCGCCATTTCATCTATCCCGCATCAATTCTGTGTTTCACCGCACGATCCAGGTCGCCATCGGTTTGTATATACATATTTGACAATAGTATTAATTTAATAAATCAGTACGTACTTTACTTAAGTGCAATCGAGTGCAGCACGAGTGGAGGTTACATACAGCTAACTGACTACTGTTTAACTTGTAACTCGTACTTGATCGTATATAATACAATATTGTTATTTAGTTCAATAAACTAAATACTGTATTAGTATATTACAATACAATGTTTCACATTAATGTACGTATCTCGGTGTTACATTACCTACACTTGTCTAATGATATATTTTGTATAATTTAGAATTTTGTTAAAATATAATTATAATAATTTTTTTATTGAACAAAGCATCATATTATTCAATAATGTTATTATTTATTACACTCTCGTTAGTATAATATTAGATACTTTGCAAGTGGCTATAGCATCTAACTACAGAGGTGCAGCAGAAACAATCACGGTCCATGGTGAACATAGACCGTGTTCCATTGACTATGAGAGAGAAAGAGAACTATGTCCAATTACAAATCTAAATAACGACACAAATATAAAATACATTTAGAGTATGCTTGTGATATATGAATAATTTGAAACATTTTAATGATTTATTTGATATTATTATAATTTGACAAAAATAAACTATTTTATTAAATAACTAATTATAATTGTAGTTATAATGCATTTGTTGAATTTATAATTTTTTAACAATATTGAAAAATGTGCTGTGTGATAGCGGCTACGAATACTACCAATACTTACCTTGCTCGTTGATGTCGTAAAAGACAACAAAGAGCTTTATATCAATCTGAGTCAACTACACCTTATGTTGTTTAGTTAACAATTACATTCCCAAGGCGGGTCTGACGTCAGGAAGACGGCTGGTCATAAAATTATTGTCAATAACTTTTGCAATATGCACGATTAAATATGAGTACATATTCCGTCGGTCCTAAGTAATTGGGATAAGAATGTGTGTGTGCGTGTGTGTGCGTGTGTAAGTAGCTAATAACGAATCAGTACAATATCTAATATTTGATTAATAAATCTGTAATAACAGTTACGGTATCATAATATGAAGATAAATAATATATTCAATAACAGTATTAACTAAAATTGTAACATTTACACCCCATAGATCGCCATACAGCGGGGTGTGCTCACGACTCCCATCGATAATCACCAAAACATCGTTCCACATGTTGTGAGCGCATTCCACATTGCATTGTTTGAAATGTGTTTGCCACTCGCAAAACTTTCTGCCCGAACAGTTATCAGTTCGTCGAGCGATTTACTCTGCCCATTGCCCATTCAAGTGTGTTCATAGTACGTTAAATGATTTTCAGCTTACCAATGAAGTTTATATTATAGATACCAGGTTTTCATGTCATAGATCATCATTGGTAACACACATCGGTCATGGACATATTTTTTCTGGCTAACACTATGGTTCGGTCACACATCGCCTGATCCGTCCGGGCCGACTGTAGCGACGGCAAGCAAGTCTAGAATTTGCGGTACTGTTTCACGTTGTTGGTCAGGTCACGAGTGCGGTATACTTACCTTATTGTACACTAAACTGTTAGTTGTCGTATGTATTATCATTAGACAGACTAACTATATGCAAGAGTATGAAAGTAAAAAAAGCGGTCGAAATGCGATCTCTGCGGAAAGTCTGTGGAGTAAGGCTGACCGACCGCATTCGTAACGACGACGTAAGAGAGCGAGTAGGTATGAAAGAGGGTATTGGTGTAAAGATGCGAAAGGGAATGCTCCGATGGTTCGGACATGTGGAAAGAATGCCGGACGAACGTCTGGTTAAGAAGATATACAATGCGAAAGTGGAAGGATGTAGGTACCGAGGGAGACCGAGACTCACCTACCTAGACCAGATCGGTCACGTACTGAAAGAAGGTGGAGTCAAGAGTCTCCGAAACCGGCGAGCGTGTATGAAGAGAATTATGAATGTTGAGGAAGCGAGTGAAGTATGCAAAGATAGAGTTCTCTGGCACTCTGTTCTCTCTGCCTACCCTGCAAGGGATATGGCGTGATGATATGTATGTATGTAAGTAACTATATGTAAAGGTGACGTCATAGATCATATATTTGATGTTGTCTTACAGCAAGTACACATATAGGTCTGTACGACAACAAATCCATCATGAACGTTGCTCAGTTGTCTAACGCCAGTGCTACGACGCACTACGAAGTGCTACGCCTGGCTACGTAGAGCTACGCCAAGCTACGCCGCAACGGTTGATATTAATTTATTAAAATTAAAATTAGATTTTAGTTAAAACCGTTGTTTTCGTAATTACAAGGGGTTGGGGTTGAATGCCTGCTGATTAACATGGCGGCTAATTCGATAGCTTATGTAATATTTACAAACGTTTCTCCACTAAACTTGCTTGCTTTTGTTACGTTTTTAATTGCACTTCACTCGCAGCCATAATTACCTTTGGGAGAGGGTTAGGTTGCTTTACAACCACTCATATATACGGGCTGATGTTTTAATAAATACACATTTATTGGTGTACTATACACGGACTCGACATGTACGTTTCATACAAACACATACATTATGTACAACAATACACATAAATAAATATTGCACATCGATCATTAAAAAGAGCCAATCGAATCATTTTGAGTTCACTGTCACTGTCGCACACTATTTGTGTGACGTTTGTCAATCGTTGTACAAGTGCGAGAGTATGCAGTTGTCTCAAGTCAAATATATATAAGTACAATAAACTTGTTAAAAGTGCAATAATTTAAAAAAAAGTAGAATTATTTAAAAACAAAAGTTCATAATTGTTTTGACAGCTCCTGATAGATATCAGACGTCACTCGGGTAGTGTCCGACAGAGATAGCGCTCTACCAATACGAAATAAATCGATTGTCTCTTTCCAATGATCGATGTTCAATATTTATCACCGGGTAAATATATATGCCGAACGAACGTCTGGTTAAGAAGATATACAATGCGAAAGTGGAAGGATGTAGGTACCGGGAGAGACCGAGACTAACCTACCTTGATCAGATCGGTCATGTACTGAAGGAAGGTGGAGTCAAGAGTCTCCGAAACCGACGAGCGTGTATGAAGAGAATTATGAATGTTGAGGAAGCGAGTGAAGTATGCAAGGATAGAGTTCTCTCGCATTCTGTTCTCTCTGTCTACCCTGCAAGGCATATGGCGTGATGATATGTATGTATGTAGGTATGTATGTATGTAAATATATATGTAACTGTTTGAAGTATCGCCATTCCTTTCTCGTGAGTGATTGTAAAAGAACGCCAGAAGATAATATTACCACAAGAAAGGAATATATTAAAATCAAACCCTATAATCGTTTGCCCAGCATGATATAGTAGGTCAATTACTATGCCATTGGGTAGTACATGGGATGTATACAAACTTAGGTGATGATATGCGTAAGTACTTGTAGATCATATCCACTGAACATGTTAAACTAAGTTTTAAGTTAAAAATGTTCGTATATAATCCCCTATAGTATCAAGATGCGATACGTTGTGGTGCTTACATAACACTTGTTCATTGTGAACACGCGCCGTGTGTACACCTTAACACTGTGATGTACTGACAGGCACATCTGTCAGTACGTACCTCACACATGCACTTATTATTCTTGGTTCAGTTCCCGTACTAGTTTTTTGACATTTGTATGATTAGTTACAATATGTTCATATAATGTTGTTTTCTATGTTAGTAGACGTGTCTGTATTGTCGTAATATTAACCATGTTTTGTACGTCGTCCATCATAATGTATTTTTTTTCTTTTAGTTATAAATTTGTTCTTGTACGACAACTAATATTGGCGTATCTATTGTTAAATAAACGTATTTTTTTCGTTTGTTTCTAATTTTAATTGAAAACAAAATACATTATATATTATTTTCATATCTTTGCATTGTTTGTTTGTTTGTTATTCCATATGGTGCCGGAGTAAGAATACAATTCACCATCCCTTATCTTACCCGTGGGTGATAGTAAGAGACGACTAAGGAATATAAAACGCATATAACTTCTATGCGAGAGAAGGAAAACTCGAAACAAACTCCTATACACCCAACACGTCTGACCAACGCGGTATAGTAGGTTAATTTCCCTCCCATTATGGAGGAGGCTCGAGCTCAACAGTGGCACCTACATTATATTATATAAGCATTATGAGCTGAGATGATGATGATGATGCATCGTTTGTTCGTTTTCTTGTTGAGCCCATATCTAAGACATATCTATCTTATTGGACACTGACTTCACAATGACAAGGGATGCTGATAACCGTCCAGACTAGACAGGATAATAAAGGCTTTTATTTTGTGTTATTTTTTGTCTTACATCGATCACCCAAGGATTAACGAATTAAATTCTTACTCTGTCTATAAACAGTATAGTATTTATGTTGACATATACAAGTATGTATACACATTGCACGACAAACAAACACTGTCTATTACATTTGACGGTACTTCCGTTTATTATACCTACATGCTAAGCGGAAACATGTTAACGAAGTATTCACTAATCGCGCCACCTAGCGCAAACTTGTATAAGAGACGAATAAAACTAAACGAGTGATGTCCGTTGGGCAGTTTGAGCTCGAGTGGCACAGTGCACTGGTCGCATACCGTATTCTCGCTTACGTTAGTTTTGTGGGCCTCTCTCATGTTGTCACTTGTGAGAGAGTAGTGTCATGGTTGCTGCGCTTGGCAGGTGGGCGGGCGGTAGTGGTGGGAGATGCTGTACGTTCTCCGGAGAAGAGCTGTTGCTCGTTCTCTTAATGAACCCTTGGGTGATTTGGCTGAGGAATCCACGAGCAGGTAAATGGGTGGTGCTGGTTATGGTCTTGTCTCATGGTCGCACGGACAGGACTATCCTGTGTCATCCATCCATACCATATAGTTGTTTGTACAAAGGCGATTGCCTGGGTCTGTCCTGTGAGTTCACTTAAGGTGTGAGTTGTGATTGGTGTATAGGTGTGAAGGTAATCGTGATTACTTGCAGTACGGTCAATTGCAACTTTATATCCGCATTTATGTTCCTCGTGTCTGATTTCTTCTTCTACACAAAACATACAGTTATATGAATGTAATGTGAAGTTATGTGAGTGAACAATATCACCCTGTATATACATCGGGTTATTGTTATTGTGATAAAGGCGAGCGCAAGTGGAGGATTGTCACTTCGAACAGCACCGCACCGCACGGCAACGCACCGTTACGCACCGCACGGCAACGCACCGTTACGCACCGCACCGCACCGCACCTCACCGCGCCGTCGCCGCTAGGTGCCTGTTTGACTGAGACGTGCATTAATTATACAATTGGTCACGTTCTCTTAAGTTGTCAAGTTGTGTAGTTAAGTTTGTAATGTCATCGCGGGAACAGTTTTATAACTTTGTACGTTGTTCGCACGGACTCAGGTGTGTGTGTGTGTGTGTGTGTGTGACGTCACTGTGTACTGATACAACAATAATGTCATAACAACGATCATATATTTATTCCCAACATTTATAAGTACCTAGATACCAACTAATAACAAAAGTTAAGTTTATTCACGTTTGCCAAAGTTGATGTCACAAGTTGGTAGGTACGTGTGCAGGCACAACAACATAACTGTATTCTCTCATAACATTAATCGGACAAATGTTACATAATTATAATGTAGTACTTTATTTAAACAATACATGTAGATATTACTTGTGTATGTTTGTGAACACTGACTGATTATGAGTTTGAATACTATCTAACTACATTCTTTAGTTGTTAAACGAAAATAATTAACGTTCACGTCAGACGTCACACACACACACACACACACACACACACACACACACTATACACATACACAGCACTGCACTGTCTTGTATTAATTTGAACTTCATATATCTTGATAATTTATAAAATAAACATATTATGTATAGCGAACACATAAATAACACAGCTCTACAAAAAAAACTTTTTTGTTTTCCTGGAAATCTCTGCGGATTTCTATTTTTTCTAATCTACAATTTTTGTCCCACTGTATATGTCTGCGGATTTCTATGTTTTCAAATCTAAAATTTTTGTTCCACTGGATATCTCTGCGGATTTCTATGTTTTCAAATCTACAATTTTTGTTCCCCTGGATGTCTCCGCAGATTTCTATGTTTCAAATCTACAATTTTTGTTCCCCTGGATATCTCTGCCATTTTCTATGTTTTCAAATCTACAATTTTTGTTCCCCTGGATATCTCTGCGGATTTCTATGTTTTCAAATCTACAATTTTTGTTCCCCTGGATGTCTCCGCAGATTTCTATGTTTCAAATCTACAATTTTTGTTCCCCTGGATATCTCTGCCATTTTCTATGTTTTCAAATCTACAATTTTTGTTCCCCTGGATATCTCTGCGGATTTCTATGTTTTCAAATCTACAATTTTTGTTCCCCTGGATGTCTCCGCAGATTTCTATGTTTCAAATCTACAATTTTTGTTCCACTGGATATCTCTGCGGATTTCTATGTTTTCAAATCTAAAATTTTCGAATATATTCATAAAACTACTGAATAGGCTCTGGTTTTAATAGTTTTGGCTTATTTTTATATTTTTAATAATTTACACTTCAAGTTGACTTTTAGAACATAAGTTATTAGCTTTTGTTATTTTGTTAAAATTATTTTTTTGTGCATCGAGGGTTGAGGTCCCATGACTATTTTCTAATATGAGGTTACTATTAAGTATACGAGTATATGTACACTGTTGGCTTCAAGACTAAAACATAAGAATTTGTTAGGATCAAATGTAACTATTACAGCATAAAGAACACGAGAAAGTGAGATATTACCATATTTATGTGAAAATGAAGAACTGGTTTACTGTAGTAATATCTCAAAGTTACTTCTAGAGATGGGTTTAAAGGTGTATATATATAGGTATATATATATATATATATATATATATATATATATATATATATATATATATATATATATATATATATATATATATATATGCGATCTCTGCGAAAATTCTGTGGAGTAAGGCTGACCGACCGCATTCGTAACGACGACGTAAGAGAGTGAGTAGGTATGAAAGAATGAAGAATGCTGCGATGGTTCGGACATGTGGAAAGAATTCCGATCGAACATCTGGTTAAGAAGATATACAATGCGAAAGTGGAAGGATGTAGGTACCGAGGGAGACCGAGACTAACCTACCTAGACCAGATCGGTCATGAACTGAAGGAAGTTGGAGTCAAGAGTCTCCGCAACCGGCGAGCGTGTATGAAGAGAATTATGAATGTTGAGGAAGCGAGTGAAGTATGCAGAGATAGAGTTCTCTGGCACTCTGTTCTCTCTGCCTACCCTGCAAGGGATATGGCGTGATGATATGTATGTATGTATGTATATATATATATATTTATATATATAATAAATAAAATGTAATAAATATATTTTACTGCACAAAAGAAATCAATTTTCATCAATACCAATTGTCCATGCAGTAAAACTCACACTTCAAAATTTTAGGAGCAAATATTACCAACTAACCATTTACACTTTCTGCACAGCGCAGTTATCTTGATAGATCTGCTTAGATTCTGGGTAATTATAGGAGGAAAAAGAAGAGCACTTCCAGTACGATCTAAAATCGTTTAAGAAAGTTAGGATCAGGGTAGATGCGACCGTCACACTTGAGTCACAGTCACAAAGAGATGAAACACTACTAGTGGTCTTTGTAAAGAGATTTAGTGAAAAAAGAAATATTTCAAAAAAGCTGCTAAATGCGATTTTTTGAAGATTGACAAAATTTTAACATTTTTAAATTTTTGCCTATTAATTTAATATTAAAATAAAATAAATATTCATTATATATATTCATATTTAATAAAAAGTTGATATTTATATTTATACTTGTCTTTCTCATTTTTATTGCTTTTTTTAATATGAAAAAGAAGATTAAAAAAACCAGAACAAATCTTCTGAAACCTGAAAATCGTTTGGTGAATTGTGAGCACAGAGATACTCGAAACCACTCTCACATCAAGGGCAACAAAATCATTGTTGACCAGTGCAATATGAGCCATGCAGTGAAATGATAACTGAAATGCACAACTGCTCTACATTCGTTTAGACACACGTTCCAACTTAAACACATCAACGACTTCGTCTCGTTCGATTTAATTTGTGATATTAATAAATCATCTTATAATATATATTATACGAATTATTCTTTACATAATCCAATAACTTCTGTAACAATATCATACGAATTAGTTGTGACTAGCTGCAGCGTGAACATTATCATTTTGTTATAAATATTATGACATCATAGTTTACAGATATTTTGTAATATAATATGTGTATATAATATACACATATTATATTAATCCATTTACATTTATTTCTAACAAACTATACATACATACATATCATCACGCCATATCCCTTGCAGGGTAGGCAGAGAGAACAGAGTGCCAGAGAACTATATCTCTGCATACTTCACTCGCTTCCTCAACATTCATAATTCTCTTCATACACGCTCGCCGGTTTAACAAACTATAACTACTTATCTAATATTATCGTTTTATTATTGGACGTTAAATGTCTCGTTTCGTTGGCGATCATATCCTTAAATACATTCACATATTTAACGTTAGTAATATTTTATATCCACTATTCATCCACTAGGCACAACACACACAAAAATGTTGAATCATTTCTAAGCTCGTATATGAGAAATAATTGTAGGTCATAGAAATCGAAAAAAAATGGAATTTCATCTTATCACAATAGTAAGTCAAAATATTCGTCGGCTAATTCGTGCTCTACATTCATATTTATATCTAATGATTTTAAGTGAAATTATTTTCTATTCGCATTTACATTAAGTCGAAAACCACTACATCTTATTTTCTACTTTTCAAAGTTCTTTTTGATATTTTAATTTATCACATGTATACTGCCGACGGCTTCACTCGTACAATATCTATAGAATGATAATAATTCCACCACCCCCATATTCCTTTTTTTTCAAAAATTGTAATCAGTTACCGTTACGAAACTTCCATCTGTCGTTGTACCAAAATTCATCAATATCAATTTGGTATAGACGAGAAAACGATGCCTATATTCACAAAATATACCTAAATGTTAGGTAACTCCTAAGTCAACTTAAACAACAATACCTATATGATTAATAACACAAAATCAGTGTCATATGGTTCGCCTTAGGTATTAACTTATCTTAGTGAATACAGCTACTAACTAAATGTTGCCCCCACTGTTCGCGCACGCCGCTCCGCCAGTCGCCTAGTACTTGGTCTCTCCACCGGTGTGTCTCATAGAGGATGACGAGAGAGCTTTATATAGACCTGGACCAACTTCACGTGATACCATCAGGTCAATAAATACATTCCCAGCCAGGGTTGACATCAGTGAGGCGGCCGATCATTAAACTATTGTCAATAGCTTTCGCAATATGAACGATGGTAGCGGTATATACGAGTATATATCGCGTCGAGCACACTTGTGCTTGTGATAACACCAGGGTGATGATGATATCTTCCAAACTACTTCATCACTTAATATTTATATATTTATCTCAAATATACATCTATGTTTACAGGAGAAATACCTAATGCGATAGTGTAAACATTATTTTATATAACTTACTTCTAATATGCAGTAAAAAACAGACTCTCCCAACTCATATGTTTTTATCTATACTAATATTATAAAGAGGAAAGGTTTGTATGTATGTTTGTAATGAATAGGCTCAAAAAGTACTGGACCGATTTAAATAATTCTTACACCATTTGAATGCAACATTATCACTGATTATTATAGGCTATTTTAATTGTAAGAAAAATATAAGGATCCCTACTAAAATTACAATAATGTTACCCAAGGTGTAAAAAAACGCCTATAAAATATCTTTCATCGCATGTGCTGCGAAAACTATTGATAATAAAACCAAAAATGTTCCACAATATTAAAGAACATATCAATATCTACAAAAAATGTCGCGATAATATGTGTCTAACTATTACAGTTATGTCACTCTAACTACTTTTTAACATTTTAAAATTTAATAGAAATTTCGACCATAATCAGAGCAAGTTATTTATACCTTTGCCTTAATCCTTACCTAAATAAATGATTTCTCAAATAAGGCTGTTTAAATACCTGTAAATAACTTTTTATTTTATTAAAATCGGACACTCCATTCGAAAGATATTATGAGTTTAATAAAATTGAAATAAAATTAATTCGCCGTAGCCGCGCGGCTCGCTCTGAGAAATTTAAGCCCTCCCAATATGTGTAATGGAACAAGACTTTTGGTTATGGAATTGCGAGACAATGTGATTGTAGCTACTATCATCACCGGCCCCGCGGCCGGACAGCTTGCTCACTTTCCGCAGATCCCGATGATACCGACGGATTGTGCTATATCTTTTAAAAGATTACAGTTTCCTGTAAAGATATCGTTTGCCCTTACAATAAATAAATCCCAGGGACAAACTTTTTCTATGGTTGGCATCGATCTAAGAAAAGAGTGCTTTTCTCATGGCCAATTATATGTTGCACTTTCTCGAGTAGGGTCTCCTGAAAATCAATATGTTTTATTGCCATCTACAAATACCACTGCTAGCATAGTGTATAGTGAAGCATTAAGGTAAAAATGGAAAATTAAAATAAAAATCTAATAAAATTTAAAAGTCTTTAAAATAAAAGATGTACTTGAATAAAGAAATGATACACCAACAAAAAAAAAACTACATTAAAATAAATCAAAAAGGAAAAATAAATGTAAAAAAAAACTTAGCACATAAGTCGGGATGCTATATTTTTTATTCTATGAAATATGTGATAATCAGTACTTATACAGTAATAGTCGGTAAATAATGTATCTAATTATTATTAGTATACCTATACTCTAAACCTCAGTGAAATGTTTTTAAAAATTACCAGTTGATGTCATTTATTCTGTTTACTCATTTTGTTTTCAAACATCAACCCAAGGGAAGCCAGCGATACACTATTGCTAAATACATTATTATTTAGGTATGTCCTGCATTTACTGTACGTTTATGCCTAAATGTTTAATAAATAAATGTTCACCCATGCGAAGCCGGGTCGGGCCGCTAGTATTTAATAGTTTTGTTAAAATTACCATTTTAAAAAAATTATTAAATATGACGATAAACGGCAATACCGTCACGGTACTTCCGTTTATTATACATGCTAAGCGTGTTAACGAAGTATTCACTAATCGCGCCACCTAGCGCAAACTTGTTTAAGAGACGAATAGAACTGAACGCGGGGCCTCTGTTCGGCAGTCTGAGCCCGCGAGTGGCACGGTGCACTGGTCGCATATTGTATACTCACTTACGTTAGATTTGTGGGTCTCTCTCATGTTGTCACTTGTGAGAGAGTGGTGTCATGGTTGCTGCGCTTGGCAGGTGGGCGGGCGGTAGTGGTGAAGTTGTAGTAGAAGCTGTACGTTTCCCGGGAAGAGCTATTGCTCGTTCTCTTGGTGAACCCTTTGGCGATTTGGCTGAGGAATCCACGGGCAGGTAAAGGGGTGGCGCCAGTTGTAGTCTTGTTCCGTGGTAGCACGGGACAAGACTATCCTGTGTCATCCATCCATACCATATAGTTGATTGTACAAAGACGATTGCCTGGGTCTACTCTGTGAGATCATTTAAGATGCAAGCTGTGATTGGTGTATAGGTGTGAAGGTAATTGTGATTACTTGCAGTACGGTCGTTTGGAACTTTATATCCGCATTTATATTCCTCATGACTGACCCATTCGTCTACAAATACAAAAACATTATATGAGTTGAGAGTATATTTGAAAATTGCATCCAATCTCCATGTTGTATGGTTTTTCTAACCGACTTCAAAAAAAGAGGAGGTTCTCAATTCGTCTGTATTTTTTTTGTTTGTTACCTCATAACTTTCGTCTGGGCGAAGCGATTTTAATGACTCTCCTTTTATTTAAAAGCTGGTGCTTCCCGTGTGGTTCCATTATAATTTGGTGCAGTTCTGACAATGGCACCCATAAAACAACGTCTAAAATTAGCATTAAGTATGTGTGCGACAAATGAAAGAGTAACTCAAGCCCCGCTACTAACTATCATGCCATATCGTATACTTTTTCATATAACCTTCATTAAATTAATTAAACTTACTGCAATAGCGTATACCTTTCGTAGCCTCCCATAGCTACTTAAAAAAAATACTACGTGTTTAATATATGACAATAAAAAGCAAAGAAGTGTTACAGTTACCTGATGTAATCTAGAAAAGTCCTACTGTAGTTTATAGAACAACCTATGTATGTCTGTAACACTAAAAACTAAAAAATAAAAAATCTACGTTTAAAAAACCGGCTTTAAAAACTGAAAAGTACAAAATAACTTAATATACTATCATTTGTATGTGCTATCTATTGATAGGTTAGAAGTCGGTGCTGGTGTCGGTATCTTTAGTGTAGGAATTTCATTACAGTAAGTAAGCTGTCTATAATTTTGTTTAGGGCTTGGCACCGATTTAAAATCTATCAATAGATAGCACATACAAATGACAGTATTTTAAATTATTTAATTTTTTATTGCGGCAACCTTTTTTTTTTGCCGTCGAGCTATGGTATGGTCAGTACCGGTTCAATCCGTCTGGGACGACAGAGGAAACGGCGTGCGACCCCATAGATCCATCGTTGAAGTACCTGTCAACTCCGTACGAGTGGTACCTACACCGGTAGATACCTGGTCCCTGTCTCCGTTGTTACCCTCGCGGTACCGTACATATGCGGCCCTGCCACTTTCACATTCAACATCTCGTGCGTCAACTAACTACATTACTACATACTAGGTACTAGGATCTCATACCTACATTACGATTATTTTTTTTATTGCTCTTGGTGGCAAACGAGCAAGCAGTCTGATGGTAAGTGTAACTGCTGCCCATGGACCCTTGCAATACCAGCCACCGAAGACAAAGATCAGGTACCGATAGCCCGCTCGCACGGCGAAAAGAGGTGTTTGCAGGGACCCACCATGGGATTGCGCGTCGCCTCTTTTGTTGCCCCGGATGGATTTGTCGGGGCGCGACCACATCCATGGTCCACCATACGGACAAAATAAAAATGGACCCTTGCAATACCAGAGGTACAGCTAGGCTGCTACCTACGCTGCCTACCAATAATCCTAAACCCACCTATAAAGTTGGGATTCCGGCTAACTAGCTCACCAAACGAAGCATAGCAGCATATTGCCATTACTCAGACGTCGATCTTCTACTCACTGTGGTACTACCGCGGATGAACCGACCCGCTGCTGTAGACAGAGAACTGTCCACTGTGTGGTCATAGCACTATGAAACGATTGGGAACTTATTAACATCTCAACACACTGTTAGATAGTACTCAATAGCAACACTTATACTTAATAGTACACAACAATATACGACAACAGACTTCTACTACTTCCCCGATTACTCGAGTTAAATGTCAGCCGCCAACTGACCGCTGTCAATCTTGTCGAAGAAACCCATTCGTTATATAAGATACATAATAGAGAATTAAAAATTAAATTAATTCCGCGGCCCTCGTCGAGTGCATCTAATCGACATACTATGGTCTCTATAAAATCACATTAGGGGCCCGATGTGAGCGCCTCGGGGTCACTGGCGCGGCGGCGACGGTGCACAACGATGCGCAAACTATAGGAACCTAGATATACATAAATACATACAACTGACTGGAAACGATTGGCTTCGTCAGTCTGTCCCATCGATCATACGTGACATACGTCTTACTGTTTTACCTTCTGCCATCCCGTTGTCCTATCTTCCATCCAGTCCTACCAGCCTATTAGTAAGTATTTCATTCAAACATATGATATGCAATAGTCGATACTCCAGAAATGCGAGTGACTAACAATAGTCAATATTTACGAAACAATAATATTGTATCACATCTAGTTGTTCAATATCTCTGTTCATGTTTTCGTAGATTAAAAATGTAATTAATTTTTTATAGCGTGCTTTATTGGCGCGCATATATACTGTTATACAATAAGGTTGCAAATATCATGGGGCCGGCGATATCTCTGTGTTGTTGTGACTTGCCCTATCTACGACCTGCACTGCATAACATTTGTTATATATTGTGTATCGCTCGCTATCGCTTTAAATATCTTTTCTTTACCTTGTATTATACGTTGTACTGTTGAGTACTTGGCTACTTTATTATACCTTGCATTCTACCCGGCTTAAAAACGCAGCCACAACTATTAATGGTATTCTAGTATTAAGTATGTATAAGGTTTTATTTAAAGTAGTACCTGAATTAAATTAAGGACATTTTATCTTAAATAACTCTGTTTAAAACTCTGTCAATAGAGGAGTTACGTTCACCTATGATATTTATTCTCAGTTACACCTTACCGAATAAATCCAGCGTAAGGATTTAAACGAGTATTTCTTGAAAAGTGGCGCGCTCTATCGCCAAAAAATCTGCCCCTAAATTGAGACCATTTGTTCAACATTACGTTCGGACTCCTTGTATCTATACTTCGTGGTTGTGCCTTTTATTGGTAGCGTGAACTGAACTGCTTAATTTTGCTCACTCACTTTACATATACTCGTATTATATTTCGAGTTTTGGTATTTTAGGATCTTTTGAAATTTTTGTTTCCAAATTATTTCTTAGCAAAAAGGTACATATAATAATTTTGTATCATATTGTTTTAGATTACACAATAAGAACGTTAAGTACATTTGATAATACGACCGTTAAGGACAATGTTTAATCTAGTTTAAGCTGTGTAGCGAACACCGGCGTCTTCCTACAGGAGTAGCAATTCAGAGATATCCTAGGAAGATAGATGCTTTACGCTCGTGGTGCTGCTTTAGGCCATTTTAGAAGATTAAGGGGCAAAACAGTGTATTTTTTGTCAACTTCTTCATTGTATTCTTAAATTTAAATAGTTAATTTTTTTCCATTATATCATAAGGTATTCAAAATATATTACCACAAGTAGGTACTTAGTTATTACAAAATTATAATCCCATTAGTAGGTATTATAAATGTAAAAGATTGTGAAGGTGTTTTAGTATTTGGATGTTTGTTACACATTCAAGCATAAACAGTTGAACATACTCGTATTTGGATAAAAATTGACATACATTTATTTATTATCTCGATAATGTCATACATAATAAAAATTGACATACATTTATTTATTATCTCGATAATGTCATACATAATAAAAATTGACATACATTTATTTATTATCTCGATAATGTCATACATAATAAAAATTGACATACATATATTTATTGTCTCGGTAATTATTTATTTAGATCTATTTTATCTCAATGATATAATTTATATTAATTTTAATTAATTAATCAGTTGTCTAATACTTTTGTAACATACTTCAGTTACCATCGACTAATTATCCCAGTCACACTGTCAGAGGGAATATATGTAACTACTAGCATCTGCCCGCGGCTTCGCCCGCGTAAAAGGTTACTCTCCTAAACTTTTTCATCCCCTATTTTTATTTTAAACCTTAAGAGTAATTTTTTTACAAACATTTTATGTCATATTTATTTATATCTAATCAATAGCCTAAAAATAAGTTTCAAGCTTCTGGCTTTAAAAATGGCGATACTTCCTTACAACTTTCATCCCCCTTTACAAGCCTTTTTTTGCATTCAAAAATAGCTTATGTCCTTTATCAGGCTCTAGATCTGTGTACCAAATTTCATTTAGATCGGTTCAGTAGTTTTGGCGTGAAAGAGCAACAGACAGACAGAGTTACTTTCGCATTTATAATGTTAGTAAGGATTACCGAAGTCACTAACGAAACGAAAATAATTGAACTGTCGCGATTTTAAGAAAAAAATTGAGATTTTTTTTGTATATAAAGAACTAAATTTACATTACTGAAATTTAGCATTTAACATACATACATACATATCATCATGCCATATCCCTTGCAGGGTAGACAAAGAGAACAGAGTGCCAGAGAACTCTATCCTTGCATTCTTCACTCGCTTCCTCAACATTCATAATTCTTTTCATACACGCTCGCCGGTTTCGGAGACTCTTGACTCCACCTTCCTTCAGTACGTGACCAATCTGGTCTAGGTAGGTTAGTCTCGGTCTCCCCCGGTACCTACATCCTTCCACTTTCGCATTGTATATCTTCTTAACCAGACGTTCGTTCGGCATTCTTTCCACATGTCCGAACCATCGGAGCATTCCCTTTCGCATCTTTACACCAATACTCTCTTTCATACCTACTCGCTCTCTATCGTTGTCGTTACGAATGCGGTCGGTCAGCCTTACTCCACAGATTTTCTGCAGAGATCGCATTTCGACCGCATTAATTTTACTTTCATGCTCTTTTCTGCATACCCAACTCTCGCTTCCATACAGTAATGTTGGGACAAGCACTGCGTTATGTATTGTTACACGTGCCTTCTGGCTGAGGTGGTGGCTGCCGAGAAGTTGCCCCAACGCTCCGTTCACTCTATTTCTCGCATTCACTCTTCGCTCTATATCAGTGGTGTACCTTCCATCTCCGCTAAATCCACATCCAAGATATACAAATTCATCCACTTGCTCTAGTTTATCATTACCTATTGTTACTCTTACATCTGTTCTGGCTTCATCTCTTTCAAAGACCATTATTTTGGTTTTGCTCACATTCACGCGTAGACCCCTTTTCTTACAATCTTCTGTCATTGTGTCGCCTAGGGTCTGCAGGTCAGTGGCTGACTGTGCCAGCAGGACTGCATCATCTGCATAAAGCAGAGCAGTGACCACTGAGTCGCCCGCTCATCTGGACTCCCACATTCATATCGTTCAACCTTTGGAGACATTTATCCAGATATATGATAAACAGCCTGGCTGACAGAACGCACCCCTGCTTAACGCTGATATTGACATCAAACCAAGGCGACATTCCATCATCCAGCTGCACACAGGCTCTACAGCTCATGTAACTGGACTGCACAGCCTGTAGCAGTTTACCGTTAATACCATACTCCGGTAAAATATCCCAAAGTTCCTTTCGTACAACCGTGTCAAATGCTATCTCCAGATCCACAAAACTGCAGAATACCCTCTGACCTAGAGCCAGATGCTTCTCCACAATATTACGCAGAGAGAACACTTGATCCATGCATCCCCTTCCACTCCTGAAACCTCCTTGTGTCTCACACAGTACACCATCGGACACCATCCTCATTCTCCTTTCAATAATTTTACCGTACACTTTTGCTGCCAAACTGGTCAAGCTTATGGCTTATGTATGTAAACGAGATTTAAAAAACAGTTTGCCAAAGTTTCACTTCTGATATGTGTACTTTGTACGCACGCATATTTTTTTTTAATGAACTATTTTCTTACTTAAACAAAATAATTGCTTTTTAAAAATATCAAATACGTTTAAATGAATGTTTTTTCTAGACATATGTATGATAATATTATCCTATAAGTGCAATATGAGAAAAATACAATCATTTTCGTTTCGTTTGTTTGAAAAGTGCTTGATTTATATATATCGAGAGAGGCGTGCAAAGAGTAAAATTATATTAACTGAAAAAGAGTGGCAACTCGATGGTAAAATATGCATGTATGGAAAGTGCTGCTACCTAGAGCTAAGGCGGTGAACTAAAGTTGAAGTAATATACATATATACCTACGTATCTACATATTGTGTGTATATAATTATATAGGATTTTTCTTTACTATGAAACCTACCCTGAAATATAAAAATAACATATCAGCCGTTAACGAAACGGCAATAGTATAAACTTAATAATGAAAATTTAGATAATTTCCAGAACGAACATTAATAACCGAAAATAGATTATTGACAATAAGTACATACGCTAGGAACAAAAAATAACAATTCTCAGTTGTCAAACTTTTGACAATTACAACAAAATGGCAGCTATGTTTATACAAACAATCTGTAGGCGGCGCGACGATCAGTATAAATAAGTAATGTTTTAACTGTGCCCCCCCAGGAGGCGTGCAATACATTTGTTAGAGAATTATTTCAGTAGGTTAAAAAATCATCGATGTAAACCCGATGTTGAAAAATTAACAATATATCGTTACTATACATCGAGTATTTTATGCAGCGGCAAAGGTATCATTTTTATTTTTTAATCTGAATGCTTAATATCTCAAGAATTACCTGTCGGCAAAAAAGGCAGGATTCGTCGTAGATAAGGGCAAAAAGATATATTACACATACATGATAGCAACATCCATAATGGACTTGGCATTGATGTTTCAGTGTGAGGTAGTGGGTAAAATTCTCTTATAGATGTTTTATTATTTTTTAGTGTCAACACTTTAAAGCCTTTTTCCCACTACCCCCGTTTTCAAAACCGGTGCCCCTCATAACTTCAAAACTACTGCACCGATCCTTTTGAAATTTTGAACACTATTTCTGTACATAATTAAGAGGTAACGTTGAAGAGATTTTTTTTTTTATTTTACTAATAAATTTTATTTTTTAATTTCTAAATAAGCCAATTCTCTCGTATAAAATCGCGTATTTCGCCTTCAGTGTTGTAAAAAAGTGACAAATTTAAATTTCAAAAGCGTTACCTGGGGAATACTATTATCTAACGAAAAACCTTTGATTTTAAATGATCCATCACCAAGTTATGAGGAGCACCGCAATTATAATTTTTCTCGAGGTACGTCCGAATAATTTTATTGCTGCTGTTGCCGTATTTTATGATATTTCTTCGTGAAAATTACATACAATATTCTCCAAATGTTATACTTTAATGTATCATTAACTTTAATAATGAGATTTTAACTGTGTCGTCACAAAAATATAATAAAAATGCATTTTTATTTACGAATTAACCTTACCAATCCGCCCTCCCCCTTAATACATCGATGTATATCGTCCACTCTTACTTAGGAATGATCGATATTACAAAAATATCGATGTTAACATTGATTTATAAGTATCGATGTACGATAAACATCGATAGAAAAACATCGATATGTCTAAACATCGATGTTTTCGGTAGTAATAAAAATTAAATTCACTTCCGCTTCACAAGTTTAGTTCCAACACACACACTCTTACAAAAATCGCCTGAACGTTGAAGCTGACAGCATTTTTGTCAATACCAAATGTATTTTGAAATACAAAGGTCGGGCTAGCCATGGATGCTAAGGAAGCGGTACCAGTGGCCAAGAAAAAAGAAGGAAATGCAAAATAGTATATTCGTACAGCTATTTCGGTTACGTTGATCAGTGTGGTCTAATGTAAAATAGTTGAAATTGATAGCTAGTACATCCATCCAATTAACGCTGGATGTTCTTAATACTGTATTGACGTTTCGATATTTTATTCTCTTAACATCGATGTGTCGATGTTATCGAAGACCAAATATCGATGTTAAAACATCGATTTCAACTAAACTAAATATCGATGTTTATTCACCATCGCTGAATATCGATCATTCCTACTCCTACTGTTGGATCCAAAGAGAAAGTTATATCAATTGAAAGTTGAATCCTTGGATAACTTTTATTTGACCTAAAACTCCTTGTTATATCACAAAAACCCAAAAAAAGTTGGATAATTTATCAAATATTTATGTTGGTTTTTTGGCGCAAATATGAAAATGCCATGTCACTCTCCAGTATTATATTCATTTTTTTGTGTTTTGTAGTGTTTGTAGTAAGTAATAGCTGGTATTTTATGTAATATAATACAGTTAAAGTGCTGAGCTGTAGTGAATATGGTATAATAGTGGTTTACGTGTATTTTCGTGTTTTCCCAAAATTTCCAAAGAAATTATAAATTTGGTTATCAGCGCCCAATTAATGGTAACGACTTGACTTACTGATGGACAGTGTGTGCTTTCCATTTAACACAAAAAGTGACGCAGTGTAACGCAGTGTTCGATAAAACGCTTTCCATCTACGACACTGTTGAACACAGTCGTATAGTCCGACATAAAAGAGTAGAAAATAAATGAGGGCGCCACTATCGTTCATATAGCAACACAGCTTATGTGACAAGAACAGTTTTGATACTTTTGCTTACAAGTTCATTCTTTTGCCCCTATCCTAACTAAGGGTCGAACACAATGTGTACATGTACTCCTCTGCTATCGTACATATTGGTAAAGTTATTGGCAGTAGTTTTATGACCAACCGTCTGCCTAATGTCAACCCTTCTTGGGAATGTAATTGTTAACCAATGCCATCAGTGGCGCCGGTCGATATAAAAATATTAGTCAGTTTTACGATATTCCCAAACAAACTATGGGTTAGTAGTATTCGTAACCTCTATAACATTAGTACGTCACCCATAAAGAGGCTGACCGCATGAGGGCGATACCTCGGCTGGAAATTATGGCGGGCGAGGATGATATCCGAAAGGGAAATCCACCGGGGTGGCCATACTTCAAGGTTTTAGCACCAGTGGCCGGGCCCCATAGCGATGGGGAGGGAGTATGCTGGATTATGAGGCCAGGCGCCACCAGTCCGTCGCCTTGGACGGAACGGACGGCGTATGTCCAGACCAAAGCCTGCTAATTAAGACACTATAACGTAGCGCAAGAAATGATTTAATAAAGAATAATTGCTAACAAGGAAATGAAGATAAATATATAAAAAGATTTTAACCTTTAAACGCTTTTTTTGACAAACTTCCTAGTATTATCTTAAATTTAGTAGACTAACAGCAGAGCCCGACATAATTGTGGGAATGAGGCTAGGCGAATTATGGTAAGTCATATAAAGCAATAAAACAACATAGACATTTTAATGTAAAATATTATTATATTATTTTAACAAATCCATGTCTAAATATTCTACACCTTCAATAGAAGCATAATCATAATTTTGTTGCCATGTACGAGCACTAGTATCAGAGTTTGATTTATGGAGAGGAATGTTGAATTATTGCCAGAAGTCATTTACTCTGATAATAAATCATCATCACTATCAATATTAAAGTCATCGTCTTCATCACTAACTTGGATAATTAGTCTATCTTTGTCATGATATATTGTTCTTCTAATATATATATATATATATATATATATATATATATATATATATATATATATATATATATACATACACATACTGTGACTACATTTTGTGAAGCATATTGGCCCAAAATCTCTTCTATTTCGTACACTGGTTCAGATTTATGCCCCTTTACTAATGCCAACGAAATCCAGTACGTTTTAGTTTCCGCAAATTTTCTATACTGCTATTATAGCCTTTATCTTTTTGTAATTGTTTTAGTAAGTTGCTAAAAGTTGGTGATTCTTTTTTACAGTATAAAAATAATGAACCTTCTGCGAAATGCACATGTATCAAAATAATCCAAAATCTTTAAAGGACGACCTCTTCTGCGCCAAGCAGGTGTTGAGAATTTGCCGCCTTTAATATTGCCCTGTTTAACATTTCTCCGTATTGCGCTATCAGAAACACCTAGAACAATACAAAAAGCGTGTAAAGAAAAGATAATTACAGTAAATAAGTAATTTATGTCCTTCATAGTATAGACATACAATTACAAGAACTTAAAATTCATAGGACTTTTAAAAATTTCTTAAACAAAAATGTTTAAAATTTGGTTTCGACCAGGTATTATAATTTCGTTACTATATTACGCATTTAGTAAATAATTCACAATATTAAGAGACATTAGGCACAACGAAAATAATAAATATTAAATATCGATGGACTGTATTTCTCTAGATCAAATAAGAGGCCCAGCATTTTTTTCATTTAATATGTAATAGATAAAGTCTCAAAATAGTTTAGTCACGCTATACACACGATCTTCTTTGTTTACATAATCATAACCTTAAAATGAAAACTAAAAACAGAGTAACTACAGTTATCAGACAGAAAATAGCCTTTAGCTGATTGAAACTCTGCTAAACACCACCTTTAAACTATATAAATTATCTCGCGGGCACCACCGCCAATAGTTTTGTTCGTGATAATTTATCTTTTTATCCGTTTAAATAGCCAAAACAAGAAAATACGAACAAATATTATGGGAAGGTTGTAAAAATTCAATCAGTTTGACAGCTTAACTACCCAATTTGGGTGTTACCAGGAGATGACATTTTTTAGTTCTCAAATATTTAATTTCTACTCTTTTGTGTCGCACTATACACTGTTCGACACTCGAAAAAGTGCTGTTGGACAGATGCTTACCTACTTTCATAGAGTACTTTAAATATATAGGTAGGTACTACTTTGCTTGAATTAAGTATCATTACTTAACCTCGCAATTTATTTACGTCATATTCTAGTAGTATTATTTGAGATTATTAAATTGAGCTTGTCTCTTACTGCTAATTAAAATTTAATAAAAATGTTCAAATGTAAATATTGCACTATTGAAGTGAGCCCTGATAGTGTGGTTATGTTTATAAATTATTGAGCCAAGATTTTGTCAAGGAACTTGCATTTAGGTATACAACGACCATAATTTTTCGATATTGATGCACTCTAGTGTTATTTTGAGACAACTAGCTGTTTCATTTAAAGTTTTACAGTGTTTGGCAGTGTTTCACAATGTACCTCAGAGTCCCTCTGTGTTAACTAAATGGAAAGCAACCAGTGACTATTAAGAAGGACTACAATATGAGGAAATTATAAATAATATATGAAGAAAATTAATACGTAAGACAAGGCAGTAAGGTCGACTGACTATAGCCTGCCTATGAGGGAGATATATTAAAAAAAAATATATGTCGTAGTATCCTTTAAACTGTGATTTATGTCAAAAAAGAGCTAGTGGTTAGGCAATTTGTTTATTTAGTGGCAGCTTTATTTATTTATTGTGGTAGCTTTATTAAATTGTAGTGACGAAATAGGAAATTGTGTTACTATTGGAATCGTCGAGAATGTCTTGGCAATTGTGTTTATTAGTCTTCATTGCTTCATATGGTGTTATTGTAAACGTAAGTATATGTAAATATCGAACGACTCATTTTGATAAAAGGCATTTCTTTCGGTGTTGAGGGTACGGCTATAATCAAGAGTCCCTATCGACATTGTTCGATTCTCCAAATGCCATCATAAAGCTCGCACGCACAGCCTTTTGATTTATAACATATGTAGGTACGTTTAGTAAGCGAGTACTTTCACAAGTACAGTTGACGTCTAACAAGATGGTCAGTTGCAGTATTTTACATTGAATGTTTGCAATATGTGCTGCCCTACCATCTGTGTCTACTTGTAATCTACAACACTATTACATAAAATGTTGTATATAATGTACAATGGTCAATACTTAAATAAATTATGACAGGTAACACATACCTACGTGTAGTGTGTGTGTGTATTATTTACATATTTCATCCTTTTGTTGTGATGAATGTCATATATCATCAACATATCCAGCATGTCCGCACATCTATTTACCGTTTCTAGTATGATGCGAAGTCATAAGATTATTCAACTTATATTTGCATAATGTAACTACTGAAATATTTATTTCAATAAATGAATGTTTAGGCTGGCTCATATTTTAATTGTTATGTCATGCAGTAAGCTAATATCTGATAATGATTGTCTATGAATGTTTATAAAACAAATATATTACAATAATTATAATTTCATACAATCTGGGTCAGTATGATGTATCAGATATCATGGAGGTGTATCATCTCACCACTGCATACACCACTATGAAACTCTAAGCACAAGGTTGACTTTACACATTATTGATGGGGAATATAATTATAATGTTAAATATATAAGTGAACATTAATTGACAGCTCTGCACATTTTGACATGCATGCCATATCACAAGCTGATCTCATATCACACACTTGCAGAGGGTGGTCTATGTTATGTAACAGGTATGTGTCTAGTTGGGGATATAGTTTGTTGTTATTACAAAGTTAATTAACAACAAATGTGTCCAACTAATAACTATCCCAACTATATATACATCCACTAAAGGTGGTGACATGGCTACAATCACCACACTTGACGTCGTGGCAAGCTTAACAAATCAATGTACGTGTGTATATGTTCTAATGCAATATATTTTGACATTGTACAGGCACATTCATATGAAGACAATCGCTGCAAGTGTGTTTGTCCGAGCCCAGCGGCAGTACTCAATGACACAGCCGGTGTTGACCGCAGCCCATTTATGAAAGCTGGCAATGTACCTCCAAATAAATGGTAAAATATTATATAATTATATATATTAACATAATTATTGTTTGTACACTGTACTGTATATATACACTTTGTTATAGAAAACTATTTAATAGATATAGGATTTACTGGTAATGGTATTGAGACCTTTCATATTGAACTTGTACCAGCTAACATTGTTGTATGTTATAGTTATCTCTTACTTAGTTCATGTCCTGTCCGTGACAAGTCAACAATGAAAGGTCAGTTACTGTGTATATATTATATTTAGAGCTTCATTTTGAGTTTCACTTTTCTTTACAATGATATAGGTCTTTTATATTAAGCAGTGGATTTTCCGTTGTGGTGATGGAGTAAGAATACAATTCACCACCCCCTATCTTACTCGTGGATGATCGTACGAGACGACTAAGGGATACAAAACGCATATAACATCTATGCGAGAGCAGGCAAGCTTGAAACCAAACCTTATACCAACACGTCTGACCAGTGTGGTATAGTAGGTCCATTACCCTCTCATTACGGAGGAGGCTCGGGCCCAACAGTGGGACATATACAGGCTGAGATGAAGATGATGAAGCAGTGGATGGTGAAGTAAAGATAGACAAACTACATCAAGACTTGTTTTATAATTTCTTTGAAGTGTGATCCCTGTAAAGGTTATATTAATACAAAAAAATGTAGCATTATGTATTCTATACATATATAAATGTATGAGCAGTTGGACGTTATCACAATAATATCTTTAAAATGTTGATGCAGAAACAAATTATATGCAAAATAAAAAAAGTATTTTATAATTAGTAAGTTTACAAACATTGAATGAGTCTTTACAAATCAAATGTTAAGTATCCACATATTGAATGTACACATTGTCACAAACATAAGTTTCCACAGTTCATACATTAATGGAGAGTGTTGTTGTTGTGCAGTAATTGTGAAGTGGTGATACTGCCGTTTATAGCGGACCAGATCAAGGGACGCGAGCAGGAGTTCTGCCCGCGTTGTGAGTGCAAGTACGAGAACAGGAACACCACAATTATAAAGGTAATTGCACACTCAACACATTTATGTACCTGTTCATGTGTCACTGTGTATAACACACACAACTATGAAGTAAACATCATATCAATTGACTGTGTTATCCAGGGATGTGTGTCCCTGTGATTATGCATGCACATAATTTCACTTATAATTGTTCATGAATGAAGAATATTATTATATTATATGGTGTAATGTTTGCATACTTGATCGACAGGTAGTGGTGATCATTGTAATATGGGTGATTATGCTGTTGGTTGTGTACATGGGCTTCCTTATCTGCCTGGACCCACTGATCAACAAACGTGCGAAGGCATCGTACCAGGAGCACACCAACGAGGACGTAAGTAATTCTCCAAACATATCTGTAGTTTGTGTGGCACGTCGCAGACACACATATATATTGTATATATATATTACATATATATTATACACATATTATACATGTCCGATGGTTTACTGTGTGAGACACAAAGAGGTTTCAAGAGTGGAAGGGGATGCATGGATCAAGTATTCTCTCTGCGCAACATTGTGGAGAAGCATCTGGCTCTAGGCCAGAGGGTTTTCTGCAGTTTTGTGGATCTGGAGAGAGCATTTGACACGGTTGTACGAACAGTTGTACACGGTGGAACTTTGGGACATTTTACCGGAATATGGTATTAACGGTAAACTGCTACAGGCTGTGCAGTCCAGTTACATGCGCTGTAGAGCCTGTGTGCGGCTGGATGATGGAATGTCGCCTTGGTTTGACGTCAATATCGGCGTTAAGCAGGGGTGCGTTCTGTCAGCCAGGCTGTTTATCATATATCTGGATAAATGTCTCCAAAGGTTGAACGATATGAATGTGGGAGTCCAGATGGGACTCAGTGGTCACTGCTCTGCCTTATGCAAATGATGCAGTCCTGCTGGCACAGTCAGCGACCTGCAGACCCTAGGCGACACAATGACAGAAGATTGTAAGAAAAGGGGTCTACGCGTGAATGTGAGCAAAACCAAAATAATAGTCTTTGAAAGAGATGAAGCCAGAACAGATGTAAGAGTAACAATAGGTAATGATGTACTGGAGCAAGTGGATGAATTTTGTGTATCTTGGATGTGGATTTAGCTGAAATGGAAGGTACACCACTGATATAGAGCGAAGAGTGAATGCGGGAAATAGAGTGAACGGAGCGTTGGTGCAACTTCTCGGCAGCCACCACCTCAGCCAGAAGGCACGTGTAGCAATACATAACGCAGTGCTTGTCCCAACATTACTGTATGGAAGCGAGAGTTGGGTATGCAGAAAAGAGTATGAAAGTAAAATTAATGCGGTCGAAATGCGATCTCTACGGAAAATCTGTGGAGTTAGGCTGACCGACCGCATTCGTAACGACGACGTAAGAGAGCGAGTAGGTATGAAAGAGAGTATTGGTGTAAAGATGCGAAAGGGAATGCTCCAATGATTCGGACATGTGGAAAGAATGCCGAACGAACGTCTGGTTAAGAAGATATACAATGCGAAAGTGGAAGGATGTAGGTACCGGGGGAGACCAAGACTCACCTACCTAGACCAGATCGGTCATGTACTGAAGGAAGCTGGAGTCAAGAGTCTCCGCAAACGGCGAGCGTGTATGAAGAGAATTATGAATGTTGAGGAAGCGAGTGAAGTATGCAAAGATAGAGTTCTCTGGCACTCTGTTCTCTCTGCCTACCCTGCAAGGGATATGGCATGATGATATGTATGTATGTATGTATATTATACATATATTATACACATATTATACATACATATATATATATATATATATATACACACCGTGGAATCTAATTGGCTGTTTTCCCGAAACGTATATACTCAGTTAATGATATAGAACCATAATATAGCATTTATTCAATAAAATAAAAACATAAATTCTAGTCATTTGCAATCCCGGACGTTTCCTTAAATTACCATTTTTGCATAACTGTAACATGTTTTGTCTAATAATTTTGTTATACCTACGGTCGTTTGAGAGCATCGACCGTAGCTATCAACCTACGGTCAATGCTCTTACCTTGGTTACCTACTTTCTTTAATTACTATAAAACCATGCCTCCATTTTCTCAAGAATTTCCTCTTCTAATCGAGCAGAATATCGGCGACACCTACCTCTAGCCTGAGCACGTGTAAGCACTCAAAACTGCCTGTGGGTTAGTAGGCGTTATGTGGCTGATAAAATTATCGCTGTTGTAGGCACAGGCGGATTTATAATGCCACATCTGCGTAACGAATCCAGGTGTTCTGGCTGAGCGTACAGGCATCTAGCCTTCGCCAAGTTGTCTCCAGCAATCGCATAAAAACGAACCATGTCTAACCACTCTACGTCAGAATACTGCTAAACATATGATATACGTCTAAGCCGTTTGGCAAAAAATTGCAAACTGAACTATTAAAACATAGACCAAGGTCGCGCGGCTCGGGCGCATCAAAAGCAAGGGGTGCGTGCGGGACGCGGGCGGGCTACGAGCTACAATGCCTAAATATTTTTTTTACCTATTATTGTGATTTAATTGGAATGCTATGTCGTAGGCATGTTGGGAACAATACCGTTGCATATCAGACAAACTTAAGAACGTCTATTTATCAGCCTTTTTTTAATGTATTATGTTTTTAGTTATGTGGGGATATTAAGAATGATTAACTGAGTACATACGCTTCAGGAAAACAGCCAATAAGAATCCACGGTGTATGTATATATATATATATATATATATATATATATATATATATATATATATATATATATATATATATGCATACGTCATTAAACAATATGTATTGATTGTACAACTGATCAGATTATGATATCCTTCCAGATTTACTTCCATTAGTTATAAACGCAACTTGTTTGTGTATTGTATTAGACACTCCATAACTTGTTTGTGTATTGTATTAGACACCATATTAATTGTTTCAATATTATTATGAGGCTTACATCTGTTTGGTCTCATATGTATTTTTGTATAATCACCCATATATTCATTATTTCAACAAATTATGATCAAGATTGATCACATTTGATTGCACAGGTGGCCTAGTGGTTTAGATACCGACCTTCCATGCCAGTGCTGCTGGTGCAATCCAAAAAGTTGTTCTTAGTCTTGATGTAATTTGTCTGCGTTGATTGTATGTTTGTTAAGTCCCCCGCAATATAAAAGGCACATAATTTCCTTAGTGCAGAGTGGTGTCTTAAAAAAAAAACATAGAGAATAATATATAGATCAACAAAAATGTATGATCAAATACTAAATTTGAAGTTAGTGAACAACATTGCAATGTATTATATATAATGCGACAACATACATAGATACAGATATAGGTTACAGATTTACAATTATATCTGTTCATAAATGTGTGATGTCGTTACACCGAGCAACGTGTTGCAGGACGAGAGCGCCGGCGCCGGCGGGCCCCCGCAGCAGTTGGGCGCGCGCGGCAACGTGCTCAACCGTGTGACGCACCAACAGGACAAGTGGAAGCGTCAGGTGCGCGAACAGCGCCGCAACATATACGACAGGCACACCATGCTCAACTAAACGTGCCGCCCGCCCACTACAACGTGCACACACACACACACACACGACCACATGTCTTCAGTTACTATAAAGTGTTAACTTAAATGAGCCTTATTTTATATATACTTACCAGTACCTATGTATACACATTATATGCAACACACTATTGTTGAGCAGTGACATACACGTAAGTGTTGTACAACATTATACCTACCTAGCATAGCTGTGTGTGTGTGTGTTTATGGAGTCTGTAATGTTATCGACACACACACACACACACATATATATATAAAGTTGTAACTGATAGCAATATATAAAGGGACATATTGATGTGACCATTGTGTAAGTTTGTTTCGTTATATTTGTATTTTTGTTAGAAGTAGTTTGTATATTTTGTTTGTATAGCTTGTATATATTTGTATAAAAATTTAAATACACATTTACATAGATTTATAGTTATATACACAACAAAAATGTAATGTATATTTTAATTAACAATTTACAACATATTTGTAATCTTTATTGTTTATACATTTCATTTAAATAATTATCATAATGTAATACCTGACCTAGTTAAATTTAACTATCAGAAAGTGGCTATTTTGATATTCTCTCTGACATTACCAAAACGGAACACTATTGGTTGGAACAGAACGTGACATCATAGTCCACTCTACTTCTTATGGCATCAAGTTGTTTTTACGGTGTCTGCTGATTAATTGTATTGATAAATAATAAATCATTAGTTATCTGTGTTAAAGTAATAAATTCTTGGGAAAAATAACATAACACAATGACTGAAATTGGTTTTGTTAATCAAATAACCTTAAAGCAACTACTTGTGTCACTTTTTATCCCTTTGTTGATCTAATGTCATATATGGTTCTATATCCTTTTCAATCTGAAACGAATATAGAAATATAAATAGATTAATATCAAAGTTGCCTTAATTTGTTCAAATTGTATTTGAGAGGTTGTTGTGCTTCTATTGTAACTGACTGTGTTCGTATCGATGTTGCCTGTGTATCTATCTGTGTGTATGTATGTATGTCGTGACAACATGAACAACAACTGTCGGAGCAAGTTGTCTAGGTATGTGAACCAAATAATCGCTATCGAAAATATCCGATTTTAGTGATGAAATCGATATTGATTCTTTTTAATTAATAATCGGTTTATTTTATTTTTTTCAAAAAGGAGATGAATGACTTCTAAATTAATATTAAACAAATTTAATACTAAACAAATTTAATTATTTCAGCATAAAATCTATTGATCATATTTAGTAGGATTAGGTTAAGTAAAAACAAAAACTGGATTTAAAAATAGTTATTTATTCAGAACCACTACTATTACTTCAATTATCATCGTCGCGAACATTAATAATTATTTTCTTATTAATAAAATTGTCGAAATGTACATCTCCGTCAAAATCTCTATTCGATTAATTATATTATTCTAATATTTTTACCGATTATTTGGATATTCGTAAATTAGAAGTTGTCAAGCACTACTGTATAGAACGTGATGACGTGACATTATAAGATCGTCAATAATAATTACTACTTGCAATGTTATTTTAATTTTGTAATGCGTGTATGTAACTGCAAATTGGTGTTATGACCCTATACGTAAGCAAATAATAAACTATTATATATATATATATATATATATATATATATATATATATATATATATATATATACACATATATATATATATATATATATTGTAGCATGCAAATGACGTCATGTGTACGTAACATGTAGGTATACGCGTGTATATATCATACATATAAATGTGCTTACCTAGCGTGTGCGTGTGTGTGTGTATATACCGGGTGTAACAGAGAATGGAATAGTAGCTTCACCGGGTACCAGGTTATGTTGGTAGGAACACATAAAATAATTTGAAGTGAAAATCTCGATTCCTTAATGATTTAGAAGCATTTGAAGTTTTCAATTTTGTCTTTAATTATTTGTGTGAAACTGTTTGTAATGTATCAAGTAAATGATATTTAATGTACAACATATTCATACTTTGTTAAATACTTATTACAACTTCAGTAAATTAATGATTACGTTTCAATAAAATACCCAATCATCGTCTTCATGACATTACGAACAGCTGACTGGTGAATGACCTATTTCAATCGGGACGGTCTATTATATTAAAACAGTAGGTTTGTATCGGAAATGTAATTCGTCTCCTCTCTGTATACTTTAGGCTATTGAAATATGTCAAAGGTGCCGCAAAGACTTGCCGCCATATGTCCATCCCTTTCTGTCTACTTTGTCGCTCACTCTTGCGAAATAAAGCTGCGCTTACACTGTTCATAGAACGAACAACAAACTAATAGTCTGATTCCTGTATTGAACGATTCTCATCAGGTGACCTTATTGTAATGATTGTTCCGTGATCGCCGCGCGCCGCGCGCCGGTGACGTCAGCCCTTCAGTTTCATAATTAGATAAACTCCTAATGCACAACTTAATATCTATACAAGTGTGTACACTTTAAGTTTTCGCGTATTATTCGTATATTTCCTAATCCATTTATATCATTATTTGATAGCTAACCTTGCATACTAATTGACCTGCCGCTGCTTCACTTTGTAGATTACAAAGGAAAGAGGAAAGGACCTATTTGTAATCATCTTCATATTTTAACTAATTTACAAAATGTCAACTATACATATTTTTTTAAATTGGTGGCAAGCTACTGTATAGTCACGCCCCGCTCGATCCAACCAAGGCGCCGGAGGGGACAGTGAGTGACATGGGGTCACTCCCGGCACGTACCTCTGGCGCCATGTGACCGGGTCCCCGGTACCCGGTTCGTGTTATCGGTGGACCCATCCGGCTGTCCTACCTCACGTCGCCGCTCCGGCAGCTTTCCATGTCAGGCCGGCGGCATGATAATTCCATTCACAATACAGTTTTACCACTAAAGACAGACATACCAGTAAAGACGTAACGAACATATATTTATTCATTAACAATTGATCTTAACTAATTTGAACCTAACTTTATAAAGAAATTAGTAGGTTTATTTTTTGCAATATATATATATACACCGTGACATTTATATCGTCTTACAAAAGAAGTGCCATAAAAGTATCCGTCCAAAGAAACATATCCAACATATTTAATTGTTCAATAGGGGTAGTAATAAAAAAATAACAAAATAAAATAAATTAAAGTTAATATTTTGTAACAATCTCTATATAATGTTTACATTTTAAAACAAATGAAATCATACGGCATTCCGCATGATAATGATTGGCTAACGTAATTACGTTAGACAATCTCAGCTACGAAGTCCACGTGGACTACTATCCCAAAACGTACGTACGCTAAGTCCATTATGATGTCCCGATCAGCTGTAAGGTGAATGATCGGTGCGGGCAGCGCGGTAAACGGCCGTAGTGCCTACACAGTATATAGGTTATGTCGAATGCCTACTACTCGCTACATGCTGGTCTCTTACTATTTTAATTAGTAATTATAATAATTTTTAGTAAAAAATATTCCAGAAAATATTGTTTTTTAACCTTTTAATTGTACGAATGAATAGTAGATACTGGATACGTTAACTGAACTGCTTTTGTAAGACGACATAAATGTCACATGTGTGTATTTGTGAGAATGTAATGTGTGTTATATGTATATCGCTAGTTTCGTTGTTTTGAATGTATTAGTAGTTACATATAAATAAATGTTTTAGTAGGTATGTAAACATCTGCTTTTTATTTATATCATTAGTATTATATGATTGTACAACTAAATATATTACAGTAATATTGATGGTGAGACTATAAAATATAGCTTGATCTCTGTGACAGATAGCTACAAAACCGATGAAATCATTTTGAATACGCGTCATATTTACAATTTTATTTTGTATCGCCTACATTTTCATTCTTTACATGCGACATATCTCAACTGAATTATGAATATAAAAATATTAATATTTACACCAAAACTTGTATTTTAAATCATATGTTTTAAAATACTTAGTAACCATTTTATAAAAATATGATGCTTACGCAAGTACAAGGTCATACTGGACTGAGAATAAGATAGAGATGGGACAATCGATAAACGTAAACCGATAACATTCTTATTATTTATAAAACAAGTAAAACCAATACATTACCTATATAAACCACATGATTACTCTATAAAATAAGTAGGTACATTATGTTAATTTAGTAATTAGACATCAGTTATAATATACATAAGACTATTTCTTTTATATTAAAAAGATAATTTCTTTTTTAAAATAAGCATGATTATTCATGATATAATCTGTGACCCAGAACTCATCATCAGCCTACAGTAAAGCTCCAGCGATGATGATAATAGTGACGATAAACTAGGATGTATTCCTTTCGAATAATAAAAAGAATTAATTAAGAGCTTTAGTTTAAATTAAATAAAATCCATTAGTTTAAATTAAATAAGATTTCCATAGATTGTTTTAAATTTATAATCGATTTATCCATCCATTTAATTGAAATTTAATAAGATTTTCATACATTGTTATTCCATTTCAGTACCAAATAACTTAAAAAACAAAGGAATTATATCGACAAAAATACGGACTGCTTCGTAAGCGTGCGGCACTAGTGACAACTGTCACAGAGATCAAGCAATATATTTTATAGACTATAGATATTGTGATCAGCTTGCGAGGTCATATAGAGAAAAGTACATAGTAATTTATACGAGGGGCGGCTGATAAGTTAGCGGCCTAGGTTACTTAATGAAAGATAAGTTTAGTTCATTAATTTTTATTTTTCTATATTATTTCCCTCAAGTGAAATACACTTCTCACATCGTGAATACAATAATATAAATAATATTTTATAAAATATAAATAATAATATAAAAAACGAGAGGTGTCAAGGGACACCCGGATGGAACGAAGTTCTATTTTAATTATATATTTTTTTTCTGCCTTAAGCGATTTTTATCGTTATATTTTAGCCAATTTGCAAGATATCTTTACAAATTATAGCCTATGTGTTATTCTGATGTGCAAGCTATATTACTATAAAGTTTCATCAAAATCCATTCGGTAGTTTTTACGTGAAAGAGCAACAAACATGTTCACATCCATACATTATTACAAACTTTCACGTTTATAATATTAATAGGAGGATTAATAGGATATACAATTCCACTAGACTACCAAAACTTTTGGGCCCCGAGCTCGAACGCGAGCCGGCCGCGCGGCGACACGAAATTAATTTCGTTGCGCATTATTTTGATTTTGCTATATCTCTTAAGCTATTGATTTAATTTGCATGGTCTAAGGAAATAAAAATATCTTCATGAAATGCTCAAGCCAACTAATGTATTTAAAATGATAAGGATTAATACAGTATTTGTGTAAATAGCTTTTCAATTATCGTTTTATAAAGTATTAAAATGGATATAGTATGTTATCCTTAAGAGATAGGACTTTTGGAACGAAGTTCCTTATCGCGCGTTGCGAAAGGGGGCTAGACGGAAAAAAAAATAAGACCAAAAGTTGTCACGACACAACAAAGTTGTAACGACACAACATAAAACAAAGTCGCTTTCTCTGTCCCTATATCCCTATTTATGCTTAAATCTTTAAAACTACGCAACGGATATTGATGCGGTTTTTTTTATAGACAGAGTGATTCAAGAGGAAGGCATATATATTAGACTGGGCCAAAAAAACGAACATTTTTTTTATTAACGGTACTGTGAAAATATTGTTCATGATGACAAAAGAAAATTATTCTGAAAACTTGAGCCCTTAATATCAATATTAAGAGGTGCATCATTATGATTATCGATTTTTGAACAGCTACTGAATTTTTCACACAAAATTCGGACATCATGAATTTTAAAAAATTTTCCATTTCATATCTTTGAAGGAAATTAAATTCCCTACAAAAAAGCTCTCTTAATAAATTAACGTAGGACGAGGCGTTCCCCTGTAATCAAACCTTAAACATTGATATATTTTTTTAATTTGGATTCTAGATTTTTTTAACCACTATAAATATCAATATTTTTATATAGCAAATAATTATTCTTAAGTAAAATTTCATACTCTACAAAAAAGGTATCTAAACATTTTTTATCAAATTCAGTCCTTTCAAGGTTATTCGACTTTAAAAAAATAAACGGTTAATTACTTTTGAATTTAATTTTAAAGTCGAATAACTTTGAAAGGAGTGAATTTGATAAAAAATGTTAAGAGACCTTTTTTTGTAGAACATGAAATTTTACTTAAGAATAATTATTTGCTATATAAAAATATTGATATTTATAGTGGTTAAAAAAATGCAGAATCCAAATTAAAAAATTAAAAAAATATATCAATGTTTAAGGTTTGATTACAGGGGAACGGCTCGTCCTACGTTAATTTATTAAGAGAGCTTTTTTGTAGGGAATTTAATTTCCTTCAAAGATATGAAATGGAAAAAATTTTAAAATTCATGATGTCCGAATTTTGTGTGAAAAATTCAGTAGCTGTTCAAAAATCGATAATCATAATGATGCACCTCTTAATATTAATATTAAGGACTCAAGTTTTCAGAATAATTTTCTTTTTTCATCATGAACAATATTTTCACAATACCGTTAATAAAAAAAATTGTTCGTTTTTTTTGGCCCAGTCTAATATATATGCATAATGTAGTAGAGAAACACTGATAATTTTAGAAGTTTCTAATGTGATGTCGTAAATAAACACTTTATTTTGCGCTTACATTGCAAACGCTGGCTGAACCCTACGAAATAGATCAAAATAAAGTACTACAGTATTATACAGCTTAAAAAGGCCTACAAAAAAGTCCGCGATGGTATATGTCTATCTCTTAAGGATAACATACTATATCCATTTTAATACTTTAAAAAATGGCCTATTATAAAACGATAATTGATAAGCTATTTACACAAATACTGTATTAATCCTTATCATTTTAAATACATTAGTTGGCTTGAGCATTTCAAGAAGATATTTTTTTCCTTCAGATCATGCAAATTAAATTAATACCTTAAGAGATATAGCAAAATCAAAATAATGCGCAACGAAATTAATTTCGTATCGCCGCGCGGCCGGCTCGCGTTCGCGCTCGGGGCCCAAAAGTTTTGGTAGTCTAGGGGAATTGTATATCCTATTAATATTATAAACGTGAAAGTTTGTAATAATGTATGGATGTGAACATATTTGTTGCTCTTTCACGTAAAAACTACCGAATGGATTTTGATGAAACTTTATAGTAATATAGCTTGCACATCAGAATAACACATAGGCTATAATTTATAAAGATATTTTGCAAATTGGCTAAAATATAACGATAAAAATCGCTTAAGGCAGAAAAAAAAATATAATTAAAATAGAACTTCGTTCCATCCGGGTGTCCCTTGACACTTCTCGTTTTTTTGTAGGCCTTTTTAAGCTGTATAATACTGTAGTACTTTATTTTGATCTATTTCGTAGGGTTCAGCCAGCGTTTGCAATGTAAGCGCAAAATAATGTTTATTTACGACATCACATTAGAAACCTCTAAAATTATCAGTGTTTCTCTACTACATTATGCATATATTATACATATAAACCTTCCTCTTGAATCACTATCTATAAAAAAAAACCGCATCAATATCCGTTGCGTAGTTTTAAAAATTTAAGCATAAATAGGGATATAGGGACAGAGAAAGCGACTTTGTTGTATGTTGTGTCGTGACAACTTTTGGTCTTAATTTTTTCCGTCTAGCCCCCTTTCGCAACGCGCGATATGGAACTTCGTTCCAATAATATTCTGAAGATTTCTTTTGAAAATGACTCTCCACGGCTGACTTCATCTCATTGTCATCCGAAAATCTTCGCCCTTTGCAGTTCGAAAAAAGGAAAAAGTCACTGGCAGCTAGATCCGTACTATAGGGAAGATGGTCAATTTCTGCAAACCCAGTGGCTTTTAAAGCATCCCTCGAAACGCGAGCGGTGTGAACGGGCACGTTGTCTTGCAGAAACAACACACCGCGCGCCAATTTGCCACGTCTCTTCTGTGCGACTGCTTCACGTGCCTGACCCAATAAATTAGCGTAGTATTGACCATTCATAGTAATTCCTTTAAGCAAGTAATCAATTAATAAAATTCCCTCGCTATCCCAGAAAATAGTCGACGTAATCTTAGAGTCCGCCTTTTCCACTTTAAACTCATTTGGTGGTCTTTCTCCTTTTTTAATCTACTGCATAGACACTTGTTTGGACTCCGGATCACACTGACGAATCCAGGTTTCCTCTACTGTCACAATGCGGTTACAAATTTCGTCCAAATCGTGCTGACAGAACTCCAAAAAATCCTTACCCGCCAGTCGTTGTTTGTCGAGTGGTGTGAGCATTTGCGGTAACCAACGCGCACTAATTTTTTTCATGTGTAAATTTTGGTGTAAAATTTCTCCGATTCGCTCTTTAACTAATCTGTAACTCTTCAGCTATCTGCCACAATTTCATTCTTCGGTCGGCCAATACCTACTAATTTTCAACTTTTTGAACATTTTTTTCGGTCACTACTGTCACAGGACGGCCCGGGCGGGGATCGTCTTGACAGCTCTCTTCCTTGTTTAAAAAGTCGAGCCTATTTTTTACCATTGTATATGATGGTCCGGAATCCTGAAGAACCGATGACATTTCTTCAAAAATGTCTTTCGGCGAGTTTCCTCTTTTTACAAGGAATTGAATCACCGCGCGGCACTCAACATTGCGAGAATTGAATCACCGCGCGGCGCTCAACATTGCGAGAATTGAATCACCGCGCGGCGCTCAACATTGCGAGAATTGAATCACCGCGCGGCGCTCAACATTGCGAGAATTGAATCACCGCGCGGCGCTCAACATTGCGAGAATTGAATCACTGCGCGGCGCTCAACATTGCGAGAATTGAATCACCGCGCGGCGCTCAACATTGCGAGAATTGAATCACCGCGCGGCGCTCAACATTGCGAGAATTGAATCACCGCACGGCGCTCAACATTGCGAGAATTTTCAGTTTCGGTCGACATGGTATTGTTGCTTGTTCGAGATTTGAAGTGTTAATAAACCAAACTGTTTTTTTTTATGTGTCTTAGTTGTTAGCTTCAGATGGCTATGACAACTTTACCCGGACTGTGGGTGAGCGCTGAGGGCTCTCAACCCGTAAAACCAAACTGAACAAATGGGTATTATTTATACTATCAATAAGTACCGCTATCAGTAACGAGATGATACCTTTTCGTTAAGTACCTTAGGCCGCGAACTTATCAGCCGCCCCTCGTATATATTTGAATTAGACTGGACGCCGTGAAAACGAGACGCTAAGTTGGCACATGAACGGAATGCCTGACAATTTATAACCGTGTAGTTATACCTACACCTCGTCCACGTCATTTAAAAACTCATGGTCACTTTTGATAATTTAGAACAAGTACCTAACCATGTTAAAGTATTTGAAATAAAACTACTTTTACGGATTCTATCGCGTTTGTATTTGATTTATAATTTCCCGACGTTTCGAACACTTTACAGTGATCATGGTCACGGGAGGACTGATGATGACCATGATCACTGTAAAGTGTTCGAAGCGTCGGGAAATTATAAATCAAATACAAACGCGATAGAATCCGTAAAAGTAGTTTTATTTCAAATGTGTAATACTCGCGTAAACATTAGAAGTCATCATGTTAAAGTAATTCTTTTGATCAAAAAAAAATCGTAATCTGTATTTGAATGTACATTCATGAGAGCTATTTAAAGCTGCCATGCTCAGTGTCGCACGAGATGACGGTGACGTCACTACACACCCACACACACACACACACACACACACAAGTCCAAACCGTAACCTTTTAACGTATACTTGTTTGGTCCCTTTCAGAACTACTGTAATAGTCTGTCAAACTCGTGGAACCAGGACAGACCCTCGTGTTACCAGTTTGCAGTAATTATGGGAGTTACATTCGACAAGGTGGTCACATCTAATATTAGAACAGAGTAAACAGAGACTTGTACATTTGATCGGGCAGTCATTACCGAAGATGACACTTCAAGTGAGGTGACTAAACTTTTAAAACGTCTACCTGCCACCCCATACTGTGTCCGCTACAATTGTGCTGTATACCCTGCATCCAGGTGCTGCGTCGACTTGCATACAAACTACGACTGAGAGCGTATCCTCCCGGCAGGAGTTCGTATGTTAATTAATACAAACAAACTTACAACGGAACAGTAACTAATACGTTTGTTTTTTTTTCGTGAAAATAAATTTTCCTTTCAAAACGGCAATATCTTTTATTATGTTCTCGAACCTAATTTAGCTTATATTTTAATAGTTGATATACATATAGAATTAGTTTTATCGTCATTATGTACTTCTGATAATACTAAAAGGCCTCATAGTATTTGAGCTGAATGACTAGGTGTTGTCTATGTTTGCGTATTGTTCTACTTTATTTTGTTATAGTAAAGTATTTGTTTGTGGTCCAGCTGTTGTTTTTGTTGTACCTCAGGTCGTCCTACAATCACCTAAGGCAAGTAAACGGTACAAGTGCTCTTCACTGTACAGCAAATGTAGATGGATACAAGTGCCGTAGTAGGTTACCTACTATAGGTTGTGTGACCGCCGCGCCGCCCCGCCCCGAACGATATGGATGGGCTGTATCCTCCAATGTACCTCACACTTATCGTACAATGGAATTCCATTAATAGATTGGGTTTTGCATTTACAATTCACTATATAGGGTGGAAGTGGACCGCTCCCGAAAATAAAGACAGGTGACCCTACTAGTCCTACTTGTAATGATAGTCTAGAAAAAAAATCGATTCGGATGAAACAAATTTTTTTTTTCTCCACATGAATTCGTTGAACTCTTGAACATATGATCGTGAGTTTTGAATAGATTGCGTCTTTTCTCATCTGAGTAAAATAATGTATGTTTTTATGGAATTATCGTTACACGGCACTGTCCCAATACGATGGAATGTGAAAAATCTTAAAATTCGTTAAAAAAAAATTTTTCATCCGAATCAGAATTTTTTCCTAGCCTATCATTACAAGTAGGACTAGTAGGGTACCTGTCTTTGTTTTTGGGAGCGGTCCACTTCTACCCTGTATAGTATATTGTAAATATATAATTTATACGGATGTTTTATAAATAAAAATACCTTATTCGTTTGAGTGTGAACCCACTTGTTACTATTTCATATAATATTGATTATATTGATACCTACCTACCTAGTTATTGACAATTGTATCAGATCACACAACATACAACAGTATCATATAGGTATACATATCTACCATCATTAACATATCAAGACACGTACATACGTAGTAGTATATATTAGTATACATGTGAACCTGGGTTTGTAATGCTAAACCTCCCTCCACTAACCAACAAAATGTGTTGGAATTCCACCACATATGTCAATTATACAGAAAAGTATAGACGTTTCTGTATAATCAGAGACACCATTGATCCGGTACAAAGTATTGTTTCCCTTGTTCACAACTGTCGACAAACAACAACATCACAAAATATAAATTAACAAAAAATATAAAAAGTTGGCAATCATATACCTATATAATAAATATAAATCACATAACTATATAATATCTTAGTCTGGCCATAAATACTGTTACAATTAAAAATAAATAAAATATTACATTTGAATTTGGAATCTGTCATTTTTATATGATTGTTCATTGTGTTTTCTCATTTTGGCGTCAATACATTGTACAATGCATGAAATAAAAGGTTTATTATTATTATGCATTGTACAATATTTTGGGATATTAAAATGGAGTCGGATAATAAAGAGAACCGAATCGTTGTGATTGCATTACACACAATAGCTATGGAGCCCAAATGCAATTTTTAAAACTCTCCATACGCTTGGTATTAGTAAAATGTTTGTGTATCGGGCTATTAATAGGTACAATGAGACCTCCTCTGTGTGTGACAGAAAAAGATCTGGCCGTCCAGTAGTGTTCGTACGAAAAAGGTGGTCAAAGCAATAAGAGAGAGATTTCGAAGAAATCCTGTCCGAAAGCAAAAGATTTTATCTCTTTGAGGTGAAGATAGCACCTAGAACAATGTCGCGTATTTTAAAATATGGCTTAGGACTTGCAGCCTGTAAGAGACGTACTTGTCATTTCTTAACTGATAATTTAAAAAAGAATAGGGTGGTAAAATTGAAACAACTACTGAAGCGGTACGCAAAGGGAGGTCTCAGAAAATTTAGTTTACGGATGAGAAAATTTTTACAATTGATAAACATTTTATCAAACAAAATGTCCGTATTTAAGCCCAAAGCTCTTAAGGAAGCTTCCCAATTAGTCAACAGAGTGCAACATAGGCATATCCGACTTCATTCATGGTTTGGTGGAGTATTAGCTATGAAGGAGTGACTGAGCCATATTTTTGTAAAAAAGATATCAAAACATCGGCGCAAGTGTATCAAGATCTATCTTGAGAAGGTAGTGAAACCCCTTAACAACACTATGTGCAATAACCAAGAATGGTTCTTCCAGTAAGACTCGGCGCCGGGTCATAAGCTCGGTCTACGCATTCTTGGTTGGAAACGAACGTTTCGGACTTCATCAGAGCTGAGACTGGCCGCCGTCTAATCTCGATCTTAATCCGATGGATTATGATTTATGGTCAGTTTTAGAGAGTATGGCTTGCACTAAACGCCATGATAATTTGGAGTCCCTAAAACAATCCGTATGGATTGTTTTAGGGACTTCTGTATTTTAAATTTAATAAAAATTTGTAATTGGCAGTGCAGAATTTTGCCATGGAAAGAGTGCGTGCTTCTATTGACAACTGGCCTCAACGTTTAAAAGACTATTGCAGCCAAAGGAGACCACTTCGAATAAGCTTTTTATACTTTAAATTGTTTTATATTTATGTATTAAACTAACACAATTGCAATTAAAAATTATTTTTTTTTTGTTACAGTATTTATGGCAAGACTAGTTATACATTGAACTGTTTTAATAATATACAATATATACATTTAATAGCCACGATGACTGATGTTAAAAAATTACTCCACGGTGTTTTACACGATCTACTTTAATGAAAATAAATCTAATTTCTGCAGAAAAAGTTAATGTTTGTGAAAATACTACCTTTTTAAAAACAAACTTAAAAATATTATATATTTATTTAAAATAATCGTAGTCTCAAGCACAACGTTCGTTATAAATATTGCAATACATCTACGTATAGGTACATGGACAGTACGGTAAGAATAATATAATAATAAACGTATATTTCATAAATGCACTTTAGTTAAATAATGTATTACATATAAATATAAAAACATAGAGATCAGAGATACTCAATATTGTTGAACCAATGTCGTGTACAGTGGTATCTCTATAACTCGAACCACGTCCACACGGTCCTCTGAGCTCCTAATACGCGGTATCTCGTATGATATAGGTGTTGTAACTCGAACAAAATATTATTTCTCTATGCAGCAGCGCCGGATTAGCCACGTAGCAAGAGTAGCAAATGCTACGGGCCCCGCGAATTAGAGGGCCCCGCACTCCAACCGCGGGAGTGTAACCGTAAAAAAACTTCAATTTAAATAGGAGTGTAAAATATTTTTATCTTACTTTGATGAATATAGAACATGATTTGCTTAAAAAAGTCAATATTGAAAGTGTTAACTCTAAATTTGCCCATATTAAATTTAAAAAAGATTATTTGTATCAGTTTGTTTTATTTCATTACCTTACCTAAAGCAAATCTGGGGCCCCTTGACAGATTTTGCTACAGGCCCCGCGCTGGGTTAATTCGGCTCTGCTATGCAGGCATGATACTTTATAGGCTGAATTTCAAAAAATAATTACTAATGTTAGTTTCTTACACTCGCCGTGTGGTGACGAAGTAATAACACAATTCACGATCTTGCACATGGTTATTGTAAAATATGACTAAGGGATATAATATACAAATAGAATCTATGCATAAGAAGGCAAACTCAAAATAATTCCCTATACCGATCCGTTTGATCGACGCGATATAGTACATAGATCCATTGCCCTCCTGTGGAGGAGGACCGAGCCCGAGTGTAAGGCACATAAACTGTAATTCGTAGTTAAAGACGTCTTACTTGTGATTACTTGATCACGTCTCGATAGAACCTAGGGCCATTCATAAATTATGTAAGACATTTAGGGGGGAGGGGGACTGAATATTATAACTTCTTACTATAGGCAGGGAGGGGGTAGTGGACCTGACTTTACGTAAGATATTAAATTGAAAATTACTAATTTTGGTCAAAACTGTGATATATTAATAAGATTAATGTTATTGCAGTGAGTTAATGAGACACCTACTTGTAGTAAGAACATTGTAATAAAAGTTATTTTCAGAATAAACGGTAAATAGGGGTGTGCGAATAATTCGAACTTACGAATTATTCGTTCCGAATCGAATATTAATATTCGATTCGAAACTCGAATCGAATAATTCGAAATTTCGAATTATTCGAAAGTTCCCGAATAATTCGAAACATTTCGAATAATTCGAAAAATTTTGAATTATTCTAATAATTTCGAATTATTCGAAAAATTTCGAATTATTCGAATAATTTCGATTTTTTCCTAATTATAATATTATTCGCAAATTTTTATTGTATTTTAAATTCGGAGTTTGTTATGTTTGATATTCAAATATGACATTAATAATTAATAAATATTTTATTTAAACCATGAAATATAACTACATGAGAACAATGAGTATGAACATTTGCTACAAATTTTTGTTTAAAAATAATAAATACGATACTGAATCTGGTGATAATGAAGTTCGTTTATCAGATACAATATCACCAGCAGTGGAAAATAATCTTTCACTTTCAGCAGAAGTACAAGGTATTCCTAAATATCTTCTCGCCATAAGTAACAATCGGGGATATTTATTTTTTTCGAATTATTCGAAATTTTTCGAATTATTCGGAATTATTCGAAATTTTTCGAATTATTCGATTTTTTTCGAATTATTCGTCGAATTTCGAATAAATCGAAAATTCGAATTATTCGATTCGAATTTCGAATCGAATATTAATATTCGATTCGATTCGATTCGAACGATATTCGCACACCCCTAACGGTAAAGTTATATTTGATCAATAGGGCCTTCTCTCACAAAAATTCTTATTAAGGGGCAGGGAGGAGTAGTTGCAATCTTATGATGTCTTACGGTAGGGTGGGCAGGCGCCCAATCATTCTTCAAAATCCCTTACGTAATTTATAAACGGCCCCCAAGAGGCAATATATGATGTTTCTACGGTATGTGCTTGTTACCAACATGTGAAATTAATGAATACATTCACTAAACTATATAAATAATAAAATAACATATAACTCGAATCTTGCTAAGTCAAAAGTTTATCAATCATCTTCTCGATATATCGAACTACCTGCTAAGTTGAATACTCCCTAACTAGACTTTTCTTGACATTCGAGATATCACTGTACCAATTTGTAGGCAAATGGCGCTCACCTCTCTAATTCTTAAATCTTCTTCTTCTCTCGTCAAAATGGAGCTTAGGAACACGCCAGGATGCGAGAAGCCCGCTGGAAGTGGCCCTTTAATAGACAGCGATGCAAACAGACAGTCAGATCGCCTCATGTGACCGTCAAGTGCGTTTCTTTGTTTACGGCCGCGCTGATCTAATTTTTGGTTATGCGTTTTTTGTCGGTAAGTCCAAAACTTTAATGGTTATTTGGTTTTTAATTTTACTTTTCTGACAATAAAATTATTCAGTTTTGTGATAATGCAATCAATTTTCAATAATTGTGTATGATTTTTTTTTAATTTCAAATTAATTACAGAATGACCGTTTGGGGTTATACCGCTCAGCTGAATGCTATTACCCTATAGTAACTATTTTTTTTATTGTTGTAGATATGCCAAGAAATCGTCAAAGGACCAATTTAAAATTATAAAAAAAATATTATTTGCGAAGAATAATAATTTAAATTAATTTAACATCTAAGACTTCTATTATATTGGTTAAATTGAAAAAGACTAATGTTACATACAAATAATTGATGCTAATTTGTAATTGTAGACTTTACTTTTATTGTATGTATAAGGTTGATCTCATTAAAATTTATTATAAAAATGTATCTTACTTTTTATTTTCCAAGAAAAAGCATCTTAGAGCGTCATTAGCTCGACCCTGAGCGGCATTACCCAAAGTCAGGGGTAATGCCGCCTCAAACATATTTTTTTTATAATGTTTTGCTACAACTAGTAGGACAAAGATATCTGCTTTTGTTGTTAAATTGTTGATTACTAGGGGTGTGCGAATATCGTTCGAATCGAATCGAATCGAATATTAATATTCGATTCGAAATTCGAATCGAATAATTCGAATTTTCGATTTATTCGAAATTCGACGAATAATTCGAAAAAAATCGAATAATTCGAAAAATTTCGAATAATTCCGAATAATTCGAAAAATTTCGAATAATTCGAAAAAAATAAATATCCCCGATTGTTACTTATGGCGAGAAGATATTTAGGAATACCTTGTACTTCTGCTGAAAGTGAAAGATTATTTTCCACTGCTGGTGATATTGTATCTGATAAACGAACTTCATTATCACCAGATTCAGTATCGTATTTATTATTTTTAAACAAAAATTTGTAGCAAATGTTCATACTCATTGTTCTCATGTAGTTATATTTCATGGTTTAAATAAAATATTTATTAATTATTAATGTCATATTTGAATATCAAACATAACAAACTCCGAATTTAAAATACAATAAAAATTTGCGAATAATATTATAATTAGGAAAAAATCGAAATTATTCGAATAATTCGAAATTTTTCGAATAATTCGAAATTATTAGAATAATTCAAAATTTTTCGAATTATTCGAAATGTTTCGAATTATTCGGGAACTTTCGAATAATTCGAAATTTCGAATTATTCGATTCGAGTTTCGAATCGAATATTAATATTCGATTCGGAACGAATAATTCGTAAGTTCGAATTATTCGCACACCCCTATTGATTACTCGATAATTAAAGACTGTGTTACTACTCTTAATTCTGATTTATAATTTAATAAATACACCATGTTTGCCTTAAGTGCACGCCTTTCCCCATCCTTACCCTATGTGTTACATTTACATATAACAACATCGAACAGACAAATATATAACATATTTACATATTACACAAATGCTATCTATACAAATAATTCACACACACACAAGTATATATACAGGTTGCCGATTTAATTACTAGAATCCTTGAAGGGGTGTATCAGAACATGATACACTATCCAAATCAGTAAAAAAAATAGTACCTATTTTTTGATTAAATGGTCCGACTGATAAGCGGTCAATGCACTTTTACTAATATTCTAGTAGGTTTACTCATGCGCGTGACATTGAACTAGTTATAACATGTAGGCGAATATTCCTACGGGCTGTGCGCCGAGTCCAGCCAATCAGCGCACACGCCAACCCCCCTTCTACCCTTCGCGCCGCACGTGAGTCGTAAATCCTTAAAAAAATAGGCAATTAGTCGGCTGCGATTGCGCAATTGTAATAGTTTGTTTCTAATCTTTATGTAGATCTGCTTGCTCAGTTGTCTTTTGTGAAGGTTCGTTTTAGTATCATGTCACAACAATTTTCGAATCGTGACTATACGGAGATGGTGCGACTGATGGCATCATGTGATGATAACGTTGCAAGAGCCAGACGCACGTACGCTGAAAGGTATCCAAACAGGCGGCTACCTTCCCACGCTACAATACTGCAGGCTACACAGCGGTTACTATGGACTATGGCTCATTTCATATTCCGAGTCACGCTCAAGGACGTGGCCGAAACCGCTTTCCAGTGAGCCTTGAACAAGACATTTTGCAGTTCTTCCAAGAGGAACCTCGAGCTAGCACAAGACAAGATGCTCGAAGATATAATGTACATCACATAACTGTTTGGAACATTTTAAAACGTGACATGCAACACGCATATCATTTTCAACGTGTTCAAGACATTAGTGAACGAGACTATGCCCCGCGAGTGCAATTTTGTCAGTGGTTGTTGCTTAATGTGAACAAGAATATTTTATGGACAGATGAAGCCCTATTTACGCGTGTTGGAGTGTATAACGTTCACAATGAACATTGGTGGGGTCATGTAAATCAACATAAAACTAGAAAAGACTCGCATCAAGTGAGATTCGGTGAAAATGTGTGGGCTGGCATTGTGGGGATAATGTGCTTGGACCTTATTTTATTGAAGGGAGGCTCACTGGTGCGGCATACTTGCAAATGTTGCAATCAGTTATTGAAGACATGATTGACGATTTTCCTCTTTCATTATTGTCCGATTTGCATTACCAGCAAGACGGCGCACCTCCGCATTATGAGAGACAAGTACGTGAATACCTAAATGGTAAATTCGGTGACTGGCCTCCGCGATCACCTCATTTAACTCCATTAGACTTTTTTTATGGGATGAAATAAAACGGCTTGTTTACTCAAACAGAAACAGTGAAATGGAGAGTGTAACTGAACTAAAAACAGAATAATATTAGCATTTGAAAAAGTTAAAGACAATCGTTTAATACTAAGTAAATTGGGTGACAACTTACGTCGCCGCTCTCTACTATGCAGAGAACAAAGTGGAGGACATTTTGAACAACTTTTAAAATACACATAACTGGGTAAGTTCATTTGTTGTTTAGTAGCGAGAATCCTTTTTTATTTTTATTACGTTTTTAAGTCTATTGTTTGGTCGGTCTTAAGACCCCCAAGTGTGAAAACAAACACATGTTGTAGGTATTGTTTTTAGACAGGCGCGTTTGCCACCGCACGGCTGGTAACTTACCTACAGGTCAATGTATGCTGACAAACCTACTGTTTTAATAAGAAACAAATCTCTTTATCTCGGAATTGGATAAAGCTAGGAGTCTGCAACTAACTTTAATGTTTTATATGACGTTATACCTACACCTAGTTTAAGTTTTTCTAGTAATTAAATCGGCATCCTGTATATATATATATATATATATACTTATATATACAGGTTGCCGATTTAATTAGTAGAATCCTTGAAGGAGGTGTGTCAGACCATGATACACTATCCAAATCAGTAAAAAAATAGTACCTAATTTTTGATTAAATTGCCCTAATGATAAGCGGTCAATACACTTTGTAATACAGAAGTTCGATGTAAGCATATACTCCTGCGTGTGACATTGAACTAGTAGGCAAAGAGTCCCGCTCGCGCTACACTTACCGCCGCGCAGCTGGGTCGAAATGTACCTACAGGTCAATGTACGCTGGCAAATCTATTGTTTTGATAAGAAACAAATCACTTTATCTCGGGATTGGGCAGAGCTAGGAGTCTGCAACTAACTTTATTGTTTTTTATGACGTCATTCCTACACCCAGTTTAAGTTATTCTAGTAATAAAATCGGCGCCCTGTATATATATATATATATACTTATATATATATATATATATATATATATATATATATATATATATATATATATATATATATATATATATATATATAATAATTACAATAAACTATAATATCATTAGCAATAAATATAATAAAATACATTAAAATCAACATGTACATATTGTACGATTGTATATCTATTATATTACACAATTAGTTATGTACTTGTATATAGATGCAGCACAGACAATGATACGAGAACATACAGGTGTAATCACACACACATACGTGTTACGCGAACACTGAGCACCAAACCTGCTTACACCTAGTTTACTTCACTGTACTCATTACGTATACATACATTTCGCAATACCGACATGGCGACAGCTGCAGTCATGAGGCATCCAGTGCCGCATCGGAGACCACAAGCCGTGGCAACTCCAATAACCGCACTCACTCTTGATCTAGCATCGATCGATTGTCGACATACGAATAACTTAATTTTAATAATTAATTGTAGAATTATATATTGAATAAATATTTTAAGTAAGAGATTTGCATTTTTTTTTAATTCTCTACCTGCAGCCTTCGTAATCATACGTGCACACACATACAAGTGTATTATTATTTGTTTGTTGTTACACAAGAAACTTGAACAATGGACGCATCCAACATATGTATGTATATATACATTACATATTGTCTAGTTTATATTAAATTGGCTCCAAGAGATGAGATAGTCCTCGTCGTAGTGATCCCACGTGGCGCGCGGTCAGTCTACATTGCTGTCGGTGAGTAGTAACGTCCGCGCCTGAAAGTTGACAACATTAACGTAAATTATATATATATACAAACAACACACAATACCTATGTTACATACGTACGTACGCGTCACATGCTTTGTATATAGTGCAGGTCTTGACGGGGCATGGTTGCTTCGGCAAGTACCTGTACACAATCGCAGGGAGGGAGAGACTGACAATAGTGCGGCAGCGACCGGGACACGACGCAGCACACGCTCGCGGTCTGCGTGGCTTGGACTCAGCAGCGCCGTGGCCTTTACGGTACCGACCTCTCGCTGCCGGCCGTCGTGGCTGCGATGGTCGACAGCGAGTACGTCATCCCGCAGAAGGAAGCAGCAGAGCGAATTCGGGAGGAGAAGAGGAGTCTACGAGGATTCGCGCGGCGGCCGGCTACTGTGGCGGCATAAGGCGCCACCTGCGCTCCATGCCGAAAGCCGAAGCAGAGTGTAACCGGATCGGGGACTAGTCCGGTCGCCGTTGGAGTGAGAGCACCGCTTGAGTTCGACGCCCTGATATCGAGATCCACTCGGGTCGAGATGACGGGGCGTCGACTTGAGAGGATACCCGAGAGGGTAGACCGCCGGGTGGGCTATTAAAGAAAAAGGCCGCGTTCCAGTGACCCAACCGCTCAGCGTCAAGACGTATATTGTAGGGCGGGTCTACGGGGTTGTGCGCGGCTTCTCTGTCGCCCCGGACGGATTAGCGAAGCGTGACGTAACCGTAGCCCACCGTTAAAAATAAATATATAGATACATACATACATATCATCACGCCATATTCACTCGCTTCCTCAACATTCATAATTCTCTTCATACACGCTCGCCGGTTTCGGAGACTTTTGACTCCACCTTCCTTCAGTACATGACTGATCTGGTCTAGTTAGGTTAGTCTCGGTTTGCCCCGGTACCTACATCCTTCCACTTTCGCATTTTATATCTTCTTAACCAGACGTTCGTTCGGCATTCCTTCCACATGTCCGAACCATCGGAGCATTCCCTTTCGCATCTTTACACCAATACTCTCTTTCATACCTACTCGCTCTCTTACGTCGTCGTTACGAATGCGGTCGGTCAGCCTCACTCCACAGATTTTCCGCAGAGATCGCATTTCGACCGCATTAATTTTACTTTCATACTCTTTTCTTCATACCCAACTCTCGCTTCCATACAGTAATGTTGGGACAAGCACTGCGTTATGTATTGCTACACGTGCCTTCTGGCTGAGGTGGTGGCTACCGAGAAGTTGCCCCAACGCTCCATTCACTCTATTTCCCGCATTCACTCTTCGCTCTATATCAGTGGTGTACCTTCCATCTCGGCTAAATCCACATCCAAGATATACAAATTCATCCACTTGCTCTATTACATCATTACCTATTGTTACTCTTACATCTGTTCTGACTTCATCTCTTTCAAAGACCATTATTTTGGTTTTGTTCACATTCACGCGTAGACCCCTTTTCTTACAATCTTCTGTCATTGTGTCGACTAGGGTCTGCAGGTCAGTCGCTGACTGTGCCAGCAGGACTGCATCATCTGCATAAAGCAGAGCAGTGACCACTGAGTCGCCCATTTGGACTCCCACATTCATATCGCTCAACCTTTGGAGACATTTATCCAGATATATGATAAACAGCCTAGCTGACAGAACGCACCCCTGCTTAACGCCGATATTGACGTCAAACCAAGGCGACATTCCATCATCCAGCCGCACACAGGCTCTACAGCCCATGTAACTGGACTGCACAGCCTGTAGCAGTTTACCGTTAATACCATACTCCGGTAAAATGTCCCAAAGTTCCTTTCGTACAACCGTGTCAAATGTTCTCTCCAGATCCACAAAATTGCAGAAAACCCTTTGGTCTAGAGCCAAATGCTTCTCCACAATGTTGCGCAGAGAGAACACTTGATCCATGCATCCCCTTCCACTCCTGAAACCTCCTTGTGTCTCACACAGTAAACCATGGGACACCATCCTCATTCTCTATATCTATCTATAATCTATTAGGGGTGTGCGAATAATTCGAACTTACGAATTATTCGTTCCGAATCGAATATTAATATTCGATTCGAAACTCGAATCGAATAATTCGAAATTTCGAATTATTCGAAAGTTCCCGAATAATTCGAAAAATTTCGAATAATTGAAAAATTTCGAATTATTCGAATAATTTCGAATTTTTCCGAATTATAATATTATTCGCAAATTTTTATTGTATTTTAAATTCGGAGTTTGTTATGTTCGATATTCAAATATGACATTAATAATTAATAAATATTTTATTTAAACCATGAAATATAACTACATGAATAGAACAATGAGTATGAACATTTGCTACAAATTTTTGTTTAAAAATAATAAATACGATACTGAATCTGGTGATAATGAAGTTCGTTTATCAGATACAATATCACCAGCAGTGGAAAATAATCTTTCACTTTCAGCAGAAGTACAAGGTATTCCTAAATATCTTCTCGCCATAAGTGACAATCGGGGATATTTATTTTTTTCGAATTATTCGAAATTTTTCGAATTATTCGAAATTTTTCGAATTATTCGAAATTTTTCGAATTATTCGATTTTTTTCGAATTATTCGTCGAATTTCGAATAATTCGAAAATTCGAATTATTCGATTCGAATTTCGAATCGAATATTAATATTCGATTCGATTCGATTCGAACGATATTCGCACACCCCTATAATCTATATATAATTGCGAAATACCTCCTCGGAGCCAGTTGCAGTCTCACGGTGGTACTTGGCCCTCCTCCTGCTCGTCATCAGTGGGTCGAGACACATCAGGAACGCCATGTAGCTTGATAACATTGTGATAACCCACAGCGTCATTATCACAACAACCTGAACACAAATATATTATCTATATACCTATAATAGGAGACAACTATTACATTTATATATTAAAAATATGTATCCACATTATTGTATATTTATCACTATGAGTGTGTGGTATCCTATGTACATGTGTACAGAGGATTAGTAAAAGGCTATTGAGAACTTAATATCGACCTGGGCCAAATCCACCTGACACCGTTTAATCAACAATTGCATTTTCAAGAAGGGTTTATGTCAAGCAGGCGGCCGGTCATAAAACCATTGTCAATAATTCTTGCAATACGTACGAATATATAATAGGTCGGGGGGAAAAGTCTTTTCGAATATAGTCTGTATAAGCTTTTAATAAAATCTCTTTGACTGTACGAGTTGTATCTGGCTGACTTAGATACCGTTAAAAAGGTTACATTAAAAATATAAGAGACAATTTAGTAGGTAAATGCTGTTTCCAGCCGTTTTTAATTTGTTTGTCTTACTGTCAAAATGAGTGAATCTAATGAACAAATTCGATAGGTTTTTAATTTTATTACAAAAAATATGCAACGCAAACCGCGAAAAATTTTGTGACTTTTATGGTGATAGGACCACGCTTCTATCCACAGCAGCGGGCCTGTCCGTCCGTGGTAAAACACACTCTCAGAAAATCGACGACTGAGCAGTGGCAGTGTGCTGTTGCGCTTCGTTCGGTGAGCGAGAGCCGGATGCCCAATTAACTGGGTGGGTTTCGAGATTTCATTGGAAGACAGCGGCCCAGCTGTTCCTCTGGTATGTCAAAGGTCCACGAGCGGTATTACACTTACCATCAGGTGTGCAGCTTGCTGGTTTGCCATCGTAAGCAACAAAAAAAATAATGAAAGATGATGCTGTGTGCGTAGCGCGTGATTGGAAGGGTTTTTTGGGGTCGCTGAACCAATAAAACTTTAAAAAAAAAATATTATTCATAATAATTTTCATAATATTCTAAAGTATGAAAAAAAATAAAATTATCAGGGATGTGCGAATAATTCGAACTTACGAATTATTCGTTCCGAATCGAATATTAATATTCGATTCGAAACTCGAATCGAATAATTCGTAATTTCGAATTATTCGACATTTTTCGAATAATTCGAAAAATTTCGAATAATTCGAAAAATTTCGAATTATTCGAATAATTTCAAATTATTCGAAAAATGTCGAATTTTTCCGAATTATAATATTATTCGCAAATTTTTATTGTATTTTAAATTCGGAGTTTGTTATGTTCGATATTCAAATATGACATTAATAATTAATATGTATTTTGAGTTCAAATTGTGGGAACAATAGAAAATCCAATGATATTTCGATAATTCGCAAATTGTTCAAATTATTCGAAATTTTTAGAAATTTTTCGAATTATTCGAAATTTTTCGAATTATTCGAAATTTTTCGAATTATTCGAAATTTTTCGAATTATTCGATTTTTTTCGAATTATTCGTCGAATTTCGAATAATTCGAAAATTCGAATTATTCGATTCGAATTTCGAATCGAATATTAATATTCGATTCGATTCGATTCGAACGATATTCGCACACCCCTAAAAATTATTCAAATTTTTAAAATAATACCCGAAAACCCCCGAGTACCCACGGGCGAGCCGATCCTAGTCGTTTAGTCAGATTCAAGAAATCTGGCCCGTCACGTGACCCATACCTGGTCCGCCATCTTGAATTTCGAAAATCTGAGGACAGATTCTTGTTCAGCGACCCCAAAAACCCCCGAGTACCCACGGGCGAGCCGATCCTAGTCGTTTTAGCCATTTTGCAGAGAAATTGGTGAAAACGACCCTCGACGGTGGTTACTTCCGGCCGCCATATTGGATCGGCCATCTTTTTTAAAAACACCACTCAGATTTCGAAAGTGCACGTTATTACGAACATTTTGAGCCTGCATAGGGCCCATTTGGTCCCAACCAATTCTGGCCGGGCCGGGTGGCCGCTTTCACGTGAAACGCCTCATATATAAACTTATAAACATTGTTGTGACAACATATTACCATTATAACAGTTGTGTTGCGCGTCTCGTACTTGCACTCACATCGTGGGCAGAACTCTTGTATGTGGCCCTTTAGCTCAATACCAACTATCGGCAATACCACACCTTCACAGTTGCTGCGGACATCATAACATACGGTTAACATTTACTGTGTTGTCACAACAGTATAACATATAAAGCTAAACGCCATTCACAGACAAATATATATTCACAACTGAAAAATTTCACTCTGGAAATAAAAGTGAAAAGCCACAATACATATAATGTTACCCGTGGGTGACAGTAGCAGACCACTAAAGGATATAAAACGCATATAACATCGATGCGAGGGAAGGAACCTTCGAAACAAAACCTTATACCAACACGTCTCACCAGCATGACATAGTAGGCTCAATTTTCCTCCCATTACGGAGGAGGCTCGAGCCCAACAGTGGGACATAATATGTGAGCTGATCTCAGTTCGTTATATATATATATATATATATATATATATATATATATATATGTTTATTTGTTCATTCATCTGAATGAATTAATAAACAAACATACATCCTAACTCTACATGATTTAGTTTACTAGATATGATAGATTCAAGAAGAGATGGACCAGGCATTAGTTTTATCTTAATACAAAAATATTGAAATGTAAAACGGCTATTGTTGCAGATTGCCATCCCGCGCGTAGCAAACTGTTGTGGGTGTATGCACTTATAGGTATATGTTACACTTGTACATAATTGTTAAATGTTAAACTATATACCTACTGTCTAGTATAATACAATACAATAATATATAAGTTACAAATAAAACTCACCACTTACTAGGTGGTACATTGCTAGTGAACACCTTTCTGTTGATCATAGTTGTGTTCAGTAGGGCCGCCGGACTCGGACATATGCAACGACATCTTTTGTCTTCATAGAACTGGGCCTAGTTATTATATTTACATTAGTACATATTTTATAATAAAACCAACTAACTACGTATTATTTACGATTTTTATCATCATCTGTGACAATTTTATACTAAATACAAATAAATAAAAGAAAATACCTGTAATTTTTTTTATTATTTAATTATAAAGGTATCGATTTATACTTGACAAGCTGGTTGACGATCTCCTGGTGGACCCTCAGCTGATTTTACGACGCCCACAGGCAATTAAGGGTGCCGAGCGGGCCATCGAAGACAAAAATCGGGTACCGGTGGCCCGCTCGCACGGCGAAGAAGAAGTGCTTGCAGGGTGGGTCAATGGGGTTGCGCGCCGCCTCTTCCGTCACCCCGGACCGACTTGGCGGGGTGCGACGTCCATGGCCCACCGCAAAAAAAAAAAAAAAAAAAAAAAAAAAAAAAAAAAAGGCAATTAAGGGTGACGACAATTCTATTTTAATTTTTATTACGAGTATATTTAGTTACAGGTTACGTCGGGTCGGTTAGGTCAGGTTACGTCGTTACTTCTTCTTATTTTTAATAAATAAAGTTAACTATCCTTTTCGCGAGTTGCCGTAGAGGTAAATATCCGATACAGATATCCATCATAATTTAGATAATTAATGGCATTAATTTTACTGTTTCAACATTAACACTTACTAAGATTCCACATTTCTGTTATTTAATAACAAAAACCTAACTTATACATCATATCCAAGCACAAATATAAACACAATGGTTCCATTTGATTACCACAAGCAATAGCTCATGGAATACCATATCAGTGTAATGCACATTTAGGAACCAGGGTAATGCCATACTCGAATCACTTTTAATCACTAATCTTTAATAGACGAATAGAGGAAGAGCTATGTGCTCTAAGGAGACAACAATTACTTGTACGTGTCACTAGACCAAACGTCCGAGTCTGACTAAAATAAAATAAATAATTCAATTTAATAAACTGACGAATTTCTATGTAAATGTTCTCATTAATTAAAATTGTTACTGAACGATGACACACTGCACCGTTGGCACATCGGGAATACATTTAGGTATTTCCTTCATATTATTAAAACAAGTATAAGTTTTGAAATTGTAAAACGTATCAATTATAATAGATATGTAGTTTTGTTCATATTTAATAACTGAAAACCTGTTTAGTTATTTCGTCGTATTATGGGTTTATTTTGTTATTTAGAGATAACTTTGATTTTCGCCTTTATTTACTTGATACATTTCAATCAGTATCACACGAAAATGCGATGACAAAATTAAAAGCTTTAAATGCTTATAATTAATTAACCTAACCTAGCACCACCATTTTGAGCAGCTGTTCCATTCTCTGTTACAGCCTGTATGTATATATATATATATACATCACACATATACAGCAACATATTTATAGACTTGGTATAACGAAATTGTAAATTATAATTGAAATTGTAAAACGTATCAATTATAATAGATATGTAGTTTTGTTCATATTTAAGAACTGAAAACCTGTTTAGTTATTACGTCGTATTATGGGTTTATTTTGTTATTTAGAGATAACTTTGATTTTCGTCTTTATTTACTTGATACATTTCAATCAGTATCACACGAAAATGCGATGACAAAATTAAAAACTTTACATACATACATATCATCACGCCATATCCCTTGCAGGGTAGGCAGAGAGAACAGAGTGCCAGAGAACTCTATCTCTGCATACTTCACTCGCTTCCTCAACATTCATAATTCTCTTCATACACGCTCGCCGGTTTCGGAGACTCTTGACTCCACCTTCCTTCAGTACATGACCGATCTGGTCTAGGTAGGTTAGTCTCGGTCTCCCTCGGTACCTACATCCTTCCACTTTCGCATTGTATATCTTCTTAACCAGACGTTCGTTCGGCATTCTTTCCACATGTCCGAACCATCGGAGCATTCCCTTTCGCATCTTTACACCAATACTCTCTTTCATACCTACTCGCTCTCTTACGCTTCCATACAGTAATGTTGGGACAAGCACTGCGTTATGTATTGCTACACGTGCCTTCTGGCTGAGGTGGTGGCTGCCGAAAAGTTGCCCCAACGCTCCGTTCACTCTATTTCCCGCATTCACTCTTCGCTCTATATCAGTGGTGTACCGTCCATCTCGGCTAAATCCACATCCAAGATATACAAATTCATCCACTTGCTCTAGTACATCATTACCTATTGTTACTCTTACATCTGTTCTGGCTTCATCTCTTTCAAAGACCATTATTTTGGTTTTGCTCACATTCACGCGTAGACCCCTTTTCTTACAATCTTCTGTCATTGTGTCGACTAGGGTCTGCAGGTCAGTCGCTAACTGTGCCAGCAGGACTGCATCATCTGCATAAAGCAGAGCAGAGACCACTGAGTCACCCATCTGGACTCCCAGATTCATATCGTTCAACCTTTGGAGACATTTATCCAGATATATGATAAACAGCCTGGCTGACAGAACGCACCCCTGCTTAACGCCGATATTGACGTCACACCAAGGCGACATTCCATCATCCAGCCGCCGGCTCTACAGCCCATGTAACTGGATTGCACATCCTGCAGCAGTTTACCGTTGTTACCATACTCCGGTAAAATGACCCAAAGTTCCTTTCGTACAACCGTGTCAAATGCTCTCTTCAGATCCACAAAACTGCAGAAAACCCTCTGACCTAGGGCCAGATGCTTCTCCACAATGTTGCGCAGAGAGAACACTTGACCCATGCATCCCCTTCCACTCCTGAAACCTCCTTGTGTCTCACACAGTAAACCATCGGACACCATCCTCATTCTCCTTTCAATAATTTTACCATACACTTTTGCTGCCAAACTGGTCTAGCTTATGGCTCTGTAATTTGCGCAGTCATAACGTGAACCCTTGTTTTTAAACAAAGGCACGATGACTGCGCTATTCCAGTCCCCGGGAACCATTCCCGAGCTCCAACATAAATTGAGGAGCAACAGGAACGCCTCCCGGACAAAGGAGCCACCAAGCTTGATCATCTCTGCAGACACCATATCAATGCCCGCTGCCTTACCATTTCTCAAACTTCTTATCGCCCATTCAACTTCATCCATACTGATGCCATCGGAGGACGCCGTCGCCGAATGTTGATCTACTAGACCACATGCGACACCGGCGCCAACCGTAGTATCCGCATACATATCGCCAAAATATTCACTCCATCGGCTTAACACGTCTTGTGTTTGTGTAAGAATGTCTCCACCTTTAGACCTTATTTTATTCATTTTGAAGGCTGACCAACCACCCGGAGACTTCTTCACCTCCCTCCAAAAGAGTTTGGTGTTACCCTCGAAGTTTTTGGTCAGCCTATCTTCTGCACTCATACTTGCTCTATCACGTTTCTCTTTCACTAAGGCCTTGGTGTCATTCTTACATTGACGATATATTTCTTTCTTCTGTTCAGTCATACTGTCATTCACATTCAAAGAAGAGACATAGTCCAGCCACGCTTTCTTCTTTTGCTCTACGGAAGCTGCCACTTCCACATCCCACCATGCATCACCATTTGTGTTTCTATGCTTCTTTGAACTTCCACATACTTCTTTCGCTGTGCCTACCATACTCTCTTTCAATACTCTCCAGCATTCTTCAATGTCCGATTGCGGCTGGCTTGCCATCGTCAGCCGTTCTCGGACACCCTCTGCATACTTTTCTCTTACACACTCTTCTTGCAACCTTTCAACCTTTATTCTTTCAAGCCCTCCGAAGTGGACACGCTCTCGCCAGTGCCTCCACTTTCTGAACAGACCACTAAATCTCGCAATAACGAGATAGTGGTCCGTATCGACTGTGGGGCCCCTGTAGGCTCTTGCGTCCAATATTTTGCTTCGGAGGCGACTGTCTACCAAAATTAAATCTATTATACTTTTCTGTTCATTCCTTCTCCATATATACATATGGATGTCCTTATGTTGGAAAAATGTGTTTGACACAATAAGGTTTCTCTCCATGCATACATCCGCTATGAGCCTACCTGCGTCGTTCACTCTCTTATCACCAAATGGACCAAGTACGTCCTCATATTCAGGACGCTTGGTCCCCACCCATCCGTTCAAATCTCCGCATACAATCACGCGTTCACTGGTTTCTGCCATATCCAGAACTTCCCTAACATTATCCCAAAACTTCTCTAGGTCTGATGCCACCGAGGATCCTACGGGAGCATATGCTACAACCATGAATACCTTGGTGACACCAAGTTTTATACGAATCCAAAGAAGTCTGGGATCATACAATCCGTAATCCTTCACACCTGAGGCCAAGCGAGAGGACAGCAGTACTCCTACCCCCATGCTGGCTCGATCGCTCTGTGGTACACCAGACCACAGAGCCATCCCGCCACCAGGAAGATCGCAGGCGTCGCTGCCCCTTCGCTTGGTCTCTGTTACACAGAGCACGTCTAGCTGTTTGTCCGCCATGACGGATATCAGCTCGTGCAACTTACCTTCCACACAACCTCTTACATTTCACGTGCCCACCCGGCACTCTGCTCTCCTCGACTCGCCTGACTGGGCAAGGCGTGATGGGTGGCGGCCCCCATCGCCGCAACTGCCGAAGTTCGTACCGACGGGGGCGGGTCGGTACGCGTCGCCTCCGGGGGACGCCCTAACCCGCATTGCGGTACGCATAACTTCGATACATTAATTTTTACGGTCGTGAGAATGCCAGATGCTTACGGTAACATGGCTTTTTAAAAATATCAAATACGTTTAGACGAATGTTTTAAAAACTTTAAATGCTTATAATTAATTAACCTAACCTAGCACCACCATTTTGAGCAGCTGTTCCATTCTCTGTTACACCTGTATATATATATATATATATATATATATATATATATATATATATATATATATATATATATATATATATATATATATACATCACACATATAGAACAACATATTTATAGACTTGGTATAAATCCATTCTATAGGACATAAATGATCACATTCAGTATTCAGTTACAAATGTTGATTAAATATATCAAGTATACAAGCTGCTTTGTTAAATAAATTATCAAGTTTGTGAACAATATGTACATTTCAGAAACTATTTAAGTTTCGAAGACAAAATCCTAATTTTTGGATTCCAAATCCAGAAAATAAAGCATGTTCGTGGAAAGTAAGAAGTCGAATTACTTCTAGATCCTTTGCTGTTTCTTTCGCTACTTTCATTTGTGGATGTCTGTCGTAAAAGACTACCAAGAGCTTTAGGTATATTGATCTCTGTAACTCTTCTTGATGCCGTTTGGTTCAACAATTTAATTACTAAATAGGGTTTATGTATAGCAGACGGCCAGTTATAAAACTATTACCAATAACTTATGTGATAGATATGTGCGACGGAAGTGCAGTATACATATATTGCGTCGACCTCAAGTGATTGAGATAAGAGCAGGAGAATGATGACAAAGATTCATGATGGTGAAAACTTTCACACAAAAGAATATTTCTTTCTAAACTAAATTTGTTATATAAAACATTACTAGTACTACATTACAGTGTTGGAAGTGACAACTTCCAACACTGTATAAAAAATAAATATGAAGCAAAATACCAACTTGCCACATAGTAATGCAATAAGAATACAATTCACCATGCAATGCAATAAGAATACATTCTTCCTCTTATGTCCATGTGTATTTTAAATAACAACAAAGGGATATTAATTTGCAGACAACCTTGTCAGAGAAGGAATTTAAACTTAAACAATATCAATACATCTGACCAGCATGGTACAGTAGTGGAGTTCTGCGTGGGGGTCCCCTACGACGGACCATCGCGGGCAGGCGGTTGTTGACTCGGCAGCTTCACTGGGCCTCTGCATTCTCAACAGGGGCTCAGTGAACACGTGTGTGCGGCCGCAGGGCAGGTCGATAGTGGACTTATCGTTCGCTAGCCCTGCGCTCGCACAACGAGTGAGGAACTGGCATGTCCTCGAGAAGGCTGGGACTCTGTCCGACCATCTTTACATTCGGATGGAGATGTCACCCCTGGGCGCCGGTAGGGGTCACAGGGCGAACGGAGCTCCCGCGTTTCCGCGGTGGGCTGTGGGACGCCTGGATGGGGACCTGCTAGCGGAGGCGGCCATTATGCATTCATGGCTGTCCTCACCGCCCCCAGCGGACGGAGGCGTGGACGCCGAGGCTGTCCGCATTCGCAGTGCGATGACGCAGATTTGCGATGCGGCCATGCCCCGAGCACGGCGTCTACCTCCGAGGCAGGCGGTTTACTGGTGGTCCCCGAGGCTGGCGGATCTTCGTGCGGCCTGTAACAGTGCCCGAAGAGCCTACACCCGCAGTCGGCGGCGTCGCCGCGATGTTGAGCGGGAGGGCCAACTGTATGAGGCTTATCGCAGTGCGCGGTCTGCCTTCAGAGTGGCCAACCGTTTCGCCAAGGACGAGAGTTGGCGAGAGTTGTTGAACGGTCTCGACCGTGATCCCTGGGGTCGCCCGTATCGTGCGGCGCTGAGTAAGCTCCGCGCGCAGGCCCCCCCCCTCACCGAGACCCTTCAACCCGACCTCCTCCGCAGGGTGGTCGAGGGACCCTTTCCGCAACAGCCGGAACACGCCCCCGGTTATGGCTTCATGGCCAGATGATAACCGGGAGGCCGATGAACATAGTGTTCCGCCTGTGACGGAATCAGAGGTGGGGGCGGTAGTGGCGAAGATTCGTTCCGCCAAAACCGCCCCCGGCCTGGACGGAGTACCCGTCCGGGTGTTGATGATGTTTCTCGAACACCTGGAGCCACGCCTTAGGCAACTGTACAACGCCTGTCTAGCGGCTGGACAGTTCCCTAAGTGCTGGAAAGAGGGGAGGTTGGTGCTCCTGCCAAAGCCGGGGCGGTCCTCGGATTTGCCGTCGGCCTACAGGCCTATCGTGCTGCTGGACGATGTGGACAAGCTGCTGGAGCGTATCCTCGCTGCCCGCATCGTCCGGCACCTAGACGAGGTGGGGCCCAATTTGTCGGACGCACAATTCGGTTTTCGAAGGGGGCGTTCGACTATTGCGGCTATACTGCGCCTGAGGCAGACGGCGAGGGAGGCCGTCACTGGCGGGGGAGTGCTGTTGGCGGTGTCTTTGGACATCGCCAACGCATTCAATAGTCTGCCATTCAGCTGCATCAGGGAGGCGCTCCGGTATCACGGAGTGCCCTTATACCTGAGGCGGCTAGCGGCAGACTATTTGCAGGGGCGCAGTGTCCTCTGCGCAAATAGCGCGGGGGACATTGTGCGCACGCCCATGTCATGCGGTGTCCCACAGGGGTCGGTGTTGGGGCCGACTCTGTGGGACATCGGTTACGACTGGGCGTTGCGAGGGAGTCTCCCCCCGGGCTGGGGCTTATATGCTATGCTGACGACACGCTCGTCACAGCCCGGGGCAGGACACTGGAAGAGGCGATGGGCCTGGCCACTCTCGGCACTGAGGAGATGGTCAGGCGTATCGAGGCACTGGGGCTTAGGGTGGCCCTGGACAAGACAGAGGCGCTCCTGTTTCATGGGCGCCTTATGGGGCCGCCCGTCGGCGTCTCGATCGTCGTCAACTCCGTCCCCATCAGTATCCAGGCTCATATGAAGTATTTGGGTCTGGTGCTCGACGGGAACTGGTGGTTTCGGGAGCGTTTCCGTAGCCTTGTTCCCCGGCTAGTCGGCTCGGCGTTCGCTAGGGCGAACGGCTAGTTCGGCATCAGCCAAGATAGGTTTTGGCTGATGCCGAACTTGGGCGGACCGAGCTTCGAGAGTCGACGGCTATATGCGGGGGTGATCCGTTCAATGGCATTGTACGGCGCTCCCGTGTGGGCGAGGGCTCTGACCGTCCGCGTTAGGGCTATTCTGCGGAGACCGCAGAGAGCCATGGCAGTCAGGGCTATCCGCGGATACCGCACGGTTGCGACCGAGTCTGCATGCCTATTGGCCGGAACGCCCTCTTGGGACTTGGAGGCGGAAATGCTCGCCGAAATATATCGGCGGGTGTCTTCAACTCGCGAAGAAGGTGGCGATGTTTCGCCTAGCGAATTGGCCACCTGGCGTGGGGACGCTCGCCGGGAGGTTCTTTCCCGTTGGGCAACGCGGCTGGAGCGGCCTCGATACGGATTACGAGTCATCGAGGCCGTCCGGCCCGTACTGATGGAGTGGCTGGAGAGGCGACACGGAGTCCTCTCTTTCCGGCTGGTGCAGGTCTTGACGGGGCACGGTTGCTTCGGCAAGTACTTGTACACAGTCGCAAGGGTGGAGACGACTCCGTCCTGCCAACAGTGCGGCAGCGACCGGGACACGGCGCAGCACATGCTCGAGGTCTGCGTGACCTGGGCTCAGCAGCGCCATGCCCTTGTCGCTGCTATCGGTGCCGACCTCTCGCTGCCAGCCGTCGTAAAAGCGATGGTCGACAGCGAGAGGAATTGGGTCGCGATCGCCTCCTTCTGCGAGGACGTCATCTCGCAGAAGGAGGCGGCGGGGCGAATCCGAGAGGAACATCTCTTCGAGGATTCGCGTCGCCGCCGGCGACTGGGGCGGCGGAGGCGTGAATACCTCCGCCTCATGCGCCCTAGCCGAGGCAACGGGTGACCGGACCGGGGATTAGTCTGGTCGCCCTGGGAGCGAGGCCACCGCGTGAGGACGACGCCCCGACGGTGCAAACTGTCCGGGCGTCGACATCAACGAGGATACCCGTGAGGGTAAACCGCCGGGTGGGCCACTGAGGAAAAAGACCGCGTACCAGTGACCCACCCGCACGGCGTCGAGAGGTATATTGTAGGGCGGGTCTACGGGGTCTTGCGCCGCTTTTCCTGTCGCCCCGGACGGAATAGCGGGGTTTGACGTACCGTAGCCCGCCACCAAAAAAAAAAAAACAGTAGTGGAGTTACGGGCCACACTTTGCCCAGCTCGTTCCGAGGCTCGTCAAGACAGCCGCGGCGTTAGGTAGGCTTCCGCCATACACAGACGGTCGTCTTGTCGGCGTTTACACGTCGGAGTAGTGCGATCCATGGCGCTATATGGTGCCCTATTTGGGCGGAATCCCTCACCGCCCGTAACTGGGTCCTTCTGCGACGCCCGCAGAGGACCACGGCGGTGAGGGCTATCAGGGGCTATCGTACGGTGTCATGGACCGCAGCGACATTGCTGGCAGACGTCCCGCTTCGCCACTTGTGGCTGAGGCCCTGGGTGAGGTATACCGACTCCGCGTCGCGGCGCGGGCGGACGACAAGCAAGTCTCTGTAAGAAGACTGGGCAGAGCACTGGAAGTGGCCCGAAGGGGAGTCACCCGGCAGTGGAGAGATCTGGAGTCCCCCGTAACAGGACAGGGTACTATTCAGGCGGTTGCGCCACATCGCCAACGCTGGATTAATATAAGTCACGGTAGCCTAAGCTTTAGGATAATAGAGGTGCTTACCGGACACGGGGTCTTTGGTAAGTACCTGCACAGAATTGGAAGAGAAGGGAGCCCAAGATGTCACGAGTGTGGTGCGCCAGTAGACGATGCGCGTCACACTCTGGAGGTATGCCCCGCCTGCGACCGCGCTCCGCCGCCGGCGACCGCGGAGGAGGAGGCGTCGTTATGCGCACCTCCTCCGACCACCTTGAGGGACGATAAAACGTGCTCAGAAGGCTAAGCGTTGGGGTGCCGAGGATCGAATGTCAATAGACTAGGCTACTCTGGAGCATGCCCATGGAAGAAACAGCTTTTTCTCAAGTCTACTTCCGCTACGTTAAGGGTTTGACCTTGAGCTTTATTTATGGTCATTGCGGAGCAGATTTTGATGGTAAACTGCACTCTTTGGAATCCGAAGAAGTAATTTGTAGTATTAGGACAACCCTAAGCATAAATACATCTGTTTGAGAACAATCAGTCAGTATAGTTGCCCTGTTACATAGCGATGCAATGTTATGACTTGCATACTGGTGGTATTGTATCATTTTGGTGGGTTTATATTGCACAACAACATGATTGGTACAGTAATATTATTTATTTAGTAATAACGATGACTTTTGGACGTAAGACACCTTAGTCCTCCCGTGACTGTGATTACTGTAAAGCGTTCGAAATGTCGGGAAATTAAAAATCAAATACAAACGCTATAGAATCCGTAAAAGCACTATTATTTCAAATACTACTAACAGTTAACCTAGCACCTAGCTTAATAGTCCTATTTTAATCTTGAATGTGCACAAACAAACCCACACACTCAACACCAGAGACTAACCTCATCTAATAGAGCAATACTTAAATAATTGAAATAGGGTTGTTGTAAGTAATTGAAATAGGGCTATAGAACTTGCTTGTAGTGTACTGAGATATTTTCATTTATAATTAGGTCAATGGGTTGTAGACTGGCATACTTTATTGAAAAATATATTAAATGACTATTTGTATGAATTGAATATTTGTATTAAGTTGCACCATATTAGGCGATAAAATATTTAACTGACTACTGCAGATATCCATTGAATTCACATAGAACTGCTCAGTTTTAAAATAAACTCAAATTTTGAAGAAAGAGCCATTCAAATGGATTTTCTACCTCAGTCGTATAAGACCGTCTAATGGCGGAAACTGGATGAATAGATAGTTTACGTGGACACAGACATAGATTGTATAAACTTTAATAAAAGATAAATGTATTCCTTCTAGTATTAAATAAAAGGTTCCAAAGGCGTACATTGTAAAAAGAAGGATTAGTCGACTAAATTTGCCATATTTTGCCATTCAGGAGTTGATAACACATGCATCACTTTAAAAAAAATGCTTTATTTTTGTAAATCAGTATTTAATTTGAATTAAACATTTAACATAAATCACAAATAATAATATGCAGATATGAAGAACTATAATGCAACACTTAAGACAAATATTAATATACTAAATTCTGTATAGTAATCAGTATATACCCATGTATTATATTAATAACGGAATTAGAAAAGTTATGTAATTAATATAAAAAAAGGGATAACTTTTCTTAACCAATTCCAAGTATAAAATAATCAAAATGCAAATTTATATGTTTTCGAAATTTGGGAACCACTCATGCCATTTTCAACTTCTCATACTGCTTCGTTTGAAGTTGTTTTAGAATATGTTGCTCTGTTAGGTGTTCGATTATATTTCACCACAGTTTTATTTTGAAAGTAGAACCTAAAATATATAGAATATATATTTTTAAATTAATTATCACATCAAAGTTAAATAAGGTGACAAAACAGCAATCATTATGGTTATAATATATAAACACATCCATCCATTAGCCTATAGACACATACAGTTGGGACATAAGCCTACCCAAGTTGAAGGTAACGCCATAATCGCCATGGTTCGTAGGTGGGTGGGTGGCATAGTATGGCATTATACATTTCTCAGAAGAGTGCTAACCCTTATTCTTCTAGTAACCTTAGCTTTACAACCCTTACGAGCATAAAAAGGGGTTTTTAGGGCACCCAGGAGCAAAAAAGGGGTGATGACACTTTGTATTTCTTAATCATCATCACCACACAAACTATACATATAATAATATATCATAAATTATTTAACTATAGTTTTTTGATGTCTTTTCAGTGAATCAACAACAATGTTAGAGTATAATTAAAATAATGTATAATTAAAAAAAGGTAAAGGGTAAGTCTGCAAACGGTGAAGACCAACCATGTGACAATCGACGACGACCTAAACGGACTTCCCCACTATTGAACTTGGATATAAGAATTTTATTCATTGGGTGGTAAATCATCATAAATTATTATTTTACTAATCTAATTGTGTATTTAAATAAAGCAATTATTAATTAATAAACTTACCTGCACAAATCTATGTAACAGTAATAAATATCACTAAAAAATTGTTTGTCCAGAAAGGGGGTGCTCCAAAATGCAAGTTTTAAACCGACTAGATTTCAAAAGTCATTTTAGCGTTCTTTGCCATTTAAATGCTATTTACGTCAATTTATTAATGGTAGAACTATTAAACGATTTCATACAACTGACTGGCTACCTGTCTATACATTCAGAATTCGTCATATTTCTTATTATATGGTTTTAACCAACAGACGGTCTTTGCCGCACCAACTGACCGACCCGACCGACCGACTGACCTTAATAAGTTGTTGCTTGAAATTTTGTTATGAGTGCAACAACATAGCCGGGTAAGTGAGAAAATTCTAGAGGCATTTTCTCATTAACTAACAACTAATGAGATTTAAAATATAAAAAAAATCAAAATCATCTATAATATCAATAATATAAAATATTTCGTACAAAAAAGATACTTTTATATAATATAAATCAATACATTCTCAATGTTTACTTACGTGTGTAGTTGACAGTACTATCACTATTACAGTAAATATCTTCAGAAACATCTTAGCAAGCTAAATGGCCCTACCAGGCTTTATAGAGATAATAATTGCACACCTGTTGCAATTTAAAGTATTGATCCAGTTATCTATGATACATGACCAGAAGAAAACATATAGGATAATATAGAGCTTAGGTACTTTAGATAAATATCCTCCATATGTACTACAGCATTAAGTTCCTATCTTAATAAAAACAGAGATAAGTAAGGTACGACTTTACATCCATGCATGCCATCAAGAGGTGAACTGTCATCTGTCATCAACTAACAGTTCAACAAGATTGTCTATTAGTAATTTTAAGATCATTTTATTAAAATGAAAAATTACCTACGTTATTATTAATTTATTTATTCCTTAAATTTAAAATCTATTTTCAATTCACTTTAATAAATAGTTATATAAAATTCCAATAACCAATGAAAGAGCTATTTCGAATTTGAAGATGCACACATATACCAAAAATCCTTTAACAAACACTATTTCTATTTGGAGTTTGGTGTAGCTCTAGTTTTTAATATAAAGGTTGCTTTCTAGTTGTGATTATCAGTCCAAAGCCTTTAAATGAATATAATAAATATGTTCAACATATCAGGTTACGATAAATTTTGAAAACCGAAGCCAAATGTCCCCGAATTCCACTCTCAGCCACATTCACCAGGTCGTCGGTCCAACTCTTGGGCGGGGCGACCAACACTACCACGTCCAATTCGCGGTTGCCACTAGAGAACCTTCATTCTCCCCAACGGTTATCGATTCGTCGAGCGATGTGGCCTGCCCATTGTGACTTCATCGTACTAATTCTTCGTACTTGGTGTGAAATCCCGAGAACAGCCCGCTCCATATCACAGTGAGTGACTTTGAGCTTGGTCACGAGGCCTACGTTTAGGTTCCACGTTTCCGTGCCATAAGTCATCACTGGTAACACACACTGGTCACAGACATGTGTTTTCAGACACTAAGGTATGTTAGACGAGAAGATCCTTTCAAGATGCCCGAACGCTGCCCAGTCGAGTTGGTTTCGTCGGCTGACCTCTTTATCGAAATTCGATCTACCTAACTAGACTGTTTGTCTAAGATAAACAAAATGATCGAAAACTTCGAGAAAACTAGGACCGATATTGGAATGACATGAGTGTTTGGCATGACTTTCGTCTTGTTCATGTTCATTTGTAAACCCACTAGTGATAGCCGGAATACCTTTTTGAGATCGTTGATTATGGTGCCAAGGTACTCCATGGATTCTACCATAATGCCGATATCGTCTGCAAATCGAAGGTGAGTGATGTATTCGCCGTTGATGTTGATGCTGAGTCCGGTCCAGTCTAAGAACTTGAAGACACCTTCCAGCGCATTGGTGAACAGTTTCGGAGAGATAACTTCTCCCTGTCTCACGCCTTTCTGCAATTGGATCGTTTTCGTACTCTTATCCTGGGTGCGGAGCGACATAGTAGCGTTTTTATACAAACACTTCGGCACTTCGATATATAGAAAGTCAATTTGGCACAGCTGAAAGGACACTGCATCACTGCCCAAGTTTCAACAGAATCAAAAGCTTTCTCATAGTCCACAAACGCTAGACACAGAGGCCGATTATACTACTCGGTCCTCTATATAATCTGGCGTAGCGTGAAGATGTGGCCTATGGTACTATAACCTTTTCGGAAATCAGCTTGCTTAGGCGGCTGGAAGTCGACTAATATCATCGTAATAACTCTTGAAAACAATTTATACACGTGGCTCAGGAGTGAGATGTATCTAACAGCATTTTATCGCACTTCTTGAAAAACAGTATGATATAATTATTGATGTTGATGCCAAATCTAGTCTAGTCTAAGAGCTGGAGACATTCGAGTGCAGTGATAAACAGTTTTTGAGAGATAACATCTCCCTGTCTCACTCGTTTCTGCAACTGGATGGGTTTCGTACTCTTATTCCGGATGCGAAAATACATAGTAGCGTTTTTATATAAACACTTTAGCACTTCGATCGATCTTCTTCTATTAACGTATTGGCAATCAATTCCTTCAAATTACTGAAATTTAGCATTTAATATGCTTAATTATTTATAAAAACCTGATTACGAAGCGGAAAATGATGTCACAAGTGGGATTCGAACCCACACCTATTGAGAGTCCGGCCCAATCGTGCTGCCACTTACACCATCGTGAACTATTGTATTCGAATCAAACTTGTGACATCATTTTTCGCTTCTTAATCGGGTTTTTATAAATAATTAAGCATATTAAATGCTAAATTTCAGTAATTTGAATCACAAGGTTGTGTCATCGTTTAATACAATTCTAACTGCGAAGTTTGAAGTATTAAGCTCATAAAATGTGTTAACATTGTCGGGTAGATGGCGCACGTCTCCTCAAAAGACGTAAATATGATACGAAGCAAGATTTGAATGTCCTACAATAGTTCACGGTGGTGTAAGTGGCAGCACGATTGGGCCAGACTCCCAATAGGTGTGGGTTGGAATCCCACTTGTGTCATCATTTTTCGCTTCTTAATCAAATCAGCTCCTTATACGAGCCATTGTTGCCATTGTCGAGTTATTAAACGTAGTGATATCAACTTCAACTTCTTGATGAAGAGCTTCTTTTGGCGGTTAACTGCAACTCGCCAATATCCCGTAATGTTAAGGCCGCACCTGCGTGTATCGTCACGAAGCTTCGTGCAATGAGACGATACACGCAGATGTGACCGGTCATTTATGGCTATCGTCGCGAACATTCGAGCTTCGTGTGCGTTATCGCTTGGGGGGCGATAAGTCAAAGGATTTTAGCGCGCTAATATATCGCGCTCTGTGGTAAGACTAGCGGTTTTCATTTCGGTGAATTGGTGGGTGTGTTTAGACGCGTTCGAGGATCTCCAGTTAATCAATAAATATGGAGTGGAGCGATGTAATGGTGTGAATTTTTACACCATTATGAAGCTAAACCCATGAATGGATCCAAAAAAATCAAAATTAAATAATTTAGCATCATCATCATCATTCATCATTTCAGCCCATCGTCGCCCACTGCTGGACGTAGGCCTCCCTCATGGTACGTCACAGAGTGCGGACCTGTGCCGTTTGCATCCATCGACGCCCAGCAACTTTCACTAGATCGTCTGTGCACCTAGTGGGGGGCGTCCTACACAACGTCGTCCAGTACGTGGTCGCCACTCTAGAACCTTTTTTCCCCAGCGGTTGTCGGTTCTTCGAGCGATGTGGCCAGCCCATTGCCACTTCGGCGTGCTAATGCTTCGTGCTATGTCGGTTACACCCGTTCTTCTGCGGATTGCCGTATTACGGATTCTATGACGCAGAGAAATCCCGAGCATAGCTCGCTCCATAGCACGCTGAGCGACTTTGAGCTTGGTTATGAGGCCTACATTAAGGGACCACGTTTCCGTGCCGTAAATGGTCGGTCACTGGTAAAACACACTGGTCGTAGACCTGTGTTTTCAGACACTGAGGTATTTTGGACGAGAAGATCTTCTTAAGTTTCCCGAACGTTGTCCAACCGAGTTGGATTCGTCGGCTGACCTCTTTCTCGAAATTGGATCTACCTAATTGGACTGTTTGTCCAAGGTAAACATAATGATCGACAATTTCGAGAATCGCATTGCCAACTAGGACCGGTACGGGAATGACATGGGCATTTGACATGACTTTCGTCTTGTCCATGTTCATTCGTAACCCCACCAGTTGGGATACCCTGCTGAGATCGTTGAGCATGGTGCCAAGGTCCTCCATGGATTCTGCCATAACGACGATATCGTCTGCAAATCGAAGGTGAGTGAGGTATTCGCAGTTAATGTTAATACCAAGTCCAGTCGGTCCAGGCTAAGAGCTTGAAGACATCTTCCAGTGCAGTGGTGAACAGTTTCGGAGTGATGACATCTCCCTGTCTCACACCTTTCTGCAACTGGCTCGGTTTTGTACTCTTGTTCCGGATACGGACTGACATTGCAGCGTTCCTATACAAACACTTCAGCACTTCGATATAACGATGGTCGATTTAACACCGCTGAAGGGACTGCAGCACCGCCCAAGTTTCGACTGAATCAAAGGCTTTCTCATAGTCCACAAACGCTATACACGGAGGCCGATTGTACTACTCGGTCTTCTGGATAATCTGCCGAAGCGTGAGAATATGGTCTATGGTGCTATAGCCTTTTCGAGCGCCAGATTGTTCGGGCGGCTGGAAGTTATCAAGCTTGCACGTGAGTCGATTGGTAATCACCTTCGAAAACAACTTGTAGACGTGGCCCAAGAGTGAGATGGGTCTATAGTTCTTTAGAAGAGCTTTGTCGCCCTTCTTGAAGAACAGCACCACCACACTCCTGATCCATGACTCTGGAACGTCGCCCCCGAGGATAACGGAATTAATTAGCTTTTGAAGGGCTATTAAGACCGGCTTACCGCCTGCCTTCAGTAGCTCTACCGTAATTCCGTCGTCTCCCGGTGCCTTACCGTTTCGTAGTTGTTCGAGAGCCATTCTGATCTCGCACAAGCTAATGTCCAGGATTTCTTCGGTATAGTGCCGAATTAGCTTGGATCTGGGATCTTGGACCAAGCCGACAACAGGACTTCGGGATGATTTATATAACTGTCCATAGAACCTTTCGACCTCTCCCAAGATCTCGCTCTGGGATGAAATGACAGTGCCGTCATCGGTCTTCAGCTTAGGCTTTGCCCAATAGACAGATCTTATGCGAACAATTTTGAGCCACAGTTCCGCTCTATCGCTTCTTTAACACGCAGCATATTAAATTGGCGAATATCGCGACGCACAGACCTGGAGATCTGCCTATTTAGCTGCCTGTGTTCGGACCAATCGGCTGAAGACTGTACTGTCATTTCTATTCTCCGCTCCATGAGCCTGAGAGTTAATTTAACATAATAAATAATAAATTATTAGCAATAAAATTAATATTAATTATTAGCATAATATAACTGTAAAAGTAAAGCAACTTGTCATCCATAGTTAAAGGCATGAAAATTATTTCGGCCATCTTTAATTATTGCACGATACTTTTTGTAAAATACCGAAGTCGCTAATCTGACCATAGTACTATCGCAATAACACTAGAATGGTGTACAAAACGTACGAAGCTTAAACATTACTTCGGGACGATACACGCCACCCGACGTGAGGCCACCGCGTGAGGGCGACGCCTTGACGGTGAAAGCTGTCGGGGCGTCGACGAGAGAGGAACCCGAGAGGGTATATCGCCGGGTGGGCCACCGAAGACAAAGATCGGGTACCGGTGGTCTGCTCGCACGGCGAAGAGAGGTGTTTGCAGGGTGGGTCCATGAGGTTGCGCGCCGCCTCTTCCGTCGCCCCGGGCCGATTTGCTGGGGCGCGACCACATCCATGGTCCCTCCTTGCGAAAAAAAAAAAGGGACGATACACGCAGGTGCGGCCCTAGCATAAGACTCATTCGTAAGTCATCAAACAAAGGAGATTGTACGCTATAAAATAATATGTAGGTAAGTGGTGACATCTTAGGTGACATTAATTTGAGATGTGTTATTTGCAGGCATCTCATTTGTAGACAAACTGCTAAAAGACGATCCTCGACTTTTGAGGGGAATCTGAAAACGTCATGTGGTGCTCTTATATTATATTCAATATCTTAGTGTTTTAACATGTTATATTGGATAATTTTGATGGCATTTTATGTAAGGTGATGCGGCGGAACTACTGGGATGTAGTGAATATCATATAAAAGTGCTTCACAACGTTTTCGTTTTCCATCAAAATTCCCACAAGATGCCATTAACAGTGTGGCCATAGCGCTGTTGATGGCGACGATTTGACTTAGATAATGACTAACCTGAAGAGACTAAAAACATGAAGACATTATAACTAGACACTGGCACCAATAGCTCGTATAAGTAGCTGATATTGGCAATATATAAGAAGAAGAAGATGATCCTCTTTATCTTGTTCTTCAAAGACATTAACTTGTTTCATGTGAAGTCACTCTTTTTTAGCTTTCCATTTAAAAACTCAATAACGACATCCATCTAATAAATTTTCAAATTGTTCTACACAGTCAGAGTTAATTAAAGTCTCGGGATATATTGACGACTTTCAGACGAACAAGTAGAATTACGTTATAGTTTTATCTTTTTATTTACGTCTCGTCTTTAAGTCTCGTCTTATATACATCTATACATACATACATATCATCACGCCACATCCCTTGCAGAGTAGGCAGAGAGAACAGAGTGCCAGAAAACTCTATCCTTGCATACTTCACTTGCTTCCTCAACATTCATAATTCTCTTCATACACGCTCGCCGGTTTCGGAGACTCTTGACTCCACCTTCCTTCAGTACGTAACCAATCTGGTCTGGAGTTAGGCTGACCGATCGCATTCGTAAGGACGACGTAAGAGAGCGAGTAGGTATGAAAGAGAGTATTGGTGTAAAGATGCTAAAGGGAATGCTCCGATGGTTCGGACATGTGGAAAGGATGCCGAACAAACGTCTGGTTAAGAAGATATACAATACGAAAGTGGAAGGTTGTAGGTACCGGGGGAGACCGAGACTCACCTCGTCTTATATCTTTTAATTAACACCCGGGTCTTGCTTTTCTTCTATGCATTAAGCTCTTCTTAAATTATTTTCTCCTCTCTTACTCACTGTCAAACTCTTGATAAAGATTCATCAAAAGTTAAAGATTCATTCTTCTGAGATTATAATCATTAACATTAATAGGCCTTCTTTCGCTAAGAAGATAACTATTATCAGGAACATCATTAGTGGTTTCTAATCTGGATACAGAACCATCACTACTATGTATTTGTATTACAGGCATTTCCAATTATTTATTGAACATTTCTTTTCAATTCTTTTTTTTTCATATATTGCCATTTACAAATATATATGTCACAGTTGAAAAATTGATTAGTGTCTCGTTGGCTTTATCGTGTTTCACTTGATGAATATCATCCACCGCAATAACTTTTGGAATCAATAGAGATTTAGAGATTACCAGTATTTTGCAATTCTTAAATAGTTACGTGCCACTTTCGGCCTATATGCCACGCGTCTATCAATAATTTGCCTTAATGTAAACAAGTATCGTTTTTTTTACAAGTTACCTTGAAAAATTTATCAATATTTATTTAGGCTTTATACATTCTCGAAAAGTATTAAAACCACGTTTCTTTGTCACTTCGATTACTAAATATTGGCTTTTTTTTTAAATATCTAGCTATTTGTTATCAAAAAACAAAAGTCTATATTAAAAACATATCACCTATTAGGCAATTATGTTTTGCTGATAGTCCAGTTTTAATTATAAATACTAACTACCATTTTAGATTCGATGTTTTCATTGGCACGGGCTATAAAGAAAATGGCATCTAGTGTAGTTCCTTTGAATATTAGGGAAGATATATTAAAAATATATAATTGCCGCATCATTCAGTAAAACACTCAATAAATGCCGTAGCATATGTAAGAAAGGAGATATTTTTTAAGAGAACGGAATCTTAAACAATTTTCTGATTTTGTGACCTATAAAGCTGCAGCTGATGAAGATGTTTCACTCACTGTACAAGAAGCACTATCAAGAGCAGATTCAGAATTGTGGAGAGCTGCAATTAAGGAGGAACTAGATGCCTTACACAAAAATGAGACATGGACTTTAATGAAACCAGAGCGTACTACCAATATTGTTGATTCTAAACGGATCTTTAGAATCAAAAGAGAGGTTGGGAATAAAACTCGGTACAAAGCTCGGCTTGTAGCCCGTGGTTTCAGTCAAAGGCGAGGAGTAGATTACGATGAAACTTTTTCTTCCGTAGTTAGGCATAGCTAATTGTGGCTTTTATTTGCATTGGCAGCGAAATTAATCTTAATATAGACCACATGGACGTAAAAACTGCTTTTCTGAATGGAAATTTGAACGAGGTGGTATACATGCGGCAGCCACCAAAATTTGAAAAAGAAGGGAAAGAAGATATGGTTTGTCTACTTAAAAAGTCCCTGTACGGTCTTAAGCAAGGTTCTCGTGCATGGTATAGTAAGTTACATACAGAACTGGAGCAGTTAAAATTCAAACGCAATGAAAACGAACCATGTGTGTAAAAGAACTAAAGCGAATAATATAATCATACTTGCTGTATATGTCGATGATATTTTGATTTTTTATAATAATTATACAGAAATGCGAAAGATCAAAGAAGATTTAATGAGAAAATTTGAAATGAAAGATCTAGGCAAGGCGCAGCTCTTTCTGGGGATGAAAATCCAGCAAGGCAGAGGCCGCATAAAGATAGATCAGGAATCTTATATTGAGAAACTATTGCGTCGATTTAGAATGGAGAATTTTAAGGCAGTATCTACGCCTGCCGTACCTGGACAACGTTTCATAAAACCGGACGCAGCGCACGTGCCTGATGAGAATATACTTTATAGAGAACTTATAGGATCACTCATGCACGTAGCAGTTTGCACACGTCCAGATATCGCACACTCTGTAAATTTCATGAGTCAGTTTTCTAAGAAAGAAATATATCGGCAATGTAATAATGACACCAAGGCCTTAGTGAAAGAGAAACGTGATAGAGCAAATATGAGTGCAGAAGATAGGCTGACTAAAAACTTCGAAGGTAACACCAAACTCTTTTGGATGGAGGTGAAGAAGTCTCGGTGTGGTTGGTCAGCCTTCAGAATGAATAAAATAAGGTCTAAAGGTGGAGACATTCTTACACAAACACAAGACGTGTTAAGCCGAAGGAGTGAATATTTTGGCGATATGTATGCGGATACTTGAGTTGGCACCGGTGTCGCATGTGGTTTAGTAGATCAACATTCTGCACCGGCGTCCTCCGATGGCATCAGTATGGATGAAGTTGAATGGACGATAAGAAGTTTGAAAAATGGTAAGGCAGCGGGCATTGATATGGTGTCTGCCGAGATGATCAAGCTTGGTGGCTCCTGTGTCTGGGAGGCGTTCCTGTTGCTCCTTAATTTATGTTGGAGCTCGGGAATGGTTCCCAGGGACTGGAATAGCGCAGTCATCGTGCCTTTGCTTAAAAACAAGGGTTCACGTTATGACTGCGCAAATTACAGAGCCATAAGCTTGACCAGTTTGGCAGCAAAAGTGTACGGTAAAATTATTGAAAGGAGAATGAGGATGGTGTCCAATGGTTTACTGTGTGAGACACAAGGAGGTTTCAGGAGTGGAAGAGGATGCATGGATCAAGTGTTCTCTCTGCGCAACATTGTGGAGAAGCATCTGGCTCTAGGTCGGAGGGTTTTCTGCAGTTTTGTGGATCTGGAGAGAGCATACGGTTGTACGAAAGGAACTTTGGGACATTTTACCGGAGTATGGTATTAACGGTAAACTGCTACAGGCTGTGCAGTCCCGTTACATGGGCTGTAGAGCCTGTGTGCGGCTGGATGATGGAATGTCGCCTTGGTTTGACGTCAATATCGGCGTTAAGCAGGGGTGCATTCTGTCAGCCAGGCTGTTTATCATATATCTGGATAAATGTCTCCAAAGGTTGAACGATATGAATGTGGGAGTCCAGATGGGCGACTCAGTGGTCACTGCTCTGCTTTATGCCGATGATGTAGTCCTGTTGGTAAGAGTAAAAATAGGCAATGATGTACTAGAGCAAGTGGATGAATTTGTATATCTTGGATGTGGTTTTAGCCGAGATGGAAGGTACACCACTGATATAGAGCGAAGAGTGAATGCGGGAAATAGAGTGAACGGAGCGTTGGGACAACTTCTCGGTAGTCACCACCTCATCCAGAAGGCACGTGTAGCAATACATAACGCAGTGCTTGTCCCAACATTACTGTATGGAAGCGAGAGTTGGGTATGCAGAAAAGAGTATGAAAGTAAAATTAATGCGGTCGAAATGCGATCTCTATGGAAAATCTGTGGAGTTAGGCTGATCGATCGCATTCGTAACGACGACGTAAGAGAGTGAGTAGGTATGAAAGAGAGTATTGGTGTAAACATGCGAAAGGGAATGTTCCGATGGTTCGGACATGTGGAAAGAATGCCGAATGAACGTCTGGTTAAGAAGATATACAATGTGAAAGTGAAAGGATCTAGGTACCAGGGGAGACCGAGACTAACCTACCTTGACCAGATCGGTCATGTCGGTCACCGAAGGAAGATGGAGTCAAGAGTCTCCGAAACCGGCGAGCGTGTATGAAGAGAATTATGAATGTTGAGGAAGCGAGTGAAGTATGCAAGGATAGAGTTCTCTGGCACTCTGTTCTCTCTACCTACCCTGCAAGGGACATGGCGTGATGGTATGTATGTATGTAGTTTTGTAACTGTTATACAGAGTTACACTGGTCAGCCGAAAAGCGAATTTTAAGATATCTTAAAGGTACTAAGAATCTGGGATTGGTTTATTTAAGTGACCTTAAGGATATTTAAGGCTTCACCGATGCTGATCATGCTGGTAATGTTATAGACAGGCGATCTTACTCAGGCAATGTATTTCTATTGTCTAAGGCTGCAATTTCATGACAAAGTTCGAAGCGAAGAAGTGTAGCTATTTCTACAGCAGAAGCAGAATATGCCAGCTTATCAGAAGCAGCAAAGTAGGCTGTTTTTATATCACGTTTTTTGACGGAGTTGATATCTAGGAAAGACTCGCCTATGGTTATGCATACAGACAGTCAATCGACTATGGCAAAAGCCACTAACCCTGTACACCATCAACAAACCAAACATATTGCTGTGCGTTATCACTTCACAAGGGAAGCCATAGAGAATGGCATAATAAAATTACAGTATTTAGAGACTAAATACATGGTTGCTGATGTGTTTACGAAGGCATTACCTAGAGAGAAACAAATGTACTACCGAAAGGAGATGAGTGTAATAGAATAGTCCGTATAGAAGGTATGTGTTGCATGAGAAGCCTGTGTGAGTTATGAACTAGATAGTAAGCCAGAAGGAAACGCTTGAGGAGAAGTGAAAGAGGTTTGCAATCGTTTACTGGCTGGAAGTGTATGTAAGCTGAAGAATGTATGCGTTTTAAATATGAAGTGACATTCTATTCTGTTACATTCCAATAAAATATATGTGTAACATAACTCTCTCTTTTAATATACTTATTAAAATATATAAGTAACAACAGGCTGCTGGATCACGTCTCCTTTACCGAACCAAAAAAGGAAAAAAAAAATTACTGAATTGTAAAGTGTAATTCTATCTAGTCTATGATGGACGACTGCTGACCTTAGTCTGTGTTGCTGACCGATCATGTTTTGAAGTGGGTTAAAGCTATATGTGTTATTTTTGTGATGACTGTACGAGATATTTGTAAGGTAATTTTGAAAACGTCTTATTTTCATTACATTGTTGCACTATCTCACGATGTCGACAACAGAAATAAGAATAATTACACATTCAAAGAATGAGACGGCTGCCTAGGTGGCAAGTTGAAGTTGTCATAATTATCGTAGGCTACGATGTACTAAAAAAATATTATTTTTCGTTTTCCCTATAATAATCCTGAAATAATTATGGCATAGCCAACCTCAGCTATATTATAGAGAATGTGTTAGAAGATGTAATTCTATATTACGATGTAATTATGATTGGTTCTCAAGTGACATTCATCTTATACGTTGTGCTTTTATCACAAATAATTACTTTTCTTCACAAAACACTAGTACAAGTAAGGAAATAACTGATTTTAAAAAATCGTCATAAAGTTACAAGACATGGATGTAGCACTATAATAACATTAGAGCTAGTGTTACTTTGCGGGGTACTTTTGTAAAAAACAATTCTAATAGAATATATGAATCATTCACATCACTTGGTATTTTTAATGATTCAGTCAATTTATTTTATTTATAATTTGCATGCCTTAATTATAACACCATATTGAATGAATCACAAAAATACATTTTTCAAAATTGATAATTTAGATATCATAAAATCATCATCATCTATATTTTTTTTTATTATTTTTAAAACTAAAGGAATAGCCAGATTTAAGTATGTGTTTTGTTAATTATTTTTTCTTATTAATTATTGATTAATATTGACCAGAAATAATTTTAAATAATGTGTAAAGAAAATCCTAATCTGAACCCTATTCTGCACTGATAAGCTGTACTAGTCTTGATGTGCGAGTTTATTAATACTTTTCATATTACTAGATATACATTGATAATAATTAAGTTTTACAAACAACTATTCTAATTTCTATATACATATATATAATTCTCTGGTTCTATAACTACATCTAATATAGTGAATGGTATTTTATTGCATATCTATCTAGTAGTTGATCCATACCTAACATTGGACATAGGTCTACATAGTGACATAACTGCTACCACCCTTAGCACACCACTCCCCTAAAACTCTATGCGTATATTCCTACAATTATCATATGAAAGTGTGGGGTAGTGTTACATTGTATTTTTAACCCGTCATCACATTGGAAGACAAAAATAATATTATTAATGTCATTCACATTTGTAACTAAGATAAGTGTCATTACATCAAATTTTTAAATTCTCATACTTATAGTCTGTTTTCTAATCTCAGAGACTAAATTGACATTACATGTGTTACCAGATTTTTGCAATTCTTAAATAGTTACGTGCTACTTTCGGCCTATGTGCCACGCGTCTATCGATAATTTGCGTTAATATTAACAAATATTGTTTTATTACAAGTTACAAGTTTTTTAAATATCTAGCTATTTATTATCAAATAACAAAAATCTATATTAAAAAATATCACCTATTAGGCAATCATGTTTTGCTGATGGTTCAACTTTTAATCACAAGTACTAACCACCATTTTAGATACTTTTTTTTATTGATACGGTTTATAAAGAAAATGGCATCTAGTGTAGTTATCCTATGAAATTTAGGGATAATATGACAAAAATATATAATTGCCGCATTATTCAGCAAAACACATAATAACTGCCAGTATATGGTAATATAGCATATATAATTTGTTTTAAAATTGTAAATTTTGTCAAATTCTAAAGATTGCCGTAATTTTAAAAGTTCCACTACTTTCTAAGAGAAATGGTTTTAGATTGCTGTTTTAACATGTACAGAAAGAACACTGATGAAGTCTATTAATTCTTTTTTGTTTGATTTAAAGACATTGCAAGACCTGAGTATGTAAGGTCGTACATCACCTTATACTAGTATATAGCGCCTTGACCATGCCATGTATATTTACGTGATTTTTAAAGATATGGTTTAAAAACAGGCTAGAGTTGAATTATTTCATCATTCATCATTTCAGCCCATCGCCGTCCACTGCTGGACATAGGCCTCCCTCATGGTATGCCACAGAATGCGGTTCTGTGCCGTCTGCATCCATCGACACCCAGCAATTTTAACTAGATCGTCTGTCCACCTAGTGGGGGGGCGTCCTGAAATGAATTATTTACATAGACTTAATAACTAATCTATATATTTCACATCAACGTTTGACTTGTTTAGTTGGTACCAGCAAATCAATTATTTAGAAGTATAAAACCTTATAATATAAAAAGCTATAATGTTCATATAATAAATATGTTAAATAGTAAATATGGTGGTAAATAGATGTCTATGTGAAACTTGACAAGTCAAATGTTGATGCATTGAATCTCCATCATGAGTTATTAGTTTTATGTAAATAATTTGACATTGAAAATTTAAAGTGACATTATAAATAAAATATTCTTGCCTTAGAAAGAAGTTATGTTTCAAAATTACTTAAGAATGTTTATGAAGAATTTCAAAATTGTCTTTAGAACTCAGAACCCAAACAAACACAACAACAAAAAAATAGAATTCAGAGAAATTCTATTTTTTTGGTGACAACAACATGATAATTCAATCTCATTTTCACATTTATGTTTTGATAGGATCATATTTACTAACATATATTATACATTTATGTTTTGATAGGATCATATTTACTAACATATATTATACATTTATGTTTTGATAGGATCATATTTACTAACATATATTATACATTTATGTTTTGATAGGATCATATTTACTAACATATATTATACATTTATGTTTTGATAGGATCATATTTACTAACATATATTATACATTTATGTTTTGATAGGATCATATTTACTAACATATATTATACATTTATGTTTTGATAGGATCATATTTACTAACATATATTATACATTTATGTTTTGATAGGATCATATTTACTAACATATATTATACATTTATGTTTTGATAGGATCATATTTACTAACATATATTATACATTTATGTTTTGATAGGATCATATTTACTAACATATATTATACATTTATGTTTTGATAGGATCATATTTACTAACATATATTATACATTTATGTTTTGATAGGATCATATTTACTAACATATATTATTTTCAACCTCCCCTCCGTACATACTATATTTATATTACACATTGTATTTAAGAAAAGTACTACTAAATTTGGGCTAAGTTTATGACTACTTTGTTGTTAACTATGCTTTAAATTCTTTCACACCAGTGCAATATGTAATCAAATTAATCCAAATACAATTATAAAAAAAATTAATAATAATCTGCATTTATAAAAACCCGATTATGAAGCAAAAAATGATGTCACGAGCGGGATTTGAACCCGCACCCAACCCGTAATCAGGTTTTTATAAATAATTCAGCATATTAAATGCTAAATTTCAGTAATTTGAATAATCTACATTGTTTTAATTTTGCAAGCAAATTTAATATTTCTTCATACTGTGAAGTGCAATTAAAGTGACATCATTCTGCGGTGAGACTGACACAATGTATATATGTGTGAGACCTATTCATATACTGTTTATGGAAAATGTAAGACATTGAGTTAAAATATATTATTCTTACTGACATATGTACTTTAATTTTGAGTGTTTTTTTCTTTTTCTTTTTTTTTTATTTATTTATTTATCAAGTCAAAAACATAATAAGCTTACAGTGAATACCAAGTCGCTTACATGCTATATATACAATTTAATAAAATAATTTAACAATAAATATTATATCTAAATTTTTAACAAATTAAATTTGCGTAATAATTATAAATATACAATAATTTAGGTTAAGTCATTACTTGAAATTTATTTACATTATATTAATTTTATTGGAACGAAGTTCCTTATCGCGCGTTGTGAAAGGGGGCTAGACGGAAAAAATTCTTACGAAAAGTTGTCACGACACTTTTTGCTATAGTAAGCTATTGTAAGCTGTGCGGCGTCGCATGTTTCTCTGTCTGTCTCTCTCTCTCTTATAGAAAGCAAGCCAGATATTTTCATTTCTATTTCGCATTGAACAGTGTGGTGTCACGACGATTTTTTTTATAGATAGAGTGATTCAAGAGGAAGGTTTATATGTATAATATATGCATAATGTACTAGAGAAACACTGATAATTTTAAAGGTTTCTAATGTGATGTCGTAAATAAACACATTATTTTGCGCTTACATTGCAAACGCTGGCTGAACCCTACGAAATAGATCAAAATAAAGTACTACAGTATTATACAGCTTAAAAAGGCCTACAAAAAAGTCCGCGATGGTATATATCTATCTCTTAAGGATAACATACTATATCCATTTTAATACTTTAAAAAATGTTCTATTATAAAACGGTAATTGAAAAGCTATTTACACAAATACTGTATTAATCCTTATCATTTTAAATACATTAGTTGGCTTGAGCATTTCATGAAGATATTTTTTTTCCTTCAGACCATGCAAATTAAATCAATACCTTAAGAGATATAGCAAAATCAAAATAATGCGCAACGAAATTATTTTCGCCCGTGACCGGGCCGCGTGGCCGGCTCGCGTTCGAGCTCGGGGCCGAAAAGTTTTGGTAGTCTAGTGGAATTGTATATCCTATTATTAATATTATAAACGTGAAAGTTTGTAATAATGTATGGATGTGAACATGTTTGTTGCTCTTTCACGTAAAAACTACTGAATGGATTTTGATGAAATTTATAGTAATATAGCTTGCACATCAGAATAACACATAGGCTATAATTTATAAAGATATTTTGCAAATTGGCTAAAATATAACGATAAAAATCGCTTAAGGCAGAAAAAAATTATATAATTAAAATAGAACTTCGATCCATCCGGGTGTCCCTTGACACCTCCGGTTGTGTATCATTTCTATTATAAATTTTAATATATATAGTTAAAATTTGCTAAAATTTCTATAGCGCGATTTAGACTCTAATACATGTCCTCTTAGAATCCATTAACTTTGTTACAGCGCTATCTAGTAATAGATTATGATCCTATTTAAAAAAAATCTGAGTTACTCCCTAGTCGCGCCTAAAGAAGTTTTAAGTACTTCAAAAATATTATTATAACTTAAAAAAAATAAAATTTTATTACAATTCCTTCACTAATTAATCGAAAGGAACTTCGTTCCATCCGGGTGTCCCTTGACACCTCTCGTTTTTATTTCTGTACAGTTTATTTAAATATAGTGAGACCTTTTTTTCCATTTGATCTACCCTGTCAAAAAATATGTCTGCATTCAGACTTGTTTGAAGAAAATTATTTATAAGTTCGACGGCTCTTCCAGTAGGCGTACTAGCAGCCTGGAGAAGTCGCCACGATGGTGGATAACTAAATAGTAGAGGTTGCCGTCGCTTGGCAGCACGCATATATTGGTCCGGTACATAAAAGTATAAACATTCTCGTACCAATGGATTATCCACCCTATTATTGAGAAAATAATAATAGTGCATTAGATGGGCAAATACTCGTCTAAGCTCAAGAGTATCCAAACTAACCATACCCGACACAAACATGGAAGGATAAAGAAATGGATAGTAACCATATACACGCTTATACAGGTATCGGGCAAATTTACGCTGTATTCTCTCAACCATTAATGTGTACAGCTTTTCTTTTGGATTCCAAATAACACAGTTGTACTCTAATTTACTACGGACATACGCATTATATAGTAGCTTTACCATGTCAATATTACGAAACTGTGAAGATGTTCGAATTATAAATCCCAAAGACTTATTAGCGGCTTTACATACAGTCCCAATGTGGTCATGAAAATTTAATTTTGAATCGAACAATAACCCGAGGTCGCGTATTGCGGTAACGCGTGGAAGTGACTCTCCAGCTAATACATAAGTATTTGTGATTGCAGAACGAGAGCAACTGAAAGTTATTATTCTACACTTGGATACATTCAATGGTAATTTATTTGCGTTACTCCACTGAACGACTGCGTCTATGTCAGTTTGTAGCGCTTCACAATCTCTAGTATTTTTTATAGTAGCAAATAGCTTCAGGTCGTCAGCGAACATAAGGCATTCTGCATTTGACAGGACGGTTGGTAAGTCATTTATCATGGCCAGAAACAGGGTTGGTCCAAGGGTGCTGCCTTGACTTACACCAGAACGCGTATAATAATGTTGCGACTCATAGTTTCCTACCCTTACGTACTCTTTGCGATCCCTGAGATATTCTGCTACGAAACCTAGAAGGTTTCCATCAAATCCTAACAATAAGGGTTTGTTTAAAAGGACATCGTTATCTACAAGGTCAAATGCTTTCGCGAAGTCAAAATATGCTGCGTCTATTTGGCATCCCGCCGCCATTTTAGTTTTTACGCAAACCATGAATGCATGCTAATGTTTCACATTAGATATCGATCGGGTTACTATCGATATACTTACATAGGTATGTGTGTATGTATATACGTAAGTACTATGCTGACGACCACGTGACACATACAATGTGTCGCGATCTACATGTAAAACGACATAGTGACGTCACCATTTATATATCATCCGCCGTAGTAGGTAGTGGGCATGCATGTACACATACACAACCGCGTGATGTTACCATATAGGCAACACATGACATGGAACATAACATAATATAACATTAATCAAAAGTACAAGTAGAATCGGAGGTGAGAGGTGAATTTGTGGAGGCTTTGGGCTAATACAACACGGGTGTGAACTAAGGCGGCCAACTGTCCCGCATTCAGCGGGACCGTCCCGTAATGGCAGTTGTAATCCCGTTTTTCAATATTTAATAAAATAGTCCCGCAAATCGACTAAGGCGTCCCGCATGTTCCGTATTCCCATCGTCTCGCTCGCGTAAAAGTATTCTACATCGAACGACGAAGCGCAGCGCCGCGGTCGCATCGTATCGTCCAACGTGTGTACGGCTGCGCTGCGTTCGCCTGTCGTCCGTGTGTCGTGCCGCGTACGGTATACGCTTACGTGAGTGTGAGTCCGATTGCTTTGCTTTATTTCGCGCGACAATTGCAGGAGAGACAGAGATAAAAAAGGCTCTAGTTCAAATAGCGTCGGTGTATCTGCTATGACTTTAAGAGAAGATAGTTCTTACGACGAATAGATGGAAGGAGATGAATAGCAATACAGAGCAACGATGGATAGAGGTGTTAAAAATTTCAAAGACAGCGGAATACCATTCCAGAATTACCTGGGCATAGTCCAGTATCTTCTTTGTTTGCCAGGAATAAACGCTTCTACGGAACGAGTATTTGCCTTAATGAATAGCTTATGGTCATCCGAAAAATCGTCACTAAAAGTAGTAACGTTACGTGCAATGATAATTATAAAATTTAATACGGGCACATGTGAAAAGTTTTCAGACAGTCTGAACCAAAACCCAGAACTAGTAAAAAAATGGCACTCATGTGAAAAATAGGTTAAACGTTAATTCAGTAGTAGTGTTGTTTGTTTCTAACTTAAGTAGGTACACTCAAATGTTGTGGATAGTGGTGGGTGTCCCATATTGACTTATTATAAATTTGCCCGTCTTACTGTTAACTAATTTCTTTTTATTAACTGTTATACTTACTATCAAGATACTTATCTATAATGAAAATTATGTAGGTAAGTAACTATACAAATAACAACTTTAATACATACATACATACATATCATCACGCCATATCCCTTGTAGGGTAGGCAGAGAGAACAGAGTGCCAGAGAACTCTATCTCTGCATACTTCACTCGCTTCCTCAACATTCATAATTCTCTTCATACACGCTCGCCGGTTTCGGAGACTCTTGACTCCACCTTCCTTGAGTACCTGACCGATCTGGTCTAGGTAGGTTAGTCTCGGTCTCCCTCGGTACCTACATCCTTCCACTTTCGCATTGTATATCTTCTTAACCAGACGTTCGTTCGGCATTCTTTCCACATGTCCGAACCATCGGAGCATTCCCTTTCGCATCTTTACACCAATACTCTCTTTCATACCTACTCGCTCTCTTACGTCGCCGTTACGAATGCGGTCGGTCAGCCTAACTCCACAGATTTTCCGAAGAGATCGCATTTCGACCGCATTAATTTTACTTTCATACTCTTTTCTGCATACCCAACTCTCGCTTCCATACAATAATGTTGGGACAAGCACTGCGTTATGTATTGCTACACGTGCCTTCTGGCTGAGGTGGTGGCTGCCGAGAAGTTGCCCCAACGCTCCGTTCACTCTATTTCCCGCATTCACTCTTCGCTCTATATCAGTGGTGTACCTTCCATCTCGGCTAAATCCACATCCAAGATATACAAATTCATCCACTTGCTCTAGTACATCATTACCTATTGTTATTCTTACATCTGTTCTGGCTTCATCTCTTTCAAAGACCATTATTTTGGTTTTGCTCACATTCACGCGTAGACCCCTTTTCTTACAATCTTCTGTCATTGTGTCGACTAGGGTCTGCAGGTCAGTCTCTGACTGTGCCAGCAGGACTGCATCATCTGCATAAAGTAGAGCAGAGACCACTGAGTCACCCATCTGGACTCCCACATTCATATCGTTCAACCTTTGGAGACATTTATCCAGATATATGATAAACAGCCTGGCTGATAGAACGCAGCCCTGCTTAACGCCGATATTGACGTCAAACCAAGGCGACATTCCATCATCCAGCCGCACACAGGCTCTACAGCCCATGTAACTGGATTGCACAGCCTGCAGCAGTTTACCGTTAATACCATACTCCGGTAAAATGTCCCAAAGTTCCTTTAGTACAACCGTGTCAAATGCTCTCTCCAGATCCACAAAACTGCAGAAAACCCTCTGACCTAGGGCCAGATGCTTCTCCACAATGTTGCGCAGAGAGAACACTTGATCCATGCATCCCCTTCCACTCCTGAAACCTCCTTGTGTCTCACACAGTAAACCATCGGACACCATCCTCATTCTCCTTTCAATAATTTTACCATACACTTTTGCTGCCAAACTGGTCAAGCTTATGGCTCTGTAATTTGCGCAGTCATAACGTGAACCCTTGTTTTTAAACAAAGGCACGATGACTGCGCTATTCCAGTCCCCGGGAACCATTCCCGAGCTCCAACATAAATTGAGGAGCAACAGGAATGCCTCCCGGACACAGGAGCCACCAAGCTTGATCATCTCGGCAGACACCATATCAATGCCCGCTGCCTTACCATTTCTCAAACTTCTTATCGCCCATTCAACTTCATCCATACTGATGCCATCGGAGGACGCCGTCGCCGAATGTTGATCTACTAGACCACATGCGACACCGGCGCCAACCGTAGCATCCGCATACATATCGCCAAAATATTCACTCCATCGGCTTAACACGTCTTGTGTTTGTGTAAGAATGTCTCCACCTTTAGACCTTATTTTATTCATTCTGAAGGCTGACCAACCACCCCGAGACTTCTTCACCTCCCTCCAAAAGAGTTTGGTGTTACCCTCGAAGTTTTTGGTCAGCCTATCTTCTGCACTCATACTTGCTCTATCACGTTTCTCTTTCACTAAGCCCTTGGTGTCATTCTTACATTGCCGATATATTTCTTTCTTCTGTTCAGTCATACTGTCATTCAGATACAAAGAAGAGACATAGTCCAGCCACGCTTTCTTCTTTTGCTCTACGGAAGCTGCCACTTCCGCATCCCACCATGCATCACCATTTGTGTTTCTATGCTTCTTTGAACTTCCACATACTTCTTTCGCTGTGTCTACCATACTCTCTTTCAATACTCTCCAGCATTCTTCAATGTCCGATTGCGGCTGGCTTGCCATCGTCAGCCGTTCTCGGACACCCTCTGCATACTTTTCTCTTACACACTCTTCTTGCAACCTTTCAACCTTTATTCTTTCAAGGCCTCCGAAGTGGACACGCTCTCGCCAGTGCCTTCACTTTCTGAACAGACCACTAAATCTCGCAATAACGAGATAGTGGTCCGTATCGACTGTGGGGCCCCTGTAGGCTCTTGCGTCCAATATTTTGCTTCGGAGGCGACTGTCTACCAAAATTAAATCTATTATACTTTTCTGTTCATTCCTTCTCCATGTATACATATGGATGTCCTTATGTTGGAAAAATGTGTTTGACACAATAAGGTTTCTCTCCATGCATACATCCGCTATGAGCCTACCTGCGTCGTTCACTCTCTTATCACCAAATGGACCAAGTACGTCCTCATAGTCAGGACGCTTGGTCCCCACCCATCCGTTCAAATCTCCGCATACAATCACGCGTTCACTGGTTTCTGCCATATCCAGAACTTCCCTAACATTATCCCAAAACTTCTCTAGGTCTGATGCCACCGAGGATCCTACGGGAGCATATGCTACAACCATGAATACCTTGGTGACACCAAGTTTTATACGGACCCAAAGAAGTCTGGGATCATACATTCCGTAATCCTTCACACCTGAGGCCAAGCGAGAGGACAGCAGTACTCCTACCCCCATGCTGGCTCGATCGCTCTGTGGTACACCAGACCACAGAGCCATCCCGCCACCAGGAAGATCACAGGCGTCGCTGCCCCTTCGCTTGGTCTCTGTTACACAGAGCACGTCTAGCTGTTTGTCCGCCATGACGGATATCAGCTCGTGCAACTTACCTTCCACACAACCTCTTACATTCCACGTGCCCACCCGGCACTCTGCTCTCCTCGACTCGCCTGACTGGGCAAGGCGTGATGGGTGGCGGCCCCCATCGCCGCAACTGCCGAAGTTCGTACCGACGGGGGCGGTTCGGTACGCGTCGCCTCCGGGGGACGCCCTAACCCGCATTGCGGTACGCATTTCGAGCCGGATTAGCAGTCTAATTAGACTGGCAGGGGACGCGAACGAGCACGCTCCGGACTATGCCCCCCTAACACTTTAATAATAGTATAAAGTCCATATACAGAGATGAATTACATTTCATATACAAACCTACTGTTTTACCTACATTACTGCAGCGGCCAGCGAAAGAGGCATTGATGGACGAACGTGTAAATGTGGGCCGACACATATACGTAAGTCCATCAGTTGCTGGTTGTGGCCAAGGCTTGTATAGTACCTACCTTTGTCAAATAATGCGCGGAAATTAAAACTAAGTAGTACTAAGTAGAACTGTATACATGACGAACAACGAACAACATTTTTCACGTGGTAAAGGGTTCATTAGTTTTTTTTTTCATTAATGTAAATTTCCAAGCATGTTTGAAATTGCTGTACTGACCAAATATACGCGAGCAGCGGCCGGCAAAAAATGTATGAAAATCCATATCTGTCGTCATATTTCTGCGCATTATTTGAGAAAAGCACTATACAATAGGGGTGTGCGAATAATTCGAACTTACGAATTATTCGTTCCGAATCGAATATTAATATTCGATTCGAAACTCGAATCGAATAATTCGAAATTTCGAATTATTCGAAAGTTCCCGAATAATTCGAAAAATTTCGAATTATTCGAATAATTTCGAATTATTCGAAAAACTTCTAATTATTCGAATAATTTCGAATTTTTCCGAATTATAATATTATTCGCAAATTTTTATTGTATTTTAAATTCGGAGTTTGTTATGTTCGATATTCAAATATGGCATTAATAATTAATAAATATTTTATTTAAACCATGAAATATAACTACATGAATAGAACAATGAGTATGAACATTTGCTACAAATTTTTGTTTAAAAATAATAAATACGATACTGAATCTGGTGATAATGAAGTTCGTTTATCAGATACAATATCACCAGCAGTGGAAAATAATCTTTCACTTTCAGCAGAAGTAGAAGGTATTCCTAAATATCTTCTCGCCATAAGTGACAATCGGGGATATTTATTTTTTTCGAATTATTCGAAATTTTTCGAATTATTCGAAATTTTTCGAATTATTCGATTTTTTCGAATTATTCGTCGAATTTCGAATAATTCGAAAATTCGAATTATTCGATTCGAATTTCGAATCGAATATTAATATTCGATTCGATTCGATTCGAACGATATTCGCACACCCCTACTATACAAGCCTTGGCCACAACTAGGAATTGATGGACTTACGTATGTGTGTCGGCCCACATTTACACGTTCGTCCATCAATGCCTCTTTTGCTGGCCGCTGCAGTAATGTACTATTACTTGATACATTACAATCAGTTTCACACAAATAATTAAAGACAAAATTGAAATCTTCAAATGCTTCTAACTCATGAAGGAATCGACATTTTCACTTGAAAGGGGTATGCCCATTTATGGTTTCGTTTAGTACATCAACCAAATTATAATCAAAAATCAAAGTTTCAATTATGATGCCCCCTTTTATAATATGAAGTCATAATAACGCCGGATGTAATATGTTAAACAATTAAAAAGATTTTTTACGTTTGCGTCATTTTTAATGTATTGTTCTGCATAGTTGACAGTATTTTAAAACTGTATTAATCGATTTTAGGATCTGAGTTGGTTTTGCGTTTTTTTTTATTGCTACAAAATCTATTTTCCTAACCTTACAATAATGACATACAGTTACCTTATTATATAGGTTCTAAATAAAATACATTATAGTATATTAGTCATAAACATGTTACATGAAGTTTTTTTGCCAAGCACTATTTTTGGATGCCAGATATATTGCTATCGGTGGTTTAGTGCAAGGCGTACTCTCTAAAACTGACCATAAATCATAATCCAACGATCAGGACTAGACGACCAGTCAGGCCAGTCTTCAGCTCTGATGAAGTCAGAATCGTTCGTTTCCAACCAAGACTGCGTAGATCGATTGTTGTCAATAAGACTATTTCACATTGTGTATGCATTGCTCTTCTGGTGGTTACATCGCACCGCTATGCGTGAGTGAGCGCGTGTAGGTACATAGTAATGATATGTATGCGTGTGTGTGTATTGTTACAGCATGCCAATCCAGGCGCCTCAATGGATGGACTACTTAAACTGTCCGGTGTGCTGCAGGGAGTTCGGCGCACCACCACGCAGCCCGGTCAGCCTCGGTTGCGGTCACACACTCTGTAGCCACTGTCTCAAACATCTCAACAGACGACAATGCCCATTCGATCAGGTGATCACATTATATAACACAACGGTATCTATTGCTGGTTAATGATAAATGATGGCACGCGAACACTATTGTATTATTATTGTTTTATTTGTATTGGTTTGACTTTATTTTTCTTTTGTAATTACCACTCACTACACTAACACTATGTAAAACTGCGAGTTTTTAATTTACCTGTGATTGGATTCTACGAAGATGATAGTTCGTAACCATCTTTTGTGCATTGTAATTGATATGTTTTTATCAACACGAATTATTAAAATTAGACAAAGTTGTTTAACTTAATTATGATGGTGCATGCATGAACGTGATCATAGAGTAATACATAGTCATTGCAAATATTGTTGTAGCCCAGAGTAATATTTATATTATTTTGCTATTTAGGCACCTATTGATTAGTTATTAGCGATACAAATGATATATTTGTGCTTATAGAAATAGTTGTAAATATATGTATATTTGTTTGTATTATCCGTGTGGTGACAGAGTAAGAATTCAATACACTACCCCCTATCGTACCCGTGAGGGATCGTAAGAGACGACTAAGAGTTATAAAACGCATATAACAGCAATGCAAGAGAAGGAAAACTCGAAACAAAAACCTATACCAACACGTCTGACCAGCGTGGTATAGTAGGTTAACTTCCCTCCCATTACGGAGGAGGCCCGAGCCCAACAGTGGGACATATATGGGCTGTGATGGTGATGATATATTTATTCTTGATAAAGCTCATTATGTATAAGTATGCTATGCTAAAAGTGTTAAGTTATGAAGTGTGTTGCATTGCAATATCGACACATAATGGTTATATTATCTACTATACAAATGTGTGTGTGTGTGTGTGTGTGTGACACAATGATGTTAACATCCATCAGCCGTACACGTCCACTGTTGGACATAGGCCTCCCCACGTGATTGCCATTCAAAACGTTCTTGTGCCACCTGCATCCAACGGTTTCCTGCGACCTTCATAATGTCATCAGTCCACTTAGTGGGGTATCGTCCTACGCTGTGCCGTCCAATTAACATTATATACTTTGATATATATAGGTATATATATAAAAAAGTTTTTTTTAGATATCTAAATGCAAACCTGCAATATTTTTTAAACTACCTAAACTTGCTTAAATACAAAATTTTAGCTTCATACGTCAACATTAACCCGTGCCAACCGACCTCTGAAGATTCACCCTTCCCGTAATAATAAATTGCAATATTTGAAATTAAAATTTTATAAAATATTTAATAGAAGAAGCTAAAACTACACATCAGGCAGGATATTTTCTTTTCAGGGACTCTTTTTTACAGTTTGGATACAAGTTCTATGCTCCTGAACACGGCGCAGCAAAAATTGTTTTTGTTCTTCCTTGCAAGTGATCAAACCATGAAAATTTTGCATTAGCTTTACAGCTCTTTCAGCTATGTTATTAATTGCCCGTAAAGAAAGCACTTTTCTTTTTGCCTCTAATATAAAATAGGTAACATCTGCACCCCACGTCGAAACGGGTATCTGGAGGAAATTCTTATCAATTTTCAATCGAAAAAATAAAGTTGTGCCCTTGACAGACACAAAATCACTAAAGATTTTCCTGCCACAATGTACAAGACAGTATTATTATCAATTAATAGAAAAACGTTTATAATACTATGTAATGTGTATTTTGTTCCTACTTACTATACAAATAATGAGACATATCTTCTTCAGATGGAATGTATCTCTTCCCAGAATCATATAAACTCATTTACGGCACTTATTTTGAACTGCAATTGCATCAAACATATCTTTAAAGAATAAATAGCTGTAGTCATCCACCTCGCTTGATGCGGCGCTCCAGGAGGTCTAATTTTAATTTGGTTTTCACTGTCTCCTCCTAACAAAATAATAGAAAGTTTAATCAGTTCCCTATAACCGTCACGTATAATGGTTTTTGTAATCTTGATTATATGTCAACAAATCTTCTATTGTTGTAACAAAACATGTGTGTGTTAGAGATCGTCATATCTGTGTATTAGTTTCAATGGCAGCAGGATTAATAGTTTTACAGTTGTCTTTAACTTTGATATAAGTGACTTGTTGGATTTTTGTTACGAATAGTCCAGTGCAATTACGGAAATAAATAAACATAAAATTATGTAGTTTGGGGATTATGAAGGATCGATAGGGGGGTGTATTCTGAGCATATATTCCAATTTGAGGGATTCTGGCGAGGTCAGCTCAAGGTCATTTCGATGAAAACGCGTTTAATTTGATATCTCGAGAACGGCTAGTGTTAGATAAAAAATTGTGGAGACCTTTTCTCTTCTAAATTAAATTTACTAACTTTTTTATCTAAAACTTTTTTTTTTCATCAATATTTTTCAATTTATTGCTTCCGAAAGGCAAAAATTTTACTTTTTCCTTCCTTTTTTCTATTTTTCGCCATTTTCTCCCCAACCGTTCAATTTTATTGAACTTTACCTATTATCTAAAGTATAGATCTTTTATACTGTGTATACTATGTTATAAGAGACCGCTGTGGTGTGAATGAAGAAGTAGCGACAAAGATCAAAAAGAGTATGCTGAGGTGGTTTGGACATTTAGAAAGAATGAGTGACGAAAGGTTGACGAAGCAAATATATAAAGCAAGCGTGAATGGGACGAATACAAGGGGAAGACCACGTCATACTTTTCTGCACCAAGTTGGAGATGTGTTGACGAGAGGTCTTATTAAGAGTATGCGTAATCGTAGAGCATGCATGAAGACTATTATGAGTGTGGATGAGGCGATGGAAGTATGCCAGGATCGTAGTTTGTGGCAATCCGTAGTCTCTGCCTACCCTATTCTATTGTGGTAGGACCACGCTGTGAACAGTTCTCTGTCTACAGCCGCGGGCCGGTCCGTCCGGGGTAGTACCACACTCTCGCAGAAGATCGACGTCTGAGTAATAGCAATGTGCTATTGCGCTTCGTTCGGTGAGCGAGAGAGCCGGAAGCCTAACTGGGGTGGGTTCAGGGTTGTATTGGTAGGCAACGGCCTAGCTATACCATTGGCAAAGGTCCATGGGCGGCAGTGACACTTACCATCAGGTGTGCTGTCTGCTCGTTTGCCGCCATAAGCAAAAAAAAAAAAAAAAAAAAAAAAAAAAAACCCGTCTGGGAAACAGGCGTGAGGCTATGTATGTGTGTATGTAGATCTTTTATTTATGAACAACTTTTTTCTTAAACTTTTTCTGTAATGCCAATACCTTCAGAGTTATATGTTACTTTACCGAGCGAAATCCGCGCCACTGTCGCAATATCAGCGACATCAGTGGGTCATCAGTCATCATATCATCATTTTTGAACGTGGATTTTAATATTAAACTACCGCCTTAGCCAAAAATTTCATCTGATTGAATACTGGAAGTGATATTATTGTTGTGAAATTTTGTAATTCTGTAAAATATTTTTCATAACGGTAGAAAAACAATTAATATTACCTTAAACTTGATAGAGGTGTTAACATGCGCTCATGTTCCTTATCTCCCCTTATTACACTGGCTTTTATAAGCGCTTGAATCCGTTTTATATATATATATATATATATTTTATATATACACTCATTTGCAAAAAAAACGGGCACCTAAGCAATGAACCATTTCAAATGTTAATATTTCTTTGTTTGATAATTATAGGTAGTTTTATCCACACAATTTGGTAAATTAATAAGAAAATAATCGTTTTCATCAGTATTTCATAAAATTTAGATACAATTTATGGGAAATAATGCTAAACCTAGCTAGTAGTGTATATTCGCTAGTAGTGCATATGCTCATGAAGTAAAAATAAAAAAGTTTTTTTGTTTGTTTTTCTTTAATAAAGTAAAAGCAGATAAATGTTTAGTATCGAGTGTGACCCCCTCTAGCTAAAATCACAGCTTGAATTCGTCTGGGCATGCTAGCGAGTATATCCCGGATACTTGCTTGCGGAATACGTTCCCACTCTGCAGTAATCACATTCTTCAGCTCTCTGATGGTCTGCGGAGCCGGGTGTACTGATCTCACACGCCGTTTCAGAACGTCCCAGACATGCTCTATGGGATTGAGGTCGGGACTTCGAGCTGGCCAATCCAAACGACGAATGCCGACCTCTTGCACATACGCATTAACATCGCGGGATCGGTGGGCGCGAGCATTGTCGTCCATAAAAATCGAGTCTTCACCTAGAGCGGCCAATGCGGGTTGTGCATGAGAAATTAGAACTTCCGTTATGTATCGATGCCCAGTCAGTGAGCCGTTTTCAATGAAGACTAACTCTGTACGATCCATTGAATTTATTCCTGCCCAAAACATAACAGAGCCCCCACCATAAGGTGTGATTTCTTCGAAACATGCCTCTGCAAAGCGTTCTCCTTGTCTTCTTAGCACTCGCCGACGTCGATCTTCACCGAACAGAGATATCCTGGCTTCATCAGAGAACAAAACCCTATTCCAATCGTCTTGAGTCCATGATTCACAATTTCTAGCGAACCTAAGCCTGTGAACTCTGTGCTCACGGAGTAATTTGGGGCCGCGGGCCGGGCGGTGACTGCGTATATTGGCAGCGAGAAGCCTCCTCCTGACCGTCCATAGACTAATATGCACATTTCTTACTTCTTGGAGGTTGTTCTTAAGATCCACATACGAAGATTTGCGATTTCTCAATGCGCGACTCACAAGAAAACGATCATCCCGTGGTTGGGTACATGGTTTTCTTCCAGAACCAGGCCTTCTCTCGACGGAACCAGTCTCCTGATATCGCTGCCAGGTCCTTTGGACTGTCGAGCGACTAACATTTAGCCTCCTAGCCACGAAACATTGGCTGCAACCCTCTTCAAGCAGCGCGATAATTTTGGTAGCTTTTACCACTTTATCTACCATTTTTGATACAGCCAAACAGCATTAAATAAAGCTTTGACAGTCAAGGATATGAAATTAATCGATAAAAATTGAATAAAAGTTATGAAAGTCGATGTTAACTTCTGGAACTTCGCGCCAAAAATGTAGGATAAAAAGGGGTTTTCTGTAAAAATGAACATCAAATGAAAAATTGAATTTAGAACGTACTTTTTTAAATACCACAGCATTTTTAAAACCGGCCAGTAACGTGTACAAACGATTGAAACCTTTTTGGTATTGTATCTTTTTAAATATGAATGAAAATCAAAACCGCCCGTTTTTTTTGCAAATGAGTTTATATTAATTATTTTTCTATCGTTATGTTTTTAGATAAAAAAGTTAGTAAATTTTTAGAAGAGAAAAGGTCTCTACAATTTTTTGTCTAACACTAGCCGTTCTCGAGATATCGAATTAAACGCGTTTTCATTGAAATGACCTTGAGCTGACCTCGCTAGAATCCCTCAAATTGGAATATATGCTCAGAATACACCCCTCTATCGGTCCTTCATAATCCCCAAACTACATAATTTTATGTTTTTTTTTTTCATTTTTTACCGTAATTGCACTGGACTAGAACACACATTTTAAAACCAGTTAATGTGATGGTGGCAAGCAAAGAGTAGCAATTCCTTGTCTTGTTTTTGTTCTAAAAGTACACAAGTTCCTTTCAATCGCCCTTGTATTAGATGCAGTTGTATCACATCATATTATCTGTACTTTGTCATCGAGGTTCCAGTCATATAGTGCGTTCAAAACAACTTTAGCTTGATCCTGGCCGGAAGAGCTCTCCAGTTTGGGTACCAGAAGTTGGTCATTTTCCCAAATGAAATTCGAGTTGGCAGACATTCTTTGTTAGAACTTCTAACGTCAAGTCCAGGTAATAACTTCCCGTGCCAGTGAACGATCACCATTTCAGGCATATTACTCTCAAAATCTGATTTTATAGACGTATGCTGTTCACAGCTGATGACATATTATATAAATACGTGTGTGTGTAAGTACACGTTGATGTGTGTAACATACCTGTGCTGAGCGAGCACTTTATATATATATATATATATCTATCTAACAACACACACACTCGCGTATACATTGTGTTTAGATGCATTTATATAACATCACCAGCTTTCGTCCGCGTTCATTTAGTTAATAAATATGTTGCCTATGTCCTACCCCAGGCTACAGTCACGCATTCGGTGTTGCTCGGCGTCTTTCAATGGTTTTAATTTTGCTTTTTAACTATTTCTTTTTTGTCTAAAATAAATGTAGACTAAGTTACGCCTTATAACATCAGCTACCTGCCAATGAAAGTGCCGTTAAAATCGGCCAAGCCGTTTCAGAGAAACAAGCAGACATACAGACAGACCAAGAAAAAATTGCAAGTTGATTTTTAGGGAAAAATTTCTCAAAAATAACTCAGGTAATGAATGGAGGCCCTCTTATATCTACACTACCGTCCAAAAGTTTGGAAGCAGCAAGGTAAAATCGAATAAAACCAAACTAAGTCATTTAAATTTAAATGTATTGATAAAAAAATAAAGAACAAACAGAAACTAACTTAAACAAAATAAAAAAATAATATACAATGGTAAATTAGATTAAATTTTAGCTTCATCAAAGTGTCCACCTTTCTCCTTTATAATCTTCTCACATATTCTGGGCATTCTATTAATCAATTTTTTAAAATAATCTTTATCTAATTTGTTCCATTCGTTCTCTAATAGCTGCCACAAATGTTCTGAGCTCGTAGGACAACGACTTTTCACCCTCCTGTCAAGTTCATCCCAAACAAGTTCAATGGGAGAAAGATCAGGGGATTGAGATGGCCATTGCATGATGTTTAAAATGTTTTCAGCTTTTTTCTTGTTTAAATAGTTCTGGCACAATTTAGACGAATGCTTAGGATCATTATCCTGTTGAAAAATGAATCCAGAACCAATGAGACTTAGTCCACTGGGTATGGCAGAATCTTGGAGAATTTTTAAATAGCCTTCCTTGTTTAATTTTCCGGTTATCCTCACAAGATTGCCGGGTTTACTGTTGCCAAAACACCCCCAAACCATGACATTACCACCACCATGTTTGATGGTAGGCACTGTACATGCCTCTGAAGCCCTCTCTTCTTTTGACCGGCGTACAAAGACACGTCTATTGGATCCGAAAATCTGAAATTTTGATTCGTCACTCCAAAGGACATTTTCCCATTGTTCTATAGTCCAGTTTTTATGCGCTTTTGCCCATTCTAGTCTATTTTTCTTATGTCGATTTGTTAGTTTGGGTTTTTTAGCAGCAACACATCCTCTTAATCCCGCAGACAGTAAGCGTCTTTTAACAGTAGTTGTTGAAATGGGTGTTTCTCGCGTATCATTCAGAGCTGCAGTGATCTGTGGTGCAGTTAAGCGTCGATTCCGTTTAGAAAGAACTCTAATGAAGTTGTCCTCTTGATTTGTTGTGGATTTGGGCCTACCAGATCTCTTTCTATCTTCATTTTTCCCCGTTTCTTGTTTTCTAGCAAGGGTATAGTGGACACCTTTACAAGAAATTCCGAGCCTTTCTGCGATTTGACGTTCACTGTATCCTTCCTCGCGTAGAGTGCAAATAGCGCTTCGCTGTTCAAGCGTGATTTGCTTGCGTTTTGCCATTTTCAGAAGAAAAAATACGGTCAAAGTAGTAGCCGATATCTTTCGAATACAGACAATGTTAATATCACAACTTTCACGTGCCAATGCTCAAGTGCGACTGAATAAGGTCTAAAAAAGTTAAAACCAGCAAACATTATCAATAAAACTACACCATTGCATAGGATAAAGTAGCCGACGGATTAAGTCATAAAACACGTGTTTCGTCAATATTAAGGAATTCCATAAAACTTGATGAATGTAGGATAATAATCCTTTTGTGTTTGTGTAGACAGTCGTAAAAGGTTGTAAAACTTAAGATTATTGCTAATTTTTACCGCTATTAGTCGGCATTTATTTGTTTTGTTTGAAAACAGGTGTGCTTCCAAACTTTTGGACGGTAGTGTATATACGTACACATTATGTCATATCATCAGTAGGTAGGTAGGTGATGTTGATGATTTATTATATATATATATTGTCTATATATATATATATATATAGACAATATATAATGTTTGTATGTGTTGTGTGTTACAGAGTTTAATACAAGTTGAGTCCGACGAGTTGGTTGTTAACACGGCACTATTGCAGTTGGCCGGTTACACACCACCGAAACAACCACACCGTCCACCATCTGTACAAGCGTTACCTGAATGCGATAGACAATCATACGATCACATTGTCAAATGTATGGAACATCTTGCTGCATATCTAAAGTACTGCGGTAACGGTGAGTACGTGTGTAGTACACGCACGCCACGCACTCAACAACACTTAAATATAGTACACGGAACATCGTAATCGCTATTGGGAACTGACCATTTCGATCACGACGTCTGGTGGCCAAAAAAATACTAGTTTTAGTGTGCACTTTAGTATACAAGTATATGGAATAATTCATAAAAATTAATAAAATAATAAAAAAAAAAAAATTATTCTAAAATGGAACTTATGAAATTAAACCCTCGTTTAAAAAATAAAAGTAGAGTTTATTGTATATGTTTATTGTATATATTCCATTATTTTTACTAATGCTTAGCAATCGCCGAGTCTTTCAATCTAGTCCGAACTTTTTCAACTATTAGCCTTTTGTCATCTTCAGTAAGGTTTTTTAGGTCGATCCATCCTGGACACTTGCGTTTTATAACACTCGTAGAAACAACTTCTTCATAGACTTCACCTTCGTAAACATCATCAAGATCTTCATCAGCATCTTGCTGACTTGAGGAATTATTCGCAGCTACCGGGTCTTCTGTTACATTTTGGCTGCTTACATATTTACGTTTTACCTTAGAGAAACAAGCATGTTGGAGAATTGGTGTTGAATTGTATTCTTTAACAATTTTTTCTTGCTTATTTTTCCATTCACATCTTTTATCAGTCGTAGATAAGACATCTAATTTATTTCCTTTCCTAAAATGAAAATTAATGTCATTAAATAATTAATTTCTTTTGTTCTGTGGAAATTGAGGTTAGAAAATTACTTACCGGTAACAATATAATAAAGCAGCTACTACGTGTTTACATTGTGTTCCTTTGCCAGCCTTGCATGAGCATTTTAGATTTAAAATTTTTCCAGATTTTGAAACTGATCCCTCAATTTCGTGAGGTTTTTCTTTCAGATGAGATGTTTGTAAACACAATGCCGAAAAAGTCACAACATCACTGTTTATACTTTCAATATTTTTACCACATTTTAGTAAATGACCGGCTGCTATTATTCTCTCGTCATCTTTAATATTTTTCTGAGCTGGATTTGATCCAACCCAGTTAAAAATTTCCTCGATGGTAAACATAAATAAATAAAATTCACAATACTAATCTAATGTAAACATATCAATAACTCTTTACTTGCACACAATACGTAGCCATTAGCCATGTTTTTTAAGCCACGCCCCCTGGTCAGTGCCCAATAGCTTTGGTGTTCATATTGATGGTTAGGATCAGCTTTTCTGCTTGGGGCCACAGATAAGAATGCTTCAGTGAAACATTAATCTCATCGGCTCTAACTAGAGGAACTCCTCGAGATTTTACAGGAACCATTTGCCGAAAATCCATAAAGAAAAGAACCATTCGCTTTTCATTATGATGAATATCTCGTAGTACTCGATCCACGACCTCTACGACTTTTCAATTTAAAATTGTCCATTGATCCCAAAGGATTAGAGAGTAATCCTAAAACACTAATAGTGATAAGCCACGCTGTTGACAGTATTCTGTCTACAGCCATGTCGATGTACAATGGTAATGTGTTATTTTCGCTTCGTTCGGTGAGCGAGAGAGCTGGAAGCCCGACTTGGGTGGGTTTTGGTTGGTAGAAAACCGTCTAGTGGTACCCCTGGTATTACAACGTTTCATGGGCGGCAGTGACAACTTATCATTAGATTTGAAATAAAACTACTTTTACGGATTCTATCGCGTTTGTATTTGATTTATAATTTCCCATAAATTTTAAATCAAATGAAAATTATAAATCAAATACAAACGCGATAGAATCCGTAAAAGTAGTTTTATTTCAAATGTGTAATACTCGCGTAAACATTAGAAGTCATTATCATTAGATGTGCTGCTTGCTCCTTTACTATCGTAAACAATAAAACAAAAAACTCTTTGCATTTGTCGCAGTTCCGTGTGATTGAACATCACATCTCCGTGTTTTATTGATCTCTAAATCGATCGCGTTTTATACACTGTGTGAGCTGTTTCGCCGCTAGTAAACAATGGGGCTGCAGCTTCTGACAAAGCCACTGCCAAGGCTATTTTTTGCTGTCTCCTGATTTTGGTAAGATTTCTCTGCTCAGAACAGTCTTTTCAGAGCTGCCTGAGGTATCTAGGAAAAATGGCTTTCATTAGAAAATAATTAGGAGAAATTGATTTCTTGGTCTATGTCGCACTTTAGTAGCATAGGATATCTTCAGATAGATATCTCTTACATTTTTATTATAATGTCAAAGGATTTAAAAGACTACAGAACACTAACATTATTAAAATCAAAAGACTCAAATGAATGGGGCTATTACTGTTACATGCCTCCTCAAGGGTATCGTCCCAGCGCTGATCACCCTCCATAGCTCTGTAAGCTACTTGAAACATACTATGCAATCAACAGTGTATAGACATGTATAAAGTAGGCCCTCGCACAATATGCAGCAGCAGGCGGAAGTAATAGCATTCACTATTGCTAAAGTGACCTCTCGGGAGGCCTGAAGAGGCCTCGGTTTGGTGTTTGGATCGTGGAGTCCTTTCGGCCGGTGCTGATGGAGTAGTTGGTTCAGCGGCACGGGGTGTTCTCCTTCCGACTGATGCAGTTATTGATGAGGCATGATTGCTTCAGCATGTATCACACAGCATGTGCACACGGTCGCGAAAAGGGAGAGCACACCGTCCTACCACTACTGCGATTGCGAAGTGGATACTCGGCAGCTGATGTTCGAAGTTAGCGTAGTCAGGGCATAACAGCGCCCTAAACTCGTCGCTAGCGCTGCCGACTTTCACTAAGACTCGCCCTTATGGGCAGGCAGTCGACCTTATTGCCTTGTTTTCCGTATTAATTTTCTTCATATATTATTTATCACTTCTTCAAATTGTAATTAGTCCTTGCTAGTCACTGTCCGTCAGTAAATCAAGTCGTTACCATTACTTCAGCACTGATAACGAAATTACTAGTTTCGTTGGGAATTTTGGGCAAACACAAAAATACACGTAAACCACTATTATACCATATTCACTACACAGTTTAACTGTATCATATTCCATAAAATACCACCAAAATTATTCAATATAACACTGGAAAACGCTAAAGAAATGAATATAATACAAGAGCGTGATATGACATTTCCATATTTGCGCCAAAACTCCAAATTTAAATTAAGTAATTATCTAGAGTTTTATTAATTATTTATTTTATGTCCAATTTAGTGATAGAAATATTTTTTTTCTGTTGATAGAAATTGACTTGATTTATATTTAGTTTTGTGGTATTTACTTTTTTTATTGTATTTACTTTTTAGTTTAACTGTGTGGTAGCGGCCTAGAATACTACCAACCCTGACTTTGCTCGTGGATGTCGTAAAAGATGACTGAGAGACTTATAACGGACCAGGGCCAACTCCATCTGATGCCGTTTGGTTAACAATTACATTCCCAAGGAGGGTTGACGTCTGGCAGACGGCCGATCATAAAAGTATTGCCGATAACTTTTATAGTATGTACTATGAAAGAAGAGAACATATTGTATCGACCCCAAGGAATTGGGATAAGAGTAGGAGAATGATGATGGTATTTACTTTCAGTTCTGATAATAATACAATATTTAGTTAAATAATTATGTCATACAGTTTTTAATTAGACCTGACTTTTAAAAAGTACTGTGTGAATGCTACCAACCCTTACTTTGCTCGTGGATGTCGTAAAAGATGACTAAGAGTTTTATAACGACCTGGGCCGACACCATCTGATGCCGTTTGGTCAATAATTACATTCCCAAGGTGGGTTGACGTAAGGCATGCGGTCGGTCATAAAAACTATTGCCAATAACTTTTGCAATATGTGGTATGGAAGAGGACTGTTGTACATGTCGCGTCGACCAAACACTTGAGTTAAGTCCAAGTGAATGATGATATAATTAAACATGTATATTTTTTATTACACTGTCTACTATTATGTAGTTATTACCTTAATTTTCAATAAAATAATTTAAGTTTTTTGTATTATAATATTTGGCACGTGTGTGTTGTTAGTGAGCGGTGCGGCGTCTGGTGGTCGTCTCTCGCGTCCCATGCAACGTAAGCTTGTGACGCTGTTGCAGTGTGCGGTCACAGAGGCCGAGGGCAGGGGGCGGGCGGCGCGCGCGGCACGCTCACTCGGCGAGCGCACAGTCACCGAGCTGATACTGCAACATCAGGTACGGCACGGGACACCGGTACACGTGCACTAATACTGACACACACACACACACACACACACACATATGTACATCATTTAACATTAGTTATATAATTATGTGAACAATATCCCGTCCGGCTCGAAGGACCTATGTGTGTTTGTGTGTTATACAAGCGATATACATACATACAGAAATATTCATATAAGTTGGTACTAAGTAGTTATACTATTAATTATATTTGTTATATCATGATGACATCATTACCATTCATTCCATTCACCGAATATTATTGGGTTCATCATATTATATCCTCTAACTTGAACAAATTGTGAATGACATTACATATAGTCCCATTACAGTTTAAATCGCTGATTCGTTGGCGTGTAGTGAACTCACAATTGATCCCGCGACACTAACCGCCGACGGTGGACATATCACTTGGAACAGTCGCGGCGGACCGACGATTGTTCAGGTGCTCGTTTGCGATATACGTATACGTAACACGTATTCAAATATTATAAATACCTATACGTTTAATAATTGATATATTTAACAATAATACATTCAGTCAAGAAAGTATTGGGAATGGATGATTTGTTTATGGTTCCAAATTCAAATTCTTGTTTTTTTTTGTTGTTGTTAGATTGGCACAACTGTTTTCCATTTTGGCGCGAAGTTTGAGTTTCATCTGTTATTTATATTGAATACAATGCTGTTTTAGTTATATCATATCTAGTGTGTATTGCGAATTTCATAATGAACAAAACATCGAACAAACAGTTTGTCTTAAATTTTGCATCGCCTTGGAATTTTATGTTTGGAGTCACTGAAAATGTTACAGAAGGCTTACGATGAATCGACTTTATCAAAAACACGTGCTTATGAGTGGTACAAAGCGTTCAAAAGCGGTCGAGATCTGATGGAAGATTTGCCTCGCTCTGGTAGGCCATCAACATCTGCAGCTGAAGTTAACATTGCAAAAGTGAAGGAAACAGTGACTGAAAATCCTCATTCAACTTTAAGAGACATAGCCGCCGAACTTTCTGTATCTCACGAGTCAATCTGTACCATTTTAAATAATCAGTTGGGTATGAAACATGTTGCCGCTCGGCTAGTCCCAAAAGACCTGAATTTTCTCTAAAAACTCAAACGCATGAGAGTCGCTGAGGACATGCTAGAACGAGTCAATTCTGACCCAACATTCATGAAACGCATTGTTACTGGTGACAAGACGTGGGTTTACGAGTTAGACATGCAAACTAGTCAACAAGCTTCGGAGTGGCGACTTCCAACTGTACCGAAACCGAACAAACCACGCCAAAGTCGATCAAAGGTCAAAGTCATGTTGACTGTTTTCTTTGACTATCGCGGTGTTGTGCACTCGGATTCTTGCCAGAAGGTCAAACGGTAAATAAAGATTATTTGAGCGTTATGCGGCGTTTAATAGAGCGAATTCGACGAAAAAGGCCAGATTTGTGAAAAGAAAATTCTTGGATTTTGCACCACGATAATGCGACTTCGCACAAGGCCATCATTGTGAAATACCATCGGGCAACTACCATATTCACCAGATATGGCTCCAGCCGACTTCTTTCTTTTTCCTAAACTCAAATTACCACTACGTGGCACACATTTTCAATCGGTAAAAGACATAGAGGAGAATTTGCGGCGAGAACTGAACTCAATTCCGGAAACAGCGTTTAATAAATGTTTTAATTATTGGATTATTCGTTAGCGTAAGTCTATCGTTTGTGAAGGAGCATACTTCGAAGGTGATCAAATAAATTTGGATAAATACCAAAATTTTTATGTACTATTGATGTTTTCCCGGCACTTTCTTGACAGAGTCGTATATATTAACCATATATTAGTATTGTACATACATTGTTAAACTGTGAATACGTCACGGCGACCGTGGTGTCGTCATATAGCGATGACGTCACATACACATGGCTGTGTAGTTGTATCGCGTAATATATTGTTACCGTTCACATTGTATGTATGTATGTATTGACAATACGACAGAACCCGCAACAGTTGAGCGCCAACCTATGGGCGGCGGTGAGAGCGCGCGGATGTCAGTTCCTGGGGCCGGCGATGCAGGAGGAGGTGCTCAAGTTAGTTCTACTGGCGTTAGAGGACGGCTCGGCACTATCTAGGAAGGTAACACCCCGCTCACTACATATATGTACATAATTGACTACATACTAACACAATGTAATACATATATTGTGTGTGTGATCAGGTGCTGGTTATGTTTGTGGTGCAGAGGCTGGAGCCGCACTTCCCTCAGGCGTCTAAAACTAGTATAGGTCACGTCGTGCAACTACTGTACAGGGCGTCGTGCTTCAAGGTGAGAGCAACACACACACACCCTCACATATATGTAAACTACAAAACAGGGATCTATAACATATGGATATGTTTGTACGTACATTAGTTCTGTGAGCGGTGATCCGACTTGAGTACTTTATATTAGGTATATCGTATGGTGGAAAGCAAATTGTTATAGAAAATGTAAAAAAGAGAAATTTCATTTTCATAAATAATATTGAAAATTATGAATTATTGAATTAGTAAAGGAGTAACAATACAATTCATTCATTTTGTCCGGGGGGGTGTCGTAAACGATGACCGAGGCACACGATATGTATATAACATTATATGTTAACACTTGAAATATGTCATTATACTGTATGCGTGTGACGGTGTGACCAACGTGGTATATTGAGATCAGTTGTCGACCCCACCAACTTTATGGAGGAGGCTTGAGACCAACAGTGGGACTTATATGAGCTGAGATCATCTCAACTCTGATGATGAAAGTTGCAACACTAGAGTTGAAACTTACCTGGACTAGATAGATATCTATGCATTCACCGAGGTGAGGTTTGCATGTTGTAGCCAGTCGGTAAATATTGTAACTTGTGTTGTGTACCAACATTGATGACATACATATGTATATATAATGTGTTGTAGGTGTCCAAGCGCGAGTGCGACTCGTCATTGATGCAACTAAAGGACGAGTTTCGTACGTACGAGTCGTTGAGGCGCGAGCACGACGCACAGATCGTACAGATAGCGACCGAGGCGGGGCTGCGCATCGCGCCCGACCAGTGGAGCGCGCTACTGTACGGCGACACCGCGCACAAGAGTCACATGCAAAGTATTATAGGTAAATGATACACACACACAGAGAGAGAAAGATATACAAATGTAAGAGTGAGATCCAAGTTAAAGTCAACTTATAATAATGATGATATTGTGGTCGACATTATATATATATAAAAGTATTTAACACTTTTGAAATTTATTTATTAGTATAAGAATATACAACAAACTACAAATATAATATTAATTAATACCAACACTAAACATTTGGTTTTGTTTTGTGACTGTGAACATCATTCCTTACATTGCACGTATGTGTACTACACTTATATCTATAGGTACTACTAAGAGTTTGTCATACGTCCGAGTTAATACCATCGGATCAACAATTACATACCTAAGGAGGTGTGACGTCAGACAGGCGGTCGGTTATCAAACTATATACCTATGTATTGTTAAAACTTTTATATTATGTACGACAAGTGACAACAAAATGAATTCATATTGCTTTGAATACAATAAATTGGGATAAATGTATAATAATGTGTACATAGATCAAATGATACATGTTTATATTACAGTACATATACACGGTGACATTTATGTCGTCTTACAAAAGCAGTTCAGTTAACGTATCCAGTATCTACTATTCATTCGTACAATTAAAAGGTTAAAAAACAATATTTCCTGGAATGTTTTTTACTAAAAATTATTATAAATAATTACTAATTAAAATAGTAAGAGAACAGCATGTAGCGAGCGTGTAGATACTCGACACAACCTACGTACTGTGTAGGTACTACGATCGTTAACCGCGCTGCCCGCACCGATCATTCATTTTACAGCTGATCGGGACATCGTAACGGACCTAGCGTAGCGTAGCTACGTTTTGGGATAGCAGTCCACGTGGACTTCGTAGCTGTGATTAGCTAACGTAATTACGTTAGCCAATCATTATCATGCTGAATGCCGTATGATTTCTTTTGTTTAAAATGTAAACATTATATACAGATTGTTACAAAATATTAACTTTAATTTATTTTATTTTGTTATTTTTTTATGACTACCAACTATTGCACAATTAAATATGTTAGATATGTTTCTTTTGTTGAACACTTTTATGGCACTTCTTTTGTAATACGATATAAATGTCACGGTGTATAATATGTTAACATTTGTGTTGTATTGTTATAACGTACCTGTATATATATATTATGTTAACAGATAAATTACAAACACCACAATCGTTCGCACAGTCGGTGCAAGAGTTGTTTATTGCATTACAACGTACCGGCGATCCCGCACAATTGGTGCTCATGAGTCTACACCTGGACAGACTGGCGAACATTGACGCGGCGCAAGGTGAGTGCACACACACAGACGTGACGGTCTCGACTGTCTGTGTGTGACGTCGTCTGCTTGTTTACAATAAATGCCAGTTTAAGTTTTGTATGATGTGCTTTTCTATTGATGTATGTAAAGGCGGACTAATGATATACAAACTGATCATATCGTTACAAGAGTAATTGTTTTTTAAATATATCTCTATGACAATACGTATGACCAGCACCAGTATTATATAGTCGGTGCGTCCATTGTACACGTGAGGTAGTAGTCGGCCGATGACGATTTTACAGTCGACGCGACGAGACCGTTTATCGTCGATGATAAACTAGTTGAACAAACAGTCTAATCATCGACTAGTTTATGTCGTAGACGCTTAGACAAGACGAGACGTTTAGTTTATATTGTGACGTACGTTGATCGTCCATTGGTAAACGACAACGTAAACTCCAACGAATTATATTAGACAACAATATTTAATATGTACGAGCATGTTGAAGTGAACTACCCTTCATACTTTTTACAGACTTAGGACTGGCAGGTTTATTATTTTAGATAGCTAATAGGAACTAATAATATTAAATTATTAAGTTAAATATTATGAACGTGGCGTATTTAAAAGTTCATTTCATTTTATGTACATAATCAGTTTAAAGCATTTACATATACATACACGACTTTAGAATATTCACTATTTACATGTAGTTTTCAAACTTGCCTTAATCTAAATCTAAATTTAAAACATTAATTGTTCTACTTTATTAGTTGTTAATCTTGTCCTGCGCTGATATAAAATTAATCCTGATTTGAAAAACATGCGCTCGCAAGGAACGGATGTTGCGACTATATTACAATGCTGTATGTATAGTTTTAATAAATTAGGATACTTGACGATGGTTTTCCATCACAGAAGGGGACAGTAGTCACCTTTGACCTACGCTGCGCGTAATGCATTCAGACGAACTCAAAAAAATAATGTAATAAACAAAAGTTCAATTTGCAATCCTAAATGCAACACAAAATATATTTACAGCAATCAAAATAGAGTCTATTTCGATTGAGCAATAATAACCCCAGTGCAAGTATTAAAAGTTTCAGTTTTAATTTAAAACTAAAAATGTTTCATTGTACAATGTACATTGACGCTTCAATATGTAATGATAGTTCCATCACACGACAGCACAGTTCAATGAATTGCAACTCAATCTAACTATGCGTTATGTATTCGGCTCGACTCGCGCCCACGAGCGGTGGGTTAGGAGCGTAGCGAGGTCGTCGTCGCGTTCGTGTGTCATTCGTTGATACGCAGACCGATTTACTAGTTCACGGCAAAAAAAACAGTCGAAAAAAACTGTTCGTTCATTCAACAACCACCACTAACGTGAGGGGCAGACCCCTCTGTCTGTGACACGTGGGTCGTAGGTGTCTATGTGCCGAGATAAGTGAGTGGGGGTGTGTCATATGCCGCACGTGACAATGTATACAAAACGGCATACCCCATCAGTGTTAACTCGTGGTAGTGTGCCAGCCTCGTGCATGACCGATGTGAACTGTACACATGTGAATCATTCGATGTGTATGTATACGTGTGTGTGTGTGTTCGTGTGATATAATCAAATCAAATCATTTATTTTGCATAAGCCCCATAGGGGCACTTACATATTGTCAATTTTACATTGTGTTTTAAATTAAATTTAATTAATCTACCACCGGATCGGAAAGCAGCCACATACTGAGAAGATCCGGCAAGAAACTCAGTGGGCTCGTAATTTTTTTTTTGGAACGAAGTTCCTTATCGCGCGTTGTGAAAGGGGGCTAGACGGAAAAAATTCTTACGAAAAGTTGTCACGACACTTTTTGCTATAGTAAGCTATTGTAAGCTGTGCGGCGTCGCTCGTCGGTTCTCTTATAGAAAGCAAGCCAGATATTTTCATTTCTATTATTAATTTTAGAGGTTTCTAATGTGATGTCGTAAATAAACACATTATTTTGCGCTTACATTGCAAACGCTGGCTGAACCCTACGAAATAGATCAAAATAAAGTACTACAGTATTATACAGCTTAAAAAGGCCTACAAAAAAGTCCGCGATGGTATATATCTATCTCTTAAGGATAACATACTATATCCATTTTAATACTTTAAAAAATGGCCTATTATAAAACGGTAATTGAAAAGCTATTTACACAAATACTGTATTAATCCTTATCATTTTAAATACATTAGTTGGCTTGAGCATTTCATGAAGATATTTTTTTTCCTTCAGACCATGCAAATTAAATCAATACCTTAAGAGATATAGCAAAATCAAAATAATGCGCAACGAAATTATTTTCGCCCGTGACCGGGCCGCGTGGCCGGCTCGCGTTCGAGCTCGGGGCCGAAAAGTTTTGGTAGTCTAGTGGAATTGTATATCCTATTATTAATATTATAAACGTGAAAGTTTGTAATAATGTATGGATGTGAACATGTTTGTTGCTCTTTCACGTAAAAACTACGGAATGGATTTTGATGAAATTTATAGTAATATAGCTTGCACATCAGAATAACACATAGGCTATAATTTATAAAGATATTTTGCAAATTGGCTAAAATATAACGATAAAAATCGCTTAAGGCAGAAAAAAATTATATAATTAAAATAGAACTTCGTTCCATCCGGGTGTCCCTTGACACCTCCGGTTTTTTTTTTATTATATTTTTTCACAAAAGAGTTTCGTTACATGGTTAATTTATGTTAGCTCCAGTGATATGCCCTTCGAGTAAAGATTCATTTTTTAAAATTTTGAATATAATACAAAATTAAACTAAGAATATTTATAAAACAAAAAAGAAAGAAAAATGGCTGGAGCAGATCCCAACGTACTGTTATACGAGAATATCATAATTATATATTATGTTGATATAGTTTGTATGTGCTAAGCCGCGTATCGTCTTCGCGCTCCAAAAGGACGAACATTGGCGCGCGTTCCGGCCGCACAAAATGGATACCACTTTGGAACGCGCGCCAATGTGTTCGTTGGAACGCTCGAACGTGAAGCGGGTCGTTCCATCTGTTGTCGGTTTTTTGCCGCGTATCAAACGGGGCGCGCGGCGCGCCAGTTGAGACGGACACGAAAGCATTTTGTGTGTTTGTTGCGTTCTAAACACTGCAGCTGCTCGCATACGATGCCAGCATGATGAACGATCAAACACTGGAACAGTTGTCTCGCGCGCCAGGCGCGCTTAGTTTGTATAGTTCATATATTTGGAACGCGTACCGTGGAACGCACTCTCGGCGCGGTCATTGATGGCACGCGCGCCAGGAGCGCGAAGTCGATACCCGGCTTTAGACGTACATACAGATGTAATAGCACACATACATCCAAACAAATATAACATACACAACAAAATAACTTATTCAGTAACAAACTGAGATTGTTATAGCTATCACTGTGGGTTGCAGAAGATATACAATGCGAAAGTGGAAGGATGTACGTACCGGGGGAGACCGAGACTCACCTACCTAGACCAGATCGGTCATGTACTGAAGGAAGGTGGAGTCAAGAGTCTCCGAAACCGGCGAGCGTGTATGAAGAGAATTATGAATGTTGAGGAAGCGAGTGAAGTATGCAGAGATATAGTTCTCTGGCACTCTGTTCTCTCTGCCTACCCTGCAAGGGATATGGCGTGATGATATGTATGTATGATAATGTAAGACAAGATTATTTATTAATAAAATCTTTTATCTCTTATAAAATATATTTTATTTTTAGTTACAATTTTTGTATTTGCACATTAAAATGTTGTGTATGTACATTATTAGTATCATTATTTAATAGTATAAAGCGGCCGGCGGTATTATTTTTGGTTGCGTGCACTTCGCTACGTTTGTACTCGTAATGTTGGTTGCAATCAGCTGTCTCTGTATTGATGGCTAGTGGGAGGCTCGCACGTTCAACGTAAACAACGTGATATCGTGATGGCTATTTAGTGTACACTATTGTAGATAATTGAAATTCTATATTATTGGTCAATGTGTATCAAGATATGGGGCCGTTAATAAATTACGTAAGGGATTTTGAAGAAGGGTTTGGACCCCTCCCCCCTGACCGTAAGACATTATAAAATTGCAACTACTCCCCTCTGCCCCTTAATAAGATTTTTTGTAAAAGGCCCTATTGATCAAATATAACTCCGTTTATTCTGAAAATAACTTTTATTACAATGTTCTTACTATAAGTAGGTGTCTCATTAACTCACTGCAATAACATTAATCTTATCAATATATCACAGTTTTGACCAAAATTAGTAATTTTCAATTTAATATCTTACGTAAAGTCAGGTTCTCTACCTCCTCTCTGCTTATAGTAAAAATTTATAATATTTAGTCAACATCCCCCAAAATGCTTTACATAATTTATGAATGGCCCCTAAGTAATGCAATAGCGTGTGGGTATGCATGCGTGTGGGTGTGCATGCGTGTGGGTGTGCGTGCGTGTGGGTGTGCGTGCGTGTGGGTGTGCGTGCGTGTGGGTGTGTGCGTGCGTGTGGGTGTGCGTGCGTGAGTGTGCGTGTGTGTGTGTGTGTGTGTGTGTGTAAGAATGTTATGCTACTGATAAACATTATTTGTTTTAAAGGTAAGAAGAGAAGTCGTATGTGTGTTTGTATGTGAAGCAAATTGATGATATGATGGCAAAAGGTCATATTGAATGCAACGGTAACCATAGAGCGTGTTAATGTGTGTGTGTGTAGACGTGCCGTGCTAGAGGATGTCTATGTGTATATAGGTAATTACCTGTGTTATACGCGTGTGTATCTGTGTATGTATGTGATTGTGATATAACGAATGTTGACGCTCACATTCGCCAATATTCACATATTTTTTTGCCATTTGAATTCACTCTCGTTAGAAACGAAGCGAATGTTTCGCAATAGTATTTAACAAACAAAACGGATGTGGATTGGATGAACAACAACAACATTAAAAAATTGACACGATATGTCGAACTCGTTGGTAGGTATGACATATTCGTATATATTAGGTCCTTACATATGAAATTGGCGTTCTGTACGGGAGAAATATAAATTGATCGGCGAAATATAGTTAATTTTTTTTTGTGAAATATATTTAATTAATCAAAGTATCCACCTTTGTTACCTATGCATTTTTGCCATCTTATAGGTAGTTCATTGATCCCTTTACTAAAAAAAAAAACCGGAGGTGTCAAGGGACACCCGGATGGAACGAAGTTCTATTTTAATTATATAATTTTTTTCTGCCTTAAGCGATTTTTATCGTTATATTTTAGCCAATTTGCAAAATATCTTTATAAATTATAGCCTATGTGTTATTCTGATGTGCAAGCTATATTACTATAAATTTCATCAAAATCCATTCAGTTCAGTAGTTTTTACGTGAAAGAGCAACAAACATGTTCACATCCATACATTATTACAAAATTTCACGTTTATAATATTAATAATAGGATATACAATTCCACTAGACTACCAAAACTCTTCGGCCCCGAGCTCGAACGCGAGTCGGCCACGCGGCCCGGTCACGGGCGAAAATAATTTCGTTGCGCATTATTTTGATTTTGCTATATCTCTTAAGGTATTGATTTAATTTGCATGGTCTGAAGGAAAAAAAATATCTTCATGAAATGCTCAAGCCAACTAATGTATTTAAAATGATAAGAATTAATACAGTATTTGTGTAAATAGCTTTCCAATTACCGTTTTATAATAGAACATTTTTTAAAGTATTAAAATGGATATAGTATGTTATCCTTAAGAGATAGATATATACCATCGCGGACTTTTTTGTAGGCCTTTTTAAGCTGTATAATACTGTAGTACTTTATTTTGATCTATTTCGTAGGGTTCAGCCAGCGTTTGCAATGTAAGCGCAAAATAATGTGTTTATTTACGACATCACATTAGAAACCTCTAAAATTATCAGTGTTTCTCTAGTACATTATGCATATATTATACATATAAACCTTCCTCTTGAATCACTCTATCTATAAAAAAAATCGTCGCGACGCCACACTGTTCAATGCGAAATAGAAATGAAAATATCTGGCTTGCTTTCTATAAGAGAGCCGACGAGCGACGCCGCACAGCTTACAATAGCTTACTATAGCAAAAAGTGTCGTGACAACTTTTCGTAAGAATTTTTTCCGTCTAGCCCCCTTTCACAACGCGCGATAAGGAACTTCGTTCCAAAACCATTGGGGCGAGAATCAATAGACTCTTTGAAGGCGGTTTGGACTGCCGCATCGGAGTTGAACTTTTTTCCTTGTAAGAAGTTGTCCAAATTCCGGAGAAAAATTGTTAACTTGTTGGAGCAAGGTCCGAGGAGTAAGGTGGATGTTGCAGACATTTCAATCGTAGCTCATCTAACTTAGTGATTTTTTGATGTGCAGTGGGTCTTGCGTTGTCGTGAAGCAGCAGTGGCCTAGAGCGATTGACCAATCTCGGTTGTTTATCAGCTAGTTCTTCCTTCATGGTTTGCAGTTGCTGACAATAGATGTCTGCCGTAATCGTTTGACCAGATTTTAGAAAGCTGTAGGGAACGACACCCGCGCTAGTCCACCAAACACTCACAAGTAACTTTCTGAGTCAATTTTCGTATAGGGCAGGATTTGGCTGGATCTCCAAGTTTCAGCCATTGCGACACGAGCGCTGCCGATTATCGTACAGTATCCACTTATCATCACAGTAATGATTCTATTTAAAATCCCTCCATTATTGTGTCGGTTGAGCAAAGTAACACAGCAGTCGACGTGTGTTTGCAAGTTCCATTCACTCAATTCCTGAGGTCAAATCAGGTTAAAACCCATAGTTCAAGTTTTTTTTACATACATACATATCATCACGCCATATCCCTTGCAGCGTAGGCAGAGAGAACAGAGTGCCAGAGAACTCTATCTCTATCAAATCAAATCAAATCAAATCATTTATTATGCATAAGCCCTAAAAGGCCACTTACATATTGTCAATATTACATTTTTTTTTTAACTTAATCTACCACCGGATCGGAAAGCCGCCACAAACTGAGAAGATCCGGCAAGAAACTCAGTGGGCTCGTCATTTCTCTGTATACTTCACTCGCTTCCTCAACATTCATAATTCTCTTCATACACGCTCGCCGGTTTCGGAGACTCTTGACTCCACCTTCCTTAAGTACATGACCGATCTGGTCTAGGTAGGTTAGTCTCTGTCTACCTACCCGGTACGTACATCCTTCCACTTTCGCATTGTATATCTTCTTAACCAGTTCGTTCGGCATTCTTTCCACATGTCCGAACCATCGGAGCATTCCCTTTCGCATCTTTACACCAATACTCTCTTTCATACCTACTTGCTCTCTTACGTCGTCGTTACGAATGCGGTCGGTCAGCCTTACTCCACAGATTTTCCGCAGAGATCGCATTTCGACCGCATTAATTTTACTTTCATACTCTTTTCTGCATACCCAAATCTCGCTTCCATACAGTAATGTTGGGACAAGCACTGCGTAATGTATTGCTACACGTGCCTTCTGGCTGAGGTGGTGGCTGCCGAAAAGTTGTCCCAACGCTCCGTTCCCTCTATTTCCCGCATTCACTCTTCGCTCTATATCAGTGGTGTACCTTCCATCTCGGTTAAATCCACATCCAAGATATACAAATTCATCCACTTGCTCTAGTACATCATTACCTATTGTTACTCTTACATCAGTTCTGGTTTCACCTCTTTCAAGTTTTTTTTAATTTTCTGATTTGCTTCAAGTGGATTAATACAGTCTTGTCACTTACCCCGAAGCCTGCAGCTATCTCTGAAGTGCTTTGTGATAGATCCGTTTCCACAATAGCCTTTAATTCTTAATTTTCTAATTTGGTCTCCGGCCGTCCACAGGTTTGATTCTGAAGGTCGAAATTTTCAGAACGAAAACGTTGAAACTAAAAACGTATTGCGCTTTCTTTTGCGATACCAGCGCCGTACACATCGTTAATCCTTGGAGCTGTTTCTGCAGCACCGGTACCACGGTGGAACTCGTATTCGTAAATATACCGATATTTCATGCTTCCCATTGTGCGGTAATAAGCGACGCCAAAGAAAAAAATAATGAGGAATAAACAAATGAATGACTGTTTTCAAAACTCAAATGTACCAGCTAAATGTATTTATAAATTTGAATTTATAATTCTTAACCAAAGAGGAGATATTTCAGATCAAAGTGGTCAGTACGACAAAACGCTAAATTCATATGTAAGGACCTAATATATCTATTAATATTGGATGCATGAATATATCGCGAATGTAATTTAACATTCGTTACATAAATAGTATATAACTATATAAACTATGATGTTGATACAAAAGTCCTTAGTGTGTCGTGTAAACCAGTGGTTCTTAACCGGTGATTCCTGGAGGCATACCAAGTGGTCCACCACGCCATCTTACAACTTGAAATCCTTTCATTATTAATGTTTTCGTGATGTCTGATGAAATTCGAGAACAAGTAATTGAAATGTAACATTATAGTAACATAAAAAATATATTCGAATTAGGAAGTATCCTTGAAGGTTTTTGGAGCCAAAAGGAAGTCATTGTCCAATCTGCGAGCCATTGCTATACATTACCTAACTTTACTCTTATCGACGTATCTATGCGACCAGGGTTTTTGTTGCTTCTGATTATTAAAAATAAGCACCGAAATAAGGTTGGATGCCACTACCGATATATATTTAGCTGTAAGTATCAAATGAACCAAGTATTTGGGACTCAATAAAGTGAATGCAATCATTAAAATCTGATTAAATTTAAAATTTGTAACTTTATTTTTCAGATTTTTGCGAAATAATAAATGAATGCATGTTAGTACCTACTATAATTATGTGCGTTCTATTTATTACAGATTAATACAGTATATAATACATAAACCAACCAGGTGGTCCCTCATGACTTAAAGGTGTTGCAATATTGATTGTTGGCAACTGTACGTATTGTCGTTGTAATGAGACATTGAATGTACTTGCAGACGCTGGATGCCCGTCGTGGCAGCAGTTGGCGGAGGTGATGACGTCACTGAAGGAGGTCGTGGCCGGCCTCATATATTACATGCAACTACAAGCACTGGGCAGAGACAGCAATCACAATCAGAAGCACAACACACAAGACAGATGTTTGGACAATAGTACAAGTTAGACAATGTATTCATAGCACTGTACACACACACACACACACATTGTATGTAATGACAACTGTTAGCATACAGCTCACTGCAAGCGTCGCCCACCCGAATGTCGTACGAGACGGTTGTGGCACGTATGTTATGTATGACTGACAACCAAGTGAAAGTTAACTCCAATAAAACGATATATCACGAACACGTTTCATCAGCGTGATATATGTATAAGGACAAGTTCAACAGTGATACTCATATGATGATAATTATGATAAACACAGGTGTTTAGGTGAACAATTAACCAAGAACACTTGTGGAAGTAATGATGATATCCTAACATCTCGTAGTATTATATCTGAATCTCTATAATGTATACCTCGTTAAGTCGTAGTTGTCAGTAAAGCATAAAATAATGTCAGCCCTATTCGTTGCATTGTGAAATACGCAATATCTCGATTTATTTCAACTTTGTAAGTGAAACTAAATGTAATAACCGTACGAATTATTGGCAGTAAATATTTATACAATATAAGTACATATATCAGTAACTTGTAATGAGTAATGTATAGAGACGTCTTACTTGTGATTACCTGATCACGTCTCGATGTCACCTAACGGCAATACCAATATATGATAATTGTACATTATGTGCTTGGTACCTACATGTGAAAGTAATGAATACATTCAGTATACTATATAAGTATAATAACATAAGAATCGTCCTCGCTAAGTCAAAACTTTAGTAATCAACCTCTCAGTATAAACAATTATTTATGAATAAAAACCCGATTACAAACAATTAAGCATATTAAATGATAAATTTCAGTATTTTGAATTATTTGTGAAGTCAATTTTTATTATGTGTTTCCCTCAACCTCGTGTTGTGTGCACTTATTATAGTTATATTTATAAATAACACTACAAACAGTTATTGTTTTAAACTAGTTTAATGTGTGTGCGTGTGGTGACGGAGTAAGAATACAATTCACCACCCCTTATCTCACCCGTGGGACCGAGACGACTAAGGGATATAAAACGCATGTAACATCTATGCGAGAGAATGAACACTCGAAACAAAGCCCTAAACCAACACGTCTGACCAGCGCGGTATAGTAGGTCAATTGCCCACCCATTATGGAGGAGGCTCGAGCCCAACAGTGGGACCTGTATAAGCTGAGATGTTGATGAGATGAGGTGAGATGTCTAGTCGATACTTGTGTGAACTGAACCCCGATATATGTATATAGGTCAGACGGTTGCTCCGGTGTCGGGACAGGGCTCGGGGCCGGTGTCTTTGGCCGGCGCTGCGGTCGGTGGTGTTGGCGCTGTATCGCCGGCGGTGCAACTCAACTGCAAGTCGTTGTGTCGCGATGGTGTGACGCGTGCACAGTGTCCGCGCTCTGTTACATGCACGTACACACACCGCGACGACGAACCGGACAACAGGTGCGCACACATACACAGCACGCACACACACACACACACACACACACACACACACACACACACACACATAAACATGTATCTGGTTATGAAGCAGCTACTTATATAGTTTACAGTACTATAGTCCTACATCATAATTATAATGAATATTATAAAAAAATACATAATAGTGATTTAAAAAATATGTATCAAAGATGCTTCTCCTTAAAATAATCTTAACGTAAACACAAATGCCAGCGTTCGACATTAGATATAATAAATGTTGTGTTTACAGTCAATGCCTAGGTACACGTCCCGCGGCAACGTGCGTACACATCTGTAGGTAAACAGTAAAGTAAACATTATTTAATTATGCATCTACATTATCATCATCATTGAGCCTTTCACCTTCCTCTTCTGAATGTAGCATCCTCGCAACCCACAAATGCGGGGACAGTACCGTAATCACCACACCCGGCAAGCGGGTTGGCGATCGCAGTGTGGTGTTACATGTTTCCCAGGACAGAGCTGCTACTCAATCTTCTGGTGGACCCTCAGCTGACTGGACGTAACAATTGTATTCTTATGACATCGTCCCACGGGGAGTCGTAGTTGTCGATCTACTTATTTTTAATATATACAATTAACTAATGAAGTCGTTATTGGAATAAATATTTGATATTGATATATGGCATAATCCAGATAATGTATGGTATTAACGTAATTATTTTATAAAATCCGATTAATATAATTAAGCATATTAAATGCTAAATTTCAGTAATTTAAGTAATTATTTTAATTTTAACACTTACTTCGATTTCACATTTCAATATTTAATAGCAAGAACCTAATCTAACACATCATGCCAAGTAACAAATATAAACGCAATACACGAAGGAAGAACTGCGGACTGTAAGGTAATCACTCGTACATATTACTACCGGACGTCCGAATCCGACTAAAATAAATTCTTATTATTCAATTTTAAAAACCTACGAATTTCTATGTAAAGGTAGCCACCGGCGCATTGGAGGGGAAGGGGATTATGTGTTTAGGTATTTCCTTCATAATATTAAAACAAATATATGTTTCGAAAATGTAAAGGGTATTAGTTATAGTAAACATTTAGTTTTGTTCATATTCAAAAATTGATAGCCTGTGACGTATATAGTATTTACGCCGTATTACGGGTTAATTTTGTTATTTAGAGATAAAATTGTTTTTTTTCTATCGAGGAAACTGTAAGTAATCCTGTTTCTAGTAGCTACCGTTTATAGAACCAATCCTTAAAACTTAATAATTGTTTAACTAAAGCATTAAAAAAATACATACAATAAAACATAGAACCTCCTCCTTTTTAAAGTCGGTTAAAAATAGCCATAAAGTAAAGGATCTAACACAATTTCTCGTAATTTCGTAGTCGCCCGCGATTGGCTTAGGGTCATTGACTGCTCAGCTGTCTCAGACTTAAGGCGAAGTTTCTCATACTGTAGCATTCATTGATTTACTTAAGTTGTAATGATTATTTAATTATATATAAGTATGTTGTCAATTAATTATCATATACATGATGCATTTTATTCAGTTTCACACGAAAAAGAGATGACAAATTAAAAACTTTAAATGCCTATAATTTATTAATCAATAGAAATTTTGCCCTTCATCATTATCTATCACCTTTCCTACCATCACCGACTAGCTGCTTTATTTTCTGTTACAACCGGTATACGCGTTACACACGCATACATACACAATAGTGTGTGTGTGTGTTTTTTATGACAAAGAAATAGCTGATATGAAACGTTTATACGTTTAACATACCGACATCTGTAAGAATCTTTTGGAGATAACAGATAATTGTGAATATCAAATAATAGACAAATAATTTGCAATAAAACAATATTGCGACTATAAATTGAGATGGAAGCTATCCTATCTTTTAAGTTGGATCAAACTACACATGCTGTGCAAATTTGATTAAAATCGGTTAAGTACTTTAGGAGTCCATCGCGGACAAACAACGTGACGCTTAATTTATATATTTATATTAAGATATATACAATTGTGTTATATTGTTACACAGATGCGAGGAGAGCGCGGCACATGTCGGTGGTGGTACCGGTGTGGGTGGTAACTATACGTTGATACATGTACCACAATATCAACAGTACGTGATGCCGCGTGCAACACACGAATACACAAACAACAACAACAACGTCACACGTGAGTACTAACACACACACACATATAAGTTGATTCACAGGCATTATACGATTAGTTCTTAATTATACACAGTGTGTGTGTGTCTGTTTGTTTAGTTAAGTTACCATCTGCCGGGACAAATACTTGTCAAGTCATGGTCACTGTGTATACACTAGCTTTTAGCGGCGGCTTTACTCGCGTAAAATTTACTTACCTACAGTTAAATTACTATTACAAGGGAATAACACAACCGAGATAAAAAATATCCTATGTAACACATATTTAGGTGATTGTCTAAAAAAAACCTAAAGTCAAAACTTATCTCTAACTTGATTATATAAAAAAAAAATACACACAATGATATAACACAAAAATATAGGTAATCGAAAGTAGTTCGCGGGACAACCGTTAACGGACGAATCGTAGAGTGACGACCACACGTCTGAGCCGCGTGGTGACACTGTCCCACTACGTACCATGCGCATATCACGTACCACGCGAGCGGCAACAGTCACCGCCGTACTTGATATATGTTAATACATATATTTGTTGTAATCAAATGATCTCGCAGTCAATTTTGCTCAACATTAAATACTTATTATGAATAACATATTTATTTGAACAAGGATTAATATTATGTTCATAGAAACAGTTTCGTAAATAATGAATTATATGAGAACATATTTGTTTATCGTAAAGACGGCTATTAGTGTGTTAATGTTAATAGATAAACACATTTGTTATCACGAACATTTTTTAGACGATGTGAAGTAACGTGACCGAACGTGGTGTGATGATGCTATATAGTATATAGCCTTCCTCGTTAAATGGACAATTCAATATATTAGTACATTACTGCAGCGGCCAGCAAAAGAGGCATTGATGGACGAACGTGTAAATGTGGCCCGACACACATACGTAAATCCATCAATTCCTAGTTGTGGCCAAGGCTTGTATAGTACTTTTGTCAAATAATGCGCGGAAATTAAAACTAAGTAGTACTAAGTAGAACTTTTTATTTGAAAATACAATTAGTTTTCAAAATCAATGACGAACAATAAACAACACTTTTCACGTGCTAAAGGGTTCATTTGCTTTTTTTTTCATTATTAAACCGGTTTCTTTTTCAAACCAGTTTTGAAGTAACAAATCGTTCCATTTTTAAAATACACGATAGATATGAATTTACATATATATTTATTTGGCCGCTAAAACACGACAGATATGGATTTTCATACATTTTTTGTCGGCCGCTGCTCGCGTGTATTTGGTCAGTACAACAATATCGATTTATCTCGAAGAAGGTTGTCAAAATAATGCTCAAATTTCCAAGCATGTTTGAGAAAAATATTTTTAAATTCGCAGCAAGTGCCTGAGATTAACGCTTTCAACTATACAAACAAATAAACTGTACAACTTTTGGTGTCTCTGTGTGTGACGACAGGACTGTCGTTGAGGTTGCGACGTACACACGTGCATGTGCGTCGCAGTAACACAACCACATATTATATAAGTACATAACAACACTTGTATTGTGTTACAGAGTCGCAGCGTGCACCCGCGACCAACATGACCGACACGTCGCACACTAGCAACGGACGTACGATGTGAGTATACATACATAGCGGCGTGTGCGTTGTACATTGTGTGTATATAGTTGGGCATGTGATGTGTGACATCTGTTGTAGGCGGTACGCCCTGCCGCACGCGACGGTCGTGATGGGCGCGGCGCCTATGCACGGCGAGGCGGCGGCGGTGGCGGCGGGGACGGCGGTGGGCCCGGGTGGCGCCGAGCCCATCTACTACCGGCTGTTCAGTCGTACGACGGACGAGGGCGGTGCGTACGTGCCCGCGCGCGGCCTCTACGTGCCCGCCGTGTACACCACACGGGACAGCGTGTACAACGGTGAGCGTGAGTCACAGACACAGACATGTGTCTTCATATATCGATAGGTATACGGGATAATTTATTACTAATCTCATGGTAATGTTAGTTGTAAACTTCAACTTCTCAATTTTGTAGATTATTTTTGAAATAAACCCGTCAACTTGGTTTTTTAAGGGGAAGTCCTATTTTGGCCATTTGTTAAAAGAGCGAGAAAATTTACATATCATACATCAAGGTGACCCCTAAGTGTCAAATATAGCTTAAATAATTGAGGTTAATTTTATCCAAGGACAATAGAAATGAAAATGACATACATACATACATACATATCATCACGCCATATCCCTTGCAGGGTAGGCAGAGAGAACAGAGTGCCAGAGAACTCTATCTCTGCATACTTCACTCGCTTCCTCAACATTCATAATTCTCTTCATACACGCTCGCCGGTTTCGGAGACTCTTGACTCCACCTTCCTTCAGTACATGACCGATCTGGTCTAGGTAGGTTAGTCTCGGTCTCCCTCGGTACCTACATCCTTCCACTTTCGCATTGTATATCTTCTTAACCAGGCGTTCGTTCGGCATTCTTTCCACATGTCCGAACCATCGGAGCATTACCTTTCGCATCTTTACACCAATACTCTCTTTCATACCTACTCGCTCTCTTACGTCGTCGTTACGAATGCGGTCGGTCAGCCTAACTCCACAGATTTTCCGCAGAGATCGCATTTCGACCGCATTAATTTTACTATCATACTCTTTTCTGCATACCCAACTCTCGCTTCCATACAGTAATGTTGGGACAAGCACTGCGTTATGTATTGCTACACGTGCCTTCTGGCTGAGGTGGTGGCTACCGAGAAGTTGCCCCAACGCTCCGTTCACTCTATTTCCCGCATTCACTCTTCGCTCTATATCAGTGGTGTACCTTCCATCTCGGCTAAATCCACATCCAAGATATACAAATTCATCCACTTGCTCTAGTACATCATTACCTATTGTTACTCTTACATCTGTTCTGGCTTCATCTCTTTCAAAGACCATTATTTTGGTTTTGCTCACATTCACGCGTAGACCCCTTTTCTTACAATCTTCTGTCATTGTGTCGACTAGGGTCTGCAGGTCAGTCGCTGACTGTGCCAGCAGGACTGCATCATCTGCATAAAGCAGAGCAGTGACCACTGAGTCGCCCATCTGGACTCCCACATTCATATCGTTCAACCTTTGGAGACATTTATCCAGATATATGATAAACAGCCTGGCTGACAGAACGCACCCCTGCTTAACGCCGATATTGACGTCAAACCAAGGCGACATTCCATCATCCAGCCGCACACAGGCTCTACAGCCCATGTAACTGGATTGCACAGCCTGTATCAGTTTACCGTTAATACCATACTCCGGTAAAATGTCCCAAAGTTCCTTTCGTACAACCGTGTCAAATGCTCTCTCCAGATCCACAAAACTGCAGAAAACCCTCTGACCTAGAGCCAGATGCTTCTCCACAATGTTGCGCAGAGAGAACACTTGATCCATGCATCCCCTTCCACTCCTGAAACCTCCTTGTGTCTCACACAGTAAACCATCGGACACCATCCTCATTCTCCTTTCAATAATTTTTCCATACACTTTTGCTGCCAAACTGGTCAAGCTTATGGCTCTGTAATTTGCGCAGTCATAACGTGAACCCTTGTTTTTAAACAAAGGCACGATGACTGCGCTATTCCAGTCCCTGGGAACCATTTCCGAGCTCCAACATAAATTGAGGAGCAACAGGAACGCCTCCCAGACACAAGAGCCACCGAGCTTGATCATCTCGGCAGACACCATATCAATGCCCGCTGCTTTACCATTTTTCAAACTTCTTATCGCCCATTCAACTTCATCCATACTGATGCCATCCAAAATGAATGCGACAATATAATCATTAGTGTTATTTCGATACTTAAATCTTAGATTAAAGTGAACGTCCGAAGATTATCATTTTTAACTTGTAATCACAGTTAATTAAATATAAAATATATAATAATATAAATATATAAAATATTAACATAATATAAAATTCAAGATCAATTCTTAAGTCAATTCGAGATTGTATCTGTGTCATCACCATTGGTGTGTATTTTGTTTCGATTAAATGTCTTACAATCCTCATGTCCGCTGAAAGTACTTGGCTGGTAAACTTATTTTTAAAGCAAAATCACATTGTGGTCATATTTCTATTGATGTTATAGAGATATTGTACCAATATAAATAAAAATAATAAAATATATAGCTATAGTAATAGTAAATAGGTATATAGCCATACCTCTGCTAGCTATTGGTCCCATAACAAATGACCACTGCATATCATATCATACGAATATGTCAACAGTCTCGATATACATTCAAGTTCTCAACTTGAAACGTTTCCCTTAAACTTGTGTAAGTAATATTATTAACATTGCACAAATTACAATGTGCCAACATTTTTGTATCGCACAATTAAATAAATGTTGTAAGTTTGTGATTAATTCGAATGTGTATATATATATATACAATATATATATATACACTAGCAGACCTGGCCACGCGTTGCTGTGGCTAAGGTAGCCTCAGTAACACGTGGTGGTTATGCTAATAAATTGTAGCTTATATGAATGACTATCAAATAATAAACAAATAATTTGCATTAAAATAAAATTGCTATAAATTGAAATGCAAATATATATGTATATATATATATATATATATATATAGCGTGATGATATGTATGTATGTATGTATATATATATATATATACATATATATATATATATATATCCGAGGGCGATTAAACGATCTAGCTAGGTTTCATTTATAGAAAATATTGTTTTGTCAGTATCTTTTGGCAACAACAAATATAATATTTCGTTGTATTAAAACTATGAGAATATGGTTTCGAATATTAGAATATGGTTTTCAAATTTTGACGCTGTCATTAAGAATAGACATTTACCTCAGTTGGAAAATCGAGTTGTCTAATCCAAACAAAGCGGAGCTCGGTTCGGATCCTTACACTTACACATCAGATGGGGCACGTACTTTGTATAACTTAGTAAATAAGACTGTAAATGTATATAAATCAAATCAATTCATTTATTATGCATAAGCCCTTAAAGGGCACTTACATATTGTCAATATTACATTTTTTTTAAATTAATCTACCACCGGATCGGAAAGCCGGCACAAATTGAGAAGATTCGGCAAGAAACTCAGCAGGCTCGTCATTTTTTTTTAAATTACATGTTTTCTTAATATTATTGGATACATGTTTAGACCATTTAAGCTCCAGTGCGATGCCCTTCGAGTAAAGATTTATTTTTAAAAGTTAAATACAACATTAACAAAAAAAAAACAAAAAAGAACAGAAATGGTTGGACCAGATTCCACAAGCGGCACTCGATCACGAGTTAACTACTAAAGCAGCCGTCACGCCCCTCAACCACATTCGAGGGATGGGAGAGACCCGCTCACGTAGCTACCGCAGGCAGAGACCTTTTTAGTGAGCATGACCACACCAAGATCTATAAATTACAATCAGATAGTCAATCTCAATCAAATCAATAAATAAATAACTCGTTAGGCAAAACACGCTACACTGTACAATTTGTGACAATGAAAAGTATACAGAGTTCAGACGACAGTGAGGATCAGCACTAAAACAATGTAAAAGTTAAAACTATATAAAGTAATCGCTGAGAGAGGAGCAACTCATAACCATTCCGTATTATCATTTAGATAATACGAATTGTTGTAATATCCTTTTTTGCAAAGTCTATTTTTGATAGCCTCTTTAAACTTATTTATGGGCATATCTCGGATATCTTTAGGTAGTTTATTGTAAAAGCGTATACATTGCCCCATGAAAGACCTACTATTTTTTTGTAGGCGAGTATGATGTATAACTAAATTATCCTTATTCATAGTATTCACGTGATGAATGTCACTATACTTATCAAATTTATCAATATTTTTTTTTACATATAATATGTTTTCGAATATAAATTGTGATACAACAGTTAGAATGTTTATTTCCCTAAATTTTTCGCGCAGTGATGCTCTTGGGCCTAAATTATAAATCGCGCGGAAAGGCAGTACTATCGGCACATGAGTAAATAAACGTACAGAGACAAACCTTCAAACAACCGCGCCACGGTAGGTACATCACTACAAGTATGATGCGTGTGTGTCCGTGAGCACTGGCGGCTCGTCACGTACGGAACGAAACCTGTTTAGGCTGGTTCGGCCAGTGCTCAAACAAAGGGTTCACTCACCGCTCGCTGCATCGCGTCGTGTGTGTTTGTTTAAATTTGAAATTTCAATTAATTATAAAGAGTGTAAATATGGTTTATTGTACTGTGTGCATGAACAACAATCGTAAAAATAAAAACATATCTTGTTTTGAAAATGACATTGTATGTTAATAGATCTGAACAACCTATAAATATGGGGAAAGACTCTTTTTTCAGCCATTACAAAGACTTTAACGAAAGCAGTATACAATTGGTTTTTTAATAATACCTCCTGACAACTTCATCGCATTTGTTGAATTGCTTGAGAAGAAATATCGAGAATATTTCGATCTAGAAATAAATATTGTTAATATTGGTAGTGATATACTAAAACGTATACAAGATTGTAAATTTGATATGTGATGCAAGTGCTTACCCATTGATTATTTAAAAAAACTTTATATTAGATTTAGAATTTATCATTCGATTAAGAGATATAACAAATTATTAAAAATCAAAAATTACAAAAAAAAAACTAATTAGAGTAAGCCATTTGTAAAAAAATATCCATGCTGAAAAACGTTTTGTGTATTTATTTGCATCCCATGAGGATGCAAATAAATACACAAAACGTTTGCCAACCTTATCAGAATAGGTAACAATTTTGCTCGCTCCTTAGAAACTTGGTCTCTGTACGTTTATTTACTCATGTGCTATCGGTAAACGACGTAGTCTTCTTTAAATAAATTAATTAAAAATGTGAACTCAACTGTTGTGTGTGTGTGTATGTGATACACGGTATACATATTATATATTATTTCTGATCTTACTAAATAGAATAAACGTAAACCTTGACATTTGCGTGTTGACAGAATGTAGGATAAAAATAACCACTTAATACCCAAAATGGATAGTTATACATACTACTATACAACAAAACAATAAAAACGATGGTATAGTATTATACATTAAAAAAGATTATAACTTCTTGATAGAGGAACCTCCTATTAATGACGCAAGTTGTTTAGTTATTAAGGATAGGACTGATAAGGGTATTATTTGTATTTATAGGTCACCTTCTTTTTCCAATATCTCTAACTTTCTAAATTCTCTCAATGATCTCTTAAGTAAACTATCATCTTTTAGAAATATTGTACTCATAGGAGATATTAATCTGGATATTAGTGGTATATCCCATTCAAACTACATCTCTGACTATCTAGATCTCATAGCATCCCACGGTCTCCTTCCTGCACATTTACTTTCAACTCGCCAACATAATTGTCTAGACCATGTAATGCTTAAAATAAATGCCAAAATCGAAGCTATGGCAATGGTGGTAGACTCTACAATTACAGACCATAATGCTGTCTTGCTCTGTGTTAAACAAAATAAAGCTCCCAAACAACTTAAAGTAACTTCGAAAATCCATTTTTCTACTCTTGATACAGATATCCAAGATATCGACTTTCATCCTATCTACCAAAATAATGATGCCAATATCATAACTGAATTATTTATGAACTCCCTTATTAAAACAATAGAAGTTAACACAACACTAATTAAATGCCCAAATAAAAAGCGGTTCCTTAAACCGTGAAAGACACCAGGCATTCCACGCTGTATGCGTAATAGAGATGCAATGCATAGGAAACTCAAAATTTCACCCAATAACACTACTCTTCATATCACCTACCGTAGATATAGAAATTTGTGTACAAAAATCCTTAAAAAAGTTAAAAGAGAACATGAGACATTAGAATTAAAACAAGCTGGTAACAACATTAAAAAAGTTTGGCAAATAGTAAGGAGAGTCACTAATACTTCGAAACAAAAAAAATCTGCTATAGACCTAATCAAACTCTGACTTTCCTATGCAAGCTGTTAATAAGGTGAATCATTTCTTTATTTCTATTGGTACGGCGATTTCTGAGGAAATCAAACAATCTACACACAATAAAACAGATTGCTTCTATAAGACTTCACCTCCACTTCAATCCTTTATAATGCTTGATACAGATGAAAGCGAGGTCCAATCTATAATTATGTCATTAAAAGCTGACTCTGCCCCTGGATGGGATAATATCACTACCAAATTCCTCAAAACGTATCAGCATCTGCTAATTCCACACTTAACACATATTTTCAATATTTGCCTCAATACCAGTACTTTCCCTAAGTACTTAAAAAGGCTATAGTAGTGCCAATACGCAAAGGTGGCAACAGAAACTGTATCAACAATTATCGTCCGATCGCTTTATTACCATCTATTGCAAAAATACTAGAACGAATTATCAATAAAAGACTGATTAAATATCTTGAAAAATTTAACATGCTATCTAAAAATCATTTCGGCTTTAAGAGCAATCAATCTACTAGTAACGCAGTTTTAGAATTAACTAATTACATAACAGAAAAGCTAGATACGCAAAAAAAAGTATTGTCTATATTTCTAGATTTAAAAAAGCATTTGATACAATCTCTATTCCTAAACTAATACTTAAATTAGAAGGGCTTGGTATTCATGGCCGTTCTCTAGATATGTTTATAAACTACCTAAATAACAGATCACAATGTGTAAAGATTGAGAATTACATAAGTACTGAACGTCCAATTACAATTGGTCTGCCTCTTGGTAGCGCAATCAGTCCTTCTCTATTTCTGGTATACATAAATCAACTATGTGATCTTCACTTCGAAAATGGAAAAATTATCTCGTTTGCAGATGATACCGTTCTCACATTTTCAGAAGACTCTTGGAATGACACTTTTAATTCAGCACAAAAAGGACTAAATCTTGTCACTAAATGGTTAACTAATAACTTACACTGAATGTGTAAAAAACTAAGATTATTACCTTCCACCTTGGATCATCTGCACTGACCGACTCGCTCACACTAACTGCTCATTCATGTTCTTCACCGTCTGTCTCACCTTGCACTCGCCCAAAACTAGAACGTTCACATACCACCAAATACTTGGGATTATTCTCGATGAGAGACTTAGTTTTATAACACATATTGAAACCCTAACCTCTCGTGTAAGAAAAATGATTTTCATTTTTAAAACAATCCGACACATCGCTGAATTCCAGACTATCAAAAAAATATATTTTGCCTTATGTCAATCTATCATCACTTATTGTATAGCAGTATGGGGTAGTGCACCAAAAACATCCATGATAAAGTTAGAGAGAGCACAAAGAGCCGTTCTGAAAGGCAGTCATTTTCACCCACGTCTCTTTCCAACAATAGATTTACACAGAATTTGGGAGGTACTAACCGTCAGACAGCTTTTTATTTACACTGTAGTCTCCCTCCAACATCATAACACCCCATATAAAATCATCGAGAAGCGTCGTAAAGACATAATCTGTCACCCCCATAAATGCAACCTGTCATTTAGTAAACGGTTTGTCTGGTGCTTAGGGCCACAACTTTACAATATTATATCAAAGACATTAAACATATATACACTTAAAGAATACGATTTCAAAAAGACAATCACAAATTATCTATTAAAATTGGATTACGACAAAACAGAAAATATGCTCGCAATCTAACGTTCTCTCAAGAAATAAGTTACCATAAAATATAAAGACTAACACAAACATTCACGCACTCACACACAGACCCACATACTACACACACACACACATAAACATGCTCACACACAAACTTTTCAATTCATTATTTTTAATTTAAACTTTTCAATTCGTTATTGTTAATTTTTATTTCACCAAATGTTACTATATATTTGCTCATTATTTAGAAAAACGAACTGGTACCTTTAATACAAGTTGCTACAACAGCTTAGCTAAGGTACCAGTCACTAGATATGTATGACATATGAAATAAGATAACAGTTGTAATAATTAAATAAATATTAAGTATCATGATGTGATTGGTGCTGTGTTGTGTTGATGGAACATTGTGTGTGTGGTCGCAGGGTTGGTGCCGCCGCCGTACGAGTACTACGTCAGTCATGCACCGCCGCCCCCGCCGCCGCCACCACCGCCGGCGGCGCGCTACACCGGCCCCGCCGGCGCCGGCGAGCAGCGCGGCGACACTGTGTGGGCGCCGAACGTGGCCGAGGTGGGTGTGACCGATATACCAACCTGTGTATACCAACTGTAATGTAATATTGTTTGTCAATAAAAAATACAATATGTGATGTTACAACAATAGTCTAACATACACACGAAACAATATCTCATAGTTAGGTATACATATACTGCAGAGATGACCTCTGACAGGACTCTATGGAGGACGATGATATATTGCGTCGACACCAAGTAATTGGGATAAGAGCCAGATGATGATGATATACCTATATATTATATATATATATAATTTAGGGTGGTCCTTATTTCGGGTTTTTTCGAATTTTTTTTCACGATAGTTCTAAATCGGTTCGAAATCTATAAAAAAAAAATCATGCTAAGTTATAGCTCTTAATTTTAATATTAACCCGCGCCCCCCGACAGTCAAAGTTTTAAAGGAAAATAACATGGGAAAACTTTAATTATTACTTTAGAATTTTTTACGTCATGAAGTAACCAACAGATCACATTGAAAAACATTATTTCCTATGTAAAATTTAACGCTTTACAAAAAAGGTCTCTTATGATTTTTCGATAACTCCAACAGTTTTGAAGTTATTCGAGATCTAAATTGAAACTATAATCATTTTCATTGTTTTTTGTGTTATTTTTTGGTCATTTAATAATTAAAAAATGATAGACGAGTTATTTTTCATATTAGATGACTTTTTTTCACTCGACATATAATTTTGACTTATAATATACGAGAAAAGTATTAGTTAATTAAAAGAATCTATTATTAATATTTCAATGAATTGAAAAAAGTAGCAAAATTATCATTTTTATTTTCAATTATAGATACTTTTATGAAATTTTTACATTCGTTTTTTTGAGTGCGTCAGGAAACATTTGACGATGATCTTTAACTAATTGTAACACGTATTGCATTTGTTTTTCATCCTTAGTATAATGTTTACAAAAATCTTGCACTAGTTTAACTCCTCTCTCAGCACAGTCATTCACAACCGATAATTTTTTGACGAATCTTAATGCAGTTTTATAGTTTTCATTATCAGCCCACTCAGAAGGATGAATTGTCAAAAATTCTGTTTGTAACTCAAATCTTTCAAAAAATTTGATCGATTCTGCAGTTACGAAAAAGTCAATATCATTATTCAATAATTCGGTTAGGCTCTTACTTTGAAAGCGTTTCACACTACATTTTTCACTTGTATAATCCAGGTCTTCTTCCGGAATAGCAGTGATTTTTTCTTCTTCTGTACGTAGCTTAGCAACAATTTTTAATTTTGTTTCTAGTGAAACATCCTCATCAAAAATAGCCATGATCACTAATTCTGGTGATAAATACCATAGATGATTCATAAATCTACTAATTGCTACAGTAGCAAGATTACTGTTGATTGCCTTAAAGTTATTTAGTTCTTTTATAAATTGTAGATCATTGTACGGTGCTTTTACACTATTAGACGACGAAAACCAAGCTTTAACATAAACAGTTGTCACAAAAACACATATTTGCCGTAGTTTATTGTCTTCACCTTTTTTTAATGATAATTGTTCCCGAAACAAGTACATTTTTAATCCATATATAGCTTTTGCCATCCATCGTGCATGATGACAAGCTCCTGGCTTACGAAAACTAATTTTTTTGGGGATGACACCGATAAAATTATTAAATTAAATATTATTAAATGACCAAAAAAAACACAAAAAACAATGAAAATGATTATAGTTTCAATTTAGATCTCGAATAACTTCAAAACCGTTGGAGTTATCGAAAAATCATAAGAGACCTTTTTTGTAGAACGTTAAATTTTACATAGGAAATAATGTTTTTCAATGTGATCTGTTGGTTACTTCATGACGTAAAAAATTCTAAAGTAATAATTAAAGTTTTCCCATGTTATTTTCCTTTAAAACTTTGACTGTCGGGGGGCGCGGGTTAATATTAAAATTAAGAGCTATAACTTGGCATGATTTTTTTTTTATAGATTTCGAACCGATTTAGAACTATCGTGAAAAAAAATTCGAAAAAACCCGAAATAAGGACCACCCTAATATATATATATATATAATGTAGATAATTAATATATGACTATCTGTAAACATATGGATATTGTTGGATGGCATCAGTATGGATGAAGTTGAATGGGCGATAAGAAGTTTGAAAAATGGTAAGGCAGCGGGCATTGATATGGTGTCTGCCGAGATGATCAAGCTTGGTGGCTTCTGTGTCTGGGAGGCGTTCCTGTTGCTCCTCAATTTATGTTGGAGCTCGGGAATGGTTCCCAGGGACTAGAATAGCGCAGTCATCGTGCCTTTGTTTAAAAAGAAGGATTCACGTTATGACTGCGCAAATTACAGAGCCATAAGCTTGACCAGTTTAGCAGCAATAGTGTACGGTAAAATTATTGAAAGGAGAATGAGGATGGTGTCCGATGGTTTACTGTGTGAGACACAAGGAGGTTTCAGGAGTGGAAGGGGATGCATGGATCAAGTGTTCTCTCTGCGCAACATTGTGGAGAAGCCTCTGGCTCTAGGTCAGAGGGTTTTCTGCAGTTTTGTGGATCTGGAGATAGCATTTGACACGGTTGTACGAAAGGAACTTTGGGACATTTTACCGGAGTATGGTATTAACGGTAAACTGCTACAGGCTGTGCAGTCCAGTTACATGGGCTGTAGAGCCCGTATGCGGCTGGATGATGGAATGTCGTCTTGGTTTGACGTCAATATCGGCGTTAAGCAGGGGTGCGTTCTGTCAGCCAGGCTGTTTATCATATATCTGGATAAATGTCTCCAAAGGTTGAACAATATGAATGTGGTAGTCCAGATGGGCGACTCAGTGGGCACTGCTCTGCTTTATGCAGATGATGCAGTCCTGCTGGCACAGTCAGCGACTGACCTGCAGACCCTAGTCGACACAATGACAGAAGATTGTAAGAAAAGGGGTCTACGCGTGAATGTGAGCAAAACCAAAATAATGGTCTTTGAAAGAGATGAAGCCAGAACAGATGTAAGAGTAACAATAGGTAATGATGTACTAGAGCAAGTGGATGAATTTGTATATCTTGGATGTGGATTTAGCCGAGATGGAAGGTACACCACTGGTATAGAGCGAAGAGTGAATGCGGGAAATAGAGTGAACGGAGCGTTGGGACAACTTCTCGGTAGCCACCTCAGCCAGAAGGCACGTGTAGCAATACATAACGCAGTGCTTGTCCCAATATTACTGTATGGAAGCGAGAGTTGGGTATGCAGAAAAGAGTATGAAAGTAAAATTAATGCGGTCGAAATGCGATCTCTGCGGAAAATTTGTGGAGTTAGGCTGACCGACCGCATTCGTAACGACGACGTAAGAGAGCAAGTAGGTATGAAAGAGAGTATTGGTGTAAAGATACCAAAGGGAATGCTCCGATGGTTCGGACATGTGGAAAGAATGCCGAACGTACGTCTGGTTAAGAAGATATACAATGCGAAAGTGAAAGGATCTAGGTACCAGGGGAGACCGAGAGTAACCTACCTAGACCAGATCGGTCATGTACTGAAGGAAGATGGAGTCAAGAGTCTCCGAAACCGGCGAGCGTGTATGAAGAGAATTATGAATGTTGAGGAAGCGAATGAAGTATGCAAGGATAGAGTTCTCTGGCACTCTGTTCTATCTGTGTATCCTGCAGGGGATATGGCGTGATGATATGTATGTATGTAATATTGTTGCGTCGGACATTTTGTATATATTATTTGATGTGTAATTATATAAACACACATACCACACACACAACACATTACACACTGTGTATGTCATATACATAATATATAACATTGAGGTGTGCGTACCGTGTGTATGTGTTGACGCGACACGCATGTATGTATGTGTATGTACCAACAGATGTACGGGTTCAGTGACGCGGTGAGCGGTGCGATACAGCCGGCGGCCACCAACACAACAACAGACGTGAGTGACATACATAATATATTATGTAGATACAATATAAGTACTTCATATATATTTAGAACGACACACATAGGACGATGATCGTAGGCCATTGTGGGGACGGACCGGTGTATAGTGTATGATATATCACGTATACTTACCTATATTTAATGTTTATATTTTGTTATTTAAACTTAAACTTGACGCGACACGCGCGTCACCCACGAAAGGGAGGGTACAAATACAAACATGTTAATAAAACAACACGCGATTAATGAATGGCTACTTACATCGAACCGGTGGTACATTAAGCGAGTGTTCGATGTCTCAACATGCGTTTTTATATAATTTGGTCGTCTCTTACGATCACCATGTTGTTGTATGTTTAATGTTATATACGGGGTGACAGTGGACCGCTCGCGAAAACAAAGACAGGTGACCCACTAGTCCTACTTGTAATGATACATACATACATATCATCACGCCATATCCCTTGCAGGGTAGGCAGAGAGAACAGAGTGCCAGAGAACTGTATCTTTGCATACTTGTATGATAAACTGGAAAATATCGATTCGGATGAAAAACAAATTTTCACTAAGAATTTTTAGTTTTCTACACTTCATCGTATTAGGACAGTGCCGTGTAAATATAATACCACTTTACTGAGATGAGAAAAAACTAAATGATTCAAAACTCAAGATCATATGGTCCAGAGGTGAACGACCCCTAGGGGCGGTAGATATTCGGGAACTACGGGCGGCGGCGGTAGGCACTACACCCTTTACAAGTGTTTACACTCTAGTTGAACTCGCTTCCATGTATATATATCAATACTGATTAACGTTACAATAGTGATTAACGTAAATTTTATTGTTATTGATATACATACACGTACCTAGCATACATGTATGTAGCGTGTACCCAGATATGACTGTGGGATTATCCCTTTATGCCCGCGGTGCACGTAAGTGGGTGACAAGGTCGTTCACCTCTGAAGCATATGATCTTGCGTTTTGAATACATTGAGATTTTTGTAATTTGAATAAGGTTACGTATGTTTATGGAATTATCGTTATACGGCACTGTCCTAATACGATGGAGTGTAGAGAAACTAAAAAAATGATGTAAAAAAAATTTCTACTAGTTTATCATCACAAGTAGGACTAGTAGGGTCACCTGTCTCTATTTTCGGGAGCGGTCCACTGCCACCCTGTGTATATATATATATATAAAACACATAATGTATATATATTTTAACAGATGTATCACTTCGATGAGATGATGAACGCACTGCCGACACCATCCTCCACAGAGGTGAGTACATTACATACACATACACAGTGTGTATATATACATACAAGTTGAGTACCCAGCACACAGGTAGATTGTGTGTCTCTCGTTGTAACATTAAAAGGACTAACGTGTTTATTTACATTTGTGACATTATTGAACTTATAATAATATTAATACTTAAAATGTGAAAAACAAAAATATAAACGTACATTACACAGACACACAGCGCATGCGCAACAACTGACATACAATATGTTGTGGCAGACGTTCGTCGCTCACACCAATGTGATACCGTTTGCGTCGCGACGGTCATCGCCGGTGGACGTGGCCGGAGCGAAGGCGGTCGGCGGTCCGGTGTTGCGCACCGGCGGCGGCGGCGGCGAGGGACCGTCGCCGGACCCCGGCAACGCGGCCAGCACACAAGTGTCTATCGCGGCTATAATGGGCATCGCGCCGGAGAGTGCCGCCGAGGTGGAGTGCGGCGCCGTCGACGGCAACATGATGTCGACCACGTACGAGGACACGGGACTCGATTACGTGAGTTTATCTCTATCTATATCGCAGGACACTCGAGGACGTAGAGAACGGTGCCGCCTGCCGCCCGCCCACCAACGGTAACTATATAGTACTTTCAGTTTGTACGTAATGATGGTTCACTATAATGTTGACAAAATGTGTATAAAAATGATCAGTTGATCTGTATATAATATCACCATTTTATACAAAATGTATCTCTAGTGTTGAATCGTGTATAAGTATCATTGATTGTTGTGTGACAGTAACACTGGGACCACAGAAATAGTAATACCTTGGAACGGCCTTGTGGGCGGGGCGGGCGCGCCGCATATATGAGCAGATGCTTGTAGTAAGTCAAAATTAGTTTTACCGCCTAATAGTTGCGCTCATACAGTGACATTGAACGAAGCTCTGCAAAAAAAGTAAAAATATGCCATCTTGCGTGGTTATAACGTGTAGAAACAGAAGTCAAGTGTGTAGTATTAATCCGGGATTGGATTTATTAATTTCCTTTCATTAGTAAGTTAGAAACATATTATTTCAGTGAAATTCGTTAATATTATAATAGTATTATGTCGTTTATAAACAAAAATAATAAAATCGCAAAACAGATGGAACATTATACATCGTCTGCTATACATGAATGACATATTGCACGCCTCATCTCTTCTTGACATAATACGTATGTCAAGAAAAATATTCGTTTAAACGTATTTGATATTTTTAAAAAGCGATTATTTAGTTTAAAGTAAGAAAATAGTTGATTAAAAAAAATATTCGAGGACGTCGGATAAAATATTTTGTATCTGGCTGCCAGATACAGAGACATGCCAGATTATGGCAGGATCACGACCGTAAAAATTAATGTATCAAAAAAATTTTTTTTTTTTTAAAGGATCATAATCGCAACGCAATGTTTCCTTTCGAAAATGGCTTGGTAATTCTTTGTCGTTTAATTGCAATTAATAAAAAACTAAACTGCTTAGTCATTAGTGTATGTATACTTTATGAAAATTGGATTCGTTTACATTTTTTGTCCGTCCCTTGGGACAGGCCAAGGAAATAGATCCCATACAGCCTATTGTAAACGAACAGCTATGTTTAGTACTACGTCAAGAATAGCACGAAATTTTTCTTACATTTTCATTTATAGCATTGACTAATAGTAAATGATAAATAAAATAATAAAAAATAATTTGGAAAATTAAAAAATTATGAGGCGTGCTCATAATTTTTATATTATTTATCATTTACTATTAGTCAATGCCAGAAATAAAAATAAAATTAAAGAAAAAATCCTTTTTTAAAAAACAGGCTTTTATTATTTGCTAATAAAATAAAATAAAAAGTTAAAAATAAATTAACTCTAATAAGACATATAACACTTTATAAATTCATTGTAACCTTTAACGATAATTAAGCTTCTTCGTCTACTACAAAATAATTCCATATCGTACCTACATAATTATATATTTTTAACACTAAAACTTTACACCATGATTCTTAAATCTTCCCGTTTCTATCACAGTCCCAATTTTATAAATAAAAGCGTGTTACATTTGGATGGTATGATTTAGAACATTTAGCACCTTTAGCACCTTCTTTTTCCTATGGCCAGCTTCCAGGTCCAACATCAGACCCTGCTTACCATATAGTATCAAAGTACTCGTCAAGACGAATCAAACGAGCCCAAACTCTATGAGGTTGCGTCGTTTAATTACGGAGTTTCTTTGGCCCGCTTCCAGGTCCATCGTCAGACCCTGGTTACCATATAGTATTAAAGTAATCGTCAAGACAAATCAAATGAGCCCAAACTCGAAAGGGTTGCGTCGTTTAATTACAGAGTTCCTATGGCCAGCTTCCAGGTCTATCATCAGATCAGCTTTATGTCACAATAATATTGCATTGTCATCCGATTTATATATGCATGCTAAATTTCAGCTCAATCGGAAACCGGGAAGGGGATCAAATTTAACTTGCAAGATCTGATTACAGACAACGGGACAGGTGAAACTAAAGATAAGCTTGTAATGAAAGAAAAGAAAAGACTTGTAAATGATAAATAATATAAAAAATATGAGGCGTGCACTTTTGGATTTTCCAAATTATTATTTTATTATTTGAGTGATCACGCAATGTATAGCGTTCATTGCTATGTTGCTAGCGTCGAGCTAACATTGGATTTTATAAAAAAATTAAATTTGACCTCGGATATCGATAGTGGTGATCCAATTCCGATGCGTTGTCGATTTAAGTATTTAAATAGAAGAATATCTATAATCATTTTTTTTGTACTTTGTTTCTATTTAGTAATTGTTTAATGTAATAATATGTTCAGTAATTGTTTAATGTACAAAGTGTTTAAATAAACGTAAAGTAAAACTAATTGCATGTTTTTACTGAAACTGTATAATCATCAGAAGTAAAAAATTAACAAAATTGGATCAGTATTTTCAATTAGACTAGACAAAATAAATATCTATTTATTTTTTCTAATATAAAAATACTTAATATGAATAATTATACTAATATAAAAAACTAACTTAAAAAAATCAAAAAATGACAATTTGGTTTTCAATGTTGGTTACATTATTATTGCGTCATTATAAAACTGATTTGTATTTTTTTTAATTGTACGGATTGGCGATTCCTCTATAATTGAAACAATAAGTATCTAGAAACTTCTATCTTATTATAAAAACAAGCTTAATATATCACACTGTAAACGGTTACAAACAAATCTGTATGTATTTAATTTAAAATCCGAAAAAATAAGTGTTATAGTTCATCTAATCTAAGAAGTGCATTTGGACGTTTCGCATTTTTTAATACACAATAACTTTGGTCAAATGTATACACATGATTGCAAACAATTAATCTGAAATTTTAAAGAAATATTAAGTTATTTACATAATTAACGTTGCGAGTGAGTTACTTGTACAATAATGTAATGATGAAACTTGTAAAACTAATTTAAAATTAAAATAACATTGTAAATAATAATTATTATGGACGATCTTACAATTTCACGTCATAACGTTCTAAACAGTAGTGCTTGACAACTTCCAATTCGCGAATATCTAAATAATCGGTAAAAATATTAGATTAATATATTTAATCGAATATAGATTTTGACAGAGATGTACGTTTCGACAATTTTATTGATAATGATATAATTATTAATGTTCGCGACGGTGATAATTCAAGTAATATTAATGATTCTGAACAAATAGCTATTTTCAAATCCAGTTTTTGTTTTTACTTAACCTAATCCTACTAAATATGATGAATAGATTTTATGATGAAATAATTAAATTTGTTTAGTGTTAATTTAGCACTTAATATTTCATCTCCTTTTTGAAAAATAAAAAAATAAACCGATTATTAATTACAAAGAATTAATATCGATTTCTCATCAAAATCGGATATTTTCGATAGCGATTATTTGGTTCACATACCTAGACACCTTATTCTGACAGCTGTCCAAATGCACTTCTTAGATTAGATAGACTATAGAAATATTTTCGGTAAACAGATATCGAATTAATATTGATTAATATATCGACCACGGCAAGCATTAGCGTACATGAATTTTTTTCGTAGGTAATATACGTTGCTATAAAAGATTTTGCTAATGTGTGTGTATGAATTGAAGCGCCGTGAATTGCTGCGCCAGGATGTGTGTGTGATGTGCAGAGATGTACAAAATACCCTGTACAAAGTATCTGGAATACAAAATACAAGATACTTTTAAATTAAGTATTTCAGATACCAGATACAAAAACTTTTGAAAATAGTATCTGAAATGCTAGATACAAAATAATAAGAAAACAGAATTTTATTTTAATGAGTTATGTTTATTTTTGATAATTGACATTAATATTATTCAAATTACTGAAACTTTCCATTTAATATGCTTGATTATTTATAAAAATCCGATTACGAGCGAAAAATACACAAAATCACAAGTGGGATTCGAACCCACACCTATTGAAATTAATATTATTTACGAATAAATCGTGTTAATCGCTGAAATGAAAGGTATAGTTTCAAAACCCTCTAAAGTAATTTTGATGCATTTTTACATTTTTGCATCAAAGGAAAGAATTTTAAATTTTATTTGCTATAAGTCAATGCTTATTAATGTCATCATCATCATCATCATTCTCCTACTCTTATCCCAATTACTTGGGGTCGATACAATATGCACATAGTACATATTGTAAAAGTTATTGGCAATAGTTTTATGACCGGCCGCCTGCCAAACGTCCATCCTCCTTGGGAATGTAATTGTAGACCCAACGGCATCAGATACAGTTGGCCCAGGTCGTTATAAGGCTCTCAGTCGTCTTTTACGACATCCACGAGCAAAGTGAGGGCAATGCTTATTAATGTAACTCACTATAATTTGCCATAAATTCAATCTAAAATATAATGTTAGTTGCAAACGCCGCTAAAATAACTATAATTATTTTCAAAGTCCCCTAAAATGAAATTGACCAATAACAGCACTGCATTTGAAACACGCGACTTTTAAAACTGTATGGCGATATTATTTGTTTTGAGTTGCTCGCAGATTTTAAAAGAAAGGCATTAAAAGTTATGAAATACCTAGCACAGTTTGTTAAAAGATGTGACATCAATAAGATGTTGGACTAATCATTTTTTAAATGTCTGCTAACATATTACTAAAAGTATTTTATCAGAAAAAGTATTTATAAAATACTAAGATACCAAACAAAAGGTATCTAAATACAAGATACTAAATGCATTTTTAAAAAGTATCTTAGATACAAGATGGAAATACGTATCTTGTATCTGTATTTCAGATACTTGTATCTTAGATAAGTCACATCTCTGGCGACGTGTATGTGTGTGAAACAGTTGTAAGCATAGCCTTGCGTATGTGTTAACATTAACTAGAGGGAGTAAAGCGGCGACACTGGTTTTAGTACAAAATAAGAGCTGGCCCTTCTAAGGTAATTAATATTTCTGTGAGTGTGACAGTGACTGCATGCAACACAATTCACACGCTGTATACCATCGTGTGTGCGTCCCCGGGACGGCCGACGTAAGTGATAACTTAAACTAATCTAAGTTGAACTATTTAATATTGATATTGTTTAATAATATTGATAGCTTGGTTATTACTTAAATTTTATTTATATTAATATGATAATGTAAGGAAAGATTATTTAATTATTTAAATCTTCATAGAAAGTAAAGCCGGACTGACGCCGTAACGCGTTACGTAACGAAGCGGTGTACCCTCCCACGTTTGTGTACCTGTATGTGTATATATGTATATGTTTTGTATCTATTGTTGCAGGAGCAGCTGGAAGCGGGCCTGCAAGCTTTGGAGCGTAGAATAGATACTGAATTTAAAAGTACCGACTAAACAACGCATATACAATCGCATCACACGTGTTAGACGACGCCGCATGGTGTCGCTGTATATATCTATATATATAAGGTATCGTGTCTATTGTGTGAACACCCACTGACGTCGTCGCATAGACGAGAGGAGGTTCGCTCTCCGAGTACACAACAAACACATATAGTGTTATCAACAACTGACCACACTTAACGAAAAGTATAAATGAGATAGTATTATTAGTCAGCATATATATGTATATATATATATATATATATATATATATATATATATATATATATATATACAGCTTCACTGATAAAAAGCTGTGCGTATTGAAGGAGGGCATTCAGTACTCGATTCTGATACCGAATATTTTATGAGAGAAGAGACGAAGAGTATTATGGTTCGTGCTTATGCTTGAGCATATGACAGTGTACGAGGTGCCATTGATTTGTATCGAGAAATGTTGAAAAGGTTACCATCTTTTTGAAAACCTTGTCACAATTGTTGAGGTTTATTATCTAGTTAATTAATATTACCTTCTTATTACATTTTTATTGATTAGATGCGTACATTATCCATCGTCTCCTGCGATATGTACAGTCTTTTACCAGTAGTACTGTATGTGTGTGTATATATATATACACACGTGCATACGCACCGCATACGAGTCGGTGTATGTGTTGCATACTGTACGGTGTCCGTATGTGTCTGTGAACTGGTCACACCTATATATGTGTACGTTGTGTCACACACACACGTATTACTTACATCACACATTTACATATTTAGTTTAATGTTATTGTTGTTACACACACACACGTATACATGTGTGTGTACACAGGTCGTGTTTTGTTTGTCGATACACGTACCTACCATTGTGCAATCATATTTACATATCACAATTTGTTTGTTTGTGACGGCTTGCTATAAAATATACAGAACACACCTCTACAAACACCCGCATATATACTGTTAGTTAATGCATGCATACTGTTAGTGCATGCACATATATATACATGTGTATATATATATATATATACATGTTTATATATATATATATATATATATATATATATATATATATATATATATATATATATGAGCGGTCCACTGCCACTCTGTTATACTTAGTATACATTAGTTAAAATATATTTATTTTTTTGTTTTATAATTTTAATTTATTGATGCATAATGTAACATTATATACAGAGTCATATACATACATACATACACGTATTTGTTTGATTATTGTTTTGTTACAAATTTTATTAACTTATATAATAAATAAATGTTAAATAGTAGGCTGCGGTCGGTCGGTCGGTCGGTATACGACATATATAACACGAGAATACTCCTTGTTCGATCGCTAACACTGTGATGTTGAACTTTATAGATTTAATTTATTATATATACAATGGCTGTTATTTATTAAATATTATTAGAATGTCATCATAACAAAGTAGGCGAGCAGACAACAACACGAGGATAACATCGATATTTGGCAAAATATGAATGAAATAATTATAAACGTGCACTTGTATATATACTATATATAGTTTTTTGTGTAACTCGCAAATATCTATAACAATTTGTATCAAATTATGTAACTATATTAAGGTTTTACTTTTTAACTCAAAGCTATACGAGATAACGTTACCTAACTAGGTACTATGAAATGTCATTTTAATTAGGTTAAGTAAGGCTTTCGTATTATTAGTAATTAACAATAGTTTAGTTGTTTGATACTATGTCATAACATGCTTAGCAATATGAGGGCGCCGTCAATACGTACGACCCACACACACACACACTACGAATCACGTCACCGCTTGCACAGTCTCTATGCCAAATTTATATTTCACAAATAATTCAATGAAATGAACATAAGCGGTGATGTCATACCTCAGACATACATACATATACATATATATATATATATATATGTATATATATATATATATATATGTATATATATATATATGTATATATATATATATATATATATATATATATAGATATATACACCGTGGAATCTAATTGGCTGTTTTCCTGAAATGTATGTACTCAGTTAATCATTCTTAATATCCCCACATAACTAAAAACATAATACATTGAAAAAAAAAGTCTGATAAGTAGACGTTCTTAAGTTTGTCTGATATGCAACGGTTTTGTTCCCAACATGCCTACGACATAGCATTCGAATTAAATCGCAATATAGGTAAAAAAAATATTTAGGCATTGTAGCTCGTAGCCCGCCCGCGTCCCGCACGCACCCCTTGCTTTTGATGCGCCCGAGCTGCGCGACCTTGGTCTATGTTTTAATAGGTCAGTTTGCAATTTTTTGCCAAACGGCTTAGACGTATATCATATGTTTAGCAGTATTCTGACGTAGAGTGGTTAGACATGGTTCGTTTTTATGCGATTGCTGGAGACAACTTGGCGAAGGCTAGATGCCTGTACGCTCAGCCAGAACACCTGGATTCGTTACGCAGATCTGGCATTATAAATCCGCCTGTGCCTACAACAGCGATAATTTTATCAGCCACATAACGCCTACTAACCCACAGGCAGATTTGAGTGCTTACACGTGCTCAGGCTAGAGGTAGATGTCGCCGACATTCTGCTCGATTAGAAGAAGAAATTCTTGAGAAAATGGAGGCATGGTTTTAAAGTTATTAAAGAAAGTAGGTAACCAAGGTAAGAGCATTGACCGTAGGTTGATAGCTACGGTCGATGCTCTCAAACGGCCGTAGGTATAACAAAATTATTAGACAAAACATGTTACAGTTATGCAAAAATTATATTTTAAGGAAACGTCCGGGATTGCAAATGACTAGAATTTATGTTTTTATTTTATTGAATAAATGCTATATTATGGTTCTATATCATTAACTGAGTATATACGTTTCGGGCAAACAGCCAATTAGATTCCACGGTGTATACACACATATATCTCACATATCGAAACGCTTATGATGTCAATGATTGATTCATATATATGTGTACATGTAAAAATACATATATAATATATCGTTAGACGTGTTATTTTATATTATATAATGTGCAACTATCTATTTATATTTTACACATACACACACACACATACACACAAATGTATCATGACGTTACGTGTTGTGCTAACAAAATTGATTTAAACATTGTGAGGGCCCCATACCGTACAACATGATATTGTAGTACCTACTATTTATGTGTGAGTACGTTGCGCCTCACGCGGTATAGTACATCTGTACGTACACACTGTCGCACACCGCCTTGTGTATATACAGGTTGTAGCAGCTGTTTGTGTAGGTGGCACTTTGGTAGTCGCAAATCAATAATTATAATGTATATTATACAAAACCAATAATACATAACAATTGTATGTAGTAAAAAAATAAATGACGATGCAGTCATCAGCCGATTAGTCCGAACATGGGCAGATCTCCAGGTCTGTGCGTCGTGATATTCGCCGATTTAACACGCTCCGTGTTAAAGAAGCAATAGAGCGGAACCGTGACTCAAAAGTGTTCCCACAAGATCTGTCTATTGGCCAAAGCCAGATGACTAAACTGAAGACCGATGACGGTGTCATTTCAGCGATATCTTGGGTGAGGTCGAAAGTTTCTATGGACAGTTATATAATTCATCCCGAATTCCTGTTGGTTGTTGGCTTGGTCCAAGATCCCAAATGCAAGCTAACTCGGCACTATACCGAAGAAATCCCGGACATCAGCTTGTGCGAGATCAGAATTATTAAACGATGGAAACGGTAAGGCGATGACGGAATTACGGCAGAGCTCCTGAAAACAGGCGGCAAGCCGGTCTTAAAGGCTCTTCAGAAGCTATTTGGTTCCGTTATCCTCGGGGATGACGTCCCAGAGTCGTGGACCAAGAGTTTGGTAGTGCTGTTCTTCAAGAAGGGTGTTAAAGCTCTTCTAAAGAACTACAGACCCGTCTCACTCTGGAGCCACGTCTATAAGTTGTTTTCGAGGGTTATTACCAATCGACTCACGTGCAAACTTGATGACTGCCAGTCGCCAACAGCTGGCTTCCGAAAAGGCTATGGCATCATAGACCATAACTTCACGCTTCGGCAGATTATCCAAAAGACTGAGGAGTATAATCGGCCTCTGTGGATAGTGTTTATGGACTATGAGAAAGCCTTTGATTCAGTCGAACTTGGGCAGTGCTGCAGTCCTTTCAACGGTGCCAAATCGACCATCGTTATATCGAAGTGCTGAAGTGTATGTATTGGAATGCCACAATGTCAGTCAGTCATGTCAGCATCCGGGATAAGAGTGCGAAACCGATCCAGTTGCAGAAAGGCTTGAGACAAGGAGACGTCATCTCTCCGAAACTGTTCACCACTGCACTGAAAGATATCTTCAAGGTCGGGATTTCTCTGCGAGATAGAATCCGAAATACGGAAATCCGCAGAAGAACGGGTGTAACCGACGTAGCACGCAGAAGTGGCAATAGGCAGGCCATATCGCTCGACGAACCGACAACCGCTGGGAAAGAAAGGTTCTCGAGCGACGACCGCGTACCGGACGACGCAGTGTAAGATGAATTAAAACTAGGTGGACAGATGATCTGGTGAAGGTTGCTGGGCGTCGTCGTTGGATGCTAGCGGCACAGGATCGCACCCTGTGGCGTAATCTGAGGGAGGTCTATGTCCAGCAGTGGACGGCAATAGGCTGAGATGATGATGATGTATGTAGTGATTTGTAAAGTATGTTCGACATACTACGCATTAACGTAAGTGTGAAGGAGCACTTTACACAAGGCGGTACATGTATGTGTACGTAAGTGTTATGTTGTTACGATTTAAGACAAACTCTTGTACATAAAATGTAAAGAAAGTATTATTCAAATAAATGTCTATTTATTTTTAATAAAAAGATATGAACTAACCAACCTTTTCGTAAAAGTTGCCGGAGAGATAAATGACAAATATCGTTATATCTGACATAATCCAGAAAATATATGGTGTTGACATATATATATATATATATATATATATATATATATATATATATATATATATATATATATATATATATATATATATTGTTACCTGCATCCCTAACTACTTCTATATATGCATCATGACAACGTACAAATACAAAGCCAACGGTTCCAGTTGATCACCGCGAGCCAGTCCATATGCTAATTACTACTGTATCAGTTCACAGCTTGTTATTAAAGCGAAAAAAATATAAATCACATTCGAATCATACTAAATCTCTCATTTTTATTACGCGAAGAAAGTATATTTGTAGAAGTATGTTCACAATGTTTAATGATTCTGTACATTGACAGAAAGAACAATTCGGCAATCGCGCCTTATATTACGTTGTTAGATCAGCGCTGTATAATACGTCAATATTGCTCCTAATGTGAAGGAGGCTTGAACTCAGCAATGGGAACATTAACAACTGATATGATGATACTCAATATGAATGCTGTTTGCAGAACTTAATAATTACAGACTAACTGTAAAACTTTTGTCGTCCACATGTCACATGTTTATGTCAGTTTGCGATACCACTCGAGATCGATCCAATATTGTGAATATATTCACAATAATGGATCCATCATAATACACGGTGACATTTATTTAGTCTTACAAAAGCAGTTCAGTTAACGTATCCAGTATCTACTATTCATTCGTACAATTAAAAGGTTAAAAAAATATTTACTGGAATATTTTTTACTAAAAATTATTATACATAATTACTAATTAAAATAGTAAGAGAACAGCATGTAGCGAGCGTGTAGGTACTCGACACAACCTACGTACTGTGTAGGTACTACGGCCGTTTACCGCGACGCCCGCACTGTTCATTTACCTTACAAGTTATTAAAAAGTTCGATTGTCAACTCTTAAAATTGTAATTATCTACCTCCGTCCTTTTCAGAAACACCACTACGTATTCAGTAAGTGCGGAGTCTAATTACAGACTCAGGACCGTCAGACAAGAACGTGTAATAAGTTAGTGAGAGACTTGAGATCTAGTCTGCTAGTAGATTATTATTACAATAAAATAAAATACTTCAGTTGTATTTATAAAAAAATGTAATCAGCTATTTACACTATTTACAAATAATTGCGATTAAAATAAACAAGAATAGTTATATGTAAATAGATCGTTCTATCGGTATTGAAGTAACTGTTTAAATTGCTCACAATTTTTTCTATGTATAAACGGGTACGTTTTTGGTGGTTACTTTTATTTAGTGTCACTTTGTTACTTTTTATCACATCAAAAGCTGAAACAATGTGTTCATTTAATTGATCTCGATTGGGAGCCTCTTCGGTATAAATAAATCTTTTTATTTACCATCTTTAAAAAAGTCTAACGGTGTTAAAGTCCAGGCTGCGAGGTGGCCAAACCACGAGACCATTTCTCCCCGATTCATTCATCAATTGCATATTTAAGTAATCCTTTAGCAGTAGTAGGAGCACGCTGTTGACTCTTTTCTGTCTCAGCTGCGGGCCGGTCCGTCCGGGGTAGTGCCACACGATGTCGCGAAATAGGTAATTACTTGTCAGGAAATTGTAAGTACATGCGCATGACCTTTCACATTCGCACGCCCGCGGCTACTAAAACAATTGTCGGCTACTAGCTTCTGCCCGCGGCTTCGCCGGCGTAATAGGTTACTTGCCTAAAGATTTTCATCCCCTATTTTTATTTTACCCATTTTAAAATAAAGGGTAAATTTTTTACAAAATTTTAATGTCATATTTATTTATATCTAATCAATAGCCTAAAAATAAGTATCAAGTTTCTGGCTTTAAAAATGACGATACTTCCTTACAACTTTTCATCTCCCTTTACAACCCTTTTTTGTATTAAAAAGTAGCTTATGTCCTTTGTCAGGCTCTGGACCATCTGTGTAACAAATTTCATTTAGATCGGTTCAGTAGTTTTAGTTTGAAAGGGCGACAGACAGACAGAGTTACTTTCGCATTTATAATATTAGTAAGGATATTGAAACTCCGTCGAAAATCCGTTTTAAATATTAATTCACTGACCTGTGGTCCGACCGAGTAGGTATCCTTTTATTACGCCGCATGCATTAGGTACTTTTAATTTTCTGATGTAAATTTGATGACACAGTTTATATGGATCTTATGAGTCAGGAATGAGGTATAATATGCATTAATTTGTATTGCGTTTGGCGAAGATTTGAAGTGGTAAACTAGCGATATGTAGGTACCTACTTTCATATTAGTTTATGGGCATTTTCACAAAAATAGGCAGTACCAAAAAAACACATGATTTTTTTAAACTTTCATTTTAAGGTGATATTATATTTGTTAGTAATAGTCTAATTTACATATTTATCGAATTTCAGTTTTTAACTTGGATTGATTGCATAATTTATTAAAAATAAGCAAAAACGTAGGCCTAGTCAGACAAAAAGATGTCAGGTTTGTTACTTTTGTATAACATGATTAAAATGAAAATATAAATGAAATACCTCTCTTTTTAATAAAAAACCAAAAAGAACATGGTTGAACTACCTAATTATGTAACTTCGTCAAACAAACTTGAAAAAATACTAAAAATATGACAATATTAGCAAGTTTTGTTACTGTTGATAACAGAAGAAACACTTATTTTTATTTTATTTTTATGCAAAACTAAGTTTCTTTTAATATAATTATAATAATAAAACAGTTATCATATATCTTAACTTAAATTAAGTTAAATTACGGTATTAAAGCTTGAAATATATAAAATAATTAGAAATTAAATTGAAAAATTTGGGGGACAGTAACAAAACTGATGGTAACAAAATTATAAAGAACCATTTACATTATCATCAGAATCCAATAATAAGTTCTAAAATCTCTAATTGAAACTAAATAATTACTTTGATAAAACCAACAAAATCAATTAGACAAATAATAATCAAAATAAATTATATCAAATATGTTGCTTAACATCCGTTTAAATTTTTAATCATATACCTACATGGACACAAACCTCCATTCTACAAAGTGACTTGTTAAAAAAGTATGTTGTGTGTATGATTATACAGAGATTGTTTGCAAGGTAAGAAATGTAATTACCTAATTTCTATTAAATTCACTAATGCAACAGTAGTACAGTACAGAGTAGTCTTTTATATTCAATCATAAAATAATATTAAAATATGAATACTTGTTGCACAATTTATTACGAAATTACGAAATATTATTGTACTTATATTACGGTAATACACATAGTAAAATAAATTATACAGTTACTTTTTGGCGTTTTTAAATTGTTTACATTAAAATTATGTTCAGTCTTTTTAAAATATGTGGTGCGAATTAGTATGTTATTAAACATACTAACTCGCACAACAGTATAATATATATTACTCTTCGTCATTAAAATAAAAATATTTAATAAATTAAAATATCAAACATTGCTGGCATTCGTCTGCCGGATAATGATCATAGACACTAAAATCACAATACCACCAAAAATAAGGTGTCTTTATTAAGAATTTGATGTTCTGTCGACTCATTGGCAGAAAGAAGTATAATAATCATAAATCTGAAGCCAGGATCTTCTTTTTGCATCCAAAACAGTATTTCCACAAAATAAAATGTGTGTAGAAGGATGAATTATGATTTTTTTTTCATATTATATCGATACTCTAGTAAAATTGTAAATATCAAAAAGTCTGTTTATTAAAAATATGTCATCGACAATCCGGTTTCATCAAATCTATCTGTCCATTTGTCACTTCTGTTACCTAACAACTTTAAGAGCTGAACGAATTTTAATAAAACATGGGAGGCATACATACCTCTTTTTGGTAAGTTGGTAAAAAGTGTAATGGCCAGTCTCCCTTATAGTCAGTTTTGTTACTTTTTAGGTCATACTGCATGTTACCATACAAAACTGACGTAACGTTACCTTACCCTCGCATGATTAATAATTATTTAAAAAATATACGATTGTGGTGACGTCTCATCAACAGTTTTATAAGTTGTATTAGATGATAAATATTATGAAAATAATCACAAAATATGTTTACTAATTAATGCGTCAAGAAATATTGGTAACACACCTTGACAAAAAAAGTACGCCCACACGAAGCACTGAATCATAATGTGCTCCTCACATAAAATTTTGGAAGAAACTAAACAATGTTTACAAAATAGGCACCAAATAAAAGACTGTTATTGTTGTTATTACATAAAACATACAAAAAGTGTAGTATTTTAGAAAAAAATGTGGTAACAAAACTGACTGTGTCAGGATTTTTAAAATGCACTCCGGTAATTAAATTCTATATATTTATTTTATTTTGCGTTGTGATACTATATATTTTTCTTAAAATGACCCTACATTATCACTAGAAAAATAAAATACTGCACTGATAGCAAATTTTAACAACTAATACTTAAATTCGATGTTGAAATATCGTCTGGTTGCAAAGGGACACGGTAAAATGATAGCATTCTGTTGTTTTATTATTTTTTAATCAAAAAGTTATACTACGATTGGCTTTAATAATATTATAAAATATTAGTTAAATGTATAATAAATCCAATGTAAAATTTTGTTCTAGTTTCAAATAGAATTAATTGTTTAAAAAAAATAATGTTTTAGAGGGACAAGCCTGAAAACGCCCTTGCACATTTTTATGAAAATGCCCTTATATTGATGCGGTGCGGGAGGTCTTTGATCTCTTGGTGATAACCTAATAATTTTAATTTTTAATACAGAGTGTGGAAAATGTTAATAATACAAAGTAATGTGCTGTGGCTAAATTATACGACATATTATATTCAAAGTTTGTATACAAAGGGAAAAGCAAAGGGCAAGTCATCAGATACACTAAATTAAAATTATTGTTATATGGTCGTCTCCACCCTGTGCCTATATATATATAGCTAGGTACATTTGTTGTGTCACTCTTTAAAAGTTTAACTAGTAGGTACAACAACGAGGGGCGTCGCTCAAGTGTTGTATGTAATCATGAACATGTTTTTATTTATTTAATTAATTTATTGAGTTTGCAACAATATTGATGCAATAATATGATCCGTATATACACAGGTATCATATGTATGTTGTGTACGTGACATATGTAGGTAGGTAGGTACGTCATATATATTGTTATAAAAATATTCTTACATTTTTCATTTTATGTTTATCATTTATAAGTTTAAATAAAATGGCATCGATCTTCGAAATGATGTGACCGACATTAAATAAACGTTTAGACTGAACATTTGAGATTATTTTGAGTTAAATAGTGAATTGTCACCCAATTGTCGACATAACGTGTACATATTGTACACGGCAGGCACAGTGTGTGCGTGTGTGACGGCCGCGCGTTACGGCACGTTACGTAACCGATGTGTGTAGTTTATTACATTACTTACCATACACGAGTGTATAGTTTTCCATAGGAAAAGTCATTAGTTGTAAAAATGAAATGGTCTGTTTAAAGACCAATAGTAGATGGCGCGACGCACACAGTGCGAGTTGGCCACTATACATATACATATATATATATTCTTTTTGTATGTGATCACCTTCATGCCTAATTGAATAAATACTAACATTCAATACGATGTGATGTTTCATTGTGCGGCTGTTGCGGCCAACGTATGTATCACCAACCATTGCCCGCGCGGGAGTGACTGACCGATGGTGTGTGTCACCCACTACATACTAAGGGCAGCAACACGTTGTGACCTCTAAGCAATACCGATACACGCTGTAGTGTCCGGTCCATGGCTGCATTACACCATACTCCTATCTCTATCGCCACGTCACCCGCCCAACACACCTGTATCAAGACGTCGACGAAAGCTCGTGCGTCAGTTTAATATGGACGGACGGCCCCGGCCGCCATTGGCTCCTGTAGTTGTCACAAGGAAGCCAAGAGATGAATGTTCAGGGACACTGCACAAGACACACCATCTACAGTCATTGATCATATCAGATCTGCGTTAATACAGGGTGGAAATGGTCCGCCCCGAAAACGAAGGCGGGACAAACAAGGACAGGACCCTACTAGTCCTACTTGTAATGATAGGCTAGGAAAAATCGATTACTTAAGAAAAAAAATTATAACTATTTTTTAGTTTTTTCACTCCACCATATTAGGATAGTACCGTGTAACGATAATGCCATATAAATTACGTAACTGTACTCAGAAAAAACGCAATGTATTCAAAACTCAAAACATATGGTGGTTTCATTGTACAACGATGGTAACCCCTTACATTCCTACACGCCCGCAGTGCACGTAAGTGACCACTTCCATCCTGTATATAACTCCAGCTGAGCTGCCGAACGTTTCAGTGCGGACTTCATCCGAATATATTTTTAAGGTTCAGATAGGAGCTCAACCTTCTACAGGACACGCCGGCCAGCGAACACAAATCTACTATCACCTGCCCCACTGTTGCACGCACGTATTCACCGAGCCCTTGTTCAGCAAACAGGGACCCGGTGACGCTATCTGCTTCTTGACCACCCCTACAGGATCGTTCGTCCCGAGGGACTCCCACGCTACGAGCATGGTGTCACCCGGCACGAGGACGTCGTGTAGACGTGTTGAGAGGCCCCGAACACACTACCCCGTGTTGTGTGCCAACGACCGACCAGACATTGTGTTCCAGTGAAATATGTCACTCAACGAACAATAATAAATTAATCAAACTGAATGTTAAAATTATCCAAAAGTTTCGAAGTACTTAAATGTTTTAAATTGCTAATAGGTGTGATTCACCGGGGTGGGGTGAGTCACCGCCGGCCGTCGCACGCCATCCCCACGTTGATAACGATGCAACCCTCTCGCGTCCAGTACCGCGACAGTCTCGCACAACATAATATAAACTTAGACTCGTCGATATTAAAATGTTTATTGCTTTGTACTAGACCGTCGAGCGACACGCGTGCCCGTCCCGTCTCACACACACGCGCTACAAACAAACTATATTATAATTTATATTTTGACATTAAACAAGTTGGAGTCACCACTGACATATATACATACATATTACCTTTAGTGCCGCGACTTCGTCCGCGTGCCAGTGATGAGTCATGAACTATGCCTATTGCCTAACGCTCACGTATATAGCACTTTCATACGACGCAAATGTAATCTGTTGTTAATGATTTAATTAAACGAATTAATGTTGCAACAGTACGTTACAATTGAATATATACCTACACAGTGGTGGATGTATAATTAGAAACAGCTACTTTCACCTAGTAGGTAGTTCATAACGTATAAATAATATTCCTACTGCACTATATCAGGGATCAACCATTAATATTACTTCACAATTTAACTGCGACTGTATATGTAGTTTTCAAATAATCAATAATATTCCAATGAAAATTATAACTATTAAAACAAATATCATTAAAAACAACTACTTGGACTTCAGGTACTGGCACCATTGACAACTAATTAGAAACAGTAAGGTGTTGAAATTTAAAAAAACAACAACATGCCTTTATTTTGTATATTTTCCCGCTATTTTCTGAAGTTTTGATCATTTCTGTTTATATCTTTATAGTTAAAAATGGGTAAAACTAAAAGTTGTAATGCATCAACAAGAAAAATTATTTCAATCAAAATTGAAGCTAGGTACAAATCATTAAGAATGTTCCGTGAAAAAGGTGTATAACCGCTATCGCATATTGTAAACAACACAATACCACGGATAAGGTTCCCAGAATAGATCGGCCAAGGAGGAAGACCACAACCCTGGAGGACAAGTTGGTCATTCATTTGGCTAAGGCGGATCCCTTTGAAGGCTCCAGTGAAATTCGAAATGAAGTATTTTCTCAAGACGACCCACGAAACATAACAGAGAGACTAGTCCGCAGGCGATTAGTTGAACCAAAGTTGTTTGGGAGGGTCTCGAGAAAAGTACCACTTCTTACTAGTGATGTAACGAATGTCATATTTTGTACATTCGCGAATGCGAATGCGGATGCGAATATCTGCCGCCAGCATTCGCGAATGCGAATGCGAATATTTGGTTTTTGTTTAAATTTGGCGCCATTTGTCTATAGCTTTATTTAGTTACACCACCAACGAGTGTCCCCAGCGAGCGTAGCGTTTAGTGGCGCTGGACTTATTTACACGCCACATCGAAACAGACTTGAAGGAGACAAGGCATCAAAACTACTATTTTTAAAGTTTAATATTCCCCTACTGAAGTTCAATTATTAATATGAAAAATATATATAATTAACTGTTATTTTTTTAAGGTAGAGAAGTATTTTTGTACGCATAGTTAGCTAAATACAAAATACTGTCTCCTGCGATCAGCTTTTTGTTATATTTTTTTATGATATCTCATCTTATATTTCACCATGTTAATTAAAGTTAGCTATAAATTTTATTTTGTAATTTTTCTATATTTCCAATTTTTTTTTATCCCAGTAAAATCACTTATGTATATGTTTCCTTTGTAAGGATTTCCTAGATTAACATACAGAATACTTTTATCCCGCTAATGTGTGCCCTTGCGATAACAGTTCAACTTTAGGAAAGTAACCTTTTACTCAGGCGAAGCCGCGGGCAGAAGCTAGTTTATACTATAAATACTATAAACTATATAATATAGATATACTATAAACACTTTGTGATTATGGTGACAGCAACTCATGTTAAAATTTAATTTGATTTTAATTATAGTTTATTTATTTTAGAAGTATTTGTAGATTATTATTTTTAAATAAAGCTAAAAATAATAATCTTTATTGTTATCATTAAACTTTGGTAAAAATTCATAGAAGATTATTTTTGTTTCATTACATTGCATTTAGGCAATTTAGTATATAGTTTTGTTTTTTAAATTGTTATGAAAGTTTGATTGTTAAGCTTCATTGTCCAAAGTTAAATAAATAAATGATATCAAATGATAAAGACAAGACTGATAACGTGATTACGAGGTTAAGTTACTTTTATTGCATTAAAAAATATAAGAAATTAATGGAATTGGATTTTCTTATATTAACCAACTATTATTACCCACTTAAAAAAAAATATACGCACAAAAACATTCGCAAGAATTTCGCGAATGCGAATATGCAAAAATATGCGAATATTCGCAAATGTGAATATTCGTTACATCACTACTTCTTACCAAACAACATAGAAAAAATCGCGTAAGCTTTGCTAGAAAGTATTGTAATTGGACCGTCCGCCAATGGGAAAAAAAATATTTTCTGCAAAAGCAAAATAAATTTAATTAATTCTGATGGCAAACGATACGTGCGCCGACCAATTAACTAGGCATTAAATAACAAGATTACAAAAGAGATGGTCTAGTATGGCGGTAGGGACGTTAAGATATGGGGGTGTTTTTCGGTATACGGAGTCTGTTCAGTAAGAAAGATCGAGGGGATGTTGGGTCAGTTCCAATATACAATTATATTACATGAGACAATGATAACTTACCAATAACGTGGATTTTTCAACACGACAATGATCCAACATTCAGCAAACAGTGTTCTAGGATTGTTAAGAATGCAATTAGTGACAGTTTTAGATTGGCCGGCAAATAGACCTGATTTAAACTCAATCGAGAATGTATGGTTTATTGTAAAAAAACATTGTCTAATAAACATATCACGAATATCACATAACTTTATGACGCATTTGAAGAAACTTGGAGAAACATTCCTATGGATACTTGTGAAAAGTTAATAGAACCAATGCCACGTTGTTGTAAAGCTGTAATTGACAGCCGAGGGGCTACACAACCAAATATTAATTACTGCATATTATTAAGATGTCTGTACTGTGTATTAAACTATATTTTTTGCGTTTCGGTAATTTTATTAATATTCATGCTTGATATTTTTATCTGTTTCCAATCAGTTGTCCATCTTAGTACTTCGTGTCATTCATTATATTTTATTAAATATATCAATTTATACATATGTAAACGATTGTATGCTATTCAAATATCTCAAACAATAAAACTTATCAATATGGATACGTTATACATCAATAACTGTTGGCCCTCGATAATACCTATACAAAACATTTATTATTTATTAGCGGGGTTAGCATTAAAAATTAAAGTCATCTTTGGTTATTCTAATTATATGTCCACCACTGAATATACTTTTTTTTTTTGCTGTGGACCATGGAGTGGTCACCCCCTGCCAAATCGGTTCGGGGCGACGGATGAGGCGACGCGCAGCCCCATAGACCCACCCTGCAAAGCACTTCTCCCCGCCGTGCGAGCGGGCCACCGCTACCCGGTCTTTGTCTTCGGTGGCCCGCCCGGCGGTTTACCCTTACGTGTTCCTCTCGAGTTGACGACGCCCCGACAGCTTTTCCGGCGTTGTCCTCACGCGGTGGCTTCAGGTCTTGGGGGGCCCCCCAATGCGTCCGCGTTCCTCTGATCAAATCCTAAACAAGACTTTAAAAATGTGCTTAGTAGCTTCATAATTTTATCAAGATCAAAACATTACAGCCGACACAACATTTTCAAGATCCATCAAAAGCAAATCTAGATACAAGATCAGGAGCAAACCTGCTCCTACCGGCTATTTCTGATTTTAGCTTTCTAACCTATATACAATTCTGGCTTTCTATACTTTTCTTTTTAGGTAGGCTGTGGTCCGGAAACACGCCTCCCGTTTCGTCCGGGGCGACGGAAGAGCAGCGCGTGGCACCCTAAATCACCGTATTCCCTCCCAATCGCCATTGCGCCAGCCACTGGTACCGCTTCCTTGCCATCCATAGCCAGCCCGGCGGGTTACCCTTTCGGGTACCATCCCTTTTCGACGCCCTGACTATTCCTTGGTCCAGTCACCCGCGGCCTTAGCTAGGGCGGTACCAGGCGCAGGTACTACGTCTGCGCCGCCCCAGGCACAAGTGCTACCACTTGTGCCTGGCATGCACACAAGAGGTTTTTCTCTCGGAGCCGTGCTGCCACCTTCTTCCGCGAGACGACTGTCGCAGAAGGTGGCGACCGCGTCCCGGTTCCTGACTCTGTCAAGCATCGCTTTAGCGATGGTCCTCGTTGCAATCGCAGTGGTGGCAGGACGGTGTCCTCTCCCTCCTCACGATCGTGAGCAGGTATTTGCTGAAGCAACCATGCCCCGTCAAGATCTGTACCAGTCTCTCGGTCTCTTTACTCTTTTCTCTCTCTCTCTTCAATCTCGTTTACATACATACACCAATAGCGTGTTTTTTTTTCGTTCTCCTTTTCTCTCTCCCTCCTCTCGCTCCATGGCTATGTGCGTTATGCGACGTTCGCCCTATCTTACTCTCTCTCAACCTTTCTCGTTAGCTCTCTCCTACCTTTCGCTCCATGGCACTGTTCGTGATGCGATGTTCGCTCTATCTCACTCTCTCTCTCTCTCGATCTTTCTCACTCGCTTGCTCCCTACTCTCGCTCCATGGCCTGTGCTTCATGCTATGTTCGCCCTTTCTCAATCGGTCTCAGTCACTCTATCCCTCTTCTTGGACAAAAAGTCCCACATTTTCGTGTCACTAATATTGCATTACATCTGTAAAAATATTACCCTCATGGCGCGCAAAGAAGTTGCACTTCAAAAAAAAGCTTGTAAAATTACATATTTTTTAAAACCCCTCATTCAGTCATCGTCAGACGACATCGCCCGTTGGGTTACGCGGCTGGAGAGGCCTAGACACGGTGTTGTTACCGTTGAGGCCCTCCGGCCCGTTCTGATAGAGTGGATGGAGCGGCGGCACGGAGTCCTCTCCTTCCGGCTGGTGCAGGTATTGTCGGGGCACGGTTGCTTCGGCTTGTACCTGCACACGGTCGCGTATAGGGAGTGGACTACGTCCTGCCACCATTGCAGTAGTGACGAGGACATGGCACAACACACGCTCGAGGTATGCCCGAGCTGGAACGGGCAGCGCCGTTACCTCGTCGCTGTTACCGGTGCCGACCTGACGCTGCCGCCTGTCGCGAAAGTGATGGTCGACAGCGTCAGGAACTGGGACGCGGTCGCCGCCTGCTGCGAGGCTGTCATCTCGCAGAAGGAGGCGGCGGAACGAGTCCGGGAGGATTCCCGTGACCCGGGCCGCCATCGGCGGCCGGGGCGGCCTAGGCGCGAATATCTACGCCTGATGCCGCCCTAACCGAGGCTTCGGGTGATCGAACCGGGGAATTGTCCGGTCACCCGACGTGAGACCACCGCGTGAGGGCGATGCCCCGACGGTGAAATTTTCGTTTTATTTATTACTTTATTTTTGAATTCGTTCTAACATTACTTTATACTTGACTTCGTTAGGGCTCCAAACATAAGCATTATATTCGAGATGACTTTTTACAAATGCTAAAACTACATAAACTCATTTGCTTGACGTAAAACAAAACCAAGATTGCGGTACGCTTTTTTACACACTTCCATAATGTGATTTTTAAAGGACTAGTTTGCAGTAAAACTAATGCCCAAGTCTTTAACTTCTGTGACTCTCTGAAGCGGTTGGCCTTCCATGCTATAAGAATAATGACACGGGCTCCTAGCCCGAGAGAATGACACTACCGAACATTTCGTAGTATTATAGCAAAGTTTGTTTTTTATACTCCACTGGAAAGCGCTATTAATGTCCTCTTGTAATAAGCCACAATCCATGTCATCTTCTCGTACCATAAATAGCTTAACATCGTCGGCAAACAATAGGCATGAGGCATTGTTAATTATCTTTGCAAAATCATTGATCATCATAATAAAGAGAAAAGGCCCTAAATGACTACCTTGGCTGACGCCAGACCTGGTAAAGTAGGGCTCAGACTGGTAGCCACCGTAGTCAACGAACTGGCGCCTATCACGTAAGTAACTTGCAAAAAAATCTAATGTGTGGGGTGTGAAGCCCATGTTAGCTAATTTTAGTAGTAGGATATCATTATCTACCATATCGAACGCTTTTTAAAATCTAAATATGCTACATCAACTTGCCGCCCAGCGTCAATAGATGGCACTAATGTATTCATCAAATGCAGCAAATTGCCAGTTGTTCCCTTTCCTGGACGAAACCCGTACTGAGCATCCGACAAATGTGCACTGACCTGTATATGTAAACAATTGTGTATAGCAGCTTTGTAAAAGACGACTAATAGACTTATAACGACCTGGGTCAACTCCATCTGATGTCGTTTGGTCAACAATTACATTCCCAAGGAGGGTTGACGTCTGGCAGGCGGCCGGTCATAAAACTACTATTGCCTTTCAGCCTTTGCAATATGTAGGAATGGGGATACATATTGCGTCGACTCCAACTAATTGGGACAAGAGCAGGAGAATGATGATGAAATGAAAATGAAAAGAATAAATACTTTTGAAATTTCGTGTCATTCTCGACGTAGCTGTTCATTTACAATGCTTGGAGCATTGTAAATCCATGGCTGTATGGGATTTGTTTCCTTTATTTATGGCGTTGATTAATAGTAAATGATAAATAATATAAAAATTATGAGGCGTGCGCTTTTAGATTTTCCAAATTATTTCTTCTTGGTGTTAATGAATGGCCTCTGTTAGTGATTAACCACAACTTCGTCAATGTAAAAGTAAAATAAGTTTAAAAATTAGTAGATTTATATTTTAGTCGTCAATGATGTCGGTCTTCCTGGTCGTGTCGTGTCCTGTCAAATGTTGGCTCATTCACTGATACGTGCAATCTCACGTGCATCAGTCAATGTTCGTCAATATATTGAAAATTTCTTGATCTGTCAATGTTCTGTCAATATATTGAAAATTTCTCAGGGACGGGAATTTGAAAACGTCATGTGGTATTATATTCGGTATCTTTTTTTTTTTTTTTTTTTTTTTCACTTTATTGGGTAAACAAACAATATCACAATGAAGTTTGGTTATAGTGGTTTGAAGTTATACAATATTAAAAAAAGTGATATCCACACCGTTTACCACCGATTGGACAAATATACGTATTCATATAAAAGTAGTACAGGGTGAGAGAAGAAGGCTTGCATGTACGTTTTTTTTTTTTTTTAATATTTTTAGTTATAGTTAAAAATATATACCCATACATATGCACTCACGTACATACACATACACACATACATACATACATATACATACATACATACATATACATACATACATACATAGATACACACACATACATACACACACATACATACATATCTACATATACACATAGCAGCAAATAATTACGTAGCAAGATATACATTAGTAGATATGTAAAAAATATCTTATGTATTTACGTCCGATGTACAGTATTAAATCCAGATAATTTTTTAACAACCATTCTTTTATAAGCAACAGTGCTGTTCGCATAAATATCGATTTCACTACAATTATAGTTATAAGTCTGAAGTACACGACGAATGGGTGCACGCTTGCCTGCATTGGTGCGTGAGGTTCGTATAGCAAAGAATTGAGGCGGACGACAGGCTCGTGTACATGATCTTATAGGCACATTATAGGTAACTCTATTGACAATATCAGGGCAGTCATACCTGTTATGACAGATGTCATGGATAAACATTACTTGCATCTGTATCCTCCTCGATTTAAGGTCTAAAAGGTTATATTTTTGTAATAAGCTGTCGTAAGACTGGTAAGTGTAGTTGAATTTATAGTGCATACAACGTAAGAATTTTTTTTGCACACGTTCAAGAAAATTTGAGTATTTCGCGTAGAGTGGGTCCCAAATACATACAGCATATTCCATCTGGGAGCGAATCAAGGACTTATACAGATGCAAATACGTTTGTGGCCTTTTGAATTGATTGCTTGCTCGTAAAACAAGGCCGTACATTTTGTAAGCTTTACTGCAAATATTATCAACATGTGCATCTAGTGTCAGTTTAGAATCTAATGTAACTCCAAGATCACGAATAGTCTGCACTCTATTAAGACAACGACCACCTAATGTGTAAGTATCTGCAATATACGAACGTTTCCGAGTGAATGTGATAATCTTGCACTTATCGAGACTTAGTTGCATTTTATTAACAGTACAGTAATTAGAGAATCTATCTAGATCCTGCTGAAGCTTACGTTGGTCATTAAGGTCGTCAATAGTTCTATAGATTTTAAGATCATCTGCATATAATAGGAACTTGCAGTGTTGAAAGCAATATTGTATGTCATTGATAAAGAGGAGAAACAGCAAAGGGCCAAGGATAGAACCCTGCGGAACTCCGGATGTTATGATAACCGTGTTCGATTCATATCCTTTTAAGACTACTTTTTGTGTTCTATTTGTAATATATGATTTAAACCACCTCAGCAAATTACCGCGAATACCATTGAAGGCTAGTTTCTCCAATAATATTTTATGATCTATCCGATCAAAAGCCTTTTGAAAATCAGTGTAGATACTATCTGTTTGCTTGTTAGCATCCAGATTATCAAATAGCTCAGAAGTATAAACCATAAGGATAGTGATAGTAGAACGTTTTCGAACAAAACCATGTTGTTGTGGGAGAATAATCTTATGCAACAAAGGGTAGATATTATTATGCACAAGTCTCTCTAGGAGTTTAGCTAGCGTTGGCAGAATTGAAATAGGACGGTAATTAATTACGTCTTGTTTAGTACCTCCCTTATGTATAGGTGTTATTCTAGCAGACTTCCATATTGGAGGAAATACGCCCTCTAATAAGCATTTATTATATAATATCGCTAACGGCTTATTTATTGTTCTAGCAGTATTTTTAAGGAATAATGGAGGAATGTTGTCAAGCCCAGCACTCTTAGTCATATCAAGACCTTCGAGTTCCTTTAATACATTCGCCTCCAATATATGTATGTCGCTAATAATTGTATCATTAAATATTTCTTTATCTATATCGGTCATATCGTCTATACTAAAAGATTTTGTAACATCAGAAGGCAGAAAAACTGAATAAAAAAAAGACGAAAAGAGGTTACAAATGCCCACTGGAGTATTCGCTTCTGTACCGTTATAATGTACATTGATTGGAATATCTGACTGATTTTTAAGATTATGTATGTAGATCCAAAAGTATTTAGTATTATTAGATATGCTATCCTCCACTGATTTCATGTATTTATTATAGCATTTTAATGACTCCCTTTTAAACCTACCGCGAAGCATGGAAAATAAATTGTAGTCTGATTCATTTTTGTAAACTTTCCATTTAACCCAAGCTTTATTCTTATTTTTAAATATGTGTATCAAAGCAGGGGTAAACCATACTGGAAAATTTGATTTTGCGACACGTTTAGTGGGAACGTGTTTTCGAATAATATCAAAAATATATTCGTAGAATATATCCACGCATCGTTCGGCACATATATTAGAAAATAAGTCGCACCAATTAATTTTTAAAATCTCACTATTGACTACCTCATAATTAACATTCCTATATAAGTATACTATGTGTGGTTTAGTTGGCATTGGCGTTGACAAACTATTTTTAATTGGTATTAAAAGATAAAATGGAGGATGATAAATATCCGGTGGTACCAGAGTTATTGGTGCAGAAAAAGTTCTACTACCATAATTATCTTAGTGTTTTAACGTGTTATATTAGATAATTTTGATGGCATTTTATGTAATATGAAGCGGCGGAACTACTGGGATGTAGTGAATATCATATAAAAGTGCTTTACAACGTTTTCGTTTTCCATCGAAACTCCCCCAAGATACCATTGCACTGTTAATAGCGACAATTTGACTTACAATTAGACAATGACTAACTTGAAAGACTAAAAACGTGAAAATATTTATAACTTGACACTGGCACCAATAGCTCGTATATGTAGCTAATTGCCAATATACACTCATTTGCAAAAAAAACGGGCACCTAAGCAATGAACCATTTCAAATGTTAATATTTCTTTGTTTGATAATTATAGGTAGTTTTATCCACACAATTTGGTAAATTAATAAGAAAATAATCGTTTTCATCAGTATTTCATAAAATTTAGATACAATTTATGGGAAATAATGCTAAACCTCGCTAGTAGTGTATATTCGCTAGTAGTGCATATGCTCATGAAGTAAAAATAAGAAAGTTTTTTTGTTTGTTGTTCTTTAATAAAGTAAAAGCAGATAAATGTTTAGTATCGAGTGTGACCCCCTCTAGCTAAAATCACAGCTTGAATTCGTCTGGGCATGCTAGCGAGTATATCCCGGATACTTGCTTGCGGAATACGTTCCCACTCCGCAGTAATCACATTCTTCAGCTCTCTGATGGTCTGCGGAGCCGGGTGTACTGATCTCACACGCCGTTTCAGAACGTCCCAGACATGCTCTATGGGATTGAGGTCGGGACTTCGAGCTGGCCAATCCAAACGACGAATGCCGACCTCTTGCACATACGCATTAACATCGCGGGATCGGTGGGCGCGAGCATTGTCGTCCATAAAAATCGAGTCTTCACCTAGAGCGCCCAATGCGGGTTGTGCATGAGAAATTAGAACTTCCGTTATGTATCGATGCCCAGTCAGTGAGCCGTTTTCAATGAAGACTAACTCTGTACGATCCATTGAATTTATTCCTGCCCAAAACATAACAGAGCCCCCACCATAAGGTGTGATTTCTTCGAAACATGCCTCTGCAAAGCGTTCTCCTTGTCTTCTTAGCACTCGCCGACGTCGATCTTCACCGAACAGAGATATCCTGGCTTCATCAGAGAACAAAACCCTATTCCAATCGTCTTGAGTCCATGATTCACAATTTCTAGCGAACCTAAGCCTGTGAACTCTGTGCTCACGGAGTAATTTGGGGCCGCGGGCCGGGCGGTGACTGCGTATATTGGCAGCGAGAAGCCTCCTCCTGACCGTCCATAGACTAATATGCACATTTCTTACTTCTTGGAGGTTGTTCTTAAGATCCACATACGAAGATTTGCGATTTCTCAATGCGCGACTCACAAGAAAACGATCATCCCGTGGTTGGGTACATGGTTTTCTTCCAGAACCAGGCCTTCTCTCGACGGAACCAGTCTCCTGATATCGCTGCCAGGTCCTTTGGACTGTCGAGCGACTAACATTTAGCCTCCTAGCCACGAAACATTGGCTGCAACCCTCTTCAAGCAGCGCGATAATTTTGGTAGCTTTTACCACTTTATCTACCATTTTTGATACAGCCAAACAGCATTAAATAAAGCTTTGACAGTCAAGGATATGAAATTAATCGATAAAAATTGAATAAAAGTTATGAAAGTCGATGTTAACTTCTGGAACTTCGCGCCAAAAATGTAGGATAAAAAGGGGTTTTCTGTAAAAATGAACATCAAATGAAAAATTGAATTTAGAACGTACTTTTTTAAATACCACAGCATTTTTAAAACCGGCCAGTAACGTGTACAAATGATTGAAACCTTTTTGGTATTGTATCTTTTTAAATATGAATGAAAATCAAAACCGCCCGTTTTTTTTGCAAATGAGTTTATAAGAAGAAGAAAATTTCTCAGTCTTCCATTTTATTCAATCTACATATTATTTTTTTCTAAAAAGTCTGCTAGTTTTTAAATTTTCTTTTATACAAACCTTGTCCTGATAATAACGAACACAAAAGAAAAATAATTATTTAAATTGGTAAACTCCTTCAGGAGTTATGCGCGTAAATTGGTAAACTCCTTCAGGAGTTATGTGTGTGGGTACATCACACGTCAGTTGTCTGTGTTTGTTTATACATATAGGTACCTGAAGGTTCGACAGTTACAACACGTGTGTCATTGAGTGCAGTACCTGCTGTGTGTGGGTACATCACACGTCAGTTGTCTGTGTTTGTTTATACATATAGGTACCTGAAGGTTCGACAGTTACAACACGTGTGTCATTGAGTGCAGTACCTGCTGTGTGTGGGTACATCACACGTTAGTTGTCTGTGTTTGTTTATACATATAGGTACCTGAAGGTTCGACAGTTACAACACGTGTGTCATTGAGTGCAGTACCTGCTGTGTGTGGGTACATCACACGTCAGTTGTCTGTGTTTGTTTATACATATAGGTACCTGAAGGTTCGACAGTTACAACACGTGTGTCATTGAGTGCAGTACCTGCTGTGTGTGGGTACATCACACGTCAGTTGTCTGTGTTTGTTTATACATATAGGTACCTGAAGGTTCGACAGTTACAACACGTGTGTCATTGAGTGCAGTACCTGCTGTGTGTGGGTACATCACACGTTAGTTGTCTGTGTTTGTTTATACATATAGGTACCTGAAGGTTCGACAGTTACAACACGTGTGTCATTGAGTGCAGTACCTGCTGTGTGTGGGTACATCACACGTCAGTTGTCTGTGTTTGTTTATACATATAGGTACCTGAAGGTTCGACAGTTACAACACGTGTGTCATTGAGTGCAGTACCTGCTGTGTGTGGGTACATCACACGTTAGTTGTCTGTGTTTGTTTATACATATAGGTACCTGAAGGTTCGACAGTTACAACACGTGTGTCATTGAGTGCAGTACCTGCTGTGTGTGGGTACATCACACGTTAGTTGTCTGTGTTTGTTTATACATATAGGTACCTGAAGGTTCGACAGTTACAACACGTGTGTCATTGAGTGCAGTACCTGCTGTGTGTGGGTACATCACACGTCAGTTGTCTGTGTTTGTTTATACATATAGGTACCTGAAGGTTCGACAGTTACAACACGTGTGTCATTGAGTGCAGTACCTGCTGTGTGTGGGTACATCACACGTTAGTTGTCTGTGTTTGTTTATACATATAGGTACCTGAAGGTTCGACAGTTACAACACGTGTGTCATTGAGTGCAGTACCTGCTGTGTGTGGGTACATCACACGTTAGTTGTCTGTGTTTGTTTATACATATAGGTACCTGAAGGTTCGACAGTTACAACACGTGTGTCATTGAGTGCAGTACCTGCTGTGTGTGTGTTGTCACAGCACACACACACACACATACACACGGGACGAACATATGACTACAAAACAATTAAAAACTGTATTGATAATTGTAGTGTAGGTAGATTAATAACGTATAAATGTATTTAATATTATAAGTGTTCAGTAGGTAGTTTTAAGATAATTATGTCAGTCTCGTCATTCGCAATATATGTATGTGTGCTCTGCAACGCTGTGTTTTACTTACGAACATTACAATAATTATGATTTGAGTGCAGTAGGTACTAATGACAAATACAATAAGACCGCTAAAAACTTAAACACTAGAATACTTCTCAAGCCCTGGATAAGGACGGCCTTACTTCGTTGCATTCGTAATCGCGAGAAAATGCATAGACGCGTTCAAAGTTCCGCAACAATATTGTGCTGACGACCCCCCACGGTGACGTAATATCTGCAATAAACTACTTAAAAACTTAAAACGCACATATGAGAAAGAAGCACTTGGTACCGAAATGCCAAAAGTAACCCTCGAGAATTGTGGCAAGTAATACGATCGATATATATATATATATATATATATATATATATATATCGATCACTCCTGATAATAATGAAAAATATCAATCCTCAAATACTGTCAAATAAGACAATTATTTATTTTGTAAACATGGCGTTGGTAAAAGTTTGACGGTACTTCCGGTTATCGTACGTGCTAAGCGGAAACATGTTAACGAAGTATTCACTAATCGCGAAGTATTCACCTAGCACAAACTTGTTATATTGTATTGTTGTATAAGAAGTATTCACCTAGCACAAACTTGTTTAAGAGACGAATAAAACTAAACGAGTGATGTCCGTTCGGCAGTTTGAGCCCGAGTAGCACGGCGCACTGCTCGCATACCGTATTCTCGCTTACGTTAGTTTTGTACGCCTCTCTCATGTTGTCACTTGTGAGAGAGTAGTGTCATAGTTGCTGCGCTTGGCAGGTGGGCGGGCGGTAGTGGTGGGAGATGCTGTACGTTCTCTCTTCTCGTACGAATATGTACCGTCACGTCAAAGGCCCTGATTGTGCCTCGCGTCCTGTGTTTGCGTAAAATGAAGAAATGATAATATCTTATTTAATTTAATTATTTGGAAATTGTGACATTTGTCAGCTTATAGAATAATTATCTGGCAACACCAAATTGGTAACAATATATCGACGGCGGAAAGCGAAAACGTCGTAGTCCACAAAGAATGAAAATTTTTTTTATTGCACTGTTCGAATCAGAAAAAAAAAACTGATTCAAATGGTCCGGGTTACATAATTCTAAGATGAATAGTTATGAAATTAACATTTAAAAAAAAACGGGTTTAAGTTCAAAATGTCGTTCGTAGTCAACAAAATTTTGATAAATAATTGTTAGAATGAGATTTGAGAGTAAAAATTATATTTAGAAAAAATAATAAATCTAATATCCAAAGATCGTGCGTCTACGTTAAAAAATACGTTAGTTATGATTTTTTGAAAAAAAAGTGAAACAGTTTTTTGGCTCTGGTGAAAATTTTTGTTTTTGTAGACTACTACGTTTTCGCTTTCCGCCGTCGATATAGGTAATACTAACTACCCGCGGCTTCGCCCGCGTAAAAGGTTACTTTCCTAAAGTTTTACATCCCCTATTTTTATTTTACCCCATAAAGGTAAATTTTAACAACATGTTAATGTCATATTTATTTATATCTAATCAATAGCCTAAAAATAAGTTTCAAGTTTCTGGCTTTAAAAATGACGATACTTCCTTACAACTTTTTATCCCCTTTACAACCCTTTTTTGCATTAAAACGTAGCCTATGTCCTTTTTCAGGCTTTAGACTATCTGTGTACCAAATTTCATTTAGATCGGTTCAGTAGTTTTGGCGTGAAAGAGTGACAGACAGACAGAGTTACTTTCGCATTTATAATATTAGTAAAGATTCATAATTTTTTAATGTTGTGTTTCAAGTTTCAAACTGAAGTAGGTACCTATGACAAGTTGGTGAATGTTGGTTTCGAAAACCTTTTCATATAGGGTAAAAGCCGGATAGTTCCCCCACTTTTCGAAAAAGCTTTATTTTTTAAAAAGATGAACTTGCTGAAAATTTTACTTTATGTATCTCAAAACATAGTTCTTTTATCTTATATAAAAGCCTATTTTTGCATACTTAATTAACAATAGTTATGAATAAATGATGGTTCAACAAAAAACGAGATAGACTTCATCTTGTCGGACAAACGACATATATTTAATGATGTCTCAGTGATCAGCCGGATTAAAACTGGGAGCGATCACCGAATAGTACGAGGCACATTAAATATCCACACAAAAGTCGAACAGTCACGCTTGATGAAGTCTACCCTTCGACCTACACCTGTCCAATACCAGAACCTCGAAAACTTTCAACTCGAACTACACAATCGCTTCCAATGTCTAGACGAGTGCGAATCTCCGAACGATATAAACAACAGGTTCGTGGAAACTGTCGACGCGGTTGGGTCGAAATTTTTCAAGGCTCACCGCGCTAATAGACCTAAAAAACTTTCTGACCAGACTCTCAAGCTCATGGAGCGGAGAAAAGAAATGACAGTACAGTCTTCAGCCGATTGATCCAAACACAGGCAGCTAAATAGGCAGATCTCCAGGTCTGTGCGTCGCGATATTCGCCAATTTAATACACTCCGTATTAAAGAAGCGATAGAGCGGAATCGTGGCTCAAAAGTGTTCGCACAAGATCTGTCTATCGGGCAAAGCCAAATGACTAAGCTGAAGACCGATGACGGCACTGTCATTTCATCCCAGGGTGAGATCTTGGGAGAGGTCGAAAGGTTCTATGGACAGTTATATAAAACATCCCGAAATCCTGTTGTCGGCTTGGTCCAAGATCCCAGATCCAAGCTAACTCGGCACTATACCGAAGAAATCCTGGACATTAGCTTGTGCGAGATCAGAATGGCTCTCGAACAACTAAGAAATGGTAAGGCACCGGGAGATGACGGAATTACGGCAGAGCTCCTGAAGGCAGGCGGCAAGCCGGTCTTAAAAGCCCTTCACAAGCTATTTAATTCCGTTATCCTCGGGGGCGACGTTCCAGGGTCGTGGACCAGGAGTGTGGTGGTGCTGTTCTTCAAGAAGGGCGACAAAGCTCTTCTAAAGAACTACAGACCCATCTCACTCTTGAGCCACGTCTACAAGTTGTTTTCGAGAGTCATTACCAATCGACTCACGTGCAAGCTTGATGACTTCCAGCCGCCCGAACAAGCTGGCTTCCGAAAAGGCTATAAGCACCATAGACCATATCCTCACGCTTCGGCAGATTATCCAGAAGACCGAGGAGTACAATCGGCCTCTGTGTATAGCGTTTGTGGACTATGAGAAAGCCTTTGATTCAATCGAAACTTGGGCGGTGCTGCAGTCCCTTCAGCGGTGCCAAATCGACCATCGTTATATCGAAGTGCTGATGTGTTTGTATAGGAACGCCACAATGTCAGTCCGTATTCGGGATAAGAGTACGAAACCGATCCAGTTGCAGAAAGGCGTGAGACAGGGAGACGTCATCTTTCCGAAACTGTTCACCACTGCACTGGAAGATGTCTTCAAGCTTTTAGACTGGACCGGACTCGGCATCAACATCAATGGCGAATACATCACTCACCTTCGATTCGCAGACGATATTGTCGTCATGGCAGAATCCATGGAGGACCTGGGCACCATGCTCAACGATCTCAGCAGGGTATCCCAACTAGTGGGTTTACGAATTAACACGGACAAGACGAAAGTCATGTCAAATGCCCATGTCATTCCTGTACCGGTCCTAGTTGGCAATGCGATTCTCGAAATTGTCGATCATTATGTTTACCTTGGACAAACAGTCCAGTTAGGTAGATCCAATTTCGAGAAAGAGGTCAGCCGACGAATCCAACTCGGTTGGGCAGCGTTCGGGAAACTTAAGAAGATCTTCTCATCCAACATACCTCAGTGTTTGAAAACACAGGTCTATGACCAGTGTGTGTTACCAGTGATGACTTACGGCACGGAAACGTGGTCCCTAAATGTAGGCCTCATAACCAGGCTCAAAGTTGCTCAGCGTGCTATGGAGCGGGCTATGCTCGGGATTTCTCTGCGAGATAGAATCCGAAATACGGAAATCCGCAGACGAACGGGTGTAACCGCTGAAGTGGCAATGGGCAGGCCACATCGCTCGAAGAACCGACAACCGCTGGGGAAGAAAGGTTCTAGAGTGGCGACCACGTACCGGACGACGTAGTGTGGGACGCCCCCAACTAGGTGGACAGACGACCTAGTGAAGGTTGCTGGGCGTCATTGGATACAGGCGGCACAGGACCGCACTCTGTGGCGTAAAATGAGGGAGGCCTACGTTCAGCAGTGGACGGCAATAGGCTGAAATGATGATGAATAAATACTGTTTTATATCACCTCTCAGAAAGGGGATAGTTGCCTCCTATGGCGGATAGTGGCCTAGCGTGGAAAATGAATTTGTATATCTTGGATGTGGATTTAGCCGAGATGGAAGGTACACCACTAATATAGACCAAAGAGTGAATGCGGGAAATAGAGTGAACGGAGCGTTGGGACAACTTCTCGGTAGCCACCACCTCAGCCAGAAGGCACGTGTAGCAATACATAACGCAGTGCTTTTCCCAACATTACTGTATGGAAGCGAGAGTTGGGTACGCAGAAAAGAGTATGAAAGTAAAATTAATGCGGTCGAAATGCGATCTCTACGGAAAATCTGTGGAGTGAGGCTGACTGACCGCATTCGTAACGACGACGTAAGAGAGCGAGTAGGTATGAAAGAGAGTATTGGTGTAAAGATGCGAAAGGGAATGCTCCGATGGTTCGGACATGTGGAAAGAATGCCGAACGAACGTCTGGTTAAGAAGATATACAATGCGAAAGTGGAAGGATGTAGGTACCGGGGGAGACCGAGACTCACCTACCCAGACCAGATCGGTCATGTACTGAAGGAAGGTGGAGTCAAGAGTCTCTGAAACCGGCGAGCGTGTATGAAGAGAATTATGAATGTTGAGGAAGCGAGTGAAGTATGCAAGGATAGAGTTCTCTGGCACTCTGTTCTCTCTGCCTACCCTGCAAGGGATATGGCGTGATGATATGTATGTAGGTATGTATGTATGTACCTATTGAAAAAAAAAATTATTTCGGAAGAGAATTTTTATTAATTATTTTAGGTCTTAATACTTTTTTCAGTAAAAAGATTATTTACCTACTATTATATTTCATTGTTGTTTTTTTGTACGATACAACCCTACACATTCTTTATCAATATAATACGGAGATTGCTTAAAATTATATCCAGTTATCGCCCAAGTACTTTACTTACCAAAATACCTCCATAACGGGTATTATTCAAATTGGAACGCATTGTCTTGATATTAAACTACATCTGTATCACAAACTACAATGTAATTGTATATTTTGAAGTAACTGCACCAGGCAGGCAAACTCAGAGACACGTACTTATTTATGACTTTGCCTAATTTTTTTAGTATCTCCAAAACTTTATTTACATATTAAAATTAAGTAAAATAAATAAAAACTACAGAAGTTTTGAACTTTTCCTACTATAGTATGTAGCTCTGTATACATAATATGAAGATCTATATATACTTTTTATTTTATTTTACGTTAAACCAAGAAATATGAGAAATTTGTGCAAAATCAGGGCAGTTGACGGTACCTCCTTCCATTCCTAATCGCACCGAACCAATTTCGATATCACCACTAAGCTCTCTTGTCATAACTCCTGATGTTGGATATCAGATGGCAGTAATTGTGGAACTGGTTGGTAGAACATCGCGTGACGCCCTCGCCCCTAGGAGGTACCTATAACACACATTGTGACCGTACTCAGGTACTTTACCTGTTGCTTGTAAACACGCTGTGGTCCATCCTGTACATAATGGTGTAACTACCGACCAATGACAGGCACCAGCTCTCTACACACAATAATACAACGTATCATGTATAACAGCCTGATAGGTTTTTTATTAAAGAATAAACTAAGAGCTTGCAATCAATATGGCGGCAGATCCGGAATGTTGACAAAGACTGTACACGGGGACACACACAGAATACCAACGAGCACCAGTCACTTGTGCAGTATGTACGATCTAAGCAGAGGGACGACCACAAACATGTTGGATACTTGTCTATGGTATTTGTTATATGTAGGTAGGTGTGACGGCATTGGGAGATCAACGAACACCATCACTCACTTCGTGCGCTGAGCTCATCACTAAGTAATACTAATAACGTATCAATATCGAATTAATATGTTGAAGTGAAACTATCTATCGACGTTTAGGACAAATTGTATTGTAACGTTTTTCTGTTACGCGCCATCTTTATTTCTAAGTCACGTTTTTCGTTACACACCATATTTATTTTGAAGTGAAAGTTGTTTGCGCGCACGAGGGGGCCATTGGTTTACAGATGAAACGCGACACGAGAGAGAGAGAGAATACACGCTAAAATAATATTCGTTAATGTATGTAGACAATATTGGTTAACGTATGCAGCAAATGATGTTTATGAAGTGAGAAGTGAGTGCATTGAGGGGGGTATGGAAAGCGGAATGATGGTGGTGAGACACTGCTTCAAGCAGCCTCATCGTTTCACCTTGCCATCGTTAACACGTGGTTCCAGAAAAGCGAGGAGCACCTTATTACCTACAAAAGTAGTCACCACTCTACGCAACTTGACTACTTCCGTCAAGAAAGGAAGTTAGGTTCCGTAAGGGATTGTAAAGTGCTGCCAGGTGAGGCTCTAGTATCACACAGGCTTCTAATACTAGATACCAAAGTAAGGATACGCTGCATTAAGTGCAAAAACCGTCCCCCTCCTAAGGTAAAATGGAGTATGCTTGAAAGAAAAGAGTATGGAAGTCGATTTCAACAAAATATGATAGGTAAAGTGATTGAAATGAATGATATGAAGGATAAATCTGTGAATGATTGTTGGAATGAAATAGCTGGTATTATTAAGAGTACAGCTAAAATAATACTAGGAGAAACGAAAGGCAAAGGCATAATTATACATGGTGGTGGAATGAAGATGTGCAAAAGATTTTGAAAGAAAAGAAGAATAAATTTAAAGAGTGGCAGAAAGAAGATAATGAAAGGTTGAAGAAAACGAAAAAGATTGAATACAAGTAATGTAAGAAAAAAGCTACACGGGCAATAGCTACGGCGAGAGCCCAGCCCCAAGACAGAATTTATAATTCGTTAGATGGGCCCACAGGGCAAACGGCGCTGTACCGTATTACTGAAGCCCGTGAGGATCGAGCGAGAGACACCAGGCATGTCAAGTGCATCAAAGATGGAGCTCGTAAGGTTTTAATAAAAGACGATATATATTGTCACAGTCACACCGTCAGAGGCAACATCGAATATAACCCGAATATTACCGAAGGCACTCGTGGAAATAATTGAGTTGTGGCGATTTTAGAGACATTTTTGATTTTTTTTTTGTATAAAAAAATAAATGTTTATTGAGTAAACTGTATTAAGGGGGGAAACCAGTTTACACCGATCGAAAAATCGTCTTTTTTTTATTGCATGAATCGTTAGTATAACTATTTAAGAATATTTGGTCAAAATTTCAAAGCAAAATTCCCGTTAGTTCGAATGCAATGAGCACGTGAGTGACTATGACTATTACTCATTGGAGACGAAGGAAGCTCGTATAGCTCGTCAAGTGGAGTTGCAAGCTAAAAATGACGCATATGAGCAAGAAAAGGGATTGCTATATGGTGCTACAACAGCTGATTAACCGGTGAGCATTTTTTTATAATTAAATCAAACAAAGCCTTGAATTTCTCGTTTTCGCTACTTTAATTAAATAAATTTTATTTTATTTCAACGCGTTTTTCTCGAAACGACTTTATTTCGACTAGCGTACATTCTAGCTCAAAAAGTTATTGATCAATCGTTCTGAAATTTGGTGTAGATATTCTTTATTCAATTCCACGTAACATGAACCAAATTCGGGGATTATATTGTTATTAAAAATATATTTTTTTATACAAGAAAGATGAAAAAATATAGTATAAAAACATGACATTGTGATCAAACACCTCAAAAACATGCAATTTTCAATTTGTTTGACCAAAATTAGGTTCATATTCTTAGAAAATATGTTTTTAATGTAAAAATAAAATCCTGATGATTACAGATAAAAATTGCGACGTCAGGGATGTACGCCAGCCAAATGCTCGGATGGCAATCGCCCATGGACTGCACGCGGTAACTCCACTATTTCCGGCAATCGTTTGAAAAAATTTTAAAGTGTACTTGAAAACATAAATAAAATATCCTCCAAGTTTAAACAATTTGTGATTATTCCTTTCTGGTTAAAAAAAATCATGAAAAACACCAAAATTTCGACCTCATAAACTGGTTTCCCCTCTTAAGTAATCGGGTTTTTATAAGTAAATTGTTATCATTTTCTGGAGCAAAATCGTAATATTGTATTTGTTCATCGCACTATAGTTCGTGCCATAGTCTGTACTCAATACCTATTACTTGTACAAGATAATTTCGATGTTTCACATCTGCCAGCAGTCACGTGACTGCTCATTTATTTTGTCTGTCTTTTAGGTGTTAGCCGCAGATGGTTATCACAGCTTATCCCGGACTATAGGTGAGCGCTGAGGGCTCTCGACCTACTCCGGGTCGGACAGGCGGCCACCGTTGGTGACTGTTGGGTCGAGGGAAGCAATACTGTAGTGTCGGCCGGAGCATCGTTCGAGGGCGGGTGTGACCTCACCTCACGTCCAACAGCAGCCATCGCACTGGTGGTGGTGGCGCCGCACCACCGGCACTGCGCGCGACACCCAGGTACCTGTAGCACGATGCACGACATAGTTGGAGTGCTCCAACACAATCACCACTGATTGCAATCGCACGAGTGCACATTACATTAAAAGAGTTTTAATGACTCACTACGTGAGGGGGTGCGCGCCCCAATAGCGACCGACCACAATACATTGATTCTTAGCCACATACACTTTACCCGCAGCCGCGGATCATTACAATCGGTGGCCTTATGAGTCATACAAATAATGAACGCTTCTCGTGCCACCCGAATCTAGTGTTTCGGACGTTTGATATAAGTTCTGTATTACAATGTTGTAATGTTGAAAGTACAGTTTAAACATTGCAAACTATTGTGCGACCCCCACCCACCCCACTCACGTGTCGTACGACGGTCGTAGTGTGGATGTGACGACCGTTGTGTTGCGGTCGTGTCGTGCTCGTATTGGTACTACGGCGCAGGCATACTGTCGTGTGCGAGGGCACTGTCCGTACGGTGCGGGCAGTGGACTGTGGCACTCGACTGAGACGTGTGGCGTGTCAGGGGTGCACGAGCCCGCGACTTATCTGTCGGCCGCGAGTGAGACACGGCGTACGACAGTGCTGAGTGACGACGTGAACGGACACACGTGCACGTGTACGTACGTGTGTGCGGCGGTGTCGTGTCGCTGTCGGCCCGCGCCGTGTCCCCACACCCCCGACGTCCACCGCGGCGGGCGCCAGGTGTGTGTCGCACGCGGCGCGGCAGCTCGTCAGTCGCGGTGTGACCCTCGCGCGGACGTGACGTGCGCCGCGCCCTCTGCTCACACGTACACACGCGCGCGCGCACGGTGAACATTATAACTTGAACCAATATTGTTATTACACTGTACAAGGTATTTCTTTTGTGTTAATAATTATATAACTACCACAAGATTAAAACATAATAGACAACATGCACGTAACTCCAATATAAATAACTTATTTTTTTTTTATTATTTAAGTATATTTTTTTTTAAAACTTTAATTTTTATATTATCATTTACTATTAGTGAATGCCATAAATGAAAGAGAAAAACTTGAAATTTTGCTATATTCTTGACGTAGCGCAAATGGCTGTATGGGCTTTGATCCCTCTGCCTGTCCGAAGGGACGAACAGAACCAAAAACAACTAATCGCAATACATAACTAACATAACATGCAAGCATTGTAAACACGACTAAGCAGTTTAGTTTTTTTATTTATTTATTAATTGCAATTAAATGAAAAAGAATTACCAAGCCATTTTCGCAAGGAAACAGCGCGTTACAATTACGAAGCTTTTAAACAAAGAAATATTTTGATACATTAATTTTTACGGTTGTAATCGTGCCAGATCTAGAATAAATATCCAGACGTCCTCGAATATTTTTTAATCTACTATTTTCTTACTCTAAACAAAATAATTGCTTTTAAAAATATCAAATATGTACGTTTAAACGATTTTTTTTTGACAAATGTATGATAATACATCATACATCCTATAAGTGCAGTGTGAGAAAATACAGTCATTTTTAGTTTTGAAAAGTCCTTGATTTTCGTATATGGAGAGTAGAGCATCACCTCAACGCCTCGCTTGTGAGGCGTGCAATATATTTATTTATATTATTTATTGCTTAAAAACATACATATTATACTAAGATTATTTATAAATTTTATCATAATTTAATAGTAAAATGTATTCATCAAAAAGTATTTCTTTTGTTTTTCCCTCGCACTCGCATAATAAGTGCAAGGGAATATAACAATACGCAATACTACCGGCGATGTGGGGAGGTGTGGTGGGGACGGCGGACGGTATGTAATGTGGGAATGGGATCTGGTCCAGCCATGGGCTATTTTACATTGTATTTAACTATTAGGTTCGAAGGGCATCACACTGGAGCTATTTCTTTCATGTACCATTCTTTTTATATATATAAAAAAAATGAAAAGAAATAACAATAATAGACAAACCCACTGAGTCTCTTGCCGGATCTTCTCAGTAGTGGTCTAGTTCCGATTCAGTGGTAGTTTATTAGATTAAATTAAAATGTTAATACTGACAACATGTAAGTGTCAACAACAACTCAACGTCTTCTGACATCAAATTGTTCTCCCGATGTTTATTTGTATTGTTACAGTAATAACTTATTAGTTATCTTTGCTAACGTAAATAATATTTAACACAATGACTGAAACCAGCGGCAACGTTAACAAACGGCCCGATTTTTGAATCAAAATTAAATGTCCGTGCGGGACAGACTCACGCTCAGTACCGCTTTCGGACATAACCCGATCGTATGTGCGGCGCGCGTCGTGCTCGGCAAACGCGAAAACACTTTTGATAATATACGTTTTTTTTTACTGTGTGTGTGTGTGTGTTTCAACGAAAGAATCCCGCTTTTTTTTAATCAAAAATGTAAGGTTAAACGTGAAAATTGTTTAATTGGGTATTGAGTTGAGTGACGACGAACGTGACGGCTGAGCATAGCTGGGCACCGTTAATCAAATAGTTAACTTCGTTAATCGTTAATCCGCTGCAAAAAAAGTTAGCTTCGTTAAACGTTAAAGCGTTACATTTCAGAACAATTAACGCAAGTTAACGTTAATCGTTAATCCGTTAATATGTGTAAAATTGCATCTTTATATCGTTGCGTTAGTAAACTTATAAAACCTGTTGGTTAGGAACAAAACAAAATACTTGTATAATTCAAATGTATAATATAATCGTCGGGCATTAGGCGCATATTCCCCTTCATCAACATTAACTAACACGTTGAAGCATTGATATATAAAAACCCAAGATGCACAGTTTCAAACAAAAGTAGCACTCCAAACTGTCACCAAACACTCAATGGTTATACCTACGTAGTTATAGTTTTGCTATAAACATATTTTTTGCAAATTCAATCTTACGCGCATTTATTAAAGTTGTTATTACAAAGCAGTGTTCAATAACCTATCATTTTTTTACGACCGAAGTTAGCCGGCAGGACAGGACATGGAGTGAAGACGAATATTTGTATATTTTTTTTATTATAAGACATTGAGTTAGTATTTTAAGAGTTAGTTAAATTGTGTTCTAAACCCATAATTATACTTTTAACTGAGCGTAAATATGTTTTTGGGCAGGAAGGACATGTGTACATCAATGAAACAAATATTAACTCGTAAAATTATTTATTTAAATTTGAAATAATCTACTTTTACGGATTCTATCGCGTTTGTATTTGATTTTTAATTTCCCGACGTTTCGAACATTTTACAGTGATCATGGTCACGGGAGGACTAATGTGTCTTACGTCCGATATGTCATTGTTATTACAGAAATTTATATCTACCCTATAAGATATTAAATTTTAAGATATTAAATAAAAAAAATCTTCACGCCTTTGTTGACTAACGATTGATGTCCATTCTCCGCATCGTATTGGGTCACGAGGAAAACTAAAATATAAAAATTAGAAATAAAATATGCAAATAAAACAACTCGTCTTGTTCAATAGTCACCCGTATTCTATTAAGAACAATATAATTATTATAATGTATATATTCGATTAAGAACAATATAATTATTCTAATATATTTTCTAACGTATAAATACTTATTAAAAACTAAATACAAAAAAGTTCAAAGTGAATAAACTTATTAATTAAAAAATTAAATACAATAAAAAAAATCGACTCCATTAAATAAGAACAGGGTCGTTTGGATTATGCGACTAAAATAAAAGGCCGTGTAGTAGTCGTTCTTACACTGAAAAAGCGCCCATTGAAATTTGTCGTATTATATTTGGACCGTGAGTGAAGTTTTTAAACAAATTAAATCAAAATCAGATATTACGTCCTGTATTTAGTCATAAAAACAACAAAAACAAATCAACAAACTCTTTTACTCACCGAAAATACGATATCCCATCCTTTTTTAACCGTTTTGACGTAATATTTTTACAATTTCTCATCGAACACTTGGGCATTTTTAACGAGCGCAAACAGACGCGAGCGACGCAAGACTATTTCAAAAGAGCGCATAATTTTAAATAATGCGCTCTTTTTATGCGGACGGTTTTGAGTCGCTGAGTGTGTATCTTGGGTTTTTTAATACATCAATGCGTTGAAGTTAAGAAATGATCAAACGAAACAAATCTTTTCGCAGTTTTCTTTCTCACTCGCACGCACCGGCAAAATATATCTAGTTTTGTTTTTGTTTCACTCGCTGCCACGGGCCACCAGGTACTTGTCAGTCCTGTGCGGTAACTATTAGCCATTGGATTAACGATTAACGGACTTCTGCATATTAACGGAAGTTAACGTGTTCGTTAACATTTTTAAAAGTTAACAGTTAATCCGTTAATCAAAATGCTAACTTCGTTAATTAACGGATTACCGAGTTAATGCCCAGCTATGCGACTGAGAATACGCAGGTCAGTACGTAAAAACATGAAATACAATGAATGAACACTATTGAAGAAAATAAAATATATTCTAATAATGGAACATAACAACTGAACAGTCGGGATCCATTATTCGACACCAAATCTAATTTTTCGATTAATCCCGCCTGTTCAGTTGTTGTGTTCCATTATTAGAATATATTTTATTTTCTTCAATAGTATTTATTTAATAATCTATATATATATATATATATATATATTATTAATATATAAGAGATTTCCACCTATGTATTGACTCATCACGATACCTCTGGAACCATAAGGCCAAACCTTAAAAAGGGGGTGAAAAATAGGGCACAGTTTATATGGGACAACGTGATTCCTTGGTCCAATCTATTTCAAATTTTGCATAAACATTCTTTAACAGAATTGATTGATGAAAGACGTGATTCATATTTTATTGAGATTTATCTCCTAAATGGGTTAAAAAGGAATGGAAAGTTATTTTAGGGGTGATTTGTTTTAAAGTTGATATCAATACTTCTTAGTGATTTTGATTTAAAAGACATTTTATTTTGACACATGTTTGAAAACTCAATTCGATTATATTCAAAAAAACCAGGGAAGAGCGATTCGGAGTCGCGCACGAAGAGTTCCGTACCATTATCTATAAATGGCAAAATAATCATGTCTGTTGTATGGGAGCCCCTCTTATATTATCAATTTGTTTTATTTTAATTTAATTATTTGTTTCTACACTGAATATATTACTAAATATTCTGTGAATATTTCAAATGTCGATCTATTTTTGTTATCAATATCGAGCCAAAACGAGCAAAATGATTACCTTTGTTGTGTGGGAGCCCCCTTAAATATTTATTTTATTGTTTTTTAGTATTTGTCGTCGTAACGGCAAAAGAAATTCACCATCTGTGAAAATTTCACCTGTCCAACTATCACGGTTCATGAGAACAACCTGGTGACAGACTGGCGAAGTAACGGACGGACAGCGGAGTCTTAGTAATAGGGTCCTGTCACCTTAAAGACGTAAATATGATACGAAGTGCAATTAGCATGTCCTACAATGGTGTTCACGGTGGTGTAGTGGCAGCACGATTGGGCCGGAATCCCAATAGGCGCGAGTTCGAATCCCGCTTGTGACATCATTTTTCGTTTCGTAATCGGGTTTTATAAATAGGGTCCTGTTTTATCTTTTGGGTATGGAACTCTAAAAAGGTTGATGTCACATAAACGTTTGGTACAAAGTAAATACTTTTTAAAATTGAAATGTCTGGAATGTCACTGCACTATATTAGTACGGTGTTTATAGGTTTCTAAGCTTTAGAGAGATCATGTACTTTTAGGACACGGCCTCATATGAACGTAGACTTTGAAATTTGAAATGATTGGACGGTAATTTTCTCAGCAGAATATTGTAATTCAAAGCCATGGCAATACCTTGCATCGAATAACTGAAATCCATCGCTCACACGATGCATTATAGTTTGTGTGACAATATCCGTTTGTGTCATGCTATGGCGATGATCGATACTCTATTTCAGCAGTTGTTTGGTTTTTGAATTATGCTAGGATATCGCCATTGCGATACTAAAACCACAAACACCGCTTTATAAAATTATATCTGCTGCAACTTTTTATTTTACCCTATAATGATTAGTAATGGAGTATAAGATCATCTGCTATATTTTCGTTCGCTATTTAGCCAGTTTTTAATCAACATGTTTGCAAAAACTGAGACAGAAAGGATGAGTTATAATCTATATATATATATATATATATATATATATATATATATATATATATATATATATATATATATATATATATATATATATATATATAAGAGATTTCCTTCTATGTATTGATGTTTGGGATTTTCCGTAGCTTACGGTAACCCCGGTGTATCTGAGTCGCACCTCTCGTAACGTTAATACTACACACGTTTGTGCACTACGGAGGATTGTATACGACTGCCTCATGCTAACTAGGTCGCAGCACTTATAGCACGCAAATCGCTGTGTGAGCAATTTTGGCTCGTACATGCTCCCGAGGGAAAGATATACGTACTCAGATTCCTAATCAAGCGTTACAAGTAGGTAAGTATATATAAAAATATGTTATAAAAATATCAAAGCAAAATACAAAATAAGCAAAATATAAAGTTTACATTCTTAAATATTTGATTAATATCATAGGTTGAATCTTGCTCCAGCTTCTGAAGTCAGCTGAGGATTCTTCTTCGACTGCCCCTGTCCTATTTCAGCGTAGGTAGCGATCTCCTCTAGTTCTATGTTTTCTGTTCTATTTAGAGTTCTTGTTGGCGTTTTATTTGTTGCGCTGTTCTTATTATTTGTGCACGCAGGACCACATCTTCTCACTTGCCATACTATGATTGCGACGATTATTCCTCCCACCAGCAAGCTGCTTATCGTGTAGTGGCCAATGTCGTGGGTGCTTAAGTCGCTAGGTAGGCTCTCTCGTACCTTTTGTGCGGCTATCCGAGTGTCTAATAATTTGTGGTCATCCGCTAAGTTTAGTTTAGGAAGCATAATATTCGTACTGTTGTACGTATCCCACATGTCATTTGGGGAGTCCACAGTAGGTATTTCCAATGTAATTCCCGTGTTAGTTTTGCTGCTGAAAATGTTATGTGAGTACATGGTAACGTCATTATGTTGAATCACGCAATCTTGACCTAGTGAGAGCAGACCCGCTTTAGTAAGCATTGTTGTTGTAATTTGATTCTCGCATATTATATGGGTCGGGCACTCATTGACGCAGTTATATAACCATATGTTTGGTCTCTGTAATTTTATCCATTGGTCAGTGCATTGTTGTGATATCCAATCACAGACGATGTTTACATTTTGACACAGCATTTTCGCTTCGCAAGATGCTGCGGCTCCATCCAAGTTGTTTATCGACGTGTAGGTGTGACATATGTAGCTATTTAGTTAGTCTGTTTAGTTAGTAGTTATTATTTATTTTAGTAGTTTATTGGCAGCGGGGCTAGTTTAATTATGGGTCTTTTCAGTACTCCATTTTGTGTTTTGAGCGTGACTACTCGAACTAAGTTATCGCTGCCTGGGTGTAACTCTACTATGCGGCCCATAGCCCACCTGCCTGGAGGTAGGTTACTTTCTTTCACGAGTACTAGTTGTCCCTTCTGTATATTCTCTTTAATTTGTTGCCATTTGTGTCGGTTTTGTAGGAGATGAAGGTATTCTTTTGACCAGCGATCCCAATAGTGTCGGCGCATGAGTTCAATGAGTTTCCAGTTGTTTCTGATGTCTATCGATTTAAGTTCATTAGACCCATTAAGTGGTAATGCGAGCGTTGGGCCTCCCGTTAAGAAGTGACCAGGAGTAAGATAATCCAGGTCCTCCACATCTTCGGTTAACGGACATAGTGGCCTACTATTCATGCACGCCTCGATTTGCGTAAGAAGAGTGGAAAATTGTTCGTAGGTTAACTTCTGTTGTCCGATAACTCGTTTTAGGTGAGTCTTCATGGAACGTACAGCAGCTTCCCATAAGCCTCCCGCCGATGGCCAGGATGGGGCGTTGAAATGCCACTTGATTTGCATATCGTTGATTTCTTTAAAGAATTCTGAAGAGAGCATTGTTTTATATAATTGAAATTCTTCATGTAAGACCTTTGCAGTTCCAACGAAATTAGTTCCGTTATCGGAATAAATATGCGTAGGAGTGCCTCTTCTGGCACACATTCTTCTCAACGCAGCGATAAAAGTTTGCGTGGATAAATCTGAAACGAGTTCGATATGTACTGCCTTTGTGCACATACATATGAATATGGCTATGTAACCTTTGCAGGTCTTTATCCCGCGGCCTTTGTTTATCTTCACATCTACATGACCCGTAAAGTCAACGCCAGTGTGTGAAAACGGCTTTGATGGGGTAATCCTTTCAATAGGAAGGTTGCCCATCAACTGTTCAGTTCGTGTTGTCGCGTAACGACGGCATCGGATGCATTGTCGAAGTTGCTTCTTGATGGTTCGATTGCCGCTGATAATCCAATATTTATTTCTAGTGGAAGCTAGCGTTAATCTTGCTCCACCGTGTAATGTTTGCTGATGCGCCTTCTCGATTATTAGTTGGGTGAATCTCCCCTTTCCTGGGATGAGAGTAGGGTACTTTGTTTCTTCAGGTAAGTATGAGTGTTTTAGACGTCCTCCGACGCGTAGTACTCCTTTTGAGTCTAAAAATGGGTTGAGTTTCAATATGGTGCATCTTTTAGGCAGTTTGCCGTTTTCGCCGAGGAATTTTATTTCATTTTCAAAATAATGTCCTTGTATTGATTTGATAATTAAACATAATGCATTGTTTATTTCTTTCAAGTTCAGTTCATTGCACTCCTTTGTCCTCTGTTTGTTTTGTAATGCATCAGCAAAACGTATTACCCAGGCGAGTATTCTTGTAATACGATCAATGTTGCTGTATCGTTCGAGTAATGAATTAATTAATTCATTTTTATTTGCCACGGGTTCCGTAGGGTTTGTTGTGTAACAGTTTGTTAGAAAGCCCTCGTCCGTAGTATAAGTTTCAGTTGATAGACGAGTTCGTTTTTCTTGTTTTTTGAGCCATTGAGGTCCTTCCCACCATAGCGAGAAATTAACTAATTTCGACGGCGAAAGTCCTCTTGTTGCACAGTCGGCGGGGTTTTCGTTACTTTTTACGTAACCCCAGTTTATTGCAGGTACGATATTTATTATATGTGTAGTTCTGTTTGTTATATATTTTGCATATTTTGTTTGATTGCCCTGAAGCCATGCTAAGACGACTTTAGAGTCGGTCCAACAGGATATCCTTAGCTCATAGTCTGCTAGAACCTTGATTACCCTTTCTAGGAGAGTCGCTAGCAAAACAGCGGCGCTTAGTTCCAGCCTCGGTATCGTACTTTTGTTTTTTAGAGGTGCCACCTTCGTTTTCGCTGCAAGTAGAGTAGTTTCGAACGCTCCGCTCCGTGACGTAGTTCGGCCGTATATAACGCATGCGTAAGCTTGCTCGCTTGCGTCACAGAAGGCATGCAATTCGATGGGTTTATTGTTTTCGTTTCTGATCCATCTTGGTAGAGTTATGTTGTTTATGTTTGGTAGTTCAGATTTAATTTTTATCCATTCGTTTGTTATGTTTTCAGGTACATTTTCATCCCAACCGATATTTTGGTAGTTTTCACTCCATAGCTTTTGGAAGATTAATTTCGCTTGGATAGTCATTGGAGCTAACCAACCGAGTGGATCGTAGATCTTGCTTATCTCTGACAATAGCCTGCGTTTCGTGTATGGCGAATTTATATTCTTGTTAAATTCTTCGCTAATAAAATGGAATGTGTCGCTTGCGCAATCCCATGCGAGTCCAAGTATTTTACTGAACTCGTGTTGTTTAAAGTTAAAGTCTTTAGAATGACTCTTTTCGTAATTTTGTAATTCTTTGAGAATAGATGGTTCATTAGTTGCCCATTTTCGTAAGGTGAAACCACCTTTCCTAAGTAACTCGTAGAGCTCCTTTTGTAGTAATTTCGTTGTTTCAATGTTATGGTGACCTGTGGTGACGTCATCCATATATGCCTCGTTTTGTAAAGCTTTCTGGGCTAAAGGGAAAGCGCTGCCTTCATCCTTAGTTAATTGCTGGAGAGTGCGCATCGCGATGAATGGCGCGACTTTGGTCCCATAAGTTAGGGTACACAGCTGCATCTCTCTTAGCGGTTCATTTACTGATTCTCTCCAAAATATTTTTTGTAGACATTGTTGATCTTGATGAATAAGGATTTGACGGTACATTTTTTCGATATCCGCCGTCAGAACATATTTATAGCTCCGCCATTTAATGATCAGGGATAAAATGTCCTTTTGTAAGTTTGGCCCTTTTTCCATCAAGTCATTAAGGCTATAGCCCGAGTCTGTTTTCATGGAAGCATTAAAAACAGCTCGTAGTTTTGTAGTTGTTGAGCTATCCTTTAACACTCCGTGGTGTGGTAAGTAAGCTTGTACTTTACTTGTGCTTTCAATTATTTTCTTCATATGACCTAAATCGATATAGTCATTTATAAATTGCTTGTATAGCTTTGCAAAGTGTTCTTGTCTCGCCATTTTCTTTTCTAACTGAAGAAATTGCGCGATGGCTTGAGACTTAGAGTTGCCAAGGTTTTGTTCAAAGTTAGCTTTCATTGGCATTTTTACCACATATCGTCCGTTCTTTAATCGTTCTGTGGTTTCTGTGTAATATTTTTCGCAGTATTCGTCCTTCGATGTAGTCTCGAGTGCTGAAGGGATTTCTTCAGTCTCCCAGAATCTGGAAAAATCTTCTAACTCTGTTAGGGTAACTAGACAGTTGAATTGCTTTGTTGCACCACACAGTATCCAGCCTAATTTAGTCTGCTGAGCTACTGGCGAGTTAGTGTCACGTTTAATCATTCCTTCTAGGATAACTTCGGAGTAAATTTCTGCTCCCAACAATACATCGATGGGCCCAGAGATGTTGAATGCCGGATCAGCCAACTTGATGTTATCGAGGTGTGACCAGTTCTCCGCGTTGATTGTTGAGCTGGGCAGGTTGTTGATAAGTTTTCTCATTACTAGTGCTTCAGTTTGGAATGCATATTCAGAATGAATTGATTTACATTCTAGTTTAATCATCCCCTTACTCGTGCCCATTATAGAGCCAACGCCCGTGATGGCGGCGTTCATTTTGCTACGTGGTAAGTTCAAGCGTTGAGCGGCATTTTCTGTGATCAATGTTACTTGAGATCCTTGATCCAGTAACGCCCGAAGGATGACGTAATCTCCTTCTTTGTTCTTGACTTGAAGTTGAAGGGTTGTTAAGAGTATCTCTTGTTCCCCGCTGATGTGGTTCGAGGTTCGCTCAGCTGTTGTTAAGGTGGATGATCTCGATTGTTGCCCTCTGAAATTATCATCATGAAGTAGGGTATGATGTTTCAAATTACACGTGCGACATCGTTTTGTTGAATTGCATTTATATTTGCCGTGATGAAATAAACAATTTTTGCACACGTTAATTTTTTGTATTGTTTGATTACGCGTTGCGACATCCAAGTCTAGAAATGTAGGACACTGCCATAACACGTGATCGTTTATGCAAAGAGGGCATTTTCGCAATGTAGCATGGTAGCTTTTTGTGTACTTGTCCGAGTTATTAAAGTTCGTTGACTTGTAATTGCTGTAATTTTTTTGTTGTATATTCGTTGAATTTTGTTTCTGTATCCCTTTTTTTGTTCGATTTGTTTCCAATGACATGAACCTTAATTCCAGGAACTCCATAAACTCATTTAAGTCAGGTAGCTCTCTTGATTGTTTCATACTCTGTATGTAGTCACCGTAAGTTTCGTCATCCAGTTTCGACGACAGCAAATGGACAATGAGTGGGCCCCATACTGGAATATCTATTTTGATATTTTCCAGTGCATTTAAACACTCTTTTGTTGTGTCGTGCAGCTTCTTTATGTTAACTGAGTTCGCTTTATCGATAGATGGTTGATTTAGAAGCGTGTCTATATATGATGTGAAAAGTAATCGCTTGTTGTCGTAGCGATGTTGGATTATATCTAGGCATGAGTCATAATTCTCAGCACTTACAGAAAGATGTTTTATCAGTTTCTCAGCTTCTCCTCTCAATTTAGATTTTAGGAACTTCATTTTTTGCGTTTTGTTTAGTGTTGGATTGTTATGGATCATCTCGATGAATAAATCTCTAAAAGAAACCCAGTTACTATAAACTCCGTTGAACTCCGGCAATTCAATGCGTGGTGTCAATTTTTCGTAATGAGATGATTCAAAGATTTTTCTATTTAGCTCTGCCTTCAGGTTGTCATAGACTTCTTCCCAATGGTAGAATCTCGCCTCATAATCCTTGTCGTCTCCTTGTAGTAAGTAGCTTAGTTCCCAATGAATTTTGTCGATATTTTCCCACTTGGATTGTAGGATGTTTAGTTGATCTTGAAATTGCCATTTTTCTTCCATTTCATTAAGATTAATTTTGGTCACTGCTCGGTCCAAGGCGTTAAAGTTACACATCTGCTGACGTAAAAGCTTTTTTGTCTCATCTGCTGGTAGCCGTTGCCTTATCGATGCATCTGATTGTGGTGTTCCACTAGTTCCAGGATTGTTTGGTGCTGAAATGCTCGTAAATCCAGACTCTGTTAAAACCTCGATTCGCAGTTCAGTCATAGACTTTTTTGTTTCGTTAAACATGCTTCTCGTTATGTTAAAAATGTTCTCCTTAAAATAGTCATGGTCTCTCTTGACCGACTCATATTTTATCAAGATCTCATGGTTTGATAAGAATTCATCCCAGAGAGATTGTAGCGTTTCGATGCGCTTGTTAAGGTAATCTATAGATTTTCTACTTACAGAATCCTTTTTGTAATTGCTTTGCAGGGCTTTGATTTTCTCGTAGCTGTTTTGCTGTTTATTTATGAGCTCTACAAATTCAACTTCTTTTGACATTGTTATTTGATAGTTAGTTTAGTTGTTGCAGCAGTAGACGTTATCCCCGCTGGTTCGTTAATTGCTGGTACTTAGCGTAGCACTCCCTCCTTTACGTTATGTGCACCTTCTCAATGCTCTTGGTGAGACCCTCTTCTGGGAAGCCAAAAGCACCGATTTGCTAACGTAACTGGGAATTTCCACACCAAGCACTCCACAGATTCTCGAAGGACCAAAAGATGTTTGGGATTTTCCGTAGCTTACGGTAACCCCGGTGTATCTGAGTCGCACCTCTCGTAACGTTAATACTACACACGTTTGTGCACTACGGAGGATTGTATACGACTGCCTCATGCTAACTAGGTCGCAGCACTTATAGCACGCAAATCGCTGTGTGAGCAATTTTGGCTCGTACAATTGATATCTCTGGAACCATAAGGCCTACAGACTTTAAATTTGGTAGGAATACTCCTTTCGCTGAGTAAAGGTCAACTAAGAACGGATTTTATGAAGTTTCACCCGTAAGGAGGGTTGCTGGGGTGTAAAAATCACATTTTTTAAATATATCTTCTATAGACTTGAATTTCGGTAGGCATATTTTTGTTACAATACACAGGTTAACTAGGAACGGCTTTTTAAAAATTCCACCCCCAAAGCGGATTGCGTAGGTGTTAACCCAAAAATCTACTTTTTCCAATACTGCCCCTACAGACTTGGAATTTAGTGTGGACTTTCTTTCTGCCCTGTAAAAGTCAGATAAAATAGGATTTTAAGAAATTCCTTCTCCGAGAGGAATTCTATGTCGCGAAAGTAACGTAACCGAAGCGAAGCGAGGGCGGGTCGCTAGTATATTATAGACCACCGGACATCTAAGTGCTTGTTTTTCTTTTCAGTTTTTTTTATTGTGTACGTAATTTGTTTTATTTTTTTATTATTTTATACTTTTTGGTTTATAAATACCCGATACGAAACGAAAAATGATGTCACAAGCGGGGTTCGAACCCGCACCTATTGGGAATCCGGCCCAACCGTGCTGCCACTTACACCATCGTGAACTATTTTGGGACATGCAAATTTCGAATCATATTATATCTTACGTCTTCAAGGTGACGTATGCCATCTATCGGACAATGTTTACACATTGTATAGACTTAATACTTGTGACATCATTTTTCGTTTCGTATCGGGTATTTATAAATAATTAAGCATATTAAATGCTAAAAATTTCAGTACTTTTTGGTTATGAGTATTTTGCTAGCTATAGTTATTTTATGTATTAATAAGTAGGTACCTAACTATATATAGCTTTTCGACTGAAGTTGAGTACTTAATCATTAGAAGTGGGAGATGGGCGACCGCGTCAGACGTTAGACACTTTAGGTAGTCCAATATACTTACTAGATACTTTAGTATATATCCAGCCACATTCACACGCACAGTCATACGAAGATTTCGTCTTTTCATCGTAAATTTGTACTGTCTAAAGAGCTACTCGTATATGTGAGAACGGTTGTTGCGGAACTTTAAATCGATATAGATCCTAAACGGTCGGTCGAATCCAGGAACGTTGAGAGAAAACTGAAAAGGTTTTTAAATTCCTATTCAACGACACACTTGACGTAGTTTGTTGAATTTAATTTTTTTTCATTTTCACAAAATGGCGTCCAGTAGTTAGCGACTACTGGACTATTGAATTTTCACTAGCATCATGAGTTTAGTGACACTCGCCAGACTAAGACTCTCTCTCTCTAATACTCGATTGATGTATGAATCATAAAAGTCGGCCCATGCGTTTGGTCTGTATAGTGCTTCAAAAGAACATACAAACATACATACATAGACTGTTAAACACATTACCACTCCTTTGCGTCGCGCAGTCGGGTAAAAAGAATAAATGCAACGCAAGCCGCGAAAAAAAAGTGTGACGTTTATGGAGCTAATGTAGTGTCAGTAAGAGTAGCATAAAGTTGGGATAAACGTTTTCTATCCAGGAATTTTGATATCAAAGTTGAACTTGCCTCTGTTCGCCAGGTCGCTGATAAAATGAACACCATTTTTGAAAAAGTGGGGTAGGTGTATCAGTAATTACAGCGTCGCTGAAGTCGATAGGTATGTGGGTGCCGCACGAGGTCACTGACAGAGACCTCGTGAACGTGTATCCATTCACGTCTATTTATTGAGTTTTGGAAAAGATTGTAGCGGCAGGAGCACGCTGGCGCTGGTGACAGTTGCCTGTCTACAGCTGCGGGCCGGTCCGTCCGGGGTAGTGCAACACTGAGGAGAAGATCAACATCTGAGTAATGGCAATGTACTATTGCGCTTCGTTCGGTGAGCGAGAGAGCCGGCAGCTCAACTGGGTGCGTTTGGGGTTTATATTGTTAGGCAGCGGTCTAGCTATACCCTTGGTATGGCAAAGGTTCATGGGCGGCAGTGACACTTACCATCAGCTGTGCTGCTTGCTCGTTTGCCACCATTAGCAATAAAAAAAAACCTCAGCTACGTCGTTTAATTCATTATAAATGTATTCTTCACGCATCTCTTGCGCGAGAGCGAGGGAGATAGATAGAGCGAGCGTGAGCTGTTGCGAGCGGAGGTCGCGCCTACGTCGCGGGGAGCAAGTCTGCGGCAATGCTCCAGGCTCGTCGTATTATCCCTAGAATATACCGAATACGGTCGATCGTAGTTCGTTCATTTATTTTGATATTTGTAATTACAAAACATTTGCGGGTCGCAAAGCACAGACGCACAGACCACACTTACCCACAGAGCACACTTACCCACATCCCAAACTTACACACAGCGCTCACTCACCCGCTACGCAAACTTACCCACAGCGTACACTTACCCCCATGACTCTATCAATGGAATATTAACATCTGGCACCCCACGCTTTTTACATTAAAATAAATTATTTTATTTATCACTTTAATCTTAATTTGAAAAAAGTTATTTTCTACTTTTAATTTGATTTATTTATAAAAGCGTGTTCTTTTTAGTTTTTTTAACTATTATTTATTATTGTTGATGAAAAGTATTTGGGGATAATCTCAAAAAAGAAGTATGAGGATTGTATCTCCTCATACAAAGTATTCCATTGTGTTGCACCCCTTAGGGGTCGTCTTTCATGAATGTCCTGGTGTGTCACTACGTCACAAAAGTATACTACAAACACAGCGTTACGGTTTAGGTTACAGCTTGTCGCCGACGAGGCGCTCTGCTCGATGTTCTATCACTCCATTGTGCGTCTCATTACATCGCTATGCGAGGGCCGCACCCGCGGGCGTCACGGAGCCTCGTGCAATGACACGATACACGCGGGTGTGGCCGGCCATTGTTGGCTGTCGTCACGAATATTCGGGCTTCGTGTGCGTTATCGCTTGGGTGGCGATAAGTCAAAGGGTTTTAGCGCGCTAATATATCGCGCTCTGTGGTCAGACTAGCGTTGTTCCTTACGGCGGAAATTTTCTAGGTGTTAAGATGCGTTCAAGGATCTCCAGTTAATCAATAAATATGGAATGGAGCGATAAAATGAGGTTGCAATTTTTATACCATTATGAAGCTGAACCCATGATGAAATCGAAAAAAATATATTATGTAATTATTAGCATAATATAGCTATAAAAGTAAAGCAATTCGTCATGCATAGTTAATCGCATGAAAATGATTTCGGCCATCTTTAATTATTGCACGATACTTCGTGTAAAATACCGAAGTCGCTAATATGACTATAGTTTTATCGTGATAATATATGAGTGTACAAAACGTACGAAGCTTCGCCACACATTAGTTCGGGACGACACACGCGGGGCGGCGCTGGTGGTGGACAACAGGGGATACATGGTTACACACGAGAGTTGTGTACGTGACCTCCAGGGGACTGACAATGGCGGCCTCACGTGTCACGGTTGGGGGATGAGACTCGTAAACAATTCTTTCTTAGATAATTCGTATGTAACAAAATGTAATGGCTGCCAAAATGTTGTAGCTTAGATTATTGTCAGGTCTGAGCGCCGACCGTGGGACACCCGGCGATAGTGTGACGCGTGTGCCTGCAGTCGCTATGAGCACAGTGCGCTCACCGGCGGTACTGCTGGCGCTGGCGCTGGCGGTGCAGGGCGCGCTTGCTCAGGACGGGCCCGAGGCGACGGTGCTGCGTGCCGTGCGGGGGCGAGCCGCGCGGCTGCCGTGCGGCCCGGGGCGTGTGTTCCTCGACGGGCCCGGCTCGTTCGTGCTGTGGCTGAGGCACGAGCGCGACATCCTACACCGGTACCCGAACGACGAGACGGACGCGTGTGCGGCGTGCGGGCCCGACGCGGACGGCACGGCGCTGGTGCTGGCCGCGGCCGGCGAGCACGACGCCGGCCCGTACACGTGCCGCGTGCACTACAACGGCTCGCCGTCGGTCGACTACGCGATACAGCTGACGCTCGTCGGTGAGTGCCCACCGACATGTAGTTAGACTACGTCGCGGTGCGGCAATGTTATGACCGATGTTTACATGACGACGGACAGAGTCGCCGGGCGCGCCGCGCATACACGACGGCGGCGGCAAGGAGCTGCGCGACGGGCACGTGGGGCCGCTCGCCCTCGGCGCCGACCTCACCCTCGTCTGCGAGCTGGACCACGGTACGTGTACCCCACCCCTCTCGTTACACCGGCAGTACAGCGGCCACGGCCCGTGGACTGCTACAGAGATAACTAATTACAATGGTCTCTCTCTCTCTCTCTCTCTATCTCACTCTCTTTCACAATATGTCTGACGTTTTTTGTTTAGTTATATTATTTCCGTCAACAACATACCACGTGAGTGCGCTCGTTATTGTGTGATACAGTCGCGGTATGTTTGTATGCTGAGCCATGACATGTGGTGTTAGGTGACAGCGCACGCACCAGTGCCGGCCGCGCCCCCCCCCTTGTCACCTAAAACTATGGCTCCATAAATGCGGCTACTCTATATTCGCGTGTGTATTGTGTAAGTATGGTGGTGTGCGTGAATGTGTTGCCAGCTACTCAATGGGGAATATGCATGACGTAGAGCCTTGCATCATGTATGCAGTTTATACAGTTGTGAAGATCATTTTAACGTAAGTAAACACATTAGAGAAGTGATGAAGTACATAAAAGAATCATTTTCCTTAATTACATGCACATACTTGTTTTGTTTACAAACTTCGACGTACACATACCTACCTAGTTTACGTAAAATTCTTAAAGATATATTCTCAATATCTAATGAGGGGGAGGGTACATGAGGGGTCCTTATCTATTAAAGTAATATATGTTTAGTCATCTATGATACCTATGAATGAAAACATGTAACTTATTAGAGTAAGAGAAAAGTTCGAAATTATTTATTATTTATCTTTCTATTGAGTTTCAGATACAGAGAATTATATGCAATACAAAATAATGGCATTAGAACAGGGACAAAAAGTGACGTTTGTTAAGTCTCTCATTCACAAGGATTAATACTTGAACACAGAAAACTAATAACTCATGAAATAACTGGGTAACGATACCAAATAATCACTAGAAACACCTTGATACAAGAAAACGCGAGTGTACGATGACGTCACGTTTTGAACAACCAATCGCGTCGCGTTTTAGAAATTTACGAGTGAATTTCAAAACAGCCGATATTTTGATAATTAAATTTCACTATTAAATAATGATGAATTTCAAAAATAATTGTATAGATATGTTTTTTAAGCAATAAAGATTATAAAAAAAATATTTTGTTCGTTTTGGAGTCACGTGCATATCCCCCATTGTGCCCGATTCATGCAGATTGTTTTTACAAAAATGGTATTACAGTTCACGTTGTATATGTTATTTATTTATTCAATTGTTATATTAGTGTTTACAGAAAAACATATGATTACACAATATAAATGGTGAAGGATAATACAAAGATGACTGTTACATAACAATACGAATGTAACATAAGAGAAGATAATGTAATATACATATACGACATATTACATGACACTAAATATTGTATATTAGACGGGCAATTTATATCACTGCCAGTACCCATGCAACAGCGTGATGTTGTGGAGGTGACTCGCGCCCCGCGGGGGGACATACTCGTACATGAGCCGAGGTGATGGTTGTTCAATGTAATAGAAACGTCACATACACGGTGACATTTATGTCGTCTTACAAAAGCAGTTCAGTTAACGTATCCAGTATCTACTATTCATTCGTACAATTAAAAAGTTAAAAAATAATATTTACTGGAAGGTTTTTTACTAAAAATTATTATACATAATTACTAATTAAAATAGTAAGAGAACAGCATGTAGCGAGCGTGTAGGTACTCGACACAACCTACGTACTGTGTAGGTACTACGGCCGTTTACCGCGACGCCCGCACTGTTCATTCACCTTACAAGTTATTAAAAAGTTCGATTGTCAACTCTTAAAATTGTAATTATCTACCTCCGTCCTTTTCAGAAACACCACTACGTATTCAGTAAGTGCGGAGTCTAGTTATAGACTCAGGACCGTCAGACAAGAACGTGTAATGAGTTAGTGAGACACTTGATATCTACTTGTCTGTACTCTTCTTTCATAGTACATATTGTAAAAGTTATTGGCAATAGTTTTATGACCGGCCGCCTGCCAGACGTCAACCCTCCTTGGGAATGTAATTGTTGACCAAACGGCATCAGATGGAGTTGGCCCAGGTCGTTATAAGTCTCTCAGTCGTCTTTTACGACATCCACGAGCAAAGTAAGGGTCGGCAGTGTTCTAGGCCGCTACCACACAGCTAGTAAGTAGTAATTAGCTATTTATACTATTTACAAACAATTGCGATTACAATAAACAAGAACAGGTACATGCAAGTGGGTCGTTCTATCGGTATTGAAGTAACTGTTTAAATCGCACACCATTTTTCTATACATAAACGAAGGGCACGCTTTTGGAGATTACATCTTAATTTATTTAGTATCACTTTAAGTAATCACCTTTTATCACAATGAAAGCTGAAATAATTTGTTCTTTTAATTGTTCTCGATTGCGAGCCTCTTCTCTCCTCTTCCATATAAACAAATCCTTTTATTTACATTTAGATAGCTACTTTTAATTGTACTTTTATTTAATAATAACGTTTTAATTCTTCAATAAACTAGATCTTAATACATGCGTATTTGAAGAAATTGAACGTTATTATTAAATAAAAGTTCAAGTAATAGTAGTTATCAAAGAGTAAAGTAGTTAGAAAAAATACAAAAATTTAAAAACTTAGACGATTTTTAAAAAAAATATCGCAAGTGCTGCCGTAATATGAAGTATGTCAAAAAATCACAAATAATTATTACTATATACATCTGCGAGGATATAACGGCCAACCTTGCGATTTCAGAGTTATTCCCATTTTTCAAGTCAGCTCCATACATTATTTTCTAAAAAAATTATAACTCGTTCAATTGTTAACCAAATTATCTCATATAACATTATATAGTAATGATCAGGAGAACCCATTTCTACACAAAAAAATTATACATTATAACTCAAGTTTCTATGTCTATGAAACGCGATTCAGCCCACTGTGCGTCGTGTTGGTTATAAAGATTTGATAGGTAAGCAAGGGGCACGTCCTCGAGTATTGATAATGTCTAATAGACATGATCAATACTGAAACTGAAACAACACACACACACACACACACACAACGATGTCGCGAAATAGGTAATTACTTGTCAGGAAATTGTAAGTACATGCGCATGACCTTTCACATACCGAGGAGATCGTCAGGCGGATCGGGGCGCTGGGGTTGAGGGTGGCCCTGGACAAGACGGAGGCCCTCTTGTTCCATGGGCCCCGCATGGGCCCTCCCATCGGCGTCTCGATCACCGTCAATTCGGTTGATATCAGCATCCGGGCCCATATGAGGTATTTGGGCCTGGTGCTCGACGGGCGATGGTGGTTCCGGGAGCATTTCCGCAGACTCGCTCCACGGCTCGTCGGCGCGGCGTCCGCCCTATCATGGCTTATGCCGAATGTGGGCGGACCGAGCGCTACCTGCCGACAGCTATACGCAGGGGTCATCCGGTCGATGGCCCTGTACGGCGCACCGGTGTGGGCGGGATCCCTGACCGTCCGACTCAGGGCTCTTCTGTGGCGACCACAGAGGGCCATGGCGGTCAGGGCCATACGCGGGTACCGCACGGTGTCGACGGAGGCAGCGTGTCTATTGGCCGGGACCCCTCCATGGGACCTGGAAGCGGAAATGCTCGCCGGTTTGTATCGGCGGATGTTGGGGGTGCGAGCGGAGGGCGGTGTGGCCTCGTTGAGGGAGCACACCGCCTGGCGCGTCGACGCCCGCCGCGACATCATTGCCCGTTGGGCAGTCCGGCTGGAGAGGCCTCGGTTCGGTGTGCGGACCGTGGAGGCCTTCCGGCCGGTGCTGATGCAGTGGCTAAATCGGCGGCACGGGGTGCTCTCCTTCCGACTGGTGCAGGTTTTGACGGGGCATGGATGCTTCGCCAAATACCTGCACACGGTCGTAAGGAGGGAGAGTACACCGTCCTGCCACCACTGCGATTGCGACGAGGACACGGCGCAGCATACGCTCGAGGTTTGTGCCGCTTGGGCAGAGCAGCGTCGTGAACTCGTCGCGATCATCGGTGCTGACCTGACGCTGCCGACCATCGCCAGGGCGATGCTCGACAGCGTCAGGAACTGGGACGCGGTCGCATCCTTCTGCGAGGCAGTAGTCTCGCGGAAGGAGGCGGCGGAGCGCGTGCGCGAGGAGCGTCTCCTCGACGACGCGAGCCGCCGCCGGTGACTGGGGCGGCGCAGGCGCGATTACCTGCGCCTGATGCCGCCCTAGCCGAGGCCGCGGGTGACTGGATCGGGGATTTAGTCCGTCACCCGCCGAGAGGCCGACCGCGTGAGGAAAGGCCGACATCCTACCCGAGGGGGGGACGTCGGTCGAGGAGAGGGTACTCCTCAGGGGTATTCCGTCGGGCCAACCACTGACGTCAAGTCACTCTGCTCCGGTGGTTGGCCCAACGACGAAGGCGACGTCACGGGTGGGTTACGGGTGTGCATGCTTACGCCCCTCTGTCACCCCGGACGGCACTCCGTCCGTGCGAGGAGTGTGCCGACCGTAACCCGCCCCCCAAAAAAAAAAAAAAAAAAAAATGACCTTTCACATTCGCACGCCCGCGGCTACTAAAACAATTGTCGGCTGATCGGGACGTCGTGACGGACCTGCAGCGTACGTACGTTTTGGGATAGCGGTCCACGTGGACATCGTAGTTGTGATACTTTTTCAGTTATTTGATAATCGTGTTATATTGTACTCGTTAGGTACTTACTGCCGGTGTGGGGGCGATGTAGTACATACGAGTAGCTACAGGACGTGGACGGGACACGCTGATAACGTGTGATACAACACGTGGCGCGCCGGGCGACGCACGCGGCGTGAGCACAGCGACTGGTGCGCGTGCGCCGGCTGGGGCATTGGGTGTGCCGCGACGGTGTCCGGGCGGAGGGGGCGGCGGCCTAACTGTATACCGAGGGGGTGACACTTTGTATGTTCGATGTTAGAACCGAAGTATTAGCTCTGTGTAGACAGTGTGCGTGTGTGTGTGCAGACGATCCGGACACGTTGCTGTACTGGCGGCGCGACGGTGCGCCTGTGGAGGGCGCCGGCGCGGCCGGTGCGCGGCGCGCAGTCGTGCCGCAGCACCGCGTCACTCGCGGCGAGCTCGGCGCGCTCTACGAATGCGTCGCGAACAACGCGGACGTCAGCGCGCCGCTCGTCAGCGCGGTGCGCGTGCGCCTGTACTGTGAGTGTGCGCGCACTTCGCTACATTACACTGCACTGCACTACACTGCACTACATTGTACTACACTACACTGTACGATATCGTTACCGACAGTGGCGCCGCTCAGTGTCGAGATCCGCATGAACGACAACGCGAACTTCGAGGCGGGACAACCGCGGGTGGTGGACTGCGTGGTGGTGGGCTGCGCTCCGCCGCCCACCGTCACCTGGCACCTCGGCGGCGTGGCACTGCGACCTCACGTGCACAAGGTATGTATACCGCCGGCGCACCGCCCGCCCCGCCGCCCTGCACCCCCGTCACGCTGTCCGTCCGTTTGTGTCGCAGGAGCTGCACGACGGTAATTACACCGTGTCGTCGTTGACGCTGTCGCCCTCCCTACGGGACGACGGGCGCGAGCTGGTCTGTCGCGCGCACAACGCGTACCTACCGGCCGGCACCTACGAGGACCGGGTCACCATCGGCGTGGGACGTGAGTGCGTCGACGTCGTGTGTACACACGTCACGACGTCGACGCGCCGTGACGTGTGTACGTTGTGTACAGAGCGCGCCGTGTGCGTGCCCGGCGGCGAGGACGCCGTGGGGGCCGTGCCGCACGAGCCGGAGACCCTGACGTGCACCGTCGACGCGTCACCAGAGCCGCTGCGGTTCGCGTGGACCTTCGCAGACTCCACCACGCTGTACACCGGCGTCACGGTGAGCACCGGCCGGTACAACACGCAGACACGTCACCACTCTGGGACATGTGCTCCCCCATCGTCTACGACGACAAGCTGAACATCTATCTATATTTAATGAGTGCAACCCTGCAGTTCGTGCTGGGTTGTGGAGCAGGTTGTACTGTGACGATCGTATACGACAACGTATCCCATATCGGCATATACTGTAGTACACGTGTCAGGTCAAGGCTGACTTGGGGCCGGTGACCGATCACCCGACCGCGCCGTATGTCTCACACTGGTGTGACTGTAACCATCGATCTATGAGAGTGTAACAGACTGTGTGCCGTCTATTTGATACATCATCACAGCCCATACATGTCCCACTGTTGGGCTCGGACCTCCTCCGTAATGGGAGGGAAATTAACCTACTATACCGCGCTGGTCAGACGTGTTGGTATAGGGTTTTGTTTCGAGTTTTCCTTCTCTCACATAGCTGTTATATGCGTTCTATATCCCTTATTCGTCTCTTACTATCACCCACGGGTGAGATAGGGGGGTGTGGATACTGCCACCGCCCGTCACAAACATGCGGACGATACACACTGTAAACTGTATACGTTTGTAACACATGCATGAAACAATATGTTCACTTCGAATGTGATACATGTGTGTGTGTGTATCGCTGGGGGGCGGACTGTACCTCGTTAGATATCACTTATATATACAGTCAATGTGTCGCGAGTGACGTCACAGTACACGTGCTACCCCTTGCCGCACACAGCGGGTGCCGGGACACCGGGGCCGGTACACGACGACCCTGAGGTGGGTGTCGCGCGAGGGCGAGCTGGGCCCGCTGCTGTGCCGCGCCACCAACGGCCTCGGCGACCAGAGGCGGCCGTGTCGCTACACCGTGGCGCCCGGGGGCCCGCCGGCGGCGCCGCAGTGCGTGCTACTCATCGCAGAGCCGAGCACGCTCAGAGTGCAGTGCAAGAAAGGTACGATCGCGAGTCACGTCGCGCCGGCGCCCGGCGACGGCCCGCGTGACCCTTGCGAGTGGACCGGCAGGGTGGGACGGTGGACGCGCGCAGACCGTGCACCTGGAGCTGCGCGACGAGCGCGGCGGCCTGCTGCACAACGCGTCCGACGGCGCCGGCCACTTCGTTTTGCGCGACGTCGACGCGCGCCGCAACCTCAGCGCGCGGGTGTACGCGAGCAGCGCGCGCGGCGTCGGGCCTGCCGTACTGCTGAGCGTGCGCGGCGACAGCGCCGGTACGTGGCGCCTCCCACCGCTCCCACCTCACACGAGGCGGGCGCGGTGCACCGACCAGCCCGCGGTCGCTGTGACACCGTATATTAAATCTCTAATAATATTTAAGACATAGCCGTCAGCACCGCGCCGTCGCCGTCGGAGCCCACACGCGGTAAGTACTACGCGGCGTCACCCCGGACGTGGCGGCCGACGTGCGCCCCGACCGCAGTCTGACAAGCAGGCAACACTTCACTCTTTGTATTGGAAGGAAGTGAGATCGTTCCAACCCTCCACGTGTTGATCTCCTCTCATTGAAAGTGTTGCGTGTCGCGAGGAGTGAGTCCCGCGCGGCTCCGGTCACACCTCCACGTACCGACCATTGTCATTTCAGAACTCTCTGGAACCGCGCCGGCGGGCGGCGGCCGAGCGCGCTGGGCGGCCGCGTGCGGCGGGGCGGCGGCGTTGGCGGCCGTGCTGGCGGGCGTTGCGCTGTGCGCGCGGGCGGTGCGGGCGCGAGCGCGCCGCAGCCCCGACCTAGTGCCGCGCACGGACGGTGAGTGCGCCCCGCACGAGCGCCGGCCGCGTGCGTACTAAGCAGAGATGCGAAAAACGGCTCACTGAAAAGAAAAGAGATATAGCTCTTTTGATCAAAAGAGTTATATCACTCTTTTAGCTTTTTTAGTTCACTTAGCTCATATATATCCTGAGTTCATTTAGCTCATCAAGAGAGCTAGCTCTCTCATTGAGTTAGCTCATTTCATTACAACTCGTTCACGGCTCTAACTCTTTTGAATAGTTCAATCTTTGAACCACGCGATCATTAAGCGCTAAGCTCGATATGTATGAGCGTGTTAATATTGATTGGTGACCGCAGGATGAGATATAAAATATATATTATATACAGGTGGCAGTGGACCGCTCCCGAAAACAAAGACAGGTGACCCTACTAGTCCTAATTGTGATGATAGGCTAGGAAAAAAAAGATTCAGATAAAAATTTTTTTTTCTCCATCGAGGTCGTTGAACTTTTGAACATATGATCGTGAGTTTTGAATAGATTGCGTCTTTTCTCATCTGAGTAAAGTTACGTATTTTTTATGGAATTATCGTTACATGGCACTGCCCTAATACGATGGAATGTGAAAAAACTTAAAATTCGTTGTTTTTTCATCCGAATCGAATTTTTTCTAGCCTATCATTACAAGTAGGACTAGTAGGGTCACCTGTCTTTGTTTTCGGGAGCGGTCCACTTACACCCTGCATAAAAAAAAAAAAAATTGAAAGGTCTGTTTGCAATTTAAATAGTTAAAAACAGCTTTTCACTAAATGCATATATATGGGCTGACAGAATCGACAGCGTCCATAAATTTGATGGCTTGCACTGATAACTATTATTATTATTGAATATTGTTATTCAAAGATGAATATTGTTTTTTTAAATATAACTTGTTATTTTTTACTAATATTTTTTTTTGTTGAACATATAAGTTGCACGTTTAGTGGGCGCAATAGTCGCAATACATATCGGAACATGCTCAATACCTTTACTGTTCGGCGGTGGTCGGCATACATCGGGCACTTTCGGTCGTCGACTGCTCGCTGCTCGCACGACATGACGACGCGAGTAAATGAGCCGTTTGAGCCGTGAACTATTAACTGAGCTACTGAGCTAATGTGAGCGAGATTGAAATCAAAGAGCTAGTTCATTTGTATCTCTCATTCAGGACCTACTCAAGTCTAGTACTGAGCTGTGACGTCACTTGCAGGTGCCTTCTACCGCGAGCCGGACTTCGCCCGCGACGAGCGCGCCGCCCCCACCACCACCATTACAGTGAACCAGCTGGCGCCGTGTCGCACGGTAGGTACAACACAATACCTCCAGGGTGACGACTGAGCACACCGACAAAGAACGACTAAATAGGGTAAATACCCCAATACCTGTCAGAGTCAAGTTCTCTAATTCAAATGTGTGTCATTATACGTACAGTATTATAATTATAACACAACACACGTTCACAGAGAACAACGTTACTGCGCCGCGTCACATTGGACCGGTCCTGTAGAGATGTGATATGGAAGTTGGTTGGTTGTTATGCGGGACATATATTTACAACTCTTCTTCTTCTTCTTCTCTTTGTATATTGGCAATCAGCTACATATACGAGCTATTGGTGCCAGTGTCAAGTTATAAATATTTTCACGTTTATAGTCTTGTCAGGTCAGTCATTGTCTAAGTCAAATTGTCACCATTAACAGTGCAATGGCCACACTGTTAATGGTATCTTGTGGGTATTTTGATGGAAAACGAAAACGTTGTAAAGCACTTTTATATGATATTCACTACATCACAGTATTTCCGTCACATTACATTACATAAAATGCCATCAAAATTATCTAATATAACACGTTAAAACACTAAGATATCGAATATAATACAAGAGCACCACATGACGTTTTCAAATTCCCGTCAAAAGTCCCTATTTACAACTCGAACACATTTTTTGATTTGACAGTCTTGATTGGTCCCATTTTGTTTTTTAGTCTATACTGAAATAGTCCAAGAGCCAGTAACAGATATATGTATATGACCAAGTTCCTCTCAAGTGATAATTAGTAAAATGCATCAGAAAATGGAACCATAAAGTCTCGTGAACGTCAGCTAAGGCTCGGTGGGGGGGATGAGCAGTAGAAAAAAAAAACATTCACTCGTTTCATCTCGGCTAAAAATTTATCAAATTATAGCTAACCCAATATCTCAACAAAAAAAAAGAATCAGCTGGCTATAACATAGTGTATTGTACGTCAGCTGATGTCTCGATCATGGAAAAAAAATCTTCACTTTCAGTGATATCGTCTCAAATAAAAATTTACCTGATGATAGCTTATATGTAACTATTGATAAATATATACGTCAGCTGGCTGTATCTCGGTGGAAAAATCGTCAGCTGATAATTTGAAGGTCGTTACGTAGAAGTTAGCCAGAAGCATTTACTGACTGCTGCATATACTGACTTCTTATTGTAATTTTTCATAATTTTTATATAATAAATATTTTTTATCAAGTAACTAGTTAATTTATACTAAGCAAATAGATTATTTAAATATTGGAATAGAACTAAAATTATTTGAATATACACGTATAAGTTTAAAAAATATTGATACGGAATATTTGTTTCACCTCAACACTCATATTGGAGTGCTATGCCGAATAATTAAAGAGATGTCATTTCCTCCCACATGAAAATTTGTGAGCTGATTTTAAATATGTTTCTGTGATAAATAAAAAAAATCAGCTAGCAGTAAGTCGAGGGAAACTTAGTCAGCTGATGCATTTAAATAGTCCGTAAATGCTTCTGGCTAACTTCTACGTTACCTTCAAATTATCAGCTGACGATTTTTCCACCGAGATACAGCCAGCTGACGTATATATTTATCAATAGTTACATATAAGCTATCATCAGGTAAATTTTTATTTGAGAGGATATCACTGAAAGTGAAGATTTTTTTCCATGATCGAGACATCAGCTGACGTACAATACACTATGTTATAGCCAGCTGATTTTTTTTTTTTGATGAGGTATTGGGTTAGCTATAATTTGATAAATTTTTAGCAGAAAGGAAATGAGTGAATGTATTTTTTTTTTCTTCGAGCGTGGGAGGTTACAACTGCTCATCCCCCCCACCGTGCTGCAGCTGACGGTCATAAGGCTTCATGGTACTATTGTCTGATGCGTATCACCAATTATCTCTCGAGAAGAAATAATTAACCAAATTTTCACCTGGCTCTCGGACCAAAAGTAAACAGATACTTGCACGAAATTTTGGTTCAAACATTTTCTCGAAAATATGACCGCTGTGAATTTCAATGAAATCGAGTGTACTACATACATAAAAAGCAATAAAGTTTTTATTATTATTGTATCTCCTCTTAATTCACGGGATCTTCCATAGGGAAGATGCCCGGTCCTTTGGGAGGCTTACATGGGGATATGGATCCAACACGCAGAGGCCTTTGGAGAAATTTAATCTAAATATTGGGATGGGACACCTACCGATGACATTCCACGTCTGCACTTAACATACGTGGAATGCCAGCAGTAAGTGTAAAACTATTGTATGATGATGGTATCTAATATATGAAATATGGGAGTGGGTGTTTAGTGGACTGGTTCATCTTAAATCTATGAATTTATAACTGTCGTCTGCCTTCAAACCCATGTTAAGAGCTGAACGGTGGCAGACGGTGACTCGCCAACTCACTGAATGGGCCCCCTAAATAGTCGCCACAGACACACAAGTCATACGGGCAACAGAGGGCAACATTGATGTAAGTGGCTAGGGGTGTCGAGCGGTGCGGCGCCGGTTTCACCATTGAGTCTGCGATAAACAAACTCATGGTTTCTCCGTAATTATGCCCTTGAAAATGACACTTCCACCCCCGAGCATATAGCTCTGGCGACCCCTCTCTGATCAGCTGTTTAAGGCAAGCCAGAGCTGAGAGTCCTTCGGGCACTCTTCGGTTTCCATTCTAGCCAGCCAATGAAGGCCAGCTGGAGACGAGTCCCTGATCGACTCTCTGGAGTATTCAGGACCGCAGTGTCGCCACTCACATTCAGCTCGCCACAAGCTGCCCTGCGGTTTATTGGCTTTCCTGTAAATCTTGTGATACATTTTTTTTTTATATCAAAAGAACTTAGGGAGCCAAATAATGTTCCTCCGAGTTTTGCGTTAGCCTCATGGTGAAGTAACAACTTTATTATTATTATTATTCCCAAGGAGGGTTTATTATTATTATTATTAATTCTGTCACGTGTTAAATTCATTATCTCTGGTTCTACCGATGAAAATCAATAATAAAACTGGTATTGTGCCTCCTGAGTTTACTTGCTGGATCTTTCTCAGTGTGGCCGCGTTCCGGTCCGGTGGTAGGTGAATAGATTTTGTTAGTTTTTCTAAAATTGTATATTGTCGTTGATCGCGCCATACATTGCGACGTGTGACAATCGTGAGATTCCGCCTAAGTTTGTGTACGCTCGCATTTAAACTGTGATCGAAAAATTGATACACTCTCGTTACTACCGCTAAGTACCCGTCGCGGCGACTTTCTTGTACAATAATCTAATGTTGAAACTCGTAAAACTAATTTAAAATAAAAATACACATACATACATATCATCACGCCATATCCCTTGCAGGGTAGGCAGAGAGAACAGAGTGCCAGAGAACTCTATCTCTGCATACTTCACTCGCTTCCTCAACATTCATAATTCTCTTCATACACGCTCGCCGGTTTCGGAGACTCTTGACTCCACCTTCCTTCAGTACATGACCGATCTGGTCTAGGTAGGTTAGTCTCGGTCTCCCTCGGTACCCACATCCTTCCACTTTCGCATTGTATATCTTCTTAACCAGGCGTTCGTTCGGCATTCTTTCCACATGTCCGAACCATCGGAGCATTCCCTTTCGCATCTTTACACCAATACTCTCTTTCATACCTACTCGCTCTCTTACGTCGTCGTTACGAATGCGGTCGGTCAGCCTAACTCCACAGATTTTCCGCAGAGATCGCATTTCGACCGCATTAATTTTACTATCATACTCTTTTCTGCATACCCAACTCTCGCTTCCATACAGTAATGTTGGGACAAGCACTGCGTTATGTATTGCTACACGTGCCTTCTAGGTGAGGTGGTGGCTACCGAGAAGTTGTCCCAACGCTCCGTTCACTCTATTTCCCGCATTCACTCTTCGCTCTATATCAATGGTGTACCGTCCATCTCGGCTAAATCCACATCCAAGATATACAAATTCATCCACTTGCTCTAGTACATCATTACCTATTGTTACTCTTACATCTGTTCTGGTTTTATCTCTTTCAAAGACCATTATTTTGGTTTTGCTCACATTCACGCGTAGACCCCTTTTCTTACAATCTTCTGTCATTGTGTCGACTAGGGTCTGCAGGTCAGTCGCTGACTGTGCCAGCAGGACTGCATCATCTGCATAAAGCAGAGCAGTGACCACTGAGTCGCCCATCTGGACTCCCACATTCATATCGTTCAACCTTTGGAGACATTTATCCAGATATATGATAAACAGCCTGGCTGACAGAACGCACCCCTGCTTAACGCCGATATTGACGTCAAACCAAGGCGACATTCCATCATCCAGCCGCACACAGGCTCTACAGCCCATGTAACTGGACTGTACAGCCTGTAGCAGTTTACCGTTAATACCATACTCCGGTAAAATGTCCCAAAGTTCCTTTCGTACAACCGTGTCAAATGCTCTCTCCAGATCCACAAAACTGCAGAAAACCCTCTGACCTAGAGCCAGATGCTTCTCCACAATGTTGCGCAGAGAGAACACTTGATCCATGCATCCCCTTCCACTCCTGAAACCTCCTTGTGTCTCACACAGTAAACCATCGGACACCATCCTCATTCTCCTTTCAATAATTTTTCCATACACTTTTGCTGCCAAACTGGTCAAGCTTATGGCTCTGTAATTTGCGCAGTCATAGCGTGAACCCTTGTTTTTAAACAAAGGCACGATGACTGCGCTATTCCAGTCCCCGGGAACCATTCCCGAGCTCCAACATAAATTGAGGAGCAACAGGAACGCCTCCCAGACACAAGAGCCACCGAGCTTGATCATCTCGGCAGACACCATATCAATGCCCGCTGCCTTACCATTATTCAAACTTCTTATCGCCCATTCAACTTCATCCATACTGATGCCATCGGAGGACGCCGCTGTCGAATGTTGATCTACTAAACTACATCCAACACCGGCGCCAACCGTAGCATCCGCATACATATCGCCAAAATATTCACTCCATCGGCTTAACACGTCTTGTGTTTGTGTAAGAATGTCTCCACCTTTAGACCTTATTTTATTCATTCTGAAGGCTGACCAACCACCCCGAGACTTCTTCACCTCCCTCCAAAAGAGTTTGGTGTTACCCTCGAAGTTTTTAGTCAGCCTATCTTCTGCACTCATACTTGCTCTATCACGTTTCTCTTTCACTAAGGCCTTGGTGTCATTCTTACATTGCCGATATATTTCTTTCTTCTGTTCAGTCATACTGTCATTCAGATTCAAAGAAGAGACATAGTCCAGCCACGCTTTCTTCTTTTGTTCTACGGAAGCTGCCACTTCCGCATCCCACCATGGATCACCATTTGTTTTTCTATGCTTCTTTGAACTTCCACATACTTCTTTCGCTGTATCTACCATACTCTCTTTCAATACTCTCCAGCATTCTTCAATGTCCGATTGCGGCTGGCTTGCCATCGTCAGCCGTTCTCGGACACCCTCTGCATACTTTTCTCTTACACACTCTTCTTGCAACCTTGCGTCCAATATTTTGCTTCGGAGGCGACTGTCTACCAAAATTAAATCTATTATGCTTTTCTGTTCATTCCTTCTCCATGTATACATATGGATGTCCTTGTGTTGGAAAAATGTGTTTGACACAATAAGGTTTCTCTCCATGCATGCATCCGCTATGAGCCTACCTGCGTCGTTCACTCTCTTATCACCAAATGGACCAAGTACGTCCTCATAGTCGGGACGCTTGGTCCCCACCCATCCGTTCAAATCTCCGCATACAATCACGCGTTCACTGGTTTCTGCCATATCCAGAACTTCCCTAACATTATCCCAAAACTTCTCTAGGTCTGATGCCACCGAGGATCCTACGGGAGCATATGCTACAACCATGAATACCTTGGTGACACCTATTTTTATACGGACCCAGAGAAGTCTGGGATCATACATTCCGTAATCCTTCACACCTGAGGCCAAGCGAGAGGACAACAGCACTCCTACCCCCATGCTGGCTCGATCGCTCTGTGGTACACCAGACCACAGAGCCATCCCGCCACCAGGAAGATCGCAGGCGTCGCTGCCCCTTCGCTTGGTCTCTGTTACACAGAGCACGTCTAGCTGTTTGTCCGCCATGACGGATATCAGCTCGTGCAACTTACCTTCCACACAACCTCTTACATTCCACGTGCCCACCCGGCACTCCGTTCTCCTCGACTCGCCTAACTGGGCAAGGCGTGATGGGTGGCGGCCCCCATCGCCGCAACTGCCGATGTTCGTACCGACGGGGGCGGGTCGGTACGCGTCGCCTCCGGGGGACGCCCTAACCCGCATTGCGGTACGCATTTCGAGCCGGATTAGCAGTCTAATTAGACTGGCAGGGGACGCGAACGAGCACGCTCCGGACTATGCCCCCAAAAAAAATAAAATAAAAATAACATGGTAAATATTAATTATTATTGACGGTCTTACAATGTCACGTCATCACGTTCTATACAGTAGTGCTTGACAACTTCCAATTCACGAAAATCCAAATAATCGGTAAAAATATTAGATTATAAAGACAGAGATGTACGTTTCGACAATTTTATTGATAAGGAAATAATTATTATTAATGTTCGCGACGGTGATAATTCAAGTAATAGTAATGATTCTGAATATATAGCTATTTTCAAATCCAGTTTTTGTTTTTACTTAACCTAATCCTACTAAATATGATGAATAGATTTTATGCTGAAATAATTAAATTTGTTTAGTAATAATTTAGCACTTAACTTATCCATCTCCTTTTTGAAAAAAAAAATACTTCGATAATTAATTAAAAAGAATCAACATCAATTTCTCACTAGAATCGGATATTTTCGATAACGATTATTTGGTTCACATATCTAGACAACTTACTCCGACAGCTGTCAAAGTGCACTTCTTAGATTAGATAGACTATAATTCATAATTATTAATATTAAAAATGAATGTAATTCAAGAGTCGTCTCCACATTTTAAACCTTTCTACAGTTGGATCGGTTTCGAACTTTTATTCTCGGTTCCAACAGACATGGTGGTACTTGTATAAAACTATTTCAACGCTTCGGTATATCGATAGTCCATTTAGCACCGTTGGAGGGACTGTCCTGACTGACCACTCAAGTTTCCACTGGATCGAGGCTTCCACATAGCCCACAAACGTTGAGGTCAATTACTTTATTCGATCTCCTGGACAATCTAATGTATGCTACATTGAATGAATGTGGATATGTGGATATATATGCTACATTGAATGAAGTGAATGTGGTGCACGGTATCTACGGTATCTTGTAAATAATAGCCAATAAAAAATCAAATGTCTCGGCTATCTGCTCAAAAGTCGACTCTTCACGTTGTATTTTCATCCGCTTTGTATCTGATATAAGTCACTGAAGTCGATGTTGTTTATCGTTCTGCCGACTCTGAAACTGGGTTTTGGATGAGGTTTTTTAACTTACATTTCCAAAGTGTGATAATGTTCATAATCGGCGTCATCTAAGATATTAACTCTGTAAATTGAAATATATGTACCTACCTATAGGTAACCATAATGTTGTAATCCAATTTAAATAATCATATTTCACTATAAGTACACTTTCTCCTGTTGTTTCGCGGGCCTCATCGGTTCATTCGTATTGCCAACAACTGGTACACCTTCCCTATATAAATAAATAAAAGGTTTGAAAAAATCTCAAAGTCTCTCTCTCTCTCCCTCTCACTCCCCTTTGTTCTCTCTCTCTCTCTCCCCCCCTCTCTCTCTTCCCGCCTCTCTCTCTTCCTCCTCTTTCTCTTCCCCGCTCTCTCTCTTCCCCTCTCTCGCTCTCTCCCCCTCTCTCTCTCTCCCCCTCTCTCTCTTCCCCTCGCTCTCGCTCTATCTCTCTCCCGCTTTTTCTCTTTTGTTCTTACTCCATCACCACACAGATAACCTTCATGCGCTTTACATTTCAAAATAAATATGGCGCGTAACAGAAAAACGTTACAATATAAAATTTATCCCATTCGTCGTTAAAAAAGTTTCACTTCAAATAGTTAGAGAAACTAAAACAAAATACAATATATTTATGTTACTGAAGTTAACAGACATGTGACAATTTTTTATTATTTTATTTATCATTTATTATTAGTCAATGCTATAAAGTCTCCGCTTAGCATGTATGACAAACGGAAGTACCGTCATATATACAAACAGTAGGTTTGTATCGGAAATGTAATTCGTCTCCTCTCTGTATACTTTAGGCTATTGAAATATGTCAAAGGTGCCGCAGAGACTTGCCGCCATATGTCCGTCCCTTTCTGTCTACTTTGTCGCTCACTCTTGCGAAATAAAGCTGCGCTTACACTGTTCATAGAACGAACAACAAACTAATAGTCTGATTCCTGTATTGAACGATTCTCATCAGGTGACCTTATTGTAATGATTGTTCCGTGATCGCCGCGCGCCGCGCGCCGGTGACGTCAGCCCTTCAGTTTCATAATTAGATAAACTCCTAATGCACAACTTAATATCTATACAAGTGTGTACACTTTAAGATTTCGCGTATTATTCGTATATTTCCTAATCCATTTATATCATTATTTGATAGCTAACCTTGCATACTAATTGACCTGCCCCTGCTTCACTTTGTAGATTACAAAGGAAAGAGGAAATGACCTATTTGTAATCATCTTCATATTTCAACTAATTTACAAAATGTCAACTATAAATATTTTTTTAAATTGGTGGCAAGCTACTGTACAGTCACGCCCCGCTCGATCCAACAAAGGCGCCGGAGGGGACAGTGAGTGACCCCATAACGCCCGGCACGGACCTCTGACCGGGTCCCCGGTACCCGGTTCGTGTTATCGGTGGACCCATCCGGCTGTCCTACCTCACGTCGCCGCTCCGGCAGCTTTCCATGTCAGGCCGGCGGCATGATAATTCCATTCACAATACAGTTTTACCACTAAAGACAGACATACCAGTAAAGACGTAACGAACATATATTTATTCATTAACAATTGATCTTAACTAATTTGAACCTAACTTTATAAAGAAATTAGTAGGTAGGTTTATAAAATTTAATAATTTGTATTTATAATGTTACATTAGTTGACCCCCCTGGGGGGCGGGTGTTGGGTCTCAGGACACGTACCAACGATTATATCATCTCCTTAGACTGTCTTCGTGTATTAAAGATTAGCGATTTAAAGTGATATAGTGTGAGCGGTTGGTATTCCTTGAGCTCGTGGTGATCAAATGGCGTTTGGTATTCCATGAGCTCGTGGTGATCAAATGGCGTTTGGTATTCCATGAGCTCGTGGTGATCAAATGGCGTTTGGTATTTCATGAACTCGTGGTGATCAAATGGCAGTTGGTATTTCATGAGCTCGTGGTGATCAAATGGCGTTTGTATTTCACCTTGGCATGATGTAGCTTGTGTGTTTGATATAAAAATGAATGAAATGTGGATTCTAAGTTTTAATATCAAAATAATAACGTTAAAACCCTACATTATTTGGATATGCCGGATATCAATATTGGGTATTAACCGCTTTTATTTTCTTTTTTTTTTGGCGGCGTGCTACGGTACGTCAAGCCCCGCTAATCCGTCTGGGGCGACAGGAAAAGCGACGC